>OX451736.1:1233035762-1235701793 GCA_948472305.1 Vicia faba
GCTGCTGTAGGTATTAAAAAAATTCGCTTAAAAAAAGCGCTTTCAAAGGGTACCTTAAGAAAGCGCTTTTCAAAAGCGCTGCTAAAGGTCACCCTTAGAAAGCGCTTTTTGAGAAGCGCTGCTAAAGGGTGCCTTTCAGAGGGAACCTAAGAAAGCGCTTTTCAAAAGCGCTGCTAAAGGTCAGCCTTAGAAAGCGCTTTTCAAAAGCGCTGCTAAATCTGGCCTTTAGAAAGCGCTTTTAAAAGCGCTGCTATAGGGTATGCTACGAAAGCGCTTTTTTATGTAAAAGCACTGTTATACATGACCATTAGAAAGCGCTTTTAAAAGCGCTTTCGTAGGTTGTTTTATAATAAATTTTATTGTTTTTGATTAAAGGTGTGTTCGTACTGTGGCTATTGTGTTTCCTCTCTTCCAACGTCCCAACCCCCAAATTCGTTCCTGTTCCTTCTTCGTCCTCTCACGGTAGCTCTTTCCGTTCAATCGCCACCATCGTCTACTCTCATCGCCGCTGCACGACTCGTCCCTCTCTTCACAAGGTTCACACTGTGGCTGTTATGTATTCTGAAATCAGTTTTGGTTTTCATTGATTATTATTTTCTTCTCATTCACAGTGTATTGGTTGTTGTTGTTGTTTGATGATTTTTGAATGTTTCCTAAAAGCCTTTGATGATTTTTTTGTTACAATTTTCGCATCACTCGCTCACTCTGATACACGATCAGTTCACACATACACCATCATCACCAATCTGCTATCCTCAATCCGCTAGCTCCGACGTCCGAACACCCTTTCGATTCCGCAATTCAGATCCTCTTTGTCACCATTTTTCATTTGAAGTTTTGGTACTGCTATATTTAAATGTGAATTATGGAAGTGGATAATGTTTTTGTTATTTGTTGTATTGACATTGTTAGTGATAATTATTGTTAAAATTGAAGGGAATTTTTCATGACAGTTTGATTCCTATTTGGTGTTAAATTGAGTAACAGAATTTTGACAGCATTACTATTTTTGTTTAATTGGTGAGTTTCTAATGATGTTATTAATATGTTATTTCATTTTGAGTTAATCTTGTATGAATTAAACTTGGTGTTGATTTTGATTGTTCCTAATTTTGTTTTAAAACATGTTGGCTTTGAATTTGTGATGACATTGTGTGATTTGGTTTTGAATGACGAACTCGGTTATGGTATTGTTGTTTATCATGTGCACATGGAACACTTGTTTGAGATGAGTTTTATTGAGCATTATTAGGATTACATAGTTGTTTCCCGGAATTTAGTTCGGTTGATTTTAGCTTACTTTGAGCTTGATTTTTCATATCATGAACTTGAATTGGATAAGAGCTTGAATTTTTTGTTCCCGTTTTCATTTGTGAATCGATAATCATGATAACTGTTTGATAACTTGATGTCCATTCATGATGCATTCATACAAGTTTCATTTGGTTTCAATTCTCTTGTGATTACTAACTTGTTTATGGTTTGTGTAAGTTTCTCAAGACTAATCAAGTAGTCATTCTCTCTTCTTACCTCTTATTCACTTTTGATTGACTAATCAAGTTTTGATTTATTTACTTGATTTTTTTTATTAAAAATGGATCAGTTTATTAATCTATTTTTCTTAACTCGATGAGGCCATGCCATATATAAGAAACAGATGAAGTTTGGTATAGGGTAGCCCTTGAGTTTGATGAAACAAGGGTGTACTAGTATATAAGAAACGGACATGTAGAGGGTTGTGCTAATGATGTTGTGTTGTGTTAGTGAATGGTGGTGGAAATTATGATTCATTAACAAACGGGGTTACCCATTTCACATTACCATTCATTAGTGATGTAATCATAAAATGTGATTAGTTGATAGAATAAAATGAATTTAGTGAAAAGTATTGAGTATTGGTTTTGTTATATGGTTGTGCAAGAGCAAGTGCAAGTGCAAGTTTTGAGTATTGGTTTTGTTTTCTAACTTATCATTTAGCTCAGATTGACTCAGAAACCGTAAACCATGGATAAGACATGGATGTATTCCAATCGATTTTCGAAAGAGTACGAGAATGGGGTATCGGAATTCGTTAAGTTTGCTGTTGCGCACGCCGAAGACCCCGGTCGAATGACATGTCCTTGTTTGTGTTGCTGTTATGGGAATCGGGTTGACGCGGTTCAGTTGGCATCGCATCTAATACGGTATGGAATTGATAGAAGTTATACATGTTGGAATATGCATGGTGAGAAAAGTGACGGGAATGATGAATCGGGGGATAATAGGACCTATGCTTCAAACGACAATGACACAGATACATACGATTATGATCGAGTTGAAGAGATTACAGAAGCGCTTGAAGAAGATCTTAATGATTGTCCCAAAATGTTCGAGAGGTTGGTAAGCGATGCAGAGAAACCGTTGTATAATGGTTGTACAAAATTCACAAGATTGTCTGCGGTATTAAAGTTGTACAACTTAAAGGCGGGCAATGGATGGTCGGATAAAAGTTTCACAGAGTTATTAGCCCTTATGAAAGATATGCTACCAGAGGATAATGTTCTCCCCAATCGAACGTATGAGGCTAAAAAGATGTTGTACTCTATTGGCATGAGCTATGACAAGATACATGCCTGTCCAAAAGATTGCGTTTTGTTTCGAAACGAGTATGCATCGTTAAATGAGTGTCCTAAATGCGGTGCCCCTCGATATAAGAAAAAGTTGTCTCCGGCAAAAGTCTTATGGTATTTTCCTATAATTCCGAGATTTAGACGGATGTATCATAGTGAAACCGATTCAAGACACTTAACTTGGCATGCAGATGAAAGAATTGTTGATGGAAAGTTTCGACATCCGGCAGATTCACCACAGTGGATGAAAATTGATAATGATTATCCTGAATTTGGAAAAGACGCAAGAAACCTTCGCTTGGCATTGTCTACTGATGGAATGAACCCACACGGTATTCAAAGTATCTCGCATAGCACATGGCCTATAATTCTTATGATTTATAACCTACCTCCGTGGCTATGTATGAAGCGTAAGTACATGATGTTATCTATGTTAATTTATGGGCCTAAACAACCAGGAAATGACATAGACGTATATTTGGAACCTTTAATCGAAGATTTGAAGATTTTGTGGGAGAACGGTGTGGAGGTTTATGATGGGTATAGGAAAGAAAGTTTCAACTTGAGGGCGATTTTGTTTGGAACAATTAACAATTTTCCAGCCTACGGAAATCTATCCGGGTATAGCATTAAAGGTGAAAAAGTGTGTCATATCTGTGAAGATGGAACCGATACGATGCGATTGAAACTTTGTCAGAAGAATGTCTTTTTCGGTCATCGTAGATTCTTAAATTCTAAACATCAATATCGTGGATGGAGAAAAGCGTTCAACGGAGATACCGAACAACGTAGAGCTCCGCCTGGATTGACAGGTGATCAATTATTTGAAAAGGTGAAAGATGTGAGTATTCAGTTTGGCAAGCCTTTTGCACATAAAGTTGTTACAGGTGGGTGGAAGAAGAGGTCGATTTTTTTTGAATTGTCATATTGGAAATCTTTGTACGTAAGACATTTTCTTGATGTTATGCATATTGAAAAAAATGTATTTGACAGTGTTATTGGTACGTTACTCAATATAAAAGGGAAGTCTAAGGATGGTCTTAAAGCAAGGGAGGACATGGTAGAGATGGGAATAAGAACTGAATTGGGACCCGTGAAAAAAGGAACACGAACATATCTACCACCTGCTGTTTACACTCTATCCAGAAAGGAGAAAAAAATATTGTGTAAGTTCCTAAGTGAGGTTAAAGTTCCAGAAGGCTACTCATCAGATATTAGAAGACTTGTGTCTATGCAAGACCTCAAGTTAAAGAGTTTAAAGACGCATGATTTCCATGTTATAATGGAACATTTTCTACCGATAGGTATACGTTCTATTCTTCCAGAAAAAGTAAGAAGCGCAATAACTAAACTGTGTTTTTTCTTCAAGTCAATTTGCAGCAAGGTGATCGATCCTGAGATCTTACCAACATTGCAAAAAGAAATAGTTGTTACTTTGTGTGATCTTGAAATGTATTTCCCTCCCTCGTTTTTTGACATAATGGTTCATCTTGTCGTTCATCTTGTCAAAGAGACACAACTGTGCGGACCAGCTTATATGAGATGGATGTACCCTACTGAACGTTATATGAAAATATTAAAAGGGTATGTGAAAAACCAAAGTCGACCAGAGGGTTGTATTGCTGAACGATATATTGTTGAAGAAGCGATTGAGTTTTGTACTGAATATCTGTCAAATGTTCAATCAATTGGACTCCCCAAATCTCACATTATTGAAAAAAAAGAAGGTAAGAAGCTAATTGGAAATAAAGTTGTGACAGTATCAATGGTCGAACGGGATCAAGTGCATTTGTATGTGTGATCGGTGGATCTGGAACTGACTGTTTAACGCTGGTTTTGCGAAATGTCGCAGAAGCAAGAGTCGCCACCGTCTTTTATTTTCTCCAACATGGACAGGACAAAAGCACAGCAAAATTCCTTATGAGATTATCTCTCGGTTCGGGAGTTAGATTTATAGAAAGGGAAGGTGTTAGCACCCTTTCTATCCATGGTTATCCATGGGCTCTTAGATACTTGCTCATTTTTGTTTTCAAAATGTTTGTTTGCTTTTCAAAAGTGTGTGGGTTTGAAAAAGTTTCATTGAAAACTTCAATTCGACTCTTGTATCAGTCCTCAAGAGTGTTGTGAAGCGTTTGTTTTGAAATCTTTTAGAAAGTGTCAGTGTGAAAAGAGTTTTTTTATTTGTTTTGAATTAGAGCAAGTATCCATGAGTCATCTACCTACCCTAAGGAATTAGGCTGTGTAAATGTCCTTAAGGTAGTGTCATCCCATCATCGAGAGGTAGGTAGCACCACCGTTGGAGGTGTTCGGGTCAATTCGAGTTTGTAGGGACAGTGTGGTCACCAGAGTAACAGTAGGACACCTTAGAAGCTACCCTTATGCCATTGATCTTTTTATTCCGAGGCAACTATTCCGAGGCAACTGTTCCGAGGCAACCGTTTCGAGGCAACTTGTTCGAGGCAACTAGATCAACGGACATAAGGACTCACTAAGACGTCCTATACTCGACGACCACGTTTCGAAGGCAACAGGTGAGGCGTACCCTAGGAGTGGTGTGTGTATTCGTGTATTATTTTCAGTTATGTTTTATCTTGTCATGCATTTGGTGAGCTACGCTTGTTTTTAATTTAGGCCATTCATTCTTTCATGCGAAGTTTAGAATTTAAAAGTGCGGAAATTAAAGTGCGGAAAATAAAGTCCTACGCTATTACAAGGCGCGGGTCTATACATCGCCAAATTAACAAAGACCCGTTTTTGAATAAAAATGCGGAAAGTAAATAAATTCCTAATTACTATTACATGGCTTGAGCAATTACATGATATTTGAAACAAAAAAATAAGGACAAACGCGCGAAAAGAAATTAGAATCGAATGTTCGAGGGCGTTGGACCCTTTGAAGAAATTAAATGAAATTAAAAGTTAATTAATTGTTAAATTAAGAAAAGAAATGTTTTTTTTTTATTTTGTATTTATGAAATAAAGAGAATTAAAATTAAGATTAAAGAAACCCTAGTTCTAAGTTGTTTTTAATTATTTAAGAAAAATATTTAAGTTTTAACCTAATTTACACTAATTAATTAATGACATGTTTATTTACAAAATAATTAATAATTAATAATTATGATAATAATGAGAAGAAGAAATTATTTATTAAGAAAAAGGATAAAAATGCTAAAAAAAACCTAATTTCTACATATTTTAGTTATTAAGAAAAGATTAAAATTAAAACCTAATTTTACTAAATTGATTATTAAAAATTTATTTACAAAATTAATTAATGGTGAAATAATAATAATTAAATATATTACAATTTTTTTGATTTCTGGTTTTTATTATGAAAATTATATTTTGTGAATTAAATAAAATAATTAAAATAATTAAAAGAAAAGAAAAGGAGAGGAAGAAAATACAAACAATGGGGGGTCTGACCCGATTTAGGAGGTGTTTTGGAAGCAGTTTGGCCCATTGAATCAGGCCCTTTTTGACTTTCCAGCGCGTGCATGTGGAATGGTTGACTGAGGTCCATGGTGAGCCTCTTTTGTGGCCTTCAGATTGAAGCTTCTGGGCGCGTGGCAAGCGAGGAGGTGGGGTTGTATGATGGACCTTTGAGGGCATACTGCATAGGAACACGTTAGAGAAAAAATTATTGAATAAGTGGGGGGACCTGGGAATCGAACTCAGGTCCCAGCGTTTACCAAGTGAACGTTCAACCATCTGAGCCATGCGCGCGCGTTGTATATGGAATGAATAAAGAACATAATATATGAAAACAAGGACAATCACGCTGAAACAACAAAAACGCGCTAAACTTTTGAATGGTCCAATCACACTCAGACACGCTGCCTTCTTCTTCGTTTGCCTGAAAAACAGAAAATAGATAGCGGGGGTTTTAAACCCCCACTAAATGGAACCTGCAAATAATAACGAATAGGGCATGCTGTATTATAAAAAAAGCGCGAGGTCATGGTTGTATTCGTATGGAGTTTCTGAGTTTAATGGCATAAGTCTTGAGATCCAATTTTTCCATATGAAGGAAACCCCAATTTAAAACCTCTGAAACCCTAGAACACGTCCATGGTGAATTCCTATTTAGGCATCCATTCTTCAATTGAATGGTACCATTAGCTTCAGAACATTCATGTTAGTATAAATCAACCATTAAAAATCATGAATCATGCATGGAATTTAAAACACGATTATGCAAAATTTGGAAAGGAAAGCAATTCTGTTCTACCGATTCTCTGCATGTGGAGGCTTGGTTTCAATTGCAAACGTTTCCTAGCAATGTCAGGAAGACAATGGACAAGTTTTTGGACTCTGAATCGCCTTGTAGCTACGTTTTCAGTTTTCAATTTTTTGTGAAAAAATGCACTTTTGTTTTTATGGTTTTGAGCGCAGCTTCTGTGTCTTTATGCATTAGGTTAGCTTTGTATATGTAACTGAATAGAATTAGGTTAGAAAAAGCAGCCCATAATCCATGCATTGATGATTTGGAGATTTGATTTTCAATGAGATCAATTTCAATCTTTTTGCCATGAAACTATTGCCAATTTCATAGAATCTTTCCTTTTGAGTGATGCACGAAATATTTGATTCATAAAGAGTGAATTGGCTGCACAAAAAGATTTGAAAAACATGGTTTAGTATTTTTCTCATAATTAATTTTAATTAAATGAATTAATAAGATTAAAAATTCAATTAATGAATTAAAAATAAGAAAATAACTCCCTTTTAGCTTAATGGGTCGTGCATAGCCTTTGGATAATGATTCATGGAAGAAATTGAGGCCCATTAGCATTTTTGAACCCTTTTATGCAAAGTTGACTTTTCAAAATTCCCAAATATTTCCCAACTTCCACAAGGCATATCTTGCTCACTTTTTAAGCTTTGATCATGTTCTTTGACATTTTGGAAAGGTCTTGAAGTCCTCTAACCAATTTATTTGGTCCCATATCATTTTGATCTACCAATCTCAAGTTATGGTCTTTGACTTAAAGTGCCTTTTTGTTGACTTTTTGAAATGACCTATAATATTGAAATTGATAACTTTTTTGTGAGAGCATTTCTTGGACTTGAAGTGTGAAGATGAGTTGTAGGACATGTCATTCTCTTCAAGATGAGCTTTGGATGGAATTTTTCTGATAAACCATGAAGAAGTTATGCCCTGGTCAATTTGCAGTTGACTTTTTCAACTGTCCAAAAATAGAAACTTTTGCATCTTGAGACTTTTTGAGCCATGCTTTGAGAATCATGATCAAGAATTGATCAAATGATGTTTGTGGCTTCAAAATAAGATGTTGACCAAAAATTTTGACTTTTGACTGTCAAATGACCATTTTGCCCCTTCAGTTGACTGTGAAGCATTTAGGGTTTTTGACTGTGCAATTTGATGCTGTGAGTCTTGAAACTTGGCATATGGATGCTTGACAATGTATGTAGGCATTTGGGACTTGTTTGGACCCTTGGAAACTTCAATTTCTTTGCCAGCACCAAACCCCTAATTTTTGACTGTTAGGAGGCAACTGGACTGTGCAACCCTTGGGAGATTTTGAAGCATGATCTTGGCAAATCTTGAAGGATATGGGAGGGCAAATTTTGAGGTACAACAGTTGCCCATGTTCAATCTTCTTAAACCTGAGGGTGTAGATTGGTTGTCGTGCCTTTCGTAATCCGAAGGTGGAAGATGATTGAACACTAGAGTGCCCAGAAATTTGCGCTCACATGTTAGCAGTGTGATGGTGGGAATGGGCTTATAGATGCCATTTAGAGACTGATGGATAGGAGGATGGGCTTATAGATGCCATCGGGAGGTTGTCGATCGCGTAAGAGATTCCTTAGCGAGAATTTGCGTACCTGAGAAGGAAAAAATAATTACCTGGCCTGTTACAGGAATTGATCTTCAAACCCTTTATGTAGATGCGTCCTGGATGGTTACAGGAATCGAATCTTCAAACTCTTCAGACGCACCCTGGCAAGATACAGGAATCGGATCTGGTAATGTTAGTCGTCAACAGATACACCCTGGCAAGATACAGGAATCAGATCCTCGAACTCTTCAGACGCACCCTGGCAAGATACAGGAATCGGATCTGGTAATGTTAGTCGTCAACAGATACACCCTGGCAAGATATAGGAATCGGATCCTCGAACTCTTCAGACGCACCCTGGCAAGATACAGGAATCGGGTCTGGTAATGTTAGTCGTCAACAGATACACCCTGGCAAGATACAGGAATCGGATCCTCGAACTCTTCAGACGCACCCTGGCAAGATACAGGAATCGGGTCTGGTAATGTTAGTCGTCAACAGATACACCCTGGCAAGATACAGGAATCGGATCCTCGAACTCTTCAGACGCACCCTGGAAAGATACAGGAATCGGGTCTGGTAATGTTAGTCGTCAACAGATACACCCTGGCAAGATACAGGAATCGGATCCAGGAACTCTTCAGACGCACCCTGGCAAGATACAGGAATCGGGTCTGGTAATGTTAGTCATCAACAGATACACCCTGGCAAGATACAGGAATCGGATCCTCGAACTCTTCAGACGCACCCTGGCAAGATACAGGAATCGGGTCTGGTAATGTTAGTCGTCAACAGATACACCCTGGCAAGATACAGGAATCGGATCCTCGAACTCTTCAGACGCACCCTAGTAAGATACAAGAATCGGGTTTGGTAATGTTAGTCTTCAACAGATATACCCTGGCAAGATACATGAATCAGATCCTCGAACTCTTCAGACGCACCCTGGCAAGATACAGGAATCGGGTCTGGTAATGTTATTCGTCAACAGATACACCCTGGAAAGATACAGGAATCGGATCCTCGAACTCTTCAGACGCACCCTGGAAAGATACAGGAATCGGGTCTGGAATCAGTCGTCAACAGATACACCCTGGCGAGATACAGGAATCGGATCTTTAGTTGCGACCGTTGATAGTAATTATCTTTGTGTTAACCTTTGTTCTGAAAAGACAAAACGTTAGTTGTATGTGATGTCATGATGTATGACATGCGTGATGAGATTGTATGTTCATGATGCGTATATGCATGCTATAATGTATGGAAATGCGATGTTTATGAATGTATGTTTTCGTCTTAGGGAAATAAATCCTTGACGGATGCCGGGAAGTTAAATCCTGGGCTGAGGTGAATAGCATTCTCTGTTTCCACTGGGGAGTGATGGTTGCAAGAAATACAGGTAGGAGAAGATGACTCTGTTGGGGAATAAACTTGGAGATTACTCTGTGGGGAATGATTACTCTAGCGACCTTGCTAGGGAACAATATTCTGTGGGAAGAGAGGTACTTTGTTGGGATGTTGATGATAACTCCGCTGGGGATACCGTTGTTGAGCTTTGTTGGAAGATTGGATGAACTCCGTTGGGGATAGGAAGACTTTGCCGGGGACGATCTTTCCGTGGCAATTGGCTGAGGATAACCCAGTTATATCCTGGTAGGGAAATAACCTTTGAATAAAGCCGGGAGACGCGTTTGTGCTATGCGGGTGACAAGCTTCCAGAATCTACTGGGGGTAAGCTTCCTGCTGGGGAGTTTGATTCCACTTTCCTGGGGAAACTGTTAGACTGGACTCTCCTGGGGAAATTTTTCAGCTTGGACTGGGGAATGGCTCCACTGGATGTCTGGTATACCGCCGGGGAACAATCTTAGATCAAGACTGCCAGGGATGCTTGTTAAGAATGTTTGTATACTGCGCTAAGGAATGTTGAGATCTGCTGGGGGATACCCAATTTCCTTGAGGTTGACAGTATAATTCTGCTTGGGGAGAATACCGTTGACTTTCTGGCTCACTCTCTGGGGACTTAAGATATCTTGGTTATGTTCTTCAGATGAACCTACATTGGTACCTTAGTGGACAGATCAATTAGATCGCTTTAGACAACTCATTATTGCCCCTGTTTCTAGTGTTACCTGTAATTAATCCTTTGTTTCGTATGCAAATATTTATGAGTTTAGCAATTAGTGTCAAATGCATATATCACAAATTGAACTTTGGACGTTCTTCGCAAAACAAAACAGAAAAAAAGGAAAAACAATTGGCAATTTGTCTGAAAAGTGTATTTGTATTGATTTTTGAATTTGCCTGTAAATAGGCGTTTATGTACAAGAGGCTGACGTCCTAGTAGGAGAATGCCGCCGAACAAAAGAGTTTATACAATTTGTACAAAGGGAAACCAAAACAGCTATGTGAAAAGAATAATCCCACGGGGTTTCAACTCTGCTATCGCCTTTATATCTTCGAGCGTCTCATCACTTGGCTGCTCGGTTGACGATGAAGCTGATTGATCGATGCCGTCTGAGCTTGATAGTTGATATAGGATTCTGGATGCAAGGTGATCCAATGAGACATAGTATTACGCTTTATCCCTAACTTTTGCCTGGACCGCCCTTTCGGTTTTTCGGTCCACCGGGATACCCATTTTTGCCCAAGCCGCCTTTTCAGGTTTTCGACTTGCCGGGTGTACAGATTTTTTTCATTTCATCCCTCATTTTGCCCGAACCCTTTTGGTTCGCCGGGAAGCCCTAATTTTTGCCTAGGTATGTCAACCTAGCGGGTCTTTTATCACGCGTAGTATCTTTTTACTATGTCTGCATTAGCGGGGTGAGGAAGGTCGTCACCATCCATGGTGGTTAGAATCATGGCTCCTCCTGAGAACACATGTTTAACCACAAATGGCCCTTCGTACGTAGGGGTCCATTTGCCCCTTGGATCACTCTGAGGAAGGATGATGCGTTTGATTACCAGATCCCCAACTTGATACTCTTGTGGTCTGACCTTCTTGTTAAATGCCCTAATCATCCGTTTTTGATACGTCTGACCATGACATATAGCAGTAAGTCTCTTTTCGTCGATTAGATTTAGTTGATCAAGTCGAGTCTGGATCCAGTCATCTTCGCTCAGATCTGCATCCTTCATTATCCGGAGAGAGGGTATCTGCACTTCAATTGGCAAGACTGCCTCCATGCCATAGACCAAGGAAAAAGGAGTTGCCCCGGTTGAAATTCTTGCTGAGGTACGGTACCCGTGAAGAGCAAACGGTAACATCTCGTGCCAATCTTTGTAAGTCATTGTCATCTTCTGCACAATCTTCTTGATATTCTTATTCGCTGCTTCTACAGCCCCATTCATCTTCGGTCGGTAAGGCGAAGAGTTGTGGTGTTGTATCTTGAACTGCTCGCAGAGCTCAATGATCATTTTGTTGTTGAGATTGGTACTGTTGTCCGTAATAATCCTTTCTGGGACGCCGTATCGACAGATCAAGTTATGCCGAATGAACCATGCCACAACGTTCTTGGTTACAGTGGCAAAAGAAGCTGCTTCAACCCACTTTGTAAAATAATCAATCGCCACCAGGATGAAGCGATGCTCGTTGGATGCCGTGGGTTTAATCTCGCCGATCATGTCAATGCCCCACATTGCGAAAGGCCAAGGTGCAGTCAAGACATTCAGAGGGACTGGAGGAATGTGCACCTTATCTGCATAGATCTGGCATTTGTGACATGTCCGAGAATGTT
Source organism: Vicia faba (assembly GCA_948472305.1). Classification (NCBI taxonomy): domain Eukaryota; kingdom Viridiplantae; phylum Streptophyta; class Magnoliopsida; order Fabales; family Fabaceae; genus Vicia; species Vicia faba. The sequence goes on from OX451736.1 coordinate 1,233,047,913, forward strand.
GGTAGCAATCAGCTTCCATTGTAGACCAGAAGTATCCTGCCCGAAGGATCTTCTTTGCCATGGTGTGCCCACTGGAATGTGTTCCAAAGGTACCTTCATGTAGCTCTGCCATGATCCTTTCTGCTTCGGTTTTATCCACACAACGCAGTAAGGTCGAATCATGGTTTCGCTTGTATAGAATGTCGTTGCTAAGGAAGAACTTTGCAGCGAACCTTCTCAGAAACTTCTTGTCATTGACAGATGCACCTTCAGGGTATTCCTGAGCTTCCAAGTACCTGTTTACCTCATAGTACCAGGGTTTTTCAGTCACTACCTCAGCCTCAAGATCACAACAGTATGCCGGTTCGTCCAGTTTCCAGATGATGACCCGGGAAGCCTCATTGTCCCATTTGACTTTGAACATAGAAGACATCGTAGCTAACGCGTCCGCCAACTGATTCTCCTCTCTTGGGAAATGTTCAAAAGTTATCTTTGTGAAATGCGGGATCAATGTCAACACACACTCTTTGTAAGGAATCAGATTCGGATGTTTCGTATCCCACTCGCCTTTGATCTGATTGATCACGAGAGCGGAATCTCCGAAGACACTCAGAAACTTGATCCTTAAGTCAATCGCAGCTTGGAGACCTATGATGCATGCCTCATACTCCGCCATGTTGTTGGTGCAGTTGAAACATAGTCGGGCAGTAAGTGGAGTATGAGTGCCTTGAGGGGATATGATCACAGCGCCGATGCCGTTACCCAAAGCGTTGGATGCTCCGTCAAAGTGCATAGACCATCGGGATCCTTCCTCAGGTCCTTCATCCGGTCCAGGTACTTCACAATCAGTCACTATCATAATGCTCTCGTTCAGAAACTCGAAGTTCATTGACTGGTAGTCGTCCACTGCCTGGTGTGCCAAGTGGTCTGCCAATACACTTCCCTTGATAGCTTTCTGAGTCGTGTACTGGATGTCGTATTCTGTCAAGATCATCTGCCATCTTGCTATTCTCCCAGACAGAGCAGGCTTTTCAAATATGTACTTTATTGGATCCATCTTTGAAATCAACAAGGTAGTGTGAGTCAGCATATACTGTCTCAGCCGACGAGCAGCCCATACCAAAGCGCAGCAAGTTTTCTCGAGCAGTGAGTATCAGGTCTCACAGTCGGTAAACTTTTTGCTAAGGTAATAAATGGCATGCTCTTTTCGGCCAGACTCGTCATGCTGCCCCAGCACACACCCCATTGAGTTGTCAAGTACTGTCAAGTATAGTATCAGAGGTCTCCCTTCAACCGGTGACATAAGAATGGGTGGTTCTTGGAGATACTCTTTGATTCTGTCAAAAGCGGGTTGACATTCATCATTCCAACGTACTACCTGATCTTTCTTCAGAAGCTTGAAGATTGGTTCACAAGTAGCAGTTAGATGCGAGATGAATCGGGCAATATAATTCAGACGTCCTAGAAAGCCTCTGACCTCTTTCTCTGTCTTAGGAACTGGCATCTCTTGAATGGATTTAACCTTGGCAGGGTCCAATTGAATACCCTTGTCACTTACGACGAAGCCTAGCAACTTTCCAGATCTTACCCCGAAGGTGCACTTGTTCGGGTTTAACCTCAGCTTGTATAGTTTCAAACGGTCAAACAGTTTCTGCAGATGGTCAAGGTGTTCCTCCTCAGTTTGGGACCTTGCAATCATGTCGTCGACATACACTTCAATCTCATGATGGATCATGTCATGAAATAGAGCAACCATGGCACGTTGGTAGGTTGCCCCAGCATTTTTCAACCCGAACGGCATGACCTTGTAGCAGAAGGTGCCCCACTGAGTAACAAAGTTAGTCTTTTCCATGTCTTCAGGAGCCATCTTGATCTGATTATAACCTGAAAAACCATCCATGAAGGAGAACACCTTGTGCTGAGCAGTATTGTCAACCAGAACGTCAATGTGAGGTAGGGGGAAGTCATCCTTGGGGCTGGCCCTGTTCAGATCCCTGTAATCGACACACATTCTGACCTTACCATCCTTCTTCGGTACCGGCACCACATTAGCAACCCACTAAGGGTAAGAATTCACTGCAAGAAAATCGGCGTTAAATTGCTTCATAACCTCAGCTTTGATCTTTTCAGACATCTCTGGACGCATACGGCGGACCTTTTGCTTAACCGGAGGGCAGTCTTCCTTGGTAGGCAAGTGATGGACCACAATGTCGGTATCCAACCCAGGCATGTCTTCGTAGGACCAGGCAAAGATTTCCACATAATCATGCAACATCTGAATCAACCGTTGTTTTATGCTGAGCTCCAGATTGGCACCAATCTTGACTTCCTTTCTATCTGTCTCAGTACCCAGATTTATCGTTTCCACTGGCTCTTCATGTGGTTGAATTGCCCTCTCTTCCTGGAGTAACAGTCTTGCAAGCTCGCCAGGCACTTCGCAATCATCTTCACCTTCGTCTTCGGCTAAGTTGATCGGATTTTCGAAGTCATAACTGGCAGTAGCAGAGTCGTTACCAGTGAGATCCAGAGTGGATTGTAACCTGTATGGGTGAGTGTGTGTAAATATAGCTGTTTTGCAATATATAAAGAAAGAAAGAAAGAAAGGGAGCACAAGATTTGAAATGCGAAAAAACGTCCAAGGTCTTTATTCATGATATATGAAGATGACAAGTAATAAGCCCTCACAAATGAAGCCACAGTGCCCCGGGTAAGACACCGGGCCATAAAGTTTCAAATTATTATTTATTACAAATCCAAAACAAAGAAATTCATTACTGCGTAACAAAAGTAACAGGTATGTGATCTTTTGCGGTCCAATTGGTCAGTCCACCATCAGTCGTCGGGTAAATCCAGCTATCGAACTCTGATTCTTCTACTTCGTCTTCATCCCCAATAGCATTCACTCCTGGATTGGTGATGAGCACAGGAGGTCTTCCGATTCTAGCTTTGCGCACATCCCTCTGAGCCTCTGCAGTAAAACCCAGTCCAAACTTGTCAGTTTTAGGAGTGAAATCAGGGAGCCTGCCCCAGTTAGCACATTCACCTTTCTCAACTACAGCCCGGGCGTCCTTCAAGGAAGCCATCTTCAAAGGAAAACTCTCTTCAGTCACTGCTTCCGCTGCTGCCAATGTTGGTGGTACCTCTTCAAAATGTTGAAAGGGGGTTTCAATAAACTCCCCATCCATCTCAATATACCGGAAGGAATTCAAATGACCATGTATTCTTCCTCCCCCTGCACAGTAACGATCTTCCTTCTGACAGGGTACTTGAGCTTCTGGTGTAGAGTGGAGGTCACTGCCCCAGCTTTGTGAATCCAAGGTCGACCCAGCAAACAGGAATAAGATGGACGAATGTCCATTACATAGAACGTTGAGTCAAATACTTGAGAACCCACACGAATCAGGATGTCTACCTCACCATGCACCATCCTCTTAGAACCGTCGAAGGCTCTAACAATGATGTTACTAGGCTTCAATTCCAGGCCCTCACAGTCCAACCGGTCTAAGGCCTTCTTGGGCAATACATTCAGGGAAGAACCGGTGTCCACCAACACGTGAGCAAGAGTAGTGCCCCTGCATTCAATGGAGACATGCAGGGCATCATTGTGGTTTTTTCCCTTGGCGGTAAGGTCAGCATCCGAGAAACCCAAGCCATTGTCAGCTGTCAAATTAGCCACACAGTCAGTGAATTGATCTGCAGATGTCTCCTGTGGCACATGGGCCGTCTTCAGAAATGAAATCAGGGCCTTGGCATGGGCCTCTGAGCACAGCAGCAATGATAGCATCGAGATCTTGGAGGGGGTATGCCCCAGCTGTTCAACGACGTTGAAGTCGCTCTTCTTGATTACCTTAAGAATTTCCTCCATCTCTTGCTGGGAGGCTTCAACATTCACAGACTTTGGTGCCTCCATCCGGGCAGGCTCATCATCAATCCCTTTGCCCCGAGTATTAGATGACTCGGCAGCAGGGGAAGCAACTTGATCAGAAGTAGGAACAGGCGCACTTGCAGGTGTTATAGTGAGAGGTCTTCGAATAACCGGTGGCGCAATGTCAGGCGAGAAGAGCCTGCCACTGCGGGTAACTTTAGCTGGACCGGTGATATTGCTGATGCTGGTACCGGTGTTGAACTCCTGCTTCACTCCGAGTACATATACATCTGCCCCATAGTGCCATGGGACAGCCTTGTCAGATTCATAGGGGAGGGGCCCCGGAACAGTAATAATAATGGGTGCAACAGACATGATTTTAACTGGCTTCCTCGGGGGAGCCTTGATTGGATTGTTGAAAATTGTAACGACAGATACTTCTTCAGTGGGAACACGAGGAACAGCGGTCTTCTTGAACAGAATCTCTTTGCTATCCATCAAGCTTTGGATGCCTAACTTCAGCAACGGACAACCCGCAGGGGTAACAGCACACAGAAGGCAACCCTTGCTATAACCCGGAAATAAACCGGCCAGCAGCAGGTTCCTCTTAACAGTCAACAGAGGAGTAGCTACATCATTCACGGAAACTGCATACAAGTCTTCATCAACAGCATTTACTCCATGCTGGGGCATAGGAGCAGTCACAACATTTGGCCTCTCAGGCGCCTCAAACTGTATCTCCTTCGCATCGATAAGGTCTTGAACCTTATTTCTCAGGGGCCATCAATCATCAGTAGAATGCCCCGGGCTATCGGAGTGATAAGCATAGCGGGCATTTGGATTATACTTGGGGGATGCAGTATTCACAACCTTCGGAGCCTCTCTGACGGTCACCAAGTTGGTCGATAGCAGTTGCGGCAAAATTTGTGACAAGGTCATACTCAGCCGAGTGTATTCTCTTCTGGGTCTCTCAGCCCTTGGTTGGTTAGGTTGCCGAGGAGCGGCAACAGGCTTAGCAATCACCACCGCGTTAACAGCTTGGTGGCGTTCTGGTTTGTCTTGCCTCCTAGGCCCATACACAGCACTGGCCTCCTTCTTAAAAGGTTTCTTCTCAGAACTTGAGGACGCACCTTTCTGAATCTTTCCTGATTTCATACCAGCCTCTATCCTTTCCCCAGTCAGAATGAGATCTGTGAACCCTGCAGATGAATTACCAATGAGATGATTAAAGAACGGCCCGGATAGGGTCCCCAAGAACATATCTACCAATTCACGATCAGTTAATGGTGGCTGCACCCTGCCATCCAGGTCCCTCCACTTCTGCGCATACTCTTTAAAACCTTCTCTCGATCCTAGCGACATACCCTGGAGTTGGGTACGTGTAGGAGCGAGGTCGGCATTATATTGATACTGCTTGTAAAAAGCAGTAGCCAACTCCTCCCAGTTACGAACCTTGGTTCCATCCAGCTGATAGAACCATTCGAGATGAGTCCCTGAAAGACTCTCCTGGAAGAAGTGGATCCATAAGTTTTTGTCCACTGTATACGGCTGAATCTTCCACACATAAGATCTGAGATGTAACTTAGGGCAGGACGCCCCGTCATACTTTGCGAAAGATGGTGCTTTAAACTTGTGTCGGATGATCACACCAGAAGATAAACCCAAGTCTCCGAAATCCAAACCAGGCACTTGTTGAATTTCCATGGCCGTCCCTCCGAGCATAACCAAACTGTCTCCAAGCCAGACACGGGTTGTAAGTAATACCTCCTCTGATTCCAAGTAAAGGAACATTAGGAAACTCCCCGCAACGATCAATGATAGTGACATCCTCTCTGGACCGAGAGCACCAATGTATATCAGCATGTGTAAGAGTCATCAATCGTTGTGACCATCTCAGACCCCGTTTATTCTTCAAAACTGATTGTGGAAGGTGCGAAATAAACCACCTTCCCAGGAGAGGAGTACAACACATAAGAACACCTCTTTTTCTCATGTTTCGAGTGTAACATGAGTGAAGGATGTCCCCAAGCAACGTAGGTATAGGATTCCTGGACATGAAGATCTTGACAGCACTGATATCTATAAGCTGATCGGGATTCGGGAACAAAACCAATCCATAGACAAGGAGGGACACAACTTCTTCAAAGGCTTGTAAGTCAAGTGAGTTCCAACATTCTTGGGCCTTCTCAAACAGAAACCTGGCTAAGAACCCTTTGATACCACTTCTAACTTCCCAATATCCCTTGATGTCAGATAGTTGTAGGCGTAGTGCTTTAGCAATCTCTTCAAGTTTGGGTTCCTTTTCCGTACCGTTGTAGGGTAGTTGATCAAGGATAGGGATCTTCAGAAGTCGGGAGAACTCTTCCAATGTAGGCACCAGTTGATAATCCAGGAAAGTAAAACAGTGGTGCAGAGGGTCAAAGAACTGGAACAGGACCTTTATCATATCTTCCTCAATGTTGGTGTTGACCAAGCTGATGAGTCTTTCATGCCTCTCACTGAAAGAAGAACTCTCGGGAATCCTGGATATAAGTTCCTCAAGCTGAGCAGGGATCTTTACAAGGTTGATCTGAATTGTCTTTCTGCGAACAGTTTCCATGTCCTACAAAACAAGAACAAAGATGAAGATTCGAACCCCTGAAATGGTTAGTCAATGCATATGATGTTGTATGATGTCATGATGTTATGCTTAAACACACCACAAATATTCACAGGAAAGCAAACATGGTAAGGCACACAAGTCACACCACAGCCCTTAGAGTTTAGGCCAGCATGGGGTCTGGGTATTACCCTCTTGAAGTTGGTGGGCTCAACCTGTCCTATCAGAAGTAACCGGGTTCTAAGGGTCCCAATATCATTGGATTGCTTTCATTGTTCATCATTTCGATTTAGCCACTGAACTGGCGACCGAAATATTCCAAGAAAACAACCCTCAATTGAGTGTAGTATCGAGTATCAACCAACCTCGGACTGCACCAAAGTCAGTTATCTCACTACCCTAAAGAGGCCAAGATGGTTCAATTAAGGTTCCTAACGTCAGTTGATGCTTCACGACACCACGCGGAGGCCCCGTACTCTCCTTGACTGAACTCAAGGGTTACCGGTACACACCAAAGTGCCACATCAACGTAGCAGACTGCTTCAACCATGTCGGTATACCCCGCACAGTTCCCTCACAGCCTTGTTGCTACTTTCTAAGAAGGTATCCCCCAGATCCGGGTTAGGAACTATAGAACTCCCGAGACAGCCCACAATAATAAAGCAAACAAGTCAAATCAATTGAAAACACAAGTGATCTTAGTCCTAAGGTACACCTCACTTTATAAGTATATTCCCCAACAGAGTCGCCAGTTCTGTGATCGGTGGATCTGGAACTGACTGTTAACGCTGGTTTCACGAAATGTCGCGGAAGCAAGAGTCGCCACCGTCTTTTATTTTCTCCAACATGGACAGGACAAAAGCACAGCAAAATTCCTTATGAGATTATCTCTCGGTTCGGGAGGTAGATTTATAGAAAGGGAAGGTGTTAGCACCCTTTCTATCCATGGTTATCCATGGGCTCTTAGATACTTGCTCATTTGTGTTTTCAAAATGTTTGTTTGCTTTTCAAAAGTGCGTGGGTTTGAAAAAGTTTCATTGAAAACTTCAATTCGAATCTTGTATCAGTCCTCAAGAGTGTTGTGAAGCGTTTGTTTTGAAATCTTTTAGAAAGTGTCAGTGTGAAAAGAGTTTTTTTATTTGTTTTGAATTAGAGCAAGTATCCATGAGTCATCTACCTACCCTAAGGAATTAGGCTGTGTAAATGTCCTTAAGGTAGTGCCATCCCACCATCGAGAGGTAGGTAGCACCACCGTTGGAGGTGTTCGGGTCAATTCGAGTTTGTAGGGACAGTGTGGTCACCAGAGTAACAGTAGGACACCTTAGAAGCTACCCTTATGCCATTGATCTTTTTATTCCGAGGCAACTATTCCGAGGCAACTGTTCCGAGGCAACCGTTTCGAGGCAACTTGTTCGAGGCAACTAGATCAACGGACATAAGGACTCACTAAGACGTCCTATACTCGACGACCACGTTTCGAAGGCAACAGGTGAGGCGTACCCTAGGAGTGGTGTGTGTATTCGTGTATTATTTTCAATTATGTTTTATCTTGTCATGCATTTGGTGAGCTACGCTTGTTTTTAATTTAGGCCATTCATTCTTTCATGTGAAGTTTAGAATTTAAAAGTGCGGAAATTAAAGTGCGGAAAATAAAGTCCTACGCTATTACAAGGCGCGGGTCTATACATCGCCAAATTAACAAAGACCCGTTTTTGAATAAAAATGCGGAAAGTAAATAAATTCCTAATTACTATTACATGGCTTGAGCAATTACATGATATTTGAAACAAAAAAATAAGGACAAACGCGCGAAAAGAAATTAGAATCGAATGTTCGAGGGCGTTGGACCCTTTGAAGAAATTAAATGAAATTAAAAGTTAATTAATTGTTAAATTAAGAAAAGAAATGTTTTTTTTTAATTTTGTATTTATGAAATAAAGAGAATTAAAATTAAGATTAAAGAAACCCTAGTTCTAAGTTGTTTTTAATTATTTAAGAAAAATATTTAAGTTTTAACCTAATTTGCACTAATTAATTAATGACATGTTTATTTACAAAATAATTAATAATTAATAATAATGATAATAATGAGAAGAAGAAATCATTTATTAAGAAAAAGGATAAAAAATGCTAAAAAAACCTAATTTCTACATATTTTAGTTATTAAGAAAAGATTAAAATTAAAACCTAATTTTACTAAATTGATTATTAAAAATTTATTTACAAAATTAATTAATGGTGAAATAATAATAATTAAATATATTACAATTTTTTTGATTTCTGGTTTTTATTATGAAAATTATATTTTGTGAATTAAATAAAATAATTAAAATAATTAAAAGAAAAGAAAAGGAGAGGAAGAAAATACAAACAATGGGGGGTCTGACCCGATTTAGGAGGTGTTTTGGAAGCAGTTTGGCCCATTGAATCAGGCCCTTTTTTACTTTCCAGCGCGTGCATGTGGAATGGTTGACTGAGGTCCATGGTGAGCCTCTTTTGTGGCCTTCAGATTGAAGCTTCTGGGCGCGTGGCAAGCGAGGAGGTGGGGTTGTATGATGGACCTTTGAGGGCATACTGCATAGGAACACGTTAGAGAAAAAATTATTGAATAAGTGGGGGGACCTGGGAATCGAACCCAGGTCCCAGCGTTTACCAAGTGAACGTTCAACCATCTGAGCCATGCGCGCGCGTTGTATATGGAATGAATAAAGAACATAATATATGAAAACAAGGACAATCACGCTGAAACAACAAAAACGCGCTAAATTTTTGAATGGTCCAATCAAACTCAGACACGCTGCCTTCTTCTTCGTTTGCCTGAAAAACAGAAAATAGATAGCGGGGGTTTTAAACCCCCACTAAATGGAACCTGCAAATAATAGCGAATAGGGCATGCTGTATTATAAAAAAAGCGCGAGGTCATGGTTATATTCGTATGGAGTTTCTGAGTTTAATGGCATAAGTCTTGAGATCCAATTTTTCCATATGAAGGAAACCCCAATTTAAAACCTCTGAAACCCTAGAACACGTCCATGGTGAATTCCTATTTAGGCAGCCATTCTTCAATTGAATGGTACCATTAGCTTCCGAACATTCATGTTAGTATAAATCAACCATTAAAAATCATGAATCATGCATGGAATTTAAAACACGATTATGCAAAATTTGGAAAGGAAAGCAATTCTGTTCTACCTATTCTATGCACGTGGAGGCTTGGTTTCAATTGCAAACGTTTCCTAGCAATGTCAGGAAGACAGTGGACAGGTTTTTGGACTCTGAATCGCCTTGTAGCTACGTTTTCAGTTTTCAATTTTTTGTGAAAAAATGCACTTTTGTTTTTATGGTTTTGAGCGCAGCTTGTGTCTTTATGCATTAGGTTAGCTTTGTATATGTAACTGAATAGAATTAGGTTAGAAAAAGCAGCCCATAATCCATGCATTGATGATTTGGAGATTTGATTTTCAATGAGATCAATTTCAATCTTTTTGCCATGAAACTATTGCCAATTGCATAGAATCTTTCCTTTTGAGTGATGCACGAAATATTTGATTCATAAAGAGTGAATTGGCTGCACAAAAAGATTTGAAAAACATGGTTTAGTATTTTTCTCATAATTAATTTTAATTAAATGAATTAATAAGATTAAAAATTCAATTAATTAATTAAAAATAATAAAATAACTCCCTTTTAGCTTAATGGGTCGTGCATAGCCTTTGGATAATGATTCATGGAATAAATTGAGGCCCATTAGCATTTTTGAACCCTTTTATGCAAAGTTGACTTTTCAAAATTCCCAAAAATTTCCCAACTTCCACAAGGCATATCTTGCTCAATTTTTAAGCTTTGATCATGTTCTTGGACATTTTGGAAAGGTATTGAAGTCCTATAACCAATGTCTTTGGTCCAATGTCATTTTGATTTACCAATCTCAAGTTATGGTCTTTGACTTAAAGTGCCTTTTTGTTGACTTTTGAAAATGACCTATAATATTGAAATTGATAACTTTTTTGTGAGAGCATTTCTTGGACTTGAAGTGTGAAGATGAGTTGTAGGACATGTCATTCTCTTCAAGCTGAGATTTGGATGGAATTTTTCTGATAAACCATGAAGAAGTTATGCCCTGATCAATTTGCAGTTGACTTTTTCAACTGTCCAAAAATAGAAACTTTTGCATCTTGAGACTTTTTGAGCCATGCTTTGAGAATCATGATCAAGAATTAATCAAATGATGTTTGTGGCTTCAAAATAAGATGTTGACCAAAATTTTTGACTTTTGACTGTCAAATGACCATTTTGCCCCTACAGTTGACTGTGAAGCATTTAGGGTTTTTGACTGTGCAATTTGATGCTGTGAGTCTTGAAACTTGGCATATGGATGCTTGACAATGTATGTAGGCATGTGGGACTTGTTTGGACCCTTGGAAACTTCAATTTCTTTGCCAGCACCAAAACCCTAATTTTTGACTGTTAGGAGGCAACTGGACTGTGCAACCCTTGGGAGATTTTGAAGCATGATCTTGGAAAGTCTTGAAGGATATGGAAGGGCAAATTTTGGAGTACAACAGTATGTTCTGCATAATGAGCTTGAAGTTGATCCGTATGTTGAAATTCACAAGGGTGTTCTTCGAGGTTTAAATCCGAATAGAAATGAGAATTGGATTGTACGAGAGCATAATCGAAGTTTCATACCATGGTTTAAGGAACATATTTATTCAAAGTATCGTTCAGATCATGCTTCAGTAACAGAAATATTGAGATGTTTAGCATACGGTCCAAGTTTAATTGTGTTTTCTTATAGCGCATATGCAATTAATGGATACACATTTTATACCAAAGAACAGGATGACAAAAGTACTATGCAAAATAGTGGTGTCACCTTGATCGCTGAAGCAATGCATATATAAAGTGTGAAGGACTTAAACCCAAAATTTGCAAACCTGTCATATTTTGGGGTTATCGAGCGCATTTGGATGTTTGATTACGAGAAGTTTCAGATTCCTATATTTGGTTGCAAGTGGGTTGAAAATAATAATGGCATACGAATGGATAAGTCAGGTTTTTTGCAAGTGGATCTTAATAGGGTGGGGTACAAAGATGAACCTTTCATTCTAGCCTCTCAACCTAAACAAGTGTTCTATGTCAATGATCCGACAAGTACGAAATGGTCTATAGTGCTATTATCTAACAAAGTAATTGATGAAAGCATTGGAGATCAAAGTGATATTGGTGTTGACATTGAATCTTTAACCATAACTGATCAAAATGATAATGAATCATGTATTAGAAACGATCATAATGAGGGTATTTGGATCAATCCAACTGTCCGCGTTTTTAAGAGACGAGTAGAACACATTCCTACCAAGAAAAGAAAGAGACCTTAGTGAAAAGGGTAATAGTATATATAATTTGCCATTTCATTTTTATATTTGTCATTTCATTTTAATTTGCCATTTCATTTTTATTTGTCATTTCATTTTTATATTTGTCATTTCATTTTTATTTGCTATTTCATTTATATTTGTCATTTCATTTTAATTTTCCATTTCATTTTTATTTGTCATTTCATTTTTATATTTGTCATTTCATTTTTATTTGCCATTTCATTTTTATTTTTTTTTTCATTATTACAGGTCAAATGGCTAGTAATCAAGATAACGCAAAAGATGCGAATGCTCCTGAAAATGCTCCTGAAAATACTCAAGAAAATACTTCAGAAAAAGATATTACACGAGGTATAACTATTATGAGGGGAATCATACGTGATAGAGATAGAGGAGTAACATATAATGTAGAATGGAATGATAATGACCAATTAATTGGGTCTAATGCTGCAAAGTTGACAAGCTACATTGGTACGCTTGTTTGTATACACATTCCGATCACCACTCCTAGATGGAAAAGAGGAGAGTTGGATAAGGCTAAGGAGAAAGTTTGGACTGAGATAAAGGTACATATATGGTTTTTGTTATTTGCTTTATCTTGATGATAATATGTGTTTAAATTTCTTTTACTAACACACTTTATGCGTATGTTTTTTTGTATAGGTCTTTTAACATTGAAGATACCCGTAAAAAGTATATAATGGGTTTGGCTGGAAAAAGACACAGAGGGTGGAGAACATTTTTAACAAACAAGTATCTTAAAGATGATGAAGGAAATTTTCTTGAAGAGGATCCGGAACGTCCAAAGAAATATGAGAACTTCATTACACCTGAAGAATGGGTTGGTTTTGTAGGCCAAAGAAGAGACGAGAATTTCAAGAAAGTGAGTGCTATAAATCGCGAGAGAGCATCAAAACCCGCATATCCATACAAAAAAGGGCGTTTGGGATATGCTCGCTTAGAGGGAAAAATTGTAAGTAAATATAAACTCTACGATCTTATTAATTCTCTCAATGTGTTATATAGTTGATGATCTTAAGAATTCCGTCATTGCGTAGTTAGAAGAGACGAAAAGTGACGCAACATCACTACCGGCACATTTGTTGTGGAAGGAAGCCCAAGTGGGCAAGGATCAAGCTGTTAATCCCGATATTCAACATGTGTATGATGAATGTGTAAGTATAAGATTGTGTCTTTAGTTAAATCAATTAATGTTTATTAATATTTAAGTAATTTTTTATCTCCTCTAATAATTTTTTATATGTAATTGAATTACAGGAGACCTTGTCCCAATCGGTATCCCCAGGTGAGGATCCTCACGATACCAGGAGCGTACTTAGTCGAGCACTAAATATTGCTGAGTATCCGGGTCGGGTGAGGGGTAAAGGTCATGGTGTGACTCCAACCTCTTTGTATAAGCATCCAAGGAGAAGAAATCCTAGCAATGCAGAAGTGATGCAAACATTGCAGGATTTACAAGCTCAAGTTCGTGAATTGCAGAAGGATAAAGAGAGATATATGGCGGAAAAAAGCAGTTCACAATTGAAAGAAACTAGTGACAAAGCTAGTATCAACTGTCAGCATAAATTTCCCGAGGTAATTTTCAATATATATCCGTTATTACTATAGAATATTTTTAGTCACTTCTAACGGTTATTATTGGTTTAGGGCATTTCATCTTGCCAGCTATACCTATCGTCACCGACTTATCGACTAGTTGGCAAGGGAAAAGTCCATAACAGTTCGGGAGATTTACTTCATAATAGACCGCTTCCGGATGGTCACATGAAAGTATCGGTTGACATTGCTTTAGATATGGATGCATTGCTGCCGGTACCTGACATTGTTGCTGAGACCACATTGCTGCGAGATGCAATTGGATCTTTTGTTGCATGGCCATCCTACCTCATTTTCATAGGTGATCAGGTATGTTGAAAACAATTATGAATCTTTAAGTCTTCAATTGTCAGTTCTGACCTCAGTTATTTCCACGGTAATTATAGACTCCTACAACACCCGCATCTAAGGGTAAAGGGATTTTGCGGCACGACGAGTCTGACGTATCACCAAAAGAGGTACGTTTAAAGTGTTAATTATATGATCTGAATAAAAAACTGCATAATTTTATAATTTAACCGAGTTTATATGATTTTTAGGTACCTTTTCATGGGTCACAACAAGTGAGCCAGAAAATCGTTGGCGTACCACCCAAGAAAAGGGTGCCTACTAGATTTTTCCCTCGATACCGGCAGTGTCTTGAAACAATAGTGGGAACAACAAATTTGATGGATGGTGGTATTCGTCAAATGGATATGGATCAAGGTATTTTTGGTTTTCCTTGCACCGAAATAATTGGACATGAGGACGTGGAACAGATTTTCCGTCATAAAGAATTGGGCGTCAGTATTATGCACGCATACATCCGGTAACCCCATCTTTATATTATGTAATTAGCTGAAATCTTTTTTAAACATTTTCAATGAATATACTCTAATATTAATTATGTTTTTATTTAAGGTTGTTATATGACAAATTGATGCGCGGGAATCAATTGTCAAACAGATTTCATTTTGTGTCTTCCTCCCGTGTCAGCGGAGCGACAATTGGTAGGGAACCAGATTCAGTAAGAGAGCACTTAGTCGAAAGATTCATGGCAACTGGCAGTACAGAAAGCTTATATCTTTGGGCGTATAATACTATTCCTACAGGGTTAGATTTTCATTCTAAATTCATTTTAATATTTGTAATTTTTGCGTAGAAAAATTTCTTCTAAACTGTTGTTTTAATTTATAGACGTCACTGGTTGTTGGTTGCTATCGATCCTATAAAAGAAGTGGTCTATTATCTGAATTCGGTTGATGGTGATTGGACAAATTATCCGGATATGAAGTTAATGATTGATACGTAAGTGAGATTATTCTAAATATTTGTGTGTATTTATGTATTTAATTATTTCTGTGACATTGTTCTAAATATATATTTTTATTTTGTTAGAGCGATACAAGTATTCCGGTGTCAAAGAGAAGCTCGGGTACGACGGTCTAAATCAAACAACATTAATTGGATCAAAGTGCAGGTATATTAATTTCCACTATTTTGCTTATAATATTTACGCTATTTGATAAAACAATACAACTATATATTCTTATTTGTTTTTCTATGTAGTGTCCTCAACAGTAAAACGGTATAGATTGCGGATACTTCGTTATGCGGTTTATCAAAGAAATCATTCAACTGAATCAAATAGAGATTCCAGTCACGGTATGAATTTATAACTTAGAATTTGTTTTATTATTTCTCGGATATTCCATATAATTTTTTACTTTTAACTAAATCATGCATATTATGTTTTCTTATGTAGTACTTCGATGAGTACAAATGTGCATATTACACGAAACTTCAGTTGGAAGAAACCAAAGAGGAGTTGTGTCAATATTTTATTGAGCAGAGAATAATATAAGGACTGGTTTAGTTGTTGTTAGGGTTGATTTTGTAAGACTAATTTTGAATTAGAATACTGATAACAATGGTTTATATATAATTTTAGATACAAACATAATTTATGATTGATTTTGAGCAATGATAGTTTCTTGTTTATGGTTTCTTGTGTTATACTTGTGTACTAAAGTAGTTGATGGAATAAAATGAATTTAGTGAAAAGTATTGAGTATTGGTTTTGTTATATTGAGTATTGGTTTTGACTCAGAAACCGTAAACCATGGATAAGACATGGATGTATTCCAATCGATTGTCGAAAGAGTACGAGAACGGGGTATCGGAATTACAATGCATTACCGCTATTTATGAATTACAGGTTATGGCAACTGGTTTATATAAATAATATGCTGCAAACAATGCAGGTATATGAATTATATAAATAATACCTCTAAAAAAAACACCCTATGAAAGCGCTTTTCTGCTTTTTCACAAAAAGCGCTTTCATAGGTAGACCTATGACAGCGCTTTTCCAAGAAAAAGCGCTGCTAAAAGACAACCTATGAAAGCTTTTTTCCAAAAAAAGCGCCACCAATGAAAGCGCCTTTTCATAAAAAAGCGCTGCCAAAAGCCTACTAAAGAGAGCGCTTTTTAGAAAAAGCGCTGCCAAAAGCCTACTTAAGAGAGCGCTTTTTAGAAAAAGCGCTGCCATAAGGGTACTAAAGAGAGCGCTTTAAAGAAAAAGCGCTGCCATAAGGGTACTTAAGAGAGCACTTTTTAAAAAAAGCGCTGTCATAAGTAGACCTATGAAAGCGCTTTTCATTAAACAAAAAGCGCTGCTAAAACCTATAGCAGCGCCACCTTAGAAAGCGCTTTTAAGCGCTTTTAAAGGCCAAAAAAAGCGCTTTCGTAGGTCTTTTTGGCATAGTGGTTGTTTGTTATCATTACAAATACAATGATTCTTTATATAGGCAAAGTGTCCAGACTCAAATACATGCTAAAAGCCCAAATAACTACATAACAAAAATTAATCAACTAACACACCCCCTTAATTCATGTTTTCAAGACTTCTCATCCCAATGCCTTTCTTTAACTCGTCGAACCTCACTTTCTTTAGAGGTTTGGTGAATATGTCAGCTAGTTGCACTTCTGTCTTGTAATGTTTTATTTCAAGCTTCCCTTTATTGACTTGATCCCTCAGAAAATGATACATTCGTTCAATGTGATTACTTCGACCATGACACATTGGGTGATTTGCAAGGTTTATAGCTGACTTGTTATCAACAAACAGCTTCATCTTCGATTCCATTATTCTGAGTTCTTCAAGTAGCATTTCGATTCATGCTGCTTGGCATACAGCATATGATGCAGCCACATATTCTGCTTCACACGATGACAAAGCCACAATGCTTTGCTTCCTCAAACTCCAGAAGATTGGAGCTCCTTCGATCATGAAAATATATCCTGCAGTATTCTTCTTTTCATCTTGATCTCCACTGAAATCTGAGTCAGTGTATCCTTGCACTTCGATATCTGCACTGTTCTTCGACTTCTTTGGTAACAGCACATCATGATCAATGGTTTCCTTGATGTATCTCAACACCCTCTTTACTGCAATGAGATGACATTCCTGAGGTTTCTCCATAAATTTGCTCAACAATCCTACACTTTGGTAGATATCTGGTCTAGTATTGCAAAGATACCTCAAGAATCCAATGATTTGTTTGTAAAGAGTCGAACTTACAAACTCATCATTTGATTCCTTTTTCAGATTTGCTCCAGTCTCTAATGGAGTAACAGTTGCCTATAGTTTCTCATATTGAACCTCTTTAATATATCTTGAGCATACTTCTTTTGATGCAAGAACACTCCTTCTTCGACGTCTTTGAATTCCATTCCCAGGAAATAGGAGAGATTCCCTAAATCAGACATTTCGAGTTCCTGCATTAACTTCGACTTTACCTTCATTATCTCAGCTTCGTCTGCTCCTGTAATGAGTAAGTCATCAATATAGAGGCATAAAATGATTCGATTGATACTTTCAACATCATTTACATACACTCCATGTTCAGGGACACACTTTGTGAAACCTGCTTTGATTAGGAAGCTATCTATCCTTTTATTCCAATCTCTAGGAGCTTGCTTCAAGCCATAGAGAGCATTCGTTAATCTCTACACTTTCGACTACTGCCCTTTGACGTCGAAACCTGGTGGTTGAGTAACATAGACTTCTTCTTCCAATGGACCATTCAAAAATGCCGACTTCACATCAAGTTGATGCATTTTCCATCCTCTATATGCAGCTATTGGAACAACAATCCTGATTGTTTCGATCCTCGCAACAGGTGCATATACTTCATCTAAGTCAATACCTGGTTTTTGTAAAAAACTTCTGGCCACCAGTCTTGCCTTGTACTTTGCAACCTCACCATTTGGCCTTCGTTTCACCTTGTAGATCCATTTCACATCTATTGGTTTCTTGTTGGTTCTTTCGACAAGCTCCCAAGTCTTGTTCTTCTCAATGGCTCTAAGTTCTTCTTTCATGACTTCACACCAATTTGAATTGCTCAAGGCTTCACCCAAATCAATTGGTTCTGCTTCATCCATCATCATGGCTTCTTCGATTAAGTCACCATCTGCATCAATTGCTTCATCTGGAAACCTCTCATATCCATTCAGCCTAGTCGGCTCAGTTCTTGTTCTTGTGGATCTTCTTTCATTCTGCACAGGTGGTTCTTCATTTCGATTAGTCGAAGTATCACCTTACTCATTTTGACTTGTCGAAGTTTCATTCAGTTCATCTTATTCGAACACAATTGAGACTGTGTCTGATTCTTATCGAACTGAACTTCGACTCCAATCCCACCCTTTGATTTCGTCTACAAGAACATCTCTATTGATCACTAGTTTATCTTCAATTGGTAAATACAACTTGTATGCACCAGTCGAATGATAACCTATGAGCACCATGACTTCACTTCGGTCATCCAGCTTCTTTCTCAATTGTTCAGGTACATGCCTGAAACACATTGATCCAAAAAATCTAAGATGACTTACATTTGGCTTCGACCTTGTCCAAGCCTCATATGGTGTCTTTTTGACCATTTTTTCGTTGGGCGTCTATTTAGAATGTATATTGCTGTCGAAGCTGCTTCAGCCTAAAATCTCTTATGCGTATTCTTAGATTTGAACATACATCTTGTCATGTTCAGTACACTTCTATTATTTCTCTCAGCTATGCTATTATGCTGAGGCGTATAGGGTGGAACAAATCTCATGCTCTATACCTTCCTCATTGCAAAATCTGGCAAATTCAGCAGAAGTATATTCACCACCACCGTCAGTTCTTAACTTCTTCAATTTCCAGCCACTTTGTTTCTCAGCTTGCAACTTGAACTTCTTGAACTGTGAATATCTCACTCTTCCTTTCAATAAGTTAAATCCACATATGTCTGGTGAATTCATCAATGAAAGTAAGGAAATACCTGTTACCTCCATTGAACTTTACTTCAATGGATCCACACACATCTGAATGAACCAGCTCCAGTTTTTACCTTGATCTTATAGGCAAGTCACGTTTGAATGCCTTACTTGCCTGTTTAGCTTTGCAGCATTCCTCACATATTTGCTTTGGTTCCTTCACATACGGCAACCCAAACACCATTCTTTTCTGATTGAGCATACATAAACTCTTGAAGTTTAGATGTTCATACCTGTGATGCTATAGCCAGTTCTTGTCTTCTTAGGTAGTTGAAGCAAGACATTTGTTATCTGATGTGTTGAGTTCGACTTTGAAGGTTTTGTTCTCTGTCAATGGTGCTTTCATGATTAGCCTCCCATCAGCCTTATATACCTTTATCTGATTATTCTCCAACTTCATATTGAAGCCTTTTGCAAGTAATTGACCTACACTTATCAAGTTACTTGTCATCGAAGGTGCATATAGAACTTCAGTGATAGTAGCCTTTAGACCATCCTTTCTGATAATCAAAATATCTCCTTTACCACCTGATTTGATATGCCTGCCATCTGCAAACTTTATCACCTTTTCGAATGACTCATCTAACTTGGTAAACCAGTTTTATTGTCAGTCGTGTGGTTGCTACATCCTGAATCCAAATACCACATGTTGTTTTTCTCAGTGTTCGATTGAGTGTTCACCAACAACAACACATCATCAGAATCACTACTTCCAGCTCGTGCATATTGAGCTTCACCACTATCTTTCGACTTTGCAGCTTTCTTTCTTCGACAGTCTCTAGCATAGTGGCCAAAACCTTGACAATTGTAACATTGCACCTCTTTCTTGTCAACTTTCTTCCCAGAATACTTGTTGCCCACTCCTTTCGAATCAGTATTCTTGCTTGACTTCTCATCAGCAGCAAGATTCTTTCGCTGCTTCGATTTCTCTTTTCCAACTTTCTTGCTGAATCTTGATTGCAATGCTTGTTCATCTGCTTTCTCCCTTTCTGAGTTTCTTTGCTGCAACCTCATTTCATGAGCCTCCAAAGAAGCTTGAAGTTCTTCCAACTTCATCTCAGATATATTCTTGGCCTCTTCGATTGTTACAACAAAGTAATCAAAATCTGCAATTAGAGATCTCAATACCTTTTCTATCTTTTGCAGATCCGTTAGCACTTTACCACACGCCTTCATCTGGTTTGTTAGTGTCACTACTCTTGAGAAATATGGAGAAACAAATGCATCCTCTTTCATCAGCAGCATCTCATACTGCTTTCTCAGAGTCTGCAACTTCACTTTCTTCAATTTCTCATCTCCACTAAATAAGGACTTCAGCTTTTCCCAAGCTCCTTTTGTTGTTTCTTCTTCGATTATCTTCTCAAATACATCACAATCCACACACTGGTGAATCAAGAACAACGCATTGCCATCTTTCTTCCTCTGGTCTTTGTGCGTAGCTGTCTGAGCTTCCGTAGCATTCACTTCCAGTTGTGATATTGCATCATTCAAGATTTCTATAACATCTTGAAATCTGAAAATAACCTTCATTTGTGTCACCCATCATTGATAGTTTTCACCTTTGAAAACTGGTAGATTTGTTTGAAATTGTGTTGATGTTGTTGATCCGTTTGCCATTAGATTCACTCCGAATCGCAAACAAGCTCTTGATACCAATTTGTTAGAACAAAGGATTCAAGAAAGATGAATATTGTGAAAAAAGAAGAAGAAGAAGAAGAGAGAGAGAGAGTTGGGTTAGTTAAGTGTAAGTAACTCTGAACTGAATTCAGTTATTATTGTTGCTTGTTATCATTACAAATACAATGGCCCTTTATATAGACAAAGTGTCGAGACCCAAATACATACTAAAAATTCAAATAACTACGTAACAAAAATTAACCAACTAACACTTTATACACCCCTTCAATTAATAGTTAATAAAAATTGTCGTTTCATAACTACAACATAACTTATGAAATTAAAAATCCAAACCACCACAATTCCTACAAATAAAATCATATAATTCATTCACAAGAACTTCACTTCCACAATTTTTATGCATTTGTTTTTCTCACGAAATTTATATCCACAACATTAAAAATTGTCAAATACTCAACAATTACTAATTCAATAGAACAAAAACTAAACTATATGTAATAATTAAAATGAATTAATGTATGGTAATGTTAAGTATTAAATAATTAGATACAAACAAATATTATTACATTCACTGATTTCGAACTCATCCCCGCCTCCGAAGAGATCGATTTTCACATCCTTGGTGTTAACCTTTGTCTCAAAAACTGATCATCCTCAGTGATAACCTTTGTCTCGAAAACCGATCGATAAACTTAATATAACCCATACATAAATGAAAAATTAGAACTTGAAACGATTTTAGAATTGAAAACAATTTTGGTAAATTTGTAAGAGATGAGTTTAACTTCACATTAGAATTTTAACTTATTTCCAGTTTCCATGTTCAGTGATTTGGACTTTTGGGAAATTGATTGAGGATTTGTGTCGAGCACTTGGCGTGTATAGTTACGAAGCAGAAATCACGGTAACAATTCGATGCTGATTCATGAATCACAACCTGCCACAACAACAATTCAATAGTAGAGAATCAAAAGAGAAAGAAGAGAAAGGAATTCGTTGGAAATCAGTAAGTGAAATGCGAAAACTTGATTCAAGCCAACAACAAACTCTCGAGGATCAAATGTTTCAGTGTCCAAAAATTTTGAACAAAAATATTTCAATTTTCTCAATTTTGAAGAGGGAGTGAAGTGAATCTGAAGGTGGAAGCGGCTGATTTTAGGGTTTGACGGCCAGAGAGAAGATAAGAGATAAAATGGAAAAGAGAGAAGGGAAATATTGTTGTTGTCTTCGGGTTGCCGTTTAAATCTGAATAGTTTATAACGTAATTATGATAATAATCACTTTTATTTTATTATATTAAAAGTAGATTCATTCACCATCTAATTTTTCTTTCAAATTAAATTTATTTTTCTTTTATATTTTTTTTTTCATTTCATCATTTTATCTTTTTTATTTTATTTTTTTATTTTTTTTAATTATTTTTAATATATTAAAATATATAATTATAGTATATAATTATTTATTAGTGTATAAATATATACAATTCTGATATTTAATAAATAGTCATACATACAACTAATTTTTCAACTCACAAATTACTATCAGACAAATACATACTTTATTTTAATTAATATTTTTATTATTTGAGATATAAAATTCTTATTTTCAAATGTTAAATTTTTTTCTCACATGTCACGATCAGAAAAATATCTATTTTATTTTAATTAACAATTGCTTTTATTTGACATACAAAAATTTTATTTTCAAATGTCAAAAATTCTTTTTTTCTCACAAAATACTATCAACAAAATACTTATTTTATTTTAATTCAAATCACCTTTATTTGATACACAAAATTCTTATTTTTAAATATCAATTTTTTTTCTTTTATTTTAGAGATATTTTTTTTTATAATTATTTAATACAATTGAATTTATAATATTATTATTTATTTTATAATTAAATAACTAATTTTAAATTTACATATATAATTAAATAAAATCTATATTATATCAAATAAATTTATCAGTGGAGACATTAGGGTATTATGCTAATAAACTAGTCTATTGAGACTACAATCACAATTAATCAAGACATCCACACACCTATTTATTTTGCGATAACAAACTTAATAATATAATTTAAAAATTAATCTATTATTTAATTTCTATCATACTATAAATTTTTGTTAATGGTTAGTTAAATCATTAGATTAATTAAAATATAAATTTTTATAAATTTTTATTAATGATTAGTTAAATCATTAGATTAATTAAAATATTAAAATCTTATTGGGATCAGAAGGATCTTCAGTGATCTGTAATATTTAGACTTTTATGATTGTTGAAGTGAACGGGAGGTGTACTTGCAAGGTACTCCGATGTCAAAGTAAGATTTAGAGTAAAGAAAGACAAGTACATAGTGTAAGTGAGTAGAATTGAGTATCTGACCCTCTAATGAAAGAGAGTGTTTATAGCCTTGAACGTTGGGCCAAGGTCCCTATTTTGGGTCGGATGCCCAAACCCATAATGGAGACTGTCAGGATCCTACGTGGATAGAGGAGACTAGTTCGTTGTCTCTATCCTGGTTCAACTGCCCCATAATTCTCGGA
Source organism: Vicia faba (assembly GCA_948472305.1). NCBI lineage: Eukaryota > Viridiplantae > Streptophyta > Magnoliopsida > Fabales > Fabaceae > Vicia > Vicia faba. Next base: position 1,233,070,841 of record OX451736.1, read on the forward strand.
GGGTGGAAAACCTGTTCTTTTTGGAGGACATGATGACTCTGTGATATTCGGAAGAATATTGGCCATGTATCCTTGACGGGTACGTGGAGGAGACGTCCTTGACGGGCACGTGGAGAAGACTTTCTTGACAGACACGTGGAGAAGACTTTCTTGACAGGCACATAGAGGAGACGTCTTCGACAGACACATGTTAAAGGCGTTCTCGACGGGAACGTGTGGGAGACGTTCTCCAACGATCATAGCAATTTGGGCCACTATAGTAGACTTTCCTCGCAACAGAGTTGGGTTAGATCCTGCCAAACGGCAGACTAAATGCAGACCCAATCCAAAACAACTAATAAAATAATAACATCTTGTTGGTATTTTAAAACAACAAATACAAATATAAGTTCTAAGAATATGTTAACAAGAATGTTATTTTTACACATATTATATCCTCGTTATTTACATCAAATACTGTTCACCATATTCATATCGTGAATAATATTTTTTTAAATAAATAATATGTTTATAAACAGTGGGGTGAACAATTACATAAAAAGTATTTGATGTTCATGTACAGTAAACATTGACTTTTGATAATAAAACAAAATTGATTAATAAAATATAAAAAATTAATTAATAAAATGATGAAGTTGATTAATAAATATTTAGATATTAAAATTGATTTATTAATAAAATAAAATTGTTTCATAAAAAATAAAAAATTAGTTAATGAAGTGATGATATTGTTTAATAAATATTTTGATATTAAAAATAATTTTTAATAATAAAATAAAGTTGATTAATAAAAAATAAAGTTTATTTAATAAAATTAATTATAAATGTTCTAATAATAAAAATAAGTTTAATAATAAAATAAAATTAATAATATAAAATATTAATTAATGAAGTTATGAAATTGATTATTCATATAATTTCACTATATATTAATCTAAACACGAATAAAAAAGAAATAAAAAATAATCTTTTATATTTAAAAAAAAATTATTATTATAACGTAAAATTGTATTGGTGAAGAGTAAAATATAATATAGATGTATGACTTTGGTGTAAAAATAGTATTTTTAATATTTTAAATAGTAAAACTTTAGTTTTTATTGGATGATGTTAGGAGTACGGACGTATTTCTTTCGGTGTTTAATTCTCAAAATTCTATTGGTATCACATGAAAGTCTAGATTGAGTCAAAAAATGAAAGTGTAGAATTTTTGGGTCAAGAAAGTCTTAAAAGTCTCAAATATTCAAATTATCCTATTGCAGCGGTCAAAATCTTATCCTAGACAACTCAAGTTTTAAGACAAAAAGCAAATTGATAGTCGTGTTTTTCATTTTTTGTGGTCAAATTAAATAAAACTTACTTTTGATTTTTTTTTTTGGGTACACTTACTTTCACTTAAAGTCAAAGTAATTATATATATTCCAAATTTTCAACCAAAATGTTACTCTTCCCTATTTACATGTAGCTTTAATATCTTATTTATCCACATAAATTAATTTGTTATTCTTAATATAACTATTTATTCTTTGTCATAATATTTCTTTTTCTTATTGTATGACAAATAAATAAAATACACAAACATAAAAAAATCAAGGTGAAACATTTTGCATGCAACTTGCAGGTAACAATTTTTCAAAGAAAACAAGACTTTATAATATGATATTTCAAGTCAATATTTCTAATACTAATGCCTTTACAACCCAAAGGATCTCACAACTTATAAGAGAAGAGATCTATGTCATAATATAAACATTCAGTAAAGAATTATAATATAAATGAACATAACCTGATCAAAGAATAGATGAAACCTCTATACAGAGAGATATTACATATAAAGAACAAATTCTGATTTACAGGGCTATATATGTGTGTGTCTTGTCCATATATATCAATCAACGTTGATATATATAAATACCAGGTGTACCCCTATCCACATTTTTAAGAATATGATGCAGCTAGCAGTGCTGCTCCAATGCCTGATCCATCTTCGGTGACATTTAGAGTTACATGCTTTGCAATATCTTCCCCCAGTATTTCGTTTAGAGCTTCATGCAAATACTCCCTAAACAATGTATAGCTTGAGTATAATCCTCCTTCGATTGCCACAACTGTTCTTTTCATTTTTACATCACTCCTATTTCGTCCTCCTGTGATCCCGCCACTCCCGTCGCGACCAATCTTCTTCAATATACCAACAATACCAGCAGCTGCTAACCGAGCAGCTCTACGAGTCACCACATCACACACCTTCACCACAATTTTTCTTGCTTTCAATGGAACATCTGGAATCTAAGACAGCCAAATACAAGATAAATTATTTTTATAATTGCGAGCAGGACGACACCTATTTAGGAATCAAAACTATTGTGTCTGACTTATTTACCTCAAAGGTGTCATTGAGGATTCTTGCTACTTCTATCAAGTCAGGTGAATCATCCTCATGCATAGCAGCCATCAAAGGAGTCCTGAAATGACATCAGGTAAAAGTTTCAAATCTAATTCAAGCAAGAGATTTGGAAAACAAGAATTGAGCATGGAACATTGTAAACATCCAGGGAAATATATCATCCGGGCCTATAACTAATGCTATATCAAAAAGCATTCTATGAGATGAAAACCAATGCAATGGTGGCCCAACAAGAAAATGGAAGAGTGCATCATATCAAAAAGCATGCTATGAGATCAAAACAATACAATGGTAATAATCTTAGAACATAAAAAGCAAAACACATAAACTGAGCATGTGCTAATAAATCTCTCCACATCAACCTAATCTATAGAAAAAAAATGTTAATTAGTTAATGAAAGAAAACAATAGTTAAACAAAAAATCCTAATACCACCAAGAGGATAAGAAAGAAAACAAAAAGAATCGTTCCATCGTGTTTCGGGCACTAAAATTAAAGATGAACACTCAATGAAATTGAACTTACAATATAACAAATAATTTAGTTAATATAGCACATATGATAGAATAACAGAAATATTCAATATCAAATGAATACTTGGTGGGTTGTGATCTACTGCTTAGAAATGACAAAATCACCAAAACAAACATTAATATTAAAAAAATAATTCTACATTTTTTAAATTGAATATTTGAGGGTAGAATTAGGCTTTTGCAAATGCTTTGTAAAACCAAGGTAAAGTACTTCAATAGAACTCCAATGGGTTTGAAAATATGGAATATTTTCAAGTGTAAAATACGGCTTTTGCAAACACTTTGTTAACTCAAGGTAAAACTGCTTACAATAAAACTACAATGGATTTGAGCCTACCCTACCCCCTACCCAGATTGCCTTTTTTAATTACTATCACATACTCAGTATTGCCTGATAAGTATGTTTTTCTCAACATAGGACATACCTCAATACGAAAGGCGTTGAAAGCTTGGTAGAAATAGGTCCAAACAACATATCCGACTCCAGTGACATCCTGAGAATGACTCTCCTCACAACATCGCCAAGATACATTCCCGATATCATTTTCTCAAAACCCTGCACCCAAATCACCAAAATTTTAGCCATGACAAAGGATAAAATCAAGCAACAGAAGTCATTAGCAGCAGAACTTGACCTGATCATTTGGATTAGGGCTTTCAGCATCTAACTCAATGTCATATGGTGTTCTTGGTAAGTGAGACGACCAAAAGTTTCCCCATTCCATATTGACAACCTAAAAACAGAAGAATTACATTAAGTTCATAACTAGAACCCAATAATTAAAAAAAAAACACTGAAAAGATAGAATAATACCATGCGTCCTGATGTTGTAAGAAGACCCTGACACTTGATAATAGCATCAATTCGTTCCAGATAGCATGCATTAGTACCAGTACCAATAACTATTGCAGCAACAGTGTCAGGATCATGATAGTGTCCAACAGCTAATGTTCCAACAGTATCATTAACCTGCATAAAGTGAAGACAAAAGCATACAATAAGTAATATAGTGAAACAAATAGATTTATTTTACACAATACCCATTTTTCTCCACAACAAAATTAAGATGTTAAAAAAAATAACTACACAACTATAGAAATGGAAGTCAAGACAACATTTATCAACAAGCTCATAAATCACAAGATAAGGACTCATTGAAGGTGGAAACAAGCACAGAAATCACAAGATACACTTGTGTAAAAACTCTGTTGCTTATTAATAGTCACATTTAGAGAGATTTTCTGTTCCTATTTACTTGTCATTTACAAAGTTCAATGCAACATTAATTATAGATTTGTTTAAAATACCCTTAGTTATTTATTGAAGAGAGAAATAGATGAATTGAAATAATAAATGATTAAGGTTATAATAGGAAAATGAGAAATAATAGTGTTAAAAGTAACAACACTTATCAAATACATTGTTGAGTAAAAAGTTTTAAAAAAAACGACGTGTAAAAAGTAGCGGAGGGAGAATAAGGCAAGCATTACTTAGGGAAGAATTGGGTAAAAAAAGAGAAACATATAAGACCATAACACGGGAAATTAACTCCTTATCAATGTAATAATAGTGTTAAAAGTAACAAATTTATATTGGTGTATGTAAAAAGTCAACACGTAAAAAGGAGCGATGGGAGAATCAGGCAAGCATTACTTTCTGAGGGAAGAATTGGGTAAACAAAGAAAACATACAACATCAAAAGAAACTAATTCCTTACCAAGGCAGCTACATGCACATCCAGGCCTTTTCTTACAAATGCTTCCTGCAAACACGCCACAACATCTCTTCCTACCTGACAACAAATAGCTTTCGTTTGTTGATATTTACATCATTATACTGAAAAACCAAGTGCATCTTGAATGGGATCAATATATCGGTTTCGTAACTATTTAAGGAGGATAGAAGAAAATAGCCAATTTTAAAGATCAATCAGAAATATCAAGTGACTGACCATATCTACAATGGAAAACCCTTTCGTCCACTTGATTAAAATCCCCGAGGAAACAGACATTTGTTTCATAGGAAAGGAGAATGTGAAGCCAAGCTCCCTTCTGTCCTGTGAAATATTGGAACCATCTCCTTCTTTTGCAATGAACTCCTTTAACGATGATGCGATAAAATCAAAGAGATCCTGCAAGCGAAAAATTCAATTTAATCTTATTACATGAAAAAGACATTATCAGAACAAATGAATACTATAGAGCACCAAAGTTTTAAAGTGTTCATCTCGTCACCTCGCTTGTGCTAGTCATTAGATGTGGGGGAACGGGTTGTCGCTCTACTTCATGCTCCAAGACAGGAGATGGTTGACCACTTAAATGAACCCTCGTGACCCTAAAATTTGTGCCCCCAAGATGCAGCGCATAATATGGTCCTTTCTCAGTCCTGACAAGAAAAAAACAATTTAACAAAGGGACTCTGAAATCAAAAATTGAAGTTATGATGTTCATGAGCGTTGTTGATAACATGTATGAGCATCAACATTGCAAGGTAAAGAAAATGAATGCATTTATGCTCGTAGTAGCAAACCCAGATCCACAAGGTGAATCTTCTTGACGCAGTAACGCTCTAAGCAGATATAAACAAAATTGCACAGCTAGAACCAACAACTTTTGGCGTGTCATTTGGCGCGTGTCGTAGCGCGTTAAATGTGAACGCAATAAATAGCTGTCATAGAATCAGCTGACAGTTTGGCACATGGTCTCTTCCAACACCAATCCAAACACGCAATCTATCAATCATTCTAGAAGTTTACGAATCAGCTTATTATTGAAACAAATCATGCATTAATTTTCAAGAGTACACTAGCCGGCAGGAGCGTCAATTGGCGCATGCCATAGCGTGTTAAATGGCAACACAATAAATAGCTGTCATAGACTTAGCTGACAGACTGACACGTGGTCTTTCCCAACACCAATCCAAACACGCAATCTATCAATCATTCTTATAGCTTACAAATCAGGCTTATTATTGACACAAGTCATGCATTAATCTCCCAAAGTACGCTAGCCGACAGGCGCGTCTAGAGCGTGCCATAGCGCGCTAAATGCCAACACAATAAATACCGGTCATAGTGACAGTTTGACACATGGTCCCTCCCAACACCAATCCAAAAACACAAAGTATCCATCACTCTAGAAGGTTACGAATGAGCTTATTATTGAAACAAATCATGCATTAATTTTCTAAGTAATTGGTGCATGCCATAATGCGTTAAATGCCAACACAATAAATAGCTGTCATCGACTAAGCTGACAGATTGACACATGGTCTTTCCCAATCCCGGCGCCAATCCAAACACGCAATCTATCCGTTAATCTGATAGCTTGTGAATCAGCTTATTATTGACACAAATCGTGCATTAACCTCCTAAAGCACGCTAAATGCCAACACATTAAATAAACACATTGACATGGTTTTTCCCAACACCAATCCAAACACGCAATCTATAAATCATTCTAGTAGCTTCCAAATCAGCTTATTATTGAAACAAATCATGAACCAATATGCCAAAGTACACTAGCCAACAGGCGCGTTCATTGGCAGGTGCCATGGCGCGTTAAATGCCAAAACAATAAATAGCTGTCATATACTTAACAGACAAAGTTAACCTGATCTCTTTCAACACCAACCCGAACACGCAACCTATCAATCATTCTAACACCTTCACAGATTAACTTATGAATGAATACAAATCATGCTTCACTTTCACAGAGTAAATTAGCCAGCAGCCATTTATTGAATGTACAAAGAACATTTTGCATCAACAAAATTTAAAATTTTCATAATCAAAATGTCTTTCAATTTCATCAGAAATCAAAATCACATACAACAGAAATAAAATGCACACAATGAACTAAGAGTAAAATGAAAGAAACATCAAATAGACAACAGATTCGGATGTACGATAAAAATAACAAAGTTACAACAGCGTGGAAAACAAAAAACGTCAAAAGTAATATAGAAAACTTGAAAACAACCTCTGAAATGACAGTGATGAAACAAAACGGTCAGCATTTCGAAAGCAACAGCTGAATAGTCAACAAAATCAATCACATCAACAACTAATTAAATTCAATAGCACAGTTAAAAGACGAGAAAAAAAACGTAGTAAAACCAAAATCAAAGACGAAAAAAATTACCCATTGGGAAGATTATCGACATAGGTAAGAAGCATTTTGAGCTTAGAACCACCTTCAGATGCCAAACCAGCGTGCATCTCCACCGCCATAGCATCCACCACCTGCCTCAACCTCCCAACACTCGTATCGCAACCTTCCTCAAGCTCCTTCAACACATTCCCTACCTTCTTCCACTTCCTCCTACTCTTGACTCTCCTCCCAACCACAACCGCAGCCACCGCACACGCCGCCACAGCCACCGTCACCGTCACTCCCACAACCACTCTTCCCATTTCACCGATCGATCAAACTACATCCGAAACGACGCCGTTTACCAACTCTTCTTCGATTTCCCACCGCAGCAAAACGTCGCCGTTTTAACATGCACGCAAACGAAGCACTTTAAAATAAACTTAAAACACTTGGAAAATAAATTAAAAATAAATAAGATTAAGGTGAAATGATGAATCTCCGGTGAAACGGGAAAGTCGCCGGCGATTTAATTTTCCGGCGAAAGTGACGCGAAAAGTGAGAGAGTGAAAAAGAGAGAGAGAGAGAGAGAGAGGCGGCTGAGTGTAGAATTACGAAGAAGTGTTGGAAGAAGAACCGGAATGGTAACTTTTTATAACAAGGGTCAAAAGACGGATTTGTCCTTAGACAGGTATGGATATTACGGATTTGTCACGGTATCTCTTTTTACCGTTTATGACAGATTTTGAGGTTAATGACAACTTTGACTTGCGCTCTTCTTTTTCGTTCATTCTCTTTCTACGTTCTATATCCCCAACCATCTATCTATTTTCCACAAATAAATAATTAAAATAAATATTACATGCAAAATACCGTTTTTTTTTTAATTTATTTATTGTCAATCAGTATCACGGTTTGAATATTTTAAAAGCGATACCAATTCTGTGAATATTTACACTACTGTATTATTATTAAGAATAAGAATGAGAATGATACGACTCTGATAAGATGAGAATAATAACAGTAATAAAACTATTAAAGGAAATGCCTATATTATTCTTCTGCTTCTTTGTTATACTCATTTTTTTATGATAAAAATTTAGAATAATATTACCATTTTTTTTATATGTATGTTCACTGAAATGGTTTTTGTATAGATTTATAGTATTAAAAATTCTGTCAAAATAAACATATTAAAAATTCAGTATTCCTTATTAATATTAAGAAGATAGTATTAATTTTATTTAAAAAATATTTTTAAATTCTTTTAATATAGTTTAATACTTTAACTAGTTTTAGAATTTTCTTCCTAATCAAACATTTATATTTTTTTAACTAATTGAGAAATTCAAATGGCTAACAAATTTTACTTAAGCACAAATAGTTTAAAAGCAATCATTTCAATTTCTATAATTTACGGTTTATTTTTTGAGAAAATGGGTAATGCACAGACAGTGTAAAAAAAATTTACACTGCCAACCAATCACGACCATGAATTCAGTCAAATGAGACTGTTATTTTAGAAAAAAATATATGACATATAGCAAAACGATATGTTTCTATTGAATGACACTGTAAAACTTTTTTACACCATTAGTGTATCTCCTTTAAACTCCTATCTATCATATAAGAAAAATAACTCATCTTTTCTTACAATGTGCCACGTGGCTTTCTAATAGCTCAGATAATTAGTTGTTCCAAATGTTTCAATTTGTTTTCCCAAAATATGTTCTCCACTTCCACTACAAGAAAAAGTTGATTTAGCTTGGGGCAAATGGCTAGGGATTAAGCCCCTAGCTAAATTTACAATTAGCTTGGGGTAATCCCCTGTCTAAATAACATAAAAAAAGAAGGTTTAAAATTGGGTGTGGCTAGGAGCTCTCAGTAACTAAATTTTAAGAGGGAATTTGAAAATAAATTCGTTGGACGCTTGCGAGGGGGTGGCACATGGGAAAAAGGAAAAATATTTAGCGAGAGGGCATCACCTCGCCATACATAATAGCCGTTGGCTATTTGCGAGGAGCGATCACCTCGCCAGAAATATTGTACCCACTTTCACATCACATCCTGTTCTGCTCAATTCCTGAACCGGCTTGCGTGTTGCTGTGTGGCAACAGTTGTTGGCAGCTAGCGAGGAGCTAGCCCCAAGCTAAGTATGGTACCGTTTGGCAGCTAGCGAGGAGTCAGACCCAAGCCAAGTTTGATACCGTTTATCAATTACGTATTATAACTTCTTGTTTCTCTTTCATTTTACCATTCTTCTTCCAGCCTCTCTCAATTTCTTCTTCTGTAACTCTCTCAACTTCCTCTTCTCCTTCGTTTTTTTTCTCCATTAATCCTACATTTTACTCTATTTGAAAGCTTTATTTTTTTATTTCAAAGATAATAAAATTATTTCTATATGTTATTTAAGATATATATTGTTATATTAATTTATAAATTTTAATTTTTGTTAGATTAAATTCGTAGGTCTTTATTATATTTTTCTCCATCAACACTAGCTTTGTTTAATAAAGCTTCTTTATAAGATACGTAATTTATTTTATTTTTTTATTGAAATTTTTTCTGAATTATATGTTAGATTTAGATAAATTAAACTGGTTTAGGTATGTATTAGATTTAGTTGATATATATATATATATATATATATATATATATATATATATATATATATATATATATATATATATATATATATATATATATATATATATATATATATATATATATATATATATATATATATATATATATATATATATATATATATATATATATATATATATATATATATATATATATATATATATATATATATATATATATATATATATATATATAAAGTTAATTGTCATTCTGAAAATACATTATATATTTTTTTTTTATATAATAGATAGTTTATTTAGATTATATATAGTATACTTAGTTATTTTGGAAAATATTATATATTTAATTTATATTAAAAAAATATATTTAGTTTATATAAAATATAATAAATATTTAGTTAATCTAAATAATAGTATATTTAGTTTATAGAAAAAATAGTATATTTAATTTATATTTAATTTAAATATTTAGTATATTTAGTAAATATTTAGTTTAAATAAAACATAATATATTTAATTTATATAATAAAAAAAACAGTGTATTTAGTTATAAATAGTGTTCTGGACTGGGCCCGCCCTGACCCAAAAGCAAGAACGAAGGCCCAATCCAAGCAATTCTTCGAGGAGCGCGCGTCCGAGGATTCCCGCCAGCGCGTCCGACTAGAAACTGCAGTCGTGCCCGCCGTCACCCGCGAACATGGTGTCCTCGACCACGGAAACTCCAGCTCGAGCCCAGCTCGAGCACCCTCCTCGTAGGGCAGACTCTGACCGTTACCAAATCACCTGAACTCCGGAAAGACTGCGTCTTCGTCCCTCCTCATTTCTCGCAGAGCATCACCAGGAAAGAGACCACGTGCGGGTCCCTACTACACACGTAGAACCTGGCAGTTCCTTTATTGGGTCAGTTCTGGTCGGCCCAATGAAGGGACCTTGGCCCCGTGCTGGGGGCTATAAATACCCTCTGTTCCTAGAGGGTCAGGTATTCATCTCTTACCCATACATACGTTTTTTGCCTGCTCATTCTGTCACTCATTTTAGCATCGGAGTGCCTTGCAGGTACCCCCCCCCCCATCTCACTCAACTTCTGCTCGGAGCCATTCGTGACGGTCCAAGTTTGATCAGGTAAGATCAGTGGCGTCGTCTGTGGGAACCTAGCTTCCCCGTCTTGTAAAACCTCGAAGACCAAAGCTCAATATCACTTCCTACCGTCATGGTTGACCAAGTTCGGGATGACCAAAACATATGCGTCGTCGACATCAACAACGACCTCGCAGATAAAAATGGACTCCCCGACAACACCGGTAACCCCGGTCATAACACACTCCTCGAGGGCGCCAACCTCGGGCCCTCAGTCCACCGCGACGGAGTTACTGCCTCATCCTCTTCAGTCCCTCCACCGCTCGAAGAAGACAACGCAGCTCCCACAAGCCATCGAGCTGCCCAATTTCAGGAAGTCCCTGTCCCCGCCGGGGCAGATGCCACAACCCGCGCACTATTCGCGGCGATCAATCAGACGAATTACCTCATCTTCGCCCAGGGGGAAAGATTGAGGGCACTAGAAGACGATCGAAGACCCGCGAGGAGACACAGGAGGCCTCAGACTCCACCTCCTCGAGTGATAGAGGTACATCTCCCGTCTCCCCCACGGAGACAATACAGAGACACCTCCCGAAGCCCGTCACCCCGACCCTCGGGGAGATGACCCCCTTTGGAGAGGCAACCCGTCATTGAAGTCGGGGGACGCGGCCACGCCCCCATACGGCAAGAAAGAAGACACTCTGGAGACAGGCACGAAAGAATCAACCAACAAGCACCATGCTCGAGGGATGCCCAGCACGACCAGGACCGTCGGGCGCGACAATATTACAGGTCCCCGTCCCTGTCCCCGGAGCGAAGTGACGAGGACGACCCCCGCGGTCCCCTGTCACAAGCCATCATGGAGGCGCCCATTCCCCCGAGCATGGAGAAGCCTCCACATCTGAAGGAATACGACGGAGTTCCGGACCCGGTCGACCACATAGACGGGTTCGAGGCTATGTTGCACTACCACAACGTTGGGGGACCCATCAAATGCCGGCTGTTCCCCACGACCCTCAGAAAGGCAACAATGGATTGGTATAAAGGCCTCGCTCCGAGATCAATCACCTCGTGGCGAAAACTGAAGAACCAATTCATAAGTTCGTTCACTGCGTCTCAGCGACACCCAAAGACCGAGGCGGCTCTCGAGGCCATCATCCAGAGACAGGATGAAACCTTGAGAGAGTTTATTAATCGCTTCAATCGTGAAGCCATACAGGTCCCCTGCGCGGACCACATGAAAAGGTATTTGCTGGAGAGGGGGCTTCTCCCCGGCACAAAATTCAGAAAGGCAGTAGGCATCGAGCCACCTCAAACATTCGATGCCCTCCTCGAAAAATCCCGGGCATATATGAATTACGAGGAAAGGGAGGTGGCCAACAGAGCCCGGGACCCCAGAACTCGCGGATCCAGCAGCAACCCACGCCAGGAAGCCGCTCCTCCTCGACGAACCGGGGAGAAAATAAAAGAGGACAAACCCCGAGAAGTCTGAGAGCAAAGAGGACCCTCGGGGCGTTTTACCGAATACACTCCGCTCACAGCTTCCCGCGAGCGCATTTTGGCGGAGTGTGCCAGAACAGATTTTAAAGACGGTGGCGTCAAACGCCCCCGACCTGCCCCCGCCAAGCCCGGAGCAGACAAGAGCAAGTACTGTCAGTACCATAGGAGCCATGGTCATCTGACTGAAGACTGCGTCCACCTCAAGGACGCCATCGAAACCCTCATCAAGGGAGGGAGGCTCGCCCAATACCTACGAAACAACACTCCCCGTCGTGACGCCCAGGAGATAAGAGAACCGGAGGAAGACGCCCGACCATCTCACGAGTCGGTCCCCGTCCAGACCGCCTTATCCGTCACCAGACTGGAGGACTTCTACGTCCCCAAACACCTGCAGGAGCCACTCACGACACACAGCAGGTGGGAATACTTTCCCTCCGCCATGGTCATCAATGGTGGAGGATTCAACGACCTAACTATCAATTCGGCTAAAAGAAAGCTGGATGAACTGGTCGACGCGGCACCTCCGCAAACAGTGACCTTTGAAAGGGTAAAAGGTAGGTCGGAGCCCATCACCTTTTACCTCGAAGAGCTCCCCGGAGGAGCCCCCAATGCAGTCATTCCTCTACTAATAAGAGCGAGAATGGTTAACTTTGATGTGCACCGCATCCTCGTCAACGAAGGAAGTTCCGTCGACGTGATGTACAGTCAGTTATTCCAGACTCTGCAGCTAGATGACTCGCACCTCTCGCCATATGTAGGGTCGGACTTACAGGGCTTCAACGGCTCGACCTCCAAGCCTTGGGGGTATGTCGAGCTCATGGTTACCTTCGGCGAGGGCACAGCGATGAGGCAAGTTAAAGTACGCTTCCTCGTCATCGACTACCCGTCCCTCTACAACTGCATCCTGGGGAGACCAACACTGGCAGAGCTGACCGCGGTACCCTCCACCGTCCATTTGAAGATGAAGTTCTACACCAAGAGGGCATGCGTAGCTACCATCCAGGGGGACCTAGCCGCTGCTCGAAGGTGTTTCAATGCCGCATCTAAAGGACGCGACACTGTCGACACCGGGACAAGGCCCGCCAAGAGACCGGCGACGACGCGACAGGAACCCGATAAGCCAGAGCCCGCCAAAGAGGAAGACCAGAGAGCTCCACCAAAGGTCGACTCCATAGATCTGGATGCTCGTTTCGATCAGGACGAACCTCCCAACAGCGAGAAAATCCCCCTCCTACCAAATCTCGGACGGGGACTTTGAGCTAGTCCCCCTCGGTGCATACACAAGCACAGGAGTGAAGATTGGTATCGACCTCCCCGACCTGGCAAGGAAGCAAATCAAAGCCTTCTTGCGCGAGAATGCTGACCTGTTCGCTTGGAGCGCCGCGGAGATGCCCGGACTCGACCCTGAGGTCGCCTGTCACCGTCTCGCCGTAGATCCTGCTGCTAAGGTTGTAGTACAACGTAGGCGTAGGCAGTCTCAGGAGAAAACAGAGGCTGCTGAAAAAGCTGTAAAAGACCTCCTAGAGGCGAATTTTATTTCTGAAGCCCGGTATTCAACCTGGCTGTCAAACGTTGTACTAGTTAAAAAGAATAATGGAAAATGGCAGATGTGTGTTGACTATACCGATCTCAACCGGGCATGCCCGGAGGATGCTTTCCCTTTACCAAACATAGATATGCTAGTCGATAACTCGTCCGACTACAAAACATTGTCGTTAATGGATGCCTATTCAGGCTATAACCAAATCCCAATGGCCATGGGCGACAAACATTGCACTGCCTTCATGACCAGCTCGGGCAATTATTACTATAACGTAATGCCCTTTGGACTAAAGAACGCAGGGGAAACTTACCAACATATGATGAACATGGTGTTCCACAAGCAGATCGGAGACATGCTCAAGGTCTACATGGACGACATGATCGTCAAATCCATAGCAGACACCGATCATGCAGCACACCTCAAGGCAGTCTTCGCCCAAGCAAGACAATGTAAGATGAGATTCAACCCCGAAAAATGCATGTTCGGAGTCAAGGCGGGGAAATTCCTCGGTTTCTACCTGACAGAACGAGGAATCGAAGCCAATCCCGACAAATGTCGAGCATTCTCCGACCTCCCGACACCGACGTCGAAGAAATCAATACAAGTCATGAACGACATGCTCACGTCATTGTCCCACTTCGTCACAAGATCCGCTCAGCACGCCCCCCCCTTCTTCAGACTCCTTCGCAAAGAGGCAGCCTTTGAATGGACCGAGGAATGTGAACGGGCACTGCGCCACCTAAAAAAAAGCCTATCCCAACCACCTGTGCTATCTCGACCAGTCGACGGGGAGCCATTATTCCTATATTTGGCCGTCTCGAACGAAGCCGTCAGCGCGACTCTCATCCGCGAGACCAACGACGGGCAGAAACACGTTTATTTCACGAGCAAAGCCCTACAAGGACCCGAAAGCAGGTACCAACAGATAGAAAAAGTGGCTCTAGCCCTCGTCAATGCAGCGAGGAGACTCAGACACTATTTTCTGGCCCACACGGTCATCGTGCGAACCGACCAACCGGTGAAACAACTCTTAGGTCGACCTGACATAGCAGGCCGAATGTTGAAATGGTCCTTAGAACTCTCCGAATTCGACATTCAATACGAGAGCAGGAAAGCTCTGAAAGCACAAGCCCTGGCCGACTTCGTCGCGGAAATGACCGCTCACGACCCGCCCGCAGGGAAAGAACACAAATGGACCATCTTCGTCGACGGAGCCTCCAGCTCGTCCGGAAGCGGCGCGAGGATCCTCCTGGAAAATGAGGAAGGCGTAGTGATCGAACACTCGCTAACCCTCTCCTTCCCGATGTCAAATAACCAAGCAGAGTACGAGGCCCTGCTCGCAGGACTAAGGCTAGCCGAGAACCTGGGTGCCCGCGAGATACAAATCTTCACGGACTCACAACTCGTTGCCTCCCAAGTCCAAGGGAGTTACCAAGCTAAAAACGGCAGTCTCGTCGAATACTTAAACTTGGTCAAAAAACACATGACAAAGTTTGAGCGAGCAGAAATATCACACATCCTGCGCGAGCAAAACACAAGGGCAGAGATATTGTCCAAACTCGCAAGCACGAGAAAGAAGGGCGGAAACAAATCCGTCATACAAGAATCCCTGTCACGCCCGAGCATCGAAAGGTCCTCGACACCAGTCGAGGTACACGCTATAGGAGACGCCTCGTCCTGGATGACCCCGGTGTACAATTTTCTGACAAAGGGCGAACTCCCCTTGAACCAGACAGAAGCGACCATCACGAAGCGATGAGCATGCTCCTACGTGGTGCTCGAGCACAAACTATACCGCAGGGGATTCTCCATTCCCCTCCTGAAGTGCATCGACGAATCCACAGTCCCTGAGGTATTACGGGAGATACACGAAGGGATTAATGCCCAGCACATGGGCGGTAAGTCCCTGGTGAGGAAAGCCCTTCGAGCGGGGTACTATTGGCCGACGATGCAGCAGGACACCAAGGAACACGTTAAGAAGTGTGACAAGTGCCAGAGGCACGCCGACATGCACCTCGCTCCCCCTCATGAGCTGAGCATACTGTCATCCCCGTGGCCGTTTGCGTGGTGGGGGATGGATATCCTCGGACCCTTCGTGCAAGGAACTTACCAAAACAAGTTCCTAATTGTGGCTGTGGATTACTTCACGAAATGGATAGAGGCCGAGGCTCTCACGAAGATCACCTCGTACAACATCCTCCATTTCTACAAGAGAAACATCCTCGCCAGATTCGAGATCCCAAGAGCACTGGTCACCGACAACGGCACCCAATTCACCGACCACGAATTCTAAGACTTCGTCACTAAACTGGGAACAAAACAACACTTCACCTCGGTCGAGCACCCTCAAACCAACGGGAAAGCCGAGGCCGCTAACAGAGTCATCCTCCGAGGACTCAAACGCCGGCTCGGCGAAGCTAAGAGAGGCTGGGTCGAGGAGTTGCACAGTGTCTTGTGGGCGTACCGCACCACGCCCCATTCGACGACGGGCGAGACCCCCTTTCGACTAACATACGGTACCGAGGCCGTCATCCCAGTAGAAATCGGGGAACCCTCCAGGCGGACAGAAACTCCCCTCGATGAAGAAATGAACGGCGAGGCACTCAGGGACGAACTTGACTTAGTCAAGGAAATTCGATCGGGGGCAGCCCTACGTGAAGCCACCCTAAAACAACGAGTGGCCCTGCGTCACAACGACAAGGTCATTAAACGCGAGTTCGAGATCGGCAGCCTGGTGTTACGAAGAAACCAGAAAGACTCCTGCGAAGGGAAATTGGCCGTGAACTGGGAAGGGCCTTACCGCGTCCACGGCACCACAGGTACCAGGGCATACTACCTCGAGCAACTAGACGGAGAACCATTGCCACGACCCTGGAACGCTGTTAAACTAAAGCAGTACTATAGTTAAAAAACCCTTAACACAAAGGACTCTCGTCGTCGAACACCCACATCCAGTCAACGGAGAGAAATGTATCGACCACGTAGATAGGCCAAGGTACGGGCCCAATCTACGCCCAAACGACATAACGTCGTTCAGCTAAATGAGCACGAACGACAGTGCCCGACATGGACACCTCAATCGAGCTCCACTGTCGAAGTACCCACATGGCAGAACACCCAGCTCACGATGGGCAGTTCACGCCACGGGCAAGCAACCCCCATCTGGGTCATACGCCCGAGCAAGCGGCTTTACTCAGCATGACCGACGCATTTCGAAGTATGTCGGACCACCAAATGGGTTGAAAGAATCTCCACTCGAGGACGTAACTTAGGCAAATTTCGACACAAAGTAACAGTCGAGCACAAGCATGACTCGCGAACGTAACTTAGGCAAATTTCGCCACAAAATAACAAGCCGAGCACAAGCATGCCCCGAGGAAATAACTTAGGCAAATTTCGCCACAAAGTAACAGCCGAGCACAGGCGAGACTCAGGGATATAACTTAGGCAAATTTCATCACAAATATAAAACTTAGACATGAGCAAATATTAAAGGTCGAAATAAACATCCATTCAAAGGCTCGTAAGCAAAATAAAAATAAAAATAAATCGACCAAGAAGGCCGACGATGTTCAGAAATTACAGGCACGGGCACGCAGGCCCCAAAAAATATGCACGGGCACACAGGCCCCAAAAACAACTACCAGTAAACAGGCGCGCAGGCCCGACCAGAATTCCACGGCTAGACTTCCCCGGGGCTACCAGCATCCACGATAGGAGACTCAAGAGGAGGCATGACCTGGCCGTCGATGATCTGGGACATGAAACCCACCCCCTCGGTATTCAGGCCCGGATTCAATAAAGTGAGCTGGCTAACCGCGGCCTCAAAACCATATGCCAAGGCGCCAACACAATCAGTTTCAAGGAGATGGATGCGCACGACCAGATCCGAGCGAATCCGCAAGGGGGCTGTCTCCTCCGACTCATCTTCAGCGGGAAGCATGGAGGCCTTCAGATCCCCGACTTCTTTAGCCAGACGCTTGTTGTCAGCCTCCAAGCATTCCCGGTCCAGTCGAAAACAGTCCCTCTCCTCGGCGACCTTCCCCGAGTTTTCCTTCTCCATGGCCAGCAGCTCGGCTTGCTCGCGGAACATCTCCTCAGATTGCTCCAAAGCAGCCTTCAACTTACGGGAGCCGGCAGCGAGGGCAGCTTTCTATAGCTCCAGTTCCCTGACGCGGTCAGAGGAGTCCGACCCCTCCTCAGCGAGGACTACGGCCATCTCAGCCATCTTAACCATCCCGACCATACTGACGGCCAGGTGTTTTCTCCGATTCTCCTTGTTGAGCCGCCTGATGGTCTCAGCCTCCTCGACACTCACTGTCAAGGTAAACCCCTCAAAGAAGCCTTCCTCTTTAAAGCAGGGGGGCAAGCCAAAGGCCCTCATCGCGACAGACTCGTCGCCGACTTCCGACTGGCTCTCTACCCGGTTTCTCTTCCTTGTTATTAGCTCAGTGGGTTGATCAACGTCAGGGGAACCCTGGGACCCGCTAGAAGCGTCACCTGAACTGGTCGACGGGCCCATCCTCGTTGCCTGTGGAGCTCGCACCAACCTTCTATTGACTTTCTTGTCCTGAGTCAGTTTTAAGAGCCTCTCCCTTCGTCCGGACATATTGCCTGCAAAGAAGAAAATCCGGGTTAGTTACGAGCAAGTAGCAAACAAAGAAACTAGAACAAAACTATAAGACAGAAAGCAACCTAGTAGGTCCACGGCCTGCCCGTAGGACTGGCACTCGACAAGGGCCTTGGTATCTATAGGACGGGCTTCGAAGGTCGGGTAACCTTCCTCGTCAAGAATTTTTTCCCCTCCCTCGTGACCCACCGGGCAGGGAAGAAGCTGTCGACATACTTGTAAAGGGTACCGTAGGCTTCCTCTTCCTCGACACTCATCCCTCCCGCGCGCGTATGGTAGTGCCCGGTACCGTGCTCGTAATGGCGTGAGCACCAATGTAATGGGAACTTGGATACACGCCCCAACACCGGGCGACCCTTGTCGTCCATAAGAGGCTCCCCGTTCTCGTCGGCCACTGCGGTCTCCTCTTCATATATAGAATCCAAAGCAGTCTGGGTGACCGGCCGCACGATATACCATTTGTCCTTGAAACCCCGGACTGAATCCATGTACATCCTGAACAGCCTCTTCGACTGTTTCAGGGAAACCCAACTATGCCTGCCTCCTCGAGACTGGCGTTGCAAATGAAAAACTCTGAAGAAGAGAGGAATGGTCGCCCCGATCCTTAAGAAGCGACATGTCAGCTCGAACACCCGAAGAAAGGCGATCGAATTGGGGTGAAGCTGCGAGGGGGCCAAGTCCAGATGGCAGAATACCCCGACCTGGAAATCACTGAAGGGGAGCTTAAGTCCGAGGTCCTTGAACGCGATTTCATACATGGGAAAACCATACTCAGAGAACTCTGAACAGATCCGCACATCGAGAGACGGCCTTGTGACAACAAAGTTCTTCTGGAAGCCCGGTTGACTACCGTCGTGTTCGATGATAGTGTAGGCGCTCCGACTACGCCGACTATATGCCGAGGCAATCCCTCGGGGCTCGGCGCCCACCCAATCCAGCGAAGGATCATCAACGGTGTCAACTAGGGTTACATTCTCCTCGGCACTCTGGTCCTCGACCTCATTACGCCTCGAAGTCTCCGGTTCGTCAGCCATTTACCTGCAAAGCACAGGAAACCGGTGAAATTCGAGAGCAAATCCATATGCTCGCCATAACTGACGAGAAGTATGGCACGACAAGCCAAGACGCACTCCGCACGCGTTAAAACGTTGAGGACTCGAACAAGATCCTGGTTTTGCTTCCCCGACGCTAAGGTGCCACGACGAGTTGTCCTACATACTTCCTAATGGGCCAACATCCCAGCCAACCATGGGTACGCCGACCTAAACTACGGATGTGACGGGCAATATCATGAATCCTAAACCTAGAACTATGGGTTTACCGGGCAGTATCATAGAATTATGCGCCCAAAACCATGAAGGTTCCGGGCAGCATCATGAGTCACATACCTAAAGCTATGAGTTTACCAGGCATAAACATGAATATATCGGGCATAAACATGAATGTGCCAGGCACAAACATGAATGCACCGGGCTCTAATCCTAGATGTGAGTTTCTAACATCCAAATAACAGAAAAATTACCTACAACGAAGAACAATAGAAGGGACAAACGCTTACTTGGAAGTTAAGAGGAAGGTACGGCAGCGGTGGAGAAAATCAACGGAGGAAGGTACGGTAATCTTGCGAAGTTGTAGAGAAACAGCGGCGGCAAAGGCAGAGGAAGAAGGAGAAGCGCGAAGAGGAAAAAAGAATTATGGGACCCAAGGATCCTATTTATAGGGATGACATGGAATACGAAACGTCACCCCGGGGAACCACGAACTTCCCCTCCTCGACATCTACTCCCCTAGGCAATGATGGCCCTACTCTCGCTAGGGTGGCGTCACGGTTCCCAAGGGTTGCCTTGTGTACCCCACGAACACATCCCGTGAGGAATCCCTCGAGCACGTATCGACAAGGATTACGCCACGAACGCAACTCATGAGAAACTTCTCGAGCAGTCACGGGGAAGCAAATATCTTGGGTCGGGCATCAGACCCCGTGGCAAAGGCGAGCTGAGGTCAAGTCATAACTCCTGCTCCAGGAGCCACGACTTGGGGGGCTCCTGTTCTGGACTGGGCCCACCTTGGCCCAAAAGCAAGAACGAATGCCCAATCCAAGCAACTCTTCGAGGAGCGCGCGCCCGAGGATTCCCGCCAGCGCGCCCGACCAGAAACTGCAGTTGTGCCCGTCGTCACCCACGAACATGGTATCCTCGACCACGGGAACTCCAGCTCGAGCCCAGCTCGAGCACCCTCCTCGTAGGGCAGACTCTGACCGTTACCAAATCACCTGAACTCTAGAAAGACCGCGTCTTCGTCCCTCCTCATTTCTTGTAGAGCATCACCGGGAAGGAGACCACGTGTGGGTCCCTACTACACACGTAGAACCTGGTAGTTCCTTTATTGGGCCAGTTCTGGTCGATCCAATGAAGGGACCTTGGCCATGCGCTGGGTGCTATAAATACTCTCTGTTCCTAGAGGGTCAGGTATTCATCTCTTACCCATACATACACTTTTTGCCTGCTCATTCCGTCACTCATTTTAGCATCAGAGTGCCTTGCAGATATCTCCCCCCCCCCCCCCCCCCTCATCTCATTCAACTTCTGCTCGGAGCCAGTCGTTACGGTCCAAGTCTGATCAGGTAAGATCAAATAGTATACTTAGTTATTTTGGAAAACAATATATATTTACTTTATATAAAAAAGGTATATTTAGTTTATATAAAATATACCAAATATATAGTTAATCTATATAATATTAGTATATTTAGTTTATAGAAAAAACAATATATTTAATTTATATGTAATTTAAATATTTAGTATATTTAGTAAATATTTAATTTAAATAAAACATAATATATTTAATTTATATAAAAAATAGTATATTTAATTTATAAATAGTATATTTAGTTATTTTGAAAAATAGTATATTTAGTTTATATGAAAAAATTATATTTAGTTTATATAAAAAAAAGTATATTTAGTTTAAATAAAACATAATATATTTAAGTTATATTAAAAAAATAGTATATTTACTTATTTAATATACTGTATTATTAATAAAAACAGTGCATGATTATAGTTATTTAATATTCTTATTTAGTTTAAAGTATATTTATTGATAAAATCTTAAAAATTTGTTGATATATTATTACTCCCCCTTTTGTCTAATAAGTTTAAACATAAATAATGTTATACATGTGCAGTATGAAATATTATCAATTCTATCATAGTTGGATGTATTATAGAATATTTTCGGGAAGACGTGAGCTTAAACCATAATTTAAGGAATGACTTGATATGTTTCTCAAATATGCGTTTACTCATGAATGGTGTCGTAGAGATGGAGGGGTAAGATGTCCATGCTTAAAGTGTGGTTGTAGAAATATAATCAGTGACTGTAGTGAAGTGAAACAACACTTGAAGAGAGTGGGTTTTAAGCCAAATTATTGGGTTTGGATATCTAATGGAGAAAAATTGCCAGAGACGAATAGGAAAGCTTATAGCAATCAAACACATGTTGGACCAGACAAAATATAGATGGTTCGAGTAGTCAAGCACAAATGCAATACCAGAAGCAATTTAATCTAGTAAAGGATATGGAAAGTGACGCATTCGGGGTCAATGTGGCTTACGATGAACCTGAAGACTTTGATGCGGAAGAGCTTCCGAATGAGAATGCACAAAAGTTTTATCAGTTGTTGAAAGAGATAAATATACCATTGTTTGAGGGATCTTATAAATCTAGGCTCTCAATGTGTGTGAGACTCTTGGTTGCGAAGTCAAATTGGAATGTGCCAGATCAGTGTTTGGAGTTCTTTGCAAAAATGATGTTGGATGCGACTCCTGTGAAAGAAAACATGCCTACAAATTATTATGATGCAAAGAGGATGGTGTCGAAGTTCGGATTAAAATTAAAAAAGATTGATTGTTGCATTGGAGGTTGTATGCTATTCTATGATAATGAGTTTGGCACAAATAATGGAGCCTTGGAGGAATGTAAATTTTGTAAGAGTCTGAGGTATTTAGTTCGCAGTAAAGGCGTTGATCAAAAGCAAAAAGGAGATGCAGTGAAGTCGATGTTCTATCTGCCAATAATACCTAGGGTGCAAAGGATGTTTGCATCAATGCGTAGTGCAAGCCAAATGACATGGCATCATACAAACATAACAAGTTCGGGCATGATGCGACATCCATCTGATGGGGAGGCATGGAAACACTTTGATAGAGTAAATCCAAATTTTGCAACAGAACTCAGAAATGTCAGGCTTGGATTATGCTCGGATGGTTTTACTCCTTATATCCAATCGTCAGCAATTGCATATTCTCGTTGGCCAATTATTGTTACCCCATATAATCTCCCTCTTGAGATGTGTATGACCAAACCGTACATGTTTTTTACATGCATCATTCCAGGACCGTCGAGTCCAAAGGCAAGAATATATGTATATTTACAACCTTTAATTGATGATTTAAAGAGGTTGTGGAATGGAGAATGGACTTATGATGTGTCGCGCAAAAAAACTTTAATATGCGAGCTGCTTTGATGTGGACAATTAACGACTTTCCTGCATATGGCATTTTGTCTGGTTGGGGTACGCGTGGCAAAATGGGATGTCCGTATTGCATGGGACACACAAAAGCATTTACTTTGGAAAGTGGTGGGAAAAGTTCGTGGTTTGACTGACACCGTAGGTTTTTACCTATAAACCATGAATTTAGAAGAAATGAGAATGCTTTTAAAAAAGGAAAAAAAGAAACAGATCTTCCTCCCCCCTCGGTTGTCATCAATTGATGTATGGAATAATGTTTATGACCTTCCAAAATTCCAAGATCATGGTAAAGCATGCAAGATTCCAGGATACAGGGACACGCATAATTGGACAAAAAGAAGTATTTTTTGGGACCTTCCATATTGGAAGGATAATTTGTTGCGTCATAATCTTGATGTTATGCATATTGAGAAGATTTTTTTTGATAATGTATTTAACATAGTGATGGATGTTCAAGGCAAGACAAAAGATAATGAGAAATCTATAAATGATTTGAAACTTTTGTGTAATTGAAAAGAGTTGGAGTTGAAACCTCAACCAAATGGAAAATTGTTAAAACCCAAGGCTTGTTGCACTCTTACTCCCCAAGAAGCAAAAATAGTATGTCGGTGGTTAAATGAGTTAAAAATGTCTGATGGTTATTCTTCAAACCTGGCAAGATGTGCTGACGCAAAAACTGGAAAGTTGCATGGAATGAAAAGTCAGGATTGTCATGTTTTCATAGAACGATTGCTTCCAATTGCATTCAGTTCACTTCCTTGTCACGTGCTTAATCCACTAACTGAGACCAATCAATTTTTCAAAGACATATGCGCGTCATCTTTAAGAGTAGACGACATAATCAAATTAGACCAAAATATTCCTATTATTCTCTTCAAATTGGAGCAAATATTTCCGCCAAGTTTCTTTGATTCTATGGAGCATCTCCCTGTGCATCTCGCTTATGAAGCTTACCTCGGTGGACCTGTTTAATACAGATGGATGTATCCATTTGAACGTTTCATGGGTGATTCAAAGAGATCAGTGAAAAACAAGGCAAGAGTTAAGGGATCAATATGTGCACATTACTTGCATCGTGAAACATCAAAATTTTGCTCCCATTATTTCAATCACATGATGTTGACTCTAAGAATCATAAGGAACGAAGTTCACTTTATTGAAAGAAGTCAATTCACCTTATTTGTTTTCGGTCGTCCTGACCGTTCAGCCGGAAAGACAAGTGATCATTGGTTGTCTGAAAAAGAAATACAATCTACTCATGTTCATGTGTTGATTAATTGCCATGAAGCCAAACCATATCTTGAGTAAGTATATATATTAAATTACGTATATATTTATTACCTTTGAAATATCTTATTCTCTAACCTATTACTACTTTTGAAATAGGGCATTTAGTACCAACTATTTCCAAAGCACATGCGAACAACTATCTACTGGTTACAATCATGCCAATTTTCCTGTGTGGTTCAAACAACAACTATCACTCATTGTTACACCAAGTCCTGAAATAATCCATTTGAAGAGTTTGTCTGAAGGCCCTCGTCAACATGCAAATAAATGGCATGCATACTTTATAAATGGATATAAATTCCACACTAAATCATGGACATAATGGGAAAAAAATAATAAATAGTGGTGTAGTTGTAAAAGGAATTACAGAAGATGGTGAGGACGAATTCTATGGTGTTATCACACATATTTACGATTTGGTATATAATTATATGGACTCAAAAAACAAAGTTGTCTTGTTTTATTATGACTGGTATGATCCATCTTTTAGAGGAACAAAAATAGATAAAAAATACAACATTGTTGAGGTTCGAATGGACTGGAAGTACAAAGAGTATGACCATTTCATAATGGCACATAATGTTAGGCAAGTTTATTATGTACCTTATCCTTCCATTCAACCACGAAAACAAGGATGGTATGTTACAATCAAGTCTAACCCAATAGGTCATATTGAAACTGGAGATGTAATGGAGGATGTTGCATTCCAAGATGATGAGATTTCACCTGTCAATGGGGACATTGAAATTGAGGAGATTGCAACCTTGTGTGATACTGTAGATGAGGGTCAACAAGTCGACACCACTATTTTATTGACACCTGTGGAAGAGGAGCATGAAGAGTCAGGAGAGTCTGAAGACTATAATAACATATTTGATGAAGATAGTGAAGATGAGCATGAATGATGATTAATTTGTGTAATATTAATTTGTTTAATATAATTCGTGTAATATTATTTTACTCGTGTCTAACAACTCTTGGGTAATAATATCATTCTTGCCTGAATTATTATATATTATTCTTGTAAGTTTGATGTATCAATTATTTTATGTTCGTCTTTCAAAACAAAAAAAATGCCACTCCAACGTGAAGATAAGGGTAAGACTCCAGTAGATAAGCCTCGTCGCAATCGATGAGGTATATTATAGAAGAGGTTCCTGACACAACTAACCTTATTTCTATGCCACAATCGAGTCAACATCCATATCATCCTCTTATGAATCCCACTCCACCATTAATGCGTCCTACTCTACCACATATGCATCCCACTCCACCATCTATGAGTCCCACTCCACCATCGATGCATCCTACTCTACCATATATGCATCCCATTCCACCATTTATGTGTCCCACTCCACCATATATGCATCCTTCTCCTTTTACATTCACAAACCTACTATCCACACCTTATTCTACATTTCCTGACATTTCCCCCTCAGCTTTTCTTAGTCCTCCTGGACATACATCTTATATGCCCCAGGCTGGACCTAGCACCTCCATACCTACTATAGATCCAACATTTACGCAGTATATGGATCTAGGTAGTGGATCTAGCACGTCATATTCATCACCCATGCATTCTCCGCATGAGGAGCAGGGTGATGATGATGACCATGCAGAGCAGGTTGTTCAGGACGAGACTGACCAGGAGCATAGGAATGCACGCATTTTGAGAAATATGCCACAAGTGATTAGGAAGAGGAATGGACGGTTTGTCATTCAGTCAGAGGGATTATCGTAAGTGTTTATGTTTAAATTATAAATTTTAGTTGTTCATTTATAATTAATACTAACTCATATTTTGGTTGCTCAGATTTTACCCATCACATCAGGCAGCAGCTTGCATCACTGAGATCAATAAAGAAAAGTATAACAAATTTTGGCCTACGTATGGTGTAGTTGATGGTGATGAGAGGGAGGCTTGGTTTAGGTTATTTCAGGTATAATCAACTTTGTTTAATCTTTTTGATATTTTTTACCTTTATTAAAGTAATTCACTCAATCACAATTATAACTTTATTTCATATTTTTTGAAGGAGAAATGTTGTTGGGACCCTAAAGATGATATCCAAATAAGAGATAATTTTAACATTAAATGTGCTCAACGGTTTTTTGACACGATGAGGCGTGTTAGAGTTACTTGGGAAAATAAACGCTTGCGTCCCCGTTGGATAAGTCCAGATGTATTTGAGCAGCTTATTGTCCATTGGAATTCTGATTCCTTTAAGAGTACATTTGAAAAGGCCAAGAAAAATATAGCCTCTGAAGTTGGTGGCTGCAACCATGCTTATGGTAGTATTAGTATTTCTGATGTTGCACGGAGAATGGTAAATATAATTATTTTGTAATTAACTCAACAGTTTTAGATTATGTTATAACTATTTTTTTATGTCATCTACTTAGAGTGATGAGTTGGGCAGAACTCCGCTTCTTAATGAGCTCCATAAGGAGACTCATCTCAAGAAATATGGAGATTTTGTTGATGAGCGCTCAAGAAAAACTCAAGTAAGTTTTCCTTAAACTTAGTCATTTTATTTATTTCTTTTGTGTCTAGCATAATTTAAATTGCAATAACACATACTCTTTTTAATATAAGGAGTGTGAAAAACAGCTTGCCCTAAGATTATCACAGCGTCCTGAATATACACCACCTCCATCGGGATTTCCCACTGATCCTAGTCTGATTTTTCAGACTTGGTATGATGTATCTCATGGGAAGAGAAAAAATGGGAGAGTGTATGGTGTTGGAGGTCTCGCCAAAATAATCCGGTGGTGTGATAGGAGTTTCAGAATGCAAATTGCTGATGATGAAGGATCATCGACTCAACCTTCACTTACCCCAAACATGATGAAAACTGTGAGATCATTAGCGCACTCTGAGGCTGCCCGTGAAGTGGAAGTGAGAAATGCTGAAATAGAAGAATTGAAGAAGAGACAAAGAGAAATGGAGGAAGAAATGAGAAGAAAAACTAGAGAATATGAGGAATCTATGCGTATTTTTCAACAGTTTATGCAACAATTTAGAGGGCGTGATAATCAAGGGCAAAATGACAATGAAGACAATAACACTGATGAAGAAAATTAATCTTTATCAATAACACTTTTTATTTATAATTATAAACAATGTTCTTGTAATATTTTAATTTTAATTCAGTATTTTATTAATATAATATTAATTATAAATTATATTATTTATTATATTTAAAAATATATTACTAATATTATTAATATTGAATTTTTTATTTTATTAAATTATAATTATGAAATTCATTGATTACAAATATAATAATAATAATAATAAGAAAACTAAATATTTACGTTTATAATTTAAAAAATAAAATTTGGTTTTTAGCTTGGGGTAAACCCCCTAGCTAATGCAACATGGTATTTAGCTAGGGGTAAAGCCCATAGCCAATGGACAATCAAATTTTGCCTTTAGCGAGGGGTTTAGCCCCAAGCTAATTGGCTAGGTGCTTAGCTCCTCACCACTTGTCTGCGACCAGTGATTTAGCTATGGGACATAACCCCTCGCAAATGTTGATTTTGTGAAGTGTTTTTTGACTTAGTGAGGAGTTAACCCCCTAGCTAAAGAGCTTTTTTCTTGTAGTGTTCCCATTTTCCATAAAACATATATGGCGGTTACAAAATTGTAAATTGGTCTTCAATTCTTTTCCCAAAATAATCGTCCACCTCCAATTTTCGTCATTTAATCTGCACGATTACTCTTCCATCTACATAAATCGCCTCTATACAAATGTATTGAAATCTTACAACTTCCAAAACGCTTCCTCTTTTTCTTCTTTCTTCTACCTCTTTTTCTTCTTCATTCTTCCTTTTTTTTCTTATTGAAAACAAATCGACACAGACGATATTCTGCGACATCAATTTATGATTTCAAAAATAAATCCAAATCTACTATCAACAATCTCGCTAATGAAGCCTTAGTCGGAACCAAAAAAATCGATCAAAGTCATCCTACAAATATGGCGGATCTACATTTTCGTGGGGTGATGATGGTCAGAGGTAAAACTCAAATGACGATTGTTATGTTTTCCAATGATGAATTTTTCGTCGGTGTCTGATCGCATGGTTGTCGGTGATTATTCTGATTCTGAAAGGTATTTTTGAAACTAAAATATTTAGGTGGGAATTGATTTTTTATCTCCTGTATAAGATGTTTATGTCGATTTATTGACATTTTCAGAGACACATACAATTTGTTTTTCAGAGACCATGAATGAGTTGTCTAAAGATTGAGTAAGTTATGTAAATATTTTTCTCTGTAGGCTGTT
The DNA here is from genome assembly GCA_948472305.1 of Vicia faba. NCBI lineage: Eukaryota > Viridiplantae > Streptophyta > Magnoliopsida > Fabales > Fabaceae > Vicia > Vicia faba. The sequence goes on from OX451736.1 coordinate 1,233,099,345, forward strand.
TTCATTTTCTCTTGTATAAAATGTTTATGTCGATTTATTGTTGTTTTCAAAGACACCTACGATTTGTTTTTCAGAGACCATGAATGGGTTGTCTAAAGATTGGGAAAGTTATGTAAATATTTTTTCTCTGTAGGCTGTTTTCATTTTACTAATAATTAAGTTGTGATTTCCAATAAATATGATCAGATTAGTGGCTGATTCTGAAAATGATTGTTGTAAGTGAAATGATTAAATTTTTTTATACCCTCTAGGTGTTCGATAAAATTCTTCATTGAAACGTCTATGTGACTTCATGTTTCCTCAATGTTGTAGGTACTTTTCCAAGAAGCATCAAAGCATATATACGTAATCATCAATATATGTCTTTCAAGAACACTTCACAGGTGCTATATATTAAGGGCTTGCCACTGAATTGGAAGGGAAAATTGGACAAATCCATCAATTATACTCAAAGGATCCACTCTAAAACGAGGTAATTTTATTTGTCATTTATAGTTAAACATGGATCTGTTGGACTTTGACTAATTTGTCTTTCTAATTTGTATTTTTTTTCCTGAAGAATTCAAAGCAATTTGAGCTTCACTATAGAGATAAAGGAAGTGCAATACTTACAATTCAGAAATTAGTTCAAAACTTTCAGCTCACTTTAGAGGTAACAATCATCATCATCATGGAAATGTATCTATGTTATATATTTGCGTTTAAATGACTTGTCTTTAATGTGGTTATTAGGAGAATAGGAAGCAAACAATCCTGCAGCTAGGGAGGGTGGCAAAATTTAAGTTTGTTCTTCAACCTCTTTGGGAGATTCTGAACAGATATTGCCACTGAAATGGAAAATATCAAATGATAACATTAAACGTTCAACATGTGGTTTGGAGGAATATTTTGAAGATGGGAATGGGAGCAAAAGATTTTCTATCAGAAAAAAGTCTTGTTGTACAACGATGAAATTGTTGCGCAACATGATTTTTGGTTTGCCTATGATACGGCTGCTGAATCGAAAGCTAAAGAAATGGTTGAAGAATAAGACGATGACATTGTTGTTTATTTAAAAGTGCAAAACTTAAAGAATTATGAGATATCACTGTCAATGGCTTTGAGAAAGAAGAGAGATGAAGAGTTGAGGAAACTGCAAGTAACGATATGAACATTTTATTTATTCTTATATACTAACTCTTTGTATTCCCTCTTCCATTACATTTTCTTCATTGACTGTTGATTATAGTGAAACGTATTCTTCAGCATAAGGAAATATTGTTGATCATGATAATGGGGATGGTGAAATTAATAACAATTTTGATGACTATGATAATGGTTGGACTATGGTGGAGTTTATTATAGAACCCTCTGCCTGTAAAGTTGTCATTTTTCATTTTGTATCATTGTTTTGGTATAGCTTACATTCACATTAATGAGTGTTTTTTTTCTTCTTATTATAGAATAAGACATGTAATGTGGGTGATGCTTTCTTTGTAATGTATTTTTACCAAGGTTCAAGGTTAATGAATGAGGACGAGATACAAGTGGCTAAATATTTTTTGATTTAAATGCTTACATAAACCCTAAACCCTACTCAGAAACAATGAAGAATCCTTCAATAATTGTGTTTCAGTTTCCTTATTTAAAAGATTACCATGCAAGATTTTTCAATCAAGATAAAATATTAATAAGTGATGCATAGGAAAACATAGTCCTTTGTGTTGGTTGATAACTTCTTTAATTTGTGTGTGTGTGTGTATACTCCATTTTACGCACACTTAGCAAATTTTAAGTATCTGGTATTCAAGGTATTTGCTAGAGAAAATAGACTTTGTTCATCATTTCAAATAAGAAAGTTATTAAGTTACTTTCTGATGTATGTTAGAGATGTACATAAATCAACATACAAACCACAAAAATGTAATATTTGATATTTTTATATACATGTATATCATTTCATTACATACATGACCTCAATTACTATTAAGTATTAACAGGAATTAAATTCTTAGGTCATTGAAGTGATTAGAAGAAAGCAAAATATGCGTAAAGTCTCCTTTATTGCACACTCAATTGGAGGATTAGTGGAACTATATGCTATTGGGAGGCTGTATAGGCCACCTGAAAATGAACCTATTCAAGATTTGAGCAATAAAGGAAGTAAGGTGGACTCACTTGAGAAGCAAATGAAGGTTTTCTCCTTATATTAACTCACTTGATTTTTTACTCATAAAATCATATTTTTCTCAACTTCCAATCACACATTATTTGCACTTCTAGATTGTTTTAGTTTTTGTCTGAAATAGATGCATGGTCTAGGCTAACTATGAAATTTGATTGAAAATTTTGTGATTTTGCATTTGTTTAAGGAGTAGATGCTGTAAGATCCATTGTATCGACATGAACGAACACTAGATTAATGGAGTCTATAGTGTTATAGAAGAGTTGCAAGGAGGCGCCTGATAACTACAAAATAAGTTATTTAATGTTCTGGTTGTAGCAGTTGAAATAGCGATTGTTGCACGCCACTCCACTATCTGATTTTGGCATTGGTAACATTGAGCTAGATTAGATACAGTGGCGAGAACATATGAAATTCAGATAGATTGTTAGTAGACATCTTATTACGAAAGTGTATGTTAAGTACAAGGCCCAATTTATTTTAATTGTATGTTTAAATAGAAAAAGGCTGGCAATGTGGCTGCTATTCAGTTTTTTTTTTTTATGTTTGGTTGGTTGGAAGAGACTAGACTCTCTAACTCCTAAAGGCTATGTTAGTTTTAGCAGTTATTTCCTTTGTCTGCAACAATTTGTATTTCTCTATTTACGTAACCAACTTTGTAGGGAGTTGTCCTCAAAGTGTTGTTGATAATAATACAAGTACTATCCATTTATCCTATCAATCACCTGTCTATATATTGAAGATCTATCAAACATATGGGGGGAGTCGGGAAACCTTTTAGTCTGAGAAGCTATAGGAAATAATTGAAAAGGAAGACTGGGTTGACTTGATGGAAAAAGAGTGTGGAAATGTTTGTTAAATCATCCAAATCCAACACAATGAAATTGGCTTTAATCTCCTTCAATGTGGGCTCTGTTAAGTTGTTCAAAGGAATTATCAAATTAACCAACTTACTCTTTTAGCAAAAGTTGTTGCAATAGATCAAGGCAATTTGCCAACATAGTAGTGATCAAATGACAATGGCAACAAGATTGTATTGTAGGAGTTCTTTGAAGTCTATTCTTTCATAGCATTTTATATAACCTTGTCAGAAAACATAATTTTATCACTGTGAACTTGCATCTGGTAGCCGTATATATATGGAACGTATGGAATAGATGCTGCAATTCATTTTTTTTTCATTGAATAGTTGAGATTGAATTTTGGTCAGACTGTTGAAGTTGTACCATTTGCTAGAATCAAATATGTATCAGCTTAAAAAAAATTATGTGTTTTTTTTAAGCTTATTTCAATTAATGAAAATTTTCATAACACTTTTTAATGGTGATTATTTATAGCCATTATTAAATCTTTCTTAATAATTATTGATTTTAATTCCCAAGATTTTCTTTCAATTCTTAATATATAAATTTATTCATTACTTTTCAATTTCTATAATACATATCACTTGGTAACTTATTTTCCTTTAATTTTTTTTAAATTCGTTCATATTAATTATAAGTATTATTAATCATAATTTTTCAATAATTTAATTAAGTTATATATATATATATATATATATATATATATATATATATATATATATATATATATATATATATATATATATATATATATATATATATATATATATATAACATATCACCGTACCGAATATGTATCGTATCTGACAAGGTCGATCATTTGCCGGTGCAACAAGTACTATGGCTCAGGATTTCAAATTTTGAGGGGCCTATTTTTTTTAATTATTAAAATGATGTCTTTTACACCCGTGTTTTTAAAAAATAGGTGTTAAAACAGTTTGTTTTCAAATTTTATTCTATATTTGTTTTTTAAAAATAGGTGTAAAATCATAATTTATTTTTAAAAAATATATATTTATATCATTTTTTTAATTTGATATATAATGTTTTTTTGTCTATTTTTTAAATTAGTACAAGACCTACAAATTGATTAAGCCGACCTAATATCTAATACTCTTAATAGATCATCTAAGCTCTATTTTGTTTAGTATAATTATTTTTTAATTTTAATTTTTAAAATTTATATTTGTTTTAGTTTGTTGATAAATAAAATATGAGACTTCTAAAAAAAAATATTATCACGAAGAGAATATGAAATAATAATTTGTTTACCTATAATTACATATATTTAAAAATGATGATTTTGATGATGAGAATAGTTATTTACTAAAATCATAATTTTTTATTTTTTTAAAACATCAAATCAAAATGACTATAACAGAAATGTGAAGTTATTTATCAAAATATTAAATATTAACGAAAATATGAAATTACTAATTAAAATATTGAATATTAACGGGAACGTGAAGTTAATGATTAAAATATTGAATATTAACGAGAACACAAAGTTATTGATTAGAATTTTGACTATTAACGGGAATACGAAATTACTGATCAAAATATTAAATATTAATGAGATCACGAAGTTACTGATCAAAATATTGAATATTAAAGGGAACACAAAGCTACTGATCAAAATATTGAATATTAACGGGAACCGGAAGATACTGATCAATATATTAAATATTAATATAAACATGAAGTTGTTGATAAAAAATTGTAATACTAACGAGAACATTAAGTTACTGGTAAAATTTTTTAATATTAACGAAAACATGAAGTTACTGATCAAAATATTGATTTTTAATGAGAACATGAAGTTACTGATCAAAATTTTAAATATTAACGAGAATATGAAGTTGTTGATCAAAATATTTAATATTAACGAGAACACGAAGTTACTGATCAATATTAACGGGAACACAAAACTACTGATCAAAATATTAAATATTAACAGGAACACGAAGTTACTGATTGAATATTAACGGGAACACGAAATTATTTATCAAAATTTTGAATATTAACGGGAACATTAAGTTATTGATAATTTTTTTGAATATTAACGATAATATGAAGTTACTGGTCAAAATTTTGAATATTAACGGGAACATGAAGTTACTGATCAAAATATTGAATATTAACGGAAACATGAAGTTGTTGATCAAAATATTAAATATTAACGGGAACATGAAGTTAATGATAAAATTTTTGAATATTAACAGAAACATGAAATTAATGATCAAAATATTGAATATTAACGAGAACATAAAGTTACTAATCAAAATATTGAATATTAAAGGGAATATGAAATTATTGATCAAACTATTGAATATTAATGGGAACATGAAGTTATTAATTAAAATATTGAATATTAACGGGAACATGAAGTTATTGACCGAACTATTGAATATTAACGAGAATATGAAGTTACTAATCAAAATATTGATTATTAGCGGGAATATAAAGTTACTGATAAAAATATTGAATATTAACGAAAATATTAAATAACTCATCAAAATATTGAATATTAACGGGAACATGAAGTTACTAATCAAAATATTGAATATTAACGAAAACATGAAGATACTGATCAAAATGTTGAATATTAAAGGAAATATTAAATTACTGATCAAAATATTGAATATTAACGGGAACATGAAGTTTCTGATCAAAATATTGAATATTAACGGAAACATGAAGTTACTGATCAAAATATTTAATAACAACGGAAACATGAAATTACTGTTAAAAATGTTGAATAATAATGGAAACATGAAGTTACTGATCAAAATATTGAATAATAATATAACAATTTTACTATTGATTTAAATATTTTTGACAATAATTCTAAAACAAAAATAATATTTAAATTATATATTATTCAATAATATATATATATATATATATATATATATATATATATATATATATATATATATATATATATATATATATATATATATATATATATATATATATATATATATATATATATATATATATATATATATATATATATATATATATATATATATATATATATATATATATATATATATTATTGATTCAAAAATTATAGCACCAATTTATAATCTCTTTTAAAAAAAAATTATTTTATTTTAATTATATTTTAGGAACAAATGCGCGTATTATACGCACGGATATCCCACTAGTTTTAAAAAAATGAGGATTAGTAAAAATATATTCATATCTTAAGTTTTTAAAGGATTTATTTGACCCAAATAAAGGTATTCGTGGTGTGTTATAAATTAATTTAAAAGAAAAAACTAATTTATTCAACATTAATACAATATGTACGATAACAACTAAGCTTTATCCCACTAGGTAGAGTCAACTACATGGATCAATTTTTAATATAATATTTTATCGAAGATCATGGTTCTATCCAAATTATTAATCTCAAGGTCTTTTTAAATAACTTCTCTTATAGTCTTTCTGAGTGTTCTTCTTCCTCAAATTGTTTGTCTTCTCTCCATATGATATACTCTCTCTACTACTGATGTCTTCTCTCCATATGATCTACTCTCCATTCAACTTGAGTGGTACATTATCACAAAAACACATGATGTCTTTATCCATTTCAATCATCCTGATTGAATTTGATGGTTTACACTCCCTTGTATTTATCCATCATTTTGTATTACGGATCCATGATATTTAAACCATGTGACTTGAGGGATAATATAATCTTTAACTTTCACCTCTAAGTTAGAATCACTTCTTCTTTTGTTGAACTTACATTTCATATACTACTTCTTACTTCTACTTAGGTGAAAACCATGTGTTTCTAAAGTTCGTCTCCAAGTTTCCAACCTCTCATTTAACTCTTCCTTCTTCTACTCTCCAAGAAGGATTATATCGTTTGCAAAAAGCATGCATCTCAGTGCTAGTTCTTGGATGTGTTTCGCGAGTACATTTAAAATTAAGGCAAAAAGATAGGGGCTTAGGATTGACCCTTGATGCAAACCAATTATAATAGAAAAATCATCTATCTCTCCACCTTGTGTTTGAACACTAGTCAATACCTCATCATACATATCTTGGATAGCTCAAATATAAGCAATCATAACCCCTTTCTTCTCTACAGTTTTTCATAAAATCTTGTGTTGGAAAATTTCTTGTTTTTCACCCTTCAAATGAACCATTTGATATGGGGCGCTACCATATGACTTCTTCTCTTTGCTCTTCCTTTAATTCTTACATTCATAACCAAAACTCTATATTAGGTAGTCAAGTTCTCTTCCAAAATAACTTTACAGTCCAAGCAAATCTTCCTATCAGACTTCCTGATAAGGAAGAAATGTATCTGAGAAGAAATCACCCCACTTTTATATGTGATAAGATGTTCATCTCTTTTCCTAAACCATTTATTTGCTATAGTAAGATCTAAAGTCGACGAAATTTCCAAGATTGATTTACCCTCTGCGTTCACCTTCTGTAGGCCAAACCCCTCATGCACACTCTCAAAACCTCTTGCCCCACTACCAACATGTCCATTAAGATTCCCTTCCAAGAAAAGCTTATCTCTTTGGGGTATATCCCGAAGTAAACCTTCTAAATCCTCCCAAAATTTTATCTTAAGGTGTTCTACTAACCCAACCTGAGGTGTGTATGCACTAATAACATTAAAGGTGTCTTGTTCCACTACCAATTCCAAGGCTATGATTCGATCTCCAACTTTTTTCACCTCCATAATATCCTTCTTCCACTCATTATCCACAATAATCTCCACCCTATTTCTTGATCGATTTTTTCCGGTGTACCAAAGCTTAAATTGTGAGTTGTCTAATTTTTTCATTTTTCACCTGTCCACTTAGTTTCTTGTAGGCACATAAAATTGATCTTCCTTCTGGCCATAACGTCCACTATTTCCACAAATTTTCCACTAAGTGTGCATATATTCCATGATCCATAGTGAATTCTCCTCTCATGAACTAACTTATTTACCCACACCCGTTCACGAAAATATGAGAACCCTTGTTTATTTTTCACTACATCTAGGCAGCGATGCAATGATCCTTGCTCTGACATTATACTCGACTCATACAACGCATTGCTTACGGGCAACGATCTACCATTCACATTATTTCATAGTTGATCCATGTCATAGAGATTTGACAAAATTTTATGTTAGATGTTGAAGTCTAACACAACCCTCTCCTTTTATCGGAATTTGAGACCGTTATATATATATATATATATATATATAGCAAAGCGAACCTAGACAGAATTCCAAAATTAATACAATATATAACTTAGTTTAATTTTGAATAGTTAATTTAAAAAAAAAAATCTAATCCATTTTAACTTTATGCGGCTTATTTTAATAAATTTTTAAAAAATTTAATTTATAAATTATAAATATTTTAATAATATTAATATTATAAATACGCAATAAAATAATATGTTGGATGTAAAATATAATATATAATATTAATATTAAATATTAGAGATGATAATGATTGATTATATTTGTACATATAAAATAATAAATGAATTAGATTAAATTAAACTTAAAACCAATATTTAAAAATCTAACTAGTAATAAATTAGTTTAATCTAGAATATTAATAAGAAAACAAAAACAAAAAGAAATACTTTGGTTCAATATGGTTCAATTTGAAAATATACTTTGGTTCAATTTGAAAATATACTTTGGTTCAATTTGTTTCAATTTTCAAAATTATACAACTTTTTGAGAAAGATTTGATATTTTATTTTCAAAAATAAGGACATTGGTTGATGATATATTTCAAACAATAAACTATCAATTACTTTCTTAAACCTCAGCCTCTAATTTGGCCTCTACACTACGTAACTACAATAAGTAATTTTCGAAAATATATAAATTTCTATTTTAATTTATAAGATATGTGAAAAAAATGAATGAATTATAAGTATTTTAAAAAAATATTTATCATATTTATATATTTTAAAATTAATACTTTAGTCCTCTATCATTTCATTTAGGTAAGCAATATGTTACATTGATTTTTTGTCTTTATAAATATTTCATATAAGTAAAATGATGATGTTTTTAGTTGCGTATATAATACAGTTTAGATAATAAAATATTGCAAAGTATGCAATGCATTAAAGTGTGTGTTTGAAGTTGTAATTTTGCTTTTTACTGTAATATTTAGTGCGTGAGTTTTGTATCTTTTTCAAATTCTTAAAAAAATAAATTTTTAGTTTCGTTAAACGAACCTATCATATAATTGTACAGAAATATATGATTGTAGAAATGTAGATTAAACTCACCATGTTCCAAGTAAAATTTTGGTTATTGGAAATATTTAAAAAAAAAAAATTCATTTTAATTTATGGTAACAGCTCATATCATGCACATTTTCAATTTGGGAAAGTGTGCATTGTGTATGAATTGTACGTAGTCAAGTAAATGGTTTGTCCTACGTGTATTGATCTTTTTGGCGTGGGGTCAAATGTTTTCACTAAGATGTTTGGTTTGAAATAATAATGTCTTGTGTGTACTAGGATTAATTGTGAAAATATAGTTAATTATTCAATAGCATGGGCAAAGTATATGGCACATAAGATGCTATATTGCTTCTCTAGTAATTTCTGTGGTCATACACCTCAAATGTTTATGGTTTAAGTATTATATTAAATATGCCAGAAAAGCTTGCATCGTTTACAACAAAGTTCAAACACATAGCTGGCATTGATTTATATTATTTGTTTTCTTCTGCCCACCCTTCTAATATCTACATTTACACATGTGTGAGGTTGTTACTTACTTTGTCATCATTACTAACTTTTGAAATATAAAAGGTTAATTAGGATTTTTTTTAGTATTAAATAAAAATAAAAAGAATACTAGTATATGTATATTCATTTAGGAGTCTTATATAACTTATATTTATAAACGGATGTAAGAGAGAGAAATTAATGTGTTACTTTCGGGTGAATCTTGTATTCTTGTGTTACTTTCGGTGAATCTTGTATTCTTTTTTCAAAGATTGAGTCTAAAATTGTGTTTTAAAAATCAGTCCGAGGTAATGAAATCGGTAAGGATATTGAGTCACTAGTTTATTGATTGAATCATTGAGTTATTGATTAAATTGTATGATTAAATTAAATTAAATTAGATAAATCGATTGAATAGACCCGTTATCATAACAAAACTATATAAATATAAAATATGTCGAACTTGATTATTCAGTCTCTACAAAATATAATTAGCATTTAAATTTTTAAAAAATATCATATAAAAAATAAATCCACAAATTCATAATTTAAATTCAAACTTTAAACATAGATATCACTGTAACAAAATAGTACAAAATTACAAAATCTAATTGCAAACAAAATCTAATTACAACATAATTTAATTGAATAGTTTATAATAAAATAACTTTATTGTCTACTAAATTTAATTTCAATGAGAAAAAATTGTTTCAATACTTAGATCTCATTCTTCAATATCAAAATCATCAACAACAAAATCAATCGCATCTGCAACATCTTTCACGTCAATGATATAAATGTTTTTATTTAAGTTTTTTATTAAAATAATTAAAACTACGCCGTTTTAATTGTTACATATATGCATTTTCTTTGTTACATATATGCATCAATAAATATTCATATCATTAACATATTAATTATAATTATCAATAAATTTTCTTAACTAGTTGGTTTAAATAATTTTTAAAAAAATGTTTTACATATTTTATCTTTTTACTGTAACTATTTTTAAATTTTAAATTTTCAAAAATCACTTAAATTTAAAAGAAGTTAAATTTTTAAAAATCACTTAAATTTAAAAAAATCACTTAAATTTTCAAAAATCACTTAAATTTAAAAAAACCACTTAAATTTAAAAAAATAAGTTAAATTTAAAAAAATCACTTAAATTTTCAAAAATCACTTAAATTTAAAAAAATCACTTAAATTTTCAAAAATCACTTAAATTTAAATCACTTAAATTTAAAATCACTTAAATTTTCAAAAATCACTTAAGTGATTTTTGAAAATCACTTAGTTTTGAAAATCACTTAGTTTTGAAAAATCACTTAAATTTTCAAAAATCACTTAAATTTAAATCACTTAAATTTAAAATCACTTAAATTTAAAATCACTTAAATTTTCAAAAATCACTTAAATTTAAATCACTTAAATTTAAATCACTTAAATTCAAAACTAAGTGATTTTTCAAAACTAAGTGATTTTCAAAAATCACTTAAGTGATTTTTGAAAATTTGAGTGATTTTAAATTTAAGTGATTTAAATTTAAGTGATTTTTTTAAATTTAAGTGATTTTTGAAAATTTAAGTGATTTTTTTAAATTTAACTTATTTTTTTAAATTTAAGTGATTTTTTTAAATTTAAGTGATTTTTGAAAATTTAAGTGATTTTTTTAAATTTAAGTGATTTTTGAAAATTTAAGTGATTTTTGAAAATTTAACTTCTTTTAAATTTAAGTGATTTTTGAAAATTTAAAATTTAAAATTTAAAATTTAAGTGATTTTTGAAAATTTAAGTGATTTTTTTAAATTTAAGTGATTTTTGAAAATTTAAGTGATTTTTTTAAATTTAATTTATTTTTTTAAATTTAAGTGATTTTTTTAAATTTAATTGATTTTTGAAAATTTAAGTGATTTTTTTAAATTTAAGTGATTTTTGAAAATTTAACTTTTTTTAAATTTAAGTGATTTTTGAAAATTTAAAATTTAAAAAAAGTTCCAGTAAAAAGATAAAATATGTAAAACATTTTTTTAAAAATTATTTAAATCAACTAGTTAAGAAAATTTATTGATAATTGTAATTAATATGTTAATGATATGAATATTTATTGATGCATATATATATCAAAGAAAATGTATTGGTCTAGTGGTAAGAAACCACTAAATTTTTTCAATTTTAATAGTTTACACCGATTCAATGAAATATCTAACGGTTTCCAATTTAATCGATTCAACTGATTAATTTAATCTGATTTTTAAAATACTACTTTCAAATCAATAACCTATATGTAACTAACTCAAATTAGTTGAAATATCTTTCCTCCCTTGAAGTAGGAAAAGAATAGAATGTGTAAAACCTTTTGATCCTAGAACCTCTTGTATAAAACTCCAAAATTTATATCATGTGGATTAATTTCTCTACATGTAGAGTATTCCATAGAATATCCTATATCCTTTGGAACCGCCCTGCCTTGCGGAGAAGTTAGAATTTCCTACATTGCCTCCATAAAGTATAAAATAATAAAAAATAATTTTATTATAATTAAGATAATAAATCAACAATATTAGACAATAATATATTCAATTATTAGAATTAAATTTCATACTAATAATAGATTAAATTTTGTAATATTTATGATGTTGGTGTAGTGACAAGCATAAACTTAGATTTTTAGATTTATATAGTAACCTATATAATATGAATGGATAGAATCACATTACAAACAAATATAAGTATCTCAATTTTATGTCTATTCGAAATAATTTATATTTTAAAAATGTCTTAATAATTAAGTTTGTTAGAGGGTATTTTAGTATTTTATTATATCTTAATTTTGTGTATGAATAATTTAGTAGTAGGTCAATGTAATTATTCATTATTCATTATTTTGTAGCTGTCATTCAATATATTTCTTTTGTCTTTCATCTCTCCTTGTGCACCAACAATTGATATCTGGAGCTCCGGTTCGAAATCCACAGGAAAACACTGGAAATACGAGTGAACAGTGAGGTGTTGTATGATTGAGAATCACATTTGTCTGATTCTGTGGGATTTGGGAAACATTGTGTTTTTAGTGAGTTTTTGAGTGAATTGCATAAGGTTGAAGATGAACGGAAACAACAATATTAATTTCAAACTTCCAGTATTTGATGGCAAAAACTAGAATCATTGGAAGATCTATATGCTTGTGTTGTTTGATTCTCAAGATATGTTATAACTTATCATCGATGGCTATGCTTCGATAGCAGCAGACGCGACAGAGGCACGAAAGATAATGCAGAAGGCGATAAGGAAGAAAGATCATAAGGCCTTATTCTACATCTATCAGTGTATGGATGCGAACGTGTTTGAGAAGATTGCTGACTCTGAAACAACAAAGGCTGTGTGGAATACACTGGTCAGATGTTACGATGGTGACACGTCAACAAAGAAGGTGAAGCTTCAGTCTCTCAGAAAGCAATATGATAATCTCAACACGAAGGACAATGATAAGGTTTCCGAGTACATCTCTAGAGTGATTTTGATCATTAATGAGATGAAAGCTTGTGGAGAAACTCTTTCTGAACAAGTAATCATAGAGAAGGTATTGAGATCTTTAACTTCTCAGTTTGATTATATTATGGTAGCAATTGAATATTCCAAAGATCTGAGCACCATGAGAGTTGAAGAGCTGCAAAGTAGTCTAGAGGCGCATGAGTTGCGTATGACTGAGAGAACTTCTAAGAGGGAAGTAGAGCAACAGGCTCTGAAAGCAACTTCTGGTAAGAAGTATCAGGAGTAGATTTGGTTAGAAGCCATGAAGAAAACTAATGGTGGTCAAAGGTCTGGAGCTTCAAACTTTGATAGGCAGAAGAATGTCCAGAAGGGAAAGGAGAAGTCTGACAAGAAGAATGTTCAATATTACTGTTGCAAGAACTTTGGTCACTATACCAAAGATTACTGGTCAAACAAAGAAAGGAAGTCAGAAGAAGCAAATATAGCAAGAGGAGAGTCTGGTGATGAACCTGTGCTATTTATGGCTTATGAATCTGATGAGGAATCGGTGGAATTGTCATTTTCTAATTCTGAAGGGGAAAAAGATGACTCTGAATATTTTGAATCTGAATGAGTGTTTGAATATGAGTCAGAATCAGAAGATGACGCTGAAGATTCTGAAGATGAGTCAGAAGATGAGTCAGATGGTGAATCTGATTCAGATCCAGATTTTGATGTTGATCTAAAATATGGTGGTGATCATGCTTCTAGAAGGGAAAACTATGAAGATCTAGGTTCTGGAGGACAAGCTTCTAAAAATGATCATGTTTCTGGTGGAAATCATGACTCTAAAGATGGACCTTTAGAAGGAGGAGCTTCTGAAGGAAATTCAGCCTTTGACGATGATCATGTTTCTGAAAGTGGAACTTTTGAAGGAAGAGGTGATCCAACTTTTGAAGATGGTATTTCTGAAGGTAGTGACTCTGATCCCGATGGTGATTCAGACTCTTGGAATTTTCCAGACTCTGAAGACAGTCAAGGTTATGGAGAAACTCCTTTTTATGAAGCAAGAGCTTCTGAAGGGGAAAGTTCTGGTGTCTGAGGTTCTGAAGTTCAAGTTCAGAGGCAACAAAGAGTCAGAAGCATCCTAAGAAGATTTGCAGAGTTTGATATGCTGCAAGACACTGAAGTAGAATCTAAAGGAGAAGTTATTCAGTGTGCAATGTTAGTAGACTCTGAACCCGTGAGTACAGAAGATTCTCTTAAGCAGAAAGTCTGGTTGCATGCCATGCAAGAAGGACTAGAGAGCAATAAGACTTGGAAGCTGATTGAACTTCCAAAAGGCAAGAAATCCATCGGCCTCAAATGAGTTTTTAAGCAGAAGCTAACGCCAGACAGATCAATTGGCAAACACAAAGCAAGATCAGTAGCAATAGATTTTCTACAAAAGCATGGGTTGGATTATTCTGAAGTGCTTGCACCTGTAGCGAGACATGAAACAATCAGACTAGTGATTGCAATAGCTGCTAACAAGAATTGGCCTCTAATGCATTTATATGTAAAATCTGCATTTCTGAATGGTCCATTACAAGAAGAGATATACGTGTCACAACCTCTTGTATTTGAGAAAAAGAATCAGGAAGGGATGGTGTTCAAATTACACAAAGCCTTATATGGATTAAAGTAAGCGCCCAGAGCCTGGAATCTGAAGATTGATTCATTTTTCAAGGAACAAGGGTTTCAGAAGTGTGAGATGGAGTATGGTGTTTATGTTCAACATACTTTAGAAGGTAATATGATTCTGGTATGTTTGTATGTTGATGACATATTGCTAACAGGAAGTTCTGAACAAGAGATAGCTAAGTTCAAGAAGGTTTTGATGAATGAGATTGAGATGACAGATCTTGGGAAAATGAGTTACTTTCTAGGGATGAAGTTTATGTACTCTGAGAAAGGAATCATTTTGCATCAGATGAAGTATGAACTTGAGCTTCTAAAGATATTTAAGTTAGAGAATTGCAAAGCTGTTATCACACCTGCTGATACGAATCAGAAGTTGGACTCTGATTCTGATGGAGAGGATGTGGAGGCTACAACCTTCAAATAGTTGGTTAATTATGAGATATTTGTTATGAGTAAACCAAAGTGGTCTAATTACCTAGTTGCTTTCAGGATTTTGAGGTATGTGAAGGGAACTCTGAAGTATGGAGTGTTATTTCCTTCTGGAAGAAAGACCGAATCAGAACTTTAGAGTTATTCAGACTCTGATTGGTGTGGAGACAAAGTTGACAGAATAAGTACTTCTGGGTACTTATTCAAATTTCTGGGAGGTCTTATTTCTTGGTGTTCTAAGAAGCAACTTGTTGTTGCGCTGTCAACCTATGAATCTGGATATATTGCAGGCGCTCTGACTGCATGCCAAGCTGTATGGATTCTGAACTTGCTTCAAGATCTGAAGATTGAGGTAAATAAGCCTCTGAAGCTGATAATTGACAACAAGTATGCAATCAATCTTGCCAAGAACCCAGTGCTGCATGGGAGAAGCAAGCATATTGAGACCATGTATCACTTTATGAGGAATCAGGTTCAGAATGGAATATTAGAAGTTGTGCACTGCAGCATCCAAAAGAAGCTGGAAAATGTTCTAACAAAGACTATCAAGACTGATCAATTTCTTCATTTGAGGGATGGAACTGGTGTGTCAGTTTTGTGTAAATATAAATTAAGGGATGGTGTTGGAAATAATTTACATTTTAGGAATGTCTTAATGACTAAGTTTGTTAGAGGGTATTTTAGTATTTTATTATACCCTAATTTTGTATATAAATAGCCTAGTAGTAGGTCAATGTAATTATTCTGGACTGACCCGACAACTTGAATGGGCTCAGTCTATACCTTTCCTTTGGCGCGACCTGCACGCTCATAACCTGATTTGCCCTCTATCCATCGGGCAATATCGACCGTTTGCCCTCCCAAACCAGCACCGACCTAGGATGATCGACGAGCATCCTCTCAGCCTGCCCAACATCAACATCGTGTAGGCCACCAGGAATTGACCAAAGAGATGCCAGTAACTGGCCCCTTCTCGAAACCAACGACTAGTTACGGGCACATCTGCCCGGTTTGACCAAGTCCTGGTAGTTACCTGATTTCACGGACCCGCATATCTATGCGTGAAATCAGGAACCAATGACCATACATCCAAGGAATTATATAAACCCTCACACCTGTGAGGGCCAATATCAAATGTTCACTATTTACCACCTAATGCTCTGCTTGTATCTCCTTGTTCCCACTCTTACTTGATCATCAGAGTGCCTTGCAGGTTCAACCCCCTTTTCTCCTCAATATTACATCCCGACTACAGATCATCTTCCAGCCACTTCACAGGTTATGATCAACCGGTAAGATCAGTAATTATTCATTACTCCTTATTTTGAAGCCGTCTGTTGTACCCCAAAATTTTCTCTCTCATTTCTCAAGAAAATCTCTCATAAGATCTCCATTGATTCAAGACTACACAAGGTTTGATCAACTCAAGACACCTCCTCAAACACTGACAACTCAAAATTAGGGTTTGAGTTTTCACAAGGACAATTGGACTTTCAAGGCCTCAAATTACTTTCATGGATCATTAGGAAACCTCAAGATTTCTCATATCAAGTTTCAAGTGTTAGATCACAAAATTGCTCAGTCATTTGATCAAATGACCTAAAATCAGTTGTATTAGGGAAAAATCAACTATGGTCAATTTGCAGTCAAACTTCATAATTTTTTATCCATATCAACATTATGAACTCATATATGTCAATTGATCAAGTTTGGATCACAATTCCTCAAACAAATTTGATCAGAACACTAAAAGGGCAAAATGGTCAAAATTAGGGTTTTGATTGAGAAGGCTCAATTCTTGACTTTTGACCAAGAAAATGACTTATTGGTTTAAGACATGATCTCAAGGATTCAAATGCACCATATTCACCTAATTTCATAGTTCAAATCACCTCTCAAGATCATTGGATTGACAGATGAATTTCAGTCAACTGATGAAAAGTCAACTGTACACTGAAAAGTCAAACTTTGACTTTTTGATCAAAATCAAGTTTCAAAAATCATATTTCATCAAGATATGTCAAAATATGAAACTTGTTCATCAATAAATTAAAAATTCAAAGTCATCTTTGAAAAGTAAAAATTCTATGACTTAGAAATTTTTCTAAGTGTTGGAAAGTTAACATTTTTTCATAACTTTGTGCCAAATTTCCACTATGATGCAAGATGATTCAAGGGAAACTTCTAACATGAAAGTTGTAGATCTAAATGAGATCTAAAATATTGTAGGGAAGAACTTTTTCTAGAAATGCTTGGGTTTCAAGTTATGAATTTATGATGACTTGTCCATGAAACTAAAAGACTTAGTAAAATTTTGCCCTAGTTAGGCAAGATTTTGACCTAACTTCATTGCAACTTTTCACCTAATTCAAAATTTAATCTTCAAAAATTTACAAAATAAAGGTTGTAAGTGATGTAACAAGATTTACAAAATGTCCAGGAACTCATTGAGATCATACTTGAGCTAAGAGAATCGAAGGCAAGAAGTTAGGGTTTCAAACTTGTTTTTCAAGTCATTTTCATGATGAACATTTGATCCAATTCCAAGCAATGCTGCATAATCCAACTTTTAAGTCCCTATAACTTATGTATATATCCTTAATCAGAAGATTGCACAAGCTTTTGAGCTATGAACCACTTGATTTAAGCTTTGTCCAATACACCTTGCCATTTAAGGAAGAAAGTCACCGCTTCCATTTTGAAAAAGCAAGCTTTATGCAAAGTCAACTTGTATTGAGCTTTGCACTTGTTCCTTTTTCATACACAACATCTATAAGTCAGAAGCAAGCTTGTCTAAAGTTTAACCACTCTACAATAGCATGGTACAAACTTTGGGAAGATGTTTGTCATGGTTGCTTCAAAAACAAGTAAAGGTTTTACAACTTGATATTTAAAATTATGACTTGTTGTAGGATACAAAACCTTTTACCTATAAATATATACACTATTTGCAAGCTAACACACGAATGCTTAAGCCCTCAAACCCTCTCAAAGTCAGGATTGCATAAACAACATCCATTGTTGCACTTTTTGGCCAGAAATCCCAAACGCCTAATCCACTCGTGCGTTTCTTGGCCTTTCACTTCCAAAAGTTCCTAAACATCATCTACAAACAATCCCACACCTTGTTACAAGACTGTAACATCTCCATCACCTTCCTCCATAACCAAAAAACAAAGCTTGCATCTTGACTTCTCCAGACCATTCCAGCCATCCATAACTCAAGCTAAGCATTGCATTAGCTTCCTGGGAACTTGAGGAAGCTAACCTGATCATCACCATCACTTGAAACAAGCTCAAACTCATTTCACGTTTTCCAGTTTTTGAGGTATTTTTTTGAACTTCCATCTCTTCATTTAGGCATTGTTAGGCTTGCATTTTCAAAGACAAAATGTAGATATCATTGCCCTGAAGCTGTACATGTCCATAGTTTTCATTTATTTTTCCTGATTTTAGAGAATTTTAAGTTTAAATATCTGGAAAAAATTAGGTCAGATTTGGTACCATTTAAAATTTGTGTTCATCTTTGATCCATTGCTTAAGTTATTTACATATTTGAAATCATGGTGAAATGTCTAACAATTTGATGTTTGAAGTTTTGAGAATGGTTGAGAAATGAACAAGTTCACAAATTCAAAAATGTTGTTGTTCTCACTGTAAAAGCGCGCAGGGAAGAAGATGAAGTGCATACCTAGAATTTGTTTTGTAATATAATAACATGGTTTCAATTTAATACACGGATGTATAGCTACCCCAGTGGTAAGGCAACGCGCGTTTATGGTCAAGGGTGTGGGTTCAAGCCCCAGCGTTGTCACTTTTTCCCCACATTTTTCATCTTTTCTTTGTTTGAACAAGCAAGCGCGCCTGGGCCTCCTTTGATGGGCCTGCTTCACTTTACTGCACAACACCCCCAATTTACTGTACAACACAACCCATTATTTTTATTCTTTTTTTTCCCTTCTGATTTTCAAACAAAAATCACTAATGGGCCAGACTAAAAACTCTTTTTACTTTTAAACCATCCAAGTCATTTTCACACCCTCCGACTTTTATTTTTCTCTATTATTTTATTTTATTTTTCTCTATTATTATTATTATTATTATTATTATTATTATTATTATTACTATTACTATTTTTATTAATAAAAATCCAAAAAAAAACTTTATTTATTTATAATATACTTATAGCTTTATTTTTATTTCGTTTTTTAAACTAAAAAAGACAAAACATATTTTCTTAAACAAACTTAATTTCTTTTACTTAATAAATTAATAATTAGATTTAGGTTAATTATTTTCTTTTTAATTAAAATTAACTTAGAATTTAGGTTTTCTTTTAATTAGTTAATTTCCATGCTATTTTGATTAAACTTAAAACCTTTTCTAGAAAAAACCTAAAAATGCTTTCTTGATTAAATTTATTTCTTTTCTTAATTAATTTAGGTTTAATTTTCTTAATTTAATTAATTATTTTTCTTTTAGTTAATTAGGTCAAAACCAAACCCTTTCCTCAAAAACCAAACAAAATCCATTTCTTTTCCATTTATATCCTTGTACATTATATTCCTTTCAATTCTTGCATATTATTTCAATATGATTGTAATAGATAATTAGGTTTAATTTCTTGCAATCTCCATTTGTAAATTTGTATACCCCATCCCCAAATGATGTAATAGTGTAGTAAATTTACTTTCCGCAATTTATCGATTTCATATCAACGCTAGTAAATTAGGGTTTGTATGGAAAGATAAAATCAATGCTTAGGGAACCGTAATTCAAGATAAACCAAGCATGAAAAAATAAACACTTGCACACTTGCACCCCTAAGGTTACATCCACTTGTTGCCTAAAAAATGGTCATGTTACACACGTGGGATGTCTTAGCAAAAACAATAAAAAATACAAGATCATAGTCCCTCGATGACGCTACAAATGTTGCCTTCCAAATGATCTTAGTCCTTCAAAGAGAAATGCTAAGATATCTCACAACATTGCTATCATGACTATACGATGACCCATGCCCGTCCCTTTACATCCAAAGATAAGGCTTCTTACCAATCAATGGTGAGATAGAAATATCAAAGGAAGGAAGAAATGAACAAAGACTTTTGAGTAGGTAGAAACGTTCTTAGTTGTTTGCCCACTTTCAAAACAAAACACACACCAAACATTTTAAAAAACAAACATATTTTCAAATACATCAACACTTTCCATGAAATATTTTCAAAAGTCCAACACTTTGTATACATTCTCGCTGAAACTAGAATCATTACAAAGTTTTCCTAAACGAAGGCGCCTTTTCAAAAATACTTTAAAAAAAACACCACAAAGCACATTTTCAAACAAAGCAAGTGATCTAGCAAGCAAATAAGAGCCCATAAATAACTATGGATGAAAAGGGTGCTAATACCTTCCCTTTTCATAATCTACCCCCCGAACTCAAGAAATATTCTCAAAGGTCTTTCCTGTTCTTTTCAGCCTTTCCTTTTGGATAAAAGAAAAGTCGGTGGTGACTCTTGCTAACCGCAACAATTGCGATCAAACACAAAACATCCCAAGTCAGTTCTCCCACCGTATTACAAAACTGGCGACTCTGCTGGGGAAATACTTAAAAGTGGGGTTACCTTAGGGCTAGATCACCTTTACTTGCTTTCATTGTTTGACTTGTTTGCTTTACATTATGGTTCCTTGTTTGGGCTTGCTTTGATCCTCTACCCGGATCTGGGACACCTTTTTAAGTAAGTATCAATAGATTATGGAAACTGTATGGCATAGACTGATACAGTTGAAACAATGGCTACGTTAGTGTGACGCATTTGTGGGTATCGGTATCCCTTGTGTTGAATCGAGGAGAATAAGGGGCCGCTGAGTGGCGTCATGAAGCACTAACTGACCTTAGAACCTTAATTTAACAACTTGGCCATTAGGACGTAGTGAGATAACCAGTTTCAGTGGAAAGCTGAAAATTGGTTGATACTAGATACTACACTCATTGAGATTGGACTTTTGGGATATCTCGGCCGCAAGAAAAGATTGATTATGCTGAGACCATGCCTAAAAGAAAGGTCAGTGATATTGAGACCCTTTAGAACCCAGTTACTATTACTAGGACAGGTTTGAGCCAACTAAAACTTTAAGAGGGTACTTACCTATAAACTCCATGCAAGCCTAAACCTAAGGACTTGTTTTCTTTGTGTGTACATAACAACTTGCTTACTTGTACATAACATCATACACATTCTCACTAACCATTTCAAGGATTTAGGAATTTATTTTTGTTTTTGTTTTGTAGGCCATGAACTCCGTATGAAGAAATACCATTAGAATCAACTTTGTAAAAGCACACCCTCAACTCCAAGAGTTAGCGTCGAAGGTACCTGAAGACCCTCCTTTCACCAAGAAGTATGGTCGACTCCTCAATTTGGATACCTCCAATTTCCAAGAATAGATGATGTGCGTGCTCTTCCAATTCTTCGATCCCATGCATCATTGCTTCACTTTCCCCGACTATCAGTTAGTGCCAACACTAGAAGAATTCTCTTTGCTATTAGGAGTTCCCGTGCTTGATCAAGTACCGTATACTGGTTTAGAAGGGATTCTAAAACCTGAAGTCATTACCAAAGCCCTGCATCTGAAAAAAGCCGATGTTGTAGCAAATTGGGAGACAAGAAGCGGAGTTCAAGGGTTCCTAGCCAAGTTCTTATTGGAGAGGGCTCGTTCATTTTGGGAAGATTTGGATTTTCAAGCCTTTGAGGATGTCATGTCCCTTCTCATCTATGGTTTGGTTCTATTTCCCAACTTGTACCAATTCATAGATGTGAATTTGATCACAGTCTTTCTCTCTCGTAATCCTATACATACCTTGCTGGGAGACATTTTACATTGTTTCCATACCCATACCATGAAGAAAAAAGGTACTCTCTTGTGTTGTATTCCCCTACTTGCCAAGTTGTTCACTTTGCACTTACCTCGATCAACATTGAAGAATAAGAAAAGATTGACATGGTCTCAAAGGATGATGTCCCTCACCCACTCTGATATCCATTGGTGTTCGAGATCCTTGGCGGATACTTCTATCATTGACCGTTATGGGGAATTCCCTAATGTCCCTCAGCTTGGCATTAGGGGGGGGGGGTATCACTTACAACCCTTGCTTAGCCTTACGACAATTTGGGTATGCCCGAAGAGATGGTCCTCATGATATGCTCATCCATGGAGTGGTATTCGACTACGAGAGCGACGATCATGGCTATCGTCAGAGGTTTGTACGAGCTTGGAGGATGGTAAACAAAGTGGATAGTAGGACGCTGGGACACAAGAATTATATTCCCCTTGAGCCTTATCTTAGGTGGATACGAGCTCATGCTCATAAGTTGGTAATGCCTTACCCCTCCATTCTACCTATTGTCGTGGAGCCTGTTGCTGAAGGAGAAGTCCCGTATACTCTCCTCCATCCCAACATGCCTACCTCTCTTGAATACTCACAAAAGGGTTGGATTCAATTAAAAGAAGAACGAAATACCTTCGAAGCTCAATTCTACGCTAATGAGAAAAGGGTTTTGGAGCTTACGAAGCTACTCCATGAAGAACAAAGCTTGAACGCCTACCTTGCGCCGAAGAGGATGCGTTTGATCTTTTTCTCTTAGAGATTTATTTTGTAAGCCCAAGGGGCACGCTGTAACCATTTTGAACTGATTAATGCAATTTGACATTTGTTCATTCTTTGTCTAAACAAATTTAAATTTCATAAATCCTTGAAAACATAACATCCATATAACATGCATCATATCGTGACAGGTTTCTCCCATGCAGGTCTCCTTATCTTCTTACTGTTTATTTCAGTAAGGATGACCCTAGAACAAACCATCAAGAGCATTCAGATTCAAAATGCTTAACTTCAAGAGATGTTCTTGAACCTATCTAAGGGACAAGAAGAGGTGAAGGCGCTCCTCACTAGGGGCATGATCATGGGAAACTATAGGGACGATAGAGATGACCGGTTGAAGCGGCTACAAACCGAGATTGCCATAATGAAGGGATAACTGGTGGGCCAGATGACTCTTATCCAAAACCTGGCTCAAAGACAAGAAGAGCTGAGAGCCCTTGTCAACCAACTTCATCAAGACGGTTGAAATCGTATGAAACAAACGGTCAAAATTGGGGATTAAGTCACTACTCAGCCTCTCATGAGACAAGAAGCCGGTTCAAGGGAAAACAGACCGTTCCGAATTGCTGCCACGTCACGGGCCGAACAACGACCTTGTCAACATCCACAGGAAAATCAACTAAGGAAAAATAAGCCCGAGAGACAATTTACTAACATTAACATGTCATTAGCTCAATCATTGCAACACATGTTAAATATGGAGTTGATTACATTGAGGGATCCTCCTCGAAATCCCAATACCTCTGCTCCTAACTATCATCCTGATACAATGTGTGCATACCATTCCAATAGTCCTGGACATGATACGAATAACTGTTGGGCATTGAAAAATAAGATTCAAGACTTGATTGATGAAGGAGTGCTAAAGTTCACACAAGATGTCAGACTGAATTTTTCAGCCGTCTCTCAAAGGCTCACCACCTGAAGTGACAAGTCCAAACAAAGAGGCTTTTGTTCATTTGAATTTTCAGTTGTAATTTCTTTGTTTATTCAAAAATTTATCTATTAATGTCAAACATTGTTTCATTAATGCATTGCATATGATTGTCTTGAATTGGTCCATTCGTTTTCATTACATTTAAACTATGTTGTTTACTCCCTTTATGATGCTCAACTCTTGTTTTTAGAAAAGGTTGCAAGCCTTTAGAGGGAGGATGACGAAAAAAATACCTTAATCTCATACAATATGCTTTTAGACAGACCTTGATGACGATGTACATGCGTTCTTTCAAATCCTAAACACTAGAGTTATAAGGAAGATAATCCCTAGTCAACCCCTTTGAGCCAAAGAAGTAGGAGTTTCCTTTTTACACAAATTGAAACCTTTAATCAAAACCTGGGGTAGGGTAGTCTCTCAGTTAATTCCAACGCGCGTCCAGTCGCAAACTTTCATTTCATACACAACAAATGACATCAAAAGCATTCCTCTGGAATCAAAAGATGGTGATGGTTCCCTACCAAAATAGGCAATCATTATCTCTCAAGGAAAAAGCCCACTAAGTCAAAACCTACGAAGGAGACTTAAGAAAAACTAGGGCATCCCGCTGACTGTAATCTCAAAATGAGAAACAGTCATGCAAAAATCAGGGACAATAAACAAGAAAGAGATCACTACAGATCCTCGACCAACATGAAAAAATGTTGCAAAAAAAAACAAATATGACTGACTTCCGATAAACTAAACTTGTTTGAACCATTACCAAAACGTCATTGGAGTTCGAACATACAATTAAGTGAGTTTAGTAATGAAGAACATCACGAAGAACAGGTGGGTATAAACAAAATTTGAGCCTTTATCCTTTTTTTCTTAAACCATGAACTAAGCCACGTTACAACCCTCCAAAAGACCTAATTGAAGCATGAGTTAATTCGAAAGCATACTGTTACAAAAGGTATCCTAACTCTTGTAAGGCTTCACTCCAAATTCTGAGTTGAATTTTCTTACAAAAATTCTTGTATCTGCTAAAACGCATTTTCAAAACTTCAAGACAAGCATAAACACTACATTATTTGAATATCGTTGTTTGCATAATAGCTAATTGTTTGACAACGGGAGAATTCACACGATGAATATCCAGTGAACAAAAAATCTCTTAATGAACAAAATCACTTCAAGTGGAAAGACACTTCCCATAACAGATCTCCTATAAGAAAGGGGAACGACATGATCATTATCTAGCACATATGGGGAAATCCAGTTAAGATTCCAAGGAATCTCTCAAGAAACGTTGAATATACCAGGGGCAGGTCTCCATCTGAATCACTTGGGGAATTGAACGCGAATCCCAACAAAAGGTTACATACAGTCAAACATTTCCCGGAAGTGTCACAAACACCTGCTACTAGAAACAATGACAAATCTCCCCCAAAGTCCTGTTCATAGGATGACCCCCATCCAGGGTTTCAATCTCTGAAGATGCCTCACCAACAGACTGGCGACAAGGTTTATTTCCCCAACAAACTACATATTCCCCAGCTTGAGTTTGACTATCTGATTGCTACAAATCAAGGGACTACAACTCCTCTCCCCCAATAGACTGCTCTACAATCCCCAATAAGTTACTGCAAAACCTGGAAACCGACCAGATAACAGTTAACTTCAATAAGTTGTTGAGAAGCCTGGACCCAACCAGGTATCGATTTAACTTCATCCTTTCAAGTAAGTTACTGCGGAGCCTGAAATCCGACCAGATAACAGCCTAACTTCACTCTCCCCAAGAAATTTTCTACGAAGCCTGGAATACGACCAGATAACAGTTAATTTAATCTTCCCCAAGATGATTCGCCAGTAGAGCAACTGACGACTGAGGCTCCTGAACTCCTTTCCCCAAACAGAGATCAACACTCTCTACAGATCCTTCTCAAGCAAAGCCAGTATTCCCTAATGGAGTTTCTCCTCAATCAACTAAACAGGAATCCCCAGTGGAAACATCCTAAAACCAAGTCCGAAGAGGAGCTTACTCTTCGTCCACAACAGTGGTATGGGATTTCATTTCCCAAGGCTCCCCAACATTTGTCAAGGACTCATTTTCCCAGACAAAGATACACTTCATTAACATTTCACATTTACATACATGATAAATGCATACGACATAATCTCATTTATTTTGAATACACCATACATTCCATGCATCATGACATTGCATACAGCTAACATTTTACCTTTTCAGGAAAAGGTCAATCAACAGATGCCTATCATCAACAATTTTCAACAGGTCCAAGTTTAGTTTCTGAAGCAAGACAGAGCAACTACCTATGTGACCAAATGCAACTTTACACGGGCCTATCATGAAATAATCTTACATGGATTCCTACTCATCATGAAGCAAACCTTTTCAAGTTCCAGATTAATACCTGCAACAAGCCAGGAAAACTATCCGTGAATGACTGATTGTAGATTAATACCTGTAACAAGCCAGGAAAACTATCTACATGAAGAGATTGAAGATTAATACCTGTAAAAAGACAAGAAAACTATCTTTCTTTCTCAGGTCATAGATTAATACCTAAAACTAGAAAAAAAAACTATCTCAACGACCAACCTTTTCAAGTTCCAGATTAATACCTGTAATAAGCCAAGAAAACTATCAGTGGATGACTGATTGTAGATTAATACCTGTAACAAGCCAGGTAAACTATCTACATGAAGAGATTGAAGATTAATATCTGTAACAAGCCAGGAAAAGTATCTTTCTTTCTCAGGTCAGAGATTAATACCTGAAACCAGACAGGACAACTATCTCAACGACCAACCTTTTCAAGTTCCAAATTAATACCTGTAACAAGCCAAGAAAAACTACCTATGGACGACTGATTGTAGATTAATACATGTAACAAGCCAGGAAAACTATCTACATGAAGATATTGAAGATTAATACCTGTAACAAGCCAGGAAAACTATCTTTCTTTCTCAGGTCAGAGATTAATACTTGAAACTAGACAAGACAACTATCTCAATGACCAACCTTTTCAAGTTCCAGATTAATACATGTAACAAGCCAGGAAAACTATATGTGGACGACTGATTGTGGATCAATACCTATAACAAGCCAGGAAAACTATATACATGAAGAGATTGAAGATTAATAGATGTAACAAGCCATGAAAACTATCTTTCTTTCTCAGGTTTGAGATTAATACCTGAAACCAGACAGGACAACTATCTCAACGACCAACCTTTTCAAATTCCAGATTAATACCTGAAACTAAACAAGATAATTATCTGCATGACCAGTTGAAGCAATCCTACACGGGCTCCTTCTCATACACTCTTTTAGAAACAATTCAGATGCGATCTAGATATGGTTGACATTCTGACACTTACTTCAGATTTCTTCTAGAAACAGTTCAGATACGATCCAGAGACGAATATTATTCTGATACTTATTCC
Organism: Vicia faba; assembly: GCA_948472305.1. Classification (NCBI taxonomy): domain Eukaryota; kingdom Viridiplantae; phylum Streptophyta; class Magnoliopsida; order Fabales; family Fabaceae; genus Vicia; species Vicia faba. The sequence continues at coordinate 1,233,126,743 of OX451736.1, forward strand.
AGATTTCTTCTAGAAATAGTTCAAATACGATCCAAAGGCGGATATTATTCTGATACTTATTCCAGATTTTCTCCTAAATACAATCCAGATACGATCCAGATACGGATGTCATTCTGACGCTCATTCAATATATCTTTCGGACACGAGTAAGATACAATCCATTTATGGATAATATTCTGATATTCATCCCACTACATCTGTTGTTTCAATTTAAATATCTTAATGGTTTATCTTGATCCCTTTCCCGTAGACATTTCTCTACTATTTCAGTATAAATCAACCAAAAGATTTATCCGGATACCTTCCACAGTCACCATGGATGGCATATATAAGCCCATCTCTAACAACTTTCCATCATTTATCCAAATGGAATCTATAAGCCCATTCCTAATACATCTTGGAGTGCAAATTTCTGGGCACTTTAGTGTTCAATCATCTTTCACCTTCAAGTCACGAATGGCGGATCCGCCAATATAACTCTTCGGGTTTAAGAAGATTGAACATGGGCAGCTGTTGTACCCCAAAATTTTCAATCTCATTTCTCAAGAAAATATCTCATAAGATCTCCATTGATTCAAGACTACACAAGGTTTGATCAGCTCAAGACACCTCCTCAAACACTGACAACTCAAAATTAGGGTTTGAGTTTTCACAAGGACATTTGGACTTTCAAGGCATCAAATGAATTTCATGGATCATTAGGAACCATCAAGATTGCTCATATAAAGTTTCAAGTCTTGGATCACAAAATTGCTCAGTCATTTGATCAGATGACCTAAAATGAGTTGTGTTAGGGAAAAAGTTAACTATAGTCAATTTGTAGTCAAACATCATAATTTTTTATCCATATCAATATTATGAACTCAATATGTCAATTGATCAAGTTTGGATCACAATTCCTCAAAGAAATTTGATCAGAACACTAAAAGGGCAAAATGGTCAAAATTAGGGTTTTGATTGAGAAGGCTCAGTTCTTGACTTTTGACCAAGAAAATGATTATTGGTTTAAGACATGATCTCAAGGATTCAAACACATCATCTTGACCTAATTGCATAGTTCAAATCACCTCTCAAGATCATTGGATTGACAGATGAATTTCAGTCAACGAATGAAAAGTCAATTGTATACTGAAAAGTCAAACTTTGAATTTTTGATCAAAATCAAGTTTCAAAAATCATATTTCATGAAGACATGTCAAAATATGAAACTTGTTCATCAATAAATTAAAAAGTCAAAGTTATCTTTGAAAAGTCAAAATTCTAGGACTTAAAATTTTTTCTAAGTGTTGGAAAGTTAACATTTTTTCATAACTTTGTGCCAAATTTCCACCATGATGCAAGATGATTCAAGGGAAACTTCCAACATGAAAGTTGTATATCTAAATGAGATCTAAAACATTGTAGGGCAGAACTTTTTCTAGAAATTCCTGTATTTTAAGTTATGAATTTATGAAGACATGTCCATGAAACTAAAAGACTTAGTAAAATTTTGCCCTAGTTAGGCAGTATTTTGACCTAACTTCATGGCAACTTTTCACCTAGTTCCAAATTTAATCTTCAAAAATGTCCAACATAGAGGTTGTAGGGGATGTTACAAGATTTCCAAAATGTCAAAGAACTAATTGAGATCATGCTTGATCTAAGATAATTGAAGGCAAGAAGTTAGGGTTTCAAACTTGTTTTTCAAGTCATTTTCATGATGAACATTTCATCCAATTCCAAGCAATACTGCATAATCCCACTTTTCAGGCCCTATAACTTATGTATCTATCCTTAATCAGAAGATTGCACAAGCTTTTGAGATATGAACCACTTGATTTAAGCTTTGTCCAATACACCTTGCCATTTAAGGAAGAAAGTCACCACTTCCATTTTGAAAAAGCAAGCTTTATGCAAAGTCAACTTGTCTTGAGCTTTGCACTTGTTCCTTTTGCACACACAACATCTATAAGTCAGAAGCAAGATTGTTTAAAGTTAAAACACTCTACAATAGCACGGTACAAGATTTGGGAAGATTTTTGTCATGGTTGCTTCGAAAACAAGTAAAGGTTTTACAACTTGATATTTTAAATTCTGACTTGTTGTAGCACACAAAATATTTTTCCTATAAATACATACACTATTTGCAAGATAACACACGAATGATTAAGCCCTCAAAGCCTCTCAAAGTTAGGATTTCATAAACAACATCCATTGTTGCACTTTCTGGACAGAAATCCCAAACACCTAAGCCACTCGTGCGTTTCTTGGCCTTTCACTTCCAAAAGTTCCTAAACATCATCTACAAACAATCCCACACCCTGTTACATGTCTGTAACATCTCTATCGCCTTCCTCCATAACCAAAAAATAGAGCTTGCATCTTGAATTCTCCAGAACATTCTATCCATCCATAGCTCAAGCTAAGCATTGCATTAGCTTCCTGGGAACTTGAGGAAGCTAACATGATCATTACCATCACTTGAAACAAGCTCAAACTCATTTCACGATTTCCAGTTTTTGAGGTATTTTTCTAAACTTCCATCTCTTCATTTAGGCATTGTTAGGCTTGCATTTTCAAAGACAAAATGTAGATATCATTGCCCTGAAGTTGTACATATCCATAGTTTTCATTTATTTTGCCTGAGTTTAGAGAATTTTAAGTTTGAATATCTGAAAAAAATTAGGTCAGATTTGGTACCATTTAAAATTCGTGTTCATCTTTGATCCATTGCTTAAGTTATTTACATATTTGAAATCATTGTGAAATTTCTAACAAGTTTGATGTTTGAAGTTTTAAGAATGGTTGAGAAATGAACAAGTTCACAAATTCAAAAATGTTGTTGTTCTCACTATAAACGCGCGCAGGGAAGAAGATGGAGTGCAGACCTAGAATTTGTTTTGTAATATAATAACATGGTTTCAGTTTAATACACGGATGTATAGCCACCCCAGTGGTAAGGAAGCACGCATTTATGGTCAAGGGTGTGGGTTCAAGCCCCAGCGCAGCCACTTTTTTCTCTCACATTTTTCATATTTTCTTTGTTTGAACAAGCCAGCGCGCCTGGGCCTCCTTTGATGGGCCTGCTTCACTTTACTGCAGAACACCCCCACTTTACTGCACAACACATCCCATTATTTTTATTCTTTTTTTCTTATTTCCAAACAAAAATCGTTAATGGGCGAGACTAAAAACTGTTTTTACTTTTAAACCATCCAAGTCATTTTCACTCCCCCCGACTTTTATTTTTATATTTTATTTTATTTTATTTTTCTCTATTATTATTATTACTATTTTTATTAATAAAAAAAAATACTTTATTTATTTATTTGTTTATAATATACTTATAATTTTATTTTTATTTCCTTTTTAAACTAAAAAAGACAAAAAATATTTTCGTAAGCAAACTTAATTTCTTTTTCTTAATAAATTAATAATTAGATTTAGGTTAATTATTTTCTTTTTAATTAAAATTAACTTAGAATTTAGGTTTTCTTTTAATTAGTTAATTTCCATGCTATTTTGATTAAACTTAAAACCTTTTCTAGAAAAAACCTAAATGCTTTCTTGATTAAATTTAATTACTTTTCTTAATTAATTTAGTTTTAATTTTCTTAATTTAGTTAATTATTTTCTTTTAGTTAATTAGGTCAAAACCAAACCCTTTCCTCAAAAATCAAACAAAATCCATTTCTTTTCCATTTATATCCTTGTACATTATATTCCTTTCAATTCTTGCACATTATTCCAATATGGTTCTAATATATAATTAGGTTAAATTTCTTGCAATCCCCAATTGTAAATTTGTATACCCCTTCCCCAAATGATGTAATAGCGTAGTAAATTTACTTTCCGCAATTTATTGCTTTCATATCAATGCTAGTAAATTAGGGTTTGTATAGAAAGATGAAATCAATGCTCAGGGAACCCTAATTCAATATAAACGAAGCATGAAAACACAAATACTTGCACACTTGCACCTCCAAGGTTACATCCACTTGTTGCCGAAAAAATGGTCATGTTACGCACGTGGGATGTCTTAGCAAAAACAATCAAAAATACAAGACCATAGTCCCTCGATGACGCTTCAAATGTTTCCTTTCAAATGATCTTAGTCCCTCAAAGAGAAATGCTAAGATATCTCACAACATTGCTATCATGACTACACGATGACCCATTTCCGTCCCTTTACATCCAAAGATAAGGCTTCTTACCAATCAATGGTGAGATAGCAATATCAAAGGAAGGAAGAAATGAACAAAGACTTTTGAGTAGGTAGAAACGTTCTTAGTTGCTTGCTCACTTTCAAAACAAAACACACACCAAACATTTTAAAAAACAAACATCTTTTCAAATACACCAACACTTTCCATGAAATATTTTCAAAAGTCTAACACTTTGTATACATTCTCTCCGAAACGAGAATCATTACAAAGTTTGCCTAAACGAAGACGCCTTTTCAAAAATACTTTCAAAAAAAACCAGAAAGCACATTTTCAAACAAAGCAAGTGATCTAGCAAGCAACTAAGAGCCCATTAATAACTATGGATGAAAAGGATGCTAATACCTCCCCTTTTCATAATCTACCCCCCGAACTCAAGAAATATTCTCAAAGGTCTTTCTTGTTCTTTTCAGCCTTTCCTTTTGGATAAAAGAAAAGTCGGTGGCGACTCTTGCTAACCGCAACAATTGCGATCAAACGCAAAACATTCGAAGTCAGTTCTTTCACTGTATTACACCATCATTCAATATATTTCTTTTGTCTTTCATCTCTCCTTGTGCACCAACACTAACTATTATTACTTTTAAATTTCACCAGAAAAATGTTGCATTTCACTTTGCTTCTTTCCATATTTAGTTTTTACTAAATATTTCCACAATTCTTCACCTTGTTTATAATTAGAAAAACAATTAAATTTTGGATGAATGTCTAGAATAATACTTAGTAAGTTTAAACAATATTGAAACTTGTCATCTGACACAACCTGATTAACACATTTTCCTATTTCTCATTAGTATATACCTTCATTAGAGAAATATTATCATTCTTTATGACATCACATAAAATGATATCTAAGATCAATATGTTTGGTACTGACATGATGAACTTGTTTCTTAATCAAGTGAATTGCACTTTGGTTATCACAATTAAAAATGGCAAACAAGATCTGACTCATCGGGTATGTTCGTTTTGCCTGTAATCTTTCACGGGATGAGTCAAAGTTTTAGGCATACACCCTCTAATATTTCCTCATCACTCCAATTTTTGTGAGCTTTTGCAGTCACGAGAATTTACATGAATTTTGGAATTTTTGGGCTTTATGGGGTGTAGTGTCTGCTAGGCCACTCCTACCCTCATTTTTTTGCTGGACGAGCCAATTTTTTTTACATGCGCTCTTAATAATGGTCGCTCCGCCCCATTTTTTGCGGGTTTTTATGGTACACAGGGTGAGCATGTACATATGCCACCTCTAGTCACAACTGGGATCCACATATTTTTGCTTAATCCCTAAATTATCTAGAATACCTTATAACCACAGTGTTTCCTTCACTCTTTCTGATACAACCATGTATCTGGCCTCTATAGTAGATAACACCAATGTAGCTTGTAACATCGATATATAACTAATTGGATCACCATGTATTTTAAACACATAACCAGTAGTAGATCATTGTCTATCTATATCACCAATGTAATTTTTGTTGCAGTAAATCAACAAGCAAAAGTAAGTATTTGATAACCGTCTCCACATGGATTAATGTGATATCAACGTCGTTTAACATTTAATATGTTTTAAAGCTTAAATTTGCAAGGGTTTTGAAAGTTCAAAGTTGCATAATGTAAAACAGTTGAATGATAAATAAAGTTTCTGAGAGATATGAGAACTTGTTAGGATCAGACTTTATCCACCGCAAGAATATGCACTTTACCAATCAATTATACACAATCTAAACATGCATAATATCGTCATGTATCACTCATAACAACTTTTATGTTTAAACATCTGATGAGATTTAAACCTTTTAAAGGACGATCTCTCAGCCTATTAAACGGTTCCTACCTTATTGTTTAATCGATGATTTCTTAGCCTTTTAAGCAATACGGAGCATTAAGAATTGATACTCTTCGTGACTGTTAGCCTAAATCTATATCTAAAGTTTAGAATCTAACAGATATTCATCTTAGTTCGAGTTTAGAACCGTATTTCTCAGTAGCAATTCAAACCCATTAAGATAAATAGTAAAACAAAGATAACATTGATATAGATTCACAGATAGATTGTATACAACGCCATGATTAATAAAAATACATACTAAAACAGTAAGCTTACATCCAATCCCAATAAGAAAGAGATTTAGTTACCTATTATAACTAAATACAAAGAGAAGAATAAAGAAGAACAAGAATCCATCGTGATTTCCCAACGATTCATGCAAACCCCACCTACAATTCTTCAAGATGCACCCTCTCTTGTTGTTTTCTAAGCCTCACACTTCAAAAAATGGTTTCGAGGTCAGTACTATGGTGGTGGTGGTGAGAGAGATAAAAAAATATGACTGAAGATCTATTTATACACTTTCTGCTCAGCCAAATTCCCATGATGCCCAAAAGTTTCACCCTGGGAAATGTCACTTTTCACTTGGGAAAATATCCAAATTCGCCTACCGACCAAAGTTTCGCTTGACGGAATTGACATGATTTTCCACTTGAAAGCCTTTGACTTTGCCTCGCTCCATCCTCGCCTAGCGATCTAAAAGTGAGGATTTCATTATGTCCTCGCCTAGCGACCTCAAAGCGAGGAATTCACTCTGTGCTCGCCTGCGAAATTGCCAGGACATAAACATTTTACTTTGTGTTTTCTTCCTTGGTTTGTGCCATCTTCTTTTGGTTTGATGTAACATTTTCCTGCACAAAAATAAACAAATCAAAGAGACCAGAATCAAATGTAATTAAAGCTATACACAAAGCAAATTTTGCGGAATTGATGATTGAAAATGCAAAATAGAGCCTAAAAGTTCCAAGTTTTCACGTGGAAATTTAGTAATATTTGGCACTTATCAAACTCTCCCCAATTTAAAACTTTGTTTGTCTGTTAGCTGGGAAATTCGACGCTTTAGGTTTCATGAGAATATTAAGGTTTTTAAAAAAAATCAAGAGTTTTGAAAAAATGCTTCGACGGAGGCATATAATGGTCTTTTCGATCAGACTTTTGCTAAAGATAAGGCAAATTTGAAACCCCATATTTGAAAGATACTTAAGGCAGGTTCAATGAAGAAATTCGAATTAAGACTGAACATTCGAATTTTGGCGCTTGCTTGTTCCTTTTGAAAGGAGACACGTGGAGACCTTTGAAGGATTGAGCGTATGCAAGCGAGAACGTGTCATCTTCTAATAAGAAGGTTGTTCGTTTAGAATTAGTATAAATATGAGTCTTTAATTTAGATTTCTATATGTTCAATTTTTGTACAAATTACTCTATTTACTCAAAGTATCAAAGTTAATCGAGAAACGGGTGCTGAGAAATGTACGTATGAAATACCATATTAATTTTCAGTATTTATTTACTTTCATTCGAATCATTTACATTCCTTTTAAGATTCAGTCAAAACTCTTTTACATTCCTGTCATTTTCATAAATCACATTGTTACTTCCTATCGATTTACTTTCATTTTGAAAAAGAATATTATCCAGAAAACATAGAAAACACAAAATATACACAATCATTCTAGGATCAATCTAGTCGATCCTGTAAGTAACCAGAATCATTAGAATTTAGAAGACTAGTGATTGTTTACTAAATTTCACAGTAAACATTATCCTCAAACAAGAATCTTACAAACCTAAAGAAACAAAAGCATCCACCAAGAAATCATGAACAACAAGTTTGGAAAAACAAAAACAAATGCATGGTTCAAAATCAAAAGCACAAGCAAAGTAATGCTTACCACTATACTACAACGACACCATGAACAGGAAACAAATTCTAAACACATGTCAGAAATTCTAAGATAATACATGTTCAAACATGAATCACACCTAGAACACAACTTCATCAAAGGATGAAGAACAAAAATATAAGGGACTTGACTCTCACCCAACAATCTTGCTTACATCCAATTAAATTATACATTCATAAAAAAAACTCATGTTGAAAGCATAAGAACACAAATCACAAGGACTTTCAAGGGTTGTAATGTGGCTTGGGTTAACAAATAAAGGTCACATCTAAAGGTTTTTGAAACAAAATTGCCTAAACCTATGAGAGCAATCACTTCCCACATTTTCAAGCAATAAAAAATATTATTCACCCTTTTCTCTTTCTCATTTGCTACAACCTTGATCTTTTTCATTTTTTACTTTATTTTTCGTTTTCTTTTCTTTTTCACATTTTTTTCCTTCCTTTTCAACCACTTTATTTTTTTATCCTCTTAGAAACCAACCTTTAAACAACCAATCATTTTTATCTCCAACTTGAATACAACCAAACATCGTGACACGAATTCTCCTAAACTTACTAAGGCAAGGAAAAATTCTAATCACAATATATGGTTGATGGTTCAAGTACTTTATAAATAAAATTAGAATCCATGATGAACTAATTACTCATGTAAAATTTCATAGTTCAACACGAAGATGAATCCTAACACTAAATCTCAAAGGGTTGAACAAATTCTCGCTCACTCACAAGGTAAATTACTTTTGGTTAGGTGGTTCTGCTCAATTTTAAAAAATGCCTTGATAATTTTCATGTTTTTATACAAACCAACACAAATGAAAGATTAATCATAATAAAGTTGAGTTAAAATAAGGATTGTTGGTGTCCTGTGCATATGGTAAACAATGGAAAGTTCCTCACATTTAGGTCTTGATCTAAAGTGATTCAACTATGAACAAGTATTGTAAGAGAATGAATGACATGACATTTGTACAAATTACAAGTTTCATAATCATGTTATGTTCTATAAATCAATAAACATGTACCTTGACAATGTACCAACTTCAAACACTATCATTACCACACATTTGCATGTTGAAACATTCAAACTTGAAACAATCTCTTCATGCTTCTTCAAATCATTAGACCAATTTTTGAAAACAAACAACAAAAAACAATATTAGAAATTACTACTACTATTTACTACTCTACAACAATTTAAACAAACAACAATAAAGTTGGGTTTCCTCCTAACAAGCGTTTGTTTAACATCATTAGCTTGACATATTTATTTAGTAGAGGCTCCTTCTTGGTGATTCCTTTTGCTTGGCTAGTTGCTCCTTCACTTGAAGTTACTCATAACCAACACTTGAGTGAATGTTATGCAAAACAAGTATATATACAATATAGATAAATGTACAAATCTTAAAAATATAGAGACTATTGCGATGCAATTAATATCTAAACACCAATCTCCCGCAACAGTGCCGCTTTGTTGTTGAGGTAAAGCATCAACCAAAAGAAAGTCTTTATTTTATCGTCTCTGTAGTGATTATGCGATATCAATGCCATTAAATAGTTAATATGTTTTTAAACTTAAATTTGCAAGGGTTTTTAAAGTTTAAAGTTACAGAATGTAAAATGGTTGAATGATAAACAAAGTTTTGAAGATATATCAGAACTTTTCAGCATTATATTTCATCCACCGTAATAATATGCACTTTACCAATCGGTTGTACACAATCTAAACATTCATCAATACCTTCATGTATTGCTCATAACAGGGTTTATATCTAAACATCTGATGAGATTTGAACCTTTTAATTGATGATCTCTCAGCCTATTAAGTGGTTCCTACCTTATTATTTAATCGATGATTTTTCATCCTATTAAACAATAAAGAGCATTAAGAATTGATACTCTCTGTGAATGTTAGCTTAAATCTATGTCTAGAGTTTATAATCTAACGAATGTTTATATTAGTTTGAGTTTAGAATTGTATTTCTCAATAGAAATCTAAACCCATTAAGATAAATAGTAAAACAAAGATAACATCGATATAGATTCACAAATAGATTATATACAACACCATGATTAATAAAAATACATACTAAAATAGTAAACTTACATCAAATCCCAACAAGAAAGGGATTTAGTTACCCATGATAACTAAATACAAAGAGAACAATGAAGAAGAACAAGCATCCACCGTAATTCCCCAATGATTCATGCAAACCCCAACTCCAATTCTTCAAGATACCTCCTCTCTTATTATTTTCTAAGCCTCACACTCCAAAAATGGTTTCTAGGTCAGAACTATGGTGGTGGTGGTGAGAGAGATCAAAAAATTTGACAAAAGATCTATTTATACACTTTCTGCTCAACCAAGTTTTCCCGGCACCCAAAAGTTTTGCTCGACAAAATGTCACTTTTCACCAGGAAAATATCCAAATTTGCATGGCCACCAAAGTTTCGCCTGGTGATTTCCACGCTTCTTCTTCGCTTGGCGGAATTGCCAGGATTTTCCACTAGAAAGCCTCTGACTTTTCCCCACTTCGTCCTCTCCTAGCAATCTCAAATCAAGGATTTCGCCCCGTCTTCGCCTAGTGACCTTAAAGCGAGGAATTCACTCCATGCTCGCCTGACAAAATTGCCAGGACATAAACTGTTTACTTTGGGCTTTCTTCCTTGGATTGTGCCATCTTATTTTGGTTTGTTGCAACACTTTTCTGCACAAAAACAAACAAATCCAAGAGACCACAACCAAATGCAATTAAAGCTATACACAAAGAAAAACTTAGGGAATTGATTATTGAAAACGCAAAATAGAGCCTAAATGTGCCGAGTTTCATGTGGAAATTTATTCATATTTAACACTTATGAGTAATCACAATAAACAAAGTCTTCAATTAACATATATCCCCATCAAAATGTATACATGTTCACCCTTTAAGAACCTTAAAATCCACTTAATTATTTTCCAATGTCTTTTTTCTAGATTCCCCATCAATTTGTTGACACCATTAACTGCTTATAAATTACTTGGACGTGTACTTATTATGACATACATTAAACTACCAATTGCAATAGCGTAAGTGTGATGCGGTGGGAGAACTGACTTGAGGTTTTACGTTTGTGTTTGCAAATGTTTCGGTTTAGCAAGAGTCGCCACCGACTTTTATTTTATCCAAAGGAAAGGTCAAAAAGCACAGGAAAGACCTTTGAGATGTTTTCTTGGGTTCAGGGGGTAGATTATGAAAAGGGAAGGTGCTAGCACCCTTTTCATCCATGGTTTTCCATGGGCTCTTAGTTACTTGTTTAGATCACTTGCTTTTGCTTTTCAATTATTTGAAATGGTGCTTTGTGTGTGATTTTGAAAATGTTTTGAAAATAGGCCATCGTTGTGGCAACCTTTGTAATGATTCTTGTTTGAATGTATACAAAGATGTATTGTCTTTTGAAAAGATGTTTCAATGTTTGAAAGTTTGAAAGTTGTTTTGGGAGATGTTTTGAAATTGTGTTGTGAGGTGTGTTTGAAAATAGCAAGGATGTTTTGCAAGTTTTGATCAAGTAACTAAGAGTTGTCTACCCTATCTACTCAAAGATCTTTCCTACACATTTTAACCCTTTTGACAGTGTTGTTTTACCATTGCATTTGGTAAACAACCTTGTATTAGGATGTTAAACGGGACATGCGCGGGTCATCGTATTGACCATGATAGCAATTGTGCTAAGTATCTTTAGCAATTTTTTGAGGGACTAGATCATTTTGTATAGGCAACCAAGATAGCGTCATTGAGAGACTATGATCTTTTGTTTTGTTTTTGTTTTGACAAGATACTCAACATGCATAACATGGCCATTTTAAAGGCAACAAGTGGATGAAACCCTAGGGGTGCATGTGTGCATCGTGTATTTATTTCAAGTTATTTATTCTTGGATTAGGTCATCTAGCGATTGATTTTTGAATCTTTCCATACACGCCTAATTACTATACAGTATATTGAAAGCAATAAATTACGGGAATTAAAAGTCTAAGTTATTACAAAAGTATCCGGGAATGGGGGTACAATTATTACAAATGGGGATGAGTCTCACAAGAATAACAATGTTAAAATATCAAGTATTACAACCAAATCGAATTGTCACAATTCAATACAAAGTTATAACAAATTATGAAATAAAGAAAATCAACAAATTATGAAATGCATGTATTTACTAAAAAGAGATAAATAAACTCTATTCTAAAAGATTAAAAATTATTATTATCATTTTATATATTTTTATTAATCAATAAAAAGGGTTTAAAGAAAGCAAAATTAATTAAATCAATTTAAATGTTTTTTTGGTATTTTATCAAATGAAACAAGATTAATTAATAAAAGAAGAAAATAAAACTAATTTAAGAAAATCAAAGTAATTTGTCAAAATAAAATTTTAATATATTATTAGTGTTATTATTAACAAAAGAAATAAAAAAAAGATAAATTAAGAAAAAGAAAATTAACTAAACTATTTTTTTTTGGTATTTTCTTAAATGTAACAAATTAATAAAGATAAATTAAAAATAAAATTAATTTCAATGATTAATTTAGTTTGATAAAAAAGTATTGAATTTTATGAATTTGTTAAAGAAAGAAGAAAATTAAAACAAGTTGAAAATGGGCTTTAGGGTTTGAAAGTTTGAGGTTAGGCCCAAAACAAAAATAAAAGAAGACAAAAAAGGTCAGAATGGAGGGGGGGTACTTTAGCAATTCGTGGGCTTAAGGTTTTGGGGGCCAGATAGGCCCAACTCCAAAGTTTGTAACATTCTGATTAGGGTTTATGGAATAATTAGGGTTTGTGCGTGCTTTCACAGCGGCGCCGCTTGCCTTTGTTCTTCCTCTTCACCTCTCTCTCACTCAATGCTCTGATCTTTCCCTCCCCTAAGCCGCTGGAGCGCTATCCCTCACTCTCTAACCTCCTCCTAACGATCAATGGCCTTATTTAAACGGTATGGTTCGTCTCTTTTGTTTTGGATTTAATCAGTTTTCAAGCTTGTTTGATTTTACAGTTTTATTAATCTATTTGCTTATTGAGGTGCAGAAGAGGGCTTGAGAAGAAACGTACCTTGGGAGCTTTTCTGAAAAATGGAGAGGAAAGAGATTTGAGCTGGTGGCGTTCCCTTGGTGGCTGGACACGAGGGGAAGAGATGATGACGATAATGCTTCTGATTTTGTGATTGTTGTTGGTTGATGATGACTATTTGTTCTGAAACCTTTTGATTGTTTGGTATTTTTTTGTTGATGATGATTGATGATAATCTCTGAAACTTTTGATTGTTGGTATGATTTTCTTCTTCTGATTTGAACTTGAATGATGATTTATGATAGTTTGATGATTATTGAAAATGAAACTTTGATGATGATTATTGGAACTGAAACTTTGATTTTTGTAAGCTTGGATTTGTTGATGATGATAATTTGTTCTGAAACCCTGTTATTGTTGTTGGTTGTTTTTGTTGGATGATGATAATTGTTCTGAAACTTTGATACCTCTTTCTTGAACTTGAATGATGATGATGATTGTAGTTCTGAAACTGATTGTTGGTAGTTTTTGTTGGATATTGATTGTTGGTTTTGATGAGGCTTCTGAAACTCTTTCCTCTCTCTTGAACTTGAATGATGATGGTTTATTCTGAAACTTTGTTTGTTAGTTTGGATTTGTTGATGATGATTGTAGTTCTGAAACTTTGATTTGTTGGTTTGCTGTTTCTAAAACTTATTTGCAAAATGAAAGTTGGTTGATGGTGATTGTAGGTTTGGTAGTGCAGTTTAGTTCTGCAGGTTGGGCTGTTAACAGGTTTTTAGATGTTGGTAGTTTTGGCCTGTTTCTTGAAACTGCTATGTAGTTTTTGTTACAGTTTGTTTGAACTACTATGCAGGTTTGGGGTTTTTGTGAATGTTTATGTTGTTGGCCTTTTTATTTGGTTTGGGAACTGTTAGGCAGTGAGTTTTGTGCAGGTTGTGCTATTTGAAACTGTTATACAGTTTTGGTTACTGGCTCTTTGTTTGTACAAGTTTTCTGTGATGTTTGAGTTTGATAACAAGTTTGGGATTTTGTTGTAGTTTTGGCTGTGTGTTTGAACTGCTTGAAATTGTTGTGGGTAAGCTTTACAATTTTGCAGGTTTGGAGTCTTGCAGCCTCAGGCTTGTTGCTTGAAACTGTTATATGGTTTTGGTAGTTTTATCATAGGTTTTTAGAGAGTGTTGCAGTTTTTGGCTGTGTGTTTGAACTGCTTGAAACTGTTATCCAATTTTGACCTTTTGAAGAGAGTTGCCAATCTTTTCTGTTTGACAAAACTGACCCCCCTTTTTCTTCCAGCTTCATGATGTTATATCTTTGTGACTTGTGACAGATTAGCCTTGGTAGCCAAACTGTACCATTCCAATAGGTGATATCTTTTCTCTCTTTCTCTCTCAATGATAAAGCAGTTTGCTTTTCCACTTTTCTGAAAAGTTTGCCTAAATCCCTGGAAAATGATGAAAAGCTGTGACAAGCCTTTTGCTTGTGATTTGGTTCACCATGCTTTGCACTTTTGGCCTGCTGCATTGTACTTCCTAGCTTTGCTTGACAGTTTGGCCTTGTTGTAATGTTTAGTTTGCCTTGGTTCAGTTTGCATCCAGTTGGCCTTATTTGTATTTGAACAGATTTGTTTTGCTTGCAATGCTGAGTTACTTGCCATGCTGTTACTAGGGGTGTTCGCGGTGCGGTTTGGGCGGTTTTGAAGCAAAAAATCACCCGAACCGCAAGAGAAAAAAACACGCGGTTCGGTTTGGTTCGGTTGGCTTTTAAAAATAAATCCGAACCAAACCAAACCAAACTAATGCGGTTTGGATTGGTTCGGTTGGTTCGGTTTTTTACAAAAAAATTATTAAGTCATACAAACAAATATAGAGGAAAATATAATTTTGTGTTTAATTGTTCGTGCAGTACCATAAAAAAATTTATAATTGTCAAAATAAATTTATAATTTGATACATAAAATTGTGTATTATAATTTTATCTAAATCTAAAGAATGATATAAACAAGATTGCATTCTTAAATAAATATTATACAAAGAATACGATAAAATATAGTTTGTGGAAATAGTATTTATAAATGAATAATATTTTATTTTTTTATGATTTGTAAATTAAAATGAATATAATACAAGGTATGATAAAATATACACATAATATATGTTTATTTCTCTAAAGAATTAAAGAAATATATATTGGTTAGTAAGATTTTATAACATAATGCGGTTTTGTTTGGTTTAGTTCGGTTTGTAAAATACAAACCGCAAACCGAACCGAACCTTGCGGTTCCGCGAGAAAATGACCCAAACACATCCGAACCAAATGCGGTTTTTTGCGGTTTTGGTTTGGTTCGATTCGGTTTTGCGGTTTTCTATTGGGCCGGTTTGGTTTTGAACACCCCTAGCTGTTACTGCATTGTTACTGTCTTGCTTGGCCTATGTTTGCATTTGAAAAATTTTGCTTTGTTTGCATTTGCGCGCCTTGTTTGCATTTGAATAAATTTGCTTTTGCATTCTTCTTTTGCATTTTTTATTTTTCTCTTTGTGAACCAAGAAGAGCAATCTTCTTGTGATTTGCAAAGAGGAAAATAAAAACGTGATGAAAAATAGCACTCTGATTCCAAACGGCAAACTTTAATGATGAAAATTTTTTCTTTCTTTTTGTTTGAAAATTCTTGCTTGATGCTCAATCAACTGTGCTAATCCTTTTTTGTCTTTCTTTCATGTGAGCGTAAATTTGACGGTGACAAAGCAGAGGAAGCAGAAGACTTTGTGGCGAACACGGGAGCAATGGAAGCTTAGGCTTAAACTTTTTTCTTTGTAACTTAGGGATAAATATTCAAACAAATGTACTAATTTACTTTTCAAATACAATAAGTTGCACAACTTAAAGCATTTAAATAATAAACTATATTGTAACATTTTTTGAAATAAATGAAAAAGTCTTTGTGAGATAATCTGATATCCAATAAAACTCTTCTACTGTCAATAACTTGCAATTCTTTCTTTGCATCTTCACTTAATCCTTTAAGATTCTCAGATCAAAATAATTGAAATTACATTCCAATAATTCCAATACAAATAACTTAAACTTTTAAGTAATCCAATAACTCTGTAGTCTCGTAACCTTGCAACAACATTCCAATCAAAATACGCACTGTGTATTCCAATAAACAAGCAAACATTTCATTCCATTAATAAAGCAAATGTCTTAACAGACACACATTATCTGGTTAACCTGGATCAGACAAAAACTGAATATTCCAAATGACAGTCTCAACTCCCATTTCTTGTCCCCGATAAACAGACCTTGAGAATAACCAGTAACCTTTCAGTAAGCTTGAAAAAGTGTGAAAACACGTGACAATTAATTGAATTTCTGAGAATTCAGTCTCATCTGAGAAATGCGAGAGAAAAACCCTAATTCTCGATCTACTGCCAAAGAAAAATCTGTCTGATCGATTCCTGAGCCAATCTTGAAAATCTGAGAAAAACCCTAGGGTTGTGATTTCTTGTGAAAAATGGGAGGGCAAATTTTGGGGTACAACAGCTGCCCCTGTTTAATCTTATTGAACCTGAAGAGTTAGATCAGCGAGTTTGCCGTTCATGACTCGAAGGTAAAAGATGATTGGACACTAGAGTGCCCACAAATTTGCACTCGTCAAAGCATAATTGAGGGAATGGGCTTACAGATGCCATTTGGAGATGTGACAGAATATTGTTGGAGATGGGTTTAAAGATGCCATCAAAAAATGTTTGTTGAATTGTATGTTATAGGTGAGCATCAGAATGGTATCCGCGTCTGGAGCATCTCTGAGCCGGGGATATGAATAAGCAATAGTTTAGCATCCGTGTCTGGAGCATCTCTAGGCTGTTTTTTGAAGCTGAAACTGAACAAGCGATAGGTTAGCATCCGTGTTTGGAGCACCCGTAAACTGTTTTCAAGAGCCTATACTGGTAGCTTGTTAACCTTATCCTGAAAAGGGTAAAATATTAGTTGAAACACAAAGTTATGTTGCATGAAATGTATGATGCAATATATGTGTTTTATCAATGCTTATGACATATGAATGTAATGTATGCGTATGTAAGCTAGTTAGCTGTCTTGCTGAGGAAAATAAGTCCTTGACAACTAAAGATAATAAAATCTTCGACTACTGCCGGGAAAAATAAATCCATGACTGCTGCTGGAGATTCAAGATTTTTTGACAACTCGCAGGGATTATCAAAACTTTGACAACTTCTGTGGAGAATTGAGAATGAGTATCTTCATTCTGCTAGGGGAATTTGTGCTGAGGAGCCAAGAACGAGAATCTTCGATCTGCAGTGGATTAAAAATTCTGAGAAATTTATGTTGAGAGTAAAGAAGGCTCTGGTAACTTCACTGGAGAATCAAGGATGAGAATCTTCATTCTGTTGGGGAGTAAGCTCAGGGGTTTAGGTTGTATACCACTTTGAGAATATTCATTATGTCAGGAATATCAGGAGTTCGGGTGTATGCCAATCTTCTGGGTAAGCAAGAATGAGAATCTTCATTCAGGCGTTTGGGTCAGGAGGTTGGGAGTATGCCAATCTTCTGGGTAAGCAAGAATGAGAATCTTCATTCAGGCGTTTGGGTCAGGAGGTTGGGAGTATGCCAATCTTCTGGGTAAGCAAGAATGAGAATCTTCATTCAGGCGTTTGGGTCAGGAGGTTGGGAGTATGCCAATCTTCTGGGTAAGCAAGAATGAGAATCTTCATTCTGGCGTTTGGGTCAGGAGGTTGGGAGTATGCCAATATTCTGGGTAAGCAAGAATGAGAATATTCATTCAGGCGTTTGGGTTAGGAGGTTGGGAGTATGCCAATCTTCTGGGGTTTCAAGAATGAGAATCTTCATTCTGTTAAGGGTGTCAGGAGCTTGTGAGTATGCCAATCTTCCGAGGTTTCAAGAATGATAATATTCATTCTATTAAGGGTATCAGGAGCTTAGGAGTATGCCAATCTTCTGAGGTTTCAAGAATGAGAATCTTCATTCCGTTAAGGGTATTAGGAGCTTGGGAGTATGCCAATCTTCTGAGGTTTCAAGAATGAGAATCTTCATTCTGTTAAGGGTATCAGGAGCTTGGGAGTATGCCAATCTTCTGAGGTTTCAAGAATGAGAATCTTCATTCTGTTAAGGGTATCAAGAGGTTGGGAGTATGCCAATCTTCTGGGTAAGCAAGAATGAGAATCTTCATTCAGGCGTTTGGGTCAGGAGGTTGGGAGTATGCCAATCTTCTGGGTAAGCAAGAATGAGAATCTTCATTCAGGCTTTTGGGTATCAGGAGGTTGGGAGTATGCCAATCTTCTGAGGTTTCAAGAATGAGAATCTTCATTCTGTTAAGGATTGTCAGGAGCTTGGGAGTATGCCAATCTTCCGAGGTTTCAAGAATGAGATTCTTCATTCTGTTAAGGGTATCAGGAGCTTGGGAGTATGCCAATCTTCTGAGGTTTCAATAATGAGAGTCTTCATTCTGTTAAGGATTATCAGGATCTTGGGAGTATGCCATTCTTCTGAGGTTTCAAGAATGAGAATCTTCATTCTGTTAAGGGTTAACTGTTATCTGGTTGATCTCCAAGCTTCAGTGTCTTGTATTGCTATCTGGTCAACGTCCAGGCTTCACGATACTTTTCTTCCTATCTTGTCAACGTCCAGTCTTCAGAAGGAAATCAAATGGTTATTCGGTCGCCTCTGGTTTTCCCTTTGATTTTGGGGCCTACTAATATTCGGTTGGATCCGGGCTTCAAAGTAATTGGCCGAGTAAACTGTTATTTGGTCAACATCCAAGTTTCACAGTGTTGTACTTTACTTCTTATCTGGTCAACGTCCAGTCTTCAGAAGGATTTTGCAGGGGATTCCACTATTTTCCGGTCGATCTCTGGGCTTTAGTATAATCAAGGTATTATCTAGTCGAATCCAGGCCTTAAGATAACTTGCTGGGGGATTTGGAGAAACCGGATTATTTCTGCTGTGGGTTGGTAGTTTCAACTACGCTTGGGATTGGTAGTTGGTAGTCTCGTCTCCTCTGGGGATATTAATGACATGTTGATTTGATGGCGTTATGGAAATGGGTTTAAAGATACCATTCAAAGATGATTGTTGACAGAAAGTTTTGAACTGGATCCATGACAGCAAAACTCGGAAGTGAATCAGAATAAACCGTTGAGAGATTTATCTTGAAACAACAAAAATTTGGAAGTGAATCAGAGTGAACCGTTGAGAGATTTATCTGAAATAACAAAATCTGGAATATCTTCAACTGTAATGAGAATCAGAGGGATCTTAGTGTCGATCTGACTAAGCCAGAGAAGGTCTTGAATTACTTTGACTGGATAAGAATCGGAAAAATCTTTGAATCGATTTAACTGAGCCAGACGAAAATCTTGGAATATCTTCAACAGGTACCGGGGAAAATAAATCCTAGACTGCTGTTAAAGGGGAAAGTTGAAAGAATTACCATCTGGTCGTGGTCCAAGCTTCATAGCTTGAATTTGTGAGAATTTGACTGCATCTTTCCTGACAGGTAAATGCTAGTTGCATGACATATATCAAACAATGATGTTCTCAAAATAAATGAGATTGCGTTGTATGGTGTCTTGATGTATGATTGTGTAATGTTTTCAAGACAACGTCTCGCTGGGGAAAATAAATCCCGAACTGGTGATGGAGAAAAGAGTTGGATTCTTCGTCTCCGATAGTGAAAAATCCGGCGACTTCAATGGAAAAAATTTCAGGAATTCTTGAGGTCGACTTAGCTGGGAAGAAATTATCAAAGATTGAAACTCTGGCTGAGAGCCAACTCATGAGGAAGATTTTGGAGAGATTTATCACTGCCCAAAGTAGCGAGTGCTTATGACTTTGCCGGGAAATGTTTGACTGTATGTAACCCTTTGTTGGGATTGACGCTCAATGCCCCAAGTGATGGTGACAAAGCCTTGCCCTTGATTACTCTGCACTTTGAGAGATTTCTTGAAATCTTGACTGGACTGCCCCAGGTTAACTGGACTTTGAGAGATTTCTTGAAATCTTGACTGGACTGCCCCAGGTTAACTGGACTTTGAGAGATTTCTTGAAACCTTGACGGGACTGCCCCAGGTTTATTGGACAATGCCATGCCAAGTCCCCTTTTATTGATAGGAGATTTTTGCAACGGAAATGTCATCCCACTTGAAGTGATTTTGCTCACTAAGAGAGCTTTCGTCCATCGGATATCCACTGTGGGAATTTCTTTTGCTGTCAAACAAAAAGCCATATGCAAACAACGATATTCAAATAATGCAAAGTTTATGCTTGTCTTGAAATTTTGAAAAATGCGTTTTTTAGCAGAAAACTTTTTTATAAGAAAAAATTCAACTCAAGATTTAGAGCAAAGCCTTACAGGAGTCAGGATACCTTTTGTAACAATATGCTTTGGAACTAACCCATGCTTCAATTAGGACTTTTGAAGGGTTGTAACGTGGCTTGGTTCACGGTTTAAGAAACAAAGGATAAAGGCTCAAAGTATATTTGTACCCACCCGCTCTTCGTGATGTTCTTCAATCCTAAACTCAGTTAATTGTGCGTTGAACTCCAAATGAGTCTGGAACGAAGTTTTAGTGATGGTTCACACAAGTTGAATTTTGTTGGAAGGCAGTCATTCTTTTTTGCAACATTTTCATGTTGTTGAGGATTTGTAGTGACCTCGTTCTTCTTTTTTTTATATTTTTATTTGTTATCCCTGATTTTTGCCTGACTGTTCCTGTTTTTGAGATTTACAGTCAGCGGGATACCCCAACTTTCTTAAGCTTCCTTTGTAGGTTTCAGCTTAGTGGGCTTTTTTTCTTCTTTCTTTTGAGAGATAATGACTGCCTAGGTAATGGGGAACCATCACCGTCTTTTGATTCCAAAGGAATGTTTTTTTTGATGTCATTCATTGTATTACAAGATGAGAGTTTGTGACTTCACGCACATTTTGAATTAACTGAGAGACTACCCTGCCCCAGGTTCGATTAAAGGTTTCAATTTGTGTCGAAACAGAAAACTTCTACTTCTTTGGCTCGAAGGGGTTGACTAGGGATTATCTTCCTTATAACTCCAGTGTTTAGGATTTTGAAAGAAACGCCTGTACATCGTCAGCCAGGTCTGTCCAAAAGCATACTGTATGAGATTATGGCATTGTTTTCGTCATCCTCCCTCTAAAGGCTTGTAACTTTTAGCAAGAGTTGAATGTCATAAGTAAGTAGAAAGCATAATTTAAGTATAGTGAAAACTAATGGGTGAATTCAAGACAAACATATGCAATGCATTAATGAAACAAAGTTTGACATTAATAGATAATTGTTTGAAGAACAAAATAAATTACAACTTGAAAATTCAAACGAAACAAAAGCCTCTTAGTCTGAACTTGTCACTTTAAACGGAGAGCCTTCAAGGGAAGATTTTCATCTGGCCATCCTGTGTGAACTCCAGTGTTGTTTCTTTAACCAGATCTTGAATTTTGTTTCTCAATGCCCAACAACTATCGGTGTCATGCCCAGGACTGTTGGAATGGTACACACATCTCACATTTGGATTGTACCCTAGGGAGGCTGTGTTGGGACGCCGAGGGGGGCCCTTAATACAATTAGCTTGACTTCCAACAAGCGTTGTAGCACTTGGGATAATGGCATGTTAATCTCAGTGGAGTGCTTTTCAGATGTATTTCGCTCATGCCGATTATCCTGTTGATGTTGGTGAGGTTGTTGTTGGGCTTGTGACCCTGAAGCAAACTGGGGAGACTTTCCCTTGGCTTCTTGTCTCAAAGGAGGCTGAATGGTGATTTGATCCTCAACCCTAGTTGTTTTCTCCATTTGGTTACATCCATCCTGATGCATTTTGTTGATGAGGACCTTTAACTCATCTTGTCCTTGAGCCAGGTTTTGAATAAGAGCCATCTGGCCCACCAGTTGTCCCATCATCTGGATCTTCATTGTTGCCATCTCAATCTGTATCCCTTCCAATTGATCATTCCTGATGCCCCCTGGATTCCTTGGGACCATTCCCTTTGTGAGGAGAGCTTTCACTTCTTCCTGCCCCTTGGATAGGTTCAAGAACATCTCTTGAAGTTGAGCGTTTTGAGCCTGGATATCTTTGATAGTCTTCTCTAGAGCCATCTCTACTGAAATAAACAGTAGGAAAATAAGGAGGCCTGAAAAGGGGAAACCTGTCATGATACGATTCATGATATGTGGATGCATGTTTTCAAGGATCTCGCGGGGTAAACACAAGAAAATGTTAGAGGTTGAACTTTGATCATCATCCTTGATTGGAGAACTTCGTATCGGTGGATGTCTTTCCACGAGAATCAAGCTCACCATGTCAAGTGGGTCATAGCCCTCAATTCAAGTTGTTGTACTTGATCTTTAACGATGTTTGTTTACAGGAAAATGAATCCTCTTGCCCTTTGGTAGACGTCTGGTTCAACGTGACCCTGCATCAAAGACCCTCGAGATCCTTGAAATGGTTATTGAAAATGCTATGGTATGATGTTATGTACAAGTGTGCAAAAGTAACAAGTGTATATACAGATAATCACATTCACACAAAGCAGACAAGTCCTTAGGTTTAGGCTTGCATGGAGTTTGTAGGTAAGTACCCTCTTGAAGTTTAGTTGGCTCAAACTGTCCTAGAAATAGTAACCGGGTTCTAAGGAGCTCAATATCACTGGATTATTTTCTGTGTTCATTGTTTCAGTTTAGCCACTTTACTGGTGACCGAAATATTCCAAGAAAATAACCCTCAATGAGTGTAGTATCGAGTATCTACCAACTTCGAACTGCAACAAAGCCGGTCATCTCACTACATCCTAAAAGGCCAAGTTGGTCAAGTAAGGTTCTAAAGTCAGTTGATGCTTAACGACACCACGCGGCGGCCCCGTACTCTCCTTGATTCAACTCAAGGGTTACCGATACTAACCAAAGTTCCACATCAACGTAGCTACTACTTCAACCATGTCGGTATACCCCGCACAGTTTCCTCACAGTTTATTGCTACTTACCTAAAAGGTGCCCCCAAATTCGGGTGTAGGATTTAAAACAAACCCAAACAAGGAACCAAAAAGGTAAAACATACAAGTCAAATAAGATAAGTATGTAAAGGTGATCTAAACCCTAAGGTAACCCCACTATTCTCAATTCCCCAGCAGAGTCGCCAGTTCTGTGATGCGGTGGGAGAACTGACTTGAGGTTTTGCGTTTGTGTTCGCAAATGTTTCGGTTTAGCAAGAGTCGCCATCGACTTTTATTTTATCCAAAGGAAAGGTCAAAAAGCACAGGAAAGACCTTTGAGATGTTTTCTTGGATTTGGGGGGTAGATTATGAAAAGGGAAGGTGCTAGCACCCTTTTCATCCATGGTTTTCCATGGGCTCTTATTTACTTGTTTAGATCACTTGCTTTTTCTTTTCAATTGTTTGAAATGGTGCTTTGTGTGTGATTTTGAAAATGTTTTGAAAAGAGGCCATCGTTGTGGCAACCTTTGTAATGATTTTTGTTTGAATGTATACAAAGATGTATTGTCTTTTGAAAATATGTTTCAATGTTTGAAAGTTTGAAAGTTGTTTTGGGAGATGTTTTGAAATTGTGTTGTGAGGTGTGTTTGAAAATAGAAAGGATGTTTTGCAAGTTTTGATCAAGTAACTAAGAGTTGTCTACCCTATCTACTCAAAGATCTTTCCTACACATTTTAACCCTTTTGACAGTGTTGTTTTACCATTGCATTTGGTAAACAACCTTGTATTAGGATGTTAAACAGGACAGGCGTGGGTCATCGTATTGACCATGATAGCAATTGTGCTAAGTATCTTTAGCAATTTTTTGAGGGACTAGATCATTTTGTATAGGCAACCAAGATAGCGTCATCGAGGGACTATGATCTTTTGTTTTGTTTTTGTTTTTCCAAGATACTCAACATGCATAACATGGCCTTTTTAAAGGCAACAAGTGGATGAAACCCTAGGGGTGCATGTGTGCATCGTGTATTGATTTCAAGTTATTTATTCTTGGATTAGGTCATCTATCGATTGATTTTTGAATCTTTCCATACACGCCTAATTACTACATAATATATTGAAAGCAATAAATTGCGGGAATTAAAAGTCTAAGTTATTACAAAAGTATCCGGGAATGGGGGTACAATTATTATAAATTGGGATGAGTCTCACAAGAATAACAATGTCCAAATATCAAGTATTACAACCAAATCAAATTGTCACAATTCAATACAAAGTTATAACAAATTATGAAATAAAGAAAATCAACAAATTATGAAATACATGTATTTACTAAAAAGAGATAAATAAACTCTATTCTAAAAGATTAAAAATTATTATTATTCTTTTATGTATTTTTATTAATCAATAAAAAGGGTTTAAAGAAATCAAAATTAATTAAATCAATTTAAATGTTTTTTTTGGTGTTTTATCAAATGAAACAAGATTAATTAATAAAAGAAGAGAATAAAACTAATTTAAGAAAATCAAAGTAATTTGTCAAAATAAAATTTTAATATATTATTAGTGTTATTATTAACAAAAGAAATAAAAAAAAAGATAAATTAAGAAAAAGAAAATGAACTAAACTATTTTTTTTGGTATTTTCTTAAATGTAAAAAATTAATAAAGGTAATTAAAAAGAAAATTAATTTCAATGATTAATTTAGTTTGATAAAAAAGTATTGAATTTTATAAATTTGTTAAAGAAAGAAGAAAATTAAAACAAGTTGAAAATGGGCTTTAGGGTTTGAAAGTTTGAGGTTAGGCCCAAAACCAAAATAAAAGAAGACAAAAAAGGTCAGAATGGAGGGGGGTACATTAGCAATTCGCAGGCTTAAGGTTTTGGGGGCCAGATAGGCCCAACTCAAAAGTTTGTAACATTCTGATTAGGGTTTGTGGAATAATTAGGGTTTGTGCGTGCTTTCACAGCGGCGCCGCTTGCCTTCGTTCTCCCTCTTCACCTCTCTCTCACTCAACGCTCTGATCTTTCCCTCCCCTAAGCCACTGGAGCGCTATCCCTCACTCTCTAACCTCCTCCTAACGATCAATGGCCTTGTTTAAATGGTGTGATCAGTGGGAATGAGAACTGACTATTTTGGAATGCTGGTTCGCACTTGCGTTTGTTTTTGCAAAATGTCGCAGTAAGCAAGAGTCGCCACCGTCTTTTATTTTATCCAACAAGGAAAGGAAAAAAGCACAGAAAAATTCCTTTTTGAGATATTTCTCGGGTTCGGGAGGTAGATTATAGAAAGGGAAGGTGTTAGCACCCTTTCTATCCGTGGTTATCCACGGGCTCTTAGGTACTTGCTCATTATGTTTTCAAAAGTTTGCTTTTCTTTGTGATTTATGGATTTGAGAAGAGTTTTTGTTTTGAAGAGAGTGTGAGTGCGAAAAGTTTTGTTTTGTTTTTTAAAAAAAAAGAGCAAGTACTTAAGAACATCTACCTACTCAAAAAGGAATTAAACTGCACAAGTGTCCTTTAGACAATGCTATCCCACTATGAATGAGTAGGTAGCACCGTCGTTGGAGTTTTCGGGTCAATTCGATTAAGGGACATGTGGTCACTAAAGCAATGTTAGGACGCCTTAGCAGTAACCCTAATGTCTTAGATAATTTTATCCGAGGCAACCATTTCGAGGAAACTTATGATCTTTGGACGAGAGGGCGACCTCTAAAACTTCCTATACTCAATGACCACGTTCGAGGCAACCAAGTGAGGTGTACCCTAGGAGTGGCATGTACGAGTGTATTGTTTTTTCAGTTATATTATCTTTGTACATGTTATGGTGAGCTACTGTTAATTTTAGGTTAAAGGTTAATCTTGTCATGCATTGCCTATTTATCAAACATCTAACAGTTAACATTGTGCGGAAATTAAATTGCGGAAAATAAATCTAAGCTATTACAAGGCGTCGGGTATTTACATCGCCAAAGACAAACCCTTAAAAATTAAATTGCGAAAAGTAAATAAAACCGATAAATAAATAAATAAAATCCTAAGTTAAACTATTAAATTCCCGAAGCAGTTACAATATATGGATCAAAGATAATTCGCGCGCGAGAAAATTAAATCGGGGTGTCCTAGGGTTTTGACCCTTTTCATTAAATAAAGTATATTTTTTTTGTTATTTTGAATTAAAAATTAGCCTAAATTAATAATTGAATTAATTAATAAAAAAGAAAATATTTTTGGGTTTTTATTTATTTAAAGAAATAAAATAAGAATGATCAAAATTATTAAAACCTAATATTCTAAATTGATTTTAATTTATTGCAAAAAATATTAAATGTTACACCTATTTAAAACTAAGTTAATTAATTAAAATTTATTTACAAAATAAAATAATGAAAGTAATAAAAATAATATTTTTTATGTTTTCTGATTTTATTAGGAAAAATAAATTAGTTAGTAATAATAAAAATAATTAATAAACAATTAACTAAAAAAAAGAAATATGAAAGAGAGAAAAGAAATAAACCTAGGGGGTTTGGGCCCAATTTGGTGGTGCAAAGAGTAAATCTCCAGGCCCAAAATGTCCCAGCCTCGTTTGACTTTTCAAATTTGCTAGGCGTGCATTGACTAGGGTCCATGGTGAACCTTCAATCTGGATCATTGGATTTGCCTTGCAAGCCATCTGGCAGGAGGATCCTTGAGGCGTATGGTGGACCAAATCATTGAGCGCTGCGTGTGATTACCTGAAAACAAAATTCAATCAAGTTTTGGGAGACCTGGGATTCGAACCCAGGTCCCAATGGTATCACGCACTAACGCCTTGCCAGCTGAGCCATGTTGTTAACTTGTTAGTGGAATATATAACAAATATTATATGGTAAACAACTAATTATACCTGGCAAAATAAAAAACGCGCTAATTATTTAAATGGGCCAATCACGCTAAGCCACATTATCATCTTCCTCAATGCAACCCTGGTTATTTACCTGTGAATTTTTATCTGTAGGAAGTTTCGTAGGGCATCTCAAAAACTCTCTCTAGGCCATATAAATGAGACCTAAGAGTACCAATGCACTCGTCTCTTCCTCCTGGTCATCCCTGTATCAATTATTCGCCTTGATTTTGCCTGTACACAAAATGCCTAAAAAACAAGAACAAGAACCCTAGAATCGGGCATCACAGTATGGTCCATAAAAATCAAATTGAATGATACAGAATTGATGGAAATTGAATGGCATGCATGATAGTGCAATCAAATTGGCAAAAAATGCAAGAAGAATGATTTACGATTTCATGTGTAGAGGCATATTCGTGGAGACTTACAGTGAGTTTCAGAGGGTCTCAAGGCCTGGTTTTGATTGCTACAGCTTCACAGGATACCAGGCAAGGGAGTAGTGTTGAACTTTTGCTTTGAAAAATCCTCCAAATAAGAATTCGATCTCCCACTTTTCAAGCTTTTTCCAAAGTTGTTCTGGCTGTTTCAGCAGTGTTCTATGCGTGTTCTAGGTTTGTGTGACTTGTGTGCATATAATAGAATGAATTTAGGTCAAAATATGGGCCATAATCCTTATGCATTGAAGATGGAAGATTGGATTTTGATCACCATTAACAAGTTTCCAAATATAGGCCAAATCTGATTTTTTGTGCTTGTTTTGACTTGGCACGAGTTTGATTGAGTTGCCCATGATATTTGCAAGCTGTATTGATCACAAGAATCCCCTTACATCAATTTTTAGATTTTATTTGATTTAATATTGATTAATAATGAATTAAATCAATAAAAATGAAATAAAATAGAAAAATAAATGTTTGGTCATGAAATTAAATATGGAACACGTCTGTGGCATGACAAGACTATATCAAGTGGAAAAAAGTGGGCCCTTTTGTCAAAAATTGGAGTTTTGAGGATAGTTGACTTTTGGCAATTTTGGAAAAATGCCCAACTTCAACAATGCATAACTTCTACAATTTTGAACTTTTGGAGGTGTTCTTGGACTTTTTAGAAACCTTGAGATGTACTATAATCAACCCTTTTGGTTTCATCTAATTTTGATATTCCATTCTAAAGTTATAAGCTTTGGAAAAAAGGTGTTTTTGTTGACTTTCAAAAATGACCTATAATGTCCAAATTGGTAACTTTTTGTGAGAGCATTTCTTGATCTTGGGGTGTGAAGATGTATTGTAGGTAATTGCATACTCTTTAAAATGAGATTTGGATGGGTCATTTCTCATAAAGTATGAGAAAGTTATGCTTGGTCAAAGTTGAGTTGACTTTTCCTGTAAAACCCTAATTTAGCAACTTTTGAATCTTGAGGAATTTTGAGCAATCCTTGATGAATCATGATCAAACCTTTATCAAATGATGAATTAACCTTAAAAATGAGAATGTTGACAAAAAATCTTGAGGTTTGACAGTATTTGGGACACAGTTGACTTTTGCCCTAGCATAGTCGATTTTTGGGCCTCTTGAGCAATTGACTGGCCAAACTTTCTCTGCAAGGTTTGAAATTTGACATGGATGAACTTAAGAACATATTAAGACATTGGGAAGAACTTGAGACCATTTGGATGTAAGTACCTTGATGCAACACTGTGATACGGTGGGAGAACTGACTATTGTTTTGCGTTTGTTTTCGCAAATGTTTCGGTTGAGCAAGAGTCGCCACCGACTTTTTATTTTATCCTAAAGGAAAGGTTTAAAAAGCACAGCAAAAACCTTTGAGATGTTTTCTTGGGTTCGGGGATTAGATTATAGAAAGGGAAGGTATTAGCACCCTTTCTATCCATGGTTATCCATGGGCTCTTAGTTACTTGCTTAGATCAACTTGCCTTATTTTTCAATTGTTTGAAATGGTGCTTTGTGTGTATGGGTTTGAAAATTGTTTTTGAAAAGAGGCCAATGTGGTGGCAAACTTTGTAATGATCCATGTTGGGATGTATACAAAGGTGTATGTCTTTTGAAAAGGTTTTCATTTGTTTTTGAAAGTTGTTTTTTGAAAATGTAGTGATGGTGGTTTAGAAAATAGGCAAGTGCTTTGTTTTGCAAGTTTTGATTCAAGTAACTAAGAGGTTGTCTACTCCTAAATTTCTCAAAGATTATTGCTATGTTTTAACCCTTTTTACAAGTTTGTTCCACCATTGCATTTGGTGGACAATCTTATGTTAGGATGTGAAAGGGACGGGCGCAGATCATCGTTTAGACCATAATTGCAATGGTGCCAAGTATCTTTGGGCAATTTTCTTTAAGGGACTTGATCATTCGTTTAGGCAACTTTTTGAAAGCGTCATCGAGGGACTATGATCATTTGATTGTTTGTTTTGCCCAAAGAGACCTAACATGCAATATGGCCCATTTATTGAAGGCAACAAGTGGAATACCCTAGGGGGTGCAAGTGTGATTTGTGTTGTCCATTTTCATGCTTGTTTATCTTGAAATTAGGTCAAACTATTTTTGTTGTTTTTGATTCGCATACAAACCCTAATTCTAACATGGTATAATTAGAAAGCAATAAAGTGCGAAAAATAAATTTACTAAGCTATTACAACACAATATATGGGAAGGGAGGTACAAATGTTCAAATGGGGATTTTGACAAGGAATTTAAACCTAAACTATTACATCAATATTGAATTATTTACAAGATAATTGATTGCACAAATTAAATAGAAATAAAATAAATATGCAAGATGCAAAAAGGTTTTTTTTTATATGTATGAAAAAAAGTATTTTTACATGTCAAAATAAAATAAAATGAAAAGTATTATTTTTTGAGTATTTTCCATGCTTTTAGGGCAAAACCCTAATTCATTAGGCAAATATATTAATTATTTAATATGTACAATATTTATTTATTATATACAAAAATAAAATAAAAATGAAGTATATTTGTCAAAAAGGCATTTTTTATATTAAATATTAATAAAAGAATAAAAGTGTATGTATTTTGCATTTAAACCTAAATATACTAATATATATATAAATATATGTATTATTTACTAATATGTATTATATATACAAAAATAATAATATTTAATATTTATAAAAAAAGTATTTTTATATAAAATATTTTCAGAAGATAAAACAAAATAAAAATGAAAATAAAAATGTGTTTGCACTATCTTTTAGTATTTTAAATAAAAAGCAAGTTTATATATTTATTTAAGCACAAAACTAAAAGAAACCAAATAAATGCCTAATAAATTCAAAAATGGTGAGAAAAATATTTTTTATATTTTTAATATTATAAGAAAAAATAAATAAGTCAAACAAAAAAAGAAAAAGTCAAAAAGTCATAAAAATAAGCAAAATGGGCCTAGGGGGTGTAAAAGTAAAATCAGGGTGCAAAAAGAAATGTGAAACAGGCCCAGCCCAAAGGACCTTCTTCAACCTCCAGAATGTTTGAATCAAGAACAAAGCGCGCGTTTTCCATTGTCAAGCCTAGATCCTGATTCTTTGACTTTCATCAAAAACTTACAACAGCAAAGTTATAGAGCATCATGTCACGATTCTAAACATGTAAAGAAATCAATCTAACTCTCAGAAATGAGAGAGAATTTCTTCTCCCCCAATTCCTGACCTAGTTTTTTTATCAATGTTCAGGCTTAAAATTCTCTAAGTATACATAATATAAATGAAATCTAATCACATGGGCATGTTCAGGGCTATGAATGTGACATGTTTTCTTCACAAACCTAAAGTTAACAATGCCTGGATAGAGAGATTCGTGTTCATGAACTTACCTGTTCAGTTGAAGTTGTATCTGGTGATTGAGGTACCTTCAGTGCAAGGTGATGATTGGTACAACTTCCTTGATGTCCAGGGATGCTATTCCAAGCTTTACTTTGTCTTGAAACCTTTTGAATCGTGCTAGGGAACTTCAGCTGCAAAACAAGAAAATGAAAATGGTGATGTTGCCTGGGAGTGTTACAGGTCGTGTTTGAGGTTTTGATTAGCTTCAAGGGATGTTAGGGGATGTGTTTGATGTGTTTTTAGCAAGAAAGCATGGAAGGTTTGAGCTATGGAACTCAAACTGCAGGGATGCCCTGTTTTGAGCAGTTTGAAGGTGATTCTGGAAATGAGAGTGTTTGGGACTTGGTTTGCTCGTGTTCTAGCTCAGAATGGATATCTTGAATATGTTTGATAAGTTTTTCTAAGCCTTGGTTAACTGATATGAGAGTTGGTTTTTGTTATGTTATCTTTCTTACACTTTAAGCAAGCAATGGCCAAGTTGAGTTCTAGACAGGTAGAGGCCCCTCTAATGTGCTGCATAACTCAGTCTTGATCAGTGTGATTAACTCATAAACTTGTGCCAAAGAGATTTCAAATGTACTTGCTTGGATTTGCTTTAGACATAAAGTGTAACTTTTGCAAAAATGGATATAATGCTTTTTCCAATTTGGGATTAAACCTTTAGGCAATGCTTGAACACATAGAACACGGTCTTGGCACAAAGGATTGGCATTAAATTTATGAGTGTAATTGAGATAAAAGACCTGTAATCAAGGGAAGCATGCTGAATTCAAAGTGGCACAAATGTAAGAACATGTAACTTGGCCAATTCAAAAGTGAGTTTTTCCCATATTGTCAAATTCGATTCTCCCTAACCATGAGGTTGTTTGATGAGTTCTTGGATATTTTGGAAAGCTTGGAATATGTACTACAATCCATCTTTGAAATGCAAATTGAAATTCCAAGTGGAAGTATGTGAAAAATGGTCTTGAAGTTAGGTAAAAACCTTGCCTAAAATAGGTCAAATTTTCTCTAAGTTAAGAATGGTTTGGTACCCTTGTTCCAAAAATTGTAACTTGAGCTACAAGCTTCTTTTGGGAAAACTTTGTGAATAAAAGTTGTAGATTATGCAATAGGCTACAACTTTCATGTTTTGACTTTTGCTTGAATCCAAATGAATCTTGGTGAGAAAGTGGGACAAAGTTAGGAAAAAATTAGGGTTTTTCATAACTTAGAAAAATTCTAAGTTATGAAAAATCTTCATTTTAAACCCTAATTTGCATTTCTTGATTTCTTGATGGACAATTTTCATGATTTGGCATGTTTTGATGAAAAATGAATCTTGACCCTTGATTTTGACCAAAAAGTCAAAGTTTGACTTTTCACTATACAGTCAAAATTGATCAATTGACTGGGAAATTCAACTGTCAATCTTGTGTATTTGGGATCTTTTGAACTTGTTGAGCATGTCAAGACAATTCCATGGGGTCCTTGAGTCCATATGTGAGCTTGGTTTGCCATTGGCTAGGTCAAACAGTCAAAAATTGCCTTTGTGCAGTCAAAACCCTAAAAATGACCATTTTGCCCTTTTGATGATCTGATCAAATTTCTTGTGGAATTGTGATCCAAACTTGATCAAATGGTCTATGTGAGTTCACAATGTTGATGTGGGTCAATTTTCATGAGATTTGACTGTCAATTGGCCACAGTTGACTTTCCCCAATACAGTTGATTTCTAGGTCAACTGTCCAATTGACTGGGCAAAATTTGGAATCAAGACTTGAAACTTGGTATGGATAAACTTGGGAGTCCAACATGAAGCATGAAAGTCATCTTAGGCATTTTAGGTCAAAATATCTTTGTGAAAACACAAACCCTAATTTGGGTCAATAGTGCAAGGAGAAGTCTTGAGCAGAGGAAACCCTAACTGGATCTTGATCTTCAAGGGTCTTGTGATGAGAAAATGTTGAGGAAATGGGAGGGCAAATTTTGGGGTAGAACAGTTGCCCCTGTTCAATCTTCTTGACCCTGAAGAGTTAGATTGGCAAGTTTGCCTTTCGTGACTCGAGGGTGAAAGGAGATTGGACACTAGAGTGCCCGGAAATTTGCACTCGCATGTTGGAGTATCAACAATGTGATGTCGGGAATGGGCTTATAGATGCCATTTGGAGATGTGACAGAACCTTGTCGGGAATGGGCTTATAGATGCCATTTGGAAGTGTTGATCGCATAAGAGATTCCTTAGCGAGAACTTGTGTATTTTGAGAAAGACAGATGTTTCCCTGGCTTGTTACAGGTGTTTGATCTTCAATCTCCTCATGCAGATATGCCCTGGCTAGATACAGGTGTCGAATCTACAATTGGTTGCTCACAGATGTGCCCTGGCTGGATACAGGAATCGAATCCGGAAATAGTCGTCAACAGATATGCCCTGGCTGGATACAGGAATCGAATCTTCGAACTCTTCAGACGTGCCCTGGCTAGATACAGGAATCGAGTCTGGAAATGTGATAGTTGCTAGATATGCCCTAGCTGGATACAGGAATCGAATCTTCGAACTCTTCAGACGTGCCTTGGCTAGATACAGGAATCGAGTCTGGAAATGTGATAGTTGCTAGATATGCCCTGGTTGGATACAGGAATCAAATCTTCGAACTCTTCAGACGTGCCCTGGCTAGATACAAGAATCGAGTCTGGAAATGTGGTTAACAGATATGCCTTGGCTGGATGCAGGAATCGAATCTGGAATTGTGACAATTGAAGGTAGTTGTCTTTGGGATTGTCTTTTTCCCTGTAAAGGCAAAAACATCAGTTGTATGCAATGTCATGATGTATGAAATGCATGATGTCATGATGTTCAACACGAGATAGTGTTGTATGCACTTTATCATGTATGAAATGTGAAATGTTTATGAATGTATTTTCGTCTTAGGAAAATAAATCCTTGACGACCGGCCGGGGAATTGCTCTGTGGAAGAGATACTTTGCTGAAGTTTGACGAGAGCTTCACTGAGGATTTCAATGATGGACTCCGCTGGGGATAATGATGATAAACTCCGCTGGGGATTGTGTTGATAAGTTATGTTGGGGAACTTTGATGAACTCCGCTGGGGATAGGAAGAACTTTGCCGAGGGCGATCTTTCGTGGCAATTAGCTGAGGATAACCCAGTTATAAGCCCTTGTGAGGAATAACTCTGAATAAAGCTCAGGAGAGACGTCCGTACCCTGCAGGGAACAAGCTTCCAGAACCTACTGGGGATGAGCTTTAAGACCTGCCGGTAAATTTTGTACCTTTTCAGGATTGACGGGGAATCAACTCCGCTTGGAGAAAGTATTGCTGAATCTTGTCTTACTCTGCGGGGCGTTGAGATGATTTGGTCACATTCTTCAGTCGGATCTACCTTGGTACCTCGGCGGACAAAGCAACCAGACTGCATCAGACAACTCCACATTGCCCCCGTTTCTGATGTCACCTGTTATTAATCTTTCGTTTCATATGCAAATATTTATGAATCAGCAATTTAATGTCAAATGAATATATCAAAAATGAACATTGGACGTCCTTCGCAAGACAAAACAGAAAAAGGAAAAACAATGGCAATTTGTATGGACAAGTGAATTTGTATTGATTTGAACTTTGCCTGTGAATAGGCGTTTTTGTACAAGAGGCTGACATCCTAGTAAGAGGACGCCGCCAAATAACATAGAATTTACAATTTTGAAAAGGAAACAAAACAGCTATGTGAACAATCCCACTGGGTTCCAACTCTGCTATCGCCTTTATGTCTTCAAGCGTCTCATCACTTTGCTGCTTGGTCGAAGATGAAGCTGATTGGTCGATGCCGAAATCTGAGCCAGATAGTCGATGTCGAATTCCGGATGCGGAGCAATCCAATGAGACATAGTGTTACGCTTTACCCCTAACTTTTGCCTGGACCGCCCTTTCGGGTTTTCAGTCCACCGGGATACCCATTTTTGCCCAAGCCGCCTTTTCAGGTTTTCGACTTGCCGGGTGTACAATTTTTTTCATTTCATCCCTTATTTTTTCCCGAACCCTTTTGGTTCGCCGGGAAGCCCTTATTTTTGCCTAGGTATGTCAACCTAGCGGGTCTTTTATTCATGCGTAGTATCTTTTCACTATGTCTGCATTGGCGGGGTGAGGAAGGTCGTCACCATCCATGGTGGTTAGGATCATGGCTCCTCCTGAGAACACATGTTTGACCATAAATGGCCCTTCGTATGTAGGGGTCCATTTGCCCCGGGGATCACTTTGAGGAAGGATGATGCGTTTGATTACCAGGTCCCCAACTTGATACCCTTGTGGTTTGACTTTCTTGTTAAACGCCCTGATCATCCGTTTTTGATACGTTTGACCATGACAGATAGCAGTGAGCCTCTTTTCGTCAATCAGATTTAATTGATCAAGTCGAGTCTGGATCCAGTCATCTTCATTCAAGTTTGCATCCTTCATTATCCGGAGAGAGGGTATCTGGACTTCAATTGGCAGGACTGCCTCCATGCCATAGACCGAGGAGAAAGGAGTTGCCCCGGTTGATGTCCTTGCTGAGGTACGGTACCCGTGAAGAGCGAACGGTAACATCTCGTGCCAATATTTATAGGTCACTGTCATCTTCTGCACAATTTTCTTGATATTCTTATTTGCCGCCTCTACAGCCCCATTCATCTTCGGCCGGTAGGGAGAAGAATTGTGGTGCTGTATCTTGAATTGTTCACAGAGTTCAGTGATCATTTTGTTATTAAGATTGGTACCATTGTCCGTAATGATTCTTCCCGGGACGCCGTACCGACAGATCAAATTATGCCGGATGAAACGTGCCACGACGCTCTTGGTTACTGTGGCATAGGAAGCTGCCTCAACCCACTTTGTGAAGTAATCGATCGCCACTAAGATGAAACGATGCCCGTTGGATGCCGTCGGTCGGATCTCACCAATCATATCAATGCCCCACATTGCAAAAGGCCAAGGTGCCGTTAGGACGTTCAGAGGAACCGGAGGAATATGCACCTTGTCAGCATAGATCTGACATTTGTGACAAGTTCGAGAGTGTTGGTAACAATCGGCTTCCATTGTGGACCAGAAATATCCTGCCCGAAGGATTTTCTTAGCCATGGTGTGTCCACTGGAATGCGTCCCGAATGTACCTTCATGCAGTTCTAACATGATCTTCTCTGCTTCAGCCTTATCCACACAACGTAGTAGAGTTGAATCGTGATTCCGTTTGTAGAGAATGCCGTTGCTGAGGAAGAATTTTGCCGCAAACCTCCTCATGAACTTCTTGTCATTGATAGATGCGCCTTCAGGGTATTCCTGAGCTTCCAAGTACCTCCTCACCTCATGATACCAGGGTTTTTCAGCCACCCTTTCGGCCTCAAGATCGCAGCAGTATGCTGGTTCGTCCAACTTCCAGATAATGATCCGGGGAGCCTCATTGTCCCATTTAACTTTGAACATTGAAGACATCGTAGCTAGTGCGTCCGCTAGCTGATTCTCCTCTCTTGGGAAGTGCTCAAAAGTTATTTCTTCAAAGTGGGGAAGCAAGGTCAACACATACTCCTTGTAAGGAATAAGATTTGGGTGTTTCATATCCCACTCGCCTTTGATCTGATTGATCACGAGAGCGGAATCTCCGAAGACACTCAGAAACTTGATCCTTAAGTCGATTGCAGCTTGTAAACCCATGATACATGCCTCATATTCTGCCATGTTGTTGGTGCAGTTGAAACATAATCGGGCGGTGAGTGGAGTATGAGTTCCTTTGGGAGATATGATTACAGCGCCGACGCCGTTACCCAAAGCATTAGAGGCTCCGTCAAAATGCATAGACCATCGGGATCCTTCCTCAGGTCCTTCATCCGGTCTAGGTACCTCACAGTCGGTTACCACCATGATGTCTTCGTCTGGAAAATCAAAGTTCAATGATTGGTAATCGTCCACAGGTTGGTGTGCCAAATGATCTGCCAGTACACTTCCTTTAATTGCTTTCTGAGTTGTATACTGGATGTCATATTCTGTCAAGATCATTTGCCATCTCGCTATTCTTCCAGACAGAGCAGGCTTTTCAAATATGTACTTGATGGGATCCATCTTTGAAATCAATAGAGTAGTGTGAGTCAACATATACTGTCTCAGCCGGCGAGCAGCCCATACTAGAGCGTAGCAAGTTTTCTCAAGCAGTGAGTAACGAGACTCACAGTCGGTAAACTTTTTTCTCAAGTAATAAATAGCGTGCTCTTTTCGGCCAGACTCGTCATGCTGCCCCAGCACACACCCCATTGAATTGTCAAGTACTGTCAAGTATAATATTAGAGGTCTTCCTTCCACTGGTGGCATAAGAATGGGTGGATCTTGGAGATATTCCTTTATCTTTTCAAAGGCGGACTGACATTCATCGTTCCAGCGTACTACTTGATCTTTCTTCAGTAATTTGAAGATTGGCTCACAAGTAGCAGTCAGATGTGAGATGAATCGGGCAATGTAATTCAGTCGTCCCAGGAAACCTCTGACTTCTTTCTCTGTCTTTGGAGTCGGCATCTCTTGTATGGCTTTTACCTTGGCAGGGTCCACCTGAATACCTTTATCACTTACAATGAAACCTAGCAATTTTCCGGATCTTACCCCAAAGGTGCATTTGTTGGGATTCAACCTCAGCTTGTATAACTTGAGTCGGTCAAACAGCTTCCTCAAATGATCAAGGTGCTCCTCCTCAGTTTGAGACCTTGCAATCATGTCATCAACGTATACCTCAATCTCATGATGGATCATATCATGAAATAAAGCAACCTTGGCACGTTGATAGGTTGCCCCAGCATTTTTCAACCCGAATGGCATGACCCTGTAGCAGAAGGTGCCCCACTGAGTCACAAAGGTAGTCTTTTCCATATCCTCCGGAGCCATCTTGATCTGATTATACCCTGAAAAACCATCCATGAAGGAGAACACCTTGTGTTGAGCA
Organism: Vicia faba; assembly: GCA_948472305.1. NCBI lineage: Eukaryota > Viridiplantae > Streptophyta > Magnoliopsida > Fabales > Fabaceae > Vicia > Vicia faba. The sequence goes on from OX451736.1 coordinate 1,233,164,402, forward strand.
GTATTGTCGACAAGAACGTCGATGTGAGGTAGAGGAAAATCATCCTTGGGGCTGGCCCTGTTCAAGTCCCTGTAGTCGACACACATTCTGACTTTACCGTCCTTCTTCGGCACTGGCACCACATTGGCAACCCACTGAGGGTAAGAAGTTACTGCTAGAAATCCGGCGTCGAATTGCTTCATAACCTCAGCCTTGATCTTTTCAGACATCTCTGGGCGCATACGGCGGACCTTTTGCTTTACCGGAGGGCAGTCTTCCTTGGTTGGCAGGTGATGAACTACAATGTCGGCATCCAAACCAGGCATGTATTCATAGGACCAAGCAAATATCTCCATGTAATCATGTAGCATCTGGATCAATCGTTGCTTCACGCCGAGCTCTAGATTGGCACCGATCTTGACCTCTTTCCTATCTGTCTCAGTACCTAGGTTAATTGTTTCCACCGGCTCTTCATGTGGTTGAATAGCCCTCTCTTCCTGAAGTAGCAGTCTTGCGAGTTCACCAGGCACTTCGCAATCATCTTCACCTTCGTCTTCGGCCAAGTTGATCGGATTCTCGAAGTCATAACTGGCGGCAGCAGAGCTGTTACCAGTGAGATCCAGAGTGGATTGAAACCTGTATAAGTGGGTGTGTGTAAATATAGCTGTTTTGCAATATATAACACAGAAAGAAAAGAGAACAAGATTTGAAATGCAACAAACATCCAATGTTTTGATTGATGATATATGGAAATGTCATACAAAAAGCCCTTACAAATGGAGCTACGATGCCCCGGGTAGGACACCGAGCCAATAAAGTCTTAACACATTGTTTGTTACAAATTGAAAATTAAAAGAAATAATTACTGCGTGACAAATGTGATAGGTGTAAAATCCTTTGCCGTCCAGTTGCTTGGTCCGTTGCTGGTAGTCGGGTAGATCCAACTATCAAACTCTGCTTCCTCTACATCCTCCTCAATAGCATTCACCCTTGGGTTGAAGATAAACACCGGAGCCTTTCTGATCTTTTCCTTGCGCACAACCCTCTGAGCCTCTGCAGTAAAGCCCAGCCCAAACTTGTCGTTCTTCTGAGTGAAGTCAGGAAGCTGACCCCAGTTTGCACAATTGCCTTTCTCGATTACAGCCCGGGCATCCTTTAAGGACGCCATCTTCAACGGAAAATCTTCTTCAACCACTGCCTCGGCTGATGCCAACACTGGAGGTACTTCCTCAAAATGCTGAAAGGGGGTTTCAATAAACTCCCCGTCCATCTCGATATACCGGAATGAATTCAAGTGACTAACCATGTATTCCTCCTCACCCTGCACAGTAACAATCTTCCCTTTGACAGGGTATTTGAGCTTTTGGTGTAGAGTGGAAGTTACTGCCCCAGCTTTGTGAATCCAGGGTCGACCCAATAAGCAGGAATAAGATGGACGAATATCGATTACATAGAACGTTGAGTTGAAAACTTGGGAACCCACACGAATAGGGATGTCTACTTCACCGTGCACCATCCTCTTAGAACCGTCAAAGGCTCTAACAATGATGTTACTAGGCTTTAATTTGAAATCCTCACAATCCAAGCGATCCAATGCCTTTTTAGGCAAAACATTCAGGGAAGAGCCGGTATCCACTAACACGTGTGCGAGAGTAGTGCCCCTACACTCTATAGAAACATGCAGGGCATCATTGTGATTTTTCCCTTTGGCGGTAAGGTCAGCATCTGAGAACCCCAAACCATTGTCAGCCGTCAAATTAGCTACACAGTCAGTGAATTGATCCGCGGAGGTCTCTTGCGGCACATGGGCCGTTTTCAGAAATGAAATCAAGGCTTTTGCATGGGCCTCTGAGCACAGCAGCAATGATAGCATGGAGATTTTGGAGGGGGTATGCCCCAACTGTTCAACAACGTTAAAGTCACTCTTTTTGATAATTTTAAGAATTTCCTCCATTTCTTGTTGGGAGGCTTCCACAGCAGTCTTCTTTTTTGGTGCCTCCATCCTGGCAGGAAAATCGGTAGCAACTTCTTTGCCCCGAGTATCAGAGGACTCGGCGGCAGTAGTAGACACAGGAATTTGAACTGGAACATGCACACTTGCAGGTGTGATGGTGAGAGGTTTTCGGATAGTTGGCGGTGCAATGTCAGGCGAGAAGAGCCTGCCACTACGGGTAATCTTGGCGGGACCAGTGATGTTACTGATACTGGTATTGGTGTTTAACTCCTGCTTCACCCCAAGCACATACACGTCGGCTCCATAATGCCATGGGACCGCTTTATCAGACTCATAGGGGAGAGGCCCCGGAACAGTAATAGTAATGGGTGCAACAGACATAATTCGGACGGGTTTCTTCACGGGAACTTTGGCAGGATTGTAAATTGTGACAACCGATATTTCTTCAACGGGAACAAACGGAACAGCAGTTTTCTTGAACAGAATTTCCTTGCTATCCATCAGGCTTTGGATGCCTGATTTCAGCAGCGGACAACCGGTAGGGATAATAGCACACAGGAGGCAAGCCTTGCTACAACCCGGAAATAAACCGGCTAGTAGTAAGTTCCTCTTAACAGTCAAAAGAGGGGTAACAACTTCATTCACCGAAACAGCATACAACTCTTCCTCAATGGCATTTACTCTATGCTGGGGCATAGGAGCAGTTACAACATTCGGTCTCTCAGGCGCTTCAAACTGAATTTCCTTTGCGTCGATAAGATCTTGCACTTTGTTTCTCAAGGCCCAACAATCATCAGTAGTGTGCCCGAGACTATCAGAATGATAAGCACACCGGGCATTTGGTTTATACTTAGGAGACATAGTGTTGACGACCTTAGGAGCTTCTTTGATGGTCACCAAGTTGGTGGATAACAATTGGGGTAAAATTTGAGATAAGGTCATACTCAGCCGAGTATACTGCCTCTTGGGCCTTTCACTTCTTTGTTGATTGTACTGCTGAGGAGCAGCAATAGGTTTTGAAATGACCAAAGCATTGACGGCTTGGCGACTTTCGGGCTTGACTTGTCGTCTAGGACCATAGACGGCGCTTGCTTCTTTCTTAAACGGCCTCTTCTCAGTACTTGTGGAGGCAGCCTTTTGTATCTTTCCTGACGTGATGCCAGCTTCAATTCTTTCTCCCGTCAGAATCAAATCTGTAAACCCAGCGGAGGAGTTACCAACCAAATGATTGAAAAATGGACCAGACAAAGTCCCTAGGAACATATCAACCAGCTCACGATCAGTCAGTGGAGGCTGCACCCTGCCAGCCAAATCTCTCCATTTTTGTGCATATTCTTTGAACCCTTCTCCCGTTCCTAGAGACATACCCTGAAGTTGGGTACGCGTAGGAGCGAGATCAGAATTGTATTGATATTGTCTGTAGAATGCGAATGCCAAATCTTCCCAGTGTCGGATGCTAGTTCCATCTAATTGGTAGAACCATTCTGTTAGAACAAAGTTTGAATCTACTACCCTATATTTAAGTTTTGATGATAACAAAGTGAAAAGATATATTATTTACGATATTCATATATGAACTATCTGCTGCCTAAAATTATTATGTTCTGACTTGCAGATACTCTGATTGATATAAGCAAGATCACATCTAATCAGCATCAGAATTTGGTTATTGACACCAGCATCAGAACTTGCCATATCAGAATGTCAGAATCAGATGATCAACTCACGTACATGCTGAAGCTTGATGAACAAGACTGCGCTCAACACTCTGATAAAGAAACACAACAGTTCATCAACAGCGAAGCAGAGTCAGAATGAGCCAAGCCAGAACTTGCATTAAGTAAGCAACGGTACTGTGCATTGAAAGCAAATTAATTCCAACGGCCTCATTCCAGACAAGATCTGCTCGATAAGGAAAGTTTGTTATTAGCATTGAATCAAGAATATTGCATCCAACGTTCATCATCTCAGTGCTATATAAACAAGACTTTGAAGATTGAAATGGCTAATGCTCTCAAAATCTCTACACGCACAAAAGCTAATCAAAATCTTCTTTCTCTCAGTTTTGCTAAACCACACATTCTGATATTCTATCATTGTTTAGCAATCTAGTTTCTAAGCTTCAATTTGTGTATACATCACAATTGTGATACAGTTTTGTAGAAAACATTCACACACTTAGTTTTATCTCTTTGTAAGAAAGTGTTACCTCGACAAACCGGGTTGTGGTTTGGATCAAGAAGGCTTTAGCAGTTGTTAAAGCAGTCTGTAATATTCAGTTGAATATAGTGGATTAAGACCTCGTTGGAGAGAGGCGAAATCACCTTGACGGGTGGACTGGAGTAGTTTGAGATCAAACGAACCAGGATAAAAATATCTTGTTCATTGCATTAGATTTCAGTTTTACAATTCAAACCCCCCTTCTTGTGTTTTTCACCACTTCAATTGGCATCAGAGCTCCTGGTTCTGAGCTAAAACACTTAACCGTGTCAGTACAAGATCCAGCGTCAGAAAAACACAATGGCAGGAAACAATTCTCACATCAGCAATGACAACAATAAGGACAGAGACAGATTCAGCGGCAAACCTCCAGTCTTTGATGGAGAAAACTTTGATTACTGGAAAGACAAAATTGAAAGCTTCTTTCTGGCACATGATGCTGATCTGTGGGATATGGTGACAGATGGATACACGCACCCTGTGAATGCAAGCGGTCAGAAGATTGACAGAAAATCAATGTCTGATCAACAAAAGCGTGACTTCAAGAATCACCACAAGGCCAGAACCATCCTCCTCAGCGCCATCTCCTATACTGAGTATGAAAAGATCTCCAACAGAGACACAACAAAGAATATTTTTGACTCACTCAGAATGACGCATGAGGGCAACGTTCAGGTCAAAGAAACAAAAGCTCTGGCGCTCATTCAGAAGTATGAGGCGTTCAAAATGGAAGAATCTGAATCCATTGAAACCATGTTCTCTAGATTCCAAATTCTGGTAGCTGGTCTCAAAGTTCTGGACAAAGGATACTCTACTGCTGACCATGTCAAGAAAATCATCAGAAGTTTACCCAAGCAGTGGAGACCTATGGTTACAGCTCTGAAGCTAGCTAAAGATCTCAACAAAATCACTCTGGAGGAACTTATCAGCTCCCTCAGAAGTCATGAGATAGAGCTAGAAGCTGATGAGCCTCAGAAGCAAGGTAAGCCTTTAGCATTAAAATCTAACAAAAAATTTGAGTCTAAAGTTTTGCAGGCAGTTGAAGAAACATCTGATGGATCCTCATCAGAAGAAGACGAACTCTCTCTCCTCTCCAGAAGAGTAAATCAACTGTGGAAGCAAAGACAAAGGAAGTTCAGGAATCCCAGAAGATCTGATCAGAACGAGTCTTCTTCCAGATACAGAAGGACAGATTCTTCCTCTGGATACAGAAGATCTGAAGGCTCCTCCAGTAGCAAAAAGCCAAACACCAAAGACATCATCTGCTATGAGTGCAATGAGCAAGGACACTATAAGAGTGACTGCCCAAAGCTTCAGAGGGAAAAGCCCAAAAAGAAGTTTGGAAGAGAGAAGAAGAAAAGTCTCATGGCTACATGGGATGACTCTGACTCGTCTGAAGCTGACTCAGAATCAGATGATGAGAGCGCAAACATAGCTCTCATGGCTAACATCTCAGAAGATAGTGAAGCTTCTGAATCAGACTCAGAATCAGACATTGAAGAGGTATTTCCTAACTTTGCTGTTAACTTTACAAAGGCTGAACTTGCTGAAAGCCTTAATGAGATTCTGGAACGGTATCAGCAAATTAGAGTTAAATTCATAAACCTGAAAAGGAATCTTGAATCTGACTCTAATAAAACTGAGAGTCTCAAATTGGAAAATTCTGAGCTGAGAAATAAGATTTCAAAATTAGAAAACACTTTACAAAACTCTCAGAAGGAACCAATTTCTGAAACTCCCAGCAACGCTGATGAGATCATCAAGGAGTATGATCACAGTTTCCAGAAGTTCCTAGCTAAAAGCATAGATAGAAGCAAAATGGCTTCAATGATCTATGGAGTTAGCAGAAACGGCAGGAAAGGAATAGGATACCAAGGTAAGGTTCCTACACCAAAGAATGTCATGGACAAACACACTCCTCTGAATTCACATTTTGTATATGGTCACACACATGATATCAAATACACTAGCAGTAAGCACTCTGTGAAACCAAAATTCAACCAGAGTTTTGGTAAAACTAACAAATCAGGACCCAAGAAAATCTGGGTACCTAAGGATAAAATAATACATGTTGCAGATATCTTTAGCAGCAAGTCAGAAACACCAGTCATGGTACCTGGACTCTGGCTGCTCACGACACATGACGGGAAGAAGGCATATGTTCCAAAGCCTGGAACTTAAGCCTGGAGGCCACGTTGGCTTTGGAGGCGATCAGAGGGGAAAGATAATTGGCTCTGGAACTGTAGGTAATGGAAATCTTCCCTCTATTAATAATGTTCTGCTAGTAGATGGGTTGATTCATAATCTGTTATCCATAAGTCAATTAAGTGATAACGGTTATGATATAATCTGTAATCAAAAATCATGTAAAGCTGTTAGTCAGAAAGATGGGACTATCCTGTTTAATGGTAAGAGGAAAAACAACATTTACAAAATCCAACTTTCTGAACTAAAGAGTCAGAATGTAAAATGTCTTCTGTCTGTTAACAACGAGCAGTGGATCTGGCACAGAAGATTGGGGCATGTTAGTATGAGAAGAATATCTCAGATTAACAAACTCAATCTAGTCTGAGGACTTCCTAATTTGAAGTTCAATTCAGATGCTCTGTGTGAAGCATGTCAGAAAGGAAAATTTGCAAAACCTTCTTTTAAATCCAAAAATGTTGTTTCTACCTCTAAGCCATTAGAACTTCTGCACATTGACTTATTTGGACCAGTTAAAACTGCTTCAGTCAGTGGTAAGAAGTATGGGTTAGTAATCGTAGATGACTATAGCAGATGGACATGGGTAAAGTTCTTAAGACACAAGGACGAGTCACACTCTGTTTGTTACCTTCTGTAACCAAGTTCAGAATGAAAAGGATCTTAGAATCGTTAAATTCAGAAGTGATCATGGTAGAGAATTTGAAAACAAAGATTTTGAGTCATTCTTTAATGACAGAGGCATTCTGCATGATTTCTCTTGTCCTAGAACTCCCCAACAAAATGGAGTTGTAGAACGAAAGAACAGAACATTGCAAGAAATGGCCAGAACCATGATCAATGAGACAAACGTTGCTAAGACCTTCTGGGCAGAGGCAATAAACACAGCGTGCTACATTCAGAATAGAATCTCAATAAGACCTATTCTGGAAAAGACTCCATATGAATTGTGGAAGAACAGAAAGCCCAACATTTCATATTTTCATCCATTTGGATGTACTTGCTTTATATTAAATACAAAGAATTATTTGAACAAGTTTGACTCTGAAGCACAGAAGTGTATTATGTTAGGATACTCTGAACGCTCAAGAGGGTACAGAGTATACAATACAGAAACACAGATTGTGGAAGAATCAATCAGTGTTCGTTTTGATGACAAGCTTGACTCTGAAAAGTCAAAGCAGAATGAAGTTTTTGCAGGTATAGAAATTGAATTTACAGGTTCTGAAGACAAGTCATCAGAAGCTCTCAACACAGACATTCCTTCAACGTCTGAAAGGAGCACTGCTAGCAATCCTATAACAGCTGCTGATCAACCTCAGAAGAGATTACCCAGAAGCAGCTTGGATCACCCAGAAGAGACTATCCTAGGAAGAAAGGAAGATCCAATCAGAACAAGAGCAAGCTTCAGAAACTCTGAAGAAACACTTATGGGACTTGTGTCTCTGATTGAACCTTCTTCTATTGATGAAGCACTTCTGGATAATGACTGGATTCTGGCAATGCAAGAAGAGCTGAATCAATTCACCAGAAACGACGTATGGGATCTCGTTCCCAGACCAAAAGGATTCAACGTCGTTGGAACAAGATGGGTGTTCAGAAACAAGCTAAATGAACAAGGTGAAGTCATCAGAAACAAGGCACGACTGGTTGCACAAGGTTATAGTCAGCAAGAGGGGATAGACTATACAGAAACCTTTGCCCCAGTCGCCAGGTTAGAATCTATCAGACTTTTAATTTCATTTGCTGTTAATAGAGGCATCACTCTGTATCAGATGGATGTCAAAAGTGCATTCTTAAATGGTTATATAGAAGAAGAAGTTTATGTACACCAACCCCCAGGTTTTGAAAATACAAAACATCCAGAACATGTTTTCAAACTAAAGAAGTCACTGTATGGTCTGAAACAAGCTCCCAGAGCTTGGTATGAAAGGCTAAGTAACTTTCTGTTAGAAAATGAATTCACCAGAGGGAAAGTGGACACTACTCTATTCTGTAAATCAGTTAAGGATGACATCTTAGTCTGTCAAATTTATGTTGATGATATTATTTTTGGTTCTACTAATCCTTCTCTTGGAAGAAAATTTGCTAAGTGTATGCAGGCAGAATTTGAGATGAGCCTCATGGGGGAACTGAAATTCTTTCTAGGAATTCAGATCAATCAAACTCCAGAAGGAACTTACATTCATCAGAGCAAATACATCAGAGATCTTCTGAAGAAATTTGACCTCTCAGAATGTAAGCCATCAAAGATTCCAATGCATCCCACGTGCATTCTGGAAAGAGAAGAGGTAAGCAAAAATGTAGAACAGAAAGTCTACAGAGGTATGATTGGTTCTCTCCTCTATCTGACTGCTTCAAGACCTGACATATTATTCAGTGTTTGTATCTGTGCTAGATTCCAATCAGATCCTAGAGAATCTCACTTAACAGCTGTTAAGCGAATTTTCAAGTATCTGAAAGGTACTACTAATCTGGGTTTGTTTTATAGAAAATCTAGTGATTACAGCTTAGTAGGCTACTGTGATGCTGATTTTGCTGGAGACAGAGTGGAACGTAAAAGTACTTCTGGAAGCTGCCAGTTTCTGGGAGAAAATCTGATCTCTTGGTCCAGCAAAAGGCAATCAACAATTGCTCTATCAACAGCAGAAGCTGAGTACATAGCAGCAGCAGGATGTAGCACACAAATGCTCTGGATGAAAAGTCAGCTTGAAGACTTCCAGATTTTTGAGAGTAACATTCCTATACTTTGTGATAATACTTCTGCTATTTGCTTATGTAAGAATCCCATTTTACATTCTAGAGCTAAGCATATAGAAATAAAACATCACTTCATTAGGGACTATATTCAGAAAGGTATTTTGAACTTAAAATTTATAGATACAGACCATCAATGGGCTGATATCTTTACTAAACCCCTTTCAGAAGATAGGTTTAATTTCATTCTGAAACATCTCAGCATGAAAGTGTGTCCAGAGTGAAAATGTTTTAATTCCATATATTTACCTTCAGAATGTAATTGTTTTACTGTGAACTTCTGATCAATCTCCTTTCAGAAAGATAGAACATGCAGATTGTATCAGATGCAAGCCTAAAGATCTGAGAGTCTAAGCTCAAAGACAGACGTGCTGATCACTACATCAAACAAGTGTCATCCAATCATCAGCATATCTCTGAAGCAGAACGCGTGCACGCTTCTGAGAAGGCAAAGCGCTGATTGGGTGCATTGAGACACATGTCTGGTAACCGTTTTTAAGTATCTTTCTCAAATCCCCCAAAATCAGCAAGAATTTAATGAAAAGTAATCATGCTTTTAAAATGCAATCATGATTTTTCTCTCTCTTAAAAAACGTTTATCTTTTCAAAATATTTTTGAAACTCTATTTAAACACATTAATCTCTCATTCTCATTCTTTACGTTTTCTCACTAATACTCAAGCATTTTCTGCATATTTCTGTGTTCATCTCTTGCAAAACCTATTTTCCTCAGTTTATTCTCAAAACCCTTTTAGTGTGAACATGGCAACCTCCAGCAGTGCTTCTGCAGGTCCTCAGAAGAAAGCATCATCTGAGCAATATCAAGTGCCATTCAGAACTCTCCTCACTCCTGTGAAGAATATTGAAGTGCTTTCTGAATTAATCATTGATTTTGGAAGCTTGAAGGAGAACGGTTTTGACCTAACTGAAGAACTTAGGGCACAGAAGTGGGAAATGTATTTTGACAGGTTGGTTGGACCAACATTCCCAATGCTAGTCAAGGAATTCTGGATTCACGCCAAGGCTTCAACACATCTAGTCACCTCCTTTGTTATAGGGAAGAAGATTGTGATCACTGAGGATCACATTGCAAGGCTAATCGGTTACAGTGGCGGTGGCGTCCGTTGTGTGGACATGGCTGAAAGATGTGCTGATGTAGGTGTGATAGCTGCAAGGATTTTCACTCATGGGGTGCCCAGCAGCAAGATTAAAGATCTGAAGGATCATTACAGAGTTTGGGCTAAGATAATTCTGGGGTGCTTCAACCACAGGAAACCAACCAGTTCTCCTGATTACATAAATGTGGATCAGCAGTTTTTGATCTACTTTATCGATCAGAAGGTAAAGATCAATCTGGCTCACTTCCTGTTCAACCACCTCAGAACAAGTGTGAAGGAAACTAGGGAAGAAGAAAGAACCAAGAGGGATTGGATACCCTTTGGAAGGTTGATATCAGATATTCTGACAGAGAATGGGCTGATAGAGCATCTGATAGAAGCTCAAGAGCTAAGCACTATTGAACCAACAGTTGGGAAACCTCTGAATGCAAAGAACTTGAAGAAGATGAAGCTGATAGAGAATATTCAGAAGGAACCCAGAGCTACTCCTATTGCTGATATCACCAGCAGAAGAGTGCCTCTGAGTGACTTTCCGTTATTTTCTGAAATAGAATCCAAACCAGAGGTGGTTCTCAGATACTTGGATGCGTGCAAGGCAGATGGTTCAGATCCAAATCTGATTATCAAAGCTCTGCATCAACCTCAGCAAGAAGTGACTCTGAAGAAGACGAAGGCACCATCAGAAGGATCATCCCAGCAGACACCCAGGAAAAGAGGTAATTCATCTGCTGCTTCTGTTTTAAATTCTTCTACTATTCCAGCATCTATTCCTCCTCAAACCTCTCATAGAATCTCAATCCCCATACCTACCATAGATGAAACTGTACCAGAAGAGGACCCTTCTGAGGCATTAAAACTCAGAAGACCCAGAACCAAACATCCCAAACAACCAACAATCTCAACAACATCAGCAATTGACCAAGTGCTGTCTGACATTGATCAACACACCTCTGATCAACCAATCTCTGAACCACAAATTGTTCCTCCTCCAGAACCAGAACAACAGCAATCTGCTGAAGAACCAGAACAACAACAACAACCACTCTCACCAATTCCAGAAGAACCCCTTATCCCTGAACAATCAGAAATTCCAACAACTTCTCCTCAACCAGCAATTCCGTCTCCATCTCCCCAACCAGAAATTAATCCACCATCACCTCAACCAGAGTTTCATCACTCTGAAACTCCTTCTCCTCAACCATCTGAACCTCATTCACCTCAACCATCACCTTTGGCAATCCAGCTGCCAGGTGGAACAACTATCACCTTAGCACAATTGCCATCCTCATCAGAATCTACACCACCAAATACTCCCAAAACACCACCTAGTCCAATCATAATCTCTGATTCTGATACTCCATCTCCAAAACAAACAGCTGCCTAGAAAACCTCCGAAAACCCCAGCAGGACTTTCATAGACTTAACCAGTCTTGACCGTCTTGCTGATCTGAAACATAAAATTGCCATCCCAAAACCAAAACAACCAGATGTTGGCTCTGGTATTATGAATTTTGAAACAGGTGTGCTGCAATGGATTGCTTCTTTGAAGCAAGTCTATCCTGGAATGATTGACCCAACTGCTTCTGATCAGCTCTGGTCACAATTCAGACTTTGGGTACGTGCTGAAGCCCTCAAGTTGCAGGATATCAACTATGAGCAGGCACAACAGAATTTCAGCAAGCTTCTGAATGAAGTTGGAAGTCAGCTTCTGAAAGAAGACGTGCTCCCTCTGGATAGTGAACCTTGGTCTGAGAAACAGCAAGCTGCAAAGGTGCAATCAGAAGAAGACAAGACCATTCAAGCTGAAGAAAGTCAAGCAGAAGATGTTGCTGAAAGCTCTCAGAAGCTTCCTGCTTCTGATGCTTCTCAAGCTGCCTTGGACAGGCAGACTCTGGAAGAACTAAGGCTGAATGACATGCGTCTGCAACGGCGGATGGATGAAAGCGACCAGAAGATGAAAGAAAGAATGGATGTGCAGGATAGCAAGATTGACACTGTTGTCAGCATGGTGCACAAGCAGAATGAGACTGCTGAAAAGATCCAAGCCATGCTGGAGAACCTGTTCACACGCTTGCCTCCTCAACCTTAGTCTTTTTTCATTCATGTCCTTTTTCATGTTTTCCTTGATTTTCTGATGTACTACTTGAATGTGTTTTGTACTATTTTCATGTTTTGATTCTGAACTCTTTTAATATAACTAGTTTTTCTGATCTTAATTGTTTAAGCACATCACTTACACTTTTTGATTGCTGACAAAAAGGGGGAGAACAAGAATGATATTTTAAACAATAACGGCTAACTAGACAGAAATTCTCAAACATTCTAACTCTATTACTTGAAAATGTTTTTTCTGTTTTGCTTAAAGTCTACAGGTACAAGGAAGCTCCAGGACACTCTGAAGACTAGAAGCCCTGATCACTATGAAGCTCTGATCCGCTCTGATACTCTGATCCAAAGCAAAGCTCTGACAAGAAAAGATCTGAAGCTCTGCTCTGACATGCTGATCTGAAGCTTCTGATTGTCAAAGAATCTGATACTCTGACGTTCAAAGAAAAGCAAAAAGATCTGATCCTGAAGAACACGTGTAATCAAAGGGAAGTAATAAACTCAGGGGGAGTATCTCTCAACTCTGATATCTCTTTACTCCTTATCCTTTTACTTCTTACTCTGATGCATATCTCAGATACCTTTTCACGTTATTTTCATTTAAAAATATCTAGTTTTTGTCATCATCAAAAAGGGGGAGATTGTTAGAACAAAGTTTGAATCTACTACCCTATATTTAAGTTTTGATGATAACAAAGTGAAAAGATATATTATTTACGATATTCATATATGAACTATCTGCTGCCTAAAATTATTATGTTCTGACTTGCAGATACTCTGATTGATATAAGCAAGATCACATCTAATCAGCATCAGAATTTGGTTATTGACACCAGCATCAGAAGTTGCCATATCAGAATGTCAGAATCAGATGATCAACTCACGTACATGCTGAAGCCTGATGAACAAGACTGCGCTCAACACTCTGATAAAGAAACACAACAGTTCATCAACAGCGAAGCAGAGTCAGAATGAGCCAAGCCAGAACTTGCATTAAGTAAGCAACGGTACTGTGCATTGAAAGCAAATTAATTCCAACGGCCTCATTCCAGACAAGATCTGCTCGATAAGGAAAGTTTGTTATTAGCATTGAATCAAGAATATTGCATCCAACGTTCATCATCTCAGTGCTATATAAACAAGACTTTGAAGATTGAAATGGCTAATGCTCTCAAAATCTCTACACGCACAAAAGCTAATCAAAATCTTCTTTCTCTCAGTTTTGCTAAACCACACATTCTGATATTCTATCATTGTTTAGCAATCTAGTTTCTAAGCTTCAATTTGTGTATACATCACAGTTGTGATACAGTTTTGTAGAAAACATTCACACACTTAGTTTTATCTCTTTGTAAGAAAGTGTTACCTCGACAAACCGGGTTGTGGTTTGGATCAAGAAGGCTTTAGCAGTTGTTAAAGCAGTCTGTAATATTCAGTTGAATATAGTGGATTAAGACCTCGTTGGAGAGAGGCGAAATCACCTTGACGGGTGGACTGGAGTAGTTTGAGATCAAACGAACCAGGATAAAAATATCTTGTTCATTGCATTAGATTTCAGTTTTACAATTCAAACCCCCCTTCTTGTGTTTTTCACCACTTCAATTGGCATCAGAGCTCCTGGTTCTGAGCTAAAACACTTAACCGTGTCAGTACAAGATCCAGCGTCAGAAAAACACAATGGCAGGAAACAATTCTCACATCAGCAATGACAACAATAAGGACAGAGACAGATTCAGCGGCAAACCTCCAGTCTTTGATGGAGAAAACTTTGATTACTGGAAAGACAAAATTGAAAGCTTCTTTCTGGCACATGATGCTGATCTGTGGGATATGGTGACAGATGGATACACGCACCCTGTGAATGCAAGCGGTCAGAAGATTGACAGAAAATCAATGTCTGATCAACAAAAGCGTGACTTCAAGAATCACCACAAGGCCAGAACCATCCTCCTCAGCACCATCTCCTATACTGAGTATGAAAAGATCTCCAACAGAGACACAACAAAGAATATTTTTGACTCACTCAGAATGACGCATGAGGGCAACGTTCAGGTCAAAGAAACAAAAGCTCTGGCGCTCATTCAGAAGTATGAGGCGTTCAAAATGGAAGAATCTGAATCCATTGAAACCATGTTCTCTAGATTCCAAATTCTGGTAGCTGGTCTCAAAGTTCTGGACAAAGGATACTCTACTGCTGACCATGTCAAGAAAATCATCAGAAGTTTACCCAAGCAGTGGAGACCTATGGTTACAGCTCTGAAGCTAGCTAAAGATCTCAACAAAATCACTCTGGAGGAACTTATCAGCTCCCTCAGAAGTCATGAGATAGAGCTAGAAGCTGATGAGCCTCAGAAGCAAGGTAAGCCTTTAGCATTAAAATCTAACAAAAAATTTGAGTCTAAAGTTTTGCAGGCAGTTGAAGAAACATCTGATGGATCCTCATCAGAAGAAGACGAACTCTCTCTCCTCTCCAGAAGAGTAAATCAACTGTGGAAGCAAAGACAAAGGAAGTTCAGGAATCCCAGAAGATCTGATCAGAACGAGTCTTCTTCCAGATACAGAAGGACAGATTCTTCCTCTGGATACAGAAGATCTGAAGGCTCCTCCAGTAGCAAAAAGCCAAACACCAAAGACATCATCTGCTATGAGTGCAATGAGCAAGGACACTATAAGAGTGATTGCCCAAAGCTTCAGAGGGAAAAGCCCAAAAAGAAGTTTGGAAGAGAGAAGAAGAAAAGTCTCATGGCTACATGGGATGACTCTGACTCGTCTGAAGCTGACTCAGAATCAGATGATGAGAGCGCAAACATAGCTCTCATGGCTAACATCTCAGAAGATAGTGAAGCTTCTGAATCAGACTCAGAATCAGACATTGAAGAGGTATTTCCTAACTTTGCTGTTAACTTTACAAAGGCTGAACTTGCTGAAAGCCTTAATGAGATTCTGGAACGGTATCAGCAAATTAGAGTTAAATTCATAAACCTGAAAAGGAATCTTGAATCTGACTCTAATAAAACTGAGAGTCTCAAATTGGAAAATTCTGAGCTGAGAAATAAGATTTCAAAATTAGAAAACACTTTACAAAACTCTCAGAAGGAACCAATTTCTGAAACTCCCAGCAACGCTGATGAGATCATCAAGGAGTATGATCACAGTTTCCAGAAGTTCCTAGCTAAAAGCATAGATAGAAGCAGAATGGCTTCAATGATCTATGGAGTTAGCAGAAACGGCAGGAAAGGAATAGGATACCAAGGTAAGGTTCCTACACCAAAGAATGTCATGGACAAACACACTCCTCTGAATTCACATTTTGTATATGGTCACACACATGATATCAAATACACTAGCAGTAAGCACTCTGTGAAACCAAAATTCAACCAGAGTTTTGGTAAAACTAACAAATCAGGACCCAAGAAAATCTGGGTACCTAAGGATAAAATAATACATGTTGCAGATATCTTTAGCAGCAAGTCAGAAACACCAGTCATGGTACCTGGACTCTGGCTGCTCACGACACATGACGGGAAGAAGGCATATGTTCCAAAGCCTGGAACTTAAGCCTGGAGGCCACGTTGGCTTTGGAGGCGATCAGAGGGGAAAGATAATTGGCTCTGGAACTGTAGGTAATGGAAATCTTCCCTCTATTAATAATGTTCTGCTAGTAGATGGGTTGATTCATAATCTGTTATCCATAAGTCAATTAAGTGATAACGGTTATGATATAATCTGTAATCAAAAATCATGTAAAGCTGTTAGTCAGAAAGATGGGACTATCCTGTTTAATGGTAAGAGGAAAAACAACATTTACAAAATCCAACTTTCTGAACTAAAGAGTCAGAATGTAAAATGTCTTCTGTCTGTTAACAACGAGCAGTGGATCTGGCACAGAAGATTGGGGCATGTTAGTATGAGAAGAATATCTCAGATTAACAAACTCAATCTAGTCTGAGGACTTCCTAATTTGAAGTTCAATTCAGATGCTCTGTGTGAAGCATGTCAGAAAGGAAAATTTGCAAAACCTTCTTTTAAATCCAAAAATGTTGTTTCTACCTCTAAGCCATTAGAACTTCTGCACATTGACTTATTTGGACCAGTTAAAACTGCTTCAGTCAGTGGTAAGAAGTATGGGTTAGTAATCGTAGATGACTATAGCAGATGGACATGGGTAAAGTTCTTAAGACACAAGGACGAGTCACACTCTGTTTGTTACCTTCTGTAACCAAGTTCAGAATGAAAAGGATCTTAGAATCGTTAAATTCAGAAGTGATCATGGTAGAGAATTTGAAAACAAAGATTTTGAGTCATTCTTTAATGACAGAGGCATTCTGCATGATTTCTCTTGTCCTAGAACTCCCCAACAAAATGGAGTTGTAGAACGAAAGAACAGAACATTGCAAGAAATGGCCAGAACCATGATCAATGAGACAAACGTTGCTAAGACCTTCTGGGCAGAGGCAATAAACACAGCGTGCTACATTCAGAATAGAATCTCAATAAGACCTATTCTGGAAAAGACTCCATATGAATTGTGGAAGAACAGAAAGCCCAACATTTCATATTTTCATCCATTTGGATGTACTTGCTTTATATTAAATACAAAGAATTATTTGAACAAGTTTGACTCTAAAGCACAGAAGTGTATTATGTTAGGATACTCTGAACACTCAAGAGGGTACAGAGTATATAATACAGAAACACAGATTGTGGAAGAATCAATCAGTGTTTG
Organism: Vicia faba; assembly: GCA_948472305.1. Taxonomy (NCBI): domain Eukaryota; kingdom Viridiplantae; phylum Streptophyta; class Magnoliopsida; order Fabales; family Fabaceae; genus Vicia; species Vicia faba. The sequence continues at coordinate 1,233,181,464 of OX451736.1, forward strand.
TTTTGATGACAAGCTTGACTCTGAGAAGTCAAAGCAGAATGAAGTTTTTGCAGGTATAGAAATTGAATTTACAGGTTCTGAAGACAAGTCATCAGAAGCTCTCAACACAGACATTCCTTCAACGTCTGAAAGGAGCACTGCTAGCAATCCTACAACAGCTGCTGATCAACCTCAGAAGAGATTACCCAGAAGCAGCTTGGATCACCCAGAAGAGACTATCCTAGGAAGAAAGGAAGATCCAATCAGAACAAGAGCAAGCTTCAGAAACTCTGAAGAAACACTTATGGGACTTGTGTCTCTGATTGAACCTTCTTCTATTGATGAAGCACTTCTGGATAATGACTGGATTCTGGCAATGCAAGAAGAGCTGAATCAATTCACCAGAAACGACGTATGGGATCTCGTTCCCAGACCAAAAGGATTCAACGTCGTTGGAACAAGATGGGTGTTCAGAAACAAGCTAAATGAACAAGGTGAAGTCATCAGAAACAAGGCACGACTGGTTGCACAAGGTTATAGTCAGCAAGAGGGGATAGACTATACAGAAACCTTTGACCCAGTCGCCAGGTTAGAATCTATCAGACTTTTAATTTCATTTGCTGTTAATAGAGGCATCACTCTGTATCAGATGGATGTCAAAAGTGCATTCTTAAATGGTTATATAGAAGAAGAAGTTTATGTACACCAACCCCCAGGTTTTGAAAATACAAAACATCCAGAACATGTTTTCAAACTAAAGAAGTCACTGTATGGTCTGAAACAAGCTCCCAGAGCTTGGTATGAAAGGCTAAGTAACTTTCTGTTAGAAAATGAATTCACCAGAGGGAAAGTGGACACTACTCTATTCTGTAAATCAGTTAAGGATGACATCTTAGTCTGTCAAATTTATGTTGATGATATTATTTTTGGTTCTACTAATCCTTCTCTTGGAAGAAAATTTGCTAAGTGTATGCAGGCAGAATTTGAGATGAGCCTCATGGGGGAACTGAAATTCTTTCTAGGAATTCAGATCAATCAAACTCCAGAAGGAACTTACATTCATCAGAGCAAATACATCAGAGATCTTCTGAAGAAATTTGACCTCTCAGAATGTAAGCCATCAAAGATTCCAATGCATCCCACGTGCATTCTGGAAAGAGAAGAGGTAAGCAAAAATGTAGAACAGAAAGTCTACAGAGGTATGATTGGTTCTCTCCTCTATCTGACTGCTTCAAGACCTGACATATTATTCAGTGTTTGTATCTGTGCTAGATTCCAATCAGATCCTAGAGAATCTCACTTAACAGCTGTTAAGCGAATTTTCAAGTATCTGAAAGGTACTACTAATCTGGGTTTGTTTTATAGAAAATCTAGTGATTACAGCTTAGTAGGCTACTGTGATGCTGATTTTGCTGGAGACAGAGTGGAACGTAAAAGTACTTCTGGAAGCTGCCAGTTTCTGGGAGAAAATCTGATCTCTTGGTCCAGCAAAAGGCAATCAACAATTGCTCTATCAACAGCAGAAGCTGAGTACATAGCAGCAGCAGGATGTAGCACACAAATGCTCTGGATGAAAAGTCAGCTTGAAGACTTCCAGATTTTTGAGAGTAACATTCCTATACTTTGTGATAATACTTCTGCTATTTGCTTATGTAAGAATCCCATTTTACATTCTAGAGCTAAGCATATAGAAATAAAACATCACTTCATTAGGGACTATATTCAGAAAGGTATTTTGAACTTAAAATTTATAGATACAGACCATCAATGGGCTGATATCTTTACTAAACCCCTTTCAGAAGATAGGTTTAATTTCATTCTGAAACATCTCAGCATGAAAGTGTGTCCAGAGTGAAAATGTTTTAATTCCATATATTTACCTTCAGAATGTAATTGTTTTACTGTGAACTTCTGATCAATCTCCTTTCAGAAAGATAGAACATGCAGATTGTATCAGATGCAAGCCTAAAGATCTGAGAGTCTAAGCTCAAAGACAGACGTGCTGATCACTACATCAAACAAGTGTCATCCAATCATCAGCATATCTCTGAAGCAGAACGCGTGCACGCTTCTGAGAAGGCAAAGCGCTGATTGGGTGCATTGAGACACATGTCTGGTAACCGTTTTTAAGTATCTTTCTCAAATCCCCCAAAATCAGCAAGCATTTAATGAAAAGTAATCATGCTTTTAAAATGCAATCATGATTTTTCTCTCTCTTAAAAAACGTTTATCTTTTCAAAATATTTTTGAAACTCTATTTAAACACATTAATCTCTCATTCTCATTCTTTACATTTTCTCACTAATACTCAAGCATTTTCTGCATATTTCTGTGTTCATCTCTTGCAAAACCTATTTTCCTCAGTTTATTCTCAAAACCCTTTTAGTGTGAACATGGCAACCTCCAGCAGTGCTTCTGCAGGTCCTCAGAAGAAAGCATCATCTGAGCAATATCAAGTGCCATTCAGAACTCTCCTCACTCCTGTGAAGAATCTTGAAGTGCTTTCTGAATTAATCATTGATTTTGGAAGCTTGAAGGAGAACGATTTTGACCTAACTGAAGAACTTAGGGCACAGAAGTGGGAAATGTATTTTGACAGGTTGGTTGGACCAACATTCCCAATGCTAGTCAAGGAATTCTGGATTCACGCCAAGGCTTCAACACATCTAGTCACCTCCTTTGTTATGGGGAAGAAGATTGTGATCACTGAGGATCACATTGCAAGGCTAATCGGTTACAGTGGCGGTGGCGTCCGTTGTGTGGACATGGCTGAAAGATATGCTGATGTAGGTGTGATAGTTGCAAGGATTTTCACTCATGGGGTGCCCAGCAGCAAGATTAAAGATCTGAAGGATCATTACAGAGTTTGGGCTAAGATAATTCTGGGATGCTTCAACCACAGGAAACCAACCAGTTCTCCTGATTACATAAATGTGGATCAGCAGTTTCTGATCTACTTTATCGATCAGAAGGTAAAGATCAATCTGGCTCACTTCCTGTTCAACCACCTCAGAACAAGTGTGAAGGAAACCAGGGAAGAAGAAAGAACCAAGAGGGATTGGATACCCTTTGGAAGGTTGATATCAGATATTCTGACAGAGAATAGGCTGATAGAGCATCTGATAGAAGCTCAAGAGCTAAGCATTATTGAACCAACAGTTGGGAAACCTCTGAATGCAAAGAACTTGAAGAAGATGAAGCTGATAGAGAATATTCAGAAGGAACCCAAAGCTACTCCTATTGCTGATATCACCAGCAGAAGAGTGCCTCTGAGTGACTTTCCGTTATTTTCTGAAATAGAATCCAAACCAGAGGTGGTTCTCAGATACTTGGATGCGTGCAAGGCAGATGGTTCAGATCCAAATCTGATTATCAAAGCTCTGCATCAACCTCAGCAAGAAGTGACTCTGAAGAAGACAAAGAAGAGGAAGGCACCATCAGAAGGATCATCCCAACAGACACCCAGGAAAAGAGGTAATTCATCTGCTGCTTCTGTTTTAAATTCTTCTACTATTCCAGCATCTATTCCTCCTCAAACCTCTCATAGAATCTCAATCCCCATCCCTACCATAGATGAAACTGTACCAGAAGAGGACCCTTCTGAGGCATTAAAACTCAGAAGACCCAGAACCAAACATCCCAAACAACCAACAATCTCAACAACATCAGCAATTGACCAAGTGCTGTCTGACATTGATCAACACACCTCTGATCAACCAATCTCTGAACCACAAATTGTTCCTCCTCCAGAACCAGAACAACAGCAATCTGCTGAAGAACCAGAACAACAACAACAACCATTCTCACCAATTCCAGAAGAACCCCTTATCCCTGAACAATCAGAAATTCCAACAACTTCTCCTCAACCAGCAATTCCGTCTCCATCTCCCCAACCAGAAATTAATCCACCATCACCTCAACCAGAGTTTCATCACTCTGAAACTCCTTCTCCTCAACCATCTGAACCTCATTCACCTCAACCATCACCTTTGGCAATCCAGCTGCCAGGTGGAACAACTATCACCTTAGCACAATTGCCATCCTCATCAGAATCTACACCACCAAATACTCCCAAAACACCACCTAGTCCAATCATAATCTCTGATTCTGATACTCCATCTCCAAAACAAATAGCTGCCCAGAAAACCTCCGAAAACCCCAGCAGGACTTTCATAGACTTATTGTTTTGCGTTTGTTTTCGCAAATGTTTCGGTTGAGCAAGAGTCGCCACCGAATTTTTATTTTATCCTAAAGGAAAGGTTTAAAAAGCACAGCAAAAACCTTTGAGATGTTTTCTTGGGTTCGGGGAGTAGATTATAGAAAGGGAAGGTATTAGCACCCTTTCTATCCATGGTTATCCATGGGCTCTTAGTTACTTGCTTAGATCAACTTGCCTTATTTTTCAATTGTTTGAAATGGTGCTTTGTGTGTATGGGTTTGAAAATTGTTTTTGAAAAGAGGCCAATGTGGTGGCAACCTTTGTAATGATCCATGTTGGGATGTATACAAAGGTGTATGTCTTTTGAAAAGGTTTTCATTTGTTTTTGAAAGTTGTTTTTTGAAAATGTAGTGATGGTGGTTTAGAAAATAGGCAAGTGCTTTGTTTTGCAAGTTTTGATTCAAGTAACTAAGAGGTTGTCTACTCCTAAATTTCTCAAAGATTATTGCTATGTTTTAACCCTTTTTACAAGTTTGTTCCACCATTGAATTTGGTGGACAATCTTATGTTAGGATGTGAAAGGGACGGGCGCGGGTCATCGTTTAGACCATAATTGCAATGGTGCTAAGTATCTTTGGGCAATTTTATTTAAGGGACTTGATCATTTGTTTAGGAAACTTTTTGAAAGCGTCATCGAGGGACTATGATCATTTGATTGTTTGTTTTGCCCAAAGAGACCTAACATGCAATATGACCCATTTATTGAAGGCAACAAGTGGAATACCCTAGGGGGTGCAAGTGTGATTTGTGTTGTCCATTTTCATGCTTGTTTATCTTGAAATTAGGTCAAACTATTTTTGTTGTTTTTGATTCGCATACAAACCCTAATTCTAACATGGTATAATTAGAAAGCAATAAAGTGCGAAAAATAAATTTACTAAGCTATTACAACACAATATATGGGAAGGGGGGTACAAATGTTCAAATGGGGATTTTGACAAGGAATTTAAACCTAAACTATTACATCAATATTGAATTATTTACAAGATAATTGATTGCACAAATTAAATAGAAATAAAATAAATATGCAAGATGCAAAAAGGTTTTTTTTATATGTATGAATAAAAGTATTTTTACATGTCAAAATAAAATAAAATGAAAAGTATTATTTTTTGAGTATTTTCCATGCTTTTAGGGCAAAACCCTAATTCATTAGGCAAATATATTAATTATTTAATATGTACAATATTTATTTATTATATACAAAAATAAAATAAAAATGAAGTATATTTGTCAAAAAGGCATTTTTTATATTAAATATTAATAAAAGAATAAAAGTGTATGTATTTTGCATTTTAACCTAAATATACTAATATATATATAAATATATGTATTATTTACTAATATGTATTATATATACAAAAATAATAATATTTAATATTTATAAAAAAAAGTATTTTTATATAAAATATTTTCAGAAGATAAAACAAAATAAAAATGAAAATAAAAATGTGTTTGCACTATCTTTTAGTATTTTAAATAAAAAGCAAGTTTATATATTTATTTAAGCACAAAACTAAAAGAAACCAAATAAATGTCTAATAAATTCAAAAATGGTGAGAAAAATATTTTTTATATTTTTAATATTATAAGAAAAAATAAATAAGTCAAACAAAAAAAGAAAAAGTCAAAAAGTCATAAAAATAAGCAAAATGGGCCTAGGGGGTGTAAAAGTAAAATCAGGGTGCAAAAAGAAATGTGAAACAGGCCCAGCCCAAAGGACCTTCTTCAACCTCCAGAATGTTTGAATCAAGAACAAAGCGCGCGTTTTCCATTGTCAAGCCTAGATCCTGATTCTTTGACTTTCATCAAAAACTTACAACAACAAAGTTATAGAGCATCATGTCACGATTCTAAACATGTAAAGAAATCAATCTAACTCTCAGAAATGAGAGAGAATTTCTTCTCCCCCAATTCCTGACCTAGTTTTTTATCAATGTTCAGGCTTAAAATTCTCTAAGTATACATAATATAAATGAAATCTAATCACATGGGCATGTTCAGGGTTATGAATGTGACATGTTTTCTTCACAAACCTAAAGCTAACAATGACTGGATAGAGAGATTCGTGTTCATGAACTTACCTGTTCAGTTGAAGTTGTATCTGGTGATTGAGGTACCTTCAGTGCAAGGTGATGATTGGTACAGCTTCCTTGATGTCCAGGGATGCTATTCCAAGCTTTACTTTGTATTGAAACCTTTTGAATCGTGCTAGGGAACTTCAGCTGCAAAACAAGAAAATGAAAATGGTGATGTTGCCTGGGAGTGTTACAGGTCGTGTTTGAGGTTTTGATTAGCTTCAAGGGATGTTAGGGGATGTGTTTGATGTGTTTTTAGCAAGAAAGCATGGAAGGTTTGAGCTATGGAACTCAAACTGCAGGGATGCCCTGTTTTGAGCAGTTTGAAGGTGATTCTGGGAATGAGAGTGTTTGGGACTTGGTTTGCTCGTGTTCTAGCTCAGAATGGATGTCTTGAATATGTTTGATAAGTTTTTCTAAGCCTTGGTTAACTGATATGAGAGTTGGTTTTTGTTATGTTATCTTTCTTACACTTTAAGCAAGCAATGGCCAAGTTGAGTTCTAGACAGGTAGAGGCCCCTCTAATGTGCTGCATAACTCAGTCTTGATCAGTGTGATTAACTCATAAACTTGTGCCAAATAGATTTCAAATGTACTTGCTTGGATTTGCTTTAGACATAAAGTGTAACTTTTGCAAAAATGGATATAATGCTTTTTCCAATTTGGGATTAAACCTTTAGGCAATGCTTGAACACATAGAACATGATCTTGGCACAAAGGATTGGCATTAAATTTATGAGTGTAATTGAGATAAAAGACCTGTAATCAAGGGAAGCATGCTGAATTCAAAGTGGCACAAATGTAAGAACATGTAACTTGGCCAATTCAAAAGTGAGTTTTTCCCATATTGTCAAATTCGATTCTCCCTAACCATGAGGTTGTTTGATGAGTTATTGGACATTTTGGAAAGCTTGGAATGTGTACTACAATCCATCTTTGAAATGAAAATTGAAATTCCAAGTGGAAGTATGTGAAAAATGGTCTTGAAGTTAGGTAAAAACCTTGCCTAAAATAGGTCAAATTTTCTCTAAGTTAAGAATGGTTTGGTACCCTTGTTCCAAAAATTGTAACTTGAGCTACAAGCTTCTGTTGGGAAAACTTTGTGAATCAAAGTTATAGATTATGCAATAGGCTACAACTTTCATGTTTTGACTTTTGCTTGAATCCAAATGAATCTTGGTGAGAAAGTGGGACAAAGTTAGGAAAAAATTAGGGTTTTCCATAACTTAGAAAAATTCTAAGTTATGAAAAATCTTCATTTTAAACCCTAATTTGCATTTCTTGATTTCTTGATGGACAAGTTTCATGATTTGGAATGTTTTGATGAAAATGAATCTTGACCCTTGATTTTGACCAAAAAGTCAAAGTTTGACTTTTCACTATACAGTCAAAATTGATCAATTGACTGGGAAATTCAACTGTCAATCTTGTGTATTTGGGATCTTTTGAACTTGTTGAGCATTTCAAGACAATTCCATGGGGTCCTTGAGTCCATATGTGAGCTTGGTTTGCCATTGGCTAGGTCAAACAGTCAAAAATTGCCTTTGTGCAGTCAAAACCCTAAAAATGACCATTTTGCCCTTTTGATGACCTGATCAAATTTCTTGTGGAATTGTGATCCAAACTTGATCAAATGGTCTATGTGAGTTCACTATGTTGATGTGGGTCAATTTTCATGAGATTTGACTGTCAATTGGCCACAGTTGACCTTTTTCCCCAATACAGTTGATTTCTAGGTCAACTGTCCAATTGACTGGGCAAAATTTGGAATCAAGACTTGAAACTTGGTATGGATAAACTTGGGAGTCCAACATGAAGCATGAAAGTCATCTTAGGCATTTTAGGTCAAAATATCTTTGTGCAAACACAAACCCTAATTTGGGTCAATAGTGCAAGGAGAAGTCTTGAGCAGAGGAAACCCTAACTGGATCTTGATCTTCAAGGGTCTTGTGATGAGAAAATGTTGAGGAAATGGGAGGGCAAATTTTGGGGTACAACAAACACAAAACCCTAATTTTGACTTGACTGCTTTAGGAGGTGATTTGACTGTCCAAACCTTGAGCCAACTTGAGCAACTTGAAGATTATTCTTGACATGTCTTGAGGAATATGGGAGGGAAAATTTTGGGGTACAACAAACGGTATGGTTTGTCTCTTTTGTTTTGGATTTTAATCAGTTTTCAAGCTTGTTTGATTTTACAGTTTTATTAATCTATTTGCTTATTGAGGTGCAGAAGAGGGCTTGAGAAGAAACGTACCTTGGGAGCTTTTCTGAAAAATGGAGAAGAAAGAGATTTGAGCTGGTGGAGTTCCCTTGGTTGCTGGACACGAGGGAAAGATATGATGACGATAATGCTTCTGATTTTGTGATTGTTGTTGGTTGATGATGACTGTTTGTTTTGAAACCTTTTAATTGTTTGGTATTTTTTTGTTGATGATGATTGATGATAATCTCTGAAACTTTTGATTGTTGGTATGATTTTCTTCTTCTTATTTGAACTTGAATAATGATTTGTGATAGTTTGATGATTATTGAAAATGAATCTTTGATGATGATTATTGAAACTGAAACTTTGATTTTTGTAAGCTTGGATTTGTTGATGATGATAATTTATTCTGAAACCCTGTTATTGTTGTTGGTTGTTTTTGTTGGATGATGATAGTTGTTCTGAAAGTTTGTTACCTCTTTCTTGAACTTGAATGCTGATGATGATTGTAGTTCTGAAACTGATTGTTGGTATTTTTTGTTGGATATTGATTGTTGGTTTTGATGAGGCTTCTGAAACTCTTTCCTCTCTCTTGAACTTGAATGATGATGGTTTATTCTGAAACTTTGTTTGTTAGTTTGGATTTGTTGATGATGATTGTAGTTCTGAAACTTTGATTTGTTGGTTTGCTGTTTCTGAAACATATTTGCAAAATGAAAGTTGGTTGATGGTGATTGTAGGTTTGGTAGTGCAGTTTGGTTCTGCAGGTTGGGCTGTTAACAGGTTTTTAGATGTTGGTAGTTTTGGCCTGTTTCTGGAAACTGTTATGCAGTTTTTGTTACAGTTTGTTTGAACTTCTATGCAGGTTTGGAGTTTTTGTGAATGTTTATGTTGTTGGCCTGTTTATTTGGTTTGGGAACTGTTAGGCAGTGAGTTTTGTGCAGGTTGTGCTGTTTGAAACTGTTATACAGTTTTGGTTACTGGCTCTTTGTTTGTACAGGTTTTCTGTGATGTTTGAGTTTGATAACAAGTTTGAGATTTCGTTGCAGTTTTGGCTGTGTGTTTGAACTGCTTGAAACTGTTGTGGGTAGGCTTTACAGTTTTGCAGGTTTGGAGTCTTGCAGCCTCAGGCTTGTTGCTTGAAACTGTTATATGGTTTTGGTAGTTTTATCACAGGTTTTTGGAGAGTGTTGCAGTTTTTGGCTGTGTGTTTGAACTGCTTGAAACTGTTATGCAGTTTTGACCTTTTGAAGAGAGTTGCCAATCTTTTCTGTTTGACAAAACTGACCCCCCTTTTTCTTCCAGCTTCATGATGTTATATCTTTGTGACTTGTGACAGATTAGCCTTGGTATCCAAACTGTACCATTCCAATAGGTGATATCTTTTCTCTCTTTATCTCTCAATGATAAAGCATTTTGCTTTTCCACTTTTCTGAAAAGTTTGCCTAAATCCCTGGAAAATGATGAAAAGCTGTGACAAGCCTTTTGCTTGTGATTTGGTTCACCATGCTTTGTACTTTTGGCCTGCTGCATTGTACTTTCTAGCTTTGCTTGACAGTTTGGCCTTGTTGCAATGTTTAGTTTTCCTTGGTTCAGTTTGCATCCAGTTGGCCTTATTTGTATTTGAACAGATTTGTTTTGCTTGCATTGCTGAGTTACTTGCCATGCTGTTACTACATTGTTACTGTCTTGCTTGGTCTATGTTTGCATTTGAACAAATTTGCTTTGTTTGCATTTGCGCACCTTGTTTGAATTTGAATAAATTTGATTTTGCATTCTTCTTTTTCATTTTTTATTTTTGTCTTTGTGAACCAAGAAGAGCAATCTTCTTGTGATTTGCAACGAGGAAAATAAAAACGTGATGAAAAATAGCACTCTGATTCCAAACGGCAAACTTTAATGATAAAAAAAATTTCTTTCTTTTTGTTTGAAAATTCTTGCTTGATGCTCAATCAACTGTGCTAATCCTTTTTTGTCTTTCTTTCACGTGAGTGTAAATTGGACGGTGACAAAGCAGAGGAAGTAGAAGACTTTGTGGCGAGCACGGGAGCAATGGAAGCTTAGGCTTAGAATTTTTTTCTTTGTAACTTAGGGATAAATATTCAAACAAATGTACTAATTTACTTTTCAAATACAATAAGTTGCACAACTTAAAGCATTTAAATAATAAACTATATTGTAAATTTTTTTGAAATAAATGAAAAAGTCTTTGTGAGATAATCTGATATCCAATAAAACTCTTCTACTGTCAATAACTTGCAATTCTTTCTTTGCATCTTCACTTAATCCTTTAAGATTCTCAGATCAAAATAATTGAAATTGCATTCCAATAATTCCAATACAAATAACTTAAACTTTTAAGTAATCCAATAACTTTGTAGTCTCGTAACCTTGCAACATCATTCCAATCAAAATACGCACTGTGTATTCCAATAAACAAGCAAACGTTTCATTCCATTAACAAAGCAAATGTCTTAACAGACGCACATTATCTGGTTAACCTGGATCAAACAAAAACTGAATATTCCAAATGACAGTCTCAGCTCCCATTTCTTGTCCCCGATAAATAGACCTTGAGAACAACCAGTAACCTTTCAGTAAGCTTGAAAAAGTGTGAAAACACGTGACAATTAATTGAATTTCTGAGAATTCAGTCTCATATGAGAAATGCGAGAGAAAAACCCTAATTCTCGATCTACTGCCAAAGAAAAATCTGTCTGATCGATTCCTGAGCCAATCTTGAAAATCTGAGAAAAATCCTAGGGTTGTGATTTCTTGTGAAAAATGGGAGGGAAAATTTTGGGGTACAACAGTAAGGAACACACTTTATGTATGCCTTATCTTCCGTTGCAGCAGGAGATTGTTTATTAGAAAGTTTAAAATTTGGAGCCGATAGAGTCACCAAAAAATTAGCACCTTTCATCTCAAATTCTTCAATAATGCATTCAACGTATCCTTTTTTACTCCAAAACAATTTCGGTTAGATCTTTCTCTTATAATCTTCATACCCATGATTTTCTTAGTAACTTCTAAGTCTTTTCTCTCAAAATCTTTACCGTGTTGAGATTTAACTTAGCTATCTACACCTTGATTCTTGAATCAATAATCATGTCATCAATATACAATATAAGATAAATATAATCACCTCAATGAAGCTTATGAATGTATATACAACAATCATAATCACTTTTAAAGAAACCTTGCTTTAACATAAACGAGTCAAACTACATATACCAATGGCAAGGAGATTGTTTCAATACATAAAGTGGTTACCTCAAGAGACATTCTTGACTCTGTTTACCCATAAACTAGTATACCTCATGTTGATACATATAGATTTCCTCATTCAAGTCACAGTGTAAGAATATTGTCTTAACATCAAGTTATTCTGATCCAAAATCACCATGAGCAATAAGAATTAATAACACCTTAATAGAAGTATGTTTTACTACTAGAGAATATACCTCAGTGTAGTCAACACCTTGTTTTTGTGTAAATATATTGATCAATAGCCTATCCTTATACCTTATATTATCATACTTGTTAGAATCCTTTTTTGTTTTGTACACCCACTTACAACCAATAACAATCGTTCTTTCAAACAATGAAACTGCCTACCATGTCTTATTTTTATCATGAGATTGCATCTTTTTCTCCACAACAATCAACCAACTCCCTCTCTATACTTGTCTCCGATAGCTTATTTGAATTTGGTCAGGTCATCTTCTTTAATGGACAGAGCGTATTACCTTGAGTTTACCTGCTCATAATGTTTCAAAGGTTTGTCTAACATAAACTTATTAACTGGTTTATAATTCCTCTTTAGCCTAATGGTGTTCAAATATTCATCATGTCGATGTTGTAATGTATATGTATTTTCTTGTTGAACCTCCTCACGATCAAGCTGCTTCTCCACCTAAACATGACTATAATATGGTTGGTCTTTAAATTCTATCTCGACAACTTGATTATTTGATATTTTAACATCATTATCATTATACACCTTATATTGTTCATCAAATGTATCATCCTTTCTAATAATAACTTTTAATCTTTTACACTTAAAAGGAAATAGCCTTTAACCTCTTTTACATATCCTATAAAGATAAATGTATTGGCTCTATTATCAAATTTGTTATCCTTAACATGATGATAGGTTGTGCATCTAAAAAAATTATTTTGTCATAATCATCATGTTTACTTGACCATACTATATAAGGCGTGTCTTCATCTAAACTATAATGTGGGGATCGATTTACTACGTAACAAGATATAGAAACAAAATTTGACCACCATTCTTAACCTAACATAGAATTAGAGATGATACACCTTGCTTTCTCAAGAAGTGTATGATTCAATGTTTATGTGACTCCATTATGTTGTGATGTGACTCTAATTGTCACGTGTCTCTAATTATCCATTATCTTGAAATGTTTTCCTAATCACATAACTTCTTGAAATCCCCCTAGGTATATTCTATACCATTATAAGACTTTATAGTTTTCAAATTTTTACCCATTCTTTTTTCAGTCATTGTTTTCCAACGCTTGAAAATATCAAATACCTCATTCTTATGCTTAAAGAAGCAAATCTAAGTATACTTGATTGCTAACAAATTAAATAAAGTACATGGAACCACCCTTATAAGTAACTTTAACTGTAACTTAAATATCAGTATGCATATAGTCTAAAAACCCTCTACTTTTGTGTTTGCTTGTTGAAAATGTCAAGTGATGTGTTTTGTCATAAACACAATTTTCACAAAATTCTATGCAGATTTTTTCATGCTCTTCAAGAAATATTTCCCACTGAGTAATGATGTACCATTTTATGACATGTGCCAAAGGCGTGGGTTCCATATCCTAGTGTATTATGCTTAATCTTTACTTCTACTCATTCCAATTGTCAAATCCCCCATGATTGTTTCACCTATAAGGAGATAACGATTTTTGTGACCTGTTCCCTTCGTCACAACAAACGAACCACATACAACTTTTAAAAATTTGTTTTCCATTACTATTTGCAACCATTTTCCTCTAGAACACCAATAAAAATAAGTTTTTTTTTTGCAAATTTGGAACATGAGTCGCATTCAACAGAGTTATCATTGTTCCGTCATGCATCTTGATTATTATTGTACCACGCCCCCATAATTTTACAGGCATGGTTGTTTCCCATTGAAACAAATTCACAATTTGTACTTTGGTAGATAATAAACCACTTCCTATTTATAAACATATGATGTGAGGCTCCTAAACTGAGCATCCACTTACCACAATTATCATGGTTTTTCTTTAATACTGGGAAACAATCATCCTCGTGATTCGAGACATAACTTGTCTATGACAAACCTTGTTGTTTATCTTTGAAGTTGGTGTCATTGTAGGCCTTCTACTTAAATAATATCTTATTTGGATAATTTTCTTTAAAGTTCCCAACCTTGTCACATTTAAAGCATGTTCTTTTTACATGAGCATTAGATTTTGATCTAGACTTCTCTCGTGTGTCTTGTCCTCTTTCATTAGTCATTTATCTAGTAACAATAAATCATTGAGCTTGTTCCCTATGTTGTCCCCCAATGGTAGACATCTCATTTGTCTAAATTTTTTAAATATTATCCTCTAAAATTGATGTTTTAATCTCGTCCATGATTAAAGTATCACTCGCAAGCATTAATGCCGAAATTTAATTTTCGCATGACTCTAGTAAGGAAAGAAGTAACATGAGTGTTTGGTCTTCTTAAATATTAACTTCTATATCCTTCAAGTTTGATATAATCCTGTCAAACTTGTTGACATAATCTCATATTGAGGTGCCTTCCTCCATTTTCCACGTATACAATTTGAATTTTAAGTAGATATGATTTGTTAGATTTTTTTATCAAGGAACTATTCTATAAATTTGACCACACATGAGTTGCTTTTGCTTTTTCATTTACCGAAAACATAATACCTATTTTAAGGAATAAGATTATGGATGCTTGTTGTTGTACCCCAAAATTTGCCCTCCCATATTCTTCAAAGTTTTTGACAAGCATCACCTCAAAGGGTTCAAAATCTACTCAAGGGGCTACACAGTCAACCACTCTCCTAGGCCAGTCAAACTAGGGTTTTGGTTCTTGCAAGAAAGTTGAGGTTTTCAAGGGCTCAATCAAGTACCATATGCTCATATACATTGTCAAGCATCTGCATGTCAAGTTTCAAGGCTCACAAGGTCAGGTTGCACAGTCAAAAACCCTAATTGCTCCACAGTCAACTATAGGGGTAAAATGGTCATTTGGCAGTCAAAAGTCAAAATTTTTGGTCAACATCTTATTTTGAAGCCACAATCATCATTTGGTCAAGTCTTGACCATGATTTCACAAGAATGGCTCAAAAATCATCAAGGTGTCAAAAGTTTCTATTTTTGGACAGTTGAAAAAGTCAACTGTAACTTGACCAAGGCATAACGTTTTCATGGTTCATCATAAAAATCCCATCCAATGCTCATCTTGAAGGGGAAGACATTTCCTACAACTCATCTTCACATTCCAAGTCCAAGAAATGCTCTCACAAAAAGTTATCAATTTCAACATTATAGGTCATTTTCAAAAGTCAACAAAAAGAGACTTTAAGTCAAAGACCATAACTTGAGATTGGTAAATCAAAATTACATGGGACCAAATACATTGGTTAGAGGACTTCAAGACCTTTCCAAAATGTCCAAGAACATGTTCATAGCCTCAAAATTGAGCAAGATATGCATTGGAGAAGTTGGGAAATTTTTGTGAAATGGCCAAAGTCAATTATCCTTGAAACTTCATTTTTGACAAAAGGGCCCCACTTTTTTCACTTGATTCAGCTTAGCCATGCCTCCCACGTGTCCCACAATTTATTTCAAGATTTAAAATTAATTTTTCCATTTTTATTTAATTTTATTTGATTTAATTCATTTTAAATCTTTAAATTCAAATAAAAATCAAAGAAATTAATGGAGGGATATATTTTGTGTTGAATAGCTTTGAATCACCTTGAAATACCTTCCAAATTCGTGCAAGGCCTATTATGGGCATAGAAATTCAAATTTTGACACAAAAGGCAAGTTGTTTCAATGTTGGTTATGGCAAAATCTCAAGCATAATTGCAATGGTTAAAGGCTCATCATGTGACTGATTCTCATTCATTACTACATATACAAGCCTTCCCAACCTCATTCAAAAAATAGTGTGTGCAGAAACGGCCAAGAGAAAACCAAAAATTATTCAAAAAGTGAGAGTTCTAAAACATAGTTGCGAGCATCTTCAGATCAAAATAAGCACGTGGTTCTATTCCTTGCCACATCCTGAAGCTAAAGCAACCTTTGCCAAGTCCTGAGGCTCATATCGTGCTGTAAGTTCTTCCCAGGTCCCCTATAATTTCCATATCATTTTTTTCATTGCTTTCATGTGCAGATTCTCAAAGGAGGAACACCATAAACCTCATCCAAAGCGCCAGCCATTTGTCATTAGTGCAGATCCAAAGGACAAAAGGTGCAGAATACCATACTCTGGAGTCAAGCGCGCTGCAAGCAATCAAGGAAAGTCAAACAGGGCTTCTTGCTAATGGGCCACAATTTCAGCATTGCACCTCCATTTCAGCCCACACCCCCTTTGGTTTTACTTCTTTTTTTATTTTGTTTTGTCATTTTTTCTTATTTTTAATTGCTAACCTTTTAATTATTTTTATTATTAACAATTAACTTAATTAACATATTTTCATAAAAATCAAAAAAATAGAATTACATCATTATTATTATTATTATTATTATTATTATTATTATTATTATTATTATTATTATTTTATTTTGTAAATAAACATTAACTAAAATAGTTTAATTAGGCCATTTTAATTCCTTTTCTTAAAAAATTAAAATAAATCTAGAATTAGGTAAAAGTTAACTTTTAATTTTATTCCATTTCTTTTATTTCATAAAAACACAAAAACAAAAAATATTTTCTTTTAATTAAATTAATTAATTAGTCATTAGTTAGTTTTAATTTCACTTTAATTACAAAAAAGACAAAAAAAATCAATTTCTTTTCTAAAAGGGTCAACACCCTTAAGACATTCCCGATTCTTCTTTCGCGCGCATTTTAATTTCAATTCCTTATTTTGGATTATTATGTAATTGCCTCCGGATGTAATAGTAATTAGGACTTTTACTGTTTTTATTTACTTTCCGTACTTATTTACCAAAAACGGGTCTTTGTAATTTTTGGCGATGTATAGACCCGCGCCTTGTAATAGCGTAGGATTTATGTTTCCGCAATTTACTTTCCGCACCCCTTAACTGCTAAACTTGCATGAAAGAATGTATGTAAATAAAAACAACTCGTAGCTCACTAATAACATGTACAAAAACATAACATGAAAACAACACACAATACACACACCACTTCTAGGGTACGCCTCACTCGTTGCCTTCGAAACGTGGTCATCAAGTATAGGACGTCTTAGCGGTCCTTATGTCCATGATCCAGTTGCCTCAAAACAGTTGCCCCGAAACAGTTGCCTCGAAACAGTTCCCTCGAACAGTTGCCTCGAAATGGTTGCCTCAGATTAAAAAAAGGATCAAGGACATAAGGGTAGCTTCTAAGGTGTCCTAACTGTTGCTTCGGTGACCACACTGTCCCTACACTCGAATTGACCCGAACACCTCCAACGGTGGTGCTACCTACCTCTCAATGGTGGGATGGCACTACCTTAAGGACTTCTACACAGCTTAATTCCTTAGGGTAGGTAGATTACTCATAGATATTTGCTCTTTTCAAAAACAAAACAAAATACTTTTCACACCTTACACTTTCAAAAGCTTTCAAAACAAATTTTTCAAACACTCTTGAGGACAGATACAAGAGTTATTCAGAAATCTTTCCAAGAAACTTTTTCAAAACCCACACACATTTGAAAAGCAAACATTTTGAAAACATAAGAGCAAGTACCTAAGAGCCCGTGGATAACCACGGATAGAAAGGGTGCTAACACCTTCCCTTTCTATAAATCTACCTCCCGAACCGAGAAACATTCTCATAAGGAATTTTTCTGTGCTTTTGTCCTTTCCATGTTGGAGAACATAAAAGACGGTGGTGACTCTTGCTTACCGCGACATTTCGCGAAACCAGCTAAAAAACAGTCAGTTCTATTTCCACCGATCACAGAACTGGCGACTCTGCTGGGGAGAACTTTAAAGTGAGGTGTACCTTAGGATAGCTCATACTTATGTTTTCAATTGCCTGATTTATGTGCTTTAAAATTATTGGGTCTGTCTTGGGAGTTATATATATCCTAACTCGGATCTGGGGGATACCTTCTTAGAAAGTAGCAACAAGACTGTGAGGGAACTGTGCGGGGTATACCGACACGGTTGAAGCAGTCTGCTACGTTGATGTGGCACTTTGGTGAGTACCGGTAACCCTTGAGTCAAGTCAAGGAGAGTACGGGGCCGCCGCGTGGTGTCGTGAAGCATCAACTGACCTTAGGAACCTTAATTGAACCATCTTGGCCTCTTTAGGGTAGTGAGATAACTGACTTTGGTGCAGTCCGAAGTTGGTTGATACTCGATACTACACTCATTGAGGGTTGTTTTCTTGGAATATTTTGATCGCCAGTTCAGTGGCTAAATCGAAACGACGAACACAGAAAACAATCCAATGATATTGAGATCCTTAGAACTCGGTTACTTTTGATAGGACAGGTTTTTGAGCCCACCAACTTCAAGAGGGTAGTACCCCAAACTTCATGCTGGCCTAAACTCTAAGGGCTCTCTTGTGTGACTTGTGTGCCTTCAAACTTGACTACTTGCATACTTGTTATCTAACACACAAGTTTCTTGCAGGTTTTGTTTACAGTCCTTAATCTGGGCTCATAACAGGGTCTACTTATACCACTCCATGCATAGCATAACATCATACCATTGCATGCATCCTACATAAGGACTAATCCATTTCAAGGACCTCAAGGGTTTTGTGATGCAGGTCATGATGAATCAAACTGTCTAGCAAGGGGCAAAGGGGATTTATTTTCCTCTAGCCAAGGATAATGACTTGAGTCAGGGGCTATGACCCACTCGATATGGTGAGCCTTGACTCTTGAAGAAGGACTCTCAATAATATGCAGTTCCTTCAATCAAGCCACCGGATTCAAATTCTAACAAGCTTCTTTGTTTATCCCGCGAGGTCCTTGAAAACATTGCATGCATATCATACATATCATTGCATTACAGGTACACTTGTTGCAGGTCACTTACCTTCTTCGCTGTTTATTTCAGCAGTCATCATGAATCCTGAATCATCCAATGGACAAGATATCAAGGCCCTCCAGGCCCAGAATGCCCAGTTCCAGGAGTTGATTATGAGCCTAGCCCAGGGTCAAAAGGAATTGAAGACTCTGATTCAGAAGAAGAAGAACAAGAGGACTGTTTTGTTCAACCCTAGACGCAGATCTGGGAACACACTGCAGATTGAAGCTGAGAGGACTACTCCATCTGTGGGGGAAGGTAGTCAACAAGGGAGAGAGGTTCCTAGTCCCGTAGTCTCTGACACCGAGACGGACTTCAATGATGAACAATACCCTCTTGCTGAGGACATGTACAAACAGCTGGAGGATCGGTTAAATGCTATGGAGATTCAACGTGTGCCTGGGTTGGACTTTGGAGACCTAGGCTTATCTTCTGGGGTGGTGATCCCTCACAAGTTCAAGGCACCTGCCTTTGCAAAGTACGACGGGGTTTCCTGTCCTAAGCTGCACCTCCGTTCATACGCAAGGAAGATCCAGCCCTACACGGCAGACAAAAATCTATGGATCCATTTCTTCCAGGAGAGTCTTTCAGGGACTCAGCTCGATTGGTTCTATCAGTTGGATGGAACCAGTATTCGTAACTGGGAGGACCTGGCAACTGCTTTTTATAAGCAGTATCAGTATAATGCCGACCTCGCTCCCACACGTACCCAACTCCAGGGTATGTCACTTGGGACGAGTGAAGGTTTTAAGGAGTATGCGCACAGGTGGAGAGATCTGGCTGGAAGGGTGCAGCCGCCCTTGACTGACCGTGAGCTTGTTGACATGTTCTTGGGGACCCTGTCTGGTACCTTCTTCAACCATCTGATTGGAAATTCTTCTGCTAGGTTTACATATTTGATCTTGACCGGGGAGAGGATCGAAGCTGGCATCAAGGCTGGAAAGATTCAAGAAGCTGCACCTTCTGATACTCACAAAAAGCCTTACACTGGGAAGAAAGAGGCCAATGCTGCATACAGCCAAAAGGGTCGCCATGATCAACATGTAGGGGCAGTCCAGATCTCTAATCCTAGGCCTGCTCAACAAGGACAGGGGCATCAACGTAAGGAGGTCGCACCCAAGAGACAATTCACTAAAATCAACATGTCACTGGATCAAGCGCTACTGCAAATGTTGAAGGCAGGGCTGATTACCTTGAGGGCTCCTCTCCGGAATCCAAACACCTCTGCTCCCAACTACCATCCTAATGAGAGGTGCGCATACCACTCCGATAGCCCGGGTCATACCACGGACAACTGCTGGCCTTTGAAGAACAAGATTCAAGACATGATCGACGCCGGAGAGATTCAGTTTGAAGCGTCAGAGACTCCAAACATAATCAATGCTCCTTTGCCCAATCATTGAAGACTTTTGTTTATTTGAATTTCCGAGTTGTAATTTTTTGCTTATACAAACAATTAAATGTCATAGAGAACTCTTTTATTTCATTAATGCACGTCACATGTCTGTTTTTGAATTAATCCAATTATTTTCACTATATTCACATTGCTTTCATATTTTTTGTGATGTCCAACTCTCGGTTAATAATTCTAAGCCTCTTGAGGGAGGATGACGAAAACAATATCACAATTTACAGTATGCTTTTGAACAGACCCCGCTGATGAGGTACAGGCATTGTTTCAAATCCTAAACACTGGAGTTATAAGGAAGATAATCCCTCGTTACCCCCTTTTTTGAGCCAAAGAAGTAGGAGTTTTCTTTTCACAAAAAATTAAAACCCTTAATCATAACCTGGGGCAGAGTAGTTCTCTCAGTTGGTCCAAGTGCACAACGAATGGCACCAAAGGAATCCTTACAAAACAAAAGACAGTGATGGCTCCGAATAATCATAAAGACAGGCAGTCATTATCTCCCAAAAATAAAAACCCATAAGTCAAAACCTATGAAGGAGACTTACAAAACTGGGGCATCCCGCTGACTGTAAATCACAAAAGAAACAGTTCAGGCAAAAATAGGGATAACGAAATCAAAAAAGAAAGAGGTCCTACAAACCTTCAACACAAAAGGAAATGACTGCCTATCCAAAATAAAATTTCAATATCCGAACCATCACTGGTATATCAAAGCAAAGACTCAAACAAGGTCTAACGTACGATCAACTGAGTTTAGGTTTGAAGAACATCACGAAGAGCGGGTGGGTACAAATAAAATTTGAGCCTTTAACCTTTGTTTCTTAAACCATTGAACCAGGCCACGGTATAACCCTTAAAAGTCCTAGCTGAGGCATGGGTTAGTTCAAAAGCATACTGTTACAAAGGTATCCTGACTCCTTAAGGCTCACTGTAAAATCCTGAGTTGACATCACATTCTACAAAATTTGCTTGTTTTACTGAAAAAATACATTTTCAAAAACTTAAAGACAGACATGAGCTTTGCATTTTAATATAACATTGCTTGCATATGACTATTTGTTTGAACAACATAGAAGTTCGCACGACGAATGTCTAATGAACAAAAGCACCTCCAATCAAGGGGCATGGCATGATCATTGTCCATCATCTGGGGCAGTTAAGTCAAGATTCAGAGAACCTCTCAAAAGGCCAACCAACTTGGGGCAAATCTCCATCTGGATCACTTGGGGCATTGGACATGAATTCCAGCGACGAATCTTGCACGATCAACATTTTCTGGTAGTACGACAACATAACACTACTGACGGTGACAACTCCCTGCATTCTGAGCACGGACATAGTCGAAAAAAAATACTAGGCATAATCAAAGACCCGCTAGGTTGACACACCTAGGCAAAAATAAGGGCTTCTCGGCGAACCAAAAGTGTTCGGGTAAAAATAAGGGATGAAAATGAAAATTTTGTACACCCGACAAGTCGGAAACCTGAAAAGGCGGCTTGGGCAAAAACGGGTATCCCGGTGGACTGAAAACCCGAAAGGGTGGTCCAGGCAAAAGTTAGGGATCAAAGCGTACGACTATGTCCCAGCATCTCGTCACTTGCCTACCAGAAGAAGATTTGTCAATCGGCAGTCCTCAAGCACCTCTACAGGTACCTTCTCCCACAGAAACTGGGGCAATAAGAGTCGCCCAAACTGTACAGCTGCTTTCCTCCAGGTGTAAGGTAGATTCAGTTGAAGAATTTGACCAAGATGCCTCCACTCCCCTCAGAGTAAGTCAAGACTCAACAATACTCTCCCTGAGCAGAGTTGGTCTCCCACAAGCCCTACAAGGCACAGTATCTCCGGCGAGTCAACAACGCTCTCCCCAAGCAGAGTTAGCCTACAGTCAGCCTTGCGGAAGTTGGGTATCCCCGGAAGATCTCAATATTCCCCAGCGGAGTATACAGATGTTCCTAAGCAAGCATCCCCGGCAGTCTTAATATAAGATTGTTCCCCGGTGGAATCAAGACACCCCAGTGGAGCCACTTCCCCAGTGCAATCTCAAAAGTTTCCCCAGGAGAGTTGAACCATCTCCCCAGTAGATTCTGGAAGCTTATCCCCAGTAGATTCTGGAAGCTTCTCCCCTGCAGAGTACATACGTCTCTCCCCCGGCTTTATTCAAAGGTTATTTCCCCACCAAGATATAACTGGGTTACCCTCAGCTAAAAACCACGGAAAGATCGTCCTCGGCGAAGTTCTTCCTACCCCCCAGCGGAGTTCATCAAAGCTTCCAACATAACATATCAACGGAATTCCCAACAGAGTTCTCATCAAAACCTCAGCGAAGTATCTCTTCCCCGCAGAGTAATCTCTCCAACAAGTTTATTCCCCAACGGAGTCATCTTCTCCTACTGGTTTATTCTTGCAACCATCATCCCCAGCAGAAACGAAGAACTCTGTTCTTCAACATCAGCCCAAGATTCAACTTCCCGGCATTCGTCAAGGGTTTATTTTCCTAGGCGTAAATACATTCATAAACATATCACCTTTCATACATCTTGCTTACATACACAATGCATGCACATACGCATCATATCACACAATCTCATTTCTCCCTTAGAGCATCATGACATCATGCATTGCACAACTGATGTTTTTCCTTTTTTAGGAAAAAGGTCAATCCAAAGACGATTACTATCAACTGTTGCAATTCCAGATTCGATACCTGCATCTAGCCAGGGCATATCTGTGAGCGATTGATTGTGGATTCGATACCTGTATCTAGCCAGGGCATATCTACATTAAAGAGATAGCTGGGAAATGCTCCAGATATGGATGCTGTTCTTTTGCTTATTCATATTTTCTCTTCAGAGATGGCTTAGAAATGCTCCAGAGATGGACGCTATTCTGTTGCTTATTCAGAGTTACTTGTTCAGAAATAGTTCAGAGATGCTCCAGATGGATGCTATTCTGTTGCTTATTCAGGGCTTCTTTTCAGATATAACTTAGAGATGCTCCAACCACGGATGCTATTCTATTGTTTATTCAGAGATTCCTTCTAGATATAGTTCAGATATGACCCAGGCATGGCGACGTTCTGATACTTATTCCAGATTTCCTTTCAGAGATAGCTTGGAAATGCTCCAGATATAGATGCTGTTCTTTTGCTTATTCAAGACTCCTTCTAGATATAGTTCAGATGTGACCCAGGCATGGCGACATTGTGATACTCATTCCAGATTTCTTTTCAGAGATAGCTTGGAAATGCTCCAGATATGGATGCTGTTCTTTTGCTTATTCAATACTCCTTCTAGATATAGTTCAGATGTGACCCAGGCATGGCGACGTTCTGATACTCATTCCAGATTTCCTTTCAGAGATAGCTTGGAAATGCTCCAGATATGGATGCTATTCTTTTGCTTATTCAAGACTCCTTCTAGATATAGTTCAGATGTGACCCAGGCATGGCGACGTTCTGATACTTATTCCAGATTTCCTTTCAGAGATAACTTAGAAATGCTCCAGATATGGATGCTGTTCTTTTGCTTATTCAAGACTCCTTCTAGAGATAGTTCAGATGTGACCCAGGCATGGCGACGTTCTGATACTCATTCCAGATTTCCTTTCAGAGATAGCTTGGAAATGCTCCAGATATGGATGCTGTTCTTTTGCTTATTCAAGACTCCTTCTAGAGATAGTTCAGATGTGACCCAGACATGGCGACGTTCTGATACTCATTCCGGATTTCCTTTCAGAGATAGCTTGGAGATGCTCCAGATATGGATGTTGTTCTTTTGCTTATTCAAGAATCCTTCTAGAGATAGTTCAGATGTGACCCAGGTATGGCGACATTCTGATACTTATTCAGATTTCCTTTCAGATATAGCCTAGAGATGCTCCAGATCCGGACACTATTCTATTGCTTATTCATATTCAAACTTCTAAAAGACAACTTAGAGATGCTCCATCCCGGATGCTATTCTATTGTTCAGTCCAGATACGATCCAGATTCGGATGACATTCTGTTACTCATGCAGTATGGATATACCCCAGACACGGCGATCATTCTACCATTTATTCAGACGTCAGCAATCAGGCACATACTAGATATGCTCCAGACACGGAAGCTATTCTATTTCTTATTCAGATTCACCTATCCACCATCTTTCCAAATGGCATCTATAAGCCCATTCCCGACAAGGTTCTGTCACACTTTCAGATGGCATCTTTAAGCCCATCCTCCCATCCATCATCTCTCCAAATGGCATCTGTAAGCCCATTCCCGCTGTCACACTGCTGATACTCTACTATGTGAGTGCAAATTTCTGGGCACTCTAGTGTTCAATCATCTTCCACCCTCGGATCACGAAAGGCACACAAGCCAATCTACATCCTCAGGTCTAAGAAGATTGAATAGGGGCAACTGTTGTACCCCAAAATTTACCCTCCCATATTCTTCAAAGTTTTTGACAAGCATCACCTCAAAGGGTTCAAAATCTACTCAAGGGGCTACACAGTCAACCACTCTCCTAGGCCAGTCAAACTAGGGTTTTGGTTCTTGCAAGGAAGTTGAGGTTTTCAAGGGCTCAATCAAGTACGATATGCTCATATACATTGTCAAGCATCTGCATGTCAAGTTTCAAGGCTCACAAGGTCAGGTTGCACAGTCAAAAACCCTAATTGCTCCACAGTCAACTGTAGGGGCAAAA
This sequence comes from Vicia faba, assembly GCA_948472305.1. NCBI lineage: Eukaryota > Viridiplantae > Streptophyta > Magnoliopsida > Fabales > Fabaceae > Vicia > Vicia faba. The sequence goes on from OX451736.1 coordinate 1,233,206,299, forward strand.
TGGTCATTTGGCAGTCAAAAGTCAAAAATTTTGGTTAACATCTTATTTTTAAGCCACAATCATCATTTGGTCAAGTCTTGACCATGATTTCACAAGAATGGCTCAAAAATCATCAAGGTGTCAAAAGTTTCTGTTTTTGGACAGGTGAAAAAGTCAACTGTAACTTGACCAAGGCATAACATTTTCATGGTTCATCAGAAAAATCCCATACAATGCTCATCTTGAAGGGGAAGACATTTCCTACAACTCATCTTCACATTCCAAGTCCAAGAAATGCTCTCACAAAAAGTTATCAATTTCAACATTATAGGTCATTTTCAAAAGTCAACAAAAAGGGACTTTAAGTCAAAGACCATAACTTGAGATTGGTAAATAAAAATGACATGGGACCAAATACATTGGTTAGAGGACTTCAAGACCTTTCCAAAATGTCCAAGAACATGTTCATAGCCTCAAAATTGAGCAAGATATGCATTGGAGAAGTTGGGAAATTTTTGTGAAATGGCCAAAGTCAATTATCCTTGAAACTTCATTTTTGACAAAAGGGGCCCACTTTTCCACTTGATTCAGCTTGACCATGCCTCCCACGTGTCCCACAATTTATTTCAAGATTTAAAATTAATTTTTCCATTTTTATTTAATTTTATTTGATTTAATTCATTTTAAATCTTTAAAATTCAAATAAAAATCAAAGAAATTAATGGAGGGATATATTTTGTGTTGAATAGCTTTGAATCACCTTGAAATACCTTCCAAATTCGTGCAAGGCCTATTATGGGCATAGAAATTCAAATTTTGACACAAAAGGCAAGTTGTTTCAATGTTGGTTATGGCAAAATCTCAAGCATAATTGCAATGGTTAAAGGCTCATCATGTGACTGATTCTCATTCATTACTATACATACAAGCCTTCCCAACCTCATTTAAAAAATAGTGTGTGCAGAAACGGCCAAGAGCAAAACAAAAAATTATTCAAAAAGTGAGAGTTCTAAAACATAGTTGCGAGCATCTTCAGATCAAAACAAGCACGTGGTTCTATTCCTTGCCACACCCTGAAGCTAAAGCAACCTTTGCCAAGTCCTGAGGCTCATACCGCGCTGTAAGTTCTTCCCAGGTCCCCTATAATTTCCATATCATTTTTTTCATTGCTTTCATGTGCAGATTCTCAAAGGAGGAACACCATAAACCTCATCCAAAGCGCTAGCCATGTGTCATTAGTGCAGATCCAAAGGACAAAAGGTGCAGAATACCATACTCTGGAGTCAAGCGCGCTGCAAGCAATCAAGGAAAGTCAAACAGGGCTTCTTGCTAATGGGCCACAATTTCAGCATTGCACCTCCATTTCAGCCCACACCCCCTTTGGTTTTACTTCTTTTTTTATTTTGTTTTGTCATTTTTTCTTATTTTTAATTGCTAACCTTTTAATTATTTTTATTATTAACAATTAACTTAATTAACATATTTTCATAAAAATCAAAAAAATAGAATTACATCATTATTATTATTATTATTATTTTATTTTGTAAATAAACATTAACTAAAATAGTTTAATTAGGCCATTTTAATTCCTTTTCTTAAAAAATTAAAATAAATCTAGAATTAGGTAAAATTTAACTTTTAATTTTATTCCATTTCTTTTATTTCATAAAAACACAAAAACAAAAAATATTTTCTTTTAATTAAATTAATTAATTAGTCATTAGTTAGTTTTAATTTCACTTTAATTACAAAAAAGACAAAAAAAAATCAATTTCTTTTCTAAAAGGGTCAACACCCTTAAGACATTCCCGATTCTTCTTTCGCGCGCATTTTAATTTTAATTCCTTATTTTGGATTATTATGTAATTGCCTCCGGATGTAATAGTAATTAGGACTTTTACTGTTTTTATTTACTTTCCGTACTTATTTACCAAAAACGGGTCTTTGTAATTTTTGGCGATGTATAGACCCGCGCCTTGTAATAGCGTAGGATTTATGTTTCCGCAATTTACTTTCCGCACCCCTTAACTGCTAAACTTGCATGAAAGAATGTATGTAAATAAAAATAACTCGTAGCTCACTAATAACATGTACAAAAACATAACATGAAAACAACACACAATACACACACCACTTCTAGGGTACGCCTCACTCGTTGCCTTCGAAACGTGGTCGTCAAGTATAGGACGTCTTAGCGGTCCTTATGTCCATAATCCAGTTGCCTCGAAACAGTTGCCCCGAAACAGTTGCCTCGAAACAGTTTCCTCGAACAGTTGCCTCGAAATGGTTGCCTCGGATTAAAAAAAGGATCAAGGACATAAGGGTAGCTTCTAAGGTGTCATAACTGTTTCTTCGGTGACCACACTGTCCCTACACTCGAATTGACCCGAACACCTCCAACGGTGGTGCTACCTACCTCTCAATGGTGGGATGGCACTACCTTAAGGACTTCTACACAGCTTAATTCCTTAGGGTAGGTAGATGACTCATAGATACTTGCTCTTTTCAAAAACAAAACAAAAATACTTTTCACACCTTACACTTTCAAAAGCTTTCAAAACAAAATTTTCAAACACTCTTGAGGACAGATACAAGAGTTATTCAGAAATCTTTCAAAGAAACTTTTTCAAAACCCACACACATTTGAAAAGCAGACATTTTGAAAACATAAGAGTAAGTACCTAAGAGCCCGTGGATAACCACGGATAGAAAGGGTGCTAACACCTTCCCTTTCTATAAATCTACCTCTCGAACCGAGAAACATTCTCATAAGGAATTTTGCTATGCTTTTGTCCTTTCCATGTTGGAGAACACAAAAGACGGTGGCGACTCTTGCTTACCGTGACATTTCGCGAAACCAGCTAAAAAACAGTCAGTTCTATTTCCACCGATCACACTTGTGTTTTGAGATTTAATTTTTCCAATCCTCATCTTTCATACTCACAAATTTTTGTTCTTTTCCTGCTAATGTCTTGGGCCACTTTTGTGAAATAAGCAGGGTTTTTATATGCATCTTCCAATAGAAAAAATTATTCTTTCCATTGAATTTTTCAATTTTATATTTACCAACTTTGACTGATTCGCCTGTATAAGTTATTATATTTGATAACACATTTTTTTACCACTCTAGAATTTGACAATTGGCTCTCATACCAATTGTTGGAGGCGCAACAAAAATTTAACTTCTAATAAAGATATGAAATAAAACTCTTATTAAAGTTGAACAAGATAATAATGTAGCCTAAATAATAAATTATATTGATAAATAAAAATGTCTAAAGAATAAAGATATAACTTCATAAAATGAAACTCATTTTGTTACACTTTATGTATTTCTGTTGTTGTTATAGTGACAAACACGAACTTAAATTTATATAATAATTTACATACTGTACATCCGGAAATAACAGGCCCTACCGGGTAGTGTAATCGACATGGAGAAAGGGATGAACTAGTAAACGACTTAAGGTGAAGATACCAGGGTATAACATGACGAAGGGAGTACCAGATGTCCCATAAGCTCAGGTAGCGGCTTGCCCTTGTTGTCAACTTAGATGAGGAAGATGACCGGGTAGCGTCTGCTTGTAACTGATCACCTTCTCGGCCCATTTAAAGCCTGTAACCGCTGGCGGCACATTCATTGCTACGTTACATAGCACTAATCATCTTCATTCATGGAGACGACAGTGGTTACACAGTTATGGTACTCAAGAGTCCCTCATTAATTGAGGCTCTTGATAAAGCCAAGACACCCACTATATAAAGAGGCTTCTTCCAGAGGGATAAGTAAGACATTCATCTTGGAACACATGTATCATTTCCATAGCTCCTAAATCCCCCAATAACCTCATAAACTCACTCTGGTAGGCTTTCCCTAGTTTCCTTCTGGGAAGTCAGCCGAATATTTATTCTACACAAGAACATTGGCACCCACCTTGGGGCCTTGGTAAAATTATTCCTAGGCCGCACCTCAATTTACCTCATGCAGAATGTCATCACCTAAAGACCCCCCAGACATGGCGCAACTACTAGCCATGGTGGAGGTCCTAAGGCAGTAGAATGAAACTCTGCAGGACAACATCACAGACCTATAAAAAGAAGCGTAGGGGATGACAGTCTGAAAGAGGAGCTTATGGAGCCTCAACCTCTATCACAAGATATCTGGGACGACCAAGTCCCAAAGAACTTTAAATCACCATCATTGACAACATATGACGGAAAAACTGACCCTCAAGAGCATGTGATCGCCATCAACAACCAAATGGCAATAATCGGCTCCACTGATTCATTGAAATGTAAACTGATGGCCGACACCTTCAAGGACGTGGCCCTGCGATGATACATGAGCTTACCACAACTCTCTGTGGCAAGATACACGGACCTAACGAAGAAACTAATCCAACACTTCTCTGCTAACAAACATCATAAGGTGTCCACGATGTCCCTGTTCAACATCCGACAAGGTCAGTCATAATCTCTCAGAGAATAGCTGGCCCGGTTCAATGAGGAGACCATAAAAGTGTCTCAACCCAACCAAGATTTGTTTGTGCGAGCATTCCAACACGACCTCCAAGCAGGACAATTCAATGAGTCCTTATCCCAAAAGCTTGCGTCCGACATAAATGAAATCATCACTAGGGCATACTGCTACATAAAGGGCAATGAGAGAAATTTGGAAAAGAAGATGCAAAGATGGAATGCATGCAAAAGAAAACACGTGGAAAAGAAGGAAATATATACAAAATTTTACTCGGCTGAGCCTCGTGACCAGATGCATACATATCCTTTTTAAGGAATCAGAGTGCCGTAGTTCGGCTCCTGCCGCAACTCGACCTTTGGAGACTCACACATTAGCATAGAAGTGAATTAACATTTTATTTTTGAAAAGTTGATTAGTTTTTATACAAAGCCCGAAGGCAGAAAAAAGGTTTGAGTTGGTTGGTTTTTTTTACCTTGAAAGAGGATTTGATAGTTGTTAGATGTTTTATGCATTTGCCAAGAAAAATGTTTTAGTCTTAAGGATGCAAAAAGAAAGAAAAATGACTAAGGGAGACTACCCTAAATATAATCTCTAATGTTGTCATACAATGATGTCCCTATGGTCGAGATGAAAAGGGGAAATCTCTACCTACGTTAGCATGCATGGATACCTATCCTAATGTCTAGCTCGAAAGCTACCCCAATCGAGCGATCCTAAGGGAACATACAAAGGTTCAAATCCTAAGGGAACATGACATATAGAAGGATGAAAAGCAAACAAGCAATCGACAAGATCAAGAGAGCACACACATGTTATGAGAAGCGCACGCTAGCTCAAGTCATAAAGGCCTAACCAAGATATTGCGCATCGAGGTAGGAATTGGGAAGCTTTAGCCAATGGGTCATAACAACCGAGGCAAACAAGCAGGGTAGGAAATGGGAAGCTTTAGCCAAGGGGCCATATCAACTGAAGCAAATAAGCGGGGCATGATATATGAAGCTTTAGCCAAGGGGACATATCAACTGAGACAAACAAGCTATCTGTGGGAACAAAAATGTCTATATCGTGGTATCATATTACTAGGTAAGAAGAGTAAGGGGGAAAGTGATAAACACAGAGCGTCAATGTTAACCAACGTGAGTTCAAGACAAAGTGTGGGGAATCGATTACAAATCCATATTTCATCTGACCGACTCGATAAAAAAAGTTCACACTCCAAAGCATCATGGTGCATCACACACTAAGGATGACACAGACTAGAATGTACGGGGGTTCATTGCGAACCCTTTTCTGCTCAACTTATTTGAGGAATTATCAAGGGGAATGGGAATGGGCGCTTCTTTTTGAGGTCTTTAGGAAAAAATGTAAACACACAGCAAAAATGCCTACTTTGAGGTAGGTATTTAAACAAACCACAAACACAATTAGCAAACAAGTGCATAATTTCCTTAAATAGGTCCTTAAATAAATCAAAGAAGTTCCTGACATGATCAGCAATGGAAGTGCCCGTCATACATATTTATCCTACATATCATGTCATCAGGAAACTGTAAAATGCAGTAAAAAGTGTGAGAGATAAAGGAAATAAATCAGACCACCAATCGAACAAAAGCGTATCACTAAAGTGACAACAATAAGAAATCCAGAGAACCTCGAAAGAGCTAGCATCAACAATAAACAAAGTCAGAATATGCGTCGAAGCATCAAAGCGCCATAATGTGACATGAATTACAAGTGATGTGTATCAGACACAATCACATAAGCAAGTATCCTGCAAAGAAATGCAATCCAGACAGAAATAATAATCATATGTGCTTCATAGCACGAGGACAATGCAAGATCGCATCGAAAATGCGCTTGTGTCTCACAAATAAAGTGAAACACAAAATAAATCGAGAAATGAATCAGTGTCCCACAAATAAAGCGGAACACGGAGAAAATAGCATCGTCATAAATTCTTTGGTAATTCCTTACACAAACTAGAAAGCACGTTAGTAATAACAAGCAAACATAACCGAAAGTTGCGCGAGTAGCTACATGACATGAAAAATAGAAGATAGATGAAAACGGTAATAGTTATGCTAAAATGCAAACAGAATCAATCAGAAACAAGCAAAACCAAATGCAATAGCATGCAATCAACCAAACAAACATGAACATGTATTAAGTGAAATTCCACACACAAAGCACATAGTAAACGAAGTCAAATAACGCGAAAATCAGAAAATAGGCGTGCGGAAAAATTGAAACGGAATAAAAAAAATTGCATAGTAACTTACAAACGGACCAACAGACTTAAAAATGCAAACAATTTGGATTAATTAAAACTAGAAGTATGACTTCCATGCACGGGAAGCAACAAAACAGTAGAAAAAGTCAGCTCGGAATTTGATGAAAATGGCATGGTCACTTGCAAACGCGTCAACAGATTCAAAAATGTATCCGGTTTGAATTAATTCTAATTCGAAATATGACTGTTAGAGTGTTTTATAATACAAGGAAAAAACTTTAACACATGAAAAATAATAGTCCGAAATCAAATAAAAACCACACGGATGACACAAAAATCACTTACCGGTCCAAGATACATCACCACAAAATATGCACATGTTGCAACTCAAGAATTCTCACCAAGAATCCATATAAACAAGCATTTATTCCAAGCATGAAATATAATTCAAGAATTGATGTAATTGGCTTCAATTCAGTGTTTCAATGTCAAAAGAGATGTGAATCAATATTTTGCCTCAAGTCACAATCACATCAATTAATGAATTGGCATAAGTTAGCAATATGACATGAGTTTCAATAGGCACATCAAATTAACAAAAACAGTCCGGAAACACAAATTCAATCCAACAACTGCAATCCGAAATCACAACATCTATACAATCCAAGAATTGACATAATTCAATCCAAATCGGTTTTTAGTATCGAAAAAGTAATGAAGCATCCATTTAAAATTCACAATTATGTTAATTCTTGAATTCACCTACATCACATTAAGCTTCACAAAAATCTCAATAATCCGGATTTATGCGCTAACACAAAATTCAACACAAGTAGCAACAGAAATATCAAGATCCACAACAAATCTCAAGCAATTCAACCAATTTCAGTTTTAGGCATTATTCACAAATTAATACCAATTCAAAGATCTATCAATTCACAAAAATTATCACAAATCTTGAACTCAAGAAATTCACTCAAGCATTTTATCAAACATTTGATCCATAGAAATCATCTAATTTAAATCTCGTCCAATTCCATGAATAAAATTCAAGATCTAAGAAAATCACATAATCATAATTCACCTCAATTCCCAATAATCAATAACATACATCCATTATCAAGAATTGTTACCTATTGAAGCTTAGAGGAAGAAATTGAAGAATAGTTCAAGGAGATGAAGATGATGATGTTGTGAGACGAGGATGAGGAGAGACGAGAGAGTGTCCATGAGCAAGGGGAAAATAGAGTGAATATGCGATGGAGGAGAGGCCGTAGACGGAGGGCAGATCACTAGAGGGAGGTGGCACCGTAGCGACGGTGGTGGTGTGGGAGAGAGAGGCCGTGAGTTCTTCTTGGAGGGAGAGAGATAATTTTCTTCTCTTGGATTTTTGTGTTGTTGTGTTGTTATGAGATTGAGAGAAAAGTAAGAGAGTAAAGAGAATAGAATGATACGTTTTTGGTGGAAAATGAGATTATGATAGTCCCCTTGTAAAATTTTGGAATTAAAATATATATAGTTTGGCTCCAAAGTGGTGTTTGACTTTCTTTTTTTGTCTTTTTTGATGCATACTCGATACAAAACCCAATCCTCATAATAATAAGTGTGAAATCAAGACCTGCAGTCAACAACAAAATCGTCCACGACGAAATGTGTGACGCAATGCAAAATGAACATACATGATACAATAAAAATTGAGTGAGTTCGACAACTTTAAGTGATGAGACCTCAAATAAAAAATTATAAAAGTGGATTTTTCAGCTTATTTAGAGCTTAAGTGACAACAATATGCCTCTCGGAGCAAGATACATAATTGGGACATGGATTAAAGTTTTAGATGATAAAATTTTTGACGCAATGCAAAAAGAACAGGCTCAATCGGATAAACAACAAGGAAGTTATGAATTTTTGAAGTTTCACCGATGCGTATCAAAATGAATCAAAACAACTTTTTCTCAATTAATTTCAATGTTCAGTCCGGAAAAACGCCTTGAACTATAATGCTCCGATCAAAATTTGAATTTGGAATCTGAAGCAAACTTGTAGCTAACATCATTTGTGAAATTATTCCGAAAGAACCGTTTCGATACAATAAAAATCGAAGGAGCTATGAATTTTACAATATCGAGAAACAGTAAATTACAATTCCGGTTCAGCATAATTATTTCTATGGTAATCCATAATTTCGGGGATTTTCCTCAAGGAATCGACTCTCGTTCCGAAAATACAAAAGAAAAAGACATCAAGACGGATTTTTCTCAAAAAGAATCACTCCAAAACGGTATTCCAGTCAGAAGTTATTAATTTTTGAATGTCCGCAAAATTACGGTTCAACATAGTATTTTCATTATTTTCCACTGTATCACTTCCCGAAGAATCGCGTATTTGGAAGTCTTACTCAAATAATTAGCTTTCGGTCTAAACATGAGAGTTAGAGAAGACATTAAGACGGTTCTAATGCCTCCATAATCTCCCCAAAACAGTATTCCAATCAGAAGATATGAATTTTTGATTACTCACGCGACGACGCACCAGCAAATAAATTCAGTATATTATCTTTAAAGAATTAAAATTCCAAGAGATTTTCTTCACACAATTAGCTTTTGATATGAGAAATGATAAGAGAATCAATATTCTACCAATGCTCGAGGAATCCACTGAAAATACCAAATCAGATGAAAGTTACGAAATTCCAAACACTCGGTGAACAGATAACCAGTCATTAATTCCAAATACTACTTCGAAGAAAACAAATTATTCAAAGATTTTCTGCATATAATTGACTTCTTGCCTGAACAGATGAAATAAAGAAAATATTGAGACGGTTCTAATGCCTGAGGAATTAGTTCGAAACAGTACTCTGATGGCAAGTTGCGAATTTCTAACCTCAAACCAGCAAAGGCGTTGTTTCTGGTTCACACTGCCTCAAATTCACCGAAACACCCAATTCCTCCACAATTCAGAGTGCATTGGAATACACTAGAGCTTTGATGAAGACTTACTTGACAATTTCTTGGATAACAGAAATTGTGCGGAGCACATTAAAATGCGGAAAATCTTGAATTTCTATTTTTGATGTACCGCTTGGTAAAACACTTGTCTCAGAGCTTGATGCTGATAAAATGTCTTAATCCCATGAGTATAGATCCAATTACATGTATGTATGCATATGTGTTGTACCCCAAAATTTTCCCTCCCATTTCATCAACATTTTCTCACCACAAGACCCTTGAAGCTCAAGACCAAGTTAGGGTTTGCTTTGCTCAAGACCCCTCCTTGCACTGTTGACCCAAATTAGGGTTTGAGTTTGCACAAAGATGTTTTGACCTAAAATGCCCAAAGTGACTGTCATTCTTCATGTTGGACTTACAAGTTTATCCATACCAAGTTTCAAGCCTTGATTTCAATCTTTGCCCAGTCAATTGGACAGTTAACCTAGAAATCAACTGTATTGGGGAAAAAGTCAACTGTGGCCAATTGACAGTCAAACCTCATGATTTTTGACCCACATCAACATAATGAACTCATATGAACCATTTGGTCAAGTTTGGATCACAATTCCACAAGAAAATTGATCAGATCACCAAAAGGGCCAAATGGTCATATTTAGGGTTTTGACTGCACAAAGGCAATTTTTGATTGTTTGACCTAACCAATGGTAAACCAAGATCCCATATGGACTCAAGAACTCAATGGCATTGTCTTGACCCATTCAACAAGTTCAAAAAGATCCCAAATGCACAGGATTGACAGATGAATTTTCCAGTCAACTGATCAAAATTTGACTATATACTGAAAAGTCAAACTTTGACTTTTTGGTCAAAATCAAGTGCCAAGATTCATTTTTCATCAAAACATGTCAAATTATGAAACTTGTTCATCAAGAAACCCAAAATTGCAAATTAGGGTTTAAAATGAAGAAATTTCATAACTTAGAAATTTTCTAAGTTATAAAATTTCCTTATTTTTTCCTAACTTTGTCCCATTTTTTCACCAAGATGAAAATGGATTCATACAAAACTCAAAACATGAAAGTTGTATTCCATTGCAAAATCTACAACTTTGATTCACAAAGTTTCCTCAAAATAAGCTTGTAGCTCAAGTTATGATTTTTGGAACAAGGGTGCAAAACATTTTTAACTTAGAGAAATTTTGATCTATGCTAGGCAGGATTTTTGTCCAACTTCTTGGCCATTTTTCACATGCTTCCACTTGGAGTTTCAATTTACATTACAAATATGGATTGTAGTACACATTCCAAGCTTTCCAAATTGTCCAAGAACTTCTCAAACACCCTTGTGGTTAGGGAGAATCGAATTTTCAAAGTTGGGCAAAATTCACTTTTGTTCATAACCGAAGGCATGTTCATACAAGTCTCAGTTTCAAATCAGCATGCTTGGAACTTATTTGCAGGCCTCTAAACCAAGTTTTCACTCCATAATTATATGATTAACCTTTGTGTTCAAGTCTTGTTTTTTGCATTTAGTCATTACACAAAGAACTAATCCATAATTAGAAAAAGCAACTTTGCCATTTTTGTAAAGTAGTGCTTTATGTCAAATTCAAAATCCAAGAGGCATGGGCCAGATCTTTGAGGCTAGCATTTGTACACAAATCCCTATGATCAAGAACAAGATATGCAGCATACTTTAGGGCATGGTACAAGCCTGTATTGAAACTTGCATTTTCTTGCTTCAAGTAGAAGAAACTTGGCAAAACACATACCAACTCTCATTCCTGTAAAAACCAGCCAAAGCAAACTTTGCTCTCATCTTTCACACTCCCTAACTGACCTAAAACACGAGTCCTTCATCCTAAATACCCCCTCATTCATCAAAATACCATTTTTCTGCAAGAAACAGGGCATCCCTGCAGATTGAGTTGCACAACTCAGTTTGCTCGTGCGTTTTGGCCAAAGCTTGTTCAAACACATTCCCTACCATCCATTGAAGCTATCCCAAGCCCTGAATACAAACTGTAACATCCCTAACATCACTTGCCATTTTCAGTTTTCAGTTTTTCAGGTGGACTTCCATAGCTTGATTCAGAGAGATTCAAAGCAAGCTAGGTGTTGGAGAAGCATCCTTGGACTTCAGGCAAGCTGTACCAAAGCTCAAACTCCATTGAAGATACCTCCATTGCTGTACACGACTTAAGCTGAAACAGGTAAAAACATGAACTTCTATCTCCCAATATAGGAAGAGTTAGGCTTAGGTTTATGAATGAAACATGCTCTACTCATAGCCCTGAAGTCATCCATGTATTTATTTTTCATTTATATTGAGTGTGCTGTGAGAATTTTGGCCATGAACATTGAAGAAAAATTAGGTCAGAAATTGGGGATGAAGAAATTCTCCCTGGTTTCTTAGAGTTAGGTTAAGTTTTTTACATATTTGAACTCATGATTTGATGCTCTACATTGTTTGTGTTATGAGTTTTTGCTAAAAATTAAAGAATCAGGAGTTTGTATTTTGAACAAAGAAGCGCGCGTTTGACAGAAGTTGGAGGAAGAAGATGATGGCTTGGGCTGGGCCTGAGCTATCCTTGCTGTTCACACCCCTTTTTTCCATTTACATCCCCTGGCCCATTGTGTGAAATATCCATTATTTTTGACTTTTTATTTTTTCTTCTGACTTGATATTTTTTGTCAAAACATGAAAAACATTAAAAATATTTTTCCACCCATTTTTGCATTTATTTGGCATTTATTTGTTTTATTTAGCATATATATATATATATATATATATATATATATATATATATATATATATATATATATATATATATATATATATATATATATATATATATATATATATATATATATATATATATATATATATATATATATAAACAAATATATTTCCTTTTTATTTAAAACACTAAAAAATAATACAAAAATATATTTTTTAGTTATTATTTTTTGTTTACATTTTGAAAACATTTTCTAAAAATATACTTTCTTTTTGTAAATAATTAATATTTTATTTTGGTATATATTTAGTATATTTAATATATAATATAAATACTTGTATATATTTATTAGAATACTTAGGATAAAAATATAAAAATAATACATTTTTATTTTTATTAATATATGACACTAAAAAATACTTTTTTTTACAATATACTTCTTTTTTATTCTTGTATAAATAAATATATAGATATTATATATAATTAATAAATAAATACTATTTATTTGAAAACTAGGGTTTTGCCCTAAACCATAAAAATATTCAAAAAAAATTGACTTTTTATTTTTGTTTATATTTCCCATGGAAAAATACTTTCACATACATAAAAAAATCTTTTTGTGCATAATACATTTTGCATATTTATCATATTTGTTTAAATATTGTACAATTTGATATTTGTATATTCAATATGGATGTAATAGTTTTAGATTTAATTTCTTGCTAAATATCCCCCCATTCAAACATTTGTACCCCCATCCCCATAATCATGTTGTAATAATTTAGGACTTTAAATTTCCGCATTTAAAAGCTTTCCAATTATGCCATGATAGACCTAGGGTTTGTATGTAAAATCAAATAACAAATAGCTTGACCTAATTCAAAGATAAACATGCATGGAAAACAAAACACCATGCACACTTGCACCCTTAGGGTTACTCCACTTGTTGCCTTCAAAAATGGGCCATGTTGCATGTTGAGTATCTTTGGTAAAACAAAAACAAACCAAATGATCATAGTCCCTCGATGACGCTATCAAGTTTCCTAAACAAAATGATCATAGTCCCTTCAAGCAAAATTGCCAAAGATACTTGACACTATTGCATTCATGGTCTAAACGATGACCCGCGCCCGTCCCGTTAACATCCTAACACAAGATTATCCACCAAATACAATGGTGGAGCAATACTGTTAAAAGGGTTAAAACATAGGAAAGATCTTTGAGTAAATTTAGGGGTAGACAACTCTTAATTACTTGATCAAACTTGCAAAACACATTTGCCTACTTTCAAAACACACTCCACAACACAACTTTCAAAACAACTTTCAAAACCTTGAAACATCTTTTCAAAAAGACAAACACCTTTTGTAAAACATTCGAGTAAAGAATTGTTACAAGGGTTGCCTAGACAAGGCATCTTTTTCAAAACATTTTCAAAACCACACACACAAAGCACCATTTCAAACAATTGGAAAGCAAAGGCAAGTGATCTAAGCAAGTAACTAAGAGCCCATGGATAACCATGGATAGAAAGGGTGCTAATACCTTCCCTTTCTATAATCTACTCCCCGAACCCAAGAAAACATCTCAAAGGTTTTTCCTGTGCTTTTTAACCTTTCCTTAGGATAAAATAAAAAGTCGGTGGCGACTCTTGCTCAACCGAAACATTTGCGAAAACAAACGCGAAACCTCAAGTCAGTTCTCCCACTGTATCACAATATGGTAATCAAATATAATCCAATTAGAATTGAACATAAAGAGGGAAAAGTTTGGGGTACAACAGCTTCCCCTATTCAATCTTCTTTGACCAGAGGGTGAGATTGGCGCAAGTCTTTCGAACAATCAGGGTGGAAGAGGATTGAATATTTAATAGAACCGTAAAATTTGAACTCTAAAGCCAGTCAGATATAGTTTTTTTGGTTTTCTGTATATATTATTATTGATTTTTGTGGCTAATGGTTTTCAAGGATAAATGTATGTCAGGTCAAGGTTAGACACACAATAGAGAAATTGGACATCAAGGAATATGTGTTCGAAGCTGGTAGCGAACACAGACGACAAAGACTAGGTGAAGGAAGCCCTATCAAAGATATAAATGATATATGTCCAGAGGAAAGGACACATACGAAAGATATTGAATAGACATTCCCGGAGCTGGTAGCGGATACAAGAAAGAGACCGGATGAAAGGACTCTTGTGAGGGTATTACAAACTTATGTTCAGATATGGTAGCGAACACATGACAAGAAAGAGACCGGAGGAAAGGACTCTATTGGAGATACCAAATATATGTTCGGATTTGGTAGCAAACATACAATGGGAAGAAGGCTGGAGGAAAGGACTCTAACCCAAAGATATCAAGAGTACACATCCGAAGGAAAGGACATATACAAAGGAGACATCGAATGTACATGCCCAGAGCTGGTAGTAGACATATACAAAAAAGACATACCGAAGAATGCTCTAACAAGGATATCAACATGTTTGAATTTGGTAGCAGACACATAAGAAAGAGACCAGAAGAAATGACTCTAACCAAGATATCACCTATACATGTCTGGATTTGGTAGCAGACATAAATTAGGAGAGAGGCCGGAGGAAATGACTCTAACCAAAGATATCACAACTATATGCTCGGAGTTAGTAGCAAACACATACAAAAGAGTCTGAATAAAAGGATTCTATCAAAGATATCAGGAATATACGTCTGGAGGAAATGACATATACAAGGAGAGAGTTCGGAGGAAAGGACTCTAACCCTAGGATATCTGGAATGTACATCCTAAAGAAAGGGCATATAACCAAAGATATTGATACTACATGTCTGGAGCTGGTAGCATACATATAACAATAAAGAGACCGGAAGAAATGACCCTTTAAACAAGATACCATAACCACATGTTCAGAGGAAAGAACATATGCGACAAATGTCGGATTAAAGGACTCTATCGAGGATATCAAGAATATATGTTCAGAGTTAGTAGCGAAGATATAACAAGAAAGAGACCAGAGGAAATGACTCTTTACAAAGATATTACAAATATATGTTTGGAGTTGGTAGAGAACATATACGAAGGAGACCGGAACAAAGGACTCCATCGGGAATATCAAATATGCATGTCTGGAGTTAGTAGCAGACATAAAATATAATGGGCATATGCAAAGGTAAAATTAGATACATGTAAACAAGGAAGAGACCGACCGAAGAAGGCTCCAACAAGGAATAAGATAGACTCCTGGACAAAGAACACCGATTAAAGGAAAACTTATTGGGGATAAAGTATACATGTCTGGTCAGAGTCAGACACATATAAGAAAGAGGCCGACCGAAGCTGACTCTAACAAAGGACACTTAAACACAGGTGAACCTGCCAAGACAAGGAGACTAGTCAAGGGTAAACTCTTGTGGAAAAGGACTTACTGGGGAAAAGGAAAGCACCAAAAACCCGAATGGTGGTAAACCAAAGAGACTCTGCTGAGGTAATTCAAATCTGAGCGCATAACAATCTGGTTACTACAGGTAAACATAATTGGCCTATACATATGCGTGTTTGAATTTTTTTTCTTCTGTTTTGGTAGATGAAATGTAATGATGCATGTTTAGCGATGCACTTGGGAAAACACGATAATAATAGACTGCTGAGAAGACAAGAGACTTCTGAACGATTATCTTTGCACATCTGATCCTCTGTAGAAATAATCAATCTGAACTTCAATGGGGAATCGAGATTCGGAACCATCACCTTCTAAAGATAGATATCACTAGGGAATTAACTTCTTGGGGAGAGTACTGCAAAAATAAATTCCATTTCAAAGAAGATCTTGAATTCTGATCAAACTCCTAACTTCTTGGGGAACAAATTCCTTTGCCTTCTGTTAGAATGAGGAGAACTTCGCTAGAGATGGAAACTTTCTCGCGTATAATTTCTTGATGAACATAACTTCTACTAGGGAATCATATTTTTTTAAATAAAAGGAGTTCTACTCAGACCACACGGGGGATATTACCGTCGGGGTAAAAATCTTCACTTGGGGAAGAAATAAGCATCCTAGGACAGAAACTCCACTAGGGATATCTCAATAAAATCTTCTATCATCGGGGATAAAAAGAGTTATGACTCGCTCTTCCATGCATACTGTTGTACCCTAAAATTTTCCCTCTCATATTCCTCAAGACATTGCAAAAAAAATCTCCAAGTTGCTCAAAGGTTGCTCAAAAGTTGGTCAGACAAGCTATCTCCTAAGGCAGTCTACCCCAAATTAGGGTTTTGTGTTGCATCAATATCCTTGAGCCCAAATTACCTCAAGTGCTCCCCCATGTCCTAATATGTTCTCAAGATCATCCATGTCAAATTTCAAGCCTTGCAGAGGAAGTTTGCTCAGTCAATTGCTCAAAGGTCCAAAAATCGACTATGCTAGGGCAAAACTCAACTGTGACCTACAAACAGTCAAACTTCAAGTTTTTTTGTCAACATTCACATTTTGAAGGATATTTCGTCATTTGATCAAGGTTTGATCATGATTCATCAAGGATTGCTCAAAATTCATCAAGACTCAAAAGTTGCTAAATTAGGGTTTTGCAAGAAAAG
This sequence comes from Vicia faba, assembly GCA_948472305.1. NCBI lineage: Eukaryota > Viridiplantae > Streptophyta > Magnoliopsida > Fabales > Fabaceae > Vicia > Vicia faba. The sequence continues at coordinate 1,233,223,271 of OX451736.1, forward strand.
TCAACCCAATTTTGACCAAGCATAACTTTCTCATACTTTATGAGAAATGACCCATACAAAGCTCATTTTGAATAGGATGAAATTCCCTACAATCCATCTTCACACCCCAAGTTCAAGAAATGCACTCACAAGAAGTTATGAATTTGGACATTATAGGTCATTTTGAAAAGTCAACAAAAACACCTTTTTTGTCAAAGCTTCTAACTTGATAATGGAATATCAAAATGAGATGAGACCAAAAGTGTTAATTAGAGGACATCTCAAGATTTCTAAAAAGTCCAAGAACACCTCCAAAAGTTCAAAATTGAAGAAGTTATGCATTGTTGAAGTTGGACTTTTTTGCAAAATTGCCAAAAGTCAACTATTCCCAAAACTTCAAATTTTGCCAAATGGGCCCATTCGTTTCCACTTGATTTGAGTATGCATCATTGCCCACGTGCCCTAGCTTCATCCATGTGCCTATATCTCATTTTTATTATTTAATTTGATTTTTATTTGAATTTATTCATTTTAAATCAAATAAAATCATATAAAATCAAGGCATTGATAACTCATGATTTTTTGATTGTTTTAGGCTTTGGTCACAACTAGAATTGCAATCAAATTCGAATCAAGGCTTGTATGCACAAAAAGATCCAAATCAAATCAAATTTGGAAGGTTTTAATGGTGGAATCAAATCAAATTAATGAGCATTGATATGGAGAGATTTGGGCCAGGTTTGTGAACCTAATGCAACATACAATAAATAAGCAAGCTGAAGGACACAAAAGAAAGGTTGGCAAGCATTGGTAGAGGCAGAACAAAAGTGAAAAAATCACAAAAATGTTGGAGATCAAAATCCAAGTTAGAGGCAGTTTCAGGACGCGAGAGTTGTCTCAATCAATTGCTGTCCATCTCCAGAAGCTATTACGATCCAAGCCACGCATTTTCAGACTCCCTAGTGCACTGTAAGTCTCACGCGACATAGCCATATTCTTCATTTCGATTTGGATTATTCTGGCATCATTTGAGAAAACTAATGGCATATTTGTGATCACAAGAACATTTGCAAGCTTTTCATAATATTCAATTGCATTTATCTGGCTTATTTGGAGAACCACCATTGTTAGGGTTTGGTTCGTGTTTTTGGGCATTTCTGTTTCAGGTGCAATTGACCTCCATGAAAGACATGGTTGTGACCGGGAGGTTGATACGAACACGACCATGCCCTTATAAATCATTTTTGTGGCCTGTACAGGATTTTGGAGATGGACCTGCTTATAGCTACGGACTTCTGTCCGTTGGTATAGGTGATTGACCTTTTGGCCACAGACGGGAGGTCAGGGATGATGCGTGGCATCCCTCAATTGGACCATTCAAAAATAGCGCGGGTTTTTATTTTTTTTGACCACGTGATTTTGTTTTACTATATTATATTTTATGCTTATTATTATAACAATCAAAACAACATAGCTTAGTGGTAACCTTGGCAATGTATTCTCCTTCAAGACCTGGGTTCGAATCGCAGGTCCCCCTCTTTCTCAATATTATTATTTTCCAGGTATTCCAGTGCATATGCTAGCTTGCAATCCACCATATGCCCTCACCCATCCAAGCGCCAGATGGCCAATGGCCAGATCTGGTGGTCAGTGATTGGAGGTCCACCAAGAGGCCAAGTCAACATGCCTGCACCAGATCCAAAAAGTCAAACGAGCCAACATTATTGGGCCTACAAATTTGCTACTCACACCCTTCAAAATCAGTCCCAACTCCTCTCTCTTTTACTTATTTTGTTTTATTTAATTTAATTGTTTTATTTCATTTAATTAATTTTCTAACCAATCATAAAATTCTTTTTTTTAATCAAATAAAATCACAAAAATATTTTTTATTCAATCAAATTTTAAATCTTTATTTTTCTTAATAAATTTATTAATTGATTAGGTTTTTAATTAGAAAACTTTAATTCATTTTTGTAAATAATTAAAATTAATTAGATGTAATTAGTTTTTAACTACTAATTTAATTAATTTTATTTTCTTTCTTAAAATAACAAAAACTCCGAAAAATAATTTATTTTTCATTAATTAACTTATTAATTTAATTTAGTTATTTAATTTAGGATTAATTTATTTTCTCAAATAAAAACAACAAAAAGATGGCATTTCCTTTCAAAAGGGTCAAAACCCTAAATTTCGCACTCGATTTAATTTCCCGCGCGCTTTATTTATTTTTATCCAATAATGTTACTGCTTCCGGATTGTAATAGTTAAATAGGACATTTAATTATTTTTACCGCTTTACTTTATTTTTCAAAGGGTTTGTCTTTGGCGATGTAAATAACCGACGCCTTGTAATTTAAATTCTGCATTTTATTTCCGCAAATTATAAATGCTAGATGTTTGATAATAGGGTTTGCATGACAAGACTGAATGTTTAAATCTTAAAATCAAATTAGATCACCCTTAACATGTGCAGAGATAAAAATAACTGAAAACAACGCACTCCTAGGGTACACCCCACTTGGTTGCCTTCGTACACGGTCGTTGAGTATAGGTCGGTTTAGAGGTCGTCCTCTTGCCTAAAAGATCATAGTTGCCTCGAAATGGTTACCTCAGATATTGTTGCCTCAAACAAATGATCTAAGACATTAGGGTTACCGCTAAAGTGTCTTAACATTGCTTTGGTGACTGTATATCCCTCATTCGAATTGACCCTCAAACTCCAACAACGATGCTGCTTACTCATTAATAGTGGGATAACATTGTCTAAAGGAAACGAACATAGAAAAATTATTTTTTCGAGTATGTAGATTAACTCTTAAGTACTTGCTCAAACAAAACAAAACTTTTTTCCACACTTACACTTCTTTACAAAACAAAGTTTTCAAAAACACTTCATTACACTCTTGAGGACAGAAGCAAGAGTTAAATCGAAGTTAAAACAAAAACTTTTCAAAACCCACAAGGACAAAGAAAACAATTTTGAAAATGATGAGCAAGTACCTAAGAGCCCGTGGATAACCATGAATAAAAAGGGTGCTAATACCTTCCATTTCTATAATCTACCCCCGTACCTAGAAAATCTCGAAAAAAGGAATTTTTCTATGCTTTTTTCCTTTCCTTGTTGGATAAAATAAAAGTCGGTGATGACTCTTTCTTACCGCGACATTTTGCAAAAACAAACGCAAAACGCAAACCAGCATTCCAAAAACAGTCAGTTCTTCCCACCGTATCACACATACCACACTGGGGAAAGAAGACACTTGCTCCACTAGGGAAAGAAAGCTTTCTCCATTGGGGAATAAAAGACAAGTTAATCTCGAAGGTCCTCGAAAATTGACTTCAACTAAGATGAAAAAGCTACCTCTTATACTGGGGAGCCAAAAATTTTTTAGATAGTAACATCAACAATACCCATTGCACTGGATGTAGCCATCTCTGCAAGATTCATGCCGGCAAGAATTTTGTACCGGGGAGAAGAAATAACTTCATTGGGGATAATGGTTGTCCTCATGAGGATACAAACTGGAATCTCCCATAGATAATCTGGAATCTCTTCAGGCAACTCTGATATGGGGCAGACCGCACTGGGGAAGGAGGGTGTACCCTTCATTGAGGAGAAGAATGCATACTTCATGGGGAGAACAAGTGCCAAACTCACTGAGGAAGCCGAAGAATATCTACTTCAAGGGGAGTATATCAAGAACCTCCGATTGGTAAATAGAAAGATTCTTCTAAGAAACTTAGAAAGAAATAGACTGCACTGAGAAAAGGAAGTATACTCAGATGAGAGTATACCTTCATTGGGGATAAATGATCTTGTCTTGAGTAGAGGTGAGTAGTCACTGGGGAATTCGAATTCCATTATGCATAAATCCTCATTCTTTAAGACCCTAATGTTGGTCACATATAAACCTTTCTTGATTCATTTGTTGGTACACTTATTGTCATAAAAGATCAACGGTACCTGCAACAATGGAAATTACAGCAACATGCTCTGGGTATAAAAATGGAAACTTTTAGCCCCAGACACTAAAAAATTCAAGCAATTTCAGATATTTATATCATGTGTTATACAACCTTATTGTTTCAAAATGAAAACTTTTTATCTAAAATGTTGGACGTCTCTTCACAAACAAAATAGAAAAATAAAAATAAAGCACAACTGGATAAAAAGAATTTTATTGATTGATTGGCCTGTAAATAGGCAATTACATCAATAAGCAATTCCTGAAAAGAGGCAATTACATACAAAGCATACATAAGAGAATACAAAGATGGAAATGTGAGTGTGGATTCATCGGGTACCGACTCTGCTATGGCTCTTACAACCTCAAAGCTCCTCAACATCTTGCTTTCTCAACAAGTCGATTAGACTAATTACTTATCCTTCCAAGAAAACCAACAATAGTGTAGAATGATATCAAAAATACAACATAGACCTTAGTATTCTCTTTAATCCCTAAATTTTTCCTGGATCGTCCTTTCAGGTTTTCAATCCATCGGGATACCCTTTTTTGCCTAAGCCACCCTTTCGGGTTTTCAGCTTAGCGGGTGTACATCGTTTCTTTTTCATTTCTTCTTTTTTTTTTCCTAAATTTTGCCCGAACCTTTTATTTCCTTTTTTATGGTTCACTGGTATGCACTTTTTTTGCTTGAGTCAGTCAACTCAGCGGGTCTACTTATGCGAAGTACATTTTCACTATGTCTGCATTGACAAGGTTAGGGAAATCCTCTCTATCCATAGTTGTGAACATCATAGAGTCTCCTGAGAATACTTTCTTCATAACATGTGGTCCTTCATAGTTAAGAGCCCATTTTCCCCTAGCATATGTATTGTTGGGAGGTAAGATTCTCTTAAGCACAAGGTCACCAGCTTGGAAATTCTGAGGACGCACCTTCTTATCGAAAGCCTTCTTCATCCTTCTCTGGTATAACTTCCTATGACAAATAGCTGTCAATATCTTCTCGTAAATGAGATTCAACTGATCAAATCTATTCTGAACCCATTCAGATTCATCCAACAATACATCTGTCATTATCCTTAAAGAAGGAATTTCCACTTCCACGGGCAGGACTACTTCCATGCCGTATACCAGAGAAAACGAGGTTGCCCTAGTCGAAGTGCACACCGAAGTGTGATAACCATACAAAGAAAATGAAAACATCCCATATCGATCCTTGTAGGTGACAACCATCTTCTGCACAATCTTCTTAATATTCTTGTTTGCTTCCTAAACAACACCATTCATCTTTAGACGATATGGATAAGAATTATGATGCTTTATCTTGAAGCTCTCACACAACTATTTCATCATTTTATTGTTTAGATTCGACCCGTTCTCAGTGATGATCTTTCTGGAACCCCATAACGATAAATGATATTCTGCTTGATGAAATAAGTAACCACTTGTTTGGTGACATTGGCATAAGATGCCACTTCGACCCACTTGGTGAAGTAATCAATAGCCACCAGAACAAAGCGATGTCCACTGGAAGCAGTCAGTTCAATTTGACCAAACATATCGATACCCCACATTATAAAGGGCCAAGGAGAATTCAAAACATTTAGTGGATTGGGCAATATATGCATTTTGTCGGCATAAATCTTACATTTATAATAGATTCTGGAATGATTATAATAACAGTTTTCCATTGTAGACTAATAATAACATGCTCTCAAGATTTTCTTGGCCATAGTATGCCCACTGGAATGCACCCTGAAGGAACCTTCGTGAATCTCTTCTATAATCTTGTTTGCTTCGTGTCTATCCATACATCTGAGCAAAATAGAGTCATAGTTTCTCTTGTACAAAACACCTCCATTGAGGAAAAACTTGACTGCATACTTCCGGAGAGTCTTATTATCAGTGACAGAAGCATCCTCTAGATATTCTTTCGTTTCAAGATATCTTTTGATATCATAAAACCATGGTTTCTCATCAGCAACATCTTCTTCTATCTCGTAACAGAATGTTGGCTCATCCAACCTTAAAATGGTGATAGAGGGGGCTTCATTTTCCCATCCGACTTTAAACATGGATGATAGAGTAGCCAAGGCGTCTTCCAATTTGTTCTCTTCTCTTGGAATATGATTAAAAGTAATCTCATAAAAGTACGAGATCAACTTCAAAACATGTTCACGATACGAAATAAAATTTAGGTGACGAGTCTCCTAATCCCCGTTAATCTGACTAATCACAAGATCAGAATCCCCATATACTTCCAAGATCTTGATTCGTAAATCAATAACAGCTTCTAACCCAAAGATGCAAGCATCATACTCAGTCATATTGTTGGTGCAATCAAAGAAAATCCTGGCAGTAAGGGGAGTACGGAAACCTTCAAGAGAAGTAATTACATCACCAACACCATTACCCAATGCATTGGAGGTACCATTGAACACCATTATCCATCACAATCTTGGTTCGGGTCCTTCTTCCGGGCCAAGGATGTTACAATCGTATATATACATGATGTCCTCATCAGGAATTTTAAACTTCATCAACTGATAGTCGTCTTCCACAGGCTAGTGAGCAAGATAATCCTCCAATACACTACCTTTGATAGCTTTTTGGGTAGTATATTGGATATCATATTCTGTTAGAATCATCTGCCAATGGTCTACTCTTCCTGTGAGAGCTGAATTTTCAAAAATTTACTTGATTGGATCCATTTTGGATATCAAGAGAGTAGTATGAGTCATCATGTATCATCTCAGACGCTTTGCTACCCACACGAGTGCACAATAAGTCTTTTTCAGCAATGAGTATCTTGACTCGCAACCAGTAAATTTCTTGCTTAGGTAGTAGATGGCATGCTATTTCCTACCAGTCTCATCATGTTGACCGAGTACACAGCCCATGGAGTTTTCCAACACTTTAAGATACATTATCAAGGGACTGTCTTCCACTTGAGGCGAGAGAATTGGATGTTTCTGCAAATACTCTTTTATTCTATCAAATGCCGCTTGTCAATTGTCATTCCACCTGGTTGGTTGATCCTTTTTAAACAACTTGAATATCAGTTCACAAGTGGCTGTAAGATGAGAGATGAATATAGAAATGTAGTTCAACCTCCCGAGAAAACCACGAACATCTTTTTATGCTCTTGACTCAGGCATTTCTTGTATAACTTTTATTTTGGAAGGATCAACCTCAATCCCTTTTTCACTTACTAAGAAGCCCAATAACTTTCCCGATCTCACCCTGAAGGTTCACTTGTTCGGATTCAGCCTCAGCCTGAATTTCCTTAACCTTTCAAATGGTTTCAATAAGTGAACTAGATGTTCCTCTTCTATTTGGGACTTGGAAATCATATCGTCAACATATACTTCAATCTCTTTATGCATTATATCATGAAAGAGAGTGACCATTGCACACTGATAAGTTACCCATGTAATTTTCAAATCAAAGGGCATCCTTTGTAGCAAAATGTTCCCCAAGGTGTAATGAAAGTTGTCTTCTCCATGTCTTCCAGCGCCATCTTAATATGATTGTAGCCAAAAAAACCATCCATGAATGAAAACACTTTAGCTTGAGTAGTATTGTCAACCCGAATATCAATATGCAAGAGAGGAAAATCATCTTTAGGGCTTGATCTGTTCAAGTCCCTATAGTCCACACATATTCTGACTTTACCATCCTTCTTAGACACTAGCACAATATTTGCAATCCACGATGGATAAGAATTCACTTTCAAAAAACCTGCATCAAACTATTTATGAACCTCCTCTTTGATCTTCTTAGACATCTCATAATGAGTTCTTCGAAGCTTTTTGTAATACGGTGGGAGAACTAACTTGGGTGTTTTGCGTTTGATTGCAATTGTTGCAGATAGCAAGAGTCGCCACCTACTTTTATTTTATCCAATAAAAGAAAGGGTGAGAAGAAAAGTAAAGACCTTTTGAGATATTTTCTGAGTTCAGGGGGTAGGTTATGAAAAGGGAAGGTGTTAGCACCCTTTTCATCTGTGGTTATCTACAAGCTCTTAGTTGCTAGCTCACTTTTAAATGCTTTGTTTGAAATGTGTTTGTGATGTTTTGAAAGTATTTTAAAATGTGTCTTTGTTTAGGCGGACTTTGTAATGATTCTCGTCTCTATAAGAATGCATACAAAGTGTTAACTTTTGAAAATATTTCATTAAAAAGTGTTGGTGTGTTTGAAAGATGTTTTTGAAATTGGTTGTGAGCAAGCAACTATGAATGTTCTACCTACTCAAAAAGTCTTAGTTGTTTTCCTCCTCCTTTAGATATTGCTATCTTACCATTGATTGGTAAGAAGTCCTATCATTGGATGTGAAGGGAGAGGCGTGGGTCATCGTATAGTCATAGAATGCAATGTTGTAAGATACCTTAGAAATTTTTGTAAGGGTATAAGATCATTTTTGAAGGCAACTTTGAAAGGTCATTGAGGGACTATGATATTGTATTTGATTGTTTTTGCTAAAGTATCCCACATGTGAGACATGACTATTTTTATCAAGGAAACAAGTGAGGTTAACCCTAGAGGTGCAAATGTGTAAAGCGTTTTGATTTCATGCATTTGTTCTTGAATTAGGGTTTGCTACTTGTTGATTTTATGTCTTGCTATACAGACCCTAATTACTAGCATTTATATTTAAAGCGATAAATTGCGTAAATGTAAAACTCTATGCTATTACATCATTTAGGGGATGGGGGGTACAAATTATAAATGAGAATGAAAGCAATTAAAACCTAATTACTATTACAACCAAATTGAATAAAAAGTCTCAAAATCAAGATTCTTGGTGTTTAGGTTGACACGGGTCGTGTCCTGTGACAAGGGCACCCGTGTCAGGACCCTGTAATAATCCATGCATGTATTTTTTCTGTCTCAGCTGAGCTGACACAAGCTGTGTCCCGTGATACAGGCACCTGTGTCAGAACCCTATCCTTCCATTTTGTCAAGCTTTTAATCCTAGTAAGATTTACACGGGTCATGTCCTATGACACGGGCACCCGTGTCAAGACCCTGTCCTATCATTTGGTCAAGTTTTAATCCCGGTAAGATTGACACGGGCCGTGTATTGTGACATGGGTACCCGTGTCAAGACCCTGCCTTTCCTTTTATCTGGTTTTCTCCTTGACACGGCCCACGTCAGGTGACACGGTCGACCGTATCAGGCTTCCAGAAGAATTTTTCTGTAGTTTTGAGTGTTTGCAACTCTTCTACTCTGATTTGTCCTGTTTTATTCTTTTGAACACAAAAGTAAAATGATGTGTGAACAAGGATATCACAATTTGAGAAAATTTACCTCTTGAAGTGAAAACTCAAAATGTGTATAGATGTTTCCAGTTGTAATGTGATGATTGATTGAGCTTCCTTATACCTCCTTGAATTTTTTCTAATACTTACTTTATACTGAAAGTGTTCGAATATCTCCAACCATTGCAAGACAATGCTTTTGAGTTTGGAAGGTGATGATAATGATGTTACAGAAGTTGTTCTTGTGTTTGAACAACTTCTATATGATGTATGTGAAGTATTTGGATGATTTGTTTGGTGAAAACTTGTAAGATATGAGATTCAAAGATTTGGACTTCAAAGCTTAAAGATGGAGGTTTTATGAATAGTTCTGGTTTTTTGTGAGTGAAGGGATTTTGAGTGCTAGTTTCTCTTTCTCTTTTTTCTGGCCTCTTTCTCTTGCAAATTCTCCCTCTATTTATATGCAAGAGGTTTGGGAATAAGAGCTAATGAGGTTTGTAAGACAACATGTTATGGTTTGGTTGGGATGCAAATATCAAACTATGTCAATTCTTCTATGGTCCCAAGATGAAGTACCAAAGTTGCTGGTACAGAGGAGCTACTTTCCATAATTTATGGTGAAGTAAAATCAGAAGTAAACAAGGTATGGGCTTAAAGCAAATTTTGTACCAAAAGCTTGCTTTTCAAGAATAACAATGGTAACTTTTAACCTTAAATGGCAAATTATTTGGATAATGGATTGTATCTCTTGGGTAATGGTTCAAGATTTTGTGTAAACATTAAATTATGGAGAGATTTTCAAGAAATAAGGCCTTCCACATAACATTATGCAACATAACATGTAGATTGGATCATGTGTTCTTCAACAAAAAGACTTGTAATTCAAGGATGGATGCCCAACTTCATGCCCTTGAATCTCTTAGCTCAAGTATGATAAATTCACGCTCTTGGATGTTTTGGAAAACTTGAAACATCATCTATAACTTTCATGTTGGCCATTTTGACAAAATCATCTTAGAACTATGTGAAAAAATGCTAAGAAGTTGGGATAAAATCCTGAACAAAATCTGTTGAAAATTTCTCTAAGTGTTAGATGAAAATGTCATGACTTCATGGGCTTATATCTTTAAATCTAAGCGTTTTTTGGACATCAACCCTCTAATACAAAGTTTTAGAATTCATCAAGATTTACAACTTTCATGTTGAAAGTTTCCTTTGAATCATTTTGCATCATGGTGAAAAATTGGTATGAAGTTATGAAATAAACATGTATAAAACACTTAGAAAAATTTCTAAGTCTTGAAAAGTTTGACTTTTCAAATTGACTTTTGACTTTCTTGATTTCTTGATGATCAAGCTTGATATTCTTGAATCCCTTGATGAATTTTGATCTTTGAAACTTATTGTTGACCAAAAAGTCAAAGTACCAAATTTCACCTATCAATCTATTGATCTGGAGAAATGATTTAAGCCATGGAATTGGGTCAACATGTTATGTTTGAGCCTTTGAGTTTATGATTCAAGCCATTAGGTCCTGTATTAGGTCAAAAATTCAATGATCAATCATTCTTAGTCAAAACCCTAATTTGTGGTCTCAGTGTTTCAGAGGTGATTTTGTCTGATCAATTCTTGAGAATCCTTGAGCATTGGAGATCCTTTGTGAGGAATGTATTGAAAAAGATAGGGAAAATTTTGGGGTACAACAGCTGCCCCTGTTCAATCTTCTTAAATTTGAAGAGTTAGATTGGCGGGTCCGCCATTCTTGACTTGAAGGTGGAAGATGATTGAACACTAGAGTGCCCAACAATTTGCATTTGATGATGATGTGTGATCGGTGGGAATGAGAACTGACTGTTTTGGAATGCTGGTTCGCGTTTTCGTTTGTTTTCGCAAAATGTCGCGGTAAGCAAGAGTCACCACCGTCTTTTATTTTATCCAAGGAAAGGACAAAAGCACAGAAAAATTCCTTTTCGAGATTGTTTCTCGGGTTCGGGAGGTAGATTATAGAAAGGGAAGGTGCTAGCACCCTTTCTATCCGTGGTTATCCACGGGCTCTTAGGTACTTGCTCACTATGTTTTCAAAAGTTTGCTTTTCTTTGTGATTGTGGGTTTTGGAAAGAGTTTTGTTTTTAAAGAGAGTGTAAGTGCGAAAAGTTTTGTTTTGTTTTTAAAAGGAGCAAGTACTTAAGAACCTCTACCTACTCAAAAAGGAATTAAACTGTGCAAATATCCTTTAGACAGTGCTATCCCACTATTGAGGAGTGGGTAGCACCGTCGTTGGAGTTTTCGGGTCAATTCGATTTATGGGACGTGTGGTCACTAAAGCAATGTTAGGATGCTTTAGCGGTAACCCTAATGTCTTAGATCATTTTTTATCGAGGCAACTGTTTCGAGGCAACTTTGATCTTTAGACAGGAGGGCGACCTCTAATACATCCTATACTTAATGACCACGTTCGAGGCAACCAAGTGAGGCGTACCCTAAGAGTTACATGTGTGAGTGTGTCAATTTTCAGTTTATATTATCTTTGTACATGTTATGGTGAACTAATGTTGATTTTAAGTTAAGAGTTAATCTTGTCATGCATAGCCTAGTTAGCATACATCTAAACAGTTAATATATGTACAGGAATTTAAAGTGTGGGAATTGTAAATCCTACGCTATTACAAGGCTTCGGGGAAGGGATTATTTACATGTCCAACATTGGGGAATAAAAGCAGTAAAGTAAAAGTCTTAGTTAAGCTATTACAAACCAATAAGCAGTTACAATAAAATAAACGCGCGTGAATCTAAAAAATCCTAAGAATAAGAACTCTTTTTGTTGTTTTATTTTATTTTGGGAAAATGATCTAAATCTATTTAATTTTAGTTTTGAGAAAATGTTAAGATAATTAAGAGATTAATTAACAAAGTTAATTTTAATAGAAAAAGCTAGCCTAATGTTTTTTGTGGTTTTTTGATTTTAATGTTAAATAAAAAAAGATAAAAAAGATGTCAATGAAAACAAAAATAAAATACAAGGGGGGATTCTTCGATCCAGGGAAAAAAAGGAGTTTCGACCCAGGGGGGGGGGAATGGAAGCTTCGATTGGAGAGGGTTATGGTCCTTTCGATTGGGCCAGACAGTAAGGCGTGAGTAGCCTTCGATCCAGGGAAGGGGAGTTCCCTTCGATCCTGGGAAAAATGCCTTCTTCGATCCAGGAGGACTGTGGGAAGCTTCGATCCAGAGAAGGTGTCTCCTTTGATCTGGGATGCTATACCTGCAAAAGTATGTTAGCAAAATAAAACACAGGGCCAGGGTATTGAACCCCAGGCCCTTCGATCCTGTGCTTGCTGGGTCTCTTCAGGCTATGTCTGCAGCAAATATTAGCAAACGATGGACATGGCCTGGGTGCCAAACCCAGGCCTCTTGATCCTGTCTAGGATAGAAAATCGAAGGTAACAACCAGTATGAATGTATTATGCAAATATGAGGTTGGATGGTTTACCCTTTCTTACCAGCAGATTGGATCTTTGATTTGGGCGCTTCCTGGATGTAGGCACCTTCGATCTGGGCACTTCCTGGATGTAGGCACTTTCAATCTGGGATTTCTGGGCGTGGACTGGCTGGTGCAAGGATTGGGTATGGCTTCCTGGAAGTGCTGATGATTTTTGGCAGCGTATCTCCAAGTTCTCCCTGTTTCTTTTCTCTATTTTTTTCTATATATTTTCGTGTGTTCTGTTTTCCTGCAGAGTTTTTGTGTGTTGGACATGTATGCTGGCCTCTGTATTTATAGGGGTGTGAGGGTGCAGTAATGGCAAGAGACAACCATTAAACAGGCCATTAAATGCCATGAGACAAGAAACTGACACATTAAAAGTTTTCCTGTTTTGAAATATTCATGTCTCTTGAATGAACCTGGACACTTTTGATTTGAGTGCCCTCTTGATGACCTCCTTCAAATGGCCCTTGCCCAAAGATCAATCGAAGGGTACTAATTAAAATTTCAATCGAAAGGCTTTGTTAACAGGCCAATCGAAAGGTGTTGTTTCATGCTAATCGAAGTGCTCCTTCAGAATACCAATCGAAGGGCCTTTCAGAATGCCAATCGAAGTGCTCCTTCAGAATACCAATCGAAGGGCCTTTCAGAATGCCAATCGAAGTGCTTGTCCAAAATGCCAATCGAAGTGCTCATTCAGAATACCAATCGAAGGGTCTTTCAGAATGCCAATCAAAATGCTCCTTCAGAATGCCAATCGAAATGCTCCTTCAGAATGCCAATCGAAATGCTCTTTCAGAATGCCAATCGAAATGCTCCTTCAGAATGCCAATCGAAATGCTCCTTCAGAATTCCAATCGAAGGGTCTTTCAGAACGCCAATGGAAAGATACTTAAAGCACCACTCAAAAATTTTCTTTTTCCTTAGGCAAGGGTTTTTGGTCAACCATGCAGGGGGAAGACTTTGGAAAACATGAGAGGGCAAATTTTGGGGTACAACAGCTTCCCCTGTTCAATTTTCTTAAACCTGAGGATGTAGATTGGCTTGCGTGCCTTTCGTGATCCGAAGGTGGAAGATAATTGAACACTAGAGTGCCCAGAAATTTGCACTCGCATGGTGCAGTATCATCATTGTGACTTCGGGAATGGGCTTACAGATGCCATTTGGAGATTGTTGGTAGGAGGATGGGCTTATAGATGCCATTTGGAGATTGCTGGTAGCTGTCTTGAGAGAAATAGAATTTTAGGAGCTTCAGTGGTCCGTTACTCTACTGGGGAATTAACTCTGGAGGTGAACTGCGTATCTGGGCTGAGAAGGAACCTGGGTAGGGTTACTTCGTGATGAGTCCATGTAAAACTTCATCTGGAAAGGAGGAACCTGTGTAGGGTTGCCTGATGATGAGTCCATGTAAAACTGCATCTTGGAAAGGAGGAACCTGCGTAGGGTTGCCTGATGACGAGTCCGTGTAAAACTGCGTATTGGAAAGAGAGGAACCTGTATAGGGTTGCCTAATGACGAGTCCGTGTAAAACTGCATCTTGGAAAGAGAGGAACCTGTATAGGGGTTTCTTGATGATGAGTCTGTGTAAAACTTCATCTTTGGAAAGAGAGAACCTATGTAGGGTTTCCTGATGATGAGTCCGTGTAAAACTTCATCTTTGGAAAGAGAGAACCTGTGTAGGGTTTCCTGATGATGAGCCCGTGTAAAACTTCATCTTTGGAAAGAGAGAACCTGTGTAGGATTTCCTGATGATGAGCCCGTGTAAAACTTCATCTTTGGAAGAGGGAACCTGTGTAGGGTTGCCTTGATGATGAGGCTGTGTAAAACTGCATCGGGAAGGGAGGAACCTGTGTAGGGTTGCCTGATGACGAGTCCGTGTAAAACTTCATCTTGGGAAGAGGGAACCTGTGTAGGGTTGCCTTGATAATGAGTCTGTAAAACTGCATCTGGAAGGGAGGAACATGTGTAGGGTTGCCTGATTACGGGTCCGTGTAAAACTGCATCTGAAATTTCCTGGGAAGGAACCAGTGTAGGGTTTCTTCGAGATAAGTTCGTGTAAAACTTCAGGAGGAACCTGGGTAAGGTTACTTCGGGATAAGTTCGTGTAAAACTTCAGGAGGAACCGGGGTAAGGTTACTTTGGGATGAGTTCGTGTAAAACTTCAGGAGGAACCGGGGTAAGGTTACTTTGGGATGAGTTCGTGTAAAACTTCATTCAGAAATATATGATAAAGGACCCGTGTAGGATTTTTCAGGATAAACCCGTGTGAAGCTGCATTTAGGAGAAACCCGTGTAAGATTTCTTCATGACGAACCCGTGTAAAGCTGAATTTGATCGTGCAGATAATTACTCTGTTTAGTTTCCGGAGTTAATCTTGAACTTGCTGGAAGTTGTTGATGATAACCATCTTTCTTGAAAGGTACATTATTAATTGTATATGATGCATGACATGCATTGTATGATGATGTTCTCAAAATAAATGAGATTATGTTGTATGCAATATGTATGCACACATCATGATGTATGAACATGAAATGCTATTGTGCTACGTCCGAGTTTGGGAAAATAAATCCCTGACTGTTGTTGGAGAATAAAGAGTTTCACTCGCTGGAGATAACGACCGAAGATGATTGGGAGAATAATCCTGCAGGAGAGAATAACTCCGCTGGGGAGTGGACTGACGAGGAAATGACTCTATGGGGAGTATACTCTGCTAGAAGATCTACTGATTTGGAGAAATACAACCCAGCTGGGGATGAATTACTGTTGCTGGTGATAGTGAACCCTGTTGGGGATTAAATTTCTGTCCATGAAAGGAATGAACTCCGTTGGGGATAGAAAGAACTTCGCTGGGGATGATCTTTCAGTTGCAACTTGCTGAGGATAACCCAGTTAGACTCTTGTGAGGATAACCTCTGAATTTGGCTGAGGAGACTTATTTGTGCTACGCAGGGGACAAGCTTCCAGAGTCTACTAGAGAAGAGGAGTTGTGGTCCTTTGATTTGTATTAGTCGGAGAGGCAAACTCAAGCTGGGGAATCCTGGTGTTGTTGGGGAAATAAACCCTGTCGTCAGTCCGCTAGAGAGGTGACATCTTTGTTGGTGGAAGTCCTCGAGGATTCTTGAGGTTGATTCAGATGGGAAAGGGGGTCAGAGATTGAACCCTTGCTGGGAGTCATCCTATGAGAAGGATTTTAGGGGGAGACTGTCATTGCCCCTAGTAGCAAGTGTTTGTAGCACTGCCCGGAAATGTTTAATTGTACATAACCCTTCACTGAGATTGATGTTCAATGCCCCAAGTGACGGAGATGGAGACTTGCCCCTGGTTACTCTTTACTTCTTCAGAGATTTCTTGAAATCTTGACTGGACTGCCCCAGGTGTGCTGGATAGTGATATGTCAAGTCCCCTTGTTGATAGGAGATTTGTCAATGGAAGTGTCATCCTTTTTGAAGTGATTTTGTTCACTGAGAGGGCTTTCGTTCATCGGATATTCGTTGTGTGAATTTCTCCACTGTCAAACAAATAGCCAAATGCAAACAGTGATATTCAAATAATGCATAGTTTATGCTTGTCTCGAAGTTTTTTTTTTTTTTTTTGAAAAAAGCGTTTTTTAGCAGAAAACTTTTTTTAAGACAAATTCAACACAAGATTTAAGGCAAAGCCTTACAGGAGTCAGGATACCTTTTGTAACAGTATGCTTTTGAACTAACCCATGCTTCAGTTAGGACTTTTGAAGGGTTGTAACGTGGCTTGGTTCACAGTTTAAGAAACAAAGGATAAAGGTTCAAAGTATATTTGTACCCACCCGCTCTTCGTGATGTTCTTCAATCCTAAACTCAGTTAATTATGCATTTGAACTCCAAATGAGTCTGGAACGATGTTTTTGGTGATGGTCCACACAAGTTGAATTTGTTGGAAGGCAGTCATTTGTGCAACATTTTTCATGTTGTTGAGGATTTTTAGCGACCTCGTTCTTTTGATTTGTTATCCCTAACTTTTGTCCGACTGTTCCTGTTTTCGAGATTACAGTCAGCGGGATGCCCCAGCTTTCTTAAGCCTCCTTTATAGGTTTTGGCTCAGTGGGCTTTTCTTTTTTGAGAGAATGACTGCCTATGAGATGAGGAACCACCACTGTCTTTTAATTCCAGAGGAATGCTTTTGATGTCGTTCGTTGTATTATGAACTGAGAGTTTTGCGACTTCAGTGCGCATCTTTTGAATTAACTGAGAGACTACCCTGCCCCAGGTTTAAATTAAAGATTTCAATTTGTGTTTAAAACAGAAAACTCCTACTTCTTTGGCTCGAAGGGATTGACTAGGGATTATCTTCCTTATAACTCCAGTGTTTAGGATTTGAAAGAAACGCCTGTACATTGTCAGCAAGGTCTGTCCAAAAGCATACTGTATGAGATTATGGCATCGTTTCGTCATCCTCCCTCTAAAGGCTTGTAACTTTTAGCAAGAGTTGAATGTCATAAAGTGAGTAAAAAGCATAGTTTAAATGTAATTAAAATGATTGGATCAAATCAAGACAAACATATGCAATGCATTAATGAAACAAAGTTTGGCATTAATAGATAATTGTTTGAATAACAAAGAGATTACAACTTGAAAATTCAAATGAACAAAGACATTGTCAATGATTTGGCGTAGGAGCAGTGATTATGCTAGAGTCTCCGGAGGACCAAACTCGATCTCCTTGGCATCAATCAAATTCTGAATCTTGTACTTCAATGCCCAACAATCGTTAGTATCATGCCCGGGACTGTCAGAATGATAAGCGCAGGTCGCATTAGGATTGTAGTTAGGAGAAGAATTCTTGGGGTTTGGGTGAGGTCCTATCAATGTAATTAGATTCATCCTCGACAATTGTTGTAACGCTTGAGACAGCGGCATGTTGATGTCGGTGAACTGTCTTTTAGGCTCATCTGGCTTTCGTTGATTTCCCTTTTGCTGTTGTTGGTGTGACGCAGAACCAGAGATCAGGACTACCTCTACGTGTTGGTCATGGCGACCCTTTTGACCATACACAACATTGGACTCTTTCTTCCCATTGTAGGGCTTTTTCTGAGCATCAGAAGGTTTAGCTTCTTGAATCTTCCCACTTTTGATGCCAGCTTCGACCCTTTCGCTGATCAGTATTAGCTCGGTGAATCCGACTGAAGAGCTTCCGATCAAGTGTTTGAAATAGGGACCAGACAAAGTCCCAAGAAACATGTCCACCAACTCCCTATCAGACAGAGGGGGTTGGACTCTTCCAGCAAGATCTCTCCACTTCTGAGCGTAGTCCTTAAAGCCTTCGCCTGTACTTATAGACATACCCTGAAGCTGAGTACGCGTGGAAGCAAGGTCGGCATTATACTGGTATTTCTTGTAGAAAGCAGGAGCAAGGTCCTCCCAGTTGCGGATGTTAGATCCTTCCAGTTGACAGAACCATTCAAGCTGAGTCCCTGAGAGACTGTCTTGAAAGAAATGGATCCACAAGTTCTTATCAGCAGTGTAAGGTTGGATCTTCCTCACATATGACCGGAGGTGCAGCTTAGGACAGGAAGCTCCGTCATACTTGGCAAAGGCAGGTGCCTTGAACTTATGGGGAATCACCACCCCAGATGATATACCTAGATCTCTGAAGTCCAGACCGGGCACCTTCTGTATTTCCATAGCGTTTAAACGGTCTTCCAGCTGCTTGTACTTATCCTCAGCAGGAGGATACTGTTCTTCATCATAGTCCGTCTCGTTGTCGGAGACCATAGGGCTAGGAGCCCTCCTTTCTTGTGGACTGTATTTCCCTCGAGATGGGGTGGTCAGATCAATTTCACTCTGCAGCCTGTTTCCAAACCTGCGTCCGGTGTTGAACAGGATGGTCCTCTTTTTCTTCTTCTTCCTCTCTTTCAGAATCAGGGTCTTCAAATCTTGCTGAGCCTTAGCTAGGCTCATGACCAACTCTTGAAATTGGGCATTCTGGGCCTGGAGGGCCTTGATAACTTGTTCAGTGGAAGGTTCAGCAGACATGATGATTGCTGAAATAAACAGCGAAGAAGATAAGAGACCTGTACCGGGAGACCTGTTATGCAATGATATGTATGATATATGTATGCAGTGTTTCCAAGGATCTCGCGGGGTAAACAAGAAACTGTTAGAATTTGAATCTTGTAGCTTTGATTGAAGGAACTTCATGTTGCTGAGAGTCCTTCTTCAAGAGTCAAGCTCACCATATCGAGTGGGTCATAACCCCTGACTCAAGTTATCATGTTTTGATCTCTAGATGGCATTGGCTAGAGGAAAATAAATCCCCTTTGCCCCTTGCTGGACATATGATTTACCATAACCTGCATCACAGACCCTTGAGATCCTTGAAATGGTTAAGGAAATGTTAAGGTGTGATGTTATGATGTGTATGCTATGCGTTTAAGAAAAAGTGTGAGGTGATGTAAGTAAACCCTGCAATAAATCCAGACTATTGGATAAGGACTGTAAACAAAACCTGCAAGGAACTCATGTTGTCAGATAATAAGAATGTGCAAGTAGTTCAAGTTTGAAGGCACACAAGTCACACATATAGCCTTAAGTTTAGGCTGTCATGGAGTTTCATAGGTAAGTACCCTCTTGAGTTTAGTTGGCTCAAAACCTGTCTTATAAATAGTAACCGGGTTCTAAGGAGCTCAATATCATTGGATTGTTTTCTATGTTCATCGTTTTGGTTTAGCCACTGAACTAGAAACCAAAATATTCCAAGAGAACAATCCTCAATGAGTGTAGTATCGAGTATCTACCAACTTCGGACTGCACCAAAGTCGGTCATCTCACTACCCCTAAAAAAGGCCAAGATGGTCAAGTAAGGTTCTAGGTCATTAGTGCTTAGTGACATCACTCAGCGGCCCCGTATTCTCTTTGATTGACTCAAAGGCTATCGGTACTCACAAATATGTCGCACTAATATAGCTATTTCTTCAACCGTGTCGGTATACCCCACACAGTTTCCACAACGTATTGCTATCTATGAATGTTTCCCAAATCCGGGTTAGGATTTATAGAACTCCGATACAAGCCCACAATTAAAAGCATACAAAGCAATACAATTGAAAACGCAAGTGATCTAATCCTAAGGTACACCTCACTTATAAAAACAAATCCCCAGCAGAGTCGCCAGTTCTGTGATCGGTGGGAATGAGAACTGACTGTTTTGGAATGCTGGTTCGTGTTTGCGTTTGTTTTCGCAAAATATCGCGGTAAGAAAGAGTCGCCACCGTCTTTTATTTTATCCAACAAGGAAAGGACAAAAGCACAGAAAAATTCCTTTTCGAGATTGTTTCTCGGGTTTGGGAGGTAGATTATAGAAAGGGAATGTGCTAGCACCCTTTCTATCTGTGGTTATACACGGGCTCTTAGGTACTTGCTCACTATGTTTTCAAAAGTTTGCTTTTCTTTGTGATTGTGGGTTTTGGAAAGAGTTTTGTTTTTGAAGAGAGTGTAAGTGCGAAAAGTTTTGTTTTGTTTTTAAAAGGAGCAAGTACTTAAGAACCTCTACCTACTCAAAAAGGAATTAAACTGTGCAAATATCCTTTAGACAGTTCTATCCCACTATTGAGGAGTGGGAAGCACCGTCGTTGGAGTTTTTGGGTCAATTCGATTTATGGGACGTGTGGTCACTAAAGCAATGTTAGGATTCTTTAGCGGCAACCCTAATGTCTTAGATCATTTTTTATCGAGGCAACCATTTCGAGGCAACTTTGATCTTTAGACAGGAGGGCGACCTCTAATACATCCTATACTTAATGACCACGTTCGAGGCAACCAAGTGAGGCGTACCCTAAGAGTGACATGTGTGAGTGTGTCAATTTTCAGTTTATATTATCTTTGTACATGTTATGGTGAACTACTGTTGATTTTAAGTTAAGAGTTAATCTTGTCATGCATAGCCTAGTTAGCATACATCTAAACAGTTAATATATGTACAGGAATTTAAAGTGCGGGAATTGTAAATCCTACGCTATTACAAGGCTTCGGGGAGGGGATTATTTACATGTCCAACATTGGGGAATAAAAGCAGTAAAGTAAAAGTCTTAGTTAAGCTATTACAAACCAATAAGCAGTTACAATAAAATAAACGCGCGTGAATCTAAAAAATCCTAAGAATAAGAACTCTTTTTGTTGTTTTATTTTATTTTGGGAAAATGATCTAAATCTATTTAATTTTAGTTTTGAGAAAATGTTAAGATAATTAAGAGATTAATTAACAAAGTTAATTTTAATAGAAAAAGCTAGCCTAATGTTTTTTGTGGTTTTTTGAATTTAATGTTAATTAAAAAAAGATAAAAAAGATGTCAATGAAAACAAAAATAAAATACAAGGGGGGATCCTTCGATCCAGGGAAAAAAGGAGTTTCGACCCAGGGGGGGGAATGGAAGCTTCGATTGGAGAGGGTTATGGTCCTTTCGATTGGGCCAGACAGTAAGGCGTGAGTAGCCTTCGATCCAGGGAAGGGGAGTTCCCTTCGATCCTGGGAAAAATGCCTTCTTCGATCTAGGAGGACTGTGGGAAGCTTCGATCCAGAGAAGGTGTCTCCTTCGATCTGGGATGCTATACCTGCAAAAGTATGTTAGCGAAATAAACATAGGGCCTGGGTATTGAACCCCAGGCCCTTCGATCCTGCGCTTGTTGGGTCTCTTCAGGCTATGTCTGCAGCAAATATTAGCGAACGATGGACATGGCCTGGGTGCCAAACCCAGGCCTCTTGATCCTGTCTAGGATAGAAAATCGAAGGTAACAACCAGTATGAATGTATTATGCAAATATGAGGTTGGATGGTTTACCCTTTCTTACCAGCAAATTGGACCTTTGATTTGGACGCTTCCTGGATGTAGGCACCTTCTATCTGGGCACTTCCTGGATCTAGGCACTTTCAATCTGGGATTTCTGGGCGTGGACTGGCTGGTGCAAGGATTGGGTATGGCTTCCTGGAAGTGCTGATGATTTTTGGCAGTGTATCTCCAAGTTCTCCCTGTTTCTTTTCTCTATTTTTTTCTGTATATTTTTCGTGTGTTCTGTTTTCCTGCAGAGTTTTTGTGTGTTGGATATGTATGCTGGCCTCTGTATTTATAGGGGTGTGAGGGTGCAGTAATGGCAAGAGACAGCCATTAAACAGGCCATTAAATGCCATGAGACAAGAAACTGACACATTAAAAGTTTTCCTTTTTTGAAATATTCATGTCTCTTGAATGAACCTGGACACTTTTGATTTGAGTGCCCTCTTGATGACCTCCTTCGAATGGCCCTTGCCCAAAGATCAATCGAAGGGTACTAATTAAAATTTCAATAGAAAGGCTTTATTAACAGGCCAATCGAAAGGTGCTGTTTCATGCTAATCGAAGTGCTCCTTCAGAATACCAATCGAAGGGCTTTTCAGAATTCCAATCGAAGTGCTCCTTCAGAATACCAATCGAAGGGCCTTTTAGAATGCCAATCAAAGTGCTTGTCCAAAATGCCAATCGAAGTGCTCATTCAGAATACCAATTGAAGGGTCTTTCAGAATGCCAATCAAAATGTTCCTTCAGAATGCCAATCGAAATGCTCCTTCAGAATGCCAATCGAAATGCTCCTTCAGAATGCCAATCGAAGGGTCTTTCAGAATGCCAATCGAAAGATACTTAAAGCACCACTTAAAAATTTTCTTTTTCCTTAGGCAAGGGTTTCTGGTCAACCATGCAGGGGGAAGACTTTGGAAAACATGAGAGGGAAAATTTTGGGGTACAACAATGTGTTAGTTGATTGTATCGGGAATGGGCTTAAAGATGCCATTTTGAGAAGTGATAAAGAATTTATCGAAGATGGGCTTGCAGATGCCATCCAGAATGACTGTTGGTAGAAAGGTGTATCAGAATAAATCTTTCGTCGATTTATACCGAAACTGGAGATGTCTTTTGCCTATTTTTAACCGGAAGAGATAAATCTAACCAGAAGAAGTCTGTTGTTTGGCGACTCCACTGGGGAAATAATCTTAAACAGAAGAGGTATGTTGATTGTCTGTCATTAACTGGTAGAGATGAATCTAACCAAAAGAGGTCTATTGAATACCTGTCATTAACTGGAAGAAGCAATTCTAACCATAAGAGGTTTGTTTGTTTGCCTATAATTAATTGGAAGAAGTAAATCCAACCAGAAGAGGTCTTCGTTCACATGTATTTAATCTGGAAGA
This sequence comes from Vicia faba, assembly GCA_948472305.1. Classification (NCBI taxonomy): domain Eukaryota; kingdom Viridiplantae; phylum Streptophyta; class Magnoliopsida; order Fabales; family Fabaceae; genus Vicia; species Vicia faba. The sequence goes on from OX451736.1 coordinate 1,233,246,152, forward strand.
AATAAATCTAACCAGAAGAGGTCTTTATTCGCATGTCTTTAACCTGGAAGAAATAAATCTAACCAAAAGAGGTCTTTGTTCGCGTGTCTTTAATCTGGAAGAAATAAATTCTAACTGTTGTACCCCAAAATTTTCCCTCTCACTTCTCAAGAAATCTCTCATAAGATCTCCATTGATTCAAGACTACACAAGGTTTGATCAGCTCAAGATACCTCCTCAAACACTGACAACTCAAAATTAGGGTTTGAGTTTGTACAAAGATAATTTAACCTCTAATGCCTTATATGACTTTCATGGATCATTTTGGAGCCCCAAGATTGCTCATGTAAAGTTTCAAGCTTTGGATCACATTTTTGCTCAGTCAGTTGATCAGTTGACCTAAAATCAACTATATTAGAGAAAAGTCAATTTTGGTCAATTTGCAGTCAAACTTCATAACTCTTGATCCATATCAATATTATGAACTCATATATGTCAATTGATCAAGTCTAGATCACAATTCCTCAAAGAAATTTGATTAGAACACCAAAAGGGTGAAATGGTCAAAATTAGGGTTTTGATTGAGAAGGCCCAATTCTTGACTTTTGACCAAGAAAATGAATTATTGGTTTAAGAAATTATCTCAAGGATTCAAATGCACCATCTTGACCTAATTGCATAGTTCAAACACCTCTCAATATCATTGGATTGACAGATGAATTTCAGTCAACTGATGAAAAGTCAATTGTACACTGAAAAGTCAAACTTTGACTTTTTGATCAAAATCAAGTTTCAAAAATAATATTTCATTAAGACATGTCAAAATATGAAATTTGTTCATCAAGAAATTAAAAATTAAAAATCATCTCTGAAAAGTCAAAATTCTAGGACTTAGAAATTTTTCTAAGTCTTAGAAAGTTAACATTTTTTCATAACTTTGTGCCAAATTTCCACCATGATGCAAGATGATTCAAGGAAAACTTCCAACATGAAAGTTTTATATCTCAATGAGATCTAAAAAATTTTAGGGAAGAACATTTTCTATAGTTTCTTGCATTTCAAGTTATGAATTTATGAAGACATGTCCATGGAACTAATCGACTTAGTGAAATTTTGCCCTAGTTAGGCAGATTTTTGGTACTAACTTCATGGTAACTTTTAACATGGTTCCAAGTTGATTCTTCAAAAATGTCCAACATAAAGGTTGTAGAGGATGTCACAAGCTTTCCAAAATGTCAAAGAACTCATTAATATCATTCTAGAGCAAGGAGAATCGAAGAGATGAAGTTAGAGTTTCATTTTTGAATTATAGGTCATTTTGTGATATGCAAGAATTCAAATCTCAAGCCCATGCTGCATAATCTTTGTTTTTCAGGCTTTAAAATTTTGATTCACTCCATAATTAATGGTTTACACAATTGATTGAACTATTATCCAATTGATTCAAGTATTATCCAAATCAATTTTCCATTTTGGGGAGAAAGTAACATATTCATACTTGTAAAGCAAGCTTTATGCAAAAAGTCAGCTTCTTGAGCTCCTAACTTGTTTTCTTTGATTACTCTCCATCCACAAAGTCAGAGGTATTGTGTTTAAAGTGGTTAACAAATCTATGAACCAAGTACAAGGCATGAAAACTTGTTTTGTCAAAAAAAAATCACATGTTGAGCTTAAACATGTAAATTTGAATTCTGATCAACTAGAGCACTCCAAACCTTTTACTTATAAATAGAGGAATTATTTATGAGCTAGGACGCTAAGGCTAAGGCCCTTAAACTCCCTCAAACACTCACAAACCAGAAATTTCTCAAAAAACACCATTGATACACAGTCCGCCCCTTGAACTTGTATCTTTCATTTCTCTCGTGCGTTTTCCCTTAAAATCATTTGCAAAGCTTCTATACCTAAAATATAGTCCATACATGTCCTTGTTTTGGAACTGTAACATCTCCATCACCATCCTCCATAACCAAAAACAGAGGTCTGCAACTTGACTTCTCCAGACCATTCCAGCCATCCATAGCTCAAGCTAAGCATTGCATTAGCTTCCTAGAGGTCCAAGGAAGCTAACCTGATCATCACAACTCTTTGAAAGTAGCTCAAACTCATTTCATGATTTCCAGTTCTTGAGGTATTTTTCTAAACTTTTATCTCCTCATTTAGGCATTGTTAGGCTTTCATTTTTAAAAATAAAATGTAGATATCATTACCCTGAAGTTGTACATATCCATATTTTTCATTTATTTTTCCCGAGCTTAGAGAATTTTAAGTTTGAATCTCTGAAAAAAGTTAGGTCAGGATTTGGTACTTTTAGAAATACATGCTCATCTTTGATTGTTAGTCCAAATTGTTTACATTTCTGAAATTCTGTTAAATTTCTAACAAGTTTGACGTTGGAAGTTTTGAGAATGGATGAGAAATGAATGAGATACAAGGACCCTAGCTCGAGGTTGAAGATGAAGGTCATTTTTGGGAATGGATTTGTAATATATATTTATGGTTTTGTTTAAATTAATAGATGTATAGCCACCCCAGTGGTAAGGCAGCGCACATTTATTGTCAAGGGCATGGGTTCAAGCCCCAACATTTCCATTTTGCATATTTCCCAACATTTTTCATCTTTTTGTTTGAACCATGCGCGCTTGGGCCCTGAATCAATTGGGCTTTGTCATTTTTTGGTTTTAACCCCCTGTTTCACTAACACAATCTCTAACCCATTCATATTTTATTTTTTCTGACTTACAAAAGAAAAAAAAACAAACTTGGGCCAGGCCTAGTAGACCAAAACTGTTTTTTCCCAACAAACACCCTAAATTCCATTTTTACCTCATGACTTTATTTTTTCATATTTTATTTTATTTTCTTTATTTTATTTATTATTATTTTTATTCTTCTTCTTCTTCTTCTTATTATTATTATTATTATTTATTAAATCAAAAATCCAAAAATTTATTTTTATTTATTATTTGCATTCTATATACTTATATTTTATTCCTTTTAAAAAACAAAAAGACAAAAATAAACTTCTTATCTTCAATATTAATTTCTCTTCATAAATAAATATTAGACTTAGGTTTAGTTTATCTTATTTTCTCTTTACTAATCAAATTTAATTTAGAACTTAGGTTTTCTTTTAATTAACTAATTTTTTGTATTAGTTTAATCTAATTAAAACTTTTGCAAACAAAACCCTAACAAATAAAAACTTGTTTTCTTTAAAAAATCAATTTATTTTATTAACTTAAGTTTAATTATTTTATTCTCTTTAATTAATTAGGTCAAGAACCATATTCCTTAACAAAATCTAAACAAAAATCCATTTATTTTCCATTTATGTCCTTGTACATTATATTCCTTTCAATTCTTGTACATTTTTCAAGTTTCAATATGGTTGTAATAAATAATTAGGTTTAATTTCTTGTAATCCCCATTTGTAAATTTGTATACCCCATCCCTAAATGATGTAATAGCGTAGTAAATTTTCTTTCTGCAATTTATCACTTTCATATTAATGCTAGTAAATTAGAGTTTGTATGGAAAGATAAAATCAATGCTTAGAGAACCCTAATTCAAGATAAACCAAACATGAAAAAATAAACACACTATTCTCACATGCACCCCTAAGGTTAACTCCACTTGTTGCCTAAAAAATGATCATATTACGCATGTGGGATGTCTTATAAAAAACAATAAAAAATACAAGATCATAGTCCCTCGATGACGCTACGAATGTTGCCTTACAAATGATCTTAGTTCCTCAAGAGAAATGCTAAGATATATCACAACATTGCTATAATAACTATACGATGACCCACGCCCGTCCCTTTACATCCAAAGATAAGGCTTCTTACCAATCAATGGTAAGATAACAATATCAAAGGAAATGAGAGAAATGAACAAAAGACTTTTGAGTAGGTAGAAACGTTCTTAGTTGCTTGCTCACTTTCAAAACAAACACACGCCAAACACTTTCAAAACAAATACACACCAAATACTTTCAAAACATGAAATATTTTTAATAGTCCAACACTTGGTATACGTTCTTACAAAACAAGAACCATTACAAAGTTTGCCTAAACGAAGGCGCCTTTTCAAAAATACTTTCAAAAACCACCACAAAGCATACTTTCAAACAAAGCAATCAATCTAGCAAGCAACTAAGAGCCCATAGATAATTATGGATGAAAAGGGTGCTAACACCTTCCCTTTTCATGATATTCCCCCCGAACTTAAGAAAATATCTTAAAGGTCTTTCATGTTCTTTTTACCCTTTCCTTTTTGGATAAAAGAAAAGTCGGTGGCGACTCTTTCTATCCGTAACAATTGCGATCAAACGCAAAACATATACCAAGTCAATTCTCCCACTGTATCACAAAACTGGAGACTCTTCTGGGGATCACTTAAAAGTGGGGTTACCTTAGGGCTAGATCACCTTTATTTGGTTTCATTGTTTGACTTGCTTTCTTTACATTTTGGTTCCTTGTTTGGGCTTGTTTTGATCCTCTACCCAGATCTGGGATACCTTATAGGTAAGTAGTAATACATTGTGGAAACATTGCGGGGTATACAGACATGGTCTAAGCAATAGCTACATTAGTGTGTCACATTTGTTGGTACCGGTAGCCCTTGAGTAGTCAAGGAGAATATGAGGCCGTTGTATGGTGTCATGAAGCACTAAATGACTTTAGAACCTTTACTTGACCAACTTGGCCATTAGGAAGTAGTGAGATAGTCGGCTTTGGTGCAGTCTGAAGTTGGTTGATACTCGATACTATGCTCATTAAGATCAGACTTCTCAGGATATTTCGGTCGCCATTAAAAAGGCTTGCGCTGAAACAATGCCCGATAAGAAAGATCAGTGATATTGAGATCCCTTAGAACCTGGTTACTATTACTAGGACAGGTTAAGCCAACTAAACTTCAAGAGGGTACTTACCTATGAGACTCCATGCAAACCTAAACCTAAGGACTTGTTTTCCTTGTGTGTATATGCTTACTTGTACATAACATCATAAACATCATAACATCATAAGCATTCTCACTAACCATTTCAAGGATTATTGGGATTTATCTTTGTTCTGTTTTGTAGGACATGACTTCCATCCACATGAATACTATCCAAGTCAATCTCGTAAGAATTCCTTCTCAGCTCAAAAAATTAGCATCAAGGGTCCCTGAGAATTCTTCATTCACTGAAAGACATGGTCGCCTCCTAAACTTGGTTACCTAGAGCACTGATGCAGATATGATGAAGGTGCTTTTCCAGTTCTTCGACCCTTTGCACCATTGCTTCAGCTTTCCTGATTACCAGCTCGTACCTACTATGGAAGAATTCACTCAACTCTTGAGGATTCCAATTCTCAATCAACTACCTTTCAACAGTACGGAAAGAGATCCAAGCCCTGAAGAGATTGCCCGAGTGCTACACTTGCAACAATCCGATGTCACGACTAATTGGGAAACAAGGAGTGGTGTCAGAGGGTTCTTAGCCAAGTTCTTATTGGAGAAGGCTCAAGATTGTTGGAACACTCTGGATTTACAAGCTTTTGAAGAAATCTTGGCCCTTCTCATCTATGGGATGGTTTTATTTCCAAAGCCTGACCAACTTATAGATGTAAATGTTGTCAAAATCTTCATGTCTCACAATCCGGTGCCTACTTTATTGGGAGATATCCTACATTCTATCCACTCTCGCACTATGAGGAAGAGAGGGACCCTTATGTGTTGCACTCCTCTTTTGTCAAGATGGTTTATCTCGCATCTCCCCCGATATATTTTGAAGAACGAGCAAGGTTTGAGATAGTCCCATAGGCTGATGTTGCTCATACATTCAGATATTCACTGGTGTTCTCGATCCTTAGAGAATATTACTATCATCTACCGTTGTGGGGAATTCCCTAATGTACCTTTGCTTGGCATTAGAGGAGGTATCATTTACAACCCTTGCTTGGATTTGCGACAGTTTGGGTATGCCCGAAGAGATGGTCCGCATGATATGCTCATCCAAGGAGTGGTATTTGACTATGAGAGCAACAATCAAGGCTATCGTCATAGGTTTGTGCGATCTTGGAGGATGGTAAACAAAGTGGATAGTAGGATGCTGGGACGCAAGAATTCTATTCCCCTTAAGCCTTATCTTAGGTGGGTACGAGCTCGGGCTCAGAAGCTCGTGATGCCTTACCCCTCCATCCTACCAGTTATCTTGGAGCCTGTGGCTGAAGAAGAGGTCCCGTATGTTGTACCCCAAAATTTTCCCTCCCTTATTTCTCAAAACATTGCAAGAAAGATCTCCAAGTTGCTCAAGGTAGTCCAAGAGTTGGTAAGACAAGCTCTCTCCTAAAGGCAGTCAACCCCAAACTAGGGTTTCATGTTGCATCAATATCGTTGAGTCCAAGTGACCCCAAGTTCTCACCAATGTCCTAATATGTTCTCAAGATCATCCATGTCAAGTTTCAAGCCTTGCAGAGGAAGTTTGCTCAGTCAATTGCTCAAAGGCCTGAAATTCGAATGTGCTAGGGCAAAAGTCAACTGTGACCTACATACAGTCAAACTCCAAGAGTTTTGGTAAAAATATTCATTTTGAAGGATATTTCATCATTTGATCAAGGGTTTATCATGATTCATCAAGGATTGCTCATAATTCATCAAGATTCAAAAGTTGCTAAATTAGGGTTTTGTAGGAAAAGTCAACTCAACTTTGACCAAGCATAAATTTCTCATACCTTATGATAAATGACCCATCCAAATCTAATTTTGAAGAGAATGAAATTCTATACAATCCATCTTCATCTCCCAAGTTCAAAATATGCACTCACAAGAAGTTATGAATTTAGACATTATAGGTCATTTTAAAAAGTCAACAAAAACACCTTTTTTGTCAAAGCTTCATACATGATCATGGAATATCAAAATGAGATGATACCAAAAGGGTTGATTAGAGGACATATCAAGCTTTCTAAAAAGTCCAAGAGCACCTCCAAATAGTCAAAATTGAGGAAGTTATGCATTGTTGAAGTTGACCTTTTTTGCAAAATTGCCAAAAGTCAACTATCCCCAAAACGTCAAATTTTGCCAAATGGGCCCATTCTTTTTCACTTTTTTTGAGTTGGCATCATAGCCCACGTGCTCTAGCTTTTGCCACCTGTCCATATCTTATTTTTATTATTTATTTTGATTTTTATTTGAATTAATTGAATTTAAATCAAATAAAATCAAATAAAATCCAAAAATATTGATAACAAAGAATCTTGTGATTGTTTCAGGCTCTAATTACAGCTAGCAAGGCATTCAAATTCGCATCAAAGCTTGTGGGCACAAAAAGATTGGAAATAAGCCATGTTTGGAAAGTTGTTCAAAGCAAATCAAATCAATATCCAAAGCATTGAAAGAGAGGGATTTGGACACAATAATCAACCCTAATGCATTGTCTAATACATAAGGGTTGCATGCAGATCAAAATCAGGGTTAGAAATCAGGCATAGAGCAAGAACATAATTTGCAAAAAGAAGCAAAAAGTGTGAGTTCAAAATCCCACTTAGAGGTGTCCTCAAGGCTCGATACCTCTCCCAATCGTTTCCTGACATTCTCCACAACCTAAAGCAATCAAAACCAAGCGCTTTCAAGCCCTCCCACGCACTGTAAGTCCGCATCAGTATCACCATCTTTTTGAATTCGAATAGCTTTGTTCTTGCATCCATAACGTAAAATAATGGCATATTCTTAATATACAGAGCATTTGCATGCTTTTGGCATTATTCAATTTCATTTATATGGACTGAATCGAAATCCACCATTGTTAGGGTTTCAAATTTGCTTTTAGGGTTTTTCTTTTCAGGAACAATTAGCCTCCATGAGTGGTATGGTCGTGATCAGAAGAAGGAGACGACCTCAACCATGGCCTTAAATATCATTTCCATGGCTTGTGGGAGATTTTGAGAATGGACAGGGTTACAGAGACGAACATTTGTCCGTGGGTATAGGTCATTGAGTTTTTAGCCACGGTACAGAGGAAGGAGACGATGAAGTGTCACTTCCCCATAGGCCCATTCAAATCTGGCGCGTTATTTTTTTGTTACATCATCCACTAACCCTTTTTTATATATCATCTTTGTTTATTGGCATATGTACAATGAAATCATAATAGCCCAATGATGACCACGTCAGCGCATAAGGATTCAGAGGCTGGAGGTCAGGGGTTCGATCCCTGCCTCCAGCATTTGCCATTTTCTTGTTTGTTTTCAGGAGATCCAATGCACGCTTGATCTTGACGTCCACCATATTCCTTCCTCATCAAAGCGCCAAATGGTCAGATGGCCAGATCTGGTGGCCATCATCGATGGCACATCATAGACCAAGTCAATGCACACGCGCAGGATCCAGAAAGTCAAATGGACCTTCTCCAATTGGGCCTTATTTCCTGCTATTGACACACCATTTTCAGGCCCATCCCTCTCTTTTTTTCATATTTTATTTATTTTCATTTAATTATTTATTTATTTATTTATTAACCCAAAAATTAATTTTCTTTTTTTAGTAAAAATCACCAAAAAATATTTTTTACCCAATTAAATTTTAGAATTTTATTTTTCATTAATAAATATTAATTAATTCAATTGGGATATTAATGTTAGATAACTTTAATTGATTTTGTAAATATTTAAAATTAATGAGAATCAATAGGTTTTAACACTAATCTAATTATTTTATTTTCTTTCCTAAATTAACAAAACTCCAAAAATATGTCATTTAAATTATTTTTCATTAATTAACTTAATTAACTAATTAAATTAGCATTTAATTTTAGGAATTAATTTCTTTTCTTAAAAAATAAAAACAACAAAAAACATTTTCTTTTAATTAAGAGGGTCAAAACCCTAGTTTCGCATTCGATTCAATTTTCCCGCGCGCTTTATTTTTATTTCATTATTGTATCTACTCCCGGCTTGTAATAATTTGATTAGGACATTTACTTTTACCACTTTTACTTTCAAAGGGTTGTTTTTGGCGATGTAAATACCCGACGCCTTTTAATGGTTTAGTTTAAATTCCGCCCTTTAAATTATGAAAATATTCAATTGTTAGATGTTTGATAATAGGTGTTGTACCCCAAAATTTTCCCTCTCATATTCCTCAAAACATTGCAAGAAAAATCTCCAAGTTGCTCAAGTTTGCTCAAGAGTTGGAGAAATAAGCTATCTCCTAAGGCAGTCAACCCCAAATTAGGGTTTTGTGTTGCATCAATATCTTTGAATTCAAATGACCTCAAGTTCCCCTCAATGTCCTAATATGTTCTCAAGGTCATCCATGTCAAATTTCAAGCCTTGCAGAGGAAGTTTGCTCAGTCAATTGTTCAAGGGTCCAAAAATCGACTGTGCTAGGGCAAAAGTCAACTGTGACCTATAGACAGTCAAACTTCAAGATTTTTTGTCATAATTATCATTTTGAAGGATATTTCATCATTTGATCAAGGGTTGATCATGATTCATCAAGGATTGCTCAAAATTCATCAAGACTCAAAAGTTGCTAAATTAGGGTTTTGTAGGAAAAGTCAACTCAACTCTGACCAAATATAACTTTCTCATACTTTATGAGAAATGACCCATCCAAAGCTCATTTTGAAGAGGATGAAATTTCCTACAATCCATATTCATACCCCAAGATCAAAAAATGCATTCACAAGAAGTTATAAATTTGGACATTATAGGTCATTTTTGAAAGTCAACAAAAACACCTTTTCTTCCAAAGCTTATAAATTGAGCATGGAATATAAAAATGCGATGGGACCAAAAGGGTTGGTTATAGGACATCTCAATCTTTCTAAAAAGTCAAAGAACACCTCCAAAAGTTCAAAATTGAAGAAGTTATGCATTGTTGAAGTTGGACTTTTTTTTGCAAAATTGCCAAAAATCAACTATCCCCAAAACTTCAAATTTTGTCAAACGGACCCATTCGTTTCCACTTGATTTGAGTTTTCATCCTTGCCCACGTGTCCTAGCTTCAGCCATGACCCCATATTTTATTTTTATTATTTAATTTGATTTTTAATTTAATTTATTCATTTTAAATCAAATAAAATCATACCAAATCCAATACTTTGATAACATGAGATCTTTTGGCTATTTCAGGATTGGATTACCATCATTAACATCATCAAATTTGAATCACACCATATCATATGCAAAAAGATTGAAATTGGACAAATTTGGAAGGTTTTAAAGAGGAGATCAAATCAAATAAGTATGCATTGATATGGGAAGATTCAATCCATAATTCTTACCCTAATACACTACATAGTACATAAGGAAGCAAAGGCAATCGAGATCAGGGTTGGCAATTGCAGAAAGAGGCAGAACAAGATTTGAAAAAAGTCACAAAAAGCTTGAGATCGAAATCGTGTTTAGAGGTGTTTTCAAGGGCTGAGACCTGTCTCAAACGCTTCCTGGGCATTCACTCAAGCCAAACCAATCCAAAGCAAGCTTGTTCAGACTCCATAGCGCACTGTAAGTGTCATGCGATTTCCCCCTGTACTTGATTTCGTATCTCAGAAATTAGGCATTGTTATAATGAAATAATTGCATATTTGTAATCACCATGCCATTTGCAAGCTTTTGACGTTAACCAATTTCATTTATCTGACCAATATGAAGATCTACCATTGCTAGGGTTTCGTCCTTGTTTTTGGGGCTTTTATTTTCAGGTACAATTGGCCATAATAATGGCTATGATTGTGACTAGCTGGCTGAGACGAACTCAACCATGGATTTAGAATGCATTTCCATGGCGCCTACAGGATTCTAGAGATGCCTGGTTTGTAGTGATGTACCTCTGTCCATAGGTATAGGTCCTGGAACCTTTAGCAACGGTTCAACAAAGGAGATGAAGGCGTGCCACGCCATCATTGGGCCATTCAAATACATGCGCGTTTTTTTCCTTCTTTTTTCTGGCCATTGACTTGTTTTATTATATTATGATATCTTTGCGTTATATTAACAAACAAAACAAAGCAGCCTAGTGGCAAGGCAAGCGAATCATTATCCTACAAGACCTGGGTTTGAATCCCAGGTCCCCCCATTTCCTTAATAATTTTGATTTTCATATGATCACATGCATACTCAAGCGTGCAGCCCACCATGGTCATTCATCCTCCAAACGCCAGATGGCCAAAGGCCAAATCTGAAGGTCCAAAACTGAAGGTCCATCATAGGCAAGGTCCAACAGATCCAAGAAGTCAACCAGGGGCCAGCGTTTTTTGGGCTACAATTTGCTTCTCAAACTCCCATAATCAGGCCCATACTCCCATATTCTCATTTATTTTTATTTGTTTATTTAATTGTTTTATTATTTTTATTTCATTTACTAACCAATCAAAAATTCTTTTCTTTATCAAATAAAAAACCACAAAATATTTTTATTCAATCAAATTTTTATTTTTATTAATAAACACTAATTAATTAATTTAGATTTTAATTAGAGTAACTTTAACCTATTTTTTTATAAATAATTAAAATTAAATTAGATTAAATTAGGTTTTAATTACTAAGTTAATTATTTTATTTTCTTTCTTAAAATATTAAAAAAACTCCAAATATAATTTGTTTTCATTAATTAATTTATTAATTTAGTAATTAATTTAGGTTAATTTCTTTCTTAAAATAAAAAACAACAAAAAAGGCATTTTCTTTAATCAAAAAGGGTCAAAACCCTAATCATGCGCTCGACTTAATTTCCCACACGCGATTTACTTTCTTTTTATCATATGATGTACTTGCCTCCGGATTGTAATTGTAAATAGGACTTTTATTTATTTTTATCGCTTTATTTATTTTTAAAGGGTTTGTCTTTGGTGATGTAAATACCCGACGCCTTGTAATTTAGATTCTGCATTTTATTTCCGCAAATTATAACTGTTAGATGTTTGATAATAGGATGACATGACAAGATTGAATGTTTTAACCTAAAATCAACTTAGATCACCCTTGACATGTACAAAGATAAAAATAACCGAAAATGACACACTCGCACATGCGCACTCTTAGGGTACACCCCACTTGGTTGCCTTCGTACGCGGTCATTGAGTATAGGTCACTTTAGAGGTCGCCCTCTTGTCTAAAAGATCATAGTTGCCTTAAAACGGTTACCTCGTATATTGTTGCCTCAAACAAAATGATCTAAGACATTAGGGTTACCACTAAGGCGTCCTAACATTGCTTTGGTGACCGTAAGTCCCTAATTCGAATTGACCCTCAAACTCCAACGACGGTGCTACCTACTCATCAATAGTGGAATAGCATTGTCTAAATGACATTAGCATAGAACAATTCCTTTTTCGAGTAGGTAGATGGTTCTTAGATACTTGCTCTTTCAAAAACAAAAACTCTTCACACTTACACTTTTCGAACAAAGTTTTCAAAAACACTTCATACGCTCTTGAGGACAGAAGCAAGAGTTAAATCGAAGTTTCCAAAACAATTTTTTTGTCAAAACCCACAAACAGAAAGAAAACACTTTTGAAAACAATTGAGCAAGTACCTAAGAGCCCGTGGATAACCACGGATAGAAGGAGTGCTAACACATTCCCTTTCTATAATCTACCCCCCGAACCCGAGAACATCTCAAAAAAGGAATTATTCTGTGCTTTTTTCCTTTCCTTGTTGGATAAAATAAAAGTCGGTGGCGAATCTTGCTTACCGCGAAATTTTGCGAAAACAAACGCAAAATGTAAACCAGCATTCCAAACAACAGTCAGTTCTTCCCACCGTATCACAGAACTGGCGACTCTGCTGGGGACGCTTATAAGTGGGGTGTACCTTAGGAATTGTTCATCATAATGTTTTCAATTCCTCGATTTGTATGCTTTATCTTTGTGGGGTTGAATCGGAGTTACTATAGATCCTAACCCGGATCTGGGGGATACCCTTTAGGTAAGTAGCAATAAACTGTGAGGAACTGTACGACGTAAACCGATACGGTTGAAGCAGTAGCTACATTGGTGTGGCACTTTAGTTTGTACCGATATCCCTTGTGGCACAACGAGGAGAATATGGGTCTTCTAAGGGGTCATTAAGCACCAACTGACCTTAGAACCTATAATTGACCAACTCGGCCATAGAACGGTAGTAGTATGTGTTGTACCCCAAAATTTGCCCTCCCATATTTCTCAAAACATTTCAAGAAAATTCACAAGTCCAACCCGGCGTGTTATATTCAGGTGCTCTTTCGTCAAGATATCTCTGGTAACATATTCTCAAATTCAGGTTCGGCTCAAGAGTCAATTCTTTGAAGAAGGTATCCGAATGTGTGAGTTTTCTCGAAGAAATATGGTGAAAAAAGTGTGCTGAAAGTGCAGTTTTTACGCGCTAAAAAATTCATAACTTGAAGATTGTGACTCGTTTTGAACCCGTTCCGGTGGCCAAAATTCCGTCTTGACATTATCTACGTTTTCATCTCTCACGGCTGGAAGCCAATTTCGATCAGAAGGTCTTCAAAAATGTGGATTTATCAAGTATTTTCGTGCAGAAAATTTGTGACAGAAGTTTATTTGCGTCATGTTCAGAAAATCATAACTTGGTCGATTTTCATCGTATCGAGCTGGTTCCGGTGACAAAATTTCACAAATTGAGTTGGCTACATTTTCACAGAAGGTATCGAGTTCAAACGGTATTCAAAAGGCCTTCGTTTTTTGCTCAGAGTGCGTGACACGCTGAAAATCCTGAATGCTGAATATTATTTCATCTGGGCCGAAACTTCGAAAATTCATAACTCGGTCAATTTTTATCGGATTGGACTCATATTTTTACACAAGGTCCCTGACTCATAGATCTACAACTTTGCTTCAAAAGTCGAGACCAAATTATGCACCGATCAATACCAGTTTTTTATGGAAGAACGTGTCAGAGTCGACACTAGAGCCCAAAATAAGTTTGTCTGAGCTGAAACTTCAAAAATTCATAACTAATTCACCGTTTATCCGATTGAGTCGATTTTCGGACAGGAGTTAGTTCTCGATGCCGGCTACATTTTGTCTTCACATTTCAACTTCAAAAAATGCACTTAAGTCCCTGCGATTTAGCCTGGAAAGTGACGAATTCAAGTGAATATTGAAGGCCCAATTGCACATTCAAAGCCCATTTGCTTTACCCTAATTTCCATTATATAATCACTTTCTTTTCACACAAACCAGAGGAAAAAAAAAGAGGAGAAGAGAAAAAGAGAGAAAAAACCTTGCCACAACACTGTTGTAATATCAAACTCTTTCAAGAACCCTAAAACCTTGAAATCCTTATTACAAATCCCTCTCTCACTACAAACAAAGTCATCTCAGTTACAAACCAACATCTTATTACTTCTTCAGTAAGGGTAAGGCTGGCTTGATCTCCATGATCCAAAGGGCATAAAAGCATTCATGTCACTACTTTTCCAGTAAGGGTAAGGTTGATTTGATCTCCATGATCAAAAGGGTATAATCATTCATACATGCCATATTGTGCCTAAACATTAAATTTCTTCATATATTGGCTTTATTTGCATTTTATGATTTTATTTGATGTGTTTGTGAGATTCAACACTGCAGATTTAGACAGGATCCCAGGCAGGTTCATTAAGGAACGTTGAGGCCAAAAGCCAAATGGCCAAAAGCCAAAAGCCAAATGGCCAGACTAGAAAAACTTATGCATGACACCAATACATGGCGAGACAGACATTAAGCCAGACATTAAGGGAACGTTGAAGCCAGAACGCAAAAAGCCAAAAGCCAAAAGCCAAATGGCCAAAGTAGAACAACTTATGCATGAAACTCAATCCAATGGCCAAAGAATGCAGACCACGGTACTCAGGAGTCAATACTTCAAAAAACCTCCCCTTGGGCCAGACACCCCCTATGGTTTGCTCAATTTTTAATTTTTATTTGTTTTTCCTTTTTATTCTTTTAATTGTTTTTTAATTGTTTTCTTTTAATTCCATAAAATAATTTTCATAATAAATATAAAATACAGAAAAATCAAAAAAAAAGTTTATTTTATTAATATTAATTTTACTATTATTATTTTTGTAAATAAACTTTAAACAATTAATTAGATTAATTTAGGTTTCAAAACTTTAATATTTTTCTTAATAAATTAAATATGTAGAAATTAGGTTTTTTAACTTTTTCATCATTTTTTTAATAAATAATTTTCTCATCATTATTATTATTATTAATTACTAATTTATTTTGTAAATAAACATGTACATAAATTCTTTAGTAAATTAAGTTAAATTTTAACATTTTTCTCAAATAATTAAAAATAACTTAGAATTAGAGTTTCTTTTAATTTTAATTTTAATTTTCTTATTTCATAAATACAAAAAAACCTAAAAAACACTTCTTTTATTTCAATAAATAATTAATTAATTTTTAATTTCAATTTAACTTCAAAAGGGGTCCAACGCCCTCGTTTTCAATTTTAATTCAATTCGCGCATTTTATTTATTCCTTCTTTTAAATATTGATGTAATTCTCCCAAAGCCGTGTAAATATTTATCTTTCGCACTTTACTTTATTTCTTTATTTTATGTCAAATCGGGTCCTGGATTTTAATTTGGCGATGTGGACCCGCGCCTTTGTAATAGTTTAGGAATTTTATCTTTCCGCACTTTTAACTATTAATAATGACATGCAAGAATGAATGATAAAATAAAAACAAACGCATAGATCACTTTGACAAAAGACAAAAATAAATGAATCTGACACACAAATCACACACCACCCCTAGGGTACGCCTCACTGTTGCCTTGCCTCGAAATGTGATCGTCGAGTAGAGGATGTTTTAGTAAGTCCTCATGATCCGGGAACCTGGCATGAGGGTAGCTTCTAAGGTGTCTTCCTATTGCTCTGGTGATCACCATGTCCCGAACCTCGAATTGACCCGAACACCTCCAACGGTGGTGCTACCTACCTCTCAATGGTGGGATGGCACTACTTTAAAGGACATTTACACAGACGAATTCCTTAGGGTAGGTAGACGACTCTAGATACTTGCTCTAAATTTCAAAACAAAACAAAATACTTTTCACACCAACACATTTTCAAAAAGCTTTCGAAAGCAATTTTTCAAACACTCTTGAGGACTGATACAAGAGTCGAACTGGAATTTTCAAAGAAACTTTTTAAACCCACAGTTGAAAAGCAAACAAACCATTTTTGAAAACACAATGAGCAAGTATCTAAGAGCCCATGGATAACCATGGATAGAAAGGGTGCTAACACCTTCCCTTTCTATAATCTACCTCCCGAACCGAGAGCAATCTCTTTAAGGAATTTTTCTGTGCTTTTGTCCTTTCCATTTGGAGAAAATAAAAGACGGTGGCGACTCTTGCTTCCGCGACATTTCGCGAACCAGCGTTAAACAGTCAGTTCCAGATCCACCGATCACAGAACTGGCGACTCTGCTGGGGAATAATTTTAAAGTGAGGTGTACCTTAGGACTAAGATCACTGTGTTTTCAATTGCTTTCTTTGCTTGCTTTAAATTGTGGGAATGTCTCGGGAGTTCTATAGATCCTAACCCGGATCTGGGGGATACCTTCTTAGAAAGTAGCAACAAGGCTGTGAGGGAACTGTGCGGGGTATACCGACATGGTTGAAACAGTCTGCTACGTTGATGTGGCACTTTGGTGTGTACCGGTAACCCTTGAGTTCAGTCAAGGAGAGTACGGGGCCTCCGCGTGGTGTCATGAAGCATCAACAGACCTTAGGAACCTTAATTGAACTATCTTGGCCTCTTTAGGGTAGTGAGATAACTGACTTTGGTGCAGTCTGAGTTGGTTGATACTCGATACTACACTCAATGGAGGGTTGCTTTCCTGGAATATTTCGGTCGCCAGTTCAGTGGCTAAATCGAAACGATGAACAATGAAAGCAATCCCGTGATATTGGGACCCTTAGAACCCGGTTACTTCTAATAGGACAGGTTGAACCCACCAACTTCAAGAGGGTAGTACCCCAAACTTCATGCTGGCCTAAACTCTAAGGGCTCTTTTGTGTGACTTGTGTGCCTTCGTACTTGACTACTTGCATGCTTGTTATCTAACACATGAACTACTTGCAGGTTTTGTTTATAGTCCTTAATTGGGACTCATAACAGGGCTTACTAAGTTTCTTGCAGGTTTTGTTTATAGTCCTTAATTAGGACTCATAACGGAGCGTATTGAGTTTCTTGTAGGTTTTGTTTATAGTCCTTAATTAGGGCTTATAACAGAATGTACTGAGTTTCTTGCAGACTAGTTTTTTGCAGGTTTTGTTTATGTCCTTAATTGGGACTCATAACAGGGCTACTCACATTACCCCATGCATACCATAACATCATACCATTGCATACATCCTAACTCATTTCAAGGATCTCAAGGGCTTGTGATGCAGGTCATGGTGAATCAACTATCCCAGCAAGGGGCAAAGAGGATTTATTTTCCTCTAGCCAAGGTTGTCAGGGGCTATGACCCACTTGATATGGTGAGCTTTGACTCCTGAAGAAGGTTCCCCTAACCAAGGTTGTTTGGAAATCAAAACCAGACATGATGATTAAAGTCAGGGGCTATGACCCACTTGATATGGTGAGCCTTTGACCCTTGAAGAAGGACTCCCAACAACATGAAGTACCTTCAATCAAGTTACCATTTTTCAACTCTAACAAATTTTCTTGTTTACCCCGCGAGGTCCTTGAAAACATTGCATGCATGTCATTCACATCATTACATAACAGGTACCCTTGTTGCAGGTTACTTACCCTTCCCGCTGTTTATTTCAGCGATGGCTCTCCAGCCAGACAGCCAGGATCTTCTTGCTCAAGAGACTCGGTTCGGGGAGATCCTCCTGAATCTATCCAAGGGGCAGGAAGAGCTAAGGACACTTCTCATGGGGACCTTTGTCAGGAACAGTGCTGAGGATGAAAGGTTGAAACACCTACAAGCTGAGATGGATGCAATGAAAGCCCAAATGCTGGGGCAGAGGAATGCCATTCAAGGTCTAGCTCAAAGACAAGATGAGCTCCGGTTTCTCGTCAATCAACTGCTTCAGGGTAACCAACTGGGGCAAACATCTAAGGGTAAAAAGCCAGTCATCGTTCGACCATCTTTGAGACAAAGAGGCAAGGAGAAAGCTCCTCATATGGCTCCAGTATCACCGATTCAGTATCAACCTCACCAGCTTCAGCCAGACAAGCCCAAAAGGCAATTCACCAAGCTTAACGTGTCGCTGCCTCAAGCCTTACAACAACTGCTGAGGTTGAACCTGGTAACTCTAAAGGATCCCCCTAAGAATCCCAACAGGACACCTTCAAGGTATAACCCCAACGCTCACTGTGCTTATCATTCTGACAGCCCGGGGCATGCTACAGAGGATTATTGGACTCTGAAAAATAAGATCCAGGATCTGATCGAGGAGGGAGCTGTGGAATTCACCCGAGATGGCCAGGCTGAGTGCTTCTACCATCCCTACAGGAGGCACCAATTGAAGTGACAAGCCCCGAGATTAGAAAATTTTTGTTCATTCGAATGTTCAAGATTGCAATTTTATTTTGTTCAAACATTTATTCATGTTAAACATTGTTATCACATTAATGCATCGCTTATGTCTATTTTGAATCAATATATTCGCATTCACTATATGCAAACTGTTTTCATATTTTTTTTCTGATGTCAGCTCTTGATCTAAAATTCTAAAGCCTCTTAAGGGAGGATGACGAAAACGATACCATAATCTACAGTATGCTTTTGAACAGACCCCGCTGATGAAGTACAGGCATTGTTTCAATTCCTAAACACTGGAGTAATAAGGAAGATAATCCCTCGTCAACCCCTCTGAGCCAAAGAAGTAGGAGTTTTTCTTTTCGAAAATTAAAACCCTTTATCATAACCTGGGGCAGGGTAGTTCTCTCAGTTTATCCAAGTGCGCAACAAATGGCACCAAAGAGATCCTTACGAAAAAAGAAAGACAGTGATGGTTCCGAACAATCGTAAAGACAGGCAGTCATTATCAAAAAATTCATAAATGAAAAGCCCATTAAGTCAAAACCCATGAAGGAGACTTACAAAACTGGGGCATCCCGCTGACTGTAATTCCAAAAAAGGAAACAGTTCAGGCAAAAAAGAAAGGGATAACAAAAATCAGACCAGAAAGAGGTCTTACAAACCCTCAACAAAAGGAATGACTGCCTATTCAAAATAAGTTATCAATATCCGAATCATCACCGGAAAATCAGAGCAAAGACTCAAACAAGGTCTAACGTATGATCAACTGAGTTTAGGTTTGGAGAACATCACGAAGAGCGGGTGGGTACAAATAATTTGAGCCTTTATCCTTTGTTTCTTAAACCGTGAACCAGGCCACATTATAACCCTTAAAAGTCCTAGCTGAAGCATGGGTTAGTTCGAAAGCATACTGTTACGAAAGGTATCCTGACTCCTGAAGGCTTGCTGTAAAATATTGAGTTAACATCACATTGTTTTACGAAAAAATGCATTTTCAAAATCTTCAAGACAGACATGGGCTTTGCATTTTTAACATAACTTTGTTTGCATATGACTTTTTGTTTGAACAGCATAGAAGTTCGCACGACGAAAGTCTAATGAACAAGCATTTCCAATCGAGGGGCATGACATGATCATGGTCCATCATCTGGGGCAATCCAATCAAGATTCGGAGAATCTCTCAAGAGGCCAAGTAGCCTGGGGCAAATCTCCGCCTGAGTCATTTGGGGCATTCCAACAACGAATCTTGCCTGATCAAACACTTTCTGGTGGCATGACACTTCTAACAGGGGCAACTCCCTGCATTCTAAGAGCATGGACATAGTCGAAAAAATACTACGCAAAATCAAAGACCCGCTAGGTTGACACACCTAGGCAAAAATAAGGGCTTCCCGAGGAACCAAAAGGGTTCGGGCAAAAATAAGGGATGAAATGAAAAAAATTGTACACCCGGCAAGTCGAAAACCTGAAAAGGCGGCTTGGGCAAAAATGGGTATCCCGATGGACTGAAAACCCGAAAGGGAGGTCCAGGCAAAAGTTAGGGATTAAAGCGTACGACTATGTCCTGTCATCCTGTCACCTGCCTACCAGAAGAAGGTTTGTCCATGAACCACTATCAGCGCCTCACGGGTCTTCCTCTCCCACATCAGAAACAGGGGAAATAAAGAGTCGCCCAAACGATCTAATGGCTCTGTCCATCAAAGTGTAAAGGTAGGTTTAGCTAAAGAACATAACCAGATATCTTAACTCCCCAGAGAGTGAGCCAGCAAGTCAGTACACTCTCCTCAAGCAAAGCTACTATCAAGCCTTAAGGAAGTTGGGTATCCTCCAGCAGATCTCAACATTCCCCAGCACATCATACAGACATTCTTAACAAGCATCCCCGACAGTCTTGGTCTGAAGATTGTTCCCCGGCGGTATACCAGGCATTCAATGGAGCCACTTCCCCGTTACAGTTCAAACTTCCCCAGGAGAGTCCAAATTAGTTCCCCAGGAAAGCTGGAATCATCTCCCCGTCAGTAAGCTTATCCCCAGTAGGTTCTGGAAGCTTATCCTCGCAGAGCGCGAACGCGTCTCCCGGCTTTATTCAAAGAGTTATTTCCTTACTAGGATATAACTGGGTTATCCTTATCCAAAAGCCACGGAAAGGTCGTCGTCAATATAGTCTTCTTATCCCCAGCAAGTTACTACTAACAATACAACAAAGATATCCTCAGCAAGTCATTCTCAACAATTCAGCAAAGCATCTCTATCCCCACAGAGTATCACTCCCCAGCATGGTCGCTAGAGTATCTTTTTCTCCCCGCAGAATCCTCCATTTGCCAAGTTTATTCCGCAATGGAGTCATCTTCTCCTACCGGTATTCTTGCAGTTATCATCCCCAGCGGAAGCAAAATCTATTCCTCAACATCAGCCCAGGATACTACTTCCCGGCACCCGTCAAGGATTCACTTTCCTAGACAAAAACATACATAAAACATCACATACATCATTATAACATGCATAGACACATCATATCATACAAGTCTCATTTATATTGAGAACATCATTGCTTGATCCATATCATGCATAGCATATGACTGACCTTTACCTTTCAGGAAAGATTCAGTTAAATTCTTAGCTATATTCCAAGACCTTCTCTGGTTCAGTCGGATCGACCCTAAGATCTCCCTGATGCTTATCCAGTTGAAGATATTCCAAGACCTTGTCCGGTTCAGTTAAATCGACCCTAAGATTTTCCTGATGCTTATCCAGTCAAAGGCCTTCTCTGGTTCAGTCAGATCGACCCTAAGATCTCCCTGATGCTTATCCAGTTGAAGATATTCCAAGACCTTGTCCGGTTCAGTTAAATCGACCCTAAGATTTTCCTGATGCTTATCCAGTCAAAGGCCTTCTCTGGTTCAGTCAGATCGACCCTAAGATCTCCCTGATGCTTATCCAGTTGAAGATATTCTAAGACCTTGTCCGGTTCAATTAAATCGACCCTAAGATTTTCCTGATGCTTATCCAGTCAAAGGCCTTCTCTGGTTCAGTCAGATCGACCCTAAGATCTCCCTGATGCTTATCCAGTTGAAGATATTCCAAGACCTTGTCCGGTTCAGTTAAATCGACCCTAAGATTTTCCTGATGCTTATCCAGTCAAAGGCCTTCTCTGGTTCAGTCAGATCGACCCTAAGATCTCCCTGATGCTTATCCAGTTGAAGATATTCCAAGACCTTGTCCGGTTCAGTTAAATCGACCCTAAGATTTTCCTGATGCTTATCCAATCAAAGGCCTTCTCTGGTTCAGTCAGATTGACCCTAAGATCTCCCTGATGCTTATCCAGTTGAAGATATTCCAAGACCTTGTCCGGTTCAGTTAAATCGACCCTAAGATTTTCCTGATGCTTATCCATGCAAAGGCCTTCTCTGGTTCAGTCAGATCGACCCTAAGATCTCCCTGATGCTTATCCAGTTGAAGATATTCCAAGACCTTGTCCGGTTCAGTTAAATTGACCCTAAGATTTTCCTGATGCTTATCCAATCAAAGGCCTTCTCTGGTTCAGTCAGATCGACCCTAAGATCTCCCTGATGCTTATCCAGTTGAAGATATTCCAAGACCTTGTCCGGTTCAGTTAAATCGACCCTAAGATTTTCCTGATGCTTATCCAGTCAAAGGCCTTCTCTGGTTCAGTCAGATCGACCCTAAGATCTCCCTGATGCTTATCCAGTTGAAGATATTCCAAGACCTTGTCCGGTTCAGTTAAATCGACCCTAAGATTTTCCTGATGCTTATCCAGTCAAAGGCCTTCTCTGGTTCAGTCAGATCGACCCTAAGATCTCCCTGATGCTTATCCAGTTGAAGATATTCTAAGACCTTGTCCGGTTCAGTTAAATCGACCCTAAGATTTTCCTGATGCTTATCCAGTCAAAGGCCTTCTCTGGTTCAGTCAGATCGACCCTAAGATCTCCCTGATGCTTACCCAGTTGAAGATATTCCAAGACCTTGTCCGGTTCAGTTAAATCGACCCTAAGATTTTCCTGATGCTTATCCAGTCAAAGGCCTTCTCTGGTTCAGTCAGATCGACCCTAAGATCTCCTTGATTCTTATCCCAGTAGAAGACACCCAAGATTTTTCTCAGCGAGCGTTGTTGAAGATAAAGTCGCCCAAGGTTCTCTTACCATTCATGCTAAGGCAGTAACCATCCCTGGTTCATTCGTCGCCGTTTGAAGCTCCAGACCCAGCTCCTGTAACCAGTCAGGACACATCTATACAAAGCATCTGAAGACCAGCTCCTGCAACGTGCCAGGTACTCATTTTTCTTTTGCAGGTACGCAGGTTCTCGCTAAGGAATCTCTTACGCAATCAATATCCAGATGGCATCTATAAGCCCATCATCCTATCCATCAATCTCTAAATGGCATCTATAAGCCCATTGCCCCGTCACACTACTATGTGAGCGCAAATTTCTGGGCACTCTAGTGTTCAATCATCTTCCACCTTCGGATTATGAAAGGCACGTCAGCCAATCTGCATCCTCAGGTCTAAGAAGATTGAACAGGGGCAACTGTTGTACCCCAAAATTTGCCCTCCCATATTTCTCAAAACATTTCAAGAAAATTCACAAGTCCAACCCGGCGTGTTATATTCAGGTGCTCTTTCGTCAAGATATCTCTGGTAACATATTCTCAAATTCAGGTTCGGCTCAAGAGTCAATTCTTTGAAGAAGGTATCCGAATGTGTGAGTTTTCTCGAAGAAATATGGTGAAAAAAGTGTGCTGAAAGTGCAGTTTTTACGCGCTAAAAAATTCATAACTTGAAGATCGTGACTCGTTTTGAACCCGTTCCGGTGGCCAAAATTCCGTCTTGACATTATCTACGTTTTCATCTCTCACGGCTGGAAGCCAATTTCGATCAGAAGGTCTTCAAAAATGTGGATTTATCAAGTATTTTCGTGCAGAAAATTTGTGACAGAAGTTTATTTGCGTCATGTTCAGAAAATCATAACTTGGTCGATTTTCATCATATCGAGCTGGTTCCGGTGACAAAATTTCACAAATTGAGTTGGCTACATTTTCACAGAAGGTATCAAGTTCAAACGGTATTCAAAAGGCCTTCGTTTTTTGCTCAGAGTGCGTGACACGCTGAAAATCCTGAATGCTGAATATTATTTCATCTGGGCCGAAACTTCGAAAATTCATAACTCGGTCAATTTTTATCGGATTGGACTCATATTTTTACACAAGGTCCCTGACTCATAGATCTACAACTTTGCTTCAAAAGTCGAGACCAAATTATGCACCGATCAATACCAGTTTTTTATGGAAGAACGTGTCAGAGTCGACACTGGAGCCCAAAATAAGTTTGTCTGAGCTGAAACTTCAAAAATTCATAACTAATTCACCGTTTATCCGATTGAGTCGATTTTCGGACAGGAGTTAGTTCTCGATGCCGGCTACATTTTGTCTTCACATTTCAACTTCAAAAAATGCACTTAAGTCCCTGCGATTTAGCCTGGAAAGTGACGAATTCAAGTGAATATTGAAGGCCCAATTGCACATTCAAAGCCCATTTGCTTTACCCTAATTTCCATTATATAATCACTTTCTTTTCACACAAACCAGAGGAAAAAAAAAAGAGGAGAAGAGAAAAAGAGAGAAAAAACCTTGCCACAACACTGTTGGAATATCAAACTCTTTCAAGAACCCTAAAACCTTGAAATCCTTATTACAAATCCCTCTCTCACTACAAACAAAGTCATCTCAGTTACAAACCAACATCTTATTACTTCTTCAGTAAGGGTAAGGCTGACTTGATCTCCATGATCCAAAGGGCATAAAAGCATTCATGTCACTACTTTTCCAGTAAGGGTAAGGTTGATTTGATCTCCATGATCAAAAGGGTATAATCATTCATACATGCCATATTGTGCCTAAACATTAAATTTCTTCATATATTGGCTTTATTTGCATTTTATGATTTTATTTGATGTGTTTGTGAGATTCAACACTGCAGATTTAGACAGGATCCCAGACAGGTTCATTAAGGAACGTTGAGGCCAAAAGCCAAATGGCCAAAAGCCAAAAGCCAAATGGCCAGACTAGAAAAACTTATGCATGACACCAATACATGGCGAGACAGACATTAAGCCAGACATTAAGGGAACGTTGAAGCCAGAACGCAAAAAGCCAAAAGCCAAAAGCCAAATGGCCAAAGTAGAACAACTTATGCATGAAACTCAATCCAATGGCCAAAGAATGCAGACCACGGTACTCAGGAGTCAATACTTCAAAAAACCTCCCCTTGGGCCAGACACCCCCTATGGTTTGCTCAATTTTTAATTTTTATTTGTTTTTCCTTTTTATTCTTTTAATTGTTTTTTAATTGTTTTCTTTTAATTCCATAAAATAATTTTCATAATAAATATAAAATACAGAAAAATCAAAAAAAAAATTTATTTTATTAATATTAATTTTACTATTATTATTTTTGTAAATAAACTTTAAACAATTAATTAGATTAATTTAGGTTTCAAAACTTTAATATTTTTCTTAATAAATTAAATATGTAGAAATTAGGTTTTTTAACTTTTTCATCATTTTTTTAATAAATAATTTTCTCATCATTATTATTATTATTAATTACTAATTTATTTTGTAAATAAACATGTACATAAATTCTTTAGTAAATTAAGTTAAATTTTAACATTTTTCTCAAATAATTAAAAATAACTTAGAGTTAGAGTTTCTTTTAATTTTAATTTTAATTTTCTTATTTCATAAATACAAAAAAACCTAAAAAACACTTTTTTTTATTTCAATAAATAATTAATTAATTTTTAATTTCAATTTAACTTCAAAAGGGGTCCAACGCCCTCGTTTTCAATTTTAATTCAATTCGCGCATTTTATTTATTCCTTCTTTTAAATATTGATGTAATTCTCCCAAAGCCGTGTAAATATTTATCTTTCGCACTTTACTTTATTTCTTTATTTTATGTCAAATCGGGTCCTGGATTTTAATTTGGCGATGTGGACCCGCGCCTTTGTAATAGTTTAGGAATTTTATCTTTCCGCACTTTTAACTATTAATAATGACATGCAAGAATGAATGATAAAATAAAAACAAACGCATAGATCACTTTGACAAAAGACAAAAATAAATGAATCTGACACATAAATCACACACCACCCCTAGGGTACGCCTCACTGTTGCCTTGCCTCGAAATGTGATCGTCGAGTAGAGGATGTTTTAGTAAGTCCTCATGATCCGGGAACCTGGCATGAGGGTAGCTTCTAAGGTGTCTTCCTATTGCTCTGGTGATCACCGTGTCCCGAACCTCGAATTGACCCGAACACCTCCAACGGTGGTGCTACCTACCTCTCAATGGTGGGATGGCACTACTTTAAAGGACATTTACACAGACGAATTCCTTAGGGTAGGTAGACGACTCTAGATACTTGCTCTAAATTTCAAAACAAAACAAAATACTTTTCACACCAACACATTTTCAAAAAGCTTTCGAAAGCAATTTTTCAAACACTCTTGAGGACTGATACAAGAGTCGAACTGGAATTTTCAAATAAACTTTTTAAACCCACAGTTGAAAAGCAAACAAACCATTTTTGAAAACACAATGAGCAAGTATCTAAGAGCCCATGGATAACCATGGATAGAAAGG
Organism: Vicia faba; assembly: GCA_948472305.1. Lineage (NCBI taxonomy): Eukaryota > Viridiplantae > Streptophyta > Magnoliopsida > Fabales > Fabaceae > Vicia > Vicia faba. The sequence continues at coordinate 1,233,272,290 of OX451736.1, forward strand.
GTGCTAACACCTTCCCTTTCTATAATCTACCTCCCGAACCGAGAGCAATCTCTTTAAGGAATTTTTCTGTGCTTTTGTCCTTTCCATTTGGAGAAAATAAAAGACGGTGGCGACTCTTGCTTCCGCGACATTTCGCGAACCAGCGTTAAACAGTCAGTTCCAGATCCACCGATCACAGTATGCTACACTCATTGAGACCAAACTCTCACGATGATTCTGGCTGCAAGAAAAGGTTGCTAAACTGGAATTATGACCCATCGAGGGTGGTCAGTGATATTGAGATCCTCTAGAACCCGGTTACTATTACTAGGACAGGTTGAACCAACTAAACTAAAAGAGGGTAATACCTAAACTCCATGCCAGCCTGAAATTTAAGGGCTATTGTGTGACTTGTGTGCTTTCAAATTGAACTACTTGCACATTCTTGTTACCTAACAACTAGAGTTCCTTGCAGGTTTTGTTCACATCCCTTATCCAATACCTTGGATTTCTTGTCGGATTTACTTGTTTACATTACCTCGTACTTTTGCTTAAACGCATAACATACACATCACAACATCATGCCTTAACATTTCCTTAACCATTTCAAGGATCTCAAAGGTTTGTGATGTAAGTTATGGTAAATCCAACGTCTAGCAAGGGGCAAAGGGGATTTATTTTCCTCTAGCCAATATCATCTAGAGATCAAAACACGATAACTTGAGTTAGGGGCTATGACTCACTCGATATAGTGACCTTGACTCTTGAAGAAGGACTCTTAACGACACGTAGTTTCTTCAAACAAATTCTAATAGTTTCTTGTTTACCCCGCGAGATCCTTGAAAACATTGCATACATATATCATACACATCATTGCATAACAAGTCTCCCAGTACAGGTCTCTCATGTTCTCGCTGTTTATTTCAGCAATGGCTCTCCAACAAGACAACCAAGATCTTCATGCTCAAGAGACTCAATTCAGGGAAATCTTCCTAAACCTATCCAAGGGGCAGAAAGAGTTGAAAACACTCCTCGTTGGGAACTTGGTCAAGAAAAGTCCTGAAGACAATAAGGACGAACGACTGGAACAATTGCAAGCTGAGGTAGATGCAATGAGAACCCAGATGCTAGGGCAGATGATTTTTATCCAAAGCTTATCCCGGGAACAAGAAGAGCTGAGAACCATTATCAGCCAGCTTCATCAAGAAAAATACAACAGCATGAAGCAAATAGTCAAGGCCAGGGACCAAGTCATTGATTTGCCTCCAAGAAAACAAGGGGTTGGTTTGGTAAAGAATGGACCTCTCTAAGTTGCTACTACCTCACGGGTCCAACAACAACCCTGCCATAAACAAGGGGTTAATCAGAGGTAGTTTACCAAGCTCAACATGTCGCTGTCTCAAGCTTTACAACACCCGTTGAGATTGAATCTGGTGACATTGGTAGGATCTCATCTGAATCCTAAGACTTCTTCACCAAACTACAATCCTGATGCAAGGTGTGCATACCATTCTAACAACCCAGTACATGATACTGACAACTGTTGGAAGCTGAAGTACAAAATTCAAAACCTGATTGATGAAGGAGCTTTGGAATTCACACAAGATGGTCAACTGGAATGTTTCTGTCAACCCTCCAAGGCTCACCATTTGAAGTGACAAGTTCCGACAAGAGAAGACTTTTTTTTTCATTAGAATTTTCAATGTGTAATTTTCTTTTGATTGTTCAAACATTTATTCATGTCAAATTTTGTTACTTCATCAATGCATTGCATATGTCTGTTTTGAATGAATCCATTCATATTCACTATATTCAAATTGCTTTCATTTTTTGTGATGTTCAACTCTCGATTAAAAAATTCTAAGCCTTTAGAAGGAGGATGACGAAAATGATACCACGATCTCTACAGTATGATTTTGAATAGACCCCGCTGATGATGTACAAGCATTGTTTCAAATCCTAAACAGTGGAGTTATAAGGAAGATATTCCCTTGTCAACCCCTTTGAGCCAAAGAAGCAGGAGTTTTTCTTTTCACACAAATTAAAACCCTTAATCACAACCTGGGGCAGGGTAGTTTTCTCAGTTAATTCAGGTGCACAATGAATGACATCAAAGACGTCCTTCCAAAATAAAAGATGGTAATGGTTCCCTATAATCGTCAAAGACAGGCAGTCATTATCTTTCAAAATAAAAGCCCATTAAGTCAAAACCTATGAAGGAGACTTAAGAAAAAACTGGGGCATCCCGCTGACTGTAATCACAAAAAGAAACAGTTCAGGCAAAAGACAGGGATAATAAAATAAAAAAGAAAGAGGTTCTACAAACCCTCAACATAAATAAATGACTGCCTGTTCAAAATAAATTGTCAGTATCCGAACCATCACTGGAATATCAGAGCAAAGACTCAAACGAGATCTAAATGCACAATTAGCTGAGTTTAGGATCGAAGAACATCACGAAGAACGGGTGGGTACAAATAAAATTTGAGCCTTTATGCTTTGTTTCTTAAACCGTGAACCAGGCCACGTTATAACCCTTAAAAGTCCTAGCTGAAGCATGGGTTAGTTTGAAAGCATACTGTTACAAAAGGTATCCTGACTCCTGTAGGGCTTGCTGTAAATCCTGAGTTGACGTCACATTTTACAAAATTTTCCTATCTTACTGAAAAAATGCATTTTCAAAAACTTCAAGACAGACATAAGCTCTACATTCTTAAAATAACATTGTTTGCATATGACTATTTGTTCAAACAGCAGAGAAATTCGCACGAAGAATATCTAGTGAACAAAAAACCTTCTCAATAAAAAAGATTACCTCAAGTGGAAAAACACTTCCAACCAAGGGGCACGACATGATCATTGTCCATCATCTGGGGCAGTTAAGTCAAGATTCAGAGAATCTCTCAAAGATGCCAAATAGTCAGGGGCAAATATCCATCTGAGTCACTTGGGGCATTAGACATGGATTCCCGCAACGAATCTTGCATGATCAAACGAACATCTTCTGGTAGTATGGAAACACGACACTACCGACAGTGACAACTCCCTACGCTCTGAGAGTGTGGACATGGTCAGAAAATACTGTGCATGAACAAAGACCCGCTTGGTTGACACACCTAGGCAAAAATAAGGGCATCCCGGCAAATCAAAAGGGTTCGGAAAAAAATTAGGGACAAAAACAAAAAAATTGTACACCCGACAAGTCGAAAACCCGAAAGGGCGGCTTGGGAAAAAAAGGGTATCCCGGTGGACTGAAAATCTGAAAAGACAGTCCAAGCAAAAGTTAGGGATCAAAGTGTACGACTATGTCCCGTCATCTTGTCATTTGTCGACCAGAAGAAGACTTATCATTCCGATCGGCAATTACCAAGCACCTCATAGGTTGGGATAATACTCGATCCACGAGGCCTCCACAGGCGCCTTCTCCCGCAGATACAGGGGCAGAAAAGTCTCGATGCAAAGTCATTATCATATCCTCAGCCCGCGTCCCAGTAACATTCACTCCCCGCAGAGCAAGAGAAGGACAGTAATGTCAACTCTCCCCAGTTGAGACTTGCAACTATGAATGGATCGATAATATTCTCCCCAACCAGAGTTTATCTACCATCAGCACTAAAAAGTCTTATATGCCCCGGTAGAGTATAAGATATCCCCAGTGGAGTTTGAAAATTTTCCCCAGCACGGTCTGAAAAGCTTCCCCAGTGGAGTTGGGAAAAAGCATCCCCAGTAGACTTTGGAAGAATATCCCCATTAGAGTCTAAAAAGGTTATCCCCAGTGAAGTCGCGACTGAAGGATTATCCCCAGCGGAGTTCTTTCCTTTCACAAACAAGAAGTCAATCCCCAATAGGATTCAACATCACCAGCAACGGTGTGATACGATGGGAAGGACTGACTGTTTTTTGGAATGCTGGTTTGCGTTTTGCATTTGTTTTTGCAAAATGTCGCGGTAAGCAAGAGTCGCCACCGACTTTTATTTTATCCAACAAGGAAAGGAAAAAAGCACAGAAAAATTCCTTCTTCGAGATATTTCTCGGGTTCAGGGGGTAGATTATAGAAAGGGAAGGTATTAGCACCCTTTCTATCCGTGGTTATCCACGGGCTCTTAGGTACTTGCTCATATTGTTTTCAAAATGGTTTTCTTTGTGCTTGTGGGTTTAAAAAAAGTTTTTGTTTGAAAACTTTGATTTAACTCTTGCTTCCGTCCTCAAGAGTGTATGAAGTGTTTTTGAAAACTTTGTTCAAAAAGTGTAAGTGTGAAGAGCTTTTGTTTTTGAAAGAGCAAGTATCTAAGAACCATCTACCTACTCGAAAAAGGAATCATTCTACGCTAATTTCCTTTAGGAAATGCTATCCCACTATTGATGAGTAGGTAGCATCGTCGTTAGAGTTTAAGGGTCAATTTGAATTAGGAACATACAGTCACTAAAGTAATGTTTCGACGCATTAGCGGTAACCCTAATGTCTTAGATCATTTGTTTGAGGCAACAATATTCGAGGCAACCATTTCGAGGCAACTATGATATTTTAGACAAGAGGACGACCTCTAAAGTGACCTATACTCAATGACCGTGTACGAAGGCAACCAAGTGGGGTGTACCCATAGAGTGCACATGTGCGAGTGTGTTGATTTCAGTTATTTTTGTCTTTGTACATGTTAAGGGTGATCTAAGTTAATTTTAGGTTAAAACATTCAGTCTTGTCATGCATTCATATTATCAAACATCTAACAATTATAATTTGCGGGAAATAAAATGCGGAATTTAAATTACAAGGTGCCGGGTATTCACATCGCCAAAGACAAACCCTTTAAAAATAAATAAAGCAATAAAAAATAAATAAAAGTCCTATTAACTATTACAATCCGGGAGCAAGTACATTATTGGAAAAAGAAAGTAAATCGCGTGTGGGAAATTAAATCGAGCGCAAACTTAGGGTTTTGACCCTTTTTTGAGAAAAATATCTTTTTGTGATTTTTATTTTAAGAAAGGAAATTAACCTAAATTAATTACTAAACTAAATTAATACATTAATTAATTAAATGAAAGAAAATATTTTTGGGTTTTTGTTATTTTAAGAAAGAAAATAAAATTAATTGAATTAGTAAAAACCTAATTAAATCTAATTTAATTTTAATTATTTACAAAAATATGTTAAAGTTACTCTAGTTAAAACCTAAGTTAATTTAATTAGTGTTTATTAAAAAAATAAAAATAAAAATTTTATTGAATGAAAATATTTTTGGTGATTTTATTTTATAAAGAGAAGAATTATTTTTATTGGTTAGAATTTAAACAAAAATAATAAAACAATTAAAATAAACAAAATAAATAAAATAAAAGAAGAGGGGTTGGGCCTGAAATAATGGTGTGAATAGCAATGCTGAGGCCCAAATGTAGGTGGCCTTGTTTGACTTTTTGGATTCCATGCGCGCACTTGGACTTTGCCTATGGTGGACATTCACCCTTGGACCACCAGATCTGGCCTTTGGCCATCTGGCTACTGAATGTATGAAGGTGCACGGTGAGCTGCTGGCTGGAATACACACACAATCGCCTGGAGAGAAAAAACAATGAGAAATTGGGGGGACCTGGGATTTGAACCCATGTCCTAATGGATATTGAACGTGCACGCTTACCACTAGGCTGCTTTGCTTTGTTTGTTAACAATATACAAAGAAAATATAATAAAATAAAACAAGTTATATGCCAGCAAAATAAAAAAACGCGCGCGTGATTTTGAAAGGGCCAGTGATGGCGTGACACGCCTTCATCTTCTTTGTTGGACCGTTGCTAAAGGTTCCAGGACCTATACCTACGAACAGAGGTCCGTCACTACAAGATAGGCATCTCTAAAATCTTATAGGCGCCATGGAAATGCATTCTAAATCCATGGTTGAATTCGTCTCGGCCAGCTAGTCACAACCATAGCCATTATTATGGCCAACTGTACCTAAAAATAAAAGCCCCAAAAACAAGGACGAAACCCTAGAAATGGCAGATCTTCATATTGGTCATATAAATTAAATTGGTTAATGTCAAAAGCTTGCAAATGGCATGGTGATTACAAATATGCAATTATTTCATTATAACAATGCATAATTTCTGAGATACGAAACCAAGTACAGGGGGAAATCGCGTGACACTTACAGCGCTTTGTGGTGTGTGAGGAAGCTTGCTTTTGATCCAGATCGCTTGTATGGACACCCAGGAAACGATTGAGATATGTCTTGGCTTCTGAAAATGCCTCTAGCTATCAATTCGATTCCAAGCTTTTTTGTATATTTTTCAAGTTTTGTCTTGCCTATGCCTGCAGCCTCTAACCCTTGTTTCGATTGCCTCTACTTCCTTATGTATTAGGGAATGTATTAGGGAATGTATTAGGGTAAGAATTATGGATTGAATCTTCTCCCATCAATGCTTGCCAATTTGATTTGATTCACTCTTTACAACTTGCCAAATTTGACAAATCTTAATCTTTTTGCACATGGTATTGTATGATTCGAGTTTGATGATAATGATGATAATTACAACCTGAAACAACAAAAAAATCTCATGTTATCAAGGTTTTAGATTTTATATGATTTTATTTGATTTAAAATGAATAAATTCAATAAAAAATCAAATTAAATAATTAAAAATAAATATGGGCTCATGGCTGAAGCTAGGACACGTGGACAATGATGCAAGCTCAAATCAAGTTGAAAAGAATGGGCCCATTTGACAAAATTTGAAGTTTTGGGGATAGTTGACTTTTGGCAATTTTGCAAAAATGTCCAACTTCAACAATGCATAACTTCTTCAATTTTGAACTTCTAGAGGTGTTATTTGACTTTTTAGAAAGCTTGAGATGTACACTAACCAACCCTTTTGGTATCATTTCATTTTGATATTCCATGCTCAAGTTATAAGCTTTGGAAAAAAAAGGTGTTTTTGTTGACTTTCAAAAATGACCTATAATGTCCAAATTCATAACATCTTATGAGTAAATTTCTTGAACTTGGGGGTGTGAAGATGGATTGTAGGGAATTGCATCCTATTAAAAATGAGCTTTGGATGGGTCATTTCTCATAAAGTATGAGAAAGTTATGCTTGGTCAAAGTTGGGTTAACTTTTCCTACAAAACCCTAATTTAACAACTTTTGAGTCTTGATGAATTTTGAGCAATCCTTGATGAATCATGATCAAACCTTGATCAAATGATGAAATATCCTTCAAAATGGGAATGTTGACAAAAAAACTTGAAGTTTGACTGTTTGTAGGTCACAGTTGACTTTTGCCCTAACATAGTCGATTTTTGGACCTTTGAGCAATTGACTGAGCAAACTTCCTCTGCAAGGCTTGAAATTTGACATGGATGATATTGAGAAAATATTAGGAAATGGGGGAGCACTTGATGTCATTTGGGCTCAAGGATCTTGATGCAACACAAAACCCTAATTTGGGGTAGACTGCCTTAGGAGATAGCTTGTCTGACCAACTTTTGAGCAACCTTTGAGCAACTTGGAGATTTTTCTTGCAATGTCTTGAGGAATATGAGAGGGAAATTTTTGGGGTACAATAGCTGCCTCTGTTCAATCTTCTTAAACCTGAGGATGTAGATTTTCTTTCATGCCTTTCGTGATCCGAAGGTGGAAGATGATTGAACACTAGAGTGGCCAGAAATTTGCACTCGCATGAAGTTGCATCAGCCTTGTGATGTCAGGAATGGGGTTACAGATGCCATTTGAAGATTGTTGGCAGAAGGACGGGCTTAAAGATGCCATCTGCTGGAGCGTCGATCGCATAAGAGATTCCTTAGCGAGAACTTGCATACCTGTTGTTGTGGAAGATTCCGCTGGGGAAGTATGATCTTTGTTGAGATTTAAGAACTTACCTGTACTTCAACTAAGAGAACATCTCTGCTGAGTTTTAAGAACTTGTCTGTAATTCAACTGGGGGGGGGGGGGGGGGGCTCTGTCGAGATTTAGAACCTTATTTGTAATTCAACCGAGACTAATTCAGTTGAGATTTAAGAACCGGTCAGTACTTCGACTGAGGGAAACATCTTCATCAAGATCTAGGACTGTCTATACTTCAACGGAGAATAATTCTGTTGAGATTTAAGAACTCGTCCACACTACGACGGAGGAAAATTGTCGAGATTTAGAACCTTATCTGTAATTCAACCGAGACTAATTCAGTTGAGATTTAAGAACCGGTCAGTACTTCGACTGAGGGAAACATCTTCATCGAGATCTAGGAACTGTCTGTACTTCAACGGAGAATAATTCTGTTGAGATTTAAGAACTCGTCCACACTACGACCGAGGAAAATTGTCGAGATTTAGAACCTTATCTGTAATTCAACCGAGACTAATTCAGTTGAGATTTAAGAACCGGTCATTACTTCGACTGAGGGAAACATCTTCATCGAGATCTAGGAACTGTCTGTACTTTAACAGAGAATAATTCTGTTGAGATTTAAGAACTCGTCCACACTACGACCGAGGAAAATTGTCGAGATTTAGAACCTTATCTGTAATTCAACCGAGACTAATTCAGTTGAGATTTAAGAACCGGTCATTACTTCGACTGAGGGAAACATCTTCATCGAGATCTAGGAACTGTCTGTACTTTAACAGAGAATAATTTTGTTGAGATTTAAGAACTCGTTCACACTACGAAGGAGGAAAATTGTCGATATTTAGAACCTTATCTGTAATTCAACTAAGACTAATTCAGTTGAGATTTAAGAACCGGTCAATACTTCGACTGAGGGAAACATCTTCATCGAGATCTAGGAACTGTCTGTACTTCAACGGAGAATAATTCTGTTGAGATTTAAGAACTCATCCACACTACGACGGAGGAAAATTGTCGAGATTTAGAACCTTATCTGTAATTCAACCGAGACTAATTCAGTTGAGATTTAAGAACCGGTTAGTAATTCGACTGAGGGAAACATCTTCATCGAGATCTAGGAACTGTCTGTACTTCAACGGAGAATAATTCTGTTGAGATTTAAGAACTCGTCCACACTACGACGGAGGAAAATTGTCGAGATTTAGAACCTTATCTGTAATTCAACCGAGACTAATTCAATTGAGATTTAAGAACCGGTCATTACTTCGACTGAGGGAAACATCTTCATCGAGATCTAGGAACTATTTGTACTTCAACAGAGAAAAATTTTGTTGAGATTTAAGAACTCGTTCACACTACGACGGAGGAAAATTGTCGAGATTTAGAACCTTATCTGTAATTCAACTGAGACTAATTCAGTTGAGATTTAAGAACCGGTCAGTACTTCGACTGAGGGAAACATCTTCATCGAGATCTTGGAACTGTCTGTACTTCAACGGAGAATAATTCTGTTGAGATTTAAGAACTCGTCCACACTACGACGGAGGAAAATTGTCGAGATTTAGAACCTTATCTGTAATTCAACCGAGACTAATTCAGTTGAGATTTGAGAACTGGTCAGTAGTTCGACATAGCTGAGAACTTAGCTGCATCTTTCCTGAAAGGTAAAGGCCAGTCGTATGCAATGCATGATATATATCAAGCAATGATGTTCTCAAAATAAATGAGATTGTGTTGTATGATGCGTATATGCATGTGTCATGATGTATGGAAGTGTAATGCTTTTAGCTGGGGAAAATAAATCCCGAATGACTGCTGGAGAAAAGAATTGAATTCTTTGTTTCTGCTGGGGATGGCGAACAAAGATGATTATAAGAATAAACCTGCAGGACAGGATAACTCTGTTGGGTAACAAACTGATGAGGCGATTACTCTGTGGGGAAGAGATGTTCTGCTGAGGATTCCACTGATAAATTCCACTAGGGATGAATTACCGTTTGTTGGTGATATTGAATCCTGTTGAGGATTGAATTCCTGTTTGTGAAAGGAAAGAACTCCACTGGGGATGACCTTTCAGTTGCCACTTCACTGGGAATCACCTTTTAGACTCTTATGGGGATGATCCTTTGAACTTGCTGGGGACAATTTTCCAAAGTTTACTGGGGATGATTCTCCAAACTCCACTGGGGAAGCTTTTCAGACCGCACTGGAAAAATTTCAAACTCCATTGGGGTTATCTGGTATTCTACCGGGGAATATTCTTATACTCCACTGGGGCATATTAAGACTGCCGGGGATATTAAGCCTTTTCAGTGTTGATGGTAGATAAACTCTTCTTGGGGGAGAATATTATCGATTCATTCAGAGTTGCAAGTCTCAGCTGGGAAGAGTTATCATTACTGTCTTTTCTTACTCTGAGGGGAGTGAAAGCACCTTAACCATATTCTTCAGCTGAATCTACCTTTGTACCTGGTGGATAAATCATCCGTATAGCTTGGACAATTCTTATTTGCCCCTGTTTCTGATATTACAAGTAATGGTCTTTTGTTTCGCATGTAAATATTTATGAGCAGCAATTAATGTCAAATGCATATATCAAAAATGAACATTGGACTTTCTTTGCAAAACAAAACAGATAAAGGAAAAACAGTTTGAATTTTGTTTGAAGATGAATTGTATTGATTTTGAAGTTTATCCTGTAAATAGGCGTTTTTGTATAAGAGGCTGACGTCCTAGTAAGAGAACGCCGCCGAATAATAGAATTTACGCAATTTGTGAAAAACTAAACAAAACAGCTATGTGAATAATCCCACTGGGTTCCAACTCTGCTATTGCCCTTATGTCCTTGAGCATATCATCACTTTGCTACTTGGTTGAAGGTATATCAGATTGATTAGCGCCGTCCGAGCTTGATAGTTGATACCGAAGTCTGGATGCAAGGTGGTCCAATGAGACGTAGTGTTACGCTTTGATCCCTAATTTTTTCCTGGACCGTCCTTTCGGGTTTTCAGTCCACAGGGATACCCTTTTTTGCCCAAGCCGCCTTTTCAGGTTTTCGACTTGCCGGGTGTATAGATTTTTTCATTTTCATCCCTTATTTTTTCCCGAACCCTTTTGGTTCGTCGGGAAGCCCTTATTTTTTCCTAGGTCAGTCAACCTAGCGAGTCTTTATTGACGGTGAAATTCTGGCTGCAGATACTCAATGTCACGTTCAATGTTATGACGCCGTATCTGACTTACTATATGACAGTAAATACAAAAGCAATAAAGAACACAGTCAATTGTTTACCCAGTTCAGTGTGCAACAACACCTACTCTGGGGGCTACCAAGCCAGGGAGGAAATCCACTATAAGAGATGTTAATTCAGGAATAAACCAACCAGTTTATCTCCTTCACTTAAGACCTACCCAATGCAATTCCAATCTAAGTACAACTTAAACCTGAGTTCCTACTCACTCCCCCTCAATCACAGCAGTGATACATAAACCAATTTGACTTAAAAATTGATGAAGACACTCTTCAAAAACAAACACTTGATTAAGCTTCACAGCTTTTTAATCAAGCAACACAATCACTCGTGCTTCACAGCTTTGAGTGATGCACACACCTACCTTGACTCTGCTTCACAGCTTTAGTCAAGGAACATTCAAACACTCTTGCTTCAAAGCTTTGAGTGCTACACAACCCTTACAATTCGAAACCTATTCCAAGTCACTTATCACAATGATAATTGCTTGGAGTACAATAATCAAATCTATACAGATTACAAATGATCTTCTGATCAATAAAGGGATGCCTTGAAAAACAGCAGCTCTGTTGAATATATAGCAGCTGCAACTTCAGTTAGGGTTTCCACAAAAACCTAGGGTTAATTCCGTTTGACCTAAAGACCAGGTCACAGGGATTAATAACCAGGTTAGGGTTGAGCTAGGTTACCCCTCAGAAAACGCAGGATTCTGTTCAGGAAAGACTGAGTTATTTTCCTAAAAAAACTCAGACTTATCCAACCTGCACACCTGTTAGTTCAGAACAGGATGTCATAACATCTGTTATGACATCTGAGAAAACCTGTCTACTGATTTAGCAAAATGTGATCATTTTGCAAAATGCTCAGATACACACTTATAGACATCAGTACTTGAATTAAAATATTTTTCTGCAAAGGTACCTAATGAGTCAGTACAAACTGAACTAGAATGTTATGACATCAGTCATGACATTCACACATACACTTGGGTTTTACCAAAAATGCAAGCCAATACCTAAACACCTACAAACTCCCCCTTTGGAAGATTTTTGGCTAAAGACCCTAAGCAATCAGAGATAGATAGCAGCAGAAATAAGTGACAGCAGAAAAATAAAATGTCAAGTACTAATTAAGTAAGTACCAAAATATTCTCCCCCTCTTTAGCCACAAATGGGCCAAAGATACATATTCATAATGATTATACAGTTATCCAAGAACAATTAATAAGAGCAGCAGCAGAAAAAAACTGAACACACTTCCAAACACCACCAGATATCAGCACCAACCAGCAACACCACCAAACAGCAACCAACCTTCAAGCACTGTCATCAGATCCAGAGGATTCAGGCTTCTTTCTTTTCTTGTGAGCAATGTCAGCATTCTTCTCTTTGTTTGATGTCTCAACATTCTTAGAGACATCTGGATTTGTTTCAGCATTTGAGCTTTCTTGGTTCAGAGGAACAGAAATGCCAGGAACTGAGTGGTTCTCGTTCAGAATTCTTGAAACAATTTTTGCTATTGCTTGATTAACATAGGCTGTCCCTTCCCTATTTGCAATTTCAGGGGGAACTGAAGAAGAAGGACGAGATGGATTACCAGAGGCAGAAGCTTGGGGCTTTCCTGCATGTCTTGTTCTCAACTCTTTGACCTTGGTGGGGTTAGTTCCCACTTTTCTACGAGAAGAAATCTCCAGAACGTCAGAGTCCAGACAAGAAGAGATTGTCCTAGAATCTTGATCAGAGGAAGAGGTTGAAATAGTCGTATTGGATGATGATGGTGTTTGAGACATTTTGACAGTCTTAGAGGGCCAACAGCAACTGAGGAGAAATTTCTGATTGAGAGACTGGGTTTTGATGAGGAGACGAGAGGGGAAGGAAGCAAGGGAGTGTCTATTCAACTTCTTAAAAGAATTGTAGGAAATGAGAAAATACAATTTTAAACCAATCAGAACAGGCATAACTCCTTTGATCCTTGTTTTAAGCAAAATTAATTGCTACAATTCCTCATGTTGGCAAATACCCAGCTTACCCCTTAAGTTTTCAAATTGATTTGCATCCAGAGCCTTGGTAAAAATGTCAGCCAGCTGTAGCTCAGTGGTAACATGTTCCAATTTGATTGTCTTCTCTTCTACAAGGTCTCTGACAAAGTGATGTCGTATGTCAATATGTTTGGTCCTGCTATGCTGAATGGGATTCTTGGATATGTTGATTGTACTCAGATTGTCACAGTACAATGTCATAACATCTTGTGTGACATTATACTCAGTGAGCATCTGTTTCATCCATATCATTTGAGAGCAGCTACTACCAGCGGCAATGTATTCAGCTTCAGCAGTGGAAAGAGACACACAATTCTGTTTCTTGCTGAACTAGGAAACCAGATTACTTCCCAAGAAGAAACATCCTCCAGAGGTGCTTTTTCTATCATCAGCACTACCAGCCCAATCAGCATCACAGTAGCCAGTCAGAGCTGGTTCACAGCCATGAGTATACATCAATCCATAGTTGTAAGTACCACTTACATACTTCAAAATTCTCTTCACTTGATTGATATGACTGACTTTGGGATCAGCTTGGTATCTAGCACAAACTCCAACTGCAAAGGCAATATTAGGTCTGCTGGCAGTTAAGTACAACAAGCTTCCTATCATGCTTCTGTACAGACTTTGATCCACCTTAACCCCACTTGAATCTTTGGAAAGCTTTAGATGAGTAGGAGCAGGAGTCCTTTTGTGACTTGCATTCTCCATACCAAACTTCTTTACAATATTCTTAGCATACTTGCTTTGAGATAAGAAGATTGAGTCCTCCATCTGTGAGACTTGTAGTCCAAGAAAATAAGTTAGTTCTCCCATGAGACTCATTTTAAATTCAGCCTGCATCTGGTCAGCAAAGTGTTTAACCATATGTTTTGACATTCCTCCAAACACTATGTCATCAACATATATTTGGGCAACCATCAACTTCCCTCCTTCAGTTTTGACAAAGAGAGTTTTGTCCAAACCTCCTTTTCTGTAGCCTTTGTTTGAGAGAAACTTTGTTAACCTGTCATACCATGCTCTAGGAGCTTGTTTCAGGCCATATAGAGCTTTTCTCAATTTGTAGACATGATCAGGGTGGGTTGGATCCACAAAACCTTTAGGTTGTTCCACATAAGCTTCCTCATTTAAGTACCCATTTAGAAAGGCACTTTTCACATCCATCTGAAATAACTTAAACTTCAGAAGACAAGCAATTGACAACAAGAGTCTGATTGATTCCAGCCTGGCTACAGGTGCAAAGGTTTCATCAAAATCAACCCCTTCAACCTAGGTGTATCCTTGAGCAACAAGTCTTGCCTTATTTCTGGTGACAACTCCTTCAGCATCTGACTTGTTCTTGAATATCCATTTTGTCCCAATGATGTTAGTTCCTTCAGGTCTAGGAACCAGTTCCCAAACTTCATGTTGCTTGAATTGGTTCAGTTTATCTTGCATTGCACCAATCCAATATTCATCAGTTAAGGCTTCCTTGACATTTCTTGGTTCCATTTTGGACACAAAACAAGAGTTTGAGATGATTTCTCTAGATCTTGTGATGACTCCACTATTGGGATCTCCTATGATGAGCTCTTTTGGATGATCCTTCTGAATTCTGATGGAAGGGATCTTGCTAGCTTCCTTTGATTCAGATTCTGTTGTGGTGGAGTTGGGCAGGTCATTCTGTTGGGTTGAAGTCTCAAAGAATGTCTCAACAGTACAAGGAACATCTATTTCTTCATGATAGTCATCAATTCTAACATTTATTGATTCCATCATGGTTTTGGTTCTGGAGTTGAATACTCTATAAGCTCTGCTGTTTGAGGAGTATCCTAGAAATATGCCTTCATCACTTTTGGGGTCCAGTTTTCTTTTTTGTTCACGATCAGACAGAATATAGCATTTGCTGCCAAACACATGGAAGTACTTCACAGTTGGTTTTCTTCCTTTCCAGAGTTCATATATGGTGGATGAGGTTCCCTTTCTCAAGGTGACCCTGTTATGAACATAGCAAGTTGTATTCATAACTTCAGCCCAAAAATACATAGGAAGTCTTTTGGCATGTAACATTGCTCTGGCAGATTCTTGTATGGTCCTGTTTTTTCTTTCCACAACTCCATTTTACTGAGGTGTTATAGGAGAAGAAAACTCATGACTGATTCCTTCTGAAGAACAGAAGTCATCAAACTTGTTGTTTTCAAATTCCTTGCCATGATCACTTCTGATTCTGACAATACATCCTTCCTTCTCTCTTTGAATTCTCTTGCACAGTTCTCTAAAAACTTCAAATGCATCTGATTTTTCCCTAATGAAATTAATCCAGGTGAATCTGGAAAAATCATCCACAACCACATAGGCATATCTTTTACCACCAAGACTCTCTACTTGCATTGGTCCCATCAGATCCATATGGAGGAGTTCTAGAACCTTAGAGGTGGTCAGATGTCTTGACTTTGGATGTGACATCCTAGTCTGCTTACCAACCTGACATTCACCATAAACTCTTCCTTCATCAATTTGCAGTTTTGGAATCCCTCTGACTGCCTCCAAGGAGATAATCCTCTTCATACCCCTTAGATGAAGATGGCCAAGTTTTTGGTGCCACAGTTTCACCTCTTTTTCTACTTTTGCAATGGAACACACAGATGAGAAATTAGTGTTCTCAGGCTCCCACAAGTAACAATTGTCTTTGGATCTGACTCCTTTCATTACTATCTCTTGTTTGTCATTGATTACAAGGCATTCAGATTTTGAGAAATTGACCTTGAATCCTAGATCACACAGTTGACTGATACTAATGAGATTAGCGGTCAGCCCTTTCACCAGCAGTACTTCATTCAGACTTGGAACTCCAGGGCAGTCCAAATCACCAACTCCTTTGATTTCACCTTTAGCCCCATCTCCAAAGGTCACAAAACTGGTGGTGTGAGGCTTAACATTATTGAGGAGGTTCTTGATTCCAGTCATGTGTCTGGAACATCCACTGTCAAAGTACCAGTCTTCCTTTGCAGAGACCCTCAGGGAAGTGTGGGCTATCAGTGCAGTAGCCTTTTTCTTCCATTGAGGAGCATGTGGTACCTTTTTAGACTTAGGTTTGACACCTGAGTTCTGATTAGGGTATCCATGTAATCTGAAGCAGAAGGGCTTTATGTGGCCATATCTCCCACAATGATGACATTTCCATCTTTGGTACCTTTTCCTCATATGTCTCTGTTCCTGATGTCGAGAGTTATGTTGAGACATCTGTTTTGACATTTGCTTACCAGAACCAGATTTCGTTGCTTCCATAAATCCCAGTCCAGATTTATTTCCCACATTTTGTCCAACCTGAAGGATCTCTTCCAATTTGTCTGTTCCATTTGTCAACATCTTGACAGATTTGGTCATTTGATTCAGTTGTGAGTTCAGCAATTGAACTTCTCCTTCTAGATGACTTATAGTTTCAAGGTTTGCCCTTTTTTCAGCCTCCAGCTTTATGATGAGTTTTGATTGTTTCTCATTCTGCACACAGACTTCAGTACTTCTGATACACAATTCCTTGTAAGTATCAGCCAGTTCTTCAAAAGTCACCTCTTCATCACTGATGTCACTTTCAGAAGTACAAACACCAGTTAAAGCAGTAACTCGTTTGGCAGTCTCTTCTTCAGAATTACTTTCTGAATCACAGTCAGACCAAGTAACTGTCATTCCTTTTTGTTTCTTAAGAAAGGTAGGACATTCAGCTCGAATATGCCCATATCCTTCACAACCATGGCATTGAATTCCTCTGCCTTGAATTCCCTTCTCTTCTGACCTTGGTCTTCTGCTGGAACTGTCAATGTTAGAGGGAATGTTATGAACATTAGACCTTGACTTTGGATCTATTCTTTTGATGAGTTTGTTGAACTGTCTTCCAAGCATGGCTACAGCTTCTGAAATGTTTTCTTCAACATCAGTGTTGGACACAAGTGCTATGCTCTTGTTCTTCTTGACACCATTATTAGTGATTCCCATCTCAAAAGTCTGAAGAGACCCAATAAGTTCATCCACTTTCAATTTGCTAATGTCCTGGGCTTCCTCTATGGCAGTTACCTTCATTGCAAATCTTTTAGGCAAGGATCTGAGAATCTTCCTCACCAGTTTTTCTTCTGACATCTTTTCTCCCAGTGCTCCTGAGGTGTTGGCAATTTCCAAGATGTTCATGTGAAACTCATGAATGGTTTCATCTTCCATCATTTTTAGATTCTCAAACTTGGTGGTCAACATCTGAAGCCTTGACATTTTTACTTTGGAAGTGCCCTCATGAGTAGTTTTGAGAGTGTCCCAAACTTCCTTGGCCAGTTCATATTGATGTACTAGTCTGAAAATGTTTCTATCAATTCCATTGAACAAGGCATTTAGAGCTTTTGAATTTCCCAGAGCTAACTCATCTTCTTCTTTACTCCAATCTTCCTCAGGCTTCAGACTGATTGTCCCATCTTTCTCAGTTATGGAGGGATGAATCCATCCTTTGTCAGCAGCTCTCCAAGCCTTTTTGTCCAGAGATTTTAGGAAGGCAATCATACGAGGTTTCCAGTAGTCATAATTAGTTCCATCCAGAAAGGGTGGTCTATTTCCAAAAACTTCTTCTTTGTCCATAGTGCCAGAAAGTGATATCCCTAGATCTCACCCAGTAATACAGGCAGGGTGCCTGCTCTGATACCAATTGAAATTCTGGCTGCAGATACTCAATGTCACGTTCAATGTTATGACGCCGTATCTGACTTACTATATGACAGTAAATACAAAAGCAATAAAGAACACAGTCAATTGTTTACCCAGTTCAGTGTGCAACAACACCTACTCTGGGGGCTACCAAGCCAGGGAGGAAATCCACTATAAGAGATGTTAATTCAGGAATAAACCAACCAGTTTATCTCCTTCACTTAAGACCTACCCAATGCAATTCCAATCTAAGTACAACTTAAACCTGAGTTCCTACTCACTCCCCCTCAATCACAGCAGTGATACATAAACCAATTTGACTTAAAAATTGATGAAGACACTCTTCAAAAACAAACACTTGATTAAGCTTCACAGCTTTTTAATCAAGTAACACAATCACTTGTGCTTCACAGCTTTGAGTGATGCACACACCTAACTTGACTCTGCTTCACATCTTTAGTCAAGGAACATTCAAACACTCTTGCTTCAAAGCTTTGAGTGCTACACAGCCCTTACAATTCGAAACCTATTCCAAGTCACTTATCACAATGATAATTGCTTGGAGTACAATAATCAAATCTATACAGATTACAAATGATCTTATGATCAATAAAGGGATGCCTTGAAAAACAGCAGCTTTGTTGAATATATAGCAGCTGAAACTTCAGTTAGGGTTTCCACAAAAACCTAGGGTTAATTCCGTTTGACCTAAAGACCAGGTCACAGGGATTTATTAACCAGGTTAGGGTTGAGCTAGGTTACCCCTCAGAAAACGTAGGATTCTGTTCAGGAAAGACTGAGTTATTTTCCTGAAAAAACTCAGACTTATCCAACCTGCACACCTGTTAGTTCAGAACAGGATGTCATAACATCTGTTATGACATCTGAGAAAACCTGTCTACTGATTTAGCAAAATGTGATCATTTTGCAAAATGCTCAGATACACACTTATAGACATCAGTACTTGAATTACAATATTTTTCTGCAAAGGTACCTAATGAGTCAGTACAAACTGAACTAGAATGTTATGACATCAGTCATGACATTCACACATACACTTGGGTTTTACCAAAAATGCAAGCCAATACCTAAACACCTACAGACGGGGTGAGGAAGGTCGTCACCATCCTTGGTGGTTAGAATCATAGCTCCTCCTGAGAAAACGTTCTTAACCACAAATGGCCCTTCGTAGGTAGGGGTCCATTTGCCCCTGGGCTCACCTTGAGGTAAGATAATGCGCTTGATTACCAGGTCCCCAACTTGATACTCTTGTCATCTAACTTTCTTGTTAAATGCCTTGATCATCCGCTTTTGATACGTCTGACCATGACAAATAACAGTAAGTCTCTTTTCGTCAATTAGGTTCAGCTGATCAAGCCGGGTCTGAACCCAGTCATCTTCGCTCAAACCTGCATCCTTCATAATCCGAATAGAGTGTATCTGAACTTCAATGGGCAAGACTGCTTCCATGCCATAAACTAAGGAGTAGGGGGTTGCCCCTGTTGACGTCTGCGCTGAGGTACGATACCCATGAAGAGCAAATGGTAACATCTCATGCCAGTATTTGTATGTCACCATCATCTTCTGCACAATCTTCTTAATGTTCTTATTAGCCACTTCAACAGCCCCATTCATCTTCGGCCGGTAGGGAGAAGAGTTGTGATGTTGTATCTTGAACTGCTTGCAGAGTTCAGTGATCATTTTATTGTTGAGATTGGTACTATTGTCCGTAATGATCCTCTCTGGTACACCATATCGATAGATCAGATTGTGCCGAATAAACCATGCCACGACGTTTTTGGTCACCGTAGCAAAGGAAGCTGCCTCAACCCACTTCGTAAAGTATTCAATTGCTACCAGGATGAAACGATGCCCGGTTGACGCTGTAGGTCTGATCTCACCGATCATATCAATGCCCCATATTGCAAAAGGCCAAGGTGCCGTCAAGATGTTCAAAGGTACTGGAGGTATGTGCACCTTATCAGCATAGACTTGGCACTTGTGACAGGTCCGAGAATGCTGATAACAGTCGGCTTCCATTGTGGACCAATTGTATCCTGCTCGAAGGATTTTCTTTGCCATGGTGTGCCCACTGGAATGAGTTCCGAAGGTACCTTCATGCAACTCTGCCATAATCCTTTCTGCTTCATTCTTATCCACACAAAGTAATAAGGTCGAATCATGGTTACGCTTGTAAAGGATGTCATTGCTGATGAAGAACTTCGCCGCGAACCTCCTCAAAAACTTCTTATCATTAACGGATGCACCTTCAGGGTATTCTTGAGCCTTAAGATACCTTTTCACCTCATGAAACCAGGGCTTATCTGCTACCTCTTCAGTCTCAATGTCACAGCAATGTGCGGGTTCGTCCAACCTTTCAATGATAATCCGAGGAGCTTCATTGTCCCAATTGACTTTGAACATAGAAGACATCGTAGCCAATGCGTTCGCTAACTGATTCTCCTCTCTAGGGAAGTGTTCAAAGGTTATCTCCTCGAAATGTGGAAGTAATGTCAATACATACTCCTTGTAAGGAATAAGTTTTGGGTGTTTCGTATTCCATTCGCCTTTCATCTGGCTGATCACGAGAGCGGAATCTCCGAAAACACTTAGAAACTTAGTCCTTAGGTCAATAGCTGCTCGAAGACCCATAATGCATGCTTCATACTCCGCCATGTTGTTGGTGCAGTTGAAACATAGTCGGGCGGTAAACGGAGTATGAGAGCCTTTAGGAGATATGATCACAGCGCCAAGCCATTACCCAAAGCGTTTGAAGCTCCATCAAAGTACATAGACCATCGGGATCCTTTCTCAGGTCCTTCATCCAGTCCAGGTGTCTCACAGTCGATCACCAACATGATATTCTCGTCCGGGAATTCGAAGTTCATAGACTGGTAATCTTCCACCGCCTGATGTGCCAAATGATCTGCCAACACACTTCCCTTAATTTCCTTTTGGGAGGTATACTGGATGTCATACTCAGTCAAGATCATCTGCCATCTTGCTATTCTTCCGGACAAGGCAGGCTTCTCGAAGATACACTTGATTGGATCCATCTTTGATATCAATAGAGTAGTGTGGGTCAGCATATACTGTCTCAGCCGGCAAGCAGCCCATGCCAAAGCGCATCAAGTTTTCTCGAGCAACGAGTATCGGGTCTCGCAGTCGGTAAACTTTTTGCCAAGGTAATAAATAGCATGCTCTTTTCGGCCAGACTCATCATGCTGCCCCAGCATGCACCCCATCGAATTGTCGAGTACTGTCAAGTATAAGATTAAAGGTCTCCCTTCAACTGGAGGCATCAGAATAGGTGGCTCTTGGAGATACTCTTTAATCCTTTTGAAAGCAGCCTGACATTCATCATTCCATCGTACCACTTGATATTTCTTCAGTAACTTAAAGATTGGCTAACAAGTAGCTGTCAGGTGCGAGATGAATCGGGCAATATAGTTCAGACCTCCCAGAAAGCCTCTGACTTCTTTCTCTGTTCGGGGAGCTGGCATTTCCTGTATAGCCTTCACCTTTGCAGGGTCCACTTGAATACCTTTGTCACTAACCATGAAACCCAACAGCTTACCAGATCTCACTCTGAAGGTGCACTTGTTCGGGTTTAACCTCAGCTTGTACAACTTCAACCTGTCAAATAGCTTCTGAAGATGGTCAAGATGCTCTTCCTCAGTCTGGGATCTTGCAATCATGTCGTCGACGTATACCTCAATCTCATGATGGATCATGTCATGGAACAAGGCGACCATGGAGCGCTGATATGTTGCCCCAACATTCTTCAATCCAAAAGGTATGACTTTGTAGCAAAAGGTACCCCATTTAGTAACAAAGGTTGTGTTTTCCATGTCTTCAGGAGCCATTTTAATCTGATTATAACCGGAGAAACCATCCATAAAGGAGAAGACCTTATGCTGAGCGGTGTTGTCAACCAGAACGTCGATATGAGGTAGATGGAAGTCATCCTTGGGGCTTGCCCTGTTCAGATCCCTATAGTCAACACACATTCGAACCTTACCCTCCTTCTTTGGCACAGGAACTACATTGGCCACCCACTGTGGGTAAGAAGTAACTGCTAGAAAACCGACATCAAACTGTTTCATCACTCCAGGCTTGATTTTCTCAGACATATCTGGGCGCATTCGGCGGACCTTCTGTTTCACTGGAGGATAGTCTTCCTTGGTAGGCAGGAGGTGAACCACGATATCGGTATCCAACCCAGGCATATTTTCATAAGACTAGGCAAAGATCTCAATGTAGTCATGCAACATCTGAATCAACCGTTGCTTAACACTAGCTTCCAGATTTGCACTGATCTTGACCTCTTTCTTGTCTACCTCTGTACCCAGATTTATTGTTTCCACCGGCTCTTAGTGCGGCTGTATAGCCCTCTCTTCCTGAAGTAGCAGTCTAGCAAGTTCACCAGGCACTTCGCAATCATCTTCACCTTCGTCTTCAGCTAAGTTGATCGGACTTTCGAAGTCATTGCTGGCAGTAGCAGAGTCGTTATCAGTGGGATCCAGAGTGGATGTTGACCTGTATATGTGAGTGTGTGTAAAATAGCTGTTTTATAATATATAATAAAAGAAAGACAAGGAGCGCAAAATTTGAAATGCAAGAAACGTCCAATGCTTTTATTAATGATATATGTAGATGACACATATAAAGCCCTCACAAACAAAACCAACAGTGCCCCAGGTAAGACACCGGGCCATAAAGTTTAAAACATTGTCTATTACAAATACAAAACAAAAAGTCTCATTACTGGGTAACAAAAGAAACTGGGATGAAGTCCTTTGCTGTCCAGTTGCTTAGTCCACCATCAGTAGTAGGATAGATCCAACTGTCGAACTCAGATTCTTCAATTTCGTCTTCAATGGCATTCACTCCTGAGTTGCTGATAAACAGGGGAGCTCTTTCGATCCGTGAACTCCGTACAACCTTTTGAGCTTATGCAGTGAAACCTAAACCGAACTTGTTAGTCTTATCTGTAAAATCAGGGAGTTGGCCCCAATTTGCACACCCACCTTTCTCAACAACAGCCCGGGCATCCTTAAAGGAAGCCATCTTCATAGGAGGATCTTCATTGACAGTTTCAGCTGATGCCAGTGTCTGGGGAACCTCTTCAAAATGTTGAAACGGGGTTTCAATGAACTCCCCATCCATCTCTACATACCGGAAAGAGTTGAGATGACTCACCATGTACTCCTCTTCTCCTTGCACTGTCACAATTTTCCCCTTGACCGGGTATTTCAGAATCTGGTGGAGCATAGAAGTTACTGCCCTAGCTTGGTGGATCCACGGGCGACCCAGCAAACAAGAATAGGATGGCCGAATGTCCTTCACATAAAAAGTAGACGCAAAGGTCTGAGAACCAACCTTCACTGGAATATCAACTTCTCCATGTACCATTCTCTTTGACCCATCAAAGGCCCGAACAACAATGTTACTTGGCTTCAACTCTAAACCTTCACAGTCCAATCGGTCTAGAGCTATTTATACCTATCCTCAGCCGGAGGATACTGGTCTTCGTCAAAGTCAATCTCGTGGTCAGATACCACAGGGCTAGGCACCCTCCTTTCTTCTTGGTTCTCTCCCCCTCCAGATGAGTGGGATAGATTGACTTCATCTCGTAGCCTGTTTCCGAACCTGTGACCCATGTTCAGGAGGACCGTCTTCTTCTTCTTCTTCTTCTTCTTCTTCTTCTTATCTTTCAGGATAAGGGTCTTCAGATCTTGCTGACCCTTGGCTAAACTCATGAACAATTCCTGGAACTGGGCGTTTTGAGCCTGTAGAGATTTGATAGCTTGATCAATTGATGTTTCGGAAGACATGATGCTGAAATAAACAGCGAAGAAGATGAGAAAAACCTATAAGGGTACCTGTTATGAGGTGCATGGAATGAAATGTGTATGATATGATTTCAAAGACTTTAGGGATTCAAATTCGTAAACCAAAAATGAAACACACTTTTATTAGATAAACTTTGAATTCAATTGTTCAACAAATGCCTTTAAGGCATTACAAAAAAGGAAATACTGGAAAGTAAATCAAAGCTAGAAATAATCAAAATACAATCAGCGCTACCATGGTCGTTTGCCTTTGGTGCTGACATAGTCGTTGAGGATCCGCTCGTTCTCTAGTTGCCTTGTCAACTTCTGAATCTTCTGCTCTTGCTCGTGATACTTTTCTCTATAAGTATCCCGTTCTTCCCTCAGTTGCATCCAGGACCTCTTCAATGCCCCAATGTCAGTAGGCATGTAAGGGTGTAGGATGGTTGGAGGAACCCCCTCTTCATCAGCAACTTCAACAATTATAGGCAAGACCGCTTCGTAGGGCATTCCCAGATTTTGGGCACGTATGCGAACCCATCTGAGATATGGTTCCATTGGTAGAGAAGTCTTCGCACCCAGCTCGTGCGGATCCGATCTGTGTACTCTATCCCAAGCTCGTATGAACCTGCGGCGTTGCTCGTCACTATCCCCTTGGAAATCAAAGACAATGCTCAGCATCAATAACTCATGAGGTCCTTCCCTCCTAGCTCACCCAAACTGGCGTAAGGCCAAACACGGATTATAAGTGATTCCTCCATGGGTTCCTAGCAGTGGAACATTGGGTTACTCCCCACATCGATCAATAATAGCCACATCTTCCATACCCTTGATAGTCCAAATGATGTCATTATGAGAGAGAGACATAATCCTGTAGGCCCAGCCCATGCCTTCCTTGTTCTTCAAAACTGATTTAGGGAGGTGAGAAATAAACCACCTCTCCAGCAATGGTGCATAACTCATAAGGGTTCCCCGTTTCCGAGCGGTACGGGCGTAAAGAGTGTGTAAAATGTCACCCAAGAGAGTGGGTACCGGATTACAGGAAATGAAGATCTTCACCGCATTGATGTTGACGAAAGAAACTGAGTTAGGAAACAACACCAAACCATATATGAGAAGAGAAAGAATGTCTTCAAATGCCTGGAAGTCTAGACTGTCCCAGAACTGATTAGCCTTACCAACCAAGAATTTAGTCAATAAGCCCTTTGTCCCACTTCTAGTTTCCCAATTAGACATTACCTCAGCCTTTGTCAAATGGAGGGCTGAAGCAATTTCTTCCGGCCTAAGGATCTTCTCCCAACCTGTGAACGGGGTCTGCTCTAGAATAGAGATACCAAGCAGATCAGAGAACTCTTCCAAGGTAGGGACCAACTGGTAGTCCGGAAAAGTAAAATAATTGTACAGTGGATCAAATAACTGGACTAAGACACTCATCATCTGTTCATCCATCTTGGAGGTGACCAAACTAAGAAGGTGCCCATGTCTTCTGATGAACGAGGTAGTATCTGGCATCTTTGCAACCAATTCCTTAAGCAGAGTGGGAACCTGGACAAAGTTGACCGGATAGTGGTTCTACGCATGGGTGCCATGACCTACAAAATAGAACAAAGATGAATCCCCTCTGTCTTTGAAATAGGTTAGTCCAATGCAATATGCATGCAATGTCATGATATCATGATGTCATGATAGAAAACACAACACAAGTATCCACAAATAGCAAACATGGTAAAGGCACGCAAGTCACACAGAGAGCCCTTAGATTTCAGGCTAGCAAGGAGTCTAGGTACTACCCTCTTTCAGTTCAGTTGGTTCAAACCTATCCTAAAAATAGTAACCGGGTTCTAGAGGATCTCAATATCACTGACTACCCTCGATCGATCATAATTCCAGTTTAGCAACCTTTTATTACGGCCAGAATCATCATGAGAGTTTAGTCTCAATGAGTGTAGCACACTGCTACTGTTCTATGGCTAAGTTGGTCAATTTAAAGGTTTTAAGGTCAGTTGGGGCTTAATGACCCCTTAGCAAACCCATATTCTCCTCGTTGCGCCACAAGGGATATCGGTACATACTAAAGTGCCACACCAACGTAGCTACTACTTCAACCGTATCGGTCTACGCTGTACAGTTCCCTCACAGTTTATTGCTACTTACCTAAAGGGTGTCCCCTAGATCCGGGTTAGGATCTATAATAACTCCGATTCAAGCCCGCAAAGATAAAGCATACAAATCAAGCAATTGAAAACATTATGAACTATTCCTAAGGTACACTCCACTTATAATCGTCCCCAGCAGATTCGCTAGTTCTGTGATACGGTGGTAAGAACTGACTGTTTTTTGGAATGCTTATTTGTGTTTTGCGTTTGTTTTTGCAAAATGTCGCGGTAAGCAAGAGTCGCCATCGACTTTTATTTTATCCAACAAGGAAAGGAAAAAAGCACAGAAAAATTCCTTTTTCGAGATACTTCTCGGGTTCGGGGGGTAGATTATAGAAAGGGAAGGTATTAGCACCCTTTCTATCCGTGGTTATCCCCGGGCTCTTAGGTACTTGCTCATATTGTTTTCAAAATGGTTTTCTTTGTGCTTGTGGGTTTAAAAAAAGTTTTTGTTTGAAAACTTCGATTTAACTCTTGCTTCCGTCCTCAAGAGTGTATGAAGTGTTTTTGAAAACTTTGTTCGAAAAGTGTAAGTGTGAAGAGTTTTTGTTTTTGAAAGAGCAAGTATCAAAGAACCATCTACCTACTCGAAAAAGGAATCATTCTACGCTAATTTCCTTTAGGCAATGCTATCCCACTATTGATGAGTAGGTAGCATCGTCGTTGGAGTTTAAGGGTCAATTCGAATTAGGGACATACGGTCACTAAAGTAATGTTAGGACGCCCTAGCGGTAACTCTAATGTCTTAGATCATTTATTTGAGGCAATAATATTCGAGGCAACCATTTGGAGGCAACTATGATATTTTAGACAAGAGGACGACCTCTAAAGTGACCTATACTCAATGACCGCGTACGAAGGCAACCAAGTGGGGTGTACCCTAAGAGTTCGCATGTGCAAGTGTGTTGATTTCAGTTATTTTTGTCTTTGTACATGTTAAGGGTGATCTAAGTTAATTTTAGGTTAAAACATTCAGTCTTGTCATGCATTCCTATTATCAAACATCTAGCAGTTATAATTTGCGGGAAATAAAATGCGGAATTTAAATTACAAGGCGTCGGGTATTTACATCGCCAAAGACAAACCCTTTAAAAATAAATAAAGCAATAAAAAATAAATAAAAGTCCTATTAACTATTACAATTTGGGAGCAAGTACATTATTGGAAAAAGAAAGTAAATCGCGTGCGGGAAATTAAATCGAGCGCAAATTTAGGGTTTTGACCCTTTTTGAGAAAAATATCTTTTTGTGATTTTTATTTTAAGAAAGGAAATTAACCTAAATTAATTACTAAACTAAATTAATACATTAATTAATTAAATGAAAGAAAATATTTTTGGGTTTTTGTTATTTTCGGAAAGAAAATAAAATTAATTGAATTAGTAAAAACGTAATTAAATCTAATTTAATTTTAATTATTTACAAAAATATGTTAAAGTTACTCTAGTTAAAACCTAAGTTAATTTAATTAGTGTTTATTAAAAAAATAAAAATAAATTTTTTATTGAATGAAAATATTTTTGGTGATTTTATTTTATAAAGAGAAGAATTTTTTTGATTGGTCAGAATTTCAACAAAAATAATAAAACAATTAAAATAAACAAAATAAATAAAATAAGAGAAGAGGGGTTGGGCCTGAAATAGTGGTGTGAATAGCAATGCTGAGGCCCAAATGTAGGTGTCCTTGTTTGACTTTTTGGATTCCATGCGCGCACTTGGACTTTGCCTATGGTGGACATTCACCCTTGGACCACCAGATCTGGCCTTTGGCCATCTGGCTACTGGATGTATGAAGGTGCACGGTGAGCTGCAGGCTGGAATACACACACAATTGCCTGAAGAGAAAAAACAATGAGAAATTGGGGGGACTTGGGATTCGAACCCAGGTCCTAATGGATATTGAACGTGCACGCTTACCACTAGGCTGCTTTGCTTTGTTTGTTAACAATATACAAAGAAAATTTAATAAAATAAAACAAGTTATATGCCAACGAAATAAAAAAACGCGCGCGTAATTTTGAAAGGGCCAGTGATGGCGTGACACGCCTTCATCTTCTTTGTTGAACCGTTGCTAAAGGTTCCATGACCTATACCTACGGACAGAGGTCTGTCACTACAAGCCATACATCTATAAAATCCTATAGGCGCCATGGAAATGCATTCTAAATCCATGGTTGAATTCGTCTTTGCCAGCTAGTCACAACCATAACCATTATTATGGCCAATTGTACCTGAAAATAAAAGCCCCAAAAACAAGGACGAAACCCTAGCAATGGAAGATCTTCATATTGGTCATACAAATGAAATTGGTTAATGTCAAAAGCTTGCAAATGGCGTGGTGATTACAAATATGTAATTATTTCATTGTAACAATGCATAATTTCTGAGATACGAAACCAAGTACAGGGGGAAATTGCGTGACACTTACAGCTTTGTGGTGTGTGAGGAAGCTTGCTTTTGATCCAGATCGCTTGTGTGGACACCCAGGAAACGATTGATATATGTCTTTGCTTCTAAAAATGCCTCTAGCTATCAATTCGATTCCAAGCTTTTTTGTATATTTTTCAAGTTTTGTCTTGCCTCTGCCTGCAGCCTCTAACCCTTGTTTTGATTGCCTCTGCTTCCTTATGTATTAGGGAATGTATTAGGGTAAGAATTATGGATTAAATCTTCTCCCATCAATGCTTGCCAATTTGATTTGATTCACTCTTTACAACTTGCCAAATTTGACAAATCTCAATCTTTTTGGACATGATATTGTATGATTCGAGCTTGATGATGATAATGATGATAATTACAACCTGAAACAGCAAAAAAAAATCTCATGTTATCAAGGTTTTAGATTTTATATGATTTTATTTGATTTAAAATGAATAAATTCAATAAAAAATCAAATTAAATAATAAAAAAGAAATATGGGCTCATGGCTGAAGCTAGGACACGTGGACAATGATGCAAGCTTAAATCAAGTGGAAAAGAATGGGACCATTTGACAAAATTTGAATGTTTGGGGATAGTTGACTTTTGGCAATTTTGCAAAAATGTCCAAATTCAACAATGCATAACTTCTTCAATTTTGAACTTCTGGATGTGTTCTTTGACTTTTTAGAAATCTTTAGATGTCCAATAACCAACCCTTTTGGTCTCATTTCATTTTGATATTCCATGCTCAAGTTATATGGTTTGGAAAAAATGTGTTTTTGTTGACTTTCAAAAATGACCTACAATGTCCAAATTCATAACTTATTGTGAGTGCATTATTTGATCTTGGGGTATGAAGATGGATTGTAGGAAATTGCATCATCTTCAAAATGAGCTTTGGATGGGTCATTTCTCATTAAGTATTAGAATGTTATGCTTGGTCAAAGTTGAGTTGACTTTTCCTACAAAACCCTAATTTAGCAACTTTTGAGTCTTGATGAATTTTGAGCAATCCTTGATGAATCATGATCAACCCTTGATAAAATGATGAAATATCCTTAAAAATGAGAATTTTGACAAAAATTCTTGAAGTTTGACTGTATATAGGTCACAATTGACTTTTGCCCTAGCACAGTCGATTTTTGGACCTTTGAGCAATTGACTGAGCAAACTTCCTCTTCAAGGCTTGAAATTTGGCATGGATGATCTTGATAACATATTAGGACATTGGGGAGCACTGAGGTCATTTGGATTCAAAGATCTTGATGCAACACAAAACCCTAATTTGGGGTTGACTGCCTTAGGAGATGACTTGTCTGACCCACTCTTGAGCAACCTTGAGCCACTTGGAGATTTTTCTTGAAATGTTTTGAGGAATATGAGAGGGAAAATTTTTAGGGTACAACAAATGGTAATTCATCCCTAGCGGAATTTTTTATCGGTGGAATTCTCAGCAGAACATCTCTTCTCCATAGAGTAATCTCCTTACCAGTTTATTCCCCAACGGAGTTATCCTCTCCTGCAAGTTTATTCTCGCAATCATCTTTGTTCGCTATCCCTAGCGGAAATAAAGAAGTCAACTCTTTTCTCCAGCAGCTATACGGGATTTATTTTCCCCAGCTAAAAGCATTACATATCCATACATCATGATACATGCATATACGCATCATACAACACAATCTCATTTATTTTGAGAACATCATTACTTGATATATATCATGCATTGCATACGATTGACCCTTACCTTTCAGAAAGGATATAGTTAAGTTCTCATCTATGTCGAACTACTGACCGGTTCTTAAATCTAAACTGAATTATTCTCGGTTGAATTACATATAAGGTTCTAAATCTCGAAAATTTTCCTCCGTCGTAGTGTGGACGAGTTCTTAAATCTCAACAGAATTATTCTTTGTTGAAGTACAGACAGTCCTAGATCTTGTTGAAGATGTTTCCCTCAGTCGAAGTACTGTCTGGTTCTTAAATCTCAGCTGAATTAGTCTCGGTTGAATTACAGATCAGGTTCTAAATCTCAACAACTTTCTTCCGTCGAAGTGTGGACGAGTTCTTAAATCTCAACAGAATTATTCTCCGTTGAAGTACAGACAGTCCTAGATCTCGATGAAGATGTTTCCCTAGGTCGGACTACTAACCGGTTCTTAAATCTCAACCGAATTAGTCTCGGTTGAATTACAGATAAGGTTCTAAATCTCGGCAAGTTCCTCTGTCGTAGTGTGGACGAGTTCTTAAATCTCAACAGAATTATCCTCCGTTGAATTACAAACAGTCCCTAGATCTTGATGAAAATGTTTCCCTCAGTCGAAGTACTGACCGGTTCTTAAATCTAAATTGAATTAGTCTCGGTTTAATTACAGATAAGGTTCTAAATCTCGGCAAGTTCCTCCGTCGAAGTGTGGACGAGTTCTTAAATCTCAACAGAATTATCCTCCGTTGAAGTACAGACAGTTCCTAGATCTCGATGAAGATGTTTCCCTCAGTCGAAGTACTGGCTGGTTCTTAAATCTCAATTGAATTGGTCTCAGTTAAATTACAGATAAGGTTCTAAATCTCGACAATTTTTCCTCCGTCAAAGTGTGGACGAGTTCTTAAATCTCAACAGAATTATCCTCCGTTGAATTACATATAGTTCCTAGATCTTGACTAAGATGTTTCCTTCAGTCGAAGTACTGACCGGTTCTTAAATCTCAACTGAATTAGTCTCGGTTGAATTACAGATAAGGTTCTAAATCTCGACAATTTTCCTCCGTCGAAGTGTGGACGAGTTCTTAAATCTCAACAAAAATATTCTCCGTTGAAGTACAGACAATCCTAGATCTCGATGAAGATGTTTCCCTCACTCGAACTACTGACCGGTTCTTAAATCTCAACCGAATTATCCTCAATTGAATTACAGATAAGGTTCTAAATCTCGACAAAGTTCCTCCATCGAATTAATGACAGTTCTTAAATCTCAACAGAATTATCCTCCGTTGAATTACAGACAAGTCCTAAATCTCGATGAAGATGTTTCCCTCAGTCGAAGTACTGACCGGTTCTTAAATCTCAACTGAATTAGTCTCGGTTGAATTACAGATAAGCTTCTAAATCTCGGTAATTCTCCTCAGTCGAAGTACTGGCCAGTTCTTAAATCTCAACTGAATTAGTCTCGGTTGAATTACAGATAAGGTTCTAAATCTCGGCAATTTTCCCCCAGTTGAATTACGGACAAGTTCTTAAAACTCAGCATAGATGTTCTCTCAGCTGAAGTACAGGCAAGTTCCTAAATCTCAACAAAATTAGACTTCCCCAGCGGAATCTTCCACAACAACAGCTACGCAAGCTCTCGCTAAGGAATCTCTTATGCGGTCGACACTCTTGTAGATGGAATCTTTAAGCCCATCCTCCCGCCAGCGATCTCCAAATGGCATCTGTAAGCTCATTCCCTACATCACAAGGCCGATACCACTTCATGCGAGTGCAAATTTCTGGGCACTCTAGTGTTCAATCATCTTCCACCTCCGGATCACGAATGTCACGAAAGCCAATCTACATCCTCAGGTTTAAGAAGATTGAACAGGGGAAGCTGTTGTACCCCAAAATTTGCCCTCTCATATTCCTCAAAACATTGCAAGAAAAATCTCCAAGTTGCTCAAGTTTGCTCAAGAGTTGGACAAACAAGCTATCTCCTAAGGCAGTCAACCCCAAATTAGGGTTTTGTGTTGCATCAAGATATTTGAATTCGAATGAACTCAAGTGCTCCCCAATGTCCTAATATGTTCTCAAGGTCATCCATGTCAAATTTCAAGCCTTGCAGAGGAAGTTTGCTCAGTCAATTGCTCAAGGGTCCAAAAATTGACTGTGCT
Source organism: Vicia faba (assembly GCA_948472305.1). NCBI lineage: Eukaryota > Viridiplantae > Streptophyta > Magnoliopsida > Fabales > Fabaceae > Vicia > Vicia faba. Next base: position 1,233,304,328 of record OX451736.1, read on the forward strand.
AAGGCAAAAGTCAACTGTGACCTATAGACAGTCAAACTTCAAGATTTTTTGTCAACATTATAATTTTGAAGGATATTTAATCATTTGATCAATGGTTGATCATGATTCATCAAGGATTGCTCAAAATTCATCAAGACTCAAAAGTTGCTAAATTAGGGTTTTGTAGGAAAAGTCAACTCAACTTTGACCAAACATAACTTTCTCATAATTTATGAGAAATGACACATCCAAAGATAATTTTGAAGAGCATGCAATTTCCTACAATCCATCCTCATACCCCAAGATCAAAAAATGCATTCACAAGAAGTTATAAATTTGGACATTGTAGGTCATTTTTGAAAGTCAACAAAAACACCTTTTTTTCCAAAGCTTATAACTTTAGCATGAAATATCAAAATGAGATGACACCAAAAGGGTTGGTTAGAGGACATCTCAAGCTTTATAAAAAGTCCAATAACACCTCCAAAAATTCAAAATTGAAGAAGTTATCCATTGTTGAAGTTGGACTTTTTTGCAAAATTGCCAAAAATCAACTATCCCCAAAACTTCAAATTTTGTCAAATGGGCCCATTCTTTTCCACTTGATTTGAGTTCGAATAATTTCCCACGTGTCCTAGCTTCAGCCATGAGCCCATATTTTATTTTTATTTTTTAATTTGATTTTTAATTGAATTTATTCATTTTAAATCAAATAAAATCATACAAAATCCAATACTTTGATAACATGAGATCTTTTGGCTATTTCAGGCTTGGATTACCATCATTAACATCATCAAATTCGAATCACACCAAATCATGTGCAAAAAGATTGAAATTGAACAAATTTGGAAGGTTTTAAAGAGGAGATCAAATCAAATATGTATGCATTGATATGTGAAGATTCAATCCATAATTATTACCCTAATACACTACATAGTACATAAGGAAGCAAAGGCAATCGAGATCAGGGTTGGAAATTGCAGAAAGAGGCAGAACAAGATTTGAAAAAAGTCACAAAAAGCTTGAGATCGAAATCGTGTTTAGAGGTGTTTTCAAGGGTTGAGACCTGTCCCAAACGCTTCCTGGGCATTCACTCAAGCCAAACCAATCCAAAGCAAGCTTGTTCAGACTCCATAGCGCACTGTAAGTGTCACGCGATTTCCCCCTGTACTTGATTTCGTATCTCAGAAATTATGCATTGTTATAATGAAATAATTGCATATTTGTAATCACCATGCCATTTGCAAGCTTTTGACATTAACCAATTTCATTTATCTGACCAATATGAAGATCTACCATTGCTAGGGTTTCGTCCTTGTTTTTGGGGCTTTTATTTTCAGGTACAATTGGCCATAATAATGGTTATGGTTGTGACTAGATGGCTGAGACGAACTCAACCATGGATTTAGAATGCATTTCCATGGCGCCTACAGGATTCTAGAGATGCCTGGTTTGTAGTGACGTACCTCTGTCCGTAGGTATAGGTCCTAGAACCTTTAGCAACGGTTCAACAAAGGAGATGAAGGCGTGTCACGCCATCATTGGGCCATTTAAATACATGCGCGTTTTTTTCTTCTTTTTTCTGGCCATTGACTTGTTTTATTATATTATCATTTCTTTGCGTTATATTAACAAACAAAACAAAGCAGCCAAGTGGCAAGGCAAGCGAAGCATTATCCTACAGGACCTGGGTTCGAATCCCAGGTCCCCCCATTTCCTTAATAATTTTGCTTTTCAGATGATCACATGCATACTCAAGCGTGCAGCCCACCATGGTCATTCATCCTCCAAACGCCAGATGGCCAAAGGCCAAATCTGAAGGTCCAAAACTGAAGGTCCATCATAGGCAAGGTCCAAGCGTGCACACCAGATCCAAGAAGTCAACCAGGGGCCATCATTTTTTTTGGGCTACAATTTGATTCTCAAACTCCCATAATCAGGCCCATACTCCCCTATTCTCATTTATTTTTATTTGTTTATTTAATTGTTTTATTATTTTTATTTCATTTACTAACCAATCAAAAATTCTTTTCTTTATCAAATAAAAAACCACAAAATATTTTTATTCAATCAAATTTTTATTTTTATTAATAAACACTAATTAATTAATTTAGATTTTAATTAGAGTAACTTTAACCTATTTTTTTTGTAAATAATTAAAATTAAATTAGATTTAATTAGGTTTTAATTACTAACTTAATTATTTTATTTTCTTTCTTAAAATATTAAAAAAACTCCAAAAATAATTTTTTTTCATTAATTAATTTATTAATTTTGTTATTAATTTAGGTTAATTTCTTTCTTAAAATAAAAATCAACAAAAAAGGCATTTTCTTTAATAAAAAAGGATCAAAACCCTAATCATGCGCTCGACTTAATTTCCCGCACGCGATTTACTTTCTTTTATCATATGATGTACTTGCCTCCGGATTGTAATAGTAAATAGGACTTTTACTTATTTTTATCGCTTTATTTATTTTTAAAGGGTTTGTCTTTGGCGATGTAAATACCCGACGCCTTGTAATTTAGATTCCGTATTTTATTTCCGCAAATTATAACTGTTAGATGTTTGATAATAGGATGACATGACAAGATTGAATGTTTTAACCTAAAATCAACTTAGCTCTTGACATGTACAAAGATAAAAATAACCGAAAATGACACACTCTCACATGTGCACTCTTAGGGTACACCCACTTGGTTGCCTTCATACGCGGTCATTGAGTATAGGTCACTTTAGAGGTCGCCCTCTTGTCTAAAAGATCATAGTCGTCTCGAAATGGTTACCTCGGATATTGTTGCCTCAAACAAAATGATCTAAGACATTAGGGTTACCGCTAAGGCGTCCTAACATTGCTTTGGTGACCGTAAGTCCCTAATTCGAATTGACCCTCAAACTCCAACGACGGTGCTACCTACTCATCAATAGTGGGATAGCATTTTCTAAAGGACATTAGCATAGAACGATTCCTTTTTCGACTAGGTAGATGGTTCTTAGATACTTGCTCTTTTAAAAACAAAAACTCTTCACACTTACACTTTTCGAACAAAGTTTTCAAAAACTCTTCATACGCTCTTGAGGACAGAAGCAAGAGTTAAATCGAAGTTTCCAAAACAAAAACTTTTTCAAAACCCACAAACACAAAGAAAACACTTTTGAAAACAATTGAGCAAGTACCTAAGAGCCCGTGGATAACCACGGATAGAAGTGGTGCTAACACCTTCCCTTTCTATAATCTACCCCCCAAACCCGAGAACATCTAAAAAAAGGAATTTTTTTGTGCTTTTTTTCTTTCCTTGTTGGATAAAATAAAATTCGGTGGCGACTCTTGCTTACCGCGACATTTTGCAAAAACAAACGCAAAACGCAAACCAGCATTCCAAAAAACAGTCAGTTCTTCCCACCGTATCACAATAGGGTTTGTATGATAAGAATGAATGACTAAATTTAAAACAGTTAGATCACCCTAAACACGTGCAAAGATAAAAATAACTGAAATCAACACACTCGCACATGCGCACTCCTAGGGTACACTCCCACTTGGTTGCCTTCGTAAGCGGTCATTGAGTATAGGTTGTTTTAGAGGTCGCCCTCTTGTCTAAAAGATCATAAGTTGCCTCAGAAAGGTTGCCTCGAATATTGTTTCCTCGAATAAATGATCATAAGTTGCACCATCTTGAACTAATTTCATAGTTCAAATCACCTCTCAAGATCATTAGATTGACAGATGAATTTCAGTCAACTGATGAAAAGTCAACTGTACACTGAAAAGTCAAACTTTGACTTTTTGATCAAAATCAAGTTTCAAAAATCATATTTCAACAAGACATGTCAAAATATGAAATTTGTTCATCAAAAAATTAAAAATTAAAAATTATCTTTGAAAAGTCAAAATTCTAGGACTTAGAAATTTTTCTAAGTGTTAGAAAGTTAACATTTTTTCATAACTTTGTGCCAAATTTCCACCATGATGCAAGATGATTCAAGGAAAACTTCCAACATGAAAGTTGTATATCTCAATGAGATCTAAAATATTGTAAGGCAGAACTTTTTCTAGAATTTCTTGGATTTCAAGTTATGAATTTATGAAGACATGTCCATGGAACTAAAAGACTTAGTGAAATTTTGCCCTAGTTAGGCAGATTTTTGGACCTAACTTCATAGTAACTTTTCACATGGTTCCAAGGTGATTATTCAAAAATGTCTAACATAAAGGTTGTAGAGGATGTTACAAGCTCTTTAAAATGTCCAAGAACTCATTAAGATCATTCTTGAGCAAGGAGAGTCGAAGAGATGAAGTTAGGGTTTCATTCTTGAATTATAGGTCATTTTGTGATATGCAAGAATTCAAATCTCAAGCCCATGCTGCATAATCTTTTATTTTCATGATTTAAACTTGTGTTTCACTCCATAATTAATGGTTTACACAATTGATTGAACCATTATCCAATTGATTCAAGCATTATCCAAATTAATTTGCCATTTTGGGGAGAAAGTAACATATCCATTCTTGTAAAGCAAGCTTTTTGCACAAAGTCAGCTTATTGATCTCCTAACTTGTTTTCTTTGATTACATTCCATCCAAAAAGTCAGAGGTATTGTGTTTAAAGTGGTTAACAACTCTATGAACCAAGTACAAGGCATGTAAACTTATTTTGTCAAAAAAATCACATGTTGAGCTTAAACATGTAAATTTGAATTCTGATCAACTAGATTACTCCAAACCTTTTACTTATAAATAGAGGAACTATTTATGAGCTAGAACACGAAGGCTAAGGCCCTGAAACTCCATCAAACACTCACAAACCAGAAATAGCTCAAAAAACACCATTGATACACAATCCTGCCCTTGAACTTGTATCTTTCATTTCCCTCGTGCGTTTTCCATCAAAATCATTTGCAAAGCTTCTATACCTCAAATATAGTCCATCCCTGTCCTTGTTTTGGAAAGGTAACATCTCCATCACCATCCTCCATAACCAAAAACAGAGGTCTGTAACTTGACTTCTCCAGACCATTCTAGCCATCCATAGCTCAAGCTAAGCATTGCATTAGCTTCCTAGAGGTCCAAGGAAGCTAACCTGATCATCATAACTCTTTGAAAGCAGCTCAAAATCATTTCACAATTTCCAGTTCTTGAGGTATTATTCTGAATTTTCATCTCTTCATTTAGGCATTGTTAGGATTTCATTTTCAAAGACAAAATGTAGATATCATTGCCCTAAAGCTGTACATATCCATAGTTTTTATTTATTTTTCCTGAGCTTAGAGAATTTTAAGTTTGAATCTCTGAAAAAAGTTAGGTCAGGATTTGGTACTTTTAGAAATACATGCTCATCTTTGATTGTTAGTCCAAATTGTTTACATTTCTGAAATCCTGGTAAAATTTGTAACAAGTTTGATGTTGGAAGTTTTGAGAATGGATGGGAAATGAATGAGATACAAGGACCTTGACTCGAGGTTGAAGATGAAGTTCATATCTAGGAATGGATTTGTAATATATATTTATGGTTTTGTTTAAATTAACGGATGTATAGCCACCCCAGTGGTAAGGCAACACACGTTTATGGTCAAGGGCATGGGTTCAAGCTCCAGCGCTGCTATTTTGCATATTTTCCAACATTTTTCATCTTTTTGTTTGAACCATGCACGCCCGGGCCCTGAATCAATTGAGCTTTGTCATTTATTGGTTTTAACCCCCAGTTTCACTAACACAATCTCTAACCCATTCATATTTTATTTTTTCTGACTTACAAAAGAAAAAAAACAAACATGGGCCAGGCCTAACAAACACCCTAAATTCCATTTTTACCTCTTGACTTTATTTTTTCATATTTTTATTTATTTTCTTTATTAACTTCATTTTTATTATTATTATTATTATTATTATTATTATTATTATTTATTAAATCAAAAAATCAAAAAATATATTATTTATTTATTATTTGTATTCTATATACTTATATTTTATTCCTTTTAAAAAACAAAAAGACAAAAATAAACTTCTTATTTTCAATATTAATTTCTCTTCATATATAAATATTAGACTTAGGTTTAGTTTATATTATTTTATCTTTACTAATCAAATTTAATTTAGAACTTAGGTTTTCTTTTAATTAACTAATTTTTTATATTAGTTTAATCTAATTAAAACTTTTGCAAACAAAACCCTAAACAATAAAAACTTGTTTTCTTTAAAAAATAAATTTCTTTTATTAACTTAAGTTTAATTTCCCTTAGTTTAATTATTTTATTCTCTTTAATTAATTAGGTCAAGAACCATTTTCCTTAACAAAATCTAAACAAAAATCCATTTCTTTTTCATTTATATCCTTGTACATTATATTCCTTTTAATTCTTGTACATTATTCAAGTTTCAATATGGTTGTAATAGATAATTAGGTTTAATTTTTTGCAATCCCCATTTGTAAATTTGTATACCCCATCCCCAAATGATGTAATAGCATAGTAAATTTACTTTCCGCAATTTATCACTTTCATATCAATGCTAGTAAATTAGGGTTTGTATGGAAAGAAAAAATTACTACTTAGAGAACCCTAATTCAAGATAAACCAAACATGAAAAAATAAACACACTATTCACACATGCACTCCTAAGGTTAACTCCACTTGTTGCCTAAAAATGGTCATGTTACGCATGTGGGAGAAGTCTTAGAGAAAGTAATAAAAAATACAAGATCATAGTCCCTCGATGACGCTACGAATGTTGCCTTACAAATGATCTTAGTCCCTCAAGATAAATGCTAAGATATCTCACAACATTGCTATCATGACTATACGATGACCCACGCCCGTCCCTTTACATCCAAAGATAAGGCTTCTTACCAATCAATGGTAATATAGCAATATCGAAGGAAAGGAGAGAAATGAATAAAAGAATTTTGAGTAGGTAGAAAAGTTATTAGTTGCTTTCTCACTTTCAAAACAAACACACACCAAACACTTTCAAAACAAACACACACCAAACACTTTCAAAATATGAAATTTTTTCAAAAGTCCAACACTTTGTATACGTTCTTACAAAACAAGAACCATTACAAAGTTTTCCTAAACGAATGCGCCTTTTCAAAAATACTTTCAAAAACCACCATAAATCATATTTTCAAACAAAGCAATTGATCTAGAAAGAAACTAAGAGCCCATAGATAACTATGAATGAAAATGGTGCTAACACCTTCCCTTTTTATAATCTACCCCTGAACTCAAGAAAATATCTCAAAGGTCTTTCCTGTCCTTTTCACCCTTTCCTTTTTGGATAAAATAAAAGTAGGTGGCGATTCTTGCTATCCGCGATAATTACGATCAAACGCAAAACATATTCCAAGTCAGTTCTCCCACCGTATTACACTTACCAAAAGAGGTCTTCGTTCGCTTGTCTTTAATCTGGAAGAAATAAATCTAACCAGAAGAGGTCTTTATTCACGTGTCTTTAATATGGAAGAAATAAATCTAACCAGAAAAGGTTTTCATTTGCCTGTCTTTAATCTGAAAGAAATAAATCTAACCAGAAGAGGTCTTCATTCGCCTGTATTAATATGGAAGAAGTGAATCTAACCAGAAGAAGTTTTCATTTTGTTGATTGATGTTTCCTGCAAGAAAGAGGGTTAGTTACATGCAGATGTATGCATGGTGTAATGATGTTCTCAAAATAAATGAGATCATGTTGTATGAATTTGTCATGTATGTGCTATGATATATGAGTGTGATTGAAATGTATCTTTGTCTAGGAAAATAAATCCTTGACAAATGTTGGGGAGCTTTGGGAAGTTAAATCCCGAACTGCTGCTGGAGATGAAGAGTATGTGTATCTTCAAACTTTGTTTAGAGTGCTTCCGCTGGGAATTCCTGGTTTCATCGTTCGAGGAAATTCTGTAGGGAATGTTGATTTCTTCTTGGGGAAAAGAGTTCAGGAACTTTGGTTGTCCATTACTCTACTAGGGAATTTAATTCTTATTTACCCTAACTTGGGATAAAAGAGATTGTTAAGCTTTTGTCTTGGAGAGGATAGTTGACTGGCATCTGGTCAAAATCCAGGCTCTGCAATAACTTTCTTAGGTCGATGAAGTTAATTGTTATCTGGTCGGATTCCAGGCTTCGCAATAACTTACTGAAGTTAACTGTTATCTTGTCGGATTCTAGGCTTCACGGTAAATTTTTGAATTTAACCGTTACCTGGTCGGATTCCAGGCTTCACAACAACTTTCTGGGAGAATGAAATTAATTGTTATCTGGTCGGATTCTAGGCTTCACAACAACTTACTGAAGTTAACTGTTGTCTGGTCAGTTTTCAGGCTTTGCAGCAACTTACTGGGGATAGTATCGACTCCGTTGGTGACAAGTGGTTTTATCCATTGATTTGTAACGGTCTGAGAAAATAACTCAAGCTGGGGAATTTGTAGTTTGTTGGGAAAATAATCCCTGTTGATAAGGATATTTTGGTGTCCTTATTGGAGAGATGACTTCTTTTGGGGAAAAGCTCCGCAAAATTTCCTTTTTTGGTTAAGGCCAACTTATCTGGGGATTGTCAGGAGATTGGGACTCCAGATGAATGCTGTATGAATTCCATCTTGTGGGGATAATTTTGTGGAAGTAACTGTGTGGGGAAATCTTGAATCCTTAAAAAAATGTTTATTACTGTTTTTAAACATGCATTTGTTAACAGTTAATCATGTTCATATGCATATGTTCATTCAATTTTAGACATTGGATGTTTTTGTACTCAAAACAGAAAAACAAAAAGTTTGCACTTCAAAGTATATCTGTATTGATGTTTTGCGTATAAACAGACGTTGTGTACAAGGAGACAAAAATCCTAGTAAGAGGAAATCTTCGAAAGAATGAAGGAAATACAAAGTGAAAACAAAATAATAGCCATGTGAAAGTAATATCATTGGATTCCAACTCCCTCATTGCCCCTATATCTTTGAACATTATCCCTTGTCGTTGAAAGAAGTCGATTGAATTGATCTTATACCATTGAACTTGGACTTTGGTAATAAAGCTTGGCTGTGGTAATTCACAAGACATAGTCGTACGCCTTAATCCTTAGCTTTTGTCTGGACCATCCTTTCAGGTTTTCAGCCCACCAGGATACCCTTTTTTGCCCAAGCCACCCTTTCGGGTTTTCGACTTGCCGAGTGTACAATCTTTTGTATATATCCCTAATTTTTACCCGAATCTCTTTGGTGCGCCGAGATGCCCTTGTTTTCACCTAGGTATGTCAGCCTAGCAGGTCATTTTATGCGTAGTAATTTTTTACTATATCCGTGTTCACAAGATGCGGGAAATATTCTCCATCCATATTAGTTAGCATCATGGTACCGCCAGAGAATACTTTCTTAACAATGAACATCCCTTCGTAAGTGGGAGTCCATTTGCCCTTGGGATCACCTTGAGGAAGAATGATGCGCTTTATTACCAAATCACCAGTCTAATACACTCAAGGTTTGATCCTTTTGTTGAAATCCTTGATCATACGCTTTTGATACATTTGACCATGACAAACAACAGCTAGTCTCTTCTCATCAATTAAGTTTAACTGATCCAACCTAGTCTGAATCCATTCATATTTGCCTAATTCTGCTTCTTTCATAATCCTTAATGAAGGGATCTGAACTTCCACAGGTAGGACAACTTCCATGTCATAGACTAAAGAGAAAGGAGTCACCCCAGTTTATGTTCGTGCCTGTGATACGGTTGGAGAACTGACTTGAGGGTTTTATGTTTGATCGCAAATGTTGCCGTTAGAAAGAGTCGCCACCGACTTTTCTTTTATCCAAAAGGAAAGGTGAAAAAGCACAGGAAAGACCTTTGAGATTATTTCTTGAGTTCGGGGGTTAGATTATGAAAAGGGAAGGTATTAACACCCTTTTAATCCATGGTTTTTCATGGGCTCTTAGTTACTTGCTAGATCACTTTCTTTTTGTTTGAAATTGTGCTTGGTGTGGTTTTTGAAAGTATTTTGTAAAGAGGACATTGTTTAGACAATCTTTGTAATGATTCTTGTTTGTAATAATGTATACAAAGATGTTTGATCTTTTGAAAATGTTTTCAAGTTTGTAAGATGTTTGAAAGTGTAGGTGTTTGTTTTGAAAATAGCAAGGATGTTTGTTTGAAATTGAGCAAGTAATTAGGAGCATTCTACCTACTCAAAAGTCTTTCTTGTTCATTTTTCTTTTCCTTTGACATTGTTATCTTACCACTGATTTGGTAAGTAACCCTATCTTTGGATGTAAACGGGACGGGTGTGGGTCATCTTATAACCATGATTAGCAATGTTGCAAGGTATCTTAGCATTCTTTTTTAGGGACTAAGATCATTTGAAAGGCAACTTAGATAGCGTCATCGAGGGACTATGATCTTCTATTTGCTTGTTTTTGCTAAGATACCTTACATGCGTAATATGTCCATTTTGTATAAGGCAACCAAGTGGAATAACCCTAGGGGTGCTTGTGTGCAAGTGTATTGTTTTCATGCTTGTTTTTGTCTTGAATTAGGGTTTTCTAAGTATTGTTTTTAGTCTTTCCATACAAACCCTAATTACTAGCATTTGTATATAAAAGCGATAAATTGCGGAATTTAAAGTTACTACGCTATTACAACATTTGTGGGAGGGTGGGGGGTGTACAAATTGAATGGGGATTGCAAGAATGTAAACCTAGTTAGTCTATTACAACCATATTGAATTGGTATCAATGTACAAGGAATTAAATGAATACAATATGCAAAATGAATAAATGTACAAAAATACAAAATGTGAAGTAAATGGATATTTATTTGGATTTTTAGAGAAAAATGATTTTGTCTAAATATAATTAATTAAAGAAAATAATTAATTAAACTTAAAAGAAAACCTAATTCACTAAGAAAAGAAATTAATAAAACCCTAATTCATTAATTGATTAAAGAAAATAAGTTTAGAAAGAGTATTTTTTTGGTATTTTTGTCTTGAAAATATTTATAGTATTATAAAATATTTTTGGCCTTTTTTAATATTAAAATGATATATTTTAATTGGTGTAAAAGAAAATAACTAATAACCTGGTTTTAATTGAATTTACAAGATAATAAGTAAAAATAAATAAAGTATGATTAATAAAAATAATTTTTGTGTGAGAAAAATAAATAAAATAAATAAAAATATAAATCTACTATTTTTGTATTTTTCATGATTTTTTAGTATTATGAAAATAATTAAGAAAATAAATAAAATAAAAATAAGAAAATAAAATAAATTGGGCCAGGGGTGCAAACAGCCTGCAAGGGGCTTAGTAAGCAAAAACAAAAACACCAAGAGCCCAACAAGGCCCAACGCCTGCCAAAAAAACAAAATCAGAAAGCAAAAATGTGAAAAAATTAAAAGGGTACCACTGAGGCTCGAACCCAGGTCCCAAAGGTTACAGGCGCGCGCTTCTACCACTGGGGTAGCTATACATCTGTTAACATAAGCAAATCAATAAATATATGATACAAAACGCGCCCTGACTACTTCATCTTCAACCTCCAGCCAGACCAATTGTAACTTGTTCATTTCTCATCAAAAATGAAAACTGTAAACATGAAACCAGTAGCAAATTTCCTCACAGTTTCAAAAATGTAAAGCATTAAAACTATAGATCAAAGATAAGCATGAATTTTATTGGTCCTAATCTAAACCCTAAAAATCTCAGAAACTTCAATCTTAAAATTCTCTAAGCTCAAGCAAAATTAATGGAAACTATGGACATGGTTAGCTTTAGGGCAATGATATCTACAGGTTTTATTCACAAATAAATCATGGATGATGCCTGTATGAAGAGTTCCAAAGTTAGAAAACTTATCTCAAAACTGGAAATCGTGTTTTGAGTTTGAGCTTGTTTCAAGTGATGGTGATGATCAGGTTAGCTTCCTTGAGGTCCCGGGAAGCTAATGCAATGATTAGCTTGAGCAATGGATGGCTGAAATGGTCTAGAGAAGTCAATGTGTAGAGCTCTGTCTTTGAAAATGGAGGATGGTGTTAATGGTGTTACAGCTCTGTAACAGGGTGTGGGATCATTTCTATATGATGTTTAGAAACTTTAGAAACCAAAAGGCCAAGAAACGTACGAGTAGATTTTGAGTTTCAAGTTTTTGGTCAGTTTGTGTGAAAATGGAAGTATGGAATGTGATTATGAGTTCTAGGTCTTTTCAGGGCATGCGCATTCGTGTCTTTCATGCAAATAGTTTGTGTATGTATAAGCAAAAGTGTTTGAGAGCTTTGGATAATCAGAAGTACACGTTACAAGCTTTTGGCTAGGTTACTTGATTTTGAAGAAAAGTGGGAAACAAGTTTCAAGAGGAGGTACAAGCATGGGCTGGGTGATTGTAAGTGTCTAAACCATTTCTCATGAGTTATAAGACTTTTTTGATCAGAAGAGAACAAATTCAAGGCTCAAGAACAAGTTTTATACAAAAAGTCACTTTATCAAAATGAGAATGTAACCTTTCTTCCAAAAATGGATACAAAGCATGTCCATACATTGAATGCTTGAAGTGAGACCTCTAACAGTTGTATAAACAATTAATTATGGAGTTCCTAAAAAGTTTTAGGCCTGCAAAGTAGAGTTTATACAACACAACTTTGAATTTGAATTTTGTTCATCACTAAATGCCTTGTAAATCAAGTGATAAAACCCTAACTTCATCTCTTTGATTCTCCCTACTCAAGAATGATCTCAAGGATTTATTGGACATTTTGGAAAGCTTGCAATGTTCTATACAACCCATATTTGAATTTCTTTTAAATATTCCCCTTGGAACTATATGAAAAAGTGCCATGAAGTTAGGCCAAAATCTTGACCAAATTAGGGCAAAATTTCACCAAGTGTTTAGTTTCATAAAATTATAACTTGAGATCCAAGCACTTTTGGAAGGAGTTGTGTAAAGAAAAGTTGTAGTTTTCATATGGATATACAACTTTCATTTTTGAAGTTTCTCTTGAATCATCTTGCATCATGGTGAAAAATTTGTTCAAAGTTGTGAAAAAATATGAAATTTCCAACACTTAGAAAAATTTCTAAGTTTAGAAATTTTGACTTTTCAAAATGAAATCTTAAATTTTTGATTTATTGATGAATAATTTTCATATTTTGACATGTTTTTATGAATTGTGATCTTTGGCACTTGAGTTTGACCAAAAAGTCAAAGTTTGACTTTTCAGTATACAGTTGACTTTTAATCAGTTGACTACAAAATTCATCTGTCAATCCAATGGACTTGCAATGTTTTGAACCATGTAATTAGGTCAAAATGATGCAATTGGACTCTTGAGATCATGACTTAAATTGACCATTTTCTAGGTCAAAAATCAGAAATTGCCCTTTCCCAGTCAAAACCCTAATTTTGTCCATTTTGCCCTTTTGGAGATTTGATCAAATTTCTTGAGGAATTATGGTCCAAAATTGATCAAATGATACACATGAGTTTAAAATGTTGATGTGGATAAAAAAATTATGAAGTTTGATTGTAAATTTGCCATAGTTGACTTTCTCCTCAATACAGTTGATTTTTAGGTCAACTGCTCAATTGACTGAGCAAAAGTGTGATCCAAGGCTTGAAACCTGACATGAGTGATATTGGGGGTCCATAATGATCCATGAAAATCATATGGGGCATTGGAAGTTCAAAAACCCTTGTGAAAACTCAAACCCTAGTTTTGGTCATCAATGCTTAAGGAGGTGTCTTGAGCTGATCAAACCCTAGTGCAGTCTTGAGCTAATGAGATCTTGTGAGCAAAATTCTTGATAAGTGAGAGGGAAAATTTTGGGGTACAATAGTGCCGAAGCAAGGTAGCCATTTAAAGAAAATGGTAGCATCTCATGCCAATCCTTATAGGTCACCACCATCTTTTGCATAATCTTCTTTATGTTTTTATTGGCAGCTTCTACTGCGCCATTCATCTTAGGTCTGTATGGAGAAGAATTATGATGCTTGATTTTGAAATGCATACAAAGTTAAGTGAACATAGCATTGTTGAGATTGGTTCTATTATCATTGATAATCCTTTCAGGGATGCCGTATCGACAGATGAGGTTATGCTTGATAAACCGGGCTATAACATTCTTAGTGACTGAGGAAAATGATGCAACTTCGACCCATTGGGTGAAGTAGTCGATGTCAATGAGGATGAAAAGATGTCCATTGGAGGCAGTGGGCTTGATATCTCCAATCATGTCAATGACCCACTGTGATCGGTGGAAATAGAACTGACTGTTTTAAAATGCTGGTTCGTGTTTGCGTTTGTTTTTGCAAAATGTCGCAGTAAGCAAGAGTCGCCACCGTCTTTTATGTTCTCCAACAAGGAAAGGACAAAATCACAACAAAATACCTTTTCGAGATGTTTCTCGGTTCGGGAGGTAGATTATAGAAAGGGAAAGTGTTAGCACCCTTTCTATCCGTGGTTATCCACGGGCTCTTAGGTACTTGCTCACTATGTTTTCAAAATGTTTTGCTGTTCTTGTGTTTGTGGGTTTTGAAAAAGTTTCATTTTGAAAACTTCTAGGTAACTCTTGTATCAGTCCTCAAGAGTGTATGAAGTGTTTGTTTGAAAACTTTTGTCAGAAAAGTGTGAGTGCGAAAAGTTGTTTTTGTTTTTTGAAAGAGCAAGTACCCAGGAGAAATCTACCTACTCTAAGGAATTAAGCTGTGTAAGAGTCCTTTAGGCAGTACTATCCCACTATTGAGAAGCAGGTAGTACCGTCGTTGGAGTTTCGGGTCAATTCGATTATAGGGACATGTGGTCACCAAAGCAATGGTAGGACGCCTTAGCGGTAACCCTAATGTCCTAGATCCTTTTTATCCGAGGCAACCGTTTCGAGGCAACTAGGATCTTTAGACAGGAGGGCAACCTCCAAAACACTCTATACTCAATGACCACCTCGAGGCAACCAAGTGAGGCGTACCCTAGGAGTGGCATGTGCATGTGTGTCAAGTTATGTTTATATTATCTTTGCATAAGTATTATGGTGAGCTAAGAGTTGGTTTTATTTTTCAGGCAAGTCTTGCATGCATAATTAATAGTTAATAATTGTGCGGAAAGTAAATTGCGGAAAGTGAATCTACGCTATTACAAGGCGTCGGGTATTTACATCGCCAAAAACATAACCCTTTGAAAGAATAAATGCGAGAAATTAAATAAAGCGATAAAAGTCCTAATTATCTATTACCGTCTCGGAGCAGATACATAAATATGATCAAAAAATAATAATGCGTGAAAAGAAAATTGAATCGGGGACGCCCTTAGGGTTTTGACCCTTTTTGAGAAAGAATGAGTTTTTGGTTATTTTCATTAAATAAAATTAAACCTAATTTACTAATTAATTAAATAATTACAAGAAAAAAAGTATTTTTGTGTTTTTTATGTTTTAATGAAAATAAAATAAAAGGAATTAAACTTGTCAAAAGAAAAACCCTAATTCTATGTTAATTTTATTTATTATGAAAAAGATTAAAGTTAACCTAATTTAAAACAACTAAATTAATTAATTACATTTATTTACAAAATAATAATTAATAGTGAAAATAATAAATAATAAAATAAATAATATTTACATTTTTTAGTCATCTGAATTTATTATGAAAAATAATTATGTGAGTTAATTAAATAATAATAATAATAATTAATAATAATAATTAGTAAAAGAAAATAAAAAGAAAAGTATGAATGAACCAGGGGGGTGTTGGGCCCATTAGGAGGTATGCTAGTAATTTTGTGGCCCATTAACGCATAAGCCTGTTTGACTTGGGAGATTAGCTGCACGTGCATTGACCAAGAGTATGATGGTCACTCATCTTTGGCCTTCAGATCTGCTTTCCTGGCCACTTGGCATGCCGAAGCGTGAGGTACATGATGGAACACATGGGAGAGCCTGCATATGAATACATGATGAAAAAGAACAAACAATTATTTTGGGGGACCTGGGATTCGAACCCAGGTCCCAATGATCAATACACAAACGCCTTGGCCATCTGAGCTGCACGCTTCATTCGTTATTAAGACAACACACAATTATTATATTAGTAAACCAAAACATATGCCTGGAAAAAAATATAAACGCGTGATTTTTGAAAAGGGCGAATAGGAGGGGGACGCGTCAGCGTCTTCTTCGTTTATCACTGGTTTTTTACCTGCGGATTTTTATCCGCAGGAAGCTCCGTAGGTTCTTCCTAAAATTGTCCCTAAGCTTCAAAAACTCATTCCAAGACCATGGTTGGTCTCGTCTCCATCTCCTGATCACTCCTGTACCAACCATTATGGCCAATTTTCCCTGCACTGAAAACGCCTAAAAAGCAAGCACATAAACCCTAGAATCGGGCATCTCAGTATAGGGCATAAAAACAAAATTGGCTATTGCAGTTATGTTAGAAATCAAGCAATGAATATGAATATGTCAACGTTTTGAAGAAAAAATGCAAGAATTGAGAGTTGAGGTTTCGTGTTCAGGAGCCAGTTTGTGAGAACTTACAGCGCTGTTCAGTGGATCTTAGGGCGTGATATTGGTCGCGTTAGCTTCAGTGGATAGCAAGGAAGGGAACCACGTTCTTATTTTTGTCTGAAAACGCCTCCAATAGTGTTATTGATCTCCCACTTTTCTAACACTTTTTCAGTTTTGCCTTGGCCGTTTTTAGCAATGCTTAGCTCGTGAATTAGGTTTAGGCTCCTTGTATATGTATAAGGCAATCAGTCTAGGTCAAAATTTGGGCTTGTATCTTTGTGTATTGAAGTTTGGAGATTTGATTGACCACCATTGAAATCCTTTCCAAATTTGAGAAAATCTAAGATTTTATGCACAAAAAAGCCCTAGCACGAATTGGTTAGTTGGCACATGATATATGAAAGTTGTTCAAATCATAAAGATACTATTCCATTGATTTTTAGATTTTATTTGAATTATTATGGATTTAAAATGAATTAAATCAATAAAAATTAAATAAAATAGAAAAATAAATGTTTGATCTTGAAATTAATCATGGGACACGTGTGTGGCATGACAAGGCTGAATCAAGTTGAAGAAAGTGGGCCCTTTTGTCAAAAATTGAAGTTTTAAGGATAGTTGACTTTTGCAAATTCATGAAATTTCCCAACTTCTCCAATGCATATCTTGCTCAATTTTGATCATATGAACATGTTCTTTGACATTTTGGAAAGTTCTTGAAGTCCTCTAACCAATGCCTTTTGTCCCATGTCATTTGGATTTACCAATCCCAAGTTATGGTCTTTGACTTAAAGTGCATTTTTGTTAACTTTTGAAATTGACCTATAATGTAGAAATTGATAACTTTTTGTGAGAGCATTTCTTGGACTTGGAATGTGAAGATGGATTGTAGGAAATGTAATCCCCTTCAAAATGAGCATTGGATGGGATTTTTCTGATGAACCATGAAAAAGTTATGCCTTGGTCAAGGTACAATTGACTTTTCTACTGTCCAAAAATAGTAACTTTTTGCATCTTGATGATTTTTGAGCCATGCTTGTGGAATCATGATCAAGACTTGATCAAATGATGATTGTGGACTCAAAATAAGATGTTGACCAAAATTTCTGACTTTTGACTGCAAAATGACCATTTTACCTCTGCAGTTGACTGTGAATCAAATAGGGCTTTTGACTGTGCAATCTAGCATTGTGAGACTTGAGACTTGACATGTAGATGCTTGAGGATGTATATGGACCCATGAGACTTGATTGACCCATTGAAAACTTCAAATTATGTGAAAGAAACAAAACCCTAATTTTGACTGGCTCAGGAGGTACTTGGACTGTGCAATCCTTGAGAAATCTTGAACCATTTGAAGATGATTCTTGATAAATCTTGGAGAATATGGGAGGGAAAATTTTGGGGTACAACAGTTGCCCCTGTTCAATCTTCTTAAACCTGAGGATGTAGATTGGCTGGCGTGCCTTTCGTGATCCGAAGGTGGAAGATGATTGAACACTAGAGTGCCCAGAAATTTGCACTCGCATAGTGTAATATCAGCAATGTGATGCCGGGAATGGGCTTACGGATGCCATTTGGAGAGATGATGGATAGGAGGATGGGCTTATAGATGCCATCCAGGGGTGTCGATCGCGTTAGAGATTCCTTAGCGAGAACTTGCGTACCTGAGAAAGAAAGATAATTTCCTGGCCTGTTACAGGTGTTGATCTTCAAACTCTTCATGCAGATATTTTCCTGGCTAGTTACAGGTATAGATCTACAATCAATCGCTCACAGATATGCCCTGGCTAGATACAGGTATCGAATCTGGAACTTCAAAAGGTTGGTCGAGATAGCTTTCCTGGCTGGATACAGGCGTAGACCTTTAATCAGTCGCTCACAGATATGCCCTGGTTAGATACAGGTATCGAATCTGGAACTTCAAAAGGTTGATCGAGATAGCTTTCCTGGCTGGATACAGGCGTAGACCTCTAATCAGTCGCTCACAGATATGCCCTGGCTAGATACAGGTATCGAATCCGGAACTTCAAAAGGTTTATCGAGATAGCTTTCCTGGCTGGATACAGGCGTAGACCTCTAATCAGTCGCTCATAGATATGCCCTGGCTAGATACAGGTATCAAATCCGGAACTTCAAAAGGTTGATCGAGATAACTTTCCTGGCTGGATACAGGCGTAGACCTCTAATCAGTCGCTCACAGATATGCCCTGGCTAGATACAGGTATCGAATCTGGAACTTCAAAAGGTTGATCGAGATAGCTTTCATGGCTGGATACAGGCGTAGACTTCTAATCATTCGCTCACAGATATGCCCTGTCTAGATACAGGTATCGAATCCGGAACTTCAAAAGGTTAATGGTAATTATCTTTTGATTGACCTCTTCCTGAAAAGGCAAAACATTAATTGTATGCAATGTCATGATGTATGAAATGCATGATGTCATGATGTTCTCAAAATAAATGAGATTGGGTGATATGATGCGTATATGCATGTATCATGATGTATGACAATGCGATGTTTATGAATGTATCTTCGTATGAGAAAATAAATCCTTGATGAATGCTGGGAAGTTCGTTGAATCCTGGGCTGATGTTGAAGAGTAGAGTTCTTCGTTTCCGCTGGGGATGATGATTGCAAGAATAAACCGGTAGGAGAAGATGACTCCGTTGGGGAATAAACCTGATGGAGAGATTACCCTGCGGGGAGTTACTCTGTGGGGAAGGGATACTTCGCTGAGACTTTAACGATAACTCCGCTGGGGATACCGTTGATAAGCTCTGTTGGGGAATTTGATGAACTCTGCTGGGGATAGGAAGAACTTCGCCGAGGACGATCTTTCTATTGTAATTTGCTGAGGATAACCCAGTTAGGCTCTGGTGGGGAATAACCTTTGAATATGGCTGGGAGAGATATTCGTACTCTTCAGGTGACAAGCTTCCAGGATCTACTGGGGAGATGGATTCAACTCTCCTGGGGAAACTTTGGACTACACTGGGGAAATGGCTCCACTGGGGTGTCTGTATTCCGCCGGGGAATAATCTTATATTACTGTCGAGGAATATTTAAGAATGCCGGGGATGCTTGCTGAGGAATATCTTCATACTCGGCTGGGGAATGTTAATATTTTCTGGGGATACCCAATTTGATAGTAGACTAACTCTGCTCGGGGGAGAGTATTGCTGACTTGCTAGGGATATTGTGCCTTTTCGGGGCTGATGGGAGACCAACTCTGCTTGGAGAGAGCGTGGATGAATCTTGTCTTACTCTACGGGGAGTGAAGGTATCTTGGTCAAATTCTTCAGCCGAACCTACCTTGGTACCTTGGTGGACAGAGCAACTAGATCACTTAGACAATTCTTATTGCCCCTGTTTCTGATGTCACCTGTAATTAGTCCTTTGTTTCGCATGCAAATATTTATGATTAGCAATTAATGTCAAATGCATATATCAAAAATGAACATTGGACGTTCTTTGCAAAACAAAACAGATAAAGAAAAAATAATTGGCAATTTGTCTGGAAAATGGAGCTTGTATTGATTTTGAAATTTGCCTGTAAATAGGCGTTTTTGTACAAGAGGCTGACGTCCTAGTAAGAGGACGCCGCCGAACAACATAGAGTTTATACAATTTTGTGAAAAGAAAACAAAACAGCTATGTGAAAAATCCCAATGGGTTCCAACTCTGCTATCGCCTTTATGTCTTCAAGCGTCTCATCACTTTGCTGCTTAGCTTAAGATGAAGCTGACTGATCGGTGCCGTCCGAGCCTGATAGTTGATGCCGAATTCTGGATGCAGGGTGATCCAATGAGACATAGTATTACGCTTATCCCTAATTTTTGCCTGGACCGCCCTTTCGGGTTTTCAGTCCACCAGGATACCCTTTTTTGCCCAAGCCGCCTTTTCAGGTTTTCGACTTGCCGGGTGTACAGATTTTTTTTCATTTCATCCCTTATTTTTGCCCGAACCCTTTTGGTTCGCCGGGAAGCCCTTATTTTTTCCTAGGTGTGTCAACCTAGCGGGTCTTTGATCATGCGTAGTATCTTTTTACTATGTCTGCATTGGCGGGGTGAGGAAGGTCGTCACCATCCATGGTAGTTAGAATCATAGCTCCTCCTGAGAAGATATTCTTAACCACAAATGGCCCTTCGTACGTGGGGGTCCATTTGCCCCTGGGATCACCTTGAGGTAGAATGATGCGCTTGATTACCAGGTCCCCAACTTGATACTCTTATCGTCTGACTTTCTTGTTAAATGCCTTGATCATCCGTTTTTGGTACGTCTGACCATGACAAATAGCAGTGAGTCTCTTTTCGTCGATCAGGTTTAGTTGATCAAGCCGAGTCTGGATCCAGTCATCTTCGCTCAAACCTGCGTCCTTCATTATTCAGAGAGAGGGTATCTGGACTTCAATAGGCAAGACTGCCTCCATGCCATAGACCAAGGAAAAGGGTGTTGCCCCTGTTGACGTCCGTGCTGAGGTACGTTACCCATGAAGAGCAAACGGTAACATCTCGTGCCAATCTTTGTATGTCATTGTCATCTTCTGCACGATCTTCTTGATATTCTTATTAGCTGCTTCTACAGCCCCATTCATCTTCGGCCGGTAGGGAGAAGAGTTGTGGTGCTATATCTTGAATTGCTCGCAGAGCTCAGTGATCATCTTGTTGTTAAGATTGGTACCATTATCCATAATGATTCTCTCTGGTACACCGTATCGACAGATCAGGTTATGCCGAATGAATCGTGCCATGACATTCTTGGTTACGGTGGCAAAGGAAGTTGCTTCAACCCATTTCGTAAAGTAATCAATCGCTACTAGGATGAAGCGATGCCCGTTGGATGCCGTAGGTCTGATCTCGCCGATCATATCAATGCCCCACATTGCAAAAGGCCAAGGTGCTGTCAAGATGTTCAGAGGAAATGGAGGAACGTGCACCTTATCTGCATAGATCTGGCATTTGTGACATGTCCGAGAATGTTTGTAACAGTCAGTTTCCATTGTGGACCAGTAATATCCTGCCCGGAGGATTTTCTTTGCCATGGTATGTCCACTGGAGTGTGTTCCGAAGGTCCCTTCATGCAACTCTAGCATGATCCTTTCTGCTTCAGTCTTATCCACACAACGCAGTAAGGTTGAATCATGGTTTCAATTATAGAGAATGTCATTGCTGAGGAAGAACTTTGCCGCGAACCTTCTCAGAAACTTCTTGTCATTAACAGATGCACCCTCAGGGTATTCTTAAGCTTCTAGGTACCTCTTTACTTCATGATACCACAACTTTTCTGTTACCTCTTCAGTCTCAAGATCACAGCAATGTGCAGGTTCATCCAATTTCCAAATAATGATCCGGGGAGCCTCGTTGTCCCATTTGACTTTGAACATAGAATATATCGTAGCTAGCGCGTCCGCCAACTGATTCTCCTCTCTTGGGAAATGTTCAAAAGTTATCTCCTCGAAATGGGGAATCAATGTCAATACATACTCCTTGTAGGGAATAAGATTTGGGTGTTTCGTATCCCACTCGCCTTTGATCTGGCTGATCACGAGAGCGGAATCTCCGAAAACACTCAGAAACTTGATCCTTAGGTCAATTGCAGCTCAGAGACCCATGATGCATGCTTCATACTCCGCCATGTTGTTGGTGCAGTTGAAACATAGTCGGGCAGTAAGTGGAGTGTGAGAGCCTGTTGGAGATATGATCACAGTGCCAATACCATTACCCAAAGCGTTTGAGGCTCCGTCAAAGTGCATAGACCATCGGGATCCTTACTCAGGTCCTTCATCCAGTCCAGGTACTTCACAATCAGTCACTACCATGATATTCTCGTCTGGAAACTCAAAGTTCATCGACTGGTAATCATCCACTGCCTGATGTGCCAAATGGTCTGCCAATACACTTCCCTTGATTGCTTTTTGGGTCGTGTACTGGATATAATATTCGGTCAAGATCATCTGCCATCTTGCTATTCTTCCGGACAAGGCAGGCTTTTCGAAGATGTACTTGATTGGATCCATCTTTGAAATTAACAGAGTAGTGTGAGTCAACATATACTGTCTCAGCCGACGAGCAGCCCATACCAAAGCGCAACAAGTTTTCTCGAGTAGTGAGTATCGGGTCTCATAGTCGGTAAACCTTTTGCTAAGGTAATAAATAGCGTGCTCTTTTCGGCCAGACTCGTCATGCTTCCCCAGCACACACCCCATTGAACTGTCAAGTACTGTCAAGTATAAGATTAGAGGTCTCCCTTCAACCGGTGGCATAAGAATAGGTGGCTCTTGGAGATACTCTTTGATTCTTTCGAAAGTGGCCTGACATTCATCGTTCCAACGTACTACTTGATCTTTCTTCAGTAGCTTGAAGATTGGTTCACAGGTAGCAGTTAGATGTGAGATGAATCGGGCAATGTAGTTCAGTCGTCCTAGAAAGCCTCTGACTTCTTTCTCTGTCTTGGGAACTGGCATCTCTTGTATGGCTTTCACTTTGGCATGGTCCACTTGAATACCCTTGTCGCTCACGACGAAACCTAGTAGTTTTCCAGACCTCACCCCGAAGGTGCACTTGTTCGGGTTTAATCTCAGCTTGTACAACTTCAGACGGTCAAACAACTTCTGTAGATGGTCAAGGTGTTCCTCCTCAGTTTGGGACCTTGCAATCATATCGTCGACATACACTTCGATCTCATGATGGATCATATCATGAAACAAAGCAACCATGGCACGTTGGTAGGTTGCCCCAGCATTTTTCAACCCAAAAGGAATGACCTTGTAGCAAAAGGTGCCCCACTGAGTAACAAACGTGGTCTTCTCCATGTCTTCAAGAGCCATCTTGATCTGATTATAACCGGAGAACCCATCCATGAAGGAGAATACCTTATGCTGAGCAGTGTTGTCAACCAGAACGTCGATGTGAGGTAGCGGGAAGTCATCCTTAGGGCTCGCCCTATTCAAATCCCTGTAGTCGACACACATTCTGACCTTACCATCTTTCTTTGGCACTGGAACCACATTGGCAACCCACTGAGGGTAAGATGTTACTGCTAGAAACCCGACATCAAATTGTTTCATAACCTCAACCTTGATTTTCTCGGACATCTCTGGACACATATGGCGGATCTTCTGTTTTACCGGAGGACAGTCTTCCTTGGTAGGCAAGTGATGAACCACAATGTCAGTATCCAACCCATGCATGTCTTCGTAAGACCAGGCAAAGATTTCCACATAGTCATGCAGCATCTGAATCAACCGTTGTTTCACACTAGACTCCAGATTTGCACCAATCTTGACTTCCTTTCTGCCTGTCTCAGTACCCAGATTTACCGTCTCCACTGGCTCTTCATGTGGCTGAATGGCCCTCTCATCCTGGAGTAGCAGTCTTGCAAGCTCACCCGGCACTTCGCAATCATCTTCACCTTCGTCTTCGGCTAAGTTGATCGGATTTTCGAAGTCATAACTGGCAGTAGCAGAGTCGTTACCAGTGAGATCCAGAGTAGATTGGAACCTGTATAGGTGAGTGTGTGTAAATATAGCTGTTTTGCAATATATATAATAAATAAAGACAAGGAGCGCAAGATTTGAAATGCAAAAAATGTCCAATGCTTTTATTAATGATATATGAAAATGACACACAAAAGCCCTCACAAATGAAGCCACGGTGCCCCAGGTAAGACACCGGGCCATAAAGTTTAAAATTATTGTCTGTTACAAATTCAAAACAAAGGAGTTCATTACTGAGTCACAAAAGTAATAGGTACGAAGTCTTTTGCAGTCCAGTTGCTTGGTCCACCGTTGGTTGTTGGGTAGATCCAGCTGTCGAATTCAGATTCCTCCACGTCCTCTTCAATAGCATTCACTCCCGGGTTGGTGATGAATACAGGAGGTCTTCCAATTACGAACAACCCTCTGAGCTTCTGCAGTGAAACCCAAACCAAATTTGTCAGTCTTCGGAGTGAAATCAGGAAGTCGGCCCCAGTTTGCACACTCACCCTTCTCAATAACAACCCGAGCATCCTTTAAGGAAGCCATCTTCAAAGGAGAATCTTCAATCACAATTTCTGCTGATGCCAGTGTCTGAGGAACCTCCTCAAAGTGCTGGAATGGAGTCTCAATGAATTCCCCATCCATCTCTATGTACCGGAACGAGTTAAGGTGGCTGACCATATACTCTTCCTCCCCTTGAACTGTTACGATCTTCCCTCTGACCGGGTATTTCAGCTTCTGATGTAGTGTGGAGGTCACAGCTCCAGCCTTATGGATCCAAGGACGACCCAGCAAACAAGAGTAGGACGGTCGGATGTCCATCACATAGAATGTTGAATCAAAGACCTGAGAACCAACCCTGATTGGAATATCAACCTCACCATGTACCATCCTCTTAGACCCGTCAAAGGCCCGGACAACAATGTTACTTGGCTTCAGCTCCAAACCCTCACAATCCAACCTGTCTAGAGCTTTCTTGGCTAATACGTTCAACGAGGAACCAATGTCAACCAGCACATGCGCAAGAGTAGTGCCCCTTCATTCGATGGAGACATGGAGGGCATCGTTATGGTTCTTCCCTTTAGCAGTCAGATCAGCGTCGGAGAAACCCAAACCATTATCAGCAGTTAAGTTGGACACACACTCGGTAAATTGATCAGCTGATGTCTCTTGTGGCACGTGGGCCGTCTTCAGGAAGGTAATCAGAGCCTTGGCATGGGCCTCTGAACACAACAACAGTGATAGCATAGAAATTTTAGATGGGGTGTGCCCCAGCTGCTCAACTACATTGAAATCACTCTTCTTGATAATCTTAAGGATCTCTTCCATCTCCTGCTTGGAAGCCTCAATAGTGGTTGTCTTCGGTGCCTCCGTCCGGGCAGGCATATCAGTAGCAATCCCTTTGCCCCGAGCGTCAGATGACTCGGCAGCAGGGGTAGAAATAGGAACTTGGTCAGGAAGGGAAGCAGGCCCACTGGCAGGTGTGATGACAATAGGTCTCTGAATAGTTGGTGGCGTAATATCTGATGAGAAGAGCCTGCCACTGCGAGTGACTTTAGCAGGCCCGATGATGTTGGTGACGCCGGTACTAGTATCAAACTCTTGTTTAACTCCAAGCACATAAACATCTGCCCCATAGTGCCACGAGACAGCTTTGTCGGATGTATAGGGGAGGGGCCCCGGAACAGTGATGATGATAGGAGCAATCTTCTGAGTAGACATGATTTTGACAGGCTTCTTTGAGGGAACCTTAGAAGGGTTGTTGAAAATAGTGACAATGGACACTTCTTCAGTAGGGACAGCAGGAACAACAATCTTCTCGAACAAGATCTCTTTGTTATCCATCAGGTTTTGGACGCCTGACTTCAACAAAGGACAACCAGCAGGTGAAACAGAACATAGATGGCAACCTTTACTACATCCCGGAAATAAACCGGCTAGCAACAGGTTCCTCTTGACAGTCAACAGCGGAGTAACAATGTCATCCACAGAGGCTACATACAGGTCTTCTTCCACAACATTCACTCCATGCTTGGGCATGGGAGCAGTCACAACATTGGGCCTTTTGGGCGCCTCGAACTGTATTTCCGTAGCATCAATAAGGTCCTGAACCTTATTCCTCAGAGCCCAACAATCATCTATAGTATGCCCCGGGCTGTCAGAGTGATAAGCGCAGCGGACGTTAGGATTGTACTTTGGAGATGTTGTGTTCACAACCTTTGGAGCTTCCTTGACAGTTACCAGATTGGTTGACAATAGTTGTGGCAATATCTGAGACAGGGTCATACTGAGCCGAGTGTACTGCCTTTTAGGTCTCTCACCCCTTGGTTGGTTGTATTGCTGAGGAGCAGCAGCAGGCTTTGAGATTACCACCGCGTTGACAGCTTGGCGGCGTTCCGGTTTATTTTGTCTCTTTGAACCATAAACAACACTAGATTCCTTCTTGAAGGGCTTCTTCTCAGTACTCGAGGAGGCACCTTTCTGTATCTTCCCAGACTTGATACCAGCTTCTATCCTCTCACCAGTCAAGATCAGATCTGTAAACCCAACAGAAGAATTCCCAATCAGATGGTTGAAGAACGGACCAGACAGGGTCCCCAAGAACATGTCCACGAGCTCACGGTCAGTTAGCGGTGGCTGCACCCTTCCAGCCAGGTCTCTCCACTTTTGTGCATACTCCTTAAATCCTTCACCCTTCCCTAGCGACATATCCTGGAGTTGGGTACGCGTAGGAGCGAGGTAGGAATTATACTGATACTGCTTGTAAAACGCAGTAGCCAAGTCCTCCCAGTTACGAATGCTGGCTCTATCCAGCTGATAGAACCATTCGAGTTGAGTCCCTGAAAGACTATCCTGGAAGAAATGGATCCATATATTATTGTCAGCAGTATACGGTTGGATCTTCCTTATATATGATCTGAGATGCAGTTTAGGACAGGAGGCTCCGTCGTACTTTGCAAAGGCAGGCGCCTTGAACTTGTGGGGAATCACCACCCCAGAGGATAAGCCTAGGTCTCCGAAGTCCAACCTGGGCACTTGCTGAATCTCCATAGCACTCAAACGGTCCTCCAGCTGTTTGTACCTGTCCTCAGCAGGAGGGTACTGTTCATCATTATAATCTGTCTCGTTTTCGGAGACCACGGGACTAGGAACCCTTCTTTCTTGGGGACTGTCCTTCTCTACAGAGGAAGTAGTCAGCTCAACTTCATTTTGTAGCCCATTTCCAAACCTCTGTCCAGTGTTGAACAATACAATCCTCTTCTTCTTCTTCTTCAGAATCAGAGTCTTCAACTCCTGTTGACCCTGGGCTAGGCTCATGACCAACTCCTGAAACTGGGCGTTCTGGGCCTGGAGGGCCTTGATAGCTTGTTCAGTAGTCGGTTCAGAAGACATGATGACTGATGAAATAAATAGCGAAGAAGATAAGTGACCTGTAAAAGGGGTACCTGTTATGCATATGATGACATGAAATGCGTATGATTCATGCATGCAATGTTTTCAAGGATCTCGCGGGGTAAACAGAGAAACTTGTTAGAAGTTGAATATGGTAGCTTGATTGAAGGAACTTCATGTTGTTGAGAGTCCTTCTTCAAGAGTCAAAGCTCACGATATCGAGTGGGTCATAGCCCCTGACTCAAGTTATCAACCTTGGCTAGAGGAAAATAAATCCCCTTTGCCCCCTGCTAGACAGTTGGTTCATCATGACCTGCATCACAGACCCTTGAGATCCTTGAAATGGGTTAGTCCTTTTGCAAGATGTATGCAGGTTAGTCCTTATGCAGGATGTATGCAATGTTATGATGGTATGATGTCATGGTAAAGCACACCACAAGTATTCACAAAAGGCAAACATGATAAGGCACACAATTCACACAAGACAACCCTTAGAGTTCAGGCCATCATGAAGTTTAGGTACTACCCTCTTTCAGTTTCGTTGGTTAAGACCTGTCCTAGAAAATAGTAACCGGGTTCTAGAGGATCTCAATATCACTGACTACCCTCAATCGGTCATAACTCCAGCTTCGCAATCTTTTCTTGCGGCCAGAACCATCGCGAGAGTTTAGCCTCAATGAGTGTAGCATACTGCTACTGTTCTATGGCCAAGTTGGGTCAATTTAAGGTTCTAAGGTCGGTTGGTGCTTGATGACTCCTCAGAAGACCCATATTCTCCTCGTTCCAACACAAGGGATATCGGTACAGACCAAGGTGTCACACCAATGTAGCTACTGCTTCAGCCGTGTCGGTCTACGCCGGACAGGTCCCTCACAACTTTTGCTACCTAAAGGGTATTCCCCAGATACGGGTTAGGATCTATGAAACTCCGATGCAAGCCCACAAATA
This sequence comes from Vicia faba, assembly GCA_948472305.1. Taxonomy (NCBI): domain Eukaryota; kingdom Viridiplantae; phylum Streptophyta; class Magnoliopsida; order Fabales; family Fabaceae; genus Vicia; species Vicia faba. The sequence goes on from OX451736.1 coordinate 1,233,332,602, forward strand.
TAAATCAAACAAAGCATGCAATTGAAAACATAGAATGATCTAATCCTAAGGCACACCTCACTTTTAATAGTGTCCCCAGCAGAGTCGCCAGTTCTGTGATCGGTGGAAATAGAACTGACTGTTTTGAAATGCTGGTTCGCATTTGTTTTTGCAAAATGTCGCGGTAAGCAAGAGTCGCCACCGTCTTTTATGTTCTCCAACAAGGAAAGGACAAAAGCACAACAAAATTCCTTTTCGAGATGTTTCTCGGTTCGGGAGGTAGATTATAGAAAGGGAAGGTGTTAGCACCCTTTCTATCCGTGGTCATCCACTGGCTCTTAGGTACTTGCTCACTATGTTTTCAAAATATTTTTCTTTTCTTGTGTTTGTGGGTTTTGAAAAAGTTTCGTTTTGAAAACTTCTAGGTAACTCTTGTATCAGTCCTCAAGAGTGTATGAAGTGTTTGTTTGAAAACTTTTGTCAGAAAAGTGTGAGTGCGAAAAGTTGTTTTTGTTTTTTGAAAGAGCAAGTACCCAGGAGAAATCTACCTACTCTAAGGAATTAAGCTGTGTAAGAGTCCTTTAGACAGTACTATCCCACTATTGAGAAGTAGGTAGTACCGTCATTGGAGTTTCGGGTCAATTCGATTATAGGGACATGTGGTCACCAAAGCAATGGTAGGACGCCTTAGCAGTAACCCTAATGTCCTAGATCCTTTTCATCTGAGGCAACCGTTTCGAGGCAACTAGGATCTTTAGACAGGAGGGCGACCTCTAAAACATCCTATACTCAATGACCACCTCGAGGCAACCAAGTGAGGCGTACCCTAGGAGTGGCATGTGCATGTGTGTCAAGTTCAGTTTATATTATCTTTGCACAAGTATTATGGTGAGCTACGAGTTGGTTTTATTTTTCAGGCAAGTCTTGCATGCATAATTAACAGTTAATAATTGTGCGGTAGTAAATTGCGGAAAGTGAATCTACGCTATTACAAGGCGTCAGGTATTTACATCGCCAAAAACATAACCCTTTGAAAGAATAAATGCGAGAAATTAAATAAAGCGATAAAAGTCCTAATTATCTATTACATTCTCGGAGCAGATACATAAATATGATCAAAAAATAATAATGCGTGAAAAGAAAATTGAATCGGGGACGCCCTTAGGGTTTTGACCCTTTTTGAGAAAGAATGAGTTTTTGGTTATTTGCATTAAATAAAATTAAACCTAATTTACTAATTAATTAAATAATTACAAGAAAAAAAGTATTTTTGTGTTTTTTATGTTTTAATGAAAATAAAATTAAAGGAATTAAACTTGTCAAAAGAAAAACCCTAATTCTATGTTAATTTTATTTATTATGAAAAATATTAAAGTTAACCTAATTTAAAACAACTAAATTAATTAATTACATTTATTTACAAAATAATAATTAATAGTGAAAATAATAAATAATAAAATAAATAATATTTACATTTTTTAGTCATCTGAATTTGTTATGAAAAATAATTATGTGAGTTAATTAAATAATAATAATAATAATTAATAATAATAATTAGTAAAAGAAAATAAAAAGAAAAGTATGAATGAACCAGGGGGGTGTTGGGCCCATTAGGAGGTATGCTAGTAATTTTGTGGCCCATTAACGAATAAGCCTGTTTGACTTGGGAGATTAGCTGCACGTGCATTGACCAGGAGTATGATGGTCACTCATCTTTGGCCTTCAGATCTGCTTTGCTGGCCACTTGGCATGCCGAAGCGTGAGGTACATGATGGAACACATGGGAGAGCCTGCATATGAATACATGATGAAAAAGAACAAACAATTATTTTTGGGGACCTGGGATTCGAACCCAGGTCCCAATGATCAATACACAAACGCCTTGGCCATCTGAGCTGCATGCTTCATCCGTTATTAAGACAACACGCAATTATTATATTAGTAAACCAAAACATATGCCTGAAAAAAAATATAAACGCGCGATTTTTGAAAAGGGCGAATAGGAGGGGGACGCGTCAGCGTCTTCTTCGTTTATCACTGGTTTTTTACCTGCAGATTTTTATCCGCAGGAAGCTCCGTAGGTTCTTCCTAAAATTGTCCCTAGGCTTCAAAAACTCATTCCAAGACAATGGTTGGTCTCGTCTCCATCTCCTGATCACTCATGTACCAACCATTGTGGCCAATTTTCCCTGCACTGAAAACGCCTAAAAAGCAAGCACATAAACCCTAGAATCGGGCATCTCAGTATAGGGCATAAAAACAAAATTGGCTATTGCAGTTATGTTAGAAATTAAGCAATGAATATGAATATGTCAACATTTTGAAGTAAAAATGCAAGAATTGAGAGTTGAGGTTTCGTGTTCAGGGGCCAGTTTGTGAGAACTTACAGCGCTGTTCAGTGGATCTTAGGGCGTGATATTGGTCGCGTTAGCTTCAGTGGATAACAAGGAAGGGAACCACGTTCTTATTTTTGTCTGAAAACGCCTCCAATAGTGTTCTTGATCTCCCACTTTTCTAACACTTTTTCAGTTTTGCCTTGGCCGTTTTTAGCAATGCTTAGCTCGTGAATTAGGTTTAGGCTCCTTGTATATGTATAAGGCAATCAGTCTAGGTCAAAATTTGGGCTTGTATCTTTGTGTATTGAAGTTTGGAGATTTGATTGACCACCATTGAAAACCTTTCCAAATTTGAAGCAAATCTAATATTTTATGCACAAAAAAGCCCTAGCACGAATTGGTTAGTTGGAACATGATATATGAAAGCCGTTCAAATCATAAAGATACTATTCCATTGATTTTTAGATTTTATTTGAATTATTATGGATTTAAAATGAATTAAATCAATAAAAATTAAATAAAATAGAAAAATAAATGTTTGATCTTGAAATTAATCATGGGACACGTGTGTGGCATGACAAGGCTGAATCAAGTGGAAGAAAGTGGGCCCTTTTGTCAAAAATTGAAGTTTTAAGGATAGTTGACTTTTGCAAATTCATGAAAATTTCCCAACTTCTCCAATGCATATCTTGCTCAATTTTGATCATATGAACATGTTCTTGGACATTTTAGAAAGGTCTTGAAGTCCTCTAACCAATGCCTTTGGTCCAATGTAATTTGGATTTACCAATCTCAAGTTATGGTCTTTGACTTAAAGTGCATTTTTGTTGACTTTTGAAATTGACCTATAATGTATAAATTGATAACTTTTTGTGAGAGCATTTCTTGGACTTGGAATGTGAAGATGGATTGTAGAAAATGTCATCCCCTTCAAAATGAGAATTGGATGGGATTTTTCTGATGAACCATGAAAAAGTTATGCCTTGGTCAAGGTACAGTTGACTTTTCTACTGTCCAAAAATAGTAACTTTTTGCATCTTGATGATTTTTGAGCCATGCTTGTGGAATCATGATCAAGACTTGATAAAATGATGATTGTGGACTCAAAATAATATGTTGACCAAAATTTCTGACTTTTGACTGCAAAATGATCATTTTACCCCTGCAGTTGACTGTGAATCAAATAGGGCTTTTGACTGTGCAATCTAGCATTGTGAGACTTGAGACTTGACATGTAGATGCTTGAGGATGTATATGGACCCATTAGAATTGATTGACCCATTGAAAACTTCAAATTCTATGAAAGAAACAAAACCGTTATTTTGACTGGCTCAGGAAGTACTTAGACTGTGCAATCCTTGAGAAAGCTTGAACCATTTGAAGATGATTCTTGATAAATCTTGGAGAATATGGGAGGGTAAATTTTGGGGTACAACACCCACATTGTAAATGGCCATGGAGCAATCATGACATTTAGAGGAATTAGAGGTACATGAACCTTGTCGGCATAGATTTGACACTTATGGTAAGTCCTCGAGTGATGGTGGCAATAAGTTTCCATAGTCAACCAATAGTTACCTGCCCTCAGAATCTTCATGGTCAAAGTATGCCCACTAGAATGAGTTCCAAAGAGGCCATCATGCATATCTTCCATGATCTTCTATGCCTCCTTTTTGTGCATACAACGGAGCAGAGTAGAATCATGGTTGTGCTTGTACAGAATCCCATTGCTCAGGAAGAATTTGGTTGGGAATCTTCGCAGGAATTTTTTGTCGTTGATGGAAGCTCCTTCAGGATACTCTTGTGCTTCAAGATATCTCCTTACTTCATGATACCAAGGCTTCTCCTCATCCGTGTCAATCTCATAACAGTGCGCCAGTTCATCAAATCTTTCGATTGTAATTCTAGGAGCCTTCTTGTCCCAATTGACTTTAAACATGGATGACATTGTTGCTAAGGCATCGGCTAACTTATTTTCTTCTCTCGGGAAGTGTTCGAAAGTGACCTCCTCAAAGTATGGGATCAGGGTTAACATAAGCTCTTTGTAAGGAATCAGGTTAGGGTGTTTGGTATCCCATTCTCCTTTGACTTAACTGATTACTAGGGCCGAGTCTCCGTATATGTCCAAGAACTTGATCCTTAAGTTGATAGCGGCCTTTAAACCCAAGATACATTCTTCGTATTCAGCCATGTTTTTTGTACAGTCGAAACACAACCTAGCAGTGAAAGGTGTATGGAAACCCTCATGAGAAATAATTACAACACCAATTTCGTTACCCAAAGCGTTGGAAGATCCATCAAAAACCATAGTCCATCGGGATCCTTGTTCAGGCCCGTCATACAGTCCAAGCTTTTCACAGTCAGTTACTAGCAGGATATTCTCTTCCGGGAATTCAAAGTTCATGGATTGGCAATCATTAACAACTTAATGGGCCAGATGATCCGCCTTCACACTTCCTTTGATTTCCTTTTGTGTAGTATACTAGATATCATATTCGATCAAGATCATTTGCCATCTAGCTATCAGTCCAGAGAGAGCTGGCTTCTCGAAGATATACTTGATAGGATCCATCTTAGAAATCAATAACATGGTGTGAGTCAACATATACTGTCTTAGCCGGTGAGAAGCCCATGCCAGAGCGCAACAAGTTTTCTCGATCAGTGAATATCTGGATTCACAGTCAATAAACTTTTTGCTCAGGTAGTATATTGCATGTTCTTTTCGCCCAGACTCGTCATGGTGGCCTAGCACACACCCCATGGAATTCTCTAATACAATCATGTACATAATCAGAGGTCTTCCTTCAACTAGAGGCATCAAGATGGGAGGTTCTTGTAAATATTATTTGATCTTGTCAAAGGCTGTTTGGAAATCGCCGTTCCATCTGACCACTTGATCTTTCTTCAAGAGTTTGAATATTAGCTTACAAGTAGAAGTTATGTGAGATATAAATCGAGCAATGTAGTCGACCCAAGAAACCTCGGACCTCCTTCTCAGAAAAGGGAGCTGGCATTTCTTGAATGGCTTTGACCTTCGTAGGATCCACTTCAATACCTTTGCCACTGACTACAAAACCTAGGAGCTTTCCAAACCTTACTCCAAAGGTACACTTGTTAGGGTTCAACCTTAACTTGTACTTCTTCAACCTTTAAAACAACTTGTGTAAGTGATCAAGGTGTTCTTCCTCAATCTGCAACCTTGCAATAATATCATCCACATAGACATCTATCTCATTGTGTAACAAAGGTGGTCTTCTCCATGTCCTCGGGAGCCATCTTGATTTGATTGTAGCCAGAGAACCAATCCATGAAAGATAAGACTTTATGTTGAGCCGTGTTGTCAACCAAGACGTTAATATGCGGTAGTGGGAAATCATCTTTGGGGCTTACCCTATTCAAATCCCTATAGTCTACACACATACAGACTTTCCCATCTTTCTTTGGTACTGGGACCATGTTTTCCACCCATTGATGATATGACGTTACAGCCAGAAAACCTGCATTGAATTGATTCATTACCTCATCCTTTATCTTTTCAGACATGTCTGGCCGCATACGACAAACCTTTTTCTTGACTGGAGGACAATCTTCTTTTGTTGGTAGATGATGAACTACAATGTCGGTATCAAGCCCTGACATATCTTCATATGACTAAGCAAACACTTCAACATAGTCGTGCAACATCTTGACCAATCTACTTCTAACACTGTCTTCCAAGTTGGCGCCAATCTTGACTTCCTTCTTGTCTGTCTCAGTACCTAGGTTGATCACTTCAACTGGTTCCTCGTGCGGTTGAATAGCCTTTCCCTCTTGTATCATAAGTCTAGCTAATTCCCCAGGTATTTCACAATCTTCCTTGCCTTCATCTTCAGATTGGTAGATTGTATGTTCAAAGTCATAGGTGGTAATAACAGAGTCGTTGTCAATGAGTTCCGGAGTGGACGTGGATCTGTAAATGTGTGTGTGTGCATGTAAGATCACATGTCTATCTTAAAAATGCAATAAAAATGAAAGAAAGACAATGAGCGCAAAATTTGAATGCAAAAGGTCCAATGTTTTTTCATTAAATGATCATATGGCATATGGAAATAAACAAACCCTTAACAAATGGACCATGGTGCCCCGAGTAATGCACATAGCTTAAAGTCATTGTTTCAATAAAATTATAGACAAAGTTCTTGAATTGATGAAAACAGTAAATGGTAATTACTCCTTGTTGAAGGAAATGGGAATGAAATCCTTGGCACACCAGTTGTTGAGTCCTTCGCCGACAGTTGGATAGATCCAGTCATCAAAATCACAGTCATTTGTCAGAGTCATCAAGAGCATTCACTTCATGATTACTGATGCAAAGAGGTGGTTTTCCTATGCGAGCATATCTGACCTCTTTTTGAGCTTTGGCAGTAAAACCTAAACCATACTTATCTGACTTGAATGGAATATCGGGATGTTTACCCCAAATGGTACAACCTCCATCTTCAATCACAACACGAGCATTTTTTAGGTAAGCCATCCCTGGAAGATCTTTAACCGCTTTTTGAACATCAAGAGTAGCCTTGGCAGCATCAACCATGGGAGGGACCACTTCGAAGGCTTGACAAGGAGTTTCTATGAACTGTCCATCCATCTTAACATATTTGAACGAATTTAGATGGCTAACCATAAACTCCTCTTCACCACAGACGATAACAATCTTTCCTTTGACTGGATATTTCAATTTTTGATGAAGTGTAGAAGTCACTGCTCCTGCCCCATGTATCCAAGGGCGTCTAAGTAGGCAATAGTAGGCAGGACGGATGTTCATCACATAGAAAGTCGAGTTGAAAGTTTGAGAACCAACTTTGATGGGGAGGTCAACCTCTCCATGTACCACCCTCTTTAATCCATCAAAAGCCCTTACCACTATGTCACTTGGCTTCAACACCAAACCTTTGCAATCCAACCGATCTAGGGCACCCTTGGGCAAGACATTCAGAGAGGACCCAATATCCACTAATACATGGGACATAGTGGTTCCTTTGCATTCGATGGAGACATGCAACGCTTTGTTGTGATATCTTCTGACTAGAGTCAAATCAGCATCAGAGAATCCCAATCCATTATCGACATTCAAACTCGCCACACAATTTTCGAACTGATCGGCTGTGGTCTCTTAAGGAACATGTGATTTCTTCAAAAATTTGATCAATGCTTGAGCATGCACGTCAGAACAAAGTAATAAAGATACCATAAAAATCTTTAAGGGGGTTTTCCCCAACTTCTCTACTATCTTATAATCACTCTTCCTTATGATCTTCAAAATCTCCCCCATCTCTTGGGTGGATGGTTCCTCAGTTGTAATATCTTTGGTAGGCGGCTCCATCCTGGCAGGCTCAATCATCTTTTCTTTACCCCTAACATCAACACTAGGTTTGTCAACAGTAATTTAGACAAGTGTTATTGTGGTGGTTGGAGGTGAAATGTTAGGAGAGAAGATTCTCCCCGTCCTTGTCACCTTGCTAGAGCCAGTAATGTTGGTAATATCAGCAGTCTTGTCTTCATTAATCCAGGAGTCTTGTCTAATACCATGGTAGTATACTTCAGCGCCATAATTCTAGGGTACCACTTTATCAGAAGAATAAGGGACTGGCCTGAGAGTAGTAATTATTAATGGAGCTATCTTCTGTTCGCTGGAAATCCTAATAGGCCCCCTTGAAGTGATCCTAATAGGCTTGTTGGAGATAATGATGATGGATATGTCTTCAATTTCTTGAGGTACAATTTCAGTTAAACTTTTTACGGATGGAGTTCTTTCGAATAGGATCTCATGGTTGTCCATTAGGTGTTGGACACCTCTTTTCAGCCATTTACAACCATTGATTTGCACAGCACAGTAACAACACTCTTCAAGGCAACCAGGGAAAACCCCAGCTTTCAACAAATTGTTTTTGATAAACTTTAGTGGAGTGGTTTAGTCATTAACAAAGGAAACAAAAGCAGTATCTTCAATAACGTTGACACCTTTGCCATGGTTTGGCATAAGTGCGGTGATTACATTCGAAGTTAGAGGGGGATCAAATTCAATGGTCTTGTTGTTGACGAGGTCTTGGATTCTGCATTCTAATGTGTCGTACCCCAAAATTTTCCCTCTCATTTTACTCAACATATGATCATTGAGATCCTCAACTTGCTCAAGGATGCCCCAGAGTTTACCAGACAAACTCTCTCCTAAAGCAATGAACCTCCAACTAGGGTTTCCATTTTAATCAAGATGGGTGAGCTCTAAAGGCCTCATATGCTATCCATAGTCCTAATATGTTCTCAATACCATCCATGTCAAGTTTCATGCCTTGCACAAGAAGTTTGCTCAGTCAACTGCTCATATGCTTGAAAATCAACAGTGTTAGGTCAAAAGTCAACTACGGCCCGCATACAGTCAACTATGGCCCATCATAGAATTTTAAATTAATAATCATCATTTGGTCAAGGGCTGATCATGATTCCCCAAGAAATGCTCCTAATTCATCAAAACTCAAAAGTTGCTAAATTAGGGTTTCTTTGGAAAAGTCAACCAAACTTTGACCAAGCATAACTTTCTCATACTTTATCAGAAATTTCCCATCCAAGGATCATTTTGAGTATAATTGAATTCCCTACGACTCATTTTAAGCCTGAAAGTTCAATAAATGCACTCATGAAAAGATATAAATTCATACATTATAGGTCCTTTTCAAAAGTCAACAAAAACACCTTTTGGTTCATAGCTTCTTACATGAACATGGAGGATCCAATTGAGATGAAACTAAAAGTGTTGTTTAGGGGACATCACAAGCTTTATAAAAAGTAGAAGAACACACTCTCAGGGTCAAAATTGAAGGAGATATGCATTGTCAAAGTTGGTCATTTTTGGAAAATTGTCAAAAGTCAACAATACCCAAAATTGCATTTTTTGTCAAATGGGCCTAACTTTTTATGCTTGCATCTTACTTCTAACATTTTCCACGACCCAAACACTCTACCACATATTATTGGCTTTATTTATTTAATTTATTTTGATTTTAATCATTTAAAAATCAAATTAAATCAAATAAATGATATAAAATAATGAAGATTTGTTTTTGATCTGATTTTGAATGGAATTACAATCCAAATATGCCGTCAAACAAAATCAAATTATGCAAAGGGTGATTGGGATGAGAAGGGAATGATTTGGTTTTATTTAGAAATAAATGATGCAAATAGGAAATCAAATCAAATCTTGATAATTTGCAAAGATATGAATGCTTTTTGTTGACCTAATTCAGTCTATTTCATATGTAGAACAATTCCAATGCACAAGGACAAGGGTTGGACGTGTAAACTGCAAGAGCAAGAACTTAATTTTGGACAAAAAGTGAGCATCATATTTCATTCTACAGGGCGATTCAAAGCATTTCAAGGCCAACAATCCATTCCTAGAAATCTCCTGAAGCTAACCGCTCCCTTTGCACGCACCAAAACACTCAGAATCGTAAAATCCGCAACTCTGTTATCCAACTCTTTTTGATTTTTGATTACATGCATACATGCATTTTCAATTAAATTTAATCACATATTCTTGTTTATCATAAGGTTTCGATGCTTTCTAAATCGTTTGATTGAGTTTTAAGTGCAGGAATCATGGTTTTCCATTCTTAGGGTTTCCAAGCTCGTTTTAGGCTTTCCTTCTACAGGTAAAATTAGGGCTAGGCGTGGATACCATGGTGTTCAGGGCTTCAAGCCCAGTTGATTCATGGTCTCCATTGTAATTTATATTGCTTGTGCTAGATTTTTGAATGATGCAGGGTTGTACTTACAGACTTTGTCCGTAGGTAAAAGTCTAAGCCTAAAACGACAGGGCTGAGGAAGAAGTAGGCTAGGTGGCAAACTCCCATTGGGAGATTTGAATTACGCGCGCGTTTTTATGATGTTAATGTTACTTTGTATATAATTTTGTTTTGTTATTATATTAACAAATAAATACCCAGCGCAGATGGTTAAGGACAGAGGGTTTGAAGCAAACATGGTGTGTACGATCCCATGCGTGTTGCTTTTGTATTTTTCTTGAATATTCCTTGTAGATCCAGCGTATCACTTTGTTGAGGGTCTACCTATAGCTCCCCATAATCCATCTGTTGGATTCATCTCTAGCCAGATCCAGCGCCCAGCATACGCAAGCTCATGATAGACCCTTAGAAGATGGTCTCACTGAATCAGGCACGATCCTCTGGGCCACCAGCTTTGGGCCTAACACAAATTTCAGCGCTGCACCCCCCAATTTGCTTAACTACAACAGGCCCACTCTTATTCTTTTTTATTATTTTCTTTAATATTCTTTATTGTTTTATTTATTTTTGATTGTTTTAAAAAAGGGTATTTTTTTAATTAAATCATAAAATCACTAAAAAAATTAGGTTTAGTTTTTTTTCCATAAAATATTTAATTGCATTAATTAATTTGTTTAATTAGATTAACTTAAATTCTTTTTTCCATAATTAAAATTAAATATAAATTAGGTTAATTTGCAAGATTAATTACTTTTCTAAAACAAATCCAAAAATACCTTTTCTTTATTCACCAATTAATGGTTTCTGAATTTAATTCCCCATTTAATTTACTCTCGCGCGCATCTTTTTTTCCCCCATTATTTGATTAATTATTGTAACTGCTCCGAGTTTGTAATAGTTAATTAGGTTTACTATTTCGCATTTACTATTTTCCCCAGTTTTATGATTATGTGATCCCCCTCCCCAAGGCCTTGTAATAGCTAGGGTTTTAATTTCTCTCACTTTACTTTCCGCAATTATAAACTGCCTAGATGTATGGATAATAGGATTGAATGGCAAGATAAATTAATTTAAAACAGTAGAAAACCCTAAATGAGCAAGATAAACGAAACTGAAATCAAACACTTGCACATGCTCACTCCTAGGGTTTTTCCTCACTTGGTTGCCTCAAAAATAATGGTTGTGTCCCTCGAACGTAGGGATATCTTAGCAATGACCCACAGTTCAAAGTCATCATAAAGATCATAGTCCCTCATTGTCCCTCGAGTTGCCTACGAGAAATGATCTTATGACGATAGTCCCTTCGAAATGCTAAGGTATCCTTACTCGTTGCCTTCAGTGACCATTCCGTCCCTTTCGAATGTCCCTTAAAACTCCAACGATAGGGCTACCTACTCCTTAATAGTAGGATAGCGCTGTCTAAAGGAATCAAGAACGAACAATATTTTTTCGAGTAGGTAGGAAACTCTTAAGTAATTGCTCAAAACAAAAACTCTTTCACACAAACACTTTTCAAAACAATTTTCAAAACAACTTCGTCACACTCTTGAGGAAAGATACAAGGGTTATCACGAAGTAAACAAAACTTTTAAAAACAAACACACACAAGCAATTTCAAAATGAGCAAGTACCTAAGAGCCCGTGGAAAACCACAGATAGAAAGGGTGCTGACACCTTCCCTTTCTATAATCTACCCCCGTACTCAAAAACTCTCGAAAAAAGGTTTTTTATGTTCTTTTTCCTTTCCTTAAGTTGGATAAAATAAAAGTCGGCGGCGACTCTTTCTTAATGCAACATTTGTGAATACAAACGCAAACCAGTATAACAGTCGGTTCTGCCACCGTATCACAGAACTAGCGACTCTGCTGGGGACTTAATAAGTGGGGTATACCTTAGGATCTAGGTCATTTCTAAAAATTGATTTCTTGTTTGGCTTTGCCTGCTTTTATATTCAAGGGTTTTGTTGGGGTTATGTAGATCCTACACCCGGATCTGGGGACACCTTTTAGGTAAGTAGCAATAAACTGTAAGGGAACTGTGTGGGGTATACTGACACGGTTGAAGCAATAGCTATGTTGATGTGGCACTTTGGTTGGTACCGGTAACCCTTGAGTCAATCAAGGAGAGTACGGGGCAGTCGCATGGTGTCATAGAGAATCAACTGACCTTAGAACCTTTAATTGCATAACTTAGCCAGTAGGACGTAGTGAGATGGCCGATTTTGGTGTATTCCCAAGGTCGACAGATACTCGATGCTACACTCATTGAGGTTTGACTCTTGAGTTTTATTTGGTTGCGAGTCAATCGCCTATTGAACGAAGCTTGGGGGAAAGATCAGTGATATTGAGATCCCTTAGAACCCGATTACTATTTATAGGAAAGGTTGAACCAATCCAGCTTCAAGAGGGTATGACCTTTAAAACTCATACATGCCTTAAACCTAAGAACTTGGTGTGAATTGTTTGTTGCTTTCTATACATGTGATTTTTTTTAGCATAATCATGACATCATAAGCACGACATATCATACTAACCATTTCAAGTATTTTCTAGGGCTCATCTTTGCTTTGTTTTGTAGGACATGGCATCCGCCCGTAGGAACACTATCCAGATTAACCTTGTGAAATAGCCTCTCCAACTAAATGACTTGGAATTAAGGATTCCTGAAAGCTTTCCCTTCACTGAAAAAACATGGTCGGTTGCTCAACTTGGTCACATCAAAACCTGATGAAGATTTGTTAAAGGTGCTATTTTAGTTCTTTGATCCTTGACACCACTACTTCACCTTCCCAGATTACTAACTAGTGCCTACTATAGAGGAATTTTCTCGGTTGTTGGGGGTACCTATTCTTGATCAGTTACATTTCAATGGTATGTAAGAACATCCAAAGCCTGAAGAGATTGCTCAAGCTCTGTCCTTACAACGGTCCAACGTAGTGAAAAATTGGGAAACTAGGGGGAAGTGTCCAAGGAATCCCGATTAAATTTCTATTCGAGAAGGCTTACTATTTTTGGGATACCCTGGATTTACAAGATTTCGAAGAGGTATTGGCACTCCTCATCTACGGGATGGTACTTTTCCATAATTTGGACTAACTCGTAGATGTGAATACTATTAAGGTGTTTTTGTCTCATAATCCAGTACCTACATTACTTAGGGATGTTCTACACTCTCTGTATGCTCGTACTCTAAAGATAAGGGGGACCCTCCTGTGTTGCACTCCTCTATTGGCTAGGTGGTTTATTTCGCACCTATCCAGGTGTGTTTCGAAGAATGAGCAGGATATGAAATGGTCTCATAGGCTGATGTCCCTTACACATTCAGACATTCATTGTTGTTCACAGTCCTCGGAAGATGTTATCATCATCGATCATTGTGGTGAATTCCCTAATGTCCCTCTCTTAGGCATTAGGGGAGGAATCACTTATAACCCTTGTTTGGTACTACGGCAGTTTGGTTATGCAATAAGGGATGGTCCTCAGGATACGCTTATCCAAGGAATCACCTTCAACTATGAGAATGATGCTCAGGGTTACCGCAAAAGGTTCATGAGAGCTTGGGGCATGGTACATAAAATTGATAGCAAGACACTGGGACACAAGAATTCCATCCCTCTTGAGCCATATCTCCGATGGGTACGAGCATGCGCCCAAAGCCTTATGATGCCTTACCCAGTTGTCCTACCAATAATTATGGAACCAGTTGCTAAAGGAGACACTCCTTATCTTGTTCATCATCCTGACATGCCAACTGATCATGAGGAGTTACAGAAATCCTGCGTTCAACTTAAAGAGGAGCGGGATATGTTTGAAGATCAATTCTATGCCAGCGAGAAGAAGGTCTTGGAGCTCACTAGGCTACTTCATGAAGAAAGGAACATAAACGCCTACATTGCACCAAAGAGGATGCGCTCTTGGGAGACCTAGTTTTCTTTTTGTTTTATGTTTTGTTTGTTTGACTGTAAGCCTAAAGGGAATTCTCTGTAACTGTCTGAACTTATTAATACAATTAACGTGTATTTCTTTTTGGTTAAACAAATTTGAGCCTTTACAAGTCCTTGAAATCATTTCATACACATACCATCCATGACATTGCATAAACAGGTACCATTATGGGTTTCTCATCTTCTTCGCTGTTTATTTCAGCAAAAATGTCTTCTGAACAAAGAATCAAAGATCTTCAGGCACAAAATGCCCAATTTCAACAAATGTTCATGACTCTAGAAAAAGGGCAGGAGGATCTGAAGGCCCTTATCCTGAAGGAAAAGAAGAAGAAGAAGAAGAAGAAGAAGAGGGTCTCTGGTGTTCTGAATCTGGGCAGAAGGTTCAGGGGGCCGTTAAAGCAACCAATTGATCTGACCTCCTCGTCTAAAGAAGGGGAGAATCAAGAGAGGGAGACAAGGGAGAAAGACCATAGCCCTGAAGTTTCTGACAATGATACAAACTACAATGATGAGTAGTATCCTCCCATTGAGGATAGATACAAGCAGTTATAGGATCGGTTGAGCGCTATGGAAATTCAGAGATACCATGGCTGAATTTTGAAGAGTTGGGATTGGTGTCTGGGGTAGTCATCCCATAGAAGTTTAAAGCTCCGGTTTTCTCAAAGTATGATGGGGTGTCTTGTCCCAAGCTTCATCTCCGTTCCTATGTGAGGAAGATTCAGCCTCACACTACTGATAGGAACTTGTGGGTTCACTTCTTTCAAGACAATCTGTCAGGGACTCAGCTTGAATGGTTCTATCAACTGGAGGGAACCAATGTTAGAAACTGGGAGGATTTGGCTGCTACTTTTTAGAAGCAGTATCAATACAATGCTGACCTTGCCCCTACTCGTACTCAACTCAAGAATATGTCTGTGGGTGGAGGTGAAGGCTTTAAGGACTATGCGCAGAAGTGGAGAGATCTGGATGGGAGAGTCCAACCCCTTTTGTCTGATAGGGAGTTGGTTGACATGTTTCTTGGGACGCTGTCGGGTCCATTCTTCAATCATTTGATTGGTAGCTCATCAGCTGGTTTCACCGAGATTATATTAACAGGAGAGCGGGTAAAAGTTGGGATCCAGAGTGGCAAAATACATAAAGACACCTCTTCAAGCTCAGTAAAGAAGCCTTTCATAGGTAAGAACAAAGTCAGTGCTATCTATATCCCAAGAGGTCATAGCAGAGTTGAACACCGTCCAACGATAAGTGTTGTGATGATACCTAGGCATGCGGCTAACCCACAATGCATCAATCAATAAAGGGTAGAAAGACCACAAAGGTAGTTTACCTGGATTAACATGACATTGACTGAGGTTCTACCCCATTTGCTAAGACCCAACTTGGAAACCTTGAAAGAGGCTCCAAAGAATCCTAATACCACATCTCCTCGGTACAATCCAAATGCTTGATGTGCCTACCATTCTGAGAGTCCTGGCCACGATACAAATGACTGCTGGGATCTGAAGAATAAAGTACAAGATCTGATTGAAGCCAAGAAAATTTAAGTTTGATGCTCTGGAGCAGCCCAATGTCATAACTTCTCCCATGCCCAAGCATAACCATGGAGTTAATGCCATTGATACTGACCTGTTCGTTACCTCTATTGATGAAGTTTCTACTCCTCTTATGACTGTTAAGGAAAATTTGGTATTCCCCGGTTTATTTTCGAGTTATGGTGAAGGTTTCCACACGTGTTCATCTCTGTCCACTGGTTGCTATTTGTTGAGAGCAGGTGTTCAACGCCTAATAAACAACAGAGAATTTTTTTTCGAAAAGACTTTAATTCCGACTGTTCCATTTGAAGATATTGCCATTATAATCATTTCCGCCAATCCTTCCAAGGTCTCCTCTAAAAGACCTGTTAGGATTACACCCGCTCCGAGAATCTCCCCGCTGATAATCACTTTTCCTGGTCTCGTACCATACTCCTCAGACAAAGCCGTCCCGTGGAATTATGGCGCCGATGTTTACTATCATGGCGTTAAACAAGATTTGAAGGTTGAAGAGGCTGATCCCAATGTCAGTAACATTGCCGAGGCCAACAAGATTACTAGAAGTGGAAGGGTTTTCTCTCCCGAGATCTCCCCGAAGATTGTCACTAAGCCTGTTGTTATTCCATCTGCTGTTCTGCTAGTACTTCATCTACTACTCCCGTTCTTACTCCAATTGTTACTCCCACTGTTGAGTCATCTGGGACTCGGGGCAAAGAAGCTGTAGGTGAGCCTGCCTGGACGGAGGCACCTAGAAAAGTTGTTGTGGAATCCTCTAAGCAAGAGATAGAGGAAATACTAAAAATAATCAAAAAGAGCGACTACAATATGGTCGAGCAGCTGGGACAGACCCCCTCGAAGATATCGATGTTATCTTTGCTGTTATGTTCCGAGGCCCATGCCAAAGCTTTGATTTCATTCCTCAAGACCACGCATGTGCCGCAAGAAACCTCAGCCAATCAATTCAAAGACTGTGTGGCTAGCTTGACTACTGACAATGGGTTGGGTTTTTCAAATGCCGACTTAACACCGAAAGGGAGGAAGCATAATGATGCTCTGCATGTCTCGATCGAATGCAGAGGAACCACTATGGCTCATGTCCTAGTGGATACTGGGTCTTCACTAAATGTTCTGCCTAAGAAGGCTCTTGATCAGCTGGATTGTGAAGGCTTGACCTTAAATCCTAGTAACATTGTGGTAATGGCTTTTGACGGGTCTAAGAGAATGGTGCATGGGGAGGTGGACATCCCTGGAAAAGTAGGCTCTCAGACCTTTGGGTCCATCTTCTACGTGATGGACATCAGGCCATCGTACTCTTGTTTGTTGGGTCGTCCTTGGATCCATGAAGCTGGGGCCGTTACTTCTACGCTGCAGCAAATGCTGAAATATCCGGTGAAGGGGAAGATTGTCACTGTGCATGGTGGAGAGGAGTATATGGTGAGCCACCTGAACTCCTTCAGGTATATGGATATGGACGGGGAATTCATAGAGACTCCTTGTCAAAACATTGAAGAGGTTCCCCAGATTTTGGCGTCAACTGAGACTACTACCAGCACCAAACCTCCTCTGAAGATGGCTTCTCTCCAGGACGCCAGAGCATCAGTTGAAGAAGGTGGGTGTACCAATTGGGGACAGCTCCCTAATTTTACTCACAAAACTGACAAATTTGGTTTGGTCTTTACTTCAGGAGCTCAAAGGGATGTTCGACGCGCTCGAGCTGGAGGACCTCCCCTACGCATCAGCAATCGTGGGGTCAATGATATTGAAGACAATGAGGAAGACTTTGATATTGACAGCTGGATCTACCCGACTACCAACGGTGGACCTAGTAACTGGACAACCAAAGATTTTATACCAGTTTCTTTTATTCCACAGTAATTGTCTTATTTGTTTTCCGAGTTTGTAATAAACAATTTAAACTTTATGGCCTTGTGTATTACCCGAGGCACAATTGTTCTATCTGTGAGGGTTATTATATGTCATTTCATATATCATCAATAAAACATTGGACATTCCGTGCATACAAATTTTGCGCTCTCTGTTTTTCTTTTCTGCTTTTACTTTATCAATACAGCTATGCTCTTACACACACTCACATATCAAACTGCAGATCCATATCCACTCTGGATCCCATTGATAAAAGTTATGCTATTTCTAGTTATAACTTCAAAAATCCGATCAACCAAGCCGATGACGAAGGTGAGGAAGATTGTGAGGTGCCTGGAGAACTTGCTAGACTGTTACAGCAAGAAGAGAGGGCTATACAGCCGCATGAAGAGCCAGTTGAGACGATAAACTTGGGCACGGAGGTGGACAAAAAAGAAGTCAAGATCGGTGCAAATATGGAGACTAAGATCAAACAATGATTGATACAGATGTTGCACGACTATGTTGAGATCTTCTCCTGGTCATATGAAGACATGCCTGGTTTAGACACTGATATTGTGGTACATTGTCTTCTGACTAAAGAAGATTTTCCTCCGGTTAAACAGAAGGTCCGCCGTAAGCGCCCTGAAATGTCAGAGAAGATCAAGACAGAGGTTATGAAGTAGTTCAACACAGGGTTCCTAGCTGTCACCTCCTATCCACAGTGGGTGGTTAACGTTGTTCCGGTACCTAAAAAAGACGGTAAGGTACATATGTGTGTGGACTACAGAGACCTAAATAGGGAAAGCCCCAAGGATGACTTCCCGCTTCCCCACATTGACATTCTGGTTGACAACACCGCGCAACACATAATCTTCTCCTTCATGGATGGTTTCTCTGGCTACAACTAGATCAAGATGGCTCCTGAAGACATGGAGAAAACAACCTTCGCCATATGGTGGGGCACCTTCTGTTACAAGGTGATGCCTTTTGGGTTAAAGAATGCTGGGGCAACTTATCAGTGAGCCATGGTCGCCTTGTTCCACGATATGATTCACCATGAGATCGAGGTTTATGTTGATGACATGATAGCCAGGTCTTAAACCAAAGAGGAACACCTTGATCATCTGCAAAAGTTGTTCGACATGTTGAATACATACAAGTTAAGGTTGAATCCGAACAAGTGCACCTTCGGGGTAAGGTCTGGTAAGCTTCTGGGTTTCATCGTCAGTGACAAAGGTATTCTGGTAGACCCCGCAAAGGTAAAGGCCATACAAGAGATTCTGGCTCCCCGTACTGAGAAGGAAGTTAGAGGCTTATTGGGACGCCTGCACTATATCGCCAGGTTCATCTTACATCTAACTGCTACTTGTGAACCCATCTTCAAGCTTCTGAAGAAAGATCAAGTGGTAAAATGGAATGACGAATTCCAGACTACTTTCGAAAGGATCCAAGAATATCTTAAGAACCACCAATTATGATTCCTCTGGTTGAAGGAAGACCTTTGATATTATACTTAACAGTATATGCGGACCCACACTACTTTATTGATATCTAAGATGGATCCAATCAAACACATCTTCGAGAAGCCCGCACTCTCCAGAAGAATAGCAAGATGGCAAATGATCTTAACTGAGTACGATATACAATATACAACCCAGAAAGCAATCAAGGGAAGTGTATTGGCTGATCACTTGGCTCATCAGGCCGTGGATGACTACCAGTCTATGAATTTTGAGTTCCTGAACGAGAACATTATGCTGGTGACTGATTATGAAGAACCTGGACCGGATGAAGGACTTGAGGAGGGATCCCGATGGACTATGGTTTTTGACAGAGCTTCAAATGCACTCGGTAATGGCATTGGTGCCGTAATCATATCTCCTGAGGGCTGTCATACTCCTTTCACTGCCCGACTATGTTTCAATTACACTAACAATATGGCGGAGTATGAAGCCTGCATCATGGGTCTCAGAACCGCTATTGATCTCAGGATCAAGTTCTTAAGTGTCTTCGGGGATTCAGCCTTAGTGATAAGTCAGATCAAAGGTGAATGGGATACGAAACATCCGAATCTCATCCCGTACAAAGAGCATGTACTGACGTTGCTCCCACATTTTGAGGAGATAACCTTTGAACATTTCCCACGAGAGGAGAATCAGTTACCGGACACGCTAGCCACCAAGTCTTTTATGTTCAAAGTCAGGTGGGACAATGAAGCTCCCTGAATCACTATTGAAAGGTTGGACGAGCCAGCACATTGCCGCAAGATTGATACTAAAGAGGTATCAGAAAAACCCTGGTTTCACGAGATAAAAAGGTACGTTGAGACTCGAGAGTACCCCGAGGGGGCATCTGTCAACGATAAGAAGTTCTTGAGAAGGTTCGCTGCGAAATTCTTCCACAGTAATGGAATCCTCTACAAGCACAATCATGACTCTACCTTACTGCGGTGTGTAGATAAGAGCGAAGCAGAGAGGATTATGACAGATTTACATGAAGGTACTTTCAGAACCCATTCCAGTGGACATACCATGGCCAAGAAGATCCTATGGGCAGGATACTACTGGTCCACTTTGGAAGCAGATAATTATCAGCACTCCTGAACTTGTCAATAGTGCCAAATCTATGCTGATAAGGTGCATGTGCCCCCAGTTCCTTTGAATGTCTTGACAGCTCCGTGGCCCTTTGCAATGTGGGGCATTGACATGATCGTAGAAATCAGACCTACCACTTCCAATGGGCATCACTTCATCCTGGTGGCCATTGATTACTTCATAAAGTGGGTTGAGGCGGCCTCTTTTGCTACTATGACCAATAACGTTGTGGCGCGGTTTATCAAGCATAACCTGATCTGTCGGTATGGTGTGCCAGAGAGAATTATTACTGACAATGGTATGAATCTCAACAACACAATGATCACTGAACTCTGTAAGCAATTCAAGATACAGTATCATAACTCTTCTCCCTACGGACCGAAGTTGAATGGCGCTATTGAAGCGGCTAACAAGAACATCAAGAAGATTATACAGAAGATTACGGTGACATACAAATACTGGTATGAGATGTTACTATTCACTCTTCATGGGTACCGTACCTCAGCACAAACGTCGACAGGAGCAACACCCTACTCTCTGGTATATGGCATGAAGGCAGTCCTACCCATTGAGGTCCAGATTCCTTCTCTAAGGATTATGAAGGACACATGTTTGAATGAAGACGACTGGATCCAGACTCGACTTGATCAACTAAATCGGATTTACGAGAAGAGACTTACTGCTGTGTGTCATGGTCAAATGTATAAAAAAATAATGATCAAGGCTTTCAACAAAAAAGTCAGACGTCAAGAATATCAAGTCGAGGATCTAGTGATCAAACACATCATACTACCGCAAGTTGATCCCAGGGGAAAATGGACTCCCACCTACGAAGGGCCATTTTTGATTAAAAACATTTTCTCGGGTGGAGCCATGATTCTAACCACCATGGATGGTGACGATCTTCCTCACCCTGTCAATGCGGACATAGTGAAAAGATACTACGCATGATAAAAGACCCGCTAGGTTGACTGGCCTATGCAAAAATAAGGGCTTCCCGGTGAACCAAAAGGGTTCGGGCAAAAATAAGGGATGAAAATGAAAAAAATTTGTACACCCGGCAAGCCGAAAACCTGAAAAGGCGGCTTGGGTAAAAAAGGGTATCCCGGTGGACTGAAAAACCGAATGGGTCGTCCAGGCAAAAGTTAGGGATGTAAAGTGTATCACTATGTCCCATTGGATCACCTTGTGACCAGACCTCAGTATCAACTGTCAAGTTCGTATGACACCAATCAATCTAATCAGCTTCGGACAAGCATCAAAGTGATGAGACGCTCGAAGACAGAGCGACAATAGCAGAATTGGAACCCAATGGGATTGTTGTACATAGCTGTTTTATTTTTACACAATATTGTATAATTTCCATTTTTCGGCGGTGTTCTCTTACTAGAGCGTCAGCTCCCTTGTATAAAAACGCCTGTTATAGGCCAACTCCGAAAATCAACACCAATCATTTTTACAAAACTATTTGTTTTTCTTTTTCTCTTTTGTTTTGAAAGAATGTCCAATGATTTATTATTGACATATGCATTTTAATATGATTGCTGTTTATAAATATTTACATAAGAAATGGAAAGACAATTGCTCGTAACTTAAGAAACAGGGGAAAAAACAAAAAAAATGTCCAAACCCGACAGTTACTCTGTCCAGCAGGTACCAAGGCAGAGACAACTTTGAAACACAGTCATCAGTGCGTATGACCTTGTGACATATGTACTCCCTACAGAGTAAAGAGGTGATCAAAGCATTAATCTCAGCTTCCCCAAAGCAGGAGGTACTTTCTCCATCCGGTTCCCTTCAGAGAGCTTCCAGTTATATTCCCCCATCCGAATTTCATAATTGCAAGCGGGTCATACAAGTTTGTATCCCAAGCAGAGTTTACTTCCCTGAATGCGGAAACTCAATCCCCGACAGAGTTTATCCCTCCAACTACGGAAGTTCACTTTCCAATAGAATTATTCCCCTGCAGAGCTATTTTCAAACATATTCTCTCCCTGGAAGAATATTCACAAACAACAAGGAGTAAATCTCCAGCATAGTCATCTCCATTCACCATCCCCACCGGAAGTAGAAGAACCACAGTTTTCTACAATAGTCAGGAATGCTATACTCACCAGTAGCAGTCAGGGATTTATTTTCCCAGACTCGGACATGTTATAATAGCATTTTACGTTCATGCATCATGACATGCGCATACATATCACATACAACATAATCTCATTTATTTTGAGAACATCATCTCACAATGCATTTCATGCATCGCATATAATCAAATTTG
Organism: Vicia faba; assembly: GCA_948472305.1. Taxonomy (NCBI): domain Eukaryota; kingdom Viridiplantae; phylum Streptophyta; class Magnoliopsida; order Fabales; family Fabaceae; genus Vicia; species Vicia faba. Next base: position 1,233,354,914 of record OX451736.1, read on the forward strand.
TTATCTTTTCAGGAAAGACAATTATCACCAACAATACTAGCGGTTATACAGGTCATATCTACAGACAGCTAATGAAAAATCAGCTCTAGAAACCAAACGGGCCAACTAAGCTACGCGACCAAATGAAGTAACCCTACGACCCGAGTTCCTTCCCAAAAGCCCTACTATCTAGGCTTCCACCTTAAAGTAACCCTACTATCCAGGTTCCTTCCCATAACCCTACTATCCAGGCTTTCATTTCGAAGTAACCCTACTATCCAGGTTCCTTTTCATAGCCCTACTATTCAGGCTTTCATTTCGAAGTAACCCTACCATCCAGGTTCCTTCTTATAGCCCTACTATATAGGCTTTCATTTCGTAGTAACCCTACTATCCAGGTTCCTTCTCATAGCCCTACTATCTAGGCTTTCATTTCGAAGTAACCCTATGACCCAGGTTCCTTCTTGTTGTACCCCAAAATTTTCCTTCTCATTTGTCAAGTATTTGCTCACAAGATATTCTATGACGTCAAGTTTGAAGCACTGATACATCAATTTAGGTTTGAAATTGGCACAAGGTCAAAATGGTCAATTGCATACTAGAAAGTCAAACTTTGACTTTTTGGTCAACATTACATTCCAAGGATCAAATTTCATCAAGACATTCAAAAATATGAAACATGATCATCAAGAAATCAAGAAAGTCAAAAGTCAATGTGAAAGTTCAAACCCTTCAAGACTTAGAAATTTTTCTAAGTGTTTTTTACACATGATAATCTCATTTCTTCATGCCAACTTTTCACCTTGATGCAAGACGATTCAAGAAAAGCTTCCAACATGAAAGTTGTAGATCTCCGTGATATCTACAACATTTATTTACACAACTTCTCCTAAACAGACTTGGATTTCAGGTTATAAATTCATGAAGTCATGACATTTTCATTTAAACACTTAGAGAAATTTTCAGCAGTTTTGGTTAGGTTTTTATCCCAACTTCTTGCCCATTTTACATCAAGTTCCAGTTTGATTTAACAAAAGTGGCTAACATGAAAGTTATAGAGGGTGTTTCAAGCTTTCCAAAACATCCAAGAGCATGAATGTATCATATTTGAGCTAGGAGATACAAGGATCTGAAGTTGGACATTCATTCTAGATTTACAAGGAAGATTTGTGATGAACACTTGACAAAAATTCCAACCAAAGCTACAAGATCTCTCTTTTCAGGCTATGTTCTCTCCAAATCTATGCATAATCAAGCAATTACACAAACCCTAAGTGTATTACACAGGCATTTGAAGTTTTGTCCAAGTCTTGATACCATTTATGGTTAGAAATGCAAAAAAGCAACATTTCCATTTGCATAAAGCTTCACTTTTCCAACCACTCTCTTCTTTTAAAGCTTGAAAACTGTTCCAAAGATGACAGAAAATCTCTCAACAGCAGAAGCAATCTACAAGACCTGCAAAGCATGGCTAAAGTTCTTTAATTCATTCCTTTCTTCATCATAAAGCAACTTGTCTTTATGAATTTGAAAAAAGGGCATAACATGTGATTTTTCAAAAGTCTGAGTTTCTCAAGTCTCAAACCTTCTCTATAAATAGAGAGACCAGTTGCAAGAGAAGGGGGTTGGAAAAAGGTTAGAAAAAATAGAGAGAGAGAATAGAGAGTTTGTTTGAGTAGAAAAAGAGTATTCTTGTTAACCTTGACTTATTTTTCAAAATCAAATCTGTTCTTGTTCAAAACAGAACCCCAACCTCTTACTCCACCATACAAACTCTCCCTAAGCCAAACACTTCATACAAAGTTTGTCCAAACATAAAAACAGTCCTTGTAGTGCTACTCACCTTCATCATCAAAAATACCAAAAATATTACAGTACAATCCAACTCAGTTCTAGCAGTGCAGAGCAGCTTCCGGAAGATTCACATGGTTATCACATCATTTGGAAAAGCATTCAGATCTAAAACAACCAGTGCAACCCAAAGGTAAGTCCTCTTGACTTGATATCTTGTCATTACATCATTAACAAACTGTTGTTCTTTGAAGACAAGATGTAATACTTTATTATCCTGTTGAACTAGTCATCTGCACTTTGTTTAGGCATATTCAATTACTTGTTGTTCATGTTTATCCATCATATGCCATAAGCTAACCTGTACATTCAGTAAAATAATGTTTAAGGCAGGAAAATGAAGCATGTATCGACACATATCCTCATGTGTCGACTCATCCTAGTGAAAAAACAGGGTATGAGTCGACACATAACCCTCATGCATCGACCCATACTGAGTTCAGGTCACAAAACAGGGACTGGAAAGGATTATGAGTCGACACATACATATTTAGCGTCGATGCAAAAAGGTGTATGAGTCGATACATCCCATTATGTGCCGACTCATACTGAACAGATTTCACAAAAACAGGAGCTGGAAAAGCCTATGAGTCGATACATACGTATTTCGCGTCGATACAAGAAGATGCATGATTCGACACATCCCATTATGTGTCGACCCATACTGAACTAATTTTGTTTTACAGGGGCAGGAAGAAGCTATGTGTCAATACATAGCAGCATGGGTCGACACATAGCAGTTCAAAAGTGCATTTTCCCTTTATTCTACACTGTTTTCACATTCTTTTCATTATCATTCGATATGGTTGTAATATTTTAGTTCCTACTTCATCCCCATTTGTTAAATTGTATCCCCATCCCCCTAAAGTGATGTAATAGCTTAGATTTTACTTTCTGCCTTTTACTTGCTTTTCATATATTGCTACTAAATAAGTGTGTATGGCAAGATAAAAACAACAAAATAGGCCACCCTAATCAAAGAATAAATACATGCAAATCAAACACATTATTCACACATGCACCTATAGGGTAATCTCACTTGCTGCCTATCGGAAAATAGTCATGTCCCTCGAGCATGGGCGTTTAAGCGAAGACCCTCGATAAAAGATCGTAGTCCCTCGATGACCTTCGATGTTGCCTTCGGTAAACGATCTATTCCCTAAAACGACATTGCTAAAACGTCCCATATGTTGCCTTCTATGACTATACAAACGTCCCAACGCCCGTCCCTTCACATCCAACGATGGGGCTTTTTACCAAATCAATGGTAAGATAGCCACATCTAAAGGAGGAGGAAAATCACATTTAAGACCTTTCGAGTAGGTAGATTCGCTCCTAGTTACTCGCTTGCTCATAACAAAAACATTTATACACCAACACTCTCATCTTTGAACTATTTTCGAAACAAACACTTTGTATGCGTTCTTATAGAAACAAGAACCATTACGAAGTTCCATTTTCAAAATAATTTCAAAAACCCATCTTACAAACACACTTTTGAAATATTTTTGAAACAAACACTTTGTAGGCGTTCTCATAGAAACGAGAACCATTACGAAGTTCCATTTTCAAAATACTTTCAAAAATCACCACCACAAGCACACATTCAAACAAAAGAAAGTGATCTAGTAAGTAACTAAGAGCCCATGGAAAACCATGGATGAAAAGGGTACTAGCACCTTCCCTCTTCATAATCTACCCCCCGAACTCAAAAACATCTCAGAGGTCTTTCCTGTGCTTTTTTACCTTTCCTTTTGGATAAAATAAAAATCAGTGGCGACTCTTGCTAACCGTGACATTTGCGATAAAACGAAAAACCTCAAGTCAGTTCTCCCGCCGTATCACAGAATGGCGACTCTACTGGGGAGTCATATAAAAGTTGGGTTACCTTAGTGTTTAGATCACCTTTACTTGCTTTCATTGTTTGATTTGTATGCTTTACATTTTGGTTCCTTGTTTGTGTTTGTTTTAAATCCTACACCCGGATTTGGGGACACCTTTTAGGTAAGTAGAAATAGACTTTGAGGGAACTGTGCGGGGTATACCGACATGGTTGAAGCAGTAGCTACGTTGATGTGGCACTTTGGTTGGTACCGGTAACCCTTGAGTCGAATATAGGAGAGTATGGGGCCGCTGCGTGGTATCGTGAAGTATCAACTGACTTTAGAACCTTAATTGAACCAACTTGGCCATTAGGACATAGTGAGATAACCGGTTTGGGTGTAGAGATGAAAATTGGTTGATACTCGATGCTACACTCATTGAGACCAGACTTTTGGGATATCTCGGCCGCAAGAAAAGATTGATTGAGCTGAGACAATGCCTAAAAGAAAGGTCAGTGATAATGAGACCCCTTAGAACCCTATTACTATTAACTAGGACAGGTTGAGCCAACTAAACTTCAAGAGGGTACTTACCTACAAACTCCATGCAAGCCTAAACCTAAGGACTTGTTTGCTTTGTGTGAATATGATTATTTGTATATAAACTTGCTTACCTCGCATATCTGTACATAACATCATACCATAGCATTTTCAATAACCATTTCAAGGATCTCGAGGATCTTTGATGCAGGGTCATGTTGAACCAGACGTCTACCCAGGGGGCAAGAGGATTTATTTTCCTCTAAACAAACACCGTCAAAAATCAAGTACAAACAACTTGAGTCAAGGGCTATGACCCACTTGACACGGTGAGCTTAATTCTCGTGGAAAGACATCCACCGATACAAAGTTCTCCAATCAAAAGATGTTGATCAAAATTCAATCTCTAACTTTTTCTTGTGTTTACCTCGCGAGATCCTTGAAAACATGCATCCACATATCATGCATCATATCATGACAGGTTTCTCCCATACAGGTCTCCTTATCTTCCTACTGTTTATTTCAGTAGAGATGTCTCTAGAGCAGACTATCAAGGACATCCAGGCTCAAAATGCTAAACTCCAAGAGATGTTCTTGAACCTATCCAAGGGGCAAGAAGAAGTGAAAGCCCTCCTCACCAGGGGCATGATCACGGAAAATCCTGGGGACGATAGAGATGACCAGTTGGAGCAGCTACAAACTGAGATAGGCATAATGAAGGTCCAAATGATGGGATAACTGGTGGGCCATATGGCTCTTGTCCAAAATTTGGCTCAAGGACAAGAAGAGCTGAAAGTTCTTGTCAACCAACTTTGTCAAGACGGTTTTAACCGTATAGGGAAAACAACCAGAATTGGAAATCAAGTTACTGCTCAGCCTCCCATAAGACAAGAAGCTGGAAGACCTTCCCAAGCTGCTGCCACATCACGAGCCCAACAATGACTTCGTCAACATCAACCAGAAAATCAGCAAAGGCAAAGCGATCCCAAAAGACAGTTTACCAACATCAACATACCATTGTCTCAAGCTTTGCAGCACATGCTGAAGGTGAATCTGATTACACCAATAAGACCTCATCCAAATCCCAAAACTTTTTCTCCCAGCTACAATCCCGATGCCCGGTGTGCCTATCATTCCCATGGTCTTGGGCATGATACAAACGATTGTTGGGCACTGAAGTACAAGATTCAAAACCTGATCGACGAGGGAGCTTTAGAGTTCACACAAGATGGCCAGAATGAGTTCTTCTGTCATCCTTCAAAGGCTCACCACCTAAAGTGACAAGTCCAGACAAAGAGGCTTCTGTTCATTTGAATTTTCAGTTGTAATTTCTTTTGCTTGTTCAAACAATTATCTTTTAATGTCAAACTTTGTTTTATTAATGCATTGCATATGATTGTCTTGAATTCATCCTTTCATTTTCATTACATATAAACTGTGCTTTTTTACTCTCTTTATGACATTTAACTCTTGCTAAAAGTTACAAGCCTTTAGAGGGAGGATGACGAAAACAATGCCATAATCTCATACAGTATGCTTTTGGACAGACCTTGCTGATGATGTACATGCATTCTTTCAAATCCTAAACAATGGAGTTATAAGGAAGATAATCCCTAGTCAACCCCTTCGAGCCAAAGAAGTAGAAGTTTTTTGTTTTAATACAAATTGAAACCTTTAAGCAAAACCTGGGGAAGGGTAGTCTCTCAGTTAATTCAAATGTGCGTTTAGCTGCAAACTCTCATCTTGTAATACAACGAATGACGTCAAGAAACATTCCTCTAGAATCAAAAGACGGGGATGGTTCCTCATCACATAGGCAGTCATTATCTCTCGAAAAAAGAAAATCCCACTAAGTCAAAACCTACGGAGGAGACTTAAGAAAGCTGGGGCATCCCACTGATTGTAATCTCAAAACAGGAACAGTCAGGCAAAAATTAGGGATAACAAATCAAATAAAAAGAGGTCACTACAAATCCTCAACAACATGAAAAAAAATGTTGCAAAAAATGACTGCCTTCCAACAAACTTAACTTGTTTGAACCATCACCAAAATGTCATCCCAGTCTCAATTGGAGTTCAAACATACAATTAACTAAGCTTAGGACTGAAGAACATCACGAAGAATGGGTGGGTACATATACATTTGAGCCTTTATCCTTTGTTTCTTAAACCGTGAACCAAGCTACGTTGCAACCCTTCAAAAGTCCTAATTGAAGCATGGGTTAGTTCGAAAGCATACTGTTACAAAAGGTACCCTGACTCCTGTAAGGCTTTACTCTAAATCTTGAGTTTGAATTTTTCTTACAAAATTTCTTTACTCGCTAAAACGCATTTTCAAAATTTCAAGACAAACATAAACTTTGCATTACTTGAATATCACTGTTTGCATATGGCTATTTGTTTGACAGTGGAGAAATTCACACAACGAACATCCGATGAACGAAAGCTCTCTCAGTGAACAAAATCACTTCAAAAAGGACGACACTTCCAACGAAAAATCTCCTATAAACAAGGGGGCATGACATGTTAATATCCGAGCACACCTGGGGCAGTCCGGTCAAGATTCTAAGAAATCTCTCAAGAATTGCAGAGTAACCAGGGGCAAGTCTCTATTTCCATCACTTGGGGCACTGAACGTCAATCCTAGCAAAGGGTTACGTACAATCAAACATTTTTGGCAATACCACAAACATTGGCTGCTAGGGGAAATGCCAATTCTCCCCAAAGTCCTTCTCATAGGATGACTCCCCAGCCAGAGTTTAATCTCTGAACACCTTTCCCCAACTGAGATAACTTTAAGAATCCTCAAGGACTTTCCCCCAACGAAGCCGTCACCTCGCAAACAGACCGGCAACAAGGTTTATTTCCCCAACAAATGGCAGAAATCCCCAGCTTGAGTTTTCCTCTCCAACTACTACAAATCAAAGGAAAACAACTCCTCTTCCCCAGTAGACTACTCTATAATCCCCAGCAAGTTACTGTGAAACCTGGACCCGACCAGATATCAGTTCAACTTCGACTCCCCCAGTAGAGCAACGGATTACCGAGACTCCTGAACTCTTTTCCCAAGCACGAATAAACATTCTCCCCACAGAGTTTTCAATATCCCCCAGCGGAGTTCTCCTCAAACAACAAAACGGGGATCCCTGGTGGAAACATTTTGAGCAAAGTCCAAAACAAAATTACACTTCAACAACATTCATAACATATACATACAAGATACATATGACACAGATCTCATTTATTTTGAGAACATCATTTCACAATGCATACGTCATGACATTGCATACAACTAATGTTTTACCTTTTCAGGAAAAGGTCAATCAACAGATGGCTACCAACAACCTTTTCAAGTCCCAGATTAATACCTGTAGCAAGCCAGGAAAGCTATATGTGGACGACTGATTGTAGATTAATACCTGTAACAAGCCAAGAAAACTATCTACATGAAGAGATTGAAGATTAATACCTGTAGCAAGCCAGGAAAACTATCTTTCTTTCTCAGGTCAAAGATTAATACCTGAAACCAGACATGACAAATATCTACTCGACCAGCTCAAACAATTCACTACTTTATACAGTTCAGATACGCACCGGATACGGATGCCATCCTGATACTTATTCAGATTCAGCTTTCAAATACAGTTCAGATACGCACCCGATACAGATGCCATGCTGATACTCATTCAGATTCAACTTTCAGATACAATTTAGATACGCACCAGATATGGATGCCATCCTGATACTCATTCAGATTCAGCTTTCAGATACAATTCAGATATGCACCAGATACGGATGCCATCCTGATACTCATTAAGATTCAGCTTTCAGATACAGTTCAGATACGCACCGGATACGGATGCCATCCTGATACTCATTCAGATTCAGCTTTCCGATACAGTTCAGATACGCACCGGAAACAGATGCCATCCTGATACTCATTCAGATTCAGATTTTAGATACAGTTCAGATACACACCGGATACAGATGCCATCCTGATACTCATTCAGATTCAGCTTTCAGATACAGTTCAGATACACATCGAATATTGATGCCATCCTGATACTCATTCAGATTCAGCTTTCAGAAACAGTTCAAATACGACCAGATACGGATGCCATCCTGATACTCATTCAGATTCAGCTTTCAGATACAGTTCAGATACGCACCGGATACAGATGCCATCCTATTACTCATTCAGATTCATATTTTAGATACAGTTCAGATACGCACCGGATACGGATGCCATCTTGATACTCATTCAGATTCAGCTTTCAGATACAGTTCAAATACACACCAGATACAGATGCCATCCTGATACTCATTCAGATTCAGCTTTCAGATACAGTTCAGATACGCATCGGATACGGATGCCATCCTGATACTCATTCAGATTCACCTTTTAGATACAGTTCAAATACGCACCAGATACGGATGCCATCCTGATACTCATTCAGATTCAACTTTTAGATACAGTTCAGATACGCACCGGATACAGATGCCATCCTGATACTCATTTAGATTCAGCTTTCAGATACAGTTCAGATACACATCAGATATGAATGCCATCCTGATTCTTATTCAGATTCAGCTTTCAGATACAGTTCAGATACGCACCAGATATGGATGCCATCCTGATACTCATTCAGATTCAGCTTTCAGATACAGTTCAGATACGCACAGGATACGGATGCCATCCTGATACTCATTTAGATTCAACTTTCAGATACAGTTTAGATATGCACCGGATACGGATGCCATCCTGATACTCATTCAAATACAGTTCATATACGCTCCAGATACGGATGCCATCCCGATACTCATTCAGATACAGCTCAGATACACTCCAGACATGGACGCAATTCTGATACTCAACTTACAAATTACAATTCAACAAGCATTCTTGGATGGCATCTACAAGCCCATCTCCAACAAGATTCTATAACCTCTCCAAATGGCATCTTTAAGCCTATTCCTTCAACCGCGCATCACCGAGTGCAAATTTATGAGCACTCTAGTGTTCAATCATCTTCCACCTTCGAGTCACGAATGGCAAAACTCGTTAATCTAACTCTCCAGGTTTAAGAAGATTGAACAGGGGCAGCTGTTGTACCCCAAAATTTGCCTTCTCATTTGTCAAGTATTTGCTCACAAAATATTTTACGACGTCAAGTTTGCAGCACTGATACATACATTTAGGTTTGAAATTGACATAAGGGCAAAATGGTCAATTGTGTACTAGAAAGTCAAACTTTGACTTTTTGGTCAACATTACATTCCAAAGATCAAATTTCATCAAGACATTCAAAAATATGAAACTCGATCATCAAGAAATCAAGAAAGTCAAAAGTCAATGTGAAAGTTCAAACCCTTCAAGACTTAGAAATTTTTCTAAGTGTTTTTTACACATGATAATCTCATTTCTTCATGCCAACTTTTCACCTTGATGCAAGATGATTCAAGAAAAGCTTCCAACATGAAAGTTGTAGATCTCTGTGATATCTACAACATTTATTTACACAACTTCTCCTAAACGGGCTTGGATTTCAGGTTATAAATTCATGAAGTCATGACATTTTCATTTAAACACTTAGAGAAATTTTCAGCAGTTTTGGTTAGGTTTTTATCCCAACTTCTTACCCATTTTTCATCAAGTTCCAGTTTGATTTAACAAAAGTGGCTAACATGAAAGTTATAGAGGGTGTTTCAAGCTTTCCAAAACATCCAAGAGCATGAATGTATCATATTTGAGCTAGGAGATACAAGGATCTGAAGTTGGACATTCATTCTTGATTTACAAGGCAGATTTGTGATGAACACTTGACTAAAATTCCAACCAAAGCTACAAGATCTCTCTTTTCAGGCTATGCTCTCTCCAAATATATGCATAATCAAGCAATTACACAAACCCTAAGTGTATTACACAAGCATTTGAAGTTTTATCCAAGTCTTGATACCATTTATGGTTAGAAATGCAAAAAAGCAACATTTCCATTTGCATGAAGCTTCACTTTTCCAACCACTCTCTTCTTTCAAAGCTTGAAATCTGTTCCAAAGATGACAAAAAATCTCTCAACAGCAGAAGCAATCTACAAGACCTTCAAAGGATGGATAAAGTTCCTTAATTCACTCCTTTCTTCATCATAAAGCAACTTATCTTTATGAATTTGAAAAAAGGGCATAACATGTGATTTTTCAAAAGTCTGAGTTTCTCAAGTCTCAAACCTTCTCTATAAATAGAGAGGCCAGTTGCAAGAGAAGGGGGTTGGAAAAAGGTTAGAAAAAATAGAGAGAGAGAATAGAGAGTCTCTTTGAGCAGAAAAACAATATTCTTGTTAACCTTGATTGATTTTTCAAAATCAAATATATTCTTGTTCAAAACAGAACCCCAACCTCTTACTCCATCATACAAACTCTCCCTAAGCCAAACACTTCATACAAAGTTTGTCCAAACATAAAAATAGTCCTGGTAGTGCTACTCACCTTCATCATCAAAAATACCAAAAATATTACAGTACAGTCCAACTAGTTCTAGCAGTCCAGAGCAGCTTCCGAAAGATTCACAAGGTTATCACATCATTTGGAAAAGCATTTAGATCTAAAACAACCAGTGCATCCCAAAGGTAAGTCCTCTTGACTTGATATCTTATCATTACATCATTAACAAACTGTTGTTCTTTGAAGACAAGATGTAATACTTTATTATCCTGTTGAACTAGTCATCTGCACTTTGTTTAGGCATATTCAATCATTTATTGTTCATGTTTATCCATCATATGCCGTAAGCTAACCTGTACATTAAGTAAAATAATGTTTAAGGCAGGAAAATGAAGCATGTATCGACACATATCCTCATGTGTCGACTCATCATAGTGAAAAAACAAGGTATGAGTCGACACATAACCCTCATGCATCGACCCATACTGAGTTCAGGTCACAAAACAGGGACTGGAAAGGATTATGAGTCGACACATACGCATTTCGCGTCGATGCAAAAATGTGTATGAGTCGATATATCCCATTATGTGCCGACTCATACTGAACAGATTTCACAATAACAGAAGCTGGAAAAGCCTATGAGTCGATACATACGTATTTCGCGTCGATACAAGAAGATGCATGATTCGACACATCCCATTATGTGTCGACCCATACTGAACTAATTTTGTTTTACAGGGGCAGGAAGAAGCTATGTGTTAATACATAGCAGCATGGGTCGACACATAGCAGTTCAAAAGTGCATTTTCCCTTTATTCTACACTGTTTTCACATTCTTTTCATTATCATTCGATATGGTTGTAATATTTTAGTTCCTACTTCATCCCCATTTGTTAAATTGTATCCCCATCCCCCTAAAGTGATGTAATAGCTTAGATTTTACTTTCCGCCTTTTACTTGCTTTTCATATACTGCTACTAAATAAGTGTGTATGGCAAGATAAAAACAACAAAATAGGCCACCCTAATTAAAAACTAAATGCATGCAAATCAAACACATTATTCACACATGCACCTCTAGGGTAATCTCACTTGCTGCCTATCCGAAAATTGTCATGTCCCTCGAGCATGGGAGTTTTAGCGAAGACCCTCGATAAAAGATCGTAGTCCCTCGATGACCTTCAATGTTGCCTTCGGTAAACGATCTAGTCCCTAAAACGAAATTGCTAAAATGTCCCATATGTTGCCTTCTATGACTATACAAACGTCCCAACGCCCATCCCTTCACATCCAATGATGGGGCTTCTTACCAAATCAATGGTAAGATAGCCATATCTAAAGGAGGAGGAAAAGCACATTTAAGACCTTTCGAGTAGGTAGATTCTCTCCTAGTTACTCGCTTGCTCACAAAAAAATCATTTATACACCAATACTCTCATCTTTGAACTATTTTCGAAACAAACACTTTGTATGCGTTCTTATAGAAACAAGAACCATTACGAAGTTCCATTTTCAAAATAATTTCAAAAACACATCTCACAAACACACTTTTGAACTATTTTTGAAACAAACACTTTGTAGGCGTTCTCATAGAATCGAGAACCATTACGAAGTTCCATTTTCAAAATACTTTCAAAAATCACCACCACAAGCACACATTCAAACAAAAGAAAGTGATCTAGCAAGTAACTAAGAGCCCATGGAAAACCATGGATGAAAAGGGTACTAGCACCTTCCCTCTTCATAATCTACCCCGCGAACTCAAAAACATCTCAGAGGTCTTTCCTGTGCTTTTTACCTTTCCTTTTGGATAAAAGAAAAGTCAGTGGTGACTCTTGCTAACCGTGACATTTGCGATAAAACGCAAAACCTCAAGTCAGTTCTGCCGCCGTATCACACTTCTCATAGCCCTACTATCCAGGCTTTCATTCCGAAGTAACCCTACCATCCAGGTTCCTTCTCATAGCCTTACTATCTAGGCTTTCATTTTGAAGTAAACTTACTATCCAGGTTTCTTCTCATAGCCCTACTATCCATGCTTTCATTTCGAATAACCCTACGACCCAGGTTCCTTCTCATAGCCCTACTATCCAGGCTTTCATTCTGAAGTAACCCTACCATCCAGGTTCCTTCTTATAGCCCTACTATCCAGGCTTTCATTTCGAAGTAACCCTACTATCCAGGTTCTTTCTCATAGCCCTACTATCCAGGCTTTCATTTCGAAGTAACCCTACGACCCAAGTTCCTTCTCATAGCCCTATTATCTAGACATTCATCTCGAAGTAACCCTACGACCCAGGTTCCTTCTCATAGCCCTACTATCCAGGCTTTCATTTCGATGTAACCCTACGACCAAGATTCCTTCTCACAACCCTACTATCCAGGCTTTCTTCTCGAAGTAAGCCTACGACCCAAGTTCCTTCTCATGGCCCTACTATCCAGGCTTTCATCTCGAAGTAACCCTATGACCCAGGTTCCTTCTCATAATCCCTTCTATCCGGGCTTTTATTTTGAAGCAACCCTACTATCAAGGTTCCTTCTCCCTTATCTCCAGACAATAGTTTACAACACTGCAAAACCTGGACTTGACCAGAATTGGTCAATCTCATGTTTCCCCAATAAGCCGTTGTGCAGCCTAGACCCTAACCAAATTGGAAGTGTGCTTCCACCTCCTCAATCAAGAGTTGATTCCCCAGTAGAGTAATGGACAAATAAAGCTCCTATACTTTATTTACCCAAACATAAATCAATATTCTCCAGCGAAGTCCTCCTCAACGGCAGGTACAGGAATTCTCGCAAAGGAACATCTTATGCAACCGATATCTTTTCTGGATGGCATCATTAAGCCCATCTCCGACGGTATTTCGTCATCTTCTTCCAAATGGCATTTTTAAGCCCATTCCGATATTACCTACACTACCAGTATCATTTCATACGAGTGCAAATTTCAGGGCACTCTAATGTTCAATCATCTTCCACCTTCAGATCACAAAAGGCGGACCAGCCAGTATACATCCTCAGGTTTAAGAAGATTGAACAGGGGCAGCTGTCGTACCCCAAAATTTGCCCTCTCATTTTACTCAACACATGATCATTAAGATCCTCAACTTGCTCAAGGATGCCCAAGAGTTGACCAGACAAACTCTCTCCTAAAGCAATGAACCTCCAACTAGGGTTTCCATTTTCATCAAGATGGGTGAGCTCCAAAGGCCTCATATGCTCTCCATAGTCCTAATATGTTCTCAAGACCATCCATGTCAAGTTTGATACCTTGCACAAGAAGTTATCTTAGTCAACTGCTCAGATGCTTGAAAATCAACTATGTTAGGTCAAAAGTCAACTATGGCCCACATACAGTCAAACTTCAATATTTTTTGTCAAAATCAATATTTTGAAGTAATACCCATTATTTTATCAAGGGTTGATCATGATTCCCCAAGAAATGCTCCTAATTCATCAACACTCAAAAGTTGCTAAATTAGGGTTTCTCAAGAAAAGTCAACCAAACTTTGACCAAGCATAACTTTCTCATACTTTATAATAAATTTCCCATCCAAGGCTCATTTTGAAGATAATTAAATTCCCTACAACTCATATTCATCCCTCAAGTTCAAGAAATTCACTCATGAAAAGATATAAATTCATACATTATAGGTCCTTTTAAAAGTCAACAAAAACACCTTTTGGGTCAAAGATTCTTACATGAACATGGAGGATCAAATTGAGATGAAACCAAAAGGGTTGTTTAGGATACATCCTAACCTTTCTCAAAAGTCCAAGAACACCCTCTTAGGGTCAAAATTGAAGGAGATATGCATTGTCAAAGTTGGCCATTTTTGGAAAATTGTCAAAAGTCAACAATACCCAAAATTTCATTTTTTGTCAAATGGGCCTAATTGTTTATGCTTGCATATTACTTCTAACATGGTCCACGATCCAAACACTCTCCCACATGCTATTGGCTTTATTTATTTAATTTATTTTGATTTTAATCATTTAAAAATCAAATTAAAACAAATAAATGATATAAAATAATGAAGATTTGTTTTTGATCTGATTTTGAATGGAATTACAATCCAAATATGCTATCAAACAAAATCAAATCGTGCAAAGGGTTATTGGGATGAGAATGGAATGATTTGGTTTGATTTAGAAAGAAATAGTGCAAAGAGGAAATCAAATCAAATGTTGATAATTTGCAAAGATATGGATGCTTTTTGTTGACCTAATTCAGTCTATTACATATATATATATATATGTATATATATATATATATATATATATATATATATATATATATATATATATATATATATATATATATATATATATATATATGTATATATATATATATATATATATATATATATATATATATATATATATATAACAATTCCAATGCACAAGGACAAAGGTTGGACGTGTAAACTGCAAGAGCAAGAACTCAATTTTTGAACAAAAAGTGAGCATCAGATTTCATTCTATAGGGCGATTCAAAGCGTTTCAAGGCCAGCAATCCATTCCTGGTAATCTCCTGAACCTAACTGCACCCTTTGCACGCACCAAAACACTCAGAATCGTAAAATCTGCAACTTTGTTATCCAACTCTTTTTGATTTTTGATTACATGCATACATGCGTTTTCAATGAAATTTAATCATGTATTCTTGTTTATCACAAGGTTTCGATGCTTTCTAAATTGTTTGATTGAGTTTTAAGTGCAAGAATCATGGTTTGCCATTCTTAGGGTTTCCAAGCTCGTTTTAGGGTTTCCTTCTACAGGAAAAATTAGGACTAGGCGTGGATACCATGGTGTTCAGGGCTTCAAGCCCAGTTGATTCATGGTCTCTATTGTAATTTATATTGCTTGTGCTGGATTTTTGAATGATGCAGGGTTGTACTTACAGACTTTGTCCGTAGGTAAAAGTCTAAGCCTAAAACGACAGGGCTGAGGAAGAAGAAGGCTAGGTGGAAAACTCCCATTGAGAGAATTGAATTACGCGCGCGTTTTTATGATGTTAATGTTACTTTGTATATATTGTCATTTTGTTATTATATTAAAACATAAACAGCCAGCGCAGATGGTTAAGGATGGAGGGTTTGAAGCAAACGTCATGGGTTCGATCCCAGGCGTGTTGCTTTTATATTTTTCTTGAATATTCCTTGCAGATCCAGCATATCACTCTGTTGAGGGTCCACCTAGCGCTTCCCATCATCCATCTGTTGGATCCATCTCCATCGAGATCCAGCGCCCAGCATACGCAAGCTCATGATAGACCCTCAGAAGATGGTCTCACGGAATCAGGCATGATCCTCTGGGCCACCAGCTTTGGGCCTAACACCAATTTCAGTGCTGCACCCCCCAATTTGCTTAACTACAACAGGCCCACTCTTATTATTTTTTTATTGTTTTCTTTAATATTCTTTATTGTTTTATTTATTTTTGATTGTTTTTAAAAAAGGTATTTTTTTAATTAAATCATAAAATAAGAAAATGTCTAAAAAAATTAGGTTTAGTTTTTTTTCATAAAATATTTAATTGCATTAATTAATTAGTTTAATTAGATTAACTTAAATTCTTTTTTCCATAATTAAAATTAAATAGAAATCAGGTTAATTTGCAAGATTAATTACTTTTCTCAAAAAAATCCAAAAATATCTTTTCTTTATTCACCAATTAATGGTTTCTGAATTTAATTCCCCGTTTAATTTACTCTCGCGCGCATTTTTTTTTCCATTATTTGATTAATTATTGTAACTACTTCGAGTTTATAATAGTTAATTAGGTTTACTATTTTGGATTTACTATTTTCCCCAGTTTTATGATTATGTAATCCCCCTCCCAAAATTCTTGTAATAGCTAGGGTTTTAATTTCTCGCACTTTACTTTCCACAATTATAAACTGCCTAGATGTATGGATAATAGGATTGAATAACAAGATAAATCAATTTAAAATAGTAGAAAACCCTAAATGCGCAAGATAAACGAAACTGAAATCAAACACTTGAACATGCTCACCCATAGGGTTTTGCCTCACTTGGTTGCCTCAGAAATAATGGTCGTATCCCTCGAACATAGGGATATCTTAGCAATGACCCGCAGTTCAAAGTCGTCATAAAGATCATAGTCCCCCATTTTCCCTCGAGTTGCCTACGAGAAATGATTTTATGATGATAGTCCCTTCTAAATGCTAAGGTATCCTTACTTGTTGCCTTTAGTGACCATTTCGTCCCTTTCGAATGTCCCTTAAAACTCCATCGATAGGGATACCTACTTCTTAATAGTAGGATATCACTGTCTAAAGGAAACAAAAACGATAATGATCAGTGTCATGTCCAGGACTATTGGAGTGGTAAACACATTTGGCGTTCGGGTTATACTTTGGAGATAAAACATTTGGATTTGAAGGGGGATTAGACAACGTTACCAAATTAGCCTTCAACAGGTGTTGTAGGGCTTGAGATAGTGACATGTTGATCCTTGTAAATTCTCTTCTTGGAATATCAGGCCTTTGATGGTTGGCTTGTAGTTGTGCTCTTTGGGTAGAGGTCAGATTGGAGATCATAACTTCATTAACAGATTGACAACGGTCCTTCTTGTCATGGCCCCTTAACCCATACACGAAATTAGTTTCCTTCTTTCCGGTAAAAGGTTTCTTCATAATATTGAATGTAGAGGCGGAGGCCAGGGGAATCTTTCCACCTTAGAAAACCGCTCTCAACCCTTTCACCAATCAAGATTAACTCAGTGAAACCAGATGATGAGTTGCTGTAGTGGTAAAAATGTTTAGGACTAAGCCATTGGATTGACTAGACTTGTACAAATCAAAATAGAAATCGCCACCGTGCTTTATTGTTTCCAAAGGAATGGGAAAAGAGTGAGTAAACCAAAAACATGGGGGATAGATTCAAGGTAAGCAGGTTGGTTACATAGAGGGAAGGTATTAGCACCCTAAACATCTACAGTACTCCGCAGGAACCTCTTTGTAAAAATCTGTATATTTTGGCTATAAAAAATATTGTAAAAAAATAGATGGTGGAGGTGAGAAAAGAAATATAATTTTTTATGATTTTTGCACCCGCCGCGGTTGCGAACCTTTAGTTCCTACGTACCACCTTCTGTGCAATAGGGGATCATGGTACACGTAGTTCCTCTTTAAAAAAAAAATTAAAATGTAAGTGTGTTGGTTAATTCTCATGAGATAAAACATCATCTTCATTGTCCGTGTGGAAAACATTCTTACTATCCACAATCAAGAGAAAGTAGAATTTGCATCATTTCAAAGTGGAGGATATGGCTTGGATTTTAAAATCAACAATGCCTCACTCAACACCCAAGTGGAAAATATCTCACTTCACTACATATCATAGAAGTATAGTTGTTTGCATCACTACAAGGATTGACAAGAGTCTATTCTTTTGAGAAAGATTTTAAAATAAAAAGCCAAAGTAGCAAAAATGGTTTGAAATGAGATTGATTGACTTTTAGTCTTCTCAAAAAAAATGTCAAGGTATTGTTAAGTTGATTGAAGTTTACTTGTAAAAAAGGTTTTTGAAAATGCATGGACCTAAGTCCAAGTTTATTATTAAAGTGGTTCAAGTTTAAAAAACAAGAAGAGTTTTCAAAAAGAGAGAGAAGATTTTTGAAATTAAAGAAGATGGGAGGAGAAGAAGAGACTATCCTAAAGCATAAGGTAAAATCTAGGGATAAGAATCATCTGGTGCATAAAGTATAAAAAATAATGGGGTATAAAGTAAATAATAAAAGGTAAAATCAATTATTAGTGATTAGTGGTTAGTTGGGTGATCATCTTGAAACTTGCATTTGGAACTCATTAGAGGATTGGTAGAACCAAAGCCTCCATACAACAAGTTGCATTTGCTTTTTGTCAAGTATATCACCCATCTGGAATCCTCACAAGTGCCATTTAATGATCAACGATGTTTAAGTGATCTGCGTTGACCAAAAGTGTTGTAGATCCATTAGAGGATTGGTAGAACCAAAGCCTCCACACAATGAATCTCAAGGTTATTGGATCAAAGAAATCAAATTAACATACTTGGGCTTGCAAACATAGGTTTGGGCCACGAATGATCATTTATTCGAATCGGGACAAAATTTAGCGCTATGTTAAGTAATTGTAAGTGGACTTATATAGAAGTCACACCTATTTTGAGGCCGGTCAGTAGAAATTTATGCACCATTTGTTTTGAGACATGATATAGAGATCATGCTCCAATAACACTTAGTGCAATAAGAAAGGGATGAGATGGAGAGGGGTGGAAAAAAATATACAAACCACATTTGAATTAAATTTTAATCAAACTATTATTAAAATCATTCATTCATTTTTGTGGAGTTAGAATTAACACCATGGACCCAATGATGTTAATAAAGTTCATGATCAAAATCCAACCCAAGTCCAACCACAAATTAATCACAAAGTAATATTGTATTTAATATATACAAAAAAAGGTTTTAATTTTTTTTAAAATAGAAATAAGAAAGCAAAAATACCAACTATGTTCAAATGCTTTTATAAACTTTTTGACATTTTTTAAAAGTCAGAAACTATTTTAAAATTAATTAAAATTGTTCAAACAAAAAGAAAATAGGTAAAAAAATAGTAAACATTAATATAAAATTCTATAAAATTTTCCAAATGTAAGAAATAGGCAAAATGATATTTAGGAAATTTTTCAGAATTAAAAAAAATGTCAGAAAGCATTTTTAAAGTAATCAAAAGGAAGCAAATAATGCAAAAAATATAAAAATATCAAATATCAAAATAAAAATGTGAAAAAATAGTCATGAGATCATAAATAATTCAAAGTATTTTTGTGAATTTTTTCATAATTTTTGGATAAAAAAATAAAAAAGTTATGAATTTTTGAAAATTAAATCAATAAAAATATAAAATCTAGAAAATAAAATAAAACCAAAAAGATATGGACCATCAGATCATAGTTTAAACGCGTTAGTAAGCTAATCTAATGGACCAGACGCGCTGTGCTTGATATTAACCTTAGTGGGATACGCAGTGAATCAGAAAAAGGGCAAGCGATGAAATTAAAACGCTTGGCACACTGTTATTGGCTGAGACGAGACATGTCATCGTCTTCAACCTCCAACCACCCTGCAATGGAGATTTTGTGAGATCCTTCTAACGGTAAAATTAGGATCCCACACCAGTATCATTGGATTCGTCTCTTCAAGACGATCACAACACCACCATTGCGCCAAATTTATATAAAGTACGCAAAGAGATATGAATCAAAAACCCAGAAAATAGTGAGCACCTTCAATTTGAGTTTTCTCTCTCAATTATCAATGGATTTAAAAATTGTAAGAAGCACTAGAATCAGGATAAGGAGTAGAACAAGTTAGTGATTTATTTGGATCCAAATGATGGAGAATTCTACCTTTTCGAAGTTCAAGAAGGAAGCTTTGAAACTGGACTTTTATAGCTTGGATTATGGCTCATTTTGCTTGGTTTACGTGCTGGAGAGTTTGTATGATGCTTAAGGAAGATGAATGTGCAAAGAATTTTGGAGGAAAAGGATGGAATCTCAGAAACTGATTTCAAAATTTTCAAGCTCGTGTGAGGTTTTGACATAGTGTTTTTGGCTCTCAAAGCTTAAGGAAATGAATGGGGGATGACCCTCTATTTATAAGGAATCAAATGGAATGTTCAAGCGTGTGAAATGATGAAGTTTGAAGGGAAATCGTGTGAACCTGATGCACGAGCAAAGTGTGACCCGATTTCCCTTAAAACTCATCCAATCCCTGTGTTTTAAGGCTCTAATCCACTTTGGCAACTTGGTTAAACATGTTTAGATCACAAACACATCCTAATTTGATGTTTAGAGACCAAAACATGAATTTCAAATTCTGACTTATGAAGAAACTTCATTTCCAATTTACCAAGTTCAATCCAATGGCATTCTCAGGTCAAGGGGTCTTAAGGCATGATTCTTGATGCTTTAGAAAGAAGAGGTTACAAGCTTTGCAATGGAAAAATAATGGAATCAAATGGATGCTTGAGCTGAAAGTTTCATTGAGTCAAAGTTGGGGAAAAAAGGTTGACTTTCCATACTTAGAAATATTTCAAAATTTCCTTCAAAACTGACCTATAATGTTTTGCATCCAAACATGGCCTTCCACTTGGAATTCACTCTTGAACAAAAAAGATAGCATGAAAAGACCTCTTGAATGATATTTTGAAAATTGAACCATTCAAAATATCCAAAAATTGAGAGAGTTATGAATTGTTGAAGTTTACAAAAAATGATGAAATGACCTATAATCTTTTGTATTCTTAGGGCATCTTCCATCCATTTTCTTCTTTTGCACATAAAATAAGGCATAAAGTTCCCCTCATCATGATCATTATGGAAAAGAATGGGCTCAAGGTGATAAAAATTGACCAAGTTATGATCATTTGAAGTCACATGAGAAATTGGGGGTTCATCTGGAGGACTTGTAATCTTTCTTCATCATCAAGTTTCTTCCACATGAAAACTCTTTGAAACTTTTGAAGTTATTTGTTAATAACCCTTTGAAGAGAAGGATGTATTTGGAATCACTCCAAAATACCAAAAGATGAGCAAGATATGCTTCTTTGAAGTTCAAAACCCTAGCTCCTAGATCAAGAAAAATGCCTTGAGGAACTTTGGCAATTTTGAAAAAACTTCTTTTACCAACACAAATGCTTTATAAATAGAACTTGTTGAGGATGAAAATGAGAACTCATAGTTGAAACGACCTGGCCGAACCTGTCATCTGGATGTTAATGAAACATCAATGAAGTCGCCACCGAACGTCTTTTATCCCGCCAAAAGGGAAAGGTAAACATCGAGAAAACCTGAAGAGTGAGAAATCACGGTCTTTCGACCGAGAGATCGGGTAACGGAGTCTGTTACGCAAGGGGAAGGTGTTATCACCCCACACTCCCGTAGTACTCTATGGTATCCACTCTTGTTGTCTAATCTAATGGGTGTGGTCAAATCCTATGTCTATGGCTTAAAGCTGAAAAGGGAATGCATGCGAAAGAAAAAGGAAAACAATGTAGGGAAAATAATAGTTATGCTCGATCGGGACCTACCCCAATGCCTATGTGTCCCTTTTAAGGAATCAGAGCAGCTGTAGTTCGGCTCATATATTTTGGTTGGTTTGTGTTTTTTAGTTAAGACAACAAAAACAAGAAAGATGGCAAAACATCAAATAAAACAAATGAAATGGTCAAACATCGACTAAATAATAATGAGGTAACATGTCAAAGATGGCGAAACATCAAATGGTAAAACAAAACATCGATAAAACAGATGACAAAACATCACACCCATCAATGATATTGAGAATCAAAGCAGGATAACAAACAAATGTGATGGCGGAACATCGACTTCAAACAAATGTGCGATGGTGAAACATCGGCTAAGAGATAACAAGGCATCATGGCAAAGATGACGAAACATCGATAAGATAGATGACAAAACATCACACCTAACAATGATATTGAGAATCAAATTAGATTAACAAACATGTGCGATGGCGAAACATCGACTTCAAACAAATGTGTGATGGCGAAACATCGGCTAGAAGATAGCACAGTATCATAACAAAGATGACAAAACATCAATGAATCAGATGACGAAAAATCACACCTAACAATGATATTGAGAATCAAAGTAGGATAACAAACATGTGCGGTGGCGAAACATCAGCTTCAAACAAGTGTGCGATGGCGAAACATCGGTAAACTAGGTTTAAAAGCAAATCCAAGAGGCACACAGACAAAGCAAGATTGGTATGTATCTTTTACTCTGAAGAAGGGTTTAAGTTTATTAGAAATGTTTTTATGATTTTCCAAGAAAACAAATTTGTTTTAGGATGAAAAATGCAAAGAAAGGAAAAAAAACTAAGGGAAACTAGCCTAGCATTATCCCTAGTGTTATCATACAATATGTGACCCTAAGGTTGAGGTTAAAGGAAAATCTTATCCTATGTTAGCATACATGGATTCCTATCTTAGTCAATCATGTTAAAGGAAGCTTAACAAAACTATCCTATAGGGAACATGTAATGAGAGCGAAGTCGTGATCTAATTTTCTCAATTGAGTGACTCATCGATCAACAAGCAAAGAAGAAAAGCCATAAACATCCTATGGGGAACATGCAATGAGAGCGAAGTCGTGATCTCAATATCTAAATTGAGTGATTCATCGATCAACAAGTAAAGAAAAAAAGCAATAAACATCCTGTAGGGAACATGCAATGAGAGCGAAGTCGTGATCTCAATTTCTAAATTGAGCGACTCATCGATCAACAACAAACACAACACATGTATTAGACAAAAACCAGTGGGCCTCCTGATATATATCAGCAACAGAGGTCCCATCATGCAATTAGAGAACTATGCAAAATGAAAATGGGAGAAAGGAGATAGTGCAATACGAAACGGATAAATATCCATTGCAACTAAGCAAGAATAAAAGAAACCCAGAGAACTTAAAGCAAGCTGGCATCAATAGACAAATCAAGTCAGAAATTACGCCATAAGGATGTAGGTAATGAGATTATCAGATATGAACAGGTCCCATGGGCAATGTGTAACATTCACAATCAAATGTATATATCCTGCATGGAAAATCAAATATGCCAAACACAATAGCAGTGCCAACATAATAGGTTGTGTTTCACAAATAAAGTGAAACACAAAAGCCTCAGGTCAAAAGTGGAAACTTTCTCAAAGTACCTCGCACATTCAACAACCAAGTTAGTATTCCATAAGGTGAATGATGACTCATACAAGGTATGGATGCAACATGATGAAGTGAGAACAACATGATAACAATTATCAAACATTAGACATGATAGACAAAAGGAAACAGGCATATGCACAAATTGGCCAAAAGAATCAGAGGGATGTTGCTCCTTTCTATAACCTTATTGAATTGACAATTGAATATCAATCAAGGATTATGGGAGCTTGGAAAGAATACAATCAAAGATCATAGAGGTCAGGGGAAAACACATTTCAACCATATACAATTAATTCAATCACAACTTCATGAACACAATAGAAGATGAAACCTACATGATGCATCAAGAAGGTTCAAACCTTTAGACAAAAGGGGACTAAGTGAAAAGACTTGAGTTGTCATGGATAATCAGAATCAATATGATCATTAGGTTCCCAATTATAGGCCTCACTCAAGTTCATTGGCCATCAAACAAATTGCAACAAGATATGCAACCTTAATTGGGTACCTTCACTTCAAAAATACATCAAAAATAGAAAGTGATTTCAATAATTCAAACCAAAAATCTCTTGGCATATTTGAAGTGTATAGAGGTCATAAAGAAAGTCTTGGGTTCATTAATGGTTGAAGAGGGGATCAAATGAGGCCCAATGTTGAAGACTAGTTGGCAAAACTACCAAACTAGACAACTTTTCAAAATAATTTGTGGAAAAATGTCAAACCAAGTTAAATAATTCAAGAAAAAAGATTTTCAGATCCTCAATACATTCATGAACCCTAATCAAGACTTGAATTCTATTGAAAATCCAGGACATAATGGTTTTGAAAATGAAACTTGCACCATAAGCAACAAAACCCTAAATTTTGACTTTTAATATTAAATATTGATTAAGTAAGATCAAAATTAAAATGAATTAAAACACGGTTATACAAATCACCAAGAAACCCTAAATGTCAGAAAATATATTTTTTCACATTTTTTTGAATTGAAGAAAAGTTAAAAATGAAATTAAATTCAAACAATTAGACAATTAAACAAATAATCATTTCACAAAATAGAACTTTAATCAAAAAGTCAGAAAAATGTCCAACCAAAATTATATTCAAATATTAGAATTAAAAACACACGTCCCTGATTTTTTGTGGAATTTTTGAATCAAAGGAAATACTAAAATAAAAAATAAACCAACAATTAACAATTAAACTATTATTTAAATGAAAAAATGCAAACCCTAGCCAAAAATCAACAAAAGGTAAAAAATGAAATTATATTCTGACTCCTGATTAAGAACAAGCTTACATGATATTTTTAAAATTTTTTTGGATTAAAGGAAATATTAAATTAAAAATCAAACAAACAAATATTACAAATAACCTTTGAAATTAATTTTTTAATCAAAAATAAAAAAAAATATTATAAACCAAAATCAGAGTCAATTTTTAAATTATTTTATGGGTTCAAAATACTTTTTGTGGATTTTTTAGATCAAAGGAACTATTAAAATAAAAATAAACTTTGAATAATTAATTAATTAAACCTATGAATTTTTTAAACCAATCAAATCATTTTAAAAAAATCGAAAAAAAATATGACAAATACTAGAAGTTAATATTAGCCTATGGAAATTTTCTCAAGATTTTTAAAAATATTTTGGTCAGAAAATAAAATCAAACAAAATACCAAATAAAACAAATAATTCAAAAGAGACAAAAATTCAAACGGACCAATCATGCAGTGCCACCACATCATCTTCAACCTTTGGACAAACTCAAAAGCGCGCGTAACACTCAGTCTTAGGGCTCTTGTTCAGATCAACATACCATACTCATTTTCACATCATTTTTTATGAAATCAAGGGCAAATTAAAGCTAGCATAACAAAGAATCCATAGCAACTCGAATTAAGCAACATCATTAAGTGTAAGTCCAATACGAAGCTCATGAAAACTCAAAAAAAACAATCTGCACACAGAATTTCAGAAACTCCAAAACATGATTCAAGCTCAAATTAAACACAAAGTATACCTCAGACCTATTTGTCTGGCCAGCTAATACATCATGGATATGGAATAATTCATCAAATCATGCTAAACAGAGCAAATCGAAGTTCAAAAATCTCACCTCAATGTGAAACTGGAAACCTTGATTCCTTAGTTCCATAAGCCAACAAACTCCATGATCTTGATCTACACATTTCAAGGAAGATGAATCCACAAGAAATTTGATGAATGCGCGAAAAAGATGAGAGAATCGAAGAAAACTTCAGCAAAAGAAAAAAAGGTCCAGATCTGGATTTGTGATGAATAGAGCATGTCTAGCATGAAATGAGGCTTGCAATACATTATATAGTGTGAGTAGAGAAGGTTAGAAGAGGAAATTGGTCCTCAAAACTGTTTAGGGGCAAGCTTGGAAGATTTGGCGAAAAAATGGGTGCACATGGGCCTCAGCTGTTTTCTCGTGCATTTCTTCATTTTCCTTGCATTTTATGAGCCAAGTAATCTCAGAAACAAATCCTCAAAATTCCAGGTCATAATCATTTGAAATGAGAGAGTATGGATTAATTTGCCAATTTGAGCAAGCTTGTCATTTTTGTACCCAACCAAACACCATGGTCCATAGAGCACGAAATAGCTGGCATTATGGGCCTTAGAAAGTCACAAATAGGTCATGGGCTGGATTAGAAATAAAGAGAATGGCTGAAACTTGAGTTCTCATGAATTGGCCATTTTGCATATTTGTCAAATTTTAATAAAATGCCTCAAAATTCCAAAGCTCATAACTTGCTCATACTTTTGAATTTTGACACAAATGAGCATAATTTGGAAAGGTATTGAAAAGGTCTACAATCCCTTAGTTTTGAGTTATTTCAATTGAATCCATTAAGGTCCTCAAAATTTAGCTTGAAATTCACTAATTTTGGAAAATGACCCATAATTTTGTGACTTCAAAAGACCATAATTCTTGATTCCTTTTCAATTTGGACATGAGACCAAAAGGAGATGAAAGATAATCCTCTTATCTTTCCAAGCATGTTTCATTTGCATTTTCTTGATCAAAGATGAATAAACTATGAATTTTTGAAATTAAGTCCTTATTTTCCAAAATTAGAAACTTTTAGGGTTTCTTCATGAACAAGTTTCAACCCAAACCTCAATCTTTTTCATCCAATGATAAAAATGGACTTGAAATATGAAAATTAAACCCTTGAATTGATTGTTAACCAAAAGTTCACTTGGTCAACCTTGACTTTGACTGATTTTGACCAAAATGACCATTTTCCCCCTCTGAATCAATTGATCCACTTCCCTTCAAAATTGAAGATCAAAACTTCTAACATGTGATCTTAAAAATGTGTAGAGGCCATGTACAAAGTTTCACTTCAAAATTCCCAAGAAAACCTGATAAAAACCCAAATCCTAATTTTGGTCAACTCTTTAGGAGACTTGATGAATCATCTTCAAAACTTCAAATCCTCTGGGCATCATGACCAATTTCTTGTACAAATATCTTCCAAATGCCCATGAGATGTTTTAACTTCCAAATCAAGACTTGTACATTGATCAATAGCCTTAATCAAGCAAAACCCTAATTTGACTAGTGAATCAAAGGGATGATTCCATTTTATAATCAAACATAAATTCCAATCTTCTGGGGGATCCAAATAGATGAATAAAGCATCTTGAGATATGCAATAACTTTCGAGCTTGAAAGATCCAGAGGTTTAGATGATAAGGTTCTACTTGAGAAACTTGTCAATGCAATCAATCTTCAAAGCTTGAGGAAGACTTGATAATCAAAGTACTTTGATCCTATCACAATGTATGAATGCAATGCAATATGATGTTTATGATGAAACATAAGCCTAAATCAAGAGGGTATATTTTAGGGTGCAACAATAGTCACCAAAACCACTTCCATATCTTGAGAATTGAGAGAAATATGCATTTGTAACCAATGGGAACAAAGCCTTATCCAAACATGACTACTTCTCCAATCAATCCCTTGTACTTTTGAACCAAACTTGATAATCTTGAAATGTGGTGAACCAAAATAACCTTGCCATGCCATTTCCTCCAAAACAAATTCAATGGCGAGGTTTTAACTTCTCAAGCTTCATTGACTAGGGTATGTGTGATACGGTGGCTAGAACCGAGACAGTTTTTTAGGAATGTTGGTTTGCATTTTGCGTTTGTGTTTGCAAAATGTCGCGGTAAGCAAGAGTCTCCACCCACTTTTATTTTATCCAACAAGGAAAGGAAAAAAGCACAGAAAAATTCCTTTTTCGAGATTTTCTGAGTACGGGGGGTAGATTATAGAAAGGGACGGTATTAACACCCTTTCTATCCGTAGTTATCTACGGGCTCTCAGGTACTTGCTCATCATTTTCAAAATTGCTTCTTTGTGTGTTTGTGTGATTTGAAAAGGTTTTAATTTGATTTCGATTTAACTCTTGCTTCTGTCTTCAAGAGTGTTACGAAGTGTTTTTGAAAACTTTGTTTGAAAAGAGTGTAAGTGTGAAAAAGTTTTTTTGGATTGAGCAAGTACTTAAGAACTAATCTACCTACTCGAAAAAAAGAATCGTTCTTTGTTTGTTTCCTTTAGACAGCGCTATCCCACTATTAGTGAGTAGGTAGCACCGTTGTTGGAGTTTGAGGGTCAATTCGAAAGGGACGTACAGTCACTAAAGCAATGCTAGGATATTTTAGTAGTAACCCTAATGTCTTAGATCAATTATCCGAAGCAACAATTCCGAGGCGACCATTCCGAGGCAACTTTGATCTTTGAGACAAAAGGACGACCACTAAAACATCCAATACTCAATGACCGTTTACCGAAGGCAACCGAAGTGGGAGTGTACCCTAGGAGTGCGCATGTGCGAGTGATTCAATTTCAAGTTATTATCTTTGCACATTTTTAGGATTATCTAACTGTTTTAAATTTAATCATACATTCTTGCCATTCATCCTAATATCATACATCTAACAGTTTAATATTTTGCGATATTTGAAGTGCGGAAATTAAACTACGCTATTACAAGGCTTCGGGTATTTACATAGCCAAAAACAAACCCTTAAAAATAAAGCGGTAAATGAAAATAAAAGACCTAATTAACTATTACAACTTGTGAGAAATTACATTGATATGATAAAAATAAATAATAAAACGCGCGCGAGGAAAATTAGATCGGGAGAGAACTAGGGTTTTGACCCTTTCTAATCCTAATTAAAAGAAAAATTGTTTTTGTTGTTTTTAATAATTTTTAAGAAAAAAAGAATTAGGTTTTTAAATTAAATACAAAAATAATTAGTGATTAAATTAATTAATGAAAATAAATAAATGGCCTATTTTTGTGTTTTTGGTTATTTTAAGAAAAAGAAAATATAATTAAGTTAAAACCCTAATTGTTCTAATTAATTTTAATTTATTTACAAAATAATTAAAGTTACCTAACATTACATAACCTAATTAAATTAATTAATTTTTTGGCAAAAAATAAAATCTAAACCTAATTTGATAGAAAGTTGATTTTATATGAATTTCTGATTGGTTAAAAAAAAGAAATTACTTTAGTATTGAAAAAGGATAATAATAATAAAAAAGTAAAAGAAATAACCCAAGGGCCCACTGCCAGTGACTCTGATCAGAGGATAATGATTCAGAAGATGATGGTGGTCCAGAGGATGAAGGTCTAGAAGATGATGGTGGTCCAGAGGATGAAGGTCCAAAAGATGACGATCCAGAGGATGGTGATACTGGACCTACTCCTGGCTGTTGGATCCAACAAATTGTGACCGTCAGAAGATGGGGTGCGCTGGATCTGTCTAAGACTGATGGATCCAAAGGATAATCTCCAGCAGATGTAAACACTGGATCTGGTGAAAACAAAGGGGAAAGGTGCCAGAGGATCAAGCCTGGGATCAAACCCAGAATTATAAATTTCTGAATTCCTCTTTCTGACTTACTGCATTGGGTGTTAGTTTAATAATACAGCAGAATAAACAATCATATCAGAACTATGGGTTTCTGGCCAGAACAAAACGCACCATAATTTAAACCGGCCAGTAAAGTGGTGACACGCTATCGTCTTCTTCCCTGGATCCGTCGTTTAAAACTCATAACTTTTACCTACGGATATGGAACTGTAGATGTAACCCTGTACATCTCAGAAATCACATACAAGCAATGTAAATAAAATTCAAGACCATGGATCAGCTGGGTTTGATCTGCTGATCACAATGGCCTCTTCCATTTAGGCCAATTTCACCTGCACGAGGAAACCCTAAAACGAACCAAGAAAACCTAACAATGGCAAATCTTGATACGGTCCATAAAGATGCAATTGAATATTACAGATAGTTTGCAAATGTCTTAAGGATAAAGAATATATGATTGTTTCATGCTATCAATGCCAAATTTATGCAATTCGATTTCAAAAATTAACCAAAGTCGTGGATGACTTACAGTGGGTTTCAAGGCCTGAAATTGCTTGTTCTTGGTTGGTTTTGCTTGCTGAGGATCTCAGGAAGCGATTGGGATGGCTAGGAGGGCATGTAATTTCTTGCAACTAGGAATTCGATTCAACACTTTTACTTGTTTTTTTCAAGTTTGGTTCTGGTTGCCGTGCCTCTTTCTATCCTTCTTTTTGGTCTGCAATGGTTCAATATATATCAAGGACTACATTAGGGTTCCAAAACTGATCTCAATCTCCCACCATCAATGTCTTTGATTTGGATTTGATTCACTTTGAATATCTTTCTAAAATTAGGCAAATTCAATCTTTTTGTGCACACAAAACCTTGGCACGAATTCAACCTTTGGCTAGCTGGATGTAGGACCTGAAATAAGCACAAGATCTTTGAATTTCAATGTTTTGGATTTTCTATGATTTGTTTTGATTTAAAATGATTTAATTAAAATAAAAATCAAAATAAATAATAAAAACATGATAATGACAAGTGGCAAGGGCTAGGGCTCGTGGACCATGTTTCCAACTCAAAACAAGTGCAAAAGATTGGGCCCATTTGGCAAAAATTGAAGTTTTAGGCATAGTTGACTTTTGACAATTTTGCAAAAAAAGGTTAATTTCACCAATGCATAACGTCCTCAATTTTGACTCTTTTAAGGTTTTCTTGGACTTTTTAGAAAGCTTGAGATGTCCTATAAGCAACCCTTTTGGTCCCATCTCAATTTTGTATTCCATGCTCATGTATGAAGCTTTGACAAAAAAGGTATTTTTGTTGACTTTTCAAAATGACCTATAATGTCCAAATTCATAACTTCTTGTGAGTTCATATTTTGAACTTGGGAGATGAAGATGGATTGTATATCATGGAATACTCTTAAAAATTAGCTTTGGATGGGTCATTTCTCATAAAGTATGAGAAAGTTATGCTTGGTCAAAGTTGGGTTGACTTTTCCTACGGAACCCTAATTTAGCAACTTTTGGTTCTTGATGAATTGTGAGCAATCCTTGATGAATCATGATCAACCCTTGATCAAATGATGAAATATACTTAAAAATGAGGATGTTGACTAAAAATCTTTAAGTTTGACTGTATGTGGGCCACAGTTGACTTTTGCCCTAACATAGTCAATTTTTAGCCTTTGAGCAATTGACTGAGCAAACTTCCTCTGCAAGGCTTGAAAATTGAAATGGATGATCTTGAGAACATATTAGGACAATGGTAAGAATTTGGGACCCCTTGGACTCAAGTATCTTGATGCAACATGAAACCCTAATTTGAGGTAGACTGCCTTAGGAGGGAGCTTGTCTGGTCAACCCTTGGAATTCCTTGAGCAATTTTAGAATCTTTCTTGAAATGTATTGAGAAATATGGGAGGGAAAATTTTGGGGTACAACAGCTTCCCCTGTTCAATCTTCTTAAACTTGAGGATTTAGATTGGCTTGTCTGCCTTTCGTGATCTAAAGGTGGAAGATGATTGAACAGTAGAGTGCCCATAAATTTGCACTCGCATGAAGTGGTACTTGTCTTGTGATGTCAGGAATGGGCTTACAGATGCCATTTGGCAATTGATTACTGGAGATGGGCTTAAAGATGCCATCCGAAGGAGTGTCGATCGCATAAGAGACTCCTTAGCGAGAGCTTGCATACCTGTTATTGAGGAAGATTTCGCTGGGGAATGTTGATCTCTGTCTTGGGAGAAATAGAATTTAGGAGCTTCGGTCGTCCGTTATTCTACTGGGGAATCATCTCTGTTTTGAGAAAAGTTGAATTTTAGGAACTTCGGTCGTCCGTTATTCTACTGAGGAATCGCCTCTTAGTCGAGGAGGTGAAAATGAACTACTATCTGGTCGTGATCCAGGCTTCATAGTGATAAGACCGACTACTGTCTGGTCGTAATCCAGGATTTACAGTGACTTACTGGGGAGATGAGATCAAACTTGATATCCGGTCGTAATCCAGGCTTTGCAATTTCTCGATTCTTATCTGGTCGTAATCCAGGCTTCATAAAGAATTAAATTGTTATCCGGTCGCATCCAGGCTTCATCTTGAACTTAGGGAATACCAATATCCGGTCGACTCCGGACTTCTTAATATTTGTCCAGGTAAAATTGTTATTTGGTCGAAATCCAAGCTTCGCAATACTTTGTACCGCTATCTGGTCGTAATCCAGAATTCACGATGTTTCATACCATTATCTAGTCGAATATAGGCTTCATGGTGTTCTATAATGCTATCTGGTCGTAATCCAGTCTTCACAATACGTCACTTCTTATCTGGTCTAAATCCAGGCTTCAGAAGAAATCAAGTGGTTATCCGGTCACATCCGAGCTTCCCTTTGACTGTTGGGCCTACTAATATCCGGTCGAATCCGGGCTTCATAGTAACTGGCCGAGTAAACTGATATTTGGTCGTAATCCAAGATTCACAGTGTCCCTCACTGTTATCTGGTCGTGATCCAGGCTTCAGTGTCCTTTACCACTATCAGGTCGTAATCCAGGCTTCATGATGTATTATACCATTATTTGGTCGAATCCAGGCTTCATGGTGTTCGGAGGAAATCAAGATACTATCCAGTTGAATTCGGGCTTCATAACTTATATTAAAGATATACCACTATCTGGTCGTAATCCAGGCTTTGTGGTGTTCTTGGTTGCTATCTGGTCGTAATCCAGGCTTCACAACGTCTTCTACTATTATCTGGTCGTAATCCAGGCTTCACAACGTCTTCTACTATTATCTGGTCGTAATCCAGGATTCATGGTCTTGTATTGCTATCTGGTCGTAATCCAGGCTTTACAATAACTTGTTGAGCTGTTATCCGGTCGTAATCCGGGCTTCATGACTTGTGTTTATGATATACCACTATCTGGTCGTAATTTAGGCTTCGCGGTAACTTGCTGAGCTGTTATCCGGTCGTAATCTGGGCTTCACGCCTTTCAGGGGATTAAACTATTATCTGGTCAAATCTGGGCTTCATAGACTGCTTGTAAGAGATACCACTATCTCGTCGTAATCTAGGTTTCGCGATATTCTGATACTGTAATCTGGTCGTAATCTGGGCTTCACAATATGCTGCAGAAATCAAGATACTATCTGGTCGGATCCGGGCTTCATAGCTTGAACTTTGTGAGAATTTGATTGTATCCTTCCTGAAAGGTAAGGGTTAGCTGTATGTAATGCCATGATGCATGACATGTGTTGAGTGATGATGTTCTCAAAATAAATGAGATTGTGCTATATGATGCATATGCATATGTCGTGATGTATGAACATGCAATGTTTTTATGATGTTTTCTAGCTAGGGGATAATAAATCCCGGATTGCTGCTGGAGAATGAAAGAGTTTCGCTCGCCGGGGATAAAGACTGAAGATGATTGGGAGAATAATCCTGCTGAAGAATATATCGGTGAGAGAATGACTCTGTGGGGAAGAGAAGCTCTGCTGAGGATTTGCTGACTTTGGAGAAATACCCTCGGTTGTGGATGAATTATTATTGCTGGCGATGATGAACTCCGTTGGGGATTGAGTTTCCGTTTGAGAAAGAAATGAACTCCGCCGGGGATAATCTTTTAGTGGAGACTTCACTGGGGATAATCTTCCAAACTCTACTGGGGATAATCCTCTAGACTCCACTGAGGATGGTCTTCTAGCGCTGGTGCTAGATAAACTCTGCTTGGGGAGAATCTTACCGACTCATTTGCGGCTGCGAGCCTTAGTTGGGGAGAATTAACACCACTTTCCTTTTCTTACTCTGCGGGGAGTGAATGTACCTTTAATTGTTTTCTCCAACTAGGTCTATCCCTATACCTGGTGGATAGAGCAACTGTAAGTTCTGGACATTTCTTGTTTGCCCCTGTTTCTGATATTACGAGTAATCGTCTTTTGTTTCACATGTAAATATTTATGCGCATCAATTATTGTCAAATGCATATATAAAAAATGAACATTGAACGTTCTTGCAAAACAAAACAGAAAAAAGGAAAATAATTTGAAATTTATTTGTGAAAATGAATTGTATTGATTTTGAAATTGGCCTGTAATAGGCATTTTGTACAAGAGGCTGACGTCCTAGTAAGAGAACACCGCCGAAAGATGGAAATTATACAATTTGTGAAAAACAAAGAAAAACAGCTATGTGAACAATCCCACTGGGTTCCAACTCTGCTATTGCCTTTATATCCTCGAGCGTCTCATCACTTTTCTACTTGGTTAAAGGTAGATCAGATTGATTAGTGTCGTCCGAGCTTGATAGTCGATACCGAAGTCTGGTTGCAAGGTGATCCAATGAGACATAGTGTTACGCTTTGATCCCTAATTTTTTCCTGGACCGCCCTTTCGGGTTTTCAGTCCACCGGGATACCCTTTTTTGCCCAAGCCGCCTTTTCAGGTTTTTGACTTGCCGGGTGTACAGTTTTTTTTTTCATTTTCATCCTTTATTTTTGCCCGAACCCTTTTGGTTCGCCGGGAAGCCCTTATTTTTTCCTATGCCAGTCAACCTAGCGGGTCTTTGATTATGCTTAGTATTTTTTCACTATGTCTGCATTGACGGGGTGAGGAAGGTCGTCACCGTCCATGGTGGTTAGAATCATAGCTCCTCCTAAGAAAATGTTCTTAACCACAAATGGCCCTTCGTAAGTAGGGGTCCATTTGCCCCTGGGATCACCTTGTGGCAGTATGATGCGTTTGATCACCAGATCCCCGACTTGATATTCTTGTCGTCTAAATTTCTTGTTAAATGCTTTGATCATTCGCTTTTGATACGCCTGACCATGACAAATAGTAGTAAGTATTTTTTCGTCGATTAAGTTTAGTTGATCAAGTCGGGTCTGGATCCAGTCGTCTTCGCTCAAACCTGCATCCTTCATAATCCGAAGAGAGGGTATCTTAACCTCAATGGGAAATACTGCCTCCATGCCATATACCAAAGAATAGGGTGTTGCCCCTGTTTCCGTCCGTGCTGAGGTACGGTACCCATGAAGAGCAAATGGTAACATCTTGTGCCAATCTTTGTACGTCATCGTCATCTTCTGCACAATTTTCTTGATATTCTTATTAGCCGTTTCAACAGCCCCATTCATCTTCGGCCGGTAGGGAGAAGAGTTGTGATGCTGTATCTTAAACTGCTTGCAGAGCTCGGTGATCATCGTATTGTTGAGATTTTTACCATTGTCCAGAATGATCCTCTCTGGTACACCATATCGACAGATCAGATTATGCCGAATAAATCGCGCCACGACATTCTTGGTTACAGTAGCAAAAGAAGCTGCTTCAACCCACTTTGTAAAATAGTCAATTGCTACCAGGATGAAATGATGCCCGTTGGACGCAGTAGGTATGATCTCACCGATCATATCTATGCCCCAAATTGCAAAAGTCCAAGGTGTCGTCAAGATGTTCAGAGGAACTGGGGGTACATGCACCTTATCAGCGTAGATTTGACATTTATGACAGGTTCGAGAATGCTGATAACAATCGGCTTCCATATTAGACCAATAATATCCTGCTCGAAGGATTTTCTTCGCCATAGTATGTCCACTGGAATGAGTCCCGAAGGTACCTTCATGTAACTCTACCATAATCCTTTCTACCTCATTTTTGTCCACACATCACAGTAAGGTTGAATCATGGTTATGCTTGTAAAGGATACCATCACTGATGAAGAACTTCGCCACGAACCTCCTCAGAAACTTCTTGTCATTAACAGATGCACCTTCGAGGTATTCTTGAGCCTTAAGATACCTTTTTACCTCCTGAAACCAGGGTTTATCTGTTACCTCTTCAGTCTCAATGTCACAGCAATGTGCAGGTTCGTCCAAACTCTCAATGGTAATCCGGGGAGCTTCATTGTCCCACCTGACCTTGAACATAGAAGACATCATAGCTAGCGCATCCGCCAACTGATTCTCCTCTCTGGGGAAGTGTTCAAAGGTTATCTCCTCGAAGTGTGGGAGCAATGTCAGCACATACTCCTTGTAAGGAATAAGATTCAGGTGTTTCATATCCCACTCGCCTTTGATCTGACTGATCACGAGATCGGAATCTCCGAACACACTCAAGAACTTAATCCTTAGGTCAATAGCTGCTCGAAGGCCCATGATGCATGCTTCATACTCCGCCATATTGTTGGTGTAGTTAAAACATAATCGGGCGATAAATGGAGTATGACATCCTTTAGGAGAGATGATCACGACGCCAATGCCATTACCCAAAGCATTTGAAGCTCCATCAAAATACATAGACCATCGGGATCCTTCCTCAGGTCCTTCATCCGGTCCAGGTTTTTCACAGTCGGTCACCAACATGATGTTCTCATTCGGAAATTCTAAGTTCATGGATTGGTAGTCGTCTACAGCTTGATGTGCCAAATGATCTGCCAACACACTTCCCTTAATTGCTTTTTGGGTCATGTATTGGATGTCATACTCAGTCAAGATCATCTGCCATCTTGCTATTCTTCCGGAAAAGGCAGGCTTCTCGAAGATATACTTGATTGGGTCCATCTTTGATATCAATAGAGTAGTGTGAGTCAGCATATACTGTCTCAGCCGGCGAGCAGCCCATGCCAAAGCGCAACAATTTTTCTCAAGCAACGAGTATCGGGTCTCGCAGTTGGTAAACATTTTTCTAAGGTAGTAAACAGCATTCTCTTTTCGTCCAGACTCGTCATGCTGCCCCAGCATACACCCCATTGAATTATCGAGTACTGTCAAGTATAAAATTAAAGGTCTCCCTTCAACTGGAGGCATCATAATAGGTGGATCTTGGAGATATTCTTTGATCCTTTCGAAAGCGGCCTGACATTCATCATTCCATTTTACCACTTGATCTTTCTTCAGCAGCTTGAAGATTGGTTCACAAGTAGCAGTTAGGTGCGAAATGAATCGGGCAATGTAGTTCATTCGTCCCAAAAATCCTCTGACTTCTTTTTCTGTTTGGGGAGCTGGCATCTCCTGTATAGCCTTCACCTTTGAAGGATCCACTTGAATACCTTTATCACTAACGACGAAACCCAACAGCTTACATGACCTCACCCCAAAGGTGCACTTTTCGGGTTTAACCTCAGCTTATACATCTTCAACCTGTCAAATAGCTTCTGAAGATGGTCAAGATGTTCTTCCTCATTCTGGGACCTTGCAATCACGTCGTCAACGTATACCTCAATCTCATGGTGGATCATGTCGTGGAACAAAGCGACCATGGCGTGCTTATACGTTGCCCCAACATTCTTCAAACCGAAAGGCATGACTTTGTAATAGAAGGTACCCCACTGCGTAACGAAGGTTGTCTTTTCCATATCCTTGGGAGCCATCTTAATCTGATTGTAACTAGAAAAACCATCCATAAAAGAGAAAACCTTATGTTGTGCCGTGTTGTCAACCAGAATGTCTATGTGAGGCAGATGGAAATCGTCCTTAGGACTCGCCCTATTCAGATCCCTATAGTCCATACACATCCGAACCTTACCATCTTTTTTCGGCACCGGAACCACGTTGGAAACCCACTGTGGGTAAGAAGTGACAGCTAGAAAACCGGCATCAAACTGTTTCATAACCTCAGCCTTGATTTTCTCAGACATCTCTGGGCGCATACGATGATCTTTCTGCTTCACTGGAGGACAGTCTTCTTTGGTTGGAAAGCGGTGTACCACGATATCAGTATCCAACCCAGGCATATCTTCATAAGACCAAGGGAAGATCTCAACATAGTCACACAACATCTGTATCAACCGTTGCTTAACACTAGGCTCCAGATTTGCACCTATCTTGACCTCTTTCTTGTCTTCTTCTGTACCCAGATTTACTGTTTCCACTGGCTCTTCATGCGGCTGTATGCCCCTCTCTTCCTGAAGTAACAGTCTAGCAAGTTTCCCAGGCACTTCACAATCATCCTCACCTTCGACCTCGGCTTGGTTGATCGGACATTCAAGTCATAATTGGCAGTAGCAGAGTCGTTATCAATGGGATCCAGAGTGGATGTGGACCTGTATTATGATATGTGAGTGTGTGTAAGATAAATAGCTGTTTTGATAAAGTGTAAGGTAGAAAGAAAAACAAGGAGCGCAAAATTTATAATGCAAGAAAAACATCCAATGCTTTATTGATGATATAAGGAAATGACACATAATAAGCTCTCACAAACAAAGCCACGATGTCTCGGGCAAGGCACCGGGCCATAAAAGTTTCAAATTGTCTATTACAAGTCTCAAAACAAAAGTCTATTACTGTGTAATAAAAGAAACAGGCACAAAGTCCTTTGCCGTCCAATTATCCAAGCCACCGTTGGTAGTCGGGTAAATCCAGATGTCGAAATCTGACTCTTCATCATTATCTTCGATTGCATTCACTCTCGGATTACTGATGCACAGAGGAGGTCTTCCAATTTGCGCACGCCGTACAACCCTTTGAGCTTCTTTTTCAATAATATCCCTGGCATCCTTGAGGGAAGCCATCTTCATTGGAGGTTCGTCAGCAACAATTTCAGTCGACGCCAGAGTTTGGGGGACCTCTTCAAAGTTCTGGCACGAGGTTTCAATGAACTCCCCATCCATCTCCACATACCAGAAGGAGTTAAGGTGGCTTACCATGTATTCCTCCCCACCCTGCACCGTAAAAATCTTACCCTTTACTGGATACTTTAACATTTGATGGAGCGTAGAAGTTACTGCCCCAGCTTTATGAATCTACGGGCGATCCAACTAGCAAGAATAAGATGGTCGAATGTCCATCACATAGAACGTAGACACAAAACTCTAGGAACCAACTTTAACAGGGACATGCACCTCTCCATGTACCATCCTTTTGGACCCGTCAAAGGCCCTAACCACAATATTACTTGGCTTCAGAACCAACCCTTCATAATCCAACTGATCTAATGCTTTCTTGGGTAAAACATTAAAGGAAGACCCAATATCCAGCAGCACGTGGTCCAAAGTAGTGCCCCTGCAATCGACCGAGACGTGAAGAGCATCATTGTGATTCCTTCCTTTGGCAGTTAGATCCGCGTCAGAGAAACCCAACCCATTGTCAGCGGTCAAACTAGCCACACAGTCTTTGAATTGATCACAGATGTTTCCTGCGGCACATGCGCAGTTTTAAGGAAAGCAATTAAAGCCTTAGCATGGGCTTCTGAGCACAACAATAAAGACAACATAGAGATCTTCGACGGGATTTGCCCCAGCTGTTCGACTATGTTATAGTCGCTTTTCTTGATAATCTTCAAGATTTCCTCTATCTCCTGCCTAGAGGTTTTAACAATGACTTTTTTAGGTGCCTCCATCCGGGCAGGCCCACCTGTAACTTCTTTTCCCCGAGTGTCAGATGGCTCGGCGATGGGGGTGATAACTGGAGTGAGAATTGGAATAGCAGCTGAAGTACTGGTGGATGGAATGACAATAGGCTTTCGAACAGTTGGGGGAGAGATCTCAGGAGAGAAGAGTCTTCCGCTTCGGGTGACCTTACTAGACCCGACGATATTTCTAACATAAGTATCAGCCTCTTCAACCTTCAAGTTTTGTTTGATCCCATGATAATACACATCAGCTCCATAGTGCCACGGGACAGCTTTATCCGAGGTGTAAGGGATAGGACCAGGAATAGTAATGATCAATGGAGCAACTCTTGGAGCAGATGTAATCCTAACATGCTTTCTCGAGGAAGCCTTGGAAGGATTGACGGAAATGGTTATTATGGAAACATCTTCAACAGGAATCAACAAAATCAAAGTTTTCACGAACAAGATTTCTTTGTTATCCATCAGGCATTGAACACCTGACTGCAATAAATGGCAACCAGCAGGTAGGATGGAACACAGGTCGTAACCTTCGCCACAAGCCGGAAATAAACCAACCAATAATAGGTTCTTCTTAACGGTCAACAACGGAGTAGAAATGTCTTCCACGGAGGTCACAAACGAATCATCTTCCACGGCATTTACTCCATGCTTGGGCATAGGAGCAGCCATGACATTAGGCTTTTCTGGTGCGTCAAACTCAATTTCCTTAGCTTCAATCAAATCTTGCACTTTATTCCTCAAGGCCTAGCAGTTGTTGGTATCATGCCCTGGGCTATCAGAGTGATAGGCACAGCGGGCGTTCGGATTATATAGTAGAGAGGTGGTACTGGGATTCTTCGGAGCTTCCCTTAGAGTTACCAGTTTAGTCTTCAACAATTGTGGTAAGATTTTAGATAAGGTCATACTGAGCCGAGTGTATTGTCTTTGCAGTCTCTCTACTCTTTGCTGATTGTTGCATTGTGGGACAACAATAGGTCTTGATATTACCACTGCATTCACTGCTTGGCGGCGCTCGGGTCGGCTTTGGCTCCTCGAGCTGTAAACTGCACTAGATTCCTTCTTGAAAGGCTTCTTTTCTGTACTTGATGAAGCACCTTTCTGTGTCTTGCCACTTCTGATACCGGCTTCCACTCTCTCCCCAGTAATAATTAATTCAGTGAACCCAGATGATGAACTACCGATCAAATGATTGAAATATGGACCAGACAAAGTCCCAAGAAACATATCCACCAACTACCTATCAGACAGAGGGGGTTGTACTCTTCTCTCCAGATCTCTCCAATTTTGAGCGTAGTCCTTAAAACCTTCGCTCGCGCCCATAGACATACCCTGAAGTTGAGTACGCGTGGGAGTAAGGTCGGCATTATAATGGTATTGCTTGTAAAAATCAGCAACAAGGTCCTCCCAATTACGGACATTAGCTCCTTCCAGTTGATAGAACCATTCAAGATGAGTCCCTGACAGACTATCTTGAAAGAAATGAACCCAAAGGTTTCTATCAGCAGTGTATGGTTGAATCTTTCTGACGTATGAGCGAAGGTGTAGCTTCGGGCAGGATACCTCGTCATACTTAGAAAAGACAGGAGCTTTAAACTTATGTGGGATCACCACCCCAGATGTCAGTCCCAAATCTCCAAAGTCCAGACCAGGTACCTTCTGAATCTCCATAGCGTTCAGACGGTCTTCAAGTTGCTTATACCTATCCTCAGCAGGAGGGTACTGTTCATCATCAAAATCAGTGTCTTTATCAGAGACCACAGGGCTAGGATCCTTCCTTTCCTCTTGATTCTCTCCTCCTCCAGATGAATGAGATAGATCAAACTCCTCCCGCAACCTATTCCCAAATATGTGACCTATGTTCAGCAGAACCACCTTCTTCTTCTTCTTCCTGTCCCTCAAGATAAGAGTCTTCAAATCTTGTTGACTTTTGGCCAAGTTCAAGAACATCTCCTGGAACTGAGCATTCTGAGCTTGAAGATCCTTAATAGCTTGATCGGTAGATGTTTCAGAAGACATGCTATGCTGAAATAAACAACGAAGAAGATAAGAAACTTGTAAGGGTACCTGTAATGAGGTGCATGGTAATGGAATGCGTATGAAATAATTTCAAAGACTTTGGGAGATTCAATTTGTAAACCAAAATAAAACACACTTTATTAGATAAAACTTGTAACAATGTTTAACAATGCCTTTAAGGCGTTACAAAAGAAATAAACTGAAAAGCAAATCTAAACTAGAAACAATAAAAGACATCAGAAATCCCATGGTCATTTTCCCTTCGTGCTGACATGATCGTTGATTGTCCTTTCATTCTCAAGTTGCCTTATAAGCTTCAAGATCTTCCGTTCCTGCTCATGATACTTCTCTCTGTAGGTATCCCTTTCTTCCTTTAGCTGGATCCAGGATCTCTTCAATGCCCCCATATCAGTAGGCATGTAGGGATGGAGGACTATATAGGGAACCCCTTCTTCATTAGTATGCTCTACAATCACCGACAAAACAG
Organism: Vicia faba; assembly: GCA_948472305.1. Taxonomy (NCBI): domain Eukaryota; kingdom Viridiplantae; phylum Streptophyta; class Magnoliopsida; order Fabales; family Fabaceae; genus Vicia; species Vicia faba. Next base: position 1,233,396,566 of record OX451736.1, read on the forward strand.
CTTCATATGGCATCCCCAGCTTTTGAGCACGGGCTCGAACCCACTGGAGGTAAAGTTGCATCAGGAGAGAAGTATTAAATCCTAGCTCATGTGGGTCAGACCTGTTCACCATGCTCCAAGATCGTATAAATCTGCGGCGATGTCCCTCAATATCCCCCTTTTAGTCAAAGACAATGTATGTAAGAAGCAGCTCATGAGGACCATCTCTCCGAGCTCGTCTAAACTGTCGTAAAGCCAAACAAGGATTATAGGTTATACCCCCTCTAATTCCAAGCAACGGAACATTGGGGTATTCCCCATATTGATCAATGACAGCTACTCTTTCCATATCTTTAGAACTCCAAAGGATATCCGTATGATCAAGGGACATGATTCTGTAAGCCCAACCTACACCTTCCTCATTCTTCAATACAGACTTGGGGAGGTGCGAAATAAACCACCTCGCCAGCAGCGGTGTACAACACATGATAGTTCCCCTTCTCCGCACAGTACGGGTAAAGAGAGCATGTAGAATATCACCTAGAAGAGTAGGCACTGGGTTACGAGACATGAAGATCTTGATTGCATCCACATCTATGAAAGAATATGGATTTGGGAAGAGAACCAAGCCGTAGATGAGGAGAGCCAGGATGTCTTCAAATGCTTGAAAGTCCAAACTATCCCAGAACTGTTGAGCTTAATCCATTAGAAACTTAGCCAAGAAACCTTTAACCCCACTCCGAGTCTCCCAGTTAGATACTGCATCAACCCTTTTTAGGTGTAGGGATGAAGCAATATCCTCTGGCCTAGGAACCTCCTCCAAACTTGTAAAAGGTGTTTGCTCGAGAATGGATATACCCAGTAAATCAGAAAACTCCTCCAAAGTAGGGACTAGCTGGTAGTCCGGGAAGATGAAACAGTGATGCAACGAATCAAATAACTAGAACAACACGCTCATCATTTACTCATCCAACTTTGAAGTGACCGGGCTAAGGAGATGACCATGTCTTCTAACAAAGGAATAAGTATCAGGAACTTTTGAAACTAACTCTCTGAGCTAAGAAGGGATTTGCACGAAGTTGACTTGAATGGTATTTCTGCGCATAGAAGCCATAATCTGCAAAACAGCAGAAATATGAATCCCCTCGGTCTTTGAAATGGTTAGTCTAATGAAATATGCATGCTATGTCATGATGCATGATGTCATGATAAAACACACAACATGTATAATAGGTATCAAACATGGTAAAGGCAAACAAGTCACATAATAGCCCTTGAGTTTAGGCTTGCATGGAGTCTAGGTACTACCCTCTTGATGTTCAGTTGGTTCAACCTGTCCTAATAATAGTAACCGGGTTCTAGAGGTTCTCAATATCACTGACCATCCTCCATCGGTCTTAGTTTCAGCTCACACAATCTTTTCTTGCGTCCGGAACCATCTCGAGAGTATGATCTCAATGAGTGTAGCATCGAGTATCAACCAGTTCCCATCTCTACACCGAGACCGGCTATCTCACTACTTCCTATGGCCAAGTTGGTCAATTATAGGTTCTAAGGTCAGTTGATGCTTAACGACCCATATAGCAGCCCTGTATTCTCCTTGTTCCTCCACAAGGGATACCGGTACCAACTAATGTGCCACATCAACGTAGCTACTGCTTCAACCGTATCGGTATACACCGTACAGTTCCCTCACAGTTTATTGCTATTTACCTAAAAGGTGTCCCCAGATCTGGGTTAGGATCTATAGTAACTCCGATACAAAGCCCGCAAAGATAAAGCAATAAAATCAAACAATAGAAAACAATATGATGAACTAATCCTAAGGTACACCCCACTTATTAACTCCCCAACAGAGTCGCCAATTCTGTGATACGGTGGCCAGAACCGGGACTATTTTTTAGGAATGCTGGTTTGCATTTGGCATTTGTGTTCGCAAAATGTCGCGGTAAGCAAGTGTCGCCACCGACTTTTATTTTATCAAACAAGGAAAGGAAAAAAGCACAGAAAATTTCCTTTTTCGAGATTTTCTGAGTACGGGGGGTAGATTATAGAAAGGTAAGGTATTAGCACCCTTTCTATCCGTAGTTATCTACAGGCTCTCAGGTACTTGCTCATCATTTTCAAAATTGCTTCTTTGTGTGTTGGTGTGATTTGAAAAGTTTTTGTTTTGACTTCGATTTATCTCTTGCTTCTGTCTTCAAGAGTGTTACGAAGTGTTTTTGAAAACTTTGTTTAAAAAGAGTGTAAGTGTGAAAAAGTTTGTTTGGATTGAGCAAGTACTTAAGAACTAATCTACCTACTCGAAAAAAAGAATCGTTCTATGTTTGTTTCCTTTAGATAGCGCTATCCCACTATTAGTGAGTAGGTAGCACCGTCGTTGGAGTTTGAGGGTCAATTCGAAAGGGACGTACGGTCACTAAAGCAATGCTTGGATGTCTTAGTAGTAACCCTAATGTCTTAGATTAATTATCCGAGGCAACAATTCTGAGGCGACCATTCCAAGGCAACTTTGATCTTTGAGACAAAGGGACGACCACTAAAACATCCTATACTCAATGACCGTTTACCGAAGGCAACCGAAGTGGGAGTGTACCCTAGGAGTGTGCATGTGCAAGTGATTCAATTTCAAGTTATTATCTTTGCACATTTTTAGGATTATCTAACTGTTTTAAAGTTAATCATACATTCTTGCCATGCATCCTAATATCATACATCTAACAGTTTAAAATTTTGCGATATTTAAAGTGTGGAAATTAAACTACGCTATTACAAGGCTTCGGGTATTTACATAGTCAAAAACAAACCCTTAAAAATAAAGCGGTAAATGAAAATAAAAGACCTAATTAACTATTACAACTTGTGAGCAATTACATTGATAGGATAAAAATAAATAATAAAACGCGCGCGAGGAAAATTAGATCGGGAGCGAACTAGGGTTTTGACCCTTTCTAATCCTAATTAAAAGAAAAATTATTTTTGTTGTTTTTAATTATTTTTAAGAAAAAAAGAATTAGGTTTTTAAATTAAATACAAAAATAATTAGTGATTAAATTAATTAATGAAAATAAATAAATGGCCTATTTTTGTGTTTTTGGTTATTTTAAGAAAAAGAAAATATAATTAAGTTAAAACCCTAATTGTTCTAATTAATTTTAATTTATTTAAAAAATAATTAAAGTTACCTAACATTACATAACCTAATTAAATTAATTAATTTTTTGGCAAAAAATAAAATCTAAACCTAATTTGATGAAAAGTTGATTTTATATGAATTTTTGATTGGTTGAAAAAAAGAAATTACTTTAGCATTGAAAAAGGATAATAATATTAATAAAAAAGTAAAAGAAATAACCCAAGGGCCCACTGCCAGCGGCTCTGATCAGAGGATAATGATCCAGAAGATGATGGTGGTCCAGAGGATGAAGGTCTAGAAGATAACAGTGGTCCAGAGGATGAAGGTCCAGAAGATGACGGTCCAGAGGATGGTGATACTGGGCCTACTCCTGGCTGTTGGATCCAACAAATTGTGACCGTTAGAATATGGGGTGCGCTGGATCTGGCTGAGACTGATGGATCCAGAGGATAATCTCCAGCAGATGTAGATGCTGGATCTGGTGAAAACAAAGGGGAAAGGTGCCAGAGGATCACGCCTGGGATCAAACCCAGAATCATAAATTTATGACTTCCTTTTTCTGTCTTACTGCATTAGGTGTTAGTTTAATAATACAGCAGAATAATGAATCATATCAGAACTATGGGTTTCTGGCCAGAACAAAATGCACCAGAATTTAAACCGGCCAGTAAAGTGGTGACACGCTATCGTCTTCTTCCCTGGATCCGTCGTTTAAAACTCATAACTTTTACCTACGGACATGGCACTGTAGCTGTAACCCTGTACATCTCAGAAATCACATACAAGCAATGTAAATAAAATTCAAGACCATGGATCAACTGGGTTTGATCTGCTGATCACAATGGCCTCTTCCATTTAGGCCAATTTCACCTGCACGTGGAAACCCTAAAACGAACCAAGAAAACCTAACAATGGCAAATCTTGATACAGTCTATAAAAATGCAATTGAATATTATAGATAGTTTCCAAATGTCTTTAGGATCATGAATATATGATTGTTTCATGCTATCAATGCCAAATTTATGCAATTCGATTTCAAAAATTCATCAAAGTAATGGCTGACTTACAGTGGGTTTCAAGGCTTGAAATTGCTTGTTCTTGGTTGGTTTTGCTTGCTGAAGATCCCATGAAGTGAATGGGATGGTCAGGAGGGCCTGTAATTGCTTGCAACTAGGAATTCGATTCAACACTTTTTCTTGTTTTTTTCAAGTTTGGTTCTGGTTGCTGCGCCTCTTTCTAGCCTTCTTTTTGGTCTGCAATGGTTCAATATATATCAAGGACTGCATTATGGTTCCAAAACTGATCTCAATCTCCCTCCATCAATGTCTTTGATTTGTATTTGATTCACTTTGAATATCTTTCTAAAATTAGGAAAATTCAATCTTTTTGTGCACACAAAACCTTGGCACGAATTCAACCTTAGGCTAGCTGGATGTAGGACCTGAAATAAGCACAAGATCTTTGAATTTCAATGTTTTGGATTTTCTATTATTTGTTTTGATTTAAAACGATTTAATTCAAATAAAAATCAAAATAAATAATAAAAACATTATAATGAAAATTGGGAAGGGCTAGGGCTCGTGGACCATGTTGCAAACTCAAAACAAGTGCAAAAGATTAGGCCCATTTGGCAAAATTGAAGTTTTAGGCATAGTTGACTTTTGACAATTTTGCAAAAAAAGGTCAACTTCACCAATGTATAACTTCCTCAATTTTGACTCTTTGAAAGTGTTCTTGGACTTTTTAGAAATCTTTAGATGTCCTCTAAGCAAACCTTTTGGTCCCATATCAATTTGGTATTCCATGCTCATGTATGAAGCTTTTACAAAAAAGGTATTTTTGTTGACTTTTCAAAATGACCTATAATGTCCAAATTCATAACTTCTTGTGAGTGCATATTTTGAACTTGGGATCTGAATATGGATTGTAGAGAATGGCATCCTATTCAAAATAAGCTTTGGATGGGTCATTTACCATAAAGTATGAGAAAGTTATGCTTGGTCAAAGTTGAGTTGACTTTTCCTGCAAAAACCTAATTTAGCAACTTTTGGTTCTTGATGAATTGTGAGCAATCCTTGATGAATCATGATCAACCCTTGATCAAATGATGAAATATACTTCAAAATGAGGATGTTGACCAAAAATCTTGAAGTTTGACTGAATGTGGGCCACAGTTGACTTTTGCCCTAACACGGTCGATTTTTAGGCCTTTGAGCAATTGACTGAGCAAACTTCTTCTGCAAGGCTTGAAACTTGACATGGATGATCTTGAGAACATATTAGGACAATGGTGAGCATTTGGGACCCCTTGGACTCAAGTATCTTGATGCAACATGAAACCCTAATTTGAGGTAGACTGCATTAGGAGGGAGCTTGTCTGGTCAACCCTTGGACTTCCTTGAGCAATTTGAGAATCTATTATGAAATGTATTGAGAAATATGGGAGGGCAAATTTTGGGGTACAACAACATGGAAATAAACTCATGAACCCATGGAGAAACTTGCTGAATCTCATTGCCTTTACCTACATGAGTAAAAATCAACATAAACCAACATTGCATTTTATTAATTAAAACAAGAAATCCAGACAAAAATATTCATGATCACAAAAGAACACAAGTCAAGGTGCTTGGTGATTCCTAAAAGAGAAAAGATAAATATAGGGAGGGGAACCAAGAATCCTAATGTGATCTTGTTGTGATGAAATCAACATGGTATGATGAGGGGATCTTGGGGGCAAAATTTGGGGTACAACAGCTGCCCTTATTTAAGGTTCTTTTATCCGGAGATACGTATGTTGAAAATTTTCGTGTCGACGCGATCGAAGAAAATTAAATATAAAACAAACCCTATTTTTGGCATTAAGATGCCATGCAGTGCTTATGAGCATGAGTGCATATGAACGAAATTAAGGCGACGCAAAACACCACTTGGGGTGTAGCAAAGAAAATACATAAACAAAAGAGAAACCCGACCAGGAAAATAAATCAGAGGTGGATCAAAAGACCTGACTTAGAGGATGGAAAAAAGTCAAAGGATACACAAACTTCTACTGAAGGCGAAACTTCCAACGTTCACTGAAGGTAGTGAGAAGAAAGAAATAACAACACTGACGTTTACTGACGGTGATCTACCAACGTTTACTGAAGGTAGAGAGAAAGAATCATCGATGTTCACTAACGATGAACTACCAACTTTAACTGAAGGTAGAAGGAAAAGAAATATCATAGCATCACCGTTCACTGATGATGAACTACCAACCTTCACTAAAGGTAGCAAAAAGATAATAATCACCAACTTTCACTGATGGTGACCTACCAACTTTCACTGAAGGTAGATAGAAAATATATCATAGCATCGCCGTTCATTGACGATGAACTACCAACACTCACTGAAGGTAGCAAAAAGATTACAATCACCAACTTTCACTGAAGGTAGAGAGAAAATATATCATAGCATCACCGCTCACTGATGATGAACTACTAACATTCACCGAAGGTAGCAAAAAGATAACAATCACCAACTTTCACTGAAGGTGACCTACCAACTTTCACTGAAGGTAGAGAGAAAATATATTATAACATCTCTGTTCACTGACGATGAACTACCAACATTCACTGAAGGTAGAAAAAAGATAACAATCACCAACTTTCACTGATGCTGACCTACCAACTTTCACTGAAGGTAGAAAGATAATATATAAGTTTCCCCAAAATTCTGGCATTTCACCTAGAACGGGTCTTAACTTCTTTTTTAACCAAAGCATTCTGTTTGGAAAGGGTAATATATAAGCTGTCTCAAATAAAGAGACTACCACTTATAAAGACTTCACAATGAATTGTCTCTGTGATATCGAAAGATTTGCCATCCACTGGAGTAATTTGGGGAATGGGCTGCAAACTATCTACTCATAGAGAAGATAGAAAAAAAACAGTTACGGAGAAGTATAGGTTACTCAAATAAAGAGACCTGCTACTGGCTGTCATGGAGGATTGTAAAAATAGACTTTTCGGGGAAAGAAATATGACTTCCTGGGGAAATACCAATATATTCTTGCTTGAGGAGATAAAGGTCTTCTCATGCAAAATAAATGCACATGCACATTCTCAAACCAATGCTCGAAGCTTGCGGAAATCCAAAGTAACAATATTGCCGAGGATAAAAAATTCTAACTAGAAATAAACTGGAATGAGACAGTCGTCCAAAATACATCCCTTTAGAAATAAACTCGGGAGGGAAACCCGAATCATCCAGACAAAGAGTTGTACAAGAAGACTGAAGTGAAAATCTTCCACAAGGGATAACTCAGTGGGGAAGTTGAAAGAATATACGCTTTCTTCTTAAGGCCAACACTCTATTGAAGAGAGGATAACATAACATCTAAAAAACAGGGTAATATGTCAACACAAAAATTAACGAATGTGAATGAGCGGTGATTTGCCAATTTCTGTTATGCATGATGTGTGTATGAATGTATGAGTGTTTACATATGCTGAAAAAATAGATATATAACACTGGGACTAAACTGGAAAAACTAACTCGGACACAATCAACACTCGACCAAAATACATCCAAGATGAACAATCCAAGAAAAAGTAATCGCCAATTGAGGAAACAAAACCTACTACCTGGTTTAACTTTATTAGGGAGAAACGAAATTCAGTAGTAAACAAAACATAGAGACTAAACAACACATATATAGGGATACAACATCCTCTCCCAGGTCTTTACCAGGGAATAACACTCAGACTTCAACGGGAAATCAAATATTTTCAAAAGTAACACTTTTACTGGGGATTTTGAAAAATCAATTTCAAGTAGACCAGACAGTCATCAAATCATCAAAACATTCACTGCGGAATTCAGGACCATTTTGAAAGAGGAAACACACAAACTTTGTTAAGGCGCATAATGTCCTATCATCAATCCATTAACTGGGGATTTCGCACTTACTCCACTAGGGAGGTTAACACCACATTCTCAAAGGAAAACCAATATAAGTTCTTTAATAGAGAAACTGGAGACCTGCGTTCTTCAAGAGTGATTATTGTACCAACTTCTCTGGGAAGAAAGAACCTCTATTAAATAAACGAAAATTTTTACTGGAGGAGTCTGGGATAGAATCTTCATATCATGAAAACTTGGAAAAGAGGAGAAATGAACCACAACTTGACTGGGGACACTGGTGTCACAAATCCAATACAGCGAGAACATCCTGAGAAAAACTTCCCCGAGAAACAAAACTTCTCAAAACAACTGGAGTCCATCCACTCCTATGATCACCACTTTTGTTTTCCTCTTGCGTCATAAATTTTAAGGTAACAGTAAATTGTAAATTCTTTTTGAAAATCAATTTTGTTATTTAATCTTTTCTCTTTGAAAGTTATTATCAATAATAAATGGATTCTTTGCAAGTTAAATAAAATAAGAACTACAAAGAATTGAGTAAAAGTTAAAATTTCATTAATATAATGGTAGTCTGCAAATGGCGAGACTCCATGGATGATTACAAAGTTCGGAAAATGGTAATATATAATGGAAAAGATACATTAGGATACAATGACCACTATCCCCTCTAACAACTTTTGAAATTCTGAGCAGCAGCTTTTGTTGAAGTATGATGAGGATCCAAGAAGATTGTTGCTCCAACGATCAAGTCTTGTCTGATGTAGTTACTTTCCAAGAAAGCCCCTAACTTTTGTCGCAGCTGCCCTTGCGGGTTTTCAACTTAGTGGGAATTTTATGCTGTTTATGTCTCTAGTTTTGCCTAGACCGCCCTTTAGGGTTTTCGGCCTACCGAGACGCTCTTTTTTGCCTAAGCCTCCCTTTCGGGGTTTCAACTTAGCGAGCTGTTCTTTTATTTATTTAGGCGAAGTATTTCTTGACTGCATCAGCATTCATGGGACGTGGGAACTCGTCGCCATCCATAGTTTCAATAATTAATGCACCGCCAGAGAAGGCTTTCTTGACAACATATGGGCCTTCAAAATTGGGAGTCCACTTGCCCCTAGAATCAGCATTGAAAGACACGATCTTCCTGAGCACGAGGTCGCCTTCTCTGAATTCAGGAGGTTTGACCTTTTTTATCAAAAGCTTTCTTTATTATCTTCTGATATAACTGTCCATGACACAAAGCTGTCATTCTCTTTTCTTCGATCAAATTCAATTTGTCAAACCTATTCTGGACCCATTCAGCCTCTGACAACTTGGTTTCCATTATCACACGCAAAGAGGGAATCTCAACCTCAATTGGGAGCACCGCTTCCATTCCATACACAAGGGAGAATGAATTTGATCCTGATGAAGTGTGGACAGATGTTCGATATCCATGCAAAGAAAAATACAACATTTCATGCCAATCTTTATAAGTAACAACCATCTTCTGGATAATCTTCTTGATATATTAATTCCCTTTTCGAGTAGGTAGATGGTTCTTAAGTACTTGCTCCTTTTAAAACAAAACAAAACTTTTCGCACTTACACTCCTTTCAAACAAAAAAAAACTCTTTTCAAACCCACAAACACAAAGAAAAGCAAGCTTTTGAAAACGCAATGAGCAAGTACCTAAGAGCCCGTGGATAACCACGGATAGAAAGGGTGCTAACACCTTCCCTTTCTATAATCTACCTCCCGAACCCGAGAAACATCTCGAAAAAGGAATTTTTCTGTGCTTTTGTCCTTTCCTTGTTGGATAAAATAAAAGACGATGGTGACTCTTGCTTACCACGACATTTTGCGAAAACAAACGCAAAACGCGAACCAGCATTCCAAAACAGTCAGTTCTTCCCACCGTATCACAGAACTGGCGACTCTGCTGGGGAATATTAATAAGTGGGGTGTACCTTAGGATTAGATCATTGTGTTTTCAATTGCTTGCTTTGCATGATTTATATTTGTGGGCTTGTATCGGAGTTCTATAGATCCTAACTCGGATCTGGGGGATACCCTTTAGGTAAGTAGAAATAAACTGTGAGGGAATTGTACGACGTAGACCGATACGGTTGAAGCAGTAGCTACGTTGGTGTGGCACTTTAGTATGTACTGATATCTCTTGTGGCGCAACGAGGAGAATATGGGTCTGCTAAGGGGTCATTAAGTACCAACTGACCTTAGAACCTTTAAATTGACCAACTTTGCCATAGAACAATAGCAGTATGCTACACTCATTAAGACTAAACTCTCGCGATGATTCCGGCCACAAGAAAATGATGCTAAATTGGAATTATGATCGATCGAGGGTAGTCAATGATATTGAGATCCTCTAGAACCCATTTACTATTTTTAGGACAGGTTTAAACCAACTAAACTGAAAGAGGGTAATACCTAAACTCCATGCCAGCCTAAACTTAAGGCTATATGTGTGACTTGTGTGCCTTCAAACTTGAACTACTTGCACATTCTTGTTATCTGACAACATGAGTTCCTTGCAGGTTTTGTTTACAGTCCTTATCCAATAATTTGGATTTATTGCATGGTTTACTTACATCACCTCACACTTTTGCTTAAACGCATAGCATACACATCATAACATCATGCCTTAACATTTCCTTAACCATTTCAAGGATCTCAAGGGTCTGTGATGCAGGTTATGGTAAATCGAAGGTCTAGCAAGGGGCAAAGGGATTTATCTTCCTCTAGCCAAGGTTGTCTAGAAATCAAAACACGATAATTTGAGTCAGGGGCTATGACCCCCTCGATATGGTGAGCTTGACTCTTGAAGAAGGACTCTCAACAACATGGAGTTTCTTCAATCAAAGCTGCAAAATTCAAATTCTAACAAGTTTCTTGTTTATCCCGAGAGATTCTTGAAAACATGCATCCACATAACATGCATCCACATCATGACAGGTTTTCCCTTTCAAGTTTCCTTATTCTCATACTATTTATTTCAGTAGAGATGGCCCTAGAGAGAACTGTTGAAGATATCCAGGCTCAAAACGCTCAACTTCAAGAAATGTTCTTGAACCTATCCCAGGGGCAGGAAGAAATAAAAGCTCTCCTCACAAGGGGCTTAGTCCTAGGGAATCCAGGCGGCATCAGGAATGATCAGTTGGAAGGGCTACAAATTGAGTTGGCAACAATGAAGATCCAGATGATGGGACAGTTGGTGGGCCAGATGGCTCTCATTCAAGACCTGGCTCAAAGACAAGAAGAGCTCAGGGTCCTCGTCAACAAACTAGGTCAAAATAACCAAGTGGGGCAAACAACTAGGGTTGAAGATCAAGTCATCATTCAACCTCCTTTGAGATAAGAAGACAAGGGAAAAGCTCCCCAGCTTGCTTCAGGGTCATAAGCCCAGCAACAACCTCGCCAGCGTCAACGGGGTAATCGGCGTAAGCAAAATACATCTGGAAGACATTTCTGAGACTGATATACCATCATCTCTAATACTGAAACGCTAGTTGGAGGTCAATCTGATTCCTTTAAAGGATCCTCTCCGGAATCCCAATACCTCTGCTCCTGGCTATCACCCCGATGCATTTTGTGTATACCACTCCTATAGTCCTGGACATGACACCGACGACTGTTGGGCTTTGAAAAACAAGATCCAAGACTTGATTGACAGAAGAGTGTTGGAATTGATGCCGGATGGCGAGATGAAAATCTTTCGCTGAGGGTTCTCTACCTAAAATGACTAGTTCGAACTAAGAGGCTTTTGCTCATTAGAATTTTCAAGCTGTAATTTTCTTTTGACTGTTAGAACATTTATTCATGTCAAACTTTATTACTTTACCAATGCATTGCATATGTCTGTTTTGAATCAATCCATTCGTATTTCACTATATTCAAATTGCTTTCATTTTTTGTGATGATCAACTCTCGATTAAAAAAAATTCTAAGCCTTTAGAGGGAGGATGACGACAATGATATCAAAATCTCTATAGTATGCTTTTGAACAGACCCCGCTGACGAGGTACAAGCATTATTTCAAATCCTAAACAGTGGAGTTATAAGGAAGATAATCCCTAGTCAACCCCTTTGAGCCAAAGAAGTTGGAGTTTTTATTTTCACATATTAAAACCCTTAATTACAACCCGGGGCAGTGTAGTTTTCTCATTTGATCCAGGTGCACAATGAATGGCATCAAAGAAGTCCTTCCGAAACAAAAGATGGTGTTGGTTCCGTATAATCGTAAGGACAGACAGTCATTATCTCTCAAAAGAAAAGCCTAATAAGTCAAAACTTGTGAAGGAGACTTAAGAAAAACTGGGGCATCCTGCTGACTGTAATCACAAAAAGAAACAGTTCAGGCAAAAAACATGGATAATAAAAACCAAAAAGAAAGAGATCTTACAAACTCTCTACAAAAATGACTGCTTGTTCAAAATAAACTGTCAGTATCTGAACCATCACTGGAATATCAGAGCAAAGACTCAAACAGGATCTAAATGCACGGTTAGATGAGTTTAGGATTGAAGAACATCACGAAGAGCGGGTGGGTAGAAATAAATTTTGAGCCTTTTCCTTTGTTTCTTAAACCGTGAACCAGGCCACGTTATAACCCTTAAAAAGTCCTAGCTAAAGCATGGGTTAGTCCGAAAGCATACTGTTACAAAGGTATCCTGACTCCTGTAGGGCTTGCTATAAATCCTGAGTTGACATCACATTTTACAAAAAAATTTCCTGTTTTACTGGAAAAATGCATTTTCAAAAACTTCAAGAGAGACATAAGCTTTGCATTCTTAAAATAACATTGTTTGCATATGACTATTTGTTCAAAAAGCAGAGAAGTTAGCACAAAGAATATCTAGTGAACAAAAACCTTCTCAATAAAAAGGATCACCTCATGTGGAAAAACACTTCCAATCAAGGGGAACAGCATTATCATTGTCCATCATCCGGGGCAGTCAAGTCAAGATTCAAGGAATCTCTCAAAATGCCAAATAGCCAGGGGCAAATCTCCATCTGAATCAATTGGGGCATTGGACATGAATTCCAGCAACGAATCTTGCATTATCAAACGAAGATCTTCTGGTAGTATGGGAACACGACACTACCGATAGTGACAACTCCTTACACTTTGAGAGCGTGGACATAGTAAAAAAGTACTACACATAATCAAAGACCCGCTAGGTTGACTAGCCTAGGCAAAAATAAGGGCTTCCCGACGAACCAAAAGGGTTCAGGCAAAAATTAGGGATGAGAATCAAAAATTGTACACCCGGAAAGTCGAAAACCTGAAAAGGCGGCTAGGGCAAAAAAGGGTATCCCGGTGGACTGAAAACATGAAAGGGCGGTCCAGGAAAAAATTAGAGATCAAAGCGTACGACTATGTCTCGTCATCTTGTCACTGGCCTACCAAAAGAAGACTTGTCATTTTGACCGAAAGATACCAAGCACCTCATAGGGGGGGATAATACTCGATCCACAGGGCCTCCGCAGGCACCTTCTCCTGCAGAAACAGGGGAAATAAGAATTGTCCGAACTGTATGGTTACTTTGTCCACCAGGTACAAGGTAAATTCATTTGAAGAATATGACCAAAGTACTTTCACTCCCCGCAGAGTAAGAAAGTAACAGTAGCTCCCCCAGCTGAGCCTTGCAACTATGGATGAACCAGCAATACTCTCCCCAAGCAGAGTTAGTCTACCATCAGCCCTAAAAAGGCTTGGTATCCCTAGAAGGTCTTAATATTCCCAGGAGGAGTATAAGAATATTCTCCAGCAAGTATAAGAGTATCCCCGACAGTCTTAAAATTCCTCCACGGAATATAAGAATGTTCCCCGGCAGCATACAAAGGTACCCCCAGTGGAGTCAAATTTCCCAGCACGGTCTGAAAAATCTTCCCCAACGGAGTTGAATCATCATCCCCAGTAGACTCTGGAAGCTTATCCCCTGCAGAGTACAAAATAAATCTCCCCAGCCAAATTCAGAGGAGTATCCCCACAAGAGTCTAACAGGATTATCTCCAGCAATTTGCAACTGAAAGATCGTCCCCAGCGAAGTTATTTCCTTTCACAAGCAGGTATTCAATCCTCAACAGATTCAATATCACCAGCAACGGTAATCCATCCCCAGCGGAGCTTATCAGCGGAATCCCCAGCGGAGTTTATCGTTAAAATCTTCAGCAAAATATCTATCCCCACAGAGTAATTCCCCACAGAGTAATCTCTTCATCAGTTTATTCCCCAACATAGTTCTTTTCTCCTGCAGGCTTATTCTCACAATCACCTTCGTTCACCACCCCCAGCGGAAACGAAGAATTCAACTTTACTCTCCAGCAGCTATCCGGGATATATTTTCCCCAGCTAAAACATCACATTTTCATACATCATGATACATGCATATACGCATCATACCATACAATCTCATTTATGTTGAGAACAAAATTGCTTGATATATATCATGCATTGCATACGACTGACCTTTACCTTTCAGGAAAGATATAGTTAAAGTTCTCAGCTACGTCGAAGACCTGACCGGTTCTTAAATCTCAATTGAATTATCCTCGGTTGAATTTCAGATAAGGTTCTCAATCTCGACAGTTTCCCTACGTCATAGTGTGGACGAGTACTATAACCTCAACGATATACTACATTGAATACTAGTCAGTTCCTAGATCTTGATGTTTTCCTCCGTCATAGTGTGGACGAGTTCTCTAATTTCAACGGTATACTACGTTGAAGACCAGACAGTTCCTAGATCTTGATAAAGATGTTTCCCTACGTCATAGTGTGGACGAGTACTATAACCTCAACGGTATACTATGTTGAGCACTAGTCAGTTCCTAGATCTTGATGTTTTCCTTCGTCATAGTGTGGACGAGTTCTCTAATTTCAACGGTATACTACGTTGAAGACCAGACAGTTCCTAGATCTTGATGAAGATGTTTCCCTACGTCATAGTGTGGACGAGTGCTATAACATCAACCGTATACTACGTTGAGCACTAGTCAGTTCCTAGATCTTGATGTTTTCCTCTGTCATAGTGTGGACAAGTTCTCTAATTTCAACGGTATACTACGTTGAAGACCAGACAGTTCCTAGATCTTGATGAAGATGTTTCCCTATGTCATAGTGTAGACGAGTGCTATAACCTCAACGGTATACTACGTTGAGCACTAGTCAGTTCCTAGATCTTGATGTTTTCCTCCTTCATAGTGTGGACGAGTTCTCTAATTTCAATGGTATACTACGTTGACGACCAGACAGTTCCTAGATCTTGATGAAGATGTTTCCCTACGTCATAGTGTGGACGAGTGCTATAACCTCAAGGGTATACTACGTTGAGCACTAGTCAGTTCCTAGATCTTGATGTTTTCCTCCGTCATAGTGTGTACGAGTTCTCTAATTTCAACGGTATACTACGTTGAAGACCAGACAGTTCCTAGATCTTGATGAAGATGTTTCCCTACGTCATAGTATGGACGAGTGCTATAACCTCAACGGTATACTATGTTGAGCACTAGTCAGTTCCTAGATCTTGATGTTTTCCTCCGTCATACTGTGGACAAGTTCTCTAATTTCAACGGTATACTACATTGGCAACTAGACAGTTCCTAGATCTTGATGAAGATGTTTCCCTACGTCATAGTGTGGACGAGTGCTATAACCTCAACGATATACTACGTTGAGCACTAGTCAGTTCCTAGATCTTGATGTTTTCCTCCGTCATAGTGTGGACGAGTTCTCTAATATCAACGGTATACTACGTTGAAGACCAGACAGTTCCTAGATCTTGATGAAGATGTTTCCCTACGTCATAGTGTGGACGAGTGATATAACCTCAATGGTATACTTTGTTGAGCACAAGTCAGTTCCTAGATCTTGATGTTTACCTCCGTCATAGTGTGGACAAGTTCTCTAATTTCAACGGTATACTACGTTAAAGACCAGAAAGTTCCTAGATCTTGATGAAGATGTTTCCCTACATCATAGTGTAGACGAGTGTTATAACCTCAACGGTATACTACGTTGAGCACTAGTCAGTTCCTAGATCTTGATGTTTTCCTCCTTCATAGTGTGGACGAGTTCTCTAATTTCAATGGTATACTACGTTGACGACCAGACAGTTCCTAGATCTTGATGAAGATGTTTCCCTACGTCATAGTGTGGACGAGTGCTATAACCTCAAGGGTATACTACGTTGAGCACTAGTCAGTTCCTAGATCTTGATGTTTTCCTCCGTCATAGTGTGGATGAGTTCTCTAATTTCAACGGTATACTACATTGAAGACCAGACAGTTCCTAGATCTTGATGAAGATGTTTCCCTACGTCATAGTGTGGACGAGTGCTATAACCTCAACGGTATACTATGTTGAGCACTAGTCAGTTCCTAGATCTTGATGTTTTCCTCCGTCATACTGTGGACAAGTTCTCTAATTTCAACGGTATACTACGTTGGCAACTAGACAGTTCCTAGATCTTGATGAAGATGTTTCCCTATGTCATAGTGTGGACGAGTGCTATAACCTCAACGGTATACTACGTTGAGCACTAGTCAGTTCCTAGATCTTGATGTTTTCCTCCGTCATAGTGTGTACGAGTTCTCTAATTTCAACGGTATACTACGTTGAAGACCAGACAGTTCCTAGATCTTGATGAAGATGTTTCCCTATGTCATAGTGTGGACGAGTGCTATAACCTTAATGGTATACTTCGTTGAGCACTAGTCAGTTCCTAGATCTTGATGTTTTCCTCCGTCATAGTGTGGACAAGTTCTCTAATTTCAACGGTATACTACGTTGAAGACCAGAAAGTTCCTAGATCTTGATGAAGATGTTTCCCTACGTCATAGTGTAAACGAGAGATATAACCTCAACGGTATACTACGTTGAGCACTAGTCAGTTCCTAGATCTTGATGCTTTCCTCCGTCAAAGTGTGGACGAGTTCTACAATCTCAACGGTATATTACGTTGAATACTGGACAGTTCCTAGATCTTGACGAAGATGTTTCCCCCCAATAGAATTATGGACAAGTTCTTAAGACTCAGCCGAGGCATTCTCTCAGTTGAAGTACAGGCAAGTTCCTAAATCTCAAACACAAGTTAGACTTCCCCAGCGGAATCTTCTACAAACAACATGTATGTAAGTTCTCGCTAAGGAATCTCTTATGCGATCGAAGCTCCTACAGATGGCATCTGTAAGCCTATCCTCCTACCAACAATCTCCAAATGTCATCTATAAGCCCATTCCCGACATCATAATGCTGATACCACTTCATGCGAGTGCAAATTTCTGGGCACTCTAGTGTTCAATCATCTTCCACCTTCGGATCACGAAAGGCCAGAAAGCTAATCTATATCCTCAGGTTTAAGAAGATTGAACAGGGGAAACTGGTGTACCCCAAAATTTGCCCTCCCATATTTCCCAAGACATTTCAAGAATAACTCCCAAGTTGCTCAAGATAGCTCAAGAGTTGGACAGTCAAATCACCTCCTAAGGCAGTCAATCTCAAATTAGGGTTTTGTGTTGCATCAAGGTCCTTGCATAAAAATGGCCTCAAGTGCTCCCCAATGTGCTAATATGCTCTCAAGTTCATCCATGTCAAATTTCAAGCCTTGCAGAGAAAGTTTGGTCAGTCAATTGCCCAAGAGGCCCAAAAAGCGACTGTGCTAGAGCAAAAGTCAACTGTGACCTACAAATAATGAAACCTCAATATTTTTTGTCAACATTCTCATTTTGAAGGATAATTCATCATTTGATCAAGGTTTGATCATGATTCATCAAGGATTTCTCAAAATTCATCAAGATTCAAAAGTTGCTAAATCAGGGTTTTGTAGGAAAAGTCAACTCAACTTTGACCAAGAATAACTTTCTCATATTTTATGAGAAATGACCCATCCAAAGCTCATTTTGAATAGGATGAAGTTACCTACAATCCATATTCACACCCCAAGATCAAGAAATGCACTCACAAGAAGTTACAAATTTGGACATTATAGGTCATTTTTGAAAGTCAACAAAAATACCTTTTTTGCCAAAGCTTATAACTTGAGCATGGAATATCAAAATGAGATGAAACAAAAAGGGTTGGTTAGAGGACATATCAAGGTTTCTAAAAAGGACAATAACACTTCCAAAAGTTCAAAATTGAAGAAGTTATACATTGTTGAAGTTGGGCATTTTTCCAAAATTGCCAAAAGTCAACTATCCCCAAAACTCCAATTTTTGACAAAAGGGCCCACTTTTTCCACTAGATTTTATCTTGTCACACCACACACGTGTCCTATCTTCAATTTCATGACCAATTATTA
The DNA here is from genome assembly GCA_948472305.1 of Vicia faba. Classification (NCBI taxonomy): domain Eukaryota; kingdom Viridiplantae; phylum Streptophyta; class Magnoliopsida; order Fabales; family Fabaceae; genus Vicia; species Vicia faba. Next base: position 1,233,414,878 of record OX451736.1, read on the forward strand.
ATTTTTCTATTTTATTTGATTTTTATTGATTTAATTCATTTTTAATCAATTTAAATCAAAATAAAATCCAAATCTTAATAGCTTGATATCTTTTTGATCATTACAGCTTTCAATTATCATGATACACCCAATAAAATTCGTGCCAAGCCATATCATGCACAAAATCTTTGATTTGGAACAATTTTGGAAGCTTTGTTAATGGAGATCAAATCATATCTTAAATCTTCAATGCACATGGATTTAAGGCCCAAGGTTTAACCTAATTGCTTCCCATATACTCACACAAGCTAGACATACAAGGGACACGACCTGAAAGTTGCAAAAATGACCAAACAAAACTTGAAAAAAAAGCTTGAAAATCTTGAAACTGAAATCATACTTAGAGGTCAATTCAATCCAAAATCTCAATGTGGTGTTCTTGTTTGCAATCGATTGAAGCTATAACAATCAGAACCAAGCCCTCTCATCACCTGAAACGCCCTGTAAGTCGTCCTGAACATAGCTCTGAACATGAAATCGTGAATCCATGTTCTTGCATCTTTTTGCCAATTTTTTTGTATAATCATGCTTGCCATTCAATTTCTGAACTTTCTGTATCATTTAATTTTCTTTTCATGAGCTATATCGCCATACCCGAACCTAGGGTTTTGGAGACTTGTATTTGGGCATTCATTTTATAGGAAAAATCAAGACCAACCATGGGTATAAATGAACTCAGGGGGAAGAGACGAGTAAGATGGTGATCCCAAAATTCGTTTCCATTGCCTAGAGATTGTTTTAGGATCGATCCATGGATTTTGCTGCGGATCCAAATCCACAGGAAAAAGTACAGGTTTTGTTGAAGAAGACGAAGACGTGGCTCATCTTCATTGTCCAATTTAAAGTTACGCGCTTTTTATTTTTTTTAATTCAGGCATAATTGTTTGTTTTACATATAATATTCATTGTTTATTTTATTAACAAAAAGAACAATTAGCTCAGCTGGCAGAGGCGTTAATGCATGATCCAATGGGACCTGGGTTTGAATCCCAGGCCCACCAATTTGCTTTGTAATATTTTTCCACAGCTGTTCCAGTACAACTTCAAGCACATGGACTATCATGCTCCTCAAAGATCCAAACGCCAGATGGCCCCCAGGCCAAATCTAAAGGTCCAGATTGGAGGTACACCATACACTCAAGTCAACAGGCGCGCGTGGGATTCCAAAAAGTCAAACAAGGCTGGCATAAGTGGGCCTCTGGATTGCTGATTGTCACTCCCTCTCTAGGCCCAAACCCCCTTGAGTATTATTTTCCTTTTCTTTCTTTTATATTTATTTGTTTGTTTTATTATTTATTTTTATTAACCAAATAATTAATTTCCCTCATAAAATCAGAAAACAAAAAATATTATTTTTATTAAATTCATCACTTTTTATTTTTTGTAAATAAATAATAATTTAATTGACTTAGTTTTAATTAGGTATAATTTTAACATTTTTTGCAATAAATTAAAATTAATTTAGAATATTAGGTTTTAACAATTTCAACCATTTTATTTTTATTTCCTTAAATATTCAAAAACCGAAAAATATTTTCATTATTTAATTTAATTAAATTGTTAATTTAGTTTATTTCCATAAATTCAATAAATAACAAAAAAATCACTTTCTTTCAAAAAAAGGGTCAAAACCCTAAAAAATGCGCCGTCTTAATTTTTCGCACGCGATCCATATTTCCAATATTGTAATTGCTTCCGATATGTAATAGCTTTTAATTAGGACTTTAATTATTTATCGCTTTATTTTATTTTCCGCAATTTTAATTTCAAGGGTTGTTTTTGGCGATGTAAATACCCGACGCCTTGTAATAGTTAAGATTTAATTTCCGCAATTTAAATTCCGCAACTATTAATTGTTAGATGTTTGATAAATAGGGAATTCATGACAAGATCCAATGTATGAACTTAAAAGCAACATAGCTCACCCATGACATGTACAGATAAAATTAATCGAAATAACACACTCGCACATGTGCACTCTTAGGGTACACCTCACTTGGTTGCCTCGAACGTGGTCATTGAGTATAGGAAGTTTTAGAGGTCGTCCTCTTGTCCAAAGATCATAGTTGCCTCGAAACGGTTGCCTAAGATAAAATGATCTAAGACATTAGGGTTACCGCAAAGGCGTTCTAACATTGCTTTAGTGACCACACGTCCCTTAATCGAATTGACCTTAAAAGCTCCAACGACGATGCTACCTACTCATCAATAGTGGGCTAGCATTTTCTAAAGGACATTTGCACAGTTTAATTCCCTTTTCGAGTAGGTAGATGGTTCTTAAGTACTTGTTCCTTTTAAAACAAAACAAAACTTTTTGCACTTACACTCCTTTCAAACAAAAAAAACTCTTTTCAAACCCACAAACACAAAGAAAAGCAAACTTTTGAAAACACAATGAGCAAGTACCTAAGAGCCCGTGGATAACCACGGATAGAAAGGGTGCTAACACCTTCCCTTTCTATAATCTACATCCCGAACCCGAGAAACATCTCGAAAAAGGAATTTTTCTGTGCTTTTGTCCTTTCCTTGTTGGATAAAATAAAAGACGATGGCGACTCTTGCTTACCACGACATTTTGCGAAAACAAATGCAAAACGTGAACCAGCATTCCAAAATAGTCAGTTCTTCCCTCCGTATCACATGGGGGTAGATTATAGAAAGGGAAGGTCTTAGCACCCTTTCTATCCGTAGTTATCTACGGGCTCTTAGGTACTTGATCATTTTTCAAATTGCTTGTGTGTGTTTGCCTTGAAAATGTTTTACTTCGTGATAACCCTTGTATCAGTCCTCAAGGATGTAACGAAGTTTGTTTTGAAATTTTTTTTTGAAAGGTGTTTGTGTGAAAAGTTTTTGATGAGCAAGTACTTAAGATTCTACCTACTCGAAAAAAGATTGTTTGTTCTCGTTTCCTTTAGACAACGCTATCCTACTATTAAGGAGTGGGTAGCACCATAGTTGGAGTTGTAAGGGACGTTCGAAAGGCACAAATACAATCACTAAAGCAATAGTTAGAAAACTTTAGTAGTAATCCTAGAGTCTTAAGATCTTTCCGAGGCAACATCTCCGAGGCAACATTTCTGAGGCAACATTCGCATGGGACAATTTGATATTTTTATACTGGAGGGCAACCACTAAAATCTCCTATGCTTAATGATTGTTTACCGAAGGCAACCGAAGTGAGATAAACCCTAGGAGTGAAATATGTGCATATGATTTATTTCAGTTATTTAATCTTTGCACATTAGGTGATCTACCGTTTTAATTTCAGACATTCTTGCCATACAATCCTATTAGCATACATCTAGACAGTTAAATATTTGCAGGAATTAAAAAGTGCGAGAAAATAAACCTAGCTATTACAAGGCTTCGGGGATGGGGATTAATTACATAACCAAAAGATCGGGGATTGAAGCAGTAAATAAAACCCTAATTTAACTATTACAAACTGTGATACGGTGGGAGAACTGACTTGATTGTTTTGTGTTTGATCGCAAATGTTGCGGTTAGTAAGAGTCACCACCGACTTTTCTTTTATCCAAAAGGAAAGGTGAAAAAGCACAGGAAAGACCTTTGAGATTGTTTCTTGAGTTCGGGGGGTAGATTATGAAAAGGGAAGGTGTTAGCACCCTTTTCATCCATGGTTTTCCATGGGCTCTTAGTTACTTGCTAGATCACTTGCTTTTGTTTTGAAATTGTGCTTTGTGTGGTTTTTGAATGTATTTTGTAAAAGAGGTCATTGTTTAGGCAATCTTTGTAATGATTCTCGTTCGTAAGAATGTATACAAAGATGTTTGTCTTTTTTGAAAATGTTTTCAATGTTTGTAAGATGTTTAGAAATATGTGTGTTTGTTTTAAAAATAGCAAGGATATTTGTTTGAAATTGAGAAAGTAATTAAGTGCAAGCTACCTACTCAAATGTCTTTCTTGTTCATTTTCTTTTCCTTTGATATTGTTGTCTTACCATTGATTTGGTAAGCAACCATATCTTTGGATGTAAACGCGGGACGGGCGTGGGTCATCGTATAAACATGATTAGCAATGTTATAAAGTATCTTAGCATTTTTTGAGGGACTAAGATCATTTTTTGTAAGGCAACTTTGAATAGCGTCATCGAGGGACTATGATCTTGTATTTGTTTGTTTTTGCTAAGACACTTTACATGTGTAATATAGCCATTTGTATAAGGCAACCAAGTAGGATAACCCTAGGGGTGTCTTGTATGCAAGTGTGTCATTTTCATGCTTGATTTTGTCTTGGATTAGGATTTTCTATTTGGTTGATTTCATCTTGCCATACAAACCCTAATTACTAACATGTCATGTAAAGCGATAACTTGCGAAATTTAAATATTACTACGCTATTACAATATTTTGTGGGAGGGTATACAATTTATGAATGGGGATTGCAATAATATAAACCTAATTAAGCTATTACAACCAAATTGAATATGTACAAATATTGGAATAAATAATGTACAAGATAAATTAAATATGCAAAGATGTATGAATGCAAAGAAGATTTTGTTTGGTTTTTATATGGAAAATTTTTTAATCCTAAACCTAATAAATAAATCAAGATTATTTCAAATTAATTAGGAAAAGAAATTATTTTTTTAGAGAAGGTTTTTAATAAACCCTAATTCTAATTTATCAAAAGGAAATAAATTTCTTTTAAAAAGTAAGTATTTTTTGCATTTTTGTCTTGAAAATTAATATATGGTATTTATGAGGTATTTTGGTCTTTTTATATGTTAAAATAAATATTTAATAGATGTGAAGAAAAATAAATATTTAACCTAATTCTAATTTAATTTACAAGTTTATTTAACAAAAATATATAATATATAACTAAATAAAAATATTTTTTATGAGAAAATAAAATAAAACAAAATATAATATTTATCATTTTTATATTTTTTATGATTTTTTATTATTAAGAAAATATATTTGATAAAATAAAAAAAATAAAAAAAAATAAAAAAAAAAATTAGTAAATAAAATATTTGGGCCAGGGGTGCTGAAGGCAAATGGGGGCAGGAGGTTAGCAAAAAACACAAAGGCCCAAAGTCTGAAGCCCACGCTGCAAAACAAAAAAAAAGTGGAAAAATATGAAAAAATGCAAAAGGCAGCGCCAAGGCTCGAACCCGTGACCTGGGGCATTTTTGCGTGTTGCCTTACCACTGCGGTGGCTGTACATCCGTTAGTTTAAATGAAAACAGAAATACATAACACAAGACATTGCCTTGCCCTGTACTTCATCTTCAACCTCTAGCCAACCAGACCCCCTGTAACTTTTTCATTTCTCAACAAAAATGGAAAGTGATAACATGAACATTATAGCATTTTACCTCACGATTCTAACCATGTGCATAACTAAAACTATAAGTCCAAGATTAGAGATAATTTTATTGGCCCTAATTCTTAACCTAATTTTTTCAGAAACTTCAAACTTAAAATTCTCTAAACCCAAGCCAAATAAATACAATATATGGATATGTACAGCTTCGTAGCAATGATGTCTACATTCTATATTCACAAATGGAAAGCTTACTATGCATGTATTAAGAGTTAGAAAAACAGAAAACTCACCTTGAAAATGGAAATCGTGTTTTTAAAATGAGCTTGCTTTAGGATGCTGTGATGATCAGGTTAGCTTCCTTGAACCTCTATGAAGCTAATGCAATGTTTAACTTGTCTTGAGGGTGGCTGGAATGGTCTAGAGAAGTTCACCTGTGTTACTCTATTTTTGAACTTCAACAATGGGGAAGATGGAGTTACAGTGATGTTTCAGGGTGTGGGATGGTTTACTTGTAACGTAAGGAAGCTTGGGAAAGAAAAAGGCCTGAAAACGCACGAGTGAAATGGAAGATTCAGTTCACAAGTCAGAAATGACAAGTTTGGAGGCTTGGTATGCAACTTCTGATTCTAGGGTGTTTTAAGGCTTGGGCATGCGTCCTTTTAGTTGCAAAATGATGGCTTTATATAGAGCAAAAGATTGGAGGACTTGTGCTTGCTCAGAAGTACAAGATCACATATCTTGCTACATTTCTTGTTTTTTGAAGCAAGTGTGAGAAGTGACTTCTTAAGGCATGATCCTGATCTTGTAGGATGGCTTGAAGCTTTAAACATGTTTTGTTCGGGTTTAGAGCCTTGGTTTGTGTAGAAAGAACAAGTCCAAGGCCCAAGAAATGGAAAAATGCAAAAGTATGCTTTTCCAAAATGACAATATTGACTTTCTTCCAAAAATGGTTATTTTCTTGTACAATGCACATAATGCTTGGCTTTAGGGCATGAAACCTTGTGCAATACATTAATGGTGGAGTGACAAATGAGTTTGAGGCCTGAAAAGTTAATATTGTACAGCCAATTTGCAAATTTGCAAATTTGTTCTTCATGAAAATGACCTATAATCAAAGTGATAAAACCCTAACTTCATCTCTTCGATTCTCCCTACTCAAGAATGATCTCAAGGAGTTATTAGACATTTTGGAAAGCTTGTAATTTTATATACAACCCATCTTTGAAATGCTTTTACAAATACCTCTTGGAACTATGTGAAAAGTTTCCATGAAGTTAGGTCAAAAAACCTGCCTAACTAAGGCAAAATTTCACTAAGTTATTTTAGTTCATGAGCATGTATTCACAAAATTATATCTTGAGATACAAGCATCTTTAGGAGAAATTATGTGAAGAAAAGTTGTAGATTTCACGTAGATATACAACTTTCATGTTAGGAACTTCCTTTGAATCATTTTTTATCATGGTGACAATTTGTCCTAAAGTTGAGAAAAAATAAGAAATTTTCTATACTTAGAAAAATTTCTAAGTTAAGAAATTTCAAATTTCAAAACAAGATCTTCAATCCATGATTTATTGATGAACAAGTTTCACATTTTGACATGTTTTGATGAATTGTGATCCTTGGCACTTGAATTTGACCAAAAAGTCAAAGTTTGACTTTTCAGTATACAGTTGACTTTTGATTAGTTGATTGAAAAATTTATCCGTCAGTCCAATGAATTTGTAATGTTTTGAACCATGCCATTAGGTCAAGATGATGAAATTGAACTCTAGAGATCATGCTTTAAACCAATGGACCATTTTCTAGGTAAAAAATCAGAAATTTCCCTTTCTCAGTAAAAACCCTATTTTTGACCATTTTGCCCTTTTGATGATTTGATCAAATTTCTTGAGGAATTATGGTCCAAACTTGATCAAATGATACATATGAGTTTAAGATGTTGGTGTGGATAAAAAATTATTAAGTTTGACTACAAATAGGCCATGGTTGACTTTTTCCCCAATACAACTGATTTTTAGGTCAACTGCCCAATTGATTGATCAAAAATGTGATTCAAGGCTTGAAACTTGGCATGAGTAATCTTGGGGGTCCATGATGATCCTTGAAAGCCATATGAAGCATTGATAATCCAAAAATACTTGTGCAAACAAAAACCCTAATTTTGGTCATCAGTGCATGAGGAGGTGTCTTGGGCTGGTGAAACCCTAATGCAGTCTTGAGTCAAAGAGATATTGTGAGAAAATTCATGATAAGTGAGAGGGAAAATTTTGGGGTACAACACAAATCGTTGGAAGTTACAAAAATAATGGAAAATAAATAATTAAATGCGCGGCAAATTAAATACGAGGAGAAATTGAAAACCCTAAAATCTAATTGAAAAAATAATAAAGTTATTTTTGAGAAAAGAAATAATTGAGTTATGTACACCAAAACCCTAATTCTAATTATTTTTAATTATAAAAAGAGATTGAAATTAACCTGATTTAAACTAAATTAAATAATTTCAAAAAAATAAAATATTTTACAAAGAAACTAAGATTTTGTGTATTTTTGTGATTTATTGATTTTATGATTAAAAAAAGGTAATTAATTTGGTGAAAAATAATTAAACAAAATAATTAAAATAAAAGAAATAAATAAAGAATAAGAATATGGGCCTGTATGTTGTTAGCAAATCTAGGGGTGCACTATCTGAATTTCCAAACCCAAAAACACTCCAAGCCCAGTCCGCCTTTGGTGCCTTATAGCGTTGACTTGAGGGCGTACCATAGTCCCTTATTGCTGGAACGTTGGATCTGATGGCATGCCTGATCAAATGGTTGGACATGAGTGTGCGTGGTGGTCACCTGGAAGGGTAATGTACTGGATCTGTTACAAGAAAGTGAAATAAAGAAAATTTTGTTGGGACCTGGGATCAAACCCATGTCCTTATACTCACTACCAATGCGTTATTGCCATCTGAGCTGCGCGCTTTTATTGTAAGTATAATGAAAACAAAATATGTTATACAATAAATAAATGGATTAATGCATAAACAAAAAAAGGCGCCAGCTTTCAAATGATCCAATGATGATTGGACACGTTGTCTTCTTCTTCCTCATCCGTCGTTTTAGGCTATGGTACTTTTACCTACAGACATATGTCTATAGCTACAAACCTGTGAAACTAAAAAAGCCACAACACACAAGATAAATGGCATCTAATTATATAGATCAACTCGTTTTGATCTTGTGAACATCATGGTACCCCTTTTGCTGGCCAATTTAAACTGTGGACAAAACCCCTAATCTGCACATAATAACCCTAACAATGGCAAGGGCATGTATAGGCTTCAAAAATGCAATTAAAGTATTCAGTTAGCTTGCAATCATGATGAGGATCATAGATATATAATTTAAACATGCTAATGATGCAAGAATTATGATATTCGTTTCTGAAAATTTTTGCAAACCGTGTGACTGCTACACGATGATTCTAGACTTGGGGCGGCTTGCAATTGATTGGGATGGCTTCCTGAGACGTCCAACAATCGATTGGCAGTGCTAGGATGACTTGAGATGGCCTCCAAGATTGAAACCGAGTCACAACTTTTTGTCCAAATTTTGATGTTTTGTTCTTCTTGTTCACGCCTTCTAACCCTTATTCCATGCTTTGTTCTTGTCCATTATATATATCTAGGAATGAATTAGGGTTACAAATTTGGATTGAATCTTTGCAATTATAAGAGATTTGATTTGATTTGATTTTCAAGCTTATGTAAACTTGCTATTTTGAGCCAAATCTTCCCTTTCTTGTACCAATTATGCTTGATTCGTTTTGGCCTCGATAATTCAACATATTTTGATTGCCAACCTGTCCAAAAACCAAATCAAATCATATCTTTGCTATTATTCATCAATTATTTGATTTAATTCACTTTTTAATTAATAAAAAATCAAAATAAATTTAAAAATGAAGAAAATAATGTGTGGGTGAATATTTGAGTCGTGGACCACATTATGAGTGAGGTGCAAGCATAAAAATTTGGCCCATTTAGCAAAAAATGCATTTTTGAGCACATTTGACTTTTGGCAATTTTGCAAAAAGGGTCAACATTGACAAGGAATATCTCTTCCAATTTTAATCCTAGAGAGGTTTTCTTGGACTTTTTAGAAATATTAGGATGTACCCTAAGCAACCCTTTTGGTCTCATCTCAATTGAGTCTTCCATGTTCATGTAAGTAGCTTTGACCCAAAAGGTGTTTTTGTTGACTTTTCAAAAGGACCCATAATGTAAAAATTCATATCTTTTTATGGGTGAATATTTTGAACTTGTGAGATGAATATGAATTATATGTAATTGCATCCTCTTAAAAATGAGCTTTATATGGAAAATTTATGATAAAGCATGTGGAAGTTATGCTTGGTCAAAGTTGGGTTGACTTTTACTAAGAAACCCTAATTTAACAACTTTTGGTTTTTGATGAATTTAGAGCATTCCTTGAGGAATCATGATCAACCCTTGATAAAATGATGAAAGTCACTTCAAAATGTTAATGTTGACCAAAAATCTTGAAATTTGACTATATGTGGGTCACAGTTGACTTTTGACCTAATACAGTCGATTCTCAAAAATCTGAGCAGTTGATTGAGCAAACTTCTTGTGCAAGGCATGAAACTTAACATGTAGGGTCTTGAGAACATTTTAAGACCATGGATAGCATATGAGGACTTTGTGGTTCACCCATCTTTATGAAAATGGAAACCCTAATTTGAGGTACACTGCCTTATGAGAGAGTTTGTCTGGTCCACTCTTGGGCAACCTTGAGCAAATTGAAGATCTGAATGGACATGTATTGAGTAAAATGAGAGGGAAAATTTTGGGGTACAACAAAGGTTAACAATCTCCTAGCATAATCTTTGTAAGGGATCAAGCCGGGGTGACGAGTATCCCATTATCCTTTAATCTGATTTATTACCAAAGCTGGATCACCATACACATCTAGAATTTTAATTCTGAGATTAATAGCTTCCTCGAGACCCATGACGCAAGCCTCATACTCTGCCATATTATTAGTACAATCAAATGTCAACCTTGTAGTAAAAGGAATTTGTGATCCATGTGGAGTGGCAATCACAACAACAATTCCTTTACCATAAGCATTCACAGCTCCATCAAATATCATACTCCAGCGAGATTAAGGATCAGGACCTTCCTCGGGCAATGGTTCATCATAATCTTTCACTTTCAGGAACATCACATCCTCATCAGGAAATTCATACCCCACAGACCGATGATCCTCCACTAGTTGGTGAGCAAGTTAATCTGCCAACACGCTGATTTTAATAGCTTTTTGAGTGCGGTATTCGATGTCATATTTACATAGCAACATCTGCCAGCGGGCAATTCTCCCAGTAAGAGCAGGATTTTCAAAAATGTACTTGATTGTATCCATTTTGGAGATCAACCAAGTAGTGTGATTCAACATATACTGCCGCAAACGCTTTGCTGGACATGCTAGAGCAAAACATGTCTTTTCCAGCATGGAATACCGCGACTCACAATCAGTAAACTTTTTACTAAGATAATAAATGGCATACTCTTTCTTCCCTGTTTCATCTCGTTGTCCCAGAATACAACCCATGGATTTATCTAACACTGTCAGATACATAATCAAAGGTCTTCCTTCGACAGGAGGGAGCAAGATAGGAGGTTCAAGCAGATATTATTTAATACTTTCAAATTCCCTTTGGCAGTCATCTGTCCACACATAACCTTGATTTTTCTTTAACAACTTAAAGATCGGTTCACATGTTGTAGTCATGTGAGAAATGAATTTGGAAATATAATTCAAACGCCCGAGGAACCCTCTGACTTGCTTTTCAGTTCTCAGTGCTGGTATCTCTTGAATTTCTTTGACTTTATCAGGGTCAACTTCAATTCCTTTCTGGCTAACAATGAAACCCAACAATTTTCCTGATTAAACACCGAAGGTGCATTTATTTGGATTTAAGAGGAGACGATACTTCCTCAAATGCTGAAACAACTTCAACAAATATTCTACATGCCCTTCTTCAGCCTGGGATTTAGAAATCATATCATCAACATATACCTCAATTTCCTTGTGCATTAGATCATGGAATAAAGTTGTCATAGCCCTCTGGTACGTTGCACCAGCATTCTTCAACCTGAAGGGCATTACTCTGTAACAAAATGTTCCCCAGGGTGTGATGAACGTTGTTTTTTCCATGTCCTCCGGAGCCATTCTTATTTGATTATAACCAGAAAATACGTCCATGAACGAGAAAACTTTGAATTTTGATGTGCTATCCACTAACATATCAATGCGTGGCAATGGAAAATCATCTTTTGGACTAGCTTTATTTAGATCTCTGTAATCTACGCACATGCATACTTTTCCGTCTTTTTTCGATATTGAGAAAATATTGGCAATCCATTAAGGGTATACTGACGTCACAAGAAAACCGACATTAATCTGCTTTAGAACCTCTTCTTTGATCTTTACTGCCATATCTGGGTGAGTTCTTCTCAACTTCTGTTTGATTGGCGGACACTCTGGCTTCAACGGAAAACGGTGCTCTACAATATATGTATCTAGGCAGGGCATATCTTGATAAGACCAAGCAAAGATATCCACATACTCTTTCAACAACTCAATCAACCTGCTCTTCACATCAGGATGCAACAATGCTCCAATATTGACTTCTTTCGGATCTTCTTCTGAACCAAAATTGATCACTTCCAATGGCTCTTTATATGGCTGAATGGTACTTTCCTCATGCTCAAGCAACTGTGAGACCTCTTCTGGAATCTCATCATAATCTTATTCTTCTTCTGCCCCATACACAGGACATTCAAAATTGGGAGAGGGTGCAGGGTCATTGTATTCAATAGGTTTTTTAATTAATCTTCACATGTGATTTATGATTGCATTTAGAAACTGACACATATAACAAGTGATCGTGCAGGTTATTTTTTCAGTTATTATTTATTTTGAAAGGGATTTTTTTACCATTTTCCAAGAAAAAGCAGAAAATAAAGACACTATTTGGGAAACAAAGATAACTTTTATTATTGATTTTAAAAGTTACAGCAAATAGATAAGCCCTACAACATTAATACTTCCACCTTGGGCAGAGTGAAAGCTTTTCAAAAAGATTAACAAAACAAATTACTTTGGAACATGTATATAAGAGGGAACATCAATGGTGATCCAGTTTTGAACTCTAACTCCATGTGTCACGTAATTCGGCATTTCATGCTCTGCTTCATCTTCCACAATGGCATTAATCCCAGAAATAGTTGGATGAAGATAACCCCCGCTATGGAAGATGTCTTGATACTTGCCTGCAACAAACTTTGACTTCATGCTCTTACCTTTGTCATTCTTCAAAGAGAACTCCAAGCCGACTTTATTCTTGTTTACAGGTGGATCCACAATCTGTCCCCATACCTTGCTATGACCCTTTCGCACAACTTGCTGCGCATCCTTAAGCCAAACCATGGAATTCTCATTTCCTCTTATTTTGTTAGTGGATAAGGCTTGGAACTGGGTTCCAACAGTAGCTTCATCCGCCTCCACAATTTTGAAAGAGGACAAATGAGATATCAATAATGTCTGTTCCCCATTTATGATTACTACTTTCCGTTCACGTACAAATTTCAGTTTTTGGTGTAAAGTTAAAGTGACAGCCCCTGCCTCATGAATCCACGGCTGTCCCAACAAATAGCTATAAGCAGGAACAATGTCCATGTCCTGGAAAGTTATCTGAAACAAATTTGGTCCTATATGAATATGCAAGTCCACTTCAGCAATATCAGATTTCCTTGATCTATCAAACGCTTTCACAATGATGCCACTCGGGCGCATAGGCATTCCTTGATATTTCGACTTCATAAGAGTGCTCCTCGGTATAACGTTTAAAGCAGATCCATTATCAATCAACACATTGGATAGTGAATCATTCTTACAATTTATGGAGATGTGGAGGGCTAGGTTGTGATTCCTTCCTTCATCTGGCAATTCATCATCGCAGAAACTCAAGTTATTATATGATGTAATGTTCCCTACTACGCTGCTGAATTGGTCTACAGGCATGTCACTTTCCATAAAAGCTTGGTCCAATACTCTCATCAAGGATTCTCTATGAGCAGATGAGTTCATCAATAAAGCCAAGATAGATATTTTTGAAGGATTCTGCAGTAGCTGATCTATAATTTTGTAGTCGCTCATCTTGATTATATTCAAAATATCATCCACTTCTTTCTCTAACGTAGCTCCACTAGATTCACCCGTAACCTTCTTGGGTTCAACCTTCTCAGCAATTTTCTTTCCAGCACTAACATTTCCTCAACAACTGGTGCAAACACACGACCACTGCGGGTGACCCTGCTATTCTCAACAATATTTCCAACATCAGGCATTGGCTGGATGGGAATTTCCACTCCATCCTCTAAGATTATAGCGTTGTATTTGTAGGGTACAACTTTATCTCACTTGTAGGGAACGGGCCCCGACAAACTAATCACCAATGGGGTAATAGATGGCTTGCTATAATATTCAACTTCAAGATGGGAGGGTGTCCCAAAACAAGGTACAATTACGTTTACCCCTTCTTCAACATAATCAGTCATTATTGAGTCATCTCTGGAAAACAAATCCTCATCCGAGGAGAAATACTCATCTGCGGAGGCGTACTCTTCATCCGACTCTTCTTCAGTCAAACAAATCTCAACCATATCAACTTCACGGTAATCATACCTTTGACCTGTAACCTTGATATTTCCATTATCTAACAACAACTGAACACCTTCCTTCACGATTGAACATCCTCGGGAGTCCCGACAGCAAATTTGGCAAGATCCATACTGATGTTCTACCTGACCAGCCATGTGGCAGAAAGTAACATGCAATTGCACAAGGTCCTCATTCATACACTCTACATCAAAAAATATGAATTCTCCAGGACATCCAGAAACCATATTCACCTTCTCTTCATACTCTACCCTAGGCCTGATTATGTGGATGAGGCCCTCATCCATCATCTCCTGCAAATCAGCCTTTATCTCGTCGCAACCCTGTATGTTCGTACTGCAAATAGCACAACCGGTATAATCATGCTTATAATAGCTAAATTCATAGAGGTATGCATGCATTTTCACCAAATCTCCTCTAACCAGATTAATATCAAAAATCTGGAAGTCTCTTGGACAATCGGCCACCAGATTCATAACATTTACTCCTTCATGCTTGGGTAGAGGATTATCTTTCACATTAGGGCCCACATCCTTGAAAGATAGAATGCTAGACCTCACCAATTTCTGCACCTCAGTCTTCAATGGATATCAATTCTCAACATCATGCTCTGGTGCTCCCTGATGAAAAGCACATTTCTGGTCTGCCTTGTAATACCAAGGCAATGGTGATGGTACAGCAGGAGGTGGTCGGGTCTGAACCAACTTTTTCTGAATCAATGCCGGTAGTAACTCCGTATAGCTCATAGGAATAGGGTTATAACTCTCCCTTCTATGATTATACCATTTATTCCCCTGCTGGGATGGTCTCTGATAAGAAACGGTAGTTGGAGCTACACCTACAACTAGAGTAACGGAGGCGACTTGCTGATGACCTTGATAATTCCTTCTAGGAGTATTAACCCTCCTCTCTTGCATGACTGAATTTGCATCTCCTTCCTTCTTCTTGGTAAATCCATAAGATGGTTTCTTCACACCTCCAGATCCTTCACTTCTGATTAAACGACCCTCTCTTACAGCCTCTTCTAAATGGATACCCATTCCTACCATTTCAGTAAAGTCACTTGGCGCACTCGCTACCATCCTCTCTTAGTAGAAAGCACCTAGAGTTTTCAAGAAAATCTTAGTCATCTCCTTCTCTTCCATGCGAGGAATCACTTGGGCGGCTTCCTCATGCCATCTCTGTGCATATTCTTTGAATGATTCCCTGTCTTTCTAAACCATAGCCCTGAGTTGATCACAGTCAGGCGCCATGTCTATGTTGTACATGTATTGTTTGATGAATGCTTCTCCCAAGTCATTGATAGTATGGATGTTGACATTGTCCAAACTCATATACCACTCCAGTACAGCACCGGTCAAACTATCCTAAAAAAAGTGAATCAGCAAACGCTAATCATCAGTATGGGTAGACATTCTCCTTACATACATCACCAGATAAGCACGAGGGAAAGTGTTGCCCTTGTACTTCTCAAACTCCGGGACCTTAAACTTAGCAGGTATCTTAACATTCGGGATCAAGCATAATTCATTCACAGTCTGCTATAATAACTCTTTTCCCCTAAGGGCCTACATCTCCCTCTGGATCTTGTCAAACTGCTCTTGAAAATCATCCATTCTGTCATAAATACCCAAGCCCTTCACTTGGTGGAGGGAAAGGACGACACACATCATCGTTAACAAACGGAACCAAATTCACCAAAGGAGGTGCAACAGGAGCAGCATGCACTACAAGAGGTGCAGGAGTAACAATAGTCTGAACAATTGGAGTATCTTGAGGACCGAGGTTGAAACTTTCAGGCGCAAAATTCTATGGCATTCCCCAAGGGTAACCTTGAGGCATTCAATTCTGAACAACAGCTGGAGTAGCATACATAGGAATAATCGGAGCTTCAGTAGTAACCCTTATTGGCTGAGGTTGAACACTCGGTGGATGATTCTGAGTAGCCACCAAAGATTCCATCAGAGTAGTAGGATTGGTCATGCTGGCCTTCAAGCAGAAACCTCCTCGCGCAGCTTGCGATTCTCTTGTTCTAAGTTGTCCATCTTCTTTCTGAAATTATCCCGAGTGTTGTAGTGATGAGTTAACTTGTTGAATGAAGTAAAGAAGCTCGGTAAGACACTTGGAGATGCATAACAAATGCAAGAAATATGTGCAATATGATACATGATATGCAGTGCATATGATTTTATTTTGTTATTTAGTATTTCAAGGGATTTTAAGGTTTATAGACATATTGCAAATATCAAAGTAATAACACATTTGAAAATACTGAATTTTTTTATTATAATAATTTCAAAATGGTTTAAAAGTCTCAACAATTCCAAGTACAAGATGAAAATAAAATCTAAAACCCTGAGAAGTAAAGCTGATGGAGATCACTCTATGCGCTGGCGCTTCCCCGTGAGCCTGTCAATTTGAGCCTTCAACCTCTGGTTTTCTTCCGCATACCTGGTGGCAACCTCCTTCCAATTACCTGAATCAGGAAATGAGTAATCAGCATCTGATTGAGGCTTAGGAGAAAATAAATCCCCTTGCCTCTCCATGGTCTATACACCCAGATTTTCAAGGATCTCAATCAAGTCGTCTTTCTCCTTCAAATCTGCTCTATAGGAAATCTCTAGAGTTTAACACGTATTATTCCAAGCATCCTTTTCCTGTTGCATCCTGACCAAAGCAAGTTGTAGATCTTCTAGATCATCTAATAGAGGAGGAGTGATCTTCGCAAAAAAATCAGACATAGGTGTTTCCCGAGAATACGACATCTTCAACTAAATAGATCTCATTTGGACCCACTGAAGATATGGCTCCAAAGAAACAGCACCCCTAGGTCCCAAATATTTCCTACTCTTCTTATGAATGTGACGCCAGGCCTTTGCAATCTGCTCCTTATCTTCCTTATAGTCTTCTTCCTCCTTCAGAAAGAAACTACTCAAATGAATACTATTTGGGTTATCCCTCATCGGATAACCAAGCTGTCATCGTGCAAGAACAGGGTTATAGTTAATTCCTCCCTTTATACCAAGAAGAGGTACATTGGGGAAACTACCACAACTGTCAATAATCTCTATATCCTGGTAAGGTCGATGATACCAATCAATATTCGAGTGAGTAAGTGCCATGATGTTAGGAGCCCAACGGGGTTCCTTCTTGACATCCCAAGAAGCATCAGACTGAGGCATATGAGAGATAAACCACCGGTACAACAAAGGTATGCAACAGATAATCATCCCCCCATGATAAGAATTCGGAAGAAGAATGGAGTAATAAGCATCTCCCAATAATGTAGGAACTGAGTTTCCAATCATGAATACCCTGATAGTATTAATGTCAACAAACTTGTCCACATTAGGAAATAAGAATAATCTGTAAGCAAGTATAGCAAAGATGGCCTCAAAAGCGACTGTACTCTTCATCCTGGTAAAGTAGAGAGCTTTATCCAATAAGAACCGAACTGGTAATCCTCTAATCCCTCCTTTAGTAGTCATATGGGCTTCCATCTCAGACTTCCCCAGATGAATCAAAGCAGCAATCTCATGTGGTTTTGGCTCACCCTCTAAACCAGTAAAAGGAACACGATCGGTAACAGGTAAATCTAACAGATAAGAATACTCCTCTAGTGTAGGCACCAACTGATAGTTGGGAAAAGTAAAGCAATGATACATCGGATCATAGAACTGGATCAAGGTCGATAGGAAACCCTCCTTCACCCTAAGCTTCATGAGAGGAATGATGGATCCACACTTCTTCCGAAAATCTGCAGAACACTCAAACTCAGGAATTAGACTGATCAACTCATCTATCTTGGGATCCTTGAAACTGTATTTTCTGGTCTTTCTTTTTCCAGAATCCATGGTCAAAAAGTACCTGAGATATTCATAAATGGTCAACTTTTAAATCCCTTGAAATAAGATTTCCTCAAAAGATGCTTATGAGTGCATGGATGCATGATGCAACAATCACACACAAGATCACACATATAGGGTTCATAGGTTTAACGTCATGAGCATGAGGTCGAAGGTACTACCCATAAGGTATGGTCTAAAAGTTATCACCTGCCAAACAAGGTTCTAGAGGTTCCTAGAGTCTACACCCTTCTTTTGGATATTACCAATTTCCCGATTAACTTGGCAATTAGTAATATTCTCAAGATAAACTCGTCTGAGCGTAGTATCGTGTGGCAACTATTTCCGGATTACTCCGTCGTAGCTTCCGCACTACACCTAAAAGGCCGAGATGGGTTAGGTATTCTATGTCCTCAACTTCAGCAGGCTCCCAGGTCGAAAGCAGTATGTCTTCCCAATTACTCAGTAAACAACACTATAGTCAAAGAGGCCTCCACTGAGTAGGGGATCTCATGCCTCCTTTTTGGGATTACTCCCTCAAAGTTAACATGACTATACCGCCCGTCCTATCTTAAAGTTTGCCCAAGTCTGGGTATAGGACTTATGAGTAATCACCAAGCACCCTGAAAACCAGGAAAATCCAGATGAACATATATTCAACATATAACACATAAATAACAATAGAATATACACAAATATAAACAAAGATAGGCTCAGCCCACTTAGGGATGGACCAACAAGAGGTCAATATTTCCCCAGCGAAGTCTCCATTTTTCTGTAGCGGTAGAAATGTTTAAGAATAATCCATTGGATTGACTAGACTTGTACAAATCAAAATAGAAATCGCCACCGTGCTTTATTGTTTCCAAAGGATGGGAAAAGAGCGAGTAACCCAAAAAGAGGGGGGAAAGATTCAAGGTAAGGGGGTTGGTTACATAGAGGGAAGTTATTAGCACCCTAAACGTCTACGGTACTCCAAAGGAACCTCTTTGTAAAAATCTGTATATTTTGGCTATAAAAAATGTTGTATAAAAATAGATGGTGGAGGTGAGAAAAGAAATATATTTTTTATGATTTTTGCATCCTCCGCGGTTATTAATCTATAGTGCCTACGTTCCACCTTCCGTGCAATAGGGGATCAGGGTACACGTAGTTCCTATTTAAAAAAATTAAAATGTAAGTGTGTTGGTTAATTTTTATGAGATAAAACATCATCGTCATTGTCCGTGTGGAAATCATTCTTACTACCCACAATCATGAGAAAGGAGAATTTGCATCATGTCAAAATGGAGGATATGGCTTGGATTTTAAAGTCACCAATGCCTCACTCAACACCCAAGTGGAAAATATCTCACTTCACTACATATCATAGAAGTATAATTGTTTGCATCACTATAAGGATTGACAAGAGTCTAATATTTGGAGAAAGGTTTTAAAACAAAAAGCCAAAGTAGAAAAAATGGTTTGAAATGAGATTGATTGACTTTTAGTTTTCTCAAAAAAAATATCAAGGTATTGTTAAGTTGATTGAAGTTTACTTGTAAAAAGGTTTTTGAAATTGCATGGACCTAAGTCCAAGTTTATCATGAAAGTGGTTCAAGTTTAAAAAACAAGAAGAGTTTTAAAAAAGAGAGAAGAATTTTGAAATTAAAGAAGATTGGAGGAGAAGAAGAGACTATCCTAAAGCATAAGGTAAAAGCTAGGGATAAGAATCATCTAACCAACAAAAAGCCAATACTTGACATTATGAGCCAAGATAGAATTCCCATTCTTTGGATTGAAACCAAGCAATCAAAGATACTAGACCTCTTGTGAGAACCAAACTTCAAGTGTATTAGGTCTTCAAAAAAAATTGGGCAGAGTAACGGCTGTATACGGTTGATTCTAGACTACAAACAAAGTATGTAATCACAATAACCTGCACACAAAACAAACAAACAACCCAATGTCTTGAGGTAAACCTCAAGAACTCCATACAAAATATCAATTAAGTTCACAAGGTATCCAACATAGGACAAGGTTTCTAATCCTAAGTCTAAGAAGTCCTATACTCCATAATGCCAATGATAATAACCAAATAGTCCAAGTACCATCAAAACGTTTTATGGTTTATGTTGATTATTGGGTGTTTTAGAAGAAAAAAGAAAAGGGCTCAAGTGAGCAAAGATGAAGATAGCATGAAATGTAAATGCTTAAAAGTAAAGGGTGTATAAAGCATAAAAAATAAAGGGGCATAAAGTAAAAAACAAAAGGTAAAATCAATTATTAGTGATTAGTGGTTAGTTGGATGATCATCTTGAAACTTGCATTTGAAACTCATTAGAGGATTGGTAGAACCAAAGCCTCCACACAACAAGTTGCATTTTCTTTTTGTCAAGTATATCACCCATTTAGAATCCTCACAAGTGCCATTTAATGATCAACAATGTTTAAGTGATCCGCGTTGACCAAAAGTGGTGTAGATCCATTGGAGGATTGGTATAACCAAAGCCTCCACACAATGAATCTCAAGGTTATTGGATCAAAGAGATCAAATTAACATACTTGGGCTTACAAACATAAGTTTGGGCCACAAATGATCATTTATTCGAATCGGGATGAAATTTAGCGCTATGTTAAGCAATCGTAAGTAGACTTATATAGAAGTCGCACCTATTTTGAGGTTGGTCAGTAGAAATTTATGCACCATTTGTTTTAAGACATGATATAGAGATCATGCTCCAATAACACTTAGTGCAATAAGAAAGGGAATAGATGGAGAGGGGTGGAAAAAAATATACAAACCACATTTGAATTAAATTTTAATCAAACATTTATTAAAACCATTCATCCATTTTTGTGGAGTTAGACTTAACACCATGATCAAAATTCAACTCAGGTTCAGCAAGAAAATAATCACAAAGTAATATTATATTTAATATATATAAAAAAGGTTTTAAAATAGAAATAAGAAAGCAAAAATACCAGCTATATTTAAATTAATCAAGAAAAATTGAGCAAGGCCATAGAAAAATCAGAAAAGGACTGAAATATTTTTATAAAATTTTTGGCATTTCTTAAAAGTCAGAAACTATTTTAAAATTAATTAAAAATTTTCAAACAAAAATAAAATAGGTAAAAAAATAGTAAACATTAATATAAAATTCCATAAAATTTTCAAAAAGTCAGAAATAGGCAAAATGATATTTAGGAAATTTTCAGAATTAAAAAAACGTCAGAAAGCATTTTTAAAGTAATTAAAAGGAAGCAAATAATGCAATAAATATAAAAAATATAAAATGTCAAAACAATAATGTGATAAAATAGTCATGAGATCAGAAATAATTCAAAATATTTTTGTGAATTTTTTCATAATTTTTGGATAAAAAATAAAAGAGTTATGAATTTTTGAAAATTAAATCAATAAAAATATAAAAATCAGAAAATAAAATAAAACCAAAAAGATATGGACTATCAGATCATAATCAAAACGCGTTAGTAAGATAATCCAGTGGATCAGACATGTTGTGTTTGATATGGACCTTAGTGGGATGCTCAGGGAATCAGAAACAGGGCAACCAATGAAATCAAAACGTTTGGCATGCTGTCATTGGCTGAGACGAGACATGTCATCGTCTTCAACCTCCATCCACGCTGCAATGGAGATTTTGTGAGATCCTTCAAACAGTAAAATTAGGATCTCAGACCAGTATCATTGGATTTGTCTCTTCAAGACGATCCTAACACCACCATCGCGCCAAATTTATATAAAGTATGCAAAGAGATATGAATCAAAAACCCAGAAAATAGCGAGCACCTTCAATTTGAGATTTCTCTCTTAATTCTCAATGGATATAAAAATTGTAAGAAGCACTAGAATCAGGAGAATGAGTAGAACATGTTAGTGCTTTATTTGGATCCAAATGATGGAGAGTTCTACCTTTTCTAAGTTCAAGAAGGAAGCTCTAAAACTGGACTTCTGTATCTTGGATTATGGCTCGTTTTGCTTGGTTTAAGTGTTGGAGAGTTTGTATGATGCTTAAGGAAGATGAATATGCAAATAATTTTGGAGGAAAAGGCTGGAATCTCAGAAACTGATTTCAAGATTTTCAAGCTCGTGTGAGGTTTTGACAGAGTGTTTTTGGCTCTCAAAGCTTAAGGAAATGAATGGGGGATGATCCACTATTTATAGGGAATTAAATGGAATGTTCAAGCGTGTGAAATGATGAAGTTTGGAGGGAAACCGTGTGAACCTGATGCATGAGAAAAGTGTGATCCGATTTCCCTCAAAACTCATCCAATCCCTGCGTTTTAAGGCTCTAATCCACTTTAGAAACTTGGTTAAACATGTTTAAATCACAAACGCGTGCTAATTTGATGTTTAGAGGCCAAAACATGAATTTCAAATTCTGACTTATGAAGAAACTTCAGTTCCAAGTTACCAAGTTCAATCCAATGATATTCTTAGCTCAAGGGGTCTTAAGGCATGATTCTTGATTATTTATAAAGATGAGGTTACAATCTTTGCAATGGAAAAAGAATGGAATCAAATGGATGCTTGAGCTGAAAGTTGCATTGAGTCAAAGTTGGGGAAAAAAGGTTGACTTTCAAAAGTGACCTATAATGTTTTGCATCCAAACATGGCCTTCCACTTGGAATTTGCTCTTAACCAAAAAAGATGGCATGAAATAGACCTCTTGAATGACATTTTGAAACTTAAAACATTCAAAATCTCCAAAAATTGAGAGAGTTATTGACAAAAAATCATGAACTGGCCTATAATATTTTGTATCCTTAAGGCATCTTCCATCCATTTTCTCCCTTTTCACATAAAATAAGGCATCAAGTTCCCCTCCTAAATATCATTGTGGAAAAATAATGGGCTCAAGGTGATAAAAAGTGTTCAAGTTATGATGATTTGAAGTCACATATGAGAAATTGGGGGTTCATCTGGAGGACTTGTAATCTTTATTCATCATCAAGTTTCTTCCACATGAAAACTCTTTGAAACTTTTGAATTGATTTGTTAATAACCATTTAAAGAGAAGGATGTATTTGTAATCACTCCAAAATACCAAAAGATGAGCAATATATGCTTATTTAAAGTTCAAAACCCTAGCTCCTAGATCAAGAAAAATGCCTTGAGGAACTTTGACAATTTTGAACAAACTTCTTGTACCAACACAAATGCTTTGTAAATATAAGTTGTTAAGGATGAAAATGAGAACTCATAGTCACCAAAACCACTTCCATATCTTGAGAATTGAGAGAAATATGCATTTTTGACCAATGGGAACAAAGCCCTGTCTAAGCATGACTACTTCTCCAATCAATCCCTTGTACTGTTGAACCAAACTTGATAATATTGAAATGTGGTAAACCAAAATAACCTTTCCATGCAATTTCTTCCAAAACAAATCCAATGGTGAGGTTTGAACTTCTCAAGCTTTATTGACTAGGGCATGGAAATAAACTCATGAACCCATGGAGCAACTTGCTGAATCTCATTGCCTTTACCAAATGAGTAACAAGCAAGACAAACCAACATTGAATTATATTAATTAAAAGAAGAAATCAAGACAACAATATTCATGATCACAAAAGAACACGAGTCAAGGTGCGTGGTGATTCCTCAAATAGCAAAGCTAAATATAGGGTGGGGAACCAAGAATCCTAATGTGATATTGTTGTGATGAAATCAACATGCTATGATGAGGGGATCTTAGGGGAAAAAATTGGGGTACAACAGTTGCCAATTAGTAAGTTGAAATATGGTCCAATCAACGTTCCCATGAATATATCCACCAACTTCCTATCAGTCAATGGTGGTTGCACCCTACCTGTCAAGTATCTCCATTTTTGCACATATACTTTGAAGCCTTCATTGGACCCCATGTTCATTCCTTGTAACTGCACCCTAGTTGGTGCCAAATTGGTATTATATTGGTATTGATGATAGAAATCGGTGGCTAAGTCTTCCTAAGTATGGATGTTGGAACCTTCTAACTAATAAAACCACTCCAATTGAGTCTGAAACATACTTTCTTGAAAGAAGTGCACCTATAACTGGTTATCGGTGGTATGCAGTTGAATTTTATAGATGTAAGATCTCAAGTGAAGCTTTGGGCACGAAGCACCATCGTACTTAGAGAAGAGTGGGATCTTGAATTTATGGGGAATAACTACCCCAGGCACCAAACCCAGATCACCAAAATCCAAGCCAGGCACGACTTGAATTTCAACAGCCTTCAACCTATCTTCCAGTTTCTTATACTTATCCTTAGCGGGTGGATATTTCTCTTCAAAATAGTCCTCATCCTCAAGGACTGGATCGTTGTCACCCCCAGCACGGGTTCTCCTTGCATCTTCATCCTGATTATAATCCTCCTCAGATGAGTCTTCTACCACTTGAACTTGTCGAACAGGGCCCTTGAACCCCTTCCCCATGTTGATCAAAGCCTTCTTCTCGGTCTTCTTCTTTGCAACCAGAAGTGACATCAGTTCTTGCTGCCCTTTGGCCAAAGTGAGCAAGGTTTCTTGAAATTGAGAATTTTG
Source organism: Vicia faba (assembly GCA_948472305.1). Lineage (NCBI taxonomy): Eukaryota > Viridiplantae > Streptophyta > Magnoliopsida > Fabales > Fabaceae > Vicia > Vicia faba. Next base: position 1,233,439,353 of record OX451736.1, read on the forward strand.
TGTCTTTAAGTCTTTCACGGTCTGGTCGAGATCTATCTCACCGAAATAAACAGTAAAAAGATGAGGAAACCTGTGTTATAAAACCTGCTTATGTTATGATGCATGTAATGCGAATGCAAATGTTTTCAAGGACCTTTAAGATATAAATTTTTTTAAACAAAGAAGGAACAAACATTAATTGTATTAATGAGTTCAAACGGTTTACAAAAATGCCTCTTGGTCTTACAAGGGAAGAAGCAAAAGTAATACAAAATAAACTCCTAAAACAAAAAAAGGACTCAAGCTTCCCATGAGCGCATCCTCTTCGGTGCAATGTAGGCATTCAAACTCCGCTCTTCATGAAGTTGTCTCATGAGCTCTAAAACCTTCTTCTCGCTTGCGTAGAGTTGAGTTTCAAAGGTGTCTCCCTCTCCTTTGAGTTTAATCCATGATCTTTGTAACTCCTCGAGAGTAGTCGGCATGTCAGGATGAACAATTGTGTAGGGAATATCTCCTTTGACAATAGGCTCCACAATGATAGGTAAGATGGCAGGATATGGCATCATGAGGCTTTGAGCGCGATATCGCACCCATTTGAGATAAGGATATAATGGAATAAAGTTCTTATGCCCCAACGTCTTGCCATCAACTTTGTTCACCATGATCCAAGCTCGTACAAATCTTTGACGATAACCTTGGACATCATTCTCATAGTCAAATACAATTCCTGGACAAGCGCGTCATGAGGGACATCCATCCAAGCATAACCAAACTATCATAGAGCCAAGAAAGGATTATAGGTGATACCTACCCTAATGCCAAAGAGAGGGACATTAGGTAATTCCCCACAATGATCAATGATTGTGACATCCTCCAAATTTCAAGAACACCAATGAATATCCAAATGTGAGAGTGACATCAACCTTTGAGACCAACTCATACCTTGTTCATTCTTCAAAATTGATCGAGGAAGGTGTGAAATAAACCACCTAGCCAATAAAGGAGTACAACACATAAGAACCCCCTTCTCTTCATGGTGCAAGTATGAAAAAAATGAAAAATATCTCCAAGTAAGGTAGGCACCAGGTTACGAGATAGAAAAACTTTGACCGCATTCACATCTATGAGTTGGTATGGGTTAGGAAATAGTACCATCCTATAGAGTAGAAGAGCCAAAATTTCTTCAAAAGCTTTCAAATCCAAAGCATCCCAAAATTGTTGAGCCTTCTCAAACAAAAACTTGGCTAGAAAACCCTTAACAGGACCGTTGCAAATATAAAGCTAAAGCAATCTCCTCAGGTCTTGGGTCTTTCTCAATACCAGTGAAGGGTAATTGATCAATAATATGCACTCCCAAGAGTTGAGAAAACTCCTCCATGGTAGGCACCAATTGGTAATCAGGAAATGTAAAGCAATGGTGTTTAGGGTCAAAGAATTTAAAGAGTACCCCCATCATTTATTCTTCAAAATTTGAGGTAACCAAGTTAATGAGACAACCATACTTCTTGGTGAACGGAGAATCTTGGGGAACCCTTGACGCTAACTCCTTGAGTTGAGGAGGCACTTTCATAAAGCCGATTCAGATAGTCTTTCTACAAGTGTAATCCATGTCCTACAAAATAGCACAAAGATAAATCCCAAAGTCCTTGAAATGGTTAGTGCAAATGCCATGGTATGATGTCATGATGTTATTCACAAGTAAACATATACAAGCAAAGAAAACAAGTCCTTAGGTTTAGGCTTGTGTGAGGTTCATAGGTAAGTACCGTTTTGAAGTTTAGTTGGTTTAACCTATCCTACAAAGTAATCGGGTTCTAGGGAATCTCAATATCATTGACCTTTCTTCATTGGGCATTATCTCAGCATAATCAATATTTTCTTGCAGCCGAAATATCCCAAAAGTCTGATCTCAATGAGCGTAGTATCGAGTATCAACCAATTTTTAGCTTTCCACCGAAACCGGCTATCTCACTACTTCCTAATGGCCAAGTTGTTCAATTAAAGGTTTTAAGGTCAGTTGGTGCTTCATGACACCACACAGCGGCCCCGTATTCTCTTTGATTTAACACAAAGGATACTGGTACCCACGAATGTGTCACACTAACGTAACTATTATTTGAACCATATCGGTCTACACCATATAATCTCCATAATCTTTGTTACTTACCTAATAATGCTCCTAGATCCGGGTAGAGGATCAATACAAAACCCATACAAGGACCCAAGATATAAAGAAAACAAGTCAAACAAATGAAAGCATTTAAATGTGATCTAGTCTCTAAGGTAACCCTACTTTTTAGCATATCCCCAGCAGAGTCACCAGTTCTATAATACGGTGGAAGAACTGACTTGGGTGTTTAGCGTTTGATTGCAATTGTTGCAGATAGCAAGAGTCGCCACCGACTTTTCTTTTATCCAATAAAGGAAAGGGTGAAAAGAACAAGAAATACCTTTTGAGATATTTTCTTGAGTTTAGGGGGTAGGTTATGAAAAGGGAAGATTTTAACACCCTTTTCATCCGTTGTTACCTACAGGATCTTAGTTGCTAGCTCACTTTGAAATACTTTGTTTGAAATGTGTTTGTGATGTTTTTGAAAGTATTTTAGAAAGTGCCTTTGTTTAGGCAGACTTTGCAATGATTCTCGTCTCTATAAGAATGCATACAAAGTGTTGACTTTTGAAAATATTTCATTAGAAAGTGTTGGTGTGTTTGAAAGGTGTTTTTGAAAATGGTTGTAAGCAAGCAACTATGAACGTTCTACCTACTAAAAAAGTCTTAGTTCTTTTCCTCCTCCTTTAGATATTTCTATCTTACCGTTGATTGGTAAGAAGTCCTATCATTGGATGTGAAGGGATAGGCGTGGGTCATCGTATAGTTATAGAATGCAATGCTGTAAGATACCTTAGAAATTTTTGTAAGGGTCTAATATCATTTATGAAGGCAACTTTAAAGGGTCATCGAGGGACTTTGATCTTGTATTTGATTGTTTTTGCTAAAGTATCCCACATGCGAGACATGACTATTTTTCTCAAGGCAACAAGTGAGGTTAACCCTAGAGGTGCAGGTGTGCAAAGCATTTTGATTTCATGCATTTGTTCTTGAATTAGGGTTTGCTACTTGTTGATTTTATGTCTTGCCACACACACCCTAATTACTAGCATTTATATTTAAAGCGATAAATTGCGGAAATGTAAAACTCTACGCTATTACATCATTTAGAGGATGGGGGTAAAAATTATAAATAGGGATGAAAGCAATTAAAACCTAATTACTATTACAACCAAATTGAATAAAAAGTCTCAAAATCAAGATTATTGGTTTTTAGCCTGACACGGGCACCCGTGTCAGGACCCTATAATAATCCATGCATGTCTTTTTTTTTGCCCCAGCTGAGCTGACACGGGCCGTGTCCCGTGACACGGGCACCCGTGTCAGAACCCTGTCCTACCATTTTGTCAAGCTTTTAATCCCAGTAAGATTGACACGGGCAGTATCCTGTGACAAGGGCACCCGTGTTAAGACCCTGTCCTGTCATTTTGTCAAGTTTTAATCCCAGTAAGATTGACATGGGTCGTATTCTATGACACGGGTACCTGTGTCAAGACCCTTCCTTGCCTTTTGTCCTATTTTCTCCATGACACGGCCCGTTTTAGGTGACACGGACGATTGTGTCAGGCTTCCAGAAGCATTTTTCTGTAGTTTTGAGTGTTTGCAACTCTTCTACTCTGATTTGTCATGTTTTATTCTTTTGAAAACAAAAGTTAAATTATGTATGGACAAGGATATCACAGTTTGAGAAAACTCACCTCTTTAAGTGAAAACTCAAAATGTGTATGGATGTTTCCAGATGCAATGTGATGATTGATTGAGCTTCCTTTGACCTCCCTGAAGTTGTTCCAATCCTTACTTTGTACTGAAAGTGTTCGAATCTCTCAAACCAAGTCAACTTGCAAGACAATGTTTTTGAGTTCAAAAGGTGATGATAATGATGTTATAGAAGTTTTCCTTGTGTTTGAACAACTTATATATGATGTATGTGAAGTATTTGGATGGTTTGTTAGGGGAAAACTTGCAAGGTATGAGATTCAAAGATTTGGACTTCAAAGCTCAAAGATGGAGGTTTTATGAATAGTTCTGTTTTTTTTTTGTGAGTGAAGGGATTTTGAGTGATAGTTTATCTTTCTCTTTTTTCTGGCCTCTTTCTCTTGCAAATTCTCCCTCTATTTATAGGCAAGAGGTTTGGGGACAAGAGCTGATTAGGTTTGCATTACGGCATGTTATGGTTTGGTTGGGATGCAAATATCAAACTATGTCAATTCTTCCATGGTCCCAAGATGAAGTACCAAAGTTGCTGGTATAGAGGAGCTACTTTCCATAATTTATTGTGGAGTAAAATCAAAAGTAAACAAGTTATGGGCTTAAAGTAAATTTTGTACCAAAACTTTGCTTTTCAAGAATAACAATGGTAACTTTTTACCTTAAATGGAAAATTATTTGGATAATGGCTTGTATCTCTTTGGTAATGGTTCAAGCTTTTGTGTAAACATTAAATTATGGAGATATTTGCAAGCAATAAGGCCTGCAACATAAGATTATGCAGCATAACATGTAGATTGGACCATGTGTTCTTCAACAAAAAGACTTGTAATTCAAGGATGGATGCCTAACTTCATGCCCTTGAATCTCCTAGCTCAAGTATGATAAATTCATGCTCTTGGATGTTTCGGAAAGCTTGAAACATCCTCTATAATTTTCATGTTGGACATTTTGACAAAATCATCTTGGAACTATGTGAAAAAATGACAAGAAGTTGCGATAAAATCCTGACCAAAATCTGTTGAAAATTTCTCTAAGTGTTAGATGAAAATGTCATGACTTCATAGGCTTATATCTTCAAATCTAAGCGTTTTTTGGACATCAACCCTCTAATACAAAGTTGTAGAATTCATAAAGATCTACAAATTTCATGTTTAAAGTTTCCTTTGAATCATTTTGCATCATGGTGAAAAATTGGTATTAAGTTATGAAATAAACATGTATAAAACACTTAAAAAAATTTCTAAGTCTTGAAAAGTTTGACTTTTCAAATTGACTTTTGAATTTCTTAACTTCTTAATAATCAAGCTTTATATTATTTAATGTCTTGATAAATTTTGATCTTTGAAATTTTTGTTGAACAAAAAGTCAAAGTTTTACTTTTGGTGTATCAATTGACTTTTCATCAGTTGACCAAATTTCAACTATCAATCTAATGATCTGGAGAAATGATTTAAGACATGGAATTGGGTCAACATGTTATGTTTGAGTCTTTAAGATTATGCTTCAAGCCATTAGGTCCTGTATTAGGTCAAAAAGTCAATGATTAGTCGTTCTTAGTCAAAACCCTAATTTGTGGTCTCAATGTTTCGGAGGTGATTTTGTCTGATCAATTCTTAAGAATCCTTGAGCATTGAATTTTGAGGAATGTCTTGAAAAAGAGAGGGTGAATTTTGGGGTACAACACTTTTGTTTAACAAGAGGGAACTCTTCTCTAAGAGGTATCTTATGCACAACAATATATGTATCCAGCCCAGACATATCCCTATAAGACCAAGCAAATATGTCCACATACTCACAGAGCATTTCAATCAATCTTCACATGACACTGTCTTCTAAAGCAACCCCAATCTTGAGTTCTTTTCGGACCTCTTTAGTACCCATGATGACCACTTCAATAGTCTCTTGGGGCGACTGAATGAACCTTTCCTCTTGCCTAAATAATCTGGCTAACTCATCAGGAAGTTCACAATCTTCTTCAGCTTGATAGATCAAATTTTCAAAGTCATAAAAAGCCATAGCGAAATCGTTTTCGATAAATTCTAGGATTAATGGGGGACATGATCTGCATGATTGTTTTTATTTTTATTTTAGTTTTAGATTAAAAACGAAAATAAAAACACATTGCCAAAAGTTTTGAAAATAAAAGAGAAAGACAAGGAGTGAAATATTTGAATGCAAAAAAGACGTACTTTATTGATGATAGTTTTGGAAATTGAAAACATTATGGCCCTACATTATGTTCACTATGTCTTGGGAAGAATGTAGGAATTATTGCATGATAAAAATAAAAGAAAATTAATCTTCAAAGCTGGTGACTTCAATGACGTATTCGGAAAACCAGTTAATAGGCTCTTGACTGGGAATGGTAGGACAGATCCATTTGTCCATTTCACAGTCACTATTCCCTTCCTTGCTCACAGCGTGAGCCTCTTCATGGATAACACCACCTCTTCATGGATACCTTGAACCTTCAGAATAGCTTTAAATGCACTTCTACCTACCAAGAAGCATAAAACTTTCTTGTCCATCTATGTGGGGAGATCTAGCACTCTGCCCCAGCCCTCAGGATGACCAGATTGAACAATTGCTTGTGCTTGACGATAGGATACCATAGAGGCCTTTGACTTCTTAACTTCTTGACGAGGAGTTATGACAACCTGCACGGTTTCAAATGCTCAACATGTAATCTCATGTATTTATCCCTCCACTTCCACATAGTGGAAAGTGCTTAGATGACTGAGGATGTAATTTTCTTCACCGCAAATGATGACCACCTTTCTGCTCGACAAGAATTTCAACTTTTGATGCAGTGTAGAAATGACAACACTAACCCCATGAATCCATGGACGGCCCAACAAGCATCAATACTAAGGATTAATTCCCATGATGAATAAAGTGACATCAAATACCTCGGGACCTATCTTTATAGGTAGATCAACTTTCCCAAAGACAGTCCTCTTAGACCCGTCAAACGCTTTGACAATTAGATCACTTGGACTTAGCACGACCCCTTCATAATCAAGCTTTATATGTGCAGACTTAGGAAACACATTGAGAGAGGAACCCGTGTCAACCAACACATGGGATAAAGTGGTGTTCACAATCTCCTTGGAGATGTGCAGCACTTTATTGTGTTTCCTCCCCTCAAGGAGTATATCGAAATTTGTAAATCTGATCCCATTACTTGCAGAAATACTATTCACAATCCCTTCAAATTGATTCATTGAGATCTCTTGAGGAACAAAAGAAGTCCCTAACAACTTCATCAGTGAATTTCTATGGGATTCAGAATCTCTCAGCAAAGAAAGAATTGAGATTTTTGAGGGCGTCTAGCTCAGCTGGTCAATAATATTGTAGTCACTTTTCTTTATGCACCTCATCAATTATGCCACATCTTTGGCCAAATATACATCCACACTCGGAACAAGAGGATTCTTCCCTGGTTTCTCATCATTAACCACCATCTGCTTTCCCTTAGCCTTAGTTGTGGCATCTGCACTACTTTCTAGTTTTTCAGGCGGAGAGAAGATCCGACCACTGCGGGTAATTCGGCTTTTGCTCACAATATCGTGAACTACGGGCTTCTCTTCTTCAGACTTGTTTTCCTCAGGCTTTTGAGTGACAAGTTTCTACCACTGATAATAAAGCTCACCACCAAAACTCTAAGGTACGGCCTTATCACTAACATCTAGTAATGGACCAGGTATAATGATAAGCACTGGTGAAGTTTTCATAGGAATTGGAATTGTAACAGGCACATGAATTGTCTTTGACTTGAATGGAATAGTTATCACATCAACTTCATCATCACTAACCTTAGGCTTAACAACCTTACGGTCAAACTGGAGAGTTCCTTTGGTAAGTAAATTCTGAATTGCATCCTTCAAATAGTGGCAACCCTCTGGATGAATCAAACAATCTGCACAGTCTATACCACAACCCAAGAAAAAACCCTTCCATGGAAACTTCTCTTTCAGAAACGAGAGAGGTGTAGTCAGCTGATTGATATCCATAACCAAGTTTAAATTTTCATATTCAATAATGGCACTAACAGTTGCACCTCCATTAGATGTAAAAGGCTAATTAGTAATATTGGGTCCTGGGCCAAAATTGATAGCCTTAGAATCCAACAAATCTTGCACTTTATGCTTAAAAGCATATCAATTTTCAATGGTATACCCCAACGCACCAAAATGGAAATTGCACCGGGCATTGGCATCAAAATTCGGTGCCAACTTTTTAGGCTTAATGGTTAAAGTACGTTTCTCATCCAATTTCAGGTCAATCAACTGAGATGATAAATCAGCATAAGACTTCAGAAGTGTATCAAACTCCCTTGGTGGTTACCTTGGTCTCTATTGATTGCCTTGCCTAGGCACATATTCTTGTCTCTGAAGCGTAGCAACTGGAATTGTCACTGCAACAATTTGGTGATCAGACTCCTGACGAGCCCTACCTTTACCTTTCTGATCATAGAGCACACTAGCCTCACCGTCCTTCTTCTTCTGGACACCACCAAAATATTTCTTCGCATTACCTGCACTAGAGACATCCTGAACTTTTCCAAGTTTGATTTTGATTTCAATTCTCTCCCCATATGTTACCATCTCAGCAAACTAATCAGAAGTACTAAATCTCATGTAATAGTGTCCTTGTAAAGTGATAGCAAATATATCCACCATCTCACGCTCCATCATGGGTGGTTGGACCATGGTAGCCATCTCACGCCACCTCTGCGCGTACTCCTTGAAGGATTCATTATGTTTCTGAGATAAGTTCTGCAACTGAGTTCTCAAGGGTGCCATATCAGTATTGTATCGGTAGTGTTGGACAAAAGCTTCAACCAACTCTCACCATGTACGGATACGATTACCATCCAATTTCATATACCACTCAAGAAATCCACCAATTTGATTATCTTGGAAAAGTGCATAAGAGCTTTTCATTATCAGAGTACGTGAACATCCTCCTATAGTAGGATTTAACATGTGTCTTAGGACATGAGGTACCCTTGTACTTGAAAAAATCTGACACTTTAAACTTGGGAGGGATATTCACTCCCAAAACCAAGCCTAAATGAACATGTCAAGGCCCATAACGCCCTGATTCTCAAATGCTCGCATATGCCCCTCGAGCATACACAACTTTTTGTCTGCCTCAATTGGCTCATCAACATTGGATATCTAATCTTCGTAATTATCCTCCTCAAGTTGACGAACAGGAATGTGCACATGCCTTGGTTGAATAAACTGTTGCTCATTGTGTTGCCGAGTTGGAGTGGGTGGAGGCGGATTATTTCCCACAACTTAGACCACATGCATGCCTTAATTACCAACAGGATTAGCAAGATTCATAACTTGATCATTCTGAATATTCAGACCAACATTTGTATTCTTGCTCAAATTCTGAGCACCATATGGATTTCCATTCATATTCTGACCACCATTCGAGTTATGAGCACCTTGGTTGCCATTCAGATTTTGAGCACCCGGTTTACCAGTTGGATTGTTAACAATAATCCCTTGAGGATTGACAATCAAAGTGTTATTCCCATTGTTCATAGTCTCAACAAGCCTTACAGTCAAGGCTCCCATATCTTCCTGTTGGAGTGCCATGTTCTAGATAATCTCCATCAGCTGGTCCACACGAGTATCCATCTTGACACCCATAGCAACAACGTCTTTCTGAATTTGTTCCATTTGTCTTTTGGAAGTACTCTGAGTCTTGTAACGGTGCGAGTTTGTAGTAGTAATCTCTGAAAAGAAAACCTAGATCATATGTAAGAAAACTTGTTGGAACCACCTGTCATGATATGATATACATGAATGCATGGTTATGCATGAAATGTTTTATCATTTCAAGAGCGCACAAGAATTTTGTCATATATCGAAAATATCAAACACCATGATAAGAGATATATAAAAATAATTGAAAGAGAACAATAAAAACAACAACTGTTTTCATTCAAAATCTCAAGCCAACTAAGTTCACACAAGATAATCAGTCAGAATACGACAAATAAAAATAAAACCCCGACCAACAAGCCTCGCGGTGGTCTTTTACAGCAAAATGAAACAACAAACAAAAATAAAATTCTGCATAGTGTGTAAACATCATATTCCCATTTGGCCCTTGAGCCTAGCAATTTCTTGGATGGCCTGTGACAATTGAGTACCACGCCCTTTGAGATGGGACTCTGTTGTGAGTCTCTGGTTGATTTCTGCTTTTAGCTGAGCATCTTTGTCTCGGAGCTGCTTCTCTAGATCTTTGATTTTGGCTTCAGAACGCTTCTCCACTTCAGTCTTAGATGCCTGAAGTATGTCACCGTCTCGATAACTTTTCTTATACTTCTTATCAATAGCAGTAACAACTCTTTTATGGTCTTCAAAAGCAATAGAATCTTCTTCGCCTCAGGATCTCTTAGAAGTACCAACTTTCTCATACTCTTTGAGTTTGCATGCTAAATCTTTCTTATCTTCCCTTAGAAAATAAATCTCCATCTCTTTAGCTCCCAGGTCGATGCAAAGATGCTGATTCTTGCTTTGCACTTGGTAGAAGTGTTCTTTGGTAACATCATGCTGTAACTTGTCAGGCTGCGGGTACAAGGGATCTTCCTTTGCAAACAGTAACCGAAGTGTTCTCACCCTCTCTTCAACCCACTCAACATAAGGTCCATAGGATTTCAGATCCTTCTTCTCGAAGAAATCTTTACCTTTTCTGAAGATCTTGGTCCAAGAAATCAATACCTTCTTTAACATCTCAGGATCTTCCCCTTTCTTTCAAAACACAAATTCACTGATTTCGCTGCTTTTAGGAGGACTCTGTATAGCATACCCTAGTTAGCGTAGGGCAAGAACTGGGTTACAGTTAATCACTCCATTTTCCCCCATGAGCGGGACGTTGAAGAAGCCTCCACAACTTGTAATTACTGTAGTACTATCAAGTCAATGCCTATACAAAGTCATGTCAAAAGAGGTGAAATCCATGAGCTTCGTGGCCCAAGTACGAGTACTTTGAGTATCCATGAATGGTCCTTTGGTCGGAAATTAATACATGAAAAATTTGTACAACAATAGCACGCAACACACCACAACTCCATTCTTACCATACATGGAATGGATAACAAAGTAAGGGTTGGCCAGGATAGTCAGTACCCGATTCAGATTCATGAACATGCAAATAGCTATCAGATCTACCAACTTCTCAACATCAGGGAAAGTAACTAGACCATAAATCAAAATAGCTAGAAGATAATTGAACTTGACCCACAGACGCTTAGTTTCCATTTCTTCAGCTTTGCATATCAGAAAGTCCTCAGAGAGACCATTGGTTGTACCTCTCTTCCTCCAATTGCCTATCACATCGCTCAGGCTTAAGTAAAGTGCCTTAGCGATGGCTTCATAATTGGGCTCGTCTGGAACGCGGGAAAAGGGAATATGATGAGTGACTTTTGAAATTCTGGTGTATGCCAGTCTTCAGATGTTATACTCAATGTCTAGACATCTGATATGACATAATAAATACACTGCAAGGTAGATACCCAATTTTTTGTGATTCAGTACTAAAGAATAACAGAAGCACAGTTTTATCCAAGCTGCGCCAAATATACTTTGAAGGTGCAGAGGATAGAACACACGATGTACCTAGTTCTGTTCATCTGTTGCACATGATCAGCAGAGAGCAAACAACCTTCACAGTTCTGTTTCTCCTGCACAGATATCAGCATGATGTCTTAACATGTTCTGAGACATCATCTGTTACAACATTACAGTTTTACCTTGATATATAACAGACAGAATTATAAAGTGTCGAAGGTAAAAACACAAATCAGTTGTTGACCCAGTTCGGTGAAACACACCTACTCTGGGGGCATACCAAGCCAGGAAGAAGATCCATTATCAGCAATATTAATTCAGGACTAAACTTCACAAGTTCCCATCCCTCACTTAATCATTTACCCAGTGCAACCTATACCTAGGAACTCCTAGATAGAAACCTACCAGTTTCCATTCCTATTGTCGCAACAACATAAGTCTTACTCCTACTCAAGAAGTAGTGCCCTCCCACTTGGTTTCCTACATTACAATGAATATGAAGTAATGCAAAAATACTTAGACTTGCTTCACAGCTTCGTCCAAGAACACTCAAACTCTTACCTACAGGTATCGAGTTACACATATGGTAACCTTGCCACAGACCGACAGGTTTACCTAACAGAACACCCCCAATATTACATTATATGAGCCTTCCAAACCCTAGGTTACAATCTGCTATTTATAACCTATTACCCAACTGGATTTGGGCCTTCAAAATCGCAGCAAGCTTTTCTCCTTGCTGTTACAAAACAACAACAAACTTCTGCTACAATCAAGGTCTTCAATCTTCTAGTTCCTAAAATATCTCCATATTTAGAAACAACATTTTCTTCAAATATTCTGATTGATTCTTGATTGATCTTCAGATTCTCCATAAGAAACGCCACATATATTCTCAGAATATTTAAGTACCAGAACTGTAACTGAATTACCAATTCCGTTGGCGTGATGTCTAGTCAGATGTCATGACATTACATCTAACATGTTGTCCCATATGTTGAACTTCTTCAATACAACATGTTTAGGAGAACCACGCTCATTTCCTAATAACCTCTTTCATAAATTAGATCACTTAAAACAATTAGGTTACATGTCACAGCTGTTACAAACATTCAACATATAACATAGTTAACTAATATTAACTTAATTTCAGGCGCGATGTCATATGCTGATGTTGTGACATTTTACATAACATGTTGGTCCAGATGTTGAACTTCTTCAACCCAACATATTAAAACAACAGAGGGAATATGGGTAAACTTGCTTTCTTATTTGTTTTACAAATGAAGCCAACTCTCCAGCCAGGGCACTTACAATCTCCCTCTTTGGTAAATTTTGGCTAAAACAAATAAGTGCAAGTTGCATATTGGGACCAGGCCACAACACAGTTGAGATGTTACAACATCTTGTCCAACATCTTCTTTGCAGAGACTGATGTCCTTTGAGCAAACAACAAACCTCTATCCCTCCATCGATGGCCCAAGAGGATTTCTTTTCTCTCAATTATTGTTGATAATCTTGATACTGATTACATAGATCATGTAACTCAGATCACAAGTCACAACTATCCTCTTAACTCAGAACACAAGACACAAACAAAGTCACTTAGTTAGAGCGTTCCGTTCAGCATGTTGGACATTGCCTTCTGTTGCTTTCACCTGAGTCTCGCCTGAGTCTGGGTCCCTATCTTTCTCCCTCTTTTTGGCCAGAATTTGACAAAGACTGCCCATACAGATCCATACCCATGCACAATTTTCCCAGATGCTAACAAACTTCATATTGCTGAAACCCTCTGATGAAGAGAAAGAATAGAGAGAGTCTTCATAAATAATGCAACTTTGGCATAGATAGTAACGACCTTGGTACTTTTACTCTGACAATTTCAGTACCCTAGGACTGGTTTTAATGCAGTTACCTACCCTTGGGTTTGACCCTTTGACCATGTCAGGATGAAGTATGTCTTGCCCCTTTAAAAAACAGACATTTGTCTTTTAGAACAGACTACTCCCTTTATGTACTTGTCTTAGGATCCCCTTTCCAAGAAACATCGTTGGCATATTACACTCTGCCTCAGTTATATAATACCTTTATTAGATGACAAGTTATCACCTAAACATTCCAGCTCACTAAACTGCTTCATAATAAGACACAACCGCCCTGTTTTCTTAGCAGATGAAAACATGCTCAAATCCTATGTCGTCATACATTCTGCTATTTTCATATTAGCAGCTTGAAACCATTCCATTTTCACAAAGAGGATGGTTACTCCCTCTGAGTCATACAACTGTACACACATGGGTTTATTAATAATAATCCACACTTCATCCAATTTTCCTCCTGTCTGTAGTTTTAGAGGTAATTAGGAACAATGTCATTAGGCAATGTGATGACATTCGGTCAGACATAGTCCTCTTCAGTTTTGAACACATCATCCCAATAGTGCCGCACTTTATATCCTACGCGTTTGATGAAGACTTTTCGTACAAACCAATACTCCCCCTGTTAGGGACAATCACTTCTCCTCATGGAAACAAGTAGGTCACATTCAATACTCAGTTGGACCTTCAAGACAACTTCTGATTCAAAGTAAATAAGACCCCTTGATGAAAGGAAAACATAAGATGCATCTTCATGTCTTCAAGAGCGCACCCTCTGTTCAACAATATTGGTTGAACGCATTCATACTCTGAATCAAACTTTCTCGATAATAATCAGCTGCCACATGTTGATTATCTTGATTCTCTGAATCCACTGCTAAGATAGAACAAATGCCACTGTTTGATTATCTCCTTCATGAATCCTCATATGAAAAATCAAATGCCACCTTTTGACTTCTCCATGTTTATCAGACTTCTCCCAAAGATATTCTGATCTTCCAATTGAAATTTGAACTTCAAGCTACAAGTTATCACAAAAGGCTTAGATACACTAAGACAGGAACATGTAACATCTTCTCCACCCAACAACTCCAAAGAGCTGCAAAGAGACGATCTTTTTGAAGTATCCAATCTTCAACTTCGTAGATCATCCTATCTTAAGTTGATGTGCCACTTCACCAACCAAGAATCTGATGTTGAACCAAATGTCACAACATTATGTTATAACATCTAGTTGTTGAATTCAGCTCCTTCTCTAATTTACTTCCTTACCAGACTGATCCAAGTAACCATCATCAAGATTATGATGTCTTCTTCTTCTTGTAGCTTCAAGTCTGAACACGTTTCCAGGAAACCTTTTCAAGGATCAAATGATTTTGCTGTCACCAAAGAGATAGCTCTAAAGCATCACTCTTCCTGTGATTCTTCACAGGGTCCAGAAGAAGGAATGTTCCCACATCTTTAAGAACATCAGTTATCTTGAACTCCAAGGATAATCAATTAAATACTTGTACTTGTCACAAATAGCAATTGATCATAAATCCTTCCCATTATCCTGTAAGATACTTTCACCATTTGAATACTTTGACATACTCTTCGTGTGTTAATATCTTCTTCTTGCAAGCACTTTCTTTGAGAGACCAAAGAGTTGAGATATCTAGGTTGCCACCCTTGACTCAAGTAAATAGAATTTTCTCTGAACAAACTCTACTCACCTCAACAGATTTGAAACTCCTACCAGATCAGATTCATCCTTAGGAATGAGAGAGATGAATCCTTCCTTGCAAATATGTCACACAACACCCAGAACCCATGTGACATAGGTCAACAGCCAGCTAAACACCAGGTTGAACTAATGTGAGGAGGTTAACCAAATCTCCCCCTCAAACTACCAATCATGGAAGCTCCACACAAAATATCCATGCATTGTACACAAATGTCTCGACATGACATATGACATCCCTACCAGATTCAAGTAACTCCAAGAGTTATACTTGTTCATAATCCAATCACACCAATCAGACTTCAGCTGACCTTAAGTACTTCAGAGAAGACAACAACACCAATCATCAGCAGATATGTATTGACAGAACATACTACCTTAACCAAATTCTGAGTCTTCATATTCTCACATCTTGAAAGATCTTCCACTTCTAATCATGATGTTTAAATGACAAGATTCATGATCCCAATCTACTTCTATGAAGGAGCAATAATGCTGCACCATCATTGACTTTTATTAACCAATGAGCTTGTCTTTCTTCACACCATAGTACTCCAGGGAACTCCTGCTCAGCCCTGATCAATGTCACATCTCAACCAGCTTCACTTCTAGAGTTCTGACTCCTAAAAGTAACCTTCTACCATTGTCAACTTTGCACACACAGATGTCTCCTCTTCCAGGTCAGGAGTAGGTTCCAAACAAAAGTATCCCTTTGTTTGACACCCAAAACATATGCTCTTCAACTAGTAGCTGCATACTTGTTCCACCATCACATAGAACATCAGTTCCATCACCTTGGAACAAGGCCCTCCTTGAAATTCTTCAAGGTCTTCGTATAACACTAATCCGTGATTATGTGAATCTTACCATCCTGAACGAAGAACGTCTTCATGAGTGGACTTGAGAGGACTCAAGTATCTGTGACATCTTCAATAGCTTATGTTGAATTCTTGAATACAGTAGCCTTCAATCCACAAGAGGGGAAACACATCAGAGCTTGAGTTTTGCCAAGTATTACACAGCGGAAGAACATAATACAACTCAATCTTTGCACACACACTTTAGGCGTACACAAATCCTAGGTTTGAAAAATAAATCAAACCTAGAGCAGCTACCACACAACCAGGCCAAATGCCAATCACCAAAGACAGGTACACACAGTTCCTGTCATGAATAGTCCATCCTCCCACTTTAAGGGACCATTCAGGGAAATAACAAACCTTTCCAGGTTACAATCTCCAGTACTAAGTTGTCCTTGCAGATACCAGAAAGTATCACCCATGGATCTCATCCAGAAACAGAACAGGATGCCTGGTCTGATACCAATTGAAATTCTGGTGTATGCCAGTCTTCAGATGTTATACTCAATGTCTAGACATCTGATATGACATAATAAATACACTGCAAGGTAGATACCCAATTTTTTGTGATTCAGTACTAAAGAATAACAGAAGCACAGTTTTATCCAAGCTGCGCCAGATATACTTTGAAGGTGCAGAGGATAGAACACACGATGTACCTAGTTCTGTTCATCTGTTGCACATGATCAGCAGAGAGCAAACAACCTTCACAGTTCTGTTTCTCCTGCACAGATATCAGCATGATGTCTTAACATGTTCTAAGACATCATCTGTTACAACATTACATTTTTACCTTGATATATAACAGACAGAATTATAAAGTGTTGAAGGTAAAAACACAAATCAGTTGTTGACCCAGTTCGGTGAAACACACCTACTCTGGGGCCATACCAAGCCAGGAAGAAGATCCACTATCAGCAATATTAATTCAGGACTAAACTTCACAAGTTCCCATCCCTCACTTAATCATTTACCAAGTGCAACCTATACCTAGGAACTCCTAGATAGAAACCTACCAGTTTCCATTCCTATTGTCACAACAACAGAAGTCTTACTCCTACTCAAGAAGTAGTGCCCTCCCACTTGGTTTCCTACATTACAATGAATATGAAGTAATGCAAAAATACTTAGACTTGCTTCACAGCTTCGTCCAAGAACACTCAAACTCTTACCTACAGGTATCGAGTTACACATATGGTAACCTTGCCACAGACCGACAGGTTTACCTAACAGAACACCCCCAATATTACATTATATGAGCCTTCCAAACCCTAGGTTACAATCTTCTATTTATAACCTATTACCCAACTGGATTTGGGCCTTCAAAATCGCAGCAAGCTTTTCTCCTTGCTGTTACAAAACAGCAACAAACTTCTGCTACAATCAAGGTCTTCAATCTTCTAGTTCCTAAAATATCTCCATATTTAGAAACAACATTTTCTTCAAATATTCTGATTGATTCTTGATTGATCTTCAGATTCTCCATAAGAAACGCCACATATATTCTCAGAATATTTAAGTACCAGAACTGTAACTGAATTACCAATTCCGTTGGCGTGATGTCTAGTCAGATGTCATGACATTACATCTAACATGTTGTCCCATATGTTGAACTTCTTCAATACAACATGTTTAGGAGAACCACGCTCATTTGCTGATAACCTCTTTCATAAATTAGATCACTTAAAACAATTAGGTTACATGTCACAGCTGTTACAAACATTCAACATATAACATAGTTAACTAATATTAACTTAATTTCAGGCGCGATGTCATATGCTGATGTTGTGACATTTTACATAACATGTTGGTCCAGATGTTGAACTTCTTCAACCCAACATATTAAAACAACAGAGGGAATATGGGTAAACTTGCTTTCTTATTTGTTTTACAAATGAAGCCAACTCTCCAGCCAGGGCACTTACAACTTTGATCCCCAAGATATAATAATACTCCTCAAAAGTCGAAGCCAACTGATAATCCTAGAATGTGAAGCATCACAGTTCCAGATCATAAAACTGTAACAAAGTGTGAAGAGCTCTGTCCTCCACCTGAACATCCAACAAGGGCAAAAGACCATTGTACCGTTTCTAAAGGCTTGTGAATTCAAATAAACCACCACCCTACTCAACTCTTTCAAACGAGGCCAACTAGTAGCACTAAACATGTAAGTGAAAATGTCTCTGGTGTATCTCTTGACAACATCATGGTTGTTTTCCATTTTTGATACATACGTCTACTCTGAAACACCCTGCAAATGAAATACAAGTTAACTTTTTTAGACATATACATTTTTTTACATTTCTTTTGTAAAAGTAAATATGCCATGATGCAAGGTGCAATTACACATGGAATCAAGGTTTCCAGCATTCAAAATCCACTACAATGTCTCTGGATGTGCCGAAAATACCAAGATCAACAGTTTGGAACATAAACCACAGAAAAATGAATCACCAACAAAACACGGCCACCAACAGAACAAGGCCACCATCAGAAAAAAGTCACCATTTGTACCTGTAAACATTATCCCTTCCCCACTCACGGGTAAATACTAGGTCAGGGTAAGCCAGTGGCAACTCAAAATCACAGGTTCGTCTGAAAGCAATACCATCAAGCCACAAATGTGGATGAAGATAAAACCTTATTTGGACCTCATCTGAGTGTAGACGACATGACTGCGCTGGTAGGACCTTTTACCTCAATAGTGACACACACCCAACATGGAAAACCAGAATCCAACACAACAAATAACCAATGTGAAAGTAATAAAATGCAGTGAAAACATATGCTCAGATAAATATGTACAAAATTAACAAGTCATAAAGCATACAAATAAACATCCATAGAAAAGGAAACAATAGCTAGGAGTGACTCTGGGATGGACTAACAATTGGTCGATCTATCCCCAATGAAGTCGCCGAATGAAACAACCGGTTGAACATATCATCGAGATGAAATCAATGAATTCTCCATCAAAAGTTTTTTATCCTATAGGAAGGGAAAGGTATACATCGAGTAAACCTGAGAAGGGAAAAATCAAGGTCAAACGACCAAGAGATACGGGTAAGGAAGTCTGTTACGCGAGGGGAAGGTATTAGCACCCCACACACCCGTAGTGCTCTATGGTATCCACTCTTGTTATTCTAATCAAATGGTGTTCTCAAATCTAAAGCTTACGAGCTAAAAAAAGAAGATACAAAGAGGGAATGCATGCAAAAGAAAACACGGGGAAAATAAGGAAATATTTACAAAGTTTCACTCGATTGAGCCCCGTGATGAGATGCCTACGTATCATTTTTAAGGAATCAAAGCTCCATAGTTTGGCTCACATATTTCAGCTTGTATGTTTTTAATGAACAATATCAATTTCGCCTTATGGCGCAACTCGGCCTTTGAAGAATCACGCGTCAGCATAAAAATGAATTAACATGTTCTTTTTGAAAAGTTGATTAGTTTTGATGCAAATCCCGAAGGCGGAAAAAAAGTTTGAGTTGGTTGGTGTTTTTTTACCTTGAAAGAGGATTTAATAGTTGTTAGTTGTTTTATGCATTTTGCAAGAAAAAGGTTTAGTCTTAAGGATGCAAAAAGAAAGAAAAACAACTAAGGGAGACTGCCATAAATCTAATCCATAATGTTGTCATACAATGATAGCCCTATGGTCGAGGATGAAAAGGGGAAATCTCTACCTATGTTAGCATGCATGGATTTCTATCCTAATGTCTAGCTCGAAAGCTACCTTTATCGACCGATCCTAAGGGAACATACAACGGTTCAAAGCCTAAGGGAACATGACATATACAATGATGAAAAGAAAATAATTAATCAACAAGCCCTAGAGAGCATACACATGTCATGAGAACCATAACTATCTCAAGTCACAAAGTCCTAACAAAGATATTGTGCATCGATGTAGGAAATGAGAAACTTTAGCCAAGAGGTCATATCAACCGAGGCAAACAAGTGGGGTTGAATACGAGAAGCTTTAGCCAAGGGGTTAATAGAACAAGATTTGGTTTTGCAATATTATCTCTGAGTTTTGATGATAACAAATGAGTATGTTTGCATGAACAATTTTGAAACTCTAATATTTGTTTTTTTTTAGTATTTATCAAACAGGTTCTGCTTCTGATGGATAATGTGGCCAAGACATTAGAAGAGAATTAGTTCCGCTTCTGCGCTACACGTGTTCTAATGAATAGTGGTAAGAAACTCCAGAAGTTGTTGAAGTGTGGACTCTAATATTTGTCTAAATAAATAAGTCAGAAGATCTGAAGACATAAGTTCTACTTAAGTCCAGATTCTAAAGACTCAAGCTTCTAAAGACAACGTGTTCTAAAGAAACCAGTCAGAAAATCTGAAGACAAGAGTTCTACTTAAGTCCAGATGCTGAAGACTCGTGCTTTTGAAGATAACATATTCTAAAGAAACCAGTCAGAAAATTTAAAGACAAAAGTTCTACTTAAGTCTAGAAGCTAAACACTCAAGTTTCTAAAGACACGTGATTCTAAGAAAAGGGTTCTAAAACCAATTATTGAAGACTCAAAAGATAGAAGTTCTAAAGACTCTGAAGACTTGAAGTTCTGAAGACCCAAGGTTCTAAGAAAAAGGTTCTCATGACCAAGTGCTGAAGACTGTGAAGACGCAGTTCTGAAGACTTTGAAGACTTGAAGTTCTGATGACCTTATGTCATGTTCTCACTTCTAAACTCATGCTCGCAAAATCCTCTGAAGTGCAGAAGGAAAGAAGATAATGTTAACGTGGTATAAATAGTACATGGTTCAATCAACGTTACATTCCACTACCATGAAAGGATGGACACGTTTCACGATCTTATCCCCCACATGATTTCTCAAGCCGCCAACGTTTCTGGAAATCCCAATAGTACCCCTCAACAGATATACTATTTTATTGGCTATATAAAGGCTTGAAGACTAAGAGAGAAAGCTGCTAATTTTCACTAAGTATCCACGCACAAGCACTGTTTATAACTTTCATATTTATTAGTCTATTGTTCTTAAAATAGTTTACATATTCAACTTGTGTAGAAGCAATATTCTTGTAAACAAAACTTGTATTCAAACAATTGTTTGATTTCCTTAAGAGACCGGTTATGTCAGTATTATTTAGAAGTCTAGGACTAGTGAGTCTTAGAGATTTGATTTTCCTTAAGGGTCCAGTTAGCTCTATATCATTAAGAAGTTTAAGATTATTGTGTTTTAGAAGTTATTGTTAGTAACTTACGGGTAGCTTGTGTATTGTAATAATCAGTTGGATTATTGGATTAAGTCCTAGTTGATAAGGAGAAGTCACCTTGGCGGATGGACTAGACTAGCTTGATAATTTTCAAGTGAACTAGTATAAACATACCTTGTTCTTTACTTACTGCTTTTAATTATTGTTATTATCAAGAGTGGAGAAAAGTATTTTTTAATTAAAGGGGAATATTTTTAAAGGAAATTTTTGGTTTAAAATCCAATTCAACCCTCCATTTCTTGTGTTTTTCACATCTTCAATTGGCATCAGAGCTCCGATTCTGAGGAGATAAAAATTTGCATTTTTATCAACACTTAACAGTGTTCAGTACTGATCCAGTGTGTGCGATAAACCAATGGCTACACCTACTTCTACTATTGATAATAGGGATAATGATAGAGATCACTATAATTCAAAACCTCTAATGTTTGATAGGGAGAAATTTGACTATTGGAAGGATAAAATTGAAAGTTACTTTCTGGAATATGACTTAGATCTATGGATTTGGTAGTTTATGGCTACACTCACCCAATAGATAATAAAGGTCAAAAGATTGCAAGAAGTGCAATGACAGAAGCACAAAAGAAAGTTTACAAGAATCATTATAAAGCAAGAACTATTATGATTAGTGCTATTTCATACAAGGAATATGAGAAGATCATAGATAGAGAGACTGCAAAGTCTATATTTGATTCTCTTCAGATGACGCATGAAGACAATGCACAAGTAAAGGAAACAAATGATATGACCTTAATTCAAAAATACGAAGCTTTCAAGATGGAAGACGATGAATCCGTGGAAATGATGTTTTCAAGATTTCACAGTCTTGTGGCAGGACTTAAGGTTCTTAATAAAGGTTACTCTATAACAGATCATGTTAAGGAGATTATCAGAAGTCTTCCTGAAAAATGGAGACCAATGGTAACTGCTTTGAAACTTTTAAAGGATCTGAACAACACCTCTCTTGAGGAGCTTATTAGATCTTTAAGAGGCATGAAATTGAACTTGATCAAGATGAACCCCAGAAAACAGTTAAATAAGTGGTTCTAAGGTCTAAGTTTGGAAAGACCAAAGCTTATCAAGCTAAGGAAGAATCTGAAGATGATTCAGATGATGAGGAACTTTCATTGATATCCAGAAGAATCATTCAAATCTGGAAACATATATAAAGCAAGTTCAAAGGTCAACGAAGGACATATGGAAGAAGTGAATCCATTTTTGGTCAGAAGAAAGATTCTGAAAAGGAAGTCACATGCTTTGAATGCAAGGAGCATGGACATTAAAAAAATGAATGCCCTAAGCTCAAAAGGGATAAGAAACCTAAGAAGGCATACAAATCTAAGATAGGTTTCATGGCAACATGTGATGATTTAGAATAAGAAGATGAAGATTATGATGAAGAGCATGCCAACGTAGCATTCATGGAAAAGAATAGTACGAATGAAGCAACATCAGAATAGAAATTGACACTTGATGATGAGTCAGACTCTAATGATGACTAAGAGGTACTTTCTTTCTTATCTCGTTCTGAACTTGAAATTGGTTTATCATAACTAATGTAAAGGTATCAATCTCTTCTAAGTAAACACAAAATCTTGAAAAAGAGTTTTGTAGCTACTTCTAAGAACACTACTATAGATGAGAAAAATATTTTTGACTTAAATGAAAAACTATTTATTTTAGAAAAATCAAACATTGCTCTGAAAAGTAAAGTGTCTATATTAGAAGAAGAAATTTTCTCTAACACATCTGTCACTTACGAAGTAATCAGATATGATAGAGCTTTTTAAAACTTCCTTGCTAAAAGCATAGATAGAAGAAAAATGGCTTCAATGATCTATGGTGTTAGTAGAAATGGAAATAGAGGCTTGGGATACTCAGGACCATCAAATAAAATTGATGAGACTCAGATTATCATACAAAAACCATTTTCTGAACATTTCGTGCTTGCTGGCACATGATTGAAATGTCCAGAACAAGAAGTTTCTGATACTACTGTAGCACAACCACATACATAGAAGGAAACTTCTAAACCAAAGTATCATGCGCAAATTTCACATGATTATCCAGTTGCACAAAATTCCAAAGGTGTTTTAACCTCTTGAACTTCTAACAAGAAAGGACCTAGAAAATGGGTACCTAAGGATCAAATAATATATGTTGTAGATGTCCTTGTTGGCGCCACTGAAACACCAATCATGGTACCTAGACAATGGATACTCATGACACATGAAAGATAAAAGGCATATGTTCAAAGATTTGGAACTTAAGTCTGGAGGTGTTGTCGGTTTTGGAGGCAACCAGAAGGGAAGATCATTGGCTCTGGAACTATTGGTAATGGTAAAATCCCTTCTATTAAAAATGTCATTTTAGTCGAGGTTCTGATGCATAACCTTTTGTCAATTAGTCAACTTAATGATAATGGTTATGATGTCATTTTTAGTCAAACTTCCTGGAAAGCTGTTACTCAAAAGGATGGCTCAGTTCTGTTCAATGGAAAAAGGAAGAACAATATTTATAAAATAAGATTATCAAATTTGAAAAATCAAAATATAAAATTTCTTCTGACTGTTCAAGAAGAGTAATGGGTCTGGCACAGACGCCTGGGTCATGTTATCTTGAGAAAAATTTCTTAACTAAATAAAATTAGATTAGTCAGAGGCTTGCCCAATCTGAAGTATACTTCAGATGCTCTTTGTGAAGCTTGTCAGAAAGGAAAATTTTCAAAAACCTCTTTCATAACTAAAAAGATCCTTTCTACTTCCAGGCCATTACAACTTCTTCACATTGACTTATTTGGACCAGTGAAAACTGCTTATGTCAATGGTAAGAAATATGGACTTGTCATCATTGATGATTATAGCAGATGGACATGGGTAAAATTCTTGAAACACAAGGATGAGTCACACTCTATATATGCTTCCTTCTGTCCCCAAGTGCAAAATGAAAAAAATTGCAAAATAGTCAGAGCTAGAAGCGATCATGGTGGAAAATTTGAAAACAAAGATTTTGAAAAACTTTTTGATTCAAATGGAATAGTTCATGATATTTCTTGCCCTAGAACTCCATACAAAAATGGGGTTGTAGAGAGGAAAAATAGGACATTGCATGAAATGGCTCGCACCATGATCCAAGAAACTCATACGGCTAAGCACTTCTGGGCAGAAACAGTGAATACAACATTTTATATTCAAAATAGAATCTCCATAAGACCTATTTTGAATAAGGCTCCTTATGAATTGTGGAAGAATATAAAGCCTAACATTTCTTATTTCCATCCATTTGGATGTATATTGTATATGTTGAACACTAAAGACAATCTGGGTAAGTTTGATTCCAAGGTGCATAAGTGTCTATTGTTAGGATATTCTGAATGCTCAAAAGGCTTTAGAGTCTATAACAGAAAATCACGAATCATGGAGGAATCAATCCATGTCAGATTTGATGATAAGCTTGACTATGAAAAGTTAAAGCTGTGTGAAAAGCTTGCAGATTTAGGTGTTGGAACATAAACTAACAATTAGTGTAGGTTAGGCTTAATCTTTGATTTTCAAGCTTCACTACATGTTTCCGTATATTTTTGGTTGATGATCATTGATATTTTTGTGCATTTGAAATCCATTTTTGCATATGATCTCAAGTTACTAATTCTTGACATAAACTAATCTTTTACTAATTTTTGGTTGATTACTTGTTGCTTGCCATTTCAATAAATTGAGGTAATTTCTAATGGACTCAAATGCCCTTGCTAAACATTTTTGAAGTAAGTTTGATTGAGTTTGATAGAAAATATCTCAATACTTGGTAAATGGCAAAGTTTGATATAATTGGTGTTTTTGCTCTAACTTTTGATCCGTATTGAGTTTTCCTGACTTTCGTTAATGAAAACCGATTTTCTTGAGCCATCAAAAATCTCTCACACAAGTAATTTTTGTATTCAAACAAATTTCGTTCCATTTTTCTGCTACTGTAGCAGTTTCAAAAATCATATTTCGGAATGGAATTTGACTGAACCGAGTTAATTTTTGGAACCGTTGGCATGTTTCTATGTCGCCTTAATTTTTGCGGTTGATTTCAGATGCTTTTCGATTAATTTTCTAACTTTTCGATTCAAGTTTTTTGCATATTATCTTGTGTTTCATTATTGAATTGTGATACTTTTTGTGTGTTAACTCATACTTTGATGTCAAGTAATATCATTTGGTTTTAACTAATTGCTTGAGAACTTTGTGAATTTAGCGTATTGGAATACATTTTGATTCATAACTTTTGCGTTTGACAAATTGTGAGTTGATTCCTATTCATCACACTTTTGGCATAAATACATAAACTCATGAATTGGAGTTAATTTGCAATTTGTTGATTAAATTTCGATACATTAAATTCATGTGGTTTTTAGATTTTAATTCTTGATTTTTAGATCAATCTTGAGGTTACATGTCCATGTGCAAGTTCCGGATAACCATCTCATGTTAATATTCAAGATTAATGCACTAAAACTTTGATTTCCAAATCGATTCATGATGAATTTCAAAATGTGTGTAGTGTTGTCCGAAACATGTATTTCGCACGTGCGTTGAGTTTTAGTTTGTGAATAATGCATTGTTGTACTTATTTGAGTATTTCTTCGATATCGATAGCAAGTTCGGATGTTTCTAAACCGGTTTTTGCACCTATTTTCATGAGTACGAGGTTGCTGCCCGAAATTCTATGTTATGCTCCTTTGACTTGTTTGCTTTGTCTTGTACATATTCATACTTCATTTTTATGCATATTTCTAATTGCCATTATCTCATTTGATTTTCTTGTTATCTCCTAACAAATTTTGTGAGATGTGCATATTTTAAGAAGCAATTTGGATGCCAATTTCTTTTGTGACGGATACGCTTTGCTTACCTATATTATTCACACTTCTGACGCTATTTGTTGTTGATGCTAGCTTGCGGTACCCTCCGAGCTTTTGCCATGCATTGAGTTTGTTTTTGTGGGTTCTTATTATCTGTTTGGTATGGTTGTGGGCCATTTGTTATAATATTAAATTTACCACTTTCTAGAGATCATGTATAGAAGGGGCATTTATCGTTTTCTAGAGATCATGATAAGTAGGAAGCATGAAATAAAGAGCGTGCGCTCGAAGTCGCTGTTTAAAGATCTGGAGTAGGTATTCCACACTTTATTTGCTATATGTGTTGTATTTGTGTGTGTTTCCTTGGGTGTTGATCGACGAGTCACTAAATTTAGAAATTGAGATCACGACTTCACTCTCAGTGCATGCTCCCTATAGGATTTTATCGCTTTCCTTGATTTCTTGTTGATCAATGAGTCACTCAATTTAGAAATTGAGATCATAACTTCACTCTCATTGCATGTTCCCCATAGGATAGTTTTTGTTAGACTTTCTTTGGCATGCTAGCCTAGATAGGATCTCTCTAGGTGTGCTCTCTTAAGCCTTTTAATTGTTGATTTCTTTTCCTACCTTGATCCTCAATATCTTGGTTAGGCATTTGACTTGAGTTAGTACGAGCTTCTCATGACATATTGTGTGTGCTCTCTTGAGCTTATTGGCTTGCTTTCTTGATTTCATCTCTGTGTGCATGTTTTGAGATGATATACCCTCGACATGTTCCCTTAGGAGCTCTTGATTCATCTATAGATGATGATTTGAGATAGACATAGTTTTAGGTGATAGACCATTGCTATGCTCCTTTAGGACTTCTTGATTCATCTATAGATGATGAGTTGAGATAGACATTAGATTGTTATCCAAGCATGTCAACTTAGGGTAGAAATTTCCCTTCAAAGCTCAACTTTAGGATTAATCATTTTATGATAATATTAGAGATAGATTTAGGTTAGTCTCTCCTTAGAATTTTCTTTCCCCTTTTGCATTTGCATTAAAACAAAAACTTATTTTTCTTGCAAACTTCAAGACACTTAAAGATTATTGATGAGAGTCATACCTTTGTTGAGCATGGGAAATGATAAGCGGGTTTCTTCTCGATCTTATTGTTCTTCCATTCTAAGCCTTGGTGTGGTTCAAGTCTCAAATACATATTTCATGAATAAGTAGAGAAATGGCTAATATCTCTCTCTTTATATTAACTAGCTGTTATCTGCAGCAAAAACACTAACCAACACAAACTCTTTTTACCTACAGGCTTTTCTTTCAAAACCTTTTTAAAAGAACATGTTAATTCACTTCTGTGCTGACACGTAAGTCTCCAAAGGTCGAGTTGTGACAGAAGGCGAAATTAATGTTGTTCATTAAAAAATACAAACCAACAAAAACATTTGAAGCCGAACTACGGCTGCTCTGATTCCTTAAAAGGGATACGTAGGCATTGGGGTAGGGCCCGAACGAGCACAACCTTTATTTTTCCTACATTCTTTTCTCCTTTCTTTTGCATGCACTCCTTGTACATTTTAGATATAGATTCTTACACACCCTTTGATTAGAACAACAAGAGTGGATACCGTAGAGTACTACAAGCGTGTGGGGCTAATACCTTCCCCTTGCATAACAGACTTCCTTACCCATATCTCTGGGTCGTTTGATCGTGATTCCACCCTTCTCGGGTTTACTCGATGTTTAACTTTCCCTTCCCGTGGGATAAAAAATGTTTGATGTCGACTTCATTGATTTCATTATCAATTGATTGTTCAGCCGGTTGTTTCAGCTAGAGACTTCATTGGGGAAAGATTGACCAATTGCTGGTCCATTCCGGAGTCGCTCCTAGCTCTTGTTTTCTTTTCTTTGGGTGTTTATGTTTGATGCTTTCATTTTATTTATTTGTACATGCTTATCTGAGCATATGTTTACATTGCATTTTATTGCTTTCTATATTGGTTATCTGCTGGATTCTGGTTTTCCATGTTGGGTGGGTGTTATTATTGAGGTAAAAGGCCCAATACCCAGGCCAGAGTGCACTAGGACACTAGGAATAAAGTGGGGTCATGACGACTATAGGACATGGTCCAATTAGTACAGTCATGTCATATACCATGCTCGAATGAGGTTCAAATGAATTACTATCGACACCCACGTCTGTGGGTAAGGCGGTAGTACTTTCAGGCGAACCCGTTATTTTGAGTTACCTTTGACCTACCCTGACCTAGTCTTTACCCGTGAGTGGGGAGGGACTTGATTATTACAGGTACGGGTGGTGACTACATTCTGATGATGACCATTGTGTTCTGTCGGTGACTGATTATTTGGTTATGTTTTGGACCTGTGATCTTGATATATTCAACTTGGCCAGAGATTATATGACAGTTATTCATGGCACTCAGTTCTATTGTGTTGTGAAATAGGTGTCGAACCTTTTACCCTGTGATATTCGGACTATGCAGCAGATTTATACAACAGTTATTAAGAGGATTGTACAGTTGTCATGCTGAACTTTTGAACCTATGTTGTTGTACCTTGCATCATAGCATGTTTATTTTACAAAAAAAAAGGAAATGTGAAAGATTGTATGCAAACAAAATGTTTGAACATGGCATTGCATCCTCTCATTCACCTCATGCATCTTCATGCATATCCATGCATCCATAGTAGGTACTCAAAAGGTACTCAGAATGGGGAATCCTTATTTAGACTCAGTAATTTCTTTTCAGAACTGCAAATCTTGACTTCTCGCCGCTCCGTGATCAAATTCAAGTTATGGAACAACTTCGTGGGGAATTAGACGAGATGAAAGAACAAATGGAATTTTTGATGCTAGATGTGCAGAATTTGGTCAGTGGATAAGAAATCCTGAAAGAAGATAACACTCAGTTGAAGGCTCAATTGAGTTTGGTTATGGAAATTTTGGGGACAACGTTGAAGAAATAAGATGGTTATAGACCTGCTCCAATAGACGTTACCATTCCTCCCCATAATCTGGAGACTCTTTCAAGTCAGAGAGTATCTCTTCCACAGCCTTGGGTTCCAAGATCTTCCCACCCTTAACCAGTTGTCGTTTACCAAGAAGACCCAAAGGGAAAAGTCCGTCAGCAGAGGTCAAAATAGCCCGAACGACAATTTGATCCTATTCCAATTCCGTATGCATAATTTCTCTCTCGCTTGCTAAAATTTCTTTTGGTTAAACTATGAATCTTCACTACACATGAAAGGCTCCCTCGTGTATTTGTCGATAATACTACGTGTGAATTCCACTCTGGGGCACCCAGTCATGATACTGAAGATTGTGTAGCTTTTAAGCATCAAGTCCAAGATTTCCTTGATACAGGGACAATTCTCTTCACTCCCGAAGGTCTGAGCATGCAAGTTAATCCAATGCCAACTACTAAAGAGAATAAGGTTACGCCTTTTCCTCTTCAAAGTTCAATCTCACAATCTGAATCACATCATCCACAACCTATACTCTCTGAAAGTTCTCACCAACAGCCGTTTGCAAGTTATGGAAATCAGTTGGTTAATCAAAATCAGAATGTTCCTCATGTTCATCTAGTTCGGTATGCTACTCAGCAGCAAACCTATCAACAGAGATGTATGCAATAAGGTAAGAAAAGGGATAGGATGCCAAAGAGGGTGTTCGACATTATTCCCATGATTTATGGCCAGTTATTCCCCCAGTTGCTCAAGCTTTCCTTGATGGAACCCTAGCATCTAAAGCCTTCCATTCCTCCTTATCCTATGGATTTCAATCCTAATGTTCAATGTGATTACCACGCTGGAGCACTAGGCCATTTCTTTGAAAATGGCAGGGCTTTTAAAGAAAATGTGCAATAATTGCTTGATGCAAAGGCTATCAATTTCGTGCCAACTAGTTAGATTTGAAGTCTCCTTTGACTCAGTGAATGTCAAGTCTTCCAAAGCATCGCCTGAAGCAACAAGTCCATACTGAGATTAGCCTCCTCAACATGGAAGTTTCAAATTATACTTGCATTCTTATTTGTAATCTTCCTTATTTTGGTTCAGTACTTTCTTGTATGCAAAACATGCTTATTTTTGAATATTAATCATAATGCATTGAATATGTTTGTCTTGAATTAATCCATTCGTATTCACTCTTAAATGTTTTACTATGATTTTTGATATCTAACTCTTGTCACAAAAAAACCAAAAAAACCTCTGGAGGGAGGATGCTGAGAAATATACCAAAAATTTCAAATGGTGTACTTTTGAATAAAAACCCTGTTGACGATGCGCAAGACTTGTTTTAAATTCCAAAACACCGGAGATATAAAGGAGATAGAACCTCGTTAACCACTTTGAGCCTTGAAGTAGGAGTTTATTTTCTTGTCAGAAAAAACCCTCACATTTAACCTGGAGCAGGGTAGATTTCAGTTAATCCGATCGAGCATTCAGAACTCATCAGGATTGCGCATCTAAGGATACAATAATGGTTATCCATTAAAGGGATGAGGAAAGTCAAAACCGCAATGGTTAACCCTCATCTATTAGCAGTGTGCATCAAAGAGAACGATATCCCAATGGGTATCTCTCGCACATCAGGAGGTCAAAAGACCACGGTACCATAACGATTATTCCACATCAACCAAACAGTAAGGTAGTTACACCTTTTCAGGAATTCAAAAATGACTCGAAGTCACACGACGTGCTCGAAAAAGAAGAATGTTTTAAAATAATGAATGAAAGAGGCAAAAAGCCCCGCTAAGCTGAAACTTGGAAAACAAGTCGCTTAGGCAAAAGTCAGGGCTTCCCGCTGGACTTCAAAATCAAAATTCAAAAGAATTTGTCGAGCCAAAAGAAAAAGAGAGCAAAAAGCAAAAAAGGATTAAAAAAAAATCCTTAGCAAAGAACAAAGCCGCGTGATCAGACACCAAGAAATAAAGAGGTGACTGACTGCCATGTCCAAGAAACCTCAGTGGTTCCTCAACCATCGTAAAATCTTTTGAGAGACGAATGCTTGTGTTGGTTTAACTGAATGTAGGACTGGAGAATATCATGGAGAATGGGTGGGCACCAAATATTTTGAGCCTTAAATCCTTTTTTTCTAAAAACGTGAACCAGGACACGTTACAACCCTTAAAAGTACTAGCTGAAGCATGGGTTAATTTGGAAGTGCACTGTAACGAGAATACGGTAATCTGACTCCTAGCAGAAGTCAGAATCGTTATCTCCAATTGAAGTGTGGATTTGTTATTGTGATACGGTGGCAGAACCAACTGTTTATACTGGTTTTACGTTTGTATTCACAAATGTTGCGGTAAGCAAGAGTCGCCACCAACTTTTCATTTATCCAAATTAAGGAAAGGGTGAAAAGAACAGAAAAAGACCTTTCTAGAATTTTCTGAGTAAAGGGGGTAGATTATGGAAAGGGAAGGTGTTAGCACCCTTTCCCTCCGTAGTTATCTACAGGCTCTTAGATGCTTAGCTCATTTTAAAATTACCTTATGCTTTGTGTGTTTTGAAAAATGTTTTGAAATTCCTTAGTGCGGAGATTCGCTTTACGTTAACTCTTGTATTAGTCCTCAAGAGTGTTGACAAAGCAAATGTTTTTGAAATGTGTAAGTGTGAAAAGTTTATTTTATTTGAGCAAGCATCTAACAACAATCTACTTGTACTCGAAAAGGTCTATTATTTTCGTCCTATCATTTAGACAGTGCTATCCTACTATTACTGAGTAGGTAGCTCTAGCCGTTGAATGTTTAAGGGACATTCGAAGGGACGTTACAGTCACGAAGGAAAATTGGAAAGGAATTTTAGTAATTGTCCTAAAGTTCTTAGATCACTTTTTTACCGAGGCAACGTCGATAGGGTCATTGAGGGACTTGTGATCTTTCAAACTAGAGGCAAATCACTAAACCTCTCACGTTTCAAGAATTGTGACCATTTTTCGAAGGCAACTAAAGTGGGATACCCTAGAGGTGCATATGTGAAATTGTGTTTAGTTCAGTTATTTATGTTGCACATTTAGGTTTGCTAACGTTTTAGTTTTTCAGTCTTGTCATGCAATCCTAGTTACTAGATGTTAATATGTACAGAAAAATGTAAAATACGAAAATATAACTCTACGCTATTACATGGCTTCGAGGAGGGGGATATTTATAATGCACAAAACTTGGGGGAAGAAAAATAAAGAAAATGGTAAAAATCCTAATTAGTCTATAACATCCAGTATACAGGTACAATAATGTAAAAATGTGAGAATAAATAACATGCGAAAGGTAAAGACATCTAAAGCCTAAAGCAAATCTAAATGAAATAAGAAAATCTTTTTTGTTTATTTTAAATTATTTTAAGAAAATAACTAAGTGAAATTAATACATAAAATTTAATTAGAAAACAATATTAACAAAAAATATTAAAATATAAGTTTTTGTTGTTTTTATTATGAAAAGAAAATAATTAAAGCTAAAAGAATATGAGACGGAGCTTGCATGACTTGAAAAGAATAAAATCCAAGTAAAATATTCAAAAGACATTGCTTTAAATACAAGGATAAAAAATCACGTTAGCAATCAAGAGGATGAATCCACTAGTAGTGAAGATGATGATCTCATCAGGAAGATTGAAAAGGTTCTACGAAAAGAAAGAAAAAGGGAAGCACCAACAAGGAAGGTTATATGCTTTGAATGTGGAGAAAAGTGACATGTTAAAAGTAAATGTCCTACACTTGAAAAGAAGAACAAATATTTCAAGAAGAATAAAGATAACAAGTCAAAGAAAGCATATATAGCATGGGAAAGTTCATCTTCCGATTCTGAAAACAATCAACGTGCTAATCTTGCATTGATGGCCTCACACCATTCCGATAGTGAAGATGACAAGGTTAGTAATTAGTTTTCTCTTTATGATAATGATGCACAAGGTGCTATAGATGAACTATTAAATGAATGCAAAATTATGTACAAAACTATTTCATCTAAAAAAAACAAATTTCATCTTTAGAAGAAAAATGTGAGTCTATGAAAAAAGATCTCAAAGTTGAAAAAAAAAATTAGTGAGCAAAATCATAATTTTATATGCAAAAATTGTGAATCACTCTCTTTTCAAATTGTCCAATTAAAAAGAGTTATTGAGAGATATGAAAAAGGTAAAATTGTATTGGAAGGTGTTCTTAGCCAACAAAGATATTCCAATGATAAAAGTGGACTTGGATATTCAAAGTTTTCAAAACCAAGTTCTAATAAAACTATTTTTGTTAAGGCTAGTGATCAATCATCCAAAGAGAAAGTGAACAAACCAAAGTGGTTCATCATTATCCTTAAAAGAAAACATTTCCTAAGAATAAATCTTACCCTTCTAGATATAGAAGTAAATTTGAACCTACTTGTTTTTATTGTGGTATTGTTGGCCATACACCTAATGCTTGCTATGTTAGAAACAATAATGAAGCACGTGGGAATTATGTGTGGGTTAAGAAGGGAACTAACTATGATGGACCCAAAGCACATTGGGCACAAAATCAAACTTAATTTGTTTTGTAGGTTTTTTTGAGGACCACTTTAAATATATGATGTCTTGATAAGTGGTGGATCTAAGCATTTGATGGAATACATACACTAACTTTCAAATCTAGTTCAAGTCCAAGGATTATTTAACATATGGGAAATACCTTAAAGGAAGAATTCTTAGAATTGGAAAAATTCATACACTAACTTTCACATCCATTGAAGATATTCTTTATGTTAAAGGACTAAAGCATAATCTTCTAAGTACAAGTCAACTTTGTGAAAAAAGGATTCAACATCATGTTCTCAAAAAATGAATGATTTATGAAGTCTCTTTTGAGGTGAAACTCATTGGTATAAATTGTTTTCCCTTTCAATAATTTCTTAATATATTATAAGGCTTTTCCAAACCTTTTTGATAATTACAAAGGGGGAGAATATATATATATATATATATATATATATATATATATATATATATATATATATATATATATATATATATATATATATATATATATATATATATATATATATATATATATATATATATATATATATATATATATATATATATATCTGTGTGTGTGTGTGTGTGTGTGTGTGTGTGTGTGTGTGTGTGTGTGTGTGTGTGTGTGTGCTTGTCTCTAACTTTGCAGCCTAAAGAAAGATGCAAATTCTCTATGATTCAATGGAGAACTTTGATCAAGAGGAAGTTATCAAATATAAGGGGAGCATTCACATAAGAGTTTCTCATTATTTCTAAAAGAGTCAAGCATATTCAACATTATGTTTTGATGAAGACAACTACTATGTACATTTATCAAAGGATGAGAAAAAGCATCATGAAGCAATATGGCTATGGTTAAGCTTTCAATATTATTATATGTATTTTTTCGGTTTTTTTATGCGTCTTTCCCTTATTTTTAATAATGTCAAAGGGGGAGAAGGATGTTACCATTTATGCTTATTTATTTCCTTGTCTTAAAATTTTAAGGTACAAAGAATCCTTCAAGATGAGCAAATCCAAATGATTTTAAAGCTTCTCATACAAAGGGGGGAGTTATACATCTTAGGGGGAGAAGTCTCTTTCTGGAAATAATAAAGCTTCCAGAAAGATTGTTTGTCATCATCAAAAAGGGGGAGAATGTAATTTCAATCATCTCAAATGATTGTAAATGCATTTTGTTTTGATGAAGACAAACTATATTGGCAAGAAGGCAAAGATTATTGATCAAGCTAAAAGCATTTGTGGATAAAGTCTTTGGTTCAAGCTCTTAGCAAATTTCAAGGTATAATGATAATACTTACTTTGAACTTAAGACATAGATGCTCAATGGTCAAAAGAAATATTTTATCTTGTCCAAACTTTTTCTCAAGTTTTCTAAGCAAGAAAAATCAATTTTAGATTGGGTGCAATCGATTTGCATGTTGGTGCAATCGATTGCATGCTTCATATTTTCAAAGCATTAGCTACTGTTTCTAAGTGCAATCGATTTGCATGTTTATGCAATCGATTGCTCTTAATCAATTTTTGCTACTGACTTCAAGTGCAATCGATTTACACACTTGTGCAATCGATTGCTTACTCAAAATATTTGAATTTCTAGCCATTGAAACCCCGTGCAATCGATTTACCCAAGGGTGCAATCGATTACATGCTGAACAATTTTGAAAAACAGCAGTTTTACTCATGCCTGTTCATAACACCATTTCATGGAAACCTTTCACTCAATCTTGGCAAGTATTCCTGATTCATTTGCTGAATTTTATGCTGTTTCAAAATGGGTGCTATGAACATATAAATACTCATTTTCAAAATCATTTTGTGTACCTCTTCCAATCATATTTTCTGAATTTTCAAAAATCAAACTCAAGCTTTTATACACTTTCATACACAAGTTTTCTGCATACTTTAACATATTTTCAACCAGAAAACTTTGAGCATTATATATCTTGAGTCATTGTATATTATTGTCATTGGAAGAGAAGATCAATCAATTGATTAAATCACTCAAAGTGATCATTTCTACTCAAACTCACTCAAATCAAATATTGCTATATACTTGCTTATTTTTCAGGATTGTTGAAAATAAGTTCAAGTGGTTTTGTGATCTTGTTTTTCCAGGATTGTTGGATACAAGTAAAGTCACCTTGAGAGGATTGTTCTCATTGTTGACATAGTGAAAATCCAAGAGGATTGTTCTTGGTCCAAAAGGATTGTTCTTGGTTTTGGGTAGTTCTTGTTTAAGTTTGCCACAATAAGGAAATCTCTTTCATGTTGAAAGGGGACTGGAGTACTCTCGGACTGTGAGGGGAGCCAGGATATATCGGTTGTGTCTCTTTATTTTTCTACACTTTACTCTTTCATAAACTCACCATAAACAAGAAAAATAATATCCATAATAACTAAAACCATAAATTTTTTAAAGTACCTAATTCACCCCCCTCTTAGGCGCACTTCGTACTTACAATTGGCATCAGAGAAGGTTATAGGTAACTTGTTCCTAAAAATCCAAAATGGATTCCGCAAATTAAAATCCCGTTTTCAGAGATGGTGGTAGTAACAACAAGCATCCTCTATTTTATGGTGAATATTTTGACTTCTGGAAAATACGCATAAAGGCACATCTAGAAGCACAAGGAGAAGAAATATGGGATACCTTCGAGAGTGGTCCATTTATTCCTATAACGGTAATCAATAGTGATGGTTCATCAAAGCCTAAAACTGCATGGGATGAAGATGATAAGAAAAAGGTCCTCTATGATAAAAAGATAATCAATCTTCTTCAAGGTGCACTTAGCTTGGATGAATTCTTCCGTGTCTCGGCATGAAAAATGGCGAAATAAATATGGGCTACCTTGGTAGAAACTCATGAAGGAACCATTGAATTTAAAAGATCGAGATTAAATACATTGATTCAAGAATACAAACTATTCAGAATGGAGCCCCGAGAATCAATCCTCGACTTACAGAAAATATTTGTACACTTGAAAAATCATTTGAAAGCACTCAATAATACTTTAAATAATGATGAACTTAATATTAAAGTTCTTATATCTTTATCTAGGGAATGGTAACCAAAAGTGACAATAATATCCGAGAAGAAGAATCTATTCACAATGACTTCCGCCACTTTGTTCGAAAAACTTCAATAATATGAGACGAAACTTGCAAGACTTGAAAAGAATGAAATACAAGTAAAATATTCAAAAGACATTGCTTTAAATACAAGGATAAAAAAATAATGATAGAAATCAAGAGGATGAATCCACTAGTAGCGAAGATGATGATCTCATCAGGAAGATTGAAAAGGTTCTACGAAAAGAAAGAAAAAAAAGGAAGCACCAACAAGGAAGGTTATATGCTTTGAATGTGGAGAAAATGGACATGTTAAAAGTAAATGTACTACACTTGAGAAGAATAAGAAATATTTCAAGAGAAATAAAGATAAGAAGTCAAACAAAGCATATATAGAATGTGAAAGTTCATCTTCCGATTCCGAAAACAATCAACATGCTAATCTTGCATTGATGGCCTCACACCATTCCGATAGTGAAGATGGCGAGGTTAGTAATTATGATACGGTGGCAGAACCGACTGTTAATACTGGTTTGCATTTTATATTCGCAAATGTCGCGGTAATCAAGAGTCGCCACCCACTTTTATTTCATCCAACTAAGGAAAAGGAAAAAGAAAAGAAAAAACCTTTTTCGAGAATATTTCTGAGTACGGGGGGTAGATTATAGAAAGGGAAGGTGTTAGCACCCTTTCTATCCATGGATTTCCACGGGCTGTTAGGTACTTGCTCATTTTAAAATAACTTGTATGTGTGCTTGTTTTGAAAAAAAAGTTTTCTTCGTGATAACCCTTGTATCAGTCCTCAAGGGTGTGACGAAGTTGTTTTGAAAATTGTTTGAAAAGTGTTGGTGTGAAATTTGTTTGTTTGAGCAAGTACCTAGGAACTATCTACCTACTCGAAAAAGACTGTTCGTTTTCCTTTAAACAACGTTATCCCATTATTAAGGAATAGATAGCACTGTCGTTGAGTTTTAAGGGATGTTCGAAGGGTAAGATACAATCACAAAAGCAATGTTAGGGGGTGTTAGTAATCATCCTAAAGCCTTAAAGATCTTTTTCCGAGGCAACATCCGAATGGGTCATTTGAAATCTTTCGGGGTTAGAGGACGACCACTAACAAACCATATACTTCATGACCGTTTAACCGAAGGAAACCGAAGTGGAGTAAACCCTAGGAGTGAGCATGTGCGAGTGAATTTTTTCAGTTAATTTGTCTTTGCACATTTAGGTTATCTACCGTTTTAATTTTTAAGCATTCTTCCCATACAATCCTATTAGCATACATCTAATAGTTAATAATTGCAGAAATTTAAAGTGCAGAAATAGAATACCTAACTATTACATGGCTTTCGAAGATACATAATTTTTTTGACTGAAAACAAAATGTGGGAATTAAAACCTAATTAAATCTATTACAACCTCGAAGCAGTTACAAAAATAATTAATAAAGTAATTAAAACACGCGCGACGAATTAATTGCGAGGACGACTAGAAAATCTAAAAAATCTAATTTGAGAAAAAATATTTAAGTTATTTTTGAAGAAAAAATTAATTATTTACAAAATCAAATGCTAATTTCTAATTGATTTTAATTTACAAAAAAATAAGATTTAATTTCCCTAGTTTTGAATTAAATGAATTAATTAAAGAAAATAAATATTTTATGAAAAAAAATGATTTTTGGTGTCTTTGTGATTTTTTTGGTTTTTTGTAGTTAATTGAAAAAAATTATTAATTTGTGAAAACAAATAATTAAACAAATAAAATAAAAAATAAAAAAAAATTAAATTGGGCCTGTATAGCAATCCAAAAAAGGGGGGTGTATTGTTGAAAATATTCCAGGCCCACCAAGCTGAAGCCCAATCAGCGCCTGATCCAATGGTGCTCCCTCCTGATGGTGCACCATGGTCTCTGGCAGGTAGAAGCGTTGGATCTGGTTGATCATGAATCCTGAGGTTGGCTGTTGATGGCGCATGATAGGCCTTTGGGATGGTAATGCATGGGATCTATTAAAGGAAAATAAAACAAAGAAAGTTTTCGGGACCTGGGATCGAACCCAGGTCCTCTACCCTTTCCAACACACGTCCTCGCCAGCTGCGCTACATGTTTCAATTGATAATATAATAATAGTAATAAATAATATATAAAACAAACGGATGAAACTGAAACAAACAAAAAAATGTGCGCCCAGTTTGAATGGTCCAGTGGTTGGCTGCCACGTTATTGTCTTCTTCCTTCTGCCGTCGTATTAGGCATGCAACCTATACCTACGGACAACACCTGTAACTAAAACCCCGCAAATTTTTGAAATCCAGCACAGGCATGATAAATCAATTATGGCTACATCAATCAATTTGTTTTGACCTCACGAGTATGATGGTACCCTTTGTGTAGGCCAATTTAACCTGTATCAAGATATCCCAAAACGTGACCTCAAACCCTAATAATGGCAACTCTGGATATAAGCATCAAAACGCAAATTCAAGTAAACCAAAATGTTCTAAAAGCTCATACAAACACAATGCTACGTTCAATAATGGTTAATCATGAATAAATTGCAAAATACGATTCAAGTTAGGGAAGGCAAATTGTGGGTCTGAAGCGTGCGTTTCTGGGTGTGAACATGCTTGCAATTGATACAGTTACATTCCTGAGATGTCCAGCAATCTGTTGGCAACGTTAGAATGGCTTGAATTAGCCTCCAAGCTTGAAACTGATCTACTACTTTTTGCAAAAAAAAAATCAGTTTGTTCTTATGCTTTCCACGACCGCTAATCCTTGTTTTCATGCATGGCCTTGTTCATTATATATCCATAAGTGAATTAGGGTTATAAAAACAGCTGGTATCTTTGCAATTTTTGAAGATTTGATTTGGTTTTCATCGTGTATGATATCCTTCAAAATTAGGCCTAATCATGCCATTCTTGTTCCAATCATCTTTGATTCGATTTGATCTTGATATGCCAACATAATTAGCTTGTGATTCTGTCCAAAAATCCAATCAAAACAAATCTTTGATATTATTTGCCATTTATTTGATTTAATTCAATTTTTAATTAATAAAAAATAAAAATAAAATGAAAAATGAAGAAAATAATGTGTGGGTGAATATTTGGGTTGTCGACCATGTTATGAGTGAGGTGCAAGCATAAAAAGCTAGGCCCATTTGGATAAAAATGCAATTTTGAGCATATTTGACTTTTGGCAATTTTGCAAAAATGGTCAACTTTGACAAGGCATATCCCTTCCAATTTTAACCCTAGAGATGTATTCTTAGACTTTTTAGAAAGCTTACGATGTCCCCTAAACAACCCTTTTTGTCTCATCTCAATTGGGTCTTCCATGTTCATGTAATAAGCTTTGACCCAAAAAGTGTTTTTGTTGACTTTTCAAAAGGACCTATAATGTGGAAATTCAAATCTTTTTGTGAGTGCATATTTTGAATTTTAGGGATGAATATGGGTTGTAGGGAATTTCATCCTCTTCAAAATGAGCCTTGGATGGAAAATTTCTAATAATGTATGAGGAAGTTATGCTTGGTCAAAGTTTTGTTGACTTTTCCTAAGAAACCCTAATTTAGCAACTATTGGGTTTTGATGAATTTGGGGAATTCCTTGAGGAATCATGACCAACCATTTATCAAATGATGGATATAACTTCAAAATGTTGATGTTGACCAAAAATCTTGAAGTTTGACTGTATATGGGCCACTATTGACTTTTGACCTAATATAGTCGATTCTCAAGCATTTGAGTAGTTGACTGAGCAAACTTCTTGTGCGGGGAGTGAAATTTGACATGGAGAGTCTTGAGAACATATTAGGACCATGGAGATCATATGAAGTCTTTGGAGTTCACCCATCTTGATGCAACATGAAACCCTAATTTGAGGTAGACTACCTTAGGAGAGAGTTTGTCTGGTCAACTCTTGGGCATCCTTGAGCAAGTTGAGGATCTCAATGGGCATTTATTGAGTAAAATGAGAGGGAAACTTTGGGGTACAATAGCTTCCCCTGTTCAATATTCTTAAACCTGAGGGTGTAGATTGGCTTATCTGCCTTTCGTTATCTGAAGGTGGAAGATGATTGAACACTAGAGTGCCCACAAATTTGCACTCGCATGAAGTGATACTTGATTTGGTGATATCAGGAATGGGCTTATAGATTCCATTTGGAAGTTGATGGAGAATCGTCGGAGATGGGCTTAAAGATGCCATCTAGTATGTGACAGAGAATCGTCGGAGATGACCTTAAAGATGCCATCTAGAGGATGGTGATTTCCTGAGATATTCCTTTGATGAGAATTCTTGTTCCTATCATTGAGGATGAATCTGCTGAGGAATGTTGTTATCTATTTTGGGAGAAGTATAATTTTAGGAGCTTTAGTTGCCAGTTACTCTACTGGGGAATTAACTCCTGCTTGAGGAAGCGGAAGTGAACTGCGTATCTGGTCAGTGTACAGGCTGTACAACGGCTTATTGGGGAAAGGTGAAATCGACTGAAACTGGTCAGGTCCAGGTCTTACAGTGTTGTGAATTGTTGTCTGGAGAGAAGATAGAAGAAACCTGGATGGTAAGGTTATGAGAAGAAACCTGGGTCGTAAGGTTACTTCGAGATGAAAGCCTGGATAGTAAGGCTATGAGAAGGAACCTGGATAGTAGGGTTAATTCGAAATGAAAGCCTGAATAGTAGGGCTGTGAGAAGGAACCTGGATAGTAGGGTTACTTCGAAATGATATCCTGGATAGTAGGGTTGTGAGAAGGAACCTGGATAATAGGGTTACTTCGAAATGAAATCCTGGGTAGTAGGGTTGTGAGGAGGAACCTGGATAGTAGGGTTACATCGAAATGAAAGCCTGGATAGTAGGGCTGTGAGAAGGAACCTGGGTAGTAGGGTTACTTCTAAATTAAAGCGTGGATAGTAGGGCTGTGAGAAAGAACCTGGAATGTAGGGTTACTTCGAAATGAAAGCCTAGATAGTAGGGCTGTGAGAAGGAACCTGTATAGTAGGGTTACTTCTAAATGAAAGGCTGGATAGTAGGGCTGTGAGAAGGAACCTGGGTAGTAGGGTTACTTCGAAATGAAAGCCTGGATAGTAGGGCTGTAAGAAGGAACATGGGTCGTAGGGTTACTTCGAGATGAAAGCCTAGATAGTAGGGTTGTGAGAAGGAACCTGGATAGTAGGGTTACCTCGAAATGAAAGCCTGAATGGTAGGGCTGTGAGAAGGAACCTGGATAGCAGGGTTACTTCGAAATGAAAGCCTGGATAGTAGGGCTGTGAGAAGGAACCTGGGTAGTAGGGTTACTTCGAAATGAAAGCCTGGATAGTAGGGTTGTGAGAAGGAACCTGGGTCGTAGGGTTACTTCGAGATGAAAGCCTGGATAGTAGGGTTGTGAGAAGGAACTTGGATAGTAGGGTTACTTCAAAGTGATAGTGTAGATTAGTTGACCCGTTTGGTTTCGGGAACTGAGTTTCCATTAGTCATCTGCAGACGTGATTTGTATAATTGCTGGATTTGTTGAAGCTAATCATCTTTCCTGAAAAGATATCAGGGTTAATTATATGCGATGCATGAAATGCAGGGTGAAATGATGTTCTCAAAATAAATGAGATTATGCTGTATATGATATGTATGCGTATGTCATGATGTATGTTCACGAAATTCTATCGGGGTATGCCCGTGTCTGGGAAAATAAATCCCTGACAGTTGCTGGAGATATATAAATATTCTGTCAGGAAGAGATTCTGCTTGAGAATAAACTCTGCGGGGAACAAGCTTAGGAAATGCATTTTTGTAGCTGAAGTGATGAACTCTGTCGGGGATTGAGCCTCTGTATCTAGAGAAATCAACTCTGCTTAGGGGATGAAATTTACTGACTCGCCCGTGATTATGGAATTCGGTTGGGGTATATAGCCGTCAGGTTTCAGAATGAACCTGGCTTGGGGAGGTTACGTCCTGTTTCGGGAAAGCTGACATCAATGCTTTTGAATACTTTTACTTTGTAGGGAGTGTATGTACCAATGATTGTATTCCAAAGCTAACTCTATCCCGGTACCTGCTGGGCGGAGTAACTCTCGGGTTTGGCACTTCTTGTTTTTTCCCCTATTTCTGGAATTACGAGTAATTGTCTTTTGTTTCTTATGCAAATATTTATGAGCAGCAATCATTTTCAAATTCATATATCAAAAATAAGTCATCGTACGTTCTTGCAAAACAAAACAGAAAAAGAAAAACAGATTGAAGTTTCTTGTGAAAATGATTTGTATTAATTTTTGAAGTTGGCCTGTAATAGGCGTTTTTATACAAGGAGGCTGGCGCTCTAGTAAAGGAACGCCACCGAAAGATAGAAACTATACAATTTGTGTAAAATAAAGAAAAAAAAGCTATGTGAAATAGCCCCATTGGGTTCCAACTCTACTATTGCCTTTATATCTTCAAGCGTCTCATCACTTTGCTTCTTGGCCGGAAGTTGATCAGATTGATTGGTGCCGTCTGAGCTTGATAGTCGATACTGAAGTCTGGTCGCATGATGATCCAATGAGACATAGTGGTACGCTTTATATCCCTAACTTTTTCTTGGACCGCCCTTTTGGG
Organism: Vicia faba; assembly: GCA_948472305.1. Lineage (NCBI taxonomy): Eukaryota > Viridiplantae > Streptophyta > Magnoliopsida > Fabales > Fabaceae > Vicia > Vicia faba. Next base: position 1,233,482,498 of record OX451736.1, read on the forward strand.
TTTTCAGTCCACCGGGATACCCTTTTTTGCCCAAGCTGCCCTTTCGGGTTTTCGACTTTCCAGGTGTATAGATTTTTTTTCATTTTAATCCCTTATTTTTGCCCGAACCCTTTTGGTTCGCCGGGAAGCCCTTATTTTTGCCTAGGCCAGTCAACCTAGCGGGTCTCTTGATTAGGCGTAATATCTTTTCACTGTGTCTACATTGACAGGGTGAGGGAGGTCGTTACCGTCCATGGTGGTTAGAATCATAGCTCCACCCGAAAAAATGTTCTTAACCACGAATGGCCCTTCGTACGTGGGGGTACATTTGCCCTTGGGATCACCTTGCGGCAGTATGATGCGTTTGATCACTAGATCCCCGAAGTGATATTCTTGACGCCTACCTTTCTTGTTAAAAGCCTTGATCATTTGCTTTTGATACGTCTGACCATGGCAGATAGCAGTAAGTCTCTTTTCATCAATTAGATTTAACTGATCAAGTTGGGTTCGGATCTAGTTATCTTCGTTCAAACCCGCATCCTTCATAATCCTGAGAGAAGGTATCTGGACTTCGATGGGTAGGACTTCCTCCATGCCATATACCAGAGAGTAGGGTGTTTCCCCTGTCGACATCCGTGCTGAGGTACAGTACCCATGAAGAGAAACTGGTAACATCTCATGCCAGTCTTTATATGTCACCGTCATCTTCTGTACATTTTTCTTGATGTTCTTGTTAGCTGCTTCAACAGCGCTATTCGTCTTTGTCCGGTAGGGAGAAGAATTATGGTGTTGTGTCTTGAACTGTTTACAGAGCTCGATGATCATTATGTTGTTGAGATTCGTACCATTGTCAGTAATAATTCTTTCTGGCACACCATATCGACAGATCAGATTATGTCGGATAAACTGCGCCACGACGTTCTTGGTTACTGTAGCAAAAGAGGCTACCTCAACCTACTTTGTGAAGTAATAAATGGCTACTAGGATGAAGCCATGTCCATTGGAAGCGGTGGGCCTGATTTCTCCGATCATTTCGATGCCCCAGATTGCAAAGGGCCACAGAGATGTCAAGACGTTTAAGGGGACCGGAGGCACATTCACCTTATCAGCATAGATTTAGCACTTATGACAAGTTCGAGAGTGCTGATAACAACCGGCTTTGATAGTGGACCAGTAGTATCCTGCCTATAGGATCTTCTTATCCATGGTGTGTCCACTAGAATGGGTTTCGAATGTGCCTTCATGTAGATCTGTCATGATCCTCTCTGCTTCGCTCTTGTCTACACACCGTAGTAGTGTGGAGTCATGGTTGAGTTTATAGAGGATTCCATTACTGAGGAAGAACTTTGCAGCAAAACTTCTCAGAAACTTCTTATTGTTGACAGATGCCCCTTCGGGATATTCTTGAGCCTCGAGATACCTTTTGACTTCGTGAAACCAGGGTTTGTCTACCACTTCTTTGGTATCGATTTCACAGGAGTGTTTTAGTTCATCCAATCTCTCAATGGTGATTTGGGGAGCTTTATTGTCCCACCTGACCTTGAAAATTGACGACATAGTAGCTAGCGCGTCCGCTAACTGGTTCTCCTCTCGTGGGAAATGTTCAAAGGTTACCTCCTCAAAGTGTGGGAGCAATGTCAGTACGTACTCTTTGTATGGAATGAGATTCGGGTGCTTTGTATCCCACTCGCCTTTGATTTCACTTATCACCAAAGCGGAATCCCCGAATACATTCAAGAACTTGATCCTTAGGTCAATAGCAGCCCTAAGACCCATGATGCATGCTTCATACTCCGCCATGTTGTTGGTGAAGTTGAAACATAATCGGGCAGTGAACGGAGTATGAAAGCCCTCGGGAGATATGATTACAGCGCCAATACTGTTACCCAGTGCGTTTGAGGCTCCATCAAAATACATAGACCATCAGGATCCCTTCTCAGGTCCTTCATCCGGTCCAGGTTCTTCATAGTCAGTCACCAGTATAATATTCTCATCCAGGAAATCAAAGTTCATGGACTGATAGTCATCCATGGCCTGATGAGCCAAATGATCAGCCAATATACTCCCCTTTATTGCTTTCTGGGTTGTATATTGTATGTCGTACTCAGTTAAGATCATCTGCCATCTTGCTATTCTTCCGGAGAGTGCAGGCTTCTCAAAAATGTACTTGATCGGATCCATCTTCGATATCAACGAGGTAGTTAGAGTCAGCATATACTATCTTAGTCGGCGAGCAGCCCATGCCAAAGCGCAACAAGTTTTCTCGAGTAGTGAGTATCTTGTCTCACAGTCGGTAAACTTTTTGCTAAGGTAGTATATTGCATGCTCTTTTCGACCAGACTCGTCATGCTGCCCCAGCACACACACCATTGAATTGTCTAGCACTGTTAGGTACAAAATCAAAGGTCTTCCTTTAACTGGAGGCATCTGAATTGGTGGTTCTTGAAGGTATTCTTTGATTCTTTCGAAAGCGGTATAACATTCATCATTCCACTTTACCACTTGATCTTTCTTCAGAAGCTTGAAGATTGGCTCACAAGTAGCAGTCAGATGTGAAATGAACCTGGCGATATAATTCAAGCATCCCAAGAAACCTCTAACTTCCTTCTCTGTACAGGGAGCTGGCATTTCTTGTATAGCCTTTACCTTTGCATGATCTACTTGGATGCCTTTGTCGCTGACAATGAAACCCAAAAGTTTACCAGACCTTACCCCGAAGGTACACTTGTTTAGATTTAACCTCAGCTTATATATCTTCAACCTATCGAACAACTTTTAGAGTTGATCAAGGTGCTCTTCCTCAGTCTGACATCTTGCTATCATGTCATCAATATAAACCTCTATCTCAGGGTGAATCATATCGTGGAACAAACCGACCATGGCACACTGATAAGTTGCCCCAGCATTTTTCAACCCAAAAGGAATCACCTTGTAGCAGAAGGTGCCCCACTGCATGATGAAGGTTGTCTTCTCCATGTCTTCAGCAGCCATCTTGATCTGGTTATAGCCAGAGAAACCATCCATGAAGGAGAAGATTTTGTGTTGCACTGTGTTGTCGACCAAAACATCAATGTGAGGAAGAGGGAAGTCATCCTTGGGGCTTGCCCTGTTCAGATCTCTATAATCCACACACATCTTCACCTTACCATCCTTCTTAGGTACTGGAAAGACGTTAGCAACCCACTGTGGATACGAAGTGACAACTAAGAATCCCGTGTCGAACTATTTCATGACCTCTGCCTTGATCTTCTCTGACACTTCGGGACGTATACGACGAACCTTCTGTTTAATTGGAGGATGATCTTCTTTAGTCGGAAGGCGATGTACCACAATATCAGTGTACAAACCAGGCATGTCTTCATAGGAGCAGGAGAAGATCTCAACATAATCGTGCAACATCTGTATCAACCTCTGTTTGACGCTAAGCTCCAGATTTGCACCTATTTTAACCTTTTTTCTATCTTCCTTAGTACCCAAATTCACTATCTCAACTGGCTCTTCATGAGGCTTTATGGACCTTTATTCCTACTGTAATAGTCTAGAAAGTTCTCTAGGCACATCACAATCATCCTCACCTTCGTCTTCGGCTTGGTTGACCGTATTTTTGAAGTCATAACTGGCAATAGCAGAGCTGTTATCAATGGGATCCGGAGTTGATAAAGTGAAAACAGAAAAGAAAGAACAGAGAGCGCAAAATTTGTATGCAAAAACCGTCCAATGCTTTATTAATGATATATGAAATGACAAATAATAGCCCTCACAAGCAAAGCCAATGCGCCTCGGGCAAGGCACAAGGCTGCAAAATTTTAAATTGTTTATTACAAATCTCAAAACCAGGAAGACAATTACTGCGGAATAAAAGAAACTGGTATAAAGTCCCTAGCCATCCAGTTACTCGGTCCACCGTTGGTAGTTGGGTAGATCCAGCTGTCGATGTTTGAGTCTTCCTTGTTGTCATCAATGGAATTAACCTCACGGTTACTGATGCGTAGGGGAGGTCCTCCAGCCCGAGCGCTTCGAACAGCCCTTTGAGCCTCTATAGTAAAGCCCAAACCAAATTTGTCAGTTTTATGAGTGAAATCAGGGAGCTGGCCCCAATTGGTACATCCACCTTCTTCAACCACGACCCTGGCGTCCTTGGAAGAAACCATCTTCAGAGGAGGTTTGCTGCTGGTAGTAGTTCCAGTCGATGCCAAGATCTAAGGGACCTCTTCAAAGTTCTGAAAAGGAGTTTCTATGAATTCCCCATCCATCTCTATGTATCGGAAGGAATTGATGGGCTCACCATATACTCCTCTTCACCCCACACAGTGACAATCTTCCCTTTTACCGGATACTTCAGCATTTGGTGTAGTGTGGAAGTAACTGCCCCAGCCTCGTGGATCCAACGACGACCCAACAAACAAGAATACAACGGCTTGATGTCCATCACATAGAAGGTGGACCCAAAGGTCTAGGAACCCACATTGAAAGGGATGTCCACCTCCCCATGCACCATTCTTTTCGACCCATCAAAAGCCCTTACCACAATGTTACTAGGCTTTAAAGTCAAGCCCTCGCAATCCAATCGATCCAACGCCTTCTTCGGCAGAACATTCAGCGAAGACGTAGTATTTACCAACACATGAGCCATATTGGTGCCTCTGCATTCAATCGAGACATGCAGAGCATCATTATGCTTCCTTCCCTTCGGTGTCAAGTCTGCATCTGAAAAACCCAGCCCATTGTCAGCAGTCAGGCTGGCCACACACTCTTTAAATTGATCAGCTGAAGTCTCTTGCGGAACATGTACAGTTTTGAGGAATGCAATCAAAGCCTTCGCATGGGCCTCGGAGCACAACAGTAGGGATAACATGGATATCTTTGAGGGGGTCTTCCTCAGCTACTCGACCACATTGTAGTCGCCCTTCTTAATTATTTTCAATATTTCCTCTATCTCTTACTTAGAGGCCTCCACAACAATTTTTCTAGGCGCCTCCGTCCGGGCAGGCTCACCTATAACTTCTTTTTCGCGGGTATCAGACAATTCGCCGACAGGGGTAATAATTAGAGTAAGAACATGAGAAGTAGTTGGTTGATGTACCAGCAGGAACAGCAGATGGAATGACAATAGGCTTGTTGACAGTCTTAGGGGAAATCTCGGGAGAGAAGACCCTTCCACTTCGGGTAACCTTGCTGGTTCCGACAATGTTACCAATATCAGGATTGGCCTCTTCATTTTTCAAATCTTGTTTTATGCCATGATAGTACACATTGGCACCATAATGCCAGGGGACAGCTTTGTCCGAGACATACGGGACAGGACTAGGAATAGTGATTATCAGCGGAGTGATTCTTGGAGCAGATGTAATCCTAACAGGTATTCTCGAGGAGACCTTGGAAGGATTGGTGGAAATGTTTATAATGGAAATGTCTTCATATGGAACAACGGGAACCAAAGTTTTCTCGAACAAAATTTATTTGCTGTCAATCAGGCGTTGAACACCTGACTTCAGCAAATGGCAACCAGAAGGTAGAAATGAACACATGTGGAAACCTTCACCACAACCCGGAAATAAACTGGCCAACAGCAAATTCTACTTTACAGTCATGAGAGGAGTAGAAACTTCGTCCACCAAGGTCACAAACAAGTCGATATCAACATCATTAATTCCACGATCGTGCTTAGGCATGAGAGCAGTTATGACATTGGGCTTTTCCGGAGCATTGAACTCAATTTCCTTGGCTTCGATCAGATCTTGTACCTTATTTCTTAGAGCCCAGCAATCATTAGTATCGTGGCCAGGACTCTTAGAATGATAGGCACACCAAGCATTTGGATTGTATCGGGGAGATGTGGTATTTGGATTCTTGGGAGCCTCTTTCAAGGTCGCCAAGTTAGATCTCAGCAGATGAGGTAGAACATCAGCCAATGTCATATTGATTCGGGTAAACTGCCATTGTGGTCTTTCCACCCTTTGTTGATTGTTGCATTGTGGAGAAACTGCAGGCCTAAGTATCATTACGGCACTTACTGTCTGACGATGTTCAGCCCTGTTTTGGCCCCTCGGCTATAGATGGCATTGTCTTCCTTCTTACCAGTAAAAGGCTTCTTTACCGAACTCGAAGAGGCATCCTTCTGTATCTTTCCGCTCTGAATCCCATCTTCTACTCTCTCTCTGGTCAGAATCAACTCGGTGAAACCAGCTGACGAGCTGCCGATCAAATGATTGAAGAATGGACCAGATAGCATCCCTAGAAACATATCAACCAACTCCTTATCAAACAACGGGGGTTGAACTCTTCCAGCCAAGTATCTCCATTTCTGTGCATAGTCTTTAAATTCTTCACTTGCCCCCATGGACATACTCTAGAGTTGAGTACGAGTAGGAGCATGGTTGGCATTGTATTGATACTGCTTATAGAAAGCAGCAGCCAGATCTTCCCAATTTTGGACATTGGCTCCCTCTAGTTGGTAGAACCATTCAAGTTGAGTCTCTGACAGACTATCTTGAAAGAAATGAACCCACAAATTTCTATCAACGGTGTGGGGCTAGATCTTTCTGACATAAGAGCAGAGATGGAGTTTTGGGCAGGACACCCCATCATACTTTGCAAAAATTGGAGCTTTGAACTTCTGCGGGATGACCACTCCCGATACCAATCCCAATTATTTGAAATCCAACACAGGTATCCTTTGGACTTCCATGGAACTCAAACGATCTTCCAACTGCTTGTATTTATCCTCAGCAGGAAGATACTGCTCATCATTGTAGTCGGTATCATTGTTAGAAACTTCAGGACTGAGATCCTTCTCCCTTGTCTCTTCTTCTTGATTCTCCCCTTCTTTGGAGGAAGAGGTCAGATTGACTTGTCACTTCAAAGGCCCTCTCAACCTTCTGCCCATATTCAGAATACCAACATCCTTCTTCTTTTTCTTTTTCTCTTTCAGGATGAGGGCTTTCAGATCCTCCTACCTTTTTTCCAGACTTATGAACATTTGTTAGAACTGGGAATTTTGTGCCTGAAGGTCCTTGATGCTTTGTTCGGAAGACATTTATGCTGAAATAAACAACGAAGAAGATGAGAAACCTATAATGGTACCTGTACATGCAATGTTATGAATGGTATGCGCATACAATGATTTCAAAGACTTTGGGAAACTTAAATTTGCGAAGCAAAATAAAACAAAGATTTTATTAGCTGAATTCAAGGTTCAAATTCCTTTTTGGCGTTACAATTAAAAACAAATCTAAAACTAGAAAAAAAAATCAAAATTCCCATGGATGCTTCCTCTTCATACCGAGATAAGCATTGAGTCCTCTTTCCTCATGGAGCTGCTTTGTGAGCTCTAAAACCTTCCTCTCCTGGGCACAAAACTGATCCGTGTAAGTACCCCCCTCTTTCCTCAACTGAATCCAAGACCTCTAATTCTCCAAGATCAGTGGGCATATCGGGATAATGAACCGTGTAAGGAATACCCCATTCAGTAGTGGGTTCCATAATCACCGGTAAAACGGCCATATAGAGCATCATAAGTTTCTGGGCACGAGCTCGTACCCATTGGAGGTAAGGTTCCATAGGAATGGAAGCCTTTGGCCCTAAAGCCCTGGCACCAGATTGATTTACCATGCCCTAAGATCGTATGAACCTCCAGCGATACTCGTGAACATCTTCCTCATAGTTTAATACAATGCCCTCGATAAGTAACTCATGGGGACCATCTCTTCGAGCGTAACCAAATTGTCGCAGAGCTAAACAAGGATTGTAGGTTATACCCCCTCTGATACCAAGTAATGGGACATTAGGGTACTCCCCGCATCGGTCAATAATATCAGTGTTTTCCATAGCTCGGGAACACCAGAGAATATCCATGTGAGCGAGTGACATTATTCTTTGTAACCAACCCAAACCTTCTTCATTCTTCAGTATGGACTTAGGGAGGTGAGAAATAAACCTCCTCGATAACAATGGCATGCAGCACATAAGAACGCCTCTTCTCTTCATGGTACGATTATGGAGAGTGTGCAAAATATCTCCAAGCAAGGTAGGCACAGGGTTGCGAGAGAGTAAGATCTTGATAGCATTCACATCTATGAATGAGTCTGGATTAGGGAATAGGACTAACCCATAGATTATAAGAGCCAAGACCTCCTGAAAAGCCTGAAAATCCATATCATCCCAAAACAGCTGGGCATTGTCTATAAGAAACTTGGCTAGAAAACCCTTGACCCCGCTTCTTGTTTCCCAATTGGATACCACGTCGGACCATTTCAGATGCAAAGCTGAGGCAATGACTTCTAGCTTAGGAACTTCTTCCAGACCTGTGAAAGGCAACTGTTCAAGAATGGGTATATCCAACAGCTGAGAGAATTCTTCCATGGTAGGCACCAACTGATAGTCTAGAAAGGTGAAGCAGTGGTGCTTAAGATCAAAGAACTGAAAGATTACACTAATCATCTTTTCATCAAATTTTGAAGTAACCAGGTTGAGAAGTCGACCATGTCTCTTAGTGAACACAAAAGTTTCAGAAACCTTTGATACTAGCTCTTTAAGTTGGGAAGGTATCTTCACAAAGTTGATTCGGATAGTGTTTCTACGAACGTAAGACATGATCTGCAAAACAGAACAAAGATAAATTCCCTTGGTCTTTGAAATGGTTAGTTCAATAAGAATGGATGCTAGGTTATGATGCCTGATGTCATGATAAACCACAGGGATAATAAACACAGATAAATCACACCAAGTTCTTAGGTTTAAGGCTTGCATGAGGTTAAAGGTCATACCCTCTTGAAGTTTAGTTGGTTTCAAACTTGTCCTAAAAAGTAACTAGGTTCTAAGGGATCTCAATATCACTGACCATCCTTTATCGGGCATTATCTCAGCTCAAGCAATCTTTTCTTGCGGCCGAAATATCCCGAAATTCTGATCTCAATGAGTGTAGCATCGAGTGTCAACCAATCCTCAGCTCTATACTGTGACCGACTATCTCACTACTTTCTAATGGCCAAGTTTGTTCAACTAAGGTTCTAAGGTCCGTTAGTGCTTCACGACACCATGCGGAGGCCCCGTATTCTCCTCGTTTCCCCACGAAGGATACCAATACCAACCAAAGTGCCACACCAACACAGCCATCTCTTAAACCATATCGGTCTATGATGTACAGTCTCCGCGATCTATTTCTGTTTACCTAAAAAGTGCCCCCATATCCGGGTGTAGGATCTATAGTAATCCAAGCAAAACCCTTTAAGGATAAAGCAAACAAGCAAGAAAGCAAATTTTAAAAAGACCTAGATCCTAAGGTATACCCCATTTTATTTTAATTCCCCAGCAGAGTCGTCAGTGCTGTGATATAGTGGTAAAATCGACTGTTAATACTGGTTTGCGATTTATGTTCGTAAATTTCGCGGTAAGCAAGAGTCGCCACCGAATTTTATTTCATCCAACTAAGGAAAAGGAAAAAGAACAGAGAAAACCTTTTTTGAGAATATTTCTGAGTACGGGGGGTAGATTATAGAAAGGGAAGGTGTTAACACCATTTCTATCCGTGGTTTTCCACGGGCTCTTAGGTACTTGCTCATTTTAAAATAGCTTGTGTGTGTGCTTGTTTTGAAAAAAGGTTTACTTCGTGATAACCCTTTTATCAGTCCTCAAGGGTGTGACGAAGTTGTTTTGAAAATTGTTTGAAAAGTGTTGGTGTGAAATTTGTTTGTATGAGCAAGTACCTAGGAACTATCTACCTACTCAAAAAAGACTGTTCGTTTTCCTTTAGATAGCGCTATTCCATTATTAAGGAATAGGTAGCACCGTCGTTGGAATTTTAAGGGACGTTCGAAGGGACAGATACGGTCACAAAAGCAATGTTAGGAGGTGTTAGTAATCATCCTAAAGCCTTAAAGATCTTTTTCCGAGGCAACATCCGAATGGGTCATTTGAAATCTTTCGGGGCTAGAGGACGACCACTAACAAATCCTATACTTCATGACCGTTTAACCGAAGGCAACCGAAGTGGAGTAAACTCTAGGAGTGAGCATGTGCGAGTGAATTTTTTCAGTTAATTTGTCTTTGCACACTTAGGTTATCTACCGCTTTAATTTTCAAGCATTCTTCCCATACAATCCTATTAGCATATATCTAACAGTTAATAATTACAGAAATATAAAGTGCGGAAATAGAAATCCTAACTATTACATGACTTTCACAGATACAGAATTATTTTGACTGAAAATAAAATATGGAATTAAAACCTAATTAAATCTATTACAACCTCGAAGCAGTTTCAAAAATAATTAATAAAGTAATTAAAATAGGCGCGACGAATTAAATGCGAGGACGACTAGAAAACCTAAAAAATCTAATTTGAGAAAATATATTTAAGTTATTTTTGAAGAAAAAAATAATTATTTACAAAATCAAATGCTAATTTCTAATTGATTTTAATTTACAAAAAAATAAGATTTAATTTCCCTAGTTTTGAATAAAATTAATTAATTAAAGAAAATAAATAAATATTTTATGAAAAAAATTATTTTTGTTGTCTTTGTGATTTTTTTGGTTTTTTATAGTTTATTGAAAAAAAAAGATTAATTTGTGAAAACAAATAATTAAACCAATAAAATAAATAAAAAAAATTAAATTGGGCCTATATAGCAATCCAAAAAAGGGGGTGTATTGTTGAAAATATTCCAGGCCCACCAAGCTGAAGCCCAGTCAGCGCCTAATCCAGTGGTGCTCCCTCCTGATGGTGCACCATGGTCTCTGGCAGGTAGAGGCGTTGGATCTGGTTGATCATGAATCCTGAGGCTGGTTGTTGATGGCGCATGACAGGCCTTTAGGATGGTAACGCATGGGATATATTAAAGGAAAATAAAACAAAGAAAGTTGTCGGGACCTGGGATTGAACCCAGGTTCTCTACCCTTTCCAACACACGTCCTCGCCAATTGCGCTACATGTTTCAATTGATAATATAATAATAATACATAATATGTAAAACAAACGGATGAAACTGAAACAAATAAAAAAACGCGCGCCCAGTTTGAGTGGTCCAGTGGTTGGCTGCCACGTTATTATCTTCTTCCTTCAGTCGTCGTATTAGGCATGCAACTTATACCTACAGACAAAGTCTGTAATTAAAACCCTGCAAATTTCCAAAATACAGCACATGTATGATAAATCAATTATGGCTACATCAATCAATTTGTTTTGACCTCACGAGTACGATGGTACCTTTTGTGTCGGCCAATTTCACCTGTATCAAGAAGCCCCAAAACGTGACCTCAAACCTTAATAATGGAAACTATGGATATAAGCATCAAAATGCAAAATCAAGTAAACCAAAATGTTCTAAAAGCTCATACAAACAAAATGCTACGTTCAATAATGGTTAATCATGTATAAATTGCAAAATACGATTCAAGTTAGGGAAGGCAAACTGTGGGTCTGTTGCATGCGTTTCTGGGCGTGAACAGGCTTGCAATTGATCCAGCTATGTTCCTGAGATGTCCAACAATCTATTGACAACGTTATAATGGCTTGAATTGGCATCCAAGCTTGAAATTGATTCACTACTTTTTGCAAAAAAATTCAGTTTATTCTTGTGCTTTCCAAGACCGCTAATACTTGTTTTCGTGCATGACCTTGTTCATTATATATCCCTAAGTGAATTAGGGTTATAAAAACAATTGGTATCTTTGCAATTTTTGAAGATTTGATTTGGTTTTCATCTTGTATGATATCCTTCAAAATTAGGCCTAATCATGCCATTCTTGTGCCAATCAAATTTGATTCGATTTGATCTTGATATGCTAGCATAATTAGCTTGTGATTCTATCAAAAAATCCAATCAAAACAAATCTTTTCTATTATTTGTCATTAATTTTATTTAATTCAAATTTTAATTAATAAAAAATCAAAATAAAATGAAAAATGAAGCAAATAATGTGTGGGTGAATATTTGGGTCGTGGAACATGTTATGAGTGAGGTGCAAGCATAAAAAGTTCGGCCCATTTGGCAAAAAATGCAATTTTGAGCATATTTTACTTTTGGCAATTTTGCAAAAATGCTCAACTTTGACAAGGAATATCTCTTCCAATTTTAACATTAGAGATGTGTTCTTGGAATTTTTAGAAATCTTAGGATATCCCCTAAACAACCCTTTTTGTCTTATCTCAATTGGGTCTTCCATGTTCATGTAAGAAGCTTTGACCCAAAAAGTGTTTTTATTGACTTTTCAAAAGGACCTATAATGTGGAAATTCAAATCATTTTGTGAGATCATATTTTGAATTTGAGGGATGAAGATGGATTGTAGGGAACTGAATCCTCTTCAAAATGAGCCTTGGATGGAAATATTCTGATAAAGTATGAGGAACTTATGCTTGGTCAAAGTTTGATTGACTTTTCCTAAGAAACCCTAGTTTAGCAACTCTTGGGTTTTGATGAATTTGGGGCATTCCTTGAGGAATCATGATCAACCCTTGATCAAATCATGGATATAAATTCAAAATGTTGATGTTGACCAAAAATCTTGAAGTTTGACTGCATGTGGGCCACAATTGACTTTTGACCTAATACAGTCGATTCTCAAGCATTTGAGCAGTTGACTGAGCAAAACTCTTGTGCAAGGCATGAAATTTGACATGGAGGGTCTTGAGAACATATTAGGACCATGGAGAGAATATGAAGTCTTTGTAGTTCACCCATCTTAATGAAAATGGAAACCCTAGTTTGAGGTACATTGCCTTAGGAGAAAGTTTGTCTGGTGAATTCTTGGGCATCCTTGAGCAAGTTGAGGATCTCAATGGGCATTTATTGAGTAAAATGAGAGAGAAAATTTTTGGGTACAACAGTTATGAATTTTATCTTTATGATAATGATGCACAAGGTTCTATAGATGAACTATTAAATAAATGCAAAATTCTGTACAAAACTATTTCATCTCAAAAGAAACAAATTTCATCTTTAGAAGAAAAATGTGAGTCTATGGAAAAAGATATCAAAGATGAAAAACCAAAATTTAGTGAGCAAAAGCAGAATTTTGTATGCAAAAATTGTGAATCACTCTCTTTCTAAATTGTTCAATTAAAAAGAGTTATTGAGAGATATGAAAAAGGTCAAATTGGATTAGAAGGTGTTCTTAGCCAACAAAGATATTCCAATGATAAAAGTGGACTTGGATATTCAAAGTTTTCAAAACCAAGTTCTAATAAAACTATCTTTGTTAAGGCTAGTGATCAATCATCCAAAGAGAAAGTGAACAAACCTAAAGTGGTTCATCATTATCCTAAAAATAAAACATTTCCTAAGAATAAATCTTACCCTTATAGATATAGAAATTAATTTGAACCTACTTGTTTTTATTGTGGTATTTTTGGCCATACACCTAATGCTTGCCATGTTAGTAAGTTTAGTGTAGCAAGTGGGTATTATGTATGAGTTAAGAAGGGAACTAACTATGATGGATCCAAAGCATATTGGGCATCAAATAAAACTTAATTTGTTTTGTAGGTTTGCTTGAGGACCACTATAAATCTATGATGTTTTGGTAAGTGTTGGCTTTAAGCATTTGATGGAAGACATACACTAACTTTCAAATCTAGTTCAAGTCCAAGGATTATTTCACATATGGGAAATACCTTAAACGAAGAATTCTTGGAATTGGCAAAGTTTATGCACTAACTTTCACATCCATTGAAGATGTTCTTTATGTTGAAGGACTAAAGCATAACATTCTAAGTACAAGTCAACTTTGTGACAAAGGATTCAACATCATGTTCTCAAAAGATGAACGATTTATTAAGTCTCTCTTGAGGTGAAATTCATTGGTATAAATTGTTTTTACTTTCAATAATTTCTTTATATATTATAAAGATTTTCCCATCCTTTTTGATAATGACAAAAGGGGAGAATATAAATAAATAAATAAATAAATATATATATATATATATATATATATATATATATATATATATATATATATATATATATATATATATATATATATATATATATATATATATATATATATATATATATATATATATATATATATATATATATATATATATATATATATATATATATATATATATATATATATATATATATATATATATATATATATATATATATATATATATATGTATGCTTGTCTCTAACTTTACAGTACAAAGAAAGATGTAAATTCTCTATGATTCAAGGGAGAACTTTGATCACGAGGGAGTTATCAAAGATAGGGGAAGCATTCACATAGAGTTTCTAATTATTTCTAAAAGAGTCAAGCATCTTCAACATTATGTTTTGATGAAGACAACTACTATGTACATTTATCAAAGGATGAGAAAAAGCATCATGAAGCAATATGGTTGTGGTTAAGCTTTCAATATTGTTATATGTATTTTGTCCATTTTTTATGCATCTTTCCCTTATTTTTGATAATGTCAAAGGAGGAGAAGGATATTACACTTTATGCTTGTTTATTTCCTTTTCTTAAAATTTTAAGGTACAAAGAATCCTTCAAGATGAGCAAATCCAAATGATTTCAAAGCTTCTCATACAAAGAGGGGAGTTATACATCTTAGGGGGAGAAGTCTCTTTCCGAAAATAATAAATCTTTAAGAAAGATTGTTTGTTATCATCAAAAAGGGGGAGAATGTAATTTCAAGCTTCTCAAATGATTCTCAACGCACTTTGTTTTGATGAAGACACACTATATTGGCAAGAAGGCAAATATTATCGATCAAGCTAAAAGCATCTGTAGATAAAGTATTTGGTTCAAGCTCTTAGCAAATTTTAAGGTATAATAAAAATACTTACTTTGAACTTAATACATAGATGCTCAATGGTCAAAAGAAATATTTTATCTTGTCCAAACTTTTTCTCATGTTTTCAAAGAAAAAAAATTTAATTTTCACTTGGGTGTAATCGATATGCATGTTGGTTCAATCGATTGCATGCTTCATATTTTAAAAGCATTAGCTACTGTTTCTAAGTGCAATCGATTTGCATGTTTATGCAATCGATTGCTCTCAATCAATTTTTTCTACTGACTTCAAGTGCAATCGATTTACACACTTGTGCAATCGATTGCTCACTCAAAATATTTGAATTTCTAGCTATTGAAACCCTGTACAATCAATTTACACAAGGGTGCAATCAATTGCATGCTGAACGATTTTGAAAAACAGCAACTTTACTCATGCCTGTTCATAACACCATTTCATGGAAGCCTTTCACTCAATATTGGCAAGTGTTCATGATTCATTTGCAGAATTTTATGCTGTTTCAAAAGGGTGCTATGAACATATAAATACTCATATTCAAAATCATTTTGTGTACCTCTTCCAATTATATTTTCTGAATTTTTTCAAAAATCAAACTCAAGCTTTTATACACTTTCATACACAAGTTTTCTACACACTTTCACATATTGTCAACCAGGAAACTTTGAGCATTATACATCTTGAGTCATTGTATACTATTGTCATTGGAAGAGAAGATCAATTTATTGATTAAATCACTTAAAGTGATCATTTCTACTCAAACTCACTCAAATCAAATATTGTTATATACTTGCTTATTTTTCAGGATTGTTGAAAATAAGTTGAAGTGGTTTTGTGATCTTGTTTTTCCAGGATTGTTGGATACAAGTAAAGTCACCTTAATAGGATTGTTCTCATTGTTGATATAGTGAAAATCCAAGAGGATTGTTCTTGGTCCAAGAGGATTGTTCTTGATTTTGGGTAGTTCTTGTTTAAGTTTGCCACAATAAGGAAATCTCTTTCATGTTAAAAGATCTAGAATGGCTTCTGCAAATCAAAATCCCGTTTTCAAAGATGGTGGTAGTAACAACAAGCCTCCTCTATTTCATGGTGAATATTTTGAATTCTGGAAAATACGCATGAAGGCACATCTAGAAGCACAAGGAGAAAAAATATGGTATGTCAACGAGAGTGGCCCATTTATTCCTATAACGGTATTCAATGGTGCTGGCTCATCAAAGCCTAAAACTGCATGGGATGAAGATGATAAGAAAAAGGTCCTCTATGATAAAAAGGCAATAAATCTTCTTCAAGATGCACTTAGCATGGATGAATTCTTCTATGTCTCGGCATGAAAAATAGCGAAAGAAATATGGGATACCTTGGTATAAACTCATGAAGGTACCACTGAATTTAAAAGATCGAGATTAATTACATTGATTCAAGAATACGAACTATTCAGAATGCAGCCCCGAGAATCAATCCTCGACTTACAGAAAAGATTTGTACACTTGACAAATCATTAGAAAGCACTCGGTAAGACTTTAACTAATGATGAACTTAATCTTAAAGTTCTTAGATCTTTATCCAGGGAATGGCAACCAAAAGTGACAACAATATCCGAGAAGAAGAATCTATCCACAATGACTTCCGCCACTTTGTTCGGAAAACTTCAAGAATATGAGACGGAACTTGCAAGACTTGAAAAGAATGAAATACAAGTAAAAGATTCAAAAGACATTGCTTTAAATACAAGGATAAAAAATCATGATAGCAATCAAGAGGATGAATCCACGAGTAGTGAAGATGATGATCTCATCAGGAAGATTGAAAAGGTTCTATGAAAAGAAAGAAAAAGGGAAGCACCAACAAGGAAGGTTATATGCTTTGAATGTGGAGAAAAGGGAAATGTTAAAAGTAAATTTCATACACTTGAAAAGAAGAATAAATATTTCAAGATAAATAAAGATAAGAATTCAAAGAAAGCATATATAGCATGGGAAAGTTCATCTTCCGATTTCGAAAATAATCAACGTGCTAATCTGGCATTGATGGCCTCACACCATTCCGATAGTGACGATGACAAGGTTAGTAATGAATTTTCTCTTTATGATAATGATTCACAAGGTGCTATAGATGAACTATTAAATGAATGCAAAATTTTGTACAAAACTTTTCATCTCAAAAGAAACAAATTTCATCTTTAGAAGAAAAATGTGAGTCTATGGAAAAAGATCTCAAAGATGAAAAACAAAAATTTAGCGAACAAAATCAGAATTTTGTATACAAAAATTGTGAATCACTCTCTTTCCAAATTGTCCAATTAAAAAGATTTATTGAGATATATGAAAAATATCAAATTGGATTGGAAGGTGTTCTTAGCCAACAAAGAGATTCCAATGATAAAAGTGGAATTGGATATTAAAAGTTTTCAAAACCAAGTTCTAATAAAACTATCTGTGTTAAGGCTAGTGATCAATCAACCAAAGAGAAAGTGAACAAACCTAAAGTGATTCATCATTATCCAAAAAAGAAAACATTTCCTAAGAATAAATTTTACCCTTCTAGATATAGAAGTAAATTTGAACCTACTTGTTTTTATTGTGGTATTGTTGGCCATACACCTAATGTTTGCTATGTTAGATACTTTAGTGTAGCAAGTGGGTATTATGTGTGGGTTAAGAAGGGAACTTACTATGATGGACCCAAAGCATATTCAGCACCAAATCAAACTTAATTTGTTTTATAGGTTTTCTTGAGGACCACTTTAAATCTATGATGTTTTGATAAGTGGTGGCTCTAAACATTTGATGGAAGACATACACTAACTTTGAAATCTAGTTCATGTCCAAGGATTATTTCACATATGGGAAATACCTTAAAGAAAGAATTCTTGGAATTGGCAAAGTTCATACACTAACTTTCAAATCCATTTAATATGTTCTTTATGTTGAAGGACTAAAGCATAATCTTCTAAGTACAAGTCAACTTTATGATAAAGGATTCAACATCATGTTCTCAAAAGATGAATGCTTTATGAAGACTCTCTTGAGGTGAAACTCATTGGTATAAACTTTTTTTACTTTCAATAATTTCTTTATATATATATGTATGCTTCTCTCTAACTTTGCAGCCCAAAGAAAGATGCAAATTCTCTATGATTCAAGGGAGAACTTTGATCAAGAGGGAGTTATCAAAGATAGGGGGAGCATTCACATATGAGTTTCTCATTATTTCTAAAAGAGTCAAGCATCTTCAACATTATGTTTTGATAAAGAAAACTACTATGTGCATTTATCAAAGGATGAGAAAAAGCATCATGAAGCAATATGGCTATGGTTAAGCTTTCAGTATTATTATATGTATTTAGTACATTTTTTATGCATATTTCCCTTATTTTTGATAATGTCAAAGGGGGAGAAGGATGTTACACTTTATGCTTGTTTATTTCCTTGTCTTAAAATTTTAAGGTACAAAGAATCCTTAAAGATGAGCAAATCTAAATGATTTCAAAGCTTCTCATACAAAGGGGGGAGTTATACATCTTAGGGGGAGAAGTCTCTTTTCGGAAATAATAAAGCTTCAAGAAAGATTGTTTGTCATCATCAAAAAGGAGGAGAATGTAATTTCAAGCTTCTCAAATGATTCTCAATGCACTTTGTTTTGATGAAGACAAACTATATTGGAAAGAAGGAAAATATTATTGATCAAGCTAAAAGCATCTGCGGATAAAGTCTTTGGTTCAAGCTCTTAGAAAATTTCAAGGTATAATGATAATACTTACTTTGAACTTAAGACATAGATGCTCAATGGTCAAAAGAAATATTTTATCTTGTCCAAACTTTTTCTCAAGTTTTCTAAGCAAGAAAAATCAATTTTCACTTGGATGCAATCGATTTGCATGTTGGTGTAATCGATTGCATGCTTCATATTTTCAAAGCATTAGCTAATGTTTCTAAGTGCAATTGATTTGCATGTTTGTGCAATCGATTGTTCTCAATCAATTTTTTCTACTGATTTCAAGTGCAATCAATTTACACACTTGTGCAATTGATTGCTCACTCAAAATATTTGAATTTCTACCTGTTGAAACCCCATGCAATCGATTTACACAAGGGTGCAATGGATTGCATGCTGAACGATTTTGAAAAATAGTAGCTTTACTCATGCCTGTTCATAACACCATTTCATGGAAACCTTTCACTCAATCTTGGCAAGTGTTCATGATTCATTTGCAAAATTTTATACTGTTTCAAAAGGGTGCTATAAACATATAAATACTCATTTTCAAAATCATTTTGTGTACCTCTTCCAATCGTATTTTCTGGATTTTCAAAAATCAAACTCAAGCTTTTATACACTTTCATACACAAGTTTTCTGCACACTTTCACATATTGTCAACCAGGAAACTTTGAGCATTATATATCTTGAGTCATTGTATACTATTGTCATTGGAAGAGAAGATTAATTCATGGATTAAATCACTCAAAGTGATCATTGCTACTCAAACTCACTCAAATCAAATATTGCTATATACTTGCTTATTTTTCTGGATTGTTGAAAATAAGTTCAAGTGGTTTTACGGTCTTGTTTTTCCAGGATTGTTGGATACAAGTAAAGTCACCTTGAGAGGATTGTTCTCATTGTTGACATAGTGAAAATCCAAGAGGATTGTTCTTGGTCCAA
This sequence comes from Vicia faba, assembly GCA_948472305.1. NCBI lineage: Eukaryota > Viridiplantae > Streptophyta > Magnoliopsida > Fabales > Fabaceae > Vicia > Vicia faba. The sequence goes on from OX451736.1 coordinate 1,233,501,903, forward strand.
GAGGATTGTTCTTGGTTTTTGGTAGGTTTTGTTTAAGTTTTCCATAATAAGGAAATCTCTTTCATGTTGAAAGGGGACTGGAGTACTCTCGGACTGTGAGGGGAACCAGGATATATCGCTTGTGTCTCTTTATTTTTCTGCACTTTACTCTTTCATAAACTCACCATAAAGCAGAAAAATAATATTTATCATCACTAAAACCAGAAAACTTTTAAAGTACCTAATTCACCCCCCTCTTAGGCGCACTTCGTACTTACATATATGATTTCCTAGACCGAGGGTGCATGGTGCACATCTAACCATGCTTTACATGAGATCTGCATGAACATTGTTAGAAAAATATAAAAAAAATGTTGGACCTGGGACTCGAACCCAGGTCCTCTCCCTTCACACAAATGTGCCTTGCCAGCAGAGCTACTTGGTTATTCGTCACATAAAATAAAATAATATAATATACAAACAAAACGTCAATATTTGAGAATTAAAAAAAACGTGCGTGCTGTTTGAATGGCCCAATGGGAAGCTGTCACACCTTGTCTTCTTCCTTGCTCTGTCGTTTTAGGTGCAGATACCTATAGTGACAGTTTTTGTTTGTCATTAAAACACCTGCACTCTACAAAATCCATAATACGTAACATAAATTAATTATGAGGCCATGGATCGATTGGTATCGACCTCCTGAACATGATGGTATCCTTGGTTTGGGCTAATTTTTGCTATTTCAAAAAAAACCCAATTCAGAGGTATAAACCCTAGCCATGGAAAAACGTCATTCCTGCATCAAGTCTTAAATCCAGCTATGTAGAAAGCTTGCACACACTCATATGAACAATAATGCATGGTCAAAACAAATTTATATTACATGAATCAAAGAAAACGAGTTTGAAAAAAAATGCAAACTGTGAGCTATTGAATTAGGTGTTTTGTGATGCTTCAATGCATGGTGATGATTGGAAAAGCTTCAGGGGACTTCCAGGAACGTGTTTGAGTCCTTTGTTTGGACTGAGGATGGCTGGAAACATGTTTTGGAATTTGACAACTTTGCTTATTTTTGCAATTTCTATGACTCTTTCAGGCTGTTTTTGCTGTGTTTGAAGCTTTCTAGTGTGCTCCTTATATAAAAGGGATGGAGGGTACAAGAGGGCAAAGGAATAAACAACCATTAAGTTGGTGTTTTAAGGCCATGAATATCACTTTGAAACTTTTCCAAAGACATTGTTTCTTGTCCCTTTTTGAATTTTCTATGAACCTGGACATGCTTGCACGAATGTTTGGGCCTCTAAGCTGTCCAAAATATCAGCCCAACTGCTCAAAGCCCATTTCCAATTATTTTATACATTTTATTTTATATTTATTTGAATAAAATAAAATAAATATGTACAAAATAGGTAGAAATAGTAAGGAATGGTAAGAATGATTTTATAGGTACTCTATAAGCTTAGGAAGATGCTTGAAGTTCAAGAAATTAAGCCATTGACCTAAAACTTCAAGTTTGCTGAATGCATAATTCTTGAAATTTCCCAAATTTTCCCAACTTGGGCAAGCCATAACTTGATCAATTTTTATCTCATTATGGTGATCTTGGACCTTTTAGAAATCCCAAGATGTCTACTTCAATCCCTCTTTTGATCAATTTTATATTTGAAGATTTTATCTTGATGTAAAAGGTCTTGGCAAAAAGTGACTTTTGTTGACTTTCTGAAAATGACCTATAATGTATGAGCTTGTATCCTTCAAATGGTGCATTTCTTGGACTTGAGGGATGTATAGAAGTTGAATGGAATTGGATTATCTTCAAAATGAGTTTTGGTTGGAGAAAAATGGATAAAGTATGTGAAAGTTATGTCTGGTCAAAGTTCAATTGACTTTTCCTATAGAAACCCTAATTTTGCAATTCTTGACTTTTGATAGATTAGGAAAATTTATTGAGGAATCATGACCAACCTTTGATCAAATGATTTATATCACTTCAAAATGTTGATGTTGACAAAAAAAATCTTGAAGTTTGACTGTATATAGGCCACAATTGACTTTTGACATAGTATAGTTGATTTTCAAACATTTGGGCAATTGACTGAGCAAACTTATAGTGCAATGCATGAAATTTGGAATTAACAATATTGAAGACATATTATGACCATGGAGAACATTTGAGACCTTTGGAGCTCACACATCTTGATGAAAATTGAAACCCTAATTAGAGATTCATTGCCTTAGGAGGAGAATTTGCCTGGTCAATTCTTGGTCATCCTTGAGCATTTGGGAACCTTAATGAGCATGTCTTGACTAAAATGGGAGGGAAAATTTTGGGGTACAACAGTTGCCCCTGTTCAATCTTTTTAAACCTGAATATGTAGATTGGCTTGTCGGCCTTTCTTGATCTGAAGGTGGAAGATGATTGAACACTAGAGTGCCCATAAATTTGCACTCGCCTGAAGTAACATTGTTGATTGATAATATCAGGAATGAGCTTACTGATGCCATTTGGAAAAGATGACAGGGGGCTGTCGTAGATGGGTTTAAAGATCCCATCCAATGATGAAGACTCGTCGAAGACAGGCTTAAAGATTCCATCTAGAGTAGACGCTGATTTCATAAGGGATTCCTTTGTGGGGATTCCTATTCCCGTCCTTTGGGAAGGACTCTGTTGAGGAATGTTGGCATCTGTTATGGGAAATAGAGTCTAGGAGCTTCAGTTGTCCGTTACTCTGCTGAGGAATTATCTCTTGACTGGAGAGGTGAAAGCTAATTGTTATCTGGTCAGCTCCAGGTTTCACAATGACTTACTGGGGAATATGAACATGACCGTTATCTGGCCAGGTCCGGGATTTACAGTGTTGTGAACTGCTATCCGGAGAAATAAAGGAAGGAACCTGTGTAGGGCTACTTCGACTTGTCGCATAGAAAGTCACCTCATCTTGTTTCGGGAATTAATCTATAATCGGCTCAGGTAGATAGTTATCCTATCTTGTTTCAGGTATTAATCCAAAATCAGTTGGCATGCAGATAGGTGTCTTGTCTTGTTTCAGGTATTAATCTTGAATCAGATGTTCACAACTAGATGTCCTTCCTTGCTTCAGGTATTAAACTGGAACCAGTTGGTTTACAGACTGGTGTCATGTCTTGTTTCAGGTATTAATCTGGAACCCACTTGTTGTTGGTCATGGAGATAGTTTCCCCGACTTGTTTCGGGAGTTAATCTCTGACTAATCAGAAAAAATAGTTTCCCCGTCTTGTTTTGGGTGTTGTTCTTCAATCTTCTCTTCTGCTGGTTATTGAGGTAGTTGCCCTGTCTAGTTTCAAGAGTTACTCCTTAACCTGATCTTGTAGATTGGTCGCCCCATCTAGTTTTGGGAGTTGATCTATGATCAATAGTTCATAGATATTTCCTCGTTTGGTTTTAGGAGTTGATCCATGATCAGCCGTTCATAGATATTGCCCCGTCTGGTTTTGGGAGTTAATTCATGATTAGTCGTTCACATATATTTCCCCGTCTGGTTTCAGGAATTTAATCTTGAACTATTGAAAATTGTTTATGATATTTGTCTCTGGATATTACCTGAAAAGATAAAGGATTAGCTGTATGCAATGTCATGAAGTATGAAATGCATTGCGTAATGATGTTCTCAAAATAAATGAGATTATGTTGTATGCTTTTGTATGCGCATGCCATGATGTATGAACATGTAATGCTGTTGCGAAGTATCTTTTTCTGGGAAAATAAATGCTTGACTGCCGCTGAAGAGTACCGAGAAGATGAATCTCGGACTATTGTTGGTGAATGAAGAAAGTAATTCTTCAACTTCCGCTGGGTATGATGAATGGAGATAATTTTGCTGGGGATTCCCTTTCTCTGCCGGGGATCTTCGACTTCTGCTTGAGAATGATTTTGCTAGGGAGAAGCGTTCTGTTGGAAGATTTCACCAATTTGGAGAAATAAACTCCGCTGGGGGATGAACTTTCGTAGAAAAAGAAATAAACTCTACTTGGGATAAGGCTTTATAAACTACTTGAGATTTATAAAACTCTGTTGCGGAATACTTTGATTTCAGCTCTCTGAGGGAACTTTACTGGAGAGAGTAATTCCTGCTTAGGGAAGAAGAGGTCAGAACTTTGGTTGTTTTCGCTTTGTAGAGGATACTGACATCACTAGACTGTATGTTGAGGATGTAGAGGTGACCTTGTAGTAGGACATCCCTGCCTTTGTATCTGCTAGAGAAAGTAACTGCAGGGACCACAAATGGCCTTTAGACATTATCCCGTTTTTTAAAGTCATTCACAACTTCTTTTCTATTTTTTATGCAAGTATTTGTAAACAGTAATCATATTAAAATGCATATGTAAAATATAATCACTGGACGTTTTTGCAAAACAAAACAGAAAAATGAAAACGAATAGTTTTTGAACTTCCAAAGAGATAATATGTATTTATTTGAAGAATTTTGCCTATAACAGGCATTTTTGTACAAAGAGACCGACATTCTAGTAAGAGAATGCCGTCGTGAAAACTGTACAAAATAATGTACAAAGAGAAATAATTATTCGAAGTACCATTGTTGTCCCCACGTGTGGCATAGAAGTACCATTGTTGTCCTTGAAAAGCAAACTTTTGTACAAAGTTTATGTTGGGCCCATTCTTTACTTTTTCTTCTGAGGGTACTTTTCCATAATTCATGATTACAAATTCAGATTAAGCGCGGCTAAAGCTGCTAACCACCCTACTTTGTGCCTTGAACCATACTTGTTTGAACTTGCTTCAAGAACAAGTCAGCGCCCTAGTGTATGATGGTTGTACTCTTGGCTTCTCCAAGCTCCTAAATCCTTGCCTATAAATTTAACTTCATTTGCAATTGTTAAAGAGGTCGAAGATTTGAGAAAAATCATTGAAACCTTGCTGAAATTTCAAAGAACTTGAAACTGCAAACATAAACACAAAAACTTGCTAATTTCTGGTTTTTGCAACCAAGCTCTAATTTTCCTTGTGCATTTCCCAATCAAATCACCCACACAGCTTCTGATATACACTTAAGAGCCATCCCAACTTCTGTTTTCAGACTGTAACACGGTCTTCATCAATCTCCACTTCAAAAATCAGAACTTTGCTTCTTGGTTCTTCTAGAATTTTCCATCCATTCATAGCTCAAGTTAAAGGTTGTTCCAGCCTTCTGAGCACGTGAGAAAGCTGACCAGAACATTACAACATCCTGAACCAGACTCTAATTCAGAACAATCTCCAGAAGCAAGTTAAGTTCTTTCTGACTATTATCTCATTACTTAGGCATTGATAAACTTTCATGTCCAAAAATACAATGTAGACATCCTGACTCTGATGTTGTACATATTCATAGATTTCATGTATTTTTTTGTCTAAGTAGAGAGAATTTCAGTTCAGAACTTCTTGAGGAAATTAGGATTCAGATTTAGGATTAGCAAAATTCATGCTTGCTTCTGATTTACAGTTCTGATACTTTATGTTTCTGAAACCATGATGAAATGCCCCATAACTTCTATGTTTGCATTTTCTGTTTTGTTGAGAAATGGCTAAGTTGCAGATGCTCTGACTGGCGTAGAGAAGGAGATGAGATTCATCATCAGAGTTTACTTTTTAATATATGTTTATGCTTTTGCTTCTAATACCAGATGTACAGCCACCCCAGTGGTAGAAAGCGTGCGCATAAGACATTAGTGCTAAGGATCCTGCGTTCTAGCCCTAGAAGCATCTTTTTAGGTTTATTCATTGACATTTTTACCCCATTATTTGTCAAACAATATTCCTGGACCAGAACTTCTGGATATCCTCATACAACAACATTGACATTTCACTTGCCCGTTATCAGAACTTCTAGGTTTCCAGTTACATTAGAACCTCTAAACTCTCTCAAACAACCAGAACTTATGACCTTCCAATAACGTTAGAACTTCTAGGTTCCCAATTGCATCAGAACTTCTAGGATTTCCTTTGTTCCCAGCAACTTTAGAACGTCAGTGCGTCTGGATCCAGAACTTCTGACCTTCCTTTTTTGCTAACATTTGCTTTCTGATGTGCAGCGCGCCTGAGCCAGAACTTCTACTCTCTCCTCTTTCAGCAACGCGCTGATTCTGACTCTCACTTTCTTATTATTTTTATCATCACTTTATTTCCATTAAACAAAAACACGAAAAAATACTTTATATTCACATGCTTTATTTTATTTCTTTTAAAAACAAAAAAGACTAAAAACATTTCTTACATAAATTTATTTCTTCTCTTAACAAAAACAAAACAAGTCTATTTTTACATTTCTTGTACATTATTTCAATATGGTTGCAATAGATAATTAGGACTTTAATTTCTTGCAATCCGCATTTGTAAATTTGTAATAGCGTAGAATATTTACTTTCCGCAATTTATCGCTTTCATATAAATGCTAGTAAAGTAGGATTTGTATGGGAAGATAAAATCAACAAGTAGACAACCCTTGATCAAATACTAAATGCATGCAAATCAAGCACACTATTCACACATGCACCCCTAGGGTAATTCCACTTGTTGCCTGATAAAAATGGTCATGTTATGCATGTGAGATGTCTTAGCAAAAATAATCAAAATACAAGATCATAGTCCCTCGATGACGCTTCGAATGTTGCCTTTCAAACTATCTTAGTCCCTCAAGATAAAAGCTAAGATATCTCACAACATTGCTATCATGACTATACGATGACTCACACCCGTTCCTTTCACATCCAAAGATAAGGCTTCTTACCAATCAATGGTAAGATAGCAATATCTAAAGGAGGAGGAGAAAAGCAAGGGACTTTTGAGTAGGTAGAAAGGTTCTTAGTTGCCTACTCATTTTCAAAACAAACATCTTTTCAAATGCACCCACACTTTCTATGAAATATTTTCAAAAGTCCAACACTTTTTATACATTCTTATAAAGACAAGAATCATTACAAAGTTTGCCTAAACGAAGGCGCTTTTCAAAAATACTTTCAAAAATCATCACAAAGTATAGTTTCAAACAAAAGCAAATGATCTAGCAAGCAACTAAGAGCCCATAGATAACTATGGATGAAAAGGGTGCTAACACCTTCCCTTTTCATAATCTATCCCCCGAACTCAAGAAAATAATCTCAAAGGTCTTTCCTGTTCTTTGCACCATTTCCTTTATTGGATAAAAGAAAAATCGGTGGCTACTCTTACTATCTGCAATAATTGTGATCAAACACAAAACATCCCAAGTCAGTTCTCCCACCATATTACAGAACTGGCGACTCTGCTGGGGAAATCTTAAAAGTGGGGTTACCTTAGGGATAGATCACCTTTACTTGCTTTCCTTGTTTGATTTGTTTGCTTTACATTATGGTACCTTGTTTGGGCTTGTTTTTGATCCTCTACCCGGATCTGGGGCACCTTTTAGGTAAGTAGCAATAAGTTATGGAAATTGTGCGGGGTATACCAACATGGTCTAAGAAATAGCTATGTTAGTGTGAAACATTTGTTGGTACCAGTAGCTCTTGAGTAGTAAAGGAAAATACAGGGCCGTTGTGTGGTGTCATGAAGCACTAACTGAATTTAGAACCTTTATTTGACCAACTTGGCCATTAGGAAGTAGTGAGGTAGCCGGCTTTGGTGTAGTCCGAAGTTGGTTGATACTCGATGCTACGCTCATTGAGATTGGACTTTCGGGATGTTTCGGTCGCCATTAAAGAGGCTTGCATTGAAACAATGCCTGATGAAGAAAGATCAATGATATTGAGATCCCCTAGAACCCGATTACTTTCTAGGACAGGTTGAACCAACTAAACTTCAAGAGGGTACTTACCTACAAATTCCATGCAAGCCTAAACCTAGGGACTTGTCTGCTTTGTGTGTATATGACTATTTGTACATAACAACTTGCTTGCTTTGCATACTTGTACATAACATCATAACATTATACCATAGCATTTTAAATAACCATTTCAAGGATCTCAAAGGCCTATGATACAGGGTCATGAGAATAAGATGCATATCAAGGGGCAAAAGGATTCATTCCCTAATCAAACACCGTCAAAGACTAAAGCACGGTAACTTGAGTCAAGGGATATGACCCACTTGACATGGTGAGCTTAATTCTAGTGGAAGGACATCCACCGATGCGAAGTTCTCCAATCAAAGTTGTTGATCAAAATTCAACTTCTAACATCTTCTTGTTTACCCTGCGAGATCCTTGAAAACATGCATCCACATACCATGCATCATATCATGACAGGTTTCTCCCATACAGATTTCCTTATCTTCCTACTGTTTATTTTAGTAAGATGGATATGGAACAGGCGGTGAAAGATCTCCAGGCACAAAATGCTCAGTTCCAACAAGTGCTCATGAACTTGGCCAAAGGGAAGGAAGATCAGAAAACACTCTTCACCAAAGAGAGCAAGAAGAAGAAATTTTTTGTCATCCTCAACGTGAGGAGAAGGTCCAAGGGGCAGGCCCAGCTAGTTCAAAAAGAAGAGGCTTCTTCTAAAGTGGAAATCAGCGAGGGAAAGAAGAGCCCAAGAGGCATTTTACCAATATCAACATGCCATTGTCACAAGTATTGCAATACATGTTGAGGATGAATCTGATCACATTAATAGGACCTCATCCAAACCCCAAAACTTCTTCCCCTAACTACAATCCGAATGCAATGTGTGCTTATCATTCCAGAAGTCCTGGGCATGATACTAACAATTGTTGGGCGCTGAAATACAAGATTTAAAACATGATTGACGCCAAGGTGATTGAGTTAGGTCCTCCTGAGACTCCCAACGTGATCACCGCTCCCATGCCAAACCATTGAGTGTTCCAATTCATTTTGAATTGTAATTTCTTGTTATTCAAACAATTTTCTATTGATGTCAAACCCTGTTATTTCATTAATGAGTTGCATATGTTTGTCTTGATTTGATCCATTCGTTTTTATTACATTTAAACTATGATTTTTACTCTCTTTATATCATTCAACTCTTCTTTTAAAAGTTACAACCCTTTAGAGGGAGGATGACGAAAACAATGCTTTAATCTCATACAATATGATTTTGGACATACCTTGCTAACGATGTACATGCGTTCTTTCAAATCCTAAACACTGGGGTTATAAGGAAGATAATCCCTAGTCACCCCTTTGACCCAAAGAAGTAGGAGTTTCATTTTTACACAAATTGAAACCTTTAATCAAAACCTGGGGTAGGGTAGTCTCTCAGTTAGTTCAAATGTGCATTCAGTCGCAAACTCTCATTTCATATTCAACGAAGGACATAAAAAATATTCCTCTAGAATCAAAAGACGGTGATGGTTCCCTACCAAAAAGGCAGTCATTATCTCTCAAAAATAAAGGCCCATTAAGTCAAAACCTACGAAGGAGACTTAAGAAAAATTGGGGCATCTCGCTGACTGTAATCTCAAAAGCTGCCAGGAAAAATCAGGGATAATAAATCAAAGAAAAGAGGTCACTACAAATCCTCAACAACAACATGAAAAATGTTGCAAAAACGAATGTCTTCTGAGAAACTTAATTTGTATGAACCATCACTGAAACGTCATACCAGACTCAATTGGAATTCAAATGCACAATTAACTGAGTTTAGGACTAAAGAACATCACTAAGAACGGGCGGGTACAAATACACTTTGAGCCTTATCCTTTGTTTCTTAAACCGTGAACTAGACCATGTTACAACCTTTCAAAAGTCCTAATTGAAGCATGGGTTAGTTCGAAATCGTACTATTACAAAAGGTATCCTGACTCCTGTTAGGCTTTACTCCAAATCCTGAGTTGAATTTTCTTACAAGAATTCTTTACTTGTAAAACGTATTTTCAAAACTTCAAGACAAGCATAAACTTTGCATTATTTGAATATCGTTGTTTTCATATGGCTATTTGTTTGACAACAGAGAAATTCGCACGGCGGATATCCAGTAAACAAAAACCCTCTCAATTAACAAAATCACTTCAAATGGGAAGACACTTTTAACAACAGATGTCCTACAAGCAAGGGGTTATGACACATCACTGTCCAACCCATATGGGGCAGTCAAGTCAAGATTCCAAGAAATCTCTCAAGAAATACTGAATAACCAGGGGCAGGTCTATATCTGATTCACTTGGGGCATTGAACGCAAATCCCAGCAAAGGGTTACGTACAGTCAAACATTTCCTGTCAATGCTACAACACTTGTTACTTGGGGCAGTGACAAACCTCTCGCAAATTCCTTTTCATAGGGTGGTCCCAAGCCACGATTTCAATCTCTGAAAACTTCTCCCAAACTGAGTTGATCTCAAGAATCCTAGAGGATTTCTACCAAAAGAAGACACTTATCCAACAAATTGGCAACATGGTTTATTTCCCCAACAAACTACAGATTCCCCAGCTTGATTTTTCCTCTCCGACTACTACGAATCAAGGGACTACAACTCTTTTTCCTCAGTAGACTACTCTAAAATTCCCAGCAAGTTACTTCGAAGCCCGGAATCCGACCATATAACAGTTTAACTTCACCCTTCCCAGCAACTTACTGTAACGCCTGGAAACCGACCAGATAATAGTTAACTTCAGTAAGTGGTTTTGGTTGCTATGATTTCTCATTATCATCCTCAACAACTTCTATCTACAAAGCAAAAGTGTTGGTACAAGAAGGTTGTTTAAAATTGTCAAAGTTCCTCAAAGCATTTTCTTGATCTAGGAGCTAGGGTTTTGAACCTCAAAGAAGTATATCTTACTCATCTTTTGGTATTTTTAAGTGATTACAAAAACATCCTTCTCTTCAAAGGGTTATTAGCAAATCACTTAAAAAGTTTCAAGGAGTTTTCATGTGGAAGAAACTTGATGATGAAGAAAGATTACAAGTCCTCTAGATGAACCCCCAACTTCCCGTGTGTGACTTCAAATGATAATAACTTGGTCAATTTTTATCACCTTGATCCCACTCTTTTTCCACAATGATCTTGAGGATGTGAAATTTATTCCTTCTTTTATGTGCAAAATGAGAAAATGGATGGAAGAGGCCCTAAGGGTACAAAAGAATATAGGTCATTACATGATTTTTTGCCAACTTTAACAATTCATAACTCTCTCAATTTTTGGATATTTTGAATGGTTAAAGTCTCAAAATGTCATTCAAGAGGTCTATTTTATGCCATCTTTTTTGGTCAAGAGCAAATTCCAAAAGGAAGGTCATGTTTGGATGCCAAACATTATAGGTCACTTTTGAAGAAAAAACATGAAATATTTCTAAGTATGGAAAGTCAACCCCTTTTTTCCAACTTTGACTCATTGCAACTTTCAGCTCAAACATCCATTTGATTCCATTCTTTTCCCATTGCAAAGCTTGTAACCTCATCTTTCTAAAGCATCAAGAATCAGGCCCTAAGACTCCTTGAGCTGAGAATGCCAATGATTTGAATTTGGTAACTTGAAACTGAAGTTTCATCACAAGTCAGATATTGAAATCTTTGTTTTGGTTTCTAATCACAAGTTTTCCACGCGTTTTTTTTTCTAATCATGTTTAGCAACTTTCCAAAGGCGTTTAGCATCATGAAACGCACGATTTGGCTGAGTTTTGATGCTAAACAAGTCACACTTTGTTCATGCTGCAGACCCTCCATGATTTCCCTCCAAACTTCATCATTTCACATGCTTAAGGATCCCATTCATTCTCCTATAAATATTGGGTCATCCCCCATTCATTTTCTCAAGCTTGAACAACCAAAATCACCCTGCCAAACTCATTCCATAACTCACTTTTCTGCAACTTCGAAATCAGTGTTCAAACCTTTTTCAATCCATTTTTCTATCAATTCACCTTCCTTGATCTTCCCTGAAGCTAACCATGCAATTACCTTCAAGAATCGTGACCTATATTGATCCATAGAAGTCCAGTTTCAGAGCTCTGCAACTCAATTTCAATAGGTAGATTTCTCCATCAATTCTTTCAAACTTTAATACTATTGTGAAGCTCTCATTGTCCTGGTTCTAGTTGCAACACTTGCTTTTAACTGGAAACAAGTTTTGACGATGAAATTTCAAATTCCTTTTCAAAACTTTCCTTCCAAATTGCTTGAGCTACAGTTTATATAAATTTGTCGCGAAGGTGTGGTTGTCTTCATCTTGAAGAGACGAAGCGATTGGCATAGGTATGAGCTTTTGATTTTACAGTTTGAAGGACATGTGTTTCATGTTGGCTGGAGGTTGAAGATGACCAACGTGTCATCTTCCAACCAATGATGGCGTGCCATTTTTTCTTTTTGAATTTCTCATTTAATTAGTGATCTAGTGTTTTATTCACTAAAGTCCATAACATGCACAACGCTCCAGGTACACTTGATATGTTTACTAATGCATTCTGAGAATGATCAGATGGCCCATATTTTTTTGGTTTGATATTTTATTTTCTGATTTTTATTTTAATTGATTTAAACTTCAAAAAATCATAGAAAAATCATTTTAAGTCCAAAAAATCTGAAAAAATTATGAAAAATATTTTTGATTTTTTTCTTTTTGATTTTTATTTTTTTACAATTTTATTTTGTGTTTTGATATTTTTTATAAATTTTCACTTTATTTTAATTGTTTTAAATGTTTAAAAATACTTGTATGCATTTTTAAATCTTGAAAAAAAATGGAATGATCCAATGATATTGTGACAAATATTGGTTACCTCATTTATTTTTTATTTCTGAATTTGTTATTTTTTATTATTTTTGGTTTATTTTACTCATTTCTTTTAATTTTAAAAATATTTTCTGACTTTAAAAAATTACCAAAAGTTTTATAAAAATATTTGAGTTCATTTCTTATTTTTCTCTGGTCTTACTTAATTTTTCTTGATTAATTTGAAAATAGTTGATATTTTTCTCTCTTATTTCCATTTTAAAACATTTTAAAAACCCCTTTTAATGCATATACTAAATGTAATATTATTTTGTGATTATTATCTGGCTGATATTGGGTTGAATTATTGATATGAACTTTGTTAACATCATTGGATCCATGGTGTTGAGTCCAACTCCATAAAAATAGATGAATAATTTTATTAATAGTTTGATTAAAATTTAATTCAAATGTGGTTTGTATATTCTTTCTCACCTCTCTTCATCTCATCCCTTTCTTATTGCACTAAGTGTTATTGGAGAATGATCTCTATATTATGTCTCAAAACAAATAGTGCATAGATTGCTATTGACCGAACTCAAAATAGATGCGACTTCTATATAAGTCCACTTACGATTGCTTAACATAGCGCTAAATTTTGTCCCGATTCGAATAAATGATCATTCATGGCCCAAACCTATATTTTCAAGCCCAAGTATGTTAATTTTATCTCTTTGATCCAATAACCTTGAGATTCATTGGGTGGAGGCTTTGGTTCTAGCAATCCTCTAATGGATCCTCATCAATTTTGGTCAACGCGGATCACTTAAACATCGTTGATCATTAAATGTTATTTTTGAAGATTCCAAAATGGATGATATACTTGACAAAAAGCAAATGCAACTTGTTGTATGGAGGCTTAGGTTCTATCAATCCTCTAATGAGTTCCAAATGCAAGTTTCAAGATGGTTATCCAACTAATCACTAATTATTAACAATTGACTTTACTTTATACTTTTATTTTTATGCTTTATGTACCATTTACTTTAAGAATTTCATTTCATGCTATTTTTCATCTATGCTCACTTAAGCCCCTTTTTATTCTTGTCATTTTCTTTTACTTTGCTAACTTGGGATTTTATTTTCTTTTTGAAGACACCTAATAATCAACATGAACCATAAAAAACTTTAATGATACTCGAACTATTTGGTTACTATCCTTGGTATTATGGAGTATTGGACTTCTTAGACTTAGGATTAGAAACATTGGCCTATGTTGGAGACCTTGTGACCTTAATTGATATTTTGTCTGGAGTTCTGGAGGTTTACCTCAAGACATTGGGTTGTTTGTTTATTTTGTGTGCAGGTTATTGTGATTACATTATTTATCTATAATCTGAAATTCACCCGTATATAGCCGTTACTCTGCCCAATTTTTGTGAAGCCTTAATACATTTGAAGTTTTATTCTCTCAAGAGGTCTAGTATCTTTGCTTGTTTGATTTCAATCCAAATAATGGGAATTCTATCTTGACTCATAATGTCAAGTATTGGCTTCTTGTTGGTTAGATGGTTGTTATCCCTAGCTTTTACCGTATGCTTTAGGATAGTCTCTTCTTCTCCTCCCATTTTCTTTAATTTCAAAAATATTCTTCCTCCTTTTGAAAACTCTTCTTGTTTCTAAACTTAAACCACTTTCATAATAAACTTAGACTTATGTCCATGTTTTTTTCAAAACATTTTCATAGATAAAATTCAATCAACTTAATAATACCTTGACCTTGTTTTGTGAGAAAACTAAAAGTCAATCAATCTCATTTCAAACCATTTTGCCACTTTGGCTTTTTATTTTAAAACCTTTCTCAAAATATTAGACTCTTGTCAATCCTTGTAGTGATGCAAACAACTATACTTCTACAATATGTAGGGAAGAGAGATATTTTCCACTTGGATGTTGAGTGATGCATTGTTGATTTTAAAATCCTAGCCATATCCTCCACTTTGAGATGATGCAAATTCTCATTTCTCATGATTGTGGGTAGTAAGTATGTTTTCCACATGGACAATGACGATGATGTCTTATCTCATAAAATTAACCAACACACTTGTGTTTCAATTTTTTTAAAGAGGAACTACGTATACCCTGATCCCCTATTGCACAAAAGGTGGTACATAGGCACTAAAGGTTCGCAACCGCGGAGGGTGCAAAAATTATAAAATAATATATTTCTTTTCTCACCTCCACCATCTAGTTTTTACAATATTTTATAGCCAAAATATACAGATTTTACGAAGAGGTACCTGTGGAGTACCGTAGATGTTTAGGGTGCTAATACATTCCCTTTGCATAACCAACCACCTTACCTAGAATCTTTCCCCATCTTTTTGGGTTACTCGCTCTTTTCCCATTCCTTTGGAAACAATAAAGCACGGTGGTGATTTTTATTTTGATCTGTGTAAGTCTAGTCAATCCAATGGCTTAGTCTTAAACATTTCTACCGCTACAAGGGGAACTCTCCATAACTTTGTGTTCCCAGATCTTTTCGTCGGCAGTTAATGCCTATCCCCAAGTGAATCCATGGGGAAAAGCTTTTTAGAAGACACAGAAAAATTTTGAGAAGTATGTTGATACAATCCCAATGCCTTACATCATGTTACTTCCTCGCCTGTTGGGAATTCAGTTGATTAAGCTTTGTGCTTTGCGTCCTCCTCCCATAAATCTCTCTCCTGATTTTGATGCAAATGTTGGGTTCATATCCCATTATGGGACACCTGGTTATGATATTGAAGACTGCAAGGGGTTGAAGTATAGAGTCAAGCACCTGTCTAGCGTCTTTTCCAAAGCCCAATTTCGATTTGGCAAATTGTTTTAGAATTTTTCTTCGCAACTGAATATTTATTTTGAATAGGATGGATTGTACCATGTTGTACCCCAAAATTTTCCCTCTCTTTTCTCAAGACATTTCTCACCAAAAACTCCTCAATGACTCAAGCTTGCACAAGTGTTGACTAAGTCAGATCATCTCCTAAGCACTCGGACTCAAAATTAGGGGTTTGACTGAGAATGACTGATTACCGACTTTTGACCTAATACATGATCTAATGACTTGAAGCATAGTCTCAAGGACTTAATCACAATATTTTGACATAATTTCATGGCTCAAATCATTTCTCAAGATCAAAAGTTTGATAGTTGAAATTTAGATCAACTGACGAAAAGTCAACTGATACACAAAAAGTAAAACTTTTATTTTACTTCATGACATTTTTTCTCCAAGATGCAAGATGATTCAAAGAAAAATTTCAACATGAAAGTTGTAGATCTTGATGAATTATACAACTTTTTATTAGAGGGTTTATGTCCAAAAAATTCTTAGATTTGAAGATATAGGCCCATGAAGTCATGACATTTTTATCTAACACTTAGAGAAATTTTCAACAGGTTTTGGTCAGTTTTAATCTCAAATTCTTAGCCAATTTTCATCAAGTTCCAGTTTGATTTTAACAAAGTGGTTAACATGAAAGTTGTAGAAAATGTTTCAAGGTTTCCAAAATATCCAAGAGCGTGAATTTATCATACTTGAGCTAGGAGATTCAAAGGCATGACGTTGGGCATCCATTCTTGAATTACAAGCCATTTTTGTGAAGAACACATAATCCAATCTACATGCTATGCTGCATAATCTTGTGTAGCAGCCTTCTAACTTACAAATATAACCATAATTTAATTCTTACACAAACTTTTAAGCTATGGTCCATTTGGTTTAAGCATTGTCCAAGTGATCTTTCCATTTTTGGCACAAAGGCACTATTGCCATTCTTGAAAAGCATGCTTTAATCACAATGTCAACTCTGTGAGCCTCTCAATGGTTCCTTCTACACATACACAATGTCAAATCAAGAAGAAACCATCTGCAACCTGCAAATCACTCTTAAAAAATAGGCCATGCCCGCATTGGAACTATGAAAAGTCATGAACTCTCCCTAACAACCCAACCTAGCCACAACATGTGATCTTGGAAAATCTGATCAACCCTTGTCTTAATACCTCTTGCCTATAAATAGAGAGATCATTTGCAAAAAAAAGGAGATCAACAAGCCCTCAAAACTTTTATACTCTCAAAAAACCAGAATTGTCCATAAAACCTCCACTTTTGAGGTTTGAAGTCCAAATCTTTGAACCTCTCACACCTTGCAAGTTTTTCCTAAACAAACCATCCAAATACTTCATATACATCATATAGAAGTTGTTCAAACACAAAAACAACTTCTGTAAAATCACTATCACCATATTCCAAACTCAAAAATGGTACTTTGCAACTTGATTTAGTTGGAGTGATTCAACCACTTTCAGCATAAAGGGAGGATTAGAACAACTTCAAGAAGGTCCAAAGGAGCTCGATCAATCACCACTTTGCACCCGAAAACATTCGTACGTGTTCTAAAATCTTCATTTCATGGGGTAAACTTTCTCAAACTGTAATATCTTTATTCATACATCATTTGCTTTTGTTTTCAAAAGGATACAACAGGACAAATCAAAGTTATAACTTAGCAAAACGCCAAGCCAGGGGCTGACATGGGTGCCCGTGTCACACGACACAACCCATGTCAGTTCAGTTAGGTTAGAAAACAACAAAAATGCAGGGCCGGGGCTGACACGGGTGCCTGTGTCACACGACACGGATGTCCGTGTCACACGATACCGCCCGTGTCAGTCACAAACATACAGAGCAGGAAGGGAAGGGGTTGACACGGGTTCCCGTGTCACATGACACGGCCTGTGTCATTTTATATGGATAGAAAAACATGCACATAGATGCTTGAATAGGTCCTGACACGGGTGTTCGTGTCCACTGACACGGCCCGTGTCAGCTCATGCAGTGAAATTCCTAATTTTGTGATTTTTAAATTACCTTTGACATATTGCATTCCTTGGAGATGACCTAACACCATAAAACCTTTTTCTAAATGAAACATCAAGAACATTTTTCTAAACATTTAGTTTTATTTTTAAAGTTAACTTAGACCTAGGTTTTCTTTTCAACTACAAAAACCTTTTCTATCAAAAAACCCTAAAAAACAAAATCGTTTCACTTTGCATTTTCTTGCGCATTTTTTGCATCATGAATTATGTAATTGTCAAAGCCTTGTAATAGTAATTAGGATTTACTTTACTTGTCATCCCCATTTGTAAATTTGTATCCCCCATCCCTCAAAGTATTGTAATAGCGTAGGGAATTTAAGTTCCACAATTTATCGCTTTCAATATTATTGCGGGTAATTAGGGTTTGTATTGCAAGATCTTAAAGTAAATACTAGAAAACCCAAATCAAGACAAATGCATGAAAAAAAACACTTTGCACACTTGCACCTCTAGGGTAACCCACACTTGTTTCCTCGAATAAAACAATCATGTCCCTCGAACTTGGGATGCTTTAGCAAAGACCCTCGATTACAAGATTGTAGTCCCTCGATGACCCTTCGACGTTGCCTTCGGTAAATGATCTTAGTCCCTACGACAATTTCTAAAGCATCCTACAATGTTTCCTTCTATGACTATGCGATGAACCATGCCCGTCCCTTCACATCCAATGATAAGGTTCCTTACTAACTAATAGTAAGATAAAACTATCTAAAGGAGGAGGAAAAGAACAAAATCTTTCTTTTGAGTAGGTAGAACGTTCGTAGTTTCTTTCTCACAAACATTTCAAAACAAACATCTTTTCAAACAGACCAATACTTTCATGAAATATTTTCAAAAGTCAACACTTTGTATACATTCTTATAGAGACGAGAATCATTAAAAAGTTTTCATAAACTAAGGCACTTTTCAAATATACTTTTAAACAAACACATTCACAAAAGCATTTCAAAGTTAATTAGAAACTAGGAGCCCATAGATAACTACAAATGAAAAGGGTGCTAACACCTTCCCTTTTCATAACCTACCCCCCGAACTCAAGAAAATTCTCGAAAGGTCTTTCCTGTTCTTTTCACCTTTTCCTTTATTGGTTAAAATAAAAGTCGGTGGCGACTCTTGCTATCTGCAACAATTGCGATAAAATGAAAAACACTCAAGTCAGTTCTCCTACCGTATTACAGAACCGGCGACTCTGCTGGGGATATGACTTAAAAGTGGGTTTACCTTAGAGACTAGATCACCTTTAAAATGCTTTCATTTGTTTGAATTGTTTGATTTATATTTTTGGGTCCATGTTTGGGTCTTGAATAGAACCTCTACCCGGATCTGGCAACATTATTAGGTAAGTAGAAATAGATTGTGGAGACTGTACGGTGTAGACCGATATGGTGGAAACAATAGCTACATTTGTGTGACACATTTGTGGGTACCGGTATCCTTTGTGTTGAATCAAGGAGAATGCAGGGTCGCTGTGTGGTATCATGAAACACTAAATGACCGTAGAACCTTTAGTTGAACAACTTGGCCATTAGGAAGTAGTGAGATAGCCGACTTCCGTGGAAAGCTAGAGATTGGTTGATACTCGATACTACACTCATTGAGATCGGACTTTTGGGATATTTCGGCCTCAAGAAAAGATTGATCATGTTAAGACAATGCCCAATAAAGAAAGATCAATGATATTGAGATTCCCTAGAACCCGATTACTTTCAAGGACATGTTGAACCAACTAAACTTCAAGAGGGTACTTACCTATAAACCCCATGCAATCCTAAACTTAAGGACTTGTTTTCTTTACTTGTATATGATTATTTGTACATAACATCATGACATCATACCATAGCATTTGTACTAACCATTTCAAGGACCTTGGGATTTATTTCTGTTCTATTTCGTAGGACATGGATTCCACTCGCAGAAAAACCATCTGAATTGGCTATGTAAAGGTTCCTCCTCAACTTAAAGAGTTAACATCAAGGGTTCCTGAGAATTATATGTTCACCCGAAGATATGGTCAACTTCTACACTTGGCCACCTCAAGCTTTGAAAATAAAATAATGGGTGTGCTCTTTAAATTCTTTTACCCTAAGTATCATTGTTTCACATTACCTGATTATCAATTGGTGCCGATGATGGAAGAGTTTTCTCAACTATTGGGAGTGCCTATTCTTGATCAAATGCCTTTCAATGGTCTAGAGAAAGAGTCATGACCTGAGGAGATCGCATTAGCCTTACATTTGCAACGGTCTGACATTGAAGCCAACTGGGAAACAAGGAGAGGAGTCCAAGGGTTTCCTAGCCAAGTTTCTGTTTGAGAAGGCTCCACTGTTTTGGGATGCTCTAGATTTGAAAGCTTTTGAAGAAGTATTTCCCCTTCTAATCTATGGGTTGGTACTATTTCCTAATCCAGACCAATTTATAGATGTGAATGCGGTCAAAATTTTCCTCTCTCGTAACCCCGTGCCTACTTTGCTCGGAGACATTTTGCATTCTCTTACACTTGTACCATGAAGATAAGAGGTATTCTTATGTGTTGCATGCCTTTGTTGTCTAGGTGGTTTATTTCGCACCTTCCTCGATCTGTTTTGAAGAATGAACAAGGCTTAGGTTGGTCTCAAAGGATGATGCCGCTCTCACATTCAGATATTCAATGTTGTTCTCGATCTTTGGAGGATATTACCATCATTGTCTGCTGTGGGGAATTCCATAATGTCCCACTCCTTGGAATTAGGGGAGGTATCACTTATAACCCTTCTCTTGCATTGCGACATTTTGGGTATGCACGAAGAGATGGTCCCTATGATGCGCTCATCCAGGGTTTGGTATTCGACTACGAAAACAATGTTTGAGGTTATCATCAAAGGTTTGTGAATGCTTAGGGCATGGTAACCAAGGTTGATAGAAAGACTTTGGGGCATAAAAATTCCATGCCTCTTAAACCTTATCTCAAGTGGGTACGAGTTCGTGCTCAAAGTCTCATGATGCCATATCCCGCTATTTTGCCAATAATTGTAGAGCTTGTTACCGAAGGGGATGTTCCGCATACCATTCTCTATCATGACATGCCTACCGACTTCGAGGAATTGCAGAGATTGTGGAGTCAACTCAAGGGGGAACGAGACACCTTTGAAGCTTGATTCTCCGAAAGTGAGAAGAAAGTGTTGGAGCTCACAAGGAAACTTCACGAGGAGCAAAGCCTGAATGCCTACATTACACCAAAGAGGATGCGTTCGTAGGAGACCTGAGTCTTTTGTTTTAGGATTTAATTTTTTTGTCTCTTTGAGACCTTTGGCTTTTTCATTGTACGACCAAGAGGAAATTTGTAATCTTCAAACTTATTAATATAATTGTTGTTTTGTTTCCTTTTTGGTTAAGCAAATTTAAATCTCTTAAAAGTCCTTGAAAACATTGCATTCACATAACATGCATCATATCACAAGAAGGTTTTTTGACACATGTTTCCTCATCTTTCTATTGTTTATTTTAGTATAAGATGGATTTTGAGAAAACCTTCAAGGACTTGCAGATTCAACACTCTCAATTCCAAGAGACTCTTCTCAACCTGGCAAAAGGTCAGCAAGAAATGATGGCGCTTCTCGTCATAAAGAAGAAGACCAAGAAGAAAGATGTTATCAACATGGGGAAAAGGTTCAAAGGCCCCTCCCGACAAGTTCAAATTGAAGAGGTTTTCTCCGAGAGGACGATAATCAAGATGAAGATGTTAGAAGCACTCGTGCTAGGGGTGGAAACATTCAAATCTCTGAAGACGAGGATTATTCTGATGAGCAATACCCACCGGCCAACGACAAATACAACCAGATAGAGGACAGACTAAAGGCTGTAGATATCCAAGTTGTGTCTGGCTTAGACTTTGGAGACTTGGGTTTGGTACAGGGGGTAGTCATCCCCCACAAATTCAAAATCCCTATCTTCGCCAAGTACGAAGGTGTCTCATGTCCGAAGCTTCATCTAAGATCATACATCCGTAAGATCAAACCACATACCGCCGATAGGAAACTATGGGTGCAAGTTTTTTAAGAGATTCTATCTAGAACGTAGTTGGAGTGGTTTTACCAATTGGATGGGACAAACATCCATACATGGGAGGATCTGGATGTTTCCTTTTACCGTCAATACCAATATAATGCTGATTTGGAATTGACCTGAGTGCAATTGCAAGCCATGACTATGGGTTCAAATGAGGGCTTCAAGGAGTACACCCAAAAGTGGATAGACCTGGGTGGTAGGGTGTAGCCGCCTTTAATTGATAGAGAATTGGTAGATATGTTTATGGGAACGTTGACTAGTCCTTTCTTCAACTTGCTGATTAGGAGTTCATCATCTGGATTTACTGAATTGATATTAACTGGCGGGAGGGTTGAAAGCGGGATTAAAGGCGGAAAGATACCCATGGCATCCACATATAATGCTGTGAAAAAACATTTATTAGTAAAAAAGAGAATAATTCCACGTATGGATCAAGAATCCGTGCTAAGAATGACCGCCATCATTCAGTGGGGGCAGTATTGATTTCCAATCCAACTCCAACTCAACGGCCGCGTTAACAAAGCAATCAAAAAAGGTCGGATGCCTAGAGAAGACAATTTAATAGAATCAATATGCAACTATCTCAAGCTCTGCAACACCTATTGAAAGGTGATTTGGTAACGCTACGAGACCCCTCTTCTAATCCTAACACAGCTTCTCCGAAATACAATCCCAATGCAAAATGTGCTTACCATTCAAACAATCCCAAACATGATACCAATGATTGTTGGTCTCTGAAGAAAAAAATCCAAGACCTGATTGATAACAAGACATTTGAATTAGATCCTCCACCAACTCCCAATGTGATCACCGCACCCTTGCCTAATCATGGTAAAGGTGCCAATGCTATTGAAGGTGCCTTATTTGTTTCCTCTATCAATGATTTAACCACTCCTTTGAAGAATGTTAAAAAGAATTTGTTGAAATATGGTGTATTCCCAGACTGCCTTGAAGACTTTTACCACTGTGTTGTACAAATTAATGATTGTGAATGGCTGAAGAAAGGTGTCCAACACCTGATGAATAGCCATGAAATTCAATTTTAGAAAACTCCATCTTTGAAAAGATTGACCCAAAGTGTATCTCAAGAGTTTGAAGATGTGTCCATCATTAGTATCTCAAACACTCCTATTAGGATCACCTCCAAAGGTCCTATTAGGATTCCCGCTGAACCAAAAAGAGTTTCATTAATTATCACCACACTGAGGCTAGTTCCCTACTCTTCTGATAAGGATATGCTCTGGAACTATAAGGCAGAAGTGCATTATTATGGTATCAAACAAGATTCATGGATTGATGAAGATGAAACTTCTTACATTATAAACATTACTAGATTAAGTAAAGTTACTAGGAAGGGGAGTATTTTTCTCTCCAGAGATTTTACCTACGACAACCACAACACGCATTCGTATTACTACTATTAAACCTGTTGCTGATACTAGGGCAAAGGAAAAAATGACTGAGCCTACCAGGATGGAGGCACCGATAAAAGATATTACCATTGAGGACCCATCTACCCAAGAGATGGAGGAGATTGTAAAAAATATCAGAAAAAGTGATTATAATATAGTGGAACAGTTAGGGAAAACACTCTCGAAGATTTCCATGCTGTCTTTGTTGCTATGCTCCGAGGCGCATGCTGAAGCACTGATAAAATTCTTAAAAAATGCACATGTCCCTCAAGAAACTACAGCCGAACAATTTGAAAACTGTGTAGCCAGTTTGACTACTGACAATAGTTTGAGATTTTCATATGCAGATTTGACCCGGGAGGGGAAGAATCACAGCAAAGCTCTGCATGTTTCCATCGAGTGTAAAGGAACCACTTTAGCCCATGTGTTGGTGGATACTGGGTCCTCCCTGAATGTCTTGCCCAAAGGTGCTCTAGATAGGTTGCACTGTGAATGTTTGGTGCTGAAACCTAGTGACATCGTGGTGAGAGCTTTTGACGGATCAAAGATAATGGTCTATGGAGAGGTTGATATCCCTATCATGGTTGGGTCTCAACTCTTCAACTCAACATTCTATGTGATGGATATCCTCCCAACTTATTCTTTCCTGCTTGGACGCCCATGGATACATGGGGAAGGTACGGTTACCTCCATATTACACCAAAAGCTGAAGTACCCGGTCAAAGGGAAAATTGTCATCGCCTATGGGGAAGAAGAGTTTATGATCAGTCATCTGAATTCATTCAAGTACGTTGAAATAGATGGCGAGTTCATTGAAACCACCTGTCAAGCCTTTGAAGTGGTATCTCCCATGGTTGCTATTGCCAAAAACACTCTTGACACTCCCAAAGCTGCTAAAGATACACCAAAGATGGCGTCTCTCAAAGACGCCAGTGCTGTTGTTGAAGACAGATGTTGCACCATTTGGGGACAACTTCCTGATTTCCATTTCAAGTCAGACAAATTTGGGTTGGGCTTCACTTCCAAAGCTAAAAAGGAGGTTTGACATGCTCGTGTAGGGAAACCACCTCTCCGCATTAGTAACCATGAGGTTAATTCTCTTGAAGACTCTGATGCTAATTGTGACTTTGATGATTGGATCTACCCGACTACTGGTGGATGACTCAACAACTGGCAGACCAAGGACTTCATCCCAATCTCCTTCATCCAGGAGTAATTTCCATTTCCTTTTTTATTTACTTTGAAGACTTTGTCTGTAATTTCCATTAAAACAATGACTTTAAGCCATGTGCCTTGCCTGGGGCACAATGGTCCATTTGTTAAGGGTCTGTCATTTTCATATGCCATATGCTCATTTTAATTAAAAAAATTGGACTATTTTACATTCAAATTTTGTGCTCTTTGTCTTTCTTTGACTTTACTGCATTTTCAAATAGCCATGTGACCTTACATGCACACACACACGTTTGCAGATCCACATCCACTCCGGATCTCATTGACAACGATTCTGCTATTGCCATCTATGACTTTGAAAATACAATCTATCAAGCCGAAGACGAAGGTGAAGAAGATTGTGAAATACCTGGGGAACTTTCCAGACTCCTGATACAAGAGGAAAAGGCCATTCAACCGCACGAAAAACTAGTTGAAGTGATCAACTTAGGTACTGAAGTAGATAAGAAAGAAGTTAAGATTGGCGCCAACTTGGAAGATGGTATCAAGGGAATTTTGGTCCAGATGTTACATGACTATGTTAAAGTGTTTGCTTGTTCATATAAAGATATGTCGGGGCTTGATATTGATATCGTAGTTCATCGTCTACCAATGAAATAAGGTTATCCTCCAATCAAGCAAAAGGTCTGTCGCATGCGGCCAGACATGTCTGAGAAAATCAAGGCTGCGGTAATGAAACAGTTCGATGCAGGTTTCCTAGTAGTAACATCATATCCCCAATGGGTTGAAAATGTTGTTCCAGTCCCGAAGAAAGGCGGTAAGGTCCGTATGTGTGTAGACTATAAGGATTTAAATAGGGAGAGCCCCAAAGATGATTTTCCACTACCACACATCAATGTATTGGTTGACAACAATGCTCAAAATAAGGTGTTCTCCTTCATGAACGACTTTTCCGGGTACAACCAGATCAAAATGGCGCCCGAGGACATGGAGAAAACCACTTCCGTTACACAGTGGGGCACCTTTTGTTATAAGGTCATGCCTTTTGGTTTTAAAAATACAGGCGCAACCTATCAACGAGCTATGGTAGCTCTATTTTATGATATGATTCATCATGAGATAGAAGTCTATGTTGATTGCATGATTCCAAGATCACAAACTAAGGAAGAACACCTTGATCGCCAGTGAAAAAGGTATTGAGGTCGATCCTGCAAAAGTCAAAGCCATACAAGAAATACCAACTCCCTGTACTGAGAAGGAGGCAGAGAAGATCATGGAAGACATGCATGAGGGTATCTTTGGAACTCACTATAGTGGACACACTATGGACAAGAAGATTATGAGGCCTGGTTACTATTGGTCGACCATGAAAACTTATTGTCACCACCACTCGAGGACTTGTCGTAAGTGTCAGATATATGCCGATAAGGTTCATGTACCTCCAATACCTTTAAACGTCATGACCGCTCCGTGGCCATTTGCAATGTGGGGCATTGACATGATTGGAGAAATCAAGACCACTACCTCTAATGGATACCATTTCATCCTCGTCGCCATTAAATACTTCACCAAATGAGTCGAAGCTGCTTCATTTGCCTCAGTTACCAAGAACGTTGTAGCCCGATTTATCATGCATAACCTCATATGCTGGTACGACATCCCTGAAAGGATCATCACTGACAATGGAACCAACCTCAACAATGCCATGATTACTGAACTCTGCACGCAGTTCAAAATCAAGAATCACAACTCTTCTCCATACAGACCTAAGATGAATGGCGTAGTGGGAGCTGCTAATAAGAACATAAAGACGATTGTACAAAAGATGGTGGTGACCTATAAAGTCTGGAATGAGATGCTACCATTCTCTCTTCATGGCTATCGTACCTCAGCACGAACATCAACTGGGGCAACCCCATTCTCTTTAGTCTATGGCATGAAAGTCGTCCTTCCTGTTGAAGTTCAAATTCCTTCTCTAAGGATTATGAAAGAAGCAAACTTAGGGGAAAATGAAAGGATTCAGACAAGATTGGATCAGTTGACTTTGATTAACGAGAAGAGACAGGTTGTTGTTTGTCATGGACAAATGTATCAAAAGCGTATGATCAAGGCATTCAATAAGAAGATCAAACCTCGAGTATACCAGGATTCCGACTTGGTAATAAAGCACATTATTTTACCACAAGGTGATTCCAAGGGTAAATGGACTCCCACTTACAAAGAGCCATTTGTTGTCAAGAAATTATTCTCTGGCGGTGCTATGATGTTAACCATTATGGATGGTGAAGATTTCCCATATCCTGTGAACACGGATATAGTTCAAAATTACTACGCCTAAGAATGACCCGCTAGGTTGACATACCTAGGAAAAAATAAGGGCATCCCAGCAAACCATAAAGGGTTGCTGGAAAACCTAGAATTCGACCAGAATACCAGTTAACTTTACTCTCCCTAGACAAACAGTATGTTTAATCATCTCTTTTATCCCCAGGTAGGGTATATACGAATTAAATTCCCCAATAGATCAACGAATGACTAAGGTTCGTAAACTCTACCCCCAAGCAAAAATCAACATTCCCTGCAGAGTTTCCACAAACAACAAACAAGAATCTCCAAGTGGAAGTATTCCAGACAGTTGAAGATACATGCACTCTTTGTCCCCAGCAGTAGTCCGAGATTTAGCCTCCCAAAATTCCCTAGCAATAGTCAGGGATTTATTTTCCCAAACAAAGATACATTTTAACAACATTTGCACATCATAACATATGCATATGAAACATTTAACATGATCTCATTTATTTTTAAGAACATCATTAAGAAATGCATTTCATACATCATGACATTTCATACAACTAACTCTTTACCCTTTCAAAGGAAAAATTAATCAACAGACAAATATCATCAACAATTTTCAACAGTTCCAGATCAATTCCCAAAACAGGATGGGGCGACTATCTTTATCACCAGTGGTGTGAACTCCCGAAACAGGACGGGTTTACCAACAAATTGATTATAGATCAATTCCCGAAATCAGATGAAGCGACTATCTGCATGACAAATACTTCCTTCACAGACCTCTACTGGTTCAGTTTAAATCAACCAATGATTTATCCTGATTTGTTTCTGTTAGACACTTTCTATAGTTTAGTTAAATCAATCCTAAGATTTATGCTGATTCGATATCCACTTAAAGATCATTTTAGACCTCTCTCGGTTCAGTTTAAATCGACTAGTGATTTATCCTGATTTGTTTCCATTATACACTTTCTTTGGTTCAGTTAAATCGATCCTAAGATTTATGCTGATTCATTATCCAGTTAATGATCCTTTTAGACCTCTGCTGATTTATTTTAAATCAACCAATGATTTATCCTAATATGTTTCCGGTAAACACTTTCTCTGACTCAGTTAAATCGATCCTAAGATTTATGCTGATTCGATATCCAGTTAAAGACCATTTTAGACCTCTGCTGGTTCAATTTAAATTGACTAATGATTTATCCTGATCTGTTTCCGGTAGACACTTTCTCTGGTTTAGTTAAATCGATCCTAAGATTTATGCAGATTCGATATCCAATTAAAGACCATTTTTTTACTTTACTGGTTTAGTTTAAATCGACCAATGATTTATCCTGATTTGTTTGCGGTAGACACTTTCTCTGGTTAAATTAAATCGATCCTAAGATTTATGTGTCATACCCCATTGCATAACAAGTGTTCACGAGTGGTTTGACCTCATTTTTTGCCAATTCTTTAGTTAGATTTTAAAATTTTATAACTTCTTCAAATTTTGATATTTTTGATCGGTTCTTTTTGCATATGATTCTCCTTGACATCATCTATAATTTCTCTTTACAAGTCAAGAGCTGATTATGCTTTGAAAAGCCAAGAAAAAAATAGAAACATTAGAAGTCGCTTATGAATTTAGTGGAATTTGATTTTTATTGTGTTTTATTCATGATTTCTTTTCCATTTAAAAAAATCACAAAAAATTTACTTAGCGTCATGTTATTTTTTTATTTACTATTTTTACCTTTTTACTACAAAAATTATCAAAAATATATTCTTTTATTAATTTAAATTTATATATTGGTATCATTATTTCAAAAAAATATAGAAAAATTCATATAAGTTCTTTTACTTTCTTATATGTATTTTATGCTTATCTTTTAATTTGCACTTATTATTTCATTTTTTTTAATTCATGAAAAAAATTATAAATAGTTAACTTCATGTCTCTTTTATTTTCTATTTTGTATTTATTATTATTACTAAAACTTTTAGTTATTATTAATATTATTATTATTATTATTATTATTATTACTTTGTCCTTTTGTTTTTTGTGTCAATAAAGAAAAGTTGGGACTACTACAATGTAGTACAAACATTTCACATGGATTGCCAACTTGTACTTATTAATGACCAAGAATCATTCTCACACTTCACATGGATTACCAACTTGGACTTATCAATGGTCAAGAACCATTCTGATAAAGTCACATGGATTGCCACATCAACAATCTCACCTCATTCTCCCTATAAATAAGACCTTTATTTCTTTCATTTGAAAAATAATACCATAAATCATTCACTGAACTAAGCCAAAACTCTCTTCTTCTTTTCTCTTTATTTTCTTTCAAGTCACTTCTTCCTTTTACTGAATAAGTAGGCTATTATACTTATTCTTTATTTAATTTTATTTCATTTTTACTCTTTATTTATTTATTTAGTACCATAATTATCACTATTTTAGAAGGAAACTCCATTGATTTAAAATCAAGAGTTGAAAAGTATTTTTGAACCTCCAAAAGAAAAAGTGATTTATTGTTGTTTAATTTTCATCTTGGTCGTGAGATTGAGTAGATAAACTTTTATTATTCATTTGTTTTATTTCATGAAAAATTGAGAAAGTTATGACATTTATACTATTTTTATCATAGAGTTCATCTTATTCTTCTTTATCTATTATATTTTTATTTTTATTTGGATCAATTTGGAAAGCATTTGAGCTTTTTTAGTTCATCTAAGCTTGCCAAATATTTGATGAATTTTCATCATTTCCAATCTACCTCTAAATGATCATTTGATCATTCAAGGAAACCCCGTTTTAACCCGACTCTAATGTTGCATTAAGACTAATTTGATTCAGACTCGATCACCACTGATTGTCCTTGAGGATCTACCATCGTGGTATAAGGAAGATGCTTTTTGTGCTTTTCATCAAGGTGCTCCATGGCATGATCTTGATCATTGTCTCACTTTGAAGGCTGAAGTACATAAGTTGGTCAAGAGTGGTATTTTGTCATTTAAAGATGGTGGTCTTAACGTTTGAATCACCCTTTTGCCAAAACATGAGTGAATCTCGGTTAATGACGACCCTGAGGTTTGAAATATATTTTCTCTCGCCAAGTCCAGATGGGAAAAGGCTTCTCAGATTATTAGCTTGTTTATGCTTTTCATTTTTGTAATCTTTCATGTGTGTCAAAGCTTTGTTTGAATGTAAGGATTTGTTTACATTTGAATGATAATGATAATACAAGGAATATGTTTGTCTTGAATAAATCCATTTGTTTCACTCGCATTTGTTCTTAATTATGAATTATTTATCTGCACTATGATACCAAATCTTTTGACCAAACTCTCGCTTAGGCAGAGATTGGAGGGAGGATGATGATCTCAAAAATGCAAAATATATGGTTATATGCTTTTGAATAAAATCTTGCTGAAGATGTACAAGCATTGTTTCAAATCCCTAAACACCGGATATATAAGGAAGATAATCCCTTTCTAACCCCTTTTGAGCCTTGAAGTGGGAGTTTCTTTTCTATACAAAAAACCCTTAATTTTAACATGGGGCAGGGTAGTTTTCAGTTAATCTAACCGAGTGTTCAAAATTCACAATGAAGATATTTCTGAAGAGAAACTGCGATGGTTATCCTCCATATATCATGAGGCCAGAAGATGCGAAACCACAATGGTTATCCCTCATCCATCAAGAAACGAGGCAGTCACAATCCTCTTAACAAGTAAAGACAAGCTAATGTCACACGTTTTGTTCAAAAAAAAAAGCCTGCTAAGTCGAAAACTTGAAAACGAGTGACTTAGGAAAAAATTAGGGCATCTCGCTGGACTATCAATTCAAAAGAATTAGTTCAGAAAAAAGTTAAGGAAAAAAAATTGCAAAGAAAGACTACACAAAAATCCTCAACAAAGAATAAATCTGTGTATCTACAAACACGAAGACATAAGGGTGGATGCTACTTCAAAAGCTTTGTTGTTTCCTTAACCTTCACAAAATCTTTTCTTAAAAATGAACACGAATGTTGAATTAACCGAACTTAAGACTGAAGAACATCACGAAGAATGGGTGGGCACCAAAACAATTTGAGCCTAAAAAATCTTTTTTTTCTTCTGAAAACCGTGAACCAGGCAACGTTACATCCTTCAAAAGTCCTAATTGAAGCAAGGTTATTTTGAAAGCATACTTTGACAAGATTGCGTTCCTGACTCTCATAAGTTTTATAAAATATTTGTGTTGGTATCATATGATTTTTCTATACAAAAATAAATGCTGCTCTAACTCACAATGTCTGTGCGATATCTTTTCAAAATCTTCAAGACTTACATAACTATTGCGTTAGAATTTTCATTCTCAGAATAAAATTTTTCTAGTTGTAAAACATTTCTTTGATATCAAGGAATCTTACATATAAGCACCAACACTGAGTTTAATCTTTTAAGGTCTGAAACTTTGTTAAGTAATTGGCGAATCATTTTCAAGAATGATCATATCCAGGGGAATGTCGCCTGAAGACCTTCAGCACGAACAGGTTGTTGCCTTCATAGTTTGTTTACCCTCATAGGGAAAATTTGAAAACTTTGTTGTACCAAATATAGTCAATATGGGGCAGTCACGTCAAGATTCGACAAATCTCTCTAAGAGTTTGAAGACACTAGAGCATTTTGGATGCTAGGTCTTTTGTAAAATCTTCTTGATACGATTTCTTCTCATCAACCATATAAATTGGGGAATTTTAAAAGTGAATTTATTCGAAATAATTGTCGTGCGTCCCACAACTTATCAACAATAAACTTGGGCCATCCATAATTAGTTCCAGGGGAAATCTAGATTTGTCAAGATATGTGATATGCTTTGCACACATTATCAGATGGTGAAGTTCCCCAGTATCTCCAACTAAGCAAGATTTTTCTCCAACTGTAGCGGAGTTCGTGTTATTATCCTTTCAATGAATTATTTATGTTAGAAGATTGGACTTTGGGTTTTCCCCGAAAAATATCTTCCTCTCCAGAGGGATTAGAGCCTTATAGAAGAAATATGCTCCTTCAATTGCTTTTATTCTATCTCCAGTAATGTTCTAATCTTGTTGAGGTTAGCTGAGTATCTGGTTGTACTGTGATGTCTTATCATCTCCAGTTTATCTCTTCTATCTATTTTGTCCAACATATACATGACATTCATTTATTCATTCACACTTGCATCATGCACGCACATTCATATTTGTTGATGTTATTGGGTTCGTATACCTTGGTTATGTCTATTCAAATAGCGTATTTTCTCTTTCCAAATAGAGTGTAAACTTAAACAAAAAGTGCGCCTCCTTTCTAATTCCCCACTGAGTTAACTCTCGTGGAAGAATCCTTCTTTAGCTTTCCTTTTCCAGTCTCAGTACTGATGTCAATTATTACCAGTCTCAGTATTGAAGTTACCAGTCTCAGTATTGATGTAAATCATTTCCTTTTCCAGTTTCAGTGTTGATGTCATTCATCTGTTTCCAGTCATAAGAACTAATGTCAATCATTTACCAGTCTCAGTACTGATGATGATGTTACCGGTCTCAATACTGATGCAAATCATTTCTTTCTCCAGTTGCAGTACTGATGTAAATCATTTCATCCCCAATCATAGTGCGGATGTCAATTATTCACTTACTAGTCTCGAGGATGACATTCACCGTCGTTTCTAAGTCAGTATTAAGTTTTTTGTTCTACCATCAACCCTGAGTTGGTATTTCACCTTCATTAATAGTTGGTGCATCTTTGTTTCACCTTCAATAAAGTTTGGTAGTTCACTTTCGGTAAAAGTCGATGCATCTTTTATTTGTCTACCTTCGACCCTGAGTCATAAATTTACAATCATCACAAGTCGGTAGTCATTTATCTTTTCACAGCCTATGCAAAGCGTCTTCTCTGATAGGGTCGGGAACTTTTCTTCTCTCAAAGTTATTCCCCAATAAGAGTCTCTCATTCAAAGTCGGTGGCTCTGTTTCTCCAATGGAGTTATCATCTCTTCCCCTATGGGATTATTTTATCACGTGGTTGGTTTCTCCAGCAGTAGTTTGTATCATGCGGCATCATTCCCTACAAAATTCAGAGCATTGTATCCATATCATATCTTAAACATCATTATGGTATCTTAGGACCAAAATTTGTGTATTCTATATTTAAGTATCTTCAATCTCGTCTAAACGATGATTCCAATCTTCATATCTTCAAATAGAAGAAACTTAAATAGGGGCAGCTATCATACCCCAATTTTTGACCTAATATCCGACCCTCCATTTCCATCATTGCATAATAAGTGTTCACGAGTGGTTTGACCTATTTTTTTGCCAATTCTTGAGTTAGATTTCAAAATTTTATAAATTCTTCAAATTTCGATATTTTTGAGCGGTTCTTTTTGCATATGATTCTCCTTGACATCATCTACAATTTTTATTTAAAAGTCAAGAGCTGATTATGCTTTGAAAAGCCACGAAAAAATAGAAATGTTAGAAGTTGTTTATGAATTTAGTGAAATTTGATTTTTATTGTGTTTTATTCATGGTTTCTTTTCTATTTAAAAAAATCACAAAAAATGTACTTAGCATCATGTTATTTTTTTATTTACTATTTTTACCTCTTTACTAAAAAAATTATCAAAAATATGTTCTTTTATTAATTTAAATTTATATATTGGTATCACTTATTTCAAAAAAAATCTAGAAAAATGTATATAAGTTCTTTTACTTTCTTATATGTACTTTATTTTTAAATTTTAATTTGTACTTATATTTTCATTTATTTTAGTTCATGAAATATCATAAATAGTTAATTTAATGTCTCTTTTATTTTCTATTTTGTATTTATTATTATTACTAACACTTTTAGTTATTATTATTATTATTATTATTATTATTATTATTATTATTATTATTGTTATTATTATTATTATTATTACTTTGTCCTTTTATTTTTTATGTCAATAAATAAAAGTTGGGACCACTACAATGTAGTACAAATACTTCACATGGATTGCCAACTTGTACTTATCAATAGCCAAAAATTATCTCACACTTCACATGGATTGCTAACTTGGAGTTATCAATGATCAAGAACCATTCTCATAAACTCACAGGGATTTCCATATCAACACTCTCACCTCATTCACTCTATAAATAAGACATTTCTTTCTATCATTTTAAAAAACAATACCATAAATCATTCACTAAACTAAGCCAAAACTCTCTTCTTTTTTTCTCTTCATTTTCTTTCAAGTCATTTCTTCCTTTTACTGAATAGGTAGGCTATTATTTTTGTTCTTTATTTAATTCTATTATATTTTTACTCTTTATTTATTTATTTATTTAGTATCATAATTATCACTATTTTGGAAGGAAACTCCATTGATTCAAAATCATGAGTTGAAAAGTGTTCTTGAACCACCAAAAGCAAAAGTGATTTATTGTTGTTTAATTTTCATTTTTTTCTGTAATTTTTTATTGTTTATTTACTTATTTTGAGCATGGATTTTTGGTCGTGATATTGAGTAAATAAACTTTCATTATTCATTTGTTTAATTTCATGAAAAATTGAGAAAGTTATGACATTTATACTATTTTTATCACAGACTTCATCTTATTTTTCTTTATCTATTCTATTTTTATTTTTATTTTTATCAATTTGGAAAGCATTTGAGCTTTTTTAGTTCACATAAGCTTGTCGGATATTTGATGAACTTTCATCATTTCCAATCTACCTCTAAATAGTCCTTTAATCATTCAAGGTATTTGAGATTGATGATAAATTTGTCATAATGTATCTTCCTTGACTTTGTCTTGATCCCACATGTTTGTTAATTGTACTACATGTATAAGAGAATAAACTTCAAAGTATCATTTCTCTAACATGTATGGGTACATACATTTTATGCTCTATATTAAGTTACACTTATCCCAAGTCATATTATTAACTTTATATTGTATCAACTTTACTTTATAATCCTTTATATTTCTGCAATTTATATTTTCTTCTCTTTACTTTTATGCCATTTATCATCCATAGCATTTTATTTTCTTTACTTTATGCATTTTTTCTTTGCTCACTTGAGCATTTATCTTCTCTTTGCTCACTTTATTTTTTATTTCTAATTTTTAAGTCTTTTACATTATTTTCATTTAAAAATCTATACAAAAAATACAAAAAAAAAACTATTAGATTATGATTATAATTATTTCTTTCTTGCCCTCTTTAAAAAATACCAAAAATATATATTAGTATAATTTTGTCTTTCTTTCTTTAATTTAATTTTTGGTTGTTAATTATTTAGTTATTTGATTGCTATTTATTTAATTTCCCTTTGTCGTTCATTTAGTCTTTATATTTTGTTTGTCTAACTCCAAAGAAAAAATCAAATTCATTGACTTTATGTCATCGAATATATTTAATACGATTATGCGAAAACCTCTTTGTGCATTTTTTTAGTTTTATTAATCTAAAAACAAATCTCTTCTAAACCCTAATTTTAAAAAACGCGTACCTCTTTTAAGCCAAAAACTTTGATACTAGGTTGTCGCATTTTTAAAATCTCATCCCCACACTCATTTAGCAAGCAAACCAATTTTAACCAAAAACAGATATTTCAAAAGGTTCCTATAGGATATAGATACATAGGGTGCTAGTATATTCCCTTTGTATAACCAACTCCCGAACCTTCGATCTCTTTCAAATGCATTGTATTTTTCTTCACTTTTAATATTGCACTTACTTTGTATATTTATGGCTTTTATTTCGCACTTTTCCCTTGGAAATAATAAAACGCGGTGGCGACTCTTGCTTATTTGCGAGTCAAGATAATTAATAGCTTGATCTCCTATTTTCACCGCTACATAATTGACGACTGTGTTGGGGAAAGATTGACCTCTTGCTGGTCCATCCCTAAGTGGGTTAAGCCATATTTGTCATATTTGTTTTTTGTTATTATTACTTGTTTGATTGGTTATATGTGATATATTGTGGTTAATTGGGTGCTTATTACAAAGGATAAGTCATATACCCGGACTAAGTTACACTTAAAATTAGGACGGGCGGTATAGTCATGTTAACTTTAAGGGAGTAATCCCGAAGAAGGAGACATGAAATCCCCCACTAAGTGGAGGTCCCTTTGAATGTAGTATTTGTCTACCGAGTAATCAGGAAGACATTGTTGCTTTCCACCTTGGAGGAAGAGCAGCTGAGAACCGTAGAACCCTTAACCCATCTTGGCCTCTTAGGTGTAGTGCGGAGACTATAACATAGTAATCCGGAAGTAGTTGTCACGCGATGCTGCACTCAGACGAGTTTCTCTTGAGAATATTGCTAATTACCGAGTAATCGGGACATTGGTAATATTCGAAAGAGGATCATGACTCTGGGAATTTTTAGAACCTTGTTTGGCAGATGATAAACCCTTATTACATACCTTATGGGTTGATTCTTACCTTTGACTTCATGCTCGTGATGCTAAACATTTGAACTGTGTTTCTGACCTTGGGTGTGTTTGTTGCATAACCACGTATTCATGCATCCATGAAACTCTTTTTCACTTGATTTTCAAGGAATTCATAGGTCTTTCTTTGTAAAACATCATAAGTTCCGTCAAACTCATTGGATCTTGGGTGTTGATGGGGTGAAAAACCCTAATCCACCAAAATGGATGATTGATCTTGATGATAACTTGATCGATTTTGATCCAATTTAGAATTCATTTTATATCTTCAGACTTTGATGTTTATAACTTAATATCTTGAGTTCCTTGAAAATCAAATAAAAACTCTACTTTGCATATCATGCATCATTCTACATTTTTTTGTTTCACTTTCAAAGGTCATTTCCAAGTCTTATTTTTCTTTGTTCTCACTAGTACAACACTCGCGCTAAGAGAACAATGGAGAATATCAAGCAAATGGTTTCTGAACTCTGTAGAGAGATAACTAATTTGAAAGTTGGTATGGAGCATCTAACTTGTTTGGTTGAAACTTTGCTCTCCACACAAGTCAATTCCTATGAAGGAAGAAGGGATGGAAAAGGTCTTCGCAAAAACCCCGAAGTCTTTGTTTCATCAGAAGGTGACAGTCAATACACGTAACTATTGCTCTGAAAATGTGAATATGAGAGTGCTTCTGTCTGAGAATGGTAACTTGGAAGATAATGCAAAGAAGTATGGTGATAACTTTTTAAAGAAGAAAGAACTTGATTCTAATTCTATTTCGAGAGAAGGGCTGAGGAGATCCTGAAGAAATAATAATCATCATTAGCAACAACATGTTTTTCCTGTCATCACTATGGTAAATGCAGCTTCCGAAGCTCCCATTCAAAAAATTCATAATCAGAGGAAACTCCATTTTAACCCGATTCCAATGTTGCATTCAGACTAATTTGATTCATACTCGATCACCACCAATTATCCCCGAGGATCTACCATGGTGGTATAAGGAAGATGCTTTTTGTGCTTTTCATCAAGGTGCTTTTGGGCATGATCTTAATCATTGTCTCGCTTTAAAGGCTGAAGTACATAAGTTGGTCAAGAGTGGTATTTTGTCATTTAAAGATGGTGGTCCTAACGTTTAAATTACCCTTTTTCCAAAACATGAGTGAATCTCGATAAATGACGGCCCTGAGGTTTGAAAGATGTTTTCTCCCGCACAAGTCGAGATGGGGAAAGGATTCTCAGATTATTAGCTCGTTTATGCTTTTAATTTTTGTAATATTTCATGTGTGTCAAAGCTTTGTTTGAATGTAAGAATTTGTTTGCATTTGAATAATAATGATAATACAAGGAATATGTTTGTCTTGAAGAAATCCATTTGTTTCACTCACATTCATTCTTAATTATGAATTATTTCTCTGCATTATGATACCAAATTTTTTGACCAAACTCTCGCTTAGGCATAGATAGGAGGGAGGATGATGATCTGAAAAATGCAAAATCTCTGGTTATATGCTTTTGAATAAAATCTTGCTGAAGATGTGCATACATTTTTTCAAATCCTTAAACACCGGAGATATAAGGAAGATAATCCATTGCTAACCCCTTTTGAGCCTTGAAGTAGGAGTTTCTTTTCTATACAAAAAAAACCCTTAATTTTAACCTGGAGCAGGGTAGTTTTCAGTTAATCTAATCGAGTGTTCAAAATTCATAAGGAAGATATTTCTGAAGAGAAACTACAATGGCTCTCCTCCATATATCATGAGGCTAGAAGATGCGAAACCACAATGGTTATCCCTCATCCATCAAGAAACTAGGCATTCACAATCCACTCAACAAGTAAATACAAGCTAATGTCACATGTTTTGTAAAAAAAAAGCATGTTAACTCGAAAACTTGAAAACGATCAACTTAGGAAAAAATTAGGGCATTCCGCTGGACTATCAATTCAAAAGAATTAGTTCAGGAAAGAGTTAGGGAAAAAATTGCAAAGAAAGACTACACAAAAATCCTCAACAAAGAAAAATTTTGTATAACTACAAACACGAAGACATAAGGGTGGCTGCTACTCCGAAAGCTTCGTCGTTTCCTTAACCGTCACAAAATCTTTTATGAAATATGAACAAGAATGTTGAATTAACCGAACTTATGACTGGAGAACATCACGAAGAATGGGTAGGCAACAATAAATTTTGAGCCTAAAAAAAATTTTTTTTGAAAATCGTGAATCAGGCCACATTACAACCTTCAAAAGTCCTAATTGAAGCCAGGTTATTTCGAAAGAATACTTCGACAAGATTGCATTCCCGACTCTTATAATTTTTTTGTTAAATATTAGTGTTGGTATCATATGCTTTTGCTATACAAAAATAAATGTTGCTCTAACTCACAAAGTTTGTGCGATATCTTTTAAAAATCTTCGAGACTTGCATAACTGTTGCATTAGAATTTTTATTCTTAGAATAAACTTTTTTTCTTGTAAGACATTTGTTTGATATCAAGGAAGCTTACATATAAGCACCAACGATGAGTTTAATCTTTTAAGGTCTAAAACTTTGTTAAGTAATTGGAGAATCATTTTCAAGAATGATCATATTCAGGGGCATGTCGCCTGAAGACCTTCAACATGAACATGTTGCTGCCTTCATAGTTCGTTTACCCTCATAGGGAAAATTCGAAATCTTTGTTATGAAAAATATAGTCAATATGGGGCAGTCACGTCAAGATTCGTCGAATCTCTCTAAGAGTTTAAAGACACTAGAGAATTTTGGACGCCAGGTCTTTTGTAAAATCCTCTTGAGTCGATTTCTTCGCATCAACCATATAACTTGAGGCATTTTAGAAGTGAAGTTATTCGCAAGAATTGTCGTGCGCCCCACAGCTTATCAACAGTAAACTTGGGGCATCCAAAATTAGTTCCAGGGGAAATCCAGATTTGTCAAGATATGTGATATGATTTGCACACATTATCAGATGGTGGAGTACCCCAGTATCTCCAGCTAAGCAATATTTTTCTCCAACTGAAGCGGAGTTCGTGTTGTTATCCTTTCCATGGATTATTGATGTTAGAAGATTGGACTTTGGGTTTTCCCCAAAAAATTTCTTCCTCCCTAGAGAGATTAGAGCCTTATAGCAGAAATATGCTTTGTCGATGGCTTTTATACTATCTCCAGTATAGTTCTTATCTCGTTGAGGTTAGCCGAGTATCTGGTTGTACTGTGATGTCTTATCATCTCCAATTTATCTCTTCTATCCTTTTTGTCAAACATATACATGACGTTCATTTATTCATTCACACTTGCATCATGCATGCAGATTCATATTTGTTGATGTTATTGGGTTCATATATCTTGGTTATGTCTATTCAAATAGCATATTTTATCTTTCCAAAAAAAGTGTCAACTGAGTTAACTCGCGTGAAAGAATCTTGCTTTAGCTTTTCTTTTCAAGTATCAGTACTGATGTCAATTATTACCAGTCTCAGTACTGAAGTTACCAGTCTCAGTATTGATGTATATCATTTCCTTTTCCAATCTCAGTGATGATGTCAATCGTTTGTTACCAGTCTCAGTACTGATGTCAATCATCTGTTTCCAGTCATAAGCACTAATGTCAATCATTTACCAGTCTCAGTACTGATGATGATGTTACCAGTCTCAGTATTGATGCAAATTATTTCTTTCTCCAGTTGCAGTATTGATGTAAATTATTTCATCCCCAATCGTGGTGCTGATGTCAATTATTCGCTTACCAGTCTCAAGGCTGACATTTACTGTCGTTTCTGAGTCAGTATTAAGTTGTTTGTTCTACCATCAAACCCTGAGTTGGTATTTCACCTTCAGTAAAAGTTGGTGTATCTTTGTTTCACCTTCAGCA
Organism: Vicia faba; assembly: GCA_948472305.1. Taxonomy (NCBI): domain Eukaryota; kingdom Viridiplantae; phylum Streptophyta; class Magnoliopsida; order Fabales; family Fabaceae; genus Vicia; species Vicia faba. The sequence goes on from OX451736.1 coordinate 1,233,541,670, forward strand.
AAGTTAGGTAGTTCACCTTCGGTAAAAGTCGGTGCAACTTTTATTTTTCTACCTTTGACCCTGAGTCAGAAATTTACCATCATCATAAGTCAGTAGTCATTTATCTTTTCATAGCCTATGCAAAGCGTCTTCTCTGATACAGTCATAAACTTTTTTCCTCTCAAAGTTATTCCCCAATAAGAGTCTCTTATTCGAAGTCTGTGGCTCTATTTCTCCAATGAATTTAGTGGAATTTGATTTTTATTGTGTTTTATTCATGATTTCCTTTCCATTTAAAAAATCACAAGAAATGTACTTAGCATTATGTTATTTTTTTCTTTACTATTTTTATCTGTTTACTAAAAAATTTATCAAAATTATGTTCTTTTATTCATTTAAATTTATATATTGGTATCACTTATTTCAAAAAAATCTAGAAAAATTTATATAAGTTCTTTTACTTTCTTATTTGTATTTTATTTTTATCTTTTAATTAGCACTTATATTTTTCATTTATTTTAATTCAAGAAAAAAATCATAAATAGTTAATTTAATGTCTCTTTTATTTTCTATTTTGTATTTATTATTATTACTAACACTTTTAGTTATTATTATTATTATTATTATTATTATTATTATTATTATTATTATTATTATTATTATTATTATTATTATTATTATTATTACTTTGTTCTTTTGTTTTTTGTGTCAATAAAGAAAAGTTGGGACCACTACAATGTAGTAGAAACACTTCACATAGATTGCCAACTTGTGCTTATCAATAGTCAAGAATCATTCTTAGACTTCACATGGATTGCCAACTTGGACTTATCAATGACCAAGAACCATTCTCATAAAGTCACATGGATTGCCACATCAACACTCTCACCTCATTCACCATATAAATAAGACCTTTCTTTCTTTCATTTGAAAAAACAATACCATAAATCATTCACTAAACTAAGCTAAAACTCTCTTCTTTTTTTCTTTTTATTTTCTTTCAAGTCATTTCTTCCTTTTATTGAATAGGTAGACTATTATGCTTGTTCTTTATTTAATTATATTGCATTTTTACTCTTTATTTATTCATTTAGTACCATAATTATCACTATTTTGGAAGGAAATTCTATTGATTCAAAATCAAAATTTGAAAAGTGTTCTTGAACTTCCAAAAGCAAAAGTGATTTATTGTTGTTTAATTTCCATTTTTTCCTGTAATTTTTTATTGTTTATTTACTTATTTTGAGCATGGATTCATGGTCGTGAGATTGAGTAGATAAACTTTCATTATTCATTTGTTTAATTTCATGAAAAACTGAGAAAGTTATGACATTTATACTATTTTTATCATAGACTTCATCTTATTCTTCTTTATGTATTTTATTTTTATTTTTATTTGGATCAATTTGGAAAGCATTTAAACTTTTTTAGTTCATCTAAGCTTGTCGAATATTTGATGAAATTTCATCATTTCCAATCTAACTCTAAATGGTCATTTGATCATTCAAGTTACTTTAGATTGATGACAAGTTTGTCATATTGTATCTTCCTTGACTTTGTCTTGATCCCTCATGTTTATTAATTGTACTACATGTATAAGAGAATAAACTTCAATGTGTAATTTCTCTAACATGTATGGGTACATACATTCTATGCTCTATATGAAGTTACATTTATCCAAAATCAGATTATTAACTTTATATTGTACCAACTTTACTTTATAATCCTTTATATTTCTGCACTTTATATTTTCTTCTCTTTACTTTTATGCCATTTATCATCCATAGCATTTTATTTTTTTTACTTTATGCATTTTTTCTTTGCTCACTTGAGCATTTATCTTCTCTTTGCTCACTTTATTTTTTATTTCTAATTTTTAAGTCTTTTGTCTTATTTTCATTTAAAAATCTATACAAAAAAAACTATTAGATTATGATTATAATTATTTATTTCTTGCCCTCTTTAAAAATTACCAAAAATATATATATATATTAGTATAATTTTGTCTTTCTTTATTTTATTTAATTTTTGGTTGTTAATTATTTATTTAGTTAATTGTTATTTATTTAATTTCTCTTTGTCGTTCATTTAGTCTTTATTTTGTTTGTCTAACTCCAAAGGAAAAATCGAATTCATTGATTTCATATCATCGAATATATTTAATACGATTGTGTGAAAACCCCTTTGTACATTTTTTAGTTTTATTAATCTAAAAACAAATATCTTCTAAATCCTAATTTTAAAAAACTCACACCTTTTTTAAGCCAAAAACATCAACACTAGGTCGTCGTATTTTCAAAATCACATCCCTACACTCATTTAGCAAGCAAACCAATTTTAACCAAAAACAGATATTTCAAAAGGTTCCTATATGATACTATAGATACATAGGGTTCTAGTACCTTTCCTTTGTTTAACCAACTCCCGAACCTTCGATCTCTTTCAAATAAATTGTATTTTTCTTTACTTTTAGTATTGCACTTACTTTGCATATTTATAGGTTTTATTTCGCACTTTTCTCTTTTCCCTTGGAAATAATAAAGCTCGGTGGAGACTCTTCCTTATTTGCTTTTCAAGTTAATTAATAGCTTGATCTACGATTTTCATCGCTACAGAATTGGCGACTCTGTTGGGGAAAGATTGACCTCTTGCTGGTCCATCCCTAAGTGAGTTAAGCCTAATTTGTCATATCTTTTTTTGTTATTATTACTTGTTTGATTGATTATATATGATATATTATGGTTATTTAGGTGTTGATTACAACAGATAAGTCCTATACCTGGACTAAGTTACACTTAAGATTAAGACGGGCGGTATAGTCATGTTAACTTTGAGGGAGTAATCCCGAAGAAGGAGATATGAAATCCCCCACAAAGTGGAGGTCCCCTTGAATGTAGTATTTGTTTACCGAGTGATCGGGAAGACATTGTTTCTTTCAATCTGGGAGCCAGAGAAGCTGAGAACCGTAAAACCCTTAACCCATCTTGTCCTCTTAATTGTAGTGTAGAGACTATGACAAAGTAATTCGAAAGTAGTTGTCACGCGATGCTGCACTCAAATGAATTTCTCTTGAGAATATTGCTTATTACCGAGTAATCGGGACATTGGTAATATTCAAAGGAGGATCGTGACTCTGGGAACTTTTAGAACCTTGTTCAGCAGGTGATAAACCCATAGTACAAACCTTGTGGGTTGATTCTTACCTTTGACTTTATGCTCGTGATACTAAACTATTGAACCGTGTTTCTGACCTTAGGTGTATTTGTTGCATAACCACGTATTCATGCATCCATGAAACTCTTTTTCACTTTATTTTCAAGGAATTCAGAGGTCTTTCTTTGTAAAACATCATAAGTTTCGTCAAACTCAATGGATCTTGGGTGTTGATGGGGTGAAAAACCCCAATCCACCAAAATAGATGATTAATCTTGATGATAACTTGATCGATGTTTTGATCCAATTTAGAATTCATTTTCTATCTTCATACTTTGATGTTTACAACTTAATATCTTGAGTTCCTTGAAAATCAAATAAAAACTATACTTTCAATATCATGCATTATTCTACATTTTTTTGTTTCAATTTCAAAGGTCATTTCTAAGTCTTTTTTTTCCTTTGGTCTCACCAGTACAACACTCGCGGTAAGAGAACAATGGAGAATATCAAGCAAGAGATTTCTGAACTCCACAGAGAGATGACTAATTTGAAAGTTGGTATGGAGCATCTAACTATTTTGATTGAAACTTTGGTTTCCACACAAGTCAATTCCTATGAATAAATAAGGGATTGGAAAGGTCTTCGCAAAAACCCTGAAGTCTTTGTTTCATGAGAAGGTGACAGTCAATACACCTAACAATTGCTCTAAAAAGGTGAATATGAGAGTGCTTCTGTCAGAGAATGGTAACTTGGAAGGTAATGCGAAGAAGTATGGTGATATTTTTGTCAAGAAGAAAGAAATTAATTCTAATCCTATTTTAAGAGAAGGGTCGAGGAGACCCCGAAGAAAGAATAATCATCACTATGGTAAATGCAGCTTCCGAAGCTCCCAGCCAGCAAGTTCATAATTAGAGGAAATCCAATTTTAACCCGATTCCAGTGTTGCATTCAGACTAATTTGATTCAGACTCGATCACCACCGATTTTCCCTAAGGATCTACCATGGTGGTATAAGGAAGATGCTTTTGTGCTTTTTATCAAGGTGCTCATGGGCATGATCTTGATCATTGTCTCGCTTTGAAGGCTGAAGTACATAAGTTAGTCATGAGTGGTATTTTGTCATTTAAAGATGGTGGTCCTTAACGTTTGAATCACCTTTTTGCCAAAACATGCGTGAGTCTCGGTTAATGACGGCCCTGAGGTTTGAAAGATGTTTTCTCTCGCACAAGTCCAGATGGGGAAAGCTTCTCAGATTATTAGCTCAGTTATGCTTTTCATTTTTGTAATCTTTCATGTGTGTCAAAGCTTTGTTTGAATGTAAGAATTTGTTTGCATTTGAATGATAATGATAATACAAGGAATGTGTTTGTATTTAAGAAATTTATTCGTTTCACTCACATTCATTCTTAATTATGAATTATTTCTCTGCATTATGATACCAAATCTTTTGACCAAACTCTCGCTTAGGCATAGATTGGAGAGAGAATGATGATCTGAAAAATGCAAAATATGTGGTTATATGCTTTTGAATAAAATCTTACTGAAGATGTACATGAATTGTTTCAAATCCCTAAACATCAGAGATATAAGGAAGATAATCCCTTGCTAACCCCTTTTGAGCCTTGAAGTAGGAGTTTCTTTTCTATACAAAAACCCTTAATTTTAACTTGGGGTAGGGTAGTTTTCAGTTAATCTAATCGAGTATTCAAAACTCATAAGGAAGATATTTCTAAATAGAAATTGCGATGTCTATCCTCCATATATCATGAGGCCAGAAGATGCGTAACCACAATGGTTATCCCTCATCCATCAAGAAACGAGGCAGTCACAATCCTCACAACAAGTAAAGACAAGCTAATGTCACACATTTTGTTAAAAGAAAAAAATCCTGCTAAGTCGAAAACTTGAAAAAGAGCGACTTAGGAGAAAAATTAGGGCATCTCACTGGACTATCAATTCAAAAGAGTTAGTTCAGGCAAAAGATAGAGAAAAGAAAAATTGCAAAGAAAGACTACACAAAAATCCTCAGCAAAGAACAAATATGTGTAACTACAAACACGAAGACATAAGGGTGGCTGCTACTCCGAAAGCTTTGTCGTTTCCTTAACCGTCACAAAATCTTTCCATGGCTCGAATCATTTCTCAGGATCAAAGGTTTGATAGTTAAAATTTGGATCAATTGACGAAAAGTCAACCGATACACAAAAAGTCAAACTTTGAATTTTTTGGTCAACATTAAATTTCAAAGATCAAAATCCATCAAGACCTTCAAAAATATCAAACTTGATCATCAAGAATCAAGAAACTCAAGAAAGTCAACAAAAAGTAAAAGTTTCCAATATTTAGAAATTTTCTAAGTGTTTTTACACTTGAAAATTTCATTATTTCATGACATTTTTTCACCAAGACGCAAGATGATTCAAAGAAAACTTTCAACATGAAAGTTGTAGATCTTTATTAATTCTACAACTTTGTATTAGAGGGTTGATGTCCAAAAAAGGTTTAGATTTGAAGATACAGGCCCATGAATTCATGACATTTTCACCTAACACTTAGAGAAATTTCAACAGGTTTTGGTCAGTTTTATCTCAACTTCTTGGCCAATTTTCATCAAGTTTCAGTTTGATTTAGCAAAAGTGGCCAACATGAAAGTTGTAGACGTTGTTTCAATATTTCCAAATCATCCAAGAGCATGAATTTATCATACTTGATCTAGGATATTCAAAGGCACGATGTTGGGCATCCATTCTTGAATTACAAGCCATTTTTGTGAAGAACTTATAATCCCACCTACATGCTATGCTGCATAATATTATGTTGCAGGCCTTCTAACTTGAAAATCTCACTATAATTTAATTCTTACACAGACTTTCGAGCCATGGTCCATTTTGTTTAAGCATTGTCCAAGTGATCTTCTCATTTTTGGCACAAAGGCACCATTGTCATTCTTGAAAAGCATGCTTTAATCATAATGTCAACTCCTTGAGCCTCTCAGTGGTTCCTTATGCACATACACAATGTCAAAGCAAGAAGCAACCATCTACAACCTGTAAAGCACTCCTAAAAAGCAGGCCATGCCCACATTAGAACTATGAAAAGTCATGAACTCTCCCTTACAACCCAACCTAGCCACAACATGTGATCTTGGAAAATATGATCAACCCTTGTCTTAAAACCTTTTGCCTATAAATAGAGAGATCATTTGCAAAAAAAAGGAGATGAACAAGCCCTCAAAACTTCTATACTCTCAAAAAACCAGAATTGTCCATAAAACCTCCACTTTTGAGTTTTGAAGTCCAAATCTTTGAACCTCTCACACCTTGCAAGTTTTTCCCAAACAAATCAACCAAATACTTCATATACATCATATAGAAGTTGTTCAAACACAAGAAAAATTTCTGTAAAATAAATATCACCATCTTCCAAACTCATAAACAATACTTTGCAACATGACTTGGTTGGAGTGATTCAGCTATTTTCAGCATAAAGGAAGGATTGAAACAACTTCAAGAAGGTCCAAAGGAGCTCGATCAATCACCACTTTGCACCCAGAAACATACGTACATGTTCTAAAGTATTCTCTTCAAGGGGTAAACTTTCTAAAAATGTAATATCTTTATTCGTACATCATTTGCTTTCGTTTTCAAAAGGATACAACATGAGAGATCAAAGGCATAACTTAGCAAAAAGCCAGGGCAGGGGCTGACACGGGTGCCCGTGTCAATTCATCTGTGTTAGGAAACTTAACAAAAATGCAAGGAAGGGGATGACACGGGTGCCCGTGTCACACGACACGACCCGTATCAGTCAGAAATACACAAATCATGAAGGGCAGGGGTTGACACGGTTGCCCGTGTCCACTGACACGGCCCGTGTCAGTTCATGCAGTGAAATTCCTAATTTTGAGATTTTTAAATTACCTTTGACATATTGTATTTCATGGAGATGACCTAACACCATAAAACCTTTTTCTAAATAAAACATCAAGAACATTTTTATAAAAATTTAGTTTTCTTTTTAAATTTAACTTAGACCTAGGTTTTCTTTTCAACTACAAAACCTTTTCTATAAAAAAACCCTAAAAAATAATTTCTTTTCACTTTGCATTTTCTTGCGCATTTTTTACATTATGAATTATGTAATTGTCAAAGCCTTGTAATATTAATTAGGGTTTAATTTACTTGTCATCCCCATTTGTAAATTTGTACCCCCCATCCCTCAAAGTATTGTAATAGCGTAGGACATTTAAATTCCACAATTTATCGCTTTCCATATTAATTCGAGTAATTAGGGTTTGTATGGAAAGATCTTAAAATCAATACTAGAAAACCCTAATCAAGACAAATGCATGAAAATAAAAACACTTTGCACACTTGCACCTCTAGGGTAACCCACACTTATTGCCTCGAATAAAATAGTCATGTCCCTCGAACGTGGGATGCTTTAGCAAAGACCCTCGATTACAAGATCGTAGTCCCTCGATGAACCTTGTACGTTGCCTTCGGTAAATGATCGTAGTCCCTATGATAATTGATAAAGCATCCTACAATGTTGCCTTCTATGACTATACAATGACCCACGCCCGTCCCTTCACATCCAATGATAAGGTTCCTTACTAACTAATGGTAAGATAACACTATCTAAAGGAGGAGGAAAAGAACAAAGACTTTCTTTTGAGTAGGTAGAATGTTCGTAGTTGCTTGCTCATAAACATTTTAAAACAAACATCTTTTCAAACACATGAAACTTTCATGAAATATTTTCAAAAGTCAACACTTTATATACATTTTTATAGAGACGAGAATCATTACAAAGTTTGCCTAAACGAGTGCACTTTTAAAAATACTTCAAACAAACACTTTCAATAATTATGATAAAATGCAAAACACCCAAGTCAGTTCTCCCACTGTATTTCATACCTCGTTTATGTAGTAGAAGATACCCGATGATTCAGTTTTGGCATGTTTGCCTGGTAAAACATTTCATTTCGTCTTTTGGGGATACGCTTAATGTGAGTTCTATTCTGAGGCACTTGGTCATTTAGTTAAAGACGATATGTCATCCAAAGACAAGGTTCGAGCTTGGATCAATTCAGAGACTATTATGTTCACTTCATATCAAAGGGGGAACATTTTACCCAAATGAGCCTCAAGACTGCTTAAAGTCATCAGAATCAATCAATCCATACGGAGACTAGTCTCCTCAATATGGCATCTTCAAATTTCATTTGCATTCTTATTTTCAATCTTTCTTGTTTTGTTCAGTACTTTATTGTATGCAAAGCTTGTTTGTTCTTGAATATTAAATCATAAATGCATTGAATATGATTGTCTTGAATTAATCCATTTGCTATCACTCTTATTTGATTTTTGTTTTCTTCTTTTGCATTCAATACTCAACTTTGGTTTGATAAAGTAAAACCTCTGGAGGGAGGATGACGAATAATTTACCTAGAATATCAAATGGTATGCTTTCGAGTAAAAACCTTGCTGACGATGCACATGCATTGTTTAAAATCCCCAAACACCGGATATATAAGAGAGATAAACCCTTGTCAACCCCTTTGATCCTTGAAGTAGGAGTTTCTTTTATGTTCAGAAAAACCCTCATTTTTAACCCAGGGCAGAGTAGTGTTCATTTAATCTGATAGAGTATTCAAATCTCATCTAGAGTGCGCATCCGAGGATCACTACACCCTATCCATCACCTGTCAGGAGGACAAAATATGACGATACAACAACGGTTATCCCTCACTAACCAGAGAACGAATCAGTCACAATTCTTCCAACAAGTCGAAAATGAATCAAAGTCACACGATATGTTCAAAAGAAAAGAAAAGATAATGAATGAAAAAAGAGAAAAAAAGAAAGCCCACTAAGTCAAAAATAAAAAAAACTTGAAAGCAAATGACTTAGGAAAAAGTTAGGGAATCCCACTGGATTTCAAAATAAAAAATTCAAAAGAATTTGTCCAGGCAAAAGTTAGGGAAAACAAAAAAGAAAAAGAAGGAAAGCCTACTAAGTTGAAACTTGAAAACAAGTCGCTTAGGAAAAAGTTAGGGCATCCCACTGGAGTTGAAAATAAAAAATAAAAAATAATCATCCAGGAAAAAGTTAGGGAAAGTGAAAAAGAAAAAGGAAAAGCCAAAAAGGCGAGAAAGGATTACCAAATGAAGATCCTTAGAAAAGAACAAAGTCGTGTGACCAAAAAAGCAAGAGAAATAAAGGTGAGTAACTTTCATGTCCAAGACACCTCAGTAGTTCCTCAACCATCATAAGCTCCTCTCGAGAGATGAGTGCTCATATTAGTTTAATTGAATGTAGGACTGGAGAACATCATGGAGAATGAGTGGGCACCAAATATTTTGAGCCATAATTCCTTTTTCTAAAATAGTGAACTAGACCACTTTACAACCCTTGAAAGTCCTAACTAGATCATGGGTTAATTCGAAGCAATACTATAAGGAGAGTACGGTAATCTGACTCCTACAAGGCTTGCTAAGAATTTTGTGTTGGTGTCACTCCATATTTTACTGTCTTTTGTACAAAAAAAATTGATGTTTCAACATCTTTTCAATAAAAGCTTTTAAATTTCAAGACAAGCATATGATTTGAATTAGAATTATCATTCTTAGATTAAACATTATTTGCATACGAAAAAGTGCTTAAACATCAAGCGAGCTTGCATAATGAGCATCAAACAGAAGTTTGATTATCTTGAGGGACAAATTGCTTCAGGAATGTGTTAAAGAGCAAATCATTTTGAGAATGATCTTAATCTAGGGCAGACTTTATGTTGACTTTGTTGAGTAAAAGAAGACTAATTTGAGAAATGATCTGAAGCAAATTTTGTGGAAGTTTTGATTTCCCAGAAGTCTCTGTTGAGCCGTGGTGCATCACTTTCAGTTGGTCCTAAGGGAAATTTTTTTTCAAGTTTCTATCTAAGCATGAAGTAGTCCAAGTTAAGAAGTACGGTTGGGTATTATCCTACTTTCGGGACGTAGGTTAACCACCCTAAGGGTATGTTGTTAACCAAGACTCTATTGAGCAAGGGAAGTTATATTCAATTGTAGTACTCTATTAAATAGAAGTAAACGTATCAGAATTTAATTACCCTAAGGGGAAGAAGCAGTGTCCCAAGGTTCATAACACTAGGCAATTTTATCTTGATGGTGCAGATCTCAATAATTCTCTCGAGGAGAGTTCCTTCAAAGGCCCTATAGATTGGGGCAAGGAAGACATGCATGGGCATTGTTGTACCCCAAAATTTTCCCTCCCATATTCTTCAAAGATTTATCAAGAATCATTTTCAATTGGTTCAAGAATTGCTCAAGGATTGCACAGTCCAAATACCTCCTAAGCCAGCTGAAATTAGGGTTTTGTTTCTTTCAAGGAATTTGAGGTTTTCAATGGATAAATAAAGTCCCATAGGCCAATACATATTATCAAGCATCTACATACCAAGTTTCAAGACTCACAGTGCCAAATTCCACAGTCAAAAGCATCATTTGACCTACAATCAACTGCAGGGGTAAAATGGTCATTTTGCAGTCAAAAGTCAGAATTTTTGGTCAACATCTTATTTTGAGCACACAATCATCATTTGATCAAGTCTTGATCATGATTCCACAAGGATAGCTCAAAAAATCATCAAGATGCAAGAAGTTACTATTTTTGGACAGTAGAAAAGTCAACTGTATCTTGACCAAGGCATAACTTTTTCATGGTTCATCAGAAAAATACCATCCAATGCTCATTTTCAAGGGGATGACATTTCCTACAACTCATCTTCACATTCCAAGTCCAAGAAATGCTCTCACAAAAAGTTATCAATTTCTACATTATAGGTCAATTTCAAAAGTCAACAAAAATGCACTTTAAGTTAAAGACCATAACTTGATATTGGTAAATCCAAACGACATGGGACCAAAGGAATTGGTTATAGGACTTCAAGACCTTTCCAAAATGTCCAAGAACATGTTCATATGATCAAAATTGAGCAAGATATGCATTGGAGAAGTTGGGAAATTTTTGTGAATTTGCAAAAGTCAACTTTGCTTAAAACACCTTGTTTTTGCTAATGGGCCTCAAATTTCTTCTTGAAACTTTATCCAAGGCCTATGCACGACCCATCAAGCTTAAATTGAATTATTTTCTTATTTTTTATTAATTAATTGTATTTTTAATCAATTTTAATTCATTTAATTAATTTAAATTGTAGGAAAATAGAAGATTTGATGTTTTCAATCTTTTTGTGAAGCAAACAAGCTCAAGATATGTTGGCAATTCGTGTACCAATCAAAGGGACAAGAATCTCCAAATTTAGCAAGTTTTTCCAATCAAAAAGATTCAAAAATATTTGATTTTCAATCAAATATACAAACATCAATTCCATGGATTTCTTGGAAAAGATTTGACCTAATTCTATTCTACTATATATACACAATCAAACCCTACTCATGCATACGTGAAAAAGCTGCAGAGAAAGCCATAGCATATTGGAAAAATTTCAAGAAAATTGTAAAACTGAATTCTACATTTCAGGCCAATTCAAGGCATTTTATTGATTCTAATACTTTGCAGGAGTTCTCAAGAATGATTCACAATCAAATTCCAATACCAAAGCTCAAGGAATCGCCCATTACAGTGTCACGGTTTGAAGCTTTTTTCCATAATCGTATACCTTGATTCATGCATATTTAACATGTTCTTGTGATTGTTTTGTGTTAATAGGAATCATACGAAGCTAATGGTGTGGTTTAATTGCATTGAAACGCCCTAAATCCAAAGATGCCATGAACGAATTCTAGGGTTCTTAAGCTTCGAAATTGGGGCTTTCTAAACCCAGAAAAATTGAGACTCCTAAGGCATATGAATGAACTCGTTGAACCAAGACGAACACAAAGGACATATCGCGAAATATTTATGTAAATCGTAGGGCTAATCGCTATTTTTCCTTATTGCAGTTTGTGGGGGTTAAAACCCCCCGCTATCTAACATTTATTATGCAGGAACGAACGAGGAAGATGATGAGGTGTTAGCCTCTGAGTGGTCAATTTAAAAACACGCGCGTTTTGGTTTTTGTTTTCAGCGTATTTGCTTATTTTCTTATATTATTATTTCTCTTTATTCTAATAACAATTAAGTCAAGTTGGTGGAGTGGCAGGGACACGTGCATATGACCATTGGGACCTGGGTTCGAATCCCAGGTCCCCCAAAACATTATTTGCCCTTTTTTCTCAGGTATTCCAGTACAAGGCTTGCAAAGGAGTCCACCGTGCATCTCCCATTCCCAGAAGCCATGTGTCTTCACACTCAAATCATGTGGCCAAAGATGAAGGATCATGGTATTCCCAGTCAACACGTTCCCTGGACAATCAAAGAAAGTCAAACAGGCTTGAGATAAATGGGCCTGAAAATTGCTAACAAACCTCCAAAGCTGGCACATCACCCCCCTGGTTTCTTTATTCTTTTTTTCTTTTATATTTTATTTTCCATTTTATTATTTTATTAATTATTATTATATTTATTTAACTAACATAATTAATATTTTTCATAATAAATTCAGAAAACTAAAAATGTAAATATTATTATTATTATTATTATTATTTATTAATTTCACTTTATTTTTGTAAATAAATACTAATGTAATTAATTTAGTTAATTAGGTTAACTTTGACTTTTTTCACAATAAATAAAATTAACATAAAATTGGGGTTTTGACAATTTTAATTTCTTTTCTTTTATTTCATTCAAACATTAAAAAACTCAAAAAAACATTTCTTTTAATTAATTAGTTTTAGATTTAATTAAATGCAAAATAACCAAAAATTCATTCTTTTCTCAAAAAGGGTCTAAACCCTAAGAACTACTCCGAGTCAATTTTCCGTCGCGCATATTATTTCTGATCATTATTATGTAATTGTTCCGAGGATGTAATAGCGTAATTAGGACCCTTTTATCGCTTTCTTTATTTTCTCGCAATTTACTTTTCAAGGGTTATGTTTTTGGCGATGTAAATACCCGACGCCTTGTAATAGCGTAGATTTACTTTCCGCAATTTATTTTCCGCACAATTATTAACTGTTAACTATGCATGACAAGACTTGCCTGAAAATTAAAATCAAAACGTAGCTCACCATAAAATGTGCAAAGATAATATAAATTGAATCTTGACACACTCGCACATGCCACTCCTAGGGTACGCCTCACTTGGTTGCCTCAACATGGTCATTGAGTATAGGGTGTTTTAGAGGTCGCCCTCTTGTCTAAAAGATCCAAGTTGCCACGAAACGGTTGCCTCGGATAAAAAGGATCTAGGACATTAGGGTTATCGCTAAGGCGTCCTACTATTGCTTTGGTGACCACACATGTCCCTATAATCGAATTTACCCGAATAAATCCAACGACAGTGCTACCTACTTCTCAATAGTGGGATAGTATTGTCTAAAGGACATTTACACAGCTTAATTCCTTTGAGTAGGTAGAGGCTCTTAGATACTTGCTCTTTCAAAACGAAAAATACTTTTCGCACCTACACTTTTCAAACGAAAGTTTTCAAACAAACACTTCATACACTCTTGAGGACTGATACAAGAGTCAAAACGAAGTTTTCAAACAAAACTCTTTTCAAAACCCACAAACACAAGAAAAGAAAAAACATTTTGAAAACATAGTGAGCAAGTACCTAAGAGCCCGTGGATAACCACAGATAGAAAGGGTGCTAACACCTTCCCTTTCTATAATCTACCTCCCGAACCGAGAAACATCTCGAAAAGGAATTTTGCTGTGCTTTTGTCCTTTCCTTGTTAGAGAAAATAAAAGACGGTGGCGACTCTTGCTTACCGCGACATTTCGCGAACCAGCATTTCAAAACAGTCAGTTCTATTTCCACCGATCACAGAACTGGCGACTCTGCTGGGAACTTATTTTATAAGTGAGGTGTACCTTAGGATTAGATCATTCTATGTTTTCAATTGTATGCCTTGTTTGCTTTAATATTGTGGGCTTTGTATCGGAGTTTTATGGATCCTAACCCGGATCTGGGATACCCTTTAGAAGTAGCAACAAACTGTGAGGGAACTGTGCGGGGTATACCGACATGGTTGAAGCAGTTGCTACGTTGATGTGGCACTTTGGTGAGTATCGGTAACCCTTGAGTCAAGTCAAGGAGAGTACGGGGCCACCGTGTGGTGTCGTGAAGCATCAACTGACCTTAAGAACCTTACTTGACCATCCTGGCCTCTTTAGGGGTAGTAAGATGACCGACTTTGGTGCAGTCCAAAGTTGGTAGATACTCGATACTACACTCATTGAGGGTTGTTTTCTTGGAATATTTTGGTCGCCAGTTAAGTGGCTAAATCAAAACAATGAACATAGAAAACAACCCAATGATATTGAGCTCCTTAGAACCCGGTTACTATTCATAGGACAGGTGTTGAGCCAACCAACTTCAAGAGGGTAGTACCTAAACTCCATGCTAGCCTAAAATCTAAGGGCTCTTTGTGTGACTTGTGTGCTTTCAAACTTGAACTACTTGCACATTCTTGTTATCTGACAGCATGTGTTCCTTGCAGGTTTTGTTTACAGTCCTTATTGCAGGGCTTACTTACATCACCTCACACCATTGCTTAAACGCATAGCATAACATCATACCATCATAACATTGCATGCATCCTGCATAAGGACTAATCCATTTCAAGGATCTCAAGGGTTTGTGATGCAGGTCATGATGAACCAACTGTCTAGCAAGGGGCAAAGGGGATTTATTTTCCTCTAGCCAAGGTTGTTCGGAGATCAAAACATGATAACTTGAGTCAGGGGCTATGACCCACTCGATATGGTGAGCCTGACTCTTGAAGAAGGAATCTCAGCAACAAGAAGTTCCTTCAATCAAGCTACCATATTCAAATTCTAACAAGTTTCTCTGTTTACCCCGCGAGATCCTTGAAAACATTGCATGCATACATACATATCATTGCATAACAGGTCACCCCTTTACAGGTTTCTCATGTTCTCGCTGTTTATTTCAGCAATGGCTCTCCAACAAGACAACCAGGATCTTCATGCTCAAGAGACTCAGTTCATGGAAATCTTCCTAAACCTATCCAAGAGGCAGGAAGAGTTGAGGACACTCCTCATGGGGAATTTGGTCAAGAACCATCCAGAAGACAGTAAGGATGAACGGTTGAAACATCTGCAAGCTGAGGTAGATGCAATGAGAACCCAGATGCTGGGGCAGATGGCTCTTATCCAAGGCTTAGCTCGGGAGCAAGAAGAGTTGAGAACCGTGATCAACCAGCTTCATCAAGACATATACGACAATATGAAGCAAATAGTCAAGACTGAGGATCAAGTCCTTAATCAACTTCCGAGAAGTCATAGGTTTGGTTTGGTGAAGAATAGACCTCTTCAAGTCGCTGCTACCTCACAGGTCCACCAACAACCCTGCCAAGAACAACGGGTTGATCAGAGCAAGCTAAACAAGCCCAGGAGGCAATTCACTAAGATCAACATGTCACTGACTCAAGCGCTACAACAAATGTTGGAGGCAGGGCTAATTACATTAAGGGCTCCCCACCGGAATCCAAACACTTCCGCTCCTACCTATCATCCCCATGAAAGGTGTGCATACCACTCTGACAGTCCGGGACATGACACAAATAACTGCTCGGCCCTGGAGAATAAGGTTCAATACTTGATTGATGCCAAGGAGATTAAGTTTGATCACTGATCCTACACCAAGTCATTGAGAATGTCTTTTGTTCATTAGAATTTTCAGTTTGTAATTTTCTTTTGATTGTTCAAACATTTATTCATGTCAAACTTTATTACTTTATCAATGCATTGCATATGTCTGTTTTGAATCAGTCCATTCGTATTCACTATATTCAAATTGCTTCCATTTTTGTGATGATCAACTCTCGATTAAAAAATTCTAAACCTTTTGAGGGAGGATGACGAAAACGATACCAGGATCTTTACAGTATGCTTTTGAACAGACCCCACTGATGAGGTGCACGCATTGTTTCAAATCTTAAATAGTGGAGTTATAAGGAAGATAATCCCTAGTCAACCCCTTTGAGCCAAAGAAGTTGGAGTTTTTCTTTTCACGCAAAAATTAAAACCCTTAATTATAACCTGGGGCAGGGTAGTTCTCTCAGTTGATCCAAGTGCACAATAAATGGCATCAAAGAAGTCCTTCCGAGACAAAAAGACAGTGATGGTTCCCTATAATCGTCAAGATAAGCAGTCGTTATCTTTCAAAAACAAAAGCCCAATAAGTCAAAACCTATGAAGGAGACTTACAAAAAACTGGGGCATCCCGCTGACTGTAATCACAAAAGAAACAGTTCAGGCAAAAAGACAGGGATAATAAAATCAAAAAAGAAAGAGGTCCTACAGACTCTCAACAAAATGACTGCCTATTCAAAATAAACTATCAGTATCCGAACCATCATCGGAATATCAGAGCAAAGACTCAAACAAGATCTAATGCACGATTAGCTGAGTTTAGGATCGAAGAACATCACGAAGAACGGGTGGGTACAAATAAAATTTGAGCCTTTATCCTTTGTTTCTTAAACCGTGAACCAGGCCACGTTATAACCCTTAAAAAGTCCTAGCTGAAGCATGGGTTAGTTCGAAAGCATACTGTTACAAAAGGTATCCTGACTCATGTAGGGCTTGCTGTAAAATCTTGAGTTGACATCACATTTTACAAAAATTCACTTGTTTTATTGAAAACTGCATTTTCAAAAAAACTTCAAGACAGACATAAGCTTTGCATTCTTAAAAATAACATTGTTTACATATGACTATTTGTTCTAACATCAGAGAAATTCGCACGATGAATATCTAGTGAACAAAAACCTTCTCAAGAGTCACCTCAAGTGGAAAAAACACTTCCAACCAAGGGGCAGACATAACCATTGTCCATCATCTGGGGCAGTCAAGTCAAGATTCAAGGAATCTCTCAAAATGCCAAATAGCCAGGGGAAAATCTCCATTTGGGGCATTAGACATGGATTCCAGCAACGAATTTTGCATGATCAGACATATTCTAGTGGTATAGAAACACAACGCTACTGACAGTGACAACTCCATGCGCCCTGAGAACATGGACATAGTCGAAAAAATACTACGCATAATCAAAGACCCGCTAGGTCGACTGGCCTAGGAAAAAATTAAGGGCTTCCCGGCGAACCAAAAGGGTTCGGGCAAAAATAAGGAATGAAAATGAAAAATCTGTACACCCGGCAAGTCGAAAACCTGAAAAGGCGGCTTGGGCAAAAAGGGTATCCCGATGGACTGAAAACCCGAAAGGGAGGTCCAGGAAAAAATTAGGGATCAAAGCGTACGACTATGTCCCGTCATCTCGTCACTTGCCTACCAGAAAAAGATTTGTCAATCGGCAATTATCAAGAACATTCGCAGGCCTTTTTCTCCCGCAGAAACTGGGGCAATAAGAATTGTCCGAACTGTACAAGATGCTCTGTCCACCAAGGTATAAGGTAGGTTCAGCTGAAGAATTGACCAAGATACCTTCACTCCCCTTAAAGTAAGACAAGATTCGGCAATACTCTCCCCAAGCAGAGTTGGTCTCCCATCAGCCCTAAAAAGGCACAGTATCTCCAGCAAGTCAGCAATACTCTCCCCCGAGCAGAGTTGGCCTACCATCAGTCCTGGAAAAGTTGGCTATCCCCAGAAGATCTTAATATTCCTCAGCGGAGTATACGGATATTCCTCAGCAAGCATCCCCGGCAGTCTTAATATTCCTCGACGGAAATATAAGATTGTTCCCCGGCGGAATACAGATACCCCCAGTGGAGCCATTTCCTCAAAAGTTTCCCCAGGAGAGTTGAATCATCTCCCTAGTAGATTCTAGAAGTTTGTCCCCTGCAGAGTACAAAAATCTCTCCCCAGCCATATTCAGAAGGTTATCCCCACCAGAGTCTAACTGGGTTATCCTCAGCAAGTTGCAACTGAAAGATCATCCCCAGTGAAGTTCTTTCTATCCCCCAATGGAGTTCATCATAAAAATCCCCAACAGAGCTTATCAACGGAATCCCCAGCGGAGTTATCGTTAAAATCTCAGCAAAGCATCTCTTCCCACAGAGTATTCCCCGCAGAATAATCTCTTCATCAAGTTTATTCCCCAACGGAGTTATCTTCTCCTACAAGTTTATTCTTGCAACCATCTTCGTTCATCATCCCCAGCGGAAACGAAGAATTCAACGTCATTCTCCAGCAGCTATCTTGGATTTATTTTCCCCAGCTAAAAACTTCACATCTTCATACATTATGACATGCATACGCATCATACAACACAAATATCATTTATTCTTGAGAACATCTTGACATCATGCAGTTCATGCATCATGACATTACATACAGCTAACGTTTTGCCTTTTCAGGAAAAGGTCAATCAAAATATGATTACCATCTACCTTTGCAGTTCCAGATCAACACCTGTAACAAGCCAGGAAAATTCTGTGGACGACTGATCATGGGTTAATACCTGAAATCAGACAGGACAATTATCTACTTGACCATCATGAAGCAACCCTACACCGGTTCCTTCTCAATTTCAGATGAAGTTTTACACGGACTCATCATGAAGCAACCCTACATCGGTTCCTTCTCTTTCAGATGTAGTTTTACACTGACTCATCATCAGGAAACCCTACACCGGTTCCTTCTCAATTCCAAGATGAAGTTTTACACGGACTCATCATCAGGAAACCCTACACCGGTTCCTTCTTAACTTCAGATGTACTTTTACACAGACTCATCATCAGGAAACCCTACACCGGTTCCTTCTAATTTCCAAGATGAAGTTTTACACAGACTCATCATCAAAGTAACCCTACACAGGTTCCTCCTCCTCAGTTCCAAAACGAAGTTTTACACGAACTCATCGTCAAGATAACCTTATCCCAGTTCATCCTGAAGTTTCACACGAACTTATCTCACAGTAACCTTACCCCGGTTCATCCTGAAGTTTCACACGAACTTATCTCAAAGTAACCTTACCCCGGTTCATCCAGAAGTTTTACACGAACTTATCTCACAGTAACCTTACCCCGATTCCTCCTGAAGTTTTACACGAACTTATCTCAAAGTAACCTTACCCCGGTTCATCCTGAAGTTTTACACGAACTTATCTCACAGTAACCTTACCCCGGTTCATCCTGAAGTTTTACACGAACTTATCCCGCAGTAACCTTACCCCGGTTCATCCAGAAGTTTCACACGAACTTATCTTAAAGTAACCTTACCCCGGTTCATCCAGAAGTTTTACACGAACTTATCCCGAAGTAACCTTACACCGGTTCCTTCTCAACTCCAAACGTAGTTTTACACGGACTCGTCACCAAGAAACCCTACACAGGTTCTCTCTTTCCAAGGAAGCAGTTTTACACAGACTCATCATCAGGAAACCCTACACCGGTTCCCCCTATCTCCAGATGAAGTTTTACACGTACTCGTCATCAAGAAACCCTACACAGGTTCTCTCTTTCTGAAGATGCAGTTTTACACAGACTCGTCATCAAGAAACCCTACACAGGTTTCCTTCATTCCAAGATGCAGTTTCACACGGACTCATCATCAGTCAACCCTACACAGGTTTCCTTCATTCCAAGATGCAGTTTTACACGGACTCGTCATCAAGAAACCCTACACATGTTTCCTTCTCAATTCCAGATGAAGTTTTACACAGACTCGTCATCAAGAAACCCTACACAAGTTTCCTTTATTCCAAGATGCAGTTTCACACGGACTCATCATCAGTCAACCCTACACAGGTTTCCTTCATTCCAAGAGGCAGTTTTACACGGACTCGTCATCAGTCAACCCTACACAGGTTTCCTTCCTTCCAAGACGCAGTTTTACACGGACTCGTCATCAGTCAACCCTACACAGGTTTCCTTCCTTCCAAAGTGCAGTTTCACACGGACTCATCATCAGGCAACCCTACACAGGTTCCCTCGTTCACCTTACAGAGTTACAATTCAACAAACAATCTCCAGGTGGCATCTATAAGCCCATCCCCGACAAGATTCTGTCACACCTCCAGATGGCATCTATAAGCCCATCCTTCTACCAACAACCTCCAGATGACATCTATAAGCCCATCCTCCTATCCATCATCTCTCCAAATGGCATCTGTAAGCCCATTCCCGACATCACATTGCTGATACTACACTATGCGAGTGCAAATTTCTGGGCACTCTAGTGTTCAATCATCTTCCACCTTCGGATCACGAAATGCACGCAAGCCAATCTACATCCTCAGGTTTAAGAAGATTGAACAGGGGAAACTGTTGTACCCCAAAATTTGCCCTCCCATATTCTTCAAAGACTTATCAAGAATCATTTTCAATTGGTTCAAGAATTGCTCAAGGATTGCACAGTCCAAATACCTCTTAAGCCAGCCGAAATTAGGGTTTTGTTTCTTTCAAGGAATTTGAAGTTTTAAATGGCTCAATAAAGTCCCATAGGCCTATACATATTCTCAAGCATCTACATACCAAGTTTCAAGACTCACAGTGCCAAATTACACAGTCAAAAGCATCATTTGACCTACAATCAACTGCAGGGGTAAAATGGTCATTTTGCAGTCAAAAGTAAGAATTGTTGGTCAACATATTATTTTGAGCACACAATCATCATTTGATCAAGTCTTGATCATGATTCCACAAGGATAGCTCAAAAAATCATCAAGATGCAAGAAGTTACTATTTTTGGACAGTAGAAAAGTCAACTGTATCTTGAGCAAGGCATAACTTTTTCATGGTTCATCAGAAAAATCCCATCCAATGCTCATTTTGAAGGGGATGACATTTCCTACAACTCATATTCACATTCCAAGTCCAAGAAATGCTCTCACAAAAAGTTATCAATTTCTACATTATAGGTCAATTTCAAAAGTCAACAAAAATGCACTTTAAGTCAAAGACCATAACTTGTTATTGGTAAATCCAAATGACATGGGACCAAAGGCATTGGTTAGAGGACTTCAAGACATTTCCAAAATGTCCAAGAACATGTTCATATGATCAAAATTGAGCAAGATATGCATTGAAGAAGTTGGGAAATTTTTGTGAATTTGCAAAAGTCAACTTTGCTTAAAACACCTTGTTTTTGCTAATGGGCCTCAAATTTCTTCTTGAAACTTTATCCAAGGCCTATGCACGACCCATCAAGCTTAAATTGAATTATTTTCTTATTTTTTATTAATTAATTGTATTTTTAATCAATTTTAATTCATTTAATTAATTTAAATTGTAGGAAAATAGAAGATTTGATGTTTTCAATCTTTTTGTGAAGCAAACAAGCTCAAGATATGCTGGCAATTCGTGTACCAATCAAAGGGACAAGAATCTCCAAATTTAGCAAGTTTTTCCAATAATAAAGATTAAAAAATATTTGATTTTCAATCAAATATACAAACATCAATTCCATGGATTTCTTGGCAAAGATTTGACCTAATTATATTCTTCTATATATACACAATCAAACCCTACTCATGCATACGTGAAAAAGCTGCAGAGAAAGCCATAGCATATTGGAAAAATTTCAAGAAAATTGTAAAACTGAATTCTACATTCCAGGCCAATTCAAGGCATTTTATTGATTCTAATACTTTGCAGGAGTTCTCAGGAACGATTCACAATCAAATTCCAATACCAAAGCTCAAGGAATCGCCCATTATAGTGTCACGGTTTGAAGCTTTTTTCCATAATCGTATACCTTGATTCATGCATATTTAACACATTCTTGTGACTGTTTTGTGTTAATAGGAATAATACGAAGCTAATGGTGTGGTTTAATTGCATTGAAACGCCCTAAATCCAAAGATGCCATGAACGAATTCTAGGGTTCTTAAGCTTCGAAATTGGGGCTTTCTAAACCCAGAAAAATTGAGACTCCTAAGGCATATGACTGAACTCGTTGAACCAAGACGAACACAAAGGACATATCGCGAAATATTTATGTAAATCGTAGGGCTAATCGCTATTTTTCCTTATTGCAGATTGTGGGGGTTAAAAACCCCCGCTATCTAACATTTATTATGCAGGAACGAACGAGGAAGATGATGAGGTGTTAGCCTCTGAGTGGTCAATTTAAAAACACGCGCGTTTTGGTTTTTGTTTTCAGCGTATTTGCTTATTTTCTTACATTATTATTTCTCTTTATTCTAATAACAATTAAGTCAAGTTGGTGGAGTGGCAGGGACACGTGCATATGACCATTGGGACCTGGGTTCGAATCCCAGGTCCCCCAAAACATTATTTTCCCTTTTTTCTCAGGTATTCCAGTACAAGGCTTGCAAAGGAGTCCACCGTGCATCTCCCATTCCCAGAAGCCATGTGTCTTCACACTCAAATCCTGTGGCCAAAGATGAAGGATCATGGTATTCCCAGTCAACACGTGCCCTGGACAATCAAAGAAAGTCAAACAGGCTTGAGATTAATGGGCCTGAAAATTGCTAACAAACCTCCAAAGATGGCCCATCACCCCCCGGTTTCTTTATTCTTTTTTTCTTTTATATTTTATTTTCCATTTAATTATTTTATTAATTATTATTATTATATTTATTTAACTAACATAATTAATATTTTTCATAATAAATTCAGAAAACTAAAAATGTAAATATTTTTATTATTATTATTATTTATTAATTTCACTTTATTTTTGTAAATAAATACTAATGTAATTAATTTAGTTAATTAGGTTAACTTTGACTTTTTTCACAATAAATAAAATTAACATAGAATTAGGGTTTTGACAATTTTAATTTCTTTTCTTTTATTTCATTCAAACATTAAAAAACTCAAAAAAACATTTCTTTTAATTAATTAGTTTTAGATTTAATTAAATGCAAAATAACCAAAAATTCATTCTTTTCTCAAAAAGGGTCAAAACCCTAAGAACTACTCCGAGTCAATTTTCCTTCGCGCATATTATTTCTAATCATTATTATGTAATTGTTCCGAGGATGTAATAGCATAATTAGGACCCTTTTATCACTTTCTTTATTTTCTCGCAATTTACTTTTCAAGGGTTATGTTTTTGGCGATGTAAATACCCGACGCCTTGTAATAGCGTAGATTTACTTTCCGCAATTTATTTTTCGCACAATTATTAACTGTTAACTATGCATGACAAGACTTGCCTGAAAATTAAAATCAAAACGTAGCTCACCATAAAATGTGCAAAGATAATATAAATTGAATCTTGACACACTCGCACATGCCACTCCTAGGGTACGCCTCACTTGGTTGCCTCAACGTGGTCATTGAGTATAGGGTGTTTTAGAGTTCGCCCTCTTGTCTAAAAGATCCAAGTTGCCTCGAAACGGTTGCCTCGGATAAAAAGGATCTAGGACATTAGGGTTACCGCTAAGGCGTCCTACTATTGCTTTGGTGACCACACATGTCCCTATAATCGAATTGACCCGAATAACTCCAACGACGATGCTACCTACTTCTCAATAGAGGGATAGTACTGTCTAAAGGACATTTACACAACTTAATTCCTTTGAGTAGGTAGAGGTTCTTAATACTTGCTCTTTCAAAACGAAAAATACTTTTCGCACCTACACTTTTCAAACAAAAGATTTCAAACAAACACTTCATACACTCTTGAGGACTGATACAAGAGTCAAAACGAAGTTTTCAAACAAAACTCTTTTCAAAACCCACAAACACAAGAAAAGCAAAAAAAAAATTGAAAACATAGTGAGCAAGTACCTAAGAGCCCGTGGATAACCACAGATAGAAAGGGTGCTAACACCTTCCCTTTCTATAATCTACCTCCCGAACCAAGAAACATCTCGAAAATGAATTTTGCTGTGCTTTTGTCCTTTCCTTGTTGGAGAAAATAAAAGACGGTGGCGACTCTTGCTTACCGCGACATTTCGCGAACCAACATTTCAAAACAGTCAGTTCTATTTCCACCGATCACAAAACTGGCGACTCTGCTGGGAACTTATTTTATAAGTGAGGTGTACCTTAGGATTAGATCATTCTATGTTTTCAATTGTATGCCTTGTTTGCTTTAATATTGTGGGCTTTGTATCGGAGTTTTATGGATCCTAACCCGGATCTGGGATACCCTTTAGAAGTAGCAACAAACTGTGACGGAACTGTGCGGGGTATACCGACATGGTTGAAGCAGTTGCTACATTGATGTGGCACTTTGGTGAGTATCGGTAACCCTTGAGTCAAGTCAAGGAGAGTACGGGGCCGCCGTGTGGTGTCGTGAAGCATCAACTGACCTTAAGAACCTTACTTGACCATCCTGGCCTCTTTAGGGGTAGTGAGATGACCGACTTTGGTGCAGTCCGAAGTTGGTAGATACTCGATACTACACTCATTGAGGGTTGTTTTCTTGGAATATTTTGGTCGCCAGTTAAGTGGCTAAATAAAAACAATGAACATAGAAAACAACCCAATGATATTGAGCTTCTTAGAACCCGGTTACTATTCATAGGACAGGTGTTGAGCCAACCAACTTCAAGAGGGTAGTACCTAAACTCCATGCTAGCCTAAAATCTAAGGGCTCTTTGTGTGACTTGTGTGCTTTCAAACTTGAACTACTTGCACATTCTTGTTATCTGACAGCATGTGTTCCTTGCAGGTTTTGTTTACAGTCCTTATTGCAGGGCTTACTTACATCACCTCACACCATTGCTTAAATGCATAGCGTAACATCATACCATCATAACATTGCATGCATCCTGCATAAGGACTAATCCATTTCAAGGATCTCAAGGGTTTGTGATGCAGGTCATGATGAACCAACTGTCTAGCAAGGGGAAAAGTGGATTTATTTTCCTCTAGCCAAGGTTGTTCGGAGATCAAAACATGATAACTTGAGTCAGGGGCTATGACCCACTCGATATGGTGAGCCTGACTCTTGAAGAAGGACTCTCAGCAACAAGAAGTTCCTTCAATCAAGCTACCATATTCAAATTCTAACAAGTTTCTCTGTTTACCCTGCGAGATCCTTGAAAACATTGCATGCATACATACATATCATTGCATAACAGGTCACCCCTTTACAGGTTTCTCATGTTCTCGCTGTTTATTTCAGCAATGGCTCTCCAACAAGACAACCTGGATCTTCATGCTCAAGAGACTCAGTTCAGGGAAATCTTCCTAAACCTATCGAAGGGGCAGGAAGAGTTGAGGACACTCCTCATGGGGAATTTGGTCAAGAACCATCCAGAAGACAGTAAGGATGAACGACTGAAACATCTGCAAGCTGAGGTAGATGCAATGAGAACCCAGATGCTGGGGCAGATGGCTCTTATCCAAGGCTTAGCTCGGAAGCAAGAAGAGTTGAGAACCGTGATCAACCAGCTTCATCAAGACAGATACGACAGTATGAAGCAAATAGTCAAGGCTGAGGATCAAGTCCTTAATCAACTTCCGAGAAGTCATAGGTTTGGTTTGGTGAAGAATAGACCTCTTCAAGTCGCTGCTACCTCACAGGTCCAACAACAATCCTGCCAAGAACAACGGGTTGATCAGAGCAAGCCAAACAAGCCCAGGAGGCAATTCACTAAGATCAACATGTCACTGACTCAAGCGCTACAGCAAATGTTGGAGGCAGGGCTGATTACATTAAGGGCTCCCCGCCAGAATCCAAACACTTCCGCTCCTACCTATCATCCCCATGAAAGGTGTGCATACCACTATGACAGTCCGGGACATGACACAAATAACTGTTGGGCCCTGAAGAATAAGGTTCAAGACTTGATTGATGCCAAGGAGATTAAGTTTGATCACTAATCCTACACCAAGTCATTGAGAATGTCTTTTGTTCATTAGAATTTTCAGTTTGTAATTTTCTTTTGATTGTTCAAAAATTTATTCATGTCAAACTTTATTACTTTATCAATGCATTGCATATGTCTGTTTTGAATCAGTCCATTCGTATTCACTATATTCAAATTGCTTCCATTTTTGTGATGATCAACTCTTGATTAAAAAATTCTAAACCTTTTGAGGGAGGATGACGAAAACGATACCACGATCTTTACAGTATGCTTTTGAAAAGACCCTGCTGATGAGGTGCAGGCATTGTTTCAAATCTTAAACAGTGGAGTTATAAGGAAGATAATCCCTAGTCAACCCCTTTGAGCCAAAGAAGTTGGAGTTTTTCTTTTCACGCAAAAATTAAAACCCTTAATTATAACCTGTGGCAGGGTAGTTCTCTCAGTTGATCCAAGTGCACAATAAATGGCATCAAAGAAGTCCTTCAGAGACAAAAAGACAGTGATGGTTCCCTATAATCTTCAAGACAGGCAGTCGTTATCTTTCAAAAACAAAAGCCCAATAAGTCAAAACCTATGAAGGAGACTTACAAAAAACTGGGGCATCCCGCTGACTGTAATCACAAAAGAAACAGTTCAGGTAAAAAGACATGGATAATAAAATCAAAAAAGAAAGAGGTCCTACAGACTCTTAACAAAATGACTGCCTATTCAAAATAAACTATCAGTATCCGAACCATCACCGGAATATCAGAGCAAAGACTCAAACAAGATCTAATGCACGATTAGCTGAGTTTAGGATCGAAGAACATCACGAAGAGCGGGTGGGTACAAATAAAATTTGAGCCTTTATCCTTCGTTTCTTAAACCGTGAACCAGGCCACGTTATAACCCTTAAAAAGTCCTAGCTGAAGCATGGGTTAGTTCGAAAGCATACTGTTACAAAAGGTATCCTGACTCCTGTAGGGCTTACTGTAAAATCTTGAGTTGACATCACATTTTACAAAAATTCACTTGTTTTATTGAAAACTGCATTTTCAAAAAAACTTCAAGACAGACATAAGCTTTGCATTCTTAAAAATAACATTGTTTACATATGACTATTTGTTCAAACAACAGAGAAATCCGCACGATGAATATCTAGTGAATAAAAACCTTCTCAAGAGTCACCTCAAGTGGAAAAAACACTTCCAACCAAGGGGAAGACATAACCATTGTCCATCATCTGGGCAGTCAAGTCAAGATTCAAGGAATCTCTCAAAATGCCAAATAGCCAGGGGCAAATCTCCATCTGAGTCACTTGGGGCATTAGACATGGATTCCAGCAACAAATCTTGCATGATCAAACATCTTCTGGTGGTATAGCAACACAAAGCTACTGACAGTGGCAACCCCCTGCGCCCTGAGAATGTGGACATAGTCGAAAAAATACTACGCATAATCAAAGACCCGCTAGGTCGACTGGCCTAGGAAAAAATAAGGGCTTCCCGGCGAACCAAAAGGGTTCGGGCAAAAATAAGGGATGAAAATGAAAAATCTGTACACCCGGCAAGTCGAAAACCTGAAAAGGCGGCTTGGGCAAAAAAGGGTATCCCGATGGACTGAAAACCCGAAAGGGAGGTCCAGGAAAAAATTAGGGATCAAAGCGTACGACTATGTCCCGTCATCTCGTCACTTATCTACCAGAAAAATATTTGTCAATCGGCAATTATCAAGAACATCCGCAGGCCTTTTTCTCCCGCAGAAACTGGGGAAATAAGAATTGTCCGAACTGTACAAGATGCTCTGTCCACCAAGGTACAAGGTAGGTTCAGCTGAAGAATTGACCAAGATACCTTCACTCCCCGTAGAGTAAGACAAGATTCAGAAATATTCTCCCCAAGCAGAGTTGGTCTCCCATCAGCCCTAAAAAGGCACAGTATCTCCAGCAAGTCAGCAATACTCTCCCCCGAGCAGAGTTGGTCTACCATCAGTCCTGGAAAAGTTGGCTATCCCCAGAAGATCTTAATATTCCTCAGCGGAGTATACGGATATTCCTTAGCAAGCATCCCCGGCAGTCTTAATATTCCTCGACGGAAATATAAGATTGTTCCCCGGCGGAATACAGATACCCCCAGTGGAGCCATTTCCTCAAAAGTTTCCCCAGGAGAGTTGAATCATCTCCCCAGTAGATTCTAGAAGCTTGTCCCCTGCAGAGTACAAAAATCTCTCCCCAGCCATATTCAGAAGGTTATCCCCACCAGAGTCTAACTGGGTTATCCTCAGCAAGTTGCAACTGAAAGATCATCCCCAACGAAGTTCTTTCTATCCCCCAGCAGAGTTCATCATCAAAATCCCCAACAAAGCTTATCAACGGAATCCCCAGCGGAGTTATCGTTAAAATCTCAGCAAAGCATCTCTTCCCACAGAGTATTCCCCACAGAATAATCTCTTCATCAAGTTTATTCCCCAACGGAGTTATCTTCTCCTACAAGTTTATTCTTGCAATCGTCTTCGTTCATCATCCCCAGCGGAAACGAAGAATTCAACGTCATTCTCCAGCAGCTATCAGGGATTTATTTTCCCCAGCTAAAAACTTCACATCTTCATATAGTATGACATGCATACGCATCATACAACACAAATCTCATTTATTCTTGAGAACATCTTGACATCATGCAGTTAATGCATCATGACATTGCATACAACTAACGTTTTGCCTTTTCAGGAAAAGGTCAATCAAAATATGATTACCATCTACCTTTGCAGTTCCAGATCAACACCTGTAACAAGCCAGGAAAATTCTGTGGACGACTGATCGTGGGTTAATACCTGAAATCAGACAGGACAATTATCTACTTGACCATCATGAAGCAACCCTACACCGATTCCTTCTCAATTTCAGATGAAGTTTTACACGGACTCATCATGAAGCAACCCTACACCGGTTCCTTCTCTTTCAGATGTAGTTTTACACGGACTCATCATCAAGAAACCCTACACCGGTTCCTTCTCAATTCCAAGATGAAGTTTTACACGGACTCATCATCAGGAAACCCTACACCGGTTCCTTCTCAACTTCAGATGTAGTTTTACACGGACTCATCATCAGGAAACCCTACACCAGTTCCTTCTAATTTCCAAGATGAAGTTTTACACTGACTCATCATCAAAGTAACCCTACACAGGTTCCTCCTCCTCAGTTCCAAAACGAAGTTTTACACGAACTCATCGTCAAGATAACCTTACCCCGGTTCACCCTGAAGTTTCACACGAACTTATCTCACAGTAACCTTACCATGGTTCATCCTGAAGTTTCACACGAACTTATCTCAAAGTAACCTTACCCCGGTTCATCCAGAAGTTTTACATGAACTTATCTCACAGTAACCTTACCCTGGTTCCTCCTGAAGTTTTACACGAACTTATCTCAAAGTAACCATACCCCGGTTCATCTAGAAGTTTTACACGAACTTATCTCACAGTAACCTTACCCCGGTTCATCCTGAAGTTTTACACGAACTTATCCCGCAGTAACCTTACCCCGGTTCATCCAGAAGTTTGACACGAACTTATCTCAAAGTAACCTTACCCCGGTTCATCCAGAAGTTTTACACGAACTTATCCCGAAGTAACCTTACACCGATTCCTTCTCAACTCCAGACGTAGTTTTACACGGACTCGTCACCAAGAAACCCTACACAGGTTCTCTCTTTCCAAGGATGCAGTTTTACACGGACTCATCATCAGGCAACCCTACACCGGTTCCCCCTATCTCCAGATGAAGTTTTACACGGACTCGTCATCAAGAAACCCTACACAGGTTCTCTCTTTCCGAAAATGCAGTTTTACACGGACTCGTCATCAAGAAACCCTACACAGGTTTCCTTCATTCCAAGATGTAGTTTCACACGGACTCATCATCAGTCAACCCTACATAGGTTTCCTTCATTCCAAGATGCAGTTTTACACGGACTCGTCATCAAGAAACCCTACACAAGTTTCCTTCTCAATTCCAGATGCAGTTTTACACGGACTCGTCATCAAGAAACCCTACACAGGTTTCCTTCATTCCAAGATGCAGTTTCACACAGACTCATCATCAGTCAACCCTACACAGGTTTCCTTCATTCCAAGAGGCAGTTTTACACGGACTCGTCATCAGTTAACCCTACACAGGTTTCCTTCCTTCCAAGACGCGGTTTTACACGGACTCGTCATCAGTCAACCCTACACAGGTTTCCTTCCTTCCAAGGTGCAGTTTTACACGGACTCATCATCAGGAAACCCTACACAGGTTCCCTCATTCACCTTACAGAGTTACAATTCAACAAACAATCTCCAGGTGGCATCTATAAGCCCATCCCCGACAAGATTCTGTCACACCTCCAGATGGCATCTATAAGCCCATCCTTCTACCAACAACCTCCAGATGACATCTATAAGCCCATCCTTCTATCCATCATCTCTCCAAATGGCATCTGTAAGCCCATTCCCAACATCACATTGCTGATACTACACTATGCGAGTGCAAATTTCTAGGCACTCTAGTGTTCAATCATCTTCCACCTTCGGATCACGAAAGGCACGCAAGCCAATCTACATCCTCAGGTTTAAGAAGATTGAACAGGGGAAACTGTTGTACCCCAAAATTTGCCCTCCCATATTCTTCAAAGATTTATCAAGAATCATTTTCAATTGGTTCAAGAATTGCTCAAGGATTGCACAGTCCAAATACCTCTTAAGCCAGCCGAAATTAGGGTTTTGTTTCTTTCAAGGAATTTGAGGTTTTCAATGGCTCAATCAAGTCCCATAGGCCTACACATATTCTCAAGCATCTACATACCAAGTTTCAAGACTCACAGTGCCAAATTCCACAATCAAAAGCATCATTTGACCTACAATCAACTGCAGGGGTAAAATGGTCATTTTGCAGTCAAAAGTCAGAATTTTTGGTCAACATCTTATTTTGAGCACACAATCATCATTTGATCAAGTCTTGATCATGATTCCACAAGGATAGCTCAAAAAATCATCAAGATGCAAGAAGTTACTATTTTTGGACAATAGAAAAGTCAACTGTATCTTGACCAAGGCATAACTTTTTCATGGTTCATAAGAAAAATCTCATCCAATGCTCATTTTGAAGGGGATGACATTTCCTACAACTCATATTCACATTCCAAGTCCAAGAAATGCTCTCACAAAAAGTTATCAATTTCTACATTATAGGTCAATTTCAAAAGTCAACAAAAATGCACTTTAAGTCAAAGACCATAACTTGAGATTGGTAAATCCAAATGACATGGGACCAAAGGCATTGGTTAGAGGACTTCAAGACCTTTCCAAAATGTCCAAGAACATGTTCATATGATCAAAATTGAGCAAGATATGCATTGGATAAGTTGGGAAATTTTTGTGAATTTGCAAAAGTCAACTTTGCTTAAAACACCTTGTTTTTGCTAATGGGCCTCAAATTTCTTCTTGAAACTTTATCCAAGGCCTATGCACGACCCATCAAGCTTAAATTGAATTATTTTATTATTTTTTATTAATTAATTGGATTTTTAATCAATTTTAATTCATTTAATTAATTTAAATTGTAGGAAAATAGAAGATTTGATGTTTTCAATCTTTTTGTGAAGCAAACAAGCTCAAGATATGCTGGCAATTCGTGTACCAATCAAAGGGACAAGAATCTCCAAATTTAGCAAGTTTTTCCAATCAAAAAGATTAAAAAATATTTGATTTTCAATCAAATATACAAACATCAATTCCATGGATTTCTTGGCAAAGATTTGACCTAATTCTATTCTACTATATATACACAATCAAACCCTACTCATGCATACGTGAAAAAGCTGCAGAGAAAGCCATAGCATATTGGAAAAATTTCAAGAAAATTGTAAATGTGAATTCTACATTCCAGGCCAATTCAAGAAATTTTATTGATTCTAATACTTTGCAGGAGTTCTCAGAAATGATTCACAATCAAATTCCAATACCAAAGCTCAAGGAATCGCCCATTACAATGTCACAGTTTGAAGCTTTTTTCCATAATCGTATACCTTGATTCATGCATATTTAACATGTTCTTGTGATTGTTTTGTGTTAATAGGAATCATATGAAGCTAATGGTGTGGTTTAATTGCATTGAAACGCCCTAAATCCAAAGATGCCATGAACGAATTCTAGGGTTCTTAAGCTTCGAAATTGGGACTTTCTAAACCCAGAAAAATTGAGACTCCTAAGGCATATGACTGAACTCGTTGAACCAAGACGAACACAAAGGACATATCGCGAAATATTTATGTAAATCGTAAGGCTAATCGCTATTTTTCCTTATTGCAGTTTGTGGGGGTTAAAAACCCCCGCTATCTAACATTTATAATGCAGGAACGAACGAGGAAGATGATGAGGTGTTAGCCTCTGAGTGGTCAATTTAAAAACACGCGCGTTTTGGTTTTTGTTTTCAGCGTATTTGCTTATTTTCTTATATTATTATTTCTCTTTATTCTAATAACAATTAAGTCAAGTTGGTGGAGTGGCAGGGACGCGTACATATGACCATTGGGACCTGGGTTCGAATCCCAGGTCCCCAAAAACATTATTTGCCCTTTTTTCTCAGGTATTCCAGTACAAGGATTGCAAAGGAGTCCACCATGCATCTCCCATTCCCAGAAGCCATGTGTCTTCACACTCAAATCCTGTGGCCAAAGATGAAGGATCATGGTATTCCCAGTCAACACGTGCCCTGGACAATCAAAGAAAGTCAAACAGGCTTGAGATTAATGGGCCTGAAAATTGCTAACAAACCTCCAAAGCTGGCCCATCACCCCCTGGTTTCTTTATTCTTTTTTTCTTTTATATTTTATTTTCCATTTAATTATTTTATTAATTATTATTATTATATTTATTTAACTAACATAATTAATATTTTTCATAATAAATTCAGAAAACTAAAAATGTAAATATTTTTATTATTATTATTATTTATTAATTTCACTTTATTTTTGTAAATAAATACTAATGTAATTAATTTAGTTAATTAGGTTAACTTTGACTTTTTTTACAATAAATAAAATTAACATAGAATTAGGGTTTTGACAATTTTAACTTCTTTTCTTTTATTTCATTCAAACATTAAAAAACTCAAAAAAAGATTTCTTTTAATTAATTAATTAATTAGTTTTAGATTTAATTAAATGCAAAATAACCAAAAATTCATTCTTTTCTTAAAAAGGGTCAAAACCCTAAGAACTACTCTGAGTCAATTTTCCTTTGCGCATATTATTTCTGATCATTATTATGTAATTGTTCCGAGGATGTAATAACGTAATTAGGACCCTTTTATCCCTTTCTTTATTTTCTCGCAATTTACTTTTCAAGGGTTATGTTTTTGGCGATGTAAATACCCGACGCCTTGTAATAGCGTAGATTTACTTTCCGCAATTTATTTTCCGCATAATTATTAACTGTTAACTATGCATGACAAGACTTTCCTGAAAATTAAAATCAAAACGTAGCTCACCATAAAATGTGCAAAGATAATATAAATTGAATCTTGACACACTCGCACATGCCACTCCTAGGGTACGCCTCACTTGGTTGCCTCAAGGTGGTCATTGAGTATATGGTGTTTTAGAGGTCGCCCTCTTGTCTAAAAGATCCAAGTTGCCTCGAAACGGTTGCCTCGGATAAAAAGGATCTAGGACATTAGGGTTACCGCTAAGGCGTCCTACTATTTCTTTGGTGACCACACATGTCCCTATAATCGAATTTACCCGAATAACTCCAACGACGGTGCTACCTACTTCTCAATAGTGGGATAGTACTATATAAAGGACATTTACACAGCTTAATTCCTTTGAGTAGGTAGATGTTCTTAGATACTTGCTCTTTCAAAACGAAAAATACTTTTCGCACCTACACTTTTCAAACAAAAGTTTTCAAACAAACACTTCATACACTCTTGAGGACTGATACAAGAGTCAAAACGAAGTTTTCAAACAAAACTCTTTTCAAAACCCACAAACACAAGAAAAGAAAAAACATTTTGAAAACATAGTGAGCAAGTACCTAAGAGCCCGTGGATAACCACGGATAGAAAGGGTGCAAACACCTTCCCTTTCTATAATCTACCTCCCGAACCGAGAAACATCTCGAAAATGAATTTTTTTGTGCTTTGGTCCTTTCCTTGTTGGAGAAAATAAAAGACGGTGGCGACTCTTGCTTACCGCGACATTTCGCGAACCAGCATTTCTAACACAGTCAGTTCTATTTCCACCGATCACAGGCATTCCTCCACTTCAGAGTTGATCAGGTTAAGTCCAGTCGAAGGCTAAAACAACTTTTGAATGTGAAAAGTATGTCGGGAAGTCAGATCTTGAATACACTAGGGGTAGACTATCTCAAGTTAGTATGGTACCATATTTCTACAAGGACCTTCTCGAGTGAAATTTCTTCATACTATAACTGGGCCATGCTTGGTTTGATTTGTTTTATGGGAATCATCATCCATTTAATTATGTGTAATTTACCAATACCAGAATAACATCTTTCAAGATGACTATGGTATCTCCACCTTAGGTCGTATCTGCAACAACATTGAAGTTTCTACTACTCCCTAGTGAGTCTCCCTGAGCAAAGGGATTATGGCTAAAGGGCTTGGCTGATTTGGAAATTCTTGGATGATTTTCCAGCATTACTTGAAGTTTTCTTCTCCCCAGCATCGCCAAGTGGAGAATCCTTGTCTGATAGTTGGTGATTGATGAGATTTCTGTGTAAAGAATCTGATTCCCCATCAGATTTTTTTGTTACGCTCATGGGAGAATGTCTATTCTCCGAGGTACAATTCCTTATTCCCCAGCCAAGAGTTCTGATTGATAATTTTCTTATTCCCCTGCAGAGTTACCTTTGAGGATTTCTTTTATTCCCCGATGAAAGTCGCTTCACCAAGATCTCTTTTCCAAGAACTCTCTCATTACCCCAACGGAAGCTTATCTTGAGACTCATTATGTTGAGAATATTTTCTCATCCAAGTCTATTTGAGAATTATTCATTCTTCCCAAGCTGAGTCGTGTTGAAGACTATCTCACCCCTCAGAAGAGGTTGTTTATGAAGATCTTTTGATCAAGGTTTCCCATTTCCTTAGTGGATTTATCTTTTCGAGATCTCTTGCTCATAATCTAAGAAAAAAGACGCTTTATCTGAAGGCACTTTACCATAAACCTCATTCCCCAACAAAGATTGACTCTTGAGATCTCATTTAGTTTCCCTAGAGGAGTTTCCACTCTGAGACCTTTTGCTCAAGGACTTTTATTTCCTTAGGTAAGTTGCCTTATGGATATCTCTTAGTCAAGAATTATCTTCTCCCCAGCTGATTCGTTTCGTCTGAAGCTCTTATTCAAGGATTCTCCTTCTTCCCCAGTAGAGTTTGATCCTGGAATGTTAATAAGTTTATATCCCCAGAGGAGCACACTATCATGATTACTTACCCGAGGTTTCTCGTATCCTCGACAAGCTTGTTCTTATTAAAGATTGTTTGTAAATCCCCAGTTGAGCTTCTTACGCTAAGATTACCTCATCTCTAGCAAGAGTTTTGGTGCATAAGTTCTCTTATCTCTAACAGGGATCCTCACATCCCCAGTAGTGCAAGTTTCTTTCATCCCTAGACGAGAGGTTGAAAAATTATTCCTCAAACAATTATAGGTGAATTTTGATTCCCTGCAGGACCTATATTATTGGTGTTCTCCTCCAGCAATGTCTAATCTTCATTGGCATCCTTTATCAGAAGTTACAGTTTCGATCTGATCTTCTTCAGCAGAGTTTGCAGTTTATTTTTGCAACTCCCTTCAGAGTTTGAAGCCCGTATTTACTAGTTACTCAGTTTGTTACTCCCCGTAGAGTCTTAACTTTTCAAGGGCTTCTTTCCAGCGGTTCCTTGTATCTTCTTTTCTCCATCAGAATCATGCATCATCGCATTGCATCCTCAAAGTGTATTGTTTCCATTTTCTTTTGGAACATTACTCCACGAAAAAATAATTCAAACATGCATTGAAACATAAGCCATTATTGTTTCTATTTTCCCTAGTGAATTTTCTAAAGAACCTTGGATCATATCCCCAGCGTGATCACTTCATCCTCATTATTCCCGTTTTCACCTGTACAAGTATCCTTTTGATGTTACCATTTGGATGGTTGAGTGTCTACCCATTATTTTTGGTAATGGTCCAATTTCTCCCTGGCACAGTTTTCTTGGGTTTTTTCTACCTTTGTTGGTTCATTTCAATGTTGATTGATATACCTTCCGAATTCCAGTCTTACCCTGATATTCACTTTAGCCAAGTTTTATCTAGTTGCTCTTAGGTCAAGTTTTATCTCGTTACATTTGCGTGCAATCCAGTTTTGTCTTGGTACTCATCTTTGGATTAGTTTCATCTAATTTTCTTGAGTCGAGTTTGCTACTCGTTCAAAGTCTCATGTTTGGACCAGTGTTATCTAGTCTTCTTGAGCTGAGTTTTTACTCATTATTTGTATCTTTTATTCCTTGGGTTCATTCAACATTGTCTATTATCTACCCTCGTTTGAGACCAACAGATGTCTTGTGAAATACACACACTTTTCGTCACATTGCTGTAGGACCCAATTTCTATTGTTGTCTTATTGAGTACTTTTTAGAGCCTAGTTTTATCTAATCCCTCTTAGGCCGAGTTTTGTCTTATTACTTTGTTTGCACACCATTTTCTACCTGGCGCATTCTTTATAGTACTCTAAGAGGCCGAGTTTTATCTTAATAGCCTCTACTCGATCCCACCAGCGATCAGTTAGCGTGCTAATGGTATAGGTTCAATTTTATCCGTCCTCTGTTGATCGAGACCAGCGTATTTCTTGTATACCCATTCAGATCCGATATATATTCATATCTTTCAAGTCTATTTTTGTCTAGTCTTCCGGGGTTGAGTTTTATCTCATTATTTTAATTGGTGTTCCAGTTTTCTCATGGTACACTCCTCTAAGGTCTAGTTTTATCTAGTCTAATTGGGTTGAGTTTTATCTCATTATTTCAATCGGTGTTCCAAGTTTGTCCTAATCCATTTTTCTAAAATTCTAGTTTTATCTAGTCTTCTTGGGTTGAGTTTTGTCTCATTTTTGAAAAATGGGTTCCAGTTTTATTCTGGCACATTTTTCTTAAATCTAGTATTATCTAATTTTTCTTGGGTTGAATTTTATCTCATTGTTACAATCCGTGATCCAGTTTTGTCTTGGTACATCCTTCTAGAGTCTAGCATCCACTAGTTCTCTTGGTGTAGGTCCAATCTTTACTTGGCTTACTATTTGAGTTCAGTCTCTTTTGGATCATCTTTCATATCCATTTTTTTTACTTGGTATATATCTTACATCCAGTTTTATCTGAAACTCTTTGGAAATATTTAGTATTCACTAGTCTCCCCTTTGTTCACATTGTTTACTTGGTGTCATCCTTGCAAAATACAGCTACCAGTGTTTACGCGCTTCTATTTTGATCAGAGAATAAATATTTGGGGTCTTTTAGTACTCAATCCACTTCCACCTTTAACGTTCGAAAGCTCTCTCTCTTTCTCACTTATCAAGTTTAAGATGATTGAATAGGGGCAGTTGTTGCACCCCAAAATTTGCTCTCTTCATTTTACTCTATTTGGCTTATATTTCATTATCATGTGCATGCATATCATTGGTTCTATGGTTATGGGATCAAGGTGTTTCCTTCAAACGCTCTCCAGGATATTTATCAGTGAGCAGTCTGATTACCTTCATGCTAAGTTCTCGTGTTCTCGGGCATGCCTTGAACTGCAGAAAAAATTGAGTGTTTCGATGAATTCGGGACAGTGTAAACCAGAAACAATGTTTTTGCTGGTTTAAGCTCAGCAACTTGCATCTTGTAATCCAAATATTGTTTCAATTTAATTCCTATGTCATTGGAATCATTTCTATATTCCCCTCATTTCATATGTTCAAGCCAGAGGCCAATTATGTGCAGAAATTCTCAAAATAGTTTGATTTCCCTGAAGCGATACTTGAATTTAATGACTTGTTATCTGTTTCCCGAGCGTTTGGAAAGTTGTAACTTTTACCCGACTCAATATTTTCAGTTGATTCTTCGAGCATTGAGACTGTCATGATTTTCTTATCATTTCTCATGTTCAGATCGAAGGTTAATTTTGTGAGGAAAACCTCCGAGAATTTTAGTTCTTTGAAGATAGTGTACTGAATTTATTGGTTTGTCCATCGTACGTGAACACTAAAAAATTCATAAATTCTAATTGGAGTATTTTGGAGAGATTATTGAGGTGTTGGAACCGTCTTGTTATCTCCGTCAACTTTCGTGTTCGGCTCGAAAACCAGTTCTTTAAGGAATATTTCCAAACGTGCAAATACTTTAAAGAGAAACAGTGGGAAAACAATGAAAATGTTGTGCTGGACCGTAATTTCGCGGGCATTCCAAAATTCATAACTTCTGACTAGAGTACCATATTCGAGGGGTTCTTGTGGCCAAAATTCAGTCTTGATGCCATCTTCATTTCATATGTTCGAGTCGAGGATCAATTCATTAAGGAAAGCCCCGGGAATTATGGATTACTAGAGAAATAATTGTGCTAAACTGGATTTCTGTTACACCATTTTTCGATATTGTAAAATTCGTATCTTCTTTGATTTTTATCACATCACAATGGTTCTTTAGGAATAATTTCAAAAAAAATTATTAGCTTCAAATTTGTTTCATACCCCTAGTTTGGATTTGGATCAGAGGATTTTCGTTCACGGCATTCTTTCAGAACTGAACGGTAAAAAATTTGGAAAAACGAAATAAGTTTGTTTGAGACAGTGTCACTGCACCTTCAGAAATTCATAAATTTCTCATTGTTTTTCTGATTGAGCCCGTTCTTTCGGCATCGTGTCACAAATTTTATAATCTTCAATTTTCGTGTTGAGCTCGAGCCGCGAGGCCGCAGTCATTTCTCGCTCCGCTTAGCACTGATTTCTCCGTGCAAATCCTGCCTTCGTGTTTCGTTTGCATGAGTTTTTTCAATCATCATCGTCATCAAACTCCTCTTCAATTCTTGGTAAGTTCTCTTGCTTAATTACTTTTTTTTACATAATCATTTTTTGTGAATAAGTGCTTTTGTATGAGTTCTTGAATTGAATATTAATTTGAGAAATTAATTGAGGAATTGAATTAGTGTTGTGGCTTAATTGTTGATTATGAATTGAATTTAGATAACTTTATTGAAATCCGAAATTGCATAGTTGGAATAAGCACTTATTTGGTTAAGCGGTTTTCATGAAAAGTGTTTATTCAAGTTTTAAAGTGTTAAAGTTGTTGTGGCTTAATTGTTGATTCTTGAAATCACATACATTTGACATAATCTCTATTCTTTGATTGTTGAAATCATTTCAAGTTTTATGAAGATTATGTGTTTGTGAAAATTCCAAAGATAGAGAAATATTGGAAAATGTTGTGCTAGACTTACAAAATTCAAGTGTTAATTGAATATTCTTGACTTGTCAATTACGAAAAGAGTTGGAGTTGGTTGAGTTCATGAGGTTATGTTGAATTTTGAAAATTTATTTTGTTTTAGAAGTGATGTTCACATAATCTCATGAGTTGAATTTTCACTATAAATTGAATTGAAGAATAAGCCAAAAAATGTTTGAGTTTAATTGTTTGAAAATGCTTATTTCTTTAATTCAATTAATGAAGTTTTTGGTGAGGTTTTTATGTTGCTATATTCTTCAAACTCAGCCAATACAAATTTCAATATCAATACTTATGATAATTAAAGATAAGATTATGTGTTGATATCAAGTCTTGTTATGCATCAAAAGTGTGAAATTAACATATGAGCTTTTGGCTTTTTCCAAGTTTGGAAGTGACACTTTTATGTCAATTTCGCTGATACACTTCCCTTTATCAATTCCAACTTAATTGTTTGTGCTAATATCTACCTTGAGAATATTAAAACCATGATTTTCAAGTCACTTTTGGTGGATATTAATATAAATAAGGTGCATCCCGATTTTGCTAATTTGCATATGAAGTACCATTTCCTTTTTGAATCTTGATCAATGCTTTTAGGTGTGACATTTATACGGCGTCTAGGCTAAGTTTTCCCGTTTTCAGACCAAATTTCCATCCGGTTTAGAAGATACCATGTTGTTGTCCCGTGCATAAAAACACATCAAAAGTATCACTTCTTCTTAGAATTAATTCATGATACCTACTTTTTTAAATCTGTTGGCAAGTTTAGATGCAACTGTGCGATTTTTGTTCAATTCCGTGACGATGATTTTCACGCTTAATTTTTGAAAATAATGTTTTTTAGCCACAAATCATTTGAATTTTGAGTTTTTTTCTTTTATTTGATGCATGTCCATGCTTTACTATTTGTTTGTTAATAATTGTGATCAAGTTTGCTCGTTTCCGTTGCATTTTTCATTTTGATTTTTATTTTAACCGTGTGGCTATCCGATTTTCTTTCTTGCACTTCCAATGTGCTTTTGTTTATCATTTTATTATGATTTAACTTTGCTTTGAATTGTGGTAGTATTGTTTTCTTCCAACAACATTTACTTGTTATTTCTAACACTTTTGTTCACTTGTGTAAGGTATTTTGAGATAGTTTTCGATCATGTAATTATTGCTTGGTTATGTGATCGAAAAACATGCTTATGCCGCTAATTTTTGGTGCACGCTTACATCTGATAAGCATGATGC
The DNA here is from genome assembly GCA_948472305.1 of Vicia faba. Taxonomy (NCBI): domain Eukaryota; kingdom Viridiplantae; phylum Streptophyta; class Magnoliopsida; order Fabales; family Fabaceae; genus Vicia; species Vicia faba. The sequence continues at coordinate 1,233,582,327 of OX451736.1, forward strand.
ATTCTTATTTCTTTGAGATTGTATTTCATATGGCTTGCATAAATTATGTTTTATGCAGGTACTCTGTTTTGTTATACGGATGTGTTTGATACACATTCCACATTGTTGCAATATTGCTTGCATAAATTGTGTTTTGTGCATGTACTTTCTTTGTTATAAGGATGTGTTTGATACACCTTCCACATTGTTGCGATATTTCTTGCATGGATTGTGTTTTGTGTAGGTACTCTGTTATTATCGCTTTCCTTTATTTTGTTGATCGATGTGTCACTCAATTAGAATTGAGAGTAACGACTTCGATCCTTTGCATGCTCCCTTAGGATTTTATCATCTTTCTTTGTTTCTGATCATTGATGTCACTCGATTAAAATCGAAATAACTACTTCGATCCCTTTGCATGTTCTTGTAGGATTCACTTGTTTCTTTCCCAATGCAAGTTTTGTCTGGTCACTTGTTTGAGTTTCATCTCTTTTCATCATGTGAGCTTGTCTTGTTAGGTGATGTTTGTTAACATGTAATTCATTAATGATAGTTTATGGTGTCCTAAACCATGTTTAGACTTAGGTGTCAGCCTATTGATGTCTACTTATTTGCATGTTTTGTCATGTATTGAAGTTTTGTCTTTTAAATGCACACTTGCACTTCTACTTGCCTAATTAGGTAATAGTTCATTCTTCTTAACATTTGTTGTCATGCTTAGGATAGTCTAAGGGGTTTAAAATGTTAGATTCATAACTTAGATGATATATTGATATGCTTTTATGTCATGCCTCTTGATCATTTATCTTTTCTTTCACGCTTCTTCTTCACTTCTTTAAGTTTGTTTGTGAAATTTCCATCTCTTTTGTATTTTATCATCTCATTTTTTACTTGATATTTTATCATCTCATTTCTTATTTGATGTTTTATTATCCATATTTGATGTTTTAACATCTCTTCATGATGTTTTGTCATCTCTTACATGATGTTTTGTCATCCATACAAGATGTTTTATCATCTATAATTTAATGTTTTGTCATCTCTTACATGATATTTTTTCATCCATGCTTGATGTTTAATCATCCAATTTTTTGATGTTTTGTCATCCATACTTGATGTTTTATCATCCCATTTCTTGATATTTTTTCATTCAATTTTTTTATGTTTTAGTCATCCCATTTGTTGATGTTTTATCATCTATGATTGATGTTTTGTCATCTCCCTCTTTATGTGATGTTTTTATCCTCTCACTTCACACTTGATGTTTTGTCATCTTAATTCATGTATGCTTGATGTTTTACCATATTTATGTGATGCTTTACCATCTCTTCTATTATGTGTTTTATCACATGGTTTTATGTGCTTAATGACCTATAATCTCTTACTTGATGTATTACTATCTTTGACCTACTTGATGTATTGTCATATTTGTGTGATGTTTTATTGTATTCCCTCTTGTTTTATGTATTATCATCTTTGTGATGTATCGTTATCTTTGTGATGTATTATCATCTATGTGATGTATTGCCATTGATGTGATGTATTTCCATCTTTGTGAGGACTGTCATATTTGTGATGTATTATCATCTTCGTAATGTATTGTCATCTTTGTAATGTGTTATCATTTCGTCCTTATATCTTGATGTTTTTCCATCTTTGTATGATGTTTTATCATCTCTCTCCTATATTTGCTTGCTTCTCTGTTTGTATGCTCCCCATAGGATCTTTAGTTTACTCCTGTCTAAGTTTGAACTAAATAGACCTTAGGTTTGCTACCATGCATGACATCATTAGTCAGATACTTACCTCATATCCCAACTATAGGATCAACATTGCATGATAACTTTAGGACTATTTTTCTAGTCTCCCTTATATTTGTGCATCTCATTAAGAGTAAACCTTCTTTTTCTTTTCAAACTCTCAAAACACTTAATAACAATTGATGAGAATTACACTCTTTACTAAGTATGGGAAATGATAAACGGGTTTCTTCTCGATCTTATCATTCTTTTGTGATTATTCTTTGGTGTGATTCAAATCTCAAATCCTTTTTCAAGGTAAAAAATACAAACCAATGCAAATATTTTTGTCTACAGACTTTTTCTTTTAAAACCTTTTCAAAAAGGACATGCTTCGCTAGAATTGTTCATAAAAACATTGCAACCAATAAATTTTTTTGAGCCAAACTACGATGCTCTGATTCCTTAAAAGGTATACGTAGGCATCTGGTCGTGGGAATCAGCCGAGCGACACTTTGTAATCATTTCCTTCTTTTTCGCGTGTTTTCTTTCACATGCATTCCCTCTTTGCATATTTATTTTTAGCTTGAAAGCTTTAGACATATATTAGACACACCATTATATTAGAACAAACTTGAGTGGATCCTATGGAGTACCACAAACATGAGGGGTGCTAATACCTTCCCCTTGTGTAACCAACTTCCTTACCCTTTTTCTCTTGGTTGTGACACCAGGCTCCTTTCCGTCCCTCAGGTTTGATTAGTGTTTCCCTTCTCTATCTTGGGATAAATAACATTGATGGAGACTCTTCTGGTCCTTTTCTCCCCCATGTCGTGCTTCGATGAAAATCCCAGACGCGATAACTCACCATAGAATGTGTGGCCCTTGCCACAACTCAATTATATGAGCCATGTATTCCTTCTCCATGTTAGTGTTTTAAAGCCTAGTCCCATGATATTTCTATGCAAGCTTAGTATTTTACCTTAAAATTTTCCCTCGCATTTTTCTTCAAGGCATTCTTCCAAGGCTTCTCATACACTCAGGACACTCGAGGGTTGACTAGTCAAGATGCTCCTCCTAAGCCGAAAGCCTACAACTAGGGTTTGGAATTTATCAAGGAAATTTGGTTTGTAAAAGTCTCAAGTCGCTTCCATGGTTCTTCATAGGTCCTCAACAAGGTTCATGTAAATTTTCAAGCCCTACATCACAAGTTTGCCCATGTCAATGGCTCAGATGATTGAAAATCAAATGTATTGGTCAAAAAGTCAAATGTAGTCAACATGCAGTCAAACTTCAAGGTCTTTGGTGATATTAATGATTTTATCAAGGGTTGATCATGATTACTCAAAGAAAGCCCTCAAATCATCAAAAGCCAAAAATCGCCAAATTAGGGTTTCCGTAGGAGAAGTCAACTGAACTTTGACCAGGCATAACTTTCACATGCTTCATCAAATATTTCCCAACCAAAGACCATTTTTAAGGAAATTCAATTCTCTAAAACTTTTTTTTATTCTTAAGTCCAAAAAATGCTTCATTTGGAAGATATGATCTCATATATTATAGGTCATTTTCGAAAGTTAACAAAAGACACTTTTTATCATGGCAACTTACATCAAGATAATTTCTTGAAAAGCAAAAATGATCAACATAGAGATTGTAGAGGTCATATTGGGCTTTCTAAAAAGTCCAAGATCATTTTCAAACGATGAAAATTTAGCAAGTTATGAGTTGAACAAGTTGGTAAATTTTGAAGAAATTCACGAAGTACAAATTGAGCAAAATTGCATTTTTGAACCTATGAGACTAGTTTTTGATGTTCAAACATGTCCATAACATCTTAAAGGATCTGTAAGTGCATTTTTGCATGACCTTGATTTTTGTTTTTTTATTTTATATTTATCTTGATTTTATTTAATTTAAACTCAAATAAATTAAATAAAAACACAATAAAACATGGGATAATGCATTTGGGCTTAACTTGACCCATCACAGAGCCTAATATTTAATGAAAAACCCAACAAAAATTGTCTAGGTTCATGCAAAAATGGAATTGGCAAGAACCATTCAAATATGACCAACTTTCAATATGTTGTATTTTTTGTTTCATGACCTTGAAAGCTTGATTCCTTACCATATTGGTCTGCTCTTCTCCCTTCCCTCTATATAAAACACTACATGGAAAGTCAAAAAGGACACAAAAATTATTTCATAACAAAGCTCTCTCAAATTCTAAAAAAAAATTCTAAAGTTGCAAAACTCATAAACCTGAGTTTCAGCTTCTCCCATTCAAAACCAACGACTCCTTCATCCTTCTGAGATCTACAGGAGGCGACTCATATCATTATCCAACCCCCACATGTCTCAGATCATCCTTATAATCATCCCATAATGTTTTGGTGAAATTTTGATTCCAAACTCTCTTATCATGTAACTTAAACCAATTTTATGCATTCATTCTTGTTATTATTTATATTGTGAGCAAATCTGACATTTTACATGTAAGTATGAAGGAAAAAATAACATGATGCCATGGTTAGAGCGTGGAATGTAGGAAGCTTCAGATTTCGTGATTCAGGAGTTCTTAACCTAAACTAATGGCACCATTGAGATCGCAGGATCCAATATACTAGATCTAGAGTTTTGCTTTTTTTTGTTTGATTGATTTTGTAGGTTTTAAAGAAAAACCCCCATCAGAGATGATGGTGTTTTCCATCCTCCATGGGGGTTCGAAAAACGCAGAGGAGGTCAACACAGGCGTGGCCGAATGAAATGTCATGACAGGCCCATTGTTTCTTTTTATTATTTTTTGTTTAATTAAATTTTATTTTTTTAATTAATTAATTAATTTTAATCATAAAAATAAAAAATCACAAAAATATTAGAATTAGGTTTTTTAATTAAATTAATTTTGATTTAATTATTTAATCACTTTCTTTTAAAATAATTAATAAATTAGAATTAGATTTCTATTAATTTAATTATTATTTTTTCCTAAACAAAAACAACAAAAATATTTCTTTTCATCACTTAGATTATTTTTAGGTTTTACATCTTTCCCCTCTTATTTTCTTCGCGCATTCATCTATTTTTATTCACATTATTTTCATAAATTATGTAATTGTCCAAAGGTTGTAATAGCTTAATTTAGGACCCTTTAAATTTTTCATTCCCCATTTTTGGTTTATAATTTCCCCCACCCCGAAGCTTTGTAAGAGCGTAGATTCAATTTTCTGCACTTTATTTTCTGTACTTATATACAATTAACTGCTAGATGTATGCCAATAGGCTTGTGTGGAAAGACTTAAAAACAAACGTTAGCAAACCTAACACTCAAGATAAACATAACTGAAATACAACACACTCGCACACGCGCACATCTAAGGTACCTCCACTTGTTGCCTTCGGAAAAACAGTCATGTCCCTCGAACGTGGGACACTTTAGAAAAGTCCCTCGATACAAAGATCATAGTCCCTCGATGACCATTCGATGTTTCCTTTCGGTAAATGATCTAGTCCCTTATGATAAATTGCTAAAGAATCCTACAAGTTGCCTTTATGACTGATTGATGACTTGCGCTTGTCCCTCAAATATTCAATGATAGGGCCACCTACCGACTAATGGTAGGATAACACTGTCTAAAGGAAAAGAGGAAAAGAAAAAATACCATTCGAGTAGCCAGACATCTCATAGTTGCTTGCTCATAAAAGCAAACAAAAAAATCTTTCACATATACACAAATTCTTCTCAGAAATATTTTCAAAGACAAAACACTTTGTATACGTTCTCTCTGAAACGAGAAACATTATAAAGTTCTCCGCACTAAGGCGTTTTTTCAAAAATATTTTCAAACACATTTACACACAAAAAGCATATTCAAATGTGAGCTAGAAACTAAGAGCCCATAAATAACTACGGATGGAAAGGATGCTAACACCTTCCCTTTCCATAATCTACCCCCCGAATTAAAAATCTTTAAAAAGGTCTTTCCTGTTTGTTTCACCCTTTCCTTTGTTGGATAAAAGAAAAGTCAATGGCGACTCTTGCTAACCGCAACATTTGCGATAAAATGAAAAACCAGTAAAGTCAGTTCTCCCACCGTATGACAGAACTAGCAACTCTGTCGGGGATCTACTAAAAGTGGGGTTACCTTAGAGATAGTTTACATTTAAATGTTTTACCTATTTGACCTGCTTGCTTTACATTTTGGGTTATGTTTGGGTATTCTTGTATAGATCCTATACCCAGATTTAGGGCCTATTAGGTAAGTAGCAATAGATCGTGGGGACTATGTGGCGTAATACCAACATGGTTTAAGCAATGGCTATGTTAGTGTGAGACATTTGTTGGTACCAGTGTCCCTTGAGTCAAGTCAAGGAGAATACGGGGCCGCTGTGTTGTATCATAAAGCACTAATTGACCGTAGAACCTTAGTTGAACAACTTGGCCATTAGAAAGTAGTGAGATAGCCGACTTTGGTGCAAGACTAAAGTTGGTTGATACTCGATACTACACTCATTGAGATCACGCTGTCGAGATATTCAATCGCTAATAAAGAAGCTTGTGCTGAAATAATTCCCGAGAGAAAGATCGGTGATATTGATACTTCTAGAACCCGATTACTTCTTTTAGGACAGGTTGAACCAACTAAACTTCAAGAGGGTATTTACCTATAAACTACATGCAAGCTTAAACCTAAGGCTACTTCTGTGACTTGTTTTCTTTCATTATCTAACAACTTGAACTCCTTGCAGGGCTTATTTGTTTTCATTATCTAAAGATGTGAGTTTCTTACGAGACTTGTTTGTATTTATTATCCAATAACCTGGATTTCCTGCAAGACTTACTTGTCTTCTTCACCTTACACGTTTGCTTGGTGCATAGCATACACATCATGACATCATGCTATAGCATTTTTATTAAACATTTCAAGGATCTCAAAGGGCCTGTGATGCAGATTATGATGAACCACACGTCTAGCAAGGGGCAAGAGGATTTATTTTCCTCTAGCCAATGCCATCAAAGCATGATGTCTTGAGTCAGAGGCTATGTCCCACTCGACATGGTGATCTTGATTCTCGTAGAAGGACATTCAATAAGACGAAGCTCATCAATCAAAGCTGCAATCAAAATTCAAACATTTTCTTATGTTTACCCCGCGAGATCCTTGAAAACATTGCATACATGTCATTACATAACAGGTATTCTCAAGACAGGTTTTTCGTTTTCTCGTTGTTTATTTCAGCAAGGAAGATGGATCTCAAACGGAATGACAGAGACTTCCAAACTCAAGATGCTCAATTCAGGGAAATGCTCCTGAATCTATCCAAGGGGAAAGAATAATTGAAAGCACTCCTCGCTGGGAACTTGACCAAGAACAATCTTGACGACAACAAGGATGATAAATTGGAACAATTGCAAGCTACGATGACAACAATGAGAATCTAGATGATGGGACAGATGGCTCTTATCCAAAACTTAGCTCGGGGACAAGAAGAGTTGAGAACTCTTGTCAGCAAACTTCATCAAGACAAATACAACCATATGGGACGAATGGCTGGAATTGGGGATCAAATCATTAATCAACATCCGATGGCACAGGAAGTTGGCTTGGTTAAAAGTAGGTCTTCCCAAATTGCTATTACATCGCAAGTCCAACAACGACCTCGTCAACAACAACAGGGGAATCAATGTAAGTTGCATGCACCCAAAAGACGATTATATGAAATCAACATGTCCTTGACTCAAGTATTGTAAAACATGTTGAGGTTGGAGTTGATTACGTTGAAGGACCCTCCTCAAAATACCAACACCTCCTCTCCTCAGTACAATACGAACGCGAGGTGTACATACCATTCTAGTAGTCCTGGAAATGATATGAATGACTGTTGGGCATTGAAAAACAAGATTCAAGACTTGATCAACGAGGGAGTGCTGGAGTTCACACAAGACGGTTGGACTGGATTATTTTATCATCCCTCAAAGGCACACCATCTAAAGTGACGAGTTCAGACGGAAAGGCTTTTTGTTCATTAGAATTTTCAAATTGTAATTTATTTTGATTGTTCGAACACTTATGTCAAAATTTGTTATTTCATTAATGTATTGCAGATGTTTGTCTTGATTTAATCTATTCGTTTTCACTATACTGACACTATGCTTTTAATTCCTTTTTGTGATTATTCAACTCTCATTAAAAGCTATAAGCCTTTAGAGGGAGGATGACGATAACAATTCCATAATCTCATATAGTATGCTTTTGAACAGACCTTGCTGACGATGTACAAACATTGTTTCAAATCCTAGACAGTGGAGTTATAAGTAAGTTAATCCCTAGACCACCCCTTTGAGCCTAAGAAATAGGAGTTTTCTTTTTCACACAAATTGAAACCTTTAATAATAACTTGGGATAGGGTAGTTTCTCAGTTAATTCAATGGTGAATTAAATCGTAAGCTTCCCCTTTGTACATGACGAGTAGTGTTGGAGGTATCCTTCCAAAATAAAAGATGGTGATGGTTCCGCATAATTATTAAAATAGGCAGACATTATATCTCAAAAGAAAAGCCCGCTAAGTCAAAACTTATGAAGGAGACTTAAGGAAAAAACTCGGGCATCCCGCTGACTGTAATCAAAAAAGAAATAATTCAGGAAAATGGTAGGGATAATAAAATAAAAAAAAGAGGTCACTACAAATCCTCAATAAAAATAAAAGGTTACAAAAATGACTGCCTTCTCAAATAAACTTTCAGTATCCGAACCATCACCGAAATATCAAGGCAAAGATTCCAGACTCAATTGGGATCTAAACGCATAATTAACTGAGTATAAGAATGAGGGCCATCATGAAGAACGGGTTGGGTACAAAAAAAGTTTGAGCCTTTATCCTTTTTTTCTTAAACTGTGAACCATGCCACGTTACAGCCCTTAAAAGTCCTAATTGAAGCATGGGTTAGTTCGAAAGCATACTGTTACAAAAAGTATCCTAACTCCTATAAGGTTTACTATAAATCCTGAGTTGAATTCATATTCTTAAAAAAAATCTATTTGTTTACTAAAAATGCATTTTTAAAACTTCAAGACAGACATAAGTTTTTCATTTTTAAATGACATTGTTTGCATATGACTAATTGTTCGACAGTAGAGAAATTTGCACAACGAATATTCAATGAACGAAAATCCTCTCAATAAACAAAATCACCTCATATGGAAAGACATTTCCAATGACAGACCTTTCATAATCAAGGGGCATGGCATGGTGCCCAACTGATCTGGGGGCAGTCGATTAAAGATTCAAGGAATCTCTCAAAAGTGTCGAATAGTCAGGGACAAATCTCCATCTGAATCACTTGGGGCATTAGACATGAATTCCAGCAAAGGATCACGTACGATTGAGCAAACATTTTTCTGGCAGTGCTACAACACTTACTTCTATGGACAATGACAATTCTATGCACTCGATGAACACAAACATAGTCAGAATATACTACGCATGAAAAAGACCCGCAAGGTGACTGACCTAGGAAAAAATAAGGGCATCTCGGAGAATCAAAAGAGTTAGTGAAAAAATTAGGGATATATAAATAAACTTGTACACCCGGCAAGTTGAAAACCTAAAAAGGTGGCTCGGGAAAAAAAGGGTATCCCGGTGGACTAAAAATCTAAAAGGATAGCCCAGGAAAAAGTTAGGGATTAAAGCGTACGACTATACCCCGTCATCTCATCACCTGTCTATCAGTAGAAGATTTGTTGCCCTGGTCAACATTCACCAAGGACTCTAGAAGTAGAGGTATGTTCAAGTCTCCACGAATACCCATAGATCCACTTCCATGAGATTATCCCTACAGGGTAATCTTCATAAGTTCATACATTCCTTGCAGTTTCCCCAGCAGATCACTCTGGAAGATAAAGAAGTGCGGACTTCATCCCAGTAATATTACCTATCTACCGAATCCCGATCATTACAATTTATGGGAATTCTTCTCCCCAACTGAGTTTTCAAAGTTGTAAAAAGCCTTGCAGATTGCTTCCCTCCAGCAGAGTTCATTTTCCACAACAAGAGTATTTCTCCATCAACATGGTTTATTTCTCCAAATAGTACATCTTCCAGATACAGTTCAGATACGATCCAGATATGAATGTCATTCTGATACTCATTCAGCACATCTTCCAGATATAGTTCAGATATAGTTCAGATATGGATATCATTCTGATACCCATTCAATACATCCTCAGATACAATCAAGGCATAGATTTATTCTGACACTCCCTATATTGAGTGTGCTTCTACCACAAATCACCGGCTAAATTCCTCTCTCCATTGAAGTCGTCACTATCCTCAGGGAGTTGCTACGGAACCTGAAACCGGACCATATGTTAGTCAACTTTATCCTCCACAGGCGAGTCGGAAGGAATATTCATCTCTTTTATCCCGATTCAGGGTATAAACTACCCAGTAGAGCCATGAGCAACCAACATTCTTAAAATCTTCTCCCTAAGCAGGAATTAACACTCTCTAACAGAGTTTCCTCAAGCAAAAAGCAAGAAATCAATGTTTCCTAGTGGAGTTTCCTCAAAAAAGAAAGCAGGATTCCCCAGTGGAAATAATCCCCAGAAGATCAAAGTTACGCATATTTTTCATCCCAAACAACAATCAGGGATTTATTTTCCCCATACTAAGATGCTGCTCAAATTTGCGAATGCGCTTCAATAACATTTCACATTCACCACCATTTACCAATACCATAGCATATGCATACAAAATGCATATAACACATTCTAATTTATTTTGAGAACGTCATTACACAATGCATTTCATACATCATGAAATTGCATACAACTAACCCTTTATCTTTTCAGGTAAATTCTATAAAAAGACGAATATCATCAACTATCTACATGACTAGACAAATTTCTTCAGAAACTAAATTCTGACAAGTATTTCCCTCAAAGACTTTCCCCAAAAAGTCATTCTAAAAAATATCTCTTCTAGATGAAGTCAGACGTAGACATCTTCTAATGCATCATTCAGACGAAATCAAGCGTGGATTCCTTCTGGTACCATTTGAAGTAGTAGTCGCCATAAATTCCTTCTAGTACCCTTTGAAGTAGTAGTCGCCATAGATTCCTTCTAGTACCTTGTTGAAGTAGTAGTCACCATAGATTCCTTCTGGTACCCTTTGAAGTAGTAGTCGCCATAGATTCCTTCGGGTACCCATTGAAGTAGTAGTCACCATAGATTCCTTCTGATACCCTTTAAAGTAGTAGTCGCCATAGATTCCTTCCAGTACCTTGTTGAAGTAGTAGTCGCAATAGATTCCTTCTGGTACCCGTTGAAGTAGTAGTCGCCATAGATTCCTTCTAGTACCTTTTGAAGTAGTAGTCGCCATAGATTCCTTCTGGTACCCTTTGAAGTATTAGTCGCCATAGATTCCTTCTGGTACAATTTGAAGTAGTAGTCGCCATAGATTCCTTCCAGTACCTTGTGAAGTAGTAGTCACCATAGTTTCATTCTAGTACCCTTTGAAGTAGTAGTCGCCATAGATTCCTTCTGGTACCCTTTGACGTAGTAGTTGCCATAGATTCCTTCTAGTACCTTGTGAAGTAGTAGTCGCCATAGATTCCTTCTAATACCTATGAAGTAGTAGTCGGGCGTAGACTCCTTCCATTATTTATTAAAGTAGTAGTCGGGCGTAGACCCCTTCCAGATACATCTACTAAAGAACAAGTCAAGCATAGACTTATTCTTATATTTCTGTCAACAGTTACTTTGGATGGCATCAATAAGCCCATCTCTGAAGACTCTCCATTAACTTTCGATGGCATCTATAAGCCCGTCTCCAACGACTCTTCATCACCTCCCCTAATGGCATCTATAAGTTCATTCCCAATACAATTAACCAACAACTTTACCATCTTGCACAGGCGAGTGCAAATTTCTGGGCACTTAAGTGTTAAATTATCTTCTACTTTTAAGTCACAAAAGGCAGACATGCCAATCTAACTTTTCAGGTTTAAAAAGATTCAACAGGGGCAGTTGTTGTACCTAAAAGTTTTCCCTCACATTTTTCTTCAAGGAATTCTTCCAAGGCTTCTCAGGCACTCAGGACACTCAAGGGTTGACTAGTCAAGATGCTCCTCCTAAGCCAAAAGCCTACAACTAGGGTTTGGAATTTCTCAAGAAAATTTGGTTTGCAAGAGTCTCAAGTGGCTTCCATGGTTCTTCATGGGTCCTCAACAACGTTCATGTCAAGTTTCAAGCCCTACATCACATGTTTGCTCAGTCAATAGCTCAGATGATTGAAAATCATTATATTGGTAAAAAAGTCAATTGTAGTCAACATACTGTCAAACTTCAATATTTTTGGTGATATTCATCATTTTATCAAGGGTTGATCATGATTCCTCAAGGAAATCCCTCAAATCATCAAAAGCCAAAAATCGCCAAATTAGGGTTTCCTTAGGAGAACTCAATTGAACTTTGACCAGGCATAACTTTCACACACTTCATCAACTTTTTCCCAACCAAAGCCCATTTTGAAGTAAATTCAATTGTCTACAACTTTGTTTTTATTTACAAGTCCAAAAAATGCTTCATTTGGAAGATATGATCTCATACATTATATGTCATTTTTGAAAGTCAACAAAAGACACTTTTTGTCATGGCAACTTACATCAAGATGATTTCTTCAAAAGCCAATATGATAAACATAGATATTGTAGAGGACATCTTGGGCTTTCCAAAAACTCAAGAACATATTCAAAAGATGAAAATTGAGCAAGTTATGAGTTGAACAAGTTGGGGAATTTTGAAGAAATTCATGAAGTACAAATTGAGCAAAATTGCATTTCTGAACCTATGAGCCCAGTTTTTGATGTTCAAACATGTCCATAATATCTTAGAAGACCTCCAAGTCCATTTTTGAATTACCTTTATTTTTATTATTTTATTTTATATTTATCTTGATTTTATTTAATTTAAAATCAAATAAATTAAATAAAAATACAATAAAACATGAGATAATGCATTTGGGCTTAACTTGACCCATCATGGAGCCTAATACTTCGTGCAAAAACCAACAAAAATTGTCTAGGTTTATGCAAAAACGGAATTGGCAAGAATCATTCAAGTATGGCCAACTTTCAATATGTTGAATTTTTTGTCTCATGGCCTTCAAAGCTTGATTCCTTGCCATATTAGTCTGCTCTACTCCCTTCCCTCAATATAAAGCACTACAAGGCAAGCCAAAAAGGACACAAAAATTATTGCATAACAAAGCTCTCTCAAATTCTCAAAAAAAATTCAAAAGTTGCAAAACTCATAAACCTGAGTTTCAGCTTCTCCTATTCAAAACCAGCGACTTCTTCATCCTTCTGAGATCTCCAGGAGGCGATTCATATCATTACCCAACCCCCACGTGTCTCAGATCACCCTTACAACCATCCCATGGTGTTTTGGTAAAATTTTGATTCCAAACTCTCTTATCATGTAACTTAAACCAGTTTTATGCATTCACTCTTGTTATTATTGATTTTGTGAGTAAATCTGACGTTTTACATGTAAGCATGAAGGAATAAATAACATGATGCCATAGCTAGGACGTGGAATGTAGGAAGCTTCAGATTTCGTGATTCAGGAGTTCTTAACTCAAACTAATTTGCACTACTAAGATCGCAGGATCCAATATATTGGATCTAGAGTTTTTTTTTTGTATGATTGATTTTGCAGGTTTTGAAGGAAAACCCCATCGGAGAATATGGTGTTTTCCACCCTCCATGGTGGTTTAAAAAACACAGAGGAGGTCAATGTAGGCGTGGCAGAACAAAATGTCATGACAGGCCCATTGTTTCTTTTTATCATTTTTTGCTTAGTTTACATTTTCTTTTTTTTTAATTAATTAATTTCTTTAAATCATAAAAATCAAAAATCACAAAATATTAGACTTAGGTTTTTTAATTAAATTAATTTTGATTTAATTATTTAATTACTTTATTTTTAAATGACTAATCAATTATAATTAGGTTTCTATTAATTTAATTATTATTTTTTCCGAAACAAAAACAACAAAAATATTTCTTTTCATCACTTAGATTAATTTTAGGTTTTACATCTTTCCCCTCTTCTTTTCTTCGCGCGTTCATCTAATTTTATTCGCATTATTTTCATAAATTATGTAATAGTTTAATTTAGGACCCTTTACATTTTTCTTTCCCCATTTTTGGTTTTTAATTTCCCCCACCCCGAAGCTTTGTAATAGCGTAGATTCAATTTTACGCACTTTATTTTCTGTACTTATATACAATTAACTGCTAGATGTATGCTAATAGGATTGTATGGAAAGACTTAAAAACAAATGTTAGGAAACCTAACACTCAAGATAAACATAACTGAAATACAACACACTCGCACACGTGCACCTCTAAGGTACCTCCACTTGTTGCCTTCGGAAAAATAGTCATGTCCCTCAAACGTGGGACACTTTAACAAAGTCCCTCGATACAAATATCATAACCCCTCGATGACCCTTCGATGTTTCCTTTCGGTAAATGATCTAGTCCCTTACGATAAATTGCTAAAGCATCCTACAAGTTGCCTTTATGACTGCACGATGACCCGTGCTTGTCCCTCAAACATCCAATGATATGGCTACCTACCGACTAATAGTAGGATAACACTGTCTAAAGAAAAAGAGGTAAAGAACAAAGACCATTCGAGTAGGTAGATAACTCGTAGTTTCTTGCTAAAAAAAACAAACAAAAAAATCTTTCACACATACACAGACTCTTCTCAAAAATATTTTCAAAGACAAAACACTTTGTATACGTTCTCTCCGAAACGAGAAACATTACAAAGTTCTCCGCACTAAGGCATATTTTCAAAAATATTTTCAAACACATTTACACCAAAAATAATTTTTAAATGTGAGCTATCAACTAAGAGACCGTAGATAACTATAGATAGAAAGGGTGCTAACACCATCCCTTTCCATAATCTACCCCTGAACTCAAAATCTTTAAAAAGGTCTTTCCTATTATTTTCATCCTTTCCTTTGTTAGATAAAAGAAAAGTCGGTGGCGACTCTTGTTAATTGCAACATTTGCGATAAAACACAAAACCAGTAAAGTCAATTCTACCACTGTATTACACTTAGTCTCCCAAAAAACTCTCCCATGTTACCACTAGTTCCCGATTTTTCTCCATAGAATTTACAATAATTTAGGAGAGAGATTATAAAAGGAGCAGTTATTCATAGTTTCAAGGGGGCACCATTTTTTTCATTCTGAAGCAGAGTATTATTTTTTGTTAGATTTTTAGGTAGCAAAACTCACCATCAAAAGTGATAGCCTTCCACATCAGGGGACTATCACAACTCTAGTATTAGGTTTATTTTTAGTTTCCATTCAATACTTTTGGTTTATCAAATCCTACCGACATTTTCAGAGGACCGTTATTTTCAATTCCTGCATTCACGTTCTATTGTAGTCGAAGAATTTCCAATTATTCAATTCAGTTTTTAATTTCCAGGTTTTAGTTTAATATTAATTACCTTTGTTCTTAGAAATCATGTTTAGCTTTATGTTTAACTATTATTATAGCATATT
Organism: Vicia faba; assembly: GCA_948472305.1. NCBI lineage: Eukaryota > Viridiplantae > Streptophyta > Magnoliopsida > Fabales > Fabaceae > Vicia > Vicia faba. The sequence goes on from OX451736.1 coordinate 1,233,597,643, forward strand.
TGTATTCGAAACTATGTCCGGCTAATTCCCTTGATATCGGTATGTAAAAGTAGTCTCAAGGACAGGGTTCAACAATTTATTGGCGTGAATATTTACAAACTATTTTTATGGTCTAGTTTCTATTTCTAATTAAAACAGTTTTGTACGGGAGTAAAAACTAAACGAAGGTTACTGTTAATAAAGTGAGAGTTGAAGAATTGAAAAACACAAGAAGGGGGGGAGTTGAATTGAAATCTTAAAATTCAATGGAAAGAATGCATTAATTTTTATCCTGGTTCGTTTGAACTCAAACTACTCCAGTCCACCCGTCAAGGTGATTTCGCCTCTCTCCAACGAGGTCTTAATCAACTAACCAATCTTGATTACAAATATAATTTGACTACTGCCAAAGTCTACTTGAGTATAACCATAACCCGATTTTTCACAAGCAAATGCACTAAATAATATAATAGTAAGACAGTGTACAATATTGTTTTCTTACAAAATAGTATCATAGTATTGTGATGTTTTACATAGTTGAAAGTATTGTATGTACGAGGATTAGAAAAGATTGCAGTGTTGTTGAGTATTGTGAAAATCGTAAACGATTTATCCTAAATTCTTGTTTAAATAGGCGCAACATGGATGATCATTTGGAAACTTGATTAATGACAGTTAAGGTGCTTTCCAAAAATAAAGATCCTTGTTCCCTTCTAGCTGTTACTCTTGAAATGGAAATATTTGATTTGTAACGCTTTATAACATTGAGGTATACGTTGCTGCTTTCTTCAGAACTTTTGAAGGTCAGAGCCATAAGATCCTATTTGCAACATTAAACTTACTTTCCTAGAGTTGTGTAAACAGAGTTAAAACATCTTTCTTTTAGTGCAACTTCTGATCTACTTTCATCAGAGCTTTTTGAGAATTGTCTACATTCACAGCAGGAACAGCCTTGTAGCTTATCTTCTGACCCTCTTCCATCAAAACTTCTCTACAAAACAGAATATCATTTTAGAGTGCATAATTGTTCTTTGTGTTTGTTATCATCAAAACTCTTACTAGGGTTGTAGAATCAAACTATGTTCTAACAATCTCCCCCTTTTTGATGATGATAAAAACTAGGATATTTCAATCAAAATAAACAGAACATAAAGCATTATAGGGTCTCCCCCTGAGCTGAGTACTCAGATATAGATGAATTACTTCCCTAAAGTTCATTCTAATCAGAGCTTTGATGCATCTACTTCTGTCTTTATCAGAGTTTTGTTCCTATTTTTCTTACAGAAAAAGAAATGAGAAGTTATGATATTTAAAATGTTTGAGACTGTGTTTCGATATACTGTTATTAGAAATATCTTACGTTCTCCCCCTTTTTGTCAAGAATCAAAAAGAAATATAAACATTAATATTCAGAGTCAAAAGATGAGTTATATTAAACTTGATTGCAATAACATGTTCAGAGGCAAACAAAACAAGAAAATGAATAAAGTAAAGAAAACAAGTTTTAAAAACTAAGATTCAGGTGGGGGAAGTCGTGTGAACAACGCTTCCAGCAATCTCTTAATCTGAGTGTTTGATTCCTCTTGTTTTCCCATCATTCCTTTGATTTCTTTGCATGTGTCATCTTGCTTGTCTAATCTCTCCTTGATCACAACATTTTCTTTCTTCAACTCTTCTAGAGTTTGCATAACCAGAGATGAAGAAGGTATATCCATGGAAGGTGCAAGCTTCTCAGAACAATCTGTAGCAGTTTCTAATGCAATGGCTTCTTCAGTTTCTTTACCTTTGTCTGGAACAATAACTAGAGGAAGCTTATCAGAGCATGGTTCATCAACTTTTGAAGGTTGTAGCCAAAAGATCCTGTTTGCAGCGTTAGACTTACTTTCCCAGAGTTGTGTAATAAGAATTAAAACATCTTTCTTTTAGCACAACTTCTGATCTTGTTTCATCACAGCTTTTTGAGAATTGTCTACATTCACAGCAGGAACAACCTTGTAGCTTATCTTTTGATCTTCTTCCATCAGAACTTCTCTACAAAACATAATATAATTTTATAGTGCATAATTGTTCTTTGTGTTTGTTATTATCAAAACACTTACTAGGGTTGTAGAATCAAACTATGTTCTAACAAGAGTTTGAGATTTTAACCAGATAGTAGAAACTAGACATTAATTCTAAACACATCAAAAGCACTTTAGAATTAATTAGATTTTATTGTTTTTCAAAAGGTACTTTTAAATTCCAAATGAGACAACGAGAGAAAAGCATTTTGGTTTAGAAGTATAGTTAGAGTCAATAACATGAGAGTGTGAGATAAAGGCTTTTATGTCAGTATTTTCTACTGAGAAGTATTTTCACTTTTAAAACCACGCCAATGATTTATTGAACCCCTGAAGGTTGAAAAATTGCATACCGGTTTCCAGTTATTGAATATTTTTATTAAATCTGAATTTAATTCCTGTTTTCCTCAAAACGCAAGATTAATCATTAGCCTTAGATTTACATAGTAACATTAGATATCATTAGTTTGACTATCAGTCCCTGTGGGTTCAATATCTTTTAAAACTACGTGATTAGATTGTGCACTTGCAGTCAGTAAACCCAATAGAATCTTAAAGTCGCGATCAAGTTTTTGGCGTAGTTGTTGAGGACAAATTTTAGTCAATATCGTGATTCCATTGTTATGTAGTATCGACTAAGGCAAAAATATTTTACCTTTAATCTGTTGATTGTATGCCAAGCACTCGCTCTCAAGGCGAATAATTAGAGCAACTAATCGACGGGATCGAGCATTTTGTTAGTATAATATGCCGAATCAGAGAATACCAAATTAAGTACAATCTTCCCGAATTCAATCTTCCCAATTTTTCTCTTCCTGAACTAGAATCAAGAATGGATGAAGGACCCCAAAATTGTCCTCTCAAGGATTATACTGTCCCATCACAGGAAGAACCTCACAACAACATTGCCTCCCCCTCTATCACCCGAAATGATTTCAAGTTGAAACCTTCATTGCTATAAGATGTCCAACTAAATCAGTTTTCAGGAAGTCCTACAGACGACCCGAACCTACATTTATTGGTGTTTGTGCAGTACGCAGACACAGTGAAAGCAAATGGTGTCAGCCCCGAAGCAATAAGACTATATCTTTTCCCTTTCTCATGAAGAGATAGAGATAGAACTTGGCTCCAGTCTCTACCATCCAACTCTGTTACCACATGGGACGAGTTGAAGAAAGTTTTCCTAGCATAATATTTCCGCCAAGTAAGATGGCTATGCTGAGAGCCAATTTCAATGGCTTTAAACAAAAGGAAAGTGAATTTATTTTCGAAGCATGGGAAAGATGCAAAGACATGTTACGACTTTGTCCACATCACAGTCTTGAAGAATGGTTGATCATCCACACCTTTTACAATGGTCTCTTATATCACACAAGATTGACAATAGACGCTTCAGTTGGCAACACATTAATGGATATACCTTACCATTATGCCTATCATCTTATCGAAAGTATGGCTCAAAATCATTACCAATGGGGAAGCGATAGAACCACTGTGGAGAAACCTCAAACAAAAGGTGATATGTACGAAGTTAGTATCTTAGACAAAGTTAACACCAAGGTAGAGGCCCTTACATAAAAGATAGAAAGCTTGACCACAACTCCCGCAGCCATCGTGGCTGCAGTAGCCCCAACCTACAATTTATGTGGACTTCACGCACATGCTGCACCCGAATGTCCACTTTTGACAGGAGTATCAGTTGATCAAGTAAATTATGCTCAAGGGAACCCTTATGGTAATACCTATAACCCTGCCTAGAAGAACCATCCAAACTTTTCATACAAAAATAACAATGAATTATATGCACCTGGCTAAGCTCCTGCTACACCTCCAGGATATCAGAAAGCCACCCCAAATCGTTCCAAATGTTCCTAGAAGATCCAACATAAAAATTATGATAGAAAACTTCATAGCCACTCAAGCTCAAACAAACAAAGATTTTATAAATCAGAACATACACACTAGCGAACAACTCAAGCAACTATCAGATAAGGTTGATGCTCTAGCCACTCATAACAAAATGCTAGAAACACAAATCTCTCAAGTGGCTCAACAGCAAGCAGCTACCGCTGCTCCAGCTGGCACTTTTGCTGAATAACCCCAACTGAATCCAAAAGGTCATGCTAATGGTATATTACTTCCGCGGGACGGAATTAGATGGACCAATTGATCCAAGAGCAAAAAATCCAGCCATATATCAGAATCTTGGAAAAGAGACTAAAAAGGAAGACGAACCCAAAGAGAATGAGAAGATAGATAATGGCGAAGAGGCTGAAGAGAAAGAAAAAACTTATGTTCCTCTGCCACCATACAAACCACTTATATATTATCCTCAAAGGTTAGATAAGTATAAAAGTGTAGGGCAGTTTAAGAAAATCGTTGAACTTCCTAAACAATTGAATATCACTATACCTTTCACAGAAGCTATCACACAAATGCCCTCTTATGCTATGTTTCTCCAAGAAATCTTATCCAATGATAAAAAGCTCGAGGAGAATGAAACTGTTATGCTTACTACAGAGTGTAGAGCTATAATCCAAAATGACATGCTTCCTAAGCAAAAGACCTTGGTAGTTTTTCCATACCTTGTGTAATCGGAAAGTTTGTCATAGACAAAGCTCTATGCGAATTAAGAGCCTGTATTAGCCTAATACCCTTATCAATTTGTAAAAGGCTCAACATGGGAGAATTGAGACCAACAAGAATGTATGTGCAACTAGTTGATTGTTCAGTTAAATTTCCTTTAGGTATGCTAGAAAATGTTCCAGTACGTATAAGACAATTCTATATTCCTATTTATTTCATAATTATGGACATTAAGGAGAATGCCAACATCCCTATTATTTTAGGCAAACCATTCATAGACACCATCGTAGACATTGTAGATGTAAAAAGAGGAAAATTAACTTTTGAGGTTGGGGATAAGAATGTCGAATTTGTTCTCTCTCAATTTTTCAAGGCACTTGCTATAAATGATTCATTTTGTTTCTTAGATGTCATTGATGAATGCGTTAAAGAAATGGAGAAACAATAAACTACATATTCCAAAATTTTGAAAATTCCTATACCTCATATTCTTGAAGATGATAATTGGTGTGATGAATACAAGGATGACAATATAAGTGAATGTCTTGCACTAACTCCTGACCATATGCCTTGTGCAAAGAAACCAGTTGTAGAACTTAAAACATTACCCAAAGATCTAAGGTATGAATTCTTAGACACAAAGCTTGAACAACCCGTTATTGTCAATGTAGATTTAGGACAAATAGAAACTGAAAAATTATTACATGTCCTAAGAAAATACCCAACTCCTTTAGGCTATAACATCGACAATCTAAAAGGAACAAGTCCCTCTATCTGTATACATCGCATGAGGCTTGAGGAAAAATTTAAGACCTCTAGAGAACATCAAAGAAGAATAAATCCCATTCTGAGTGATGTAGTCAAGAAAGAAGTACAAAAGTTATTAGAAGTGGGAATCATATTCCCGATATCCGACAGTAAATGGGTTAGCCCAGTACATGTTATACCAAAGAAGGGAGGTGTTACATTTTTCAGTAATGCAAAAGGCAAATCTGTAGTACAACGTACTTAAACCGAATGTAGAATGTGCATTGACTATAGGAAATTAAACAAAGTCACTCGAAAAGATCACATTCCTTTACCTTTTATTGATCAAATTCTTGAACGATTGGCTAAGCATTCCCACTTTTGTTATTTAGATGGTTATTCAAGATTCTTTCAAATCCCTATTCATCCTGAAGACCAAGAAAAGACCGCCTTCACTTATCCTTATGGTACATTTTCCTATCGACAAATTCCATTTGGACTATGTAATGCTCCCGCAACATTCCAAAGATGCATGATGTCAATCTTCTCTAATTTTATAGACGACATCATGGTAGTATTTATGGACGATTTCTCTATTTGTGGGCAAAGTTTTGAAGGATGCTTATCGAACCAAGAAATGGTTCTTGAAATATGCGTAAAAGTAAATCTCGTGTTAAATTGGACACATAGTGTCTGATAAGGGGTTTGAAGTTGATAAAGCTAAAATAGAATTTATAGAAAACCTTTAACCTTCGAAAACTGTAAGAGAAATACGAAGTTTCTTAGGACACGCCTATTTCTACTGAGGATTCATTAAAGATTTCTCTAACATCACCAAACCGTTAACTGTCTTATTAATGAAAGACGTTGAATTCGTTTTTGATGACAAATTCCTAAAAGCATTTAAACAATTAAAAACATCTCTTATTACCGCACCTATTATGAAACCACCTGATCAGAGGTTACCATTTGAAATCATGTGTGACGCCAGAGATTATGTCATAGGCGCATTATTAGGAAAAATAAGGGATAAAAAGTTTCATGCAATTTATTACGCAAGTAGAACCTTAGATCATGTGCAGGTGAACTTTGCCACCAAAGAAAAGGAACTTTTAGTTATCGTGTTAGCTTTGGATAAATTATGTTCTTACTTAGTAGGAGCAAAGATAATTATATATACCAATCATGTCTTAGGTAGGCACGTATTAACTAAAAAGGACGCCAAACCTAGACTTCAAAGGTGGATTTTACTCCTAAGAGTTTAATTTAGAAATCAAAGATAAGATAGGAACCAAAAATGTAGTAGCTGATCACTTATCTAGAATGAAAGGCATTAAGCCTGAACGAGTGCCTATCAACAATGATTTACCTTACGAACAACTCATAGCCCAGTTGGAAAATACTACAATTAAATGCTCCTTAACTTATAATGATACGGAAACAAATGAAGTTGTGGAAACAATTTATACAAAAAACACATTGCCATGGTATGCTGACTTTGTCAACTGCTTAGTAGGTAGAGTGCTTCCACCAGATTTAACTTACCAACAAAAGAAGAAATTCTTCCATGATCTTAAAAATTATTACTAGGATGAGCCTCTGCTTTTCAACAGAGGCGACAACGGTATTTTTCATCGATGTGTCCCCAAAGATGAAGTAGAAAGTATAATTTCCCATTGTCATTCTGCCTCCCGTGGTGGACACGTAAACACTTCAAAGACTTGTGCTGATCTTACAAGCTGGTCTCTTTTAGACTAATCTACGGAAAGATGTCTATATCACGGTCATAAATTGTGACTGGTGCCAACACACCGACAACATCTATAGACGCGATGATATGCCACTAAAAGGCATCTTAGAAGTAGAAGTCTTTGACATGTGGGGAATAGATTTCATGGGACCATTCTCATTTTATTTTGGTAACAAATACATACTTGTTGATGTTGATTATGTATCAAAATGGATTAAATTTATTTCTTCTCCAACAAATAACGCACGACTAGTAATTAAGCTTTTCAAGAACATAATTTTTCCTAGATTCGGTGTGCCGAGACTTGTATCAATGACGGTGGCTCCCATTTCATTTAAAAGATCTTTGAAAAACTATTACTAAAATATGGAGTCTGACACCGTGTAGCAACACCCTATCACCCACAAACAAGTGGGCAAGTAGAGGTCTCAAATAGAGAAATTAAGAAAATCTTGGAAAAAATAATTGCAACCTCTAAGAAAGATTGGTCTTCAAAGTTACACAAACCTCTTTGGGCATATAGGACAGCCTATAAGACCCCAATAGGAACCATACTATTTAAGCTAATTTATGGTAAATCGTGTCATCTTCCAGTAGAATTAGAGCATAAAGCTTATTAGGCCATTAAGACCCTTAATTTAACTTATAATGCCGTGGACGAGAAGAGAATTTATAAAGAAAGAACTAAAAAGGGGCATGACAAGCGTATATCATGGAAAGAGTTTAATGAAGGTGGCGTGGTACTTCTATTTAATTCACGACTTAAACTTTTCCCAGGAAACCTTTATTTTAGGTGGTTCGTTACCTTTGAAATTACTAAAGTTTTTCCAAATGGCGCAATAGAAATAAAAGGTAAATCTTGTGAACCATTTATTGTAAATGGGCAGCGCTTGAAACATTATCATTGTGTTGATAACATAGACTACTCCACTAGTCTAAAGCTTGCAGAGCTGCCCACTAACCCCCAAAATTAATCTTTTGATTTTGTCGAGCTTACAATATTAAACAAAGCGCTTGGTGGGAGGTAACCAACGTTTTAACTTTAATTTTAATTTTTTTTATTACTATTTATTTTATTTTTATTTCTATTTTTATTTTTATTTGATATGCGGTATTATTTTTTAGAATTGGCCTTTACTGACTTAGTATTATTTTCTACTTACTTTCAGGCTAACTTAACTTTGGCTAACTACTAACTCTAACGATGCACCAAGTAGACTATATGGATATCGTTTTCAGAGGAAGAGCTCAGAGGAGGTGATTTGAAGTTTTTGATGAAAGAGAGATGACACTAACTATCTACCATGATGGCCGCACCATGACCACACTTGGCATTAGAGATAGTGTCATGTTTCTTCTTAACCAAATAGGTTGGAAATATTTTGCTGTAGGGAGAAGATTTAGTTCTTACCGTAGGCTAACCCTCGAATTCCTAATTTCACTTACTTATATGCCTAACCATGGATTAGGATTTAAATGAGGCCTAATTATCTTTAGGATGTTTGGTGTTTATTACCAGTATAGTAGCCGAGAGTTTGCTGACCTTTTAGGATTCCCTATTGGCCCACGTGTCTTTGCTAGTACCCAAGAAGACCGTCTTATGGACCTTGAGCTTGAATATTTTTGGGGTAGCATAGCTGGAAATAATAATCCTGAGCCTAATAACATGTTTTCTGAAAATATCCCTAACCATGCTATTTTTTAATTTCATAAGATCCTTGCCCATACCCTAATCGGAAAAGAAGAAAACATAACCTCCGTGTCCAGGATGAACTTTTCATAATGTATTGTGCTACCCAAAACCGTCTCGTTAATGCTGCTACCTTTATGTTAGCAAACTTTGATCGTCTTGCACAGGCTGCCCATGTCCCAATCTTAATAGGAGGGTTAGTAACCATGATTTCTAATGCTATTGGATTGAGACAACCGCTTATCATACTTGACCCTCTAGGTGGAATTTGACCCATGCACATTCAGTTCTGTTTTACCAAAGGCATTATTAGAAACCTGGGTCCGAATGAGTTTGAACTTCTTATCAACAACCAAGTTATGCACCTCTTCACCTTGCCAAATCCTAGGACTAGTGTACATGACTAAAACAATTGGTTGTTTGATTTAGAAGTACCCCAAAATGAACCACCAGCTTCTCCCGAGACACCCCAAATTTATTACCACTTTGATACCTAGTTCTCTAATGCTGACACTAACCATGAGACCCCTACACTCTACCACTACTTTCCATACCCCGACCATGCCACCCCTCCTGTTTCCACTCCAGTCATTGCACCACCTCCAATCACTCATGCTACTGCATTTTTGACTCTCACACTCAAACAATGAAGACATTGTCTTGTTTAAGTATGGGGGAAATGACTAACTCTTAATTTAGAATTTACATTGTTTTCTTAATTTAGGATTTAGATTGTTTTCTTAATTTAGGATTTCCACTATTTTCTAGATTAGATTTAATGTTTTCTATATTATTTTGTAATTTTGCGAATTTTTGTCGAGTTTTCGACTAATACGTATTCATTTAAATTATGTCAATCTATTTAGTTTATGTATGCAGAATTTATTTTAAAAAAATAATGTTCTCCTAAATTATATTGTTTCTGTATGTGAGGAAGATATTTAAAGAAATTTCTGTAATTTCAACATGTGGCCCTCGCCACGGCTTCACACTAAGTGTGGCCCTCGACACATATTTCATGGCCATCCCCACATGACCCAATACGCGTGTCCCTCGCCACGATCTTCCTTGAGACAAAAATGGGTTTTATCAAAACCCAAACACCCATTAACACCCACTCACATTTCAACTTCCAACCTCTAATTCCTCTCCACTCACAGAAACCAAAGCAAAAACCCATTTTTCAAAAGTTTTTTGTTCACCATGTGTGATGTGGTGGGAGAATTGACTTGAGGGTTTTGTGTTTTATCGCAAATGTTACGGTTAGCAAGAGTCACCACCGACTTTTCTTTTATCCAAAAGGAAAGGTGAAAAAGTACAGGAAAGACCTTTGAGATTGTTTCTTGAGTTCGGGGGGTAGATTATGAAAAGGGAAGGTATTAACATCCTTTTCATCCATGGTTTTCCATGGGCTCTTAGTTACTTGCTAGATCACTCGCTTTTATTATTTGAAAATGTGTTTGGTGTGGTTTTGAAAGTATTTTGTAAAAGAGGCCATTGTTTAGGCGATCTTTGTAATGATTCTCGTTTGTAAGAATGTATACAAAGATGTTTGCCTCTTTGAAAATGTTTTCAATGTTTGGAAATGTGTGTATTTGTTTATAAAATAGCAAGGATAGTTGTTTAAAAATAGAGCAAGTAACTAGAAGCAATCTACCTACTCAAATGTCTTTCTTATGCATTTTCTATTCGTTTGACATTGTTGTCTTACCATTGATTTGGTAAGCAACCCTATCTTTGGATGTAAACAGGACGGGTGTAGGTCATCGTATAACCATGATTAGCAATGTTGTAAAGCATCTTAGCATTTTTTAAGGGGCTAAGATCATTTTGTAACACAACTTAGAATAGCGTCATCGAGGAACTATGATCTTATATTTGTTTGTTTTGCCAAGATACTTCGCATGCGTAATATGACCATTTTTGTATAAGGAAACCAAGTGGAGAAACCCTAAGGATGCTTGTGTGCAAGTGTGTTATTTTCATGCTTTGATTTTATCTTGGATTTAGGGTTTTCTATTTGATTTGTTTTTTTTATCTTGCCATTCAAACCCTAATTACTAGCATGGTATGTAAAAGCGGTAAATTGCATAATTTAAAGATTACTACACTATTACAATACTTTATGGGAGGGGGGAATACAAATTATGAACGAGGATTTGCAATAATGTAAATCTAATTAAGCTATTACAACCAAATCGAATTTGTAAAAATATTGGAATAAATAATGTACAAGACAATTTAAATATGCAAAGATATATAAATGCAAGAAAAGGATTTTTGTTTTGTTTTTTATGTGAAAAGAAATTTTGAACTAAACCTAATAACTTAAGAAAAGGAGATTAATTCTTGAAAAATAGTTAACCCTAATTTCTAATTTAAAAGAAAATAAAATTCTTTAACTATTATTTTTTGTGCATTTTTTGTATTGAAAATAGATAATATTTTATGAGAATATTTAGTCTCTTTATATGTTTTAAAAAACCATTTATAAATGTGAGAAAAAAGAAATAAATTATTAAACTAATTCTATTTTTTTTATTTACAAGTTTATCCTGCAAACAGGGGGGTAATATGTTAGCAAAAAAACGCTAAGGCCCAAATGTTGAAGCCCATCCTGCAAACAGCAAAAAATGAAATTGGAAAAATATGAAAAAAACAAAAGGTAGCGCCAAGGTTCGAACCCACGACCTATGCATTTCCAGCGCGCTACCTTGCCACTGGGGTGGCTGTACATATGTTAGTTTATGTGAAATAAGAAAAATATAACACAAAAAGCTTTCTTGGCCCTGTACTTCATCTTCTTCCTCTAGCTATTCGGACCTCCTGTAGCTCTTTCATCTCTCAACAAAAATGGAAATTGATAACATGAATGTTATAGCATTTTATCTCACGATTCTAACCATGTGCATAACTAAAACTATAAGTCCAAGATTAAAGAGAATTTTAATGGCCCTAATTCTTAACCTAATTTTTTCAGAAACTTCAAACTCAAAATTCTCTCAACTCAGGCCAAATAAATGCAAGTTATGGATATGTACAGCTTCGTAGCAATGATGTTTACATTCTATATTTATAAAGGAAAACTAACTATGCCTGTATCAAGAGTTGGAAAAACAGAAAACTCACCTTGAAAATGGAAATTATGTTTTGGAAATGAGCCTGCTTTAGGATGCTATGATGATCAGGTTAGCTTCCTTGAACCTCTAGGAAGCTAATGCAATGCTTAGCTTGTCTTGAGGGTGGCTGGAATGATCTCTAGAAGTCCACCTGTGTTACTCTATTTTGGAAGTTCAACAATGGGGAAGATGGAGTTACAGTGATGTTTCAGGGTGTGGGATGGTTTTCTTGTAAGGTAAGGAAGCTTAGGGAAGCAAAAGGTCTGAAAACGCACGAGTGGAATGGAAGATTCAATTCACAAGTCAGAAAATGGCAAGTTTGGAAGCTTGGTATGCAATTTCTGATTCTAGGGTGTTTCAAGGCTTGGGCATTCGTGCTTTTAGTTTCAAAGTGATAGCTTTATATAGAGCCAAAGATCGGAGGACTTGTGCTTGCTCAGAAGTACAAGATCACATGTCTTGCTACATTTCTTGTTTTTGAAGCAAGTGTGAGAAATGACTTCTTGATGCATGGTTCTGATCTTGTAGGGTAGTGTGAAGCTTTAAACATGTTTTGTTCAGGCTTATAGGCTTGGTTTGTGAAGAAAGAACAAGTCCAAGGCTCAAGAAATGAAAAATGCATAAAGCATGCTTTTCCAAAATGACAATATTGCCTTTCTTCCATAAATGGTTATTTTCTTGTACAATGCATTGAATGCTTGGCTTTAGGGCATGAAATATTGTGAAATCCATTAATGGTGGAGTGACAAACGAGTTTGAGGCCTGAAAAGTGAAGAATGTATAACATGCTTGAGGATTTGAATTTTGTTCTTCATGACATGGCTTGAAATCAAAGTGAGAAATTTCCAAACTCATCTCTTCGATTCTCCCTACTCAAAAATGATCTCAAGGAGTTCTTAGACATTTTGTAAAGCTTGCAATGTGCTCTATAACTCATCTTTGAAATGAATTTTAATATTCCTCTTTGAACTAGGTGAAAAATTTCCACGAAGTTGGGTCCAAAACCTGCCTAAATTAGGGCAAAATTTCACTAAGTTACTTTAGTTCATGGGCATGTATTCACAAAATTATATCTTGAGATCCAAGCATCTTTAGGGAAAAATGTGTGAAGAAAAGTTGTATATTTCATGGAGATATACAACTTTCATATTGGGAATTTTCTTTGAATCATCTTGTATCATGGTAAAAAAATGGCTTAAAGTTGAGAAAAAATAAGAAATTTTCTATACTTAGAAAAATATCTAAGTTAAGAAAAATTTCAATTTTCAAAATCAAAAATTCAATCTTTAGTTTCTTGATGAACAAGTTTCACATTTTTACATCTTTTGATGAAGTGTGATCCTTGACACTTGATTTTGACCAAAAAGTCAAAGTTTGACCTTTCAGTATACAGTTGACTTTTAATCAGTTGACTGCAAATTTCATCTGTCAATCCAATGGATTTGTAATGTTTTGAACCATGTCAATAGGTCAAGATTATACAAATGAACCCTTCAAATCATGCTTCAAACCAATTGGTCATTTGTTAGGTCAAAAATCAGAAATTGCCCTTTCTTAGTCAAAACCCTAATTTTGACCATTTTGCCCTTTTGATGATTTGATCAAATTTCTTGAGCAATTGTAGTCCAAACGTGATAAAATGATACATGTGAGTCTAAAATGTTGATGTGGATAAAAAATTATGAAGTTTGACTGTAAATTGGCCATGGTTGACTTTTTCCCCAATACAACTGATTTTTAGGCCAACTATCCAATTGACTGATCCAAAATGTGTTTCAAGGCTTGAAACTTGTCATAAGTAATCTTAGGGGTCCATAATGATGTTTGAAATTCATATGAAGAATTGATAGCCCAAAAATCCTTTGGCAAACTCAAACCCTAATTTTGGGTGATCAGTGCCTGATGAGAGGTCTTGAGCTGGTCAAACCCTAATCCAGTCTTGAGTCAAAGAAATCTTGTGAGAATAATCTTGATAAATGAGAGGGAAAATTTTGGGGTACAACACAATGCCTCAAAATACTCAACCAAAAAATAGAAGGTCACGACCACCACCGGACCCGTCAATAATTATTTTCTGTAAAGGCGAAGCGGGTGAACTGCAGAAAGAGAAATATCTTAAATTTTACCAAAACTTCGTCATTCTAACTAGGTATGTTGACGATACCTGTCTTCATGAATTAGGACTGTTAGATAGTGTTAAGTGGATTCTAGACAGTTTAAATCTGACTTATTTGTGTACTTTGAACCATCCCACCTATGAACCACTTACGTTGGAGTTTTTGAGTTCTTTCATTTACGATACACCTTCTGTCGAACAATATTTCACCAGAACTATCAAGATTAGAATGTTCAATAAGGAATACTCTTTGACCCAAGACACTGCTGGTGATTTCCTGCATTTCCCCCATGGAGAAGGTATCGCCTATAAAGCTCCTTATGAGTTAGAGTGGCAGGAATCAGCATTTGGCCTTTCGGAACAGTTATCATGTGAGAAAAATATTGATTGGAAGGGACTTAAAAGCCTCACACATTCATAATCCCGCCCTACGGTATTTTCAATGTATTCTCTCAAGTATAATTTTTGGTCGAATAAATAATGGCAAGATGAATTCAAAAGAGCTATTTTTTATGTACGCCATATTTTCACACCAACGAGTTAATGCAACCCCTTTCCTGTTGGCACATATACAGTATATTTGTGCAAGAGGGTCCAAACCTTTTTGTATTGGAGGAATAGTTACCTCCATAGCACTTGCATTAGGCCTGAGCACTGAACTTGCAATAATGCAACAAATACCAGCAGTTTTTCTTGACATTGATCTTTGTCAGTCTACACATATGATCAAAGCTAGGATTGATGGTAAATATAATTTGATGGTTAGAAGAAATGAGGTTAAGAGCATTATTTTTCCATGCCGTGATCGTACTGATGTGAAAAATTTGGATAATTCGCTTTATGATCTGATTTCCCCTGAGCATAACCTTCACGCACAGGATGCACAAGGTGGTCAGAATGACTATGAGTTAGATGAGATGGAGCATGTTTCTCCTGAGACTAATACACACCCATACACCACACATGCTTCTTCTGAAAATGTTGCAGGTACATCATCTAGATGCCGACCTAAAATAAGAAATGAAAGCTCTCCAACCACTCATGATGAAATTCTTGCTAAAATGAGAGAATGTAGCACATTGGATTCCCATCACGACCAAAAGATTCAAGATATACAAACTCATCAAACTGAGATGATGCGAATCATTCAGCAGATTCAACAAGATCAGCGTGACTATGGTGGGGCATTATTGACGAGATAGCGGCTATGACAGTAAATGTGGATGGCTTGCAGGAATACATTCATCATGTGGATATGCCACCTCACCAGCCTGGAAATGGTGGGCGTGGACGAGCACGTGGTCGTGGCCACTAGTAGCAGACATTCCAGGTTCTACCTTTCTTTTTAACCTTATTTTGAAAAATTGGGGACAATGTCCAATTTAAGTGTGGGGGAGAAAGCTTTACTGCTTTTATTTATTTCTTTCTAGGTAGTTTTAAATTATTGTTCATTTTCCTTTATTAATCATTAACTGTTAGTTGAGTCAATTCACGTGTTGTCGAGTCATTATGCATAGTTCCCCGCTATTAATTGATCTCCCCATTTTCTTGAGCCATAACAAAAAAATTGTTGGTTTGATACATGACACGACACTTTAAGACTATATAGGTTGCTTTGCACTTATGCTATGCTAGAACGGTTTGAGAAAGATTCAACAAAACCGATACCGTTTTGACACCCTAAACCCCCTAATTATGCATGATAAGCTTGAGTACCAATTATACCGAGACTTAAGTTTGAATTTTAAATTAGCCCCGAGTAGTTTATATTAGCAGTCAGCACCATCTTAAGCACAAACTACGTAGGGAGTTGATGAATATAAGTGAATGATCCCAAAATATTCTAAATTTACATGCCTTAATAAAATAAAAAATAGGGAATACACCTATTAAGTTAGGTGACCCTCACTCGGTCACTTAATCCAACGGTTATGGAACCTACAAAAATATAATAACAACCTGTTGTTAGTTAGTTCAGAGGTGTCTGGTGTTGAACTTGGTAGGGAGGACCACGGTCTGATTCCCTGCAAGTTGCAATTGGGTAAATAAAAGGAATTACCAAACTTATATACCAGAAACCCGTGCTTAAGGATCAGAATCAGTAACCGACTCCCCTACTATGTGCGTGCACGGATAAAGGGCTTAATGTGATTGTGCTTGAATTAAAGTGGCTGAAATAAAACAAAAGAAATAGGTTGAGTTATAAAAGAATGATTCATAATGATTTTGCATAGGGTGGGAGTTTTTGATCGCGTTTTGTGGTTTCGTGTCATTAAGGTATCCTTAGTGTTGAAATTGAGTATTTATCCATTTAACAAAATTCCTCGCAACCACGTATGATTTGAGTTTTATCGTGTATTTGTGTCAAGCCCGTGTTTAGTTGTATTATCAGGTTAGTTATTTGCTTGAGGACACGCAAAGGTTCAAGTGTAAGGGAGTTTGATAATGCAAAATTACACTCTATATTTGACTCAACTTGCATGAATCCTTTTACCGCTTTCGTTTATTTATGTCATGTTATGCCAGTATTTTAATTTCATTTGAGGTATTTTCTAACAACAAGCCTCCATGTGCAAAAGAACAAGAAACTGGCAAGAAATGTGAAGAATAAAGTAAAAAAGAAGAAAAATGGCGCCTTTGGCCTGTGGCCCTCGCCACAACATGTGTGTCCCTCACCAAACATAACCAAATAGTGTGGGTCTCAACATAGAATGTGTGGCCCTCACCACAAATCAATTATGTGAGCCATGTATTCCTTCTCCACATCAGTATTTTGAAGCCCAGTCCCCTGATATTTCTCTCTAAGCTTAGTATCTCAGAAAACTCTCCCATGTTACCACTAGTTCCTGATTCTTCTCCGCATATGTCACGAGAATTTAGGAGAGATATTATAAAAGGAGCAGTTATTCATAGTTTCAAGGGGGCACCATTTTTTCATTCTGAAATAGAGTATTGTTTTTTGTTAGATTTTTAGGTAGAAAAACTCACCATCAAAAGTGATAGCCTTCCACATCGGGGGACTGTCACAACTATAGTCTTAGGTTTATTTTTAGTTTCCATTCAATACTTTTTGTTTATCGAATCCTACCGGCATTTATAGAGGATCGTAATTTTCAATTCCATCATTCAAGTTCAATTGTACTAGAAGAATTTCCAATTATTCTATTCATTTTTTAATTTTCAGGTTTCAATTTAATATATCTTTGTTCTTAGAAATCATGTTTAGCTTTATGTTTAACTACTGTTATAGCATGTTTGTATTCGAAACTATGTCCAACTAATTCCCTTGATACTGGTATGTAAAAGTAGTCTCACGAACGGGGTTTGACTAGTTATTGGAGTAAATATTTACAAACTATTTTTCTAGTCTAGTTTTTAATTCTAATTAAAACAGTTTTGTACAGGAGTAAAAACTAAACAAAGGTTACGGTTAATAAAGCGAGAGTTTGAGATTTTAACCAGATAGTATAAACTAGATATTAATTCTAAACACAACGAGAGCACTTTAGGATTAACTAGATTTTACCAGTTTTTAAAAAGTACTTTTAAATTTCAAATGAGAAAGCGAGAGCAAAACATTTTGGTTTAGGAGTATAGTCAGAGTCAATAACACGAGAGTGTGAGATAAAGGATTTTAAGTCAGTATTTTCTATTGAGAAGTATTTTCACTTTTAAAACCAGGCCAATTATTTATTGAATCCCTGAAGTTTGACGAATTTCATACCAGTGTCCCGTCATTGAATATTTTTATTAAATCTGAATTTAATTCCCGTTTTCCTCAAAACCTAAGATTAATCATTAACCTTAGATTTACATAGTAATAGTAGATAGAATTAGTTTGATTATCAGTCTTTGTGGGTTCGATATATTTTAAAACTACACGATTAGACTATGCACTACAGTCAGTAAACCTGATAGACTCTTAAAGTCGCGATTAAGTAGTATGAGTCAATATGTATTTCGTGAGACTCTTTTCTGCCCACGCGAGTGCACAATAAGTCTTTTCCAGTAATGAATATCTTAACTCACCGTCCTTCAATTTCTTGCCCAGGTAGTAGATGGCACGCTCTTTTCTACCAATCTCGTCATGTTGACCGAGTACACAACCCATGGTGTTTTCCAACACAGTCAGATACATTATCAAGGGTTTGCCTTCCATTGGAGGAGAGATAATTGGTGGTTCCTGTATATACTCTTTTATTTTATCAAATGCTGCTTGGAAATTATCATTCCACCTGATCGTTTGATCTTTTCTCAACAACTTAAATATTGGTTCACAAGGGGTTGTAAGATGAGAGATGAACCTTGAAATATAGTTCAACCTCCCCAAGAAACAACGAACCTCTTTTTCTCTTCTTGGCTCATTCATTTCTTGTATCACTTTTATTTTGGCAAGATCAACCTCAATTCCTTTTTCACTTACTATGAAGCCTAATAACTTCCCTGATCTCACCCCGAAGGTGCACTTGTTAGGGTTCAGCCTCAACTTGAATTTCCTCAACCTTTTAAACAGTTACAACGAGTGGACAAGATCTTCCTCTTCTGTCAGGGATTTATAAATCATATCGTCAACATACACCTCAATCTCTTTATGCATCATATCATGAAAAAGAGTGATCATTGCACGTTGATTTGTTGCCCCTACATTCTTCAAACCAAAGGGCATCACTTTGTAGTAAAATGTTCCCTAAGGTGTAATGAAATTAGTCTTCTCCATTTCTTTTTACACCATCTTATCTGATTATAGATAGAAAAACCATCCATGAAGGAAAACACTTTAGCTTGAACAATATTTTCAACCATAATATCAATATGAAGGAGCGGAAAATCACCTTTAGGGCTTGCTCTGTACAAGTACATATAGTCCACCCACATTCTCACTTTTCCAACCTTCTTCGGCACTGGTATAGTGTTCGCAATCCACGGTGGATAAGAGACAACTTTTAGAAAACCAGCATCAAACTGTTTATGAACCTCCTCTTTGATCTTCTAAGACATCTCAGGTTGAGTTCTTTGAAGCTTTTGTTTGACCGGAGGACACTCTTCTCCGAGAGGTAGTTTATGCATATCAATATCTGTATCCAGCCCAGGAAAGTCTTCATAAGACCAAGCAAAGATATCCACATACTCACATATCATTTCAATCAATCTTCACTTGACACTGCCTTCTAATGCAACCCAATATTGACTTCTCTTCAGACCTCCCCATTACCCAAGTTGATCACCTAAATAATCTATTGGTGCGGTTGAATGCCCTTTTCCTCTTGCCTCAATAATCTGGCTAACTTTTTGGGAAGTTCATAATCTTCTTCAGCTTGATAGATTGTATTTTCAAAGTCATAGAGAGCCATAGCAGAATTGTTTTCGACAAAATTCGGGATTAATAGGGGACTGTATCTGCATGATTATTTTTATTTTTATTTTAGTTTTAGATTTAAAAAGAAAAAGAAAAACACATTCCCAAAACTTATGGAAAATAAAGAGAAATACAAAGAGAGAAATATTTGAATGCAAAAAGACGTCCTTTATTGATGATAATTTTGAAATTGAAAACATTGTGGCCCTATAGCATGATCGATACGTCATGGGCATAATGTAGGAAATATTGCATGATAAAAATAAAATAAAATTACTCTTCACAGCGGGTAACTTCAATGACATCTTTGATAAACCAATTAGAAGGCTCTTGACCCGGAACAGTAGGCCGAATCAATTTATCCATTTCATAGTCACTACTGCCTTCTTCGCTCACAACATGAGCCTCCTCATGGATAATACCACCAATGACTAACTGAATCGGAGGAGGAATACCTTGAATCTTGGGAACGACATTAAAGGCGCTTCATCTAGAAACGAAGCCCAAACCTTTATTATCATTCTGTGTAGGGAGATCCAACACTCTGCCCCAACCTTTAGGATGACCAGACTCAATAACTGCTTGAGCTTGTCGGTAAGATGCCATTAAGCCTCCGACTTTTTAACCTGTTGACGAGGAGTTCTTAAAACATGCACAGGTTCAAATGCTTGGCATAGATTCTCATGTATATCTCCCTCAATTTCAATATAGCGAAAGGTGCTCGATGGCTGAGAATATAGCCCTCTTCACCACAAATGGTGACCACCTTCCTATTAACCAGGAACGTCAACTTCTGATGCAAAGTATAAGTGACAGAACTGGCCCCATGGATCCACAGGCGCCCTAGAAAACACCAATAAGAAGGATTGATATCCATAATAAATAATGTCACGTCAAATATCTAAGAACCTATCTTGATAGAAAAATAAACTTCCCCAAACACAATTCTCTTTGACCATCAAACGCCTTGACCACCAAATTGCTAGGCCTCAGCACAAGCCCTTCGTAATCCAACTTCATAAGAGCAGACTTTGGCAGATTATTGAGGGATGATCATGTGTCAATCAACATACAAGATAAAGTAGTTCTAGAAATATCCATGGAGATGTATAATGCCTTATAATGCTTCCTCCCCTCAGGAAGAAAGTAAAAATATGTGAAACCCATCCTTTTACTTGCAGATATGCTAGCCACGATTCCTTCAAATTGATTCACTGAAATTTCTTGAGGAACAAAATAAGTCCCCAATAGCTTCATCAGTGCATTTATGTGAGATTCATAATCCTGGAGCAAAGCAAGAATTTAAATCTTTGTAGGCGTCTGGGTCAATTGATCGATAATCTTAAAGTCGCTCTTCTTTATATATCTCATCAATTATGTGACATCTTTATCCATCTCGACATCCAAAGTTGGAGCAGGAGGATTCTGCCCCGGTTTCTCACCATTAACCATGATATGCTTTCCTTTAACCTTAGCTGAGGCATCTGCACTACTTTCTGGTCGTTCAGGTGGAGAGAAAATTCGACCGCTACGGGTAATCCTGCTTTCACTAACAATGTCATGAACCTCATGATTCTCTTCCTCAGACTTATTTTCCCAGGGTTTCTGCGTAATAAGCTTCTGTCCCTGATAATAATACTCACCACCATAACCCCAAGGAACTTCCTTGTCACTGACATATGGCACAAGACCAGGTATTGTGATGGTCACTAGTGACTTCTTGGCGGGAACAGGAATTGTAATAGGCACATGGATTATCTTTTTCTTGATAGGAATAGTAATCACATCAACCTCATTTTCACTACCTTAGGTTTAACAACCAGGTGGTTAAAAGGAAGAGTTCTTTTGGTAATCAAACTATGAACTACATCTCTCAGATATTGGCAACCCTCTGGCTGAACCAAACAATCTTCACAGTCCATACCACAACCCAAGAATACACCTTCATTCGACAATGTCTCTTTCAGAAACGATAGAGGTGTAGTCAGCTGGTTTACATCCATAACTAGATTCAAACTTTCATCCTTAATTCTGGCACTAACAGTGGTGCCCCCGTGGGTGGAAAAGGCTGTTGAAGAATATTGGGCATTGGCGCCAGCCTGAAATTAATAGCCTAAGAATCCAAAAAGTCTTGTACTTTGTGTTTAAACATGATACAGTTATCAATGGTATGTCATTGTCCAGCAGAATGAAATTCACACTTAGCATTAGCATTAAAGCTAGCTGGAAATTTTTCAGGGTTAACTTTCAAAGTACACAACTCAACCAATTTAAATTCAAGTAGATGAGGTAACAACTCCACATAGAACATAGGAAGTTCATCAAATTTTCTTAGAGGCGGCCTTGGCCTCTGCTGATTGCCTTGCCTAGGCTCATACGTTTGCCTCTGAGGTGCATCAACTAGCATTGTCACAACAACATTTTGATGATCAGACTCCTCATGAGCCCTACCTTTAGCCTTCCGTGCATATAGCGCATTGGATTCACTTGATTTCTTCTTCTGGGAACCACCAAAAGACTTCTTTGCAATACCAGTGCTAGTTCCAGAGACGTCTTGAATCTTTCCTGGCTTGATTCCGATTTCAATCCTTTCCCCATATGTCACTGTAATACGGTGGGAGAATTGACTTTACTGGTTTTGCATTTTATTGCAAATGTTCCAGTTAGCAAGAGTCGCCACCGAATTTTCTTTTATCCAACAAAGGAAAGGGTGAAAAGAACAAGAAAGACCTTTTTAAAGATTTTGAGTTCGGGGGGTAGGTTATGGAAAGGGAAGGTATTAGCACCATTTCTATCCGTAGTCATCTATGAGATCTTAGTTGCTAGCTCACTTTTGAAAATGCTTCGTGTTATGTGTTTGAAAATATTTTTGAAAAGATGCCTTAGTGCGATGAACTTTGTAATGTTTCTCGTATCATTGAGAATGTATACAAAGTGTTTTGTTTTTGAAAATATTTTAGAGAAAAGCTTGTGTATGTGAAAAAAATTGTTTGTTTTGTTTTTTGTGAGAAAGAAACTATAAGTGGTCTACGTGCTCGAATGGTCTTTTCCTTTTCCTCTTTTCCTTTAGGTAGTTCTATCACACCATTAGTTGGTGGGTAGCCCTATCATTGGATGTTTGAGGGGCAGACGCGGGTCATCATACAGTCATAAAGGCAACTCGTAGGGCCCTTTAACAATTTTATCGTAAGGTACTAGATCATTATCAAGGTTAGCATCGGAGGGTCATCGAAGGACTACGATCTTTTTAACCGAGGGTCTTTGCTAAAGTGTCCCACGTTCGAGGGACATGACTGTTTTTCGAAGGCAACAAGTGGAGGTACCTTAGAGGTGCACGTGTGCGAGTGTGTTGTGTTTCATTTATTTGTCTTGAATGTTAGTTTTTCTACCGTTTTTTTTAGGTCTTTATCATGCAAGCCTATTAGCATACGTCTAGCAGTTAATTGTATGTAAATACAGAAAAGTGCGGGAATTTGAATCTACACTATTATAATGCTTTGGGATGGGGGAAATTACAAACCTAAAAAATGGGAAAATAAAAGTAAATGTCCTAAATTAAGATATTACCACCCTTTGTACAATTATATTAATTTGTGAAAATAAACGTGAGTAAAATAAATAAACGCACAGAGAAGATAAAGCTCTAGAAATTTCTAAGTGATAAAAGAATTTTTTTTATTGTTTTTGCATTTTTTTTGTTTAGAAAAATAAATAATTAATTTAAATTAAAGAAAATTCTTATTCTAATTGATTAATTAATAAAAAGGAGTGATTAAAATAATTAATTAAAAATTAATTTTAATTAATAAAACCTAAGTCTAATATTTTTGTGATTTTGATTATATGATTAAAAGAAAAAAATTAATAAAAGAAAATGAATTAAACAAAGTAAATTAGAAAAGGATGGGCTATGCTACAACAATTAATCAGGGAGGTGAGAATCTTAAATTCTTAGGCCCAAAAATGAGAAGGCCCAGGCGTGGCAACAGGAAATGGAGGGGTGTGAACATCTAGAGTTATTAGGCCCAATTTGGAAAAACCTGCATTGTGTTGGATCCAGTATGGACGACCCTTGAAGGTCCATGGTAGGAAGTATACTTCTGAGGCGCTGGATCTAATGTCTATTGAGATTTAATGGTCTAGATGTAAAATACGTCATGCACACGATGTACCTGCATACACTAGATCTGAAGAGAAAATATTAGAAAAATAAAACGCAAAACCTAGGGATCGAACCCAGGACCTAGGCTTCACACCTGCACTCTTTACCACCAGACCAAGCTACTCATTCGTTATTATTAATACAAACAAATATTTATATTTTAAAGTTTGTCCATTTTTGTTTTAAACAAATGCGCGCGCGAGAATTTAGAATAGGCCAATAGAGGGACTCCATGTTTGTTTCCGTAGTCAACGAATTTCAGGGATGCCGGAGTCTATCTCTGATCATCCCTTCCGTCCCTGTAAGATCCTAAACCTGAATAAATTCATTGATTAAAATGTACAAAGTACCCTATCCCCTTAAAATCTTCCCATGAGTCCAAATCCGGTCTTAGATTGGCCTGAAAGTCCTTGCATTTTGAACTACGAACCAAAAACCCTAACATTGTTTGAAAATGGCATATCACGATTCAGGCCTTATGAACTCCATGTGATGCTCTTAAATTGTTCTAATGATGCCTAGAAACTCATACATACGTGTCAAATCATTCAAAAACGCAAAAGAATATGGATTTGATTTTTTTTCAAAATTTACCAAAATGGTGATGATTGAAGGATGTGGTTCCTGCGTGTGTTGGGCTTCAAGGAGGGTCAGGATAAGCTCCTGGGACATTCAGGGAATATATAGAGTGCTTGGTTTATCATGGGAGCATCTAGATCGTATGTTATGTGCTTGCACGATTTTGAGAAAATTTGAACACCTTTAGGGTTTGTGTGAGGTAGGTTGCGCATGTCCTTTTAGGCTTGCAATGCTGTGTATTTATAGAGGGAAGGTGAAGGTGAACATGTATGGAACGAATCAACCCATAAACCATGGATTTAAAGAAAGGATCAAATTTTGAATAATTGCCAAAACCATGGTATTCTTTCCATTCTTGATGCTTCATGAACCTGGACAAGTTTGCACGAATTCCTGGGCCCAAAGCTGATCCAACACACTAGCCCACATGTCTTAATCCATTATTTGTTATTTTATGTAATTTATTTTGTATTTATTTGAATAAAAACAAGATAAATATAAATAAAATAATTAGAAAATATAAGGCAAGGTAAGAGTAAGTTTAGGAGTCTTTTGTAAGGTCATGGAAATGTTTGAGGTCCAAAAAGTAGGCTTATTGGTTCAAAATTGCAATTTTGCTCAATTTTCACTTCATGAATTTCTTCAAAATTCCCCAACTTGTGAAACTCATAACTTGCTCAATTTTCAACTTTGGAAGATGATCTTAGACTTTTTGGGAAGCTCAAGATGTCTTCTACAATCTCTATGTTGATCATTTTTTCTTTTGAAGAAATTATCTTGATGTAAGTTTCCTTGACAAAAAATGTCTTTTGTTGACTATTGATAATGACCTATAATGTATGAGTTCATATCTTCCAAATGAAATCTTTTTTGGACTCGAGAACAAAAGCAAAGTTATAAAAAATTGAATTTTATTCAAAATGAGTTTTGCTTGGGGAAAAGTTGATGAAGCATGTGAAAGTTATGTCTGATCAAAGTTCAGTTGAATTCTCTTAAGGAAACCCCAATTTGACAATTCTTGACTTGTGATGATCCGAGGACTTTCCTTGAGGAATCATGATCAACCCTTGATCAAATTATGAATCTCACTTAAAAATGTTGATATTGACTAAAAATATTGAAGTTTGACTGTATGTTGACCATAGTTGACTTTTTGACCAATATAATTGATTTTCAAACATTTGAGCCATTGACTGAGTAAACTTGTGATGTAGGGTTTGAAACTTGACATGAACCTTGTTGAGGAACTATGAAGAATCATAGAAACCACTTAGGACCTTTGAAAATCACGTTTACTTGAGAAACTCAAAAACCTAGTTGTAAGCGTTTGGTTTAGGAGGTACAACTTGACTAGTGAACCCTTGAGGGCCTTGACTACTTGAAGATCCTTGAAAGAATGATTTGAGAAAAATGAGAGGGAAAATTTTAGGGTACAACAGCTTCCCCTATTCAATCTTCTTAAACCTGAAGAGTTAGATTGGCATGTCCGCCATTCGTCACTTGAAGGTAAAATATGATTGAACACCTAAGTGCCCAAAAATTTGCACTCACTTTTGCAAGAAGTAATACTGTTGGCCGAGTATACCGAGAATGGACTTATAGATGCCATTTGGGGAAGTTATGGAGAGTCGTCAAATATGGGCTTATAGATTCCATCCAAAATAATTGTTGACTTCAATTATAAGAAGTATCAGAATAAATCTTTGGTCGATTTAATCTGAAACAGAAGAGGTCTTTTGCCTATTTTTAACTGAAAGGATAAATCCATACCAGAAGAGGTCTTTTGCCTGTGGTTAATTGGAAGAATAAATCCATTCCAGAAAAGGTCTTTCGCCTGTCATTAACTGGAAGAATAAATCCATACCCGAAGAGGTCTTTCGCATGTGATTAACTAGAAGAATAAATCCATACCAAAAGAGGTCTTTCTCATGTCATTAATTGGAAGATATGAACCCATTTCAGAAGAGGTCTTTCTCCTGTCCTTAACTGAAAGAGATGAACTCATCCCAAAAGAGGTCTTTTTGAGAATGACCTTCTGAGGAATATGCTGAAATAGCTCTTTGTCAGATGTAGCCTTTGAGAAGACTGTCACGTCAGATAAGTAGTTGATGATGTTTGTCTGTTGACTGATCTTTCTTGAAAAGGTAAAGAGTTAGTTGTATGAAATTACATGATGTATTAAATTCATTGTGTAATGATGTTGTCAAAATAAATGAGATCGTGATATATGCGTTTTGTATGCATATGCTATGACATTTTGTAAATGATGTATGAATGTGGAATGTTGTTGAAGTGCATTTGTAAGTTCGAGCAACATCTTTGTCTGGGGAAAATAAATCCCTGACTGTCGTAGGGAATGAAGAGTATATGTAATCTTCAATCTTCTGGGAATTGTTTCTGTTGGGGATTCCTACTTGCTGTTTGAGGAAACTCCGCTGGGGAACATTGATTTCTGCTTTGAGTAAATTTTGATGGAGAATGTTAATTCCTGCTTGGGGGAGAAGAGTTCAAAACTTTGTTTGTCCTTTTCTATACTGGGGAGTTATGATTCTTTGTATACCCTGATCGGGGATAAAAGAAATGGATAACCTTCTGGTCCGTTTGGGGAGGATAAAGTTGACTGACATCCGATCTGGTTTTAGATTCAGTGGAAACTCTTTAGGGATAGTGGAAACTTCACTGGGGAGAGGGTTTTTAGTCGGTGATTTATGGTAAAAGCATATTCAAGATGGGGAGTGTCAAAATAAATCTATTCCTTGATTGCCTTTGAATATACATTAAATGGGTATCAGAATGGTATCCATATCTGGACTGTATTTGAATCGTATCTAAAAGATGTACTGAATGAGTATCAGAATGGATCTGTATCTTCATTGCACCTAAATTTTATATGGATAAGAAATCTGGAATGAGTGCCATAATGAATATGTATCTAGATTGTATCTGAAATGTATCTTGTTGGGGATATAAACCCTGTTGACAGAACTCTGAACTCCACTGGGTAAGTAAACCTTGTTGATGGAGGAATATCCTGCTGAGGAGAACTCTTTGCTAAGGAGAATGAGCTCTGTTGGAGTACAATAGTCTGCAAAGGGATTTTACATTTTTGAAAACTTAGCTGGGGAGAAGGGTTCCCATAAACTGTAATTATTGGGATTTTGTAGATAGGCAATATTACTTGAAGGAAGCCCATACTCTTTTATTTGCCCGAGCGATCTGCTGGAGAGATTGCATGGAATGATGAACTTACAAAGATTACTTTGTAGGGATAATCTCTTGAAGTGGCTCTGTGGGGATTCATGGGTGGCTTGGACGTCGTCCCAGCTACTACAATCTTGAGTAAATGCTCATTCTTGTTTCTTATGCACATATTTGTTAACAGTCAATTGTATTCATATGAATATGCTCGTTCAATTTCATTTATTGGACATTTTACAAACAAAGCAGAAAATGTAAAAACAAAATTTGGGTTTGAAATTTTTTTCGTATTGATAATTTTACCCATAAACATGCAATTTTGTACAAAGAGACGAAAATCCTAGTAAGAGGAAGTCGTCGAAGAAAAGATTTACAAAGTGAAAACATATAGCTATGTGGGAATAATCTCGTCAAGTTCCAACTTTTTTATTGCCCCTATGTCTTCAAGCATCTCATCCCTTACTGTTGAAAGAAGGTGCATTGAATTGATCCGTACCATTTGAACTTTGACTTTGGTAATAAAGCTCGTTGTAGGTGATCCGATGAGGACATAGTCATACTCTTTAATCCCTAATTTTTTCCTGGACCGCCCTTTCGAGTTTTCAATCCACCGGGATACCCTTTTTTCCCCAAGCCGCCTTTTCAGGTTTTTGACATGTCGGGTGTACAGTCTTTTCATATATTTCCCTGATTTTTTCCCGAACCCTTTTGGTTCGCTGGGATGCCCTTATTTTTTCCTAGGCCAGTCAACCTAGCGGGTCATTTTTATGCGTAGTATCTTTTGACTATGTCTGCATTCGATGGGTGCGGGAAATCTTCACCGCCCATGGTGGTTAGTATGATAGCTCCACCAGAAAATATATTCTTGATTACAAATGGTCCTTCATAGGTAGGAGTCCATTTGCCTCTGGGATCACCCTGGGGGAGGATAATGCACTTTATTACCAAGTCACCAGCCTGATATACCGGATTCTCGATCTTCTTGTTAAATGCTTTGATCATGCATTTCTGATACATCTGACTATGATAGACAACCGCCAGCCTCTTCTCGTCAATTAGATTTAACTGATCTAACCTAGTTTGAACTCACTCGTCTTTGTTTAAGTTTGCATCTTTCATGATTCTCAGAGAAGGAATTTAGACTTCGACAGGTAGGAAAACTTCCATATAATATACCAGAGAGAAAGGGGTTGCCCTAGTGGATGTTCTAGTCGAAGTGCGGTAGCCATGAAGAGAAAATGGTAACATCTCGTGCCAATCTTTATATGTCTCAACCATTTTCTGTAAGATCTTTTTTATATTTTTATTGGCGGCTTCCACTTCACCATTCATCTTAGGTCGATACAGAGAAGAATTATGATGCTTGATCTTGAACTGCGTGTAGAGCTCAATGATCATTATATTGTTGAGATTAGTACCGTTGTCTGTGATGATCCTCTCAGGGATGCCATACCAACAGATCAGGTTGTGCTTGATAAACCAAGAAATCACATCCTTGGTAACAGAGGCAAATGAGTCTGCTTCAACCCACTTCATAAAATAATCAATGGTAACAAGGATAAAGCAATGTCCGTTAGAGGCCGTAGGCTTGATTTCTCCAATAATATCAATTCCACACATTGCAAATGGCCAAGGAGTAGTCATGACATTCAAAGGTATTGGAGGCACATGAACTTTATCAGCATAGATTTGGCACTTGTGACAAGTTCTTGAGTGGTGGTGACAATCAATCTCCATAGTCGACCAATAATAACTAGCTCTTAAGATATTTTTAGCCATAGTATGCTCACTGGAGTGAGTACCGAAGACACCTTCGTGCATATCCTGCATAATCTCTTATGCTTCTTTCTTGTCCACACAACGAAGAAGGATTGAGTCATGATTGCGCTCGTATAGAATTCCATTGCTTAATAAGAATTTAGCTGAGAACCTTCATAAGAATTTATTGTCATTGATGGATTCTCCCTCAGGGTATTCTTGAGTCTCAAGGTACCTTTTCACCTCATGAAACCAAGGTTTCTCCTCTACTCCATCTGTGTAAATTTCACAGCAGCGCACATGTTCATCGAATCTCTCAATGGTAATTCTGGAAGCCTCATTGTACCATCTAACCTTGAACATAGATGACATGGTTTCTAGAGCATCCTCCAGCTGATTCTCTTCTCTTGGTATGTTCTCAAAGGTGATCTCCTTGAAATACGGGATCAGGGTTAGTATATTCTCTTTATAAGTGTGATACGGTGGAAGAACCGACTGTTAATACTGGTTTTGCGTTTGTGTTCGAAAATGTTGTGGTAAGCAAGAGTCTCCATCGAATTTTCTTTTATCCAACAAAGGAAAGGGTGAAAAGAACAGAAAAATACCTTTTGTGAGTTTTATGAGTAAGGGGGATAGATTATGGAAAGAGAAGGTGTTTGCACCATTTCCATCCGTACTTATCTATGGGCTCTTAGAGGTTTGCTCTATTTGAAAATACTTTATGCTTTGTGTGTTTGAAGATGTTTTGAGAATGCCTTAGTACGGAGAACTTTGTAATGTTTCTCGGGAAAGTAGAGAGAGTATACAAAGTATTGAAAATGTCTTTGAAAAATTAGTTTTTGTGTGAGTGCAAAAATGTTTTGAGAAAACTTCTAACAGTTATCTACTCTGTACTCAAAAAGGTAGTTCTTTTCCTCCTATCCTTTAGACAGTTTTATCCTACTATTAGTGAGTAGGTAGCCCCATCGTTGGATGAATAAGGGACATCAAAGGGACGTCACAGTCACGAAGGCAACTCGTGAAGACGCTTTAGCAATTTTGTTTAGGGACTAGATCATTTACTGAGAGGCAACTGTAGGGTCGTCGAGGTACTATGATCTTTTTTTATTTACGGGCCTTTGCTAAAGCGTCCCCGTTTCGAGGGACATGATTGCTTTATTTCCGAAGGCAACCAAAGTGGGGTACCCTAGAGGTGTATATGTGCAATGTGTGTTTAATTCAAGTATTTATCTTGCGTTAAGTTTGCTAATCGCTTAATTATTAAGCTCTTGTCATGCATCCCTATTAACATATATCTAACAGTTAATATATGTACAGGAATTTAAATGCGGAAATTAAATCTACGCTATTATAAGGCTTTATGAGAGGTATATTGGAGAAGTGCGAAAAATAAAGTCCTAATTACTATTACAAACCATGGGCAAATACATTAATAATAAAAATGTGCAATTAAATAAACGCGCGTGAAGTTGAAAATAACATCTAGAAACATCCTAAGAAATAAAAAATCTTTTTGTTTGTTTCTGATTTATTTTAACAAGATAATCAAACTACCTTAAATCTAATTTTAATTTAAAAAGATAATTTCTAGATGAATTTATAAGCTTAATTCTAATATTTTTTTGTATTTTTGTTAAGAAAATATTTGAATTAAAAAAACCTATGTCTAATTGATTTTAAATTAATTAAACCAAGTCAAAATAATTAAGTTAATTAAATTACAAAAATTAAAATTAATGTAGAAAATCCTAAGTCTATTATTGTTATTTTTTGATTTTTTAATTAAATAAAAAAGGTTTAAAAGAAAATAAGAATTAAAACAAATAAAATAAAAAACAAGCAAATAGGGGGAGTGCGTTTTTGGAATTGTTAGGCCCATGTGTGAAAGAGGCCAGAGGCTGTATGGATTCACTGGTGTTGTTCCCTTGAAGGTTTATCATGAGCACCTGGATCTGGAACGTCTGATTTGATGCTATGATGCTTTGATGGTGGTGATTTGAGGACACATGGTGTGCGCGTTGGAGGTGGAAGTGCTGGATCTACAAGAGAATGTTAGAAAAATAAAATATGCAAGAGGCAGGGTTCGAACCCCTGCCCTTACATATAACCAAGCCTTAAATGCGCCGCCTCTACCATTGTGACGGTGATACTTCCATTAGCCTAAACGCATCCATAAATATATATTATATACAAATGCAATTATTTTAAATTAAAAAAACAATTGAACGCATGTGGGACCCTGTTGTTTGGGTGGACCAATCAGGAGTGGAGAGAGGGAACTAAATTTTGAATCAACCCATGGGATGCATAGATGAAGCCACGCCAGCTTGGACCACCACCTACAATTATTCAGACCACCGGCTGTGGTGGTCACGATCATCTTCTCCAGCGAGGCTAAAAATCAAAACCTGCAAAATACACAATATCAAAGCAACTAAAGCATCCCACCCCCCTTAAAACTTCCCAAGGAATTCAATGGTGGCCTTTATTTGATCTAAAAATTCATGTATCATGAGGTTCGAGGATTCCTATTTGAGATGCCTTAACAATGTTGATCTATGATTCTGGCACTTTCACCCACATGAAACACGTTAGAACATTAGCAAGAAACTATAATAACATGAATATGTAAAGAGAATTAGTTTATATTACATGTAGAAAGAGTTTGAGATTATCAAAAATACCAAAACGGAATGATGACGATATGCTTGATCTGGGCGTGGAACCGTGTGCTAAAGGATTAGGTTGAGTTCCTAGACACCTCAGGGATATGTTTGAATCCTTTGTTTGGACTGAGGAAGGCTGGAAAAGTGTTTTCAATTTGGACAACTTTAAGAATTTTTTGCAATTTGGTAGTGTTCTCTCTAGGCTGTGTATGCATGCATTTGGCTTGCAAGCATGCTTCTTATATAGAGTAGAAGGAAGGGGACAAGAAGGAAATGGTTTAAACAACCTTTATTATGTGTTTTAAAGCCATGAATGAAATTTTGTAACTTTGGTCAAAAACATGGAATCTTGTCCTTTTTTGAAATTTAAATGTATGTGGACATTTTGGCTCCTTCGAATGCCCTCTAGTTCCTGCCCTTCGATTGGCCCAGTGTTTCCTCCTTCAAATGGCTCCAATCCTCATCATTGGGGCTTCTTCGATTGAGCCCTTATTTGCCTTGGTAGCTTGATCGGAAACTTTTCAACTAACCCAATCAAAAACTCTTTTCTGGCCATTCGACGCTTCTTTTGTCATGAATGGGATTGTGCAGGAGGCTTGGGTCTGACAGCATGCAGGACTTTGGCCAGACTCATACAAAGACAAAACAACACTTGTCTTTAACCATTATGTGCCTTTAGACTAGACCAAATGCATGCCCCTTCGAGGGCATCATTTGTGTGTCCTTTGAATGGCCCACATGCACCCCTTGTGCATTCTTCGAATGGACCACCAATGTGTGTTCATAATGTAACAATTTTATGCTTGTGAAACGAAGGCAGGCATGAAGAGGAAACCTTTGCTTGGTGAATTAAAGGCCAGTTGAAGGGGGAGCCTTTTCCTTGTGGATCAAAGGAAAGCATCTTGAACCAATACCCATCAAAAGGCAAAACAAGCTTGTTTCCCATAATTATGTATCCTTAGAATGGACCACATATATGTCCTTCGAAAGGCACCATTGGTGTATCCTTCGAATGGACCTTACTAGGTGTCAAAATATGGAAAATTGTATGTTGAATATTTTGGAGGTGGAGTCAAAGCTAGCACGAGGGAAGCCAATTTCTTAATGAATCGAAGCATATATGAAATAAAGCCACTACTTTATGAGCGTTGGCATGAAGGGAAACCATTGCCTTGCGCATTGGAGGCAAGCCCAGAGGAATTCATTTTCTTGTGGGTTGAAAGCAAATATAGAGGAAAGTTGAAGGAGCCTTAGCCTTGTGGATCGAAGGCAAGTCTGAGGCACCCTTTTGTCTTGTGAATCGAAGACCAGTGAAAGGGGCCTTTTTCCTTGTAGACCGAAGGCAAGTTGATGGGCCCTTTCCTTGTGAATCCAAGGAAAGCATGAGAAAGCTTTTTCCTAGTTGATAAAAGGAAGGTCTAAAGAAGCCTTTTCCTAAATGAAGCTTGCATGGAGGAGTCCACTGTTGGCGAATCGAAGCAGACTTGTACGGGGTTCTTGCCTTGTGCACTGAAGGCACACACATAGGGAGTATTTTCCTAGTGTGCTGAAGGAATTAAGATGACTCCAAATAAACCAAATGCCCAATCAAAGCGGGAAATAAGCTTGCATGCATGTAGCCATTGCATTGTGCATCAAGCCAGCATGCAAAGCCAATGGTGCAGTCGAAGGAGTACTAACATGAGGCCCTTCCATTTTGGATCGAAGGAGGCTGTTTCAAAGGAAACACATGCCCAGTCGAAGCTTGTATACAACAAGAAAGCAAGCAACAGGCCAAGGCTTCAATCGAAGCTTGGAAATTTGAAGCAAGCTTGGAGGAGGTTAGGTGCTCAATTGAAGTCGGTCAAGATGCCAATTGAAGGACCCTTTGACATGCCAATTGAAATACCTTATTTATCTTCAAAAATTTTATTTTTCTTTAATCAAGTGTTTGTGACCACCCATATAAGAAAAAATATTGGAAAACATGAAAGGGAAAATTTTGGGGTACAACAACCGCCCCTGTTCAATCTTCTTAAACCTGAGGATTTAGATTGACTTGTTTGCCTTTCGTGATCTGAAGGTGGAAGATGATTGGACACTAGAGTGCCCTGAAATTTGCACTCGGTGATGTGATGGTTGATCGTGTACAGAATGGGCTTAAAGATGCCATTTGGAGAAGATGACTGAGAGTTGCCTAATATGGGCTTAAAGAGGCCATCTAAAGTAGATGCTGACTTTATAAGAGATCTCTTTGTAGGGATTCTTGTTCCTGTTGTCTGAGGAGAAGTCCGCTGGGGAATATGGTTTTCTGTTGTTCTCTTGCTTGGGGAAAACTCTGTGGGGAATAGAGTCTAGGAACTTCAATTGTCCAAGGCTCCCCTAAGGAGTTATCTCTGTACTAGAGAGATGAGAGTTTGCTGTTTTCTAGTCGTGTAGATAGTTTTCCTGTCTGGTTTCAGGTATTGATTTATAAGTCATTTGTTTGCAAATAGTTGTCCTGTCAGGTTTCAAGTATTAATCTAGAACTTGAAAATTGCTGGTCGTTGAGATAGTTCTCCTTGTCTGATTTCGGGCATTAATCTTTGACCTGTTGTAAAAGTTAATAGTGTTTGTCTGTCTGCTAATTTAACCTGAAAAGGTAAAATCAATTTTATGCAATGTCATGACGTAAGAATTGTATGATTCTCCCAAAATAAATGAGATTATGATATATGCATTTGTATGCACATGCCATGATGTATGAACATGTAGCACTGTTGCGCAATATCTTTGCCTGGGAAAATAAATCCCTGACTGTTGTTGAAGAGTACTGGAAAGCTGAATCCCGGACTGTTGTTGGTGAATGAAGAAAGTTATTCTTCAATTTCCGCTGGGTATAATGAATGGAGATAGTTTTGTTGGAGATTCTCTTTATCTGCCGAGAATCTTCGACTTCTGTTTGAGAAGGATTTTACCGAAGGGAAGAGTTTTATTGGAAGATTTCACCAATTTGGAGAAATAAGCTCCGCTGGGGGATGAACTTTCGTAGCTAGAGAAATAAACTCTACCGGGGATAAGGCTTTATAAACTACTTGAGACTTATAAAACTCTGTTGCAGAAGGTGAACTCCGTGAACTGAGCAATTGCTAGAAGATAGTCTGGAATAAGTATCAGGAGGACATCCGTCTCTAGGTCGTACATGAACCTTTTCTAGATGATATGTTGAAATAAGTGTCAGAATGACATCCGTCTCTAGATCGTATTTGCACTGTTTCTAGAGGAGACTCTAGAATAAGTATCAGGATGACATCTGTTTCTGGATTGTACCTGAACTGTTTCTAGATGATGATCTGGAGTAAGTGTCAGGATGACATCTGTCTCTAGATCGTACCTGAACTGTTTCTAGATGATATGTTGAAATAAGTGTCAGAATGACATCCGTCTCTAGATCGTATCTGCACTGTTTCTAGAGGAGACTCTGGAATAAGTATCATGATGACATTTGTCTATGGATCGTACCTGAACTATTTCTAGAAGAAAGTCAGCTTTATTTAGAATGTTTCCGCTAGGAATTCTTGTTTTGTTGTTTTGAGAAGAAATCTGTTGGGGAAGGGAAACTCCGTAATATGCTTGGAGATTTTGTTGAAATTCTGCTAGGGAATCTTGAGAAGTTTGGAGACTTCATTGGGGAATTTTGGAGCAGCAATTGGAGATTTTTGCTCTACCGGGGATGAGGCTTTATAATCTGCTTGAGATTTTAAAAAACACTGTTAGGGATCTTCGACTTCTGCTTGAGGATGTGACAGGAAGATGCCCCTGATTCTGTACCTCATGGAATGAGAAGTATACTATAATGAACTTGTGTCTGAATGTACCTAGCAGCTGTGTGTGGGAGTGTCAGAATGAATCTATGTTGTGATTGTATATGAACGGAAAGATGTACTGAATGAATATCAGAATGGCATCTGCAGCTGGAGCGTATCTGAACTGTATCTGAAAGTTGAATCTGAATGAGTATCAGAATGGCATCCATATCTAGAGCGTATATGAACTGTATTTGAAAGCTGAATCTGAATGAGTATCAGAATGACATCCGTATCTGAAGTGTATCTGAACTGTATCTTAAAGCTGAATCTGAATGAGTATCAGAATGACATTCGTATCTAGAGCATATATGAACTGTATCTGAAAGCTGAATCTGAATGAGTATCAGAATGGCATCCGTATCTGGAGCATATCTGAACTGTATCTGAAAGCTGAATCTGAATGAGTATCATAATGGCATCCGTATTTGGAACGTATCTGAACTGTATCTGAAA
Organism: Vicia faba; assembly: GCA_948472305.1. Lineage (NCBI taxonomy): Eukaryota > Viridiplantae > Streptophyta > Magnoliopsida > Fabales > Fabaceae > Vicia > Vicia faba. Next base: position 1,233,633,689 of record OX451736.1, read on the forward strand.
GCTGGATCTGAATGAGTATCATAATGGAATTCGTATCTGGAGCATATCTGAATTGTATCTGAATCTGATTATGAATGAGTATTAGAGTGGCATCTGTATCTGGAGCGTATCTGAACTTTATCTGAAAGCTAAATCTGAATGAGTATCAGAATGGCATCTGTATCTAGAGCGGATCTGAATTGTATCTGAAAGCTGAATCTGAATGAGTATTAGAATGGAATCCGTATCTGGAGCGTATATGAACTGTATCTGAAAGTTGAATCTGAATGAGTATCAGAATGGCATCCGTATCTGGAGCGTATCTGAACTGTATTTAAAATTTGTATTGAATGAGTATCAAAATGGCATCCGTATTTAGAGCATATATGAATTGTATCTGAAAGCTGTATTGAATGAGTATCAGAATGGCATCCGTATTTGAAGTGTATCTGAACTGTATCCGGAAGTTGTATGGAATGACTATCAGAATGGCATCCATATCTGGAGCGCATCTGAACAGTATCTGGAATGTTTAGAATGTTTTGGTTGGGAATTCCTATTTTGTTGTTTTGAGAAGAAATCCGCTAGGGAACATGAAAAGCTTGTGAACCAGGCTAGGGAATTCTTTAAGATGCCGGAGCAGTGATTGGAGAGTCTTGCTCTGTCGGGGATACAAGAACACCTGACATCACAAGGCTGTAAGCTGAGGATATGGAAGTGACCATTTAGTAGGATGCCCCTGCCTCTGTACCTGCTAGAGGAAGTATGTGTGGAGACTTTGTGGAAGGTCTGAGCATCATCCCAACCCCTGGGGTTTTGAGTAGATGTTGATCATGGAGTATTCTACTGATAGACAAATGAAAACATGATGGGACATAGTCATATACTTTAATCCCTAACTTTTGCCTCGACCACCCTTTCGGGTTTTCAGTCCATCGGGATACCCTTTTTTTCCCAAGCCACCTTTTCAGATTTTCGACTTGCCAAGTGTACACTTTTTTTGTATATATCTCTAATTTTTGCCCGAACCTTTTGGTTTGCCAAGATGCCCTTAATTTTTCCTAGGCCTGTCGACCTAGCAGGTCATTTTCATGCGTATTAGTTTCCGACTATGTCTGTGTTCATCGGGCGCAGAGGATTGCCACTGTCTATAGTAGAAAGTGTTGTCACACTTCTAGAAGATGTTTATATGATCGCATGTGCCCTTTCATATGTGGGAGCCTGTGTGGGGATGCTTCAGGATGAATCTAGTGCACCTGATATTTCATCAAGTTTCTGATAGTCTTGAATTTCCTAGGTATCTTTTCTAAGAACTTTCATGGAAGGATTCGAAGACATGATAATGACACCATCTGATACTACTGGAATAGACAGGCAATTTGGTGGTACCAAAGGTTCAAATTTCACAAGGACTTTTGCTGGAATCCTCGATCAATGTAACAGGCCCCAGTGATCCAGATGGAAACCTGCCCTCGGCTATTCAACACTTTTGGAGAATCTTTTCATATTGGCTTGACTGCCCCAGATTAACTAGACACCATGTCATGCCCCTTGATTATGAAAGGCCTGTTATTGGGAATGTTTTTTCGTCTGAGGTGATTCTGTCCACTGAGAGAATCTTTGTTCACTGAATATTCATTGTGCGAATTTCTCTACTGTTTGAATAATTAACCACATGCAAACAATGTCATTTAAAGAATGCAAAGCTTATGTTTGTCTTGAAGTTTGAAAATTTATTTTTTAGCAAAACAAACAAATTTTGTGAGGGTCTGATATCAACTCAAGATTTATAGCAAACCTTATATGAGTCAAGATACCTTTTTAAACAATATGCTTTCGAACTAACCCATGTTTCAGCTAGGACTTTTAAGGGTTGTAGCGTGGCCTGGTTCACAGTTTAAGAAACAAAGGATAAAGGCTCAAATTTTATTCCTACCCAACCCGCTCTTCGTGATGTTCTTCAGTCCTATGCTCAGATAATTGTGCGTTTATATCCCAATTGAGTCTGGAATCTTTGCACTAATACTTGGTAATGGTTCAGAAATTGAACGTTTGTTTGAGAAGGCAGTCATTTTTGTACCCTTTTTTTTTTTGAGGATTTGTAGGACCTCTTTTTTTTTGTTATCCCTACTTTTGCCTGAACTGTTTCAGCGGGATGCCCTAGTTTTTCTTGAGCCTCCTTCATAGGTTTTGACTTAGTGGGCTTTCCTTTTGAAGGATAATGACTGTCTGCCTTGACAACTATGTGGAACCATCACCATCTTTTGGAGAGCATCTTCTACACTATTTGTTGTGTATAGAGATAAAGCTTACGACTGAATGCACATTTGAGTTAACTGAGAAAACTACCCTGCCCCGGGTTATAATTAAATGTTTTAATTTGCGTGAAAAGAAAAAAAACTCTTACTTCTTCGGCTCAGAGGGGTTGACTAGGGATTATCTTCCTTATAACTCCACTATTTAGGATTTGAAACAAACGCATGTACATCGTCAACAATGTCTTTTCAAAACCATACTGTAGAGATTGTGGTATCATTTTCGTCATCCTTCCTCTAAAGGCTTAAAGATTTTTAATCAGGAGTTGAATATGACAAAAAAAGGAAAGCAATTTAAATATAGTGAATACGAATGAATTGATTCAAAACAAACCTACGCAATGCATTGATAAAGTAACAAAGTTTGACATGAAACAAATGTTCGAATAATCAAAAGAAAATTACAAATTAAGAATTCAAATGAACAAAAAAAGCCTATTTGTCTAAACTTGTCACTTAAGATGGTGTGTCTTTGAGGGACGAAAGAAGAATTCAGTCTAGCCATCTTATGTGAACTCTAGCACTCCTTCGTTGATCACGTCCTGAATCTTATTTTTCAATGCCCAACAATCATTCGTATCATGTCCAGTACTATCGGAATGGTAGGCATATATTGCATCATGATTGAAGTTAGGGGAAGAAGTTTTGGGGTTTGGATGAGGTATTATCAACGTAACCAAATTCATCCTCAAAATATGTTGCAGTGCCTGAGACAATGGTATGTTGATTTTGGTAAACTACCTCTTGGGCTTATCTTGCCTTTGTTGATTAACCCGTCATTGTTGGCGAGGTTGTGGTTGGGCTTGTGATGTAGCAGCAATTTGGAAAGCTCTACTCTCCAAGCCAATTTTTTGTCCCATTAGGGGTTGATGAATGACTTGATCCCCAACCTCGACTGTTTGCCTTATACAGTTGCATCTGTCTTGATGAAGCTTATTGACAATGCCTCTTAGCTCTTCCTGTCCCCGGGCTAGGCCTTGGATAAGAGCCATTTTCCCCAGCATCTGGATTCTCATTGCTTCTACCTCAGCTTACAGTTGTTCCAATTGTTCATCCTTGTCGTTGTCAGGATGTTTCTTAATCAGATTCCCGACGAGAAATGTTTTCAAATCTTCTTCCCCCTTGGCTGGACTCAGGAAAATTTATTTTAATTAAGCATCTTGAGTTTGGAGATCCTTTACTGTCTGTTCAAGAGCCATTTCTTCTTGACGAAATAAACAACGAAGGGATAAGAAGCTTGTCCTGAAACCTGTTTATGCAATCATATGTATGATATATGTATGCAATGTTTTCAAGGGCCTTATAGGATTTAAACTCTTTTAACTAAAATAGAAACAAAGACTTTTTATTAGTAATCTCAAATGAATTCAAAGTTTACAAAGGAATAACAAATAAGAAACTTTTAAAACTTCTAAGTCTCCCAAGGATGCTTCCTTTTGGTGCTAATGTAGGCATCTGGATTCTGCTCTTCATGAAGTCGCTTTGTTAGTTCCAACACCTTTTTCTAAATGGCATAAAATTGGGACTCAGAAGTATCTTGTTCTTCTTTGATCTGTATCCAAGATTTTTGAAGTTCTTCGAAGTTTGTCGACATTTCAGGATGAAGAATGATGCGAGACTCGACCCCTTGTACAAAAGGCTCTGAAATCACCAGTAGGATAGCAGCATACGGCATCATAAGATTTTGAGCACGAGTTCGCACCCATTTGAGGTATGGCTACAAAGGGATGGAATTCTTGTGCCCTAGAGTCCTGCTATTAGTCTTCTTAATCATTCCCCAAGCACGGATGAACCTCTTATGATAACCTTGCAGATCATTTGAATAGTCAAACACAATATCTTGAATGAGCATATCATGAGGACCATCCCTTCGGGCGTAGCCGAACTGACGTAAAGCTAAAGAGGGTTTGTAGGTGATGCCTCCTTTAATGCCAAGGAGTGGCACATTGGGAAATTCTCCACAATGATCAATAAAAGAGATGTCTTCTTGGGAGCGAGGGAACCAATAGATGTCAGAGTGAGAAAGAGACATTAGTCTCTGGTTCCATCTTAAACATAATTCATTCTTCATTACTGACTAAGGAAGGTGCGAAATAAACCACCTATAGAGTAGAAGTATACAACACATAAGAGTCCCTCGCTTCTTCATGGTACATGTATGGAGTGAGTGAAGAATATCCCCGAGCAATGTAGGCACTGGATTGTGAGCAAGGAAAATGTTGATGGCACTGACATCTACAAACTTGTCTGAATTGGGGAACAAAATCAAACCGTAGATCAAAAGAGCTAAAACATATTCAAAGGCATGGTAACTCATAGCGTCTAGGAATAATTGGGATTTCTTCATCAAGAATCTTGTGAGGAGGCCCTTAACTCCACTCCTTCTTTCCCAATTGGACTCAATGTCAGATGGCTTCAAATACGAAGCTATGGCAACATCTTTAGCAGTTGGATCTTGTTCTAAACCGGTAAAGGGTATCTGCTCCAATATAAGAAAACTGAGTATTTTGAATAATTCTTCCAACGTAGGCACCAACTGATAGTTTGAAAATGTGAAGCAGTGGTGCTTAGGGTCGAAGAACTGGAATAAGACACTCATCAGACCTTCGTCAAAACCGGTAGCAACTATACTGAGCAAGTAGCCATATCTCTTGTTGAATGAGGAACTCTCAGGAACCTTTGGAACCAATTCTTTGAGTTTGGGAGGGATCTCTGCAAAATTGATTCGGATGGTTTTTCTGTGAGCTGAATCCATGACCTACAAAACAGATAAGAGATAAATCCATAGGCCCTTGAAATGGTTAGTTTACATGGCATGTTATGATGTTATGATTATGCTTTGAAATCACAAGTATATCAAACACAAACAAGTCATAGAAAGACCTTAGGTTTAAAGGCTTGCATGAGTTTTAAAGGTAAGTACCCTCTTGAAGTTTCAGTTGGCTCAACCTGTCCTATTAATAGTAACCGGGTTTTAAGGAGTCTCATATCATTGACTTTTATTTTAGGAATTGTTCTAGCTCAAGCATCGAAGTATTGCGGCCAGAATATCCCAAAAGTCTAGTCTCAATGAGTGTAGTATCGAGTATCAACCAATCTTCGGTTGGAACCAAAGCCGGCCATCTCAGTACTTTCTAATGGCCAAATTTGTTCAACTAAGGTTCTAAAGTCCGTTAGTGCTTCATGACACCACACGATGGCCCCGTATTCTCCTCAATTCAACACAAGGGATACCAATACCAACCAAAGTGTCACACCAACACAGCTATCGCTTCAACCATATCGGTCTATGTCGTACAGCCTCCACGATCTATTGTTGTTTACCTAAAAAGATGCCCCCTGATCCAGGTGTAGGATCTATAGTAACAACCCAAACAACCCTCCAAGGATAAAGCATACAAAGCACAAAAAGAAGTTTAATAATGAACTAACTCTAAGGTAAACCCCACTTTTTAATTTCCCCAGTATAATCACCAGTCCTATGATACGGTGGCAGAACTAACTATTAATACTGGTTTTATGTTTGTGTTTGCAAATGTTGCAGTAAGCAAGAGTCACCATCGATTTTTCTTTTAGCCAACAAAGGAAAGGGCGAAAAGAGCATAAAAAGACCTTTCGAGAGTTTCCTGAGTAAGGGGGGTAGATTATGGAAAGGGAAGGTGTTAGCACCCCTTTCATTCGTAGTTATCTACGGGCTCTTAGAGGTTTGCTAATTTTGAAAATACTTCATGCTTTGTGTGTTTGAAGATGTTTTGAGAATGCCTTAGTACGAAGAACTTTGTAATGTTTCTCGAGAAAGTAGAGAAAGTATACAAAGTATTGAAAATTTCTTTGAAAAAGTAGTTTTTGTGTGAGTGCAAAAATGTATTGAGCAAACTTCTAACAGCTATCTACTTTGTACTCGAAAAGGTAGTTCTTTTCCTCCTATCCATTAGACAGTGCTATCCTACTATTAGTGAGTAGGTAGCCCTATCGTTGGATGTATAAGGGACATTGAAGAGACATTACAGTCACAAATGCAACTTATGGAGACGTTTTAGCAATTTTGTTTAGGGACTAGATCATTTACCGAGAGGCAACCGTAGGGTCATCGAGGGACTATGATCTTTTTTGATTTACGGGTCTTTGTTAAAGCGTCCCCGTTTGGAGGGACATGATTGCTTTATTTCCGAAGGCAACCAAAGTGGGGTACCCTAGAGGTGTATATGTGCAATGTGTGTTTAGTTCAAGTATTTATCTTGTGTTAAGCTTGCTAAATGTTTAATTATTAAGCTCTTGTCATGCTCTCTATTAACATACATCTAACAGTTAATATATGTACAAGAATTTAAATGCGTAAATTAAATCTACGCTATTACAAGGCTTTATGAGAGGTACATTGGAGAAATGCGGAAAATAAAGTCCTAGTTACTATTATAGACCATGGGTAAATACATTAATAATAAAAATGTGCAATTAAATAAACGCGCGTGAAGTTGAAAATGACGTCTAAATACATCCTAAGAAATAAAAAATCTTTTTGTTTGTTTCGGATTTATTTAAAGAAGATAATTAAACTACATTAAATCTAATTTTAATTTAAAAAGATAATATCTAGATGAATTTAAAGCCTAATTCTAATATTTTTTGTATTTTTGTTAAGAAAATATTTGAATTAAAAAAAACCTATGTCTAATTGATTTTAAATTAATTAAAACATGTCAAAATAATTAAGTTAATTAAATTACAAAAATTAAAATTAATGTAGAAAGTCTTAAGTCTATTATTGTTATTTTTTGATTTTTTAATTAAATAAAAAAAGATTTAAAAGAAAATAAGTAATAAAACAAATAAAATAAAAAAACAAGCAAATGGGGGGGTGCTTTTTTGGAATTGCTAGGCCCATGTGTGAAAGAGCCCAGAGGCTGTATGGATTCAATGGTGTTGTTCCCTTGAAGGTTTATCATGAGCGTCTGGATCTGGAACGTCTGATCTGATACTATGATGCTTTGATGGTGGTGATTTGAGAACACAGGGTGTGCGCACTGGAGGTGGAAGTGCTGGATCTACAAAAGAATGTTAGAAAAACAAAATATGCAAGAGGAAGGGTTCGAACCCCTACCCTTACATATAACAAATCCTTAAACGCACTTCCTCTACCGATGGGATGGTGATACTTCCATTAGCCTAAACGCATCCATAAATATATATTATATACAAATGCAATTAATTTAAATTAAAAAAACAATTGAACACAAGTGGGATCCTGGTGTTTGGGTGGACCAATCAGGAGTGGACAGAGGGAACTAAATTTTGAATCAACCCATGGGATGCAGGGATGAAGCCACACCAGCTTGGACCACCACCTGCAATTAGTCAGACCACCGGCCACGATGGTCATAATCATCTTCTCCGGCGAGGCTAAAAATCAAAACCTACAAAATACATAATATCAAAGAACCTAAAGCATCTCACCCCCTTAAAATTTCCAAAGGAATTTAATGGTGGCCTTTATTTGATCTAAAAATTCTTGTATCATGAGGTTCGAGGGTTCCTGTTTGAGATTCCTTAACAATGGTGATCTATGATTCTAGCACTTTCACCCACATCAAACACGATAGAACATTAGAAAGCAACTATAATAACATGAATATGTAAAGAGAATTAGTTTATATTCCATGTAGAAAGAGTTTGAGATTATCAAAAATACCAAAACGAAATGATGACGACCTGCTCTATCTGGGCGTGGAACCGTGTGCTAGAGGATTAGGTTGAGTTCCTGGACACCTCAAGGATATGTTTGAATCCTTTGTTTGGACCGAGGAAGGCTGGAAAAGCGTGTATTTGGCTTGCAAGCATGCTGCTTCTATAGAGTAGACGGGAGGCGACAAGAAGGAAATGGTTTAAAAAACCTTTATTATGTGTTTGAAAGCCATGAATGAAAATTTGTAACTTTGGCCAAAAACATGGAATCTTGTCTTTTTTTAGAAATTTGAATGTATGTGGACATTTTGGCTCCTTCGAATGCCCTCTAGTTCCAGCCCTTCGATTGGCCCAGTGTTTCCTCCTTCGAATGGCTTCAATCCTCATAATTGGGGCTAATTCTATTTAGCCCTTATTTTCCTTGGTAGCTTGATCTGAAACTATTCAACTAACCCAATCGAAAACTCTTTTCTGGCCATTCGAAGCTTCTTTTGTCATTAATGGGATTGTGCAGGAGGCTTGGGTCTGGCAGCATGCAAGACTTTGGCCAGACTCATCAAAAGACAAAACAACACCTGTCTTCCACCATTATATGTCTTTCAACTGGACCAAACGCATGCCCCTTCGAGGGCATCATTTGTGTGTCCTTTGAATAGCCCACATGCACCCCTTGTGCATTCTTCGAATGAGCCACCAATGTGTGTTCATAATGTAACAATTTTATGCTTGTGAAACAAAGGCAGGTGTGATACGGTGGGAGAATTTGCGACTTCAATGCGCATCTTTTGAATTAACTGAGAGACTACCCTGCCCCAGGTTTAAATCAAAGGTTTCAATTTGTTTAAAAACAGAAAACTCCCACTTCTTTGGCTCGAAGGGGTTGACTAGGGATTATCTTCCTTATAACTCCGGTGTTTAGGATTTGAAAGAAATGCCTGTATATCGTCAGCAAGGTCTGTTCAAAAGCATACTGTATGAGATTATAGTATTGTTTCGTCATCCTCCCTCTAAAGGCTTGTCACTTTTAGCAAGAGTTAAATGTCATAAAGAAAGCATAAGAATAGTGAAAACGAATGGATGAATTCAAGACAAACATATGCAATGCATTAATGAAACAGAGTTTGACATTAATAGGTAATTGTTTGAATAACAAAAGAAATTATAACTTGAAAATTCAAATGGAACAAAAGTCTCCCAGTTCGAGCTTTGTCATTTCAAGTGGATGACCTTCATTATGGCTATCTCAGTTTATAGCCACTCCAACTGGTCATCTCTGTCGTCCCCAGGATTTCCCATGGTCATGCCCCTGGTGAGGAGCGCCTTGACCTCTTCTTGCCCCTTGGGTGGTGTGATACGGTGGGAGAACTGACTATGAGTTTTGCGTTTGTACTCGCACTTGTTCGGTTGAGCAAGAGTTGCCACCGACTTTTTATTTTATCCTAAAGGAAAGGTTAAAAAAGCACAGCAAAAACCTTTTGGGATATTTCGTGGGTTCGGGGGGTAGATTATGAAAAGGGAAGGTATTAGCACCCTTTTCATCCATGGTTATCCATGGGCTCTTAGTTACTTGGTTTTTAGATCACTTGCCTTGATTTTCGATTGCTTGAAATTGTGGTGTGTGTGTGTGTGTGTTTTTTGAAAATGTTTTGGAAGAAGATGCCTTGTCTTAGGCTACCCTTGTAACAATTCTTTACTCGAATGTTTTACAAAGGTGTGTATCTTTTCGAAAAGATGTTTCAAATGTTTTTGAGAGTTTGTTTTGAAAGTGTTCGTGGAGTGTGGTTTTGAAAAGAAGGCAAGTGTTTTTGCAAGTTGATCTCAAGTAACTAAGAGTTTTGTCTACCCTATTGTACTCAAAGGTTTTCTCTATGTTTTCAACCCTTTTTAACAATTTTGTTCCACCATTGAATTTGGTGGACAATCTTGCGTTTAGGACGTTTAACGGGACGGGCGCGGGTCATCGTATGGACCATGAATGCAATGATGCCAAGTGTCTTTGGCAATTTTCTTTGAAGGGACTATGATCATTCCGTTTTAGGCAACTTTCGAAAGCGTCATCGAGGGACTTATGATCATTTGAATTTGTTTTGCCAAAGAAACTCAACGTGCAAGCATGGCCCATTTTGGAAGGCAACATGTGGGATTACCCTAGAGGGTGCAAGTGTGATTGTGTATTAATTTCATGTATTTATCTTGTATTAGGTTACCTAGCGTTTGATTTTATGTACATGCAAACCCTAGGTCTAACCATGGTATAATTGAAAGCGGTAAATTGCGGAAATGTAAAGTCTACGCTATTACAAAATAAGTATCCGGGAGTGGGGGTACAGATTCACAAATGGGGATGAGACTTTAGGAATGTAGTGTCCAATAGATTACAACCAAATCGAATCGATCAAATGTAAATGTAACGTATAGCAATGTATAAGATAAGCAAATGTATAATGTATCAAGTGTATATGTTCATGTATATAATTTATTTACAGGCTAGGAAAATGTGAATTCGAATGTATTATTAAGCATTGTTTTAACTTAAAGAAAATAATTAGATATTCATTTATTTAGTCTTTTGAAATCTTGTATATTGTTAATATGTATAAAAAGTATTTTAATTAAATATCAAGAATTAAATTATGTATGTTAGAAAAATGTATTTTATTGATTATGTACAAAAAGAGTATTTTACTTAAAAGAAAAAGGGATTTTGTCTTGATTATGTACAAAGAGAATATTTTAATTAAAAGAAAAAGGTGTTTTCAATTTTAATTATATTGTGTAATAAAAAATGTATCTTTATATTTTTGTGTTATATATATACAAAAAATATTTAAATTAAATGTTTTAAATTAATTAAAAAATGTATTTTTATGTGTTTTAGTATTAATGTACAAATTAAGTATTAATCTTAAGAGAAATTATATATTTATGTACAAATAGAAAATTTTCATTAAATGCTTTAAATTATATTATGTACAAATTAATTTTAAGAAAGAAAGTTTTTAGAAAAAGATTTAAACCTATATATTTTACTTAGTATTCTTATATGCCAAATATCAAAAGGAAAAAAAAGGTTATGTCAAGAGAAAACAAGCAAATATAAATTAGCAAAAGATAGAAGAAATGAATGGGCCAAGGGTTTTAGGGCTTAGTCAGAATTGGAAGCAAAAAGGGGGGGTGCCATTTAGGACATGCTTTGGGCTTAGGCGCTGGAGAAAGGGCAAGGCCCAAGTTGACACAAAACGTTTTTTAGGGTTTGAAGGTTTTGTGTTCAGTTGAAACGCGTTAAGGTTTATTGAGACAGAGGCGCCGTTGCTAGTTCCACTTCGTCTTCTCCGTTCGTTTCCTTCATCTCTTCAACCCAGGGCCACTGATTCCCTCCAACCTTCGACTACCGGGCGCCACTTCCGTCCTCATCTCCTCACCGTTGTTCAGTTAAAGATGGTAAAAGAGGTAACGAGTTTCTGGACATTTTTAGGATTCTTTTTAATTACTGTCTTTGCATGTCATGACCCTTTGATTATTGAATCTTATTTTGTGTTTTATTGTTGTTTCTGTGAGCGAAAAAAGGAAGAGAAGGGGTTTATACCTTAGGCTTTTGGGAGATGGAGATGAGGCGGTCCGGAGGCGCTGAGGATGGCCGGAGGGTGGAGGTTCGATGATGATGGACTTGGAACCCTGGTTTGTGTGTTCTTTGTCTTTTGCCCTTTTATTTGGTGATGATGATGAACTGAGCCTTTTTGATATTCACTTCTTTCTTCTTCTCTTTCACTGTATGCTGAACATGCTTGATATTCTTTGAAATGTTTGTTGCCTTTGAACGTTTGCCTTTGATGAAAATTTCTGAGGCCCTGTGTTTGACACTGAGTTGCCTATTCCTTACTTCTGTTGGCTATTTTGTTGGACGCTTTGATTTGCTAATGAAAAAACTTTTTGGTTTGAGGGTCACAGGCCTTGGCCTTTTGGTAGCTCAGGTTTGGATATCTTTAGGCTGGTATGAACTTGAACAGGTTTTACTGGATTATTGTTAGGCTAAGGTTTCAGAGTGAGTGTTTGGACATGTTGAGTTGAATGGTACAGGTTCTTGTTTGCACCAGGTAAGGTTGAGGGCTTTCTTATGGTTATGGCTGGTAATGAGCTTTTGACAGGTTTTAGGCTTGTGATGTTTCACAGGTTTTAGGCTTGGAGATTTCACAAGTTATAGTTTTAGTGAGGCTTTAGGAAGGTTATGACATTACTGATGGTTATGTGATTGTGGAAAGGGATAAGGCTTATGCAGGTCTTGTAGATTTGTGTTTTACAAGTTGTGAGGCTTTGAGGCTCAGGCTTCAGGTTAGGCCTTTGTTTTAGCTGGTATGATCTTTGGTTCAGGCTTATTGAACTGTGTTGGTTTGCTCCTCTCTCCTTTTTTTTGATACTTTCTGCCTTCTTCTTTCTGTGTTATATCAGTTTTGTTTTTATATTTTTCTATCTCTCAAGCCTAAAGCCTAAGCCTGCAAAACCTGCCCTTCTTTTTCTCTTCTCTCTCTCTTTAGTACAGTTTGCATTAAAATAATGTTTATGATGTACTTTTCTGAAAGGGCCAATTGGGAAATGATGACAATGAGATAGTTTGCTTGCATAACAATTTTCCTCTGCATATTTGTCCCTTCTTTTGACAGCTTCTTGTACTTTTGGATCTTTTGATATCTTGCCAAATCTTCTTTTTGATAGCTTGGGCAGCCTTGTACAGTTTGAGAGCAAGTTTGAATTTTTCAGTTTGGACTTTGTAGTTTGATTTGCACTTTGGAGTTTTGAGATTTGAACTTATGCAGTTTGGACAATTTGACTTGTTTAATTTTGACTTTTGTGCATTCATTTTTGGCAAATAAATATCCGTCCCTCTTTGTGAACCGGGAGAAATCCCGTGATTTGCAGAGAGGGCTAACTGATCCCAATTAGTGGCCCTTAACGATGAACTGTAATTTTATCTGTCTCCTTCATTTTATTTATCTGCTATTGATTTTCCTTTTTTCATTTGCAGATAAAAAATTAAAATGGAGCACTGGAGCAAGGGATAGCAGATGAAGAAATGAAGATTAGAAAAAATGTTTAGGATAGTTTTATTTAGGTTTAAATTACTTGTAAAATCATTGTTGTAAATAAATTGTAAACAATAATTGTACGAATAATTTAAAAATAAATAAAAGTTTTATTATCCAATTAATTCTTTTTCCTCCTATTGTTTATTTATTATTTACAATTCTTTAATTAAAATAATTGAAAATAAATTCCAATCATTTAATCTTAGAATAATAAATAATTTAAATAATCAATGCTTTAGCAATTTTATCAGTTAAACCTGGCATTTCCAACATCCAAAGCAAAGCAACAGTTAATCAAAACAACTGATCAGGCGCATTCCCTTTTCATTGATTTTTACCCAACACTGCAAATCCAAACTGAATGTATCCTTTGACTGGTTCAAACAAACAAATGTGAATTCAATCCAAATGCATTCTTTTACTGATTAAGTCAAACAATGCAAATTCAAACCAAATCTTGGAATAACTTGCAAAGCATCGTAGAATTTAAATCCTTCTGAGAACGTGCCCACAAAAACCCTAATTCCTGATTAAATTCCAAAGAGCGTTCGCCTGATCAAAGTTGAGCCAAAATCAACCAAAACCCTAAGCCAATTGTGTGAAACATTCCAGAGCCTTGAAAATCAATAAAACCCTAATTGTGTCTGATTGACGAGGAAAGTCCGTTTGACCGATTCTTGAGTCAGTCTGAAAAATCAGGAAACGCCTGAAGCTGTGATTTCTTGAGGAAAAATGCGAGGGCAAATTTTGGGGTACAACAGTTGCCCCTGTTCAATCTTCTTAAACCTGAAGAGTTAGATTGGCAAGTTTGCCTTTCGTGACTCGAAGGTAAAAGAAGATTGGACACTAGAGTGCCCTGAAATTTGCACTCGGCGACGTGATGGTAGAGGTGAATGGGCTTACAGATGCCATTTGGTGATGGGCTTAAAGATGCCATCTGATGCGATAAAATCTTGTCGGGGGATGGGCTTAGAGATGCCATCTGAGAATGGGCTTAAAGATGCCATTTGGCGACTGCTGATAGGAGGATGGGCTTATAGATTCCATCTGAGAATGGGCTTAAAGATGCCATTTGGAAATGTTGAACTGTATGTCATTGGTGAGTGGACGAGTATCAGAAAGGCCTCCATGTTTCGGAACATCTCTGAACTGGGGGTCCGAGCAAGCAATAGATTGACATCCATGTTTGGAGAATCCGTAAACTATTTTCAGGAGTTGAGATTGAATAATCAATAGAGCAGCATCCGTTGTTGGGAAGCGTCCGTAAACTGTTTTCGAAAGTTGAGAAGAGTCTGAACAAGTGATAGGTTAACATCCGTTACTGGAGAACCCGTGAACTGTTTTCAGAAATCTTGAAGTTGAATGAGCAATAGAGCAGCATCCGTTGTTGGGAAGCGTCGGTAAACTGTTTTCAAAAGTTGCATCTGAACAAGCGATAGATTAACATCCGTTGTTGGGAAGAATCCATAAACTGTTTTCAGAAGTCTTTAGAAGAATCTGAACAAGCGATAGGTTAACATCCATTACTGGAGAACCCGTGAACTGTTTTCAGAAGTCTTGAAGTTGAATAAGCAATAGAGCAGCATCCGTTGTTGGGAAGCGTCCGTAAGCTGTTTTCAAAAATTGCATCTTAACAAGTTGGTAGATTAACATCCGTTGTTGGGAAGAATCCGTAAACTGTTTTCAGAAGTCTTGAGAAGAATCTGAACAAGTGATAGGTTAACATCCGTTACTTGGAGAACCCGTGAACTGTTTTCAGAAGTCTTGAAGAGGAACCGGTGTAGGGCTTCCTGATGATGAGTTCGTGTAAAACTGCATCTGGATGAATCTGGAATAAGTATCAGAATGTCGCCGTGTCCGGGTCACATCTGAACTATTTCTGGATGAATCTTGGAAGATGATTTGTGCCTGTCGACTGATCTTACCTGAAAAGGTAAATGGTTAGTTGTATGTAATGTCATGATGCATGATGCAATGTATGTGACATCAATGTTTACGATATGAATGTGATGAATGCGCATGTAAGCTGATGAGCTATCTTGCTGAGGATAAATGAATCCTGGATGGCCGAAGATAAAAGAATCTTGACTGCTGTCGGGGAAAATAATTCTTTGGCTGCTGCTGTGGAGGGCAAGAATCTTCAATTGTTAAAAAAAATGAGAAGTCTTGGGACCACTGTTGGAGGAAATCAGAAGCTTGGGTTGTATGCCAAACTACTGGGGTCTTCCTGTTTTGAGGAGATCTGTGTAGGATTTCCTGATGATGCGTCCGCGTAAAACTGCATCGGTTTTTTGAACACTTTTGACATTCGAATGCCCCAAGTGGTGACGTAGATAATTTCCTGGCTTGTTACAGGTGTTGGTATACAATCGGTCGTTCACAGATGTTTCCTGGCTTGTTACAGGTGTTGATCTGGAACTCTTCAGACGTGCCCTGGCTAGATACAGGAATCGAGTCTGGAAATAGTCGTCAACAGATATGCCCTGGCTGGATACAGGAATCGAATCCTCAAACTTTTCAAACGTGCCCTGGCTAGATACAGGAATCGAGTCTGGAAATAGTCGTCAACAGATATGCCCTGGCTGGATACAGGAATCGAATCTTCAAACTCTTCAGACGTGCCCTGGCTAGATACAGGAATCGAGTCTGGAAATAGTCGTCAACAGATATGCCCTGGCTGGATACAGGAATCGAATCCTCAAACTCTTCAGACGTGCCCTGGCTATATACAGGAATCGAGTCTGGAAATGTGATAGTTGATTTGTTGAACACTTTTGACATTCAAATGCCCCAAGTGGTGATGAAGGAGTCTTGAATCAGATTACTCTGCATATTGAGAGATTTCTTGAAATCTTGACTGGACTGCCCCAGATTAACTGACTCTGAAAGATCTATTGAAACCTTGACTGGACTGCCCCAGGTTAATTGGATTTCGAAAGATCTGTTGGACCTCGACTGGACTGCCCCAGGTTAATTGGATTGTGCTATGTCATGCCCCCTGCCGATAGGAGATTTGTAACAGAAGTGTCGTCCTTTTGAAGTGATTTTGTTCACTGAGAGAGTTTTCGTTCCTCCGAACATTCGCTGTATGAATTTCTTCGCTGTCAAACAAAAAGCCAAATGCAGACAGTGATATTCAAGAAATGCAAAGTTTATGTTTGTCTCGAAGTTTTGAAAAATGCGTTTTTAGCAGAAAACTTTTCATAAGACAAGTCAACACAAGATTTAGAGTAAAGCCCTACAGGAGTCAGGATTCCTTTTGTAACAGTATGCTTTCGAACTAACCCATGCTTCAATTAGGACTTTTGAAGGGTTGTAACGTGGCTTGGTTCACAGTTTAAGAAACAAAGGATAAAGGCTTAAAGTATATTTGTACCCACCCGCTCTTCGTGATGTTCTTTAACCTAAGCTCAGTTAATTGTGCGTCACACTCTGTTTTGAGTTTGGAACGACTTTTGGGCGATGGTTCACCAGTTGAATTTGGGGAGACAGTCATCATCTCCTTTTTTCTTTTTCAACATTTTTCATGTTGTTGAGGATTTTGTAATGACCTCACTATTTTGATTTTGATTTGTTATCCCTAACTTTTGCCTGACTGTTCCCATTTTCGAGATTACAGTCAGCGGGATGCCCCAGCTTTCTCGAGCTTCCTTTACAGGTTTTGGCTCAGTGGGCTTTTCTCTTTTGAGAGATTTAACTGTCTATATGATAGGGAACTACCCTTGTCTTTTGATTCCAAAGGAATACTTTCTTTTTTGACGTCGTCCGTTGTGTTACGAACTGAGAGTTTGCGACTTCAATGCGCATTTTCTCTTGAATTAACTGAGAGACTACCCTGCCCCGGGTTTATATCAAAGGTTTTGATTGTTTAGAACAGAAAACTCCTACTTCTTTGGCTCGAAGGGGTTGACTAGGGATTATCTTCCTTATGACTCCAGTGTTTGGGAATTGAAAGAAATGCCTGTACATCATCAGCAAGGTCTGTTCAGAAGCATACTGTATAAGATCATGGTATTGTTTCGTCATCCTCCCTCTAAAGGCTTACAGCTTTTTATCAAGAGTCAAATATCATAAAGAAAAGCATAAGAGTAGTGAAACGAATGGATGAATTCAAGACAAACATATGCAATGCATTAATGAAAACAGAGTTTAACATCAACAGATAATTGCTTGACAGCAAAAGAAATTACAACTATTAAAATTCAAAATGAAGCAAAAGTATTTTAGCTTGAGCTTCGTCACTTCAGGTGGAGCACCCCTTAACGGAAGATTTTCATCTCACCGTCTGGCATGAATTCCAGCACTCCAATGTCGATCAGATCTTGAATCTTGTTCTTCAAGGCCCAACAGTCGTTGGTTTCGTGTCCCGGGCTGTAGGAGTGGTAAACACAAAATGCATCAGGATAATAGTTAGGAGAGGAGGTATTGAGCTTCTGAGGAGGATCCCTTAGGGTGAGCAAGTTGACCTCCAACAGGCGCTTCAGTATGAAGAATGATGGTATCTCAGTCTCCGTGAACTGCCTTCCCGACGTTTCTTGCTTACGCCGATTACCCCGTTGACGCTGACGAGGTTGTTGATGGGCTTTTGACCCTGAAGCAAGAAAAGGAGCTTTCCCTTTGTCTTCTTGAGTGGATGGAGGTTGAGCGGTGACTTGCTCTTCAACCCCATATGTTTGCCCCAACTGGTTGTTTGGAAGCAGTTGGCGGACAAGAACTCTGAGTTCCTCTTGTCTTTGAGATAGGTCTTGGATGAGAGCCATCTGGCCCACCAACTGTCCCATCACTTGGGTCCTCAAGGTCGTCAGATCAAACTGCATCTCTGCAATCTGATCACTCCTGGCCTTGTTGGAATTCTCCAACCCCTTTGTGAGGAGAGCCTTCATTTCTTGTTGCCCCAGTGACAAGTTCAGGAACATCTCCTGCAGCTGAGCAGTCTGGTCTTGGATGTCTTTGACAGACCTTTCTAGAGCCATCTCTTACTTAAATAAACAGCAGGAGAGTAAGGAAACCTGAAAAAGGAAAGACTGTCAAAATGCAATGCATGATATGTGGATGCACACTTTCAAGGATCTCTTGGGGTAAACATAAGAAAATGTTAGAGGTTGAACTTTGCTCTTGGATTGGAGAACTTTGCACCGGCGGATGTCTTTCCACTAGAATCAAGCTCACCATGTCTAGTGGGTCATAGCCACTGATTCAAGTTGTTGCACTTGATCTTTGTTTGGAGAACTTTGTATCGGTGGATGTCTTTCCACGAGAATCAAGCTCACCATGTTGAGTGGGTCATAGCCACTGATTCAAGTTGTTGCATTTGAACTTTGATTGGCATTGGTTAGAGGAAAAACCTCTTGCCCCTTGGTAGACGTCTGGTTCAACGTAACCCTGCATCAAAAGAACCCTCGAGATCCTTGAAATGGTTATTGAAAATGCTATGGTATGATGTTATGATGTTATGTACATGTATGCGAAAAGCAAGTGAGTGTATATACAGGTAATCATATTCACACAAAGCAAACAAGTCCTTAGGTTTAGGCTTGCATGGGGTTTAGGTAAGTACCCTCTTGAAGTTAGTTGGCTCATCCTGTCCTAAAATAGAAACTGGGTTCTAAGGAGCTCAATATCATTGGATTGTTTTCTGTGTTCATTGTTTCGGTTTAGCCACTTAACTGGCGACCAAAATATTCCAAGAAAACAACTCTCAAATGAGTGTAGTATCGAGTATCTACCAACTTCGGACTGCACCAAAGTCGGTCATCTCACTACCCCTAAAAAGGCTAAGATGGTCAATTAAGGTTCTAAGAGTTCGTTAGTGATTCACGACATCACTCAGCGGCCCCGTACTCTCCTTGATTGAACTCAAGGGTTACCGATACTCATAAATATGTCACACTAACATAGCTTACTGTTTCAACCATGTCGGTATACCCCGCACAGTTCCCTCGCAGTTTTTTTGCTATTTACCTAAGAAGGTGCCCTAAATCCGGGTGTAGGATTCACAACAAACCCAAACAAGAACCCAAAAGATAAAGCAATCAAGTCAATCAAAGCAAGAAAGTAAAGGTGATCTAAACCCTAAGGTAACCCCACTTTTAAGAAGTCCCCAGCAGAGTCTCCATTTCTGTGATACGGTGGGAGAACTGACTATGAGTTTTGCGTTTGTACTCGCACTTGTTCGGTTGAGCAAGAGTCGCCACCGACTTTTTATTTTATCCTAAAGGAAAGGTTAAAAAAGCACAGCAAAAACCTTTTGAGATATTTCGTGGGTTCGGGGGGTAGATTATGAAAAGGGAAGGTATTAGCACCCTTTTCATCCATGGTTATCCATGGGCTCTTAGTTACTTGGTTTTTAGATCACTTGCCTTGATTTTCGATTGCTTGAAATTGTGGTGTGTGTGTGTGTGTTTTGAAAATGTTTTGGAAGAAGATGCCTTGTCTTAGGCTACCCTTGTAACAATTCTTTACTCGAATGTTTTACAAAGGTGTGTATCTTTTCGAAAAGATGTTTCAAATGTTTTTGAGAGTTTGTTTTGAAAGTGTTCGTGGAGTGTGGTTTTGAAAAGAAGGCAAGTGTTTTTGCAAGTTGATCTCAAGTAACTAAGAGTTTTGTCTACCCTATTGTACTCAAAGGTTTTCTCTATGTTTTCAACCCTTTTTAACAATTTTGTTCCACCATTGAATTTGGTGGACAATCTTGCGTTTAGGACGTTTAACGGGACGTGCGCGGGTCATCGTATGGACCATGAATGCAATGATGCCAAGTGTCTTTGGCAATTTTCTTTGAAGGGACTATGATCATTCCGTTTTAGGCAACTTTCGAAAGCGTCATCGAGGGACTTATGATCATTTGAATTTGTTTTGCCAAAGAAACTCAACGTGCAAGCATGGCCCATTTTGGAAGGCAACATGTGGGATTACCCTAGAGGGTGCAAGTGTGATTGTGTATTGATTTCATGTATTTGTCTTGTATTAGGTTACCTAGCGTTTGATTTTATGTACATGCAAACCCTAGGTCTAACCATGGTATAATTGAAAGCGGTAAATTGCGGAAATGTAAAGTCTACGCTATTACAAAATAAGTATCCGGGAGTGGGGGTACAGATTCACAAATGGGGATGAGACTTTAGGAATATAGTGTCCAATAGATTACAACCAAATCGAATCGATCAAATGTAAATGTAACATATAGCAATGTATAAGATAAGCAAATGTATAATGTATCAAGTGTATATGTCCATGTATGTAATTTATTTACAGGCTTGGAAAATGTGAATTCGAATGTATTATTAAGCATTGTTTTAACTTAAAGAAAATAATTAGATATTCATTTATTTAGTCTTTTGAAATCTTGTATATTGTTAATATGTATAAAAAGTATTTTAATTAAATATCAAGAATTAAATTATGTATGTTAGAAAAATGTATTTTATTGATTATGTACAAAAAGAGTATTTTACTTAAAAGAAAAAGGGATTTTGTCTTGATTATGTACAAAGAGAATATTTTAATTAAAAGAAAAAGGTGTTTTCAATTTTAATTATATTGTGTAATAAAAAATGTATCTTTATATTTTTGTGTTATATATATACAAAAAATATTTAAATTAAATGTTTTAAATTAATTAAAAAATGTATTTTTATGTGTTTTAGTATTAATGTACAAATTAAGTATTAATCTTAAGAGAAATTATATATTTATGTACAAATAGAAAATTTTCATTAAATGCTTTAAATTATATTATGTACAAATTAATTTTAAGAAAGAAAGTTTTTAGAAAAAGATTTAAACCTATATATTTTACTTAGTATTCTTATATGCCAAATATCAAAAGGAAAAAAAAGGTTATGTCAAGAGAAAACAAGCAAATATAAATTAGCAAAAGATAGAAGAAATGAATGGGCCAAGGGTTTTAGGGCTTAGTCAGAATTGGAAGCAAAGAGGGGGGTGCCATTTAGGACATGCTTTGGGCTTAGGCGCTGGAGAAAGGGCAAGGCCCAAGTTGACACAAAACGTTTTTTGGGTTTGAAGGTTTTGTGTTCAGTTGAAACGCGTTAAGGTTTATTGAGACAGAGGCGCCGTTGCTAGTTCCACTTCGTCTTCTCCGTTCGTTTCCTTCATCTCTTCAACCCAGGGCCACTGATTCCCTCCAACCTTCGACTACCGGGCGCCACTTCCGTCCTCATCTCCTCACCGTTGTTCAGTTAAAGATGGAAAAAGAGGTAACGAGTTTCTGGACATTTTTAGGATTCTTTTTAATTACTGTCTTTGCATGTCATGACCCTTTGATTATTGAATCTTATTTTGTGTTTTATTGTTGTTTCTGTGAGCGAAAAAAGGAAGAGAAGGGGTTTATACCTTAGGCTTTTGGGAGATGGAGATGAGGCGGTCCGGAGGCGCTGAGGATGGCCGGAGGGTGGAGGTTCGATGATGATGGACTTGGAACCCTGGTTTGTGTGTTCTTTGTCTTTTGCCCTTTTATTTGGTGATGATGATGAACTGAGCCTTTTTGATATTCACTTCTTTCTTCTTCTCTTTCACTGTATGCTGAACATGCTTGATATTCTTTGAAATGTTTGTTGCCTTTGGGTTGCCTTTGAATGTTTGCCTGTGATGAAAATTTATGAGGCCCTGTGTTTGACACTGAGTTGCCTATTCCTTACTTCTGTTGGCTATTATGTTGGACGCTTTGATTTGCTAATGACAAAACTTTTTGGTTTGAGGGTCACAGTCCTTGGCCTTTTGGTAGCTCAGGTTTGGATATCTTTAGGCTGGTATGAACTTGAACAGGTTTTACTGGTTTATTGTTAGGCTAAGGTTTCAGGGTGAGTGTTTGGACATATGTTGAGTTGAATGGTACAGGTTCTGGTTTGCACCAGGTAAGGTTGATGGCTTTCTTATGGTTATGGCTGGTAATGAGCTTTTGACAGGTTTTAGGCTTGTGATGTTTCACAGGTTTTAGGCTTGGAGATTTCACAAGTTTTAGTTTTAGTGAGGCTTCAGGCAGGTTATGACATTACTGATGGTTATGTGATTGTGGAAATGGATAAGGCTTATGCTGGTCTTGTAGATTTGTGTTTTACAAGTTGTGAGGCTTTGAGGCTCAGGCTTCAGGTTAGGCCTTTGTTTTAGCTGGTATGATCTTTGGTTCAGGCTTATTGAACTGTGTTGGTTTGCTCCTCTCTCCTTTTTTTTGATACTTTCTGCCTTCTTCTTTCTGTGTTATATCAGTTTTGTTTTTATATTTTTCTATCTCTCAAGCCTAAAGCCTAAGCCTGCAAAACCTGCCCTTCTTTTTCTCTTCTCTCTCTCTTTAGTACAGTTTGCATTAAAATAATGTTTATGCTGTACTTTTCTGAAAGGGCCACTTGGGAAATGATGACAATGAGATAGTTTGCTTGCATAACAATTTTCCTCTGCATATTTGTCCCTTCTTTTGACAGCTTCTTGTACTTTTGGATCTTTTGATATCTTGCCAAATCTTCTTTTTGATAGCTTGGGCAGCCTTGTACAGTTTGACAGCAAGTTTGAATTTTTCAGTTTGGACTTTGTAGTTTGATTTGCACTTTGGAGTTTTGAGATTTGAACTTATGCAGTTTGGACAATTTGACTTGTGCAATTTTTACTTTTGTGCATTCATTTTTGGCAAATAAATATCCGTCCCTCTTTGTGAACCGGGAGAAATCCCGTGATTTGCAGAGAGGGCTAACTGATCCCAATCAGTGGCCCTTAACGATGAACTGTAATTTTATCTGTCTCCTTCATTTTATTTATCTGCTATTGATTTTCCTTTTTTCATTTGCAGATAAAAAATTAAAATGGAGCACTGGAGCAAGGGATAGCAGATGAAGAAATGAAGATTAGAAAAAATGTTTAGGATAGTTTTATTTAGGTTTAAATTACTTGTAAAATCATTGTTGTAAATAAATTGTAAACAATAATTGTACGAATAATTTAAAAATAAATAAAAGTTTTATTATCCAATTAATTCTTTTTCCTCCTATTGTTTATTTATTATTTACAATTCTTTAATTAAAATAATTGAAAATAAATTCCAATCATTTAATCTTAGAATAATAAATAATTTAAATAAACAATGCTTTAGCAATTTGATCAGTTAAACCTGGCATTTCCAACATCCAAAGCAAAGCAACAGTTAATCAAAACAACTGATCAGGCGCATTCCCTTTTCACTGATTTTTACCCAACACTGCAAATCCAAACTGAATGTATCCTTTGACTGGTTCAAACAAACAAATGTGAATTCAATCCAAATGCATTCTTTTACTGATTAAGTCAAACAATGCGAATTCAAACCAAATCTCGGAATAACTTGCAAAGCATCGTAGAATTTAAATCCTTCTGAGAACGTGCCCATAAAAACCCTAATTCCTGATTAAATTCCAAAGAGCGTTCGCCTGATCAAAGTTGAGCCAAAATCAACCAAAACCCTAAGCCAATTGTGTGAAGCATTCCAGAGCCCTGAAAATCAATAAAACCCTAATTGTGTTTGATTGACGAGGAAAGTCCGTTTGACCGATTCTTGAGCCAGTCTGAAAAATCAGGAAACGCCTGAAGCTGTGATTTCTTGAGGAAAAATGCGAGGGCAAATTTTGGGGTACAACAGTTGGGTTCAAGAACATCTCTTGAAGTTGAGATTTTTGAGCCTAGATGTCCTTGATAGTCTGCTATAGAGCCATCTCTACTGAAATAAACAGTAGGAAGATAAGGAGACCTGAAAAAGGAAAACCCGTTATGATGCAATGCATGATATGTGGATGCATGTTTCCAAGAATCTCGCAGGGTAAACACAAGAAAATGTTAGATGTTGAACTTCGATCGACATCTTTGATTGGAGAACTTTGTGTCGGTGGATGTTTCTCCCCGAGAATCAAGCTCACCATGTCGAGTGGGTCATAGCCCCTGATTCAAGTTTTTGCACTTGATCTTTGACATTGTTTTTTTAGAGGAAAATGAAACCTCTTACCCTTTGGTAGACGTCTGGTTCAACGTGACCCTGCATCAAAAGACCTTCGAGATCCTTGAAATGGTTATTGTAAATGTTATGGTATGATGTTATGATGTTATGTACATGTATGCAAAAGCAAGTAAGTGTATATACAGGTAGTCATATTCACACAAAGCAAACAAGTCCTTAGGTTTAGGCTTGCACGGGGTTCGTAGGTAAGTACCCTTTTGAAGTTAGTTGGCTCATCCTGTCCTAAAATAGAAACCGGGTTCTAAGGAGCTCAATATCACTGGATTATTTTCTTTGTTCATTGTTTTGGTTTAGCCACTTAACTGGCGACCAAAATATTCCAAGAAAAAAATCCTCAATGAGTGTAGTATCGAGTATCTACCAACTTCGGACTACACCAAAGTCGGTCATCTCACTACCCCTAATAAAAGGCCAAGATGGTCAAGTAAGGTTCTAGGTCATTAGTGCTTAGTGACATCACACAGCGGCCCCGTACTCTCCTTAATTGAACTCAAGGGTTACCGGTACTCACAAATATGTCGCACTAATATAGCTATTGCTTCAACCGTGTCGGTATACCCCGCACAGTTTCCACAATGTATTGTTATCTATGAATGTTTCCCAAATCCGGGTGGAGGATTTCAAGCCCAAACAAGAGAACCAAAATGTAAAGCAATCAAAACAAACAATTAATCATGCAAAAGGGTGATCTAGGCCCTAAGGTTACTCCACTTAAAAAGCTCTCCCCAGCAGAGTCGCCAGTTCTGTGATACGGTGGGAGAATTGACTTGAGGTTTTGCGTTTGTTTTCGCAAATGTTTCGGTTTAGCAAGAGTCGCCACCAACTTTTTATTTATCCTAAGGAAAGGTCAAAAAGCACAGGAAAGACCTTAGAGATGTTTTCGTGGGTTCGGGGGGTAGATTATGAAAAGGGA
This sequence comes from Vicia faba, assembly GCA_948472305.1. Classification (NCBI taxonomy): domain Eukaryota; kingdom Viridiplantae; phylum Streptophyta; class Magnoliopsida; order Fabales; family Fabaceae; genus Vicia; species Vicia faba. Next base: position 1,233,658,652 of record OX451736.1, read on the forward strand.
AGGTGCTAGCACCCTTTTCATCCATGGTTATCCATGGGCTCTTAGTTACTTGTTTTAGATCACTTGCCTTTGCTTTTTCAATTGTTTTGAAAGGGTGCTTTGTGTGTGTGGTTTTGAAAATGTTTTGAAAAATATGCCTTGTCTAGGCAACCATTGTAATGACTCTTGTTTGAGTATATACAAAGGTGTATGTCTCTTTGAAAAGATATTTCAATGTTTTGAAAGTTGTTTTGAAGTTGTGTTGTGGAGTGTGTTTTGAAAAATGGCAAGGATGTTTTGCAAGATTTTTGATCAAGTAACTAAGAGTTGTCTACCCTATTTTACTCAAAGATCTTTCTTATGTTTTTAACCCTTTTAACAGTGTTGTTTCACCATTGTATTTGGTGAACAACCTTGCGTTAGGATGTTTAACGGGACAGGCGCGGGTCATCGTATACAATCATTGAAGGCAACTTGTGAGACGCTTTAGCAATTTTGTAAGGGACGAGATCGTTTTATCGAAGGCAACATCGAGGGACTAACGATCTTTGTTTATCGAAGGAACATTTGCTAGAGTGTCTCATACTCGAGGGACATGATTGCATTTTTCCGAGGCAACAAGCGAGGTTACCCTAGAGGTGCAAGTGTGAATTGTGTATTGATTTTCATGCATTTATCTCGTATTAGGTTATCTAGCGGTTGATTTTGAATCTTCTCATACAAACCCTAATTACTATACAGTATATGAAAAGCGATAAATTGCGGGAATTTTAAAGTCTAAGCTATTACAAATAAGTATCCGGGGATGGGGGTACAAATGTTTACAAATGGGGATGAGTCTTATCAGAATAGTAATGTCCAAACATTACTTACAACCAAATCGAATCGTCGCATTCTCCATGTAAAATATAGCAAGGTATAAGGATAAAAGATAATCAAAAGTATTGTGAAATGCATATGATTATTTACAAATGATCAAAATTAAGTATTATTATTTTTGTATTTTTGTTAATTATAAATAAAATAAAGAACTATTTAATTAAATTAATTCTATTATTTATGTATTTTAAGTGTAATAAAAAGTATTGTTAGTAAAAATTTTAATATGAAAAATTAATATACTATTTTTATTTAACAAGAAAGAATTAGTAATTAGGTTATATAAAAAAGAAAATAAAGTGATAAAAATGTTATCATTAATTTGTAAACATGAGAAAAATTAGAAAGAAAACTAAATGGGCTTAAAAGGATGTGTTTGGCCCAAAAATGATAAAGTTAAGATTAGAAAAAGGGGGGTGCAGGCGCCAGCTTCGTTTGGGCTTAAGGGTTTTGTGCAAGGGACAGGCCCAACGGGTTTGACAAGGTTTCTTAGGGTTTGAATTTGTTTATCTCAGAATTAGGTTTCAGTTTGAACGGTGCCGCTTTCCATCTTCTTCTTCGTCTCTTCATCATTCTCACTCAGGGCTTCTGATGTCTCCCTTCACTCGCTTTAGGCCACCAGACGCCACCTCCATTCTCCTCTCTTCACGGTTACACAGGGTGATGAAAAAAAGGTATTGATCTTTTTCTTAAACGTTTTTTTAGGGCTTTGGATTCGTGCATGTTATTGATCTTTGACATGTTTTGATCTTCTGTGTTATTTGTGTTTGTGTGAGGTGTAGGAAGAGGAGACAATACCTTTAGGTTTTGTTGTTGGAGAGGAGTTTGGAATGGAGGCGCTTCTCAGGTGGCCGAGGCGGAGGGACGTGGTGATGAGAGCTTGCTGGCTTGTCTGGTATTCCGTATCTTTTGCTTTGAATGTTTTATGATGATGCTATAATCTGAAAACCCTAGAGTATACGTTTCTGACTCTCTTCCTCTCTTGGACTTTGATTCTGATGTTGATGAACTTTGTGGTTCTGATGCCTGTTGTTATTGCTGTGATTTGGATGCTTGGACTTGCTTGAGTTTTGCTTGAAGGTTTGCTTCTGGTATGTAACTGGTACAGGCTTGCTTCTATAAGTTTGGCCACTGGTATAGGCAGGTTTTAAGATTTTATGCAGGTTGTTTTGTTTTGTGTAGACTTTGAGGGTTATGCAGGCAAGCTTTGTTTTGAATTTATGCAGGTTTTTAGGCTTGAGGCAGGATTGAAGCAGGATTGAGGTAGTTTGGAGTAGGCTTGAGCAGTTTGAAGCAGGCTCAGGTTTGAAACAGGTTTTGTTGAAGGTTTGGTAACTGGTTTTTAGCAGGCAAGCTTGAAGCAGGTTACTGATACAGGCTTATTGATATTTTTTTGTTGTTTTGGAGGTTTTAACAGGTTTGTAACTGGTACAGGCAGGCTTGCTTGCAACTCAGTTTGTGGGTTAGTAAGTTTGAAGGTTTGAGGCTTGCTTCTGGAGGCAGGCTGTTGTTATGTGTTTACAGTTTTGTGGTCTTTTTTCTTTTGTGTTCTGCCCCCCTTGAACTGTTTTGTTCTTGTTATATTTATCTATATCTTTTTGCCTGCCAAACTGCAAACCTGCTTTTCTTTTTCTCTTTCTCTCTCTCCAGAAAACATATTATATTGCTTAAAGGTACTTTTTATTCTGAAAAGGTGTTGGCTGGAAAATGATGAAAGTGTTTTGAAATATTGCTTGCATTTTGGTTTTGCTCTGCATCTTGTCCTTTCTTCCAGATTTTCTGCATTGGTAGCGTTGATAGCCTGTTGACAGCCTTTTTGTTTTGATATCTTTTTGACAGTTTGGTTTGCCTCTTTGACAGTTTGGTTTGCCTCTTTGACAATTTGGTTTGCCTCTTTGACAGTTTGGTTTGCCTAGTTTACATTGTGCAACTTGTTTGTTCAGTTTGACAATGCAATTTGGTTTGGCATTTCAGTTTGAATTTATGCAGCTTTGTGCATTTTGTTTAATTGATTCATATGCTTGCAAACATTTAATTTCACTTTTCCTCTTTGTGAACCAAGAAGAGAAATCTTCTTGCGATTTGTAGAGAGGACGAGCAAAATACGATGAAAACCAGAACAAACTGATTCCAGCCAGCAACCTTTAATGATGAGTTTTTTGATTAACTGTCTGAAAATGCTTTTCCAATTTAACTGTTATTGACTTCTCTTTTTCTGTCTTTGCAGGTAAACACCAGTTGGGGCAAGGGAAGCAGCAGTAGAAGATGAAGACTTCAAAAGATTTAGAACATAGATTTATTTTATTTTTAACCATTGTAATAAACATCATTGTAAACACCGTAAATAAATTTACTGTATTCAAATAACACTTGTAACAATAATTAAAAATGAATAAAAAATCTTTTGTCAGATAATTCTTTATTTCTTCTGCACTTGTTTATTTAATCATTTAAATTTCTTGAATTATAATAATTGGAAATTATCCCAATAATTGTAACTTAGATAATATAAATAATCAACAAACGTCACAGTCTCACAGTCTTGCATTAACCAATAATAAGCCTGGTGTTCCAATTAACTTTACGTATTTCACAGTCAAACAAACAAACGTCCATACGCCTTTTACCTTACTGATCAAACTAAAGCTTCAAACTTTCAATTCAAATGCCTTAGCTTCTATCCCAGATGTTTAGGCTTTGGGAAACAAACAGAAATCTTGAACAAGCGTCAAAACAATGTAACAGTCGATTGAAAAGAGCTGTGGACTCAATTCCTTTTGAGAATGTGTGTGCAAACCCTAATTCTGGATTTACTGTCAAAGAAACGTCTGCTTGATCAAACCCTGAGCCAAACTCAACCAAATCAAAAGAAACCCTAATAATCTGCTTGACTGATTCAAAATCAATGAAAACCCTAATTTTGTCCGACTGATAAGAAAAGTTTGTTTGACCGATTCTTAAGCCAATCTAAAAAATCAGGAAAAGCCCGAAGCTGTGATTTCTTGTGAAAAAGAGGAGGGAAAATTTTGGTGTACAACAGCAGGCATGAAGAGGAAACCTTTGCTTGGTGAATCAAAGGCCATTTGAAGGGGGAGCCTTTGCCTTGTGGATCAAAGGCAAGCATCTTGAACCAATACTCATCAAAAGGAAAAACAAGCTTGTTTCCCATAATTATGTATCCTTCGAATGCATAACATATATGTCCTTTGAAAGGCACCATTGGTGTATCCTTCGAATGGACCTTACTAGGTGTCAAAATGTGGAAAATTGTATGTTAAATATTTTGGAGGTGGAGTTAAAGATAGAATGAGGGAAGCCAACTTCTTAATGAATCGAAGCACATATGAAAGAAAGCCACTACTTTATGAGCGCTGACATGAAGGGAAACCATTTCCTTGCACATTGGAGGCAAGCCCAGAGGAAGTCATTTTCTTGTGGGTCGAAAGCAAACACACAGGCAAGTTGAAGGGGCCTTAGCCTTGTGAATTGAAGACCACTGAAATGGGCCTTTTTCCTTATAGATCGAAGGCAAGTTGATGGGCCCTTGCCTTGTGAATCCAAGGAAAGCATGAGGAAGCTTTTTCCTAGTGGATGAAAGGCAGGTCTTAAGAAGCCTTTTCCTAAACGAAGCTTGCATGCAGGAGTCCACTACTGGCGAATCGAAGCAGACTTGTAGGGGGTTCTTGCCTTGTGCGCTAAAGGAACACACATATGGAGTATTTGCCTAGTGCGCAAAAGGAATCAAGATGACTCCAAAGAAACCAAATGCCCAATCAAAGCAGGAAATAAACTTGCATGCATGTAGCGACTGCATTGTGCATCAAGCCAGCATGCAAAGCCAATGGTGCAGTCAAAGGAGTACTAACAGGAGGCCCTTCACTTTTGGATCGAAGGAGGCTGTTTCAAAGGAAAAACATGCCCATTCGAAGCTTGTATACAGCAAGCAAGTAACAGGCCAAGGCTTCAATCGAAGCTTGGAATTTTGAAGCAAGCTTGGAGGAGGTTAAGTGCTCAACCGAACCCTATCAAGATGCCAATCAAAGGACCCTTTGACATGCCAATCGAAAGACCTTGTTTATCTTCAAAAAAATTATTTTTCTTTAATCAAGTGCTTGTGACCACCCATATAAGAAAAAATCTTAGAAAACATGAGAGGGCAAATTTTGGGGTACAACAATAAGGAATGAGATTTGGGTGCTTTGTATCCAAATCTCCCTTAACCTGACTGATTACCAAAGATGAATCCCCGTGCACGCTTAAGAATTTGATTCTTAGGTCAATAGCAGCCCTAAGATCCATGATGCAAGCTTCATATTCGGCCATGTTATTGGTACAGTCGAAGCAAAGTATGGCAGTAAAAGGTGTATGGAAATATTTGGGGGAAATGATCACATCACCAATTCCATTGGCAATAGCGTTGGAAGCCCCATCAAAAACCATAGTCCATCGGGATCATTGTTCAGGTCCTTCATACGGTCCAGGTTCCTCACAATCTATTAGTAGCATGATGTTTTTGTCCGGGAATTCAAATTTCATGGACTGGTAGTCGTCTACAGCCTGATGCGCCAAATGGTCGGCCAATACACTTCCTTTGATTTCCTTTTGAGTGGTGTACTGGATGTCATATTCTGTTAAAACCATCTTCCATTGGGAAATCCTTCCAGAGAGAACAAGCTTCTCGAATATGTACTTGATAGGATCCATTTTAGAGATCAACAAAGTAGTATGAGTCAACATATACTGTCTTAGTCGGCGAGTATCCCATGCCAAAACTCAACAAGTTTTCTTGAGCAGTGAATATCTTGTTTTACAGTCGGTAAACTTTTGGTAGTATATTGCATGATCTTTTCATCCAGACTCGTCATGCTTCCCTAGTACACAACTCATTGAGTTCTCTAGCATTGTTAAGTATATGATTAGAGGTCTTCCTTTAACTGTTGGCATCAGAATGGGAGGTTCTTGTAGGTAATCCTTAATTTTATCAAAGGCTATTTGACAAACGTCGTTCCATTTTACTACTAGATCTTTCTTCATCGGCTTAAAGATTGGCTCACAAGTAGCAGTCAAATGTGAAATAAAATGGGCAATGTAATTCAACCATCCTAAGAAACCTCTGAATTCCTTCTCGATACGAGGAGCTGACATCTCTTGAATGGATTTAACTTTTGCAGCATCAACCTCAATACCCTTACCACTGACGACGAAGCCCAAGAGTTTACCGGATCTTACCCCAAAGGTGCACTTGTTCGGATTTAGCCTCAGTTTATACTTCCTCAACCTTTCAAACAGTTTATGTAGATGATCGAGATGCTCTTCTTCAGTTTGCGACCTAGCTATCATAGCAAGCTGATAGGTTGCCCTGATGTTCTTTAACCCCAAAGGCATAACATTATAACAAAAAGTGCCCCACTGTGTGATGAAGGTAGTTTTCTCCATGTCTTCAGGCGCCATTTTGATTTGATTGTAATCTGAGAAGCCACCCATGAAGGATAATACTTTATGCTGGGAGGTTTTATCAACCAAAACATTAATATATGGTAGTGGGAAGTCATCTTTGGGGCTTGCCATGTGTGATCGGTGGGACTGAGAACTGACTGTTTTGGGATGCTGGTTCGCGTTTGCGTTTGTTTTTGCAAAATGTCGCGGTAAGCAAGAGTCGCCACCGTCTTTTATTTTATCCAACAAGGAAAGGACAAAAGCAAAGAAAAATTCCTTTTCGATATGTTTCTCGGGTTCAGGAGGTAGATTATAGAAAGGGAAGGTGTTAGCACCCTTTCTGTCTATGGTTATCCACGGACTCTTAGGTACTTGCTCACTATGTTTTCAAAAATTTGCTTTTCTTTGTGATTGTGGATTTGAAAAGAGTTTTTGTTTTGAAGAGAGTGTAAGTGCGAAAAGTTTTGTTTTGTTTTAAAAGGAGCAAGTACTTAAGAACCTCTACCTACTCAAAAAGGAACTAAACTGTGCAAATGTCCTTTAGACAATGCTATCCCACTATTGAGGAGTAGGTAGCACTGTCGTTGGAATTTTTGGGTCAATTCGATTTAAGGGACGTGTGGCCACTAAAGATGTTAGGACGCCTTAGCGGTAACCCTAATGTCTTAGATCATTTTTCTGAGGCAACCGTTTCGAGGCAACTTATGATCTTTTGGACAAAAGGGCGACCTCTAAAACATCCTATACTCAATGACCACATTCGAGGCAACCAAGTGAGGTGTACCCTAAGAGTGGCGTGTGCGAGTGTATTGTTTTTCAGTTATATTATCTTTGTATATTTAGGTGTTCTACCGTTTGTTTTCAGATCTTGTCATACAATCCTAGTTAGCATACATCTAAGCAGTTAATATATGTATAGGAATTTAAAGTGCGGGAATTGTAAATCCTACGCTATTACAAGGTTTCGGGGAGGGGGATTATTTACATGTCCAAAATTGGGGGAATAAAGCAGTAAAGTGTAAAAGTCTTAGCTAAGCTATTACAAACCAGTAGGCTGTTACAATAAAATAAACGCGCGCGAATCTGAAAATAACCTCTAAAAATCCTAAGAATAAAATCTTTTTGTTGTTTTATTTTATTTTGGGAAAATGATCTAAATCTTCTTAATTTTAGTTTTGAGAAAATGTTAATATAATTAAATGATTAATTAACAAAGTAAATTTAATAGAAAAAGCTAGCCTAATGTTTTTGTGGTTTTTTGTTTAATTGATTTTATGTTGATTAAAAAAAAGAAATAAAATGGTCAAAACAAAGATGAATTCGAAGGAACAGGCAGTAAATCAAGAAAGGTATAATTATGGAGGCCTGGATCGAAAGAGGTGTGGGCTGTCTTTCAATCCAGTGAAAAGGTTTGATCCAAGGTGCATGAGGGGATGCACTTTGGGGGTGTTCGATCTGGATATGTCATCCTTCGATCTGGGAATTCTGGATCTAGTTCGAAGCTAAGCTGCTAAGCTTCGAAGCTCTGAACAAGATTCTGAGAAGATATTTCCTGCAAAATGAGACAAATGTTAAAGATCCATGGGGGACTTTACCCCCCCTGATTCGATTCTCATCCCAATTAGAGCCCTTCCTCAATTGGAATCTACTGAATCTGGGCCTGGGTTTGTTTTATCCTGAGATTCGAAGGAGAAACTTAGATCGTGCCCCAACAATGGCACGATCTCATCTTTGCGCTTCAGCTTACATGCAACATAATCAATAATAACAAGAATACATATGCAATGTGTATTTAAATGTCATGAAGGTGCAATTATGGTTTTGCAAACCCTTACCAATTAAAGTTGTATGATCTGTGGCTCTGGGTGTGGAGATGTTCGTTGAATGGCTGCTTTGGCTTGGATTACTTATGAAAATGCTGATAACCTTTGGTGGGTTTGTGGGCAGCGTATCTCCAAATCCTCCCTATTTTTCTTTCTCTTTTTTTTTTCGTTTTTGTGTTCCCCCATGCACTGTGTGCTTGCCCTTGTATTTATAGGAGTATGATGGTCTAGTAACGACAAGAGACAACCAATTAAACAGGCCTTTAAAGCCATGAGACAAGAATCAAACATATTAAAAGATTTCCTTTTTTTGAAATATTCATGTCTCTTTGGAATCTTGAATGAACCTGGACACCTTTGATTTTCGAATGCCTCCAGGCCATGATCTTCGATTGGTCTTGAGTTTCCTCCTTCGAATGTATTTCTTATGTACTCTTCGAATGGGCATTCTGAATGCTTCTTCAAATGGACCTTTACATGTTCTTCGAATGAGCCTTTGAATGCTTCTCTTTGATAGCTTCAAAGTCCCAAATCGAATTACTCTAGCTTCAATTGCATAGCCCCTTCGATTGAGCCTCCCTCTGCTTCGATTGCTTGATTCGAAAAGGATCACCCTGGTCGAATCAACTCTTGTAGGGTTGGGAGCAAACAAGGCAAGAATCTGGCCTTTAATTCAAATAATTGAGTCCATAATCAGCATTTAATTATTTCTATATTTGCAAGGGACACATGCCATTGTGAACTTTGGGTGAACCTGGATAGGTTAGGATATGTGTTTTTGTTTAGTCATGCCAGCCTACTTCATTCCTTCGAATCTGCCTTCTTTGCCAGCTTCAAAGTCCAATTTGAATCTATTTAGAACATTCCCTATTAGACAACTTCGACCAGCCCTTGGCCTTGTGATGAGTCTAAGTTATGATTCGAAGTGTCCAGAACTTCCTTCATCAGAGCATCTTAGATTAAGAGAAACTCTGCACTGAAATGCCATTTAAAGGTCATTTTGTTCTGATGTTCTGATTGAGGTAAAGTATGAAGTTCCAGTCGAAGGACCCTCTGAAGTACTAGTCGAAGCATTGTGAAATTGACTTGATCGAAGGGGTCCAGCGCTCAGTCGAAGACTTCCAGACCAAAGCTTGATCGAAGGGTTCCAAACACCTAATCGAAGCTTACTAATCAAAGCCTGGTCGAAGAGTGCCAAATGCCCAATCGAAGAATGGTGAGTCAAGCCTGTATCGAAGGATTTTGGATACCCAATCGAAGACTTTTCCCAGATGCCAATCGAAAGACACTTTGCTCATCTTCAAAAAAACTTTATTTTCGTTAGGCAAGGTTTTGTGACCAACCATGTAAGGGAAGACCTTTGAAAACATGAGAGGGTAAATTTTGGGGTACAACAGTTGCCCCTGTTCAATTTTCTTAAACCTGAGGATATAGATTGGCTTTCGAGCCTTTCGTGATCGGAAGGTGGGAGATAATTGAACACTAGAGTGCCCAGAAATTTGCACTCGCATGGTGTAGTATCAGCATTGTGACGTCGAGAATGGGCTTACAAATGCCATTTGGAGATTGTTGGTAGGAGGAGGGCTTATAGATGCCATATGCAAGAGTGTCGATCGCATAAGAGATTCCTTAGCGAGAACTTGCATACCTGTTGTTGTAGACGATTCCGCTGGGGAAGTCTAAATTTGTTGAGATTTAGGAACCTTCATGTACTTCAACTGAGAGAATGCTTCAGCTGAGTTTTAAGAACCTGTTCATAATTCAATTGGGGGGAAACATCTTCATCAAGATCTAGGAACTGTCTCGTGCCCACCGGGAGTATACCGCTGAGGTTATAGAACTCGTCCACACTATGACTGAGGAAAACATCAAGATCTAGGAACTGACTCGTGCTCACCGGGAGTATACCGTTGAGGTTATAGTACTCGTCCACACTATGACGTAGGGAAACATATTCATCAAGATCTAGGAACTGTCTCGTGCTCACCGGGAGTATACCGTTGAGGTTATAGAACTTGTCCACACTATGACGGAGGAGAACATTAAGATCTAGGAACTGACTCATGCTCAATGGAGTATACCGTTGAGGTTATAGTACTCGTCCATACTATGACGTAGGGAAACATCTTCATCAAGATCTAGGAACTGTCTCGTGCCCACCGGGAGTATACCGCTGAGGTTATAGAACTTATCCACACTATGACGGAGGAGAACATCAAGATCTAGGAACTGACTCGTGCTCAATGGAGTATACCGTTGAGGTTATAGTACTCGTCCACACTATGACGTAGGGAAACATCTTCATCAAGATCTAGGAACTGTCTCGTGCCCACCGGGAGTATACCGTTGAGGTTATAGAACTCGTCCGCACTATGACGGAGGAAAACATCAAGATATAGGAACTGACTCGTGCTCACCGGGAGTATACCGTTGAGGTTATAGTACTCGTCCACACTATGACATAGGGAAACATCTTCAGCAAGATCTAGGAACTATCTCGTGCTCACCTGGAGTATACCGTTGAGGTTATAGAACTTGTCCACACTATGACGGAGGAAAACATCAAGATCTAGGAACTGACTCGTGCTCAATGGAGTATACCGTTGAGGTTATAGTACTCGTCCACACTATGACGTAGGGAAACATCTTCATCAAGATCTAGGAACTGTCTCGTGCCCACCGGGAGTATACCGCTGAGGTTATAGAACTGTTCACACTATGACGGAGGAGAACATTAAGATCTAGGAACTGACTCATGCTCAATGGAGTATACCGTTGAGGTTATAGTACTCGTCCACACTATGACGTAGGGAAACATCTTCATCAAGATCTAGGAACTGTCTCGTGCCCACCGGGAGTATACCGCTGAGGTTATAGAACTTGTCCACACTATGACGGAGGAGAACATCAAGATCTAGGAACTGACTCGTGCTCAATGGAGTATACCGTTGAGGTTATAGCACTCGTCCACACTATGATGTAGGGAAACATCTTCATCAAGATCTAGGAACTGTCTCGTGCCCACCGGGAGTATACCGCTGAGGTTATAGAACTCGTCCACACTATGACGGAGGAAAACATCAAGATCTAGGAAATGACTCGTGCTCAATGGAGTATACCGTTGATGTTATAGTACTTGTCCACACTATGACATAGGGAAACATCTTCATCAAGATCTAGGAACTGTCTCGTGCTCAATGGAGTATACCGCTGAGGTTATAGAACTTGTCCACACTATGACAAAGGAGAACATCAAGATCTAGGAACTGACTCGTGCTCAGTGGAGTATACCGTTGAGGTTATAGTACTCGTCCACACTATGACGTAGGGGAACAGTCGAGATTGAGAACCTTATCTGAATTTCAACCGAGGATAATTCAATTGAGATTTAAGAACCGGTTGGGTCTTCGACATAATTGAGAACTTTAACTGTATCTTTCCTGAAAGGTAAAGGTCAGTCATATGCAATGCATGATATGGATCAGGCAATGATGTTTGTCAAAATAAATAAGATTGTATTCGTATGATGCGTATATGCATGTATCATGATGTTTGGGAATGTGATGTTTTAGCTGGGGAAAATAAATCCCAGAGCTGCTGGAGAATAGAGTTCAGTTCTTCGTTTCCGCTAGGGATGATGAACGAAGATGATTGTGAGAATAAACCTGCAGGAGAAAAGAACTCCGTTGGGGGAATAAACTTGATGAAGAGATTACTCTGAGGGGAATTACTCTGTGGGGAAGAGATGTTCTGCTGAGGATTTTAACGATAAACTCCGCTGGGGATTCCATTGATAAGCTCTGTTGGGGATTTTGATGATAAACTCCGCTGGGGATAGATTACCGTTGCTGGTGATATTGAACCTGTTGAGGATAGAAGTCCTGCTGGGGGGAAAGGAAGAACTTTGCTGGGGATAATCTTTCCGTTGCAACTTGCTGAGGATAACCCAGTTAGGTTCTTGTGAGGATAACCTTCTGAATTTGGCTGGGGAGACTTATTTGTGCTTCATAGGGGATAAGCTTCCATAATCTACTGGGGAAGATGATTCAACTCCATTGGGGAAACTTTTTTAGACTGCACTGGGGAAATGGCTCCACTGGGGGTATCTTGCATTCTACCGGGGAACATTCTTATATTCTGTTGAGGAATACTAAGACTGCCAGGGATACTCTTATGCTTGCTGGGGAATATCTTTATACTCTGCTGGGGAATATTAAGATCTTTTGGGGATACCCAACCTTTTTAGGGCTGATGGTAGACCAACTCTGCTTGAGGAGAGTATTGCTGATTCGTTCATAGTTGCAAGTCTCAGTGGGGAGAGCTACCATTACTGTTTTACTCTGCCGGGAGTGAAAGTATCTTAGCCATATTCTTCAGCTTAATATATACCTTAGTAACTGGTGGACAGAGCAATTTGTACAGTTCAGACAATTCTTATTTGCCCCTGTTTTTGTGGGAGAAAGTGCCTGCGGAGGCCTTGTGGATCGAGTATTATCCCAACCTATGAGGTGCTTGGTCTCTTTCGATTGAAATGACAAGTCTTCTTCTGGTAGGTAAGTGACAAGATGACGGGACATAGTCGTACGCTTTGATACCTAATTTTTGCCTGGACCGCCCTTTCGGGTTTTCAGTCCATCGGGATACCCTTTTTTGCCCAAGCCGCCTTTTCAGGTTTTCGACTTGCCGGGTGTACAAATTTTTCATTTTCATCCCTTATTTTTGCCCGAACCCTTTTGGTTCGCCGGGAAGCCCTTATTTTTGCCTAGGCCAGTCAACCTAGTGGGTCTTTGATTATGCGTAGTACTTTTTTTACTATGTCCACGCTCTCAGAGTGTAGGGAGTTGCCATTGTCAGTAGTGTCGTGTTGCCATACTACCAGAAGGTGTTTGATCATGCAAGATTCGTTGCTGGAATTCATGTCCAATGCCCCAATTGATTCAGATGGAGATTTGCCCTTGACTATTTGGCATTTTGAGATATTCCTTGAATCTTGACTTGACTGCCCCAGATGATGGACAATGATCATGCCGTGCCCCTTAATTGGAAGTGCTTTTCCACTTGAGGTGATCCTTTTTATTGAGAAGGTTTTTTGTTCACTAGATATTCGTCGTGCGAATTTCTCTGTTGTTTGAACAAATAGTCATGTGCAAACAATGTTATTTTAAGAATGCAAAGCTTATGTCTGTCTTGAAATTTTTGAAAATGCATTTTTTTCAGTAAGATAGGAAAATTTTGTAAAATGTGACGTCAACTCAGGATTTACAGCAAGCCCTACAGGAGTCAGGATACCTTTTGTAACAGTATGCTTTCGGACTAACCCGTGCTTCAGCTAGGAATTTTAAGGGTTATAACGTGGTCTGGTTCACGGTTTAAGAAACAAAAGATAAAGGCTCAAAATTTATTTGTACCCACCCGCTCTTCGTGATGTTCTTCGATCCTAAACTCAACTAATCGTGCATTAAACCTTGTTTGAGTCTTTGCTCTGACATACCAGTGATGGTTCGGATACTGACAATTTATTTTGAACAGGAAGTCATTTTTGTTGAGAGTTTTTAGGACCTGTTTTTGATTTTATTATCCCTGTCTTTTGCCTGAACTATTTCTTTTTGTGACTACAGTCAGCGGGATGCCCCAGTTTTGTAAGTCTCCTTCATAGGTTTTGACTTAATGGGCTTTTATTTCTGAGAGATAATGACTGCCTGTCCTTACAATTATACGGAACCAACACCGTCTTTTGTTTCGGAAGGACTTCTTTGATGTCATTCATTGTGCACCTGGATCAACTGAGCAAACTACCCTGCCCCAGTTTGTGATTACGGGTTTTAATTTGTGAAAAGAAAAACTCCAATTTCTTTGGCTCAAAGGGGTTGACGAGGGATTATCTTCCTTATAACTCCACTGTTTAGGATTTGAAACAATGCTTGTACATCGTCAGCGGGGTCTGTTCAAAAGCATACTGTAGAGATTGTGGTATCGTTTTCGTCATTCTCCCTCAAAAGGCTTAGAATTTTTTTAATCGAGAGTTGAACATCACAAAAATGAAAGCAATTTGAATATAGTGAATACGAATGAACTGATTCAAAACAGACATATGCAATGCATTGATAAAGTAACAAAGTTTGACATGAATAAATGTTCAAACAATCAAAAGAAAATTACAACTTGAAAATTCAAATGAACAAAAGTCTCTTAGTTTGAACTAGTCATCTCAGATGGAGAATTCTCAGTGAAAGATTTTCATCTCGCCATCCGGCATGAACTCCAGCACCCTTCCGTCAATCAAGTCTTGGATCTTGTTCTTCAGAGTCCAACAGTCGTCGGTGTCATGTCCAGGACTATGGGAGTGGTATACACAAAATGCATCGGGACGATAGCCAGGAGCAGAGGTGTTGGGATTCCGGGGAGGATCCTTTAAAGGAATCATATTGACCTCCTACAATCGTTTCAGTATTAGAGATGGTGGTATATCAGTCTCAGAGAAATGTCTTCCAGACGTATTTCGCTTACGCCGATTACCCCGTTGATGCTGGCGAGGTTGATTCTGGGCTTGTGACCCTGAAGCAAGCTGAGGAGCTTTTCCCTTGTCTTCTTGCCCCAAAGGTGGTTGAATGATGACTTGATCTTCAACCCTAGTTGTTTGCCCCACTTGGTTATTTTGAAGCAGCTTGTTGACGAGGACCCTGAGCTCTTCTTGTCTTTGAGCTAAGTCTTGAATGAGAGCCATCTGACCCACCAGTTGTCCCATCATCTGGATCTTCATTGTTGCCAACTCAATTTGTAGCCCTTCCAACTGATCATTCCTGACGCCGCCTGGATTCCCTAGGACCAAGCCCCTTGTGAGGAGAGCTTTTATTTCTTCTTGCCCCTGGGATAGGTTCAGGAACATTTCTTGAAGTTGAGCGTTTTGAGCCTGGATATCTTGGTTGTCTTGTGGGAGAGACATTGCTGAAATAAACAGCGGGAACATGAGAGACCTGTACTGGATGACCTGTTATGCAATGATAGGTATGATATATGTATGCAATGTTTTCAAGGATCTCGCGGGGTAAACAAGAAACTTGTTAGAATTTTATAGAAGAAACTTTGTGTCGTTAAGAGTCCTTCTTCAAGAGTCAAGCTCACCATATCGAGTGGGTCATAGCCCCTGACTCAAGTTATCGTGCTTATATTTCTAGACAACCTTGGCTATAGGAAAATAAATCCCCTTTGCCCCTTGCTAGACTTTTGATTTACCATAACCTGCATCACAGACCCTTGAGATCCTTGAAATGGTTAAGGAAATGTTAAGGTATGATGTTATGATGTGTATGCTATGCGTTTAAGCAAAAGTGTGAGGTGATGTAAGTAAACCCTGCAATAAATCCAAATTATTGGATAAGGACTGTAAACAAAACCTGCAAGGAACTCATGTTGTCAGATAACAAGAATGTGCAAGTAGTTCAAGTTTGAAGGCACACAAGTCACACATATAGCCTTAAGTTTAGGCTGGAATGGAGTTTAGGCAATACCCTCTTTCAGTTTAGTTGGTTTAAACCTATCCTAAAAATAGTAATCGGGTTCTAGAGGATCTCAATATCACTGACTACCCTCAATCAGTCATAATTCCAGTTTAGCAACCTTTTCTTGCGGCCAGAATCATCGCGAGATTTTAGTCTCAATGAGTGTAGCATACTGCTACTGTTCTATGGCCAAGTTGGTCAATTTAAGGTTATAAGGTCTCTTGGTGCTTAATGACTCCTTAGAAGACCCATATTCTCCTCGTTTCAACACAAGGGATATCGGTACAGACTAAGGTGCCACACCAACGTAGCTATTGCTTCATCCGTGTCGGTATACGCCGGACAGATCCCTCACAGTTTATTGCTACTTACCTAAAGGGTATCCCCAGATCCGGGTTAGGATCTATAGAACTCTGATACAAGCCCACAAAATTTAAATCATACAAAGCATAAAATTGAAAACACAAGTGATCTAATCCTAAGGTACACCTCACTTATATAGGTCCCCAGCAGAGTCGCCAGTTCTGTGATCGGTGGGAATGAGAACTGACTATTTTGGGATGCTGGTTCGCGTTTGCGTTTGTTTTTGCAAAATGTCGCGGTAAGCAAGAGTCGCCACCGTCTTTTATTTTATCCAACAAGGAAAGTACAAAAGCACACAAAAATTCCTTTTCGAGATGTTTCTCGGGTTCGGGAAGTAGATTATAGAAAGGGAAGGTGTTAGCACCCTTTCTATCCGTGGTTATCCACGGGCTCTTAGGTACTTGCTCACTATATTTTCAAAAAATTGCTTTTCTTTGTGATTGTGGGTTTGAAAAGAGTTTTTGTTTTGAAGAGAGTGTAAGTGCGAAAATTTTTGTTTTGTTTTAAAAGGAGCAAGTACTTAAGAACCTCTACCTACTCAAAAAGGAACTAAACTGTGCAAATGTCCTTTAGACAATGTTATCCCACTATTGAGGAGTAGGTAGCACCGTCGTTGGAGTTTTCGGGTCAATTCGATTTAAGGGACGTGTGGCCACTAAAGCAATGTTAGGACGCCTTAGCGGTAACCCTAATGTCTTAGATCATTTTTCTGAGGCAACCGTTTCGAGGCAACTTATGATCTTTTGGACAAAAGGGCGACCTCTAAAACATCCTATACTCAATGACCACGTTCGAGGAAACCAAGTGAGGTGTACCCTAAGAGTGGCGTGTGCGAGTGTATTGTTTTTCAGTTATATTATCTTTGTATATTTAGGTGTTCTATCGTTTGTTTTCAAATCTTGTCATACAATCCTAGTTAGCATACATCTAAGCAGTTAATATATGTATAGGAATTTAAAGTGCGGGAATTGTAAATCCTACGCTATTACAAGGTTTCGGGGAGGGGGATTATTTACATGTCCAAAATTGAGGGAATAAAGCAGTAAAGTGTAAAAGTCTTAGCTAAGCTATTACAAACCAGTAGGCAGTTACAATAAAATAAACGCGCACGAATCTGAAAATAACCTCTAAAAATCCTAAGAATAAAATCTTTTTGTTGTTTTATTTTATTTTGGGAAAATGATCTAAATCTTCTTAATTTTAGTTTTGAGAAAATGTTAATATAATTAAATGATTAATTAACAAAGTTAATTTAATAGAAAAAGCTAGCCTAATGTTTTTGTGGTTTTTTGTATAATTGATTTTATGTTGATTAAAAAAAAGAAATAAAATGGTCAAAACAAAGATGAAATCGAAGGAACAGGCAGTAAATCAAGAAAGGTATAATTATGGAGGCCTGGATCGAAAGAGGTGTGGGCTGTCTTTCGATCCAGTGAAAAGGTTTGATCCAAGGTGCATGAGGGGATGCACTTTGGGGGTGTTCGATCTGGATATGTCATCCTTCGATCTGGGAATTCTGGATCTAGTTCGAAGCTAAGCTGCTAAGCTTCGAAACTCTGAACAAGATTCTGAGAAGATATTTCCTGCAAAATGAGACAAATCTTAAAGATCCAGGGGGGACTTTACCCCCCCTGATTCGATTCTCCTCCCAATTAGAGCCCTTCCTCAATTGGAATCTGCTGAATCTGGGCCGGGGTTTGTTTTATCCTGAGATTCGAAGGAGAAACTTAGATCGTGCCCCTACAATGGCACGATCTCATCTTTGCGCTTCAGCTTACATGCAACATAATCAGTAATAACAAGAATACATATGCAATGTGTATTTAAATGTCATGAAGGTGCAATTATGGTTTTGCAAACCCTTACCAATTAAAGATGTATGATATGTGGCTCTGGGTGTGGAGATGTTCGCTGAATGGCTGCTTTGGCTTGGATTACTTATGAAAATGCTGATAACCTTTGGTGGGTTTGTGGGAAGCGTATCTCCAAATCCTCCCTGTTTTTCTTTCTCTTTTTTTTTCTTCGTTTTTGTGTTCCCACATGCACTGTGTGCTTTCCCTTGTATTTATAGGAGTATGATGGTCTAGTAACGACAAGAGACAACCAATTAAGCAGGCCTTTAAAGCCATGAGACAAGAATCAAACATATTAAAAGATTTCCTTTTTTGAAATATTCATGTCTCTTTGGAATCTTGAATGAACCTGGACACCTTTGATTTTCGAATGCCTCTAGGCCATGCTCTTCGATTGGTCTTGAGTTGCCTCCTTCGAATGGATTTCTTATGTACTCTTCGAATGGGCATTCTGAATGCTTCTTCAAATGGACCTTTACATGTTCTTCGAATGAGCCTTTGAATGCTTCTCTTTGATAGATTCAAAGTCCCAAATCGAATTACTCCAGCTTCAATTGCATAGCCCCTTTGGTTGAGCCTCCCTCTGCTTCAATTGCTTGATTCGAAAAGGATCACCTTGGTCGAATCAGCTCTTGTAGGGTTGGGAGCAAACAAGGCAAGAATCTGGCCTTTAATTCAAATAATTGAGTCCACAATCATCATTTAATTATTTCTATATTTGCAAGGGACACATGCCATTGTGAACTTTGGGTGAACCTGGACAGGTTAGGATATGTGTTTTTGTTTAGTCATGCCAGCCTACTTCATTCCTTCAAATCTGCCTTCTTTGCCAGCTTCAAAGTCCAATTCGAATATATTTAGAACATTCCCTATTATACAACTTCCACCAGCCCTTGGCCTTGTGATGAGTCTAAGTTCTGATTCGAAGTGTCCAGAACTTCCTTCATCAGAGAATCTTAGATTAAGAGAAACTCTGCACTGAAATGCCATTCGAAGGTCATTTCGTTCTGATGTTCTGATTGAGGTAAAGTATGAAGTTCCAGTCGAAGGACCCTCTGAAGTACTAGTCGAAGCATTGGGAAATTGACTTGATCGAAGAGGTCCAGCGCTCAATCGAAGACTTGCAGACCAAAGCTTGATCGAAGGGTTCCAAACACCTAATCGAAGCTTACTAATCAAAGCCTGATCGAAGAGTGCCAAATGCCCAATTGAAGACTGGTGAGTCAAGCCTGTATCGAAGGATTTTGGATACCCAATCGAAGACTTTTCCCAGATGCCAATCGAAAGACACTTTGTTCATCTTCAAAAAAACATTATTTTCGTTAGGCAAGGGTTTGTGACCAACCATGTAAGGGAAGACCTTTGAAAACATGAGAGGGCAAATTTTGGGGTACAACACCATGTTCAGATCCCTTTAATCTACACACATACATACCTTGCCGTATTTCTTTGGTACTGGAACAACAATAGCCACCCATTGAGGATATGATGTCACTTCCAAGAACCCTGTGTTGAACTGTTTCATAACCTCAGCCTTGATCTTTTCTGACATTTCAGGATGCATGCGATGAACCTTCTATTTTATTTGAGCATAACCCTCTTTCATTGGCATACGGTGAACCAGAATATCAGTGTCGAACCCTGGCATGTCTTCGTACGACCAGGCGAAGATTTCAACATATTCATGTAGCATCTGGATTAACTTTCTCTTGACACTGTTGTCTAAGTCAACGCCTATCTTGACCTCTTTCTTATCTGTCTTAGTACTCAGGTTCACCACCTTGATTAGCTCTTTATATGGTTGGATAATCTTCTCTTCCTGTATCAAAAGTATGGCAAGTTCTCCCGGTATTTCAAAATCTTCCTCACCTTCGTCTTCGGATTGGTAGATCAGATTTTTGAAGTCATATGAGGCAATAGAAGAATTATTATCAACGAGATCCAGAGCCTTTGGGGATCTACAATGTAGTGTGTGGGTGTGTGTGAGAACACATAGCTATTTTGAAAATTTTAATAAGATAAAATAAAGACATGGATCACAAAATTTTCATGCAAAACATCCAATGTTTTTATTGAATGAGCAAATGTTTATGAATTTATCAACCCTTAATAAATGAACCATTGTGCCCCGGGTAAGACACAAGGTTTTAAAGTCATTGTTCAAATTTTACATAACCAAAACTTTGAAAGCAATAAAAACAGGAATATAGTCATTACTCCTGGCTGAAAGAGATAGGGAACACGTCTTCTGCCTTGCAGTCATCTATTCCATCACCAATAGTAGGGAAAATCCAATTGTTGAAGTCATAGTCATTGTATGCATCCTCTATAGCATTGACCCCTTTGTTGTTGATGCGGAACAGAGGTCTCCCAGCACGAGTGCGTCAAATAGCCCTCTGACCTTCTGCAGTAAATCCCAGGCCAAAATTATTAGATTTATAGGGGATATCAGGAAGCTGACCCCTAATTATACTATCACCTTCTTCAATAATAGACTTAGCATCTTTCAAGGAGGCCATCTTGTGTGGAGCTTTGGTGATCTTCGGAATGGATGAGACACCTTTAACAGCAGTGGGAGAGATTACTTCAAAGGTTTGACAGGGTGTTTCAATGAATTCTCCATCCATCTTTACATATCAGAGTGAGTTGAGATGGATGGCCATATATTCCTCCTCTTCACAAACAGTAACAACTTTCCCTTTTACCGGATATTTTAGATTCTAGTGCAAGGTGGAAGTGACAGCACCTGCCCCATAGATCCAAGGGCGTCTGAGTATACAAGAGTAAGCAAGTCGGATGTCCATGACATAGAAAGTGGACTCAAAAATCTATGAACCCACCTTGATCGAGAGGTCTACCTCTCCATGCACCATTTGTTTCGATTCGTCGAAGGCTCGAACTATGATATTGCTGGGCTTTAACCAATCCTTCACAATCTAACCGGTCGAGAGCGTCTTTCAGCAGAACATTAAGAGATGATCATGTGTCAATCAATACATGGGCCAATGTAGTGCCCTTGCACTCAATGGATACGTACAAGACCCTATTTTCATTCCTCCCCTCTAGAGTCAAGTTAGCATCAGAGAAATCCAAACCATTGTCTTTTGTCAAACTGGCCACGTAGCTTCCAAATTGATTTGCCAAAATTTGCTGCGGTACATGAGCATTATTTAGGAATTTCACTAAATCCTTCGCATGGGCCTTAGAACACAGCAATAGTGACAACATAGATATTTTGGATGGGGTATGCCCCTAATGTTTGACAATTTTATAATCACTTTGGTGAATAATCTTTAGAAACTCTTCTAAATCTTCCCCATAAGTATCTTTGAGAGGAGCTTCTTTTGGCGCCTTCGTCCAAGAAGGCTCTATCACCGACCCTTTACCCCGAGCCCCAACAGTCGTCTTGGAAATTGTAGTCTGATCAGGTGGAGAGATTTCTGGAGAGAAAATCCTTCCACTTCTTGTAATCTTACTGGTCCCGACAATATTGACAATACTGGGATCAACTTCTTCTTTTTCTTCATTGGATAATTCCTGTTTGACGCCATGGTAATAAACATGAGATCCATAATGTCAAGGAATTGCTTTATCTGAGGAATACGGGATAGGCCCGAGTGTTGTAATGACTAGTGGAGCACATTTCAGATTGGCGGTAATCCTTATAGGACCTTTGGAAGGGATCCTAAAAGGAGTACCGGAGATAACAGACATATCTTGGCAAAAATTATTGTTAGATCGAATTTTTTCAATCAGAATGATGTGTTCATTCATCAAGGTTT
Organism: Vicia faba; assembly: GCA_948472305.1. Classification (NCBI taxonomy): domain Eukaryota; kingdom Viridiplantae; phylum Streptophyta; class Magnoliopsida; order Fabales; family Fabaceae; genus Vicia; species Vicia faba. The sequence continues at coordinate 1,233,680,266 of OX451736.1, forward strand.
GAACACATTTCTTTAGTGACACATAACCATTGGGTTAGACTGCACAACAATAACAACCTTCAACATAACCTGGAAATAAACAAACTTGTAGGAAATTCTTCTTTATTTTAGAGAGCGGAGTAACCACATCATTCACATAAATGACATACGAAATATCTTCAACAGCACTTACGCCTTTATCATGCTTGGGCATAGGTGCTGTAATTACATTTGTAGTTTCTGGAGGATCAAACTCAATCTCCTTGTTGTTAATCATGTCCTGGATCTTGCTCTTCAAGGCCCATAAATGGTTGGTGCCATTACCAGGACTGTTTGAATGATAAGCACACCTTGCATTCGGATTATACTTTGGAGATGAGGTGTTGGGATTCTGAGGAGGATACCGTAGAGAAATAAGCTCAGCTTTTAGCAAGTGTTGCAGTGCCTGAGATAGAGGCATATTAATCTTAGTGAACTACCTTCTCATGGCGTCTGGCCTTCGGTAGTTACCTTGATGTTGTTGTTGTTAGGCAGGTGTTAGGTTGGAAATCAAAACTGCTCCCACAGACTCACGGCGATTAATTTTGCTACGGATTTTCTGGCCATAGACAGCACCAACTTCTTTCTTACCTCCGAACAGCTTCTTCACAGCACTAGAAGATGCAGCCGTCAGGATCTTCCCACTTTTTATACCTCTTTCAATCCTTTCTCCAGTCAGAATCATTTGTGTAAAACCCGATGAGGAACTTCCAATCAGCAAATTGAAGAATGGGTCTGTTAGAGTGCCCATGAACATGTCTATCATTTCATGATAATTTAGAGGAGGTTGTACTCTGCCAGCTAAATCTCCCCACTTCTGCCCGTATTCCTTGATCCCTTCTCTTGAGCCCATGAACATATTCTGTAATTTCACTCGGATTGGTGCCAGGTCAGCATTGTATTGATACTGCTTATAGAAAGCAGCAACCATATCTTCCCAGGTGTGGATACTGGTTCCCTCCAGCTGATATAACCATTCCAGTTGTGTGCCAACCAGACTCTCTTGGAAGAAATAGACCCATAACTTCCGGTCAGCAGTGTGAAGTTGAATCTTTCTGACATATGATATCATGCGTAGTTTAGGACAAGAGATCCCATCGTACTTAGAAAAAACAGGGATCTTGAACTTAGGTGGGATGACCACCCCTGGGATCAGACCTAAATCACCAAAATCCAGTTTGGGCACCTTCTGGACCTCCATTTCCTTGAGCCTATCCTCCAACTACTTATATCTGTCATTCGCAGAAGGATATTGTTCATCAGAAAAGTCTTTGTCTTCAAGAGTATTCTCATATTTCTGCTTGTCCTTGACATCTTCATCATTTTTGTCATCTTCTTCGGAGGAGTCATCTTCTACATGGACCAGTTGAGCAAGACCCTTGAATCTCCTCCCCAAGTTGAGGACAACTGACTTATTAGCCTTCTTTTTTTTTAATTTGCAAGGAGCATCATTATTTCTTGCTGCCCCTTGGCCAGGTACAGAAGAGTCTCCTAGAACTGTGCATACTGATCCTAAAGAGATCTTTGGCATTCTGTTCAAGAGCCATTTTTCTGCTGAAATAAACAGCGAGAAAATGAGAAACCTGTATAAAAAACCTATTATGAAATGATGCATGATATGTAAGTGCAATGATTTCAAGGACCTTAGGAAATTTAAATTTGCTAGACAGGAGGAAACAAGAAACAAAAAATTTATTAGAAAAGTTCAAATTACAACTGACTTTTAGGCTTACAAAAGCTTTCAAAGATAAAATGAACTCCTAGAATCAAATCTCCCAAGGACGCTTCCTCTTTGTACTGGTGTAAGCATTAAGACTCCACTCCTCTTGAAGTTGCCTTGTGAGTTCCAACACTTTCTTCTCACTTGCATATCATTGGGTCTCGAAGATGTCCCGTTCTTCCTTCATTTGAATCCAAGACTTTTGAAACTCTTCAAGGTCAGTAGGCATACCGGGAAGGAGAATGGTATAAGGAACATACCCCTCAATAACATGTTCCACAACTATTGGTAGGATTGATGGATATGGTATCAAGAGACTCTGATCACAAGCTCGTACCCATTTGAGATACAACTCAAGAGGGATGAAGTTCTTATGCCCCAAAGTCTTGCTATCCACCTTGCTTACCATGCCCCAAGCATGTACGAACTTTCAATGATAACCTTGGACATTGTTATCGAAGTCAAATACAATACGTTGAATGAGTGCATTGTGAGGACCATCTCTTCAAGCATAGCTAAATTTTCATAGATCCAAAGAAGGGTTATAAGTTATACCCCCCCTAATTCCTAAGAGTGGAACACTAGGGAACTCCCCCACAATGGTAAATGATGGTAATGTTCTCTTGAGATCGAGAGCACCAATGGATACATGTATGAGAAAGCAACGTTAACCATTGCGACCACCTCAAACCCTTCTCATTCTTCAATACTGATCGAGGAAGGTGCAAAATAAACCACCTAGACAGCAAAGTCAAGCAACACATAAGAGTCCCTCGCTTCTTCATAGTGCGAGTATGAAGAGAGTGCAAAATTTCTCCAAGCAATGTAGGCACAGGGTTACGAGTAAGGAAAATTATGACAACATTCAAATCTATGAGTTGGTCAGGGTTAGGAAAAAGCATCAACCCATAGATTAGAAGAGCTAGGATCTCCTCAAAAGCTTTTAAATCCAAAGTATCCTAAAATATTCGAGCCTTTTCCATCAGGAATTTAGCCAAAAAGCCTTTGACCCTATTTCTTGTCTCCCAATTATCTATAATGTCAGAACTCTTCAGATTTAATGCCTTGGAAATAACTTCGGGTCTTAGAGTTTCCTCTAAACTGGTGAAGGGTATTTGATCAAGAACAGACGCTCATATTAGTTGAGATAATTCTTCCATTGTAGGCACCAATTGATAATCGGGGAAAGTGAAACAATGATATACAGGGTCAAAGAACTGAAAGAACACCCTTATCAAGTCTTCTTCGAGGCTTGAGGTAACTAGATTGAGAAGTAGACCATATCTTTTGGTGAACAAAGAATTTTCAGGAACCCTTGAAGCTAACTCTTTCAATTGAGGAGGAAAGCTTATGAGGTTGATTCAGATGGTATTTCTACGGGCGGAGACCATAGTCTGCAAAATAGAACAAAGATAAATTCTCTGGTCCCTGAAATGGTTAGGAAATGGTATAAATGTTATGATTCATGATGTTATGTTCGAACAATTTAATCACACACAAACAAAACACACAAGGCCTTAGGTTAAAGCTTGCATGGAGTTTATAGGTAAGTACCCTCTAGAAGTTTAGTTGGTTCAACCTGTCCTAAAGAAAGTAACCGGGTTCTAAAGGATCTCAATATCACTGATCTTTCTCTCGGGCATTATTTCAGCTCAAGCTTCTTTATTAGTGACCAAAATATCTCGAAAGTCCGACCTGAATGAGTGTAGCATCGAGTACAACCAAATTTAGTCTTGCACCAAAGTCGGGTATCTCACTACTTTCTAATGGCCAAGTTATTCAACTAAGGTTATACGATTAGTTAGTGTTTTATGACACCACACAACAGTCTTGTATTCTCCTCGACTAGACTCAAGGGATACCAGTACCAAAAAATGTATCACACTAACATAGTCATCGCTTCAACCATGTCAGTATTACACCACATAGTCCCCACGATCTATTTCTACTTACCTAATATGCCCCAGATTCGGGTATAGGATCTATACAAGAATACTGAAACATAACCCAAAATGTAAAGCAAGAAAATCAAACAAGTTAAGCATTTACATGTGAAGTATCTCTAAGGTAACCCCACTTTTAGTATCTCCATAGCAGAGCCACCAGTTCTGTAATACGGTGGAATAACTGACTTTACTGGTTTTACATTTTATAGCAAATGTTGCAGTTAGCAAGATTCGCCATCAACTTTTCTTTTATCCAACAAACGAAAGGGTGAAAATAATAGGAAAGACCTTTTTAATGATTTTGAGTTCGGGGGATAGGTTATGGAATGGGAATGTATTATCACCCTTTCCATCCGTAGTTATCTACGGGATCTTAGTTGCTAGCTCACTTTTGAAAACGCTTCGAGTTATGTGTGTGAAAATATTTTTGAAAAGATGCCTTAGTGCGACGAACTTCGTAATGTTTCTCGTATCGTTGAGGACGTATACAAAGTGTTTTGTCTTTGAAAATATTTTAGAGAAAAGCTTGTGTATGTGAAAAAATTGTTTGTTTTGTTTATTGTGAGCAAGAAACTATAAGTGGTCTACCTATTCGAGTGGTCTTTGTTCTTTTCGTCTTTTCCTTTAGATAGTTTTATCCTGCCATTAGTTGGTGGGTAGCCCTATCATTGGATGTTTGAGGGGCAGGCGCGGGTCATCATACAGTCATAAAGGCAACTCGTAGGGCACTTTAGCAATTTTATCCTAAGGGACTAGATCGTTTACCGAAGGTAGCATCGGAGGGTCATCGAGAGACTACAATCTTTTTAACTGAGGGTCTCTTCTAAAGTGTCCCACGTTCGAGGGACATGACTGTTTTTCGAAGGCAACAAGTGGAGGTACTTTAGAGGTGTGCGTGTGCGAGTGTGTTGTGTTTCAGTTATTTGTCTTGAATGTTAGGTTTTTTACCGTTTGTTTTTAGGTCTTTATCATGCAAGCCTATTAACATACATCTAGCAGTTAATTGTATATAAATACAGAAATAAAGTGCGGGAATTTGAATCTACGCTATTACAATGCTTCGGGATGGGGGAAATTACAAACCAAAAAAACGGGAAAATAAAAGTAAATGTCCTAAATTAATCTATTACCACCCTTTGTACAATTACATTATATTTGTGAAAATACACGTGAGTAAAATAAATAAACGCACAGAGAAGATAAAGACCTAGAAATTTTTAAGCGATAAAAGTTTTTTTTTTTTGCATTTTTTTGTTTAGAAAAATAAATAATTAAGTTAAATTAAAGAAAACCCTAATTCTAATTGATTAATTACTAAAAAAGGAGTGATTAAAATAATTAATTAAAAATTAATTTAATTAATAAAACCTAAGTCTAATATTTTTGTGATTTTGATTTTATGATTAAAAGAAAAGAGTTAATAAAAGAAAATGAATTAAACAAAACAAAATAGAAAAGGATGGGCTATGCTGCAACAAGTAATCGGGGTAGGGGGGTGAGAATATGAAATTCTTAGGCCCAAAAATGAGAAGGCTGATGCGTGGCAACAAGAAATGAAGGGGAATGAACATCTAGAGTTATTAGGCCCAATTTGACAAAACCCAACATTATGCTGGATCCAGTATGGACGACCCTTGAAGGTCCATGATAGGAAGCAAACTTCTGAGGTGTTGGATCTAATTTCCATTGAGACTTGATGGTCTAGATGCAAGTTACGTCCTGCACACATTGTACCTGCATACACTAGATCTGAAGAGAAAATATTGGAAAAGTAAAACGCAAAACCTGAGGATCGAACCCAGGACATAGGCTTCACACCTGCACTATTTACCACCAGACCAAGCTACTCATTCGTTATTATCTATACAAACATATATATATATATATATATATATATATATATATTAAAGTTTGTCCATTACTGTTTTAAACAAATGCGCGCGCGAGAATTTTGAATAGGCCAATAGAGGGACGCCACTCTTGCTGCCAGAGTCAACGAATTTCAGGGATGCTAGAGTCAATCTCCGGTCATCCCTTCTGTCCATGTAAAATCCTAAACTTTCAAAAATGCATCAATTAAAATGTTTAAAGTACCCTATCCCCCTTAAAATATTCCCCTAAGTCCAAATCTGGCCTTAGATTAGCCCGAAAGTCCCTGCATTTTAAACTATAGACAAAAACCCTAACACGGTTTGAAAATGGCATATCACGATTTAAGCGTCATGAACATCATGTGATGCTCTTAACCTATTCTAATGATTCCTAGAAACTCATACATACATGTCAAAGCATTCAAAAACGCAAAAAAAATAAGGATTTGATTTTTTTTCAAAATTTAGCAAAACAATGATGATTGATGGAGGTGGTTCCTGCGTGTGTTGGGCTTCAAGGAAAGTCAAGATAAGCTCCTGGAACCTTCATGGAATAGATAAAGTGCTTGGTTTGGCCTGGGAGAAATTGTATCGTATGGTATGTGCTTGCTCGATTTTGAGAAAAGTTGAACACCTTTACGGTTTGTGTTAGGTAGGTTGCACATGTCCTTTTAGGCTGGCAATGCTGTGTATTTATAGAGGGAAGGTGAGGGTGAACATGTATGGAAAGAATAAGCCCATAAACCATGGCTTTAAAGCAAGGATCAAATTTTGAAAAATTGCCAAAACTTTGGTATTCTTTCCATTCTTGATGTTGCATGAACCTGGACAAGTTTACACGAATTCTTGGGCCCAAAGCTGATCCAACACACTAGCCCACATGTCTTAATCCATTATTTGTTATTTTATGTAATTTATTTTGTATTTATTTGAATAAAAACAAGATAAATATAAATAAAATGATAAGAAAATAGAAGGCAAGGTAAGAGTCAGTTTGGGAGTCTTTTGCAAGGCCATGGACATGTTTGAGGTCTAAAAAGTTGGCTCATTGGTTCAAAATTGCAATTTTGCTCAATTTGCACTTCATGAATTTCTTCAAAATTCCCCAACTTATGCAACTCATAACTTGCTCACTTTTCAACTTTTTATTATGATCTTAGACTTTTTGGAAATCTCAAGATGTCCTACACAATCTCTATGTTGATCATTTTTCCTTTTGAAGATATTATATTGATGTAAGTTGCCTTCACAAAAAGTGTCTTTTGTTGACTTTTGAAAATGACCTATAATATATGAGTTCATATCTTCCAAATGAAGCATTTTTTGGACTTGAGAATAAAAGAAAAGATGCGTAGAATTGAATTTTCTTCAAAATGAGCTTTGGTTAGGGAAAAGTTGATGAAGCATGTGAAAGTTCTTCCTAGTCAAAGTTTAGTTGACTTCTCCTAAGGAAACCCTAATTTGACAATTCTTGAGTTTTGATGATCTGAGGACTTTCCTTAAGGAATCATTATCAACCCTTGGTCAAATTATGAATATCACTTTAAAATGTTGATTTTGACCAAAAATATTGAAGTTTGACTGTATGTTGACCATAGTTGAATTTTTTATCAATATAGTTGAATTTCAAACATTTGAGCCATTGACTGAGTAAACTAGTGATGTAGGGCTTGTAACTTGACAAGAACCTTTTTGAGGACCTGTGAAGAACCATAGAAACCACTTGGGACCTTTGCAAACCACATTTCATTGAGAAACCCCAAACCCTAGTTGTAGGCCTTTGGTTTAGGAGGTGCAACTTGACTAGTCAACCCTTGAGTGCATTGACTACTTGAAGAGCCTTGAAAGAATGCTTTGAGAAAAATGAGAGGGAAAATTTTGGGGTACAACAGTCACCATTTTAGAAAATGTACCGGAGGTACTATAGCTCGTATAATGCTGCCCCTACGGGGTGCTGGTGAACATATCTACCATTTTCGTCTCCATCATAGGCAGTTGGACCCTAGCCTCCATTTCATGCCTCCTCTGGGTGTATTCCTTAAAGGATCCACTCTTCTTCTATGATAGACTATGAAGTCGAGTTCTTGTGGGCGCCATGTCAGAGTTATATCTATAATGTTGGACGAAAGCATCAACTAGCTCTCTCCAAGTACGGATGCGAGTACCCTCAAGTTGCATGTACCACTCTAATGGTCCACCAGTCAGATTGTCCTGAAAGAAGTGCATGAGAAACTTCTCTTCATCAGAGTATGCTGACATCCTCTTGGAGTAATATTTGACATGTGTTCTAAGACAAGATGTGCATTTGTACTCCACAAATTCCGACACTTTAAACTTTGGAGAAATCTTCACTCCAGGGACCAAGCCCAAATCAGATATATCAAGGGCCATGGAAACTTGATTCTCAAAGGCTCGTATATGCTCCTCGAGCATATACAGCTTTTTGTCAGCTTTTATTGGTTCATCAGCATTAGATACCCAGTCATCGTAGTTATCCTCTTGAAGTTGTTGAACATGAATGCGAACTGGCCTCGGTTGAATAAAAGGTTGCTCATTTTTCTGGAGAGTAGGATTGGGTGGGGGAAAATTATTTCCCACCACTTAGACTAAAGGAACACCGTGATTATTACCAGCAGGATTACCAAGGTTCACAGTTAGACCATTCTGATTCAAACCAGCATTTGCATTCAGATTCTAACCACCTGGATTACCGTTCAGAGTAGCATTTCCTAGATTACCATTTAGGGTCGGACCACCCAGATTTCCATTCAGATTGTTAAAAACGACCCCTTGAGGATTGACGATCAAAGTATCATTCTCGTTTTATATAGTTGCAGCGGGCCTCACAATTAAAGCTCTCAACTCTTCCTATTGATTTGTCGTGTTCTGGATAATCTCCATCAGTTTTTCAACCCGAGTATCCATCTTGACATCCATAGCAGCAATATCTGCCTGGATCTGTTCCATCTGTCTTCTGTAATTACTTTGAATGTTTTAACAATGAGAGTTTGTAGTAGCAATCTCTGAAAAGAAAACCCATATCAGGAATAAGAAAACCGGACAGAACCACCTATCATGAAATTTTATGCATGAATGCATGATGTGATATGGTGGGAGAACTGACTTGGGTGTTTTGCGTTTGATTACAAATGTTGCGGATAGCAACAGTCTCCACCAACTTTTCTTTTATCCAATAAAGTAAATGGTGAAAAGAACAGGAAAGACCTTTTGAGAAATTTCTGGAGTTCGGGGGGTAGGTTATGAAAAAGGAAGGTGTTAGCACCCTTTTTATCCATAGTTATCTACGGGCTCTTAGTTGCTAGCTCACTTTGAAATGCTTTGTAAATGTGCTTGTGATTTGTTTTGAAAGTATTTTTGAAAGGTGCCTTTGTGTAGGAGAACTTTGTAATGTTTCTCATTTCGTAAAAAACGTATACAAAGTGTTGACTTTTGAAAATATTTCATGAAGGTGTTAGTGTGTTTTGAAAGATGTTTATTTTGAAATGTTTGTGACCAAGCAACCACGAGCGTTCTACCTACTCAAAATAAAGTCTTTGTTCTTTTCCTCCTTCTTTAGATAGTGTTATCTTACTATTAGTTAGTAAGAAAGCTTATCATTAGATGTGAAGGGACTGGCGTGGGTCGTTGTACAATAATAGAAGTCAATATTGAAGGGTACCTTAGCAATTTGTCGTAAGGGTTTGATATTATTTATCAAAGACAATGCCGAAGATTCATCGAGGGACTACGATCTTGTAATCGAGGGTCTTTGCTAAAGTATCCCACGTTCGAGGGACATGACCGCTTATATTTGAGGCAACAAGTATGGGTTACTCTAGAGGTGCAAGTGTGCGATGTGTATTGTTCTCATGCAATTTGTGTTGAATTAGGGTTGTCTAGTATTGATTTTAAGTCTTTCCATACAAACCCTAATTACTAGCAATAATATGGAAAGCAATAAATTTCGGAATGTAAAAGTCCTACACTATTACAATACTTTGGAGGATGGGGGATACAAATTTACAAATGGGGATGACAAGTAAAAATAAACCCTAATTACTATACAAAGCTTTGACAATTACATAAATTTACAATGCAAAATAGTAAAATGCGCAAGAAAATGTAAAGTGAAAAGAAATTGTTTTTTAGGTTTTTTGATAGAGTAGGTTTTGTAGTTTCAATTACTTGATGAAAAACCTAGGTCTGAGTTAAATAAAAAGAAAACCAATTAGAAAAATGTTTTTGATGTTTCATTTATAAAAACGGTTTTATGGTGTTAGGTCATCTCCAAGAAATGCAGTATATCCAAAGTAAACTTAAATAACTCAAAATTAGGAAATTTGTGGCTGAGCTGACACGGGTCGTGTCAGTGGACACGTGAGCCCGTGCCAGGACCTGTTCCTGGCATCTTCTTTACATTTGGTTCCATCCAAAATGACACAGGCCGTGTCATGTGACACGGGAGCCCGTGTCAACCCATGTCTTCTTGTTTTTGCACGTGTCTGAACCAGTTGAGTTAACACGGGCCGTGTCGTGTCACACCGGAACACATGTCAAGACATTCCCTGTATTTTTGTTAAGTTTTCAACCCAGCTAAGCTGACACGATCCGTGTCATATGATACGGGCACCCGTGTCAGCCCCTGGCTTGCCTTTTTGTTAAGTGATTTATTTGATCTGTCATGTTCTATCCTTTTGAAAGCAAAAGAAAATGATATATGGATAAAGATATTACAGTTTTGATAAAATTCACCCCTTGAAGAGAAGACTTTAGAACACGTACGGATGTTTCTGGGTGCAAAGTGGTTATTCGTCGAGCTCCTTTGGACCTTCTTAAAGTTGTTCTAATCCTCACTTTATGCTGAAAATTGTTGAATCACTCCAACCAAGTCAAGTTGCGAAATACTATTTTTAAGTTTGGAAGATGGTGATAATTGTGTTACAGAAGTTTTTCTTGTGTTTGAACAAATTCTATATGATGTATGTGAAGTATTTGGACGGTTTGTTTGGGAAAAACTTGCAAGGTGTGAGAGGTTCAAAGATTTGGACTTCAAAGTTCAAAAGTGGAGGTTTTATGGAAAATTATGGTTTTTTGAGAGTATATGAGTTTTTGAGGGCTTGTTCATGTCTTTCTATCTTGCAAATGATCTCCCTATTTATAGGCAAGAGGTTTTAAGAAAAGGGTTGATCAGATTTTTGCAAGATCACATGTTGTGACTAGGTTGGGTTGTAAGTGAGAGTTCATGACTTTTCATTGTTCCAATGTGGGCATGGCCTATTTTTAAGAGTTCTTTACAGGTTTTAGATGGTTGTTTCTTGCTTTGAAATTGTGTATGTGCAGAAGAAACCATTGAGAGGCTCAAATAGTTGACATTGTGATTAAAGCATGCTTTTTCAAGAATGGCAATGGTGACTTTGTGCCAAAAATGGAAAGATCACTTGGACAATTCTTAAATCAAATGGACCATAGCTCAAAAGTTTGTGTAAACATTAAATTATGGTAAAATTTTCAAGTTAGAAGGCCTGCAACATAAGATTATGCAGCATAGCATGTAGATTGGCTTATGTGTTCTTCACCAAAATGACTTGTAATTCAAGAATGGATGCCCAACTTCATGCCTTTAAATCTCCTAACTCAAGTATGTTAATTCTTGCTCTTGGATTTTTTGGAAAGCTTGAAACATTGTCTATAACATTCATGTTGACCACTTTAGCTAAATCAAACTAGAACTTGATGAAAACTGGCCAAGACATTGAGATAAAAACTGACTAAAACCTATTGAAAATTTCTCAAAGTGTTAGATAAAAATGTCATGACTTCATGGGCTTACATCTTCAAATATAAGAATTTTTTGGACATCAACCCTATAATACAAATTTTTAGAATTCATAAAGATGTACAACTTTCATGTTGAAAGTTTTCTTTAAATCATCTTGCATCTTGGTTAAAAAATGTCATGAAGTAATGAAATTATCAAGTGTAAAAACACTTAGAAAATTTCTAAGTATTGGAAATTTTGACTTTTTGTTGACTTTCTTGACTTTCTTGATATTTTTTAATCTTGATCATCAATTTTGACATTTTTGAAGGTCTTAATGAACTTTGATCTTTGAAATTAATGTTGACCAGAAAGTCAAAGTTTGACTTTTTGTGTATCAGTTGACTTTCGTTAGTTGATCCAAATTTCAACTATCAAACCTTTGATCTTGAGAAATTATTAGAGCCATGAAATTAGGTCAACATTTTGTGTTTGAGTCCTTGAGATTATGTTTCAAGTCATTAGGTCAAAAGTCGGTGATTAGTCATTCTCAGTCAAAACACTAATTTGGAGTCTCAGTGCTTAGCAGATGATCTGATCTAATCAACACTTGTGCAAGCTTGATTCATTGAAGAGTTTTTGGTGAGAAATGTATTAAGAAAAGAGAAGGAAAATTTTGGGGTACACCAGCTGCCCCTGTTCAATCTTCTTAAACCTGAAGAGTTAGATTGGTATGTTCACCATTCGTAACTTGAAGGTGGAAGATGATTGAACACTAAAGTGCCCAGAAATTTGCACTCGCTAGTTTATGAAGTAATGTTGTTGGTTGATTGTATCGGGAATGGGATTAAATATGCCATTTGGAGAGGTGATAAAGAGTTATCGGAGATGGGATTATAGATACCATCCGAAGTAACTGTTGATAGAGATTGGTAGAAGTATCAGAATAAATCTTTTGGCCAGTTTAAACTGAGACAACAAATGTCTTTATTTGTCTTTGACTGGACAAGAATCAGTATAAATCTTAGAATCGATTTAACAGAACCAGAGAAAGTGTCTACTGGAAATGAATCAGGATAAATCATTGGTTGATTTAAACTGAACCCACATAGGTCTAAAATGGTCTTTAATTGGATATTGAATCAATATAAATATTAGGATCAATTTAACTGAACCAGAGAAAGTGTCTACCAGAAAAAAATCAGGATAAATCATTGGTTGATTTAAACTGAACCAGCTGAGGTCTAAAATGGTCTTTAACTGGATATCAAATCAGCATAAATCTTAGGATCAATTTAACTGAACCATAGAAAGTGTCTACCAGAAACAAATCAGGATAAATCATTGGTCGATTTAAATTGAACCAGCATAGGTCTAAAATGGTCTTTAACTGGATAACGAATCAACATAAATCTTAGGATGGATTTAACTGAACCAAATAAATTGTCTACCAAAAAAAATCAGGATAAATCATCAGTTGATTTAAACTGAAACAACAGAGGTCTTGAATGATCTTTTCGTTGTGTAGATAGTAGCCTCGTCCTGTTTCGGGAATTTATCTAGAACTGTTGAAAATTGTTGATGATATTTTTCTGTTGATTAATCTTTCCTGAAAAGGTAAAGAGTTAGTTGTATGTAATGTTATAATGTATGAAATGCATTGCGTGATTATGTTCTCAAAATAAATGAGTTTGTGCTATATTCATTTGATATGCATATGTTGTGATGTATGAATATGAAATGTATCTTCGTATGGGAAAATAAATCCCTGACTATTTTTGTGGATGAAGAGTATGTGTATCTTCAAACTCATTTTGAATGCTTCCGCTGGGGATTCCTATTTTCTATTTGAGGAACCTCTGCATGGGATGTTGGTTTCTGCTTGGGAAGTAGAGTTTAGGAACCTTAGTCATTCGTTGCTCTACTGGGGAATTTAATTCTTATATACCCTGACTGAGGATAAAAGAGATTATTAAACTTCTGGTTTGTCTGAGGAGAGTAAAGTTAACTGGTATTCTAGTCAGAGTCTAGGTTTTACAACAACTCTCTGGGGATAGTATCAACTCTACTGGAGAAGAGGAGTTTTGTCAGTGATATGTAGTAGTCTGAGGAATAGACTCAAGTTGGGGAGATTGTATTCTATTGGGGAAATAAACCCTATTGAGGAAGATATTTTGAAGGTTTCACTGGGGAAAAAATTATTCTGGGGAAGATCTCAGTAAGGTTTCCCTTTCAGTTTTGGAAGACCAAACTCGGTTGGGGAAGAGAAATTCTTGGAGATTTACAGAATGTAAGTCCAAAAGAAAATTGTGTATGAATTTACACTGGGGAATAATCTCATAGAGGTGGCTCTGGCGACTTTACTGGGGATCTGCTTATGGAAAGGGATTCTTTAGGGATTTATGAAAAACTTGAGTGTCATCTCAATTCTTGGAGTTCTGAGCAGATGTTTATTCATGTTCTTATGTATATATTTGTTAACAGTTAATAATATTCATATGCATATTTTCATTCAATTTTACTCATTGGACGTTTTTGCAATCAAAACAGAAAAACAAAAAGTTTGCATTTCAAAGTATATTTGTATTGATAATTTGCCTATAAACATGCATTTTTGTACAAAGAGACAGAAATCCTAGTAAAAGGAAGTCGTCGTGAAATGAAAATAATTCAAAGTGAAAAAAAAATATACAGCCATGTGGAAGTGATCTCATTGGGTTCCAACTCTTCTATTGCCCCTATGTCTTCGAGCTTATCACCCCTTGTCGTCAGAAGAAGTTGATTGAACTGGTCTTGTACCATTTGAACTTTTGACCTTGGTAATAAAGCTGGTTGTAGTGATCCAACGGGACATAGTCGTACGCTTTAATGCCTAACTTTTTCCTGGACCGCCCTTTCGTGTTTTCATTCCAATAGGATACCCTTTTTTTCCGAAGCCGCCCATGCGGGTTTTCGACTTGTTAGGTGTACAATCTTTTGTATATATCCCTACTTTTTTCCTGAACCTTTTTGGTTCGCCGAGATTCCCTTATTGTTTCCTAGGTATGTCAACCTAGCGGGTCACTCTTATGCCTAGTATTTTTTTACCATGTCCGCGTTCACAGGGTGAGGGAAATCTTCACCATCCATAGTGGTTAACATCATGGCACCGCCAGAGAAAATTTTCTTGACAACAAATGGCCCTTCATAGGTGGGATTCCATTTTCCCCTGGGATCTCCTTGTGGTAGAATTATGCGTTTTATTACCAAGTCACCATCCTGGTACACTCAATGTTTAATTTTATTGTTGAATCCTTTGATCATACATTTTGAAAAATTTGACCATGACAGACAGAAGCCAGTCTCTTTTCATCGATCAAATTCAACTGATCCAATCTAGTCTGAAACCATTCGTCCTTGCCTAAGTATTCTTATTTCATAATCCTTAGAGAAGGAATATGAACTTCGACAGGAAGGACAATTTCCATGCCATAGACTAAAGAGAATGGGGTTTCCCTAGTTGATGTTCGCTCCGAGGTACGATAGCCATGAAGAGAAAATGGTAGCATCTCGTGCCAGTATTTATAGGTTACCACCATCTTTTGCACAATCTTATTTATGTTTTTGTTGGGGTCTTCCACTTCGTTATTCATCTTGGGTCTGTATGGAGAAGAATTGTGATGCTTGATCTTGAACTGTGTGAAGAGTTCAGTAATCATGACATTGTTGAGATTAGTTCCATTGTCAATGATGATGCTTTCAAGGATTCCGTACTGACAGACGAGGTTATGCTTGATGAATCGGGCTACAACATTCTTGGTAACTGAGGAAAATGAAGCTGCTTCAACCCACTTGGTAAAGTAGTCAATGGAGACAAGAATGAAACGGTGTCCATTAGACGCAGTGGGCTTGATTTCTCCGATCATGTCAATGCCCCACATTGCGAATGGCCAAGGAGCAGTTAGGACATTTAGAGGTATTATAGGCACGTGAACCTTATCCGCATAAATCTTGCATTTATGGCAAGTCCTCGAGTGGTGGTGACAATCAGATTCCATAGTCGACCAATAGTAACCAGCCCTCAGAATCTTCTTGGCTATAGTATGTCCACTAGAGTGAGTTTCGGAGATACCTTCATGCATATCTTACATGATTTTCTATGCTTCCTTCTTGTCCATACAATGGAGTAGAGTTGAATCATGGTTGTGCTTTGTACAAAATCACATTGCTTAAGAAAAACTTGGCTGAGAACGTCCGCAGGAATTTCTTGTAGTTGATTGAAGCTCCCTCAGGATACTCTTGTGCTTCAAGGTACCTTTTTACCTCATGGAACCAAGGCTTCTCCCCATCAGTGTCAATCTCACAACAGTGTGTCAGTTAGTCAAATCTTTCAATAGTAATTTTGGGAGCTTCGTTGTCCTAATTGACCTTGAACATAGATGACATAGTTGCTAAAGCATCTGCCAACTAATTTTCTTCCCTTGGGATATGTTCAAAGGTGACCTCTTCAAAGTATGGGATCAGGGTGAGCACAAGGTCTTTGTAAGGGATCAAATTTGAATGTTTGGTATCCCATTCTCCTTTAACTTAACTAATTACCAGGGCCGAATCTTCGTATACGCTTAAGAATTTTATTCTTAGGTCGATGGCATCCTTAAGATCCAAGACGCATGCTTCATACTCAGCCATGTTGTTGATACAATCGAAGTAAAGTCTGGAAGTGAAAGGTGTATGGAAAACTTCAAGAGAAATGATCACAACACCAATTCCGTTGCCCAATGAATTGAAAGCTCCATCAAAAACCATAGTCCATCGGAATCCTTGTTCAGGTCCTTCATACGGTCCAGGCTTTGCACAGTAGGTTATCAACATGATATTCTCGTCCAGAAATTCAAAGTTCATGGATTGGTAGTCATCCATATCTTGATGGGCCAAATGATCTGCCAGTATGCTTCCTTTGATTGCTTTTTGTGTAGTGTATTGGATGTCATATTCGGTAAAGATCATTTGCCATCGGACTATTCGTCCAGAGAGAGATGGTTTCTCAAAGATGTACTTGATGGGATCCATCTTAGAGATCAAGAGTGTAGTATGAGTCAACATATATTGTCTTAGTCGGCGAGTAGCCCATGCCAAAGTGCAACAATATTTCTCGAGCAGTGAATATCTTGTTTCACAGTCGGTAAATTTTTTGTTAAGATAGTATATTGAATGCTCTTTTCGACCAGACTCATCATGTTGGCCCAACACACACACCCATTGAATTTTATAATATGGTCAAGTACATAATCAGAGGTCTTCCTTCAACTGGAGGCATTAGGATTGAAGGTTCTTGTAAATACTCCTTGATCTTGTCAAAAGCTATTTGGCAGTCGTCATTCCATCTGGCTACTCGATCTTTCTTTAGCAGTTTGAAGATATGCTTACAAGTAGTAGTTAAGTGAGAGATGAATCAGGCAATATAGTTGTGTCGACCTAAGAAACCTCTGACCTCTTTCTCAGTACAGGGATCTGGAATTTCTTGTATGGCTTTAACTTTTGCAGGATAGACCTCGATACCTTTTCCAATGACGACAAAACCTAGGAGTTTTCCAGATCTCACCCCAAAGGTGCAGTTGTTGGGATTCAACCTTAGCTTATATTTCTTCAGCCTTACAAATAGCTTATGCAAATGATCAAGGTGTTCTTCCTTAGTTTGTGATCTTTCTATCATGTCATCAACATATACTTCTATCTCATGATGAATCATATCATGAAATAGAGCTACCATAGCACGTTGATAAGTTGCGCCTGCATTCCTCAAACTTAAAGGCATGACTTTATAATAGAAGGTGCCCCATTATGTGACAAAACTGGTTTTCTCCATGTCTTCAGGCGCCATTTTGATTTGGTTGTATCTGGAGAAACCATACATGAATGAGAAAACTTTGAGTTGAGCAGTGTTGTCAACCAAGACTTCGATATATGGTAGAGGAAAATCATCTTTGGGGCTTGCCCTATTTAAATCTCTATAATCCACACACATACGGACCTTTCCATATTTCTTCAACACTGGGACAATATTTGCAACCCATTGGGGATATGACGTCCCTTCCAGGAAACCTGAATTGATTTGTTTCATTACCTTAGCCTTTATTTTCTCAAACATATACGGCCGCATGCAACGAACCTTTTGCTTGATCGGAGGATAACCTTCTTTCATTGGTAGACGATGAACTACGATATTAGTATCAAGCCCCGACATATCTTCATATGACCAATCTAACACCTAAACATAGTCGTGTAACATTTGGACCAACCCTCTCTTAACACCATCTTCCAGGTTAGCGCCAATCTTGAATTCCTTCTTATCTTCCTTAGTTACCAAGTTTACCACTTCAAATGGTTCTTCGTGCGGTTGAATAACCTTTTACTCTTGTATCAGGAGTCTGGCGAGTTCCCCAAGTATCTCACAATCTTCTTCACCTTCTTCTTCGACTTGATAGATTGGATTTTCGAAGTCACAGATGGCAATAGCAGAATTGTTGACAATGAGATTCGTAGTGGATGTGGATCTGCAAATGTGTGTGTGTGCATGTAAGGTCACATGGCTATTTGAGAATGTAGTAAAGTAAAGAAAGACAAGAAGTGCAAAATTTGAATACAAAATAGTCCAATGTTTTCATTAAAATGAGCACATGACATATGAAAATGACAAACCCTTAACAAATGGACCATTGTGCCCCGGGCAAGGCACATGGTTTAAAGTAATTGTTTTTAGAAGAAATTACAGACAAATTTCTCAAAGTAATAAAAATAGGAAATGGAAATTACTCCTGACTGAAGGAGATTGAGATGAAGTCTTTGGTCTTCCAGTTGTTGAGTCCTCCATCGACAGTTGGGTAGATCCAGTTGTCCCAGTCACCGTCATTGTTAGAGTCTCCAAGAGCATTAACTTCATTGTTACCGATACGGAGAGGTGGTTTCACGTCACGAGCATGTTGAACCTCTTTTTGAGCTTTGGAAGTGAAGCCCAACCCAAATTTGTCTGACTTGTATGGGATATCAGGAAGTTGTCCCCAAATGATTCAACCTCCGTCTTCAACAACAGCACGAGCATCTTTGAGAGAAGCCATCCTTGGTGTATCTTTAGCAGCTTTTGGAGTTTCAGGAGTGGCTTTGACAAAAGAAACCATTGGATAGACCACTTTGAATGGTTGACAAGGGGTCTCGATGAACTCGCCATCCATTTCAATGTACTTGAATGAATTCAGATGACTGATAATGAACTCTTCTTCTCCGCAGACTGTGACAATTTTTCCTTTGACCAGGTACTTCAGCTTTTGATGTAGTGTGGAGGTAACCACACATGTCCCATGAATCCACGGGCGTCCGAGCAGGAAAGAATAAGTCGGGCGGATATCCATCACATAGAATGTTGAGTTGAATACTTAATATCCAACTTTGATTGGTAGATTAACCTCCCCACGGACCATTCTTTTCGACCCATCAAAGACTCTTACCATGATATCACTTGGTTTCAGTACCAACCCTCACGGTCCAATCTGTTCAAATAACCTTTGGAAAAACATTTAGGGAGGATCATGTGTCTACTAACACATGTGCTATAGTGCTACCTTTACACTCAATAGAAACATGTAGAACTTTGTTGTGATTTTCCCCGTTGGGGTCAGATATTCGTCCGAAAATCAAAAAGCATTATCAACAGTCAAGCTTGCTACACAGTTTTCAAATTGGTCGGTCGTATTTTCTTAATGACATGTGAATTTTTTAGGAATTTTAACAGGGCTTAGGCATGTACTTCGAAGCATAGCAATAAAGACAACATGGAAATCTTTGATGGTGTCTGCCCCAGTTGTTCCACTATCTTGTAGTCACTTTTTCGAATGATTTTAAATATCTCCTCCATCTCTTGGGTAGATGGGTCCTCAAGTGCAATATCTTTTGTGGGCGCTTCCATCCGGGAAGACTCAATCATTTTTTCCTTTCCTCAAGTATCAGCAACAGGTTTAACAACATTACTTGATCTCTGGTGAGAAGATCCTCCCCGTCCTAGTAACTTTACTTGATCCATCAATGTTTGTAACTTCAACATTCTCATTCTCGGAGATCCACGGTTCTTGTTATACCATCGTAATACACTTCCTCCCCATAGTTCCAGGGTACTGCTTTGTTGGAAGAGTAGGGGACTGGCCCCAGTATGGTGATAATTAGCGGCGCTATTCTTGGTTCAACGAAAATCCTAATATGAGTGTTTGAAATTGTAATTATGGACACGTCTTCAAACACTTGAGACACACTTTTGGTCAAACTTTTCACGGATGGAGTTCTCTCAAATAAAATTTCATGGTTATCCATCAGGTGTTGGACACCTTTCTTCAGCCATGCGCAACCATTAATTTATGTAACACAATGGTAGCGGTCTTCAAAATATCCTGGGAATATTCCGGATTTTAACAAATTATTTTTAATAGTCTTCAAAGGAGTGGTTAAATCATTAATGGAAGAAACAAAAGAGGCATCTTCGATAGCATTGACACTCTTACCATGACTATGCGTGGGTGCGGTGATCACATTGGGAGTTGGTGGAGGGTATAATTCAATTATCTTGTTATCAATCAGGTCTTGGATTTTGTTCTTTAATGCCCAACAATCATTGGTATCATGTCCGGGTCTATTTGAATGGAAAGCACATTTTGTATTGGGATTACATTTCGGAGAAGTTGTGTTAGGGTTAGAAGGGGGATCTCGTAGTGTTACCAAATCAGCCTTCAATAGGTGTTGCATAGCTTGATATAATTGTATATTGATTCTAGTAAATTGTCTTCTTTGGGTATCCGGGCTTTGTTGGTTATTTTGTTGATGCGACCGTTGAGTAGGAGTTGGATTGGAAATCAATACTGCTCCCACTGAATGATAATGGTCATTCTTAGCACGACTTTTTGATCCATACACGGCATTAGTATCTTTTTTACCAATAAATGGTTTTTTCACAACATTAGAGGTGGATGCCATGGGTATCTTACCGCTTTAATTCCGCTTTCAACCCTTTCACCAGTCAGGATCAATTTAGAAAATTCAGATAATGAACTCCGAATCAGTAAGTTGAAAAATGGACCAGTCAATGTTCCCATAAACATGTCTACCAATTCTCTATCAGTTAGAGGTGGTTGCACCCTGCCCGCCAGGTTCTTCCACTTTTGGGCGTATTCCTTGAAGCCTTCATTTGAACCCATAGTCATGCCTTGCAATTGCACTCGAGTAGGTGCCAAATCAGCATTATATTGGTATTGACACTAAAAGGCAGCAATCAGATCCTCCCATGTATGGATGTTTGTCCCCTCCAATTGGTAAAACCACTCCAACTGCATTCCAGATAGACTCTCTTGAAAAAACCGCACCCATAGTTTCCTATCGGCGATATGCAGTTGGATTTTGCAGACGTATGATCTTAGATGAAGCTTCAGACATGAGACACTGTCGCACTTGGCGAAGATAGGGATTTTGAATTTGTGAGAGACGACTAACCCAAGTACCAAACCCAAGTCTCTAAAGTCCAAGTCAGGCACATCTTAGATCTCTGTAGCCTTTAGTTTGTCTTCTAGCTGCTTGTATTCGTCATCGGCGGGCGGGTATTGCTCATAAGAATAATCCTCGTCCTCGAAAATTTGAGTGTTTCCACCCCTAGCACGGGTGCTTCTAGAATCTTCGTTTTGATTATCCTCCTCCTCAAAGGGGTCCTCTTCAATTTGAACTTGTCGGGTGAGGCCTTTGAACCTCTTCCCCATGTTGATAACAACTTTCTTCTTAGTCTTCTTCTTCATGACGAGAAGCGCCATCATTTCTTGATGACCTTTTGCCAGGTTGAAAAGAGTCTCTTGGAACTGAGAGTGTTGAGTCTGCAAGTTCTTGACAGTTTTCTCGAGATCCATATCATACTGAAATAAACAGTAGAAAGATGAGGAAAGCTGTGTTGGAAAACCTGCTTATGATATGATGCATGTTATGCGAATGCAATATTTTCAAGGACTTTTAAGAGATTTAAATTTGATTAACCAAAGAGGAAACAAAACATCAATTGTATTAATAAGTTCTAAGATTACAACTTCCCATTGGGCTTACAATGAAAAAAAGCAAAAAGGTCTCCAAGAGACAACAAAATGAAATCCTAAAACAAAAGACTTAGGTCTCCTACGGACGCATCCTCTTTGATGCAATGTAGGCATTGAGGAATCGCTCCTTATGAAGTTTCCATGTGAGCTCCAACACTTTCTTCTCTCTTTCATAGAATCGAGCTTCAAAGGTGTATCGTTCCCCTAGAGTTTAATCTACGATCTCTGCAATTCCTCGAAGTCGGTATGCATGTCGGGATGGAGAATGGTATAGGGAATATCCCCTTCGGAAACTGGTTCCATCATCATAGGTAGGATGGCTGGATATGGCATCATGAGATTTTGAGAACGAGCTCGTACCCATTTTAGATATTGCTCAAGAGGGATGGAATTCCTATGCTCTAAAGTCTTGCTATCAACTTTTCTTGCCATGACCCAATCATGCACAAACCTTCGATGATAACCTCGGACATGGTTCTCATAGTCGAATACAATTCCTTGAATGAGTGTGTAATAGGGACCATATTTTCGAGCATAGCCAAATTGTTGTAAGGCTAGAGAAGGGTTACAAGTGATACCTCCCCTAACGCCCAAGAGTGGAACATTAGGGAACT
Source organism: Vicia faba (assembly GCA_948472305.1). NCBI lineage: Eukaryota > Viridiplantae > Streptophyta > Magnoliopsida > Fabales > Fabaceae > Vicia > Vicia faba. The sequence goes on from OX451736.1 coordinate 1,233,702,284, forward strand.
CCCCATAACAATAAATGATAGTAAAGTCTTCTTGAGATCGAGAGCACCAATGGATATCCGAATGAGAAAGGGACATCAATCTTTGAGACCACCTTAAGCCTTACTCATTCTTCAAAATTGATCGAGGAAGGTGCCAAATAAACCACCCAGCCAACAAAGGCAAGAAACACACGAGGTTCCCTCTCTTCCTCATAGTGCGAGTATGAAGAGAGTGCAAAATATCCCCAATCAATGTAGGCATCGGGTTACGAGTAAGGAAGATTTTGACAGCGTTCACATCTATGAGTTGGTCAGGGTTATGAAATATAACCAAACCATAGATTAGAAGGGCCTAGATTTCTTCAAAAGCTTGTAAATCCAAAACATCCAAAAACGAACGAGCCTTATCCATAAGGAATTTAGCCAAAAAGCCTAAGGCCCCGCTTCTTGTTTCCCAATCAGCTATAATACCAGAACTCTTCAAATGTAAGGCCTCGGCAATAACTTCAGGCTTTGGAGTTTCCTCTAAGCCGGTGAATGGTATTTGGTCGAGGACTAGTATTCCCAACATTTGATAGAATTCTTCCATTGTGGTTACTAATTGATAATCGGGAAAGGTGAAACAATGGTGTATAGGATCGAAGAACTGAAAAAGCACCTTTATCATGTCTTCTTCAAAGCTTGAGGTAACCAGATTGAGAAGTCGACCATATCTTTTGGTGAACGGAGAATTTTGAAGAACCCTTGATGCTAACTTTTTGAGTTGAGTAGGCACTCTTACGAAGTTGATTTGGATGGTATTTCTTCCAGAGGAATCCATATCCTACAAAATAAAACAAAGATAAATCCCTAGGTCCTTGAAATGGTTAGTAAAATGCTATGGCATGATGTTATGATGTCATGAGCAAATAATCACACACAAAACAAAACACACAAGGCCTTGGGTTTAGGCTTGCATGGGGTTTATTGGTAAGTACCCTCTTGAAGTTTAGTTGGTTCAACCTTTCCTAAAACCGGGTCCTAGGAGCCTCAATATCACTAATATTTATTCATCGAGCATTGTTTTAGCTCAAGCATCCAAACTGCGGCCAAAATATCTTTGGTCGATTTAATCTGAGCTAGGAAAGGTCTACTGAGAGAAGTATCAGAATAAATCTTTGGTCGATTTAATATGAGCTTGCAGAGGTCTTGAAGGGAGTATCCATCATTTAGATATTTGCCCTCTCTTGTTTCATGGGTGACCTACAATTTGTGTTGAGGATTTGTTGATGATATTGATCTGTCGGTTGATCTTTCCTGAAAAGGTAAAGAGTTATTATACGCAATGTCATGATGCATGAAATGCATTACGTAATGATGTTCTAAAAATAAATGAGGTTGTGCTATATGAGTTTCGTATGCATATACTATGACACTACTACGAAAATGGGCTTTCACAGCGCTTTTTTTTGCCCTTTAAAAGCGCTTAAAAGCGCTGCCGTAGCCAGCGCTGGCGTAGGCTACGAAAGCACTTTTTTCTGGCCAAAAGCGCTGTCGTAGGTGGACCTATCCCAGCGCTTTTTCCTTAAAAAGCGCTTTGATAGGGGGGTCTTTCCCAGCGCTTTTTGAAAAGCGCTTTGATAGGTGTGCTATTTAAATTTTTTTTTTATTTATCAGGCCTTTTACAGCGCTTTTTATGGAAAAAGCGCTTTGATAGGGGGGTCTTTCCCAGCGCTTTTTCCATAAAAAGCGCTTTGATAGGGGTTATATTTAATTTTTGTTTTTTTATTTATCATGGCTTTTACAGCGCTTTTTATGGAAAAAGCGCTTTGATAGGGGGGTCTTTCACAACGCTTTTTCCATAAAAAGCGCTTTGATAGGGGGTTTCTATTTAATTTTTTTTTTATTTATGCTGCCTACGAAAGCGCTTTTTAGCCAAAAGCGCTTTCGTAGCTCATACAAATTTTTTAAAGTGAAACCTATAATTTGAGGTTCCCTGTGCGGCCTGTAATTTTTTTTTGGTCCAATAATTTAACCTGTAATTCAATCCTTATCTATACATATATTTTAAGAAATCGGTATTATATTAACAGAAACCGGTATACCATATAATATTCAATCCTTATCTATATATATGTAACTAAATCATATATAACTAAATTTGTAACCATATATACATTTGTAACCATAACTAAATCACATACAAAGTATCGTGTTAATTTGTAACCATATATATATACATATGTAACTAAATCATATATAATTACATCGAAAATAATGCTCCACCGACACGGTCGTCATCCTGCAAAGTATGAATATGAACAACACGGTAAATTAAACAAACAATATTAAAGGCTCCAACACAATCAAACTAACACGTACAATAATATTTTATTCATACCCATCAGAATAATCTGTTTTCAACATAAAATTGACATATTTCCTCTTTGACTTCTTCCACTTGAACTTTCGTGTACGACATAGTATAGAGGTCATCAAAGTACTACATAAGAAATTATTACTTCAGTATATGCATGATGTTATTAAATGTAGAAATCATACAAAATTATTCTAAGTTATAAATCCATAACGTGCTTGGAATCTCTACTTGATTTTTATGAAGGATTTCTTTCATAAACCTCAAGCAAAAGTATCCGCAATCTACATCGTTATTCTGTAACGGACACTGCATAGAAAAACAGAATATATTTTATAGTTGTCGTGTAATTTTATCAAGTAACATAACTATTATTATAAGCAACTAATTTTGTACCTGCACTTTGATCCAAGTAATATTTGATGATTTACTCCGGGGTACCTGTGCGTCCCTTTGACTACGAAATATTTGTATTGATCTAAGAAAATAAAAACATATATTTAGATCAATCTCACAGAAATAATTAAATATATAAATATACACGAATAGTTAGAACGATCTCACTTACTGATCAACAGTTTCCTTCATAGCGGGATAGTTAGTCCATTCCCCGTCTACCGAATTCAGAAAGTACACAACTTCTTTAATCGGATCGATAGCCAACAACCACCAGTGTTTTCTAAAAATTTAAGCAACAGTTTAGAAGAAAAGTTTCTACGCAAAATAAACAAAGATATATTAGAATAAATGAAAAACTCACCCCACTGGAACAGTGTTATACGGCAAAATAAACAAGCTATCTGGGTTGCCGATGTAGGCCATGTATCGATTCACTAAGTACTCCCTAACTGAACCCGGTTCCCTGACAATTGTCGCTCCGCTGACAATATGGGCAGACAAGAAATGGAAGTGTCTTGCCAATACAGTCTCGCGCATTTTTTTATCGTACAACAACCTTAAATAAAAACATATAAACATTAGACTATTTTCATTGAAATGTGTAAATAAATTGTTCAACTAATTAAATGATATATTTATCGGAATACCGGATGTATGCGTGAACATTGCCGATGCCTAATTCACCATGCGTCATAATCTCAGTCATTTCGTCCATTCCTATCGTTTCTTCGCAGTCAAGACCAAAGATATCTGCATCCATAAGGATTCGACGAATACCACCTGACTTCAAATCTGAGGTTTCCAAAAGTACTCCAAGTGTATTCCGATATCGAGGTACAAAAACACCTCTTCCCCCGCCTCTTCCCCCCTTATGCATTGACTTTTTCGGGGGTGGTCTGCTACGAACAGGCTGGGTCACTTGTTGTGACACTTTCGCAGATACCTAACAATCATATAACTTAGGTAAATTATAAAATCGTTCAGTTTTAAATTCATATCATATAATAAACAATTTAAGTGTACCTCTGGAATTGATGCCATAGACTCGCCGCCTTGCTGCAAAATCTCCTTACCCTTATTAGCGGGTTTTGTAGGAGGCTAATATTAAAAAATAATTAACTTAACGGTTCAGAATTGACATTTGAAATCTAAATGATTCATATTAACGGTTTTAAACATACCTTATCATCAATGAAAATGAGGTCCAAGGGCCATGCAACAAACGACCCTACTGCGTCTCGCACCGATCTTATATCCAAGGCCACGTCAGGTACCGGTACCAACGCATCGGGATCAATAGGATAATCTACTGATACTCTCAGGTGTCCAGCCGGGATCGGTGTATTATGAATTAAATCTCCCAAAGTGTTGTACACTTTTCCCTTGCCAACAAGGTGATAATCTGATGCCATTACGTATAGTTGGCAAGATGAAATGCCCTAAACCAATATGCATACATATTACTTTTAATTCAATAATAGAAAGAGGTGGAATAAAAATGAGAAACTTGAACAATAGAGATTTATCAATATATTTATAATTACCTCAGGAAATTTATTCTGACGGTTGATACTAGCGTTGTCACTAGTTTCTTTCGCCATTGCCGCATTGCCCTTTTCCCTCATTAATACCTCTTTATCTCTTTCCAATGCATTGACTTTTGCTTGTAATTCCATAAGTACATTCATCACTTCTGCATTGGTAGGATTTCTTTTCCGATGATGCTGGTAGAAAGAGGTTGGAGTCACACCATGACCTTTACCCCTCACCCGACCGGAATACTCAGGAACATTCAGTGCTTTACTAAGTACGCTCCTCGTATCCTGGTCGTCACCGGTGGACTCCGTTTGTGACAATGTCTCCTGAAAATAATGGAGATAAAAAAATCAATTAAATAGTCATAAAAATTTGATTTAATTAAAGACACAATGTTATACTTACGCATTCATCATAAATTCTTAGAACACTTGGATCAACAGCTTGATTCTTGCCCACACGAGCTTCCTTCCACAACAAATGTGCTGGAAGTGAGGTTTCATCACTTTTCGTCTCCTCTAACTATGCATAGAAACAAACGGTTAGATCGTCAAATACAGCACATTTAGATAATTAATAAGAACATATCATTTCTATTTATTACTTACAATTTTTTCCTCTAAGCGTGCATATCCCAAACGCCCTTTTTTGTATGGATACGCGGGCTTTGATGCTCTCTCACTATTTTTGGCACTCTTTTGCCGGAATTCGTCATCTCTTTGTCTAATAAACTCAGTCCAATCTTCTTGTTTAATGAAAAGATTATACTTTTCTGGCCTTCCGGCCGGGAACTCTTCCAGCCACTTTCCTTTGTCATCCTTAAGATAGGTGTTCGTCAACAGATTTTTCCACCCTCTAAATCTTTTCCCGGCCAACCCAAGTACGAAGCCTTTACGCTCATCTGGAACGTTAAAACACCGCTGCGTATAAACCATATAAACATATAAGTAATTTAAAAACCATATAAACCATATAAACATATAAGTAGTTTAAAAACCATATACACCATATAAACTTATAAACTTATAAACATATAACCATATAAACCATATAACATACATACCTTAACATCTTCCCAAAACATTTCTTTTCCTTGCTTCAATGCTTCACATTGTTTCGCATTCCATCTAGATATGGAGATTGGCACATGCATACGAACAAGTGTACCAACGTAGCTTGTGAATTTTGAAGCATTAACCCCAACTACTTGATTTGAATGATTCCAATCTACATTATATATCACTCCCTTATCTCTAGCACGAATGATTTCGCGCATTATGGTGATGCCTCGTGCAACATCATTTGCTGAAGTATCATCCGCTGCATGATTTGTTTCTTGTGAGTTTTCATGATCTTGTTGGTTTCCTGGTGGGTTTTCTTGTTGGTTTCCTTGCGGGTTTTCTTCATTGCTAGCCATTAGACCTGTAACAAAAGTCAAACAAGCACATTAGTACACTACATGAAAATGGATAGTCGAAAAAGATATGAATAGCACTAAAGGAACTCAAAATTGAATAAAATGCTAAAAAACCAAACTTGCAAGAAATAAACCTCACCATCAGCTCCGGAAACATTGTTCTACTAAATAAACACTAGTCACATTCGCAAAAATTCAAAACGGTTCAAAAGATATGCCAAAAATTCAAAACATTATTCACATATTACTTACAATATTAGGCTATAATTATAATAATACCTTTTTCACTAACGTCTCTTTCTTTTCTTGGTAGCAATATATTTTACGCTTCTGTTAACAACTCGGATGGTTGGATTGATCCAAATACCCTCATTATGATCATCTCTAGTACAAGGTTCATTCTCATTTTGATCGTTTCTTGTACAAGATTCAATGCCAACGCCAATATCACCTTGATCTCCAATGTTTTCATCAATTACTTTGTTAGACAAAAGCACTATAGACCATTTCGTACTTGTCGGATCATTGAGATAGAACACTTGTTTAGCCTGAGAGGCTAGAATAAAAGGTTCATCTTTGTACCCCACCCTATTGAGATCCACTTGCAAAAATCCTGACTTATCCATTCGTACGCCATTATTATTTTCAACCCACTTGCAATCAAATACAGGAATCTGAAACTTCCCGTAATCAAACAACAAAATGCGCTCGATAACCCCAAAATATGACAGATTTGCAAATTTCGGGTTTAAGTCATTCGCACTTGATATGTGCATCGCTTCAGCTACCAAGGTAACACCACTATTCTGCATAGTACTTTTATCATCCTGTTCTTTGGTATAAAATGTGTATCCATTAATTGCGTATGCGCTATAAGAAAACACAATCATACTTGGACCATATGCTAAACATCTCAACCTTTCTGTTACTGAAGCAGGATCCGAACGATACTTTGAATAAATTTGTTCCTTAAACCACGGTATGAAACTTCGATTGTGCTCTCGTACTATCCAATTCTCATTTCTATTCAGATTTAAACCTCGAAGAACACCCTTGTGCATTTCAGCATACGGCTCAACCTCAATCTCATTGTGCAGAACATACAAATGCACCTGATCCCGTTCGACCATTGACACTGTCACAACTTTATTTCCAATTAGTCTTTTTCCTTCTTTTTTCTCGACAATATGAGATTTGGGGAGTCCAATTGATTGAACATTTGACAGATATTCAGTGCAAAACTCAACCGCTTCTTCAACAATGTATCGTTCCGCAATACAACCCTCCGGTCGACTTCGGTTTTTCACGTACCCTTTTAAAATTTTCATATAACGTTCAGCAGGGTACATCCATCTCATATAAGCTGGTCCGCACAACTGTGTCTCTTTGACAAGATGAACGACTAGATGAACCATTATGTCAAAAAACGAGGGAGGAAAATACATTTCAAGCTCACATAAAGTAACAACCACCTCTTTTTGCAATGTTGGTAAGATCGCAGGATCGATCACCTTGCTGCAAATTGACTTGAAGAAAAAACACAACTTAGTTATTGCGCTCCTTACTTTTTCTGGCAGAATAGAACGTATACCTATTGGTAGAAAATGTTCCATTATAACATGGCAATCATGAGTCTTTAAACTCTTTAACTTTAGGTCTTTCATTGACACAAGTCTTCTAATATCTGATGAGTAGCCTTCTGGAACTTTAACTTCACTGAGGAACTTACACAATATTTTCTTCTCCTTTCTAGATAGAGTGTAAACAACAGGTGGTAGATATGTGCGTCTTCCTTTCGTCACGGGTGCCAATTCAGTTCTAATTCCCATGTTTAACATGTCCTTCCTTATGTTAATGCCATCCTTAGACTTTCCTTGTATATTGAGTAACGTACCAATAACACTATCAAATACATTTTTTTCAATATGCATAACATCGAGGAAATGTCTTACGTACAACGACTTCCAATATGGAAGTTCAAAAAAAATCGACCTCTTCTTCCACCCACTCGTGACAAGTCTATGTGCAAAAGGCTTGCCAAACTCAGTACTCACATCTTTCACCTTTTCAAAAATCTGATCACCTGTCAACATATGTGGAGCTCTACCGTGTTCTGCCTCTCCATTGAATGCCTTTCTCCACCCACGATAGTGATGATTAGAATTTAAGAATCTACGATGACCGAGAAAAACATTCTTCTGACAAAAGTTCAATCGCATCGTATCGGTTTCATCTTCACAAACAGGACACGCTTTTTGACCCTTAATGCTGTACCCTGATAGATTTCCGTACGCCGGAAAATCATTAATTGTTCCAAACAACATCGCCCTCAAGTTGAAACTTTCTTTCCTATACCCATCGTAAACCTCCACACCGGTCTCCCACAAAAACTTCAAATCTTCGACTAAGGGTGCCAAGTACACATCTATGTCATTCCCTGGTTGTTTGGGCCCAGAAATTAACATAGATAGCATCATGTACTTACGCTTCATACATAGCCACGGAGGTAGGTTATATATCATAAGAATCACAGGCCAGGTGCTATGCGAGATACTTTGAATACCATGCGGGTTCATTCCATCAGTAGACAACGACAAGCGAAGATTTCTTGCTTCTTTTCCAAATTCAGGATAATCAATATCAACTTTCGTCCACTGTGGTGAGTCTACCGGATGTCGCAACTTCCCATCAATAATTCTTTCATCTGCATGCCAAGTCAAGTGTCTTGAATCGGTCTCACTACGATACATGCGCCTAAATCTCGGAATTATAGGAAAATACCATAACACCTTTTCCGGAGACAACTTTTCCTTATATCGAGGGGCACCGCATTTAGGACACTCATTTAACACTGCGTACTCGTTTCGAAATAAAACGCAATCTTTTGGACATGCATGTATCTTTTCATAGCTCATGCCAATAGAGGACAACATCTTTTTGGCCTCATACGTTCGATTGGGAAGAACATTATCCTCTGGTAGCATTTCTTTCACGAGGGCTAATAACTGTGTGAAACTTTTATCCGACCATCCGTTGTCCGCCTTTAAGTTGTACAACTTTAACACCGCAGACAATCTTGTGAATTTTGTACAACCATCATACAACGGTTTCTCTGCATCGCTTACCAACCTCTCGAACATTTTGGGACAATCCTCAAGATCTTCTTCAAGCGCTTCTGCAATCTCTTCGACTCGATCATAATCGTATGCGTCTGCGAAATCCTCATTTGAAGCATACGTTGTATTATAACTCGATTCAACATTCCCGCTACTTTTCTCACCATGCAAATTCCAACATGCATAACTTCTATCAATTCCATGCATCAGTAAATGCGATTCCAACTGAACCGCGTCAACCCGTCTCCCATAACAGCATCTCAAGCAAGGACATATCATTCCATTGGGTTCTCTGGCGTGCGCAACGACAAACTTAACGAATTCTGATACCCCATCCTCATACTCTTTCGACAATCGATTGGCAGTCATCCATTTTTTATCCATGGTTTGACTATAGCAACTAATTAGTCACGCAACTATAGCAAAATAATAATTAATTACCTGTAAAGAAATTCAACATATCAGGTAATCAAATTCATAGTTATTCTTGCCTCACCTTAAGCATGTGCTAAACAACTCATAACTAATTACTAACTAGTGAAGTCGGATACTAGTGATTCAGTCTTGGATACAGGTAATAACAATTATATTCAAACAATAGTGAAGTCGGATTTCAAACCTTACGGTAAAGATTTCATCGGAGGAGAAGCAACCGGAAGATTTAGCAACGGAAAAATCCCGTCAGATATTTTTGGTATAGTCCTATAGTCCTAAATTCTAACATCTACACGCTAACTAATGTGTTGCATGGTTCATTGTGTTTAATATTTTCATTGATGTTTGATGAATCCCTGAAACGTGCTCGTTTCAATGCTATCAATACTGCCATACTGCCATATACAGCCCTATACTGCCATAACAGTCTAAATATAAACAAAAACACAACCGCAGCTCATGAATTCCACTCAACTATAATCATTAGAAGTTCACACTGAGCCGGAAAATAAAAGTAAAAACAATCAGTTATTCAAGTCAGTTCAAGAATAGGATAGAAACCTTTGAAAATGTTGAGAGCGTCCCGCATACACTACGATCAAGGACAGTTCGAATTTCTTCAATCGGAGAAAGTTTCACAGCTTTTTCCTACCACAATAACACTTAAAATCAATCTCCCACAAAGGAGTCACACACAAATTTAAATTACAATAACTGATGTAATTTTTATCTAAAAAACGATATTAAATCGTTGAACTATCACTCATTTGTGGTTGTCTCTAATATTAAAAATGCTATTGGTATCAATATAATCTCCCTTAAGCCGAGAATATAGATATCTTTAGATACTATGTACATGTCTGATTTTACTTAAGTTGGAAATCTAGGGGGATGCATAAAGTAGAAACATTCACACTTGTACATTCTTGCTTTACTATAGGATATACCTTCTCAATAGCTCTCTAACATATCCAACAACATCTCGCCTCGAGTTATAGATCTCAAACTACGTTAAGATCACTACCCCTACAATTCTAAACAAGTCGGCTCGCTTCGTGTAAAAGATCTCAAAGATGTGCTTACTGAGGTAGGACTTTCAAAGCAAGGAAAGAAGCAGGTGAGATAATCAATATTACTGATCATACATCTTCAATATTGAGACGTTGTCTTTGAAACTTAAGAGTGGTTTTTAAATTTAAGTGTGATTGAATGGTGTTTGTTGACTTATTATTTGCTAAATACTTACATAATTTATTTATACCATTGACCCCACTTGGTTACATGCAATCAAGAACACAGGTTTAATAATCAAACTCTTAAGAGAGTATTGATATTGTCAATCCGAGGAATGGACATTCACGCGACTGTTGTAACTCTGGAGTATAGCCGATACATTATTATCTTTAATTGCTTAACTGCACATCATGCTATGCTATCTATTCTCTGGAGTTTTCGTGCAATGTAGTGATGTCAATTCTCCATTTTATGTAGGATCTTGTTGATAGGATATTATCTATTCTCACAGATGAACAAGGTATGATCTCTTATCATATACTATAGACACACAGATGGCTCAACCTTTAGTACTCACTTATTCTATGTTAGATTTTATAACTTTTTGTCTATTTGATTTCTGTGAAAAAATGGAAGCTTATATTTTATACAGAAGTTTTTATACAATGTTTTATTTGTCTTTGAATATCTTCAAATGAGAAAGCTGGCTGGCTCCAAAATGTCTGAGTCAAACATGTTTATACTGTTTGAGTTGCATTTCCAATCTTATTTGAGGCTTGGACTAGTTGGACCTGCTAATTTTAACTTTCTATTCAAACACTGCTTTAGGAGTAGTGGTAACTTCTACTATGACATGGTTTATCGAATATGAAAACTTTGGAATATTTAACTTTTATGCTTCTAGTTCAGTTTTGTGATTTTAATATGTGAAGTTGTGTTTCTTATGTTCCTCCGCTTTCTCTTGTAAACTAAGCAACTTGTTTATTTTTCAGTTTTCAAAATATGTGCTAAGAAGAAGAATGTTCTTGGAAAAGCATAAGTGATGAAGTTAGTGGATGACACATATAGGTCAGTGTTAGAGACAACATGTTGATGATATTTTCTTCATCTAGTTTTGTTATACTTCAGATTAATGTAATGGCTGAGGTTATATAGATAAACTCAGTTAACACATGATACAGTGTTCTGTTTTTAGGGTTGCTTTAAGTTGACTGTACTGGTGTATACATGCCATAATGCCCTCATTTCATAGTTTTTTTTTTCATGATATTTTGTGTTTACTCTTCCCCCAGAAAACTACAGGCATCTGGAGCCACTGATCTAGCATCAAAGGGGCAGGGTGCTTCAGACAGAACTAATGCGAGAATTAAAGGTGAAGTTGATGATTCCTTTCTAGCAGATATGAAGGTTCGCTGTCTCTGTGGGAGTTAAATGGAAACAGATCTACTGATCAAGGTGTAATATTCAATATATTTCTTCTATCCTCATGATACATCAAAGTATATGCTTCTTTACATTTGTATATGATTTCATTGATCATTTCCATTGTTTTCCTTGATGTCATGTGATTTTAGTTAAGAACTCTACTGACAGCTTATATTTGCTAACTATGACATTGTTTACAGTGTGAAGATACAAAATGCCCCGTCTCTCAGCATCTCAACTGCGTTGTTATTCCGGATAGACCTTATAGAACTAAAACTTTTCCCAAAATAGGTCCTTCATTTAGCGAAAAACAACTATCTCTAAGTGAGATCTTATTGGGCATAATATTTTCTCACTAAGCGAGTATACTAGAACTTTCAGGATTCATAACACAGAAGTCACAATCATGAATACATTAAACATGTCAAGGAAGGAAATAATCATATATACACCAAGGTCATACCATCATGGCATTATTCTAATCTCAATGAATGAAATTATTACAATGGATAGGATCTCATTTACATATCAACAGAGAAATTCAAACTTAGCAACCAAACATAAACTTATCACATATCACAAACTGTCATATAAGCATGATATTTAATCATCATAACATAAAGAATTGGACTAGCTTTCTAACACATTCGAGTGCATCTCATTTGGAGTTACGGAACTAAAAATACATTGATTTCAGTGGCAATACAATTTTGTTCGTATCAACAGCTCTCGCTAAGCAAGCAAAATTTCACTAGGCGAGAATGACTATAACTTTTCATGAAAGCTAGTGTTCTAACATCACATTTATCACCCCAATCCACCACCCATCCATCCCTAACCTATACTAACATGCTTGGGGAACAAAAAAACATAAAATCGGTACATGCATACTCAATAATCATACCATTGTCATGAATTTCAGGCATTAGCACAAGACCACACATGAACATACAACCCTAAGCTTCTAACCCCAAGTTCTAACTAAGAACTTACCTTGAAGAGAATATTTTGAGTTGGGTGTTTGAGAGATGAAGAAAATGATGATGACTTATACACTTGATCACTGCCCTTCTTCCAAATGATGATGAAGACGAAGACTTGCGACGACGGCCGGAGGACGGACGAAGACGGAGGAAGAAGAGTTGCGTTTGAAGAAGAGAAAAGAATGAATAATGTTATTTTGATGTTTTAATTTATTAAATTAAAAATAATATAAGCTATAACAGCGCTTTTGAAAGCGCTTTCATAGGGGGGCTTTTACCAACGCTTTTTAGGGTAAAAGCGCTTTCATAGGTCCAGCTATGCCAGCGCTTTTGAAAGCGCTTTCAAAGGCCAATCTTCCACAGTGCTTTTTAAAAAGCGCTTTCGTATCCCCCACCTATGCCAGCGCTTTTAAAAAAGTGCCTTCGTAGGTTTCCCTTTTTTTTAATTTTGTTTTTTGTGAAGGCTATGGCAGCGCTTTTTCAATAAGCGCTTTAGTAGAGGCGCTGCAAAAAGCAGTTTTTGGCGTAGTGTGATGAATGTAAAATGTTGTTGAAATGTATTTGTAAGCCTGTGTAGTATCTTGGTCTGGTAAAATAAATCCCTGACTATTGTTGGGGCTAAATAGTATGTGTATCTTCAATCTTTTCTAGAATGTTTTCGCTGGGGATTCTCGCTTACTTGTTTGAGGAAACTCTACAGGGGATGTATTTATTTCTAAATGGGGAGTAGATTTTAAGAACCTTGGTCGCCTGTTGCTCTACCAGGGAGTTTATTTCTTATATACCCTGACTGGGGATAAAAGAGATGGTTAAACTTCCTACTCGTCTGGGGAGGATAATTATTTATATACCCTGACTGGGGATAAAAGATATGGATAAGCCTCTGACTCGTCTGGGGAGGATAAGGCTAATTGATATCTGTAAGGTTTCTTTTTTAGTTTTCGAGGAAAAAACTCAGTTGGGAAAGATAATTTCCATGAAGTGTACTGATTAGAAACTCCGTAGGTTGGTGTAATTTCCGGGAAAGATATTATACTCCCTTATTTTCTAGAGCGATCTTCCAGGGAAATTACAGGGAATGTACCCTTATGCGTAGTATTTTTCAACTATGTGTGCGTTCACAGGGTGCGAGAAATCTTCGCCATCCATAGTGGTCAGTATCATAGCACCTCCCGAGAATACTTTCTTGACAACAAATGTCCCTTCGTAGGTGGGAGTCCATTTGCCCCTGGGATCACCTTGTGGTAGAATCATGCGCTTTATTACCAAGTCACCAGCCTGGTATACCTGATGCTTGATCTTCTTGTTGAACGCATTGATTATACATTTTTGATACATCTGACCATGACAGACAGCCGCAAGCCTTTTCTCATTAATCAGATTCAACCAATCCAACCTAGTCTGAATCCACCCATCTTCATCTAAGTTTTCTTCTTCCATAATCCTTAGAGAAGGGATTTGGACTTCGACAGGCAGGAAAACTTCCAAACTGTAGAATAGAGAGAATGGAGTTTCCCCAATTGATGTTCACGCCGAAGTATGATAGCCATGAAGAGAAAATGGTAACAAATGTTGTACGATAGCCATGAAGAGAAAATGGTAACAAATGAGTGTAGTATTGAGTATCAACTAACTTTAGTCTGCACCAAATCCAGCAACCTCACTACTTTCTAATGGCCAAATTGTTCAACTAAGGTTCTACGGTCAGTTAGTGCTTCATGAAACCATATAGCAGCCCTGTATTCTCCTTGACTGAACTCAAGGGATACCAGTACAAATAAATATGTCATACTAACGTAGCCATTGCTTCAACCATGTCGGTATACCCCGCACAGTCCCCACGATCTATTTCTACTTACCTAATATGCCCCAAATCTGGGTATAGGATTTTTACAAGTAAAATCCTAGAATAACCCATAAATATAAAGCAAAAAAGTCAAACAAGTAAAGAAATAAAGGTGAAATAATTTCTAAGGTAACCCCACTTTTAAGTATGATCCCCAACATAGTCATCAGTTCTGTGATACGGTGGAAGAACTGACTTGGGTGTTTTGTGTTTGATCGCAAATGTTGTGGATAGCAAGAGTCTCCACTGGTTTTTCTTTTATCCAGTAAAGGAAAGGGTGAAAAGAACAGGAAAGACATTTTGAGAATTTTCTTGAGTTCGAGGGGTAGGTTATGAAAAGGAAAGGTGTTAGCACCCTTTTCATCAGTGGTTATCTACGGGCTCTTAGTTGCTATCTCACTTTGAAATGCTTTGTAAATGTGCTTGTGATTTGTTTTAAAAGTATTTTTGAAAGGTGCCTTCGTGTAGGCGAACTTTATAATGTTTCTCGTTTCAGCGAAAACGTATACAAAGCGTTGAATTTTGAAAATATTTCATGAAGGTGTTGGTGTGTTTTGAAAGATGTTTGTTTTGAAATGTTTGTGAGCAAGAAACCACGAGCGTTCTACCTACTCAAAAGAAAGTCTTTGTTCTTTTCATCCTCCTTAAGATAGTGTTATCTTACCATTAGTTAGCAAAAAACCTTATCATTGGATGTGAAGGGACATACGTGGATCGTCGTACAGTCATAGAAGGCAACATTGTAGGATGCCTTATAAATTTGTCGTAAGGGTCTAAGATCGTTTATCTAAGGAAATGTTGAAGGGTCATCGAGGGACTACGATCTTGTAATCTAGGGTCTTTGCTAAAGTATCTCACGTTCGAGGGACATGACTGTTTATATCCGAGGCAACAAGTGTGGGTTACCCTAGAGGTGCAAGTGTGTGAAGTGTGTTGTTTTCAAGAAATTTGTCTTGAATTAGGGTTGTCTAGTATTGATTTAAAGTCTTGCCATACAAACCCTAATTACTATCAATAATATGAAAAGCGATAAATTGCGGAATGTAAAAGTCCTACGTTATTACAATACTTTAGGGGATGGGGGATACAAATTTACAAATGGGGATGACAAGTAAAAATAAACCCTAATTACTATTACAAAGCTTTAACAATTACATAAATTTACAATGCAACATAGTAAAATGCATAAGAAAATGTAAAGTGAAAAGAAATTATTTTTTAGGTTTTTTGATAGAGTAGGTTTTGTAGTTTCAAGTACTTAAAGAAAAACCTAGGTCTAAGTTAACTAAAAAGAAAACCAATTAGAAAAATGTTTTTGATGTTTCATTTAGAAAAATGGTTTTATGGTGTTAGGTTATCTCCAAGTAATGCAATATATCCAAAGTAAACTTAAAGAACTCAAAATTAGGAAATTTGGTGCCTGAGCTGACACGGGCCATGTCAGGACCTGTTCCTGGCTTCTTCTTCGCATTTTGTTCCAGCCAAAATGACACGGGCCGTGTCGTGTGACACGGGAGACCGTGTTAGCCCCTGCCTTTCTGTTCAAAACCAATTCAGTTGACACCGGCTGTGTCCTGTGACATGGGCACTCGTGTCAAGACCTGCCTTGAACTTTTATTAAGTTTTCAATCCAATGGAGCTGACACGAGCCGTGCTGTGTGACACAGGCACCCGTGTCATCCCCTGGCTTGCCTTTTTGCTAAGTGATTTCTTCGATCTGTCATGTTGTATCCTTTTGAAAGTAAAAGAAAATGATGTATGGATAAAGATATTACAGTTCTGAGAAAACTTACCCCTTGAAGCGAAGACTTTAGAACACGTACGGATGTTTTTGGGTGCAAAGAGGTGATTGATCGAGCTCCTTTGGACCTTCTTGAATTTGTTCTAATCCTCACTTTATGCTGAAATTTGCTGAATCACTCTAACCATGTCAAGTTGTGAAATATTTTTTTTGAGTTTAGAAGATGGTGATAATGGTGTTACAGAATTTGTTCTTATGTTTGAAAAAATTCTATATGATGTATGTGAAGTATTTGGATGGTTTGTTTGGGCAAAACTTGCAAGGTGTGAGAGGTTCAAAGATTTGGACTTTAAAGCTCAAAATTGGCCAAGAAGTTGAGATAAAAACTGACCAAAACCTGTTGAAAATTTCTCTAAGTGTTAGATAAAAATGTTGTGATTTCATGGGCTTATTTTTTCAAATCTAAGCATTTTTGGTCATCAACCCTCTAATAGAAAGTTGAAGAATTCATCAAGATCTACAACTTTCATGTTAAAAGTTTTCTTTGAATCATCTTGCATCTTGGTAAAAAAATGTCATGAAGTAATGAAATTATCAAGTGTAAAAACACAGAAAATTTCTAAGTATTGGAAATTTTGACTTTTTGTTGACTTTCTTGATTTTCTTGATTCTTGATGATCATGTTTGAAATTTTTAAAGGTCTTAATGAACTTTGATCTTTGAAATTAATGTTGACCAAAAAGTCAAATTTTGACTTTTTGTGTATCGGTTGACTTTCGTCAGTTGATCTAAATTTCAACTATCAAACCTTTGATCTTGAGAAATGATTTGAGCCATAAAATTAGGTCAATATGTTATGTTTGATTCCTTGAGATTGTGTTTCAAGTCATTAGGTAAAAAGTCGGTGATCAGTCATTCTCAGTTAAAACTCTAATTTGGAGTCTCAGTGCTTAGGAGATGATCTGGCCTAGTCAACACTTGTGCAAGCTTGAGTCATTGAAGAGTTTTTGGTGAGAAATGTATTGATAAAAGAGAGGGTAAATTTTGGGGTTCAATAGCTGCCCCTGTTCAATCTTTTTAAACTTGGAGAGTTAGATTGGTATGTTTGCCATTCGTAACTTGAAGGTGGAAGATGATTGAACACTAAAGTGCCCATAAATTTCCACTCGCTAGTGTATGAAGTAATGATATTGGTTTATTGTATCGGGAATGGGCTTAAAGATGCCATTGGAGAGGTGATAAAGAGTTATCGGAGATGGGCTTATAGATGCCATCCAAAGTAACTGTTGATAGAGATTGGTAGAAGTATCAGAATAAATAGTTTGGTTATTTTATACTGAGATAGCAGATGTATGTATTTGTCTTTGACTGGAGAAGAATCAGAATAAATTTTAGGGTCAATTTAACTAAACCAGAGAAAGTGTCTACCAAAAACAAATCAGGATAAACCATTGGTCGATTTAAAACGAACCAGCAGAGGTCTAAAATGGTCTTTAACTGGATATCGTATCAGCATAAATCTTAGGATCGATTTAACTGAACCAGAGAAAGTGTCTGCCGAAAACAAATCAGGATAAATCATTGGTCGATTTAAACTTTACCATCAGAGGTCTAAAATGGTCTTTAACTGGATATCGAATTAGCATAAATCTTAGGATCGATTTAACTAAACTAAAGAAAGTGTCTACCGGAAACAAATCAGGATAAATCATTGGTTGATTTAAACTGAACCAGCAGAGGTCTAAAATGGTCTTTAATTGGATAACAAATCAACATAAATCTTAGGATCATTTAACTGAACCAGAGAAAGTGTCTATCGGAAACAAATCAGGATAAATCATTGGTCGATTTAAATTGAAATAACAGAGGTCTGAAATGGTCTTTAACTGGATAATGAATCAGCATAAATCTCAGGAACGTTTTAACTGAACCAGAGAAAGTGTCTATCAAAAACAAATCAGGATAAATCACCAGTCGATTTAAACTGAACCAGTAGAGGTCTTGAAAGATGTTTTCATTGTGTAGATAGTCGCCCCGTCCTATTTCGGGAATTGATCTGGAACTGTTGAAAATTGTTGATGATATTTGTTTGTTAATTAATCTTTCATGAAAAGCTAAAGAGTTAGTTGTATGTAATGTCATGATGTATGAAATGCATTGTGTGATGATGTTCTCAAAATAAATGAGTCAGTGCTATATGCATTTGGTATGCATATGTTGTAATGTATGAATATGAAATGTATCTTCGTATGGGAAACTAAATCTTTGACTATTGCTATGGATGAAGAGTATTTGTATCTTCAATCTCGTTTTGATTGCTTCCGCTAGGGATTCCTGTTTGTTGTTTGAGGAACCTCTACAAGGGATGTTGATTTCTACTTGGGGAGTAGAGTTTATAAACCTTAGTCGTTTGTTGCTCTACTGGGGAATTTAATTCTTATATACCCTGACTGGGGATAAAAGAGATGATTAAACTTCCGGTTTGTCTGGGGAGAGTAAAGTTAACTGGTGTTCTTGTCAGAGTCCAGGTTTTACAACAACTCTCCGGGGATAGTATCAACTCTACTGGAGAAGAGGAGTTTTGTCAGTGATATGTAGTACTCTGAGGAATAGACTCAAGTTAGGGAGATTGTATTCTGTTAGGGAAATAAACCCTGTTGAGGAAGAAATTTTGAAGGTTTCAGTAGGGAAACAAATTCTTCTGGGGAAGATCTATGCAAGTTTTCTCTTTCAGTTTTTGAAGACCAAACTCGGCTGGGGAAGAGAATTTTTGGGAGATGTATGGAATGTAACTCCGAAAGAAAATTGTGTATGAATTTACTCTGTGGGGAATAATCTCATAGAGGTGGCTCTGGAGACTTTACTGGGGATCTCCATATGAAAAGGGATTTTGTGGGGATTTATTAACAACTTGAGTGTCATCTCAATTCCTGGAGTTCTGAGCAGATGAAAATGATGATCTCAGATTAACTTGGAAATGGCATGCATATGCAGATTAGCTCTTTTTTTCATACATATTTTTTTATACATTACTTTTTTTAAAAATAAATATGCTATGATGCAAGTGCAATACTCACGGGATCAATGTTTCCACAATACTGGCGGCTTTGTTGTTCTGAATATACCAAGAATACCAGAACCACAAATCCAGAACATAACCGTAGAACCCAAGTTACCAACAGAACATACAGTCGCCATAAAAACAAATTCACCATCTGTACCTATAAAGATTATTCCTGCCCCACTCACAGGTGAAAAGTTGGTCAGGGTAAGGTCAATGGTAACTCAGAATCCCGAGTCCGCCTGAAAATACTATCGTCATACGCCTACGTGACATAGTAATACCTCATTAAAACCTCATCTGAGCATGGATGACATGACCTCACTAGAAATATGTGCATCCCCTAGCCGTTATGTTCCACTCTATTCCTATGTGTTCCTAAGAGTTTACTACTATGGCTTGGCTAGGGGGCCTTTTACCTTAATAGTATCACCCACCCAACAAGAAAACGCAGAATCCAGCACAACACTAGTATATGGAAAGCGATAAAGATGCAATGCAAATATATTCTCAGATAAACATGTACAAATGAATAACAGTAAAGCATAAAAAAATAAACACCAAAGAAAAGAGAACAAGATCTAGGAGCGACTCCAGGATGAACCAGCATTTGGTCAATCTCTCCCTAGTGAAGTCGCCAGCTGAAGTAACCGGAAGAAATATCATCGAGATAAAATCAATGAAGTCTCCATCAAATGTTTTTTTATCCCACGGGAAGGGAAAGGTAAACGTCGAGTAAACCTGAGAAGGGTGAAATCACGATCAAATGACCGAGAAATACGGGTTAGGGAGTCGATTATCCAAGGGGAAGGTATTAGCACCCCTTACATCTGTGGTACTCCATGGGATCCACTCTTGTTATTCTAATCAAAGGGTGTGTTCAAATCTAAAGCTTACGAGCTAAAAGAAAAAGTGCAATGAGGGAATGCTTGCAAAAGAAAACACGAGGAAAAGAAGGAAATATTTATAAAGTTTTGCTCGCCTGGGCCCCACGACCAAATGCCTACATATCCCTTTTAAGGAATCAGAGCGTCGTAGTTCGGCTTAATAGTTTTCGTTTGTTTTGTGTTTTTTATGAATAATATTAAGTTTGATTTCTGCCGTAGCTCGACCTTTGGAAACTCGCACGTTGGTACAGAAATGAATTAATGTGTTCTACCTAACAAGGTATTTTCAAAATAAAAATGCCCAAAGGTGGATAATGCTACATTCGTTCTCTAGCAAATAGACATGGTGCTACCCGACCTTTGGGGATATACGTGTCGTATTATGTAGAGTAGAATTAACACATCCTTTTGATAATTTCAAAGAAACGCCCAAAGGAGGAAAAAGTTTGCATTGGTTGATTTTTTTACCTTCAAAAAGGATTTGAAAATGTTAGATATTTTATGAATTTGCCAAGAAAAAGGTTTTAGTTTTAAGGATGCAAAAGGAAAATAATGACTGATCCTAAGGTTGAGTTTGCAAGGAAAATATCTACCTATGTTAGCATGCAGGGATTACAATCCTAATGTCTAACTTGCACCGAAAACAAAATAAGCATATCCCAAGGGAGCATACAAAGGTTACAACCTAATGAAAAGCATGAGCACAAAGTGCGAACAAACAAAGACGAGCCGAAGCCAAAACAAACACCGGGTGCAAGCTAATAATGAACAATAGAGTCTAATAGATCTCAGGGTGGGAGTAAGGAACTATTTCTACTTGATTTGCTCGAGCATCATCAGTGAGTAATAACTCAGAGCATCAACCTCAAGTGATGCAAGCTAACATCGTCGAAACAAATGACAAAATGTGGGGGTTGATTATGAATCCTTCTCCACTTTATTGAATCGACAGCAAGCACAATGTAAAAGGGAATGGTAATTGGCTACTTCAAGGACTTTAGCAAAATTTAAACAAGAAACAAGAAATTGCCCCTTTTGGAGTCTTCACAAACAAAAACATCACCTCATTTTGAGGATTTTAACAGAATAAACATCTCCTCACTTGAGGACTTTAAACAGATTTCCCACCTAAAGTAGGGAATTCCAGTTATGCATCTCTATTTCTACTTCTCATGGCAAGGAAAGCAGTAAATGAGGCAAAAATAACCAGTATCAATGTAATACCAAACGAATAATAGTACGTAGCAAGCAAGCAAAAGCATAAATACTACGGAAAACTTCGTGCATGCTAGCATCAACAAAACAATAGTCAGAAATCACACGCTCGTCATAAGCATCAAAGTATATCACATGTGACATGTGCATCAGACACATTCGTACAACAAACAACACACCTGCACAAGATACACATCCAGACAAAAAACAAAAGCAGTGTATATATCCCATAACATGCGAATTAATAAGCAAACACATAAGAAGTGTAATCAATCCACAAATAAAGTGGCATAACATGCTTTTCGATTGAATAATCAACACATCAATTAAACAATCGAAAGATCTCAAAATACCTTGCACAAGTCAATAAACATGTTAGAAATAACAAGGAAACGAAATCGAAGTTATGCATTCTCATCACAATTAAATTTGGAATTATATCATGAAGCAATGAGATGAAAACATGAATTACAACATCAAAATGAAACTCCGAGAAGCAACTTATCACATACGCGAGTGCGTGAAAAGTCGGAATAAAAATGATCGAAAATGGTACCGGTTGTCCCCAAACACATCAACAAGCTCAAATAAACCATAATCGTGAATTAAATCACCTCACAGGTGTTACTTACCATTCTCGGGAAGCAACTCCATTAACATGTGAAATATGCCGAAATTCGATCCGAAATCGAGAAAACTCAACACAAATGTCATCCAAGTATCGCAACAAAGTACCTTGAGCATTAACCATCAAAGAAATGTCTCCTTATGCTCAACTTACCATAATCGGGCAGCATTTCACCGTGATGAAGAATAGCTCGAAAAATCGTGTCGGAAACGGTAAAACTCAACCGTAATGGTCCATAAACGCACATACAAACATGAATAAGAATCAAATTAGTTTTAGAAAGATTTTTATAAAATATTTACACTTTCTGGAAAGCGATGCATACTTGAACCAATATCGATAAAAATCAATTTCCACAATTGCAAACGGATGCAAAAACACACTTATCGGTTCACATACGATCACAAAGAAATTGTAAACAAGTTAAAAACAATTAATTCACATCAAAACACAAGTTTCCACTCACAAACAACATAATTCACGAGTCAATACAATTAATTGAATCAAACGTTTTAATGTCGAAAAAATATGAGTTATTGTTTAATTCAACTCAACATTATATCAACTCATGGATTTGATATCATTTCTCAACATAATTCAATCGAAAACAAAATTAACGCGCAAGTTCAATTGACCATCAACAACACAAATTATTCAACGCATAAGAATTACCGAATCCACATAACTATCAACAATTCAACAAAGATTCATCCAACTCCACATCTCAACATCTTCACAAATTCAAGAATCATGTGTTTTCCACAAATTCACTTCAATGTTAACAATTAAAGCAATTCAATATCTCAACTCATGCAATAATCACAATTAACAAAATCTTATGCAAATAAAGAACTAAGTGCAATAGTATTCAAGAAATTACCGAATAAATTGAATCAGAAGAGATGAAGATGATGCTGTCTGTGAAAAATCACGTGCGGAAATGGAGGAGTGGTCGCCGGAAATCCACGCGAAAGAGGGAAGGAAGAGTCTGCGGCCACGTGATGGAGTCAGAGGAGAATACATGCAAAACACGCGAGTTGAAAATACGGAGATCTTCGATTCTCTGGCGGAAATCTTGGCTGGAGAAGATGGCTGCTCGCACAGAGGTGGAAGGAAGTCAGAGATTACTTGTGGAATTGTTGAGAGAGATGAAGATTATGTTGATTTTTGTGAGTTTATTCTTGAGATATTTGAAAAAAGGTTGTGAGGACTTTAGAGATTTTGGGTTTTTTATTTGTTGAAATGTGAAATTGTGAGTGTAATTGTGTTGAAAATTTGAAATTTGAAATAAATAGTTTGGTTCCAAAATTGAAAATTTCCACGGATACCATGCGCGGTCAACACAGAACCTTTTAGAAAATGAAAATCGATGTGAAATCTCGACGTAGTATTTAAAACAAAGCTCTTGATGACGGAATTTGTGACGCGGCACCGAAAGAATCGTCCCCTTATGATAAAAATTGAGCAAGTTATGTCACCCTCAATGACGAGAAACGTAGCGTAAAAAATACACAATGCAGAATTTTATAGCTTTTTTGGTGTACGGCGCGCGAACAAACCACAAGCTTATGATGTTTAGTGTAGAATCTCGATGCGAACCCTGAAGCAAAAATGTCGACGATGGAATGTGTGATGTCGTGCCGAAAGAATCGCCATGGTACGATAAAAATCAAACAAGTTATGATTATTTAAATGGCTAGAAACAGTGGATTTATTTCACCGTATTAAACAATTTCAGCTTATTTCCGTGCGCACTTTCGGATGCGAGCCACAAACTGAAGCCTTCGGAGCACAATCTAATCTCAGGACCTGAAGCAAATTGAAGCCTACAAAATTTCTGAACTCACGCTTCAAAAATCATCCCAATAAGATAAAAATCAAGAGATTTATGATTGTTATAATATCGAGAAATGGTAAGTTAGAAAACCAACTCGGTGTGCAATTTTCTCTGGTAATCCGCACTTTTAGAAATTTTCTGCAAAGAATTAGCTCCTGACCCGAACATAAGAATCGAAGATAAAATCAAGACGAATTTTCACCCAAATAATCACTCAAAAATTTGAATCGGGCGAAACTTATGAATTTTTGAACATCTGAAAAACAACGGCTTGACATACAACTTTTATTATTTTTTTACCATATAACTTTTGAATACTCGCACATTTAGAGATCTTCCTCGATGAATTAGCTTCTGAGTCGAACACGAAAGTTGAAGGAAATAAAAAGAAAATTCAAATTCTCCAAAACGAACTCAAATATGATTTTCCAGTCACAAGTTACAAATTTTTAAACATCTGAAAACCATAGAAATGGTAAATCCACTATATAACACATTTTAGGTATTTTGCGCTTTTGAAAATCTTCCTCACAAAATTAGCCCTTTTCTTGAACAGATGAATTGGAGAAAACCTCAAGATGGTTCTAATGACTGAATAATCAATCTCAAACCATTTTTTGATTTCAAGTTGTGAATTTTTGAACTTGAAACGCACAATACTAAATTTCTATCTGCATTGTCTCAAATCAGTTGAAGCGATTGACTTTCTGCATAATTCTGAGCGTGTTGGAACACAGAAGAACTTGACAAGATAATGACTTGCTTAGTTGTTGATTGGATAGCTTGGAACAATACGCAGAGTGCATTAAAATGTAGAAATCCCCGAGTTTTGCTTCACAATATTGTTTAACAGAACAATCAATTTTCTCTACTCTTTCTTACAGAGAAATGCCTCAATTCCATGAGTATTTGACCTAATGACATATATGTATGCATATGATAATGAAGTATAAGCCAATTATGATTAAAATGAAGATGGAAAGTTTTGGGTTGCAATATCCAGCCCTTTCAGAAGAAACTAAAATCCTAGACCCCTAACCTTTCTCAGATGAAATATAGGGGGTGGTGATGCCAGAAAGTTTCAAGTCACCTTTGTTGGACAAGTTTGATGAGTGTAGCAACCCATATGAGCATGTCACCTCCATTAATACACATATGGAAATTATTGGAGCTTTTGATTCTTTAAAGTGCAAGATTCTCTCAAGCACCTTTATATATGCATCATTAAGGTGGTATTTGGGCCTGCCATGACTCTCAGTCACTAGCTACTAGTACTTGGTAAAAAAATGGGTGCATCGATTTAGATCAAGCATGCATAAAAAGTTGGTTGCCACACCTGCTTATTCAACATTATCCAAGGCCCCTATGAGTCTCTGAAGGAGTGTCTAGCCTACTTTAACAAGTCACCAATCAAAGTTGTCCACCCAACCAAGAAATATTTGTAAGAGCATTTCAAATTGGGTGGAGTGTGATACATTTTAATGAATTACTCACCCATATCCCAGTGGTTTTCTTGGATGAGGCGGTGAAACGTCCAAAATGCTATATAAATAGCAAGGAAATCAATTTTGAAAAGAAGGTATGGGATGCCAAAGATCATAAAACTAGTAACCCTAATAGTTTATACCATTCGTGAAAGATCCATTATACCTTACTCATCCGAGACGAGGCAAAATTTAAATAAAAGCGAAAAAACCTATAGATAGATTCACGCACTTGAACACCCATTGTGAGCACATATAACATGAAGTCCTTTACATGCATGATATTCCATAACCACTAGCACCCAAATCATACGTCATGGGGCCTGATCCCACTTGGTGGTGTAAGTATCACAAGGTCAATGGGAACCACACTAAAGACTGCTATCAACTCAAGAAAAAGATTAAGGGTATTATCTAAGAGGGCAGCCTAAAGAATTATGTCAAGGGTGATGTCATCCATATGCTAAGTGGACATGTCTCTTATAGAGAGATGCTTCTGAGAGCCCAATCCCATAAAAGGCAGGGAACCAAGCAAGGAACGGGTACAGACATGTGTGTGACACCCTTAATATTATAATATGAGAATTCTACAAGAGTATCGAGACCACTTCCACTCGCAAAAGATATGTTCACCAGGTCCTAATCATTGAGGGTTCACCCATGAATCCCGAATCTATCAACAAGAAAGCTCCAGAATTTGAGATAACCTTTTATGAGAGGGAAATTGCAGGCATCCACCAAGATGAATACAAGCATATGGTCATTATTATATAACGTGAGGATTGGGAGACTAAGAGAGTGTTGAATGATGAAGAAATTTCTACATACATTCTGTGATACGGTGGGAGAACTGACTTGGGTGTTTTGCGTCTGATTGCAAATGTTGCGGATAACAAAAGTCACCACCGACTTTTCTTTTATCCAATAAAGGAAAGGGTGAAAAGAACAAGAAATACCTTTTGAGAATTTTCTTGAGTTTGGGGGGTAGGTTATGAAAAGGGAAGGTGCTAGCACCCTTTTCATCTGTAGTTATCTACGGGGTCTAAATTGCTTCTCACTTTGAAATGCTTTGTGTTTTGTGTATGTTTGAAAATATTTTGAAAAGGCCTTCATTCAGAAAACTTTGCAATGATTCTCGTATTGTTGAGAATGTATACGAAGTGTTGGTTTTGAAAATATTTGTTGAGAAAGGAGTGTTTGGAAAGATGTTTTGAAGATGTCATTGTAAGGTCATTTTATAATAATTCTCGTATCATTGAGAATGTATACAAAATGTTTGTTTTTGGAAAGTGTTTTGAAAGTGTGAGGTGAAAATGGTTTTGTTTGTTTGTGAGAAAGAAATTACGAGCAATTTACCTACTCAAAAAGTATTTGTTCTTTTCCTCCTCCTTTAGATAGTGCTTATCTACCATTAGTTAGTAGAAATCCATATCATTGGATATGAGGGATGGGCGTGGGTCATAGTACAGTCATAGAAGGCACCTTGTAAGATTTTTTAGCAATTTTTTGTAAGGGACTAACATCGTTTATCGAAGGCAACACTGAAGGGTCATCGAGGGACTACGATATTTTAATCGAGGGTCTTTGCTAAAACATCCCACGTTCGAGGGACATGACTGTTTATATCCGAGGTAACAAGTGTGGGTTACCCTAGAAGTGCATGTGTGTAAAGTCTATGTTTGATTTTAAGTCTTGTCATGAAAACCCTAATTACTAACAATAATAAGGAAAGCGATAAATTATGGAATTTAAATGTCATACGCTATTACAATGCTTTAGGAATGGGGGGTACAAGTTTTTGAATGAGGGGAGGAAAGCAATAAAACCTAACTATCGATTACAAACCATTCAATATGAATAATAATATAATGTACAAAATGTAGAGATGAAGAAGAGAAAGAAATTGTTTTTGGGGTTTTTGAGGGAGAAAAAGGTTTAATGTTAACCTAATTAAATTAATTAACTTTAATTACAACAAAGATTAATTAATTATTTTAAACAAAAACCTAAAATATAAGTTAATTAAAATAAAACCTAAGTCTAACTTAATTGTCTAAGATATAATTTTTGAGGTTTTATTTGTTTGAAGAAATGAAATAAATAAAATAAAATAAAAAAGAGTTGAATTAAAATATTTTCAATCTAATTATTCAATAAAAGTATACTTTTTGTATTTTTCGTTTAAATAAAATAAATAGAGAAATACAAATAATGAAAATATAAAAAGAAAGAAAAATAAATGGGTTGGGTGTCAAAAGGTAAAACGGGGGTTAAAAAATCATTTTTGCCAGGCCCAATATGGTTTTTTGTTTGAAATTAGAAAACAATAAAAACAAATAATGATGGGGGCTTGCCCATGATATAGAAAATTGGGGGTGTATGAAAGAAAATCAGTCAAGGCCCAGAAACAAAGTCCAACACTTGTTGATCCAGTGTGATTAATTTCTGGGAGTGCATTATGGTCCTACTCATGTGGAGCATTGGATCTGGTTACTTGGCTGATTTGATGGTGTTGATATGAAGCCCATGGTAGGCGCGCGTGGCTTGTATGCATAGAATCTGTAATAACAAAATAAGTGAGAAACAAAAGGGTACCATTGGGGCTCGAACCCATGTCCCTATAGATCAAAGCCTTAGTGCGCGCTTCTCTGCCATTGGGGTGGCTGTTTCATCCGTTAATAATACAACTTGCAGTAAACTTAAAATAAACTCAATTCTGAAAATTGAACTTCATATTGTTCCTCCTTCGCATGCGCAGAACAACACCACCATTTCTCAACCAAATTAGAAAATGTAAACATGAAACTTGCTTGAAATTTCACCACGAATCCAACCATATAAATTTCATAAGCTATAAATCAAACATGAACATGAATTTTGTTTGGTACCAAACTGAACCCTAAAATCTCAGAATTTTCAGTTCTAAAATTCTCATTGCCCAGTCAATCAAAATGAAAACTAAGGACATGGTTAACTTCAGGGTAATGATATCTACATTTTTTATTCATAAAGTAACCATTAATGATGCTTGTATAAGGAGTTCAAAGTTGAGAAACCTTACCTCAAAACAGGAAATCGTGTTTGGTGTTTGAGCACTCCTGGAGGTGTTGTGATGATCTGGATAGCTTGACTGAACTCATAGGAAGCTATTGCAATGCTTACTTTGAGCTGAGAGTGGCTGGATTCTACTGGAGAAGTGAATTTGCAGGTTTGAGTTTTTGGAAATGGAGGATGGTGTAAATTGTATTACAGTTGTGTAGAATGGTCTTGGATATTTTCTAAGTTAGGTATGGAAGCTTTTTGATTTATTTACAGTGAAAAGCACAAGTGAATTGTAATTTGAAGTTCAAGGTCAGAAATGACAAGTTATGGAGGTTTTGATGCAAATTCTAGTTTGAGAGAGTGTAAGAGTGTTTCAGGGCTTGAGAATTCGTGTGTTAGCTTGAAAGCAACCTCTCTATTTATAGAGGAAAGGTTTGAGGGTTTGAAATAATCATATTCACAAGATCACATGTTATGGTTTTGAAACTTGAATTTGAAGCAACTTTGACAAACATTGTTCCAATACAATGGTACAAGGGCTCATAGGGTAGTTATGAACTTTAAATATTTTTATTCAGAGCATACATTTTGAGTGTGATCAGAACAAACAAGTTAGAGGCTCAAGACAAGTTGACTTTGTGATTAAAGTCACTTTTCCAAAATGGAAGTGTGAACTTTATTCCTTAAATGGTAAGGTAACTTGGACAATGCTTGAATCACTTGGATAAAGGCTCAAAACTTTGTGTAATCAACTGATTATGGATATATTAAGAGGTTAAGGGGCCTGAAAAGCAATATTATGCCGCATACTTGAAGATCGGATCATAAGGTTCATCATAAAATGACCTAGAATTCAAGTTTGTGATGCCAACTTCTTCTCTTAGATTCTCCTAGATAAAAAATGATCTCTTCAATTTCTTGGACATTTTGGAAATCTTGAAAAATTATATAAAACCATCATGTTGACCACTTTGGCTAAACCAAATTGGAACTAGGTGAAAATTTTCCAAGAAGTTGGGACAAAAATCTGACCAAACTTGCTAAAATTTTGACTAAGTGTTTTGTAAAAATGCCATGACTTCATGAGCCTATATCTTCAAATCTAAGCATTTTTTGGACATCAACCCTCTAGGACAAAGTTGTAGAATTCATAAAGATCTACAACTTTCATGTTGAAAGTTTTCCTTGAATCATCTTTCATCTTGGTGAAAAAATGTCATGAAGTAGTGAAATTATCAAGGTCAAAAACACTTAGAATTTTTCTAAGTATTGAAAATATTGACTTTTGTTGACTTTTATTGAATTTCTTTATACTTGATGATCATGTTTGATATTTTTTAAGGTTTTGATGAATCTTGATCTTTGAAATTCAACATTGACCAAAAAGTCAAAGTTTGACTTTTTGTGTATTAGTTGATCAAATTTCAACTATTAATCCATTGATCTAAGAAATGATTTGAGCCATGAAATTAGGTCAATATGTTGTGTTTGAGCCCTTGAGATCATGCTTCAAGCCATTAGGTCATGTACTAGGTCAAAAGTCACTGATCAATCATTCTCAGTCAAACCCCTAATTTTTACAATTTTGCCCCTTTGAGGATTTGAATGCTTTTCTTGAGGAATTATGATCAACCCTTGATCATTTGATGAATATGACTTAAAAATGTTGATGTTGGCCAAAAATCATGAATTTTAACTGTATGTTGACCATAATTTACTTTTTACCCAATACAGCTGGTTCTCACTCATCTGAGCAATTGACTGAGCAAATTTTTGGTGCAAGCCTTGAAACTTAGTATGAGAATTCTTGAATACCTATAATGAATCATGAAAGTCACCTGAGGTATTAAAAGTCCAACTTTACTTGTGAAAACCAAAACCCTAATTTGTGGTCTCAGTGCTTATGAGGTGAGCTTGTCTGATCAACCCTTGAGAATCCATGAGCATTTGAGATCTTTGGTCAGAAATGTCTTAAGAAAAGAGAGAGAAAATTTTGGGGTACAAAAGTTTCCCATGTTCAATCTTTTTAAACCTGAAAATTTAGATTGGCATGTTTTCCATTCGCGATTTGATGGTGGAAGATAATTGAACACTTAAGTGCCCAGAAATTTGCACTCGCATGTGCATGAAGTAAAACTATTTGTTAATTATGTCAGGAATGGTCTTAGAGATGCCATTTAGAAAGGTGACCGAGATTTGTCGGAGATGGGCTTATAGAGGCCATCCAAAATAACTGTTTATAGAGAAATTAGACTAAGTCTACGCTCTACCTAAACTGGGAGAAGCATCAGAATAAATCTTTGGTCGATTTAATTTGAGCCAGAAAAGTCCTATTAAAAGAAGTATCAGAATAAATCTTTGATCGATTCAATATGAGCCAACAAAAGTCTTTAAATCTTTAACTGGGAGAAGTATCAGAATAAATCTTTGGTCGATTTAATCTAAGAGAGAAAAGGTCTACTGAGAGAAGTATCAGAATAAATCTTTGGTCGATTTAATCTGAGCCAGAAAAGGTCTACTGAGGGAAGTATCAGAATAAATATTTGGTCGATTTAATCTGAGCCAGTAAAGGTCTTTAAATATTTAATTGGGAGAAGTATCAGAATAAATATTTGTTCGATTTAATTTGAGCTGGAAAAGGTTTACTGAGAAAAGTATCAGAATAAATCTTTGGTCGATTTAATCTGAGCCAGCAGAAGTCTTTAAATCTTTAACTAGGAGAAGTATCAGAATAAATATTTGGTCGATTTAATCTGAGCCAGAAAAAGTCTACTGAGAGAAGTATCAAAATAAATCTTTGGTCAATTTAATCCGAGCCAATAGAGGTCTTTAAATCTTAACTGGGAGAAGTATCAAAATAAATCTTTGGTTGATTTAATCTGAGCCAGAAAAGATCTATTGAGGAAAGTATCAGAATAAATCTTTGGTCGATTTAATCTGAGCCAACAGAGGTCTTTAAATCTTTAACTGGGAGAAGTATCAAAATAAATCTTTGTACAATTTAATCTGAACCAGAAAAGGTCTATTGAGAGAAGTATCAAAATAAATCTTTGGTCGATTTAATCTGAGCCAGCAGAGGTCTTGAAGGGAGTACCCATCATGTAGATATTTTCCCTATCTTATTTCAGGGAATGACCTACAATTTGTTTTAAGGATTTGTTAACGATATCGATTTGTCGATTGATCTTTCCTGAAAAGGTAAAGAGTTATTTGTATGCAATGTCATGATGCATGAAATGCATTACGTAATGATGTTCTCAAAAATACATGAGGTTGTGCTATATGTGTTTCGTATGCATATGCTATGATGAATGTAAAGTGTTGCTGAAATGTATTTGTAAGCCTGTGCACTATCTTTGTCTGGGAAAATAAATCACTGACTATTGTTAGGGATGAAGAGTATGTGTATCTTCAATCTTGTCTAAAATGCTTTCGCTGGGGATTACTGCTTACTTGTTTGAGGAAACTCTGTAGGGGATGTATTGATGATTTCTGTATGGGGAGTAGAGTTTAAGAACCTTGGTTGTCTGTTGCACTACTGGGGAATTTATTTCTTATATACCCTAACTGGGGATAAAAGAGATGGTTAAACTTCCTACTCGTCTAGGGAGGATAGTTCTTTATATACCCTGACTGGGGATAAAAGAGATGGATAAGCCTCTGACTCGTCTGGGGAGGATAAGGCTAATTGATATCTGGTCCAATTCTAGGTTTTACAACAATTTTCTGGGGATAGTGGTGACTTCACCGGGGAGAGGAATCTTGTCAGTGATTTATGGTAGTATGAGGAATAGACTCAAGCTGCAGAAATGGTAGTTTGTTGGGGAAATAAACCATGTTAGAATATTTTGCTGAGGAAATAAACTCTCTTGGGGGAATTGAATTTTGCTAGAGAGAAGAACTCTGCAAGGTTTCTTTTTCAGTTTTTGAGGACAAAACTCAGTTGGGGAAGAGAATTTCCAAGAAGTGTACTAATTGGAAACTCCGTAGGTTGGTGATATTTCCAGGAAAGAGATTATACTCCCTTATTTGCTAGAGCCATCTGCCGGGGAAATTACGGGGATTGTACCCTTATTTGTGAAGACTACTTTATGGGGGGTAATCTCATGCTCTGTGGGGATTGATGGACATCTTGAACATCACCCCAATTCTTAAAATCTTGAGTAAATTCTTATTCTTGTTCTTACGCATATATTTGTTAACAATTAATCATGTACATATGCATATGTTCATTAAATTTTAGTCATTGGACATTGTGATACGGTGGGAGAACTGACTTGATGATTTTGCATTTGTGTTCGCAATTGTTGCGGTTTAGAAAGAGTCGCCACCGACTTTTCTTTTATCCAAAAGGAAAGGTGAAAAAGCACAGGAAAGACCTTTAGAGATTGTTTTCTTAAGTTCGGGGGTAGATTATGAAAAGGGAAGGTATTAGCACCCTTTACATCTATGGTTTTCCATGGACTCTTAGTTGCTTTCTAGATCACTTGCTTTTGTTTGAATGTGCTTTGTGATGTGGGTTTTGAAAGTATTTTGAAAATGTGACTTTGTAATAATTCTCGTCTCTATAAGAACGCGTACAAAGTGTTGTTTTGAAAATAGTTCAAAGAGGTGTTTGTGTTTTTGAAAGTGATTTTTGAAAAGGGTTTTATTTGTAATGATTCTCGTCTCTATAAGAATGCATACAAAGTGTCATCTTTTGAAAATGTTTCAAAGTGAGAGTGTCGGTGTATATAATGTTTTGTTGTGAGCAAGCGAGCAACTAGGAGCAAATCTACCTACTCGAAAGGTCTTAATTGTTCTTTTCCTCCTCCTTTAGATGTTGCTATCTTACCATTGTTTTCGTGAGAAGTCCCATCGTTGGATGTGAAGGGATGGACGTTGGGATGTTTGTATAGTCATAGAAGGAAACCTATGGGACATTTTAGCAATGTCGTTTAGGGACTAGATCATTTACTGAAGGCAACATCGAGGGTCATCGAGGGACTAAGATCTTTTATCGAGGGTCTTTGCTAAAACGCCCATATTCGAGGGACATGACTATTTTTCCAATAGGCAATAAAGTGAGATTACCCTAAGGGTGCATGTGTGCAAAGTGTATTTGATTGCATGCATTTTAGTCTTGGTTAAGGTTGTCTATTTGTTGTTTTTGTGTCTTGCCATACACACTTTAATTACTAGCATTTATATTTGAAAGCGATAAATTGCGGAAATGTAAAGTCCTACGCTATTACAATATTTTAGGGATGGGGGTACATATTTATGAATGGGGGTTGCAAATAAAATTAAATCCTAAGTTACTATTACACCCATATTGAAATGTACAGTATATAAGAAAGAAAAAAGGACTTATTTAAAAAATGGTTTTTTATCTTAATAAAAAAAGAAATAAATTAAAAGAAAAATATTTTTATGCATTTTTATATTGATGAAAAGAGTTTTAATCTTGAAAGTGGTAAAAATGATAATAAATGAGATACAAGACCAGCATGCTGCTACGAGTAAAACAAACGGAATCAGAAGTTCTTAAGCCAAGAGCGTTGTGACTCAGCAGGAGACTTCAGTGGCTGTCAGAAGTTTTGAGTTGGTAAACTCTGGGGTCCTGCAAGGAACATTAGAGGGGAAACACAAAAGTTCTGGGTGGTATTCAGACAGTGGACCATAAGTCAGAGGTTTTGTTTTACACTAAAACAGTGAGTAAACCCCATAAATTCAGTGTATTGTCAGCATGTAAAAATCATAAACTCTGAGTGTGTAAAAACAGCGAGTGGAAACATTAGAATTTTAGTACGTTTTACATGTAGGGAGAACTCATAAGTTCTTTGTTGTGTCAGAACAGTGAGTGAATCATGGAATTTCTATGTGTTAGAATGGTGAGTGAAAAAACAGAAGTTATGTGTTAGAATGGTGAGTGAAAAAAAACCAGAAGTTATGTGTTACATTTCAATTCCTTCCTTATATCAATCAACACAATGATAACTTATTCAGTTTTCAGCAAACAACAAGTCAGAAGGATAAAAGCACAACAGTTTATGGAAGTTCTGATCCTGGTCCTGAGTCTAGCCTTAATCATGAAGTTTTGATCCTCGGTTTTTCTACTTACGCAATGATATGGACAACATCAATACTATGATATTTACATGTTTAATGATGTTCTGAATGAGAAGATGCAGAGTCAGGGAGGCTTACCTTGAACCTGGAGCGTATGTTTGGGACTTGAGCTAGTGCTTCAGATATTCTGGATTCAGCAAGAGCAACGAAAGAGAAAATACCAAGTTCTTTTACTTCAAGGGAAGAACAAGGGTTTTGGTTTTCTGTTTGGGATTTCTGGATTTTTATAAAGGGGTTCCACATATTTCTTTTCTCTCTTTTTTGACGATTCTCTTTCCAAAATCCAGCCCCTTGTAAGTGTGATGGAGCAACTTATTTATAGATGAATTTGTTGTGGTTTTAGGGGGAAAACAGATGGGATTTAAACTTTTTGGCACACTGTTCCATTGCTTTTTGATCACAGCTTTTTGTATTTGGTGCAAATACAAGATTTGAGAAAGTGCAGGCGTGGACTGGATTAACTGCTGGTTAGAGTAATGTACTGTAGCAGTCTAGCAGGTTGTTTAAAT
Source organism: Vicia faba (assembly GCA_948472305.1). Lineage (NCBI taxonomy): Eukaryota > Viridiplantae > Streptophyta > Magnoliopsida > Fabales > Fabaceae > Vicia > Vicia faba. The sequence goes on from OX451736.1 coordinate 1,233,737,305, forward strand.
GAGGTCTTGGGATTTGGTGATGTTCTGATCGCAGAAGATCAGAAATGTAACCTCCAAATGCTGAAGGGGTATGTTCTGAACGGAGTGTTGAACATAACCTTCATATTCTGAAGAATTATATTCTGACTGAAGCATCATGTTTTGACCAAAGAGCATCACTTCTACATGTTCTGATTGAAGCGCCGTTTTTTGAACCATGTTTGCAACTTCTGACTGCACTTGCGTAGAGGCTGGCTCAGAAGTTCTGAAGTACCACATTCTCTTGACACTTAGAAAGTTTTCTAAACATTTAGAAAATTGATTTTTTTCAAAGTAACTTCTAACTTCTGGATTTTGATGAACCAATTTCATGCCTTGATGAAATATAATTCTTGGAACTTGATTTTTTTTATCCAAAAGTCAAAGTTTGACTTTATAGTGGAAAAATGACCATTTTTTCCTTGTGAATGACTTACTTGGAAAATTTGTGACTCAAGGCTTGAAATTGGATGGAAGCAAACCTGAGGGACCAGGTTGATTCTTTGAGAAATGAGAGGGCAAATTTTGGGGTACAACAGCTGCCCCTGTTCAATCTTCTTAAGCCTAAGGATGTAGATTAGCTATTCTGCCTTTCGTGATCTGAAGGTGGAAGATGATTGAACACTAGAATGCCCAGAAATTTGAACTCGCATGCAGGATTGCTGATTGGTGATGTCGGGAATGGGCTTACAAATGCCATTTGGAAGGCGACAGAGAATCATCGGATATGGGCTTAAAGATGTCATCCCGAAGATATCAGTTGCATAAGAGATTCCTTGGCGATAATTCCCGTACCTGCTGAGGAGGACTTTGCTGAGGAATGTTGATTTATGCTTTGGGAAGTAAAGTCTAGGAGCTTCGATTGTCCATTACTCTACTGGGGAATTATATCCTGACTGAGGAAGTGAAGGTAGAACGTATACCTGGTCAGGGTCTAGGCTATACAGCGACTTGCTGGGGAAATGTGAAATTGACTGTATCTGGTCGAGTCCTGGCCTTACAGTGTTGTCAATTGTTGCCTCGACATAAGGGAGAAGAAACCTAGATAGTAAGGTTTTGTGAATGAACCTGGGTAATAGGGTTTGGTGAAGGAACCTGGGTAGTAGGGTTACTTCGTTATGAAAGCCTGGATAGTAGGGCTTTGTGAAGGAACCTGGGTAGTAGGGTTTGTGAAGGAACCTGGGTAATAGGGTTTGGTGAAGGAACCTGGGTAGTATGGTTACTTCGAGATGAAAGCCTGGATATTAGGGCTTTGTCAAGGAACCTGGGTAGTAGGGTTACTTTGAGATAAAAGTCTGGATAATATGGCTTGGTGAAGGAACCTGGGTAGTAGGATTACTTCAAGATGAAAGCTTGGATAGTAGGGCTTTGTGAAGGAACCTAGGTAGTAGGGTTACTTCGAGATGAAAGCCTGGATAGTAGGGCTTGTTGAAGGAACCTGGGTAGTAGGTGTGATACGGTGGGAGAACTGACTTGAGGTTTTGCGTTTGTGTTCGCAAATGTTTCGGTTTAGCAAGAGTCGCCACCGACTTTTTATTTTATCCAAAGGAAAGGTCAAAAAGCACAGGAAAGACCTTTGAGATGTTTTCTTGGGTTTGGGGGGTAGATTATGAAAAGGGAAGGTGATATCAGCCTTTTCATCCATGGTTTTCCATGGGCTCTTAGTTACTTGTTTAGATCACTTGCTTTTGCTTTTCAATTGTTTGAAATGGTGCTTTTGTGTGTGGTTTTGAAAATATTTTGAAAAGACGCCTTTTGTCTAGGCAACCTTTGTAATGATTCTTGTTTGAATAAAGGTGTTTGTCTTTTGAAAAGATGTTTCAATGTTTGAAAGTTTGTTTTTTGGGAAAATGTTGTGAAATGGTGTTGTGATGTCTTTTTGAAAATAGCAAGGATGTTTGCAAGTTTGATCAAGTAACTAGGAGCATCTACCCTACCTACTCAAAAGTATTTCCTACGCATTTTTAAACCTTTGACATTATTGTTTTACCATTGTATTTGGTAAACAACCTTGTGTTTGGATGTTAAATGGGACAAGCGCGGGTCATCGTATGACCATGATAGCAATTGTGCTAAGTATCTTAGCAAGTTTTTTGAGGGACTAGATCATTTTTGTATAGGAAACCAAGATAGCGTCATCGAGGGACTATGATCTTTTCGTTTTGATTTTGTTTTGCCAAGATACCTAGCATGCATACCATGACCATTTTTTAGGCAACAAGTGGATGAAACCCTAGGGGTGCTTGTGTGCATTGTGTTGTCATTTTTCATGCTTTTTGTCTTGTGTTAGTCAAGCTATTTGTTTGATTTTGGATTTTTGCATACAAACCCTAATCTTTCTATCATGTCATATTTGAAAGCAATAAAAGCGTAAAAGTAAATCTACAACTATTACAACATGATTATGGGGAGGGGGGTACAAATTTGAATAGGGGGGTATTTGCAAGAAATTAAAACCCTAGTCAACTATTACAAACCAATTGAACTCAATGTACAAACAAATAAATAGACAATATTTAAATATGCAAATAAATATGAATATGCAAAAGTGTTTTTTGTATTATTTTTATGTATGTGAAAATAAACTATTTAATGCATCAAAAATAATAAAATATTAATGATTATTTTTGTTAAGGATGGAAACCCTAGTTTTTGTTTTAAGAAAATATATATATTATATTTATTTCTTTATGTACAAGAAAATAAAATAAAATATATACAAAATGTTTAAAAAAAATAAAATATGTATGACAATATTATTTAAGTGTAAAAAATAATAAAAATAAAAATATATAATATTTTTTTTATAATATTTACAAGTTTTTTATTTAAGAAAATAAAAGTATATTATTTAAGAAACTATTTTTATGCTAGAAAAAATAATAAAAATAATAAAATAAAATATGAAAATTTATGAAAATATTTTTAGTAATTTTTAATATTTAGAAAAATAAATAAAAGTCAGAAACTAAAAAAGAAATGAAAAATATAAAAATATAAAAACAATGGGCCAAGGGGGTGTGAACAACAAGCCTAGGGGTGCAAATAGCATGGAATAGCCAGACCCATCCCAGATGGCCTTCATCTTTAACCTCTGATCAAACAAAAACACGTGCTTGATGTTCAAACCTGGAAATCCTGCATACGTGCTCTAAAGCAAAAACTTGCAACATGAAAGTTATAGAGCATAATCACATGATTCTAACCACGTAAAAAACTTAATCTAACTCTCAAAGACCGGAGAGAATTTCTCTGGCCCTACATTCTAACCTAGATTTTTCAGAAAGTTCATCATTCGAATTCTCCTAACTCAGTTAATTTAAATGAATTCTATGCATATGTACAACTCAAGGGCAATGAGTACTACAATTTTTATTCACAAACCTAAGCCTAATGATTCCTAAATAGAGATATAGAAGTTTGAACTTTACCTATTTCAGTCAAGCTCGAGTATGGCAATGCAGGGGTTTTCAGTGAGGCCTGAGATGCTTGTGATCTTGCTTGAAGTTCCTTTGAGCTTCCCAATGCCTAGCTAGCTTTGAACTTGCTTGAATCTCTCTATAGAACTCAACCTGCAAACTCAAAATTCAGAAATGGTGAAGTGTGTAAATGGAGTTACAGTCACTTGGGAGTGGTTGGGATAGTTTAGGTAGGTTGTATGGAGTGTGTTGGAAGAGGTTTGGGGAAAAACACACGAGGCAATTGGAAGATGGAAGTGAAACTGCAGAACTTGCCCTGTTTTACAAGAAAATGTGATTTTGGTGTTTTGGAAGGCTTGAGGAATTGCTAGCTCGTGCTTCTGACTTAGTGTGAGATGCAAAACTTGTTTGGAATGTTTACAACACTTGGTTATATCAGATTGCCAAGTTATGTGCTTTTTGCAAGTTGACTTGGTTTTGAAGCAAAAGTGAGAAGTGACCAAGGCCAGGCCTGTACAGGCTAGCTCCAAGCATGCACATAGTTGGTGTACTTTACCTGATATTTATGGATGTTGTTTGCTGCAAAAGACTTGGTACAATGCTCAAGAGAAACAAAATTGCATAAAGCAACCTTTATCAAAATGGCATTGTTAACTTTTTGCCATTTTTAGATTAATCCTTTGTGTAATCTTCCATTGATCAGAACAATGCCTTAATCCACTGTGTTTGCATTCAATTTTTGAGTTTGGAAGGGTTTAAGGACCTGTAAACAAGTACAAACAAGGCTGGAGAGAAATTGCAACTTGTAGCAAATGAAAAATGCCATGGACCAAAGTGACATTTTGCCAAATACAAACCTTCGATTCTCCCTAACCACAAATGACTTTGGATAGTTCTTGAACATTTTGGAAATCTTGTAACATGCTCTACAATCCATCTTTGAAATGCATTTTTAGATTCAAATTGGAACTATGTGAAAAATTGCCATCAAGATAGGTCAAAATCCTGCCTAAACTAGGGCAAAATTTCACTAAGTTAAAAGTTTCATGGACCCTTGTTCACAAAATCATAACTTGAGATCCAAGAATCTTTTGGGAAAACTTTGTGAATCAAAGTTATAGATTTTGTGGAGGACTAAAACTTTCATGTTGGAAGTTTTGTTTTAATCTAATTTCATAATGGTGAAAATGTTGGGCAAAGTTGGGAAAAAAATAAGAAATTCTCATAACTTATAAAATTTCTAAGTTATGAAAATTTTCCATTTTAAACCTTAATTTGCAAAATTAGGTTTCTTGGTGAACAATTTTCATTTTTTGACACATATTGATGAAAAATTACCCTTGGCACTTGATTTTGACCAAAAGTTCAAAGTTTGACTTTTTAGTGTACAGTTGATTTTTGATCAAATGACTGGAAAATTCACCTGCCAATTTAATGCAATTGAGATCTTTTGAACCTTGTGATTAGGTCAAGATTATGCCATTGAGTCCTTGAATCCATGCTTGAACTCAATTTTCCATTGTCTAGGTGAAAAATCAGGAATTTCCCTTCTGCAGTCAAAACCCTAAAAATGACCATTTTACCCTTTTGGTGATCTGATCAAATTTATGAAGGAGTTGTGATCCAAACTTGATCAAATGGTTCATATGAGTCTATAATGTTGATATGGATAAAAAATTATGAGGTTTGACTATAAATTGGCCACAGTTGACTTTTTCCCCAACACAGTTGATTTTTTAGGTCAACTGTCCAATTGATTGGGCAAAAATGTGATTCAAGGCTTGAAACTTGGTATGAGAAATCTTAGGGGTCCAACATGATGTATGAAAGTCACATTGATCATTGAAAGTCCAAAAATCCCTGTGCAAACTCAAACCCTAATTTCAAGTCATCGGTGCAAGGAGAGGTCCTGAGCAGAGCAAACCCTAATTTTGTCTGGAGTCCAAAGAGTATTGTGAGGGGAAAACTTGATAAAATGAGAGGGAAAATTTTTGGGTACAACAGCTGCTCCTGTTCAATCTTCTTGAACCTGAAGAGTTAGATTGGTGAGTTTGTCGTTCGTGACTCGAAGGTAAGAGAATGATTGGACACTAGAGTGCCCAAGAATTTGCACTCGATGAAGTGTAGTTGAGGGAATGGGATTAAAGATGCCATTTGGATATGTGATAGAATCTTGTTGGAGATGGGCTTAAAGATGTCATTCAAAATTGTTGATCGCATAATAGATTCCTTTGCGAAAGCCTGTATTCCTATTGTTGAGGAGGATTACGTCGGGGAATGCTGATCTCTATCGTGGTAGAAATAGAATTTTAGGAGCTTCAGTCGTCCGTTATTCTATTGGGGAATCATCTCTTGGTTGAAGAGGTGAAAATGAACTGCTATCTGGTCGTGCTCCAGGCATTACAGTGACTTACTGGGGGTGAGATTAAACTTGTTATCTGGTCGTTCTCCAGGCTTCACAATTTCTCAATTCTTATATGGTCGTACTCCAGGCTTTAGAAGGAATTAAGTTGTTATTCGGTCGCCTCCGGGCTTCAAATTGAATTTAAGGCACACTAATATCCGGTCGACTCCGAGCTTCTTAATAATTAGCCAAGCAAACTACTATTTGGTCAAAATCCAAGCTTCACGGTATCTTAAACTGTTATTTGGTCAAAATCCAGGCTTTACAGTCTTGTATTGCTATTTGGTTGAAATCCAGGATTTACGATACCTTACTTCCTATCTGGTCAAAATCCAGGTTTCAGAAGAAAATCAAATGGTTATCTGGTCACCTCCGAGCTTCCCTTTGATTTTGGGGCCTACTAATATTCGGTTGAATCCGGGCTTCAAAGTAATTGGCCGAGTAAACTGCTTTTTGGTCGAAATCCAGGTTTCACAGTGTACCTCACTGCTATCTGGTCAAAATCCTGGCTTCATAGTGTTTTGTAGAGATCAAGATACTATCCGGTCGAACCCGAGCTTCGTAGCTTGAACTTTAGATGTACCACAATCTGGTCGATTCCAGGCTTCATGGTGCTTTATACTGTTATTTGGTCGATTCCAGGCTTTACAGTAATTTGCTGGGGATTCAACTATTTTTTCGGTCGATTTCTGGGCTTCAGTATGATCAAGATATTATCCGGTCGAATCCGGGCTTCATAATTTGAATTGGAACAGGAATCTGAGCGTTGATTCGAATAAGCAATAGAATAGCATCCGTGTCTGGAGCATCTCTAAGCTGCATTTGAACTTTGAACATTCGTTACAGATAGCTGTTAATTTTATCCTGAAAAGGGTAAAACATTAGCTGAAACACAAAGTTATGTTGCATGAAATGTATGATGCAATATATGTGTTTTATCAATGTTTATGATATATGAATGTAATGTATGTGCATGTAAGCTGATTCGCTGTCTTGCTGAGGAAAATAAATCCTTGATAGCTGGAGATAATAAAATCTTTGACTGCTGCCGAGGAAAATAAATCCTTGACTGCTGCCGGGGAAAATAAATCCTTGACAACTCGCGGGGATTATCAAAACTTTGACAACTTCTGTGGGGATTAGGGATCCTTCAAGTCCTTTGAAGTTGGAAGATGATAAACATTTTGTCGTAAGAATAATGTCGAGTTCGATTTGAGAAACCTGCTTGGGGAGTCCCGAGAATCTTAATGACTGTGGCTGGGGATTGAGAATCTTCAATCTGCTGGGAAATAAGAATTATTCTGCGGGGGGAAGTTTAATCTGTTGGATAGTAGCTATATTGCTGGAGAGTTTTAGGAGACTCTGGGGGGGAACAACTCATTCATGTTATGGAGAGAGTTCAAGAGTTTGGGTTGTATACCAATCTACTGGGGAACTATATGAAGCTGTTGTCTGGTTAGCTGTCAGGCTTCACAGCAGCTTGTTGGGAAGTTATCAGGTTCTAAGATAACTTGCAGAGGAATTATCTGGTTTTAAGACAACTCTCTAGGGAATTTGGAGGAAGCTGGATGGTTTCTGCTGTGGTTAAGGGTTGAAGTTTTGGACTCCGCTGGGAAAGAAAGTTTCATCTTTGCTGAGTGTCTGTAATTCAAAGTTTGGCTCCACTGGGGATTTCGAAATTTAACTCCGCTGGGGATATGTATTTCAAGTTTTTAGCTCCGTTGGGGACCTAGATGATGTACTGCAAGGGATTTCTCCTGGAATAGCCTAAAGACGTCTTCCTATACGTTCAACCTATCAGTAATTATTCTTCCCATTTCTTTTATTTGTAATTAGTGATTATATTCAAATGCATATGCTCATTTAATTAACCATTGGACGTTTTCAAATAAAACACAAGTGTAAAGAAAAAGAAAAGGAAAATAGTTTTCTGCACTTTGAAGTATCTTTGTATTAACTTTGTGTAAGTATTTTGTACAAAGGAGACAAACATTCTAGTAAGAGAATGTTGTCATAAAATTGAGAAAAATTTATACAAAGAAAGATAGCTATGTGTAAAAAATTCCATGGGGTTCCCATTCTGCTATAGCCTTCGTAACTCTGAATATCCTGTCCATTCGTTGCTTCGCCTGAAGATGACTGAGTTGATTAGAAGCCTTGAGTTTGTCTGTGAAGAGATTGTCCTTAAAGTGATCTGACGAGACATAGTCATACGCTTTAATTCCCTAACTTTTGCCTGGACCGCCCTTTCGGGTTTTCGATCCACCGGGAAACCCTTTTTTGCCCAAGTCGCCCTTTCGGGTTTTCAACTTGCCGGGTGTACATATTTTTTATTTATCCCTAATTTTTGCCATAACCGCCCATTTGGGTTTTCGATTCACCGGGATGCCCATTTTTGCCCAAGTCGCCCTTTCGGGTTTTCAACTTGTCGGGTTGTTTTATGCGTAGTATCTTTTGACTATGTCTGCATTCGCAGGGTGCGGAAGGTCGTCGCCGTCCATGGTGGTCAGGATCATTTCCCCACCAGAAAAGATGTTTTTTATCATAAATGGTCCTTCGTAGGTAGGAGTCCATTTGCCCCTGGGATCACTTTGCGGCAAGATGATCCGCATGATTACAAGATCCCCGACTTGATACACCTGGCGCCTGACTTTCTTGTTGAAAGCCTTGATCATCCGTTTTTGATATGCCTGACCATGGAAAACAGCAGTAAGTCGCTTCTCGTGAATCAAGTTAAGTTGATCAAGTCGGGTCTGAATCCAATTGTCTTCACTCAAACAAACATCCTTCATGATTCTCAAGGAGGGAATCTGAACCTCAATAGGTAAAACAACTTCCATGCCGTATACCAAAGAATAGGGTGTTGCCCCTGTTGATGTACGCGCCGTGGTACGGTACCCGTGGAGAGCAAACGGTAACATTTAATGCTAGTCCTTGTAGGTGACAGTCATCTTTTGAATGATCTTCTTGATATTTTTGTTCGCAGCTTCGATAACACCTTTCATCTTTGGCCGATAGGGAGATGAATTGTGATGTTGAATTTGGAACTGCTCGCATAAAGCGGTGATCATAGTGTTGTTCAGGTTTGTACCATTGTCAGTGATAATCCTGTCGGGGATACCATACCGGCAAATGAGGTTCTGCTTGATGAAGCGGGCAACCACATTCTTTGTAACGGAAGCGAAGGAAGCTACTTCGACCCACTTGGTAAAGTAGTCAATGGCTACTAGAATGAAAAGATTTCCATTGGATGCTATAGGCTTGATCTCTCCAATCATGTCGATTCCCCACATAGTGAATGGCCAAGGAGTTGTTAAGACATTGAGAGGAACTGGAGGTATGTGTACCTTGTCGGCATATATTTGACATTTATGACAAGTCCTGGAATGTTGATGGCAGTCAGCTTCCATGGTAGACCAGTAATAGCCTGCCCGTAGAATCTTCTTAGCCATCGTATGTCCTCTAGAGTGAGTGCCAAAGGTACCATTATGCAGTTCAGCCATAATCTCTTCAACTTCAACCTTGTACACACAACAGAGCAGAATGCAATCATGATTGCGCTTGTATAGGATACCGTTGCTCAGGGAGAACTTGGCAGAGAATCTCCTCAAGAACTTTTTGTCATTGACTGAAGCTCCTTCAGGGTATTCTTGCGCCTCGAGATACCTTTTGACTTCGTGAAACCAAGGTCGTTCCACTACTTCTTCGGGGTTAATATCGTGACAATGTGTAGGTTCGTCCATCCGTTCAATGGTGATTTGGGGAGCCTCATTATCCCAGTTAAGTTTAAACATGGATGACATTGTAGCTAGAGCATTTGCTAACTGATTCTCTTCTCGCGGGAAGTGCTCGAAGGTAATCTACTCGAAATGTGGTATCAATGTCAAGACATGTTCTTTGTAAGGGATGAGGTTTGGATGTTTAGTATCCCACTCTCCTTTGATTTGACTAATAACCAAAGTTGAGTCCCCAAATACAATCAAAGATTTGATTCCCAAGTCAATAGCGGCCTTGAGACCAGAGATACAAGCTTCATATTCGACCATATTGGTGGTGCAGCTGAAGCAGAGTATGGCAATGAAAGGTGCATGGAAACCTTCTGGAGAAATAAGTATCGCGCCGGTATCGTTGCCAAGTGCGTTGGAGGCACCATCAAAGTACAAGGTCCATCGGGATCCTTGTTCAGGTCTGTTATACGGTCCGTTATCTTCAATGTTGTCCAATGTCATAATGTCTTCGTCGGGGAAGTCAAACTTCAAGGATTAGTAATCTTCGACAGCTTGATGATCCAGGTGGTCAGCTAGCACATTCCCCTTTATAGCCTTTTGGGTCGTTTACTGTATATCGTACTCAGTCAGGATCATTTGCCATCTAGCTATTCTTCCAGATAAAGCAGGCTTCTCAAAGATGTACTTGATCGGATCCATCTTAGATATCAGTAGAGTGGTATGAGTCGACAGATACTGCCTTAGCCGGCGAGCAGCCCATACCAAAGTGCAGCAAGTTTTCTCGAGCAGTGAGTATCGGGTCTCACAGTCGGTAAACTTTTCGCTAAGGTAATAAATGGCATGCTCTTTTCGGCCAAACTCGTCATGTTGGCCCAGTATGCACCCCATTGATTTATCCAAAACAGTCAGATACATGATTAGTGGTCTTCCTTCAAAGGGAGGCATCAAGATAGGAGGTTCTAGCAAATACTCCTTTATTTTATCAGAAGCAACTTGACAGACATCATTCCATTTAACCACCTGATCTTTCTTCAACAACTTGAAGATCGGATCACAGGTAGATGTTAGGTGAGAAATGAACCTTGCAATGTAGTTCAGGCGTCCCAAGAAACCTCTGACCTCCTTCTCAGTGCGAGGGGCGTGATCAACCTCGATGCCTTTGTTGCTGACAATGAAACCCAAGAGTTTACTGGACCTGACTCCGAAAGTGCACTTGTTAGGGTTCAGTCCGAGCTTGTACTCTTTCAACCTGACAAACAACTTTTGCAGATGGTCGAGGTGTTCTTCTTCTGTTTTTGAACGGGCTATCATGTCGTCTACGTAGACTTCAATTTCATGATGTATCATATCATGAAACAAAGCTACCATGGCGCGTTGATAGGTTGCCCCGGAATTCTTCAGTCCGAATGGCATCACTTTATAGCAGAACGTACCCCTCTATGTAACAAAAGTAGTTTTCTCCATGTCTTCAGGTGCCAATTTGATCTGGTTATAACCTAAAAATCCGTCCATGAAAGAAAATACTTTGTGCTGAGCTGTATTGTCAACCAAGATGTCAATGTGCGGTAGTGGAAAGTCATCTTTAGGGCTGGCCCTGTTTAAGTCTCTGTAATCCACGCATATTCTGACTTTGCCGTCCTTCTTAGGCACGAGCACAATGTTAGCAGCCCATTGTGGATAGGAAGTAACAACAAGAAACCCAGCATTGAACTGCTTCATCACTTTGGCTTTTATCTTTTCAGACATATCGGGCCTCATTCGGTGGATTTTCTGTTTGATTGGTGGACAATCTTCTCTTGTAGGGAGACGGTGAACAGCAATATCTGTATCGAGTCCCGGCATATCTTTGTAAGACCAGGCAAAGATCTCAGCATATTCATTCAATAGCTGAACTAAGCGCTCTTTGACACTTGGCTCTAGGTTGGCACCCACTCTGACTTCTTTTCTGTCTTCAATAGTACCCAAATTGATTGTCTCTAACAGCTCCTCATGGGGAAGAATATCCCTTTCTTCCTGTTGTAGCTGTCTTGCCAATTCTCCAGGCACTTTACAGTCTTCATCACCTTCGTATACGGCATGATTGACCAGATCTTCAGAGTCACTGAAGGCCATAGCAGAATTGTTACCCATGGAATCGGAATGGAAGGGTACCTGCATTTGTGAGTGTGGGTGTATGTAAGGTATAGCCACCTTTAAACAAATAAAATTTAAAAAGAAATAAAATGAACACAAAAGCTTATATGTGAAAACGTCCATGATTCATTAAAATGGCATATGAAGATGAAAAATCAAACCCTTACAAATGGACCTATGTACCTCGGGTAAGGAACAAGGCAAAAAGTGTACGAATTGTTTAGGAATTATTACAGACCAATAAAAATTTTTGAAAGATAAATTACTGATTGATGAAAGTAATGGGAACAAAGTCTTTTGCCTCCCAGTTGTTCAGTCCTCCTTCAACAGTAGGGAAAATCCAGTCTTCAAAGTTGCTCTCTTCTTCACCATCCTCCAAAGCATTGACTCCATGATGGGTGATCTTCACTGGTGGCCCTCCATCCCGGGAGTGACGCACAGCCTTTTGAGCAACAGCATTGAAACCCAAGCCGAATTTATCAAATTTGAAAGGAAAGTCTGGTAGCTGACCCCACATTATGCTTCCTCCTTCTTCAATCACAGCCTTCACATCTTTGAGGGCTGACATCCGAGGCACAGGTTTGGTAATCAAAGGCATAAAAGACACTGTCTTGGTTGCTGCAACTTCAGGAGAAACCTCTTTAAAGTGCTGAAAAGGGGTCTCGATGAATTCACCATCCAATTCAACATAGCGGAATGAATTTATATGGCTTATCATATACTCCTCCTCTCCATGAACTGTTATAATTTTTCCCTGGACTAGGTATTTGAGCATTTGGTGCAAAGAAGAAGTGACGGCCCCAGCAATGTGGATCCAGGGTATTCCCAATAAGCAAGAATAGGAAGGACGGATGTCCATCACATAAAATGTGGAGTTGAAAGTTTAAGTTCCCACTTTAATCAGGATGTCCACATCCCCGTGGACCATCCTTTTAGAACCATCAAAGGCTCTGACGATGATATTGCTGGGCTTCATAGTTAAACCTTCACAGTCCAATCTGTCCAATGCTTTCTTCGACAAGACATTTAAATACGACCCAGTATCAACCAGAACGTGAGCTAGAATAGTCCCTCTGCATTCCACCGAGACATGCAGAGCATCATTATGCTTTCTCCCCTTAGATGTTAAATCAGAATCGGAGAACCCGAGACCATTGTCTGCAGTTAGGCTAGCTACACATTCCTGGAACTGGTCTGCGGAGGTTTCCTGAGGCACGTGGGCTGTCTTTAAGAATCTGATCAAAGCTTTGGCATGAGCTTCGGAATAGAGCAACAGGGCCAGCATAGAGATTTTTGAGGGGGTTTTCCCCATCTGTTCTACAACATCATAGTCGCTTTTCTTAATTATTTTCAAAATATCTTCCATTTCCTTTTGAGTGGTCTCGGGGATAACCAAAGGCTGAGCCCTCGTCCTAACGGGCGCTTCTTGGATCCCCTTCCCTTTATCAGCAGCAACAGCAGAGGGTACAACCATGGGAGTTACAACTTCTTCAATAACTGGAGTTCTCACAGATATGTTGACCGGCACAGGAGTAACCTTAGGAGAATTTGAGGGTCCGAAGATTTCCCTTGGAGGAGCAATATCCGGAGAGAAAATTCTTCCGCTGCGGGTTATTTTACTCGTCCCAGCAATATTTCCAATGTCATGAGTTTCTTCATCGGAACATTCTTCAACTGATTCAATCTGCTTAATACCGTGGTAGAAGATCTCTCCCCCATAGTTCCACGGTATTGATTTGTTGGACTTGTACGGGATAGGCCCCGCATGGTTATCTTCAGAGGTACAATCTTTGAATCGGATGTAATCTTAACAAGTCTTTTGGAGACCTTGGAAAGATTGGCGGATATAGTAATTATAGCAGCATCATTGGTAGGAGTCGGTGTAACAGGAGTCTTTTCAAAAAGGATCTCTTAATTATCCATTAGGCGTTGGATGCCTAACTTCAACAGCGCACAGTCGGTTGGTAAGGATGAACAAAGGCAGCAATCTTTTTCACATCCTGGAAAAATGCCAGCCTTCAACAAATTTAGCTTGATTATCGGTAACGGAGTCATCAAATCATCAACAGCAACAACAAAAAGATCTTCTTCAATAGCATGGGCATTATGGACATGCTTTGGCATTGGAGCAGAGATCACATTCGACTTTTCAGGGGCGTCGAATTCCACTTCCTTAGCGTCTATTAAATCCTGAATCTTATTCTTGAGGGCCCAACAATTGTTGGTGTCGTGCCCCAGGCTGTCTGAGTGATAAGCACATTTGGCGTTGGCATGGTAAAAAAGAGAAGTTGTATTCGGATTTTACGGTGCCTCTCTCAAGGTTATAAGGTTTAACTTCAAGAGATGGGGGAGAACCTGAGCAGGCGTCATGTTTATTCTGGTGAATTGCCTAGCAGGCCTCTCCGCCCTTTGTTGGTTGGTTCTGGGTTGATTGTTTCTAGGTTGATCAGCCGCAGACTTCTGAATCATTACGGCCCCCACCGCTGGCTGGCGCTCAACTCTTCCTCGACCTCTTTGGGAGTAAACAGCTGAAACTTATTTCTTTGCTGGAAAAGGCTTTTTTATGGCAGCAGAAGTAGATGTATCTTTCTGAATTTTCCCTCTCTTGATTCTGGCTTCAACTCTTTCACCAGTCAAAATTAACTCGGTGAACCCCGCAGACGAACTTCCGATCAAGTGATTAAAGAATGGACCTGACAGGGTCCCCAAAAACATATCCACAAGCTCTCTCTCAGATAATGGTGGCTGCACCCTTCCAGCCAAGTCTCTCCATTTCTGGGCATACTCCTTAAAGCCTTCATTAGAAACCATGCCCATACTCTGTAATTGAGTACGGTTGGTGCTAAATCCGCATTATATTGATATTGTATGTAGAAGGAAGCAGCAAAATCCTCCCAATTATGCACATCAGACCTCTCTAGTTTGTAAAACCAATCCAACTGTGTCCCCGATAAACTATCCTGAAAAAAGTGGACCCGCAGGTCCTTGTCAGAAGAATGAGGTTGAATTTTTCTGACGTAAGACCGTAGGTGCATCTTTGGACAAGACAAACCATTGTATTTATCAAAAAGAGGCACTTTAAACTTGGGGGGAATGACAATCCCAGAAACCAAACCCAACTCTTCAAAGTCAAGCCCAGGCACCCTCTGCACCTCCATAGCTACCAGACTTTCTTCCAGATTCTTGTACTTGTCATCTGCATGAGGGTACTGCTGTTCAGAATAGTATTCATCCTCCTCCTCTTCTTCTTCTTCCTCAGACTCAGATGGTACTGCAGCTCCCTTTCCTTTTCCTACCCCTTCATCAGATGTTGAGGGGAAGTCCAGGACCCTTCTAGTTTGACCTTCAAATCTTCTACCCAAAATAGCCACATCAAATCTCTTCTTTTTCTTCTTCTCTTTTTCCTTTTCCTTTTCCAGCAAGGTTTTGAGATCCTCCTGACCCTTAGCCAAGGTCATGAGTAGTTGTTGGAACTATGAATTATGCGCTTGCAAGTCTTTGACCGTCTGCTCTATATCCATCTTGCTGAAATAAACAGCAGAGAGATAAGGAAACCTGGTGTGAAGACCTGTTTATGCATATGATGAATGAAATGTATTCATGTAATGCATTCAAGGATTCAGAAATTCAAATTTGTTTTAAACAAAAAGGAACACACGTCATATTAATAAGATAGAATTTGTTAGTACATAAATGCCCCATGGGCAAACATAATACAAAATTCTAATGTAAAAAGACGTTGCGTATCCTCTTTGGCGCAATGTAGGTGTTGAGAGTTTGCTCTTCGTGAAGTTGACGAGTAAGTTCTAAAACCTTCTTCTCACTGGCGTATAATTGGGCTTCAAACGTATCGCATTCTCCCTTGAGTTGTATCCAACTCCTTTGTAAATCTTCCAAAGATGTTGGCATGTCAGGATGTAGGAGGGTGTATGGAACCTCTCCTTCCATAACAGGCTCTTTGATCATAGGGAGAATGTAGGGGTAAGACATCATAAGACTTTGGGCGCGGGTTTGCACCCACTTGAGGTAAGGCTCAAGGGGGATGGAATTCTTGTGTCCCAATGTCTTACTGTCCACCTTGTTGGGTATTCTCCAAGCTCGGATGAACCTTTGTCGAAGTCCTTGATCGTCATTGTCGAAGTCAAAAACCAAGTCTAGAATCAGCATGTCATGTGGGCCATCCCTTCGGGCATACCCAAACTGTCTCAGAGCCAAGAAGGGGTTGTAGGTAATGCCTCCCCTAATGCCAAGTAGAGGGACATTAGGGAATTCCCCACAACAATCAATGATGATGATATTTTCTCTGGACCGAGAACACCAATGAACATCTGAATGTGTAAGAGTCAGCAATCGTTCTGACCACCTCAAGCCTTGCTCATTCTTCAAGACTGATTGGGGAAGGTGAGAAATAAACCACCTTGCTAGAAGAGGAGTACAACACATGAGAACACCTCTTTTCCTCATTGTTCGTGTGTGAAATGAGTGTAGGATGTCCCCAAGCAATGTAGGCACAGGATTCCGAGATATGAAAATCTTGACAGCATTCACATCTATAAGTTGATCAGGGTTTGGGAACAAGACCAACCCATAGATGAGAAGTGCTATAATCTCCTCAAAAGCTTGCAGATCTAGAGAATTCCAGCATTCTTGAGCTTTCTCAAACAGGAACTTTGCCAAGAAACCCTTGACACCACTTCTGGTTTCCCAGTGACCTTTGACATCAGATGGTTGCAAGTGTAGGGCTTGAGCAACATCTTCAGGCTTTGGATCTCTTTCTGTACCGTTGTTGGGTAGTTAATGGAGAATAGGAATCCTCAGGAGTTGAGAAAATTCCTCCAAAGTAGGCACTAACTGGTAATTAGGAAATGTGAAGCAGTGGTGTAGGGGGTCAAAGAACTGGAAGAGAACTTTCACCATGTCTTATTCAATGTTGGAGTTGACCAAGTTGAGAAGTCTGCCATGTCTTTCGGTGAATGGAGAATACTTTGGAATCTTGGAAGTAAGCTCTTTGAGTTGAGGAGGAATTCTCACAAGGTGGACTTGGATTGTTTTCCTGCGGAGTGATTCCATAACCTACAAAACAAGAACAAAGATGAAGATCCAAACCCTTGAAATGGTTAGTGGATGCAAATGATGCCTCATGATGTTCATGATGTATGCACAAGTATATGTACAAGCAAATCACACAAGTTCCTAGTTTCATGCTTGCATGGGGTTTCATAGGTAAGTACCCTCTTGAAGTTTAGTTGGCTCAACCTGTCTTATAAATAGTAATCGGGTTCTAAGGAGCTCAATATCACCGGATTATTTTCTGTGTACATTGTTTCAGGTTAGCCACTTTACTGGAGACCGAAATATTCCAAGAAAATAACCCTCAATGAGTGTAGTATCGAGTATCTACCAACTTCAGACTGCATCAAAGCCGATCATCTCACTACCCCTAAAAAGGCCAAAATGGTCAAGTAAAGGTTCTAAAAGTCCATTAGTGCTTCATGACATCACTCAGCGGACCCGTATTCTCTTTGATTAACTCAAAGGCTACCGGTACCCACAAATATGTTGCACTAATATAGCTATTGCTTCAACCATGTCGGTATACCCCGCACAGTTTCCACAACATATTGCTATTTACCTATGAATGTTTCCCAAATCCGGGTAGAGGATTTCAAACCCAAACAATAAAACCAAATGTAAAGCAATCAAAGCAAATAAGATAAGCATGTAAAGGTGATCTAAACCCTAAGGTAACCCCACTTTTATTGATTCCCCAGCAGAGTCACCAGTTCTGTGATACGGTGGGAGAACTGACTTGAGGTTTTGCGTTTGTGTTAGCAAATGTTTCGATTTAGCAAGAGTCGCCACCAACTTTTTATTTTATCCAAAGGAAAGGTCAAAAAGTACAGGAAAGACCTTTGAGATGTTTTCTTGGGTTCGAGGGGTAGATTATGAAAAGGGAAGGTGCTAGCACCCTTTTCATCCATGGTTTTCCATGGGCTCTTAGTTACTTGTTTAGATCACTTGCTTTTGCTTTTCAATTGTTTGAAATGGTGCTTTTGTATGTGGTTTTTAAAATATTTTGAAAAGAGGCCTTTTGTCTAGGCAACCTTTGTAATGATTATTGTTTGAATATATACAAAGGTGTTTGTCTTTTGAAAAGATGTTTCAATGTTTGAAAGTTTGTTTTTTGGGAAAATGTTGTGAAATAGTGTTGTGATGTGTTTTTGAAAATAGCAAGGATGTTTGCAAGTTTGATCAAGTAACTAGGAGCATCTACCCTACCTACTCAAAAGTCTTTCCTACACATTTTTAACCCTTTGACATTGTTGTTTTACCATTGTATTTGGTAAACAACCTTGTGTTTGGATGTTAAACGGGACATGCGCGGGTCATCATATGACCATGATAGCAATTGTGCTAAGTATCTTAGCACGTTTTTTGAGGGACTAGATCATTTTTGTATAGGCAACCAAGATAGCGTCATCGAGGGACTATGATCTTTTCGTTTTGATTTTGTTTTGCCAAGATACCTAGCATGCATACCATGGCCATTTTTTAGGCAACAAGTAGATGAAACCCTAGGGGTGCTTGTGTGCATTGTGTTGTCATTTTTCATGCTTTTTGTCTTGTGTTAGTCAAGCTATTTGTTTGATTTTGGATTTTTGCATACAAACCCTAATCTTTCTGTCATGGCATATTTGAAAGCAATAAAAGCGTAAAAGTAAATCTATAACTATTACAACATGATTATGGGGAGGGGGTACAAATTTGAATAGAGGGGTATTTGCAAGAAATTAAAACCCTAGTCAACTATTACAAACCAATTGAACTCAATGTGCAAACAAATAAATAGACAATATTTAAATATGCAAATAAATATGAATATGCAAAAGTGTTTTTTGTATTATTTTTATGTATGTGAAAATAAACTATTTAATGCATCAAAAATAATAAAATATTAATGATTATTTTTGTTAAGTGTGGAAACCCTAGTTTTTGTTTTAAGAAAATATATATATTATATTTATTTCTTTATGTACAAGAAAATAAAATAAAATATATACAAAATGTTAAAAAAAAATAAAATATGTATGACAATATTATTTAAGTGTAAAAAATAATAAAAATAAAAATATATAATTTTTTTTATAATATTTACAAGTTTTTTATTTAAGAAAATAAAAGTATATTATTTAAGAAACTATTTTTATGCTAGAAAAAATAATAAAATAAAATATGAAAATTTATGAAAATATTTTTAGTAATTTTTAATATTTAGAAAAATAAATAAAAGTCAGAAACTAAAAAAGAAATGAAAAAAATATGAAAATATAAAAACAATGGGCCAAGGGGGTGTGAACAGCAAGCCTAGGGGTGCAAATAGCATGGAATAGCCAGGCCCAACCCAGATGGCCTTCATCTTTAACCTCTGATCAAACAAAAACGCACGCTTGATGTTCAAACCTTGAAATCCTGCATACGTGCTCTAAAGCAAAAACTTGCAACATGAAAGTTATAGAGCTTAATCACACGATTCTAACCACGTAAAAAACTTAATCTAACTCTCAAAGACCGGAGAGAATTTCTCTGGCCCTACATTCTAACCTAGATTTTTCAGAAATTTCATCATTCAAATTCTCCCAACTCAGTTAATTTAAATGAATTCTATGCATATGTACAACTCAAGGGCAATGAGTACTACATTTTTTATTCACAAACCTAAGCCTAATGATTCCTAAATAGAGATATAGAAGTTTGAACTTTACCTATTTCAGTCAAGCTCGAGTATGGCAATGCAGGGGTTTTCAGTGAGGCCTGAGATGCTTGTGAGCTTGCTTGAAGTTCCTTTGAGCTTCCCAATGCCTAGCTAGCTTTGAACTTGCTTGAATCTCTCTATAGAACTCAACCTGCAAACTCAAAATTCAGAAATTGTGAAGTGTGTAAATCGAGTTACAGTGACTTGGGAGTGGTTGGGATAGTTTAGGTAGGTTGTATGGAGTTTGTTGGAAGAGGTTTGGGGCAAAACGCACGAGGCAATTGGAAGATGGAAGTGAAACTGCAGAACTTGCCCTATTTGTAAGAAAATGTGATTTTGGTGTTTTGGAAGGCTTGAGGACTTGCTAGCTCGTGCTTCTGACTTAGTGTGAGATGCAAAACTTGTTTGGAATGTTTACAACACTTGGTTATATCAGATTGCCAAGTTATGTGCTTTTTCCAAGTTGACTTGGTTTTGAAGCAAAAGTGAGAAGTGACCAAGGCCAGGCGTGTACAGGCTAGCTCCAAGCATGCACATAGTTGGTGTACTTTCCCTGATATTTGTGGATGTTGTTTGCTGCAAAAGACTTGGTGCAATGCTCAAGAGAAACAAAATTGCATAAAGAAACCTTTATCAAAATGGCATTGTTAACTTTTTGCCATTTTTAGATTAATTCTTTGTGTAATCTTCCATTTATCAGAACAATGCCTTAATCCATTGTATTTGCATTCAAATTGTGAGTGTGGAAGGGTTTAAGGACCTGTAAACAAGTACAAACAAGGCTGGACAGAAATTGCAACTTGTAGCAACATGAAAAATGCCATGGACCAAAATGACATTTTTCCAAATTCAAACCTTCGATTCTCCCTAACCACAAATGATTTTGGAGAGTTCTTGGACATTTTGGAATGCTTGTAACAAGCTCTACAATCCATATTTGAAATGAATTTTGAGATTCCAATTGGAACTATATGAAAAATTGCCATGAAGATAGGTCAAAATCCTGCCTAAACTAGGGCAAAATTTCACTAAGTTAAAAGTTTCATGGACCCTTGTTCACAAAATCATAACTTGAGATACAATCATAATTTGTATATTTTATGGAGGACTAAAACTTTCCTGTTGGAAGTTTTGTTTGAATCCAATTGCATCATGGTGAAAATGTTGGGCAAAGTTGGGAAAAAAATAAGAAATTTTCATAACTTATAAAATTTCTAAGTTATGAAAATTTTCCATTTTAAACCCTAATTTGCAAAATTAGGTTTCTTGGTGAACAAGTTTCATGTTCTGACACATCTTGATGAAAAATGACCCTTGTCACTTGATTTTGACCAAAAAGTCAAAGTTTGACTTTTCAGTGTACGGTTGATTTTTGATCAGTTGACTGGAAAATTCATCTGTCAATTCAATGCAATTGAGATCTTTTGAAACTTGTGATTAGGTCAAGATGATGCCATTGAGTACTTGAATCCATGCTTGAACTCAATTTGCCATTGTCTAGGTGAAAAATCAGGAATTGCCCTTCTGCAGTCAAAACCCTAAAAATGACCATTTTACCCTTTTGGTGATCTGATCAAATTTCTGAAGGTGTTGTGATCCAAACTTGATCAAATGGTTCATATGAGTCTATAATGTTGATGTGGATAAAAAATTATGAGGTTTGACTGTAAATTGGCCACAGTTGACTTTTTCCCCAACGTAGTTGATTTTTTAGGTCAACTGTCCAATTGACTGGGCAAAAATGTGATTCAAGGCTTGAAACTTGGTATGAGCAATCTTAGGGGTCCAACATGAAGTATGAAAGCCACATTGATCATTGAAAGTCCAAAAATCCCTGTGCAAACTCAAACCCTAATTTCAAGTCATCAGTGCAAGAAGAGGTCCTGAGCAGAGCAAACCCTAATTCTGTCTAGAGTCCAAAGAGTCTTGTGAGGGGAAAACTTGATAATATGAGAGGGAAAATTTTGGGGTACAATAGTAGGGTTACTTCGAGATAAAAGCTTGGATAGTAGGGCTTGGTGAAGGAACCTGAGTAGTAGGGGTACTTCGAGATGAAAGCCTGGATAATAGGGCTTGGTGAAGGAACCTAGGTAGTAGGGTTACTTCGAGATGAAAGCTTGGATAGTAGGGATTTATGAAGGAACCTGGGTAAGAGGGTTACTTCGAGATGAAATCCTGGATAGTAGGGCTTGGTGAAGGAACCTGGGTAGTAGGGTTACTTCGAGATGAAAGCCTGGATATTAGGGCTTGGTGAAGGAACCAGGGTAGTAGGGTTACTTCGAGATGAAAGCCTGGATAGTAGGGCTTTGTGAAGGAACCTGGGTAGTAGGGTTACTTAGAGATGAAAGCCTGGATAGTAGGGCTTAGTGAAGGAACCTAGGTCGTAGGGTTACTTTGAGATGAAAGCCTGGATAATAGGGCTTTGTGAAGGAACCAGGGTAGTAGGGTTACTTCGAGATGAAAGCCTGGATACTTGGACTTGGTGAAGGAACCTGGGTCGTAGGGTTACTTCGAGATGAAAGCCTAGATAATAGGGCTTGGTGAAGGAACCTGGGTCGTAGGGTTACTTCGAGATGAAATCCTGGATAGTAGGGCTTACTCCGCTTGATCATGTAGATTAGTTGACCCGTTTGATTTTAGGATCTGAGTTTCCATTAGTTGTCTGTAGATGTGATCTGTACAACAGCTGGATCCATTGACTCTAATCGCCTTTTCCTGAAAAGATATCAGGGTTAATTATATGTGATGCAAGAATTGCAGGGTGAGATGATGTTTCTAAAAATAAATGAGATTATGTTGTATGTGATATGTGTGTGCATGTCATGATGTATGGGCACGAGATGCTAGTTGTGACACATCCGAGTCTGGGAAAATAAATCCCTGACTGCTGCTGGAGAATAAATATTTTATCGAGAAGAGATGTTGAAGGATAATTCTACAGAGGAATAAACTCAGCTGGGGATGAAATTTTGTTGCTGGAGATGTTGAGCTTTGTTGGAGATTGAGTTTTCGTACCCAGAGAAATAGACCCTGCTTGGGGAGATAAAAATTGGTGACTCGCCTGCGATTACGAACCTTGGCTGGGGATAGTTATGCCCCGTTTTGGGAAGGCTGACATCAATTCCTTTGGATACTCTTACTCTGTGGGGAGTGTACGTACCAACAATTATGTTTCCAAGCAGGCTTTATCCCGGTACCTGCTGGGCAGTGTAACCGTGGGGCTTGGCACTTCTTGTTTTTTCCTATTTCTGGAATTACGAGTAATTGTCTTTTGTTTCTTATGTAAATATTTATGAGCAACAATCATTTTCAAATGCATATATAAAAAATAAATCATTGGACGTTCTTGCAAAAAAAAAAGAGAAAAAAGAAATTGAAGTTTCTTGTGAAAATGACTTGTATCTATTTTGAAGTTGGCCTGTAATAGGCGTTTTGTACAAAGAGGTTGACGTCCTAGTAAGAGAATGTCGCCGAAAGAAAGAAATTATATAATTTGTGTAAAAGAAAGAAAAACATCTATGTTCAACAACCCCATTGGGTTCCACCTCTGCTATTTCCTTTATATCTTCAAGCGTCTCATCACTTTGCTACTTGGCCTCAGGTTGATCAGATTGGTTGGCGTCGTCCGAGCTTGATAGTCGATACCGAAGTCTGGTCGCCAGATGATCCAATGAGACATAGTGGTACGCTTTATATCCCTAACTTTTTCCTGGACCTCCCTTTCGGATTTTCAATCCACCGGGATACCCTTTTTTTCCCAAGCTGCCCTTTCGGGTTTTCGACTTGCCGGGTGTACAATTTTTTTTCATTTTCATCCCTTACTTTTGCCCGAACCCTTTTGGTTCATTGAGAAGCCCTTATTTCTGCCTAGGCCAGTCAACCTAAGCGGGTCTTTTAGTTAGGCGTAATATCTTATCACTATGTCTGCATTGACAAGGTGAGGCAGGTCGTCACCATTCATGGTGGTTAGGATCATAGCTCCTCCCGAGAAATTTTTACTAACCACGAATGGTCCTTCGTACGTGGGGGTCCATTTTCCCCTGGAATCACCTTACGGCAGTATGATGCGTTTGATTACTAGATCCCCGACTTGATAGTCTTGACGCCTGACTTTCTTGTTAAAAGCCTTGATCATTCGTTTTTGATACGTCTGACCATGGCAGATAGCAGTGAGTCTCTTTTCATCGATTATATTTAACTGATCAAGTCGGGTTCGGATCCAGTCGTCTTCGTTCAAATCCGCATCCTTCATGATTCGCAGAGAAGGGATCTGGACCTCAATGGGTAGGACTGCCTCCATGCCATATACTAGAGAGTAAGGTGTTGCCCCTGTCGACGTCCGTGCTAAGGTACGGTACCCATGAAGAGCGAATGGTAACATCTCATGCCAGTCTTTATACGTCACCGTCATCTTCTGTACAATCTTCTTGATGTTCTTGTTAGTTGTTTCAACAACGCCATTCATCTTCGACCGGTAGAAAGAAGAGTTATGATGTTGTATCTTGAATTGTTTACAGAGCTCGGTGATCATTGTGTTATTGAGATTCGTACCATTATCAGTGATAATTCTCTCTGGCACGCCATACCGACATATTAGGTTATGCTTGATAAACCGCGCCACAACACTCTTGGTAACAGAAGAAAAAGAGGCCGCCTCAACCCATTTCGTGAAGTAATAAATGGCCACTAGGATGAAGTGATGCCCATTGGAAGTGGTGGGCCTGATTTCACCAATCATGTCTATGCCCCACAATGCAAAGGGTCACGGATCTGTCAAAACATTTAAGGGGAATGGAGGCATGTGCATCTTATCAGCGTAAATTTGGCATTTATGACAAGTTCGAGAGTACTGATAACAATCGGCTTCCATAGTGGACCAGTAGTATCCTGCCCGTAGGATCTTCTTAGCCATGGTATGTCCACTAGAATGGGTTCCGAAGGTGCCTTCATGTAGATCTGTCATGATCCTCTCTACTTCACTCTTTTCCACATATCGTAGTAGTGTGGAGTCATGGTTGCGTTTGTAGAGGATTCCATTGCTGAGGAGGAATTTCGCGGAAAACCTTCTCAGGAATTTCTTATCGTTGACAGATGCCCCTTCGGGATACTCCTGAACTTTGAGATACCTTTTAACTTCGTGAAACTAGGGTTTGTCTGCCACTTCTTCGGTATCGATTTCACAGTAGTGTGCTGGTTCATCCAAACTCTCAATGGTAATTTGGGGAGCTTTATTGCCCCACCTAACTTTGAACATAGAAGACATGGTCGCTAGCGCGTCCGCCAACTGGTTCTCCTCTCGTGGGAAATGTTCAAAAGTTACCTCCTCAAAGTGTGGGAGCAATGTCAGTACGTGCTCTTTGTATGGGATGAGATTCAGGTGCTTCATATTTCACTCTCCTTTGATATGACTTATCACCAGAGCGGAATCCCCGAATACACTTAAGAACTTGATCCTTAGGTCAATTGCAGCCCTAAGATCCATAATGCATGCTTCATACTCCGCCATGTTGTTGGTGCAATTGAAACATAAACGGGCAGTGAACGGAGTATGACATCCCTCAGGAGATATGATCATAGCGCCAATACCGCTACCTAATGTGTTTGAGGCTCCATTAAAATACATATACCATCGGGATCCTTCCTCAGGTCCTTCATGCGTCCATGTCCTTCGTAGTCAGTCACTAGCATAATATTCTCATCCGGGAATTCAAAATTTATGGACTGATAGTCATCCACGGCCTGATGAGCCAAATGATCAGCCAATACACTCCCCTTGATTGCTTTCTGTGTTGTATATTGTATATCATATTCAGTTAAGATCATTTGCCACCTTGCTATCCTTCCGGAGAGAGCGGGCTTCTCGAAAATGTACTTGATCGGATCCATCTTTGATATCAACAAGGTAGTGTGAGTCAACATATACTGTCTTAGCCGGCGAGCAACCCATGCCAAAGAGCATCAATTTTTCTCGAGCAGTGAGTATCGTGTCTCACAGTCGGTAAATTTTTTGCTAAGGTAATAAATGGCGTGCTCTTTTCGACTAGACTCGTCATGCTGCCCCAGCACACATCCCATTGAATTGTCTAGTACTGTCAGGTATAATATCAAATGTTTTCCTTCAAATGGAGGCATCAAAAATGGTGCTTCTTGAAGGTATTCCTTGATTCTTTCAAAAGCAGCCTGGCATTCATCATTCCACTTTACCACTTGATCTTTCTTTAGAAGCTTAAAGATTGGCTCACAAGTAGCAGTCAAATGTGAAATGAACCTGGCGATATAATTCAGACGTCCTGAGAAACCCCTAACTTCCTTCTCTGTATGGGGAGCCGGAATCTCTTGTATGGCCTTTACCTTCACAGGGTCTACCTGAATACCTTTGTCACTGACGATGAAACCTAGAAGCTTACCAGACCTTACCCCGAAGGTACACTTGTTCGGATTCAACCTTAGCTTGTATATCTTTAACCTGTCGAACAAATTTTGGAGATGATCAATGTGCTCTTCCTCAGTCTGAGACCTGGCTATCATGTCATCAACATAGACTTCGATCTCATGGTGAATCATATCGTGTAACAAAGCGACCATGGCTCGTTGATAGGTTGCCCCAGCATTCTTCAACCCAAAAGGCATAACCTTGTAACAGAAGGTCCCCCACTGTGTGACGAAGATTGTCTTCTCCATGTCTTCATGAGCCATCTTGATCTGGTTGTAGCCAGAGAAACCATCCATGAAGGAGAATATTTTGTGTTGCACGGTGTTGTCAACCAGAACATCAATGTGGGGAAGCGGGAAGTCATCCTTGGGGCTTACCTTGTTCAGATATCTGTAATCCACACACATCCGTAACTTTTCGTCCTTCTTAGGTACCGGAACAACGTTAGCAATCCACTGCAGATAGGAGGTGACAGCTAAGAACCCTGCGTCGAACTGCTTCATGACCTCTGTCTTGATCATCTCTGACATTTCAGGACGCATACGACGGACCTTCTGTTTAATCGGGGGACAATCTTATTTAGTTGGAAGGCGATGTACCACAATATCAGTGTCCAACCCAGGCATGTCTTCATAGGACCAGGCAAAGATCTCAACATAGTCCTGCAGTATCCGTATCAACCTCTGTTTGACGCCGAGCTCTAGATTTTTGAGTATTTTAACCTGTTTTTTGTCCTCCTCAGTACCCAAATTCACTGTCTCAACCGGCTCTTCATGAGGCTGTATGGCCCTCTCTTCCTGTTGCAATAGTCTAGCAAGTTCTCCCGGTACCTCACAATCGTCCTCAACTTGGTTGATCGGATTTTCGAAGTAATAACTGGAAATAACAGAGTTGTTATCAATGGGATCCAGAGTGGATATGGATATGCAGTGTGATATGTGAATGTGTGTGTAAGAGCATAGCTGTATTGATAAAGTAAAGGCAGAAAAGAAAAACAGAGAGCATAAAATTTGTACGCAAAGAACGTCCAATGCTTCATTGATGAAATATTAGATGACATATAATAACCCTCACAGATAGAACCACCGTGTCTCGGGTAAGACACAAGGCCAAAAAGTTTAAATTATTCATTACAAACTTAGAAAACAAGTAACACAATTATTGCAGAATAAAAGAAATTGGAACAAAATCTCTAGCCGTCCATTTATTCGGTCCACCATTGGTAGTCGGGTAGATCCAGTTGTCGATGTCAGGGTCTTCCTCATTGTCTTCAATAGCGTTGACCTCACGATTACTGATGCATAGGGGAGGTCCTCCAACTCGAGCGTGTCGGACAACCCTTTGAGCCCCTGAAGTAAAGCCCAAGCCAAATTTGTCAATTTTGTGAGTGAAAACAGGGAGCTGACCCCAATTGGCACACCCACCTTTTCCAACCACGACCCTGGCATCTTTGAGAGAAGCCATCTTCAGGGGAGGTTTATTGCTAGTAGTAGTTTCAGTTGATGCCAAGATCTGAGGGACCTCTTCAAAATTTTGACAAGGAGTTTCGATAAATTCTCCGTCTAGCTCTATGTAGCGGAAGGAATTGAGATGGCTCACCATATACTCCTCTTCACCCCGTACAGTGACAATCTTCCCTTTCACTGGATACTTCAGCATTTGGTGAAGTGTGGAAGTAACTTCCCCAGCCTCATGGGTCCAAGGACGACCCAGCAAATAAGAATATGATGACCTGATGTCCATCACATAGAAGGTGGACTTGAAAGTCTGGGAGCCTAACTTGACAGGGATGTCCACTTCCCCATGCACCATTCTTTTCAACCCATCAAAGGCTCTTACCACAATGTTACTAGGCTTTCGCAATCCAACCGGTCAAACGCCTTCTTGGGCAGAACATTCAGCGAAGACACAATATCCACCAACACATGAACCATGGTAGTGCCCCTGTATTCGATCGAGACAAGAAGAGCATCGTTGTGTTTCCTTCCCTTTGGTGTCAAGTTTGCATCTGAAAAACCCAACCCATTGTCAGCGGTCAGGCTAGACACATAATATTTAAATTGATCAGCTGAAGTCTCTTGCGACACATGCACAGTTTTGAGGAATGCAATCAGAGCCTTCGCATGGGCCTCAGAGCATAAAAGCAGGGATAACATGGATATATTTGAGGGGGTCTGCCCCAGCGGCTCAACCATATTTGAGTCACTCTTTTTAATTATTTTCAAAATTTCCTCTATCTCTTGCTTAGAGGTTTCCACAACAATCTTTCTAGGTGCCTCCGTCTGAGCAGGCTCACCTACAACTTCTTTTCCTCAAATCCCAGATGATTTATCGGCAGGGGTAACAGCTGGAGTAGTAACTGAAGTACTAGCGGGAGAAGAAGATGAAATAATGATAGGCTTAGTAACAATGTTCGGGGAGATCTCAGGAGAGAAAACCCTTCCACTTCTAGTAATCTTACTGGTCCCAACAATGTTACCAACATCAGGATCAACTTCTTCGGTCTTCAAGTTTTGTTTAACGCCATGATAGTAAACATCGGCGCCATAATGCCAAGGGATAACTTTGTCCGAGGTGTACGGCACAGGACCAGGACATGTGATTATCAACAGAGCGACTCTCGTAGTGGGTGTAATCTTAACAGGTTATCTCGAGTAAACCTTGGAAGGACTGGAGGAAACGATTATAATAGCGATATCTTCACACGGAACAGTTGGAATCAAAGTCTTTTCGAACAAAATTTCTCTACTGTCCATCAGGCGTTGGACACCTATTTTCATAAAATGGCAACCAGAAGGCAGGGATGAACATATGTAGCAACCTTCACCATAACCCATAAATAAACCGGCCAACAACAAATTCTTCTTAACAGTCATAAGGGGAGTAGAAACTTCATCAACTGAGGTCACAAACAGATTGGTATCAACAATGTTAATTCCATTGTTGTGTCTAGGTATGGGAGCAGTTATGACATTGGGCTTCTCTGGAGTGCCGAACTCAATCTACTTGGCTTCAATCAGATCTTGTACTTTATTTCTCAGAGCCCGGCAGTCATTTGTATCGTGACCAGGACTCTCAGAATGGTAGGCACACCAAACATTAGGATTGTACCGAGGAGATGAGGTATTAGGATTCTTTGGAGCATATTTCAAAGTTGTCAAGTTGGATCTCAGCAGGTGAGGTAGCACCTCAGCTAATGTCATGTTGATGTGGGTAAACTGCCTTTGTGGTCTTTCCACCCTTTGTTGATTGTTGCATTGTGGAGCAACTGCAGGTTTAGGTATCATCACGACACTTACTTGCTAGCGATGTTCAGCCCTGCTTTGGCCCCTCGGGCTATAGATGGCATTGGCTTCCTTCTTACCATCAAATGGCCTATTTACTAAGCTTGAAGAGAAATTTTTCTGTATTTTGCCGCTCCGGATCCCAGCTTCCACCCTTTCTCCAGTTAATATTAGCTCCGTAAAACCAGCTGATGAGCTACTGATTAAATGGTTGAAGAACGGACCAGATAGCGTTCCAAGAAACATGTCGACCAACTCCCTATCAGACAAAGGGGGTTGGACTCTCCCGGCCAAATCTCTCCACTTATGCACATAGTCCTTAAATCCTTCACCTGTACCCATGGACATTGTTGTACCCCAAAATTTGCCCTCCCATATTTCTCAACAAATATCAAGTGAGGTCCCCAAATTGCTCAAGGAAGTTCAAGAGTTGACCAGACAAACTCTCTCCTAAGGCAGTATACCTCAAATTAGGGTTTCTATTTTCATCAAGATGTGTGAACCACAAATGACTCAAATGCTAACCATTGTCCTAATATGTTCTCAAGATCATCCATGACAATTTTCAAGCCTTGCAGAAGATGTTTGCTCAGTCAATTGCTCAAATGCCTGAAAATCAACTGTACTAGGTCAAAAGTCAATTGTGGCCCACATACAGTCAAACTTCAAGATTTTTGGTCAACATCCTCATTTTGAAGTATTATTAATCATTTTATCAAGGGTTGATCATTATTCCTCAAGGATTTCTCACAATTCATCAAAACCCAAAACTTGCTAAATTAGGGTTTTATAGGAAAAGTCAACTCAACTTTGACCAAGCATAACTTTCTCATACTTTATTAGAAATGACCCATCCAAAGCTCATTTTGAAGAGGATGCAATTCCCTGCAATTCATATTCATCTCCAAAGTTTAGAATATGCACTCACAAAAAGATATGAATTTTGACATTATAGGTCATTTTGAAAAGTTAACAAAAACACCTTTTGGGTCAAAGCTTCATACATGACCATTGGGTCAAACCTTAATGTGAAAAGATCAATAACTGAAACAAATCACTCGCACATATCGCTCTTAGGGTATGCTCTCACTTAGGTTTCCTTTGGTAAATGATCATTAAGCATAGGTTGTCTTAATGGTTGCCCTCCTGTGTAAAAAAAGATCAAATGTCCCATTCGAATGTTGCCTCAGAAATGTTGCCTCGGAAATGTTGCCTCGAATAAGATCTTACGACTCTAGGGTTATTACTAAGGTATCCTAATATTTATTTAGTGATCTTACGTCCCTTTCGAATTGACCCTTACAAATTCCAACGACGGTGCTACCTATTTCTCAATAGTAGGATAGCGCTGTCTAAAGGAAACAAGAATAGAAACAATCTTTTTTCGAGTAGGTAGATGCTAGTAGGTACTTGCTCAAATCAAAACTTTTCACACTTACACATTTTCAAACAATTTTTCAAAACAACTTCCTCACACCTTTGAGGACTGATACAAGGGTTATCACGAAGTAAAACATTTTCAAAACAAAGCACACACAAGCAATTTAAAAATGAGCAAGTACCTAAGAGCCCATGGAAAACCATGGATAGAAAGGGTGCTAACACCTTCCCTTTCTATAATCTACCCCCCATACTCAGAATATCTCGAAAAAGGATTTTTTCTGTACTTTTTTCCTTTCCGGTTGGATGAAATAAAAGTCAATGACGACTCTCGCTTACCGCGACATTTTGCAAACACAAACCACAAAACGCAAACCAGTAGTAAATAGTCGGTTCTGCCACCGTATCACAGAACTGGTGACTCTGTTGGGGAGATGTATGTGGGGTATACCTTAGGATCTAGGTCATTAAAATTGCTTCTCTTGGTTGCTTTGTTTGATTTATTTTTGAGGATTTTGTTTAGGGTTACTATAGATCCTACACCCGGATCTGGGGAATACCTTTTAGGTAAGTAGCAATAGACTGTGAGGGAGATGTACGACATAGACCGATACAGTTGAAGTAGTAGCTACATTGGTGTGGCACTTTGGTTGGTACCGGTATCCCTTGTGGTGAAACGAGGAGAATACAGGGCCGCTCCGTGGTGTCGTGAAGCATCAACTGACCTTAGAACCTTTAATCTCCCAGCTTGGCCATTAGAAAGTAGCGAGATAGCCGGCCTCGGTGTAGAGCTGAGAACTGGTTGATACTCGATGCTACACTCATTGAGATCATACTCTCAGAATATTCCAGCCGCAAGAAAAGATTGCGTGAGCTGAAACCATGACCGATGGAGGATGGTCAGTGATATTGATACCCTCTAGAACCCAGTTACTTTTCTAGGACAGGTTGAACCAAATTAACTTCAATAAGGTATTACCTTTGACCTCATGCAAGCCTTAAACCTAAGGGCTTTGTGTGATTTGACTGTGTTTGCAATACTTGTGTTTACTATACCTGTGGTTTATCATGACATCATGCATCATAACATGGCATCCATGCTTCATTACACTAACCATTTCAAAGACCAAGGGAATTTATCTTTGTTCTGTTTTGCAGATCATGGCTTTTGTGCGTAGAAATACCATCTGAATCAACTTTGTGCAGATACCTGCCCAACTTAAAGAGCTAGCATCAACAGTTTCTGAAAATTCTATGTTCATTAAGAGACACGGTCAACTTCTCAGCCTAGTTACGTAAAATCTGGATGAACAGATGATGAGCATACTTTTTCAGTTCTTTGATCCCGAGCATCACTACTTCACCTTTCCAGATTATCAGTTGGTACCCACCTTGGAATAATTCTCTCATCTATTGGGCATATCCATTCTTGAACAGGTACCCTTCACAGGTATGGAAGAAGTTCCTAAGCCAGAAGTCATTTCCTCAACTTTGCATTTGAAATGGGCCGACGTGGTATCCAATTGGGAAACTCGAAGCGGAGTCGGGGGTTTTCTAGCCAAATTTCTGATAGACAAGGCTCAGCTATTTTAGGATGACATGGATTTTCAAGCTTTTGAGGATGTCTTGGCTCTTCTTATCTATGGTTTAGTTCTCTTCCCTAATCCGGACTCTTTCGTAGATGTGAATGCTATCAAGATTTTCCTTTCTCGCAACCCTGTGCCTACCTTGCTTGGAGATATTTTGCATGCTCTCCATACTCGTACCATGAGGAGAAGAGGGACTCTTATGTGCTGCATTTCGTTGTTGTCAAGGTGGTTTATTTCTCACCTCCCTAGGTCTGTACTGAAGAACAAAGAAGATTTGGGTTGGTTGCACAGAATAATGTCACTCGCTCATACGAATATTCTTTAGTGTTCCCGAGCTATGGAAGACGTTGCTGTTATTGACTGCTGTGGGGGGTATCCTAATGTCCCATTACTTAGTATCAGAGGGGGTATAACTTACAATCCTTGTTTATCCTTGCGAAAATTTGGTCGTGCTCGAAGGGATGGTCCCCATGAACTACTTCTCGAGGATATTGTATTCGACTATGAGGATGATGTTAAGGAGCATCGCAGGAGGTTCATACGAGCTTGGGACATGGTAAACATATCTGACCCCAAAGAGTTGGGACCGAAGACTTCCCTTCCTATGCAGCCTTACCTCCAATGGGTCCAATCTCGTGCCCAGAAGCTTATGATGCCTTATGCGGCCGTATTACCAGTGATTGTGGAGCCCACTACTAAAGAAGGAATTCCTTACATGGTTCTCTATCCTTATATGCCCACTGATCTTTGGGAGTTACAGAGGTCTTGGATTCAGCTGAAGAATGAGCGGGATACTTACAGGGAGAAGTTCCATGAGCAAGAGAGTAAGGTTTTGAAACTCACCAGGCAGCTCGAGGAAGAAAGATTGCTCAATGATTATATCAGCACAAAGAGAAAGCGTCCATGGGATTTTTAATTTTTCTTTTCTAGTTTTAGATTTGTTTTATTTACTTCTTTGTAATGCCTTAAAGGCATGTTGAACCTTTCAAATTTAAGCTAATAAAGTTTTGTTTATTTTGGTTTGCAAATTTAAATCTCCCAAAGTCTTTGAAATCATTACATGTCCATCCCATTATCATACACATTAATACATGTACCACTACAGGTTTCCCATCTTCTTCGATGTTTATTTCAGCAGAAATGTATTCCGATCAAGTCATCAAAGATCTTTAGGAACATAACACCCAGTTCCAACAGATGTTCATCAGTCTGGCTAAGGGGCAAGAGGATCTGAAAGCCCTCATTCTGAAAGAGAAGAAGAAGAAGAAGAAGAAGACTGGTATTCTGAATATGGGTAGAATATTTGGAGAAAGGTTGAAGCATCAAACTGATCTAACCTCTTCATCCAAGGAAGGGGATAACCAAGAAGGGGAAAAGGACCCTAGTCCTGCAGTTTCTGACGACGATACTGATTACAATGATGAGCAATATCCTCCAGCTGAGGATAGATACAAGCAGTTAGAAGACCGTCTGAGTGCTATGGAAGTTTAGAAGATACCTGGTTTGGATTTCGGAGAATTAGGATTGGTATCGGGAGTAGTCATCCCTCATAAGTTCAAAGCTCTAGTTTTCGCCAAGTACGATGGAGTGTCCTGCCCGAAACTCCATCTCCGCTCATATGTCAGGAAGATTCAACCCCACACAACTGATAGAAATTTATGGATCCACTTCTTTCAAGATAGTCTGTCAGGATTTCAGCTTGAATGGTTCTACTAGTTGGAGGGAGCCAGTGTCCGAAATTGGGAAGAACTTGCTGCTGCTTTCTACAAGCAGTATCAGTACAATGTCAACCTTGCTCCCATTCGTACTCAACTCTAGAGTATGTCCATGGGTGCAGGTGAAGGTTTTAAGGATTATGCTTAAAAATGGAGAGACTTGGCTAGAAGAGTCCAACCCTCATTGTCTGATAGAGAATTGGTTGACGTGTTTCTCGGGACGCTATCTGGTCCATTTTCAACCACTTAATCGGCAGCTCGTCATCTGGTTTCACCGAGCTGATTTTAACTAGAGAAAGAGTAGAAGCTGGAATTCGAAGTGGTAAAACACAGAAGGATGCCTCTTCGAGTTCGGTAAAGAAACCTTTTGCTGGTAAGAAGGAAGCCAGTGCAGTCTACAGCCCGAGGGGCCAAAGTAGATCTGAACACCGTCAAATGGTAAATGCTGTAGTGATACCAAGACCCGCAGTTTCTCCATAATGCAACAATAAACAAAGGGTGGAAAGACCACATCAGCAGTTTACCCGCATTGGCATGACATTGGCTGAAGTGCTACCTCACCTGTTGAGATCCAACTTGGCGACCTTGAGAGAGGCTCCCAAGAATCCAAACACTACTTCTCCCAAATACAATCCCAACGCGCGGTGCGCCTACCATTCTGAGAGTCCTGGCCACGATACAAATGATTGTTGGGCTCTGAGAAACAAAGTACAAGACTTTTTTGAAGCCAAGGAGAAAGAGTT
This sequence comes from Vicia faba, assembly GCA_948472305.1. NCBI lineage: Eukaryota > Viridiplantae > Streptophyta > Magnoliopsida > Fabales > Fabaceae > Vicia > Vicia faba. The sequence goes on from OX451736.1 coordinate 1,233,771,904, forward strand.
CGATGCTCCAGAAAAGCCGAATGTTATAACTTCTCCCATGCCCAAACATGGTCGTGGAGTTAATGTTGTTGACACTGATTTGTTTGTGACCTCTGTTGAAGAAATTTCTACTCCCCTTATGACTGTTAAAAAGAATTTGTTGTTGGCCGGTTTATTTCCGGGTTGTGGTGAAGGTTTCCACATGTGTTCGATTCTACCTTCTGGTTGTCGTTTGTTGAAGTCAGGTGTTCAGCGCCTGATGGATAATAAAGAGATTTTGTTTGAGAAGACTATGATTCCTGTTGTTCCAAATGAAGACGTTGCCATTATAACCAATTCCGCCAATCCTTCTAAGGTTTCCTCGAGAAGACCTGTTAGGATTACACCTGTTCAAAGAATTGCTCCGCTGATAATCACTGTTCCTGGTCCCATCCCGTACACCTCAGACAAGGATGTCCCATGGCATTATGGTGCTGATGTGTACTATCATGGCATTAAGCAAGATCTGAAGAATGAAGAGGTTGATACTGATGTCAGTAATATTGTCGGGGCTAGTAAGGTTACCTGAAGCGGAAGGATTTTCTCTCCCGAGATTTCCCCGAAGTTTGTCAACAAACCTATTGTCATACCATTTGTTGTTCTCGCTAGCACATCAACTGTTGTTCATATACTTACTCCAATTATTACCCTTGCTGTTGAGCCATCTGGGACTCGGGGCAAATAAATTATAGGTGAGCCTGCCCGGACAGAGGCGCCTAGAAAAATCATTGTGGAAGCCTCTAAACAAGAAATAGAGGAAATACTGAAAATCATTAAGAAGAGCGACTACATTGTGGTCGAGCAGCTGGGGCAGACCCCATCAAAGATATCCATGTTGTCTCTGCTGTTATATTCTGAAGCCCATGCGAAGGCTTTGATTGCATTTCTCAAGACTGCGCATGTGCCGCAGGAAACTTCAGCAGATCAGTTCAAAGATTATGTGGCCAGCCTGACTGCTGACAACGGGATGGGTTTCTCAGATGTAGATCTAACGCCGAAAGGAAGAAAGCATAATGATGCTCTGCATGTATTGATTGAGTGCGGGGGCACCACTATGGCTCATGTGCTGGTAGATATCGGGTCTTCACTGAATGTTCTACCAAAGAAAGCATTGGACTGTTTGGATTGTGAGGGTTTGACTCTAAATCCTAGTAACATTGTGGTAAGGGCTTTTGACGGATCGAAGAGAATGGTGCACGGGGAGGTGGACATCCCTGTCAAAGTGGGTTCTCAAACTTTTGGGTCTACCTTCTACATAATGGATATCAGGCCTTCATATTCTTGCTTGCTGGGTCATCCTTGGATCCATGAGGATGGGGCAGTTACTTCCACACTCCATCAAATGCTGAAGTATCCGGTGAAAGGAAAGATTGTCACAGTACGAGGTGAAGAAGAATATATGGTGAGTCACCTCAATTCCTTCCGCTACATAGAGATGGACGGGGAATTCATAGAAACTTCTTGTCAGAATTTCGAAGAGGTCCCCCAGGTCTTGGCATCAACTAAAATTACTACAGGAAAACCTCCATTGAATATGGCTTCTCTCAAGGACGCTAAGGGTGTGGTTGAAGAAGATGGGTGTACCAATTGGGGTCAGCTCCCTGATTTCACTCACAAAACTGACAAATTTGGTTTGGATTTTACTACAGGGGCTCAAAGGGCTGTTAGGCATGCCCGGGATAGAAGACCTCCTCTACACATCAGCAATTGGGGAATTAATGCAATTGAAGACAGTGACGAGGATTCAGACATCGACAACTGGATCTACCCAACGACCAACGGTGGACCGAATAACTGGACGGCGAAAGACTTCATACCTGTTTCTTTTATGGCCCCGAGTTTTTGGCTATTTAATTAATCCCCCTCCCTGAAGCCTTGTAATAGCGTAGGTTTATTTTCTCGCATTTTTTATTCCTGCAAATATTTAACTGTTTAGATGTATGCTAATAGGGTTGTATGGCAAGAATGCATGACAAATTAAAACGGTTAGAAAACCCTAATGTGTAAAGATAAATAACTGAAACAAATCACTCGCACATATCACTCTTAGGGTATACTCTAACTTCGGTTGCCTTCGGTAAAAGATCACTAAGCATAGGTTATCTTAGTGGTTGCCCTCATGTCTAAAAAAAGATCAAATGTCCCATTCGAATGTTGCCTTAGAAATGTTGCCTCGGAAATGTTGCCTCGAATAAGATCTTAAGACTCTAGGTTTATTACTAAGGTATCCTAATATTGCTTTAGTGACCGTACATCCCTTTCGAATTGACCCTTAAAAATTCCAACGACGGTGCTACCTATTTCTCAATAGTAGGATAGTGCTGTCTAAAGGAAACAAGAATAGAAACAATCTTTTTTAGAGTAGGTAGATGCTAGTAGGTACTTGCTCAAATCAAAACTTTTCACACTTACACATTTTCAAACAATTTTTCAAAACAACTTCGACACACCTTTGAGGACTGATACAAGGGTTATCATGAAGTAAAACATTTTCAAAATAAAGCACACACAAGCAATTTAAAAATGAGCAAGTACCTAAGAGCCCATGGAAAACCATAGATAGAAAGGGTGCTAACACATTCCCTTTCTATAATCTACCCCCCGTACTCAGAATATCTCGAAAAAGGATTTTTTTTCTGTACTTTTTTCCTTTCCGGTTGGATTAAATAAAAGTCGGTGGAGACTCTTGCTTACCGTGACATTTTGCAAACATAAAACGCAAAATGCAAACCAGTATTAAACACTCGGTTCTGCCACCGTATCACAGACATACTGTGGAGTTGAGTACGAGTAGGGGCCAGGTCGACATTGTATTAATACTGCTTGTAAAAGAGGCATCCAAATTCTCCCAGTTTCAGACATTGATTCCCTCCAATTGGTAGAACCATTCAAGCTGAGTCCCTGACAGACTGTCTTGAAAGAAGTGAACCCCAGAAGTTTCTATCAGCGGTGTGGGGCTGGATCTTCCTTACGTAGGAACAGAGATGAAGCTTCGGGCAAGACACCCCATCATACTTTGCAAAAACCGGAGGGCCTTCAGATACTCCTGCCCTTTTTCCAGAGTTACGGACATCTGTTGAAATTGGGCATTTTGTGCTTGAAGATCTTTGATTCTTCAGAAGACATATCTGCTTGAAATAAACAGCGGAGGAGATGAGAAACTTGCAATAGAACCTGCTTATGCAATGTCATGAATGGTATGTGTATGCGATGTTTTCAAGGAATTTAGAGATTTAAATTTGTTCAGACCAAAAGAGGAACACACATCATATTAATAAATCCAAGTTTAAGTACATTATGCCTCTTTGGGCTTACAATGAAAGAAACAAACATACAACAAAACTCCTAAGACAAAAAGGTTTAACGCATCCTCTTTGGCGTAATATAGGCGTTCAGATTCCGCTCTTCATGAAGCTGCTTGGTGAGTTCCAGAACCTTCTTCTCACTGGCGTAAAATTGGGCTTCAAAGGTGTCCCGCTTTTCCTTCAACTGAACCCAAGATTTTTGCAGGTCTTCGAGGGAGGTAGGCATGTCAGCATGAAGGACAATGTATGGGACGTCTCCTTCAACAACAAGCTCTATCATAAAAGGGAGGATAGAAGGGTAACGCATTAAGTGACTTTGAGCACGAGCTCGTACCCACCTAAGGTAAGGCTCGAGTGGGATAGAGTTTTTGTGTCCCAAAGTCCTACTGTCCACCCTGTTCACCTTTCTCCAAGCTCGTGTAAACCTCTGGCGATAACCTTGTCCTTCCTTGTCGTAGTCGAACACCAGACCTTGAATGAGCATCTTATGAGGGTCGTCTCTTCGGGCATACCCAAACTATCTAAGAGCTATACAAGGATTGTAGGTGATCCCTCCCCTAATACCAAGCAGAGGGACGTTAGGGAATTCCCCATAGAGATCAATGATAGAGACATCTTCCAAGGATCTCGAACACCAATGGATGTCATAATGGGTGAGGGACATTATCCTTTGAGACCATGTTAGTCTTTTCTTGTTCTTCAATACTGATTGAGGTAGGTGTGAAGTGAACCACTTAGAGAGTAGGGGAATACAACATAAAAGAGTACCTCTTTTCTTCATGGTGGGGTATGAAGGCAATGCAAGATGTCTCCCAGTAAGGCAGGTACAGGATTGCGAGAGAGAAAGACTTTGATGGCGTTAATATCTATGAATTGGTCCGAGTTAGGGAACAAAATCAAGCCATAAATGAGAAGATCCAGGATGTCTTCAAAAGCTTGGAAATCCATGTCGTCCCAGAATGAACGAGCTATTTCCAATAGAAACTTGGCTAGGAAACCTTTAACCCCGCTTCTTGTCTCCCAATTGGCTATGATGTCGGCTCTTTTCATATGCAAAGCCTCGACGATGACTTCAGGTTTTGGAATCCCTTCCAGACCAGTGAACGGTATCTGATCAAGCACGGGCACCCCTAAGAGTAGAGAGAACTCTTCCAGTGTAGGTACCAACTGATAGTCCGGGAAAGTGAAATAATGATGTACGTGATCAAAGAATTGGAACAACACACACATTATCTCTTCTTGGAAACTGGATGTAGCCAAACTTAGGAGTCGACCATATTTCTTGGTAAAAGGAGAATCCCCGGGCACTCTTGAGGTTAACTCTTGAAGTTGAGGGTGTGCTTTTACAAAGCTGATTCGGATGGTGTTCCTTCGGACGGAATTCATGACCTACAAAACAAAAAACAAAGATAAATTTCTAAATCCTTGAAAGGGTTAGTGAGCATGCGTATGATGCTTATGATGTTTATGATGTTATGTACAAGTAAATATATGTACACACAAAGCAGACAAGTCCATATGTTTTAGGCTTACATGGGGTTTTATAGGTAAGTACCCTCTTGAAGTTTAGTTGGATCAACCTATCCTAGTAATAGTGATCAGGTTCTAAAGGATCTCAATATCACTGACCTTTCTCTTAGGCATTGTCTCAGCACAATGAATCTTTTCTTGCGGCCGAGATATCCCAAAAGTCCATCCTTAATTAGTGTAGTATCGAGTATCAACTAATTTTCAGCTCTACACCGAAACCGGTTATCTCACTACGTCCTAATGGCCAAGTTTGTTAAATAAGGGTTCTAAAGTCAATTAGTGCTTCACGACGCCACTCAGCGGTCTACGCCGTACAGTTTCCACAATCTATTGCTACTTACCTAAAAAGGTGTCCCGGATCCGAGTGGAGGATCAAAACAAAACCCAAACAATGACTAAAAATGTAAAGCAAGCAAGTGAGACAAAGAAAGCAAATAGATGTGATCTAACCCTAAGGTAACCCCACTTTTCAATAATCCCCAGCAGAGTCGCCAGTTCTGTGATACGGTGGGAGAACTGACTTTATGATTTTGCGTTTGTGTTTGCAAATGTTATGGTTTAGCAAGAGTCATCACCGACTTTTCTTTTATCTAAAAGGAAAGGTAAAAAAGCACAGGAAAGACCTTTAGAGATTGTTTTCTTGAGTTCGGGGGGTAGATTATGAAAAGGGAAGGTATTAGCACCCTTTTCATCTATGGTTTTCCATGGGCTCTTAGTTGCTTACTAGATCACTTGCTTTTTTTTAATGTTCTTTGTGATGTGGGTTTTGAAAGTATTTTGAAACTGTGACTTTATAATGATTCTCGTCTCTATAAGAATGCGTACAAAGTGTTGATTTGAAAATAGTTCAAAGAGGTGTTTGTGTTTTTGAAAGTGATTTTTGAAAAGGGTTTTCTTTGTAATGATTCTCGTCTCTATGAGAACACATACAAAGTGTTTTCTTTTGAAAATGTTTCAAAGTGAGAGTGTCGGTGTATATAATGTTTTATTGTGAGCAAGCGAGCAACTAGGAGCGAATCTACCTACTCGAAAGGTCTTAGTTGTTCTTTCCCTCCTCCTTTAGATGTTGCCATCTTACCATTATTTTGGTGAGAAGCCCCATCGTTAGATGTGAAGGGACGGACGTTGGGATGTTTGTATAGTCATAGAAGGCAACCTATGGGGCGTTTTAGCAATGTCGTTTTGGTACTAGATCGTTTACCGAATGCAACATTGAGGGTCATCGAGGAACTACGATCTTTTATCGAGGGTCTTTGCTAAAACGCCCATATTCGAGGGACATGACTATTTTTCCGATAGGAAACAAAGTGGATTACCCTAAGGGGGCATGTGTGAAAAGTGTATTTGATTGCATGCATTTTAGTCTTTGTTAAGGTTGTCTATTTGTTGTTTTCATGTCTTGCCATACACACTTTAATTACTAGCATTTATATTTGAAAGCGATAAATTACGGAAATGTAAAGTCCTACGCTATTACAATATTTTAGGGATGGGGGTACATATTTATGAATGGGGGTTGCAAATAAAATTAAATCCTAAGTTACTATTACAACCATATTGAAATGTACAGTATATAAGAAAGAAAAAAAGACTTATTTAGAAAATGGTTTTTTATCTTAATAAAAAAAGAAATAAATTAAAAGAAAAATATTTTTATGCCTTTTTATATTGATGAAAAGAGTTTTAATCTTGAAAGTGATAAAAATGAAAATAAATTATATACAACACCAGCGTGCTGCTACGAGCAAAATAAACGGAATCAGAAGTTCTGACGTCAAGAGCGTTGTGACTCAGCATGAGACGTCAGTGGGTATCAGAAGTTCTGCGTTGGTAAACTCTAGGGTCCTACAAGGAACATTAGATGGGAAACACAAAAGTTCTGGGTGGTATTCAGACAGTGGACCACAAGTCAAAGGTTCTATTTTACACTAAAACAATGAGTAAACCCCAGAAATTCAGAGTATTGTCAGCATGTAAAAATCATAAACTCTGAGTGTGTAAAAACAGCGAGTGGAAACATCAGAAGTTCAGTATGTTTGACATGTAGGAAGAACTCAGAAGTTATGTGTTGTGTCAAAACAGTGAGTGAATCATGGAAGTTATATGTGTTAGAATGGTGAGTGAAAAAACAGAAGTTATGTGTTAGAATGGTGAGTGAAAAAAAACATAAGTTATGTGTTACATTTCAATTCCTTCCTTATATCAATCAACACAACGATAACTTATTCAGTTTTCAGCAAACAGCAAGTCAGAAGGATAAAAGCACAACAATTTATGGAAGTTTTGATCCTGGTCCTGAGTCTAGCCTTAATCAGGAAGTTCTGATCCTCGGTTTTTCTACTTACGTAGTGATATGGACAACATCAATATTATGATATTTACATGTTTAATGATGTTCTGAATGAGAAGATGCAGAGTTAGGGAGACTTACCTTGAACCTGGAGCGTATGTTTGGGACTTGAGCTGCTGCCTTCAGATATTTTGGAGTCAGCAAGAGCAACGAAAGAGAAAATACCAAGTTCTTTTACTTCAAGGGAAGAACAAGGGTTTTGGTTTTCTGTTTGGGATTTCTGGATTTTTATAAAGGGGTTCCACAGTTTTCTTTTCTCTCTTTTTTGACGATTCTATCTCCAAAAGCCAGCCCCTTATAAGTGTGACAGAGCAACTTATTTATAGATGAATTTGTTGTGGTTTTTGGGGGAAAACATATGGGATTTAAACTTTTTGGCACACTGTTCCATTGCTTTTTGATCACAGCTTTTTATATTTGGTGCAAATACAAGATTTGAGAAAGTGCAGGTGCGGACTGGATTAACTGCTGGTTAGAGTACTGTACTGTAGCAGTGAAACAGGTTATTTAAACGAGGTCTTGGGATTTGGTGATGTTCAAATCGCAGAAGATCAGAAACGTAACCTCCAAATGCTGAAGGGGTATGTTCTGACCGGAGCGTTGAACATAGCCTTTATATTCTGAAGAATTATGTTCTGACTGAAGCATCATGTTCTTACCAAAGAGCATCGCTTCTACATGTTCTGATTGAAGCATCATGTTCTGAACCATGTTTGGAACTTCTGACTGCACTTGCGTAGAGGCTGGCTCAGAAGTTCTGAAGTACCACATTCTCTTGACACTTAGAAATTTTTTTAAACATTTAGAAAATTGATTTTTTTTCAAAGTAACTTCTAACTTCTGATTTGTAATGAACCAATTTCATGCCTTGATGAAATATGATTCTTGGAAATTGATTTTTTTTATCCAAAAGTCAAAGTTTGACTTTTTAGTGGGAAAATGACCATTTTTCCCTTGTGAATGACTTTCTTGGAAAATTTGTGACTCAAGGCTTGAAATTGGATGGAAGCAAACCTGAGGGTCCAGGTTGATCCTTTGAGAAATGAGAGGGCAGATTTTGGGGTACAACAGGCATTTTTGCAAACAAAATAGAAAAACCAAAAGTTTGAACTTTAAGATGTATTTGTATTGATAATTTTCCTATAATCAGGTGAGTTTGTACAAAGAGACGGAAATCCTTGTAAGAGGAAGTCGTCGTGAAATGAAAGAGTACAAAGTGAAAACAAAATATATAGCCATGTGAAAGTGATCTCATTGGGTTCCAAACTCTACTATTGCCCCTATATCTTCGAAAATCTCGTCCCTTGTCATCAGAATAAGTTGATTGAACCATTTGAACTTTCGACTTTAGCCATAAAGCTTGCATGTAAGTGATCCAACGGGACATAGTCATACGCTTTTAATCCTTAATATTTGCCTGGACCGCCCTTTCAAATTTTCAGTCCACCAGGATACCCTTTTTTTCCCAAGCCGCCTTTTCAGGTTTTTGACTTGTCGGGTGTACAATCTTTTGTATATATCCCTAATTTTTGCCCGAACTATTTTGGTTCGCTGGTGTAATACCCCAAATTTGTACTACCCCTTTTACTTTTATATGGCTTATGCATCTCGCATTTTTCTTACGTACATAACCTTCATTAGGTCATCTAACACATCACGCGTCATCAGTCAATAAGCTTGGTATGGGAACGAGGATCTTGAAGTTAGGGGTTTGGATTCTTTATCATTGGGAACTTCTTTCTCTCATTAAGCTACAAAGTTGTCATCTTCATCAAGGGAAGGATCATTAAGGTTTCACTAAAGGTTTAAGTAAAGACTATGTGAGATAGGGTTTAAGGTCAAAGTCATCTTGAATATTTTATTCAAGGATCCAAGACATTATTATTGCTGATACAATCGAGACATGGTACAAGGTGTGAATTATAATCCAAGCATCATTCTTTCAATTTGTTTGTTTCTTGTCATGCAAGTTAATATTAGATTAAGGTTGAAGTGGATTTAAATGATTCCATGGATTCAAACTTGGTTCAATTCATCAAAAATGTTGGAAGCATACATGGGATTTTGTGGAATTATTAAGGCATTAAAGAAGGAAAGTTGAATTTACCTCAATACCATTACATTGGGAAAATTACATAAAAAATCTATTGTTGACATGGAACTAATTTTGATATAATACCTAAAAAAAACTCATCCTTCAACACCCCTCCAAGTCTTCATTGATTTAACTCCATTTGTCTCCATGTTCCTACAATTCTTCCAAACTCTTCTTCACTTACAAGCAACCTTGCAGACAAATTCCTTCAGTAACCTCATCACCTGAACTGCATCACAGACAACAACAAAAAAATTGTTCATACACATGCAACCCTACAATCTACAGTTGAAGATGCAACATGCTAGTTCAATACCAAAACCTGTTTCAAAGATAAAATCATAACAAATACAAATTATCCTAACAAAATAACATAATCTTAACAAACTTCCTGTAACTTAAAACACTAACTGACTTTACAAATAGAAGACTGAAAACCACATAACAGTAACCAACTTTCCAATTGAATACACTTCCTCCAAAAAAAACTGACATGTAACAAATTTCCAGCAAAACCAATTCCATAACTGTTTATAACATAACTTCTTCTAACCTCCCCTTAACTGCCAACTCCAACTAACCTATTTGTAACCAAACTTCTAATAACTAAACAATATCCTAACTACTCTGCATCCCTAACTAACCTCTAACCTCACCAATGAATAACCCTGCAAACAGAAATTAGCAGAATTGCCAATCGCTCCAAAAACAATTTCCTAACCAAAAGTTCCAGCATAAAAGAATTCTGAAATTAACTCTCGCTCTCTCAATTGTAAAAAACCAAATTCCCTCTAACATCTCTTAACAGTTTCTAAATAACCATCCTAACAACCTCTAACCAACTTTCTAACAATTCTAACCAACTATAGAATAGAATCTCTAACCTGATTCAGAGGATTCTTCGATCTCTGGGAAGAATCAGAGAAAACCTCTGAAAACTCTTTCTATTTAATTCACCATCTTCAATCAATTCTCAGCACAAAAACTTTCATCATACTCTTCACGTTATATGATCATGATATCTCTGTATCATCGTCTTCAAATCCGGACCTGCAACTTCAATCATCACCGTAATGCATCGCATCCTTTTTACACAGCAACAACAACTCCAACTATCATCATCTTCATCTCTTCTTTGCAAAAGAATTACAACATATCATAAAATCTTCGTGCTTTGCCTTTCTGAATCTTGATACACGACAATGATTCATCCTCGTTCATCATCACCATCAATAAGAATCGAGAAGAAGAATCAAAGAGAAGCAGAATTCACTGAGATGATTCTTACCTAATTTTTGTTCGCAGAGATTCCATTGGATTTCTCGACATCAGCATCATGTTGAAGATGTACTAGACGATTCATCAGTAGGTAATTACTCTTCATTCTTTTCATATGTGTTTTTGTTCTCAAAAATGAAATTGTGGCGAAGTTGAGCGGAGAGGTGAGCGAACTTGAAGCGTGACGAAGCTGAGCGAATCAAAGATGAATCCGCGAGCGGTGATGATTTGAAATTAGAGATGTTGAGACGGTGATTAGGAACACAGATTAAAACTGAGTGAGACAAACGTGATGAAATTGTGATTCGAAAGCGAACGAAGAAGGCTGAGGCACAGACTGAAGCTTCGAAGGTTGAAATTGTTAAGAAATTAATCGGAGACAGATATTAATGGAGGAGACGAGGCCATGGATTATTGGTGGAGGAGATCGTTGGAGCTGAAGAAGAAAGCATCTCCGTGTTCGAGAGAGGAGGAATTGGGACCGTCACCCAAAGACAAAACCTAATTCTTTTTTTCCCTTTCTTTTTTTATTTTACTTAATTCATACTAAATTTGTTATTTGTGATAATCAGCACAATAATGCATAAAAAAAAAAGATTTGAAAAGATAATTGGACTAAGCTATGATTTCGTTAGGGCTTATCTCGAATCCCAGCCCGTATGCGTTTTTGTAAACCTGTATCAGTGAACAAAAATCAAAATTGGACCACCCCTTCCTTGGGCCCAAGCCTTGTTTTGACAATATGAAGTAATAACAATTTGAGTGGACCTGCTGGTGGGCTGGGTCAGAAAGCATTCCCTTAGACATGTTTCAATCTGTTTGAAATAAGATTAATGATTAAACAAAAAAACACAAAAACAACTTTATGGACTTCATTCTGATAGGCCTAGCGCCCTGCTCCTGCATCACCTCCTGACTTCAATTCTCACCCCCTGAGTTCCTCTATGATTTTTCTTTTAATTTTACTAATTGTTTCTATTTGTCGATTTTTCTCCACACCGTAAAAAATAATATAAAACATTAATAATATCAATGAAAATAATAGATTTTAATAGAAGGTTTTTAGGAATTAATTCTTTAATTTTTATAGAATTTTCCTTACATAAAAAAAACTAATAATAAAAATACTTTTTTCTTTCTTGTTTTCATCTGTATTTTCATGCCGCTATGCCATGCTATTCTTGACGCGTTTGTTCATTGTGCAATGTACATTTTGGTGTTTTCGATCATGTAAGATAACAAGTAGTTATGTGATCGAAGCACACGGCTTATGCTCGTTTCTGATGTGACACACTTTATTTCTCATCATCCTGAAAAGTCCATATCATATTATATGTTGTCCTGATACATGCGATACTTTATGATGTCTTGTGCAGGAACTTTTGATTACGCGTTGCATTCGCAACACACGTTTTCTTTTATCTTAGTTAGATATCATTTATGACTTTGTTTGTTTCTTGGTGAAGCTTTCTTGACGCGTACTCCTTGCTTCTCCATTGCTTTCGTCCGCTCTTGACGATTTGCTCGCTCTGGTAGTCGCCGCTACTACCTTTGTACTTCTTCACACTTTATTGCATTTCTTTATTACTTTTCTAGATATCATGAGAAGTACGATTTTAATTCTTTCTGATGCCATGAGAAGTAGGAATAGAGATGTACGATGGGGGTCTCCGTTGCTGATCATGTCAGGAACCCCCTCTGGTTTTTTTAAAGACCCGTTTAGGGAAATTCCGCATTGTGTGCATTATGTTTGCTACTTGTGTGTGGTTTGTTTAAAACCCTACCTTTGTGTGGGTATTCTGCAGGTGTGTTTATATTTGTGCCCGCATTATTCCCCATCCCTTATTGAAGTCCTAAAAGGGAGGCGAGCGGGGAGGGTTAGTAATCAACCCCCGCGATTTCGTCTGTGTCATCCTTAGCTCGTGACGCACCATGAAGCTTCAGAGTTGTGCATGCTCTTGTTATCGAGTCGTCAAGTGGGGAAAGGTTCTGCAATCGAACCCTCACGCTTTATCAGCAGTTCGCATTGGCTGATGCTGATACTCCATGCTCATTCATATCGCCTTCTATCACCTACCTCAATCTCCTATATCTTGGTTATGTGTTCAGTCGCTTTAGACATCACATTTTTATTTTTCATACCACTCCCGCTTATTTGTCTCTGGTGATACACTCCCCTTGGCTAAAGCATTTCTCTTCTTCTACTTACTCTCTTATATGTATGCTTCCGACCTTGTTTGCTTTATTCTTGTACATACCATGTTCCCTTAGGACACGCTTGTTCCTTTCGGACGCAAGTTAGACCTTAGACTGCAAACCATGCATGCTAACATTAGGTAGACGTTTCCCTTTCATCCTTTACATAGGGCTACATTGTATATAACATTAGGTTAGAAATAGGCTAGTCTCCCTTAGACTCTTTTCTTCCCCTTTTGCATATGCATCCAAAACTAAAACCTTTTTGTAGAAAATCATAAAACATGCTAATCACACTTAAACCCTTTTTCAAGGAAACAAAAAAAAATCAACTCAAACCTTTTTGTGCACCCAAGCACCTTTTCTATAAAAACCCTTTCAGGTAAGAACATGATTAATTTACTTTTGTGCCAACGCATAAGTCTCCAAAGGTCGAGCTGCGACAGAAGGTGGAATTAACATCGTCCATAAAAAAAGCCAAACAAACAAAAACATATGAGCCGAACTATGGTAGCTCTGATTCCTCAAAAAGGATACGTAGGCATCGGGGTAGGGCCCAAGCGAGTACAAATTTATTTTCCCTACATTATTTTCTCCTTTCTTTTGCATGCATTCCTTCAGTAGTAAACAGTAAGCATAGTTTAGACACACCCATAAGATAGATAACAAGAGTGGATACCATGGAATACTACGGGCGTGTGGGGTTCTAATACCTTCCCCTCTCGTAACAGACTCCCTTACCCGATCTCTCGATTACAAGATCGTGACTTCTCTCTTTTCAGGTTTTCTCGATGTTTACCTTTCCCTTCATATGGGATAAAATATGTTCGACGGTGACTTCATTGTTTTATGATTTTCGGCCAGTTATTTAGCTGGCGACTTCACTGAGGACAGGTCGACCAAATGTTGGTCCATCCCGGAGTCCCTCCTAGCTTTTGTTTCCTTTATTTGGGTGTTTATTTCTATGATTTCATTTTATTCATTCATTTTGTATATACCCGAGAATATGTATGCATTGCATTTTACTGCTTTCCATATACTACTGTTGTACTGGATCTTTTTCTTTTTGGGTGGGTGTTACAAGAGGTAAAAGGCCCAATACCCAGGCCAAGTGACAACCACATGAACACTAGGAATAGAGTGGAACACGGCGGATAGGGGATGTAGATTACCCTAGACGGATGTGTCGTCCATGCTTAGATGAGGTTTTAATGAAGTGCTATCATTATCACATAGGTGTACGATGATAGTGCTCTCAAGCGGACCCGTGATTTTGAGTTACCATTCCCTTACCTTGACCTAGTCTTCACCTGTGAGTGGGGATGGAATTATTATCACAGGTACAGATGGTGACTATATTCAGATAGTGACTATGTTCAGATGGTTACTCATGTTCAGATGGTAATTATTTGTTCTAATGGTTATGTTCTGTATTTCTACCAGTGACTATGAGGTCCTCATATTTATTTTCTGAGTTTCGAATCCGATGTTCATGAGGTTCTTCCGGTTATGTTCCAGATCTGTGACCCTGGAACTTACAGACTATGCAGAGAAATTACAACAAAAGTCAGTATCATGGAAGTAGTAACCCCATGATCACTTGCACTTATGTCATAGCATGTTTATTTTTCAAAAAAAGAAATGTCATAAAAATGAAACTATACACTAACCTTGCATATGCATGTCCAATCTGGGGTATCTCACGAAGTTATAGTTTCTGGCAGTAACGTCTAGCAGCAGTGATGTTCTCAAGAGGACCAGAAAAGACGATTGTACTCCTTAGTTCCACTCAAGTTCTTGGCCTTCTTTGAGGAGTTTGAAAGACCATTTAGTTTGTCCTAATGCAGGGGCTTTTTAGTGAATGTAATGGTGTTGCTTTGACTCTATTGTAGTTTTACGACTATGAGTTATGTTGTTTTACCCTCCAGGACCATTAGATCACTCCAACTTTGAAAGAGTACTCTCATTTTCCCATGATTAACGAGCACATATTTGTTGTTGTTCTGAATGAATCCGACTTTGAAGCTATTGCTAAGGCACTTTATTTGGGCCTTAGTGATGTGAGATAGAGATGGATAAAGAAGGGTAGCCTACTTTCAGGATGATTATTATATTGTTATCTCGATTATTGCCAGGCTTGTTGGACGGAATCACTTATCTTGTACTCTCGCAACTTTCTTGTATTGAACCCCGCGGGAATTTCTCCTATTTTTTGGATGTTTTCTTTATATGGTCGTTCTTACTATCATGTTACTCGATCACTACTAACATCAATTGAGCTGTGAAAAAACCAGAATGGGCAATCATTTCATTCACCATACATATCATGCATTTCTTTGCAGGTTTTCTGGCAGGAATTCTTATATGATGGTTTTGCCTCTTATTGTCAGAACCTACAAGATGACTTCCTTACATCCTTATCGCACTCGAGCCAACAAGTTGAGGATTATGGAGGATATTGAGTAGAACCAGGCCGCTCTCCGCAAAGACATGGACACCATGGGCAATCAGATGAATCAACTCATGGAAACTCTTCATGCCGTCATCCAAGGGAAAGAAGAACTTGGACTGAGTGTTATTAAGTTGGTTGATAGTGCCACTATGTATGAGAATGGTGGACCCAGAAATGACAATGGGGGAATTCCTAAAGAGAACCCATGGTTGATTGTAGATGACCACCATGATGTCATCGATCTCGATGGCCCTACAAAGGATTTTACAGCTGATTTGTCTAAAAATTCTAAGATGTACAAGGCTTTGGAAGAACGCCTGAAGGCTATGGAGACTTCCAAGAAGCCAGGATTCAGTGCTGCTGCTGTGTGTCTGGTTCTGGGGGTTGTGATTCCACCAAAGTTCAAGGTACCGGAATTCGACAAGTATAATGGGGTTACCTACCCGGAGACTCATCTCTAATCTTACTGCATAAAGATGGCCGCTTATGCTAGCAACGAGCCGTTGCTTATGTATTTCTTCCAGGGCAGTCTGGCTGAAGCTCCATTAGAATGGTACACGCAGTTGGAGAAAACTCATGTTAGTACTTGGGGTGATATTGTTGATGCTTTCCTGAAACATTATCATTACAATACCGCCATGGCGCCTAGCCGCGAACAGTTGCAGAGTATGTCTTAGAAGACTAGTGAGTCTTTCAAAGAGTATGCCCAGAGGTGGCGCAGTTTGGCCGTAATGGTTCAGCCTCCTCTCCTGGACCGGGAACTGGTCGATTTGTTAATGAGTACCCTCCGAGGTCCGTATTTGCAATATAATCTTGGCAGTAATTTTGATTCATTTTCGGATATGGTTATCATCGGGGAGCGGGTTTTAAATGTGTATCAAAGTGGAAACTATTACAGGTGCATCTGGTACGATTGGTAACAACAACTCACGTAGTGGAAAGAAATCGTATTCTAGCAGTTTTGTCAAGAAAAAGGAAGGTGAGGTGAGAAATGCCTCTGTTGATAAGGGGCAAGTTGTTGTATAGGTTCCATATTATCAAACTCCTACTACTGCTCGGCAACAACAGTACACATCACCGTGAAACTATCAACAGAATCAGAGGCCCCAAGGACAAAGGGGTCAACAAAAGCCGCAAAGGTATCCCGAGAGGAAATTGGATCCAGTCCTGATGTCATGTTCCCAATTGCTTCCATAATTTCTAGTTGGTCAGTTGGTACAGCTCTGAGTGTTAACTCCCTCACCGGAAGAACTTCCAATGGGTTATGACATTAATGCGCATTGTGAGTTTCATTCAGGTGACCTAGGCCATTCAATCGAAAACTGCAGAACTTTTAAGTGTAAGGTACAAGATCTTTTGGATGCCAATGAGTTAAGCTATGCTCCTATAGGCCCTAATGTTCAGAACAATCCTATGCCTCCCAACCATGAGGTTGCTTCCAATGCAATCGGGTTCGATGATGGTTATGACTTGGTAACTCAGGTTGATGAGGTTCAGATGTCCATGTAAGTTTTAAGAGAGCATCTTCTTCAGAAAAAAGTTATACAAGAGCTTCATGACTTTTGTTTGAAATGATCATCCAACTTGGACGAGTGTGATGATTTGAGAAATTCCATTCATAGATTGATGGACGAAGGGGTTGTTAGAGTTGAAAAAATCATCCCTGAAGGCGGTGTTGATATTCTAGAGATTCCGTATTATCCGGCCAATGTTCAGAGGAATACTTCAAGAGTTCCATTGGTTATACAAGTTCCAGCGCTCCCCATGCCAGATCAGAATCTGGTTTCTCCCCTGCCAATCCAAGCATCGAAAATTCCAAATCCAGTACCCGTTCCGATAACTGATAACAGGGAAGTGCCATGGGAATACAATGTTGTTTACATTCGTGGAAATAAAGTCATATGTCCGCCGATTGAAAATAAGGACATAACCAACATTGTTGTAACTAGCAGAATAACCCAAAGCGGGAGAGTCTTTGCTCATACTCCACCACCTCCTGAAGAAGTTATTGAAGAGATTCATGTGAAAGATAAGGGGAAGCAAGTAGTCAATGATTCTCCTGGGATGTCTTTTGAGCAACAAGTAGAGCAGTTAATACGGTTGATCAAGAAAAGAGATTTTAAGGTGGTTGACCAGCTGAATCAGACGCCTGCAAAGATATCAATCTTATCCCTCCTTTTGTACTCTAAAGCTCATAAAACCTCCTTGATGAGAATTCTGCATGGTTCTCATGTGAATCCTGAAATTTCCGTGGCCCAATTTGAAGGGGTTGTTACAAATATTTCTGCAGGTAACTTTCTAGGTTTCAGTGACGACGAGCTTCCTTCTGAGGGCCGAGCTCATAATAAAGCGTTGCATATTTCCATCAGATGTCATGTCCTGGTAGACACTGGGTCTTCTTTGAATGTGATGCCTAAACATACTTTGTTCAAGCTGAACATGGATGGGGTTATGATGAAACCTAGCACACTGACAATCAGAGCTTTTGATGGGTCAAAAAGATCTGTAGAAGGGGAAGTTGACCTACCCATCAAGATTGGCCCCACGTATTCTACCTGTCATTCTATGTCATGGATATTCATCCATCTTATACCTGCCTGCTGGGGCGTCCGTGGATGCATATGGCAGGAGCTGTAACCTCAACTCTGCACCAACATTTTAAATTCATCATCCAAGGCAAGTTCATCGTCGTTGGCGGAGAGGAAGATGTCGTGATCAATAATGTTACTTCCTATCGTTATGTTAAAGTGGACGGGGAGGTACATGAAACCCCTTTCCTGGCCTTGGAAATCATTTATGTTGACAGAGTCCCCACCATGCTGGAAACTACAAAGAAGTCTAGAGTTCCAATGGTTTCCTTGAGGGATGCCAAAGCCATTATGGAGTTTTGAATTCCCAATGAAGACTTGGGCAAAGTGGTCGAGGTGCGTGAAAAGCAGAACAAGTCGGGACTTGAGTTCGGGTTCTCTTTTTCAGATCGTGTTGGTACGGGTCTAACTGCGCTCAAAGGAAAATAGGTTCCCCCGCTTTCAAAAGTGTTTGTTAGTGCCGGTCCGAGTGTTCAAGGAAAAATACATGCAGTGAATGGTGATGACGAAGACAGTGCGGATATGGCTCAGTATATTTACCAGATTGCACCTGATTAAGAAATCGGCAATTGGACTGCTACTGTTATTCCGAAAGTGGTTTTCTTTGACATGTATTGTTCTTATTTTAAATAAGTCACATGTTTTTCCCGAAGCATGTTGGCAGCTTGTGATAAGGGCCCCCTCATGTTTCTATTTGTTTAAAATTGAATAAAATGGCATTTTTGCATACAATTTTTACTCTCTGTCTTTTCTTATTTTCGTAAAATAAAAAAAATGGCAATGCTTTTCCTTTTAACTCTTTAACCATTTTCCGATTCGCGTCCATATTCTAAAAGGAAGCATGATTCATCAATCATGCATGTCTTCCTTGAATTCCATTAAAAACAGTGATGTTACAGTTCCTTGCACCAATATCCTTGGAAATCCGAATGACCAAGCCGATGAAGATAATGGGGAAGATTGTGAAGTTCCATAGGAATTGGCAAGACTGTTGAGACAAGAAGAGAAAACGATTCTGCCTCATCAAGAAGCCATTGAGGTCATTAATTTTGGTATCTACACAGTGAAAAGAGAGGTCAAGATAGGGGCCGCTTTATGAGATAATGTAAAGAAGGGGTTGATTGAGCTTCTCAGAGAGTACGCTGACATCTTTGCCTAGTCGTATGAGATATGCTTGGTTTGGATACAGATATAGTCGTGCACCATTTTCCACTTAAGCCAGAATGTCCTCCGATGAAGCAAAAGCCATGGAGAACTCGTCCAGACGTGTCTCTTAAGATCAAAGAAGAGGTTGAAAAGCAGTTTAATGCAGGCTTCTTGTGTTAGAACATAGTTTGATTCTACAACCCTTAGTTAAAGTTTTGATGATAACAAATACAAAGAACTAATGACAAACACAAAGAACAAATATGCACCTTAAAAATCATGTTTCATGTGTGCAAAAGTTCTGACCAAAGCAGCATCAGAAGATAAGCCATAAGAGCTACACACTGAAGAAATCAGAACATGCGCTGAAGATTGATGACCAGAACCTGCGCTTAAGCAAAGTAAACTCTGATTCTGAACAAGAACATGTTAATCCAAGTCATCAATATTATGAAGCGTCACCCACAAGTAAATAGATAAGATTCAGAAGCGTTACTGATCATTCAAGACATTATCAATTCCAACGGCTTCTTTAAGACAGGATCTTCTCCAAATGGAAAGTGTGTTAAGGACATTAAACATGCTTGATGATCATCGTTATTCCACTGCCTATATAAACAAAGTCAACATTCAAAATCAATAACGATTTTTTCCATATTACCACTCACGCATATTCAAAGCGGCAAGAAATATCATTTACATTTCCAAGCTATAATCATGTGTAATTTATCCCAGTTATGATAAACAGTTTTTGTTAGAAAAACAACAACACATATCTTGTATAATTGTATTGAAACAGTGTTCCTTGAGATTAACTGGATTGTGGTTGTACTCAAGAAGACTTTAACAGTTTTTAAAGTAGCCTTTGTAATCTTATTGAGATTAGTGAATTAAGACCTCGTTGGAGAGAGGCGATATCACCTTGATGGGTGGACTAGAGTAGTTTGAGATCAAACGAACCAGGATAAAAATACTGTGTCTTTACGCTTTGATTTTAAGTTTGTCAATTCACCCCCCCCCCCCCCCCCCCTTCTTGTGTTTTTCACATCTTCAATTGGCATCAGAGCGCCTGGTTCTGAGCTTAAACACTTAAATGTGTCAGTACAATATCCAAGCTTCAGAAAAACACTATGGTGGGACCAAGCCAAAACATCAGCAACGACAACCATGAAGACAAGGACAGATTCAGTGGAAAACCTCCAATCTTTGATGGAGAAAACTTTGACTACTGGAAAGACAAAATTGAGAGTTTCTTTCTGGCTCATGATGCTGATCTGTGGGACATGGTGATTGATGGATACACGCACCCAGTGGATGGACGTGGTCAGAAGATAGACAAAAAAATGATGTCTGATCAGCAAAAGCGTGAATTCATAAACCATCACAAGCCCAGAACAATACTTCTCAGCGCCATCTCATACACAGAATATGAGAAAATATCAAACAAAGAGACTGCAAGAACATGTTTGACTCTCTGAGAATGACGCATGAAGGCAACATTAAAGTCAAAGAAACCAAGGCCCTTGCGCTCATTCAGAAGTATGAGACATTCAAGATGGAAGATAGTGAATCAATAGAAACTATGTTTTCAAGATTCCAAATCCTTGTTGTTGGACTGAAGGTTCTTGACAAAGGGTATTATACTTCTGATCACGTTAAGAAGATCATCAAAAGCTTGCCCAAGCAATGAAGGCCATTGGTCACAGCACTTAAGCTAGCCAAAGATCTCAATAAAATATCTCTAGAGGAACTTGTTAGCTCCCTCAGAAGTCACGAGATAAAGCTAGAAGAAGATGAGCCTCAAAAGTAAGGTAAGCCACTAGCTTTAAAATCTAACAGAAAATATGACTCTAAGGTTTTGCAGGCTATGGAAGAAACGTTTGATGGATCATCATCAGAAGAAGATGAATTGTCTCTCCTTTCCAGAAGGGTGAACCAACTGTAGAAGCAGAGACAAAGTAAGTTCAAAAATACCAGAAGATCAGAGAATCGGAATGAATCCTCCTCCAGATACAGAAAGTCTGAGTCTTCCTCTAGACACAGAAGATCTGAAGGTTCTTCAGGATACAGAAAGCCAAACAACAAGGACATCATCTTCTATGAATGTAACGAGCAAGGGCACTACAAAAGTGACTGCCCAAAGCTTCAGAAGGAAAAGCCCAAAAAGAAGTTCTTCAAGGAAAAGAAGAAAAGCCTCATGGCTACATGGGATGATTTTGACACATCTGAAGCTGACTCAGAATCAGATGATGAAAGAGAAAACAAAGCTCTCATGGAAAACGTATCAGAAGATAGTGAAGCTTATGGTTCAGACTTAGAATCAGACACTGAAGAGGTATTTCCTGATTTTACCATAAATTTACTAAGGCTGAACTTGCAGAAAGCCTAAATGAAATTCTGGAAAGGTATCAGCAAATCAGAGTCAAATTCAGGAACCTGAAAAGGAATCTTGCCTCTGACTCTGAAAAGACTGAGAGTATCAGATTAGAGAATTTTGAGTAAAAAGAAAAAATTTCAAAATTAGAAAATGATTTGCAAAACTCTCAGAAGGAAACAATCTCTGAAACTCCCAGTAATGCTGATGAGATCATCAAAGAGTATGATCACATCTTTCAGAAGTTTTTAGCTAAAAACATAGACAGAAGCGAGATGGCTTCAATGATCTATGGAGTTAGCAGAAATGGAAGAAATAGGATAGGATATCAAGGTAAGGTATCTACACCAAAAAATGCCATGGACTTAGTTATAAAACGCACACCACTCAATTAACATTTTATATATGGGCACACATATGACATGAAATACACAAGTAGTGATTATTCTGTCAAACCAAAATTCAATCAGAATTTTGGTAAAACTAACAAATCAGGACCCAAGAAAATGTGGGTACCTAAGGATAAAATTATACATGTAGCAGATATCTTTAGCAGCAAGGCTAAGACACCAATCATGGTACCTAGACTCTGGTTGCTCGCGACACATGACGGGAAGAAGTAATATGTTCCAAAGCCTGGAACTTAAGCCCGGAGGCTACGTGGGCTTTAGAGGTAATCAGAGAGGAAAGATCATTGGCTCTGGAACAATAGGTAATGGAAATATTTCCTCTATAAATAATGTATTATTAGTTGATGGATTAATGCATAACCTGTTATCCATAAGTCAATTAAGTGATAATGGTTATGATATAATCTTCAATCAAAATTCATGCAAAGCTGTTAGTCAGAAAGATGGGACTATCCTATTTAATGGAAAGAGGAAAAACAACATTTATAAAATAAAACTTTCTGAACTAAAGAGTCAGAATGTAAAATGCCTACTTTCTGTTAACAACGGGAAATGGGTCTGGCACAGAAGATTGGGGCATGTTAGTATGAGAAGAATATCTCATATTAACAAACTCAATTTGGTCAGAGGACTTCCAAAATTGAAGTTCAGCTCAGATGCTCTGTGTGAAGCATGTCAGAAAGGAAAATTTGCAAAACCTTCTTTCAAATCCAAAAATGTTGTTTCCACCTCTAAGCCATTAGAACTTCTGCACATTGACTTATTTGGACTAGTAAAAACTGCTTCAGTCAGTGGCAAGAAGTATGGGTTAGTAATCGTAGATGACTATAGCAGATGGACATGGGTAAAGTTCTTAGGACACAAGGACGAGTCATACTCTGTGTTTGTTACCTTCTACAATCAAGTTCAGAATGAAAAGGATCTTAGAATTGTCAAAGTCAGAAGTGATTATGGTGGAGAATTTGAAAATAAAAATTTTGAATTATTTTTTAATGAAAAAGGCATTTTGCATGACTTCTCTTGTCCTAGAACTCCCCAACAAAATGGAGTTGTAGAACGAAAGAACAGAACATTGCAAGAAATAGCCAGAACCATGATCAATGAGACTAACATTGCTAAGATCTTCTGGGCAGAGGCAATTAACACAGCATGTTACATTCAGAATAGAATCTCCATAAGACCTATTCTGGAAAAGACTCCATATGAATTGTGGAAGAATAGAAAGCCCAACATTTCTTATTTTTATCCATTTGGATGCACATGCTTTATTCCGAATACAAAAAATTATTTGAACAAGTTTGACTCTATATCACAAAAGTGTATTATGTTAGGATACTCTGAATGCTCAAGAGGGTACAAAGTATAAAATACAGAAACACAGATTTTTGAAGAGTCAATCAGTGTTAGGTTTGATGATAAGCTTGACTCTCAAAAGTCAAATAAGAATGAATTCCTTGCAGGTATGGAAGTTGAACTCATAGGTACTGAAGACAACTCATCGGAAGGTCTCAACAGAGACGCTCCCTTAACATCAGAAAGAGTTACTGCAAGTAATCCAGCTCATTATATTGATCAACTTCAGAAAAGGCTATCCAGAAGCAGCATTGATCACCCAGAAGATACAATACTGGGAAAGAAAGATGATCCAATCAGAACTAGATCAACATTCAGAAACTCTGAAGAATCCCTCATGGGACTGGACTCTCTGATTGAACCAACAACTATTGATGAAGCACTTCTGGACAATGACTGGGTTCTGGCAATGCAAGAAGAACTGAATCAATTCACCAGAAATGGCGTACGGGATCTGGTTCCCAAAACAAAAGGATTCAATGTCATTGGAACAAAGTGGGAATTCAGATAAACCAAACTCCACAAGGAACTTACATTCATCAGAGCAAATATGTCAGAGAACTTCTAAAGAAATTTGATCTCTCAGAATGTAAGCCCTCAAAGATTCCAATGCATCCCACGTGCATTCTGCAAAAGGAAGAGGTAAGTAAAAAGGAAGAACAAAAGGTCTACAAAGGTATGATTGGTTCTCTTTTCTATCTGAAGGCTTCAAGACCTGACATTTTATTTAGTGTTTGCTTATGTACTAGATTCCAATCAGATCCTAGAGAAACTCACTTAACATCAGTTAAGCGAATTTTCAAGTATCTGAAAGGTACTACTAATCTGGGTTTGTTTTATAGAAAATCAAATGATTACAACTTAGTAGGATATTGTGATGCTGACTTCACTGGAGACAGAGTAGAACATAAAAGAACTTCTGGAAGCTGCCAGTTTCTAGGAGAAAATTTGATCTCATGGACCAGCAAGAGATAGTCCACAATAGCACTATCAACAACAGAAGCTGAATACATAGCAGCTGCTAGATGTAGCACGCAAATGCTTTGGATGAAAAGTCAACTTGAAGACTTCAACATATTTGAGAGTAACATTCCTATCCTTTGACAATACTTCTGCTATTTGTCTCAGTAAAAATCCAATTTTGCATTCTAGAGCTAAGCATATAGAAATAAAACATCATTTTATTAGGGACTGTATTCAGAAAGGGATTCTTAGCTTAAAATTTATTGACACAGACCATCAATGGGATGATGTCTTTACAAAACCTCTTTCTGAAGATAGGTTTAACTTCATTCTGAAACATCTCAGCATGAAGCTATGCCCAGGATAAATTGTTTTATTTACATATCTTAACCATCAGAACTTTGTTATTTTCTGTGAACTACTGATCAACCTATCTTCAGAGTTTAGAAGTACAGATTGCATCAAAATCTATCCATGAAGATCTGAACGTTTCATTTCAAGGATAGAAGTGTGTTGTTCACATAATCAAATAGTTGTCATCCATTCATCAGCTACTTTATGAGGCTGAACATGTGTTTACTTTTCTGAAAGGTCAAAAGCGCTGATTGGGTGCATTGAGACACATTTCATGGGTAACCGTTCCAGTATCCTTCTGAATCCCCTAATTTCAGCTGTCATTAATGCTTATAATCATGACTAATTATTTCTCTCTCTTATTGTTTACGCTTTCAAGAAAAATTATTTAAACTCAAATTTCACTCTTTACATTCACTTCTTTTTACTCTCTAAATACTTTCTATCGTTTCAAGTTAGAATTTTAAAAAAACCATTTCATCTTCCTCAAATCTTGTGTGAACAATGGCTTCTTCAAGTGTCCAAAACATCAGTACTCAGGAAACTAGTTCAATGGAACAGTACGAAGAACCTTCAAATTATCAAGATACCTCTTATTTCATGGGGAAGAAAATTTTCATTACAGAAGACCTAATTTCAAAGCTTATTGGTTACCATGGTGCAGGTGTCAGATGCATTGACATGGATGAGATATGTTCTGACATAGGTTCTATTGCAAAGGAAATATTTACAAATAGACTTCCCTCCAGCAAAATCAAAGATCTTAAGGATCACCACAAAATTTGGGCAAGAATTATTCTGGGGTGTATCAACCACAGGAAGCCAACTAGCTCTCCTGATTATATCAACATTGATCAGCAGTTTCTGATCTATTTCATTGCTAAGAGGACTAAGGTAAACCTCCCACACTTGTTGTTTAATCATCTTAGAACTAGTGTGAAGGAAACAAGAGAAGATGAACGAACCAAGAGGGATTGGATACCCTTAGGAAGACTCATATCAAATATTCTGACAGAGAATAGGTTGATAGAACATTTGACTGAAGCCTAGGAAATCAGCACATTGGAAGCAACCGTTGGGAAGCCCCTGAATGCTAAAAATCTGAAGAAGATGAAAATCATTGAGAATATCAAGAAGGAACCTACTATTACTTCTCATGCAACCATCACTTCAAGAAGGATACCTCTGGATGATTTTCCTTTATTTTATGAGATTGACTCCAAGCCAGAAATAATAGTCAGATATCTAGACGCTTGCAAAGAAGATGGTACTGCACCGGAAATCAATATCCAGGACTTGCATCAGGCTGCTCTAGAAGTTTTTTTGAAGAAGACCAAGAAGAGGAAAGCTGCAGCAGAAGGACCATTCCAGAGGACTCCAAAAGCTTCCAAAAAGAAAGGTAATCCTTCCTCTGTTCCTGTTATAGAATCAATAAATGTATCAACATCTGAAGCCATGCCTACTCAACCAAAACATCCAACTCCACAAACATTTGAAGACTTTGACATACGGTTTGATCCATCAGAAACTCTAGGTCTGAATGAAACTCACTCCCTTTCTCATAATCCAAATCTTGAACAAACCCAACCAGAACTTGCCAAAGTTCTGTCTGATATTGATTAATTTGACCAAGACTTTTCAGCTCCCGTACCACAAAATCCAAATTCTCAACTCCTTGAAAATCCAAACTCTGATACCACACCAGAAATTCCACAACCTCACTCTCCACAACAAGAAATTTCTCAACCACAATCACCTCAACCTGAAATACAACAACCAGAAGCTCAACCTTCTGAGAATCAATCTTCTGATATCCATGAACCAGAACCTCACCATGTTTCATCAAACCAATATGAAGAACCTCATGCATATTCTGATACAATCCCAATACCTGGAATCACAGAACCACTTTCTATTCTCATGCCTCTCACCATCCACGATATTCTAGAAATTCCTTCTTCTCTGGAATCCACACCACCAAACTCCCCTACCAGTCCAATCATCATACCTGACTCTCCCACTCCTTCACCCACTAACAGTCCAGCTGACAACGTAAGACTTGTCATTGATCCAATCATGCTGGAAAGACTAGCTTCTATCTCTCACAAAACTGCCATTCCAAAACCTAAACCAACTGAAACCACATCAGATGATGGTACAATTTTGTTGATTTTTGAAAAAGGAATACAAGAATGGATAAATTCCTTGAAGCATGCTAGTCAAGAGATGATTAATTCTGCTGCTTCTGATTATATGTGGACAAAATTCAGAAACTGGCTTAGTTCTGAAACACTGAAGTTGAAGGAACAGAGTTATGAACAGGTTACACAGAACTTTAGTGCTAAGCTGAAGGCTTTTCAAGACCAAGTTCTGAGCCAACTGCACAAGAAAGATATCCTTTCTCTAGATATTGCTCCCTGGACAGAGCATCATCCCTCAGATGAAGTTCAACAAGAATCAGAAATTCTCTCCTTGACTGCTGCTCCAGAAGACTTGATCATAGCAGAAGAAATGGTTCGCTCTGAACAAGCTGCAGAATGCTCTGAGAAACGTCCAACTCCTGAAGAAACTCCAACACCTTCCTCAGTCATGCAAACTCTAGAAGAGTTCAAGAAAGAAAATGCTCTAATCCATGCAAGGTTGAATAAGCAGGAGGACACAAACAAAGAGATTAAAAGAATTTTGGGCAAGCAAGAAGAATCTAATACTCAGATCAAGAGCTTGTTGGAAGCTTTGCTCACACGTCTTCCTCCTCCTTCTTAGTTTTTTGTTTTAAATCTGTTTATTTGTAACGCTTAATTTTTTACCACTTATGTTCTGGAACTTATCATTGCATCATGTTTTTTAATATAATTCAACTTTTTTGGCTCTGATTATATTGCCTTTTTGATAACCGACAAAAAGGGGGAGAAAGTAAGATATTTTCAATAATGGTTTACTGAGACATAAGTCTCAAACATTCTGAATTACTTAATCTCTATCTTCTTAAAAGTTTGAACAGGTACAAATTTTGATGAAAGATGCAGCTAAACTCTGATGCTCAAGGAACTTAAGGGAAGTAATCAACTCAGGGGGAGTTTCTCTTAAACCTTTTGTTCTTTATTTTTAATTGAAAAATATAGTTTTTGTCATCATCAAAAAGGGGGATATTGTTAGAACATAGTTTGATTCTACAACCCTTAGTTAATGATTTGATGATAAAAAATACAAAGAACTAATGAAAAACACAAAGAACAAATACGCACCTTAAAAATTATATTTAATGTGTGCAAAAGTTCTGACCAAAGCAGCATCAGAAGATAAGCCATAAGAGCTACACGCTGAAGCAATCAGAACATGCGCTGAAGATTGATGACCAGAACCTACGCTTAAGCAAAGTAATCTCTAATTCTGAACAAGAACATGTTAATCCAAGTCATCAATATTCTGAAGCGTCATCAGCAAGTAAAGAGATAAGATTCTGAAGCGTTACTGATAATTCAATATAGTATCAATTCCAACGGCTTCTTTCAGATAGGATCTTCTCCAAATGGAAAGTGTGTTAATGACATTAAACATGCTTGATGATCATCGTTATTCCACTACCTATATAAACAAAGTCAGCATTCAAAATCAATAACGATTTTTTCCATATTACCACTCACGCATATTCAAAGCTTCAAGCAATATCATTTACATTTCCAAGCTATAATCCTGTGTAATTTATCACAGTTGTGATAAACAGTTTTTGTTAGAAAAACAACAACACATATCTTGTATAATTGTATTGAAACAGTGTTCCTTGAGATTAATCGGACTATGGTTGTACTCAAGAAGACTTTATCAGTTGTTAAAGTAGCCTTTGTAATCTTGTTGAGATTAGTAAATTAAGACCTCATTGGAGAGAGGCGAAATCACCTTGACGGATGGACTGGAGTAGTTTGAGATCAAACGAACCAGGATAAAAATACAGTGTCTTTACGCTTTGATTTCAAGTTTGTCAATTCAACCCCCCCCCCCCCCCCCTCCCCTTCTTGTGTTTTTCACATCTTCATCTTGTTGGTATATGAATACTCGAATTGGATTGCCAACATCGTACCTGTCTCTAAGAAAGATGGGAAGGTGCGCATGTGTGTGGACTATCGGGATTTGAATAAATCAAGCCCAAAGGATGACTTCTCGTTCCCTCACATTGATGTATTGGTTGATAATACGGCTCAGTCCTCAGTTTTCTCCTTCATGGATGGTTTTTCGGGATACAATCAGATAAAGATGGCCCTGGAAGACATGACAAAGATTACATTCACTACTCCATAGGGTACTTACTGTTATAAATTCATTCCTTTTGGTCTCAAAAATACTGGTGCAACATATCGACGCGCCATGGTGACGCTCTTCCATGATATGATTCATAAGGAGATTGAAGTATATGTTGACGATATGATTTCAAAATCATAAATTGAGGACGAACATTTGGTCCATCTGCAAAAGTTTTTTGCGCGTCAGTAAATTTTTAGGCTAAGGCTTAATCTGAACAAGTGCACCTTCTGGGTGCGATCTGGTAAACTACTTGGTTTCATCGTAAGTCAGCGGGAAAATAAAGTAGACCCCGACAAAGTAAAAGGAGTACAGAATATGCCAGCACCGAAATATGAAAAATAAGTAAGATGGTTCCTTGGGAGATTGAACTACATAGCCAGGTTCATCTCTCATCTCATAGCTACTTGTGAACCCATCTTTAAATTGCTGCACAAGAATCAAGATGTCCAATGGGATGATAATTTCCAGGAATCCTTTGAAAAGATCAAACAATATCGTCAAGAGCCACCAATCCTTATTCCTCCAGTGCCTGGGAGGCCACTCATCATGTACTTAATGGTTATAGAAGGATATATGGGTTATGTGCTTGGACAACATGACAAAACAGGACGTAAAGAGCACACCATTTATTATCTAAGTAAAAAGTTTACCGATTATGAATCCAGGTATTCTTTGCTGGAAAAAACTTGTTGTGCGCTTGCTTGGGAAGCTTGACGTCTAAGGCAGTATATGCTGACATACATGACTTTTATAATATCAAAGATAGACCCGATAAAGTATATATTTGAAAAATCAGCATTCACAGGCAGGCTGTCTCGACGGAAAACCCTTTTATCTGAATATGAGATTCAGTATACAAAAGTCTATCAAGGGTAGCATTCTTGCAGATTATCTCTCTCATCAGCTGCTGGAAGAGTACCAATCAATGAAATTTGACTTCAATGGTGAAGATATTATGAAGCTTGATGATTATGATGGGGTCGATTCGGAAGAGCGATGGACTCTTACATTTGATGGTGCCTCGAACACTGAAGGTCATGGCATTGGGGAAATACTTACTTCTCCATGTAATACTCATACACCATTTACAGCCAGGTTATGCTTCGATTGTACGAACAACGTGGCAGAATATGAAGCATGTGTGATGGGTCTAGAGGCAGACATCGACCTTAAAATAAAAATCCTTGAAGTCTTTGGAGACTCTGCTTTGGTCATACATCAGGTACGAGACGATTGGGAAACGAAGCACCCCAGTTTGATTCCATACAGAGACTACATCTTGCAGCTAATACCCGCTTTTGATGAAATCACCTTCAAACATATTCCCAGGGATGAAAACCAGTTGGTCGATGCTTTCGCTACTTTAGCATCAATGTTCTCGGTGAGCTTTCCGAATCAGGCGCCTAACATACGCATCCTCCGGTACAAAGTGTTAGAACATTATTCGATTCTACAACCCTTGATTAGAGTTTTGATGATAACAAAATTCAAGGAATAATTAAATACAAAGAATATATATATATAGAAAAAATATGCTCCTTAAAATTATGTCTTGTATATGTAGAAGTTCTGATGGGATCAGCATCAGAAGATAAACAATAAAGTATTACACGCTGAAAGCAAAACAGGCTTTTCGCTGAAGTTTGATGACCAAAATATGCGCCTAAACAAGTACACTCTGACTCTGAACAAAGACATCTCAACCAAGTCATCAACACTCTGAAGCGTTATCAGTAGTTAAAGCAAAGAAGACTCTGAAGCGTTATTAATCATTCAAGACAGAATTAAATGCTAACGGTTTTCTTCAGACAAGATCTTCTACAAAAGGAAAGTGTGTTATTAACATTAAACTTGTTTATGGAAAACGTCTTTGCCTTGCCTATATAAACAAGTCTGCTTGTGAAAGAAGCACGCACGTACGCACACATCAATTTGCAGAGAATTCCAAATCACGCATATTCATGCTCTAGCAACTTTATTCTATTCCAAGCTTAATCTATGTAATTATCACAGTTGTGATATACTGTTTTGTTAGAAAACAACAACACACTCTTGTTCAATTATTTGTAAAAGATTTCCTTGAGATTAATCGGTTTGTGGTTATACTCAAGAAGACTTTAACAGTTGTTAAAGTAGCTGTTGTAATCCTTTGAAGATTAGTGGATTAAGACCTCTTTGGAGAGAGGCGAAATCACCTTGACGGGTGGGCTATAGTAGTTTGAGATCAAACGAACCAGGATAAAAATACTGTGTCATTAAGCTATTTTTAATCTAAGTTTTTCAATTCAACCCCCCTTCTTGTGTTTTTCACATCTTCACAAAGAGCCTGAACATGTCTTTCCTGCTCATTGTCTCTCGACCAAGGATGTGTCTGATGAGAAGTCATGGTATTAAGACATCAAATGTTACCTCGAGAAGAAATATTATCCTGAAAATGATAAAAAAAATTATAAGCATACGCTTAGAAGGTTAGCTTCCAAATTCCTCTTATCAGGAGACGTCCTGTATAAGAGGAATTATGACTCGGTTTTGCTCAGATGCATGGATAGACACGAAGCAGAGTCGGTCATAAATGAAATCCATGAGGGTTCTTTTGGGACTCATTCGAGTGGGTATTCTATGGCAAAGAAAATCCTGTGCACATGGTACTTCTGGATAACGGTGGAGAGTGATTGTTGCGTATATGCAAAATTGTGCTACAAATTCCAAGTGTACACAGACCGAATTCATGTTCCTCCAACTCCTTTGAATGTTATGACTTCCCCATGGCCGTTTTCAATGTGGGCATTGACCTGATTGGAAGGATTGAGCCTTGTGCTTCAAATTGTCATAGGTTCATTCTAGTGGCTATTGACTATTTCATCGAACGGGTGGAAGCAGCTTCTTACAAGAATGTAACCAAACAGGTCGTTACCAGCTTCATCAGGAAGGAAATCATCTGCCGTTATGGAGTTCCTCACAGAATAATCACTGACAATGGTTCTAATCTTAACAGCAACATGATGAAGGATTTGTGTGAAGAGTTAAAAATTGAACATCAAAATTCATCTTTGTATCGACCAAAGAGGAACAGTGCAGTCGAAGCTGCTAACAAGAACATAAAGAAGATCGTCCAGAAGATGGTCATAACATATAAAGATTGGCATGAAATGTTGTCTTTTGCTCTACATGTCTACAGAACATCTGTGCGTACTTCGACGAGGTCAACTCCATTTTCTCTTATCTATGGTACGGATGTAGTGCTTCCGGTTCAAGTAGAGATTCCTTCGTTAAGGGTTCTGATGGAAACCAAGCTTGATGAGGTGGAGTGGGCCCAGACAAGATTTGACCAACTCAATTTGATTGACAAAAAGCGCCTGGAAGCCATTTGTCATGGCCAGTTGTACCAACATAGGATGAAGAGAGCATTCGACAAAAAGTTCCATCCTCTGAAGTTTTATCCTGGAGATTTGGTCTTGACAAAGGTTATCGTGCAAAACAATTCTGATCCAAGGGGAAAATGGACTCCCAATTACGAGGGACCATATATCATGAAGAGATCCTTTTCAGGAGGTTCTCTAATCCTGTCAGGCATGGATGGGGAAGATGTTCCACTCCTAGTCAATTCAGACTCGGTCAAAAAATACTACGCATAAAGAGACCCGCTAAGTCGAAAACCCGAAAGGGAGATTTAGGAAAAAATTGACATCCCAGTGGACATGAAAGTCCAAGAAAAAATTAGGGATAAAATAAAAAATAATAACTCACTAAGTTGAAAACCCGTAAGGGTGACTTAGGCAAAAATGGGTATTCCATTGGATCGAAAACCTGAAAGGGCAATCCAACAAAAGTTAGGGATCTTAAGCGAGAGACTGTAGTCTGAATTCTCTTCACGAATAACAGATGCACGTCTATAGCACCTTGGAAGTGAATTGATCGGTCCAACAACTACTCTACAGAGGCAAGGCATTGAGACTACTAAGGATATGGGAACTGTAGCAATATGGGTTTTAATGGAAATTCAAGCATCTCTCATTGCCATTTATACCTGTTGTATTTTTCGTTTCTTTTTCGCAACTACCTCATATCAGAGTTGCATCCTTGTCCAATTTCCTATTCATGGGCCAATCAATAAAGTTTTCTTTCATCAAAAAGTTATCTTTTATTATCATAAAAATGTTTTTCGTATGCAGAATGTGTTTTATTCGCTATTAAACACTACATTAGAAGCATGGGGAATAAAAGTCCTCAAGCTGAGATAAAACTTGACTTTACGTTGATATATAACCATGGGGGAGTGTCATATACCTTCCAAGTTTGGTTTTTCTTTGCAGGTAGAAATTTATAACGGTCACCCTGACCTGGAAAGCGCGTAAAGCCTCCTTCATCTACTACAGACGATTTCAAACCTGATTCCCCAAGAGAATTCAGAAAACCCAGAGTCCTCGTTTGACTTGGCACACACAAGTGCATCCCCAGTGGAGTTAATCGAGTGCATCCCTAGTGGAGCTAAACCGGGGCATTCGCAAGCGTCCACACCCATATTTTATCCTCAAATAATTCAAGAGGTAATTCCACAGTGAGGCGTAAACTTGAGGCATGTATCCAGAGAGACTCACATGGTGTTCAGTATCCATTCTTCGACATATTCAGTTATACCATCCTCTCAACGGTTCAGGATGTAGGAAAGTCCGGCCAGAGTATCTCTTCCCCGACAACATGATTCAGAAGTCACCAACCATCTTCGGTATCATGAGCTCTCTAGTGCAAATTCTTACCAATATCCCCAATGGTCTCTGATACTACAGTTTTCCAGCACCGATATGTATTGACATCCGTAGTGACGAGCAACAGTTCCCAACGAATCTTCGCTTATCCCCATGAAGTCTATTTATTTACATTGCATATAGTAATCATTGCATAACACTGCATCCTCAAAAGGGCGTAGGCGATCCATCAGAATGGATCTTTGCGGCAAAAGAAATTCAAACATGCATATAAAGCATAAGCTAGATCAGGTACCTTACACGAAAGACCTGAATCATTCAAGGACAACAATACATCCCCACAAGAGGATATCATTTCCAAATCCCTAGTTGATCACCTTCACTTTCACGACGCCCAACTAACGGTGCCAGTACCTCATCCACCTGTTCCCAATAAAATCAATACACCTTGTCATTCCAAACCCAATTTTCATCTAGTAGCCATTCCCCATCTGACAAATAATTCAGTCTTCCAACATTCGTTTAGGTGGGTTTCCTAAACACTCGTATGTGTCAGTTTCCCAACCACTCGTTTGCGTTAACTCCTAAACATTCATCCGTGTCATTTCCCTGAACACTCATCAGTGTTTAAGCTTTCCTTGATACCCGTATGTATCTTCTTTCAATACTTGTATGTATTGATTCAAACACTCATCCGTCTTTAACCTTTTCTTGATACTCGTCTGTATCTTCTTTTAATACTCGTCCATATTGATTCAAACACTCGTCCGTGTTTAACCTTTTCTTGATACTCGTCTGTATCTTCTTTCAATACTCGTCCGTATTGATTCAAACACTCGTATGTGTTTAACCTTTTCTTGATAGTCGTCTGTATCTTCTTTCAATTCTCATCCGTATGGATTCAAATACTCGTCTGTGTTTAACCTTTTCTTGATACTCGTCTGTATCTTATTTCAATACTCGTCTGTATTGATTCAAACACTCGTCCATGTTTAACCTTTTTCTTGATACTCGTCTGTATCTTCTTTCAATACTCATATGTATTGATTCAAACACTCGTCAGTGTTTAACCTTTTTTGATACTCGTCTGTATATTCTTTCAATACTCGTCCGTATTGATTCAAACACTCGTCCGTGTTTAAACTTTATTGATACTCGTCCGTATCTTCTCTCGATACTCATATGTATCGATTCAAACACTCGTTCGTGTTTAACATTTTGATACTCGTTTGTATCTTCTTTCGATACTCGTCCGTATTGATTCAAACACTCGTCTGTGTTTAACCTTTCTTGATACTCGTCTATATCTTATTTCAATACCCATCCTTATTGATTCAAACACTCGTCCGTCTTTAACCTTTCTTGATACTCGTCCGTATCTTCTCTCGATACTCGTCTGTATCGATTCAAACACTCGTTCGTGTTTAACCTTTTGATACTCATCTATATCTTCTTTCAATACTCGTCTGTATTGATTCAAACACTCGTCCATCTTTAACCTTTCTTGATACTCATCTGTATCTCAATTCAATACCCGTCCGTATTGATTCAAACACTCGTGTGTGTTTAAAATTTCTTTATACTCGTTTGTATCTTATTTCAATACCCGTCCATATTGATTCAAACACTCGTCCATGTTTAACATTTCCTTGATTCTCGTATGTATCTTCTTTTTGGTTATCGTGTCCTGATCGATACCTCCCTTGTGAATCATCGTGTCCTGATCGACGTATTCCTGTTAGCCATCATGTCCTAATCGATGTCTCCCTTTCAATCATCGTGTCTTGATCGGTGTTTTCCTCTCAGTCATTGTGTCCTGATCGATGTACTCTGATTTCGTCGTGTCCTGATCGACGTATACCTCCTGTTCAGTCCCACCTTTATTTAATTCCACAGTGGATGTCGCAAAAATAAAAACACTTACACTCTCTCTCAGAACAAGTTTTTGGAATTGGTATTTAATCATCTTCTACCTCTAACTTCCGAAAGGCATACGCCAATCGTACTTTCAGGTTTAAGGCGATTAAATAGGGGCAGTTGTAATACCCCAAATTTGTCCTACCTCTGTTACTTTTATTTGGCTTACGCATCTCACATTTTTCTTATGTACATAACCTTCATTAGGTCATATAACACATCATGCGTGTTGTACCCTAAAATTTTCCCTCTCATTTTACTCAACACATGCCCATTGAGGTCCCCAACTTGCCCATGGATGACCAAGAATTGACAAGACAAATTCTCCTCCTAAAGGCAATGAACCTCTAACTAGGGTTTCAATTTTAGTCAAGATGTGTGAACTCCAATGGTCTCAAATGTTGTACATGGTCCTAATATGTCCTCAAGGTTATCCATTCCAAATTTCATGCCTTGCACAACAAGTTTACTCAGTCAACTGCCCAAATGCTTGGAAATCAACTATATTAGGTCAAAAGTCAACTATAGCCTATATACAGTCCAACTTAAATATTTTTTGTCAACATCAAAATTTTGAATTGATATCCATCATTTGATCAAGGGTTGATCACGATTCCTCAAGAAATGCTCCTAACTCATAAAAAGTCAAAAAATGCAAATTAGGGTTTCTATAGGAAAAGTCAACCAAACTTTGACCAGGCATAACTTTCTAATACATTATCAAAAAGTTTTCCAGAAAATCTAATTTTTAAGAGAATCCAATTTCCTACAACTTCTCTTCAGCCCTCAATTTCAAGAAATGCCCCAGTTAAAAGATACAAGCTTAAACATTATAGGTATTTTCAAAAAGCCAACAAAAACACCTTTTAGGTCAAAGCTCCTTACATGAACATGGAAAATCCAATTGAGATGAAACCAAATGGGATGTTTAGAGGACGTCCTAAGTTCTCTAAAAAGTCAAAGAACACCCTCATAGGGTTAAAACTAAGAGAGATATACATTGCTAAAGTTGACCAATTTTTGGAAAAGTGCATGAAGCCAATATTGACCAAACTTGAATTTTTTTTCAAATAAGCCTATCTTTTTATGTTTGAAACTTATTTCTAACATGGTCCACGAACTCTAAGCCCACCCATATATTATTATATTATTTATGCTATTTATTTTGATATTTTATTCATTAAAATTCAAAATTAAAAATAAATAATGGAAATAATATAAGATTTGATTTGAAATCTTTTTCTCATTAAATCATGGACAAATATGCTGATCATATCAAGGAAAAAACGTGCAAGCCAAGAGGAGAAAGAAATCTTCAAAATTGGAAATTTTTATGCAAGATTGAAATCATATCTTTTCATCATAATGTACCAAGATTGGAACCACATTTGTTGACCTAATATGGCCTAATATATATGCACAACAGAATTAGACCTAAAGGAGGTGCAGCTTCTACACGAAACACCCTGTTCACAAGCTTGAAAATTCAAATAAAAAGTGACAATTGAATTTGGAGTTGCAGAGGGATTCAAGAGGTTCTGAGGGTTGCAACATATTCCTGGAGGCACCCTGAAGCTAACTGCATCGTTTTCAAGCATCAAAGCTCCTAGAATCGCGACAAACACAATCGCGGTTTGAGTTTTATTTTCAAAAACGATTGTTGTACCCCAAAACTTTCCCTCTCATTTCACTCAATACATGTCCATTGAGATCTCCTATTTGCTCAAGCTTGCCCAAGAGTTGACCAGACAAACTCTCTCCTAAGGCAGTGTGTCTCAAATTAGGGTTTCCACTTTCATCAAGATGTGTGGATCACAAAGGCCCCAAATGCTTTCCAAGGTCCTAATATGTACCCAAGATTCTACATGTCAAGTTTTATGCCTTGCACAAGAAGTTTGCTCAGTTAACTGCTCAAAATGTTTGAGAATCGACTATATTAGGTCAAAAGTCAATTGTGGCCCACATACAGTCAAACCTCTATATTTTTGGTCAACATCAACTTTTTGAAGTGAATTCCATCATTTTATCAAGGGTTTATCATGATTCTTCAAGGAATGCTCCAAATTCATCAAAACCCAAAAGTTGATAAATTAGGGTTTTGTAGTAAAAGTCAACCCAACTTTGACCAAGTATAACTTCTTCATACTTTATCAAAAATTTTCCATCCAAGGCTCATTTTGAAGAGCATGCAATTCCCTACAATTCATCATCAGCCCACAAGTTCAAAATATGCACTCATCAAAAGATATGAATTTTTACATTATAGGTCCTTTTGAAAAGTCAACAAAAACACCTTTTGGGTCAAAGCTTCATACATGAACATGGAAGATCCAATTGAGATGAGACCAAAAGGGTTTCTTTGGGGAAATCCTAAGCTCTCTAAAAAGTCCAAGAACACACTCCTAGGGTCAAAATTGAGAGACTTGTGCATTGTCAAAATTGGCAATTTTTGGAAAATTGTCAAAAGTCAACATTGATCAAATTTGCATTTTTTTTCTAAAGGGGCCCATGTTTTCTTGCTTGAAACATGTTTCTAATAGGACCCTCGACCCTTGAGCTTTTCCACCTATTATTTTAATACTTTTATCATTTATTTTGATTTTTATTCATTTCAATAAAAATAAATCAAATTAAATGGTAAAATAATGAAAACAGATCAAATCTTTGGATTTTTGTGCACATTTGGAGTCCATATACAGCTAGCATGATGATCAATTTGTGCAAGGCTCATTAGGGCAGGAAAAGATTAGATTGAAGCTTGTTTTAGAAAGATATCATACATGAAGCAAATCAAATCCAATTTCCATTATTTCTTAAGATATGATGCAATTTTACAACCCTAATTCTTTCTCTTATATGTATTGAACAATTCCAAATCATAAGAACAAGGTTTGCAGCTGGGAAAAGCCAGGAAGAAAAATCAAAAATTTGGACAAAAGTGTGAGATCAAAATCCATCTTAGAGCCATCCTCAAGGAGTTTCAAGGCTAGCAATATGTTCCTGGATATCTCAGGAAGCTTCTCCATTCATTTGCAAGCCTGAAAGCATCAAGAATCATCACATTACAGTATCACGGGTTGTAGTTACAGCAAACGTCCGTAGGTATAAGTCTTTCACCTAAGACGACAGTAACAGTGAAGAAGGTGATGCATGGCAGCCCATGACCGGTTGATTTAAATTTTACACATTTTTTTGGGCCTCGTGCGTTTTTTATATTATATTATATTTTGTTTACTTGTATTAACAAAGGAACCAGCAGCACAGATGGGTGGGAGGCACGCCTTTGATGCACACGTCCTAGATTCGATCCCAGGCGTGTGCATTTTATTATTTTCCTATTTATTTCAGGCAAATCCAATGCTTCACTCCCTCACACGCCTTCCATACAACCTCAACGCCCATCCACTGGATGCACAGCTAGTCAGATCTAACGTCTCTCCCTTGAATGCCCATGGTACACGTACAAGTCAACGCTAGACCGGATCCAAAGGTTGACTGGGCTTGGAGCTTATTGGGCTTGGAATTTAAGATTCATACCCCCCTTTTGCTAGCATACAGGCCCATTCTTTTTCTTTTCTTTATTTATTTCTTTCGTTTTAATTATTTTTGTTTAATTATTTTTCACCAAAAAATTAATTGTTTTTTTAATTAATCATAAAATCTACAAATCACAAAAATACAAAAAAGGCATTTTTTAATAATAAATTATTTAATTTAATTAGTAAGTTAGGTGAATTTAATTTTTGCTTCATTTAAAATCAAATAGAATCTAGGTTTTAATTTTACAATTTATATTTCTTTTCTCAAATAAAAAACCAAAAACATACCAAATCTTTTTGTACAAAATATTTTCTATTTCTTTAATTAATTAATTTAATTTCTTTCATAATTTAAAAACAATTAGAAATTAGGTTTAATTAATTTGCAATTAAATGTTTTCTCAAATAAAAATCCACAACAAAAAAATCTTTTTCTCCCAATTAGAGTTTTAGGTTATCTTCTCAACCGTCCTCGTATTTAATTTGTCATGCGCGTGTTAATTGTTTGTCCATTATTTTGTAACTGCTTATTTGTTTGTAATAGTTAAAACTAGGGTTTTTATTTATCGCTTTTCCCTGATTTTTGGTTATGTAATTAATCCCCCTCCCCGAAGCCTTGTAATAGCTAGGTTTTATTTTCTCGCACTTTAAATTCCCGCAATCTTTAACTGTTTAGATGCATGGGTAATAGGATTGTATGGAAAGAATGCTTGAAATTTAAAACGGTAGATCACCTAATGTGCAAAGATTAAATAACTGAAACAAATCATGTGCACATATTCACTCCTAGGGTTTACCTCACTTCGGTTGCCTTCGGTAAACAATCATTAAGCATAGGAGATTTTAGTGGTTGCCCTCCAGTCTAAAAAGATCAAAATGTCCCATTTGAATGTTGCCTCAGAAATGTTGCCTCAGAAAGATCTTAAGACTCTAGGGTTATTACTAAGGTTTTCTAACTATTACTTTAGTGATTGTATTCGTCCGTTTCGAATGTCCCTTACAACTCCAAATACGGTGCTACCTACTCCTTAATAGTAGGATAGTGATGTCTAAAGGAAATAGAACGAACAATCCCTTTTTACGAGTAGGTATAATCTTAAGTACTTTCTCAATGAAAACTTTTCACGCAAACACCCTTTCAAAACAAATTTTCAAAACAACTTTGTCACATCCTTGAGGACTGATACAAGGGTTATCACGAAGTAAAACTTTTCAATACAAGCACACACAAGCAATTTGAAAAAATGAGCAAGTACCTAAGAGCCCGTAGATAACTACGGATAGAAAGGGTGCTAACACCTTCCCTTTCTATAATCTACCCCCCGTACTCAGAATATCTCGAAAAAAGGTTTTTTCTGTTCTTTTTCCTTTTCCATGATTGGATGAAATATAATTCATTGGCGACTCTTTCTTACTGCGACATTTTGCGAACCAAAAAAGCAAAATGAAAACCAGTAAAAACAATTGGTTCTGCCACGGTATCACAACGATTATGGCCATACATGTGTTATAAATGTGTTTTGATCATGCATTCCTGTTTGTATGAATGCTTAGAACGTGTTTGAATCATTAATTGCAAGTTTTGATGAATGTATGATGATCTGCCATTATTAGAATTTGGACTTTGATTTTAGGGTTTTTAGGTACAGGTAAAATTGGGCCCAAAGATGAGTACCATTGTGCTTAGGGGATCAAGCCTAATTGATATATGGCTTTAGGTTTGATTTATATTGCATACTGTGGATTTTGGAAAGTTGTAGGTGCTGTAGTGACGGACAACATCCCTAGGTAAAAGTGCAGAGGCGAACACGATGGACGAGTGGAGAAGATGACTGCATGGTGCAGCCCCGTTGGCCGGTATGAATCAGCGTGCATTTTTTTGTTTCAAATATATTTTGACCATTGTTTTATATATAATATTACGTGTTTGCTATAATAAATGAATGACATGGCAACACAGATGGTCAGGCAACACATTGTGAAGGGAGAGGACCAGGGTTCAAGTCCCAGGTCCAGCATTTTGCTATTTTCTGAACACTTCTTGCAGGTTCCAGTGCGTGGCATCCTGAGATGTCCATCCTGCATCCTCATTCTCAACCACTGGATCCTCCATTGATTTAGATCTAGCACCCAGCCAACAATCTCCATGGTGGACCCTCAGGGGCTGGTAAAGCTGGATCAGGCGCAATCATTGGGCCAGCAGATCTGGGCCTAGCAATTTTCAACTAACACCCCCTAGTCTGCTAACACTAACAGGCCCATTCTTCTATTTTTGTTCTTTTCAATTTCTTTATTTTTATTTTAATTGTTTTAAAGTCATTTTTTATTCTAATCATAAAATCAATACAACAAAATAGATTTAGGGTTTTTCAATTAAAATTAGTTTTTTTGTAAATGAATTTAATTCAATTAATTTAACTTTTTTTTCTTAAACTAAAATTAAATAGAATTAGGTTAAAACATTAAATAATTCTTAATAAAACTTTTTTTTCTTTCCTTTTTTAATTTAGTTAATTAAGATATTATAATATAATATTTTCATAAACAAATCAAAACAAAGAAAAAGGATTTTCTTTTAACTTAGAAACAATTTTAGGGTTAGACGCTCTTTCCATTCTTTGCACGTTTATCTTTGTTTTCCATTTTATTTTTCTTTTCCCATTATGTAACTGTTTCCCGGTTTGTAATAGTTTTAATTAGGCTTAAAATTCTGCATTTTTATTTTCATGTGCTAGTTATGTAATTGCCCAGTTGCCATAATGATCATAAACGTCCCTTCGATAGTCCCTCAACATCCAACGATAGGGCTACCTACTCACTAATGGTAGGATAGCGCTGTCTAAAGGATAGGAGGAAAAGAACAAAACTTTTCGAGTATAAGTATATAGTTCTTAGATGCTTGCTCAAATAAAACAAACTTTTTTACACTTACACATTTCAAAACACTTTCAAAAAAACATTCGCTTTGTAAATATTCTTGAGGACTAATACAAGAGTTATCATAAAGTGAATCATCGCACTAAGGCATTTTCAAAACTACTTTTTCAAAGCACAAGGTATTTTCAAAATGAGCTAAGCATCTAAGAGCTCGTGGAAAACCACGGATGAAAGGGTGATAAAACTTCCCTTTCCATAATTTACCCCCCTTACTCAGAAAATATCGAAAAAGGTCTTTTTCTGTTCTTTTCACCCTTTCCTTAATTTGGATAAAAGAAAAGTCGGTGGCGACTCTTGATTACGACAAATTTGCGAATACAAAACTTAAACCAGTATTACCAATCAGTTCTGCCACCGTATCACAGAACTGGCGACTCTGCTGGGGAAATACAAAATGTTGGGTTACCTTAGAGTTTAGTTCATCACTTTAAATTTCTTTTTTTGTATGCTTTGTATGCTTTATCCTTGGAGGGATGTTTGGGTTGTTACTATAGATCCTACACCCGGATCTAGGGGCATCTTTTAAGGTAAACAGCAATAGATCGTGGAGACTGTATGGCGTAGACCGATATGGTTGAAGCGATAACTGTGTTGGTGTGACACTTTTGTTGGTACCGGTATCCCTTGTGTTAAATCAAGGAGAATACGGGGCCTCCGTGTGGTGTCGTGAAGCACTAA
The DNA here is from genome assembly GCA_948472305.1 of Vicia faba. NCBI lineage: Eukaryota > Viridiplantae > Streptophyta > Magnoliopsida > Fabales > Fabaceae > Vicia > Vicia faba. The sequence goes on from OX451736.1 coordinate 1,233,814,392, forward strand.
CGGACCTTAGAACATTAGATGAACAAACATGGCCATTAGAAAGTAGTGAGATAGTCGGCCTCAGTGTAAAGTTTGGGATTGGTTGATACTCAATATTACACTCATTGAGATCGGACTTTCAAGATGTTTCGGCTGCAAGAAAAGATTGCTAAGCTGAAATAATGCTCAATAAAGGAAGATCGGTGATATTGAGACTCCTTAGAACCCGGTTACTATTTCTAAGACAGGTTGAGCCAACTAAACTTCAAGAGGGTACTTACCTATGGAATCCATGCAAGCCTAAACCTAAGGCTACTTGCGTGACTTGTTTGCTTTCTTTGCCTAATAATTTAAACTCATTGTAGGGCTTTGTTTGTACTCATTGAAGGGATTTGTTTGTATAAATCCAATAAATTGGTTTCTTACCCCGCATTTTTCTTGATGCATAACATACACATCATAACATCATGCCACCATATTTCCTTAACCATTTCAAGGATCTCAAGGGTTTATGATGCAGGTTATGATAAATCAGACGTCTAGCAAGGGGCAATGGGATTTATTTTCCTCTAGCTAATACCGTCAAAATATCAAAACTAAAATACTTGAGTCAGGGGCTATGACCCACTTGATATGGTGAGCTTGACTCTCGTAGAAGGTCACTCAATGATACGAAGTTCTTCGGTCAAAGCTGCAAATTTCATCTTCTGACATTTTCTTGTTTACCCCGTGAGATCCTTGAAAACATTGCATGCATGCCATTTCACAACTAGCCTTTCAGGTACAAGCTTCTTATCCCTTTGTTGTTTATTTTAGCAAGAACAAATGGATCTTGAATAAACAGTAAAAGACCTTCAAGCTCAAAACACTCAGTTTCAACAAATGTCCATGGCTTTGGCCCAGGGACAGGAAGAACTGAAAGCTCTCGTCATCAAAGAGAAGAAGAAGAAGGCAAAGAACCCGATTGCCATCCTGAATATGGGAAGAAGACTCATATGACCTGTTAAAAGAGCTCTAGATCTTTCAACTCCATCAAACAAGGGGGATAATCATGAAGAAGATAGCAACCCAGGGACTGATGAAGATGAAGCTAATTATTCTGAGGAGCAATATCCTCCTGCTGATGATAAATACAAACAGCTGGATGATCGTCTCAATGTTATGGAGATTCAGCGGATACCTGGCTTGGACTTTGAAGAATTAGGGCTGGTTTCTGGCATGATTACCCCACCAAAATTCAAGGCTCCCACATTCGCCAAGTATGACGGGGGCTCTTGTCCTAAACTTCACTTAAGGTCCTATGTCAGGAAGATCCAGCCTCACACTGTTGACTGGAAGTTAAGGGTCCATTTCTTCCAAGAAAGTTTAGCTGGCACACAACTGGAGTGGTTCTATTAACTAGAAAGAATAGACATTCATATCTGGGAAGACTTGGCTGCTTCTTTCTATAAGTAGTACCAATACAATGCTGACCTTGCTCCAACTCATACACAACTTAAAAGCATATATATGGGTTCTAGCGAAGGCTTCAAAGAATATGCCCAAAAATAGAGGGATCTAGTTGGCAGGGTACAACCTCCTCTGAATTATCGGGAAATGGTAGATATGTTCATGGGCACTCTGACAGGCCCATTCTTTAATTTTTTGATTGGGAGTTCCTCATATGTGTTCACAAAGATGGTTCTGACTGGAGAAAGGATCGAAAATGGTATCAAGATTGGAAAAATCCTGATGGTTGCATCTTCTAACTCTGAGAAGAAGCTATATTCTGGTAAGAGGGAAGCCAATGTTGTGTATGGCCAGAAGGGTCGCAATAAGGCAGACGACCACAATCAATCTGTAGGGGCAATACTGGTCTATAATCCTACGCCTATGCAATGACACCAACAGGGGAATCAGCGTAAAGAGGTCACGCCTAAGAGACAATTCACCAGAATCAACATGTCACTAGCTCAAGCGTTATAACACGTGTTGAAGGTAGAGTTGATTACGTTAAAGGCTCCTCTACAAAATCCCAATACTTCTGCTCCTAGTTACCACCCTGACAAAACGTATGCATACCATTCTGATAGTCCTGGACATGATACAAATGGTTTCTGGGCTTTAAAGAATAAGATTCAGGATATGATTGACACCAAAGAGATTGAATTCAACCCTCCAGAAATTCACAAAGTGATCACTGCTCCTAGGCCAAATCATTGAGAATATCCAATTCAATTTTTTGTTTTTCATTTGTAATTTCATTTTTTGTTCAAGAAATTATTGTCATGCCGAACTTTGGTTTTCCCATTAATGCATCGCATATGTTTGTCTTGAATGATTTCATTGTCATTTTATTTAAACTTTTTTCTTACTTCCTTTATGTGATATTCGACTCTCAATTAAAAAGTTATAAACCTTTAGAGGGAGGATGATAAAAACGATACCACAATCTCATATAGTGTGCTTTTGAACAGACCTTGCTGACCATGTACATGCGTTGTTTCAAACCCCAAATAGTGGAGTTATAAGGAAGATAATCCCTAGTCAACCCCTTTGAGCCTAAGAAGTAGGAGTTTTTCTTTCCACACAAATTAAAACCCTTAATCATAACCTGAGGCAGTGTAGTTTCTCAGTCAATTCAGACGCGCATTCAGCCGCGATCTTCGACTTCGTACACAATGAATGGAATTGAAGTCGTGCTTCCAAATCAAAAGACGGTGACAGGTTCCACGTAATCATCAAAATAGGAAGTCATTATCTCTCAAAATAAAAGCCCATTAAGTCAAAACCTGTGAAGGAGACTTAAGAAAAACTGGGGCATCCCACTGACTGTAATCACAAAAGAAACAGTTTAGGCAAAAGACAGGGATAGCAAAAAATAAAAAATAAAGAGGTCCTACAAATCCTCAACAAAAAGAAAAGGTCACAAAAATGACTTCCTTCTCAGACAAACGTTCAAGTTTCTGAACCATCACTAGAATATCAAGGACAAGATGCCGGACTCAATCGGGATCTAAACACATAATTAACTGAGCATAGGACTGAAGAACATCACGAAGAACAGGTGGGAACAAATAGATTTTGAGCCTTTATCCTTTGTCTATGAACCAGGCCACATTACAACCCTTAAAAGTCCTAACTGAAGCATAGGTTAGTTCAGAAGCATACTGTTACAAAAGGGATCCTGACTCCTGTAAGGTTTGCTATAAATCATGATTGATATCACCCTCTTGCAAAACTTGTTTTACTGAAAAAATGAATTTTCAAAAACTTCAAGATAAGCATAAACTTTGCATTATTTGAATATCGTTGTTTGCATATAGTTGTCTGTTCGACAACAGAGAAAATCACATGACGAATATCTAGTGAACAAACACCTTCTTAATGAAAAGGTTCACCTCAAGTGGAAAAACATTTCCAACCAAGGGGCACGGCATGATCATTGTCCATCATCTGGGCAGTCAAGTCAAGATTCAAGGAATCTCTCAAAAATGCCAAACAACCAGGGACAGATCTCCATCTGAATCACTTAGGGCATTAGACATGAATTCCAGCAATGAATCACGTACAATCAAGCAAAATCAATGTTCCTCAGCAGATTTCTTCTCAAAAGCAATTGAACAGGAACTCCCAACGGAAACATTCTAAATAAACCAAGTCCTCTTCTAGAAATAGTTCGGGTACAATCTAGAGATGGATGTTATCCTGATACTTATTCATATTCTCTTCTAGAAACAGTGCAGATACAATCCAGAGACGGATGTTATTCTGACACTCATTCAATACATGTTCCAAGTACAGTTCAGATACGATCTAGAGACGGATGTCATTCTGAAACTCATTCAATACATGTTCCAAATACAATTCAGATACGATCCAGAGACGAATGTTATTCTGACACTCATTCAACACATGTTTCAAATACAGTTCAGCTATGATCCAGAGGTGGATGTCATTCTGACACTCATTCAACACATGTTTCAAGTACAGTTCAGATGCGATCCAGAGATGGATGTCATTCGGACACTCATTCAACATATGTTTCAAGTACATTTCAGATACGATCCAGAGACGGATGTCATTCTGACACTTATTTCAACATATAGATCCATCCACAAAATCTCTACAGATACTTTCTCCAGCAGGTACAGGGGCAGAAACGTCTTGATGCAAAGTCACTACTACATCCTCAGCATACTTCCTAGTGATGTCTATGTCCTCACAGAGTGAAAACAACCAAAGTTTTGACCTCTTCTTCCACAAGCTGGAATTACCTTCTCCAGTAAAGTTCCCTAAGAGAGCTGAAATCCATGTTCCCCAGCTAAGTTTTATAATCTTAAACAGTCTATAAAGCCTCATCCCCGGTAGATTTTATTTCTCTAGCTGTGGAAGTCCATCCCCCAACAGAGTTTACTCCTCTACATTGGTAAGATCTTCCAACAGAGCATCTTCTTCCCCACAAAGTCATTCTCAAGCAGAAGTCAAAGATCCCTGACAGAATATCCTCAAACGGAAAGAGGAAATCCCCAGCAAATCATCTCCATTCATAATCCCCAGCTGAGATGAAAGAATCACTTTCCTCATCTACCAAATAGCAGTCCAGGATTTACTTCCCAGTATTCTCTGGCAGCAGTCAAGGATTTATTTTCCCAGTCTAGGAAATGTCACAACGGTATTCCACGTCTATACATCATGGCATGCGCATACATAATGCATATAGTAAAATCTCATTTATTTTGAGAATGTGATTACACAGTGCATTTCATACATTATGACATTGCATACGGCTAACTCTTTACCTTTTCAAGAAAGATCAATCAACAAACATCACAAACTACTTATATGACCTGACAGTCTTCTCAAAGGCTACGTTTGACGAAGGGCCATTTCAGCATTTTCCTTGGAAAGATCATAATTCGAGACCTCTATTGGTTCAGTTTAAATCGACTAATGATTTATCCTGATTCATTTCTGGTAGACACTTCCTCTGGTTTAGTTAAATCGACACTAAGATTTTTCTGATTCCTATCCAGTTAAAGACAACTCAAGACCTCTGCTGGTTCAGTTTAAATCAACCAATGATTTATTTTGATTCTGTTCTGGTAGATACTTTATCTGGTTCAGTTAAATTGACACTAAGATTTTATGATTCCTATCCAGTTGAAGACAACTCAAGACCTCTGCTTGTTCAGCTTAAATCGACCAATGATTTATTCTGATTCTTTTCCGATAGATACTTTCTCTGGTTCAGTTAAATCGACACTAAAATTTTTTGATTCTTATCCAGTCAAAGATAACTCAAGACCTCTTCTGGTTTAGTTTGAATCGGCCAATGATTTATTCTGATTCTTTTCTGGTAGATACTTTCTCTGGTTCAGTTAAATTGACCCTAGATTTTCTGATTCTTACCTAGTTAAAGAAACTGTAAAGCCTAGAGTCTGACCAGATAACAGTTCAATGTCCATAATTACTGCAAATCCTGGAACCGACCAGATAGTAGGTAATTTCATATGCCCCAGTAAGTCGTTGTGAAGCCTGTAACACAACCAGATAATGGTCAGCCTTATTGTCCTCAGCAAGTCGCTGTGAAGCCTGGATTCCGACCAGATAGCAATTCGCTTTCGTCTCTCTAGTCAAGATATGACTCCCCAGTAGAGTAATGGACAACTGAAGCTCCTAGACTCTATTTCCCAAAACAGAGACCAACATTCCTCAGCGGAGTCCTCCTCAATGACAAGAACAAGAATTCCCACAAAGAGACTTCTTATGAAGCCAAGCATCTACTTTGGATGGCATCTCTAAGCCCATCTCCGACGACTCTCCGTCATATTCCTTGGATGGCATCCTTAAGCCCATCTCTGACAGTCTTTTGTCATCTTTTCCAAATGGCATATGTAAGCCCATTCCTGATATTATCCATCAATATTATTACTTCAGACGAGTGCAAATTTATGGGGACTCTAGTGTTCAATCATCTTACACCTTCAGATCACGAAAGGCAGACCATCCAATCTACACCCTCGGGTCTAAGAAGTTTAAACAGGGGCAGCTGTTGTACCCCAAAATTTTCCCTCTCATTTTACTCAACACATGCCCATTGAGGTCCCTAACTTGCCCATGGATGACCAAGAATTGACCAGACAAATTCTCCTCCTAAAGGCAATGAAGCTCTAACTAGGGTTTCATTGTTCATCAAGATGTGTGAACTCCAATGGTCTCAAATGTTGTACATGGTCCTAATATGTCCTCAAGGTTATCCATGCCAAATTCGCCCCCTTGCATAACAAGTTTACTCAGTCAACTGCTCAAATGCTTGGAAATCAACTACACTAGGTCAAAAGTCAATTGTGGCCTATATACAGTCAAAATTCAATATTATTCGTCAACATCAACATTTTGAAGTGATATCCATCATTTGATCAAGGGTTGATCATGATTCCTCAAGAAATGCTCCTAACTCATCAAAAGTCAAAAATTGCAAATTAGGGTTTCTATAGGAAAAGTCAACCAAACTTTGACCAGGCATAACATTCTCATACGTTATCAGAAATTTTTCCACCAGAGCTCATTTTGAAGAGAATCCAATTCCCTACAACTTATATTCATCCCTCAAGTTCAAGAAATTCCCCAGTTAAAATATACAAGCTCAGACATTATAGGTCCTTTCAAAAAGTCAACAAAAACACCTTTTAGGTCAAAGCTCCTTACATGAACATGGAAAATCCAATTGAGATGAAACCAAAAGGGTTGTTTATAGGACGTCCTAAGCTTTTTTAAATGGTCCAAGAACACCCTCATAAGGTTAAAATTGAGAGAGATATGCATTTCTAAAGTTGACCAATTATTGGAAAAGTGCATGAAGCCAATAATGACCAAACTTAAATTTTTTCCAAATGGGCCTATCTTTTTATGTTTAAAACTTGTTTCTAACATGGTCCACGACCTCTAATCCAACCCATGTATTATTCTATTATTTATGCTATTTATTTTGATATTTTATTCATAAAAATTCAAAATGAAATAAATAAATAATGGAAATAATATAAGATTTGATTTGAAATCTTTTTCTCATTAAATCATGGAAAAATATGTTGATCATATCAATGAAAAAATGTGCAAGTCAAGAGGAGAAAGAAATCTTCAAAATTGGAAAGTTTTATGCAAGATTGAAATCATATCTTTTCATCATAATGTACCAAGATTGGAACCACATTTGTTGACCTAATATGGCCTAATATATGCACAACAAAATCAGACCTAAAGGAGGTACAACTGCTACACGAAACACCCTATTCACAAGCTTGAAATTTCAAAGAAAAAGTGACAATTGAATTTGGAGTTGCAGAGGGATTCAAGAGGTTCTGAGGGTTGCAACATATTCCTGGAGGCACCCTGAAGCTAACTTCATCATTTTCAAGCATCAAAGCTCCCAGAATCGCGACCAACACAATCACGGTTTGCGTTTTATTTTCAAAAACGATTATGGCCATACATGTGTTATAAATGTGTTTTGATCATGAATTCATGTTTGTATGAATATTTTGAACGTGTTTGAATCATTAATTACAAGTTTTAATGAATGTATGATGATCTTCCATTATTAGGGTTTGCACTTTTGTTTTAGGGTTTTCAGGTACAGGTAAAATTGGGCCCAAAGATGAATACCATCATGCTTAAGGTATCAAGCCTAACTGATCTATGGCTTTAGGTTTGATTTATATTGCGCACTGTGGATTTTGGAATGTTGCAGGTGTTGTAGTGATGGACAACGTCAGTAGGTAAAAGTGCATAGGCTAACACGGCGGATGAGTAGAGAAGATGATTGTGTGGCGCAGCCCGGTTGGCCGGTTTGAATCAGCACGCGTTTTTTTGTTTCAAAAATATTTTGACCATTGTTTTCTATATAATATTATGTGTTTACTATAATAAACAAATGACATGGCAGCACAGATGGTCAGGCAACGCGTTATGAAGGGGGAGGACTTGGGATAGAGTCCCAGGTCCAGCATTTTTCTATTTTCTAAACACTTCTTGCAGGTTCCAGTGCGTGGAATCCTGAGATTTCCATCCTGCATCCTCATTCTCAACCACTGGATCCTCCATTGATTTAGATCTAGTGCCCAGCCAGCAATCTCCATGGTGGACCCTCAGGGGCTGGTAACACTAGATCAGGCGCAATCATTAGGCCAGTAGATCTGGGCCTAGCAATTTTCAACTCACACCCCCCAGTCTGCTAACAATAACAGGCCCATTCTTTTATTTTTGTTCTTTTTAATTTCTCTATTTTTATTTTAATTGTTTTAAAGTCAATTTTTATTCTAATCATAAAATCAATACAATAAAATAGATTTAAGGTTTTTCAATTAAAATTAGTTTTTTTTGTAAATTAATTAGAATTAGGTTAAAATATCAAATATTTCTTAATAAAATATTTTTTCCTTTCCTTTTTTAATTTAGTTAATTAAGATATTATAATCTAATATTTTCATAAACAAAGAAAAAGTATTTTCTTTTAAATTAGAAACATTTTTAGGGTTAGGCGCTCTTTCCAATCTTCACACTTTTATCTTTGTTTTTATTTTATTTTTATTTTCCCATTATGTAACTGTTTCCCGGTTTGTAATAGTTTTAATTAGGTTTAAAATTCCACATTTTTATTTTCATGTGCTAGTTATGTAATTGCCCAGTTTCCTTAGTGATCGTAAACGTCCCTTCGATATTCTCTCAACATCCAACGATAGGGATACCTACTCACTAATAGTAGGATAGAACTGTCTAAAGGATAGGAGGAAAAGAACAAACCTTTTTTAGTATAAGTAGATAGTTCTTAGATGCTTTCTCAAATAAAACAAACTTTTTACACTTACACATTTCAAAACACTTTCAAAAAACATTCGCTTTGTCAACACTCTTGAGGACTGATACAAGAGTTATCATAAAGTGAATCGCCGCACTAAGGCATTTTCAAAAGTACTTTTTTCAAAGTACAAAGCACAATGTATTTTCAAAATGAGTTAAGCATCTAAGAGCCCATGGAAAACCACGGATTGAAAGGGTTCTAACACCTTCCCTTTCCATAATCTACCCCCTTACTCAGAAAATCTCGAAAAAGGTATTTTTCTATTCTTTTCACCCTTTCCTTAATTTGGATAAAAGAAAATTCGGTGGTGACTCTTGCTTACCGCATATTTGCGAATAAAAAATGAAAACCAGTATTAACAGTTGGCTCTGCCACCGTATCACAATATGTCATCAGTTAATAAGCTTGGTATTGGAACGAGGATCTTGAAGTTAGGGGTTTGTATTCTTAATCATTGGGAACTTCTTTCTCTCATTAACCTACAAAGTTGTCATCTTCATCAAGGGAAGGATCATTAGGGTTTCACTAAAGGTTTAATTAAAGACTATGGGAGCTAGGGTTTAAGGTCAAAGTCATCTTGAATATTTTCTTCAAGGATCCAAGACATTGTTATTGCTCATACAATCAAGACATGGTACAAGATACGGATTTTAATCAAAGTATCATTCTTTCAATTTGTTTATTTCTTGTCATGAAAGTTAATATTGGATTAAGGTTGAAGTGGATTTAAATGATTCCATGGATTCAAACTTGGTTTAATTCATCAAAGTTGTTGGAAGCATACATGGGATTTTGTGGAATTATTAAGGAATTAAAGAATGAAAGTGGAATTTCAAATTTGAAAAGGAGGGAAACCTTTTATTCGATATTACTTGGTTGACAAAATTAGAAGTTCATTCAAAGTTGCAAGTGCAAAAAACTATAACAAAAAAACTTGGAGAAAAATGATCTGACTTTATTCAGACTTTGTTCATTGAAAGGATGGAAGTCATTGCACTTCCATACATTGGCCATTTACCTCAATACCATTACATTGGGAAATTACAGAAAAATTCTATTGTTGACATGGAACAAATTTTGATCTAATACAAAAAAAAAACTCATCCTTTAACATCCCTCCAAGTCTTCATTGATTTAACTCCATTTCTCTCCATGTTCCTACAATTCTTCCAAACTCTTACTCACTTACAAACAACCTTGCAGACAAATTCCTTCAATTAACCTCATCACCTGACCTGCATCACAGACAACAACAAAAAAATAGTTCATACACATGCATCCCTACAATCTATAATTAAAGTTGCAACATGCTAGTTCAATACCAAAACCTGTTTCCAAGATAAAAACGTAACCAATACAAACTATCCTAACAAACTAACAGAATCTTAACATACTTCCTGCAACTTAAAAAACTAACTGACTTTACAAATAGAAGACTGAAAACCGCATAACAGTAACCAACTTTCCAATTGAATAAACTTCCTCAAGAAAAAAAAACTGACATGTAACAAATTTCCAGCAAAACCAATTCCATAACTGTTTATAACAGAACTTCTTCTAACCTCCCCTTAACTGCCAACTCCAACTAACCTATCTATAACCAAACTTCTAATAACTAAACAGTATCCTAACTACTACGTATCCCCAACTAACTTCTAACCTCGCCAACAAACAACCCTGCAAATAGAAATTAACAGAATTTCCAATCGCAACAAAAAAAACAAATTCCTAACCAAAAGTTCAGCATAACAGAATTCCAAAATTAACTCTCGCTCTCTCAACTGTCAAAAACTAAAATCCCTCTAACCTCTCTTAACAGTTTCTAAATAACCATCCTAACAACCTCTAACCAACTATCTAACAATTCTAACCAACTATATAATAGAATCTCTCACCTGATTCTGAGGATTCTTCAATCTCTGGGAAGAATCAGAAAAAATATCTAAAAACTCTTTCTATTTCCTTCACCATCTTCAATAAATTCTCGGCGAAAAAACTTTCATCATACTCTTCACTTCTGTGATCGTGATATCTCTGTATCATCGTCTTCAAATGCGGACCTGCAACTTCAATCATCACCGCAATGCATCGCATCCTTTTAGACAGTAGTAACAACTCCAATTATCATTATCTTTATCTCTTCTTTGCAAAATAATTATAACATATCATAAAATCTTCGTGCTTTGCCTTGTTCAATATTGAACCATGACAATGATTCATCCTCATTCATCATCACCATCAATAAGAATCAGGAATAAGAATCAAAGAGAAGCAGAATTCACTGAGACGATGCTTACCTGATTTTTGTTCGCAGAGATTTCGTTGGATTTCTCGACATCAGCATCATGTTAAACACGCACTAGACGATTCATTAGTAGGTAATTACTCTTCATTATTTCCATATGTGTTTTTTTTCTCAAAAATGAAATTGCGACGAAGTTGAGCGGAGAGGTGAGCGAACTTGAAGAGTGACGAAGCTGAGCGAATCAAAGACGAATCCGCGAGCGATGATGATTTGAAATTAGAGATGTAGAGACGGTGATTAGGAACGCGGATCAAAACTGAGTGAGACAAAGGCGATGAAATTGTGATTTAAAAGTGAACGAAGAAGGCTAAGGAACAGGATGAAGCTTCGAAGGTTGAAATTGTTAAGCAATTGATCGGAGAAACAGATTCATGGAGGAGACGAGGCCATGGAGTATTGATGGCGGAGATCGCTGGAGCTGAAGAAGGAAGCATCACCGTGTTCGATAGATGGAGGAATTGGGACCATCACCCAAAGACAAAACCAAATTCTTTATTTCCCTTTCTTTTTTTATTTTACTTAATTCATATTAAATTTGTTTTTTGTGATAATCAGCATAATAATGCAGAAAAAAAAAGAGATTTGAAAAGATAATTGGACTAAGCTATGATTTCGTTGGGGCTTATCCCGAATCCCAACCCGTATGCATTTTTGTAAACCTGTATCAGTGAACAAAAATCGAAATTGGGCCACCCCTTCCTTGGGCCCAAGCCTCGTTTTGACAAGCTGAAGTAATAACAATTTGACAGGACCTGCTGGTGGGCTGTGCCGGATAGCATCCCCTTAGACTTGTTTCAATTTGTTTGAAATAAGGTTAATGATTAAACAAAAAAACAAAAAAACACAAAAACAACTTCATGGACTTCATTCTGATGGGCCTAGTGCCCTGCTCCTACATCACCTCCTGACATCAATTCTCACCCCCTGAGTTCCTCTATGATTTTTCTTTTAATTTTACTAATTGTTTCTATTTGTTCGATTTTTCTCCACACGGTAAAAAATAATATAAAACATTAATAAAATCAATGAAAATAATAGATTTTAATAGAAGGTCTTTAGGAAATAATTCTTTAATATATCTAGAATTTTCCTTACATAAAAAAAACTAATAATAAAAATACTTTTTTCTTTCTTGTTTTCATCCGTATTTTCATGCCACTTTGCCATGTTATTCTTGACGCGTTTGTTCATTGTGCAAGATACATTTTTGTGTTTTCGATCATGTAACATAACAGGTAGTTATATGATCGAAGCACATGGCTTATGCTCTCTTATGATGTGAAACGCCTTATTTCTCATCATCCTGAGAAGTTCATATCATATTATATGTAGTCCTGATACATGCAATACTTTATGATCTCTTATGCAGGAACTTCTGATTAAGCGTTGCATTTGCAACACACATTTTCTTTTATCTTAGTTGGATATCATTTCTGAATTTATTTGTTTCTTGGTGAAGCTTACTCGACGTGTACTCCTTGCTTCTCCATTGATTTCGTCTTCTCTTGACGATTTGCTCACTTTGGTAGTCGCCGCTACTACCTTTGTACTTCTTCGCACTTTATTGCATTTCTTTACTACTTTTATATATATCATGAGAAGTAGGATTTTACTGCTTTCTAATGCCATGAGAAGTAGGAATAGAGATGTATGACGGGGGTCTCTGTTGCTGATCATGCCAGGAACCCCTCTGGTTTATTTAAAGACTCGTTTAGGGCAATTTCGCATTGTGTGCATTATGTTTGCTACTTGTGTGTGGTTTGTTTAAAACCCTACCTTTGTATGGGCATTCTGCTGGTGTGTTTATATTTGTGCCCACACTATTCCCCATCCCTTATTGAAGTCCTCAAAAGGAGGCGAGCGATGAGGGTTAGTAATCAACCCCCGCGATTTCGTCTGTGTCGTCCTTAGCTCGTGACGCACCATGAAGCTTCAGAGTTGTGCATGCTCTTGTTATCTAGTTTTCAAGTGGGGAAGGGTTTCGCAATCGAAACCGCACGCTTTGTCAGGAGTTCGCATTGGCCGATGTTGATACTCCATGATCGTTCAAATTGCCTTCTGTCGCCTACCTCGATCTCCTATATCTTGGTTAGGTGTTCAGTCGCTTTGGACATCACATTTTTGTTTTTCATCCCACTCCTGCTTGTTTTTCTGGGGTGATATGCTCCCCTTGGCTAAAGAATTTCTCTTCTTTTCCTTACTCTTTTATGTGCATGCTTCCGAGCTTGTTTGCTTTATTCTTGTACATACCATGTTCCCTTAGGATACGCTTGTTCCTTTCAGACGCAAGTTAGACCTTAGACTGCAAACCATGCATGCTAACATTAGGTAGACGTTTCCCTTTCATCCTCGATGTAGAGCTACCATTGTATGATAACATTAGGTTACAAATAGGCTAGTCTCCCTTAGACTCTTTTCTTCCCCTTTTGCATATGCATCCAAAACTAAAACCTTTTCTTAGAAAATCATAAAACATGGTAATCACACTTAAACCTTTTTTCAAGGTAACAAAATACAAACCAACTCAAACCTTTTTGTGCTCCCAAGCACCTTTACTCTAAAAACCCTTTTCAAGTAAGGACATGATTAATTTACTTTTGTGCCAACGCATAAGTCTCCATAGGTCGCGCTACGGAAGAAGGCGAAATTAATGTAACACCCCAGTTCTACCATGCGAATAATATTAAAAATCAGAGTTCAACATAAATAGGATGCTACATTTACAACTTAAAATCAAACTTCATTTAATAGCATACAAACAGATACATAACACTTAACTTGGACGAACCGATAACAACCTGATTTATTCTTCAAAATCAAACAACTTTTTATTGATAAGCAGCGGAATCTACATACTCAACTTCAATTCACTTAACATCTTTTATTCAACTAAAACAACCTCAAGAAAACAATTATTTCATGTAATCAACTTAAAACCTCAGCAACTGAAATAATAATCAACAACTAAACATTAAGCGTTCATCCCTCTAAGTGCTACGTATCAAAGCGACAACACCGACTCGAACTAACAAGGTAACAACTATCCTTCTTGATTACTTGCAAGTTACCAACAGAGGACAACATTCAAGCAGAAGGGATAAGATATCGGACAATATAATAAGTCGTATGATAAATAATATATTAAATCAGATCATATAAAATCACCACTTCACAACTTACAAACAACTTTAATCACAACAAAACATCAACACGGCATAACTACTAATTCATAGCTTTTAGATAATACTTGTCACAACAAGTCAACAACATAAAGCAACAACAAATATATCATCACCATAACTCAATATGCAACATCAACTGCGACTCAATTACAATGCACATGCATGTGGTACCATTGGAGCAGAACTCTCATCTTAAAAATCTGCAAATAAATAGAGGCATCAACAAGGCATAAGACTTCTTTGTAGTTTGCCAATCCAGGCCATCATAGAGTAGGCAAATGAATGTGACTCAATGAATGCACCATCACATACTCACAACAATCATCATCCATCGCAAGGCATAAGCCTACATCACCATTATTACCAGTAAATAGAGGTATTTCATCATCATTTAAAATTCTCTGCAACTTCACATTATCAACAAAAAAATTCACAGAGACAAACACAACAACATAACATCTCAACATAAATTAACATTGGTCATAAGCCTAATAACTTAATAATAATTCAACATTGGCCATAAGCCTACAACTTGATATTTCAACAATAACAATTAGCACAACATTGGCATAAGCCTACAACTTAGTATGTCACATCAACAATAACACAACAACATGTCAACAACCATTCGAAATTGGCCATAGGCCTACAACATAATATTTCCCATAATTATTCGGATAATTCTAGAATATACTGGTTAATTACTTATCTAAATGCTTATTTCTAATTACAAAACTTCTACAAATTGTTATAATATAATACTACATCATCATTATCATTGATATTATTATTATGAACCAAGCATTATCATAAGATCGTCATATCATCGTCTTACATCATCACCACAAAACATCATGGCAATTCAACGCGGGACAACTAACTCTATCTTAAATTTGGTTCTAGAATTATCCTTCTTATCCTTCATTTTACTCCTTATAAATATAGTTCACTGCATTAGCTTTCTAACGCTTTGAACGGCGCATCATGTAACGCCCGTAATTTAATTAATTATTTAATTAAATTATTTTTGGATTATTTGTGAAGTTGGGTTATGATGATAGTTGATGTGTTGTTGTTATTGGATTTAATTATTCTATTAAGTTGTGGAATAATATTAGAGTGATAATATTATTTGTTGTGGGCTCATTTTAAGGACTAGAAGTAGTAGAAAGGGGGTGTAGGAGTTTTAAGCCCATTTAGACATAATGAGAATTATAGGATTATTATATTAGTTATTTAGAATTAATAATAAGGAAAAAGGAAGAAACAGTAAGAAGACAAAGAAAATAAGGGTTGGAAGAGAACGTGAAAGTTGCAGAAAAGAAGGAAAAGAGCCAGAACGGAATTCAATCGGAAAAGTTATTGAGCAACCTTCAATCCAAGGTAAGGGTGGGGTTCTGACTCTATAATAGGGTTTATGATGAGTAGTATGTGGGATTAGATGTGAAAAGTTGTTTTGTTCATGATTGAAATATATATATTATTGTTTGATGAAGATCAATGATTTAAAGATGAATAATGATGCCCTAATGCTGTATAATTGATGTAGAAACATAGGAGTATTATAATTGATGATTACCTATGATTAGAGGATGTTTTTAGGGCCTAAGGCAGGGAGATCACAGTGAAAACGCAGTGAAATCGCAGAAAATATTCATGACATAACAGTATGCGTCGACCTCAAAAGGTCATGCATCGATACATGTGGGTTTCTGGACTCAGGATGAGTCGATACAAAGGAGCATGCATTGATACATGCAGGTTTTTGGACTCAGGATAAGTCGATACGAAGGGACATGCATCGATACATGCAGTGTTGTAGAATCAGTATGATTCGATACAAAGGGAGTACGCATCGACTCATGCAGGAATTTTATCCCAGTACGCGTCGACTCAAAGCATTATGCGTCGACTCATGTAGTCTGATTTTTGACATATTCGTTTCTGAAGGCTGTAACTTGAGTTTCCAGACTCCGTTTGAGGTGTCGTTCGAAGCGTTGGATAGCTAACGCAATAAAATTCATTATTATGGATTAAAATGAAGGATAAGAAGAATAATCCTAGTAACCCAATTTAGGACTAGAGTTAGCTTCCCGCGTTAATCGCTATGATGATTTTGTGAAGTATGATGAGGATAAGATGATTGTAGATTATTGAGTGGTTCATAACAGTAAGATTAATGATGATAATGATGTAGTTCTTCTCCAATGGTACCACATGAATTTGCATAGTATTGAGTCGCATTATATGATTTCATAAAGAAGTTATGTATTGATGCGGTAGATGTGTATATGGTTGGCATTTTGTTGCGATATTGTTGTTTATACGATGAGAAGTGGTGATGTTATGTGATCTAATTTAATATATTATTTATCATACTCTTTATTATATTGTTAGATATCTCACCCCTTTTGTTTGAATTTTACCCTTATGTTGGTAACGTGCAGGTAATCCAGAGTGAAGGCAGTATACCTTTGGTAGTTCGAGTCATTGTCATTGCTTTGATACGTAACACTCGGGGGGTGAATGCTTGTTGATTTTAATTATTGATTATTTCAGTTGTTGAACTTTAATTTGATTGTTTCTAAGTATGTGTTATTTTGAAGTTGATGTAAAGACGGACAAAGATGTTATTATGAATTCCGCTGCGTGGATGTTTAAGTTGTTGAATTAAGAGATTAAATTATTATGCTAATAGTTCATCCAAAGTTTTAAAGTATTATGTATCCACGTTGAATGCAATGTATTTTTAAAGTTGAATTTGTGGCATCCTGATTCAGTTGCATGAATTTTATAACTCTGATTTACAATTATAATTGCTGGGTAGAATTGGGGTGCTACAAAGTTGGTATCAGAGCAAAGGTTGGTCCGTCCGGCCAAGTTGTCAAATCGTAGTTGTCTAACAATCGAGTATTGTTAATTTGAGTTCTAACCGTTGTTTATGTTATAGTGATAAGTTGAGATGGCTGGAAGGAATGATGTTGCACTTGCCGCTGCTTTAGAAGTAATGGCGCATGCGATGGAGAATCAGCCGAATACTGACGTGAATGTTGGATCTCGTAGTTTGGCGACTTTCCAGAGAGAGAATCCGCCTACCTTCAAGGGAAAGTATGACCCTGATGGAGTGTTGGATTGGCTGAAAGAGATTGAGAGAATCTTATGTGTGATGGACTGCACTCCAACACAGAAGGTTCGATATGGTACTCGTATGCTAGCAGTCGAGGCTGATGACTGGTGGCTAGAGACTTGTCAGAGATTGGAAGATGCATGTGAAAATGTCACTTGGGCTGTGTTCCGTAGGGAATTTTTGAGGATGTACTTTCCTGAAGATGTTCATGGTAAGAAGGAGATTGAATTCCTTGAGCTAAAGCAAGGGAGTATGTCGATTGTTAAGTATGCTGCAAAGTTTGCTGAGTTGGCCAAGTTTTATCTGCACTACGGTGAGGCAGATGTTGAGTTTTCAAAGTGCATCAAGTTTGAGAATGGGTTACACCCAGAGATAAAGAAGGCAGTTGGATACCAGAATATCAGTGTCTTTGCTGATTTCATTGATATTTGCAGAATTTATGAAGAGGATAATAATGCTCATTACAAAATTATCAGTGAGAAGAGGGGTAAGCACCAACAGAATCGTGGTAAGCCTTATGATACCCTAGCTGGTAAAGGTAAACAGTAAGCTACTCAGGGTCAGAGGACTAGTGGGGGCGATGCTCCTGCTGGTGTGGTTTGTTTTAAATATGGAAAAACTAGGCATAAGAGTAACGTGTGTACTGCTGAGGTAAAGAGGTGTTTCTGTTGTGGTAAGACCAGACATTTTGTATCTGAGTGCAAGCATAAGGATGTGATTTGTTTCAATTGTAGTGAAGAAGGGCACATTGGTAGTCAGTGTCAGAACCCAAAGAGGGCGCAGATAAGTGGTAAAGTGTTCGCTTTGGTTGAGGATCAGGTAGCTGCTGAGGACAGACTTATCAGAGGTACATGTTTCATTAATATTACTCCTTTAATTACTATTATTGATACCAGTGCTACTCATTTCTTTATTGCTGCTGATTATGTTGAAAGATTGGGTCTTATGTTGTCGTCTATGAATGGAGAAATGGTCGTCGACACTCTAGCCAAGGGGTCGGTGACTACTTCTTTTGTGTGTTTAAAATGTCCCTTATCGATATCCGAGAGAGACTTTACTATTGATTTGGTTTTTTTACTGTTAAGAGGGTTGGATGTGATTTTGGATATGAACTGGTTAGAGCATAACTATGTTCATATTAACTGTTATGACAAGTCTGTGAAGTTTTCTACTCCTGAAGAAGAGGAAGATAGTCTATTATCTGCTAGAAGGTTGAGGAAGTTGATGCAAGAAGAGGCACAAATGTTCTCGTTGATGGTGTCGCTATCTGTAGAGACTCAAGCTATAATTGAGTAATTGTAGGTGGTGTGTGAATTTCCTTAAGTTTTCCCTGATGAGATTCCTGATGTACCGCCAGAGAGGGAAGTTGAATTTTCTATTGATCTTGTACCTGGTACCAGACCTGTGTCTATGGCACCATACAGGATGTCTGCATCTGAATTGTCAGAGTTAAAGAAACAATTGGAAGAGTTACTAGAAAAGAAGTTTGTAAGACCAAGTGTATCGCCATGGGGAGCTACAGTGTTGTTAGTAAAGAAGAAAGATAGAAGTATGAGACTTTGTGTTGATTATAGACAGTTGAATAAAGTGGCGATTAAGAACAAGTATCTGCTTCCAAGAATAGATGACTTGATGGACCAATTGGTGGATGCTCGTGTGTTCAGTAAGATTGATTTGAGGTCGGGTTACCATCAGATTAAGGTGAAGGTTGAAGATATCCAGAAGACGGCTTTCAGAAAGTGTTATGGGCATTATGAGTATTCGGTGATGCCTTTCGGTGTTACTAATGTGCCGGGAGTATTCATGGAATACATGAATCGTATCTTTCATACTTATTTGGATCAGTTCGTGGTGGTGTTCATTGATGATATTTTGATTTACTCTAAGTCAGAAGAAGAGCATGCAGAACACTTAAGAGTAGTATTGCAAGTTTTGAAAGAAAAGAAGTTGTATGAAAAGCTGTCTAAGTGTGAGTTCTGGTTAAAGGAGGTTAGTTTTCTTGGTCATGTGATCTCAGGTAGTGGCATTGTTGTAGATCCATCGAAGGTTAATGTTGTGTTGCAATGGGAAACTCCGAAGTCAGCTACTGAGATTAGAAGCTTTTTGGGATTAGCTGGCTACTATAGGAGGTCTATCGAAGGTTTTTCTAAGTTGGCACTTCCGTTGACTAAGTTGACTTGTAAAGGTAGATCTTTTGTATGGGTTGTTCAGTGCAAAGAAAGTTTTACAAAATTGAATAAGAGATTGACGTCGACTCCGATTTTGACGTTACCTAATCCAGGAGAGCCTTTTGTGGTATATTGTGATGCTTCTAAGATGGTTTTAGGAGGTGTGCTTATGCATAATGATAAGGTAGTTGCTTATGCGTCAAGGCAGTTGACGACTAATGAGAAGAACTATCCTACACATGATTTAGAGCTTGTTGTAGTTGTTTTTGTGTTGAAGATTTGGAGGCATTATCTTTATGGTTCTAGATTTGAAGTGTTTAGTGACCATAAAAGCTTAAAGTATTTATTCGATCAGAAGGAGTTGAATATGAGGCAACGAAGATGGTTGGAATTGTTAAAGGATTATTGTGATACGGTGGATAACTGACTTGGTTATTTTGCGCTTGATCGCAATGTTACAGATAGCAAGAGTCGCCACCAACTTTTCTTTTATCCAAAAGGAAAGGCTGAAAAGAACAAGAAAGACCTTTATAGATTTTTTCTCGAGTTCGGGGGGTAGATTATGAAAAGGGAAGGTATTAGCACCCTTTTCATCTGGTTATCTACGGGATCTTAGTTTCTTGCTAGATCACTTGATTTTGTTTGAATGTGTGCTTATGTGTGAGTTTTGAAAGTATTTTGAAAATGTCTTTGTAATGGTTCTCGTTTCTATAAGAACGCGTACAAAGTGTTGTTTCAAAAATAGCTCAAAGTGGTGTTTGTGGAATGTGTTTTTGAAAGAGATTTTGAAAAGGTGTCTTCTTTGTAATGGCTCTCGTTTCTATAAGAACGCATACAAAGTATTTTTCTTTTGAAAATGTTTCAAAATGAAAGTGTGGGTGTATAAAATGTTTTTGTTGTGAGCAAGCGAGAAACTAGGAGCGAATCTACCTACTTAAAAAGCTCTTAAATGTTCTTTTCATCCTCCTTTATGTGTTGCTATCTTACCATTGATTTGGTAAGAAGCCCCATCATTGGATGTGAAGGGACGGGTGTGGGGCATTTGTATAGTCATAGAAGGAAACCTAATAGACGTTTTAGCAATATAGTTTTAGGGACTAGATCGTTTACTGAAGGCAGCATCGAGGGCCATCGAGGGACTACGATCTTTTATCGAGGGTCTATGCTAAAACGCCCATGTTCGAGGGACATGACTATTTTTCCAATAAGAAACAAGTGGGATTACCCTAAAGGGGTGCATGTGTGCAATGTGTATTGGATTGTATGCATTTAGTCTTTGATTTTTGGGTTGTCTATTTATTGTTTTTATCTTGCCATACACACCTAATTACTAGCATTTATATGAAAGTGATAAATTGCGGAAAGTAAAGTCCTACACTATTACATCATTAAGGGGATGGGATGTACAAATTTACAAATGGGGATTGCAAGAAATTAAAATCCTAATTATCTATTACAACCATATTGAAATAATGTACAAGAATTGAAATGGTCTTGCCTTGTTTTTGTTAAGAAAAGAAATAAATTGGCTTAAGAAAATATTTTTGATCTTTTGGTTTTAAAAAAAGATAAAATAAAGTATGTAAATATAAAAATGTTTTTTTTGGTGTTTTAGGTTATTAAAAGCTAAAATAAGATAAATAAGAGAAAAAGGAGTCAGAATCAGCATATTGTTAAAACGAGAAGGAACAGAAGTTCTGACTCTGATACGCTGCAAGAGAGAAAATGTTAATAGGAGAGTAGAGGGTCAGAAGTTCTGGGCCTGGGTACTCCAAGTTCTGAGGTTTCCAGGAATAAAGGAAAACCTAGAAGTTCTGATTGTTGAAGGGGTTCAGAAGCTATAGCGTAGCTGGGAACCTAGAAGTTCATATATCACTGGCAAGTCAGAAGTTCTGGCTATTTGAGAGAGTGAGGTGATAATATTGTTGAGTAAGGTTGTCTAGAAGTTCTGATTTAGGAATATTGTCTGACAGATGAATGGGTAAAAATGTCAATAAATGAACCTAAAAAGATGCTTCTGAGGTTAAAACCCAGGACCCTTAGTACTAATGTCTTATGCGCATGGTTTCTACCACTGGGGTGGCTGTACATCCGATATTAGAAGTAAAAGCATAAACATGTATCACAGAGTAAACTCTGATGATGAACTCCATTTCTTTCTCCATGCTAATCAAAATATCTGCAGCTTAGTCAACTTTCAACAGAACAGAAAACACAAACATAACAATTATGGCAGGTTTCCATCATGGTTTCAGAAACATAAAAAATGTCAAGACTGTAAATTAGAAACAAGCGTGTATATGCTAATCCTACTTTCCTTAAGAAGTTCTGAACTGATGTTCTCCCCACTTAAGCAGCAAATACATGAACCCTCAGAATATGTATAGCATCAGAATCAGGATGTCTACATTG
This sequence comes from Vicia faba, assembly GCA_948472305.1. Taxonomy (NCBI): domain Eukaryota; kingdom Viridiplantae; phylum Streptophyta; class Magnoliopsida; order Fabales; family Fabaceae; genus Vicia; species Vicia faba. The sequence goes on from OX451736.1 coordinate 1,233,836,407, forward strand.
TATTTTGGACATGCAAGTTTAACAATGCCTAAGTGATATGATAAGAGTTAGCACAAGCTTACCTTGCAGCTAGAAAAGGTCATGTGAACTGGAGCCTGGTTCTGACTATTTGCAATGTTCTGATCAGCTTCCTCACGTGCTCAGCAGACTGGAACAACCTTTAACTTGGGCTATGAATGGCTGGAAAGTTCTGGAACAACCAAGAAGTAAAGTTCTGACTTTTTGTGGTGTAAATTGATTGGGAATGTGTTATAGTCTGAAAACAGAAGTTAGGATGGTTTCTAAATGTATGCCAGAAACTATATGGATGATTTGGTCAAGAAACATTTGAGGGAAACTGGAGTTTGAAGGCAAGAATCAAAAACTAACAGGTTTTATATTTGTGTTTACAGTTTTGGATTCCTGGAATTTTTAGCAATGTTTCAAAGCTTTTTCTTTTCAAATTTCTGACCGGTCCCCTTCACAATTGCAAATTAAGTTCAATTTACAGGCAAGAATTTTTTAGCTTGGAGAATTCGAAAGTACCACCAGAAATCCTGCAATGCGAGATTATACATCATAGCTTAATTCTGTGCCAGAAGTTCAGTATCAGCGCAACTTAGAACAAACATCCAACTCCTGATCCTTGAATCTCTTAACTCCGGTATGTTCTGAGCGAGTTCTCAGACTTTCTAGATAAATTGTGACATGCTTTGTAAGCCCTCTTTGAATTACTCTTGTAACTTCTAACTGAACCTACGTGAAAACTGGCCCAGAAGTTGTAGACAACTTCTGACTTGAAAATGCTTAATTTACTAAGTGCCTAAGTTTCAGAGACTTATCTTTAAAAACGTACAACTTGAAATTCCAACACTTCTAGAAGAAGTTCTGTTCTGCAATGTTTTAGGTCTCATTGAGATCTAAAACTCTTGAGTTAGAAGTTCAAATTTCTGACCGGTCCCCTTCACAGTTGCAAATGAAGTTCAATTTACAGGCAAGAATTTTTTAGCTTGGAGAAGTCGAAAGTACCACCATTATGCTAGTGTGCTGGCTTGTTCTTGAAGCAAGTTAAACAAGAATGGTGGTTAGTAGCTTTTAGTCGTGTCTAAGCTGGATTTGTAAGCATGAATTAAGGAAAAGTACCCTCATAAGCAAAAGCAAAGCATGGGCCCAGCGTACTCTTGTACAAAAGTTTGCTTTTTCAAGGATAATAATGTACTTATATGCCACACGTGGGGAAATCCTTTGGATAAAATCTCAAAAGTGGTTGTGAGCGTTAAATGATGATGATATTTATCAAACCAGAAATCCTGCAATGCGAGATTATGCATCATAGCTTAATTCTAGGTCAGAAGTTCAGTATCAGCGCAACTTAGAACAAACATCCAACTTCTGATCCTTGAATCTCTTTACTCCAGTATGTTCTGAGCGAGTTCTCAGACTTTCTAGATAAATTGTGACATGATTTGTAAGCCCTCTTTGAATTACTCTTGTAACTTCTGACTGAACCTACGTGAAAACTGGCCCAGAAGTTGTAGACAACTTCTGACTTGAAAATGCTTAATTTACTAAGTGCCTAAGTTTCAGAGACTTGTCTTTAAAAACGTACAACTTGAAATTCCAACACTTCTAGAAGAAGTTCTGTTCTGCAATGTTTTGGGTCTCATTGAGATCTAAAACTCTTGAGTTAGAAGTTCTTCCAGAATCAGCTTGCATCATGGTGATAATCTGGCCAGAAGTTCTGAGCTTGTCATATTTCTTAAACACTTAGAAAAATTCTAAGAATTTAGAATTTTGACTTTTCCAAAGTAATTTTGACTTTTGAATTTCTTGATGAAACAAACATCATATTTCAACATGTCTTGATGAAATATGAATCTTGAAATTTTGACTTTGATCCAAAAGTCAAAGTTTGACTTTTCAGTATGCAAATGACCATTTTGCCCTTGTGAATGACTTTCTTGGAAAATTTGTAATTCAAGGCTTGGAATTGGATGGAAGCAAACCTGAGGATCCAAGGTGATCCTTTGAGAAATGAGAGGGAAAATTTTGGGGTACAACAATTATGTTTTCGATTTGAATTATCATCCAGGAAAAGTGAATATGGTAGCTGATGAGGTGAGTCAAAGGACTTTACATATATCGGCAATGATGGTTAAAGAGTTGGAATTAATTGAACAGTTCAGAGATATGAGCTTGGTTTGTGAGGTGACGTTGCGGAGCATTATGTTGGGTATGTTGAAGATTAATAATGAATTTCTAGACAATATCATATAAGCTCAGAAGTTGGATGTAAAACTGGTATATTCGATGGTTGGGATCGATCAGTCTGAGAATAATGATTTTAAGCTAGATGCGTAAGGTGTGTTGATATTTTGTAACCGGATTTGTATTCCTGATGATGCTGAGATGAAGAAAGTGATGTGGCTACAAAGATGTATCAAGATTTGAAAGGTTTATTTTGGTGGCCTGGGATGAAGAGTGATGTGGCTCGGTTTGTGTATGCATGTTTGACTTGTCAGAAGTAGAAAGTTGAGCATCAGAAGCCTGTAGGGTTGATGCAACCGTTAGAAGTCCTAAAATGGAAATCGGATAGCATTTTGATGGACTTTGTGATGGGGTTACCTAATTTAATATATTAATTATCATACGCTTTATTATATGGTTAGATATCTAACCCCTTCTGTTTGAATGTTTTCCTTCGGTTGGTAACGTGCAGGTAATCGCGAGTGAAGGTTGTATACATTCAATAGTTTAAGTCGGTGTCATTGCTCTGATACGTAACACTCGGGGGGATGAACGCTTGTCGCTTTTGATTGTTGATTAATTCTGTTGTTGAACTTTAAGTTGATTATTATTAAGTTGTGTTATTCGAAGTTGTTGTGATTTTGATAAAGATGTTATTAAGAATTCTGATGCGTATATGTTGAATTATTTAATTAAAGTTATTATGATGATGGTTCATCCGATGTTTTAAAAGTTTTATATATCCACGATGAATGCAATGAATTTTGATGGAAGAATTTGTGGCATCCCGATTCGTTTGCATGAATGATTTACATAACTCTGATTTATTTATATAATTTCCGGGGTAGAATTGGGGTGTTACACCCTTACTTTTGCCTAGGCAATTCAACCTAGCGGGTCTCTGTTTATGCATAGTATCTTTTAACTATGTTCGCATTTATAGGATGTGGAAGGTCGTCACCATCCATAGTGGTTAATATCATGGCTCCACCAGAAAATATGTTCTTGATCACAAATGATCCTTCATATGTGGGAGTCCATTTGCCCCTGGGATCACCTTATGGCATGATAATGCGCTTGATTACTAGGTTACCAACTTTATATTCCTGACGTCTGACCTTCTTGTTAAAAGCTTTGATCATACGTTTCTGGTACATCTGACCAAGACAAACAGCCGCAAGCATTTTCTCGTCAATAAGGTTCAAGGTTTGTCCACTAATTCTTCAGTGTCAACCTCATAAAAGTATGCTGGTTCATCCAATCTCTCAATAGTGATATGAGGAGCTTGATTATCCCATCTGACTTTAAACATGGATGACATAGTAGCTAGTGTGTCTGCTAACTGATTTTCCTCTCGTTGAAAATGTTAGAATGTGACTTCTTCAAAGTGTGGAATTAGTGTCAACACATGCTCTCGGTAAGGGATGAGATTAGGATGCTTCCTGTCCCATTCTCCTTTGATTTGACTGATCACCAGGGCCGAGTCTTCAAATACACTCAAGAATTTGATTCTCAGTTTGATAGCAGCTTTGAGACCCATAATTATTCTTCATATTCAACCATGTTGTTGGTATAGTTGAAACATAGCCTGGAAGTGAAAGGAGTATGACAGCCTTCGGGAGATATTACCACATCACCAATTCCATTACCCAGAGCATTGGAAGCTCCATCAAAAACCATAGTCCATCGGGATCCTTGTTCAGGTCCGTTATACGGTCTAGGTTTTGCACAGTCAGTCGTTAACATGATATTCTCATCTGGGAAGTCAAAGTTCATAGATTGATAATCATCAATAGCTTGATGGGCCAGATATGCCAATACACTTACTTTGATGGCTTTGTGTTGTATATTGAATATCGTATTCAGTTAGAATCATTTGTCATCTAGCTATCTGTCCGGAGAGAGCGGGCTACTCGAAGAGTGCAGCAAAGTGGTGTGAGTCAGCATATACTATCTTAGCATATACTGTCTTAGCGGGTGTGAAGCCCATGTTAGAGTGCAGCAAGTTTTCTCGAGCAGTGAATATTTGGTTTCATAGCCGGTAAACTTTTTGCTCAGGTAGCATATTGCGTGCTCTTTTCAGCCAGACTCGTCATGCTGCCCCCAACACACACCCCATTGAATTCTCTAAAACTGTTAAGTACATGATCAGAGGTCTTCCTTCGACCAGCGACATCAAAAGTAGAGGTTGTTGAAGATACTCCTTGATTTTGTCAAATGCAGTCTGGCAGTCGTCATTCCACTTCACTACTTTATCTTTCTTTAGTAGTTTGAAAATTGGCTCACAAGTAGCGGTTAGGTGGGAAATGAATCTGGAAATGTAGTTTAGACGTCCCAAGAATCCCCTAACCTCCTTCTCGGTGCGAGGAGCTGCAATCTCTTGAATAGCTCTAACCTTCGCAGGATTTAATTCGATAGCTTTTCCGCTTACAATGAAACCTAATAGCTTACCAGATCTTACTCCAAAGGTGCACTTTTTCGAATTCAGTCTTAACTTGTACTTCTTCAGTCTTTCAAACAGTTTCTGCAAGTGATCCAAGTGTTCTTCTTCCGTCTGAGACCTAGCTATCATATCATCGACGTAGACCTATATCTCGTGATGGATCATATCATTAAACAAGGCTACCATAGCACGCTTATAGGTTGCCCTAGTGTCCTTTAATCCAAATGGCATAACTTTGCAGCAGAAAGTGCCCCACTGCGTGACGAAAGTCGTTTTCTCCATATCTTCAGGTGCCATTTTAATCTGATTATACCCGGAGAAACCATCCATGAAGGATAATATCTTATGATGTGCAGTGTTGTCAACCAGAACATCAATATGGGAAATTGGAAAGTCATCCTTGGGGCTCGCCCTATTCAAATCTCTGTAATCCACACACATACGCACTTTTCCATCCTTTTTAGGCACTCGTACCACGTTTGCGACCCATTATGGATAAGAAGTAACAACTAAGAACCCGACTTTAAACTGTTTCATAACTTCATCCTTGATCTTTTCTGACATCTCAGGACGCATACAACGAACCTTTTTCTTCACTAGTGGGCAACCTTCTTTCGTTGGTAGACAGTGAACCATAATATCAGTGTCCAGCCTCGACATGTCTTCGTATGACCAGGAGAAAATCTCAATGTAGTCATGTAACATTTGGATTAACTGCTCTTTAATACTATGCTCCAAGTTGGCACCTATCTTGACTTCCTTCTTATCCTCTTTAGTACCCAAGTTTACTGTCTCGACTGGCTCTTCATGAGGCTGTATTGCTCTTTCCTCCTATTGTAACAGTCTGGCAAGTTCTCCGGGTACTTCGTAATCTTCCTCACCTTCGTCTTCAGCTTGGTAGATCAGATTTTAAAAGTCATAACTGGCAATAGTAGAGTCGTTATCAATGGGATCCATAGTGGATGTGGATCTGCAGTTTGATATGTGGGTGTGCGTGTGTAAGAGAGCATAGCTATTTTGACAAAGTAAAAGTAGGAAAGACAAAGAGCACGAAATTTGTATGTAAAACGTCCAATGATTTATTTATGACATATGAAAGTGAAATGATAACCCTCACAAATAAATCGTTATGCCTCGGGTAAGACACAAGACTTTAAAGTTTAAATTGTTTAAATATTACAATCCCAAAATAACAAAAAGACAATTACTTCTGGATGAAAGTAATGGGAACAAAGTATCGAGCCATCCAATTATTGATTCCATCGTTGGTAGCAGGGAAGATCCAACTGTACAGGTCACAGTCACTGTCAGTGTCTTCTACAATATTGACTTCATGGTTGCTGATGCATAGTGGTGGTCCTCCGACGCGAGCACGGCGAACGGCTTTTTGAGCTCCTGAAGTGAAACCCAAACCAAATTTGTCAGACTTATAGGGGATGTCAGGTAGTTGGCCCCATATAGTGCACCCACCTTCTTCAATTATAACTCTAGAATCTTTTAGAGAAGTTGTCTTCAGTGGAGGTCTGGTAATCTCTGGAACAATGGTGGCAACTTTGGTAACAGCAATTGTCTGAGGAACTTCTTCAAAATTATGGCAGAGGGTCTCAATGAACTCGTCGTCCATCTCGACATATCAGAAAGAGTTCAGATGGCTCACCATATACTCTTCTTCGCCATGGACTGTAACAATCTTTCCATTAACCTGATACTTTAACATCTGATGCAAGGTGGAAGTGACAGCGTCGGCCCCATGAATCCAAGGGCATCCCAACAAACAAGAGTAAGACGGGTGAATGTCCATCACATAGAAGGTGGAGCCAAAAGTTGGGGAACCTACTTTAATAGGAATGTACACCTCCTCGTGTACCATTCTCTTGGAACCATCAAAAGCCTTCACCACAATATTATTGGGCTTCAAAGTCAGTCCTTCACAGTCCAATCTATCTAAAGCACCCTTTGGTAGAACATTTAGTGACGAACCCATATCAACTAGAATATGAGCCAGGGTAGTGCCCAAGTACTCAATACAGACATGCAGGGCATCATTATGTTTTCTTCCTTTAAACGTCAAATCATCATCGGAGAAACCAAGTCCATTGTCAGCGTTCAGACTAGCAACACAGTTCTCAAATTGGTCGGTAGAAGTATCTTGTGGCACATGAGCCAACTTCAGGAACTTCACCAAACTCTTAGCATGGGCTTCTAAGCATAATAACAAGGCCAGCATTGAAATTTTTTATGGTTGTTGTACCCCAATTTTTTCCCCTAAGATCCCTTCATCATACCATGTTGATTCCATCACAACAAGATCACATTAGGATTCTTGGATCCCCTCCCTATATTTAGCTTTTCTCTTTGAGGAATCACCAAGCACCTTGACTTGTGTTCTTTTGTGATCATGAATATTTTTGTCTTTATTTCTTCTTTTAATTAATAAAATGCAATGTTGGTTTGTCTTGCTTGTTACTCATGTAGGTAAAGGCAATAAGATTCAGCAAGTTGCTCCATGGGTTCATGAGTTTATTTCCATGCCCTATTCAATAAATCTTGAGAAGTTCAAACCTAACTATTGGATTTTTTTGGAGGAAATGTCATGGCAAGGTTATTTTGGTTCACCACATTTCAAGATTATCAAATTTGGTTCAAAAGCACAAGGGATTGATTGGAGAAGTTGTCATGCTTGGACAAGGCTTTGTTCCCATTGGTCACAAATGCATATTTCTCTCAATTCTCAAGATATGGAAGTGGTTGTGGTTGCTATGAGTTCTCATTATCTTCTTCAACAACTTATATTTACAAAGCATTTGTGTTGGTACAAGAAGTTTGTTCAAAATTGTCAAAGTTCCTCTAGGCATTTTTCTTGATCTATGAGCTAGGGTTTTGAACTTCAAAGAAGCATATCTTGCTCATCTTTTGGTATTTGGGAGTGATTCCAAATACATCCTTCTATTAAAAGGGTTACCAACAAATCACTTCAAAAGTTTCAAGGATTTCTCATGTGGAAGAAACTTGATGATGAAGAAAGATTACAAGTCCTCCAGATGAACCCTCATTTTCCTATGTGTGACTTCAAATGATCATAACTTGGTCAATTATTATCACCTTGAGCCCACTCTTTTTCCATAATTATCTTGATGATATGAACTTTATGCCTTATTTTATGTGCAATTTGATAAAATGGATGGAAGTTTCCTTAAGGATACAAAAGATTATAGGTCACTTCATGATTTTTTTCCAACTTCAACAATTCATAACTCTCTTAATTTTTGGATATTTTGAATGGTTCAAGTCCCAAAATGTCATTCAAGAGGTCTATTTCATGCCATATTTTTTGGTCAAGAGCAAAATCCAAGTGGAAGGCCATGTTTGAATGCAAGACATTATAGGTCACTTTTGAAGAAAAATTGAAATTTTTCTAAGTATGGAAAGTCAACCCTTTTTCTCCAACTTTGACTCAACACAACTTTCAGCTCAAGCATCCATTTGATTCCATTCTTTTTCCATTGCAAAGCTTGTAACATAATCTTTCTAAAGCATCAAGAATCATGCTCTAAGACCCCTTGAGTTGAGAATTCCGTTGGATTGAACTTGGTAACTTGGAACTGAAGTTTCCCCATAACTCAGAATTTGAAGTCTTTGTTTTTGCTTCTAATCACAATTTTTCCACGCGTTTTTGCCTCTAAACATGTTTAGTGAACTTCCAGAATGGATTAGCACAACAAAACGCGCGTTTTGGTTGAGTTTTGATCAAATTAGAAATCACACTTTTCTTGTTTGCAACTTCACACAATTTCCCTCCAAACTTCATCATTACACACGCTTGGACATTCCATTTGATTCCCTATAAATAGAGGGTCATCCCCCACTCATTTCCTCAAGCTTGGATAGCCAGAATCACCCTGCCAAACTTGTTCCACAACTCAAAATTCAGCAACTTCGAAATCTATTTTCAAGCCTTTTTCAATCCAATTTTTCCATCAATTCACCTTCCTCGATCTTCCCTGAGCTAACCGTATAATTACATTCAAGAATCGTGCCTTATATTGCTCCATAGAAGTCCAGTTTCAGAGCTCTACAACTCAACTTCAATAGGTAAATTCATTCATAAATTCTTCAAAACTTTGATATCATTGTGATGCTCTCATTGCCCTGGTTCTAGTCGCAACACTTGATTTTTACTAGAAACACGTTTTGACCATGAAATTTCAAATCCCTTTTCAAAACTTTCCTTCCAAATTGCTTGAGCCACAGTTTATATAAATTTGTCGCGAGGGTGTGGTGGTCTTCATCTTGAAGAGACGAAACAAATGGCATAGGTCTCGTGCTCTAATTTTATAGATTGAGCAACCTGGTTTTGGGACTGGCTGGAGGTTGAAGATGACCAACGTGTCATCCTTCAACCAATGAAATAGCGCCATTTGGATTTTTTGAATTTTTTATTTACATTTGATTCAGTGCTTTATTCACTAATGACCATGATATGCACAACGCGCCTGATCCCTTGGATTTGATTACTAACGCGTTTTGACTCTCAACCAATGGTCCGCATATTTTTGACATTTATTTTATTTTCTGATTTTTACATTTAATTGTTTTAAACTTCAAAATATCATAGAAAATTCATTTTAAATCCAAAAAATCTGAAAAATTATGAAAAATATTTTTGATTATTCTCTTTCTGATTTTATTTTTTCACAATTTAATTTTTTGTTTTGGTATTTTTTTATAAATTCTCACTTTATTTGAATTGTTTTAAATGTTTAAAAATACTTTTATGCATTTTAAAATTCTGAAAAAAATATGGAACGATCCAATGATATTGTGACAAATATTGGTGACCTCACTTATTTTTTATTTCTGACTTTGGTATTTTTATCATTTTTGGTTTAATTTACTCATTTCTTTTAATTTTAAAAAATAGTTTTTGACTTTAAAAAATCACCAAAAAAATTTATAAAAATATTTGAGTCCATTCCTGATTTTTCTATGGTCTTACTTTTTATTTCTTGATTAATTTGAACATAGTTGATATTTTTATCCCTTATTTCTATTTTAAATATTTTTAAAACCTTTTTTAATGTATATATTAAAATGAAATATTATTTTGTGATTATTTTCTGGCTAATCTTGGGTTGAATTTTTTATCATGAACTTTATTAACATCATTGATCCATGGTGTTGAGTTTAACTCTATAAAAATGGATAAATGATTTTAATAATAGTTTGATTAAATTTAATTCAAAAGTGGTTTGTATATTCTCTCCCACCCCTCTTCATCTCATCCCTTTATTATTGCACTAAGTATTATTGGAGCATGATCTCTATATCATGTCTCAAAATAAATGATGCATAGATTGCTATTGACCGACCTCAAAATAGATGCGACTTCTATATAAGTCCACTTACAATAGCTTAACATAGCGCTAAATTTTGTCTTGATTCGAATAAATGAGCATTTGTGGCTCAAACTTATGTTTGCAAGCCCAAGTATGTTAATTTGATCTCTTTGATCCAATAACCTTGAGATTCATTGTGTGGAGGCTTTGGTTCTACCAATCCTCTAATGGATCTACAACATCTTTGATGAACGCGGATCACTTAAACATCGTTGATCATTAAATGGTACTTATGAGGATTCCAAATGGATGATATACTTGACAAAAAGCAAATGCAACTTATTGTGTGGAGGCTTTGGTTCTACCAATCCTCTAATGAGTTCCAAATGCAAGTTTCAAGATGATCATCCAACTAACCACTAATCACTAATAATTGACTTTATTTTGTATTTTTATTATATGCCCCTTTTATTTTTATGCACTATTTACTTTTAGCATTTACATTTCATGCCATTTTCATCTTTGCTCATTTGAGCATTTACTTTCTTGTCATTTTTATTTTGCTCACTTGAGCTTTTCTTTTCTTTTCTTAAGATACTTAATAATCAATATGAACCATAAAATCCTTAATGATACTTGGACTATTTGGTTACTATCCTTGGCATTATGGAGCATTGGACTTCTTGGACTTAGGATTAGAAACCTTCGCCTATGATTGGTGACCTTGTGACCTTATCTGATTATTTTGTCTGGAGCTCTTGAGGTTTACCTCAAGACATTGGGTTGTTTGTTTGTTTTTGTGTGCAGGTTATTGTGATTACACTCTTTGTTTGTAATCTAGAATTCACCCGTATACAGTCGTTACTCTGCCCAATTTTTGTGAAGACTTAATACACTTGAAGGTTGGTTCTCTCAAGAGGTCTAGTATCTTTGCTTGCTTGGTTTCAAACCAAAGAATAGGAATTCTATCTTGACTCATAATGTCAAGTGTTGCCTTCTTGTTGGTTAGATGGTTCCTATCTCTAGCTTTTACCTTATGCTTTAGGATAGTCTCTTCTTCTCCTCCCATCTTCTTTAATTTCAAAAATCTTCTCCCTCCTTTTGAAAACTCTTCTTGTTTTTTTAAACTTGAACCACTTTCATAATAAACTTGTACTTATGTCCATGTATTTTCAAAAAAATTTCATAAATAACCTTCAATCAACATAATAATACTTTGGCATTTTTTTTGGGAAGACTAAAAGTCAATCAATCTCACTTCAAGCCATTTTGCCACTTTAACTTTTTACTTTAAAAACTTTTCTCAAAATATTGGACTCTTGTCAATCTTTGTAGTGATGCAAACAACTATTCTTCTACAATATGTAGTAAAGAGAGATATTTTCCACTTGGGTGTTGAGTGAGGCATTGTTTATTTTAAAATCCAAGCCATATCCTCCACTTTGAGATGATGCAAATTCTCCTTTCTCATGATTGTGGGTAGTAAGTAAGTTTTCCACACGGGCAATGACGATGATGTCTTATCTCATAAAATTAACCAACACACTTACATTTTAAAAATTTTAAAGAGGAACTACGTGTACCCTGATCCCCTATTGCACGAAATGGTGGTACGTAGGCACTAAAGGTTCGCAACCACGGCGAGTGCAAAAACCATAAAAATATATTTCTTTTCTCACCTCCACCATCCATTTTTACACAACATTTTATAGCCAAAATATACATATTTTACAAAGAGGTTCATGCGGAGTACCGTAGATGTTTAGGGTGCTAATACCTTCCCTTTAAATAACCAACTCCCTTACCTTGAATCTTTACCCCTCTTTTTGGGTTATTCACTCTTTTCCCATTCCTTTGGAAATAATAAAGTGCGATGGCAATTTTTATTTTTGATCTGTATAAGTCAAGTCAATCTAATGGCTTAGTCTTAAACATTTCTACCGCTACAGAAAAATGGCGACTTCATTGGGGAAAGATTGACCTCTTTCTGGTCCATCCCTAAGTGGGTTGAGCCTATCTTTATTTATATCTGTGTATATGCTATTGTTGTTTATGTGTTATATGTTGTATATATGTTTGCCTGGATTTTTCTGGTTTTCGGGGTGCTTGGTGATTACTCATAAGTCTTATACCCGGGATTGGGAAAACTTTAAGATAGGACGGGCGGTATAGTCATGTTATTTTTGAGAGAGTAATCCCAAAAAAGGAAGCATGAGATCCCTCACTCAGTGGAGGGCCCTTTGACTGTAGTGTCTTTTACCGAGTAATCGGGATGATGTACTGCTTTTGACCTGGGAGCCTGCTGAAGCTGAGGACCGTAGAATACCAAACCCATCTTGGGCTTTTAGGTGTAGTGCGGAAGCTATGATGGAGTAATCCGAAATAGTTGTCACGTGATGCTACGCTCGGACGAATCTTTCTTGAGAATATTACTAATTACTGAGTTAATCGAGAAGTTGGTAATATCTGAAGGAAGGATGTAGACTTTGGGAACCTCTATAACCTTTTTCGGCAGGTGATAACTTTTATACCATACCTTGTAGGTAGTACCTTCGACCTCATGCTCGTGACGTTAAACCTATGAACCCTATATGTGTGATCTTGTGTGTGATTACTGTATCATGCATCCATGCACTCATAAGCATATTTTGAAGAGATCTTATTTAAAGGGATTTAAAAGTTGACCATTTGTGAATATCTCAGGTACTTTTTAACCACGGATTCTGCAAAGAGAAATACCGGGAAGTACAGTTTCAAGGATCCCAAGATAGATGAGTTGATCAGTCTAATTCCCGAGATCGAGTGTTCTGTATACTTTTGGAAGAAGTATGGATCCATCATTCCTCTCATGAAGCTGAAGATGAAGGAGGGTATTCTCTCGACCTTGGTCCAGTTCTATGATCCGATGTATCATTGCTTTACTTTTCCCGACTATCAGTTGATGCCAACACTGGAGGAGTATGCTTATCTGTTGGATTTACACGTTACTGATCGTGTTCCTTTTACTGGTTTAGAGGGTGAGCCAAAACCACATGAGATTGCTACTTTTATTCATCTGGGGAGGTCTGAAGTTGAAGCCCATATGACTACTAAAGGAGGGATTGGAGGATTACCATCTCAGTTCTTATTGGAGAAAGCTCGCTACTTTGCTAGGCTAAAGATTATTGTCTCTTTTGAGGCCATCTTTGCTCTATTTTCTTACGGATTGTTCTTATTTCGTAATGTGGACCAGTTTATTGACATTAATGCTATTAGGATCTTCATGATAGGAAACCCAGTTCCTACCTTGTTGGGTGATGCTTATTACTCTATTCATCTTCAGAATTCTTACCATGGGGGGATGATTATTTATTGCATGCCTTTGTTGAACCGGTGGTTTATCTCTCATATGCCTCAGTCTGATGCTTTTTAGGATGTCAAGAAGGAACCTCATTGGGCTCCTATGATCATGTCACTTACTCACTCGGATATTGATTGGTATCATCGAGCTTACCAGGTGTTGTACCCCAAAATTTGCCCTCCCTTTTTCACAAGAAATCACAACCTCAGGGTTTTCTCTGATTTTTCAGATCAGCTCAAGAATCGGTAAAAAAGACTCTTCTTTATCAGTTAAATCCAGAATTAGGGTTTCCACTGATTTTGTTGAAATTGGCTCAAGAATTGATCAAGCAGACCTTTCTTTGACAACAAATCTGGAATTAGGGTTTTCGCTCGTATTTCTCAGAAGAAATTGAATCCACAGCAATTCAATTGACTGTTACATTATTTTTACGCTTGTTCAAGATTACCGGTTGTTTCTCAAAACCTAAAATATCTGGGATAGGAGCTGAGGCTTTGTTTGAAACTTTGAGGCATTGGTTTGATCAGTGGAGTGAAAAGTGTATGGAATGCTTGTTTGTTTAACTGTACAAAGCATATGTTAATTGGAATGCCAAGCATATTGTGATTAATGCGAGACTGCGAGACTGCAAAGTTTGTTGATTATTTATTTCATCTGGATTAAAGTCATTGGGATACATTTCCAGTTATTTAATTTAAGAGTTTTAAATAATTAAATAGACAATATAGGGAAAAGTTGAAAGATATTTGACAAAGACTTTTTTTTATTTATTTCAAATGTTGTTACAAATTTTATTCGAATATTGTGAATTTACAATTTGCAGTATTTACAGTAATATTTGTTTACAATATATGAAAAAACAATATAATAAATTTAAGTCTAAATCTCTGGAGATCTTTGACTTCTACTTCTACTGTTTCCTCCATTATCCAACTGTTACTTACCTGCAAAAGACAGAAAGAAGTTAGTATAAGAATTTTCAAGCAGAAGCAGATAAATAAATAAAATCATCATTAAAGCTTGTTGGTCGGAATCAGAATGCTATTGGATTCATCATGTTTTTACTTGTTCTCTTTTCAAATCACAAGAAGATTTCTCTTCTTGGTTCACAAAGAGAAAAGTAAAAATAATTTACAAGCATACAATTAATTTAAAATGCAAAGATATAAGGCAGCAAGGCAAAGCAAACTGAATTCCAAACTGCATTAGTCAACTAAGTCAGCATGAGCAAGCATGACAAGCTAGCTACAAATGCAAACTAAATATCAAACCAAGTTGCAAAGCTGTCAAAGTACACAAAGCTGTCCAAGAAAGTACAATGCAGGAAATATGGAAACAAGTACAACAATGCAGGAGATGAACCAAGTTACAAGCAAGCAGGCTTGTCAATTTCATCATCATTTTCTGGCCTAACAAGCTTTTCAGAATAAAATATATTAAGCAAGAAAGTGCTTTTATGGAGAGAGAAAGAGAGTGAAGTGGGGTTTTGCAGTTTTTGCAAGCTGTAAAAGGCAGTAAGAGGAACAAAAGAAAAGATATAACAGTCTAATAGTCCAGCACAAGAAAAAAGGGAGCAAAATTGCAAAACCTGTTTTAAAAACACAAAAACAAGCGAGCAAACCCGCATCTCAAGCTTACCAAAACTCAAACACCAACCTGTTTAAACTGCATAAACTGTTAAACCTGTTTAAACAACAAGCCTTCATAAAGTCCAAACAAAAGCTCAAGCCTGCCTCCAACTAAAACTACATGACTTGCAAATCTCAAACTACAGCAACAAAGCAAACTTGTTGAAACAACAAGCCTGCCTTCCCAAAACTCAACAAATGGTAAACTTGTAAGTCCCAGAACAAGCCTGCCTAAAACTTACCAAAAGCCTGCCTAAAACTTACCAAAAACCTGCCTGTACTAAAAACACCAGAAGCAAAACTGCCTCCAAAACTAAAACATGTTTAACCTGCAAAACTGCCTTCCAAAAGCAAACAGAAAGCCTACTCAACAAACACAAGCAAACCTGCTTAAACAGCAAGCCTGCCTCCAAACTCACAAGCCTGTAAAGCAAGCTCTCAAAAACTCAAAACTGCAAATCATACAAACAGTCTACAAGCTAACATCAAACCAACAAATCATCCAGCAATCAACAACAAACAAATTTCAGTTTCATCATCATCAATGTTCAAACACCCAAAGAAGTAACACGACTCAGAAACAAGATTTCATCATCATCAACGATATTCAGCAAAAAGAAAGAGGAAGAATCTTAGAAGCGAAAACAACAAGCAGTCCTCAGAACAACATCATCATCAAAACATCAATGGCCAAAAGAAAGGAAGAGTTTTAGAAGTGAGACAAAAAGTTTCAGAAGGCAGTTTCATCATCAACGAATCATCAAGCCAACAAAAAATGTATCAAAAGGCAAAAGTTTCAGAAGGTAGTATCTTCATCATCAAATCATCAAGATTAACAAACAAAGAAGCAAGCAAGAACAAGTAGGTTTTCAGAAGCGAAAGCTTGTCATCATCAAACAACATAAATACAAAAATACCAGAAGTGAGCAGCCATCACGCCCTCCTCCGCCTAGCCACCAAGAGCGCCGCCGTTCCAAGCCCTCTCCCTCCATCCATTTTCCAGAAGCCAATCACCAAGGTATGATCTCTCTTCAAAACATAACTGCATCTTAGACGCAAAATACCATGGATTAAAGGATGAAATCATAACATAAACGTTCAAAAGAACTACAAATGCAAACAAAAACAAAAAACGCTTTTGGAACGAGAAAGGGATACCTTATAAACCACCGCCTTGTATCGTCGTGGAGGGGAGATGGATGAAGGTGGCGCTCTGGAGGCTTGAAGGTTGGAGGAAAGATCAGAAGCCCCTTGGTTCAGAGATAAGATAAGAGAACGGAGAGAAGGAGGCACCGCTGTACCAAAACTGTAAACCCTAATTTCTGAACTCACAAAACATGAACCCTAACAAAATTTGCTTAACATCACTTGGGCCTTCGCCCCAATTAAAACTGAAGCCCAAACATTTTTCAGCGCCCACCCTCCTTTTCCCTTTTCTTCCTCCTAATTATTTGTTCTTCTTCATTCTCTTTGGGCCATAACTCATAGGCCCATCATCTTTCCCTTTTCAATTTTTAAATTAATATTCAAACTTTTCTTTTACTAATTAATTTCCTTCGAACCAATACTTTTCTTTTCTATTCTAAAAAAATTTTGTTTTGTTAATAATAAAGAGAAATAATAGATTAAAGTTTTGTTTTGATATAATTTCTTTAATATTTGTATATTTAATTAAATACAAAAAATACTATGTTTAACTAATCTTTTTATATAAGTTCCTAAAAAATATAAAACACAATAAAAATAATAATAAATACTTAAGTCTTTAATTAGGTTAAATTTTATTTGTTCATTTGTAAATAAATACTTGCATCTCATATTTCTTTGATCTTCATTATCTTATACTTTGTTATAATTTTACATTGAAAATGCGACAGTTCGATTTGGTTGTAATATATACTTGGACATTATTATTCTGATAAGACTCATCCCCATTTGTAAACATTTGTACCCCCATCCCCGGATACTGTTTTGTAATAATCTAAACTTTAAATTCCCGAAATTTATCGCTTTCGATATACTGTATAGTAATTAGGGTTTGTATGCGAAGATTCAAAATCAATCGCTAGATGACCTAATACAAGATAAATGCATGAAAATCAAATACACAATTCACGCTTGCACCACTAGGGTAACCTCGCTAGTTGCCTCAGAAAATGCAATCATGTCCCTCGAGTATGACACACTATAGAAAATACCCCTTTGATAAACAAATATCATATTCCCTCGATGACCCTCGATGTTGCCTTCGATAAAACGATCTCGTCCCTTACAAAATTGCTAGAGCGTCTCACAAGTTGCTTTCATGGTCTATACGATGACCCGCGCCTGTCCCGTTTAATATCCTAACACAAGGTTGTTCACCAAATATAATGGTGAAACAACACTGTTAAAAGGGTTTAAAACATAAAAAATTTCTTTGAGTAAAATAGGGTAGACAACTCTTAGTTACTTGATCAAAAAAAAACTTGCAAAACATCCTTGCCATTTTCAAACACACTTCACAACACAACTTTAAAACAACTTTCAAAACAACTTTCAAAACGTTGAAATATCTTTTCAAAAAGACCCACACCTTTGTATATATTCAAACAAGAATCATTACAAAGGTTGCTTAGACAAGGCATCTTTTTCAAAGCATTTTCAAAAACACACACACACAAAGCACCATTTCAAACAATTGAAAAGCAAAGGCAAGTGATCTAAGCAAGTAACTAAGAGCCCATGATAACCATGGATAGAAAGGGTGTTAATACCTTCCTTTTCTATAATCTACTCCCCGAACCCGAGAAAACATCTCAAAGGTCTTTCCTGTGCTTTTTGACCTTTCCTTAGGATAAAATAAAAAGTCGGTGGCGAATCTAGCTAAACCGAAACATT
The DNA here is from genome assembly GCA_948472305.1 of Vicia faba. Taxonomy (NCBI): domain Eukaryota; kingdom Viridiplantae; phylum Streptophyta; class Magnoliopsida; order Fabales; family Fabaceae; genus Vicia; species Vicia faba. The sequence goes on from OX451736.1 coordinate 1,233,854,260, forward strand.
TGCAAACACAAATGCGAAACCTCAAGTCAGTTATCCCACCGCATCACACCAGGATATAGAGATTATTGACAGTTGTGGTAGTTTCCCCAATGTACCTCTTCTTGGTACAAAGGGAGTAATTAACTATAATCCTGTTCTTGCACGACGACGGCTCGGTTATCCGATGAGGGATAAACCAAATAGTATTCATTTGAGTAGTTTCTTTCTGAAGGAGGGAGAAGACCATATGGAAGCTAGGGAGCAGATTGCGAAGGCCTGGCGTCACATTCATAAGAAGAGTAGGAAGGATTTGGGACCTAGGGGTGTTGTTTCTTTGGAGCCATATCTTCAGTGGGTCCAAACGAGAGCTATTCAGTTGAAGATGTCGTATTCCCGGGAAACACCTATGCCTGATTTGTTTATGAAGACCACTCCTCCCCTATTGGATAATCTAGAAGAGTTGCATCTTTCTTTGGTCAGGATGCAATAGGAAAAGGACGTTTGGAAGAATAAGTGCCAAACTTTAGAGATTTCTTATAGAGCAGATTTGAAGGAGAAAGACGACTTGATTGAGATTCTTGAGAGACGGGCTGTGGAGACCATGGAGAGGCAAGGGGATTTATTTTCTCCTAAGCCTCAGTCAGATGCCATTTACTCACTCCCTAATTCAGGTGATTGGAAGAAGGTTGCCACCAGATATGCGGAAGAAAACCAGAGGTTGAAGGCTCAGATTGTCAGGCTCACAGGGAAGCACCAACGTATAGAGTGATCTCTAGCAGCTTTACTTATCAGGGTTTTAGATTTTATTTTCATCTTGTACTTGGGATCATTGAAACTTGTAATCCACTTTGGAGTTGTTATAATAAAAATTTCCAGTATTTCAAATGCGTTATTACTTTGATATTTGCAATATTTCCATAAATTTTAAATCACTTGAATATTAAACAATAAAATAAAAAATCATGTGCATTGCATATCATGCATCATATTGCACATATTTCTTGCATTTGTTATGCACATCCAGGTGTCTTACCAAGCTTCTTTACTTCGTTCAGCAAGTTGACTCACCACTACAACACTCGGGCTAATTTCAGAAAAAAGATGGACAACTTAGAACAAGATAATCGCGAGCTGCGTGAGGAGGTTTCTACTTTGAAGGTTGGCATGGACAATCTTACTGCTCTAATGGAATCTCTGGTGACTGCTCAGAATCAGCCACTGAGTGTTCAATCTCAACCAACAAGGGCAACTACTGAAGCTCCGACTATTCCCGTATCTTCTACTCCAATTGTTGTTAAGAATTGCATGCCTCAAGGTTATACATGGGGAATGCAAGAGAATTTTTCACCTGAAGGCTTCAATCTTGGTCCTCAAGATACTCCAATTGTTCAGACTATTGTTACTCCTGCACCTCCTGTGGTGCATGCTGCTCTTGTTGCACCTCCTTCGGTGAATATGGTTTCATTTGTCAACGATGATGTGTGTCGTCCTTTCCCTCAACCAAGTGAAGACTTGGGTCTTTATGATAGAATGGATGATTTTCAAGAACAGTTTGACAAGTTGTAGAGAGAGATGAAGGCCCTCAGGGGAAAAGAGTTATTTAGGCAGAATGTGAATGAATTATGCTTGGTCCCGAATGTTAAGATACCTGCTAAGTTTAAGGTCCTGGAGTTTGAGAAGTACAAGGGCAACACTTGCCCTCGTGTTCATTTAGTGATGTATGTAAGGAGAATGTCTACCTATACTGATGATCAGCGTCTGTTAATTCACTTTTTTCAGGATAGTTTGACCGGTGATGCGCTGAAGTCGTATATGAGTTTGGACAGTGTTAACATCCATACTTTCAATGATCTAGCAGAAGCGTTCATAAAATAATACAAGTACAACATGGACATGGCGCCTGACTGTGATCAACTCAGGGCCATGGTTCAGAAAGACAAGGAATCATTCAAAGAATATGCACAGAGATGGCGTGAGGTAGTCGCCCAAGTGATTCCTCCCATGGAAGAGAAGGAGATGACTAAGATTTTCTTGAAAACTCTGGATGCTTTCTAATACGATAGGATGTTAGCAAGTGCGCCAAGTGACTTTACTGAAATGGTAGAAATGGGTATCCGCTTAGAAGAGGCTGTAAGAGAGGGCCGTTTGACAAGAAGTGAAGGATCTGGAGGTATGAAGAAGCCATCTTATGGGTTTACAAAGAAAAAGGAAGGGGATGCAAATGTTGTCATGTAATAGAGGAGGGTTAATACTCCTAGAAGGAATTATCAGCATCATCAGCAACTCGCTTCAGTTACTCCAGTTGTGGGTGCAGCTCCAACTACCATTGCTTATCAAAGACCGTCCCAGCAGGGGAATCAAGGGTATAATCAGAGAAGGGAGAGTTATGACCATATTCCTATGAGCTATACAGAGTTACTACCGGCATTGATTCAGAAGAAGTTGGTTCAGACCCGACCACCTCCCGTTGTACCATCACCATTACCTTGGTATTACAAGGCAGACCAAACATGTGCTTTTCATCAGGGAGCACCAGGGCATAATGTTGAGAATTGTTATCCTTTGAAGACTGAGGTGCAGAAATTTGTGAAGTCTGCTATTCTATCTTTCAAGGATATGGGCCCTAATGTGAAAGACAATCCTCTACCCAAGCATGGGGGAGTAAACACTGTGAATATGGTGGTCGGTTTTCCAGGCGACTTCCAGATTTTTGATATCAATCTGGTTAGAGGAGATTTGGTGAAAATGAATACAGGCCTCTGTGAATTTAGCTACTATATGCATGACCATTCCGGTTGTGCTATTTCCAGTATAGTCATACAGGGTTGCGATAAGATAAATGCTGATTTACCGGAGATGATGGATGAGGGCCTCATCCACATAATCAGGCCTAGGGAAGAGTATGAAGAGGAGGTGAATATGGTTTCTGGATGTCCTGGAGAATTCAGAATTTTTGATGTATATATGAATGAGGACCTTGTGCAATTGCATGCTACTTTCTGCCACTTGGCTGGTCAGGTGGAACACCAATATGGATCTTGCTGAATTTGTTGTCGACACTCTCGAGGATGTTCAATCGTGAAGAAAGGTGTTCAGTTGTTGTTGGACAATGGAACTATCAAGGTTACAGGTCAAAGAGATGATTACCATGAAGTTGATTTGATTGAGGTTTGCTTGACTGAAGAAGAGTCGGCTGAAGAGTATGCCTCTGCAGATGAGTATTCTCCTCAAATGAGGACTTTTTTCCAGAAATGGCTCAATAATGACTGATTGTGTTGAAGAAGGGGTAAACGTTATTGTACCTTGTTTTGGGGAACCCGCCCATCTTGAAGTTGAATATTATAGCAAGTCCTTTGTTACCCCATTGGTGATTAGTTTGTCGGGTCCAATGCCCTGCAAGTCAGATAAGGATGTGCCCTACAAATACAACACTACAATCTTAGAGGATGGAGTGGAAGTTCCCATCCAGCAAATGCCTGACGTTGGAAATATTGCTGAAAATAGCAGGGTGACCCGCAACGGTCTTGTGTTTGCACCAGATGTTCGAGGAGATGTTAGTGCTGGAAAGAAAATTGCTGAGAATGTTGAACTCAAGAAGGCTACAGGTGAGACTAGTGGGGCTACGTTAGAGAAAGAAGTAGATGATATTTTGAAGATAATCAAGATGAGTGACTAAAGAATTATAGATCAGCTACTGCAGAATCCTTCAAAAATATCTATCTTGGCTTTATTGATGAACTCATCTGCTCACAGAGAATCCTTGATGAGGGTATTAGACCAAGCTTTTGTGGAGAGTGATATGCCAATAGACCAATTCAGTAGCGTAATAGGGAACATTATGTCATGTAATAACTTGAGTTTCGATGATGATGAATTACCAAATGAAGGAAGGAATCACAACCTGGCCCTCCACATCTCTATGAATTGCAAGAATGATTCACTATCCAATATGCTGATTGATAATGGGTCCACTTTTAACATTATACCGAGGAGCACTCTTATGAAGTTGAAATATCAAGGAACGCCTATGCGCCCGAGTGGCATCATTGTGAAAGCGTTTGATGGATCAAGGAAATCTGTTATTGGTGAAGTGGATTTGACTATTCATATAGGACCATATTTGTTTCAGATAACTTTCCAGGTCATGGACATCGTTCCCGCTTATATATGTTTGTTGGGACGACCGTGGATTCATGAGGCAGGGGCAGTCACTTCAACTTTACACCAGAAACTGAAATTTGTACATGAAGGGAAAGTAGTAATCATAAATGGGGAACAGGCATTACTGATATCTCATTTTTCCTCTTTCAGCATTGTGGAGGCGGATGAAGCTGCTGTTGGAACCCAGTTCCAAGCCTTATCCATTGACAACATAAGAGGAAATGAGAATTCCATGGTTTCGCTTAAGGATGCACAACAAGTTGTGTGAAAGGGTCATAGCAAGGCATGGGGACAGATTGTGGATCCACCTATAAACAAGAACAGAGTCGGCTTGGGGTTCTCTTTGAAGAATGACAAAGGTAAGAGCGTGAAGCAGAAGTCTGTTGCAGGCAAGTATCAAGACATTTTCTGTAGCGGAGGTTATCTTCATTCAACTGTTTCCGGGATTAATGTCATTGTGGAAGATGAAACAGAGCAGGAAATGCCGAATCATGTGACGCACGGAGTTAGGGTTCAGAACTGGATCACCATTGATGTTCCCTCTTACATACATGTTTCAAAGTAATTTGTTTTTTTAATCTTTTTGAAAAGCTTTCACTCTTCCCAAGATGGAAGTATTAATGTTGTAGGGCTTATCTGTTTGCTATGACTTTTAAAATCAATAATAAAACTTGTCTTTGTTTCCCAAATTGTGTCCTTATTTTTTGCTTTTCCTTGGAAAATGGTATTCATAAAAAACCCTTCAAAGTAAATAATAACTGAAATTCAATTTGCATGATCACTTGTTATATGTATCAGTTTCTAAAAGCAATCATAAATCATATGTGCAGATTAATTAAAAAACACGTTGAATACAATGACCCTACATCCTCTCCCAACTTTGAATGTCATGTGTATGGGGCCGAACAAGAAGACTGTGATGAGATTCTAGAAGAGGTCTCACGATTGCTTGAGCACGAGGAAAATACCATTCAACCATATAAAGAGCCATTGGAATTGATTAATTTGGGTTCAGAAGAAGATCTGAAAGAAGTCAAGATTTGAGCATTGCTGCATCCTGATGTGAAGAGCAGGTTGATTGAGATGTTGAAAGAGTATGTGGATATTTTTTCTTGGTATTACCAAGATATTCCTGGTCTAGATACAGATATTGTGGAGCACCGTTTACCGCTGAAACCAGAGTGTCCGCCAATCAAACAAAAGTTGAGAAGAACTCACCCAGATATTGAAGTAAAGATCAAAGAGGAGGTTCTAAAGCTGATTAATGTTGGTTTTCTTGTGACGTCAGTGTATCCTCAATGGATTGCCAATATTTTCCCAGTACCGAAAAAAAGATGGAAAAGTCTGCATGTGCGTAGATTACAGAGATCTAAATAAAGCTAGTCCAAAAGATGATTTTCCATTGCCACACATTGATATGTTAGTGGATAGCATAGCAAAATTCAAAGTTTTCTTGTTAATGGATGGATTTTCCGGTTATAATCAAATAAGAATGGCTCTGGAGGACATGGAAAAAACAACGTTTATCACACCCTGGGGAACATTCTGTTACAGAGTGATGCCCTTCGGGTTGAAGAACGCTGGTGCAACGTACCAGAGGGCTATGACAACCCTATTCCATGGTCTGATGCACAAGGAAATCGAGGTATAAGTTGATGATATGATTGCTAAATCCTAGACTGAAGAAGGGCATGTAGAAGATTTGTTGAAGTTGTTTCAGCATTTGAGGAAGTATCGTCTCTGCTTGAATCCAAATAAATGCACCTTTGGTGTTTGATCAGGAAAATTATTGGGTTTCATTGTTAGCCAGAAAGGAATTACCCTGATAAAGTTAAAGCAATTCAAGAGATGCCAACGCCAAGAACTGAAAAGCAATTCAGAGGGTTCCTTGGACCTTTGAATTATATTTCCATATTCATTTCCCACATGACTGCAACATGTGAACCGATCATTAAGTTTTTAAAGAAAGATCAAGGTTGTGTATGGACGAATGACTGCCAAAGGGCATTTGAAAGTATTAAAGAATATTTGCTTGAACCTCCTATCTTGCTCCCTCCTGTCGAAGGAAGACCGTTGATTATGTATTTGACACCGCTAGATAATTCCATGGGTTGTATTCTGGGACAACAGGATGAAACATGGAAGAAAGAGTTTGCCATTTATTATCTCAGTAAAAAGTTCACTGATTGTGAGTCGCGGAATTCCATGCTGGAAAAGACATGTTGTGCTTTGGCATGGGCGGCGAAACGTGTGCGGCAGTATATGTTGAATCACATTACTTGGTTGATATCCAAAATGGATCCAATCAAGTACATTTTTGAAAAGCCTGCTCTTACTGGGAGAATTTTCCGCTGGGAGATGTTGTTATCTGAATATGATATCGAATACCACACTCAAAAAGCTATTAAAACCAGCGTATTGGCATATTATCTTGGTCACCAACCGGTTGAGGATTATCATTATGTGGAGTATGATTTCCCTGATGAGGATGTGATGTTCCTGAAAGTAAAATATTGTGATGAACCATTGCTTGAGGAAGGTCCTGACCCTGAATCTCGTTGGAGTATGATATTTGACGGAGTTGTGAATGCTTATGGTAAAGGAATTGGTGTTGTGATTGTCACTCCACATGGATCGCACATTCCTTTTACTGCAAGGTTGATATTTGATTGTACTAATAATATGGAAGAATATGAGGCTTGCGTCATGGGTCTCAAAGAAGCTATTGATCTCAGAATAAAAATCCTAGATGTGTATGGTGATTCAGCTTTGGTAATAAATCAGTTTAAGGAGAGTGGGATACTCGTCACCCTGGCTTGATCCCCTATAAATATTATGCTAGAATGTTGTTACCCTTCTTTAATAAAGTTAAATTCCATCATATTCCAAGAGATGAAAATCAAATGGCGGATGCTCTGGAAACTCTGGCTTCTATGTATCAAGTAAATACTTGGAATGATATACCTCGAATTATGGTTCAGCCACTGGATAGGCCCGCTCATGTGTCTACAACAGAGGAGGTAGCAGATGAGAAGCCTTGGTATTATGATATCAAGCATTTTCTCCAGACTCAGGAATACCCGATCGGTGCATCGAAGAAGGATAGAAAGACATTGAGAAGATTGGTTGGCAGTTTCTTGCTCAGTGAAAATATGTTGTATAAAAGAAATTAGGACATGGTCTTGCTCAGATGCATGGATAGACACGAAGCAGGCATGTTGATGCATGAGGTTCATGAAGGTTCATTTGGCACTCATGGAAATGGACATTCAATGGCTAAAAAGATGCTAAGGGCAGGTTACTATTGCCTGACAATGGAATCTGATTGTTACAAATTTGCAAAGAAGTGTCATAAATTCCAGATTTATGCAAATAAGGTCCATGTGCCTCCGACACTTCTCAATGTGATTTCCTCCCCGTGGCCTTTCTCTATGTGGGGTATTGACATGATTGGGATGATAGAACCCAAAGCTTCGAATGGACACTGTTTCATCTTGGTAGCAACTGACTACTTCACCAAGTGGGTGGAGGTTGCTTCATATGCTAATGTTACTAAGCAGGTGGTTGTGCGCTTCATTAAGAATAATCTTATATGTAGGTATGGTGTGCCAAGCAAAATTATCACCCCACAATGGCTCGAATCTGAACAATAAAATGATGACAGAACTGTGTGAAGAATTCAAGATTGTCCATCATAATTCCTCTCCATACAGGCCAAAGATGAATGGGGTTGTTGAAGTTGCTAATAAGAATATTAAGAAGGTCATCCAGAAGATGGTTGTTACTTATAAGGATTGGCATTAAATTCTCCCTTTTGCTTTGAATGCATATCAAATGTATGTCCGCATTTCAACAGGAGCAACCCCGTTCTCCCTGGTGTATGGAATGGAAGTTATACTCCCAGTTGAGGTTGAGATCCCCTCTTTACGTGTGATAATGGAAACCAAGTTGACAAAGGCTCAATGGGTCCGAAACCGACTTGACCAATTGAATTTGATCGAAGAGAAGAGGATGACAGCTTTGTGTCATGGACAGTTATATCAGAAAATAATGAAGAAAGATTTGATAAAAAGGTCAAACCTTGTGAATTCATAGAAGGTGACCTCGTACTCAGGAAGATCATATGTTTCAACACTGATTCTATGGGCAAGTGGACTCCCAATTTTGAAGGCTCATATGTTGTCAAGAAAGCCTTCTCTGGCGGTGCATTAATTCTTGAAACTATGGATGGCGAGGAGTTCTCACGTCCCATGAATGCTGATGCAGTCAAGAAATACTTCGCCTAAAGAAATAAAAGAACAGCTCGCTAAGTTGAAAACCCGAAAGGGCAGATTAGGCAAAAAAGAGCATCTCGGTAGGCCGAAAACCCAAAAGGACGGTCTAGGAAAAAGTTAGAGACATAAACAGAATAAATTTCCCGCTAAGTTGAAAACTCGCAAGGGAAGCTTAGGCAAAAGTTAGGGACTTCCTAGGCAAGTAACTTCATCATGTAAGATATGATCATGGAAGCAACAATCTTCTCGAATCCTCATCATACTTCAACGGAAGCTGCTGCTCAAGATTTCAAAAAATTGTTAGAGGGGATAGTGGTCATTGTATCTCAATGTATCTTTTCCATTATATATTACCATTTGTCGAACTTTGTAATCATCTATGGAGTCTCGCCATTCGCAGACTACCATTATATTAGTAAAGTTTGAGTTGTTACTTAATTATTTGTGTTTCTTATTTTATTTAGCTTGCAAAGACTCCATTTATTATTTATAATAACTTTCAAAGCAAAAAGATTAAATAACAAAATCGATTTTTTAAAAAGAATTTAGAATTTGCTTTTACTTTAGAATTGGTGATGCCGAAAAAAAAACAACAACAACAAAAATGGTGATCCCGGGAATGGACAAACTCTAGTTGTTTTAAGAAGCTTTTGTTCCCCTCGGGAAGGTTTACTCAGGAAGATTCGCCATATTGGGTTCGTGACTCCGGTATCCTCGGTAAAGTTTGGATTCATTTCTCCTCTTTTCTGAGTTTTTATGATGTGAAGTTTCAATCCTAGATTTCTCCAGTGAAGTTTTCGTTCGGTCTAATGGAAGTTCTTTTCTAGAGAAGTTGGTACCATAATCACTCTTGAAGAATGCAGGTCCCCGGTTTATCTAGTGAAGAATGTATTGTGGTTCTCCCTTTGAGGATGTGGTGTTAACCTACCCAATGAAGTGGACTTTAATTCCATAGTGAATGTTTTTATGATTTGGTGTCCATCTGTTTCACTTGAGATTGGTTTTGCAATCCCTAGTAGAAGTGTTACTTTTTAAAATATTTGTTTCCCCGGTGAAGCCTGGAGAATGATGTTTTATCCATGTATCTGTATTATTCTATCACTTTGTTTTGTTTACTTCCGGATTATGTTTCTCCCCAGTAAAGATAAAGCAGGAAGTAGGTTATGTTTCCTCAGCTGGCGCTTACTTTTTCTTAGATTGTTCATCTTGGGTGTGATTTAGCCGAGTGTTGATTGTGCCCGAGGTGGTTTTTCCTGGTTACTCCCAATGTTATATGTCTGTTTTGTCAGCATACACACAATAACACTCATACATTCATACATACATCATGCATAGCTAAAATTGGAAAATCATTGTTCATTAACACTTGTTAATATTTTTGTTGACATATCACCCTGTTTTGCAGAGTTACGTTGTCCTCTCTTCAATAGAGTATTGGCCTTAAGCATAAAGCATATATTCTTTCAATTTCCTCATTGAGTTATCCCTCATGGAAGATTTTTGCTTTAGCCTTCCTGTACAGCTCCTTGTTTGGATGGATTTCGTTTTCCATCTTGAGTTTATTTCTCAAAGGATGTATTTTGGTTGACTGTTTCATTCCAGTTTTTTTCTGGTTTGAATCTTTGGTTCCACAACAATATTATTTACTTTGGATTTTTGAAATCTTCGAACTTTGGTTTGTGCATTTATTTTGCACAAGAAGACTTTATCTCCTCAGTAGGAATATCGTGGCATTTCTCTTGGAAGTCATATTTCATTCCCCAGGAAGCCATATTGTTCTCCCCAGAAAGTCATTTCTTTTTACAACCTCCATGACAACAAGTAGCATGTCTCTTTATTTGAGCAACTTTTGCTTCCTGTAAAATTCGACATAAATGTTTTTGCTATCTCCTCTATGAGTGGATAGTTTGCAGTCTGTCATCAGTTTAAGCCAGTGGATGGAAAGACTTTCAAATTCACAGAGACAGTTTATTGTGAAATCTTTGCAGGTGATAGTCTCTTTATTTGAGGAAGTTTATATGTTACCCTTTCCAGGCATAGTGCCTCGGTTAAAGAAGAAGTTGAGACCCTTTCTAGGTGAAATGCCAGAATTTTTGGGAAACTTGTTATATTTTTGCTACCTTCAGTGAATGTTGGTAGTTCATCAGCAGTGAACGGCGATGCTATAATATATTTTCTTCCTACCTTCAGTGAAAGTTGGTAGGTCATCGGCAGTGAACGTTGATGATTGTTATCTTTTTGCTACCTTCAGTGAACGTTGGTAGTTCATCGTCAGTGAACGGCAACGCTATGATTTATTTTCTCTCTACCTTTAGGGAAAGTTGGTAGGTCATCGGCAGTGAACGTCGATGATTGTTGTCTTTTTGCTACCTCAGTGAATGTTGGTAGTTCATCATCAGTGAACGACGGTGCTATGATATATTTTCTCTCTACCTTCAGTGAAAGTTGGTAGGTCATCGTCAGTGAACGTTGATGATTGTTATCTTTTTGCTACCCTCAGTGAACGTTTGTAGTTCATCTTCAGTGAACGGCGGTGCTATGCTATATTCTCTTTCTACCTTCAGTGAAAGTTGCTAGGTCATCAGCAGTGAACGTCGATGATTGTTATCTTTTTGCTACCCTCAGTAAACGTTATCATCAGTAAACAGTGATGCTATGATATATTTTCTCTCTACCTTTAGTGAAAGTTGATAGATCACAACCAGTGAAAGTTGGTGCTTGTTATCTTCTTCCTACCTTCAGTGAAAGGTGATGTTTATTATCTTTTTGCTACCTTCAGTGAACGTTGGTAGTTCATCGTCAGTGAACGGCGATGATCTGATATATTTTCTCTCTACCTTCAGTGAAAGTTGGTAGGTCACCTTCAGTGAGAGTTGGTAGGTCATCGGCGGTGAACGTCAATGATTCTTTCTCTCTGCCTTCATTAAATGTTGGTAGCTTAGCCTTTAGTGGAAGTTGGTGTATCCTTTGATCATTTTACCATCCTCTCTGATTCATGTCTTTTTGATCCACCAGTGATTTATTTTCCTGGTTGGATTACTCTCTTGTTTCTTTATTTTTTTGTTACATCCCCAATGGCGTTTTGCGTCTCTTTTGTCTTGTTCATATTCATTCATGCTCATAAGTATTGCATGGCATCTTAGGGCCAAAAATAGGGTTTGTTTTATATTTAAGTATCTTCGATCGCGTCGACACTAAGATTTTTAACCTTCGTATCTCCGATAGAAGAAATGTAACTAAGGGCAGCTGTTGTACCCCAATTTTTTCCCCTAAGATCCCTTCATCATACCATGTTGATTCCATCACAACAAGATCACATTATGATTCTTGGTTCCCCTCCCTATATTTAGATTTCCTCTTTGAGGAATCACCAAGCACCTTGACTTGTGTTCTTTTGTGATCATGAATATTTTTGTCTTGATTTCTTCTTTTAATTAATAAAATGCAATGTTGGTTTGTCTTGATTGTTACTCATGTAGGTAAACGCAATAAGATTCAGCAAGTTGCTCCATGGGTTCATGAGTTTATTTCCATGCCCTAGTCAATAAAGCATGAGAAGTTCAAACCTCATCATTGGATTTGTTTTGGAGGAAATGGCATGGCAAGGTTATTTTGGTTCACCACATTTCAAGATTATCAAATTTGGTTCAAAAGCACAAGGGATTGATTGGAGAAGTTGTCATGCTTGGACAAGGCATTGTTCCCATTGGTCACAAATGCATATTTCTCTCAATTATAAAGATATGTAAGTGGTTGTGGTTTCTATGAGTTCTCATTACCATCCTCAACAAATTATATTTACAAAGCATTTGTGTTGGTACAAGAAGTTTATTCAAAATTGTCAAAGTTCCTCAAGGCATTTTTCTTGATCTAGGAGCTAGGGTTTTGAACTTAAAAGAAGCATATATTGCTCATCTATTGGTATTTTGGAGTGATTCCAAAGACATCCTTCTCTACAAATGGTTACCAACAAATCACTTCAAAACTTTCAAGAAGTTTTCATGTGGAAGAAACTTGATGATGAAGAAAGATTACAAGTCCTCCAGATGAACCCTCATTTTCCTATGTGTGACTTCAAATGATTCATAACTTGGTCAATTTTTATCACCTTGAGCCCACTCGTTTTCCACAATGATCTTGAGGATGTGAACTTTATGCCATCTTTTATGTGCAAAGTGAGAAAATGGGTGGAAGTTATCTTAAGGATACAAAATATTATAGGTCATTTCATGGTTTTTTTCCAACTTCAACAATTCATAACTCTCTCAATATTTGGAGATTTTAAATGGTTCAAGTAACAAAATGTCATTCAAGAGGTCTATTTCATGCCATCTTTTTTGGTCAAGAGAAAAATCCAAGTGGAAGGCCATGTTTGAATGCAAGACATTATAGGTCACTTTTGAAGAAAATTTGAAATATTTCTAAGTATGGAAAGTCAACCCTTTTTCTCCAACTTTGACTCAACACAACTTTTAGCTCATGCACCCATTTGATTCCAATCTTTTTCCATTGCAAAGCTTGTAAACTCATATTTCTAAAGCATCAAGAATCATGCCCTAAGACCCATTGATATGAGAATTCCATTGGATTGAACTTGGTAACTTGGAACTAAATTTTCCCCATAAGTCATAATTTGAAGTCTTTGTATTGGCTTCTAATCATAAGTTTTCCACGTGTTTTTGCCTCTAAACATGTTTAGTGAACTTCCATAATCTATTAGCACAACAAAACGCGTGTTTTGGTTGAGTTTTGATCAAAATAGAAGTCACACTTTTCTTGTTTGCAACTTCACATGATTTCCCTCCAAAATTCATCATTTCACACGCTTGGACATTCCATTTGATTCCCTATAAATAGAGGGTCATCCCCATTTCATTTCTTCAAGCTTGGATAGCCAGAATCACCCTGCCAAACTTGTTCCACAACTCAAAATTAAGCAACTTCGAAATCTATTCTCAAGCCTTTTTCAATCCAATTTTTCCATCAATTCACCTTCCTTGATCTTCCCTGAAGATAACCATATAATTACGTTCAAGAATCGTGCCCTATATTGCTCCATAGAAGTCCAGTTTCAGAGCTCTGAAACTCAAGTTCAATAGGTAGATTCCTTCATCAATTCTTCAAAACTTTGATATCATTGTGATGCTCTCATTGCCCTGGTTCTAGTCACAACACGTGCTTTTTACTGGAAACACGTTTTGACCATGAAATTTCAAATCCCTTTTCAAAACTTTCCTTCCAAATTGCTTGAGCTACAGTTTATATAAATTTTTCGCGAGGGAGTGGTTGTCTTTGTCTTGAAGAGACGAAACGAATGGCATAGGTCTCATGCTCTAATTTTACAGATTAAGCAACCTGGTTTTGGGACTGGCTGGAGGTTGAAGATGACAAACGTGTCATCCTTCAACCAATGAAACAGAGCCATTTGGATTTTTTGAATTTCTGATTTACATTTGATTCAGTGCTTTATTCACTAATGACCATGATATGCACAGCGCGCCAGATCCCTTGGATTTAATTACTAACGCGTTTTGACTCTCATGTCCACATATTTTTTACTTTTATTTTCTTTTCTGATTTTTATATTTAACTGTTTTAAACTTCAAAAAATAATAGAAATCATTTTAATAGTTTCTGACTTTAAAAAATCACCAAAAAAGTTTATAAAAATGTTTGAGTCCATTCCTGACTTTTCTATGGTCTTACTTTTTATTTCTTGATTAATTTGAACATAGTTGATATTTTTATCCCTTATTTCTATTTTAAATATTTTTAAAACCTTTTTTAATGTATATATTAAAATGAAATATTATTTTGTGATTACTTTCTGACTAATCTTGGGTTGAATTTTTTGTCATGAACTTTATTAACATCATTGATCCATGGTGTTGATTTTAACTTCATAAAAATGGATGAATGATTTTAATAATAGTTTGATTAAATTTAATTCAAAACTGGTTTGTATATTCTCTCCCACCCCTCTTCATCTCCTCCCTTTCTTATTGCACTAAGTGTTATTGGAGCATGATCTCTATATCATGTCTCAAAACAAATGGTGCATAGATTGCTATTGACCGGCCTCAAAATAGGTGCGACTTCTATATAAATCCACTTACGATTTCTTAACCTAGTGCTAAATTTTGTTCCAATTCAAATAAATGATCATTCGTGGCCCAAACTTATGTTTGCAAGCTCGAGTATGTTAATTTGAACTCTTTGATCCAATAACCTTGAGATTCATTGTGTGGAGGCTTTGGTTCTACCAATCCTCTAATGGATCTACAACACCTTTGGTCAACGCGGATCACTTAAATATCGTTGATCATTAAATGGTACTTATGAGAATTACAAATGGGTGATATACTTGACAAAAAGCAAATGCAACTTGTTGTGTGGAGGCTTTGGTTCTACCAATCCTCTAATGAGTTCCAAATGCAAGTTTCAAGATGATCATCCAACTAACCACTAATCACTAATAATTGACTTTATTCTGTATTTTTATTATATGCCCCTTTTATTTTTGTGAACTATTTACTTTTAGAATTTACATTTCATGCCATCTTCATCTTTGCTCATTTGAGCATTTACTTTCTTGTCATTTTTATTTTGCTCACTTGAGCTTTTCTTTTCTTTTCTTAAGATAATTAATAATCAATATGAACCATAAAATCCTTAATGATACTTGGACTATTTGGTTACTATCCTTGGCATTATGTAGCATTGGACTTCTTGGAATTAGGATTAGAAAACTTGGCCTATGATTGGAGACCTTGTGACCTTATCTGATTACTTTGTCTGAAGCTCTTGAGGTTTACCTCAAGACATTGAGTTGTTTGTTTGTTTTTGTGTGCAGGTTATTTTGATTACACTCTTTGTTTGTAATATGGAATTCACCCGTATACAGCCGTTACTCTGCCCAATTTTTGTGAAGACTTAATACACTTGAAGTTTGGTTCTCTCAAGAGGTCTAGTATCTTTTCTTGTTTGGTTTCAAACCAAAGAATGGGAATTCTATCTTGACTCATAATATCAAGTGTCGACTTCTTGTCGGTTAGATGGTTCCTATCCCTAGCTTTTACCTTATGCTTTAGGATAGTCTCTTCTTCTACTCCCATCTTCTTTAATTTCAAAAATCTTGTCCCTCCTTTTGAAAACTCTTCTTGTTTTTTTAAACTTGAACCACTTTCATAATAAACTTGGACTTATGTCCATGCATTTTCAAAACATTTTCATAAATAAACTTCAATCAACTTAATAATACTTTGGCATTTTTTGTGGAAAGACTAAAAGTCAATCAATCTCATTTTAAACCATTTTGCCACTTTGGCTTATTACTTTAAAAACTTTTCTGAAAAGGTTGGACTCTTGTCAATCCTTGTAGTGATGCAAACAACTATACTTCTACAATATGTAGTAAATAGAGATATTTTCCACTTGGGTGTTGAGTGAGGCATTGTTGATTTTAAAATCCAAGCCATATCCTCCACTTTGAGATGATGCAAATTCTCCTTTCTCATGATTGTGGGTAGTAAGTATGTTTTCCACACGGACAATGACGATGATGTCTTATCTCATAAAATTAACCAACACACTTACATTTTAAAATTTTTAAAGAGGAACTACGTGTACCCTAATCCCCTATTGCATGAAAAGGTGGTACATAGGCACTAAAGGTTCGCAACCGCGGCGGGTGCAAAAACCATAAAAATATATTTCTTTTCTTACCTCCACCATCCATTTTTTACAAAACATTTTATAGCCAAAATATACAGATTTTACAAAGAGGTTCTTGCGGAGTACCGTAGATATTTAGGGTGCTAATGCATTCCCTTTACATAACCAACCCCCCTTACCTTGAATCTTTCCCCCTCTTTTTGGGTTATTCTCTCTTTTCCCATTCCTTTGGAAACAATAAAGCACGGTGGTGATTTTTATTTTTGATCTGTATAAGTCAAGTCAATCTAATGGCTTAGTCTTAAACATTTCTACCGCTACAAGGGTGTCTGCCCCAATTGTTCCATAATGTCATAGTCACTCTTCCGTATGATTTTCAAAATTTCCTCTGTTTCTCGTTTTGAGGCTTCAGGAATGGCTTCTTTAGGTGCCTCTGTCTGGGCAGGCTCAACCAATACTTCTTTTCCCCGAGTCTCAGCTGACTCAGTATCAGGAATTGCAACAGGAACAACAGGTGTTTTAGCAGGAATAACCAAAGGAGTAGAAACAGTCTTTGGAGATATTTCAGGAGAGAGAAACCTTCCGCTTCTGGTAATTTTATTGGTCCTAACAATGTTGTCGATGTTAGGATCAGTATCTTCAGTAACTTCATTCTTAATGGTCAGGAGGTCATGCTTAACGCCATGATACTAAACGCCAGCTCCACAATTCCAAGGAATAGCCTTGTCAGAGGAATATGGTATTGGCCCTGGAAAGGTTATAATTAAAGGAGCAACCTTAGGAGTGGATGTAATCCTGACTGGTCTTTTGGAGGAGACCCTGGGAGGATTGTCGGAAATGGTAATAATTGATATATCTTTACACAGACTTCTCGTAGAGGGAGTCTTATCAAACAGAATTTCCTTGTTGTCCATCAGTCGCTAGACACCTATTTTCAACAATAAGAAACCACTGGGTAGACACGTACATAGGTGGAAACCTTCACCACAACCTGCAAATAAATCGGCTCACAAGAGATTCTTCTTAACAATCTAAAAAGGAGTAACTAGTTCATCAACAGAAGAAATAAACAGGTCGTCATCAACGGCATTAACACCCTGACCATGCTTGGGCATTGGTGTAATTATCATATTAGGGGTCTCGGAAGGGTCAAATTCAATCTCCTTTGCCTTAATAAGATCCTGAACTTTATTCTTCAGAGCCCAACAATCATTTGTATCATGCCCTGGACTGTTGGAGTGGTAGGCACACCGGGCATTTGGATTATAACGAGGAGATGTGGTGTTTGGATTTTGAGGAGGCTCCTTCAGAGTGACCATGTTAGACTTCAACAAGTGTGGAAAAACCTGAGATAAGGACATGTTAAGTTGGGTGAGCTGTCTTTTAGGCGCGTCTTGCCTGCGCTGATTGTTTTATTGTTGAGTTGATACGGCATTCAGCTTTGCTTTGAGTCCTCTGACCGTAGGCAACACTTACTTCTTTATTCCCATAGAATGGTTTCTTTACTGACTTGAAGACGCATCTCTCTGAATCTTATCGCTCTTGATACCAGCTTCTACTCTTTCATCTGTCAATATCAGCTCAGTGAACCCAACTGAATATCTCTCATTCATATGTTTGAAGAATGGGCCTGACAAAGTACGCAAGAACATATCTACCAGCTCTCTATCAGACAGAGGAGGTTGGACTCTTCTTGCAAGATCTGTCCACTTCTGGGCATAATCTTTGAAGCCCTCACTGGAACCTATATACATGATTTGAAGGTGTGTACGCGTTAGAGCGAGGTCAGTATTATATTGGTACTTCCTGTAGAAAGTAGCAGCCAGATCCTCCCAGTTGCAGATGTTGGTTCCCTCCAGTTGATAGAACTATTCCAATTGAGTCCCTGATAAACTTTCCTGGAAGAAATGCACCCACAAATTCCTATCAGTGGTGTGAGGTTGGATCTTCCTGACATAAGATCTTAGATGCATCTTAGGACATTAAACTCCGTCATATTTAGAAAATGCAGGAACCTTGAACTTCGGTGCAATGAACACTCCAGAAACCAAACCTAATTCTTCAAAATCCAGACCAAGTACTCTCTGAATTTCCATGGCTTTGAGACGATCCTCCAGTTGTTTATATTTGTCATCAGCAAGAGGATATTATTCTTCAGCGTAGTCAGCCTCTTCTTCATCATACCCCATAATATGGTCCCCTTCTTTTTTCTTCTCTTCTGATTGTCCCCCTCGTTAGATGGAGTTGCAAATTCTAGAGCTCGCTTTGCTGGTTCTCTGAATCTCCTTCCCATATTCAGGACACCCACTAGTTTCTTTGTCTTTTTCTTCTTGTCTTTGATCATGAGAGCCTTCAGGTCCTCTTGTCCTTTAGCCAGAGCTAGGAACATCTGTTGGAATTGAGCATTATGTGCTTGAAGATCCTTCACTGTTTGTTTGATATCCATCTTATTGAAATAAATAGTAGAAAGATAAGGAAACCTATTGTGGAAAACCTATTTATGTTGTGATGCATGAATATGCCTATGAAAATGATTGCAAGGACTTAGAAGATTTAAATTTGTTTAGACAAAAGGGAACAAACGTTAATTTTATTAAATAAGTTCAAATTTCTTACAACATGCCTCTTGGGCTTACATTGAAACAAAAGAAACAAAATGAACTACAATACAATAACAATGGCTCAAGTTTCCTATGGATGCTTCCTCTTTGGAGCAATATAGGCATTCAGGCTCCTCTCCTCATGAAGTTGTCTCGTGAGCTCAAATGTCTTCTTCCCGCTTCCATAAAATTGGGCTTCAAAGGTGTCTCACTCCCCCTTTAGATGAATCCAAGCTCTTTGCAAATCTTCAAGAGAAGTAGGAATATCAAGATAAAAGGATAGTATATGGAACATCTCCTTTGGCAACAGGCTCCATGATGATTGGTAGGATGGCTTCATAAGGCATCATGAGGTTTTGGGCGCGAGTTTGCACCCACTTAAGATAAGGCTATAAAGGAATGGAGTTCTTATGCCCCAACGTCTTGCTATCAACCTTGTTAACCATGTCCCGTATGAATCTCTAACAATTACCTTGGACGTCGTTCTCGTAGTCGAATGCAATTCCTTAGAAAAGTGCATCATGAGGGCCATCCCTCCTAGCATACCCAAACTGTCGCAAAGCCAAACAAGGGTTATAGGTGATTCCTCCCCTAATTCCTAGGAGAGGGACATTAGGGAATTCCACACAATGATCGATGATGGTAACATCCTCCAAAGATCAAGGACACCAATGAATATCCGAATGTGTGAGCGACATTAACCTATTAGACCATCTAAGCCTTGTCATTCTTCACAACAGATAGGGGTAGGTGAGAAATAAACCACCTACACAGCATAGGAGTGCAACACATAAGAAGTCCTCTTCTCTTCATGGTGCGAGTGTGAAGAGAGTGCAAAATGTCTCCAAGTAAGGTAGGCACCGGATTGCGAGATAGAAATTTTTTTACTGCATTCACATCTATGAGTTGGTCAAGATTGGGAAATAGGACCATCCCATAGATGAGAAGAGCCAACACTTCTTCAAAGGCTTGTAAATCCAGAGTATCCCAAAAATATTGAGCCTTCTCAAACAAAAACTTGGCTAGAAACCCCTTGACACCACTTCTTATTTCCCAATTTGCCACAACGCCGGACCGTTGTAAATGTAGAGCTCGAGCAATATCCTCAGGTTTTGGGTCTCTTTCAATACCATTAAAGGGTAGTTGATCAAGAATAGGAATTCCCAAGAGTTGAGAGAATTCTTCCATAGTAGGCACAAGTTGGTAATCAGGGAAGGTAAAGCAATGTTGTTTAAAGTTAAAGAATTGGAATAGCACTTTCACCATATCCTCTTCAAAGCTTGTTGTAACCAAGTTGGCGAGATGATCGTATTTCTTGGTGAAGGGAGAATCATTGTGGACCTTTTATGCTAATTCCTTAAGTTGAGGAGGCATTTTGAAGAGGTTTATTTGGACAGTATTCCTGCGAGTGGGAGCCATGTCCTACAAAACAAGACAAAGATAAATCTCTAGGTCCTTGAAATGGTTAGTGAAAAATGCCATGGTATGATGTCATGATGTTATGTATAAACGAACACATACACAAAGAAAACAAGTCTTTAGGTTTAGGCTTGCATGAGGTTCATAGGTAAGTACCCTCTAGAAGTTTAGTTGGCTCAACCTATCCTAGAAAGTAATCGGGTTCTAGGGAATCTCAATATCACTGATCTTTCTTCATCGGCCATTATTTCAGCGAAGCCTCTTTATTGGTGACCGAAATATCCCGAAAGTCCAATCTCAATGAGCGTATTATCGAGTATCAACCAACTTCGGACTGCACCAAAGTCGGCTATCTCACTACTTCCTAATGGCCAAGTTGTTCAATTAAAGGTTCTAAGGTCAATTAGTGCTTCATGACACCACACAGTGGACTCGTATTCTCCTTGACTAAACTCAAGGGCTACCAGTACCAACAATGTGTCACACTAATATAGCCATCGCTTCAACCATGTCGGTATACCCTGCACAATCCCCACGATCTATTGCTACTTACCAAATAATGTTCTTTGATCCGGGGAGAGGATAAAAAAAAACCAAACAAGGACCCAAAAATATAAAGCAAGCAAGTCAAACAAGGAAAGCATTATAAAGGTGATCTAGCTCTAAGGTAACCTCAATTTTAAGTTTTATTTCCCAGTAGAGTCGCCAGTTCTGTAATACGGCGGAAGAACTGACTCGGCTGTTTTGCATTTTATCGCAAATGTTGCGAATAGCAAGAGTCGCCACCAACTTTTATTTTATCCGATAAAGGAACAGGTGAAACAAAAAATAAGAAAGGCCTTTCGAGATTATTTTCTTGAGTTCGGGGGGTAGGTTATGAAAGGGAATGTGTTAGCACCCTTTTCATCTGTAGTTATCTACGGGCTCTTAGTTTCTTGCTAGATCACTTTTGAAATTGCTTTGTTTGAAATGTGTGTGTGGTGATTTTTGAAAGTATTTTGAAAACTCCTTTGTTGCGGAAAACTTTGTAATGATTCTCGTCTCTATAAGAATGTATACAAAGTGTTTGTTTTGAAAATATTTCAAAGAGATGTTTGTTTTTGAAGATGTTTTGAAAGTGTGAGTGTGAAAATGGTTTTGATTTGTGAGCAAGCAACTACGAGCGTCCTACCTACTCAAAAGGTCTTTTTTCTTTTCCTCCTCCTTTAGATGTTGCTATCTTACAATTTATTTGGTAAGAAGCCCCATTATTGGATGTGAAGGGACAGGTGCGGGTCAATCGTACAGTCGTCGAAGGCAACATCGAGGGACATCAAGGGACTATGATATTTTTTTATCGAGGGTCTTTTCTAAAGCGTCCATATTCGAGGGACATGACTATTTTCTAAGGCAACAAGCGAGGATACCCTAGAGGTGCTTGTGTGAATTGTGTTTTGATTGCAAGCAATTTTGTCTTTGAGATTAGGGTTCTCTAAGGTTGATTTTATCTTGACATACACACCCTAATTACTAACAATTATATTAAAGAGATAAATTTGTGGAAATTAAAATCCTACGCTATTACATCACTTTAGGGGATGGGGGTATAAGTTTACAAATGGGGGAGATAAAAGCAAATAAAACTTAATTTTACTATTACAACCAAATCGATTGAAAATAAAAACAAAAAGTCAAAAAATTAAGATTTATGTTGTCTGGTCTGAGACGGGTTGTGTCCTGTGACACCGGCACTGGTATCAGCATCTTATGATGATCCATGCGTGTTTTTTCTTTCTGCACCAGCTAAGCTGACATGGGTCGTGCCCTGTGACACGGGCACCCATGTCAGCACCCTGACTTGCCACTTTGTATGTTTCTAGTTCCAGTAGACCTGACACGGGTCGTGTCCTGTGACACGGGCACCTGTGTCAGCACCATGTCCTACAATTTTGTTAGATTCTTAAATAGTTGAGTTGACACAGGCCGTGTCGTGTGACACAGGCACCCGTGTCATCCCCTTGTCTTGGCTTTTTTTACTGATTTTTCTCTTTTGATATATATTTTTTATATATCTTTTGAACACAAACAATAAATGATGTATGGATAAAGATATTACAGTTTGTGAAAAAGTATACCTCTTGAAGCGAAAATTTGGAACACGTATGGATGTCTCTGGATGCAAAGTGATGATTGACCGAGCTCCTCCTTGAAACTACTCCAATCCTTGCTATGGGCTGCAAAGTTCCAGAATCACTCCAACCCAGTCAAAGTTGCAAAATACTATTTTTGTTCGTGTTTGGAAGGTGATGATAAGGGTGTTACAGAAATTGTTCTTATGTTAGAACAATCTCTATGTGATGTGAAGTGTTTGGTCGGTTGGTATATGGGAGAGTTTGTGAGATGGAATAATGGGTTGAGGTTCTGTTTTGGTGAATCAAAATAGTGATAAGTTTGAGCAGAGTTTTATGAATGAGCAGAGTTTAACAAGAATTCTGTTTTTTTCTCTTCTCCCTTTTTTCTCTCCAAAATCCAGCATCTTGGATGTGTTGTCTAACAGTCCTTTTATAGATCCTCCTTTGTTGTCTTTTTATGGAGGGAAACAAATAACAATTTGAAGTGTTTTTGCCTACTGTTTTGATACTTTTTCCACCCAATTTTCTTTATCCATTTTTGTGACAGGTTTGTGGTGCAGCATAGCACAAGGTTTTTTGTAGGACAGCAATGAAGCAGGGTTTTGGAGTGTTGTGGCAGTTTATAGAAGTAGCATATCATACTTTATTCAGTAGTAACTTGGACAGCATAGTTTGTAGCATGACACAAGTTTAATTTTGTGGAGAAATTTATGCAGATTATATCAAATACAAAGCATTGTGGCAAGGTTTTGAGTTAAAGGAAAAAGTTCAAACAAGACAAAGTTTAAGATTTGCAAACTTGCAAAAATACAACTTTATAATAACTTGAATTATTTGTAACATCTTGAACTATTTTGAATTGTAGTGAAAAGATGTTATGAAGCAATGAAATTAACAAATATAGAAAATACTTAGAAAATTTTCCAAGCCTTACAAAGTTGGATTTTTGACTTTCTTGATTTTTTATGATCAAATTTCATATTTTGGATGTCTTGATGCAAGGTAATTTTTGGGACTCAATTTCGGTCAAAAAGTCAAAGTTTGACTTTTTAGTGTACAGTTGACTTTTTTCACTAGTTGACCGAATTTTGTCTATCAATCTACAGAAGATAAATTGAAATATGTGATTAGGTCAAAATGACGCGCTAGGATCCTTGAGATTATGCTTCCAACCAATAAGCCAGGTATTAGGTCAAAAATCAAAGTTCGGTCATTTTCAGTCAAAACCCTAATTTTGCCCATTTTGCCCTTTTGATAATTTGAATGACTTTCTTGAAAAATCATGATCCAAGAATTGAAACTTGACAGAAGTAATCCTGAGGGTCCATAATGATCCATTAAAGTCATTTTAAACTTTAGAAATCTAACTGGCTTTGTACGAACTCAAACCCTAATTTGAGGCATCAGTGTTGAGGAGATTATTTGACCTAGTCGCTGTTTGCGCAAACTTGAGTCATTGAAGATCTTTGTAGGAAATATCTTGATAATTGAGAGGGAAAATTTTGGGGTACAACACCTGGAAAGAGATTATAATCCTTTATTTTCTAGAGCGATCTACCGAGGAAATTACGGGGAATGTACCCTTATTTGTGAAGACTACTTTGTGGGGGTAATCTCATGCTCTGTGGGGATTGATGGAAAGCTTGAACATCATCCCAATTCCTAGAATCTTGAGTAAATTCTTATTCATGTTCTTACGCATATATTTGTTAACATTTAATCATGTTCATATGCATATGTTCATTCAATTTTAGTCATTGGACGTTTTTGCAAACAAAATAGAAAAACCAAAAGTTTGAACTTTAAGATGTATTTGTATTGATAATTGGCCTATAATTAGGCGAGTTTGTGCAAAGAGACGGAAATCCTTGTAAGAGGAAGTCGTCGTGAAATGAAAGAGTACAAAGTGAAAACAAAGTGTATATCCATATGGAAGTGATCTCATTGGGTTCCAAACTCTGTTATTGCCCATATGTCTTCGAACATCTCGTCCCTTGCCATCGGAAGAAGTTGATTGAACCATTTGAACTTTCGACTTTGGTAATAAAGATTTCATGTAATTGATCGAACTGGACATAGTCGTACGCTTTTAATCCCTATTTTTTTCCTGGACCGCCCTTTCAAGTTTTCAGTCCACCAGGATACCCTTTTTTGCCCAAGCTGCCTTTTCAGGTTTTCGATTTGCTGGGTGTACAATCTTTTGTATATATCCCTAATTTTTGGCCGAACTATTTTTGTTTGTCGGGATGCCCTTATTTTTTCCTAGGTATGTCAACCTAGCGGGTCATTATTATGCGTAGTATTTTTTGACTACGTCCATGTTCACAGGGTGCGGGAAATCTTCGCCATCCATAGTAGTCAGCATCATAGCACCGCCCGAGAATACTTTCTTGATAACAAATGGCCCTTCGTAGGTGGGAGTCCATTTTCCCATGGGATTACCTTGTGGTAGAATCATGCTCTTTATTACCAAGTCACCATCCTGATACACCCGATGCTTGATCTTCTCGTTGAATGCCTTGATCATACATTTTTGATACATCTGACCATGACAGACAGCCGCAAGCCTTTTCTCATCAATCAGATTCAACTGATCCAACCTAGTATGAATCCACTCGTCTCCGTATAAGTTTTCTTCTTCCATAATCCATAGAGAAGGTATTTGGACTTCGACAGGCAGGACAACTTCCATACCGTATACTAGAGAGAATGGGGTTGCCCCAGTTGATGTTCGCGCCGAAGTATGATAGCCATGAAGAGCAAATGGTAACATCTCATGCCAGTCTTTGTAGGTCACCGCCATCTTTTGCACAATCTTCTTTATATTTTTGTTGGTAGCTTTCACTACGCCATTCATCTTAGGTCTGTATGGAGAAGAGTTGTGATGCTTGATCTTGAACTGTGTGCAGAGTTCGGAGATCATGGCGTTTTTGAGGTTGGTACCATTGTTAGTGATGATCCTATCAGGGATACCATACCGACAGATAAAGTTATGCTTGATGAAACGGGCCACCACGTTCTTGGTAACTGAGGCAAATGAAGCTGCTTCAACCCACTTTGTAAAGTAGTCAATGGCGACAAGAATGAAACGATGTCCATTAGAGTTAGTAGGCTTGATTTCTCAGATCATGTCAATGCCCCCACATTGCAAATGGCCAAGGAGCAGTTATGACATTCAAAGGGATCGGAGGCACATGAACTTTATTAGCATAAATCTGGCACTTATGGTAAGTCCTGAAGTGGTGATGACAGTCGGTTTCCATGGTCAACCAATAGTAACCAGCTCTCAGAATCTTCTTGACCATAGTGTATCTACTAGAGTTAGTATCAAATATGTCTTCATGCATATCCTCCATAATCTTCTCTGCTTCCTTCTTGTCAGTACAACGAAGCAGGGTTGAATCATGGTTGCGCTTGTACAAAATCCCATTGCTCAGGAAGAACTTAGCTGAGAACCTTCGCAGGAATTTCTTGTCATTGATTGATGCCTCTTCAGGATACTCTTGAGCTTCAAGATATTTTTTTACTTCATGAGACCAAGGCTTCTCTTCTACTCCATTAGTGTCAATCTCATAGCAGTGTGTCGGTTCGTCAAATCTTTCAACAGTAATTTTGGGAGCTTCGTTGTCCCATTTGATCTTGAACATGGATGACATGGTAGCTAAGGCATCCGCCAACTGATTTTCTTCCCTTGGGATATTTTCAAAGGTGATCTCTTCAAAGTACATGATCAAAGTTAGCACAAGTTCTTTGTAAGGGATAAGATATGGATGTTTTATATCCCACACTCCTTTAACTTAACTGACCACCAAGGTTGATTCTCCATATACACTTAATGTGATACGGTGGCAGAACCGACTGTTATATTGGTTTTGTGTTTGTATTTCCAAATGTTGCGGTAAGCAAGAGTCGTCGCCGACTTTTCTTTTATCCAACAAAGGAAAGGGTGAAAAGAACAGAAAAAGACCTTTTTAAGAATTTTCTGAGTAAGGGGGTAGATTATGGAAAGGGAAGGTGTTATCACCCTTTCCATCCGTAGTTTTCTATGGGATCTTAAATGCTTAGCTCATTTGAAAAATACCTTGTGCTTTGTGTATTTTGAAAAATGCTTTGAAATGCCTTAGTGCGGCAATTTGCTTTGTGTTAACTCTTGTATCAGTCCTCAAGAGTTTTAACAAAGCAAATGTTTTTTTGAAATTTGTTTTTTGAAATGTGTAAGTGTAAAAAGAGTTTGTTTTGAGCAAGCATCTAACAGTTATCTACTTGTACTCGAAAAGGTTCATTGTTTTCCTATTTTCCTTTAGACAGCGATATCCTACTATTAGTGAGTAGGTAGCCCTATCGTTGGATGTTTCAGGGACATTCGAAGGGACGTTACAGTCACGAAGGCAACTTGGCAAGAAGCTTTAGTAACCACCCTAAAGTTCTGATATCACTTTTAACCGAGGCAACATTAAGAAGGTCATCGAGGGACTAGTGATCTTTAAACTGGAGGATAGTCACTAAAACTTCTAACGTTTCGAGAATTATGACTGTTTTTCGAAGGCAACCAAAGTGGGATACCCTAGAGGTGTGCATGTGCAATTGTGTTTAGTTCAGCTATTTATCTTGCACATTTAGGTTTTGCTAACGTATTAATTTTTCAGTCTTGTCATGCAATCCTAATTACTAGCAGTTAATATTTTGCAGAAATTTAAAGTGCGGGAATTTGAATCTACGTTATTACAGTGCTTTAGGGAGGGGTATTTACATATCCAAATGGGGAAAAGAAAATAAATAAAAGCGATAAAGACCTAGTTTAATCTATTACATACTGTAAGCAGATACATTATTATGAATAATGAGAGAACAAGATAATGCACGCAATATAGAGACGAACGTCTAAAGACCCTAAGAAATTGCTAAGTAAAACATAAAAATCTTTTTTGGTTGTTTTTGTGCTTATTAAGAAAATACTTAAAATTAACTTAAATCTAAATTTAATTAAGAAAATAAATATCAAATGAAATTAAACCTAAGTCTAATAATTTTATATTTTTTTGTTAAGAAAGGTTTGAATGAAATAAATCTAAGTCTATCATTTTTATTTTAAGAAAGATGTTAAAGTAACTAAATTAATTAGTTAATAATTTTAATTAAAAAAACAAACGAGACCTAATTTTTGGTGATTTTGTTTTAACGTTAATAAAAAAGGAACAAGAAACAAAAGAAATAAACAAAATCAAAAATAAGACAATGAATAGAGATCCTTCGATCTCGGGAAGGAACTATCCACTTTGATCGAGGGTATGAGCAGTCTCCTTCGATCCAGGGTATGAGTTGCCTCCTTCGATCTAGGACAGGAGTTGTCTCCTTCGATCCAGGATAGGAGGTGATTTTCGACCTAGACCTGGTGTCGAACCCCAAGCCTTCCTAGCTTAAACACACATCCTTCACCATTGGGCCATCTGTTCAATCATTAAGACAAACAACAAGAAAACAGTATATTTGAAAATATCATAAAATACTGAGGTGTTAAAACCATGGCACTGATTTGGACTGAAGGTGTTTGCACAGGGAGATATGACTAAAACATCGCAGGCTACCCTAACAATGGTGTTTCTGTATTCCTTCCTTAACCTCGCCTGTGTTATGTCAAAACAAATCTAAACAACAACATGAGTATGGATCTGTGCATCGAATTTATTTAAATTGCATGAACTGAGAGATTAGAGCGTGAGAATTTTACCCTACCAGAGCAACGAAATCTGCTTGTTTTAAGAGGTTTTAAACATTAAGGAAGGCTTATAGGCACTCCTGGGATCCTCAAGTTGATGATGGGACACCTGGAAAGGACTTAATGTGATTGGAATTGATTGTTCGAATTTCACTACTTTGCTAGATTTTTTGGAAATTTTTTGTAGCTCTCTAGGCAGTGTATATGCGTGTATGAGACGTCCCTATGCGTCTAGAATTATTGGGTTTATATAGGAAAAGATTTAGGTTAACATTTTTGTACCAAATCTTTGGTCATCATGAGGGAGAGATTTGATTTGATTTTTTCATGAAAACTTGCCATGTTTGATCCAATCATGTGTTTCTTCCAGCTTGCTCTGAGTTGTTTTAGGCCTCCAACTTGATGGGAATCGAAAGCCTAGGATACCTTTGGTTGAAGCTTGATAAATATTGCAAGAATCAAGTCTTTAACATGGCCTTCAAGAATTTGAAAATCATCCATTTATGTTACATTCTTGCCATTTTCATAGGTTGCGTGAACTTGGACACTTTGGCTCCTTCGAATGCCCTTCAGCACTGCTCTTCAATTAGCCTAGAGTTTTGATTCGAAGTGTTCAGAAACTTCTTTATTAGAGCCTCATCGATCAATCATCTTCTGCATTGATTGCTTGATTATCTAAAGACGTCTTGCTCTAATATGCTAATTGAAGGACACTTTGTTAACATGCCTTCGAAGTACACCTTATCCTTGCTCTTCGATTAGTCGGGAGTTGTCTCCTTCGAATGGACCACAGATATATCCTTATAGATTCTTCGATTGAGCCTATCTACTTTCCCTAGCTCCTTGATTCAAATAACCCAAACAAAAACTTCATTTTGGCCAATTGAAGCCTCCTTTGTCACCTCCTTTGCACAAGAGGCCTGGGCCTGGCCACATGTAGGACCAAGACCCATCATAAGACAAGCTTGTATTTAGTAACCATGTGTCCTTCGAATGGAACAATGAATTCTTCTTCGAAGGGACCTCATGAATGCGCCTTCGAATGGACTATCATGTGTGTCGAAGTGTGGAAAATTGTTTTTAAGGGGACCATTGCCCAGTCGAAGCTGGAACAAAGGCATCCAATGCCTTGTGGATGTTAGCATGAGAAGGTCATTGCTTTGTGAATCGAATGCCAGTTGAAAGGGTCTTGGCCTTGTGCATTGAAAGCAATAACTAGGGAATCCTTTTCCCTTGTGAATCGAAACAAACTTGTAGGGGGTTCTTGCCTTGTGCAATCGAAGCCTTGTGAATTCAACTTGATCGAAGGAAGTCCAGCGCCCAATCGAAGACTTTGTGAACTTATCTTGATCGAAGGAAGCCCAGCGCCTAATCGAAGACTTTGTGAACTTATCTTGATCAAAGGAGGCCCAGTTCCCAATCAAAGACTTGTAGACCAAAGCCTGATCGAAGGGTTTTAAATGCCCAATTAAATCTCCTTGTCTAGATGGCAATCGAAAAAACAAATTGCTCAGGGGCTAATCGAAAACACCCTGTCTCAAAGCCAATCGAAGACACCTTGTTTATCTTCAAAAAATTTATTTTTATTTAACCAAGTGTTTGTGACCACCCATATAAAACAAAACCTTGGAAAACATGAGAGGGAAAATTTTGGGGTACAACACTTAAAAATTTGATTCTTAGGTCAATAGCAGCATTAAGACCCAAGATTCATGCTTCATACTCAGCCATGTTGTTGGTACAGTCAAAGCAGATTCTGGCATTGAAACGTGTATGGAAACCTTCGGGGGAAATGATCACATCACCAATTTCGTTACCCAGTGTGTTGGAAGATCCATCAAAAACCATAGTCCATCGATATCCCTGCTCAGGTCCTTCATACAGTCCATGCTTTTCACAACCCGTAATCAGCATGATATTCTCGTTCGAGAATTCAAAGTTCATAGATCGGTAGTCATCCATAGCTTGATGCGCCAAATGATCTGCTAGCACACTTCCTTTTATTTATTTTTAATTAGTGTACTGGATATCATATCCAGTTAAGATCATTTTCCATCGGGCTATCCTTCCGGAGAGAGATGGGTTCTCAAAGATGCACTTGATGGGATCCATCTTAGAGATCAATAGAGTAGTATGAGTCAACATATATTGTCTTAGTCGGCGAGCAGCCCATGCCAAAGCGCAACAAGTTTTCTTGAGCAGTGAATATATTGTTTCACAGTCGGTAAAATGTTTGCTAAGGTAGTATATTGCATGCTCTTTTCGACCAGACTCGTCATGCTGCCCCAACACACACCCCATTGAATTCTCTAACACAGTTAAGTACATGATCAGAGGTCTTCCTTTAACTGGTGGCATTAAAATTGGAGGTTATTAAAGATATTAATTGATCTTGTCAAAATCCATTTGATAGTCTTCATTCCATTTTAATACTTGATCTTTCTTCAGCATCTTGAAGAATGGTTCACAAGTAGCAGTCAGGTGAGAAATGAATCGGGTAATGTAGTTGAGTCGTCCCAAGAAACCTCTGACCTCCTTCTCAGTACGAGGAGCTGGAATTTCTTGGATAGATTTGACTTTTTAAGGATCGACTTTAATTCCTTTTCCTGACAATGAAGCCTAGTAGCTTTCTAGATCTTACCCCAAAGGTGCATTTGTTGGGATTCAACCTCAGCTTGTATTTCTTCAGCCTGTCAAATAGTTTCTGCAGATGAACAAGGTGCTCTTCCTCAGTTTGTGATCTCTTTATCATGTCATCCACGTGGACTTTTATCTCATGGTGAATCATGTCATAAAATAAAGCCACCATAGCTCGTTGTTAAGTTGCGCATGCATTCTTCAGCCCAAAAGGCATGACCTTATAACAGAAGGTGCCCCACAGTGCGACAAAAGTAGTTTTCTCCATGTCTTCAGGCACCATTTTGATTTGGTTGTAACCAGAGAAACCATCCATGAAAGAAAATACCTTATGTTGAGCAGTGTTTTCATCCAAGACATTAATATATGGTAGTGGGAAGTCGTCTTTGGGGCTTTCCCTATTTAAATCCATATAGTCTACACACATATGAACCATACAGTCTTTCTTTGGCATTGGAACAACATTTGAAACCCACCAGGGATACGACGTCACTGCCAAGAAACCTGCATTGAACTATTTTATTACCTCAACCTTGATTTTCTATGACATATTGGGATGCATGCATCGAACCTTTTGTTTGATCGGAGAATAACCTTCTTTCATTAGCAGACGATGAACCACGATATCAGTATCGAGCCTTGGCATATCTTTGTATGACCAAGCAAAGAACCCAACATATTCGTGAAACATCTAAACCAATATGCTCTTGACACTGTCTTCCAGGTTGGTGCCAATCTTGACTTCTTTCTTATATGCCTCAGTACCCAAGTTTATCACTTCAACCGATTCTTTGTGCGGTTGGATGGCCTTTTCCTCTTATATCATGAGTATGGCGAGTTCTCCAGGTATCTCACAATCTTATTCACGTCGTCTTCGGCTTGATAGATTGGATTTTCGAAGTCATAAATGGCAATAGCATAATTGTTGTCAATGAGATCCGGAGTGGATGTGGATCTGTAAATGTGTGTGTGTGCATGTAAAGTCACATGGATATTTGAAAATGCAGTAAAGTAAAAGGAAGACAAGGAGCGCAAAATTTGAATGCAAAATCGTCCAATGTTTTCATTAAATGAGCATAAGATATATGGAATGACAACCCTTAACAAATGGTCCATTGTTCCCCGGGCAAGGAACAAGGCTTAAAATCATTGTTTTAAACAGAAAT
Source organism: Vicia faba (assembly GCA_948472305.1). NCBI lineage: Eukaryota > Viridiplantae > Streptophyta > Magnoliopsida > Fabales > Fabaceae > Vicia > Vicia faba. Next base: position 1,233,885,997 of record OX451736.1, read on the forward strand.
TATACAGACAAACTTCTTAAAGCAAAAAAAATAGGAAATAACAATTACTCCTGGGTGAAGGAGATTAAGTTGAAGTCTTTGGCCTTCCAGTTGTTGAGTCTGCCATCAGTAGTTAAGAATATCCAAACGTCCAAGTCACCATCACTATCAGTGTCTTCCATAGCATTGACTTTATTATTGCTAATGCGGAGAGGTGGCCCCCCAGCACAAACACGTCGAACTTCTTTTTGAGCCATTGAAGTAAAACCCAATCCAAATTTTCCAGGTTTGTAGGGGATACCGGGAAGTTGTCCCAAGATAGTGCAGCCCCCATCTTCTACAATAGCCCTAGCATCTTTCAGAGAGGCCATTCTTGGTGTGACCTTAGAGGTTTCTGGAGTAGCAGGAGTAGCAACAGGAATCATTGCAGGGATTACCTCAAATTTCTAGCAGGAGGTTTCAATGAATTCACCATCCATTTCAACATACTTGAAAGAATTGAAATGACTGACCATATATTCTTCCTCTCTATAGACTGTGACAATCTTTCCTTTCACCGGATATTTCAACTTTTGATGCAATGTAGAGGTAATTGTACCTGCCCCATGAATCCATGGGCGTCTGAGCAAGCAGAAATAGGTCGGGCGAATATCCATTAAATAAAAAGTTGAATTGAAGACTTGAGATCCCACCTTGATTGGGAGATCAACCTCTCCATGTACCATCCTCTTTTACCCATCGAAGGCTCTTACCATAATATCACTGGGTTTCAGCACAAGCCCTTCACAGTCCAGTCTATCCAAAGCACCTTTGGGTAAAATGTTTAGGGAGGATCCAATATCTACTAACACATGCGCCAGAGTGGTGCCTTTGCATTCAATAGAGATGTGTAGAGCCTTGTTATGATTCTTCCTGGCCGAAGTTAAATCTGCATCAGAAAAGCCTAAACCATTGTCAGCGGTTACGCTTGCTACACAATTCTCAAATTTATTAGCAGTGGTCTCTTGTGGTACATGGGCATTCTTCAGGAACTTCAACAAAGCTTGGACATGTGCTTTGGAGCATAACAACAAGGACAGCATGGATATTTTTTAGGGTGTCTACCCCAGTTGTTCAACTATTTTCTAGTCACTTTTTTGGATGATCTTCAGAATTTCTTCCATCTCTTATCTAAATGGGTCTTCAATTATAACATCTTTGGATGGTGCCTCCATCCGGGAAGGCTCATATACTTTCTCTTTACCTTGGGAATTAGCAGTTAGCCCAGTAGGAGGAATATGAATAGGTGTTGTAGTAGTTGTTGAAGGAGGGATTTCTGGAGAGAAGATCCTTCTTGTCCTATTGACCTTACTAGTTCTGACTATGTTTGTAATTTCAGGATCTTTATTTTCAGTAATCCATGGCTCTTACTTGACATTGTGATAATAAACTTCTGCCCCATAGTTCTAAGGCACATCTTTGTTAGAGGAATAGGGGACTGGCCCCGGTGTAGTGATAATTAGGGGAGCCACTCCTGGCTCAGCAAGAATCCTTATAGGGCCTTTAGAAGTGATCCTAATAGGAGTGTTTGAAATGGTGATTATGGAAACAACTTCAAGTCTCATCTCTTGAGGTATACATTTAAGCAAACTCTTTATGGATGGAGTTTTTTCAAACAAAATTTCATGGCTATCAATCAGGCGTTGGATACCTTTCTTCAGCCACATACATCCACTAGTTTGGGAAGCACAATGATAACAATTTTCAAGGCAGCCCAGAAATAAACGGGCTCTTAACAAATTCTTCTTAATGATCATCAAGGTAGTAGTCAAATCATTGATGGAGGAGATATAAGAAACATCATCAACAGAATTAACACCTTTACCATGACTGGGCATGGGTGCGGTAATCACATTAGGGGGTTTGTGGAGGGTCAAACTCAATCATCTTGTTATCAATCAAATCTTGGATTTTTCTTTTTAGGGCCTAACAATCATTGGTGTCGTGTCCAGGACTATTGAAATGGTATGCACACCTTGCATTTGGGTTATACTTTGGAGATTATGTGTTGGGATTTTGAGGAGGATCCCGCAGTGTTACCAAATCTGCCTTCAACAGGTGTTGTAAAGCTTGAGACAATGGCATATTAATCCGGGTGAATTTTCTTCTCGGAGCGTCTAACCTACGCTGATAGTTTTATTGTTTTGGTCATTGAATCGGGGTTGGGTTAGAAATAAATATTGTTCCTACCGACTGATGACGATCATCCTTGATACTTCTCCATTGTCCATAAATAGCATTAGTTTCCTTCTTACCAACAAAGGGTTTCTTTACAAAATTAGAGGTTGAGGCCATTGGGATTTTTCCACTTTTGATTCCACTTTCAACTCGTTTTCCAGTCAAAATCAGCTCAGTAAACCCTGACGAAGAACTCCCAATCAGCAAATTAAAAATGGGCCCGACAGAGTGCCCATGAACATGTCTACCAATTCTCTGTCAGTCAAAGGGGGTGGCACCCTTCCAGCCAGGTCCCTCCATTTTTGAGCATATTCCTTAAAGCCTTCGCTTGAGCCCATAGTAATACTTTGTAATTGCATGTGGGTTGGCGCAAGGTCAGCATGGTATTGGTATTGTCTACAGAAGGCAGCAGCCAAATCCTCCCATGTGTGGATGTTAGTCCCTTCTAGTTTATAGAACCATTCCAACTGTGTTCCATCATATTTGGCAAAAACACAGACCTTGAATTTGTGGGAATGACCATCCCAGAGACCAAACCCAAGTCTCCAAAGTCCAAACCAGACATTGTTTGGATCTCCACAGCCTTAAGTCGGTCTTCCAGCTGTTTGTATTTGTCCTCCATCGGTGGGTACTGCTCATTGGAGTAGTCTTCATCCTCAGAAATCTCGTTATTTCCACCCTTAGCCCTGGTGCTTCTAACATCCTCGTCTTGATTATCTTCTTCCTCATAAAAAGCCTATTCTATTTTAGCCAGTTGGGCGGGCCCCTTGAACCTTCTTCCTATGTTGAGAATAACAGCCTGTTTCTTGGTCTTCTTTTTGGTGGCAAGGAGTGCCATCATTTCTTGTTGTCCTTTAGCTAAGTTGAGGAGAGTCTCTTGGAACTGTGCGTGTTGAGTTTGTAGATCTTTGACGGTTTGCTCTAGAGCCATCTTATACTGAAATAAATAGTAAAAGGATGAGGAAACCTGTATCAGAAAACCTGCTTATGATATGATGCATGCTATGTGGATGTAATGTTTTCAAGAACCTCAGGAGATTTAAATTTGCTAGCCAAAAAAGAAACAAAAACAACAATTGCATTAATAAGTTCAAGAATTACAATTTCCCCTTGGGCTCACAATAGAAAAGCAAAAAGGGTCCCAAAGAGACGACAAAATGAAAACTCCTAAGACCTAAGACTCAAGTCTCCCACGAACGCTTCCTCTTTGTGTCGATGTAGACATTCAGGCTTTGCTCCTCGTGAAGTTTCTTTTTGAGCTACCACACTTTCTTATCGCTTGCATAGAATCGAGCTTCAAAGGTGTCTCGTTCTCCTTTTATTTGAACCCAGGAAGTCTGCAACTCTTTGAGGTCGGTAGGCATGTCAGAATGGAGAATGGTATAAGGAAAATTCCCTTCGGCAACGGGCTCTATAATCATTGGTAGGATGGCTGGATATGGCATCATGAGACTTTGAGTACGAACTCGTACCCATTTGAGATAAGTCTCAAGAGGGATGAAATTATTATTCCCCAAAGACTTGCTATCAACCTTGCTTACCCTGCCCCAAGCATGTACAAACCTTCGATGATAACCATGAATATCATTCTCATAGTTGAATATAATACCTTGAATGAGTGCATCATGGGGACCATCTCTTTGAGCATAGCCAAATTTTCGTAGAGCTAGAGAAGGGCTATTAGTAATACCTCCCCTAATGCCCAAGAGTGGAACATTAGAAAACTCCCCATAATGGTCAATGATAGTAATGTCCTCTTGAGATAGAGAGCACCAATAGATATTTGTATGAGAAAGCGACATTATCCTGTACGACCACCTCAAACCTTGCTCATTCTTCAATACTGATCGGGAAAGGAGCAAAATAAACCACCTAGACAGCAAAGGCAAGAAACACATAAGATTCCCTCGCTTCCTCATAGTGCGAGTATGAAAAGAGTGTAAAACGTCTCCAAGCAATGTAGGCACAGGGTTACGAGTAAGGAAAATTTTGACAACATTCACATCTATGAGTTGTTCAGGGTTAGGAAAAATCACCAATCCATAGATTAGAAGAGCTAATATCTCCTCAAAAGCTTGAAAGTTCATGGCATCCAAAAACAAACGAGCCTTCTCCATCAGGAATTTAGCCAAAAAGCCTTTCACCCCACTTCTTTTCTCTCAATTAGCTATAATGTCAAAACTCTTCAAATGTAAGGTCGTGGAAATAACTTCAGGCCTTGGAGCTTCCTTAAACCGGTGAAGGGTATTTGATCAAGAACAGATACTCCTAGTATTTTAGATAATTCTTCCATTATGGGCACCAATTGATAATCAGGAAAGGTGAAATAATGTTGTACAAGGTCAAAGAACTGAAAGAGCACCCTCATCATGTCTTCTTCAAAGCTTGAGGTAACCAGATTGAGAAGTCGACCATATCTTTTGGTGAACGGAGAATTTTAAGGAACCCTTGATGCTAACTCTTTGAGTTGAGGAGGCACCCTTACAAAGTTGATTCAGATGGTATTTCTGCGAGCGGAAGCCATATCCTACAAAACAGAACAAAGATAAATCCATAGGTCCTTGAAATGGTTAGTAAAAATGTTATGGCATGATGTCATGATGTTATGAATAAATAATCATACACAAACATAACACACAAGGCCTTAGGTTTAGGCTTGAATGGGGTTTATAGGTAAGTACCCTCTTGAAGTTTTAGTTTGTTCAACCTGTCCTAAAAGAAGTAAATGTGTTCTAGGAGCCTCAATATCAACAATCTTTCTTCATCGGGCATTGTTTTAGCTCAAGCATCCAAACTATGGCCAAAATATCCTGAAAATCCGATCTCAATGAGTGTAGTATCGAGTATCAACCAACTTTATTCTTTCCCCAAAGCCAGCTCACTACTTTCTAATAGCCAAGTTGTTCAACTAAGGTTCTATGGTCAGTTAGTGCTTCATGACACCACACAGCAGCCTCGTATTCTCCTTGACTGGACTCAAGGGACACCTGTACCAACAAATGTGTCACACTAACATAGCCATCGCTTCAACCATGTCGGTATTACACCGTATAGTCCCCATGATCTATTGCTACTTACCTAAAATGCCCTAGATCTGGGTATAGGATCTATACAAGAAATAAACCCAAGCATAACCCATAAATGTAAAGCAAACAAGGAAAATAAGTAAAGAAAATAAACGTGATCTAGCTCTTAAGGTAACCCAACTTTTTAGTTTATATCACCAGTAGAGTCGCCAGTTCTGTGATACGGTGGGAGAACTGACTTGGGTGTTATGCATTTGATCGCAAATGTTACGGATAGTAAGAGTCACCACTGACTTTTCTTTTATCCAATAAAGAAAAGGGTGAAAAGAACAGGAAAGACCTTTTGAGAATTTTCTTGAGTTCGGGGAGTAGGTTATGAAAAGGGAAGGTGTTAGCGCCCTTTTCATCCGTAGTTATCTACGGGCTCTTAATTGTTAGCCCAGGTTCGAGGGACGTGATTGTTTATATTTGAGGCAACAAATGTGGGTTACCCTAGAAGTGCATGTGTGTAAAGTATGTTTTATTCAATTATTTTATCTTGAATTAGGGTTGTCTAGGTTTGATTTTAAGTCTTGTTATGCAAACCCTATTTACTAACAATAATAAGGAAGGCGATAAATTGTGGAATTTAAATGTCCTACGCTATTACAATGCTTTAGGAATGGGGGGTACAAGTTTGTGAGTGAGGGGAGTAGAGCAATAAAACCTAATTATCTATTACAAACTATTGAATATGAATAATAATAGAATATACAAAATGTAGAGATGAAGAAGAGAAAGAAATTATTTTGGGGTTTTTGAGGGAGAAAAAGGTTTAATGTTAACTTAATTAAATTAATTAACTTTAATTACAAGAGAGATTAATTACTTATTTTAAACAAAAACCTAAAATCTAAGTTATTTAAAATAAAACCTAAGTATAACTTAATTGTCTAAGATATAATTTTTGAGGTTTTATTTGTTTGAAGAAATGAAATAAATAAAATAAAATAAAAAAGAGTTGAATTAAAATATTTTAAATCTAATTAATCAAGAAAAATATATTTTTTGTATTTTTGGTTTAAATAAAATAAATAGATAAATAAAAATAATGAAAATATAAAAAGAAACAAAATAAATGGGTTGGGTGTCAAAAGGTGAAATGGGGGTTAAAAAATAATTTTTGTCAGACCCAATATGGATTTTTTTGTTTGAAATCAGAAAACAATAAAAAAAATGATGTGGGTTTGCGCATGATATAGCAAACGGGGGGGGTGTGAAAGAAAATCAGTCAAGGCCCATAAACAAAGTCCAACGCTTGTTGATCCATTGTGATTGATTTCTGGGAGTGCATCATGGTCCTACTCATGTAGAGCATTGGATCTGGTTGCTTGGCTGGTCTGATGGTGTTGATATGAAGCCCATGATAGGCGCACGTGGCTTGTATGCATAGAATCTGTAATGACAAATAAGTGAAAAACAAAAGGGTACCATTGTGGCTCGAACCCAGGTCCCTATAGATCAATGCCTTAGCGCATGCTTCTCTGCCACTGGGGTGTCTGTTTCATCTGTTAATAATATAACTTGATATAAACTTAAAATAAACTCAATTATGATAATTGAACTTCGTCTTCTTCCTCTTTCGCGCGCGCAGAACACCACCACCATTTTTTTATTTTTGGAACTTCCTCATTTCTCAACCAAATCAGAAAATGTAAACAAGAAACTTGCTTGAAATTTCACGACAAATCCAACCATATAAATTTCATAAGCTATAAATTAAAGATGAACATGAATTTTATTTGGTACCAAACTGAACCCTAAAATCTCAGAATTTTCAGTTCTAAAATTCTCATTGCTCATTCAATCAAAATGAAAACTAAGGACATGGTTAGCTTTAGGGAAATGATATCTATATTTTTTATTCACAAAGTAACCATTAATGATGCTTGTATAAGGAGTTCAAAGTTAAGAAAATTTATCTCAAAACTAGAAATCGTGTTTGGAGTTTGAGCATTCCTGGAGGTGTTGTGATGATCTGGATAGCTTCACTAAATTCCTAGGAAGTTATTGCAATGCTTACTTTGAGCTGAGAGTGGCTGGATTCTTCTGGAGAAGTCAAGTTGCAGGTTTGAGTTTTTGGAAATGGAGGATGGTACAAATGGTGTTACCGTTGTGTAGCAAAGTCTTGGATAGTTTCTAAGTGAGGTATGTAAGCTTTGCGATTGATTTAGAGTGAAAAAGCATGAGTGAATTGTGAGTTTGAAGTTCAAGGTCAGAATTGACAAGTTATGGAGGTTTTGATGCAAATTATGGTTTGAGGGAGTATGAGAGTGTTTCAGGACTTGAGAATTCGTGTGTTAGCTTACTAACAACCTCTATTTATAGAGGAAAGGTTTGAGGGTTTGAAATAATCAGATTCACAAGATCACATGTTATGGTTTTGAAACTTGATTTTGAAGCAACTTTGACAAACATTGTTCAAATGCAATGGTACAAGGGCTCATATGGTAGTTAGGAACTTTAAACATGTTGCTTCTGAGCATACATGTTGAGTGTGATCAGAACAAACAATTTAGAGGCTCAAAACAAGTTGACTTTGTGATTAAAGTCACTTTTCCAAAATGGAAGTGTGAACTTTGTTCCTTAAATGGTAAGGTAACTTGGACAATGCTTGAATCACTTGGACAATGGCTCAAAAGTTTGTGTAATAAACTAATTATGGATATATTTTGAGGTTAAGGGGCCTGCAAAACAATATTATGCAGCATACTTGAAGATTGGATCATAAGGTTCATCACATAATGACCTAGAATTCAAGTTTGTGATGCCAACTTCTTCTCTTCGATTCTCCTAGCTCAAAAATGATCTCTTCAAGTTCTTTGACATTTTGGAAAGCTTGATACATTTTCTACAACCTTAATGTTGACCACTTAGGCTAAATCAAATTGGAACTAGGTGAAAAATTTCCAATAAGTTAGGACAAAAATCTGACCAAACTTGCTAAAATTTTCAGAGTGTTTTGTAAAAATGTTATGAATTCATGAGCCTGTATCTTCAATCTAAGAATTTTTTGGACATCAACCCTCAAGGACAAATTTTTAGAATTCATCAAGATCTACAACTTTCATGTTGAAAGTTTTCCTTGAATCATCTTGCATCTTGGTGAAAAATTGTCATGAAGTAGTGAAATTATCAAAGTTAAAAACACTTAGAATTTTTCTAAGTATTGAAAATATTGACTTTTGTTGACTTTTGTTGACTTTTCTTGACTTTCCTGATTCTTAATGATCAAGTTTGATATTTTTTAAGGTTTTGATGAATCTTGATCTTTGAAATTCAATGTTGACCAAAAAGTCAAAGTTTGACTTTTTGTGTATCAGTTGACTTTTTTCATCAATTGATCAAATTTCAACTATCAATCCATTGATCTTGAGAAATTATTTGAGTCATGAAATTAGGTCAGGATGTTGTGTTTGAGCCCTTGAGATCAAGCTTCAAGCCATTAGGTCATGTACTAGGTCAAAAGTCACTGATCAGTCATTCTCAATCAAAACCCTAATTTTGACAATTTTGCTCATTTGATGATTTGAATGCTTTTCTTGAGGACTTATGATCAACCCTCGATAATTTGATAAATATGACTTCAAAATGTTGATGTTGGCCAAAAATCATGAAGTTTGACTGTATGTTGACCATAATTGACTTTTTACCCAATATAGCTTATTTTCAGTCATCTGAGCAATTGATTGAGCAAATTTGTGGTGCAAGACTTGAAACTTGTTATGAGCATTCTTGAAGACCTAAAATGAACCATGAAAGTCACTTGAGGTATTAAAAGTCCAAATTTCCTTGTGAAAACCAAAACCCTAATTTGTGGTCTCAGTGCTTAGGAGGTGAGCTTGTCTGATCAACCCTTGAGAATCCTTGAGCATTTGAGATCTTTGGTGAGAAATGTCTTGAGAAAAGAGAGGTAAAATTTTGGGGTACAACACATCCTATATTGGGACGCTTTTAAAAGAATAACATTAGATATGGACAAACTAATTACCTCCCAAGGCTCATTGGTGGGATTCTCAAGAAAGCACATGTAGATAAAAGGTTGTATTACCTGAAGACCACATTTGGAGCTGAGGATAACGCCAAGTTGATCAAGGTAAGATATCTAGTTATATATGCATCTTCTTTATATAGTATGATTATAGGGAGACTTACTTTCAACCAGTGTGAGGCCGCCTCATCTACTATGTATATATGCATGAAAGACACACTACTAGATGTGCGAGTTAAGGTTATCCAATGGGATCAAGAGATTACCGAGAAGTGTTACACAGAGAGCCTAAAATTGAAAAAACATTATGGGCACAACCTCCGCCTAGCAAGTGGAGACCTATGGAGAGATTGTTCTAGACATGAAGTTGGGGAACAAGCCACGAGAGGATGAAGATTTATCCGCCCTATGCCAAAAGAGTATGATAGTGAAAAAAGATGATACCTGAAATAAAAAATGAAAGTAAACCTTATTGAAACTACCCATATGGATGGTCATATACGCTAGATTCTCTAGAGGAATCCTTTTTTCCCTTCGAGGTGATTACACATGTTAGATCCTCATGGAGAAATCATTGTCACCCTTTGAGGCGATCTCATATATTGGATCCTCATGGAGGAGTTATAGCCACCCATAGAGTTGATCATATATGATGGATCCTCATGCACGAATCCTTGTCGCCCCTGGGGGAAACATTATCATCCTCGTGCAGGAATCCTTGTCTTACAAGATTCTAGTAAGACCAAAACCTGTTCAAAAAATATTCTAAGGTGATTTTCACAAAAAACAAACAAAGGCATTCAAACCCTCTATTTAATAAATCCACGGAGTATGAAAGTGAAGAAGAGGCTTTCAAGGGAAATATTCATCATTACACAAAAAACCCCTTAGGGCATAATCACAAAATAAGCCACTAAGGGAAAATGCAAATAAATCTCAGATTTATTGCCCCCCACCCTTTGTTGGACCGAGTGTCATTGTTTGGTTATGGCACCCATTTTCCATATCACTCTTTTTTGTGAAAACGTGAATGTGATGTGTCCCTTTCCATAACGTTATAGGATAATGAGTCAAAAATAGTTATTCACATTCTCTAAAGAAACAAGAAAAATAAGTACCCTCTTTCTATGCTATTCAGAGTAGGTACTACTTCCTTGTAGATTAAGACCCATACCCAAGGGATTCCTATAAATACTTTTATGGAACCTTGTTTTATAGGTGATATGCCTTTAACAAGGACATCTGATTTTTATGATGATAACTAATGTCTACTGATAAGTCAAGTACAAGCGGTTAAGTGTATAAAGATGCAAACATAAGTATTAGGGCTCGATGGACTTGACTATACGATCCAGAAACACTCAGTCTGGTATTTTTATGAATATTTCCCTTAGAGAACCTTGAGAGATGTTCACATACAACTTGAAGTTATTGAGAAAATTTCCTTCCATAACAAAATGTCGTTGGACCCTACGATTGGACATTCTTTTACTTTATTGACTTCTTGAGGATGAACCTTCCAAGAAAAACCTTCTTGAAGAAGAAATTATAGAAAGGAGGCTTCTTATTGGATCCATAGATAATGATTGTTATACCGCAGAGTAAAACTCACACTAGAACACACAAAAGAAATAAGAAGAAGATACAGAAAATATTATGTAAAATAATGGAATAATATTACCTATTTATAACATTGATTCTTAGTGTTTAAAAGTGTTAAAACTATAATAAAAAAATCCTTGAGAATTTGGCCCATAAAATATCATAACTATGACTTTCTAAAACATGCCTTCTAATTGATTATTTGCAACGATTGTTGACGATTTTGATCGTTTTTCCATCAATACTCTAATTTGATTTGCTTGAAGGTGAGGATATAATCTGATTTCATCTGAAATTTGAAACACATAGGGAATCTAATTGATTACGCTAATCGATTATTTTTATTGGTTTCAAACTCATTGGTCTCTTTGGGCCTTGGGTTAAGATTTAGCTTTGACATACTACTTTTGACACCCCTTTTTCATCCAAATTGCACCCCTTTCTCCAAAAATGCCAAAGACTCAAGTGTTTCATTAGAAATAATACTTTTTAACAGGTGAGGAAATGATAAACAACATATTTATAGGGTTAATCATATTTTTTTCTTTGATTTTTCAGCCTCTAAAAAGCGTACTACCTTAAATATCAAGTAACCTTGATAAAAACTCTGTATTTCAAGGAAACAGCAGAACATTGTTATACTGGTCAAATAATACAGTTGTTTGTGTTGCCCCTATGAAAGATAAGGACATTCAAAGGACTTAGCAGGTATATTACGATGTATAGTTGTTAGGCCTTGCCCATGGTAGTGACAAACCTTGTATGGTGTTATTTTACGGTGGTTTAGAGGTTATGTTCACGTAAGGTGAGAGGAACTGTTATTGAGTGATATGCATAAGTATAAGCGTATGTGGGGTGTGATATGTATGGCTTAAGATATGTCCCTTATCCAAATTGGGAGAAGTACTTATAGAGGTTTTTTGAGCCTATGGTTCTTTTAGAAAGGGTCATCACCCACCAAATCATGGGTGGACCGTTAAATCCCTATTTTCAACGGAGGCGTGGGTCAGTTAGTGGCCTTTACTCCTCTCTTCCCAAGAAACATCTTATCTCATATTTCCCACGATTGGGCGATAGGAAATCCTTGGGGAGAGGTGATACCTTCCATAGAGAAACATGTTATCACTTCCTCATTTGGGTCAACCTATAGTGATCTCCCTATGTAGTCCTTTCACAAATACAAAACTACATAGTTCCTTAAGCATGAGGCCTTTGATAGAGGATGAAGTGTTTTTAGATTGCGACTCATGGGAGTATCTTGAGGATCTGCATTTCTCAAGGGCGTACTCCCTCGGGTGAAATTATGTAGCCCGACTAATGAGACCATAAGTCCCTTAGGAGAGGCGATGAACCTCTAGGGTAAGACTTCTACCAAGCCCTCAGACAATACTTCTGATTAAGTCTCTTTGGCCAGACTTTGGTCATGCCTCTTAGGCGTGATTTATGTGTCTGGTCCCGTCTAAGTAAACACAAATGTCCCTAAGGCAAGGTTTTAATTAGCCTGACAGATCTAAGTCCCTCAAGTGAATATATATATATATATATATATATATATATATATATATATATATATATATATATATATATATATATATATATATATATATATATTAAACTATAATTCCATCAAGCGAGGCATTAGACCCCTCAGGTGGGACTTCTATCAAACCCTCAGACAAGACTTGTGATTAAGTCTCTTAGACTAGACTCCGGTCGCTCCTCTTAGGCGTGATTTATGTGTGATCCCTCCCGAGGTAACAATGGTTGTCTGTGCACGAGATATGAGAATGAGCGGCTCCTAGGAGCTTCTAGGAAAAAATCAAATTCACGTAGGAATGAGATGGATCATGCGGTTGTGCGAGTATGAGACTGTATGGTTGAAGAAAAGCTTATAAGGATTTATTGGTACTATTTTTACGAACAAGATGCATCTTGTTTTTGGTATCCTAACAAATAAGAACTTCATAGTTAAACATGCTTAACTTGGAGTAGTATTTAGATGTGTGACCTTCTGAGAAGTTTCTCGAAAAGTGTGTGAGTGAGGATAAAGCATGCTGAAAAGACATGTGTTGGTATATGGGGACAGTCGATAATCCTGAAAGTGTTCTAGGGCATTATAAATGGTATCAGAGCAGGCCACTTTTAGTACGATGTGGTTCCAAGATAGACTAAGTAGAAGCTGGTAGATAAGTAACACTTGAGGCCAATGAGGGTGAGGAATGGTTATTGGTGCATAAGGAATGACAATGAGCGGCTTCTGGCAGCTTCTAGGAAAAAACCAAATTCCCATTAGAATGAGACTGATCTTGAGTCTGTACATGTATGGGACTACATGGTTGAAGTAAAGCTTATAATAATTTATTGGTACTACCTATACCAACAAGATGCATCTTCTTTTTTGGTAGCCTAATGTGATCGGTGGATCTGGAACTGACTGTTTAACGCTGGTTCGCGAAATGTCGCGGAAGCAAGAGTCGCCACCGTCTTTTATTTTCTCCAAATGGAAAGGACAAAAGCACGGAAAAATTCCTTAAAGAGATTGCTCTCGGTTCGGGAGGTAGATTATAGAAAGGGAAGGTGTTAGCACCCTTTCTATCCGTGGTTATCCACGGGCTCTTAGGTACTTGCTCACTATGTTTTCAAAAATGTTTTGCTTTTCTTGTGTTTGTGGGTTTAAAAAAGTTTCTTTGAAAATTTCAGTTCGACTCTTGTATCAGTCCTCAAGAGTGTTTGAAAAAATGCTTTCGAAAGCTTTTTGAAAAGTGTCGGTGTGAAAAGTATTTTTTGAATTTTGTTTTGAAATTAGAGCAAGTATCTAGAGTCGTCTACCTACTCTAAGGAATTCGTCTGTGTAAATGTCCTTTAAAGATAGTGCCATCCCACCATTGAGAGGTAGGTAGCACCACCGTTGGAGGTGTTCGGGTCAATTCGAGGTTCGGGACATGGTGATCACCGGAGCAATGGGAAGACACCTTAGAAGCTACCCTCATGCCAGGTTCTCGGATCATGAGGACTTACTAAGACGTCCTCTACTCGACGATCACCTTTCGAGGCAAGGCAACAATGAGGCGTACCCTAGGGGTGGTGTGTGATTTGTGTGTCAGATTCGTTTATTTTTGTCTTGTTCATGTCAAAGGTGATCTACGCGTTTGTTTCTATTTCGTCATTCATTCTTGCATGCCATTATTTAACAGTTAAAAAATTGCGGAAAGATAAAATTCCTAAACTATTACAAAGGCGCGGGTCCACATCGCCAAATTTAATCTAGGACCCGATTTGACATAAAATAAAGAAATAAAATGCGAGAAATATAAAATTACACGGCTTTGGGAGAATTACATTAATATTATACGAAATAAAATAAAATGCGCGAATTGGAATTAAAATTGGAAGCGAGGGCGTTGGACCCTTTTGGAATTAAATTGAATGAAAAGTTAATTAATTATTAAATTAAAGAAAAGAAATGTTTTTTTGATGGTTTTTGTATTTATGAAATAAAGAAAATTAAAATTCAAGAGAAACCCTAATTCTAAGTTGTTTTTAATTATTAAAGAAAAATATTAAAGTTTAACCTAATTTACTAAATATTTAATATACATGTTTATTTACAAAATAAATTAGTAATTAATAATAATGATAATAAGAAAAAATTATTTATTAATAAAAGTGATAAAAAAGTTAAAAAACCTAATTTCTACATATTTTAATTTATTGAGAAAAAGATTAAAGTTTTAAAACCTAATTTACTAAATATTATTAAAGTTTATTTACAAAATAAATTAATAGTGAAATAATAATAATTAAATATATTTTAGTTTCTGATTTTTTTTATCTTATGAAAATTAATTTATGAAATTAAAGAAAACAATTGAAAACAATTAAAAGAATAAAAAGGGAAATCAAATAAAAATGTGCAAACCATGGAGGGTATTCAGACCCAAAGGGAGGTTTTTTTGTGAGAAATCTGGCCCATTAGACAAAAAGCCTTGTTTGACTTTCTGGCATCACGTGCGTGTTCATTGACTCCTGAGTACCGTGGTCTGTATTCTTTGGCCATTGGATTGGGTTTCATGGCCATTTGTGTTCTGGCTGTTGGCCATTTGGCTTTTGGCCTCAACGTTCCTTAATCTTCTAGGATGTCTGTCTCGCCATGTATTAGTGTTATGCATAAGTTTTTCTACTTTGGCCATTTGGCTTTTGGGTTTTGGCCATTTGGCTTTTGGCCTCAACGTTCCTTAATGAACCTGCATGGGATCCTGTCTAAATCTGCAGTGTTGAATCTCACGAACACATTAAATAAAATCATAAAATGAAAATAAAGCCAATATATGAAGAAATTTAATGTTTAGGCACAATATGGCATGTATGAATGATTATACCCTTTTGATCATGGAGATCAAATCAACCTTACCCTTACTGGAAAAGTAGTGACATGAATGCTTTTATGCCCTTTGGATCATGGAGATCAAGCCAGCCTTACCCTTACTGAAGAAGTAATAAGATGTTGGTTTGTAACTGAGATGGCTTGTTTGTAGTGAGAGAGGGATTTGTAATAAGGATTTCAAGGTTTTAGGGTTCTTGAAAGAATTTGATATTCTAACAGTGTTGTGGCAAGGTTTTTTTCTCTCTTTTCCTCCTCTCTGGTTTGTGTGAAAAGAAGGTGATTATATAATGAAAATTAGGGTAAAGAAAATGGGCTTTGAATGTGCAATTGGGTCTCCAATGTTCACTTGAGTTCGTCACTTTCAAGGCTAAATCGCAGGGACTTAAGTGCAATTTTTGAAGTTGAAATGTGAAAACAAAATGTAGCCGACATCGAGATCTAACTCCTGTCCGAAAATCGACTCAATCGGATAAACGGTGAATTAGTTATGAATTTTTGAAGTTTCAGCTCAGACAAACTTATTTTGGGCTTCAGTGTCGACTCTGACACGTTCTTCAATAAAAAACTGGTATTGATCGGAGCATAATCCGGTCTCGACTTTTGAAGCAAAGTTGTAGATCTACGAGTCAGAGACCTTGTGTAAAAATATGAGCCCAATCCGATAAAAATTGACCGAGTTATGAATTTTCGAAGTTTAGGCCCAGATGAAATAATATTCAGCATTCAGGATTTTCAGCGTGTCACGCACTCTGAGCAAAAAACGAAGGCCTTTTGAATACCGTTTGAACTCAATACCTTCTGTGAAAATGTAGCCAACTCAATTTGTGAAATTTTGGCGCCAGAACCAGCTCGATACAATGAAAATCGACCAAGTTATGATTTTCTGAACATGACACAAATAAACTTCTGTCACAAATTTTCTGTGCGAAAATACTTGATAAATCCACATTTTTGGAGACCTTCTGATCAAAATTGGCTTCCAGCCGTGAGAGATGAAAACGTAGATAATGTCAAGACGGAATTTCGGCCACCGGAACGGGTTCAAAACGAGCCACGATCTTCAAGTTATGAATTTTTTAGCGCATAAAAACTGCACTTTCAGCACACTTTTTCACCATATTTCTTTGAGAAAACTCACACATTCGGATACCTTCTTTAAAGAATTGACTCTTGAGCCGAACCTGAATTTGAGAATATGTTATCAGAGATATCTTGGCGAAAGAATATCTGAATATGACGCGCCGGGTTGGACTTGTGAATTTTTCT
The DNA here is from genome assembly GCA_948472305.1 of Vicia faba. NCBI lineage: Eukaryota > Viridiplantae > Streptophyta > Magnoliopsida > Fabales > Fabaceae > Vicia > Vicia faba. The sequence goes on from OX451736.1 coordinate 1,233,902,501, forward strand.
TGAAATATTTTGAGAAATATGGGAGGGCAAATTTTGGGGTACAACACCTAACAAATAAGAACTCCTTAGTTAAGTGTGGTTAACTTAGACTAGTATTTGGATGGGTGTGAAGGTGAGAAAAATACACAAGAGTTGGGGGGTTTAATTGTGTATCTAATAGCTTTTTCTTTTTAGAAACAAAAACTTTTGAGTCTGACTAAGTTTAGATTCTAGGCTAGAGTATGCAACAGCAGAATAATTAAAGTGCATAAGTAATAAGTAAATCTACAGAGATTATATCAGTTCCTCTATAACGAGAGTAGTCCAAACCCCTTGATGCACAAGAGATTTTTACTATAATAAGAACCAAATTACAATCTTTCTTAGACACACCAGTCCAAGACTTCCAGCTCAAACTCACCAGAAAGGGACTTTTTGTCTAAAGACACCTGTTCAGGACTTCCTTGTTCAATCTTACCAAAAAGATACTTCCTTGCCTAAACCTACAGTTCATGACATCCTTTCTTAATATAACCAAAAATGGAATTTTTTGCCTAAACCTACAGTTTAGGACTTCCTTTCTCAATCACACTTGGAAGAGACTTCTTTTCTCAAACACTCAGTATGAAACTTTTACAAATTCTAAACAAAATCTTTAGGATTACAACACGATGCACCTAATATTCAATCGGAGGTACAATCTATATAGCATACACAAAGACATTTTTAATTGAGACTTCTAAGATATACAAGTGTAAGCAAATCTCAAGTCTATGTGCAATACAACAACCTAGGTACAAAATCTTAGATAGTGAAACATATATGTTCTTTCTTGTTGTATGTTGTTATGTACTCATGTGTTAATTATTTTGAATCTTAATCTCCTAATATAGAGGGAACAAAATAGATGTTGGAAGCTTTATTGCACAAGTGTATTTGCTGAAGAAGAAGTTTCCGAGAGAGAGAGAGAGAGAGAGAGAGAGAGAGAGAGAGAGAGAGAGAGAGAGAGAGAGAGAGAGAGAGAGAGAGAGAGAGAGAGAGAGAGACGTTAGAGTTGGCACGATGAGGATCTTCATCTTTTAAATAATTCTTTTATCCATTATGTATTTCTCAACTAAGGTGTCCATATGCATGGTGGAGTATACTAAAGAAATTGTATCACTCCTCCTTGAGCCTTGTGCTAAATCTCTAGTTGACTTTTTCCATAATTCTAGTCATTGACAAGATGTAGTTGCTTTTGCAAAGAGTACAGACGAACAGACATTGTACTATGTTTCTAGTTTGGCGCTTGAGTTATATTTGAACATCATAGGCTATATCAATCATGGTATTGAGGTTCTATTTAAAAATCAGATTTTGATCCTATTAGAATCTAATTAGATTCTTTTATACAAGTAATTTAACTGGGTCAGAACCTTAGTTAATTACTAGCTTAATGATCCTGCACACTTAAACAAATGTTAGTATACCCTATTTTCTTTAAGTACTTTTGGTATCATCAAAATATAAGGAGTATGAACTCAAGGAGCACGAACATATTTTTTTCCAACAATCTTCCTATTTTTGATGATGACAAACATAAGTATTTAAGAACAATTGGTTGGTCAATTTTAATAATTTGACAACATCAGAGTGTGAGGTTTGTAAGCTTGTCATGAGTCTAACAGTCCATAGGTTGAGGTTTTTAAGCTCCCTCTAAGTTCTATCTAAATTATTTAAACCACTTTTAGTAACTTTACAACTTCAGAACGTGAGGTTTTTAAGCTCTCTCTGAGTCTAATAGTTCATAGGTTAAATTTTGTAAGCTCCCATAAGTTCTATCCAAGTTATTAAACATTTTTTATCAGAATATAAGCATATAACATTAAAGTGGGTTCAGGATCTTGATAAAAGACATAAAAATGTTTTTATCAAACTCTTTCAATACTCTCATATTTCTCCCCCCTTTGTCATCAATGAAAAGTATATAAATAAAATACAGAGAGAAAAAGATACTAATTAGTAAAAGAAAGAAGATTTTGCTCAGTAAGGGCAGTAAAAGATGTATAGAGTAAAAGAAGTAGTAGGTGAGAAATCAGTGAAAAACAGAAAACGTGTTGATGGATAAGCATGCAGACTACAAATTCCAAGATGGTAAAAAAGAGGTTTTCACAGAGTAGCAAAAGTAACAAGGCTCTAGAAGCATGTCCATAAGATTTTGAAGATCTTTTTCAAGTAAAAATATCTCTATAAAATCACAGGCTATAGAGCTTAACCAGATCATCTTTCTCTTATAGGTTTATATAAATCATTAACATGGGTAGGTGAAAACCATCAAATATAGAAAGAGATGCCAAGAAGACTGTGAAACACAAGAAGCAAGCCAAATATGAGAAGCAAAAGGTTGATAAAACTTCTCCAAATCATGTTTACTTTGTTGTTGACCTAGCAAGTACTTCAGTTGGAGTTACTACTAGAAGCATAAGCATAGCTATTGAAGCAATACAAAGAAACAAGCGATAATATTCTCCTCCCATTGAATATTAGGTTGACCAATACTATTTGGATTATCTGGATGAATTGATAAACCATCCAAAAAGCTCCATTGATAATTCTTAGATTTCCCTGTCTTCATTTTGTAACAGCCTTAAGATCTATCTATGCATTAGCTTTTTAATGAATGAAAGTGTTTATGTTATTATGCATGTCTCACTTTAATACATCTATAAATTAGCATAGTCTTCTTAACCATCAATCAATTAAATTAAAACATGAAAATAGTTTAAAGAAAGTACATAATAGAATAGACCAAACAGTTTTCAAAACCTTATTGACTGGAGAGAAGGCAAACATTGTTTCCAAACTTAGAAGATAGATAAGATCAAACATAACAAAAGTAGCTTCCCAAGGAGATTTTTAATGCAGATTTAAACTTTGCAAAAGATCTTCTTCTATAAATACATGCATTTCATGTGAACATTTTTATATCATCCCACTTTAAAGACAAGAATAGTAAAGACAAAGTAGTTCAAGGCATAGAAGAGAGATTTCCAAAAGGAGAAGAAAAATTTGTTTAAGAAACAATCAAGGGAAGAGAAAATCAAGGAGAATGAGGCTTCAAAGGCACTGACTTCTTAGCCTCAGGAGCATCTACATCAGGTGAAGTTATTACTGTTAGAAGTACTTCATAAAGGTTAATGAAGAAGCTCGAGAAGAAGGAGAAATCATATGGAGAATGGGATATAGACTGTAAGGCTTATGTGGATTCATTGCCTAAGACATATGAAGGATTCTAACAAGAGTATTCTTAAGAAACATTTCTAACATTCTTTACAATGCATCTCTTTAATTAATAATGAGTTTCCTTTATCTTAACTATTATTTGTTAATTTCTTAAATTATCATATCTATGAATTGTGATAATGCTTGTCAGTTTTCCAACCATAAGTAACATAAAAGGTAAAGAAACAAAAAAGTTTTATAGATAAAAAATAACAAGGGTAAAGATACATCATTATAAACAAAGTTAAACATAATAACATCCATTCCAAGAGACCAACTTGATTTTAGCTTTCAAATTTTTCACTCCAAGTTTTAGAAGAGTCATCCTCGGAGATTAACACTACTCCTCGTTGAATAAAAAGTTCATAAGGAATTCATCCATAGGGAATGAAGAAAGACTTTCCCTCATGGAATGCCATGAGAGTCTTGTTCAGGTAGTCAAACATGAGTTGAGGAAGGCCATTCTGAGTGTGAGAGGTGAAAAGAAGTAGAAGATAATTTTCATCAATATCTAAAGAATCTATATCCTCATTTTGTGGTAAGAAGTTTGAGTTTTGAAGATGATGCAATACAATTACTTTGGAACAAATATTAGAGACATTAGAGGTATTGGAAGGATCAACAAAAATAAGATCAAAAGGAAATTAGTATTCCCATAACAATATATCCAGAGGAACCCCACCATCTTCACAGTTTATAGAATTAGCAATAATGGTTACAGTGATGGTGTAGGAACACCAGATACATTGGAAAGAATGACAACCTCCAAATTAAGTTTTTGGATAGATGCGTTTACCCAGAACTCTTTGACAATATTTAAGTAAGTGAATACAAAGAGAATACTAAAGTAGTCATTCCATCCTTGTTCAGAGACTACTCTTTGAAAATCATAGCCAAGGGCTAACAAGTCTTCAAAATCAACCAGCCTTTCATTGATGACAACTAACTGGTTTTTGACACCAGAAGCGGATCTAGAAGTCATCTCAGGTTGAGTGAATAGATGAAGAGATTCATAAAATAGAGATAAGAAAAAATGATGATTTTAAAATAAGAGAAGAGAAGGGACTAGAAAACTAAGGGTGATACAGGATAATTGTCTTAGCCTATGGATCACTCAAGGACAGCCTTTACGAGGTACAAAATAGTTGAGAAGTACGAAAGAAATAAAGATTTAAAAAATGGAAAAGAAAAGACATAAAAACAACAGTAGATGGCAGAGAGAGTGAGAGAGAGTACATATGAATATTAAGGAGGTACACATCATTACCCAACAATCTTTAACCTTGTAGTAACTTGGCAAAACAAATAATTATCAGAATCATGGAGTCATAGGGTTCATCACAAAGTCTTCCACTTAAATACTTTAATCCTTTAATCCATTTCAAGATTTTGTGTCTAGAGTAATTCAGAGATTTCTTTTTATCAGAGTTAGCTGTCAGACTCGGGATGAAGCTGCTTCTAACTAACAACAAATCAAGATACATAAATCAGAAACAAGCATATAATTCTTAGAGAAGAATGATTTTGTTTCAAGGAGTTGAAATGGATAATTTAAGCATATACCATGAGTGATAACAACCTTATCTTCACACGACTGACAATCATCTATCTGATATACTATTTAGAGTTATATATGCAATATTCAGTAGCTGAGATGAATTCCATGTTTTCTGTAGACATAACAACAAGTTACTTGTCTTATACTTAGCTAAAAATACTTGTTTTTACTAATGAGTTGATAGTTTCCACAAGTGGACTTTTCTCAACTTTATCCATAGCATAGTCAATATTACATCATTCAACTAGCTGATTTTTTCAAACTTTAAAAGATTCCCTTAATTATTAAGTGAACTTTTCCAAAATCTGATTGAAGTCCTGCACATAAACATATATTACATAATATAGCATGCCTAGTAGCATAAAATTTAATCTGAGAGAACATACCTCTTGAAGGAGCTTTTGATCCTTCTTGATGTAAATCTCCTTTTAATGATTTGAAAGCATAAATTCTGCAGGAGCTGCTCAGAGATAATCAGTCTTTAAGATTGAACTTATTTAGAAGTTGCGGTTGAATTCACATACTGATAATTACAAATTCTATTTTCTTTAGTTGATCACTTCCTTTTTTGCTCATCTAGTTTATTTCTAAATTCCACTTTGTTCCAATAATGTTTTTATGGATGAGCTGAAGAAACCAAAGATTTAATAGAATCCATACCCATAATTTGTCCATTGTGGATTCTTCCAAAATCCACACTTGCTTCCTCTTTCAGTGTTGGGATTTGAAATGTATGTCTTTTGTCTTTTATATCTAATAGCCAACCATTGTCCTAATATTATAATTGTGTCTTTATTTCTTCCATTGGGCATATCTACATCAAATACAATTTGAGATCTAGGTACCAATACTTTTATGGATCATGTATGGTTAGTTCTAACAGGCTTTTCTTTCTTTGTTCTTTTGTCTGATAGTAATGCCTAGGCTCATTCCATACTTTTGGTCTAAAATTTTTTTGTCTTAGATGTGTCTTGACATGATTTTTTGAATCTTTCATAAAATTTGGCCATAGGTCCTTTGTTATGTTTTATTCAAAACCTTTGAATTGGAGGAATTGGTTCTAAATTCCTTAGAACTTTTGACTTTTGAACCCCAGGCTCTTATCTGATATGATCCTTTGATTGTTGATTCCTGAGAACTGACTTCTCTAGAACCTTTAACTTTAAATTATCAGGTGTAGATTTATTCAAATCTTGTAAATCAGTAATCTTAGGTTCTTATTCGATCAGATTCTTACCTTTATCAAAAGCAAACATAAAATAAGTTTTTAGCAGTTTTTAGAGCATTCTCCATTATAACCCATACCTTTTCATTTTCTCTTACTTACTCTATAGATCATGGAAGCAAGTTTGGTTCTTTCAAGACCTGTTGTGATAAATCTTTGAAGAGATATCTAATACTCGTCTACAGATTTATCAGAAGTTTTATCTTGTAGAGTCTTATGATCTTTTTCAAAAGATTCAATTTTTCTAGAGAGATTTTTAATTCTTATTTCAAAAGATCATTATGTATCTTTAAGATTTTCATGTGTCTTGCTTTGTCTTTGAACCAACTTATGAGGTATCTAATGAAGGACATAAGATCAAAATGAGATAAGTTATAAAATACCTCATTTTCTTTTCCTGGTTCTGAACTATAGCAGGATTCAAATTCTGCATCAGATGATGTGAGAGCCATCAACTCCGGATTTGCTTCTCCTTCATTTGTATCAGAACTTCCTTCATTATCAAGTTCATCCCATGTTGCCATGATACTCTTCTTGAATCTGATTTTGAATCCATCCTTCTAGAAGCTTCCTTTCTTTGACTTGTACTTTTGTAGATTAGGACAATTAGATCTGAAGTGACCAGGCCTGTTGCAGTTGTAGCAGATCTTTTGGTTATCTTCTTTGTCTCTGAAACTAGAGTCTCTAAAGCCATGACTTCTACTAGAGAATCTCTTGTTCCTTTTTGCCAGTTGTTGAAACCTTTTGATGATAAAATCCACTTCCTCATCATTAGGATTATCATCAGAAACTCCTTCATTAAAAGCTTCTTTTGGTTTGCTGACTTTTTAGGATATGATAGATTTACCATTAGATTTCTCAACAGCTGATTTTAAAGCCAGTAATTTGGACATCTTCACAGGTTCATCTCCAATCAATTCCATTTCATGGCTCTAAATGTTACTAATCAAACTTTCAAGACTTAAAGTATTCAGATCTTTAACTTCCTGAATAGATGTAACTTTAGGTCTAAATCTCACAAGAAGAATCCTTAGAATCTTCTTGACATGATCTACTGAATTATAACTCTTATTTAAAACTTGAAGGCCTGATACAAGAACTTAAAACCTAGATATTAATTTTGAATAGTTCATACTGGTGAACCAGAAGGTTGGCCTTGGCTTCTTTTACCTGCTGGTTACCTTCATAGGTAGCACACAATGAGTCAAAGATAGTTCTGGCAGTTGACTTATCTATGATTTTTATGTATACATAGTGAGGTAAAGCATTAACAATGATAGCTCTTACTATATGGTGTTTCATGTACACTTTATTTTGAGTTGGTGTGATAACTTTTATATCATCAACCATTCCCACACCATTCACTTCAATATTAATGCCATCATCAGGGATGTCTAATAACTCATCATCAAGGACAATTATGTATGTGTACATTTTTCTCTTCCACCATTAAAAGTGAGTAAAATCACCATTGAATACATGTGTTTTAGCATAATAATGACTCTTTTTATGAGCACTACAATAATTTGGTATACTAGTTCCAGTAACATTACTATCACCAGTATCACAATTCTTAGTATATTTTTCTCTTTGGGATCTTTTTATGTACCACTGTTAAGTGTTAAGCATAGATTGTGCTCGGATGCCAACATAAGGTGAGAAAAATACACAATAAGGGGGTTGAATTTTGTATTTGATAACTTGCTTTTTAGAAATAACAACTTGTAAATCTGACCAAGTTTAGATTCTAAACTAGAGTATGCAGCAGCAAAGTAGTTAAAGTGTAGAAGCAATAAGTAAATCACACACAAAGATTATTCTTATTCCTATATAACGAGATTAGTACAGTTACCTTGATGCACAAGAGCTTTTTACTATAATCAGAACATGATTACAATCTTGCTTAGACACACCAATCCAAGACTTCCTTCTCAATCTCACGAGAAAGAGACTTCTTGCCTAAACACACATATTTAAGACTTCTTTGCTAAATCTAACCAAAAAGATACTTTCTTGCCTAAACCTATAGTTCATGATTTCCTTTCTCAATCTAACCAAAAATAGGCCTCCTTTCCTAAACCTATAGTTCATGACTTATTTGCTCAATCACACTTGAAAGATAGTTCCTTGCTCAAACACTCAATATGAGACTTTTACAAATTCTAAACAAAATGTTTAGGATTACAACACGATGCACCCGATATACAATCATAGGTACAATCAATACAACACACATAAAGACATTGTTACTTGAGATTTCTAAGATATACAAGTGTAAGAAAATCTCAAGTCTATGTGCAATACAACAACCTATGTACAAAAGCTTAAAAAGTGAAACATATTTGTTCGTTCTTGTTGTATGTTGTTATGTCACTTATTTTGAATATCCTGCTCCTTATATAGAGGGAACAAAAGAGACGTTGGAATCTTGCTTGTGTAAGTGTCTTTGTTGAAGAAGCAGTTTCCAAGAGAGAGAGACGTTGTAGTTGGTAAGATGAGGATCTTCATCTTCTGAATAATTCTTTTATCCATTGTGTCTTTCTCAAGTAAGGAATCTATATGCATGATGGAATAGAATAAATATATCATATTACTCCACCTTGAGCCTTGCGTTAAACCTCTAGTTGACATTTTTCATGATTCTAGTTGTTGACAAGATGTAGCTTCTTTTTGCACGGAGTACGCACGGACAGACATTGTAATGTGTTTCTAGTTTGGCACTGGAGTTACATTTCAACATCATAGGCCGTATCAATCATGGTATTGAGGTTCCAGTTTAACATCAGATTTTGATCTTATTAGAATATGATTTTCTTCTTCTTTACAAGTAATTTAACTAGGTCATGACCTTAGTTAATTACTAGCTTAATGATCCTGCACACTTAAACAAATATTAGCATACCCTATTGTTCTTTAAGTACTTTTGTTATCATCAAAACCTAAGGAGTATGAACTCAAGAAGCGTGAACATATTTTGTTCCAACATGGTGAACTTCTGGAAAGTTTCCCAGAACGTGTGCGAGTAAAGACAAAGCATGTAGAAAAGACAAGTGTTAGTTTGCGGGGTCAGTCGGTGATCCTGAAAGTAGTACAGGAAATTACATGGTTCAGACGCATATCGTACTTCGTGATTGACTATAAGACATTCTCCAAATCTTCTGCATGGTTGTGCCCTTCGATAGTCTTAACTATCATGTCATTGATGAATACCTTGATTTTTCACCCTATTAAGGGTGAACACAACGTCCATGAGCCGTTGGGAGGTGGAGCCAACGTTCTTGAGGCCGGAAGGTATGACATTATAGTAGTAGTTGCCATGATTTAACATAAAAGGTTGTTTTGGGAGCTTCCATGGTGTCCATCCGGATATTGTTATACCCTAAGTATGAATTTATGAAGCTTAATATGTGGTAGCCTGATGTCCCATATATAAGGCGGTCGATGTCAAGCAGCGGGTACGAGTCTTTAGGGCAGGCAATATTCATATTGGTGAATTCTACATACATGTGCCATATGTTGTTAGATTTTTGTACTAGAACCACATCCTGGTGAGGTATTTTGTTTCTATTATGAACCCAAAATCAGATAGTTTCCCCACGTATTCATCAATGACATCCCTCTTCTCCTCACCAACTTTCTGCTTCCTCTAGGACACTAGTTTCGCTAAATAGTGAAGGGTGAGGTGATGGCTTTCTACTTTAGTGTCAATCACAAGCATGTTAGAGGAAGCACATGCAAACAAGTCGAGATTCTTAATGAGTTATTCGACTAGCTTCAGTTCCATCTCCTTAAAAAAGTGAAGTACTTATATTTGTGACCTGATAGGGAAAATGGCATATCTAGACCACCTTCAAGTCCTTTGTGGACGTGAGCCTTTCTGCTTCTGTGCCTAGTCTAGGGTCCTAACACTTAAGATCAGTATTTACAACTTCAGAAGGGGCATCAACAAGGCGAGGTTTTCCCTCTCTATCGTCAGTCTATTTTGGTAGCACTCTTGGGTGATTTTTTGGTCTCCTTTAATTGTACCAACTCACTCTTCAGGAAGTGGATATTTTAGAACCAAGTACAGGGTAAAAATGAGTGCCTTAGCGCATTGATGGAAGGTCACCCCAAAATGATATTGTATAATGACAAATCATCCATAATAATATATCTAACATGAATCACCTTGGCATCTATGCCATCACCACATGTGGTATCCAGGTTTACATGGCCCATTACTTGTACTTGTTTTCCTGGAAATTATGTTAACGAGTCGTTGAATACCTTGTGTCGTAACTGGAAAAAAATAAGAGAGCCTCCACCACTACTTTTTATCTTAAGGATGGAAAAGGAACGGAAAACCCTAATTATTTCAGAGATTACTAGGTTAGTGTTGTACCCCAATTTTTTCCCCTAAGATCCCTTCATCATGCCATGTTGATTCAATCACAACAAGATCACATTAGGGCTTTTGGTTCTCCTCCCTATCTTTAGCTTTTCTCTTTAAGGAATCACCAAGCACTTTGACTCGTTTTCTTTTGTGATCATGAATATTTTGTCTTGATTTTCCTTTTTAATTAATAAAATGCAATGTTGGTTAGTCTTACTTGTTAATAATGTAGGCAAAGGCAATGAGGCTTGGCAATTTGATCCATGGGTTCATGAGTTTATTTCCATGCCCTAGTCAATAAAGCTTGAGAAGCTCAAACCTTACCAATGAAGTTATTTTGGAAGAAATGGCATGGCAAGGTTTATTTTGGGTCACTAAATTTAAAAGTTATCAAGATTTATTCAAAAGCACAAGGGGTTGTTTGAAGAAGTAGTCATGTTTGGACAAGACTTTGTCCCCCTTGGTCACAAGTGCATATTTCTCTCAATTCTCAAGATATGTGTTGTACCCAAAAAATTTACCTCTCATTTTAATCAAAACATACTCCTAGAGATCCTCAATTTGCTCAAGGTTGCCCAAGAGTTGACCAGACAAACTCTCTCCTAAGGCAATGTATCTTAAACTAGGGTTTCCATTTTCATCAAGATGGGTGAACTCCAAATACTTCATATGCTCTCCATGGTTCTAATATGTTCTCAAGACCCTCCATGTCAAATTTCAAGCATTGCACAAGAAGTTTTCCCAGACAACTGCTCAGATGCTTGAGAATCGAATGTATTAGGTCAAAAGTCAATTGTGGCCCACATACAGTCAAACTTCAAGATTTTTGGTCAACATCAACATTTTGAATTTATTTCCATCAATTGATCAAGGGTTGATCATGATTACTCAAGGAATTCCCCAAATTCCTCAAAACCCAAAAGTTGCTAAATTAGAGTTTCTTAGGAAAAGTCAACCAAACTTTGACCAAGCATAACTTCTTCATACTTCATCAAAAATTTTCCATCCAAGGCTCATTTTGAAGAGGATGCAATTCCCTACAACTCATCATCATCCCTCAAGCTCAAAATATGCACTCACAAAAAGATATGAATTTCCACATTATAGGTCCTTTTGAAAAGTCAACAAAAACACTTTTTGGGTCAAAGCTTTTTACATGAATATGGAAGACCCGATTGAGATGAGACCAAAAGGTTTGTTTAGGGGACATCCTAATATTTCTAAAAAATTCCAGAACACCTCTCTAGGGTTAAAATTGGAAGAGATATGCCTTGTTAAAGTTGACCTTTTTTGCAAAATTGCCAAAAGTCAAATGTGCTCAAAAATGCATTTGTTGCCAAATGGGCCTAACTTTTTATGCTTGCGCCTCACTTATAACATGGTCAACGACCCAAATATTCACTCACACATTATTTTCCTCATTTCTCATTTTATTTTTATTTTTTATTAATTAAAAATTGAATTAAATCAAATAAATGGTAAATAATAGCAAAGATTTGTTTTTATTGGATTTTTGGACAAAATCACAAGCTCATTATGTTGGCATAGTAGAATCAAATCGAATCAAAGCTGATTGGCACAAGAATGGCATGATTATGCCAAATTTGGAAGGGTATCATACAGCATGAAAACCAAATCAAATCTTCAAAAATTGCAAAGATACTAGTGGTTTTTATAACCCTAATTGGTTCAAGGATATATAATGAACAAAGTCAGGCACAAAAACAAGAGGTTGCAGTCGTGGAGAACCCTAGAACAAACTCAAAATTTTGGCAAAAAGTGGTGGTCTGATCACTACCCTAAAGGACAATTCAATCCCTTCCAACGTTCCCAAACGATTCCTGGACCTTTCCAGAAGCTAACCCAATCGATTGCAGGTCCTTTCACGCTCAGAAACGCTCGCTACATCTCATACGGTTTGCCTATTTTTTTTTCAAATCGATTACAGCCATTCTCGTATCATTAGCATGATTTAATGATATATTTATGATCATTTATGTATTTCTAACATGTCTTGATTGTTTAATTGGATTTTTGAGGCTTATACGAGTGATTGCCATGGCTAGGGTTTGAGGTCACATTTTGGGGTTTTTTTATACATGTAAAATTGGCCTACACAAAGGGTACCATCGTACTCGTGAGGTCAAAACAATTTGATTGGTATAGCCATAATTCACTTATCATGCTTGTGCTGGATTTTGGAAATTTCAGGTTTGTAGTTATGGAAGATGTCCGTAGGTAAAAGTATTGTACCTAAAACGATGAACTGGGGAAGAAGATGATGAGGTGACTAATAAACACTGGCTTGTTTGAATTAAACGCGCGTTTTTAATTTTTTTTAGTTTATTCACGTTTTAACATATATTAGTGATTGTTGTTATTTAATTAACAAATAAGTCACGCAGCTCAGTTGGCCAAGGCGCACATGATTTGAGTGGGGGGACCTGGGTTTGATCCCAGGTCCCAACAATTTTCCTTGTTTTAATTCTTCTTTGCAGAATCCTGTACATCACCCACTTAAGCGCTCATCATGCGCCTCCATCATCCAACCACAGGATCTCATCACATTCATGATCAACCAGATCCAATGCCTCCACCTGCCAGAGACCATGGTACACCATCAGGAAGCAGCCCCACTGGATCAGGCGTTGACTGGGCTTCAGCTTGGTGGGCCTGGAACATTTTCAGCAACACCCCCCCCCCCCATCCAATTGCTTAAGCAGGCCCATTTTTCTTCTTTATTTATTATTTTTTCTTATTAATTATTTTCTAATTATATTTCTTTTTTAAAAATAACATCAAAATTATTTCTTTTTAATCAAAATCATAAAAAACACCCAAAAATCATTTTTTTCATAAAATATTTATTTTCTTTAATTAATTAATTTAATTTAAATTAGGTTAATTTAACTCCTTTTAATAATTAAAATCAATTAGAAATAAGGATTTGATTTTGTGTATAATTGATTTTTTTCTTCAAAAATAACTTAAATATTTTTTCTCAAATTAGATTTTTTTTTTAGGTTTTCTAATCGTCCTCGCATTTAATTCGTCGCACGTATGTTGATTACTTTTTAATTATTTTTGTAATTGCTCCGAGGTTGTAATAGACTTAATTAGGTTTTAATTCTGCATTTTGTTTGTTGTCTAAATAATTTTGTATCTGTGAAAGCCATGTAATAGTTAGGATTTCTATTTCTGCACTTTAAATTTCCGCAATTATTAACTGTTAGATGTATGCTAATAGGATTGTATGGGAAGAATGCTTGAAAATTAAAAAGGTAGATAACCTAAATGTGCAAAGACAAATTACCCATTCGGATGTTGCCTCGAAAACAGATCTTTAAGGCTTTAGGATGATTACTAACACCTCCTAACATTGCTTTTGTGACCGTATCTGTCCCTTCGAACATCCCTTAAAACTCCAACGATGGTGCTACCTATTCCTTAATAATGGGATAGCGCTGTCTAAAGGAAAACGAACAGTCTTTTTCGAGTAGGTAGTTGTTCTTAGGTACTTGTTCAAACAAACAAATTTCACACAAACACCTTTCAAAACAACTACATCACATCCTAGAGGACTGATACAAGGGTTATTACGAAGTAAACCTTTTTTAAAAACAAGCACACACACAAGCAATTTTAAAATGAGAAAGTACCTAAGAGCCCATAGAAAACCATGGATAGAAAGGGTGATAACACCTTCCCTTTCTATAATCTACCCCTCGTACTCAGAAAATCTAGAAAAATGTTTTTTCTATTCTTTTTCCTTTTCCTTAGTTGGATGAAATAAAAGTCGGTGGCGACTCTTGCTTACCGCGACATTTTACAAACCAAAAAATGCAAAATGCAAACTAGTATAACAGTCGGTTCTGCCACTGTATCACAGAACTAGCGACTCTACTGGGGACTTAAATAAAGTGGGGTTTACCTTAGGATCTAGGTCATTTCAAAATTGCTTTCTGGCTTGTTTGCTTTATTCTTAAAGGGTTTTGCTTGGGTTACTATAGATCCTACACCCGGATCTGGGGGCACTTATTAGGTAAACAGCAATAGATCGTGGAGACTGTACGGCATAGACCGATATGGTTTAAGCGATGGCTATGTTAGTGTGGCACTTTGGTTGGTACCGATATCTTTCGTGGGGAAATGAGGAGAATACGGGGCGGCCGCATGGTGTCATGAAGCACTAACGGACCTTAGAACCTTAGTTGAACAAACTTGGCCATTAGAAAGTAGAGAGATGGTCGGCCTCAGTATAGAGCTGAGGATTGGTTGATACTCGATGCTACACTCATTGAGATCAGACTTTCGGGATATTTCGGCCGCAAGAAAAGATTGCTTGAGCTGAGACAATGCTCGATAAAGAATGGTCAGTGATATTGAGATCCCTTAGAACCTGGTTACTTTTTAAGACAGGTTTGAAAACAACTAAACTTCGAGAGGGTATGACCTTTAACCTCAAGCAGGCCTTAAACCTAAGGACTTGGCGTGATTTGTCTGTGTTTGTTATACATGTGGTTTATCATGACATCATGCATCATAACATAACATCCATTCTTATTGCACTAACCATTTCAAAGACCAAGGGAATTTATCTTTGTTCATTTTTGCATATCATGGCTTTCGTTCATAGAAACACTTTCTGAATCAACTTTGTGAAGATACCTTCCCAATTCAAAGAGCTAGTATCAAAGGTTTCTGAAACTTTTGCGTTCACTAAGAGACATGGTCGACTTCTCAACCTGGTTACTTCAAACTTTGATGAAAAGATGATGAGTGTACTCTTTCAGTTCTTTAATCCCAAGCACCACTGCTTCACCTTTCTAGACTATCAGTTGGTGCCTACCATGGAAGAATTCTCTCAGCTGTTGGATATACCCATCCTTGAACAGTTGCCTTTCACAGGTCTAGAAGAAGTTCCTAAGCCAGAAGTTATTGCCTCAGATTTGCATCTGAAACGGGCCATCGTGGTATTCAATTAGGAAACAAGAAGCGGAGTCAAGGGTTTTCTAGACAAGTTTCTGATCGACAAGGCCTGGCT
This sequence comes from Vicia faba, assembly GCA_948472305.1. NCBI lineage: Eukaryota > Viridiplantae > Streptophyta > Magnoliopsida > Fabales > Fabaceae > Vicia > Vicia faba. Next base: position 1,233,917,940 of record OX451736.1, read on the forward strand.
GTTTTGGGATGATATGGATTTTCAGGATTTTGAGGAGGTCTTGGCATGCGCATCCCATATCATGCGCATCCCTCTCTCGCAACCCTGTGCCTACCTTGCTCGGAGATATTCTGCACACTCTCCATACTCGTACCATGAAGAGAAGAGGGGTTCTTATGTGTTGCATGCCATTATTGTCGAGGTGGTTTATTTCTCACCTCCCTAAGTCCATACTGAAGAATGAAGAAGGTTTCGGTTGGTCACAAAGGATAATGTCACTTGCTCACATGGATATTCTCTGGTGTTCCCGAGCTATGGAAAACACTACTATTATTGACCGCTGCGGGGAGTACCCTAATGTCCCGTTACTTGGCATCAGAGGGGGCATAACCTACAATCCTCGTTTAGCTTTGCAACAATTTGGTTACACTCGAAGAGATGGTCCCCATGAATTACTTATTAAGGGAATTGTATTCAACTATGAGGATGATGGTCACGAGTATCGCCGGAGGTTCATCCGAGCTTGGGGAGTGGTAAACAGATATGGCGCCAGGGCTTTAGGACCAAAGGCTTCCATTCCTATGGAACCTTACCTCCAATGGGTACGAGCTCGCGCCCAGAAGCTTATGATGCCCTATATGGTCGTTTTACCAGTGATTGTGGAACCCACTACTGAAGAGGGTATTCCTTACACGGTTCTCTATCCTTATATGCCCACTGATCTTGCAGAGTTATAGAGGTCTTGGATTCAGTTGAAGAAGGAGCAGGATACTACAGGGATCAGTTCTATGCTCAGGAGAGGAAGGTTTTAAAGCTCACAAAGCAGCTCCATGAGGAAAAAGGACTTAATGTTTATCTCGGCACAAAGAGGAAGCATCCATGGGAATTTTGATTTTTTCTAGTTTCAGATTTGTTTTTATTTGTAACGCCTAAAAGGCATTCGAACCTTGAATTCCGCTAATAAAATCTTTGTTTTATTTTGGTTCGCAAATTTAAATTTCCAAAAGTCTTTGAAATTATTGCATGCGCGTCCCATTCATAGCATTGCATGTACAGGTACCATTACAGGTTTCTCATCTTCTTTGTTGTTTATTTCAGCATAAATATCATCCGAGCAAAGCATCAAGGACCTTCAGGCACAAAATGCCCAGTTCCAACAAATGTTCATAAGTATGGCAAAAGGGCAAGAGGATCTGAAAGCCATCATCCTGAAAGAGAAGAAGAAAAAGAAGAAGGATGCCAGTATTCTAAATATGGGCAGAAGGTTTGGAGGGCGGTTGAAGCGACAAGTCGATCTGACCTCTTCATCCAAAGAAGGGGAGAATCAAGAAGAAGAAACAAGGGAGAAGGATCCTAGTCCTGAATTTTCTTACAATGATAACGACTACAATAATGAGCAGTATCCTCCTGCTGAGGATAGATACAAGCAGTTGGAAGATCTTTTGAGTGCCATGGAAGTTCAGAGGATACCTGGGCTAGATTTCAAAGAACTGGGATTGGTGTTGGGAGTGGTTATCCCGCAAAATTTCAAAGCTCTAATTTTTGCAAAGTATGATGGGGTGTCCTGCCCAAAAATCCATCTCTGCTCTTATGTCAGAAAGATCCAGCCCCACACCGCTGATAGAAATTTGTGGGTTCATTTCTTTCAAGATAGTCTGTCAGGGACTCGGCTTGAATGGTTCTACCAGCTGGAGGGAGCCAATGTCCGAAATTGGGAAGATCTGGTTGCTGCTTTCTATAAGCAGTATCAATACAATACTGACCTTGCTCCTACTTGTACTCAACTCTAGAGTATGTATATAGGTACAAGTGAAGGCTTTAAAGACTATCACAGAAATGGAGAGACTTGGTTGGAAGAGTTCAACCCCCGTTGTATGATAGGGAGTTTGTTGATATGTTTCTGGGGACGCTATCTGGTCCATTCTTCAATCATTTGATCGGCAGCTCATCAGCTGGTTTCACCGAGCTGATTCTAACTGGAGAAAGAGTAGAAGCTAGGATTCGGAGCGGCAAGATACATAAGGATGCCTCTTCGAGCTCAGTAAAGAACCCTTTTGATGGTAAGAAGGAAGCCAGTGCCATCTATAGCTCGAGGGGCCAAAACAAGGCTGAACATCGTCAGACAATAAGTGTCATAATGATACCTAGGCCTGCAGTTGCTCCACGACGCAACAATCAACAAAAGGTGGAAAGACCACAACGGCAGTTTACCCGAATCAATATGACATTGGCTGAAGTGCTACCTCATCTGCTGAGATCCAACTTGGAAACCTTGAAAGAGGCTCCCAAGAATCCAAATACCACATCTCCCCGATATAATCCAAATGCTCGGTGTGCCTATCATTCTGAGAGTCCTGGCCACGATACCAATGACTATTGTAAAGATGTGAAAAACACAAGAAGGGGGGTTGAATTGTAAAACTTAAATCAAATGTGCAGACAACACTGTATTTTTATCCTGGTTCGTTTGATCTCAAACTACTCCAGTCCACCCGTCAAGGTGATTTCGCCTCTCTCCAACAAGGTCTTAATCCACTATATTCAATATGATTACAACAGTCTACTTTAACAACTGTTAAAGCCTTCTTGAGTCTAACCACAGACCGGTTTATCTCAAGGAAATTCTCTTACAGATAATTGAACAAAAAGTGTGTTAATGTTTTCTACCAAAACTATATATCACAACTGTGATAATACACAATATTAAGCTTAGAATAAAAACTGGATTGCTAGTGCTTTTGAGTAGGCGTGGTTTGGAAGCTTAGTAAATTGTATGAGTGCGTGCGTTTTCGTAGGCGTGTATATGCGTAGATTATTGGCCTTTTCTTTTCTCACACAGACTTATTTATATAGCAAAGGCAAAGATACGTTGGTGTCCATAAATCACTTTCAATGACCATAACGTTCTTTCCTTTTTGAGAAGATCTTGTCTTGAATAAAGCCATTGGTAATTAATCTGTCTTGAATGCTTAGTAACGCTTCAGAGTGTTCTGCTAATGATAATCAGAGTATTCTTTGCTTTAGCTTATGCTGACTCTTCTGAGTGCTGATGACTTGGTAAGGATCTTGATCAGAGTCAGAGTATTTTATGCGCAGATTCTGGTTATCAGGCTTCAGCGTATAATCTGGTAACTTCAGCGTGTAGCACATGTTTGATCTTTTGATGCTGACATATCTTCTGATGCTGATGTTGATATTGATCTTCTAATGCTGCTTCCATCAGAACTTCTGTAAATACACAACATAATTTTAAGTAGCATATATGTCTTATATATAAATCTTATAATTTATTTATTCTTGTATTTTGTTATCATCAAAACTCTAACTGAGGGTTGTAGAATCAAACTATGTTCTAACAATCTCCCCTTTTTTGATGATGACAAAAACCAGATTTTTTCAATTAAAATTAAGGAATAAAAGGTATCAGAGATTAACAAATAAAGAATAAAAGGTATCAGAGCAACGAAGAGAAAAACTCCCCCTGAGTTGATTACTTCCCTTTAATTCCATGAGTCTTTGAGCATCAGAACTTTTATGTACTTTACTGTTTCTTTCGTCAGATTTTTGTACCTGTTCAAGCTTTTCAGAAGAAAGAAAATCAAATAGATTAGAATGTCAGAATGTTTGAGACTTATGTCTCAGTAATCCGTTATTGAAAAATATCATTCTTTCTCCCCCTTTTTTTCGGTTATCAAAAAGCACAAATGATCAGAGTTAAAATAATCAGAGCTGAAAATGCATTTATATTAAAAACAGAAGCAATGATAAGTTCAGAACATGTAAAAATATTACAGATAAACAAGTTATAAAAACAGCAAGGAAATTTCTAAGAAGGAGGAGGAAGTCGTGTGAACAAAGCCTCCAACATTCTCTTGATTTGGGTGTTGGTTTCCTGTTGCTGAGATAACATGTTCACTATTGCATCAATTTTGGTGTCCTGCTTATCCATTCTTTCATTCATCAGCATATCAGATCTTTTCAAGTCTTCAAGAGTCTGCCTGTCAAGGGAGGAAGCTTGAGGATCTTCAGAAATAGGATGCTTCTCAGAGCTTTCAGCAATAACTTCTTCTTGACCCAAGTCTTCAGCTGGAATCATCTGTTCTTCTAACTCTGGTTGACCTTTGGAAGCTGGACGATGATCAGACCAAGGGGCAATGTCCAGATGGAGAACTTCTTCCTTAAGCAGCTTGCTCAGAACTGGACCTTCAATTTCTTTCAGCAGATTGCTGAAGTTCTGTTGAGCTTGTCCATAGCTATGTTCTTGCAGCTTAAAGGTTTCAGAGCATACCCATCTTCTGAACTTTGTTCAAAGGTAGTCAGAAACACCAGGATCAACCAGTTCCAGACTTGCTTGTTTCAGAGAAGTGATCAACTTCTGTACTTCTGTTTCAAAGTTCAATATGCTGGAACCAACATCTGGATGTTTTGGTTTTAGGATAGCACTTTTGTTGGCTAATGCAGCAAGGCGTTCAAGGACTGTTAAATCAATGACAATCTTGTTGTGGTCGTCTGAATTGTCTTTTGGTGAGGGAGTGGGAGAGTCAGGAATTATGATTGGACTTGATGGGGAATTTGGTGGAGTTATTTCTGGTGAAGAGGGAAGTTGAGGAATATTCACAATGGTGCCAAAGGGAAATTGAATGGACAAAGGTTGTGGTTCAGGGGATTCAGAGGGAAGTTGTCCAGAGGGACTCTTCTACTGGAGATTGCATCAAAAGGAGTGACGTTGTTCTCCTTCTTGATGTTCTCTATCAACTTCATTTTCTTCAGATTTTTGGCATTCAGCTGTTTGCCAACAGCAGCTTCCAGAGTACTGATTTCTTGAGCCTCTTTCAGATGATCAATCATCCTATTCTCTGTAAGAATATCTGATATCAGTCTTCCCAAGGGTATCCAATCCCTTTTTGTACGTTCCTCTTCTCTTGTTTCTTTGACACTTGTTCTTAGATGGTTGAACAGAAGATGAGCTAGATTTATCTTGACCTTCTGAGAGATGAAATAGATCAGAAACTGCTGATCAATATTAATGTAATCAGGAGAGCTGGTAGGCTTCCTGTGGTTAAAGCAGCCCAGAATGATCTTGGCCCAAATTCTGTGTTTGTCTTTCAAGTCCCTTATCTTGCTGGAGGGAAGCCCTAGAGTGAAAATTTCCCTTGCAATTAGGGCAGCATCAGCACACCTTTCTGCCATATCAATGCAACGAATACCACCACCACTGTACCCTATGAGTCTTGCAATCAGGTCTTCAGTGATAACAATCTTCTTTCCCATAATATAAGACGTGACTTGATGATTGGAAGAAGAAGCGTGAATCCAAAATTCCTTTACCAGAATAGGAAATGTTGGACCCACCAGTCTGTCAAAATACCTTTCCCAGCCTTGAGCTTTAACCTCTTCAGATAGATCAAACCCATTCTCCTTAAGACTGTTGAAATCCACGATTAATTCTGACAGAACCTCTAGGTTTTTGACTGGTGTTAGAAGCGTTCTGAAGGGTACTTCATATTGTTCAGATGAAACAGTTTTCTGGGAACCTGCAGTAGGAATGCTGGAAGAAGCCATTGTTCACACGAAGTTTTTGTGAAAAAGATTGAAAGGGTTTTTCTTGAAAAAGTAAGAACACTGAAATCATAAATATTGAGAGAAAACGAAAGTGAAGGTAAAAAGTGTAAATGGTGTGAAGTGTGTTTAAATAGATTTCTAAAAAGGTTTTGAAAACATAAACGTTAAGAGAGAGAAATTAATAATGATTATTAGCATTTAATGATAGCTTATTTTAAGGGATTCAGAAAGATATTTGGAACGGTTACCCATGACATGTGTCTCAATGCATCCAATCAGTGCTTTTGCCTTTTCAGAAACGTGAACGCGTGTTCAGCCTCAGAAAATAGCTGATGACTGGATGACACTTGTTTGCTTGAGTGAACGGCACATTTCTATCCTTGAAATGAAGCGCTCAGATCTTCATGGATAGATTCTGATACGATATGCACTTCTAAAGTTCTGAAAGAAGGTTGATCAGAAGTTCACAGAAAATAAACAAAGTTCTGAAGGTTAATATATAGAATCAAAACAATTTCATTCTGGGCAGAGCTTCATGCTGAGATGTTTCAGAATGAAGTTGAACCTATCTTCAGAAAGTGGTTTTGTAAAGATATCAGCCCATTGATGGTCTGTGTTAATAAATTTTAAGTTTAAAATCCCTTTCTGAATATAGTCCCTAATAAAATGATGTTTTATTTCTATATGCTTAGCCCTAGAATGTAAAATTGGATTTTTACTTAAGCAAATAGAAAAAGTATTGTCACAGAGGATAGGAATGTTACTCTCAAATATCTGGAAGTCCTCAAGTTGACTTTTCATCCAGAGCATTTGTGTGCTGCATCCAGCTGCTACTATGTATTCAGCTTCTACTGTTGATAGAGCAATTGTGGATTGTCTTTTGCTGGACCATGAGATCAGATTTTCTCCCAGAAACTAGCAGATTCCAGAAGTGCTTCATCAATTGTTGATGGTTCAATTAGAGAAACAAGTCCCATGAGGGATTCTTCAGAGTTTCTGAAGCTAGCTCTTGTTCTGATTGGATCTTCCTTTCTTCCTAAGATTGTTTCTTCTGGGTGATCCATGCTGCTTTTGGATGGTCTTTTCTGAGGTTGATCAACAGAAGGTGCTGGATTGCTTGCAGTGCCTCTTTCTGATGTTGAGGGAGTGTCTCTGTTAAGAGCTTCTGATGACTTGTCTTTAGTACCTGTGAATTCAACTTCCATACCTGCAAGGAATTCATTCTGCTTTGACTTTTCAGAGTCAAGCTTATCATCAAAACGAACACTGATTGATTCTTCCACAATCTGTGTTTCTGTATTATATACTTTGTACCCTCTTGAGCGTTCAGAGTATCCTAACATAATACACTTTTGTGCTTTAGAGTCAAACTTGTTCAAATAATTTTTTGTATTCAAAATAAAGCAGGTACATCCAAATGGGTGAAAATAAGAAATGTTGGGCTTTCTGTTCTTCCACAGTTCATATGGAGTCTTTTCCAGAATAGATCTTATTGAGATTCTATTCTGAATGTAACACGATGTGTTTATTGCCTCTACCCAGAAGATCTTAGCAACGTTAGTCTCGTTGATCATGGTTCTGGCCATTTCTTGCAATGTTCTGTTCTTTCATTCTACAACTCCATTTTGCTGGGGAGTTCTAGGACAAGAGAAATCATGCAGAATGCCTTTGTCATTAAAGAATGACTCAAAATCTTTGTTTTCAAACTCTCCACCATGATCACTTCTGACTTTGACGATTCTAAGATCCTTTTCATTCTGAACTTGGTTGCAGAAGGTGACAAACACAGAGTGTGACTCGTCCATGTGTCTTAAGAACTTTACCCATGTCCATCTGCTATAGTGATCTATGATTACTAACCCATACTTCTTGCCACTGACTGAAGCAGTTTTAACTGGTCCAAATAAGTCAATGTGCGGAAGTTCTAATGGCTTAGAGGTGGAAACAACATTTTTAGATTTGAAAGATGGTTTTGCAAACTTGCCTTTCTGACATGCTTCACACAGAGCATCTGAATTGAACTTCAGGTTAGGAAGTCCTCTGACCAGATTGAGTTTGTTAATCTGAGATATTCTTCTCATACTAACATGTCCCAATCTTCTGTGCCAGATCCATTGCTCATTGTTAACAGACAGAAGACACTTTACATTCTGACTTTTTAGTTCAGAAAGTTTTATTTTATAAATGTTGTTTCTCCTCTTTCCATTAAATAGGATAGTCCCATCTTTCTGACTAACAGCTTTGCATGAATTTTGATTAAAGATTATATCATAACCGTTATCACTTAATTGACTTATGGATAACAGGTTATGCATTAATCCATCTACTAATAAAACATTACTTATAGAGGGAAGATTTCCATTACCTACAGTTCCAGAGCCAATGATTTTTCCTCTTTGATTGCCTCCAAAACCTACGTGGCCTCCAGGCTTAAGTTCCAGGCTTTGGAACATATGCCTTCTTCCCGTCATGTGTCGTGAGCAGCCAGAGTCCAGGTACCATGATTGGTGTTTCTGCTTTGCTGCTAAAGATATTTGCCACATGTATTATTTTATCCTTAGGTACCCATATTTTCTTGGGTCCTGATTTGTTAGTTTTAGCAAAACTCTGGTTGAATTTTGGTTTGACAGAATAATTACTAATTGTATATTTGATGTCATGTGTGTTCTCATATACAAAGTGTGAATCAAGTGAAGTGTGTTTTATAACTAAATCCATGGCATTCTTTGGTGTAGGTACCTTACCTTGGTATCCTATTCCTTTTCTGCCATTTCTACTAACTCCATATATCATTGAAGCCATTTTTCTTCTATCTATGTTTTTAGCTAGAAACTTCTAAAAGCTGTGATCATACTCCTTGATGATCTCATCAGCACTGCTGGGAGTTTCAGGGATTATTTCCTTCTGAGAGTTTTGCAATAGATTTTCTAATTTTGAAATTTTATCTTTTAACTCAGAATTCTCCAATTTGAGACTCTCAGTCTTATCAGAGTCAGAAGCAAGATTCATTTTCAGGTTTCTGAATTTGACTCTGATCTGCTGATATCTTTCCAGAATTTCATTAAGGCTTTCAGCTAGTTCAGCCTTAGTAAAGTTTATAGCAAAGTCAGGAAATACCTCTTCTGTATCTGATTCAGAGTCTGACTCAGAAGCTTCACTGTCTTCTGTTATGTTTGCCATGAGAGCCATGTTTGCTCTTTCATCATCTGATTCTGAGTCAGCTTCAGATGTGTCAGAATCATCCCATGTAGCCATGAGACTTTTCTTTTTTTCCTTGCCAAACTTCTTTTTGTGCTTTTCCTTCTGAAGCTTTGGGCAATCACTTTTGTAGTGTCCTTTCTCGTTACATTCATAGCAAATGATGTCTTTGTTGTTTGGATTTCTACTTCCTGAAGAGCCTTCAGATCTTCTGTGTCCAGAGGAGGATTCTGACCTTCTGTATCTGGAGAAAGATTCATTCTGATTCTCTGATCTTCTAGGATTCCTGAACTTCCTTTGCCTCTGCTTCCATAATTGGTTCACCCTTATGGAGAGGAGAGATAGTTCATCTTCTTCTGATGAAGACCCATCAGAGGTTTCTTCTATAGCCTGCAAAACCTTGGAGTAAGATTTTCTGTTAGATTTTAAAGCTAATGGCTTACCTTGCTTTTGAGGTTCATCTGCTTCTATCTCTATCTCGTGACTTCTGAGGGAGCTGACAAGTTCCTCCAGAGAGATTTTGTTGAGATCCTTGGCTAGCTTAAGCGTTGTGACCATTGGCCTCCACCATTTTGGTAAGCTTCTGATGATCTTCTTAACATGATCAGCAGTAGAATACCCTTTGTCAAGAACTTTGATACCAGCAACCAGAATTTGAAATCTTGAGAACATCGTTTCTATTGATTCACTTTCTTCCATCTTGAATGCCTCGTACTTCTGAATGAGCGCAAGAGCTTTGGTTTCTTTGACTTGAATGTTGCCTTCATGCGTCATTCTCAGAGAGTCAAACATGTTCTTTGCAGTGTCTCTGTTTGATATCTTTTCATATTCAGAATAAGAGATGGCGCTGAGAAGAATTGTTCTGGCCTTGTGATGATTTCTAAAATCACGCTTTTGCTGATCAGACATTGCTTTCCTGTCAATCTTCTAACCACTTCCATCCACTGGGTGCGTGTATCCATCAGTCACCATGTCCCACAGATCAGCATCATGGGCCAGAAAGAAGCTTTCAATTTTGTCTTTCCAGTAGTCAAAGTTCTCTCCATCAAAGACTGGAGGTTTCCCACTGAATCTGTCTCTTTCTTCATTGTTGTCATTGCTGATGTTTTGATGTGGTCCTGCCATTGTGTTTTTCTGACGCTGGATCTTGTACTGACACGGTTAAGTGTTATAAACTCAAAACCAGGAGCTATGATGCCAATTGAAGATGTGAAAAACACAAGAAGGGGGTTGAATTGTAAAACTTAAATCAAATGTGCAGACAACACTGTATTTTTATCCTGGTTCGTTTGATCTCAAACTACTCCAGTACACCCGTCAAGGTGATTTCGCCTCTCTCCAACGAGGTCTTAATCCACTATATTCAATAGGATTACAACAGTCTACTTTAACAACTGTTAAAGCCTTCTTGAGTCTAACCACAGACCGGTTTATCTCAAGGAAATTCTCTTACAGATAATTGAACAAAAAGTGTGTTAATGTTTTCTACCAAAACTATATATCACAACTGTGATAATACACAATATTAAGCTTAGAATAAAAACTGGATTGCTAGTGCTTTTGAGTAGGCGTGGTTTGGAAGCTTAGTAAATTGTATGAGTGCGTGCGTTTTCGTAGGCGTGTATATGCGTAGATTATTGGCCTTTTCTTTTCTCACACAGACTTATTTATATAGCAAAGGCAAAGATACGTTGGTGTCCATAAATCACTTTCAATGACCATAACGTTCTTTCCTTTTTGAGAAGATCTTGTCTTGAATAAAGCCGTTGGTAATTAATCTGTCTTGAATGCTTAGTAACGCTTCAGAGTGTTCTGCTAATGATAATCAGAGTATTCTTTGCTTTAGCTTATGCTGACGCTTCTGAGTGCTGATGACTTGGTAAGGATCTTGATCAGAGTCAGAGTATTTTATGCGCAGATTCTGGTCATCAGGCTTCAGCGTATAATCTGGTAACTTCAGCGTGTAGCACATGTTTGATCTTCTGATGCTGACATATCTTCTGATGCTGATGTTGATATTGATCTTCTGATGTTGATTCCATCAGAACTTCTGTAAATACACAACATAATTTTAAGTAGCATATATGTCTTATATATAAATCTTATAATTTATTTATTCTTGTATTTTGTTATCATCAAAACTCTAACTGAGGGTTGTAGAATCAAACTATGTTCTAACATGTTGGGCTCTAAGAAATAAGGTACAAGATCTGATTGAAGCTAAGGAAATTGAGTTTGATGCTCCAGAGAAGCCCAATGTCATAACTACTCCCATGCCTAAGCACGGTCGTGGAATTAATGTTGTTGATGCCTACTTGTTTGTGACCTTGGTGGACGAAGTTTCTACTCCTCTCATGATTGTAAAGAAGAATTTGTTGTTGGCCGGTTTATTTCCGGGTTGTGGTGAAGGTTGCCACATGTGTTCATTTCTTCCTTCTGGTTGCCAATTGCTAAAGTCAGGTGTTCAACGCCTGATGGACAGCAAAGAAATTTTGTTCGAGAAAACATTAGTTCTCGTTGTTCCATCTAAAGACATTTCCATTATAACCATTTCCTCCAGTCCTTCCAAGGTCTCCTCGAGAAGACCTGTTAGGATTACATCTACTCCAAGAATAGCTCCGCTAATAATCATTGTTCCTGGTCCTGTCCCGTATGTCTCGGAAAAAGCTGTCCCCTGGCATTATGGTGCCGATGTGTACTATCATGGCATCAAACAAGATTTGAAACTGAATAGGCTGGTCCTGATATTGGTAACATTGTCGAAACCAGCAAGGTTACCCGAAGTGGAAGGGTCTTCTCTCCCGAGATTTCCCCTAAGACTGTCAACAAGCCTATTGTCATTACATCTATTGTTCCTGCTGGTACATCAACTACTACTCCTATTCTTACTCCAAATATTACCCATGTCGGTGAATCGTCTGATACCCGCGGCAAAGAAGTTATAGGTGAGCCTTCCCGGACGGAGGCGCCTAGAAAAATTGTTGTGGAAGCCTTTAGGCAAGAGATAGAGGAAATATTGAAAATAATTAAGAAGAGCGACTATAATATGGTCGAGCAGCTGGGGTAGACCCCCTCAAAGATATCCATGTTATCTCTGTTGTTATACTCTGAGGCCCATGCGTAGGCTTTGATTGCTTTCCTCAAAACTGTGCATGTGCCACAAGAGAATTCAGTTGATCAATTTAAAGATTGCATGGCCAGCCTGACTGCTGACAACGGGATGGGTTTTTCAGATGTAGACTTGACACCGAAGGGAAGGAAGCATAATGATGCTCTATATGTCTCGATTGAATGCAGGGGCACCACTATGGCTCATGTGTTGGTAGATACTGGGTCTTTTGTGAATATTCTGCCAAAGAAGGTGTTGGACCGGTTGGATTGTGAGGGTTTGACTCTAAAGCCTAGTAACATTATGGTAAGGGATTTTTACGGGTCGAAGATAATGGTGCACGGGGAGGTGGACGTCCCTGTCAAAGTGGATTCTCAGAATTTTGGGTCCATATTCTATGTGATGGACATCAGGCCGTTGTACTCTTGTTTGTTGGGTCGTCCTTGGATCCACGGGGTTGGGGTAGTTACTTCCACACTACACCTAATGTTGAAGTATCCGGTAAAAGGGAAGATTGTCATTGTGCGGGGTGAAAAGGAGTATATGGTGAGCCACCTCAATTCCTTCCGCTACGTAGAGATGGATGGGGAATTCATAGAAACTCCTTGTCAGAACTTCGAAGAGGTCCCTCAGATCTTGGCATCGACTGAAACTACTACCAACAACAAACCTCCTCTGAAGATGGCTTCTCTCAAGGACACCAGGGCCGTGGTTGAAGAAGGTGGGTGTACCAATTGGGGTCATCTCCCTGATTTCGCTCATGAAACTGACAAATTTGGTTTGGGCTTTACTACAGGCGCTCAAAGGGCTGTTCGACGTGCTCGGGCTAGAGGACCTCCCCTACACATCAGTAATCGTGGGGTTAATGCCATTGAAGACATCGAGGAAGACTCAGACATTGACAGTTGGATCTACCCAACTACCAACGGTGGACCGAGTAACTGGACAGCTAGGGACTTTATACCAGTTTATTTTATTCCGCATTAATTGTCTTACTTATTTTGAGATTTGTAATAAACAATTTAAAACTTTACGTCCCTGTGCCTTGCCCGAGGCACATTGGCTTTTCCTGTGAGGGCTATTATTTGTCATTTCATATATCATTAATAAAGCATTGGACGTTTCTTGCATACAAATCTTGCGCTCTCTGTTTTTTCTTTTCTGTTTTCACTTTATCAAAATAGCTATTCTCTTACATACACTCACATATCATAATGCAGATCCATATCCGCTCTGGATCCCATTGATAACAGCTCTGCTATTGCAAGTTATAACTTCAAAAATCCGATCAATCAAGCCACAGACGAAAGTGAGGATGATTGTGAGGTGTCTGGAGAACTTTCTAGACTATTACAGCAGGAAGAAAGGGCTATACAGCCTTATGAGGAGCCGGTTGAGACAATGAATTTGGGTATTGAGGAAGACGGAAAAGAGGTTAAAATAGGTGCAAATCTGGAGCTTAGCGTCAAACAGAGGTTGATACAGATGTTGCACGACTATGTTGAGATCTTTGCTTGGTCCTATGAAGACATGACTGGTTTGGACACTGATATTGTGGTACATCGCCTGCCGACTAAAGAAGATTGTCCTCCAATTAAACAGAAGGTCCATCGTATGCATCCCAAAATGTCAGAGAAGATCAAGGCAAAGGTCATGAAACAATTTGACGCAGGATTCTTAGATGTCACTTCTTATCCACAGTGGGTTTCCAACGTCATTCTGGTACCTAAGAAGGACGGTAAGGTACGGATGTGTAGATTACAGAGATCGAAATAATTCACCACGAGATCGAAATCTATGTTGATGACATGATAGCCAGGTCTAAGACTGAGGAAGAGCATCTTGATCATCTCCAAAAGTTGTTCGACAGGTTGAAGATATATAAGCTGAGATTGAATTCGAACAAGTGCACCTTCGGGATAAGGTCTGGTAAGCTTCTGGGTTTCATTGTCAGCAACAAAGGCATCCAAGTAGGTCCTGCAAAGGGAAAGGCCATACAAGAAATGCCAGCTCCCCGTACGGAGAAGGAAGTTAGAGGTTTCTTGGGACGCCTGAATTATATCGCCAGGTTCATTTCACATTTGACTGCTACTTATGAGCCAATCCTCAAACTTCTGAAGAAAGATCAAGTGGTAAAGTGGAATGATGAATGCCAGACCGCTTTCGAAAGAATCAAAGAATACCTTCAAGAACCACCAATTCTGATGCCTCCAGTTGAAGGAAGACCTTTGATATTGTACTTGACAGTGCTAGACAATTCAATGGGGTGTATGCTGGGGCAGCATGACGAGTCTGGTCGAAAAGAGCATGCAATATACTACCTTAGCAAAAAGTTTACTAACTGTGAGACACGATACACATTGCTCGAGAAAACTTGTTACGCTTTGGCATGAGTTGCTCGCCGACTGAGACAGTATATGTTAACTCACACTACCTTGTTGATATCGAAGATGGATCCGATAAAGTACATTTTTGAGAAGCCCGCTCTCTCCGGAACGATAGCAAGGTGGCAAATGATCTTAACCGAATACAACATCCAATACACAACCCAAAAATAAATCAAGGGAAGTGTCTTGGATGATCATTTGGCTCATCAGGCTGTGGATGACTACCAGTCCATGAATTTCGAGTTCCCGGATGAGAATACTATGTTGGTAACTGACTACGAAGAACCTAGACCGGATGAAGGACCTGAGGAAGGATCCCGATGGTCTATGTATTTTGATGGAGCCTCAAACGCACTGGGTAATGGCATTGGCGCTGTAATCATATCTCCCGAGGGCTGTCATACTCCGTTCACTGCCCGATTATGTTTCAACTGCACCAACAACATGGCGGAGTATGAAGCATGTATTATGGGTCTTCGAGCTGCGATCGACTTAAGCATCAAGTTTTTGAGTGTATTCGGGGATTCCACTTTGGTGATAAGTCAGATCAAAGTAGAGTGGGATACGAAGCACCCGAATCTCATCTCGTACAAAGAGTACGTACTAACATTTCTCCCACACTTTGAGGAGGTAACCTTTGAACATTTCCCACGAGAGGAGAACCAGTTAGCGGACGTGCTAGCTACTATATCGTCAATGTTCAAGGTCAGGTGGGACAACAAAGCTCCCCAAATCACCATTGAGAGGTTGGATGAACCAGCGCACTGCTGTGAAATCGATACCGAAGAAGTGGCAGACAAACCCTGGTTTCACGAAGTCAAAAGGTATCTCGGGGCTCAAGGATATCCTGAAGGGGCATCTGTCAATGATAAGAAGTTTCTGAGAAGGTTCGCTGCAAAGTTCTTCCTCAGTAGTGGAATCCTCTATAAACGCAACCATGACTCCGCACTACTACCGTGTGTAGACAAGAGTGAAGCAGAGAGGATCATGACAGACCTACATGAAGGCACCTTCGGAACCCATTCTAGTGGACATACCATGGCAAAGAAGATCCTATAGGCGAGATACTAGTGGTCCACTATGGAAGCCGATTGTTATCAGCACTCTCGAACTTGTCATAAATGCCAAATCTATGCTGATAAGGTGCATGTGCCTCTGGTACCCTTAAACATCTTGACAGCTCTGTGGCCCTTTGTAATGTGGGGAATCGACATGATCGGAGAAATCAGGACCACCGCGTCGAATGGACATCGCTTCATCCTAGTAGTCATTGATTACTTCACAAAGTGGGTTGAGGCAGACTCTTTTGCTACAGTAACCAAGAACATCGTGGCGCGGTTTATCCGACATAATCTAATTTGTTGATATGGTGTGCCAGAGAGAATTATTACTGACAATGGTACGAATCTCAATAACACAATGATCATCGAGCTCTGTAAACAGTTCAAGATACAGCACCATAATTCTTCTCCCTACCGGCCAAAGATGAATGGAACTGTTGAAGCAACTAACAAGAACATCAAGAAGATTGTACAGAAGATTACGGTGACATACAAATACTGGCATAAGATGTTATCATTTGCTCTTCATGGGTACCGTACCTCAGCACGAACATCGACAGGGGCAACACCCTACTCTCTGGTACATGGCATGGAGGCAGTCCTACCCATCGAAGTCTAGATACCTTCTATCAGGATTATAAAGGATGCGGGTTTGAACGAAGAAGACTGGATCTGAACCCGACTTGACCAGTTAAATCTAATTAATGAAAAGAGACTTACTGCTGCTATCTGCCATGGTCAGACGTATCAAAAGCGAATGATCAAGGCTTTTAACAAGAAAGTCAGGCGTCAAGAATATCAAGTCGGGGATCTAGTGATCAAGCACATCATACTGTCGCAAAGTGATCCCATGGGGAAAAAGGACCCCCACGTACGAGGGACCATTTGTGGTTAAGAAAATTTTCTCGGGTGGAGCTATGATTCTAACCACCATGGACGGTGACGACCTTCCTCACCCTGTTAATGCAGACATAGTGAAAAGATACTATGCCTAATTAAAAGACCCGCTAGGTTGACTGGCCTAGGCAAAAATAAGGGCTTCCCGACGAACCAAAAGTGTTCGGGCAAAAGTAAGGGATGAAAATGAAAAAATCTGTACACCCGGCAAGTCGAAAACCCGAAAGGGCGGCTTGGGCAAACAAGGGTATCCCAGTGGACTGAAAACTCGAAAGGGTGGTCCAGGAAAAATTTAGGGATATAAAGCGTACCACTATGTCTCATTGGATCATCTTGCGACCAGACTTCAGTATCAGCTATCAAGCTCGGACGGTGCCAATCAATCTGATCAACTTTCGGCCAAGAAGCAAAGTGATGAGACCCTTGAAGATATAAAGGCAATAGCAGAGTTGGAACCCAATGGGGTTATTTCACATAGTTGTTTTCTTTCTTTTACACAAATTGTATAGTTTCTATCTTTCAGCGGCGTTCTCTTACTAGAACGTTAGCCTCCTTGTACAAAAACGCCTATTACAGACCAATTTCAAAGATCAATACAAATCATTTTCACAAGAAGCTTTGATTTGTTTTAATTTTTCTGATTTGTTTTGCAAGAACGTCCAATGACTTATTTTTGATATATGCATTTGAAAATGATTGCTGCTCATAAATATTTACATAAGAAACAAAAGACAATTACTCGTAATTCCAGAAACAAGGAAAAAACAAGAAGTGCCAAACCCGACGTACTCCGCCCAGCAGGTATCGGGATAGAGTCAGCTTTGGAACACAATCACGGGTACATACACTCCCCATAGAGTAAAAGTACTCAAAAGCATTGATGTCAGCTTTCTTGAAACGGGACATAACCACCCCAGCCAAAGTTCATAATCGCGGACGAGTTAGTAAAATTCATCCCCCGAGCAGAGTTTATTTCTCTGGACACAGAGGCTCAATCCTCGACAAAGTTCATCACTTCATCTACAAGAATTCACTTCCTAATTTTGTTCCCTGCAGAGTTTATTCTCAAGCAGCATCTCTTCCCGACAGAATATTTACAAATCTCCAGCAACCGTCAGGGATTTATTTTCCCAGACGCGGACATACCCCGATAACATCTCATGAACATACATCATGACATACGCATACATATCATATATAGCATAATCTCATTTATTTTGAGAACATCATCTCACCTTGTATTTCATGCATTGCATATAACTAACCCTGATATCTTTTCAGGAAAAGATGATTAGCTTCAACAAATCCAACAATTATACAGATCACGTCTGCAGACGACTAATGGAAACTCAGTTCCCGAAACCAAACGAGTCGACTGATCTACATTATTTCTTTGAAGTAACCCTACTATCCAGGTTCCTTCTCACAACCCTACTATCCAGGCTTTCATTTCGAAGTAACCCTACGACCCAGGTTCCTTATCACAACCCTACTATCTAGGCTTTCATTTCGAAGTAACCCTACTATCCAGGTTCTTTCTCATAGCCCTATTATCTAGGCTTTCATTTCGAAGTAACCCTACTATCCAGGTTCCTTCTCACGGCCCTACTATCCAGGCTTTCATATTGAAGTAACCCTACTATCCAGGCTTTCATTTCGAAGTAAACCTACGACCCAGGTTCCTTCTCATAGCCCTACTATCCAGGATTTCGTTTCGAAGTAACCCTACGACCCAGGTTCCTTCTCACAACCCTACTATCCAGGCATTCATTTCGAAGTAACCCTACTACCCAGGTTCCTTCTCACAGCCCTACTATCCAGGCTTTCATTTCAAAGTAACCCTACTATCTAGGTTCCTTCTCACAGCCCTACTATCCAGGCTTTCATATCGAAGTAACCCTACGACCCAGGTTCCTTCTCATAACCTTACCATCCAGTTTTCTTCTCTCTTATCTTCAGACAATAGTTCACAACACTGTAAGACCTGAACCTGATCAAACACGATCGATTTCGCATTTCCCCAGTAAGTCGCGGCGCAGCCTGTACCCTGACTAGATATGCAGTTCACTTCCACTTCCTCAAGAAGGAGTTATTTCCCAGTAGAGTAACGGACAACCGAAGCTCCTAAAATTCTACTTCTCCCAAGACAAATACCAACATTCCTCAGTAGATTCCTCCTCAACGACAGGAATAGGAATTCTCATCAAAGGAATATATCAGGAAAATAACATCCTAGATGGCATCTTTAAGCCCATCCCTGACAATCTTCTGTCATCTTCTCCAAATGGCATCTGTAAGCCCATTCTCGACATCATCAAATCAAGTATCACTTCATACGAGTGCAAATTTATGGGCACTCTAGTGTTCATTCATCTTCCACCTTCAGATCACGAAAGGCAGATAAGCCAATCTACATCCTCAGATTTAAGAAGATTGAATAGGGGCAGTTGTTGTACCACAAAATTTTCCCTCTCATTTTACTCAAAACATACTCCTAGAGATCCTCAATTTGCTCAAGGTTGCCCAAGAGTTGACCAGACAAACTCTCTCCTAAGGCAATGTATCTTAAACTAGGGTTTCCATTTTCATCAAGATGGGTGAAATCCAAAGACTTCATATGCTCTCCATGGTTCTAATATGTTTTCAAGACCCTCCATGTCAAATTTCAAGCATTGCACAAGAAGTTTGCTCAGTCAACTGCTCAGATGCTTGAGAATCGACTATATTAGGTCAAAAGTCAATTGTCGCCCACATACAGTCAAACTTCAAGATTTTTGGTCAACAACAACATTTTGAAGTTATATCCATCATTTGATCAAGGGTTGATTAAGATTCCTCAAGGAATGCCCCAAATTCCTCAAAACCCAAAAGTTGCTAAATTATGGTTTCTTAGGAAAAGTCAACCAAACTTTGACCAAGCATAACTTCTTCATACTTCATCAAAAATTCTCCATCCAAGGCTCATTTTGAATAGGATGCAACTCCCTACAACTCATCTTCAGCCCTCAAGCTCAAAATATGCACTCACAAAAAGATATGAATTTCCATATTATAGGTTCGATTGAAAAGTTAACAAAAACACTTTTTGGGTCAAAGCCTCTTACATGAACATGGAAGACCCAATTGAGATGAGACCAAAAGGGTTGTTTATGGGACATCCTAAGATTTCTAAAAAGCCAAAGAACACCTATCTAGGGTTAAAATTGGAAGAGATATGCCTTGTCAAAGTTGATCTTTTTTGCAAAATTGCCAAAAGTCGAATGTGCTCAAAAATGCATTTGTTGCCAAATGGGCCTAACTTTTTATGCTTGCACCTCACTTATAACATGGTCCACGACCCAAATATTCACTCACACATTAAATCAAATAAATGGTAAATAATAGCAAAGATTTGTTTTGATTGGATTTTTGGACAGAATCACAAGCTCATTATGCTGGCTTAGTAGAATCAAATCAAATCAAAGCTGATTGGCACAAGAATGTCATGATTAGGCCAAATTTGGAAGGATATCATACAACATGAAAACCAAATCAAATATTTAAAAATTGCAAAGATACTAGTGGTTTTCATAACCCTAATTGGTTCAAGGATATATAATGAACAAAGCCAGGCACAAAAATAAGAGGTTGCAGTTGTGAAGAACCCTAGAACAAACTCAAATTTTTGGTAAAAAGTGGTGGTCTGATCTCTACCCTAGAGGACAATTCAAGGCCTTCCAACATTCCCAAACGATTCATGGACCTTCCCAGAAGCTAACCAAATCGATTACAGGTCCTTTCACGCTCAGAAACACTCGCTACATCTCATACGGTTTGCCTTTCAAATTGATTACAGCCATTCTCGCATCATTAGCATGATTTAATGATATATTTGTGATCATTGATGTATTTCTAACATGTCTGGATTGTTTAGTTGGATTTTTGAGGCTTATACGAGTGATTGCCATGGCTAGGGTTTGAGGTCACGTTTTGGGGTTTTTTTATACAGGTAAAATTGGCCTACACAAAGGGTACCATTGTACTCGTGAGGTCAAAACAATTTGATTGGTATAGCCATAATTCATTTATCATGCCTGTGCTGGATTTTGGAAATTTGCAGGTTTTTAGCTATGGAAGATGTCTGTAGGTAAAAGTATTGTACCTAAAACGACGGACTAAGGAAGAAGATGATGAGGTGGCTGATAACCACTGGCTCGTTTGAATTAAACGCGCATATTTTGTTTTAGTTTTTTAGTTTATTCACGTTTTAACATATATTATTGATTGTTGTTATTTAATTAACAAATAAGTCACGCAACTCAGTTGGACAAGGCGCGCATGATTTGAGTGGGAGGACCTGAGTTCGATCCCAGGTCCCAACAATTTTCCTTGTTTTAATTCTTCTTTGCATAACCTTGTACATCACCCACTCAAGCGCTCATCATGCGCCTCCATCATCCAACCACAGGATCTCATCACATTCATGATCAACCAGATCCAACGCCTCCACCTGCCAGAGACCATGGTACACCATCAGGAAGCAGCCTAATTGGATCAGGCGGTGACTGGGCTTCAGCTTAGTGGGCCTGGAACATTTTCAGCAACACACCCCCCTCCAATTGCTTAAGCAGGCCCATTTTTCTTCTTTATTTATTATTTTTTCTTATTAATTATTTTCTAATTATATTTCTTTTTTAAAAATAACATCAAAATTATTTCTTTTTAATCAAAATCATAAAAAACACCCAAAAATCATTTTTTTTCATAAAATATTTATTTTCTTTAATTAATTAATTTAATTCAAATTAGGTTAATTTAACTCCTTTTCATAATTAAAATCAATTAGAAATAAGGATTTAATTTTGTGTATAATTGATTTTTTCTTCAAAAATAACTTAAATATTTTTTCTCAAATTAGATTTTTTTTTAGGTTTTCTAATTGTCCTCGCATTTAATTCGACGCGCGTATGTTGATTACTTTTTAATTATTTTTGTAATTGCTCCGAGGTTGTAATAGACTTAATTAGGTTTTAATTCCGCACTTTATTTACTGTCTATATAATTGTGTATCTGCGAAAGCCATGTAATAGTTAGGATTTCTATTTCCGCACTTTAAATTTCCACAATTATTAACTGTTAGATGTATGCTAATAGGATTGTATGGGAAGAATGCTTGAAAATTAAAACGGTAGATAACCTAAATGTGCAAAGATAAATTAACTGAAAAAATTCACTTGCACATGCTCACTCCTAGGGTTTACTCCACTTCGATTGCCTTTGGTTAAGCGTTCATGAAGTATAGGGTTTGTTAGTGGTCGTCCTCTAGCCCCGAAAGATCTCAAATGACCCATTCGGATGTTGCCTCGGAAACAGATATTTAAGGCTTATGGATGATTACTAACACGTCCTAACATTGCTTTTGTGACTGTATATGTCCCTTCGAACGTCCCTTAAAACTCCAACGATGGTGCTACCTATTCCTTAATAATGGGATAGTGCTGTCTAAAGGAAAACGAACAGTCTTTTTCGAGTAGGTAGATAGTTCTTAGGTACTAGCTCAAACAAACAAATTTCACACAAACACCTTTCAAAACAATTTTCAAAACAACTTCGTCACATCCTTGAGGATTGATACAAGGGTTATCACGAAGAAAACCTTTTTTCAAAATAAGCACACACACAAGCAATTTTAAAATGAGCAAGTACCTAAGAGCCCATGGAAAACCATGGATAGAAAGGGTGCTAACACCTTCCCTTTCTATAATCTACCCCCCGTACTCATAAAATCTAGAAAAAGGTTTTTTCTGTTCTTTTTCCTTTTCCTTAGTTGGATGAAATAAAAGTCGGTGGCCACTCTTGCTTACTGCGACATTTTGCATACAAAAAAATGCAAAATGCAAACCAGTATAACAGTCGGTTCTGCCACCATACCATAATATGGAAGTGGCTTTTGTGGCTATGAGTTTTCATTATCATCCTCAACAACTTATATTTACAAAGCAAAAGTGTTGGTATAAGAAGGTTGTTCAAAATTGTCAAAGTTCCTCAAAGCATTTTCTTGATCTAGGAGCTAGGGTTTTAGAATTCAAAGAAGTATATCTTGCTCATCTTTTGGTATTTTTGAGTGATTCCAAAGACATCCTTCTCTTAAAAGGGTTATTAACAAATCACTTAAAAAGTTTCAAGCAGTTTTCATGTGGAAGAAACTTGATGGTGAAGAAAAGGTACAAGTCCTCCAGATGAACCCCCTTTTTCCCATGTGTGACTTCAAATGATCATAATGATCTTCAGGATGTGAAATTTGTTCCTTCGTTTATGTGAAAAGTGAGAAAATGGATGGAATATGCCCTAAGGATGCAAAAGATTATAGGTCATTTCATGATTTTTTGCCAACTTCAACAATTCATAACTCTCTTAATTCTTGGAGATTTTGAATGGTTCAAGTTTCAAAATGTCATTCAAGAAGTCTATTTCGTAACAACTTTTTTGGTCAAGAGAAAATTCCAAGTGGAAGGCCATGTTTGGATGCAAAACACTATAGGTCACTTTTGAAGAAAAAATTGAAATATTTCTAAGTATGGAAAGTCAACCTTTTTTCCCCAACTTTGACTCAATGCAACTTTCAGCTCAAGCATCCATTTGATTTCATTATTTTTCCATTGCAAAGCCTGTAACCTTATCTTTTTAAAGCATCAAGAATCATGCCTTAAGACCCCTTGAGCTGAGAATGCCATTGGATTGAACTTGGTAACTTGGAACTGAAGTTTCTTCATAAGTCAGAATTTGAAATTCATGTTTTGGCCTCTAAACATCAAATTAGCACGCATTTGTGATTTAAACATGTTTAACCAAGTTGCCAAAGTGGATTAGAGCCTTAAAATGCAAGGATTGGATGAGTTTTGATGCAAATCAGATCACACTTTGCTTGTGCATCAGGTTCACACGATTTCCCTCCAAACTTCATCATTTCACACGCTTGAACATGCCATTTGATTCCCTATAAATAGAGGGTCGTCCCTCGTTCATTTCCTCAAGCTTTGAGAGCCAAAAACACTCTGTAAAAACCTCACACGAACTTCAAATTTTTGAAATCAGTTTCTAAGATTCCAGCATTTTCTTCCAAAATTCTTTGCACATTCATCTTCCTTAAGTATCATACAAACTCTCCAGCACTTAAACCAAGCAAAACGAGCTATAATTCAAGCTACGGAAGTCCAGTTTTAGAGCTTCTTTCTTGAACTTCGAAAAGGTAGAATTCTCCACCATTTGGATCCAAATAAAGCACTAACGTGTTCTACTCCTTCTCCTGATTCTAGTGCTTCTTATAATTTTTAAATCCATTGAGAACTGAGAGAGAAATCTCAAATTGAAAGTGCTCGCTATTTTCCGGGTTTTTTATTCATATCTCTTTGTATACCTTACATAAATTTGGCGCGATGGTGGTGTTAGGATCGTCTTGAAGAGACGAATCCAATGATACTGGTCTGGGATCCTAACTTTTCCATTTGAAAGATCTCACAAAATCTCCATTGCAGGGTGGATGGAGGTTGAAGACGATGACATGTCTCGTCTCAGCCAATGATAGTGTGCCAAACGTTTTAATTTCATTGGTTGCCTTTTTTCTAATCTCATGCGCATCTTACTAAGGTCCATATCAAGCACAGCACGTCTGGTCCATTGGATTAGCTTGCTAACACGTTTTGACTATGATCTGATGGCCCATATCTTTTTGGTTTTATTTTATTTTCTTATTTTATATTTTAATTGATTTAATTTTCAAAAATTCATAACTCTTTTATTTTTTATCAAAAAATTATGAAAAAAATTCAAAAAAAATACTTTGAATTATTTCTGATCTCATGACTATTTTTTCACATTTTTATTTTATAATTTGATTTTTTTTCATTTTTTTTGCATTGTTTGCTTTGTTTTAATTACCTTAAAAATACTTTCTGACATTTTTTAATTCTAAAAAATTTCATAAATATCATTTTACATATTTTTGACTTTTTGAAAATTTTATGGAATTTTATATTGATGTTTATTATTTTTGATTTATTTTCTATTTGTTTGGGCAATTTTAATTAGCTTAAAAATAGTTTCTGACTTTTAAAAATTACCAAAAATTTAATAAAAATATTTGAGTCCACTTCCGATTTTTCTATGGCCCTACTTATTTTTTCTTGATTAGTTTGAACATAGTTGATATTTTTCTTTCTTATTTCCTTTTTAAAACCTTTTTACAACCTTTTTTTAATGTATATATTAAATGCAATATTATTTTGTGATTATTTTCTGGCTGATCTTGAGTTGAATTTTTTATCATGAACTTTGTTAACATCATTGGATCCATGGAGTTGAGTTTAACTCCATAAAAATGGATGAATGATTTTAATAATAGTTTGATTAAAATTTAATTCAAATGTGGTTTGTATTTTTTCCCACCCCTCTTCATCTCATCCCTTTCTTATTACACTAAGTGTTATTGGAGCATGATCTCTATTACATGTCTCAAAATAAATGGTGCATAGATTGCTATTGATCGGCCTCAAAATAGGTGCGACTTCTATATAAGTCCACTTACGATTTCTTAACATAGTGCTAAATTTTGTCTCGATTCGAATAAATGATCATTTGTGGCCCAAACCTATGTTTGCAATCCCAAGTATGTTAATTTGATCTCTTTGATCCAATAACTTTGAGATTCATTGTGTGGAGGCTTTGGTTCTACCAATCCTCTAATGGATCTACAACACTTTTGGTCAACGTGGATCACTTAAACACCATTGATCATTAAAGGGTATTTGTGAGAATTCCAAATGGATGATATACTTGACAAAAAGCAAATGCAACTTATTGTGTGGAGGCTTTGGTTCTACCAATCCTCTAATGAGTTCCAAAGTTTCAAGATGGTCATCCAACTAACCACTAATTATTAAATTGTTCTACTTTATGCTTTTAGTTTTTATGCTTTATGTACCCTTTACTTTAAGCATTACATTTCATGCCATTTTTATTTTTGTTCACTTGAGCATTTACTATTCTTGTTATTTTTATTTTGCTCACTTGAGCTTTTCCTTTTTTAAAGACACCTAATAATTAACATGAACCATAAAAAGCTTTAATGATACTT
Organism: Vicia faba; assembly: GCA_948472305.1. Lineage (NCBI taxonomy): Eukaryota > Viridiplantae > Streptophyta > Magnoliopsida > Fabales > Fabaceae > Vicia > Vicia faba. The sequence continues at coordinate 1,233,943,245 of OX451736.1, forward strand.
GGACTATTTGGCTATTATCCTTGGCATTGTGGAGTATTGGACTTCTTGGACTTAGGATTAGAAACCTTGACCTATGTTGGAGACCTTGTGACCTTAATTGATATTTTGTATGGAGTTATTGAGGTTTACCTCAAGACATTGGGTTATTTTTTTGTTTTATGTGCAGGTTATTGTGATTACATTCTTTGTTTGTAATCTGGAATTCACCTGTATACAGCCGTTACTCTGCCCAATTTTTGTGAAAACTTAATACATTTGAAGCTTGATTCTCTTAAGAGGTCCAGTGTCTTTGCCTGTTTGGTTTTAATCCAAGGAATGGGAATTCTATCTTGACTCATAATGTCAAGTATTTGCTCCTTGTTGGTTAGATGGTTCTTATCCCTAGATTTTACCTTATGCTTTAGGATAGTCTTTTCTTCTCTTCCCATCTTCTTTAATTTCAAAAATCTTCCTCCTCCTTTTGAAAACTCTTCTTATTTCTAAACTTGAACCACTTTCATAATAAACTTGGACTTAGGTCCATGCATTTTCAAAATATTTTCATGAACAAACTTCAATCAACTTAATAATACCTTGACATTTTTTGTGAGAAGACTAAAAGTCAATCCATCTCATTTCAAACCATTTCGCCACTTTGGCTTTTTACTTTAAAACTTTTTCTTAAAAGATTGGACTCTTGTCAATCCTTGTAGTGATGCAAACAACTATACTACTACAATATATAGTGAAGTGAGATATTTTTCACTTGGGTGTTGAGTGAGGCATTGCTGATTTTAAAATTCAAGCCATATCCTCCACTTTGAGATGATGCAAATTCTCATTTCTCATAATTGTGGGTAGTAAGTATGTTTTCCACACGGACAATAACAATGATGTCTCATCTCATAAAATTAATCAACACATTTGTGTTTTAAATTTTTAAAGATGAACTATGTGTACCCTGATCCCCTATTGCACGGAAGATGGTACGTAGGCACTAAAGGTTCGCGGCCGCGGCGGGTGCAAAAACCATAAAAATATATTTCTTTTCTCACCTCCACCATCCATTTTTTACACAATATTTTATAGCCAAAATATACAGATTTTACAAAGAGGTTCATGTGGAGTACCGTAGATGTTTAGGGTGCTAATACATTTCCTTTGCATAACCAACCCCCTTACCTAGAATCTTTCCCCCCTCTTTTGGGTTATTCACTCTTTTCCTATTACTTTGGAAACAATAAAGTACGGTGGCGATTTTTATTTTGATCTGTATAAGTCTAGTCAATCCAATGACTTAGTCTTTAACATTTCTACCACTACAGAAAAAAATGGAGACTTCACTAGAGAAAGATTGACCTCTTGCTGGTCCATCCCTAAGTGGGTTGAACATGTCTTTCTTTATATTTGTATATGTGTTATTGTTATTTATGTGTGATATGTTGTATATATGTTTGTATGGATTTTCCTGGTTTTCAGGGAGCTTGGTGATTACTTATAAGTCCTATACCCCGACTTGGGAAAACTTTAAGATAGGACGGGCAGTATACTCATGTTAACTTTGAGGGAGTAATCCCAAAAAAGGAGGCACGAGATCCCCCACTCAATGGAGTCCCCTTTGACTGTAGTGCCGTTTACCGAGTAATCGGGAAGACATACTGCTTTCGACCTAGGAGCCTACTGAAGCTGAGGACCATAGAATACCTAACCCATCTTGGCCTTTTAGGTGTAGTGCGGAAGTTATGACGGCGTAATCTGGAAATAGTTGTCACGCGATACTATGCTCAAACAAGTTTTTCTTGATTATATTACTAATTACCAAGTTAATCGAGAAGTTGGTAATATCCGAAGGAAGGATGTAGACTCTGGGAACCTCTGGAACCTTGTTCGGCAGGTAATAACTTTTAGACTGTGCCTTATGGGTAGTACCTTCGACCTCATACTCGTGACTTTGAACCTATGAACCCTATATTTGTGATCTTATGTGTGACTGTTGCATCATGCATCCATGCACCCATAAGCATCTTTTGAAGGAATTTCATTTCAAGGGACTTAAAAGTTGACCATTTGTGAATATCTCATGTACCTGGTGGCCATGGATTCTGGAAAAAGAAATACCAGAAAATACAGTTTCAAAGATTCAAAGATAGATGAGTTGATCAGTCTAATTCCCGAGATTGAGTGTTTTGCAGATTTTTGGAAGAAGTATGGATCCATCATTCCTCTCATGAATCTTAGAATGAAGGAGGGTATTCTCTCGACCTTGGTCCAGTTCCATGATCCGATGTATCATTGCTTTACTTTCCCTGACTATCAGTTGATGCCTACACTGGAGGAGTATTCTTATCTGTTGGATTTACCTATTACCAATCGTGTTCCTTTTACTGGTTTAGAGGGTGAGCCAAAACCACATGAGATTGCTGCTTTGATTCATCTGGGGAAGTTTGAGGTTGAAGCCCATATGACTACTAAAGGAGGGATTAGAGGATTACCAGCTCAGTTCTTATTGGAGAAAGCTCGTTACTTTGCCAGGATGAAGAGTACAGTCGCTTTTGAGGCCATTTTTGCTCTACTTGCTTACGGGATGTTCTTATTTCCTAATGTGGACAAGTTTGTTGACATTAATGCTATCAGGATTTCATGATTTGAAACGCAGTTCCTACATTGTTGGGTGATGCTTATTACTTTATTCATCTTAGGAATTCTTATCATGGGGGGAATGATTGTCTATTGCACGCCTTTGTTGTATCGGTGGTTTATCTCTCATATGCCTTAGTCTGATGCTTTCTGGGATGTCAGGAAGGAACCTCGGTGGGCTCCTAAGATCATGGAACTTACTCACTCGGATATTTATTGGTATCATTGAGCTTACCAGGATATAGAGATTGTTGACAATTGTGGTAGTTTCCCCAATGTACCTCCTCTTGGTATAAAGGGAGGAATTAACTATAACATTGTTCTTGCATGATGACAACTTGGTTATCCGATGAGGGATAAACAAAATAGTATTCATTTGAGTAGTTTCTTTCTGAAGGAGGGAGAAGACCATAAGAAAGCTAGGAAGCGGATTACGAAGGCCTGGCATCACATTCATAGGAAAAGTAGGAAAGACTTGGGACCTAGAGGAGTTGTTTCTTTGGAGCCTTATCTTCAGTGGGTCCAAACGAGAGCTATTCAGTTGAAGATGCCATATTCCTGGGAAGCACTTATGCCTAATTTGTTTGTGAATACCACTTCTCCCTTATTAGACGATATAGAAGAGCTACAGCTTGCTTTGGTCAAGATGCGGTAGGAAAAGGATGATTGGAAGAATAAGTGCCAAACATTAGAGATTTCCTATAGAGCTGACTTGAAGGAGAAGGACGACTCTATTGAGATTCTTGAGAGTCGGGCTGTAGAGACCATGGAGAGGCAAGGGGGTTTATTTTCTCCCAGGCCTCAGTTAGATGCTAGTTTCTCACTTCCTGATTCAGGTGATTGGAAGGAGGTTGCCACTAGATATGCGGAAGAAAACCAGAAGTTGAAGGCTCAGATTGCCAAGCTTACAGGGAAGCGCCAACGTATAGAGTGATCTTCATTAGCTTTGCTTCTTAGGGTCTTAGACTATATTTTCATCTTGTACTTTGGATTATTGAAACTTGTAATCCATTTTGAAGTTATCATAATAAAAAAATTTCAGTATTTCAAATATGATATTACTTTGATATTTGCAATGTGTCTATAAATCTTTAAGTCCCTTGAAATATTAAAATAAATCATGTGCATTGCACATCATGCATCATATTGCACATACTTTCTTGCATTTCTTGGCATATCCAGGTATCTTACTAAGCTGTCTCACCACTACAACACTCGAGCTAATTTCAGAAGGAAGATGGATAACTTAGAATAAGAGAATCGTGAGCTGCGCGAGGAAGTTTCTGCTTTGAAGGACGGCATGGACAATCTTACTACTCTAATGGAATCTCTGGTGGCTGCTCAGAATCAACCACCGAGTGTTCAGCCTCAACAAACAAGGGTGACTATTGAAGCTCTGACTGTTCTTGTGTCTGCTACTCCAGTTGTTGTTCAGAATCGCATGCCTTAAGGTTATCCATGGGGAATTCTAGAGAACTTTTCGCCTGAAGGTTTCAATCTTGGTCCTCAAGAAGCTCTAGTTGTTCAGACTACTGTTACTCCTGCACCTCTTGTGGTGCATGTTGCTCCTGCTGCACCTTCTTTGGTGAATATGGTTCCAATTGTTAATGATGATATGTGTCATCCTTTTCCTCCATCAAGTGAAGACTTGGGTCTCTATGATAGAATGGATGATTTTCAAGAACAGTTTGACAAGATGCAGAGGGAGATGAAGGCCCTCAGGGGAAAGGAATTGTCCAGGCAGAATGTGAATGATTTGTGCTTGGTCCCGAATGTCAAGATACCTATGAAGTTTAAGGTCCCGGAATTCGAGAAGTACAAGGGCAAAACTTGTCCTCGTGCTCATCTTGTGATGTATCTAAGGAGAATGTCTACCCATACTGATGATCAGCATCTGCTGATTCACTTTTTTCAAGATAGTTTGACTGGTGCTGTGTTGAAGTGGTATATGAGTTTGGACAATGTCAATATCCATACTTTCAATGACTTGGGAGAAGCATTTATCAGACAATACAAATACAATATGGACATGGCGCCTGACCATTATCAACTCAAGGCCATGGTCCAGAAAGACAGGGAATCATTTAAAGAATATGCATAGAGATGGCGTGAGGTATCCGCCCAAGTGATTCCTCCCATGGAAGAGAAGGAGATGACTAAGATTTTCTTGAAGACTCTGGGTGCTTTCTACTATGAGAGGATGGTAACGAGTGCGCTAAGTGACTTTACTAAAATGGTAGGCATGGGTATCCGCTTAGAAGAGGCTGTAAAAGAGGGCCGCCTAACAAAAAGTGAAAGTTCTGGAAGTGCGAAGAAGCCATCTTATGGGTTTTCCAAAAATAAAGAAGGAGATACGAATGATGTCATGCAAGATAGGAGGGTTAATCCTCCTAGAAGAAATTATCAGCGTCATCAGCAAGTCTCCTCAGTTACTCCAGTTATTGGTGTAGATTCAACCATCGTTGCTTATCATAGACCATCCCATCAGAGGAATCAAGGGTATAATCAGAGAAGGGAGAGTTATGATCATATTCCTATGAGTTATACAGAATTACTCCCGGCGTTAATTCAGAAGAAGTTGGTTCAGACCCAACCACCTCCCGTTATACCATCACCATTACTTTGGTATTACAAGGTAGACCAAACATGTGCTTTTCATCAGGGAGCACCAGGGCACAGTGTTGAGAACTTCTATCCTTTGAAAACTGAAGTAAAAAATTGGTGAAGGCTGGTATCCTATCTTTCAAGGATGTGGGCCCTAATGTGAAAGATAATCCTCTACCAAAGCATGGAGGGGAAAATGTTGTGAACATGGTGGCCGATTATCCAGGTGACTTCCGGATTTTTGATGTTAATTTGGTTAGAGGAGATTTGGTGAAAATGCATGCAGACCTCTGTGATTTTAGCTATTATATGCATGACCATGCCGGTTGTGCTATTTTCAGTACAGATATACAGGGTTGCGACAAGATAAAGGTTGATTTACAGAAGATGATGGATGAGGGCCTCATGAACATAATCAGGCCTAGGGCAGAGTATGAAGAGGAAGTAAACATGGTTTCTGGATGTCCTGGAGAGTTCAGAATCTTTAATGTAGAACATATGAATGAGGATCTTGTACAAGTGCACGCTGCTTTTAGCCACATGGCTGGCCAGGTGGAACATCAGTATGGATCTTGTCGGATTTGTTGTCGGGACTCCCGAGGATGTTAAATTGTAAGGAAATGTGTTCAGTTGTTGTTGGATAATGGAACCATTAAGATTACAGGTCAAAGTGATGATTACCATAAAGTTGATATGATTGAGGTCTATTTGGCTGAAGAAGAGTCGGATGATGAGTATGCCTCTGAAGATGAGTACTTCTCCTCAGATGAAGATTTGTTTTCCAGAGATGACTCTCTAATGACTGATTATGTTGAAGAGGAAGTAAATGTTATTGTGCCTTGTTTTCGTGCACCCTCCCATTTTGAAGTTGAATATCATAGCAAGCTAGCTATTACTCCATTGGTAATTAGTTTACCAGGTCTTGTCCCCTACAAGTCAGATAATGTTGTACCCTACAAATATAATGCTACAATTCTAGAGGATGATGTGGAAATTCCCATTCTGCCAATGCCTAATGTTGGAAATATTGTTGAGACTAGCAGAGTGACCCGCAGTGGTCGTGTATTTTCACCAGTTGTTTGTGGAGATGTTAGCACTGGAAAGAAAATTGTTGAAAATGTTGAAACCAAGAAGGCTACGGGTGAACCTAGTGGAGCTACGCTAGAAAAGGAGGTGGATGATATTTTAAAGATAATCAAGATGAGCGACTACAGAATTGTAGATCAGCTACTACAGACTCCTTCAAAAATATCTATATTGGCTTTATTGATGAACTCCTCTGCTCACAGAGAATCTTTGATGAGGTTATTGAACCAAGCTTTTGTGGAGAGTGATATGCCAGTAGACCAATTCAGCAGTGTGGTGGGGAATATTACATCATGAAATAACCTGAGTTTCTGCGACGATGAATTGCCCGATGAAGGAAGGAATCACAACGTGGCCCTCCACATCTCTATGAACTGCGAGAATGATTCACTATCCAATATGCTGATTGATAATGGATCCACATTGAATGTTATACCGAAAAGCACACTTATGAAGTTGAAATATCAAGGAACGCTCATGCGCCCAAGTGGAATTATTGTGAAAGCGTTTGATGGATCAAGGAAATCTGTCATTAGTGAAGTGGACTTGCCTATTCATATAGGCCCGTATTTGTTTCAGATTACTTTCCAAGTCATGGATATTGTACCCGCTTATAGTTTCTTGCTGAGACGGTCGTGGATACATGAGGCAGGGGTTGTCACTTTTACTTTACACTAGAAGCTGAAGTTTGTACGTGAAGGAAAAGTGGTAATTATAAATGGAGAACAGGAATTATTGATATATCATTTGTCCTCTTTCATCATTGTAGAGACGGATGAAGCTGCTATTGGAACTCAATTCCAAGCTTTATCCATTGACAACATAAGAGGAAATGAGAACTCTATAGCTTCGTTTAAGGATGCGCAACAAGTTATGAGTAATGGCCATAGCGACGTCTGGGGACAGATTGTTGACCCACCTGTGAACAAGAATATAGCTGACTTGGGGTTCTCTGTGAAGAATGATAAAGGTAAGAGCATGAAGCCAAAGACTGTTGCAGGCAAGTATCAAGACATCTTTCATAGTGGGGGTTATCTTCATCCAACTGTTTTCAAGATTAATGTCATTATGGAAGATGAAGCAGAGCCAGAAATACCGAATTATATGACGCACGGAGTTAGGGTTCAGAACTGGATCACCATTGATGTTCCCTCTTGCATACATGTTTCAAAGTAATTTGTTTGTTAATCTTTTTGAAAAAAATCTTTCACTTTGCCCAAGGTGAAATTATTGATATTGTATGGGCTTATCTGTTTGTTGTGACTTTTAAAATCAATAATAAAAGTTATCTTTGTTTCCCAAATTATGTTCTTATTTTTTGCTTTTTTCTTGGAAAATGGTAATCAGAAAAAACCTTTCAAAATTAATAATAACTGAAATTCAATCTGCATGATCACTTGTTATATGTGTAAGTTTCTAAAAGCAATCACAAATCATATGTGCAGATTAATTAAAAAACATGTTGAATACAATGACCTTGAACCCTCTCCCAAATTTGGATGTCCTGTGTATGGGGCCGAAGAAGAAGACTATGATAAAATTCTAGAAGAGGTCTCACGGTTGCTTGAGCGCGAGGATAATGTCATCCAGCCATATAAAGAGCCATTGGAAGTAATCAATTTGGGTTCAGAAGAAGATCCGAAGGAAGTCAAGATTGGAGCATTGTTGTATCCTGATGTGAAGAGCAGGTTGATTGATATGTTGAAAGAGTATGTGGATATTTTTGCTTGGTCTTACCAATATATGCTTGGTCTAGATACAGATATTGTAGAGCATCGTTTGCTGCTGAAGCCAGAGTGCCCGCCAATCAAACAGAAGTTGCGAAGAACTCACCCAGATATGGCAGTGAAGATCAAAGAAGAAGCTCTAAAGAAAATTAATGTCAGTTTTCTTGTGACATCAGTGTACCCTCAGTGGATTACCAATATTGTCCCAGTACCGAAGAAAGACGTAAAAGTTAGCATGTGCGTAGATTACAGAGATCTAAATAAATCTAGTCCAAAAGATGATTTTCCATTGCCACACATTGATATTTTAGTGGATAGCACAGCAAAATTCAAAGTTTTCTCGTTCATGGATGGATTTTCCGGGTATAATCAAATAAGGATGGCTCCTGAGGACATGGAAAAAACAACGTTTATCACACCCTGGGGAATATTCTGTTACAGAGTGATGCCCTTCGGGTTGAAGAACGTAGGTGCAACGTTCTAGAGGGCTATGACAACCCTATTCCATGATCTGATGCACAAGGAAATTGAGGTATATGTTGATGATATGATTGCTAAATCCCAGACTGAAGAAGGGAATGTAGAAGATTTATTGAATTTATTTCAGTGTTTGAGGAAGTATTGTCTCTGCTTGAATCCAAATAAATGTACCTTCGGTGTTCGGTCAGGGAAATTGTTGGGTTTCATTGTTAGCCAGAAAGGGATTAAAGTTGACCCTGATAAAGTCAAAGCAATTCAAGAGATGTCAGCACCGATAATTGAAAAGCAAGTCAGAGGGTTCCTCGGGCGTTTGAATTATATTTCCAGATTCATTTCCCACATGATTGCAACGTGTGAACTGATCTTTAAGTTGTTAAAGAAAGATTAAGGTTGTGTGTGGACATATGACTGCCAAAGGGCATTTGAAAGTATTAAAGAATATCTGCTTGAACCTCCTATCTTGCTCCCTCCTGTTGAAGGAAGACCATTGATTATGTATCTAATAGTGTTAGATAATTCCATGGGCTGTATTCTGGGTCAACAAGATGAAATAGGGAAGAAAGAGTATGCCATTTATTATCTCAGTAAAAAATTTACTGATTGTGAATCGCGGTATTCCATGCTAGAAAAGACATGTTGTGCTCTGGCCTGGGCGGCAAAATGTTTGCGGCAGTACATGTTGAATCACACTACTTGGCTGATCTCCAAAATAGATCCAATCAAGTACATTTTTGAAAAGCCTACTCTTACTGGGAGAATTGCCCGCTGGAAGATGTTGTTATCTGAATATGACATTGAATACCGCACTCAAAAAGCTATTAAAAGCATAGTGTTGGTAGATTATCTTGCTCACCAGCCAGTTGATGATTATTAGTCTGTGATGTATGATTTCCCCGATGAGGATGTGATGTTTCTGAAAGTGAAAGATTGTGATGAACCATTGCCTGAGGAAGGTCCTGATCCTGAATCTCGCTAGAGTATGATATTTGATGGAGCTATGGATGCTTATGGTAAAGGAATATGTGTTGTGATTGTCACTCCACATGGATCACACATTCCTTTCACTGCAAGGTTGACATTTGATTGTACTAATAATATGGCAGAATATGAGGCTTGTATCATGGGTCTCGAGGAAGCTATTGATCTCAGAATTAAAATTCTAGATGTGTATGGAGATTCAGCTTTGGTAATAAATCAGATTAATGGAAATTCTAATATTTGGTAATTCCCACCATGATTATTCTCACTTCTTCACCTTTTGGAATACTAACTTGGTTGTTGAATGTGCGAGGTACTTTGAGAAAGTTGCCACTTTTGGCTTGAGGCTTTTGTGTTCCACTTTATTTTTGGAACACAGTTTATTATATTAGCATTGTTTTTGTGCTTGGCATGCTTAATGGTTTATGCAGGATATGCACATCTATGATTGTGAATGTCACACTTTGCCCATGGGATTTGTACATATCTGATAATTTGCTTACATCTTTATGGTGCAATTGCTGACTCAATTTGTCTATTGATGCCAGCTTGCTTGAAGTTTCTCTGGGTTTCTTTTATTCTTGCTTGATTGCTACAGATAGTTATCTGTTTGGTATTGTACTACCTCATTTCTACCATTTTCATTTTCCATAATTCTCTGATTGTATGATGGGACCTCTGTTGCTGATATATGTCAGGAGGTCCTCTGGTTTTTTTCTGATTGCATGTATTTTGTTTGTTGTTGATCGATGAGTCACTCAATTTAGATATTAAGATCACGACTTCGCTCTCATTGCATGTTCCCTATAGGATGTTTATTGCTTTTCCTCTTTAATTGTTGATCGATGAGTCACTCAATTTAGATATTGAGATCACGACTTCGCTCTCATTGCATGTTCCCTATAGGATGTTTATTTCTTTTCCTCTTTAATTGTTGATCGATGAGTCACTCAATTTAGATATTGAGATCACGACTTCGCTCTCATTGCATGTTCCCTATAGGATAGTTTTGTTAAGCTTTCTTTGACATGCTGATTAAGGTAGGAATCCATGTATGCTAACATAGGATAGGATTTTCCTTTATCCTCAACCTTAAGGTCAACCATTGTATGATAACACTAGGGATAGTGCTAGGCTAGTTCCCCTTAGTTGTTTTTCCTTTCTTTGCATTTTGCATCTTAAAACAAAAACCTGTTTTCTTGGCAAATCATAAGACACCTCTAATGAATTCAAACTCCTCTTCAGAATAAAAGATACAAACCAATTTTACTTTGTCTGTGTTATCTTGAAGCCGATGTTTCGCCATCTCACATGTTTTGTTATCCTACATTGATTCTCATATATCATTGATAGGTGTGATGTTTTGTCATCTGTTTTATTGATGTTTCATCATCTTTTCCATGATATCTTGTTATCTTGAAGCTGATGTTTCACCATCGCACATGTCTGTTATCCTACATTGATTCTCAATATCATTGATAGGTGTGATGTTTTGTCATCTGTTTTATCGATGTTTTGCCATCTCTACCATGATGCCTTATTATTCTGAAGCCGATGTTTCGCCATTGTACATTAGTTTGAAGCCAATGTTTCGCCATCGCACATGTTTGTTATCCTACTTTGATTCTCAATATCATTGTCAGGTGTAATTGTTTTGTCATCTTTGCCATGATATCTTTGTTATCTCTTAGCCGATGTTTCGCCATCGCACATTTGTTTGAAACCAATGTTCCTCCATCGCACATGTTTGTTATCCTACTTTGACCCACAATGTCACTGTTAGGTGTGTTATCTTACCATTTGATGTCTTTCCATCTTTGACATGTTACTTTGTTATCATTTAGCCAATGTTTTGCCATTGCACATTTGTTTGAAGCCGATGTTTCGCCATCGCACATGTTTGATTATCTAACTTTGATTCTCAATGTCACTGTTAGGTGTGTTATTTTACCATTTGATGTTTCGCCATATTTGACATGTTACTTTGTTATCATTTAGTCGATGTTTTACCATCTCTTTTGTTTGTTGTTTTATTTGATGTTTTGCCATCTTGACTATCTTTGTTTGTCTTAATTAAAAAAACACAAACCAACCAAAACACATAAGCTGAACTACGGCTGCTCTGATTCCTTAAAAGGGATACGTAGGCATTGGGGTAGGGCCCAACCGAGCACAACTTTTATTTTCCCTACATTATTTTCTTTTCTTTTGCATGCATTCCATTTTCAGTTATAAGCCATAGACGTAGGATTTGACCACACCCATTTAGATTAGACAACAAGAGTGGATACTGTAGAGTACTACGGGCATGTGGGGTGCTAACACCTTCCCCTCGCGTAACAAACTCCCTTACCCGATCTCTCGGTCAAAAGACCGTGATTTCTCCCTTTCCAGGTTTTCTCGATATTTACCTTTCCCTCCATATGGGATAAAAGACGTTCGGTGGTGACTTCATTGTTCGATGATTTTCAGCCGGTGGTTTCAGCTGGCGACTTCACGGGGGAAAGATTGACCTTTTGCTGGTCCATCCCAGAGTCGATCCTTGCCCTTGTTTGTTTTCTTTTTGGGTGTTTATTTTACCGCTTTGCATGTTTATCTGTTTGCATTGCATCCTATGTGCGCTTTACTTTCTGTATACTGAATTTGGCTGGACTATTTGGTTTCTGGATTCTCTTGGTGGGTAGGCTATTCCATGAGGTAAAAGGCCTCGTACCCAGGCTATGAGTGAATCCATAGGAACTAGGAATAGAGTGGCCATGGAAACTATGAAGCAGATGCTTTGTAGACCTGACCATGAGATCCATGACTTTGGAGGTAGTTCAGATAGGTGTCATCATATGATGATACCGACATTCAAGCTCTTGTACTCTGATTCGGCTTTAAACCTTACCTTGACCTAGACTATACCCGTGAGAGGGGCGGGAAAACATTTCTTACAGGTACAAGTACAGGTATTGTTGGTGACTTTGTGTTGCGAAGGTGACTCAGGTTCCCATGATTAGCTTTGAAGCTTCGGGTTTCTCTTTTGATCTTGAATGTTGTTGTTCTGTAATGGTCCAGCCACGATCCAGTGTGAACTTTGATCCTGTCATATTGCATCATAGCATATTTATTTCTAAAGATGATGTAAAAAAAATAACTAGCATGCGCATGTCATTTTCCAGGGACATTCAAGAGTCTTCTCTCTGTCAGAAATGGCTGATCTCCCTCCAGTTGAGTCCGGTTCAGTTCATGTCAAAGAGCCTACCAGGCATACTTTCTCTTATCAGATTCCTACCGTTGATGTGGCCGAGTTGAAGAGGTTGGGTTCTTATTTGAAGGGTGATGTTCTGAACAAATTCAGTAAGAACCTTGGAGTAAGATTTTTTGTTAGATTTTAAAGCTAATGGCTTACCTTGCTTTTGAGGTTCATCTGCTTCTATCTCTATCTCGTGACTTCTGAGGGAGCTGACAAGTTCCTCCAGAGAGATTTTGTTGAGATCCTTGGCTAGCTTAAGCGTTGTGACCATTGGCCTCCACTGTTTTGGTAAGCTTCTGATGATCTTCTTAACATGATCAGCAGTAGAATACCCTTTGTCAAGAACTTTGATACCAGCAACCAGAATTTGAAATCTTGAGAACATCGTTTCTATTGATTCACTTTCTTCCATCTTGAATGCCTCGTACTTCTGAATGAGCGCAAGAGCTTTGGTTTCTTTGACTTGAATGTTGCCTTCATGCGTCATTCTCAGAGAGTCAAACATGTTCTTTGCAGTGTCTCTGTTTGATATCTTTTCATATTCAAAATAAGAGATGGCGCTGAGAAGAATTGTTCTGGCCTTGTGATGATTTCTGAACTCACGCTTTTGCTGATCAGACATTGCTTTCCTGTCAATCTTCTAACCACTTCCATCCAGTGGGTGCGTGTATCCATCAGTCACCATGTCCCACAGATCAGCATCATGGGCCAGAAAGAAGCTTTCAATTCTGTCTTTCAAGTAGTCAAAGTTCTCTCCATCAAAGATTGGAGGTTTGCCACTGAATCTGTCTCTTTCTTCATTGTTGTCATTGTTGATGTTTTGATGTGGTCCTGCCATTGTGTTTTTCTGACGCTGGATCTTGTACTGACACAATTAAGTGTTATAAACTCAGAACCAGGAGCTCTGATGCCAATTGAAGATGTGAAAAACACAAGAAGGGGGTTGAATTGTAAAACTTAAATCAAATGTGCAGACAACACTGTATTTTTATCCTGGTTCGTTTGATCTCAAACTACTCCAGTCCACCCGTCAAGGTGATTTCGCCTCTCTCCAACGAGGTCTTAATCCACTATATTCAATAGGATTACAACAGTCTACTTTAACAACTGTTAAAGCCTTCTTGAGTCTAACCACAGACCGGTTTATCTCAAGGAAATTCTCTTACAGGTAATTGAACAAAAAGTGTGTTAATGTTTTCTACCAAAACTATATATCACAACTGTGATAATACACAATATTAAGCTTAGAATAAAAACTGGATTGCTAGTGCTTTTGAGTAGGTGTGGTTTGGAAGCTTAGCAAATTGTATGAGTGCGTGCGTTTTCGTAGGCGTGTATATGCGTAGATTATTGGCCTTTTCTTTTCTCACACAGACTTATTTATATAGCAAAGGCAAAGATACGTTGGTGTCCATAAATCACTTTCAATGACCATAACGTTCTTTCCTTTTTGAGAAGATCTTGTCTTGAATAAATTCGTTGGTAATTAATCTGTCTTGAATGCTTAGTAACGCTTCAGAGTGTTTTGCTAATGATAATCAGAGTATTCTTTGCTTTAGCTTATGCTGACGCTTCTGAGTGCTGATGACTTGGTAAGGATCTTGATCAGAGTCAGAGTATTTTATGCGCAGATTCTGGTCATCAGGCTTCAGCGTATAATCTGGTAACTTCAGCGTGTAGCACATGTTTGATCTTCTGATGCTGACATATCTTCTGATGCTGATGTTGATATTGATCTTCTGATGTTGATTCCATCAGAACTTCGGTAAATACACAACATAATTTTAAGTAGCATATATGTCTTATATATAAATCTTATAATTTATTTATTCTTGTATTTTGTTATCATCAAAACTCTAACTGAGGGTTGTAGAATCAAACTACGTTCTAACATGTTGGGCTCTAAGAAATAAGGTACAAGATCTGGTTGAAGCTAAGGAAATTGAGTCTGATGCTCCAGAGAAGCCCAATGTCATAACTGCTCCCATGCCTAAGCACGGTCGTGGAATTAATGTTGTTGATGCCTACTTGTTTGTGACCTTGGTGGACGAATTTTCTACTCCTCTCATGATTGTAAAGAAGAATTTTTTGTTGGCCGGTTTATTTCCGAGTTGTGGTGAAGGTTGCCACATGTGTTCATTTCTTCCTTCTGGATGCCATTTGCTAAAGTCAGGTGTTCAACGCCTGATGGACAGCAAAGAAATTTTGTTCGAGAAAACTTTAGTTCTCGTTGTTCCATCTGAAGACATTGCCATTATAACCATTTCCGCCAGTCCTTCCAAGGTCTCCTCGAGAAGACCTGTTAGGATTACATCTACTCCAAGAATCGCTCCGCTAATAATCATTGTTCCTGGTTCTGTCCTGTATGTCTCGGACAAAGCTGTCCCCTGGCATTATGGTGCCGATGTGTACTATCATGGCATCAAACAAGATTTGAAACTGAAGAGGCTGATCTTGATATTGGTAACATTGTCGGAACCAGCAAGGTTACCCGAAGTGGAAGGGTCTTCTCTCCCGAGATTTCCCCTAAGACTGTCAACAAGCCTATTGTCATTCCATCTATTGTTCCTGCTGGTACATCAACTACTACTCCTGTTCTTACTCCAATTATTACCCATGTCGGTGAATCGTCTGATACCCGCGGCAAAGAAGTTATAGGTGAGCCTTCCCGGACGGAGGCGCCTAGAAAAATTGTTGTGGAAGCCTTTAGGCAAGAGATAGAGGAAATATTGAAAATAATTAAGAAGAGCGACTATAATATGGTCGAGCAGCTGGGGTAGACACCCTCAAAGATATCCATGTTATCCCTGCTGTTATACTCTGAGGCCCATGCGTAGGCTTTGATTGCATTCCTCAAAACTGTGCATGTGCCACAAGAGACTTCAGCTGATCAATTTAAAGATTGCATGGCCAGCCTGACTGTTGACAACGGGATGGGTTTTTCAGATGCAGACTTGACACCGAAGGGAAGGAAGCATAATGATGCTCTGTATGTCTCGATTGAATGCAGGGCCACCACTATGGCTCATGTGTTGGTAGATATTGGGTCTTTGTTGAATGTTCTGCCAAAGAAGGCGTTGGACCGGTTGGATTGTAAGGGTTTGACTCTAAAGCCTAGTAACATTATGGTAAGGGATTTTTACGGGTCGAAGATAATGGTGCACGGGGAGGTGGACATCCCTGTCAAAGTGGGTTCTCAGAATTTTGGGTCCATATTCTATGTGATGGACATCAGGCCGTCGTACTCTTGTTTGTTGGGTCGTCCTTGGATCCACAAGGTTGGGGCAGTTACTTCCACACTACACCAAATGTTGAAGTATCCGTTAAAAGGGAAGATTGTCATTGTGCGGGGTGAAAAGGAGTATATGGTGAGCCACCTCAATTCCTTCCGCTACGTAGAGATGGATGGGGAATTCATAGAAACTCCTTGTCAGAACTTAGAAGAGGTCCCTCAGATCTTGGCATCGACTGAAACTACTACCAATAGCAAACCTCCTCTGAAGATGGCTTCTCTCAAGGACGCCAGGGCCGTGGTTGAAGAAGGTGGGTGTACCAATTGGGGTCATCTCCCTGATTTCGCTCACGAAACTGACAAATTTGGTTTGGGCTTTACTACAGGCGCTCAAAGGGCTGTTCGACGTGCTCGGGCTAGAGGACCTCCCCTACACATCAGTAATCATGGGGTTAATGCCATTGAAGACATCGAGGAAGACTCAGACATTGACAGTTGGATCTACCCAACTACCAACGGTGGACCGAGTAACTGGACAGCTAGGGACTTTATACCAGTTTCTTTTATTCCGCATTAATTGTCTTACTTATTTTGAGATTTGTAATAAACAATTTAAAACTTTACGTCCCTGTGCCTTGCCCGAGGCACATTGGCTTTGCCTGTGAGGGCTATTATTTGTCATTTCATATATCATTAATAAAGCATTGGACGTTTCTTGCATACAAATCTTGCGCTCTCTGTTTTTTCTTTTCTGTTTTCACTTTATCAAAATAGATATTCTCTTACACACACTCACATATCATAATGCAGATCCATATCCGCTCTGGATCCCATTGATAACAGCTCTGCTATTGCAAGTTATAACTTCAAAAATCCGATCAATCAAGCCACAGACGAAAGTG
The DNA here is from genome assembly GCA_948472305.1 of Vicia faba. Taxonomy (NCBI): domain Eukaryota; kingdom Viridiplantae; phylum Streptophyta; class Magnoliopsida; order Fabales; family Fabaceae; genus Vicia; species Vicia faba. The sequence goes on from OX451736.1 coordinate 1,233,960,108, forward strand.
AGGATGATTGTGAGGTGCCTGGAGAACTTTCTAGACTACTACAGCAGGAAGAAAGGGCTATACAGCCTTATGAGGAGCTGGTTGAGACAATGAATTTGGGTATTGAGGAAGACAGAAAAGAGGTTAAAATAGGTGCAAATCTGGAGCTTAGCGTCAAACAGAGGTTGATATAGATGCTGCACGACTATGTTAAGATCTTTGCTTGGTCCTATGAAGACATGCCTGGTTTGGACACTGATATTGTGGTACATCGCCTGCCGACTAAAGAAGATTGTCCTCCAATTAAACAGAAGGTCCATCGTATGCATCCCAAAATGTCAGAGAAGATCAAGGCAAAGTTCATGAAACAATTTGACGCAGGATTCTTAGATGTCACTTCTTATCCAGTGGGTTTCCAACGTCATTCTGGTACCTAAGAAGGACGGTAAGGTACGGATGTGTAGATTACAGAGATCTGAACAGGGCAAGCCCCAAGGATGACTTCCCACTTCCTCACATTGATGTTCTGGTCGATAACACCGTGCAAAACAAAATCTTCTCCTTCATGGATGGTTTCTCTGGCTACAACCAGATCAAGATGGCTCCTGAAGACATGGAGAAGACAACCTTCGTTACACAGTGGGGAACCTTCTGCTACAAGGTGACGCCTTTTGGGTTGAAGAATGTTGGGGCAACTTATCAGCGCGCCATGGTTGCTTTGTCCCATGATATAATTCACCCCGAGATCGAAATCTATGTTGATGACATGATAGCCAGGTCTCAGACTGAGGAAGAGCACCTTGATCATCTCCAAAAGTTGTTCGACTAGTTGAAGATATATAAGCTGAGATTGAATTCGAACAAGTTCACCTTCGGGATAAGGTCTGGTAAGCTTCTGGGTTTCATTGTCAGCAACAAAGGCATCCAAGTAGATCCTGCAAAGGTAAAGGCCATACAAGAAATGCCAGCTCCCCGTACGGAGAAGGAAGTTAGAGGTTTCTTGGGACGCCTGAATTATATCGCCAGGTTCATTTCACATTTGACTGCTACTTATGAGCCAATCCTCAAACTTCTGAAGAAAGATCAAGTGGTAAAGTGGAATGATGAATGCCAGACCGCTTTCGAAAGAATCAAAGAATACCTTCAAGAACCACCAATTCGGATGCCTCCAGTTGAAGGAAGACCTTTGATATTGTACTTGACAGTGCTAGACAATTCAATGGGGTGTGTGTTGGGGCAGCATGACGAGTCTGGTCGAAAAGAGCATGCAATATACTACCTTAGCAAAAAGTTTACCGACTGTGAGACACGATACACATTGCTCGAGAAAACTTGTTACGCTTTGGCATGAGCTGCTCGCCGACTGAGACAGTATATGTTGACTCACACTACCTTGTTGATATCGAAGATGGATCCGATCAAGTACATTTTTTAGAAGCTCGCTCTCTCCGGAACGATAGCAAGGTGGCAAATGATCTTAACCGAATACGACATCCAATACACAACCCAAAAATAAATCAAGGGAAGTGTCTTGGATGATCATTTGGCTCATCAGGCCGTGGATGACTACCAGTCCATGAATTTCGAGTTCCCAGATGAGAATACTATGTTGGTAACTGACTACGAAGAACCTAGACCGGATGAAGGACCTGAGGAAGGATCCCGATGGTCTATGTATTTTGATGGAGCCTCAAACGCACTGGGTAATGGCATTGGCGCTGTAATCATATCTCCCGAGGGCTGTCATACTCCGTTCACTGCCCGATTATGTTTCTACTGCACCAATAACATGGCGAAGTATGAAGCATGTATTATGGGTCTTCGAGCTGCGATCGACTTAAGCATCAAGTTTTTGAGTGTATTCGGGGATTCCACTTTGGTGATAAGTCAGATCAAAGGAGAGTGGGATACGAAGCACCCGAATCTCATCTCGTACAAAGAGTATGTACTGACATTGCTCCCACACTTTGAGGAGGTAACCTTTGAACATTTCCCACGAGAGGAGAACCAGTTAGCGGACGTGCTAGCTACTATATCGTCAATGTTCAAGGTCAGGTGGGACAACGAAGCTCCCCAAATCACCATTGAGAGGTTGGATGAACCAGCACACTATTGTGAAATCGATACTGAAGAAGTGGCAGACAATCCCAGGTTTCACGAAGTCAAAAGGTATCTCGAGGCTCAAGAATATCCTAAAGGGGCATCTGTCAATGATAAGAAGTTTCTAAGAAGGTTCGCTGCAAAGTTCTTCCTCAGTAATGGAATCCTCTATAAACGCAACCATGACTCCGCACTACTACCGTGTGTAGACAAGAGTGAAGCAGAGAGGATCATGACAGATCTACATGAAGGCACCTTCGGAACCCATTCTAGTGGACATACCATGGCAAAGAAGATCCTATGGGCGGGATACTAGTGGTCCACTATGGAAGCCGATTGTTATCAGCACTCTCGAACTTGTCATAAATGCCAAATCTACGCTGATAAGGTGCATGTGCCTCCGGTACCCTTAAACATCTTGACAGCTCTGTGGCCCTTTGCAATGTGGGGCATCGACATGATCGGAGAAATCAGGCCCACCGTGTCGAATGGACATCGCTTCATCCTAGTAGTCATTGATTACTTCACAAAGTGGGTTGAGGCAGCCTCTTTTGCTACAGTAACCAAGAACGTCGTGGCGCGGTTTATCCGACATAATCTGATTTGTTGATATGGTGTGCCAGAGAGAATTATTACTGACAATGGTACGAATCTCAATAACACAATGATCATCGAGCTCTGTAAACAGTTCAAGATACAGCACCATAATTCTTCTCCCTACCGGCCAAAGATGAATGGAACTGTTGAAGCAACTAACAAGAACATCAAGAAGATTGTACAGAAGATTACGGTGACATACAAAGACTGGCATAAGATGTTACCATTTTCTCTTCATGGGTACCGTACCTCAGCACGGACGTCGACAGGGGCAACACCCTACTCTCTGGTACATGGCATAGAGGCAGTCCTACCCATCGAAGTCCAGATACCTTCTATCAGGATTATAAAGGATGCGGGTTTGAACGAAGACGACTGGATCTGAACCCGACTTGACCAGTTAAATCTAATTAATGAAAAGAGACTTACTGCTGCTATCTGCCATGGTCAGACGTATCAAAAGCGAATGATCAAGGCTTTTAACAAGAAATTCAGGCGTCAAGAATATCAAGTCGGGGATCTAGTGATCAAGCACATCATACTGTCGCAAGGTGATCCCATGGGGAAAAAGGACCCCCACGTACGAGGGACCATTTGTGGTTAAGAAAATTTTCTCGGGTGGAGCTATGATTCTAACCACCATGGACGGTGACGACCTTCCTCACCCTGTTAATGCAGACATAGTGAAAAGATACTATGCCTAATTAAAAGACCCGCTAGGTTGACTGGCCTAGGCAAAAATAAGGGCTTCCCGACGAACCAAAAGTGTTCGGGCAAAAGTAAGGGATGAAAATGAAAAAATCTGTACACCCGGCAAGTCGAAAACCCGAAAGGGCGGCTTGGGCAAACAAGGGTATCCCGGTGGACTGAAAACCCGAAAGAGTGGTCCAGGCAAAAGTTAGGGATATAAAGCGTACCACTATGTCTCATTGGATCATCTTGCAACCAGACTTCAGTATCAGCTATCAAGCTCGGACGGTGCCAATCAATCTGATCAACTTTCGGCCAAGAAGCAAAGTGATGAGACCCTTGAAGATATAAAGGCAATAGTAGAGTTGGAACACAATGGGGTTATTTCACATAGCTATTTTTCTTTCTTTTACACAAATTGTATAGTTTCTACCTTTCAGCGGCGTTCTCTTACTAGAACGTTAGCCTCCTTGTACAAAAATGCCTATTACAGACCAATTTCAAAGATCAATACAAATCATTTTCACAAGAAGCTTTGATTTGTTTTAATTTTTCTGATTTGTTTTGCAAGAACGTCCAATGACTTATTTTTTATATATGCATTTGAAAATGATTGCTGCTCATAAATATTTACATAAGAAACAAAAGACAATTACTCGTAATTCCAGAAACAGGGAAAAAACAAGAAGTGCCAAACCCGACGGTTACTCCGCCCAGCAGGTATCGGGATAGAGTCAGCTTTGGAACACAATCACGGGTACATACACTCCCCATAGAGTAAAAGTACTCAAAAGCATTGATGTCAGCTTTCCTGAAACGGGACATAACCACCCCAGCCAAAGTTCATAATCGCGGGCGAGTCAGTAAAATTCATCCCCCGAGCAGAGTTTATTTCTCTGGACACAGAGGCTCAATCCCCGACAAAGTTCATCACTTCATCTACAAGAATTCACTTCCTAAGTTTGTTCCCTGCAGAGTTTATTCTCAAGCAGCATCTCTTCCCGACAGAATATTTACAAATCTCCAGCAACCGTCAGGGATTTATTTTCCCAGACGCGGACATACCCCGATAGCATCTCATGAACATACATCATGACATACACATACATATCATATACAGCATAATCTCATTTATTTTGAGAACATCATCTCACCTTGTATTTCATGCATGGCATATAACTAACCCTGATATCTTTTCAGGAAAATATGATTAGCTTCAACAAATCCAACAATTATACAGATCACGTCTGCAGACGACTAATGGAAACTCAGTTCCCGAAACCAAACGAGTCGACTGATCTACATTATCGCTTTGAAGTAACCCTACTATCCAGGTTCCTTCTCACAACCCTAATATCCAGGCTTTCATTTCGAAGTAACCCTACAACCCAGGTTCCTTCTCACAACCCTACTATCTAGGCTTTCATTTCGAAGTAACCCTACTATCCAGGTTCTTTCTCATAGCCCTATTATTCAGGCTTTCATTTCGAAGTAACCCTACTATCCAGGTTCCTTCTCACGGCCCTACTATCCAGGATTTCATATCGAAGTAACCCTACTATCCAGGCTTTCATTTCGAAGTAAACCTACGACCCAGGTTCCTTCTCATATCCCTATTATCCAGGATTTCATTTCGAAGTAACCCTACGACCCAGGTTCCTTCTCACAGCCCTACTATCCAGGCATTCATTTCGAAGTAACCCTACTACCCAGGTTCCTTCTCACAGCCCTACTATCCAGGCTTTCATTTCAAAGTAACCCTACTATCTAGGTTCCTTCTCACAGCCCTACTATCCAGGCTTTCATATCTAAGTAACCCTACGACCCAGGTTCCTTCTCATAACCTTACCATCCAGTTTTCTTCTCTCTTATCTTCAGACAATAGTTCACAACACTGTAAGACCTGAACCTGATCAAACACGATCGATTTCGCATTTCCCCAGTAAGTCGCGGTACAGCCTGTACCCTGACTAGATATGTAGTTCACTTCCACTTCCTCAAGAAGGAGTTAATTCCCAATAGATTAACGGACAACCGAAGCTCCTAAAATTGTACTTCTCCCAAGACAAATACCAACATTCCTCAGTAGATTCCTCCTCAACGACAGGAATATGAATTCTCATCAAAGGAATATATCAGGAAAATAACATCCTAGATGGCATCTTTAAGCCCATCCCTGACAATCTTTTGTCATATTCTCCAAATGGCATCTGTAAGCCCATTCTCGACATCATCAAATCAAGTATCACTTCATACGAGTGCAAATTTCTGGGCACTCTAGTGTTCATTCATCTTCCACCTTCAGATCACGAAAGGCAGATAAGCCAATCTACATCCTCAGGTTTAAGAAGATTGAATAGGGGAAGTTGTTGTACCCCAAAATTTTCCCTCTCATTTTACTCAAAACATACTCCTAGAGATCCTCAATTTGCTAAAGGTTGCTCAGACAAACTCTCTCCTAAGGCAATGTATCTTAAACTAGGGTTTCCATTTTCATCAAGATGGGTGAAATCCAAAGACTTCATATGCTCTCCATGGTTCTAATATGTTTTCAAGACCCTCCATGTCAAATTTCAATAATTGCACAAGAAGTTTGCTCAGTCAACTGCTCAGATGCTTGAGAATCGACTATATTAGGTCAAAAGTCAATTGTCGCCCACATACAGTCAAACTTCAAGATTTTTGGTCAACAACAACATTTTGAAGTTATATCCATCATTTGATCAAGGGTTGATTAAGATTCCTCAAGGAATGCCCCAAATTCCTCAAAACCCAAAAGTTGCTAAATTAGGGTTTCTTAGGAAAAGTCAACCAAACTTTGACCAAGCATAACTTCTTCATACTTCATCAAAAATTCTCCATCCAAGGCTCATTTTGAATAGGATGCAACTCCCTACAACTCATCTTCAGCCCTCAAGATCAAAATATGCACTCACAAAAAGATATGAATTTCCATATTATAGGTTCGATTGAAAAGTTAACAAAAACACTTTTTGGGTCAAAGCCTCTTACATGAACATGGAAGACCCAATTGAGATGAGACCAAAAGGGTTGTTTATGGGACATCCTAAGATTTCTAAAAAGCCCAAGAACACCTATCTAGGGTTAAAATTGGAAGAGATATGCCTTGTCAAAGTTGATCTTTTTTGCAAAATTGCCAAAAGTCGAATGTGCTCAAAAATGCATTTGTTGCCAAATGGGCCTAACTTTTTATGCTTGCACCTCACTTATAACATGGTCCACGACCCAAATATTCACTCACACATTATTTGCCTCATTTATCATTTTATTTTGATTTTTTATTAATTAAAAATTAAATTAAATCAAATAAATGGTAAATAATAGCAAAGATTTGTTTTGATTGGATTTTTGGACAAAATCACAAGCTCATTATGTTGGCTTAGTAGAATCAAATCAAACCAAAGCTGATTGGCACAAGAATGTCATGATTAGGCCAAATTTGGAAGTATATCATACAACATGAAAACCAAATCAAATATTTAAAAATTGCAAAGATACTAGTGGTTTTTATAACCCTAATTGGTTCAAGGATATATAATGAACAAAGTCAGGCACAAAAATAAGAGGTTGCAGTTGTGAAGAACCCTAGAACAAACTCAAATTTTTGGTAAAAAGTGGTGGTCTGATCTCTACCCTAGAGGACAATTCAAGGCCTTCCAATGTTCCCAAACGATTCATGGACCTTCCCAAAAGCTAACCGAATCGATTACAGGTCCTTTCACGCTCAGAAACACTCGCTACATTTCATACGGTTTGCCTTTCAAATTGATTACAGCCATTCTCGTATCATTAGCATGATTTAATGATATATTTGTGATCATTGATGTATTTCTAACATGTCTAGATTGTTTAGTTGGATTTTTTAGGCTTATACGAGTGATTGCCATGGCTAGGGTTTGAGGTCACGTTTTGGGGTTTTTTTATACAGGTAAAATTGGCCTACACAAAGGGTACCATTGTACTCGTGAGGTCAAAACAATTTGATTGGTATAGCCATAATTCATTTATCATGCCTGTGCTGGATTTTGGAAATTTACAGGTTTGTAGCTATGGAAGATGTTTGTAGGTAAAAGTATTGTACCTAAAATGACGGACTGAGGAAGAAGATGATGAAGTGGCTGATAACCACTGGCTCGTTTGAATTAAACGCGCATATTTTATTTTAGTTTTTCAGTTTATTCACGTTTTAACATATATTATTGATTGTTGTTATTTAATTAACAAATAAGTCACGCAACTCAGTTGGACAAGGCGCGCGTGATTTGAGTGGGAGGACCTGGGTTCGATCCCAGGTCCCAACAATTTTCCTTATTTTAATTCTTCTTTGCATAACCTTGTACATCACCCACTCAAGCACTCATCATGCGCCTCTGTTGTACCCCAAAATTTGCCCTCCCATATTCTTCAAAATTTGCCAAGTCAAAGCTTCAAAATTCCCCAAGGGTTGCACAGTTCAAGGGCCTCCTAACAGTCAAGAATTAGGGTTTTGGTTCTGGCAAGGTAATTGAAGTTTCCAAGGGTCCAATCAAGTCCCACATGCCTACAAACATGGTCAAGCATCTTCATTCCAAGTTTCAAGACTTACAGCACAAGATTGCACAGTAAAAAAAAAACCTAATTGCACTACAGTCAACTGTAGGGGCAAAATGGTCATTTGACAGTCAAAAGTCCAAATTTCTGGTCAACATCTCATTTTGAAGCCACAAACATCATTTGATCCATGCTTGATCATGATTCTCAAATCTTGGCTCAAAAAGTCTCAAGATGCAAAAGTTTCCATATTTGGACAGTTAAAAAAGTCAACTGTAACTTGACCAAGGCATAACTTCCACATGGATTATCAGAAAAATTCCATCCTAAGCTCATTTTGAAGAGAAAGACATTTCCTACAACTCCTCTTCATACTTCAAGTCCAAGAAATGCTCTCACAAAAAGTTATCAATTTCAACATTATAGGTCATTTTCAAAAGTCAACAAAAAGGGACTTTAAGTCAAAGGCCATAACTTGAGATTGGTAAATCAAAATGACATGGGACCAAATACATTGGTTAGAGGACTCAAATACCTTTCCAAAATGTCCAAGAACATGAGCAAAGCTTAAAAATTGAGCAAGATATGCCTTGTGGAAGTTGGGAAATTTTTGGGTATTTTGAAAAGTCAACTTTGCTTCAAATGTCTTAAAATTGCTAATGGGCCTCTTTTTCTTCCAAGATTCATCATCCAAAGCATGTGCACGATCATTTGGCCCAAAGGGAAGTTTTTCATCATTTTTATTTATTTATTTGAATTTTTAATTGCTAATAATTCATTTAATTAATTAAGATATATGAAAAATACCAAACCAATGCAATAAAATCTTTTTATGCATGAAATAGTCTCAAGATTTCGTGCATAATCAGATAGGGAAAGAATCAAGCTAATTGGACATGATTTGAATCAAATATGCATGAAAAAGATTGAAAATTATATGCATGAAAATCCAATATTCTTTACATCAATGCTTTGATTCTTTGGACCAAAAACTCAACCCTAATCGTTCACACATATATACTCATGCAAACCCTAGTCCAAAAAACCGGGGAAAGCTGCGCCCAAAAGCCATAACCAAGTTCGCATTTTTTCAAGAAAATTCTAAAACTGAAATCACGATTGCAAAGGTTTTCAAGCCAAAACAACCATTCTATCACCTTCCTGGGACATCAAGGAAGGCTCCTGGATCAAAACCATAGCTTCTAAGCTCCAGAATTGGTAACACGACACAACCCTGTTCATCATATTTTTTGTATTCGTGCATCAATTTACACGCATCATTCTTGCATTTTTTTGATTGATTTATACTAATGAGACCTTCCTGAAGCTAACCATGTAGTTTGATTGAATTTTTATGCACCATACGCGAAATTGCCATTGTTGTCTTTTAGGGTTACAGAGGTCACGAATTGGGGCTTCCTTATTCAGGAACAATTGAGACTTGAGACCTACACCACTGAACTCAGCATGCTTGGACGGTCCAGAATCACTAGTCGCGCCCTTTTTATTTTGGCTTAATTTCTATTCGCTATTTTCTGTATTTCAGATTGTGGGGGTTCAAAACCCCCGCTATTTAATATATGTTTGCAGGCAAAAGCAAGGAATCAATGGGGAAGACGATGCGTGGAGGAATACCATTGGAGGATTCAAATAATTAGCGCGTTTTTTTGTTCTGTCCACTAATCCATTTCTTTTCATTATATTATTTAGCTTCCATTAGGTTAATGAATGAACGCGCTAGCTTGGATGGTGAAAAGTAACATTGGTAACCTTTGGGACCTGGGTTCGATTCCCAGGTCCCCCTCTTTGTCTCAATATTTTTTCTTCCAATATAATTCCATGCAGCTTCAATTCCTGGGTGCACCATACATCCACAATCTCAGCTTGCCACGCACATATCAAGATCAATCAAAGGGCTATGATCTGAAGAACATAATAGGCATCAGTCAACGCTATACACGCTAGCCAAAAAAGTCAAAAGGCCAAGGGCTATTGGGCCAGAATTACTGAACAAAACCTCCAACTGGGGACAGAACCCCCCATGGTTTGCTTCTTTTTTTTTTATTATTCTTTTCTCATATTTTTTCTATTCCTATTTTAATTAGTTTTAATGTAATTCTTTAATTTAATTTATTTTCATAAAAATATAAAAATAACATAAAAAAAACCAGAAAAAGACAAAAAACAAAATATATTTTATTTTAATATTTTTGTAAATAAATATCATTAATTAATTTAGCTTTTTAAAATTAGGTTTAATTCAAATATTTTTCTCAATAAACTTAAAAAGTTGTAGAATTAGGGTTTTTGATTATTTTTCCCTTTTCTTTTTCTCATTATTAATAGTTAATTATTATTTTTGTAAATAAAGTGGTATTAATTAATTAGGTTTAATTTTAGGTTAAATTTTAATGCTTTTCTTAATAAATTAAAAAATAATTAGAATTAGGGTTAATTTCTTTTTTTTAATTCCATTTAATTCTCTCATAAAAATTCATAAATACAAAAAACCTCAAAAATCTTTTCTTTTTTCTTTAATTTAATTAATTTGTTAATCTTATTTTAATTTCATTAAAAAGGGTCCAACGCCCTCGCTTCCAATTTTAATTCAATTCGCGCATTTATTTCTTTTCTTTTAAATATTAATGTAATTCTCCCAAAGTCGTGTAAATATTTATCTTTCGCACTTTACTTTATTTCTTTATCTTATGTCAAATCGGATCCTGGATTAAATTTGGCGATGTGGACCCGCGCCTTTGTAATAGTTTAGGAACTTTATATTTCCGCACTTTTTAACTGTTAATTAAATCTCATGCAAGAATGAATGTCAAAATAAAAACAAAAGCGTAGATCACCCATAACATGACAAAAGACAAAAATATCTGAAAACGATACACAAATCACACACCACCCCTAGGGTACGCCTCACTGTTGCCTTGCCTCGAAAGGTGATCGTCGAGTAGAGGATGTTTTAGTAAGTCCTCATGATCCGGGAACCCGGCATGAGGGTAGCTTCTAAGGTATCTTCCTATTGCTCTGGTGATCACCATGTCCCGAACCTTCGAATTGACCCGAACACCTCCAACGGTGGTGCTACCTACCCCTCAATGGTGGGATGGCACTACCTTAAGGACATTTACACAGACGAATTCCTTAGGGTAGGTAGACGACTCTAGATACTTGCTCTAAATTCAAAACAAATTCAAAAATACTTTTCACACCGACACCTTTTCAAAAAAAGCTTTCGAAAGCAATTTTTCAAACACTCTTGAGGACCGATACAAGAGGCGAACTGAAATTTTCAAAGAAACTTTTTTAAACCCACTCACAATTGAAAAGCAAACAAACCATTTTGAAAACACAAATGAGCAAGTATCTAAGAGCCCATGGATAACCATGGATAGAAAGGGTGTTAACACCTTCCCTTTCTATAATCTACCTCCCGAACCGAGAGCAATCTCTATAAGGAATTTTTCTGTGCTTTTGTCCTTTCCATTTGGAGAAAATAAAAGACGGTGGCGACTCTTGCTTCCGCGACATTTCGCGAACCAGCGTTAAACAGTTAGTTCCAGATCCACCGATCACAGAACTGGCGAATCTGCTGGGGATTTAACTTAAAGTGAGGTGTACCTTAGGACTAAGATCACTGTGTTTTCAATTGCTTTCTTTGCTTGCTTTAAATTGTGGGACTGTCTTGGGAGTTCTATAGATCCTAACTCAGATCTGGGGGATACCTTCTTAGAAAGTAGCAACAAGGCTGTGAGGGAACTATGCGGGGTATACCGACATGGTTGAAACAGTCTGCTACGTTGATGTGGCACTTTGGTGTGTACCGATAACCCTTGAGTTCAGTCAAGGAGAGTATGGGGCCTCCGCGTGGTGTCATGAAGCATCAACATACCTTAGGAACCTTAATTGAACTATCTTGGCCTCTTTAGGGTAGTGAGATAACTGACTTTGGTGCAGTCCGAGGTTGGTTGATACTCGATACTACACTCAATTGAGGGTTGCTTTCCTGGAATATTTCGGTCGCCAGTTCAGTGGCTAAATCGAAACGATGAACAATGAAAGCAATCCCGTGATGTTGGGACCCTTAGAACCCGGTTACTTCTAATAGGACAGGTTGAACCCACCAACTTCAAGAGGGTAATACCCAAACCTCATGCTGGCCTAAACTCTAAGGGTTTGTCTTGTGTGACTTGTGTGCCTTCGTACTTGACTACTTGCATGCTTGTTATCTGACACATGAACTACTTACAGGTTTTGTTTATAGTCCTTAATTGGGACTCATAACAGGGTTTACTAAGTTTCTTGCAGGTTTTGTTTATGGTCCTTAATTAGGACTCATAACAGAGTGTACTGAGTTCTTGCAGGTTTTGTTTATAGTCCTTACTAGGGACTCATAACAGGGTTTACTTACATTACCCCATGCATAGCATAACATCATACCATTGCATACATCCTAACCCATTTCAAGGATCTCAAGGGCTTGTGATGCAGGTCATGATAAATCAAACATCTAGCAAGGGGCAAAGAGGATTTATTTTCCTCTAGCCAAGGTTGTCAGGGGCTATGACCCACTGGATATGGTGAGCCTTTGACCCTTGACGAAGGACTCTCAACAATATGCAGTTCCTTCAATCAAGCCATCGGATCCCAATTCTAACAATTTTCTTGTTTTCCCTGCGAGATCCTTGAAAACATTGGATATATATATACATATATATCATTGCATTACAGGTACCCTTTTGACAGGTCTCTTACCTTCTTCGCTGTTTATTTCAGCCAATCGTCATGAATCCTGAATCATCAACTGAGCAGTCCATCAAGGCCCTCCAGGCTCAGAATGCCCAGTTCCAAGAGCTGATCATGAATTTGGCCCAGGGGCAACAAGATCTGAAGACCCTGCTCTTGAAAAAGAAGAAGAAGAGGACTGTGTTGTTCAACCCTAGGCGCAGATCTGGGAATACACTGCAGATTGAAACTGAGAGGACTACTCCATCTGTTGGGGAAGGCAGTCATCAGGAGGAAAGGGTTCCCAGTCCAGTGGTCTCCGACAACGAGACAGATTTCAACAACGAACAATACCCTCCTACTGAAGACAAGTACAAGCAGTTGGAAGACCGTCTGAATGCAATGGAAATTCAACAAGTACCTGGTTTGGATTTCGGAGATTTGGGTCTAACTTCTGGTGTGGTGATCCCACACAAATTCAAAGCACCCTCTTTTGCTAAGTACGATGGGGCATCCTGTCCCAGGCTACATCTCAGGTCTTATGTGCGGAAGATTCAACCGTATACTGTGGACAAGAACTTGTGGATCCACTTCTTCCAGGAAAGTCTTTCAGGGACTCATCTCGAATGGTTCTATCAGCTGGATGGAACCAAGGTTCGTAACTGGGAGGAGTTGGCTACTGCTTTTTACAAGCAGTATCAGTATAATGCCGACCTCGCTCCTATGCGTACCCAACTCCAGGGTATGTCGCTAGGATCGGGAGAAGGTTTTAAAGAGTATGCGCAGAAATGGAGAGACCTGGCCGGTAGGGTACAACCACCGCTGACTGACCGTGAACTTGTGGACATGTTCTTGGGGACCCTGTCTGGTCCATTCTACAACCACCTGATTGGGAATTCGTCTGCTGGATTCACAGATCTTATCTTGACTGGAGAGCGAATAGAAGCTGGCATCAGATCTGGGAAGATTTAAGAGGCTGCACCTTCTGATAAAAAAGCCTCATCATGGAAAGAAAGAGTCCAATGTTGTGCACGGTAAAAAGAGCCGTCATGAGGTAGGGGCAACCCAGATCTCCAATCATAGACCTGCTCAACAAGGACAGGGGCAGCAGCACAAGGAAAGCGCACCCAAACGACAGTTCACCAAGATCAACATGTCGCTGGATCAAGCACTACAACAAATGTTGAATGCAGGGCTGATCACCTTAAGGACTCCTCTTCGGAATCCGAACACTTCTGCTCCGAACTACCATCCTAATGAGAGGTGTGCCTACCACTCTGATAGCCCGGGGCATACTACGGACAACTACTGGCCTCTCAAGAACAAGATTCAAGACATGATCGACGCCGGAGAGATTCAATTTGAAGTACCTGAGACTCCGAACATAATCACTGCTCCGTTGCCCAATCATTGAAGACCTCTTGTTTATTTGAATTTCCGAGTTGTATTTTTCTTTGCTCATACAAACAATTAATGTCATAGCAAACTCTTTTATTCTATTAAAGCATCGCATATGTCTGTTTTGGGAATTAATACAATTGTTTTCATGATATTCAAAATTGTTTTCATTTTTTCTGTGATGATCAACTCTCGATTAATAATTCTAAGCCTCTTGAGGGAGGATGACGAAAACGATACCGCTATCTTTGCAGTATGCTTTGAACAGACCTCGCTGATGAAGTACAGGCATTGTTTCAATTCCTAAACACTGGAGTAATAAGGAAGATAATCCCTCGTCAACCCCTCTGAGCCAAAGAAGTAGGAGTTTTTCTTTTCGAAAATTAAAACCCTTAATCGTAACCCGGGGCAGGGTAGTTCTCTCAGCTGATCTAGGTGCACAACGAATGACACCAAAGAAGTCCTTCCGAGACAAAGGACAGTGATGGTTCAGAATAATCATAATGACAGGCAGTCATTATCAAAAAATAATAACAAAAACCCAATAAGTCAAAACCTATGAAGGAGACTTACAAAACTGGGGCATCCCGCTGACTGTAATTCCAAAAAGGAAACAGCTCAGGCAAAAAACAGGGACAACAAAATCAAGAAAGAAAAAGAGGTCATACAAACCCTCAACAAAAAAGGAAATGACTGCCCATTCAAAAGAAATTGTCAATATCCGAACCATCACTGGAGCATCAAAGCAAAGACTCAAACAAGATCTAATGCATGATAAGCTGAGTTTAGGTTTGAAGAACATCATGAAGAACGGGTGGGTATAAATACATTTTGAGCCTTATCCTTTGTTTCTTAAACCGTGAACCAGGCCACGTTATAACCCTTAAAAGTCCTAGCTGAAGCATGGGTTAGTTCGAAAGCATACTGTTACGAAAGGTATCCTGACTCCTTAAGGCTTGCGGTAAAATAACGAGTTGACATCACAGTTTACAAAAAGGTTTCATTTGTGTTATAAAAAATGCATTCTCAAAACTTCAATACAGACATAGGCTTTTGCATTCTTAAAATAATATTGTTTGCATATGATCATTTGTTTGAACAGCAAAGGAATTCGCACGACGAATATCTGATGAACAAAGGTCTTCTCAACAAAAGAGTCACCTCAAGTAGAAAGAGCACTTCCAATCAAGGGGCACGGCATGAGCATTGTCCATTATCTGAGGCATGACAAAACACTGCTAACAGGGGCAACTCCCTACATCCTGAGAGCGTGGACATAGTCGAAGAAAAATACTACGCGTAATCAAAGACCCTCTAGGTTGACATACCTAGGCAAAAATAAGGGCTTCCCGACGAACCAAAAGGGTTCGGGCAAAATGAAGGGATGAAATGAAAAATCTGTACACCCGGCAAGTCGAAAACCTGAAAAGGCGGCTTGGGCAAAAATGGGTATCCCGGTGGACTGAAAACCCGAAAGGGCGGTCCAGGCAAAAGTTAGGGATCAGAGCGTACGACTATGTCCTGCCATCTCGTCACTTGCCTACCAGAAGAAGATTGGTCAAATCGGCAGTCATCAAGCACCTCCACAGGTATCTTCCTCTCCCACATCAGAAACAGGGGCAATAAAGAGTTGTCTAAGCAATCTGATTGTTCGGTCCTCCAAGGTATCAAGGTAGGTTACGTTGAAGAACATAACCAATACAGTTCAATACTTCCCCAGGAGAGTCCAATCCAGTTTCCCCAAGAAAGTTGGAATCCATCTCCCCAAGCAGTAAGCTTATCCCCAGTAGATTCTGGAAGCTTACCCTCGCAGAGCACGAACACGCGTCTCCCGATTTTATTCAAAGAGTTATTTCCTTACCAGGATATAACTGGGTTATCCTCAGCCAAAAGCCACGGAGAGATCGTCCTCGGCGAAGTCTTCTTATCCCCAGCGAAGTTTATCAACACTTCCAACACAACAATGGTATCCCCAGTGAAGTTACCATCAACATTTCAGCAAAGTATCCCTCTTCCCACAGAGTATTTTCCCCAGCAAGATCGCTATAGTAATCTCCCCCGCAGAGTAATCTCCAAACATGTTCCCCAACAGAGTCATCTTCTCCTACCGGTTCATTCTTGCAGAGCGAAAAGCTCTCTCTTCAACACCAGCCCAGGAGTTAACTTCCTGGCACCCGTCAAGGATTTATTTTCTTAGACAAAAATACATTCATGAACATTACATCTTCATACATTATAGCATGCATATGCATCATACTACACGAATCTCATCAATTTTGAGGACATCCTGAAATCATGCAGTTCATGCATCATGATCTTGCATACAACTGATGCTTTACCTTTTCAGGAAAGGTCAATACAAAGATGATTACTATCAACTATCGCGACTCCTTCTATATATAGTTCAGATGTGACCCAGATATGGCGACATTCTGATACTTCTTCCAGATTTCCTTCTAGATATAGTTCAGATGTGAACCAGATATGGCGACGTTCTGATACTTCTTCCAGATTTCCTTCTAGATATAGTTCAGATGTGAACCAGATATGGCGACGTTCTGATACTTCTTCCAGATTTCCTTCTAGATATAGTTCATATGTGAACCAGATATGGCGACGTTCTGATACTTCTTCCAGATTTCCTTCTAGATATAGTTCAGATGTGAACCAGATATGGCAACGTTCTGATACTTCTTCCAGATTTCCTTCTAGATATAGTTCAGATGTGAACTAGATATGGCAACGTTCTGATACTTCTTCCAGATTTCCTTCTAGATATAGTTCAGATGTGAACCAGATATGGCGACGTTCTGATACTTCTTCCAGATTTCCTTCTAGATATAGTTCAGATGTGAACCAGATATGGCGACGTTCTGATACTTCTTCCAGACCCCCCCTCAGATAACTTAGAGATGCTCCGGACACGGAAGTTGTTCTATTGTTTATTCAGAGATCACCTTTCTAGAGATGGTTCAGATGTGACCCGGATATGGCTACCTTCTGATACTTGTCCCAGATTCATTCAGATATAGTTTGGAAATGCTCCAGATATGGTTGTTGTTCTTTGGCTTATTCAAGTTTCTTCTCAAAGATGGCTCAGATATACTACAGAACCGGATGCTAGTCTATCACTTATTCACAGTTTCTTCTCAAACAACTTAGAGATGCTCCAGACCCGGAGACTATTCTATTGCTTAGTCCAGATTCATTCGAAAGACTATTCCAGATTCGATTCCTGCATCCAGTCAAAAGCCTTCTCTAGTCCAATTAAATCGACCCCTAACAGATTTTCCTGATAAAGACTCAGTAGAAGATATCCAAGATTCTCTCAGCGTTACTGTTGAGGTAGTAATCACCCCAAGGTTCTCTCAGCGTCCCTGTTGAGATAATTCGCCCAAGGTTCTCTCAGCGTTACTGTTGAGGTTGAAATCGTCCAAGGTTCTCTCACCGTTCCTATTGAGGTAGTAACCATCCCTGGTTCATTCATCACCTTTCGAAGCTCCAGATTCAATTCCTGTAACCAGTCAGGACATATCTACACAAAGAGTTTGAAGACCAGCTCCTGTAACGGGTCAGGTAATCCTTTTCTTTTGCAGGTACGCAAGTTCTCGCTAAGGAACCTCTTACGCGATCAACATCCAGATGGCATCTATAAGCCCATCCACCTCCCATCATCTCTTAGCATGGCATCTATAAGCCCATCATCCTATCCATCAATCTCCAAATGGCATCTGTAAGCCCATTCCCCACCATCACACTACTATGTGAACACAAATTTCTGGGCACTCTAGTGTTCAATCATCTTCCACCTTCGGATTACGAAAAGCACGTCAGCCAATCTGCATCCTCAGGTCTAAGAAGATTGAACAGGGGCAACTGTTGTACCCCAAAATTTGCCCTCCCATATTCTTCAAAATTTGCCAAGTCAAAGCTTCAAAATTCCCCAAGGGTTGCACAGTTCAAGGGCCTCCTAACAGTCAAGAATTAGGGTTTTGGTTCTGGCAAGGTAATTGAAGTTTCCAAGGGTCCAATCAAGTCCCACATGCCTACAAACATGGTCAAGCATCTTCATTCCAAGTTTCAAGACTTACAGCACAAGATTGCACAGTAAAAAAAAACCCTAATTGCACTACAGTCAACTGTAGGGGCAAAATGGTCATTTGACAGTCAAAAGTCCAAATTTTTGGTCAACATCTCATTTTGAAGCCACAAACATCATTTTATCAATGCTTGATCATGATTCTCAAATCTTGGCTCAAAAAGTCTCAAGATGCAAAAGTTTCCATATTTGGACAGTTGAAAAAGCCAACTGTAACTTGACCAATGCATAACTTCCACATGGATTATCAGAAAAATTCCATCCAAAGCTCATTTTGAAGAGAAAGACATTTCCTACAACTCCTCTTCATACTTCAAGTCCAAGAAATGCTCTCACAAAAAGTTATCAATTTCAACATTATAGGTCATTTTCAAAAGTCAACAAAAAGGGACTTTAAGTCAAAGGCCATAACTTGGGATTGGTAAATCAAAATGACATGGGACCAAACACATTGGTTAGAGGACTCAATGACCTTTCCAACATGTCCAAGAACATGAGCAAAGCTTAAAAATTGAGCAAGATATGCCTTGTGGAAGTTGGGAAATATTTGGGTATTTTGAAAAGTCAACTTTGCTTCAAATGTCTTAAAATTGCTAATGGGCCTCTTTTTCTTCCAAGATTCATCATCCAAAGCATGTGCACGACCATTTGGCCCAAAGGGAAGTTTTTTATCATTTTTATTTATTTATTTGAATTTTTAATTGCTAATAATTCATTTAATTAATTAAGATATATGAAAAATACCAAACCAATGCAATCAAATCTTTTTATGCATGAAATAGTCTCAAGATTTCGTGCATAATCAGATAGGGAAAGAATCAAGCTAATTGGACATGATTTGAATCAAATATGCATGAAAAAGATTGAAAATTATATGCATGAAAATCCAATATTCTTTACATCAATGCTTTGATTCTTTGGACCAAAAACTCAACCCTAATCGTTCACACATATATACTCATGCAAACCCTAGTCCAAAAAACCGGGGAAAGCTGCGCCAAAAGCCATAACCAAGTTCGCATTTTTTCAAGAAAATTCTAAAACTGAAATCACGATTGCAAAGGTTTTCAAGCCAAAACAACCATTCTATCACCTTCCTGGGACATCAAGGAAGGCTCCTGGATCAAAACCATAGCTTCTAAGCTCCAGAATTGGTAACACGACACAACCTTGTTCATCATATTTTTTGTATTCGTGCATCAATTTACACGCATCATTCTTGCATTTTTTTGATTGATTTATACTAATGAGACCTTCCTGAAGCTAACCATGTAGTTTGATTGAATTTTTATGCACCATACGCGAAATTGCCATTGTTGTCTTTTAGGCTTACAGAGGTCACGAATTGGGGCTTCCTTATTCAGGAACAATTGAGACTTGAGACCTACACCACTGAACTCAGCATGCTTGGACGGTCCAGAATCACTAGTCGCGCCCTTTTTATTTTGGCTTAATTTCTATTCGCTATTTTCTGTATTTCAGATTGTGGGGGTTCAAAACCCCCGCTATTTAATATATGTTTGCAGGCAAAAGCAAGGAATCAGTGGGGAAGACGATGCGTGGAGGAATACCATTGGAGGATTCAAATAATTAGCGCGTTTTTTTGTTCTGTCCACTAATCCATTTCTTTTCATTATATTATTTAGCTTCCATTAGGTTAATGAATGAACGCGCTAGCTTGGATGGTGAAAAGTAACATTGGTAACCTTTGGGACCTGGGTTCGATTCCCAGGTCCCCCTCTTTGTCTCAATATTTTTTCTTCCAATATAATTCCATGCAGCTTCAATTCCTGGGTGCACCATACATCCACAATCTCAGCTTGCCACACACATATCAAGATCAATCAAAGGGCTATGATCTGAAGAACATAATAGGCATCAGTCAACGCTATACACGCTAGCCAAAAAAGTCAAAAGGCCAAGGGCTATTGGGCCAGAATTACTGAACAAAACCTCCAACTGGGGACAGAACCCCCCATGGTTTGCTTCTTTTTTTTTTATTATTCTTTTCTCATATTTTTTCTATTCCTATTTTAATTAGTTTTAATGTAATTCTTTAATTTAATTTATTTTCATAAAAATATAAAAATAACATAAAAAAAACCAGAAAAAGACAAAAAACAAAATATATTTTATTTTAATATTTTTGTAAATAAATATCATTAATTAATTTAGCTTTTTAAAATTAGGTTTAATTCAAATATTTTTCTCAATAAACTTAAAAAGTTGTAGAATTAGGGTTTTTGATTATTTTTCCCTTTTCTTTTTCTCATTATTAATAGTTAATTATTATTTTTGTAAATAAAGTGGTATTAATTAATTAGGTTTAATTTTAGGTTAAATTTTAATGCTTTTCTTAATAAATTAAAAAATAATTAGAATTAGGGTTAATTGCTTTTTTTTTAATTCCATTTAATTCTCTCATAAAAATTCATAAATACAAAAAACCTCAAAAATCTTTTCTTTTTTCTTTAATTTAATTAATTTGTTAATCTTATTTTAATTTCATTAAAAAGGGTCAAACGCCCTCGCTTCCAATTTTAATTCAATTCGCGCATTTATTTCTTTTCTTTTAAATATTAATGTAATTCTCCCAAAGCCGTGTAAATATTTATCTTTCGCACTTTACTTTATTTCTTTATTTTATGTCAAATCGGGTCCTGGATTAAATTTGGCGATGTGGACCCGCGCCTTTGTAATAGTTTAGGAACTTTATATTTCCGCACTTTTTAACTGTTAATTAAATAGCATGCAAGAATGAATGTCAAAATAAAAACAAAAGCGTAGATCACCCATAACATGACAAAAGACAAAAATATCTGAAAACGATACACAAATCACACACCACCCCTAGGGTACGCCTCACTGTTGCCTTGCCTCGAAAGGTGATCGTCGAGTAGAGGATGTTTTAGTAAGTCCTCATGATCCGGGAACCTGGCATGAGGGTAGCTTCTAAGGTATCTTCCTATTGCTCTGGTGATCACCATGTCCCGAACCTTCGAATTGACCCGAACACCTCCAACGGTGGTGCTACCTACCCCTCAATGGTGGGATGGCACTACCTTAAGGACATTTACACAGACGAATTCCTTAGGGTAGGTAGACGACTCTAGATACTTGCTCTAAATTCAAAACAAATTCAAAAATACTTTTCACACCGACACCTTTTCAAAAAAAGCTTTCGAAAGCAATTTTTCAAACACTCTTGAGGACCGATACAAGAGTCGAACTGAAATTTTCAAAGAAACTTTTTTAAACCCACTCACAATTGAAAAGCAAACAAACCATTTTGAAAACACAAATGAGCAAGTATCTAAGAGCCCATGGATAACCATGGATAGAAAGGGTGCTAACACCTTCCCTTTCTATAATCTACCTCCCGAACCGAGAGCAATCTCTATAAGGAATTTTCTGTGCTTTTGTCCTTTCCATTTGGAGAAAATAAAAGACGGTGGCGACTCTTGCTTCTGCGACATTTCGTGAACCAGCGTTAAACAGTCAGTTCCAGATCCACCGATCACAGCCTCCATCATCCAACCACAGGATCTCATCACATTTATGATCAACCAGATCCAACGCCTCCACCTGCCAGAGACCATGGTACACCATCAGGAAGCAGCCCAATTGGATCAGGCGATGACTGGGCTTCAGCTTAGTGGGCCTGGAACATTTTCAGCCACACCCCCCCCCCCCCTCCAATTGCTTAAGCAGGCCCATTTTTCTTCTTTATTTATTATTTTTTCTTATTAATTATTTTCTAATTATATTTCTTTTTTAAAAATAACATCAAAATTATTTCTTTTTAATCAAAATCATAAAAAACACCCAAAAATCTTTTTTTTTCATAAAATATTTATTTTCTTTAATTAATTAATTTAATTCAAATTAGGTTAATTTAACTCCTTTTCATAATTAAAATCAATTAGAAATAAGGATTTAATTTTGTGTATAATTGATTTTTTCTTCAAAAATAACTTAAATATTTTTTCTCAAATTAGATTTTTTTTTAGGTTTTCTAATTGTCCTCGCATTTAATTCGACGCGCGTATGTTGATTACTTTTTAATTATTTTTGTAATTGCTCCGAGGTTGTAATAGACTTAATTAGGTTTTAATTCCGCACTTTATTTACTGTCTATATAATTTTGTATCTGCGAAAGCCATGTAATAGTTAGGATTTCTATTTCCGCACTTTAAATTTCCGTAATTATTAACTGTTAGATGTATGCTAATAGGATTGTATGGTAAGAATGCTTGAAAACTAAAACGGTAGATAACCTAAATGTGCAATGATAAATTAACTGAAAAAACTCACTTGCACATGCTCACTCCTAGGGTTTACTCCACTTCGATTGCCTTTGGTTAAGCGGTCATGAAGTATAGGGTTTGTTAGTGGTCGTCCTCTAGCCCCGAAAGATCTCAAATGACCCATTCGGATGTTGCCTCGGAAACAGATATGTAAGGCTTATGGATGATTACTAACACCTCCTAACATTGCTTTTGTGACTGTATATGTCCCTTCGAATGTCCCTTAAAACTCCAACGATGGTGCTACCTATTCCTTAATAATGGGATAGTGTTGTCTAAAGGAAAACGAACAATCTTTTTCGAGTAGGTAGATAGTTCTTAGGTACTAGCTCAAACAAACAAATTTCACACAAACACCTTTCAAAACAATTTTCAAAACAACTTCGTCACATCCTTGAGGATTGATACAAGGGTTATCACGAAGAAAACCTTTTTTCAAAATAAGCACACACACAAGCAATTTTAAAATGAGCAAGTACCTAAGAGCCCATGGAAAACCATGGATAGAAAGGGTGCTAACACCTTCCCTTTCTATAATCTACCCCCCGTACTCATAAAATCTAGAAAAAGGTTTTTTCTGTTCTTTTTCCTTTTCCTTAGTTAGATGAAATAAAAGTCGGTGGCCACTCTTGCTTACTGCGACATTTTGCATACAAAAAAACGCAAAATGCAAACCAGTATAACAGTCGGTTCTGCCACCATACCATAATATGGAAGTGGCTTTTGTGGCTATGAGTTCTCATTATCATCCTCAACAACTTATATTTACAAAGCAAAAGTGTTGGTATAAGAAGGTTGTTCAAAATTGTCAAAGTTCCTCAAAGCATTTTCTTGATCTAGGACTAGGGTTTTGGAATTCAAAGAAGTATATCTTGCTCATCTTTTGGTATTTTTGAGTGATTCCAAAGACATCCTTCTCTTAAAAGGGTTATTAACAAATCACTTAAAAAGTTTCAAGCATTTTTCATGTGGAAGAAACTTGATGGTGAAGAAAAGGTACAAGTCCTCTAGATGAACCCCCATTTTCCCATGTGTGACTTCAAATGATCATAATGATCTTCAGGATGTGAAATTTGTTCCTTCGTTTATGTGAAAAGTGAGAAAATGGATGGAAGATGCCCTAAGGATGCAAAAGATTATAGGTCATTTCATGATTTTTTGCCAACTTCAACAATTCATAACTCTCTTAATTCTTGGAGATTTTGAATGGTTCAAGTTTCAAAATTTCATTCAAGAAGTCTATTTCGTAACAACTTTTTTGGTCAAGAGAAAATTCCAAGTGGAAGGTCATGTTTGGATGCAAAACACTATAGGTCACTTTTGAAGAAAAAATTGAAATATTTCTAAGTATGGAAAGTCAACCTTTTTTCCCCAACTTTGACTCAATGCAACTTTCAGCTCAAGCATCCATTTGATTTCATTCTTTTTCCATTGCAAAGCCTCTAACCTCATCTTTTTAAAGCATCAAGAATCATGCCTTAAGACCCCTTGAGCTGAGAATGCCATTGGATTGAACTTGGTAACTTGGAACTGAAGTTTCTTCATAAGTCAGAATTTGAAATTCATGTTTTGGCCTCTAAACATCAAATTAGCACGCGTTTATGATCTAAACATGTTTAACCAAGTTGCCAAAGTGGATTAGAGCCTTAAAATGCAAGGATTGGATGAGTTTTGATGCAAATCAGATCACACTTTGCTTGTGCATCAGGTTCACACGATTTCCCTCCAAACTTCATCATTTCACACGCTTGAACATTCCATTTGATTCCCTATAAATAGAGGGTCGTCCCTCGTTCATTTCCTCAAGCTTTGAGAGCCAAAAACACTCTGTCAAAACCTCACACGAACTTCAAATTTTTGAAATCAGTTTCTAAGATTCCAGCATTTTCTTCCAAAATTCTTTGCACATTCATCTTCCTTAAGTATCATACAAACTCTCCAGCACTTAAACCAAGCAAAACGAGCTATAATTCAAGCTACGGAAGTCCAGTTTTAGAGCTTCTTTCTTGAACTTAGAAAAGGTAGAATTCTCCACCATTTGGATCCAAATAAAGCACTAACGTGTTCTACTCCTTCTCCTGATTCTAGTGCTTCTTATAATTTTTAAATCCATTGAGAACTGAGAGAGAAATCTCAAATTGAAAGTGCTCGCTATTTTCCGGGTTTTTTATTCATATCTCTTTGTATACCTTACATAAATTTGGCGCGATGGTGGTGTTAGGATCGTCTTGAAGAGACGAATCCAATGATACTGGTCTGGGATCCTAACTTTTCCATTTGAAAGATCTCACAAAATCTCCATTGCAGGGTGGATGGAGGTTGAAGACGATGACATGTCTCGTCTCAGCCAATGATAGTGTGCCAAACGTTTTAATTTCATTGGTTGCCTTTTTTCTAATCTCATGCGCATCTTACTAAGGTCCATATCAAGCACAGCACGTCTGATCCATTGGATTAGCTTACTAACACGTTTTGACTATGATCTGATGGCCCATATCTTTTTGGTTTTATTTTATTTTCTGATTTTATATTTTAATTGATTTAATTTTCAAAAATTCATAACTCTTTTATTTTTTATCAAAAAATTATGAAAAAAATTCAAAAAAAATACTTTGAATTATTTCTGATCTCATGACTATTTTTTCACATTTTTATTTTATAATTTGATTTTTTTTCATTTTTTTTGCATTGTTTGCTTTGTTTTAATTACCTTAAAAATACTTTCTGACATTTTTTAATTCTAAAAAATTTCATAAATATCATTTTACATATTTTTGACTTTTTGAAAATTTTATGGAATTTTATATTGATGTTTATTATTTTTGATTTATTTTCTATTTGTTTGGGCAATTTTAATTAGCTTAAAAATAGTTTCTGACTTTTAAAAATTACCAAAAATTTAATAAAAATATTTGAGTCCATTTCCGATTTTTCTATGGCCCTACTTATTTTTTCTTGATTAGTTTGAACATAGTTGATATTTTTCTTTCTTATTTCCTTTTTAAAACCTTTTTACAACCTTTTTTTAATGTATATATTAAATGCAATATTATTTTGTGATTATTTTCTGGCTGATCTTGAGTTGAATTTTTTATCGTGAACTTTGTTAACATCATTGGATCCATGGAGTTGAGTTTAACTCCATAAAAATGGATGAATGATTTTAATAATAGTTTGATTAAAATTTAATTCAAATGTGGTTTGTATTTTTTCCCACCCCTCTTCATCTCATCCCTTTCTTATTACACTAAGTGTTATTGGAGCATGATCTCTATTACATGTCTCAAAATAAATGGTGCATAGATTGCTATTGACCGGCCTCAAAATAGGTGCGACTTCTATATAAGTCCACTTACGATTTCTTAACATAGCGCTAAATTTTGTCTCGATTCGAATAAATGATCATTCGTGGCCCAAACCTATGTTTGCAATCCCAAGTATGTTAATTTGATCTCTTTGATCCAATAACTTTGAGATTCATTGTGTGGAGGCTTTGGTTCTACCAATCCTCTAATGGATCTACAACACTTTTGGTCAACGTGGATCACTTAAACACCATTGATCATTAAAGGGTATTTGTGAGAATTCCAAATGGATGATATACTTGACAAAAAGCAAATGCAACTTGTTGTGTGGAGGCTTTGGTTCTACCAATCCTCTAATGAGTTCCAAATGCAAGTTTCAAGATGGTCATCCAACTAACCACTAATTATTAAATTGTTCTACTTTATGCTTTTAGTTTTTATGCTTTATGTACCCTTTACTTTAAGCATTACATTTCATGTCAATTTTTATTTTTGTTCACTTGAGCATTTACTATTCTTGTTATTTTTATTTTGCTCACTTGAGCTTTTCCTTTTTTAAAGACACCTAATAATTAACATGAACCATAAAAAGCTTTAATGATACTTGGACTATTTGGCTATTATCCTTGGCATTGTGGAGTATTGGACTTCTTGGACTTAGGATTAGAAACCTTGACCTATGTTGGAGACCTGGTGACCTTAATTGATATTTTATATGGAGTTATTGAGGTTTACCTCAAGACATTGGGTTGTTTTTTTGTTTTGTGTGCAGGTTATTGTGATTACATTCTTTGTTTGTAATCTGGAATTCACCTGTATACAGCCGTTACTCTGCCCAATTTTTGTGAAAACTTAATACATTTGAAGTTTGGTTCTCTTAAGCTTTTTACTTTAAAACTTTTTCTCAAAAGATTGGACTATTGTCAATCCTTGTAGTGATGCAAACAACTATACTACTACAATATATAGTGAAGTGAGATATTTTCCACTTGGGTGTTAAGTGAGGCATTGCTGATTTTAAAATTCAAGCCACATCCTCCACTTTGAGATGATGCAAATTCTCATTTCTCATAATTGTGGGTAGTAAGTATGTTTTCCACACGGACAATAACAATGATGTCTCATCTCATAAAATTAATCAACACATTTGTGTTTTAAATTTTTAAAGATAAACTATGTGTACCCTGATCCCCTATTGCACGGAAGATGGTACGTAGGCACTAAAGGTTCGCAGTCGCGGCGGGTGCAAAAACCATAAAAATATATTTCTTTTCTCACCTCCACCATCCATTTTTTACACAATATTTTATAGCCAAAATATACAGATTTTACAAAGAGGTTCATGTGGAGTATCGTAGATGTTTAGGGTGCTAATACCTTTCCTTTTCATAACCAACCCCCTTACCTAGAATCTTTCCCCCCTCTTTTGGGTTATTCACTCTTTTCCTATTCCTTTGGAAACAATAAAGTACGATGGTGATTTTTATTTTGATCTGTATAAGTCTAGTCAATCCAATGACTTAGTCTTTAACATTTCTACCACTACAGGAAAAAATGGAGACTTCACTAGAGAAAGATTGACCTCTTGCTGGTCCATCCCTAAGTGGGTTGAACATGTCTTTCTTTATATTTGTATATGTGTTATTGTTATTTATGTGTGATATGTTGTATATATGTTTGTATGGATTTTCCTGGTTTTCAGGGAGCTTGGTGATTACTTATAAGTCCTATACCCCGACTTGGGAAAACTTTAAGATAGGACGGGCGGTATAGTCATGTTAACTTTGAGGGAGTAATCCCAAAAAAGGAGGCATGAGATCCCCCACTCAATGGAGTCCCCTTTGACTGTAGTGTCGTTTACCGAGTAATCGGGAAGACATACTGCTTTCGACCTGGGAGCCTGTTGAAGCTGAGGACCATAGAATACCTAACCCATCTTGGCCTTTTAGGTGTAGTGCGGAAGTTATGACGGAGTAATCTGGAAATAGTTGTCACGCGATACTATGCTCAAACAAGTTTTTCTTGATTATATTACTAATTACCAAGTTAATCGAGAAGTTGGTAATATCCGAAGGAAGGATGTAGACTCTGGGAACCTCTGGAACCTTGTTCAGCAGGTGATAACTTTTAGACTGTGCCTTATGGGTAGTACCTTCGACCTCATACTCGTGACTTTGAACCTATGAACCCTATATTTATGATCTTATGTGTGACTGTTGCATCATGCATCCATGCACCCATAAGCATCTTTTGAAGGAATTTCATTTCAAGGGACTTAAAAGTTGACCATTTGTGAATATCTCATGTACCTGGTGGCCATGGATTCTGGAAAAAGAAATACCAGAAAATACAGTTTCAAAGATTCAAAGATAGATGAGTTGATCAGTCTAATTCCCGAGATTGAGTGTTTTGCATATTTTTGGAAGAAGTATGGATCCATCATTCCTCTCATGAATCTTAGGATGAAGGAGGGTATTCTCTCGACCTTGGTCCAGTTCTATGATCCGATGCATCATTGCTTTACTTTCCCCGACTATCAGTTGATGCCTACACTGGAGGAGTATTCTTATCTGTTGGATTTACCTATTACCAATCGTGTTCCTTTTACTGGTTTAGAGGGTGAGCCAAAACCACATGAGATTGCTGCTTTGATTCATCTGGGGAAGTCTGAGGTTGAAGCCCATATGACTACTAAAGGAGGGATTAGAGGATTACCAGCTCAGTTCTTATTGGAGAAAGCTCGTTACTTTGCCAGGATGAAGAGTACAGTCGCTTTTGAGGCCATTTTTGCTCTACTTGCTTACGGGTTGTTCTTATTTCCTAATGTGGACAAGTTTGTTGACATTAATGCTATCAGGATTTCATGATTTGAAACCCAGTTCCTACATTGTTGGGTGATGCTTATTACTTTATTCATCTTAGGAATTCTTATCATGGGGGAATGATTGTCTATTGCACGCCTCTGTTGTATCGGTGGTTTATCTCTCATATGCCTTAGTCTGATGCTTTCTGGGATGTCAAGAAGGAACCTCGGTGGGCTCCTAAGATCATGGAACTTACTCACTCGAATATTTATTGGTATCATCGAGCTTACCAGGATATAGAGATTGTTTACAATTGTGGTAGTTTCCCCAATGTACCTCCTCTTGGTATAAAGGGAGGAATTAACTATAACCTTGTTCTTGCATGATGATAACTTGGTTATCCTATGAGGGATAAACAAAGTAGTATTCATTTGAGTAGTTTCTTTCTGAAGGAGGGAGAAGACCATAAGAAATCTAGGAAGCGGATTGCGAAGGCCTGGCATCACATTCATAGGAAAAGTAGGAAAGACTTGGGACCTAGAGGAGTTGTTTCTTTGGAGCCTTATCTTCAGTGGGTCCAAACGAGAGCTATTCAGTTGAAGATGCCATATTCCTGGGAAGCACTTATGCCTAATTTGTTTGTGAATACCACTTCTCCCTTATTAGACGATATAGAAGAGCTACAGCTTGCTTTGGTCAAGATGCAGTAGGAAAAGGATGATTGGAAGAATAAGTGCCAAACATTAGAGATTTCCTATAGAGCTGACTTGAAGGAGAAGGACGACTCTATTGAGATTCTTGAGAGTCGGGATGTAGAGACCATGGAGAGGCAAGGGGGTTTATTTTCTCCCAGGCCTCAGTTAGATGCTAGTTTCCCACTTCCTGATTCAGGTGATTGGAAGGAGGTTGCCACTAGATATGCGGAAGAAAACCAGAAGTTGAAGGCTCAGATTGCCAAGCTTACAGGGAAGCGCCAACATATAGAGTGATCTTCATTAGATTTGCTTCTTAGGGTCTTAGACTATATTTTCATCTTGTACTTTGGATTATTGAAACTTGTAATCCATTTTGAAGTTATCATAATAAAAAAAAAAACCAGTACTTCAAATATGTTATTACTTTGATATTTGCAATGTGACTATAAATCTTTAAGTCCCTTGAAATATTAAAATAAATAATATGAATTTCATATCATGCATCATATTGCATATACTTTCTTGCATTTCTTGGCATATCCAGGTATCTTACCAAGCTTCTTTACTCCGTTCAGCAAGTTGTCTCACCACTACAACACCCAAGCTAATTTCAGAAGGAAGATGGATAACTTAGAACAAGAGAATCGCGAGCTGCGCGAGGAAGTTTCTGCTTTGAAGGACGGCATGGCCAATCTTACTACTCTAATGGAATCTCTGGTGGCTGCTCAGAATCAGCCACCGAGTGTTCAGCCTCAACAAACAAGGGTGATTATTGAAGCTCTGACTGTTCTTGTGTATGCTACTCCAGTTGTTGTTCAAAATCGCATGCCTTAAGGTTATCCATGGGGAATTCTAGAGAACTTTGCGCCTGAAGGTTTCAATCTTGATCCTCAAGAAGCTCTAGTTGTTCAGACTACTGTTACTCCTGCACCTCCTGTGGTGCATGTTGCTCCTGCTGCACCTTCTTCGGTGAATATGGTTCCAATTGTTAATGATGATATGTGTCGTCCTTTTCCTCCATCAAGTGAAGACTTGGGTCTCTATGATAGAATGGATAATTTTCAAGAACAGTTTGACAAGATGCAGAGGGAGATGAAGGCCCTCGGGGGAAAGGAATTGTCCGGGCAGAATGTGAATGATTTGTGCTTGGTCCCGAATGTCAAGATACCTGTGAAGTTTAAGGTCCCAGAATTCGAGAAGTACAAGGGCAAAACTTGTCCTCGTGCTCATCTTGTGATGTATCTAAGGAGAATGTCTACCCATACTGATGATCAGCATCTGCTGATTCACTTTTTTCAAGATAGTTTGACTGGTGTTGTGTTGAAGTGGTATATGAGTTTGGACAATGTCAATATCCATACTTTCAATGACTTGGGAGAATCATTTATCAGACAATACAAATATAATATGGACATGGCGCCTGACCATGATCAACTCAAGGCCATGGTACAGAAAGACAGGGAATCATTTAAAGAATATGCACAGAGATGGCGTGAGGTATCCGCCCAAGTGATTCCTCCCATGGAAGAGAAGGAGATGACTAAGATTTTCTTGAAGACTCTGGGTGCTTTCTACTATGAGAGGATGGTAACGAGTGCGCTAAGTGACTTTAATGATAAATGGTAGGCATGGGTATCCGCTTAGAAGAGGCTGTAAAAGAGGGTCGCCTAACAAAAAGTGAAAGTTATGGAAGTGCGAAGAAGCCATCTTATGGGTTTTCCAAAAATAAAGAAGGAGATACGAATGATGTCATGCAAGAGAGGAGGGTTAATCCTCCTAGAAGAAATTATCAGCGTCATCAGCAAGTCTCCTCAGTTACTCCAGTTGTTGGTGTAGCTTCAACCACCGTTGCTTATCATAGACCATCCCATCAGGGGAATCAAGGGTATAATCAGAGAAGGGAGAGTTATGATCATATTCCTATGAGTTATACAGAATTACTCCTGACGTTAATTCAGAAGAAGTTGGTTCAGACCCAACCACCTCCCGTTGTACCATCACCATTACTTTGGTATTACAAGGTAGACCAAACATGTGATTTTCATCAGGGAGCACCAGGGCACAGTGTTGAGAACTTCTATCCTTTGAAAATTGAAGTAAAAAATTGGTGAAGTCTGGTATCCTATCTTTCAAGGATGTGGGCCCTAATGTGAAAGATAATCCTCTACCAAAGCATGGAGGGGAAAATGTTGTGAACATGGTGGCCGATTGTCCAGGTGACTTCCGGATTTTTTATGTTAATTTGGTTAGAGGAGATTTGGTGAAAATGCATGCATACCTCTGTGATTTTAGCTATTATATGCATGACCATGCCGGTTGTGCTATTTTCAGTACAGATATACAGGGTTGCGACAAGATAAAGGCTGATTTGTAGGAGATGATGGATGAGGGCCTCATGAACATAATCAGGCCTAGGGCAGAGTATGAAGAGGAAGTAAACATGGTTTCTGGATGTCCTGGAGAGTTCAGAATCTTTGATGTAGAACATATGAATGAGGATCTTGTACAAGTGCACGCTGCTTTTAGCCACATGGCTGGCCAGGTGGAACATCAGTATGGATCTTGTCGAATTTGTTGCCGGGACTCCCGAGGATGTTAAGTTGTAAGGAAATGTGTTCAGTTGTTGTTGGATAATGGAACCATCAAGATTACAGGTCAAAGTGATGATTACCATAAAGTTGATATGATTGAGGTCTATTTGGCTGAAGAAGAGTCGGATGATGAGTATGCCTCTGAAGATGAGTACTTCTCCTCAGATGAAGATTTGTTTTCCAGAGATGACTCTGTAATGACTGATTATGTTGAAGAGGAAGTAAATGTTATTGTGCCTTGTTTTCGTGCACCCTCCCATTTTGAAGTTGAATATCATAGCAAGCCAGCTATTACTCCATTGGTAATTAGTTTACCAGGTCTTGTCTCCTACAAGTCAGATAATGTTGTACCCTACAAATATAATGCTACAATTCTAGAGGATGATGTGGAAATTCCCATTCTGCCAATGCCTAATGTTGGAAATATTGTTGAGACTAGCAGAGTGACCCGCAGTGGTCGTGTATTTGCACCAGTTGTTTGTGGAGATGTTAGCACTGGAAAGAAAATTATTGAAAATGTTGAAACCAAGAAGGCTACGGGTGAACCTAGTGGAGCTACGCTAGAAAAGGAGGTGGATGATATTTTAAAGATAATCAAGATGAGCGACTACAGAATTGTAGATCAGCTACTACAGACTCCTTCAAAAATATCTATATTGGCTTTATTGATGAACTCCTCTGCTCACAGAGAATCTTTGATGAGGGTATTGAACCAAGCTTTTGTGGAGAGTGATATGCCAGTAGACCAATTCAGCAGTGTGGTGGGGAATATTACATCATGAAATAACCTGAGTTTCTGCGACGATGAATTGCCCGATGAAGGAAGGAATCACAACGTGGCCCTCCACATCTCTATGAACTGCAAGAATGATTCACTATCCAATGTGCTGATTGATAATGGATCCACATTGAATGTTATACCGAAAAGCACACTTATGAAGTTGAAATATCAAGGAACGCTCATGCGCCCAAGTGGAATTATTATGAAAGCGTTTGATGGATCAAGGAAATCTGTCATTGGTGAAGTGGACTTGCCTATTCATATAGGCCCATATTTGTTTCAGATTACTTTCCAGGTCATGGATATTGTACCCGCTTATAGTTTCTTGCTTGGACGGTCGTGGATACACGAGGCAGGGGTTGTCACTTTTACTTTACACTAGAAGCTGAAGTTTGTACGTGAAGGAAAAGTGGTAATTATAAATGGAGAACATGCATTATTGATATATCATTTGTCCTCTTTCATCATTGTAGAGACGGATGAAGCTGCTATTGGAACTCAATTCCAAGCTTTATCCATTGACAAGATAAGAGGAAATGAGAACTCTATAGCTTCGTTTAAGAATGCGCAACAGGTTGTGAGTAATTGCCATAGCGACGTCTGGGGACAGATTGTTGACCCACCTGTGAACAAGAATATAGCTGACTTGGGGTTCTCTGTTAAGAATGATAAAGGTAAGAGCATGAAGCCAAAGACTGCTGCAGGAAAGTATCAAGACATCTTTCATAGTGGGGGTTATCTTCATCCAACTGTTTCCGAGATTAATGTCATTATGGAAGATGAAGCAGAGCCATAAATACTGAATTATATGACGCACAGAGTTAGGGTTCAGAACTGGATCACCATTGATGTTCCCTCTTGCATACATGTTTCAAAGTAATTTGTTTGTTAATCTTTTTGAAAAAAATCTTTCACTTTGCCCAAGGTGAAATTATTGATATTGTATGGGCTTATCTGTTTGTTGTGACTTTTAAAATCAATAATAAAAGTTATCTTTGTTTCCCAAATTATGTTCTTATTTTTTGCTTTTTTCTTGGAAAATGGTAATCAGAAAAAACCTTTCAAAATTAATAATAACTGAAATTCAATTTGCATGATCACTTGTTATATGTGTAAGTTTCTAAAAGCAATCACAAATCATATGTGCAGTTTAATTAAAAAACATGTTGAATACAATGACCCTGAACCCTCTCCCAAATTTGGATGTCCTGTGTATGGGGCCGAAGAAGAAGACTATGATAAAATTCTAGAAGAGGTCTCACGGTTGCTTGAGCGCGAGGATAATGTCATTCAGCCATATAAAGAGCCATTGGAAGTAATCAATTTGGGTTCAGAAGAAGATCCGAAGGAAGTCAAGATTGGAGCATTGTTGTATCCTGATGTGAAGAGCAGGTTGATTGATATGTTGAAAGAGTATGTGGATATTTTTGCTTGGTCTTACCAATATATGCTTGGTCTAGATACAGATATTGTAGAGCACCGTTTGCTGCTGAAGCCAGAGTGCCCGCCAATCAAACAGAAGTTGCGAAGAACTCACCCAGATATGGCAGTGAAGATCAAAGAAGAAGTTCTAAAGAAAATTAATGCCAGTTTTCTTGTGACATCAGTGTACCCTCAGTGGATTACCAATATTGTCCCAGTACCGAAGAAAGACGTAAAAGTTAGCATGTGCGTAGATTACAGAGATCTAAATAAAGCTAGTCCAAAAGATGATTTTCCATTGCCACACATTGATATTTTAGTGGATAGCACAGCAAAATTCAAAGTTTTCTCGTTCATGGATGGATTTTCCGGGTATAATCAAATAAGGATGGCTCCTGAGGACATGGAAAAAACAACGTTTATCACACCCTGGGGAATATTCTGTTACAGAGTAATGCCCTTCGGGTTGAAGAACGTAGGTGCAACGTTCTAGAGGGCTATGACAACCCTATTCCATGATCTGATGCACAAGGAAATTGAGGTATATGTTGATGATATGATTGCTAAATCCCTGACTGAAGAAGGGAATGTAGAAGATTTATTGAAGTTGTTTCAGTGTTTGAGGAAGTATTGTCTCCGCTTGAATCCAAATAAATGTACCTTCGGTTTTCGGTCAGGGAAATTGTTGGGTTTCATTGTTAGCCAGAAAGGGATTAAAGTTGACTCTGATAAAGTCAAAGCAATTCAAGAGATGCCAGCACCGAGAATTGAAAAGAAAGTCAGAGGGTTCCTCGGGCGTTTGAATTATATTTCCAGATTCATTTCCCACATGATTGCAACGTGTGAACTGATCTTTAAGTTGTTAAAGAAAGATTAAGGTTGTGTGTGGACAGATGACTGCCAAAGGGCATTTGAAAGTATTAAAGAATATCTGCTTGAACCTCCTATCTTGCTCCCTCCTGTTGAAGGAAGACCATTGATTATGTATCTAATAGTGTTAGATAATTCCATGGGTTGTATTCTGGGTCAACAAGATGAAACAGGGAAGAAAGAGTATGCCATTTATTATCTCAGTAAAAAGTTTACTGATTGTGAATCACGGTATTCCATGCTAGAAAAGACATGTTGTGCTCTGGCCTGGGCGGCAAAACGTTTGCGGCAGTATATGTTGAATCACACTACTTGGCTGATCTCCAAAATAGATCCAATCAAGTAAATTTTTGAAAAGCCTGCTCTTACTGGGAGAATTGCCCGCTGGAAGATGTTGTTATCTGAATATGACATCGAATACCGCACTCAAAAAGCTATTAAAAGCATAGTGTTGGTAGATTATCTTGCTCACCAGCCAGTTGATGATTATCAGTCTGTGATGTATGATTTCCCCGATGAGGATGTGATGTTTCTGAAAGTGAAAGATTGTGATGAACCATTGCCTGAGGAAGGTCCTGATCCTGAATCTCGCTAGAGTATGATATTTGATGGAGCTATGGATGCTTATGGTAAAGGAATTGGTGTTGTGATTGTCACTCCACATGGATCACACATTCCTTTCACTGCAAGGTTGACATTTGATTGTACTAATAATATGGCAGAATATGAGGCTTGTATCATGGGTCTCGAGGAAGCTATTGATCTCAGAATTAAAATTCTAGATGTGTATGGAGATTCAGCTTTGGTAATAAATCAGATTAAAGGAGAGTGTGATACTCGTCACCCCGGCTTGATCCCTTACAAAGATTATGCTAGAAGATTATGACCCTTCTTTAATAAAGTTGAATTCTATCACATCCCTAGAGATG
Source organism: Vicia faba (assembly GCA_948472305.1). NCBI lineage: Eukaryota > Viridiplantae > Streptophyta > Magnoliopsida > Fabales > Fabaceae > Vicia > Vicia faba. The sequence continues at coordinate 1,233,995,960 of OX451736.1, forward strand.
AAAATCAAATGGCGGATGCTCTGGCAACTTTGGCTTCTATGTATCAAGTGAATACTTGGAATGATATTCCTCGAATTATAGTTCGGTGATTAGATAGGCCCGCTCATGTGTTTACAACAAAAGAGGTAGCAGATGAGTAACCTTGGTAGTATGATATCAAACATTTCCTTCAGACTCAGGAATACCCAATTGGTGCTTTGAATAAATATAAAAAGACATTGAGAAGATTGGCTGGCAGCTTCTTCCTCAGGGAAAATGTGTTGTACAAAAGAAATTACGACATGGTCTTGCTCATATGTATGGATAGACACGAAGCAGACATGTTGATGCATGAGATTCATGAAGGTTCATTTGGCACTCATGCCAATGGATATTTGATGGCTAAAAAGATGCTAAGGGCAGGTTACTATTGGCTGACAATGGAATATGACTGTTACAAATTTGCAAAGAAGTGCCATAAATTCCAGATTTATGCGGACTAGATTCATGTGCCTCCGACACTTCTCAATGTTATTTCTTCCTCGTGGCCTTTCTCTATGTGGGGTATTGACATGATTGGAATGATAGAACCCAAATCTTCGAATGGACACCATTTTATCTTGGTAGCAATTGATTACTTCACCAAATGGGTGGAAGTTGCTTCATATGCTAATGTTACTAAGCAGGTGGTTGTGTGCTTCATTAAGAATAATCTCATATGTCGGTATGGTGTGCTGAGCAGAATTATCATCGACAATGGCTCAAATCTGAACAACAAGATAATGACAGAACTTTGTGAAGAATTCAAGATTGTCCATCCCAACTCATCTCCGTACAGGCCGAAGATGAATGGAGCTATTGAAGCTGCTAATAAGAATATCAAGAAGATCATCCAGAAGATGGTTGTTACTTATAAAGATTGGCATGAAATGCTCCCTTTTGCTTTACATGGATATCGGACATCTGTCCTCACTTCAACAGGAGCAACCTTGTTCTCCCTTGTGTATGGAATGGAAGCGGTACTCCTAATCGAGGTTGATATTCCCTCTTTGCGTGTGATAATGGAAACCAAGTTGTCATAGGCTGAATGGGTCCAGAACAGGTTTGGCCAATTAAATTTGATCGAAGAGAAGATAATGACAGCTTTGTGTCATGGGAAGTTATATCATAAGAGAATGAAGAAAGTTTTTGATAAGAAGGTCAAACCTCGTGAATTAAGAGAAGGCGACCTCGTGCTCAGGAAGATCATGTCTTGTAACGCTGATTCTAGGGGCAAGTGGACTCCCAATTTTGAAGGCCTATATGTTGTCAAGAAATCCTTCTCTGGCGGTGCATTAATTCTTGAAACTGTGGATGGCGAGGAGTTCCCACGTCCCATGAATGATGATGCAGTCAAGAAATACTTCGCCTAACGAAATAAAAGAACAGTTCGCTAAGTTGAAAACCCAAAATGGTGGCTTAGGCAAAAAGGAGCGTCTCGGTAGGCCGAAAACCCGAAAGGGAGGTCTAGGCAAAAATTATAGACATAAACAGAATAAAATTTCCCGCTAAGTTGAAAACCCGCAAGGGCAGCTTAGGAAAAAGTTAGGGACTTTCTTGGCAAGTAACTGCATCAAACAAGACTTGATCATGGAAGTAACAATCTTCTTGGATCCTCACCATACTTCAACAGAAACTGCTACTCAGGATTTCAAAGTTGTTAGAGGGAATAGCGGTCATTGTATCTCAATGTATCTTTTAATTGTATATTACCATTTTCCAAACTTTGTAATTATCCATGGAGTCTCGCCATTCGCAGACTACCATTCTATCAATAAAATTTGAGCTTTTACCCAATTCTTTGTAGTTCCTATTTTTATTCAACTTACAAAGACTCCATTTATTATTGATAATAATTTTCAAAGCAAAAAGGATTAAATAACAAAATTGTTTTTTTTCAAAAAAGAATTTACAACTTACTTTTACTTTAGATTTTGTGATTCAAGAGGAAAACAAAAGTGGTGATCCCAAGAATGGACGAACTCTAGTAATTTTGGGAAGTTTTGTTTCCCCCGGGAAGGTTTTCTCAGGACGTTTTCTCCGGTATTCGTGTGATTTTTGTATATTAAAGACGATACTAATTGGCGTAAGGTGCAGTATTGGGTTTGTGATCCCAGTGTCCCCAGTCAAGTCTTGGTTCATTTTTCATTTTGGGTTTGCATGGTCTGAAGTCTCTATCCCAGATTCCCCAGCAAAATCTTCCCTCATATGATGAAAGATCTTGTTCCCTTAGTATGCTAAGATCAAACCATTTGCAGAATGTTGTTCTTTTTGGCAGTAATTAGCATTTTTGTTGGTAGTTATTTCTCAAGAAGGCTATCTCAGGGCATCTTTTGTGGAATAAGTTTGCATGATATGAAGATTCAATCCAAGATTCTCCAGTGAAAGTCTCGCTTATTTGATAGAAGTCCTTTCTTCCCAGAGAATTTGGTGCAATAATTACTCTCAGAGAAGAACGTATCTCCAGTTTCCCCAGAGAAGAACGTATCTCTGGTTTCCCCCCGAGAAGAACGTATCTTGATTTCCCCTCGATGATGCGGTGTTGACCTCCCCAGTGAAGTCAGCACGAAGTCCCCAGTTGATGTCTCGATGATGAAGCATTATCTCCCTTAGTGAATTATGTATGATTTTTCTCCTTTAAAATTGGCCTGAATTCCCCAGTGGATGTTTTGACAATTTGGTTTCCATCTGCCTTATTTGAAATCAGTTTTGCAATCCCCGGTAGAAGTGCGGATCGTGAAAACATGTATTTCCCTGTTGAAGTCTGAGTGATATTCCCTGGTGAAGCCTGGAGAAGGATGTTATATCCTTGTATCTGTACTATTTTGTCGATATGTTATGTTTCGCCCCAGTAAAGTTAAGCCATGCAGTAGGACTTTGTTTCCTCAGTTGGTACTTATTTTCTTTTGGAATGATCATCTTGGATGTGATTTAGTCGAGTGTTGTGTGCGCCCGAGTTGGTTTTGTTTGTTTATCCCCAGTATTATATGTCTGTTTTGTCAGCATATGCACGATAACACTCATACATTCATACATATATCATGCATAGCTAAACTTAGCAAATCATTTCTCATTCGTATCCATTAATATATTATTTACATATTACCTTGTTTTTCAGAGTTGTGTTATCCTCTCCCAAATAGAGTGTCATCCATAAGCAGAAATTGTATATTCTTTCAATTTCCCTACTGAGTTATCCCTCGTGGAAGATTTTTTCTTTAGCCTTCTTACACAGCTCTTTGTTTGGATGATTTGGGTTTCCATCTTGAGTTTATTTCTCAAATAATGTATTTTGGAAGACCGTTTTATTCCAATCTATTTCTAGTTTGAATCCTTGATCCTCAGCAATATTATTACTTTGGATTTCTGCAAGCTTCGAGTTTTGGTTTGAGAATGTGCATTTATTTTGCACAAGAAGACTTTATCTCCTCAGGAGGAGTATATTGGCATTTCACCAGGAAGTCATGGTTCTTTCCCTAAGAGGTCATATTGCTTTCCCCAGAAAGTCATTTTTACAATCCTTCCTATAACAGCAAGTAGCAGGTCTCTTTATTTAAGCAACTTATACTTCCATGTAAAAGTCGACGTTACCTTTTTTTCTATCTTCTTTATGAGTGGATAGTTGTAGTTTATTGTCAAATTACTCCCGTGGATGGAAAGTCTTTCAATATCGCAGAAACAGTTCATTGTGAAATCTTTACAAGTGGTAGTCTCTTTATTTGAGACAACCTATTACCCTTTCCAGACAGAATACCTTGATTAAAGAAGAAGTTGAGACCCGTTCTAGGTGAAACACCGGAATATTGAAAAAACTTGTTATCCTTTTGCTTCCCTTAGTGAACGTTGGTAGTTCATTGTCAGTGAACGGAGATGCTATGATATATTTTCCTTCTACCTTCAGTGAAAGTTGGTGATTGTTATCTTTTTGCTACCCTCAGTGAATGTTGGTAGTTCATCATCAATGAACGGAGATGCTATGATATATTTTCTCTCTAACTTCAGTGAAAGTTGGTAGGTCACCATCATTGAAAGTTGGTGATTGTTATCTTTTTGCTACCCTCAGTGAACGTTGGTAGTTCATCGTTAGTGAATAGCAATGCTATGATATATTTTCCTTCTACCTTCAGTGAAAGTTGGTGATTCTTATCTTTTTGTTGCCTTCAGTGAATGTTGGTAGTTCACCGTCAGTGAATGTAGGTGCTATGATATTTCTTTTCTCTCTACCTTTAATGAAAGTTGGTAGGTCACCATCAGTGAAAGTTTATGATTGTCATCTTTTTGCTACCCTCGGTGAATGTTGGTAGTTTATCGCCAGTGAACGTCGATGCTATGATATATTTTCCTTCTACCTTCAGTGAAAGTTGGTAGATCACCATCAGTGAAAGTTGGTGATTGTTATATTTTTGCTTCCTCTAGTGAACGTTGGTAGTTCACCGTCAGTGAACGTCGGTGCTATGATATTTCTTTTCTCTCTACCTTTAGTGAAAGTTGGTAGGTCACTGTTATACCCCAAAATTTGCCCTCCCATATTCTTCAAGAAATTGCCAAGCCAAGCTACAAAATTCCCCAAAAATTGCACAATGCAAAGGCCTCCATACAGTCAAAACTAGGGTTTGTGTGTTGATCAAGAAAAGGAAGTTTTCAAAGGCTCAATCAAGTCTAATATGCTTACAAACATGGTCAAGCATCCTCATATCAAGTTTCGAGGCATTCAGCTCAAGATTGCACAGTCAAAACCCTGAATTGCACTACAGTCAACTGTAGGGGCAAAATGGTCATTTGGCAGTCAAAAGTTCAAATTTTTGGTCAATATATCATTTTGAAGCCACAAACATCATTTGATCAATGCTTGATCATGATTCTCAAAATTTGGCTCAGAAATCATCAAAGATGCAAAAGTTGCTATATTTGGACAGCTGAAAAAGTCAACTGAAATTGACCAGGGCATAACTTTCACATGGATTATCAGAAAAGTTCCATCCAAAGCTCATTTTGAAGAGAAAGACATTTCCTACAACTCATCTTCATACTTCAAGTCCAAGAAATGCCCTCACAAAAAGTTATCAATTTCAACATTATAGGTCATCTTCAAAAGTCAACAAAAAGGGACTTTAAGTCAAAGGCCATAACTTGAGATTGGTAAATCAAAATGACATGGGACCAAAGGCATTGGTTAAAGGACTCAAATACCTTTCCAAAATGTCCAAGAACATGTGAAAAGCTTAAAAATTGAGCAAGTTATGCCTTGTAGAAGTTGGGAAATTTTTGTGAAATGGCAAAAGTCAACTATCCTTGAAAATCCAATTTTGACAAAAGGGCCCCATTTTTCTCACTTTGTTCATCCTTGTCATGCCACACACGTGTTCCATGGTTGATTTCAAGACCAAATGTTGACTTTTTTATTTTATTTAATTTTTGATGATTTAATTCATTTTAATTCTTTGAAAATTCAAATAAAATTTAAAAATCAATGAAATAATGTCATATGAATTTGGACAAGTTCTATGTATCATGAACCAACTCAAAAATCAGGCTAAGGTTCATTTGCACACTAGGTCTAGGTTGTGGCTAAAAAATAGGAAAAATGGTTAATGGAAGAAACCTTAAGGCCAATTCTTTCCCAAGCTTGAATTTAGGTCAAGAAACAAACCAATTCCATTCCATAAGATGCATTGAGTCAAACCCTAACTGGAACATAGCAAAAAACTCGCTCAAAAGCCATTGGACAATTTGAAATTTTGGCCATAAAATGCAAAACTGAAATCAGTGCTAGGGATCTTGTCAAGCCTTAATTTTTGTACCAATAGCTTCCTGAGACAATTTTGAACGTATCCCAAATCATAACATCTTCCAAAACTCCTTGAACTGGTATCCACGAGTCCAACTGCATCTTCAAAATTTTGAAATCATATAGCACGATTCAAGCACATTCTTGCAGTTTTTTTTAGATATTCATACTCATGGTGAAGTTTCTGAGCTAACCCTTGCATTTAATTTCATTTTTGTGCCATGAATAAGAACTTGCCATTTTCGAATCCTAGGGTTACAGTTTTTTTAATTTAGGGGTTTTCAGTCCAGGAACAATTAGCCCATGAAAGTCACACCATTGCATTCCTGGCATCTGGACGAAGAGAATGAGAGGCTCGCGCCTAATTTCTGATCACCACAAGCCTATTCGCTATTTCTTGGAAGGCTCCCTAACACTACGTTTCAAAACCGTTGCTTTATTTGTTTGTGTTACAGGGGACACGAGGAAGAAGAAGACGTGTCCACCAGCGATTTGTCCATTCAAAGTTCGCGCGCTTCAAGTCACTAGCGTGTTGCTTTTATTTTATATGATTTATTTGTTTATTATATAACGAATGAATTAACTAGCTCAGCTGGCCAAGACACGCGCATGTAACCTCAATGACCTGGGTTCAAACCCCAGGTCTCACACATTTCTCATATTGTTTTTTCATTTGAATTCCCATGCAGCGCCCACATTGATGCTCACCATACTCCATCAGGATTCAACCTCCACGTGTCCCAGGGCCTCAGATCCATGGCCAAGATGAAGAGTGCCCCATACATCAAGTCAACAGGCGTGCACAGGATTAGAAAAGTCAACCAATTCAAGCAAAAATGGGCCAGGCTTTTTCAAATCTGCACCTCCAATTCTGGGAACCACACCTCCCTGGTTCTATCTCTTTTTTTCTTTTTTTCTAATTTTCTTTATATTCTATTATTTTTAAATTTACTTGTGTTTTATTTTCTGATTTAATTAATTCTTACAAAAAATATGAAAAACATTAAAAATACAGAAAGGACAAAAAAAATATAATTAATTTTGATTCTTTTTTTAAATAAATTAAAATGTAACTCATTTAGTTTAATTAGGTTTTAATGTTAATTTTAATTCTTTTTTCATAATAAAAATCCAAAAAAAATGTAGAATTAGGTTAATTATTAATTTTTTATATCCTTTTTAATTTTTTCCTTTTTTCTCACAATATTATTATTTATTATTTATTTTCTATAAATCAAAAATTGTACATAAATTAGTTTAGAATTTACTTAGGTTAGAAATTAAATCTTTTTTCATAATAAACTTAAAAAAACATTAGGTTTAGCACTTTAATTCTAATTATTTTTTTTTCCTTTTTTCTTTTAAATCTAAAAAACACAAAAACATTATTTTTCATTTAATTTTTAATTTTAGATTCCTTGATTAATTTTAATTATTTGTAAAAGGGTCCAACGCCCTAATTTTGTTAATCTCTTTATTTCGCGCATTTGTTTTATATTGTGTAAATAATCCTGTATATGCCCCAAAGCCATGTAAAATTCTCGCACTTTTATTTATTCGCTTTATTTATTTTCAGTCAAATCGGGTTCGGTTTTTTTTGGCGATGTGGACCCGCGCCGGTTGTAATAGTTTAGATTTAAATTCCCGCACCTTTAACTGTTAATAAATATGCATGAAAGAATGAATGCCCAAAAATAAAAAACGAATCGTTAGATCACCAATGCATGACAAGACAAACAATAAACTGAAAATGACACACAATTCGCACACACCACCCCTAGGGTACGCCTCACTGTTGCCTTTCGAAAGGTGGTCGTCGAGTAGAAAACGTCTTAGTAAGTCCTCATGATCCGGGAACCTGGCATGAGGGTAGCTTCTAAGGTGTCTTCCCATTGCTCCGGTGATCACCATGTCCCTAAAATCGAATTGACCCGAATACCTCCAACGGTGGTGCTACCTACCTCTCAATGGTGGGATGGCACTACCTTAAAGGACATTTACACAGACGAATTCCTTAGGGTAGGTAGGTTCTCAAAGGTACTTGCTCTAATTTCAAACAAATCAAAATACTTTTCACACCAACACTTTCAAAAAACTTTCAAAAACAAACTTTTCAAACACTCTGACGTATGAGTTGAATTGAAACTTTTCAAAGAATATTTTTGAAACCCACATTGAAAAGCAAGCAAACATTTTGAAAACACATTGAGCAAGTACCTAAGAGCCCATGGATAACCATGGATAGAAAGGGTGCTAATACCTTCCCTTTCTATAACCTACCTCCCGAACCGAGAGCAATCTCTTTAAAGGAATTTTTCTGTGCTTTTGTCCTTTCCTATTGGAGAAAATAAAAGACGGTGGCGACTCTTGCTTACCGCGACATTTCGCGAACCAGCTTTAAAACAGTCAGTTCCAGATCCACCGATCACAGAACTGGCGACTCTGCTGGGGATATTAACTTAAAGTGAGGTGTACCTTAGGGATAGTTCTCACCTGTGTTTTCAATTGTATTCTTTGCTTGCTTTAAAATTGTGGGACCGTCTTGGGAGTTCTATAGATCCTAACCCGGATCTGGGGGATACCCTTTTAGAAAGTAGCAACAAGGCTGTGAGGGAACTGTGCGGGGTATACCGACATGGTTGAAGCAGTCTGCTACGTTGATGTGGCATTTTGGTGTGTACCGGTAACCCTTGAGTCAGTCAAGGAGAGTACGGGGCCTCCATGTGGTGTCATGAAGCATCAACAGACCTTAGGAACCTTAATTGAACCATCTTGGCCTCTTTAGGGTAGTGAGATAACTGACTTTGGTGCAGTCCGAGGTTGGTTGATACTCGATACTACACTCAATTGAGGGTTGCTTTCCTGGAATATTTCGGTCGCCAGTTCAGTGGCTAAATCGAAACGATGAACAATGAAAGCAATCCCGTGATATTGGGAACCTTAGAACCCGGTTACTTTGATTAGGACAGGTTGAACCCACCAACTTCAAGAGGGTACTACCCAGACCCCATGCTGGCCTTAAACCTTAAGGGCCTGTCTTGTGTGCCTTGTGTGCCTTACATGTTTGTCTTTGTAAATATCTGTGTTTAATCATAGCATCATGACATCATCCAGCATCATATGCATTAACTAACCATTTCAGGGGTTCGAATTTTCATCTTTGTTCTTGTTTTGTAGGACATGGAAACTGTTCGTAGAAAGACAATTCCAATCAGTCTTGTAAGGATCCCTCCTCAGCTTAAGGAGCTTATATCCAGGATTCCTGAGAACTCTTCATTCAGTGAAAGGCATGGAAGCCTCATCAGCTTGGTCAACACCAACATTGAGGAAGATATGATAAAAGTCCTGTTCCAATTCTTTGACCCTCTGCATCACTGTTTAACCTTCTTGGATTATCAGTTGGTACCTACATTGGAGGAGTTCTCCCGACTCCTGAAGATCCCTATCCTTGATCAGCTACCCTTCAACGGTACAGAAAAGGAACCTAAGCTTGAAGAGATTGCTAAAGCCTTGCACCTACAGTCATCTGACCTCAAGGGACATTGGGAAGTTAGAAGTGGTATCAAAGGGTTCTTAGCCAGGTTTCTGTTTGAAAAGGCCTATGAATGTTGGAACTCTCTTGACTTACAAGCTTTTGAAAAGGTTGTGGCCCTTCTTGTTTATGGTTTGGTGTTGTTCCCTAACCCAGATCAGCTCATTGATATCAGTGTTGTCCAGATCTTTATGTCCAGGAATCCTATACCTACGTTGCTGGGAGACCTCCTTCACTCATGTTACACTCGAACCATGAGAAAAAGAGGTGTCCTTATGTGTTGCACTCCCCTCCTGGGAAAGTGGTTTATTTCGCACCTTCCACAATCAGTCCTGAAGAACGAGCGGGGTTTGAGATGGTCACAACGGTTGATGACTCTTACACATGCAGATATACATTGGTGCCCTAGGTCCAGGGAAGATGTCACTATCATTTATCGTTGCGGGGAGTATCCTAATGTTCCTTTACTTGGAATCAGAGGGGGTATTACTTATAGTCCATGCCTGGCTTGGAGACAATTTGGTTATGCTCGGAGGGATGGTCCTCATGACATGTTGATTCCTGACATAGTTTTTGACTTCGACAACGATACTCAAGAACTTCGCCAGAGATTTATCAGAGCTTGGAAGATGCCTAGTAGGATAAACAGCAAGACACTGGGGCACAGGAACTCCATCCCTTTGGAGCCTTACCTCAAGTGGGTACGAGCCCGTTCTCAGAAGTTAGTGATGCCTTATCCTCACATGCTTCCAGTAATCAAAGAGCCTGCCTTGGAAGGAGAGGTGTCTCATGTTATTCAGCACCCTGATATGCCCACATCCTGGGAAGAGATGCAGAAGAGTTGGATCCAGCTTAAGGAAGAGCGGAATTCTCTTGAGACTAGTTTACATGCCAGTGAAAAGAAGGTTTTGGAGCTCACCCGTCTGTTGCATGAGGAAAGGAATCTCAACACTTACGTAGCTCCAAAGAAGATGCGCAACATATTTTGGATGTGATTTGATCTTTTTTGTACTTTTGCCCATGAGGCTTTGATGTATTAAAACAATGATTTTCTTAATAATAAAGTGTGTTCCTTTTGGTCTACAACAAATTTGAATTTTCGAACTCTTGAATGCATTGCATAAACACATATCATTCATCATGTGCATCATAAATACTCTTCTTTTCAGGTTGTTTACCGTTCTTCGCTGTTTATTTCAGCATCATGAACCCTCCTGAATCATCAACCGATGCGGCTATCAAGGCTCTTCAGGCGCAGAACGTCCAGTTTCAGGCGCAAAACGCCCAATTTCAGGAGCTGATCAAGGGCTTGTCTCAGGGTCAACAAGAGTTAAAGACCATGCTGTTGAAGAAGACTAAGAAGAAGAGGAGGACTGTGCTATTTAACACTGGGCGCAGACTCGGGAACACTTTGGTTGTTGAAGCTGAAAGGACTCCTCCATCTGTGACGGAAGGTAGTCACCATGAAAGGGAGGTCACTACTCCTGTGGGCTCTGATACTGAAACAGACTTCAATGACGACCAGTACCCTCCTGCTGAAGACCGGTACAAACAGCTGGAAGACAGATTAAAGGCTGTGGAAGTTCAACGGGTACCTGGATTGGATTTCGGAGACTTGGGGCTATCTACTGGGGTGGTGATCCCACACAAGTTCAAAACACCTGCCTTCGTGAAGTATGATGGGGCTTCTTGTCCTAAGATGCACCTCCGTTCTTATGTAAGGAAGATCCAGCCTTACACAGCAGACAAGAACCTTTGGATCCACTTCTTCCAGGAGAGTCTTTCAGGGACTCACCTCGATTGGTTCTATCAGCTAGATGGAATCAGCATTCGTAACTGGGAGGATCTGGCCACTGCTTTTTACAAGCAGTATCAGTATAATGCCGACCTCGCTCCTACGCGTACCCAACTCCAGGGTATGTCGCTAGGGTCGGGTGAAGGTTTTAAGGAGTACGCTCAGAAATGGAGAGACCTGGCTGGCAGGGTGCAGCCACCATTGACGGATCGGGAGCTAGTAGATATGTTCTTGGGGACTCTGTCTGGTCCATTTTTCAATCATCTCATTGGTAATTCCTCTGCTGGGTTTACTGATCTGATCCTGACTGGTGAAAGGATCGAGGCCGGTATAAAATCGGGGAAGATACAAAAAGTTGCCTCCTCCAGTACTGAGAAGAAACCCTTCAAAAAGGAGGCTAGTGCTGTATATAACTCCCGGAGAACAGAGCGACCTGAACACCGCCAATCTGTCAGTGCGGTAATGATTGCCAAACCTGCTGCCGCTCCTCGGCCAACTAATCCTCAGAAGTTTGAAAGACCCCGGAGAGAGTTTACCCGGTTAAGCATGACCTTATCACAGATCCTGCCACAGTTGCTATCCACCAATTTAGTGACTGTCAAGGAGGCTCCAAAGTTTCCCAACACTGCATCTCCCAAGTTCAATCCAAATGCTCGCTGTGCTTATCACTCTGATAGCCCGGGGCATAACACAGATGACTGTTGGGCCCTAAGAAATAAGGTTCAAGATCTCATTGATGCAAAGGAGATACAGTTTGAGGCGCCCGAGAAGCCGAATGTTGTAACTGCTCCCATGCCCCCGCATGGAGTGAATGCTGTTGAGGAGAATTTGTATGTAGCTTCGGTGGATGATGTTGCTACTCCGTTGCTGATGGTCAAGAGGAATCTGTTGCTAGCCGGTTTATTTCCGGGATGTGGCGAAAGTTGCCCTCTATGTGTTGCTTCCCCTGCTGGTTGTTCTCTGTTGAAGTCAGGCATCCAAAACCTGATAGATAGTAGAGAGATTTTGTTCGAAAAGACTATTGTTCCTGCTGCTCCTGTTGAAGAAGTGTCGATCGTTACCATCTTCAACAACCATTCCGAGGCTCCTTCAAAGAAGCCTATACAAATTTTGTCAGTTCACAAGAATGTTCCCATCACCATTACTGTTCCGGGGCCTATACCCTACAAATCTGATAAGGCTGTCCCATGGCACTATGGGGCGGATGTTTATGTTCTGGGTGTGAAACAAGAGTGCAACATTGATACTGGTGTCTCCAACATCACCGGGCCTGCTAAGGTCACTCGTAGTGGAAGACTGTTCTCGCCAGACATTGCTCCTCCAGCAATTCATAGACCTTTGATCTTCACACCTGCCAGAGTGCCTGTTTCTCCTTCTGACCAAGTATCCACCCCTGCTGCTGAGTCATCTGATACTCGGGGCAAGGGAATTGTTGCTGATGTGCCTGCCAGGACGGAGGCACCAAAGACCATTGTTGAGGCTTCCAAGCAGGAAATGGAAGAAATTCTCAAGATAATAAAGAAAAGTGATTTCAATGTTGTGGAACAGCTGGGGCACACCCCCTCTAAAATCTCCATGTTGTCACTGCTGCTGTGTTCAGAGGCCCATGCAAAGGCTCTGATTGCTTTCTTAAAGACTGCCCATGTACCCCAAGATACGACTGCTGACCAGTTCACCGATTGTGTGGCCAACCTAACTGCTGATAATGGCCTGGGTTTCTCTGATGCCGATCTGACAGCAAAAGGGAAGAACCATAATGATGCCCTGCATGTCTCCATTGAATGCAGGGGCACTACTCTTGCTCATGTGCTGGTTGACACAGGTTCTTCATTAAATGTGCTGCCCAAGAAGGCTCTGGATAGGCTGGATTGTGAGGGTCTAGAGCTCAAACCAAGTAGCATTGTTGTCCGGGCCTTTGACGGGTCCAAGAGAATGGTGCATGGTGAAGTGGACATCCCAATCAGGGTTGGGTCACAAGTATTTGATTCAAAATTTTATGTGATGGACATCCATCCGTCCTATTCTTGTTTGCTGGGTCGCCCATGGATCCACAAGGCTGGAGCGGTGACCTCCACATTGCATCAGAAGCTCAAGTACCCGGTCAGGGGGAGGATCGTAACAGTGCAAGGGGAGGAGGAATACATGGTCAGCCACCTCAACTCTTTCAGATACGTGGAAATGGATGGGGAGTTCATTGAAACCCCCTTTCAACATTTTGAGGAGGTACCACCAACCTTGGCAACAGCAGAAGATGAAGAGGTTTCTCCTATGAAGATGGCCTCCTTAAAGGACGCCCGGGCTGTGATCGAAAAAGGCGAATGTGCAAACTGGGGCAAGCTCCCTGATCTTACTCCTAAGACTAACAAGTTTGGGCTGGGTTTCACCACGGAAGCTCAGAAAGCGGTGCGCAAGGCAAGAATTGGAAGACCTCCGTTGCTCATCACTCAGCATGGAGTGAATGCTATTGGAGAGGAAGATGAAGTGGGAGAGTCAGAGTTCGATAGCTGGATCTACCCAACGGCCGACGGTGGATTGACCAATTGGACTGCTAAAGATTTTACTCCCATAACTTTTGTTCCCCAGTAATGAATTTCTTTGTTTTTGATTTGTAATAAACAATAATTTGAGACTATATGGCCCGGTGTCTTACCCGGGGCACCGTGGTTTTATTTATGAGGGCTTTTTGTTTGTCACTATCATATATCATGAATAAAAGCATTGGACGTTTTTCACATTTCAAATTTTGCGCTCCTTTTCTTTCCTTTCTTTACATATTGCAAAACAGCTGTATTTACACACACACTCACTCATACAGGTTTCAATCCACTCTGGATCTCACTGGTAACGACTCTGCTACTGCCGGTTATGACTTCGAAAATCCGATCAACTTAGCCGCCGACGAAGGTGAAGATGATTGCGAAGTGCCTGGTGAACTTGCAAGACTGTTACAACAGGAAGAGAGGGCAATTCAACCCCATGAAGAGCCAGTGGAAATAATAAACTTGGGTACGGAGGAAGACAAGAAAGAGGTGAAGATTGGTGCTAACCTAGAACTCAGCGTGAAGCAACGGTTGACTCAGATGCTGCAGGATTATAAAGAAATCTTTGCCTGGTCCTACGAAGATATGCCCGGATTAGATACCGACATTGTGGTCCATCACTTACCAACTAAAGAAGATTTCCCTCCGGTTAAGCAAAAGGTCCGCCGTATGCGTCCAGAGATGTCCGAGAAGATTAAAGCCGAGGTTATGAAGCAGTTTGATGCCGGGTTTCTTGCAGTAACTTCTTACCCTCAGTGGGTTGCTAATGTGGTGCCGGTACCTAAGAAGGACGGCAAGGTCAGGATGTGTGTTGATTACAGGGATCTGAACAGGGCCAGCCCCAAAGATGACTTCCCTCTACCCCACATTGATGTCCTTGTTGATAATACAGCTCAGCATAAAGTGTTCTCTTTCATGGATGGTTTTTCAGGCTACAATCAGATCAAGATGGCACCTGAAGACATGGAAAAGACTACCTTTGTTACTCAGTGGGGCACCTTCTGTTACAAGGTCATGCCGTTCGGGTTAAAGAATGCTGGGGCAACCTACCAACGTGCCATGGTTACTTTATTTCATGATATGATCCACCATGAGATAGAAGTGTATGTGGACGACATGATCGCTAGGTCCCAGACTGAGGAAGAACACCTTGATCATCTGCAGAAACTGTTTGACCGTTTGAAACTATACAAGCTGAGGTTGAACCCGAACAAGTGCACCTTCGGGGTAAGATCTGGAAAGTTGCTAGGCTTTGTGGTCAGTGATAAAGGAATTCAAGTGGACCCTGCTAAGGTCAAAGCTATTCAAGAGATGCCAGTTCCTAAGACAGAAAAGGAAGTCAGAGGCTTTCTAGGACGTCTGAATTACATTGCTCGGTTCATCTCACATTTAACTGCTACCTGTGAACCAATCTTCAAGCTGCTGAAGAAAGATCAGGTAGTACGTTGGAATGATGAATGTCAGGCTGCTTTTGATAGAATCAAAGAATATCTCCAAGAACCACCCATCCTTATGCCACCAGTTGAAGGGAGACCTTTGATACTTTACCTGACAGTGCTTGATAATGCAATGGGGTGTGTGCTGGGGCAGCATGACGAGTCTGGCCGAAAAGAGCATGCCATTTATTACCTTAGCAAAAAGTTTACCGACTGTGAGACCCGATACTCACTGCTTGAGAAAACTTGCTGCGCTTTGGTATGGGCTGCTCGCCGGCTGAGACAGTATATGCTGACTCACACTACCTTGTTAATCTCAAAAATGGATCCTATAAAGTACATATTCGAAAAGCCTGCTCTGTCTGGGAGAATTGCAAGATGGCAGATGATCTTGACGGAATACGACATTCAGTACACGACCCAAAAAGCCATCAAGGGAAGTGTATTGGCAGACCACCTAGCACATCAAGCTGTGGATGACTACCAATCAATGAACTTCGAGTTTCCAGATGAAAGCATTATGATAGTAACTGACTGTGAAATACCTGGACCGGATGAAGGACCTGAACCAGGATCCCGATGGTCTATGCACTTTGACGGAGCCTCCAATGCTTTGGGAAATGGTATCGGCGCCATAATCGTATCTCCACAAGGTACTCATACTCCACTCACCGCCCGGCTGTGTTTCAACTGTACCAATAACATGGCGGAGTATGAAGCGTGTATTATGGGTCTTCAAGCTGCGATTGACCTGAGGATCAAATTTCTAAGTGTCTTCGGAGATTCCGCTCTTGTGATCAATCAGATCAAAGGAGAGTGGGATACGAAACATCCAAACTTGATTCCTTACAGAGAATGTGTGTTGGCTCTGATCCCCCACTTCACAGAAATAACATTTGAGCACTTTCCAAGAGAAGAGAATCAGCTGGCGGACGCGTTAGCTACAATGTCTTCAATGTTCAAGGTTAAATGGGATAATGAAGCTCCCCGGATCATCATTTGGAAACTGGACGAACCGGCATACTGTTGTGATCTCGAAACTGAATTGGTAACTGAGAAGCCTTGGTACCACGAAGTAAAGAGATATTTGGAAGCACAGGAATACCCTGAGGGAGCATCTGTCAATGATAAAAAATTCCTGAGGAGGTTTGCAGCCAAGTTCTTTCTTAGCAATGGCATCTTGTACAAGCGAAACCAGGATTCAACCCTACTGCGTTGTGTAGATAAGACTGAGGCAGAAAGAATCATGGAAGAGCTACATGACGGGACTTTTGGTACACACTCCAGTGGACACACCACGGCAAAGAAGATTCTACGGGCAGGGTATTACTGGTCCACCATGGAAGCTGATTGCTACCAACACTCTAGGACATGCCATAAATGCCAGATCTACGCAGACAAGGTGCATGTTCCTCCGGTTCCCCTGAATGTTCTGACTGCGCCTTGGCCGTTTGCAATATGGGGCATAGACATGATCGGTGAGATTAAACCTACGGCATCTAATGGACATCGCTTCATCCTAGTGGCGATTGATTATTTCACGAAGTGGGTTGAGGCAGCATCCTATGCTACGGTAACCAAGACTGTTGTGGCACGGTTCATTCGGCACAACCTGATCTGTTGGTACGGCGTCCCTGAGCGGATTATTACAGACAACGGTACCAATCTGAACAATAAGATGATCACCGAGCTTTGCGAACAGTTCAAGATACAGCACCACAATTCTTCTCCTTACAGACCGAAGATGAATGGGGCTGTAGAAGCAGCTAATAAAAACATCAAGAAGATTGTGCAGAAGATGACAGTAACGTATAAAGATTGGCACGAGATGTTACCGTTCGCTCTGCATGGGTATCGTACTTCAGCTAGGACGTCAACTGGGGCAACTCCTTTCTCTCTGGTTTATGGCATGGAGGCAGTCTTGCCAATCGAAGTACAAATTCCTTCTCTCCGGATAATGAAGGATGCAAATCTGAATGAAGATGATTGGATCCAGACACGACTTGATCAGCTCAACCTTATTGACGAAAAGAGACTTGCTGCTATCTGCCATGGTCAGACGTATCAGAAGCGAATGATCAGGGCATTTAACAAAAAGGTCAGACCACAGGAATATCAAGTCGGGGATCTGGTGATCAAGCGAATCATCCTTCCTCAGAGTGATCCAAGGGGCAAATGGACCCCTACGTACGAAGGGCCATTTGTGGTTAGGCATGTGTTCTCAGGAGGAGCAATGATATTAACCAACATGGATGGTGACGACCTTCCTCACCCCGCCAATGCAGACATAGTTAAAAAATACTACGCATGAAAAAAGACCCGCTAGGCTGACATGTCTAGGCAAAAATTAGGGCTTCCCGTCGAACCAAAAGGGTTCGGGCAAAATGAAGGGATGAAAATGAAAAATCTGTACACCCGGCAAGTCGAAAACCTGAAAAGGCGGCTTGGGCAAAAATGGGTATCCCGGTGGACTGAAAACCCGAAAAGGCAGTCCAGGCAAAAGTTAGGGATAAAAGCGTAATACTATGTCTCATTGGATCACTTTGCATCCAGAATCCGGTATCTACATCAAGACGGCATCAATCAGTCAGCTTCATCTTCAACCAAGGTCACCAAGTGATGAGACGCTCGGAGTTATAAAGGCTATAGCAGAGTTGAAACCCAGTGGATCATTCATCTTTCACACAGCTGTTTTATTTTCTTTTGTACAAAACTTGTAATAAACTCTTATTCGGCGACGTTCCGCTTACCAGGACGTCAGCCTCTTGTACCCAAAGCGCCTATTTTCAGGCTATTCAAAATCAATACAAATATACTTTTCAGTTAAACGTGCCAAGTGTTTTTCTTTTTGTTTTGCGAAGAACGTCCAAAGTTCAATTTGTGATATATGCATTGACAATAATTTGCTAGCTCATAAATATTTGCATACGAAACAAAGAATTAATTGCAGGTGACACCAGAAACAGGGGCAATGAAGAGTTGTCTGAGCAGTCTAATTGTTCTATCCTCTAAGGTACCAAGGTAGGTTCAGTTAAAGAACCTAACCAGACATCTTAAATTCCCCAGAAAGTGAGACAGCAAGTCAGTGCATTCTTCCCCCAGCATATCAAAACTTCCCCAGGAGAGTCCCATCCAAGTTCCCCAGGAAAGGTGGAATTCATCTCCCCAAGCAGTAAGCTTATCCCCAGTAAATTCTGGAAGCTTATCCTTCACAGGACACGAATGCGTCGTCTGGCTTGATTTAAAGAGTTATTTCCTCAATAGGATATAACTGGGTTATCCTCAGCCAAAAGCCAAGGGAAGGTCGCCGTCAACGTAGTTCTTTCCTATCCCCAGCGAAGTCGATTCACACTTCCAATACAACAACGGTATCCCAACAGAGTTACTATCAACATTCAGCAAGGCATCACTCTCCCCACAGAGTATTGCTTCCCAGCATGATCACTAAAGTATCTTTTCTCCCCGCAGAATCTCCCATTCGCCAAGTTTATTCCGCAACGGAGTCATCCTCTCCTACCGGTATCCTTGCAGTTATCATCCCCAGCGGAAGCAAAATCTATTCTTCGACATCAGCCCAGGATACGACTTCCCGGCACCCGTCAAGGATTCACTTTCCTAGACGAAAGCATACATAAAACATCACATACAGCATTATAGCATGCATAACGCACTGCATCATACAAATCTCATTTATGTTGAGAACATCATTGCTTGATCCATATCATGCATTGCATATGACTGACTTTTACCTTTCAGGGAAGATCCAGTTAAATTCTCAATCATATTTCAAGACCTAGACTGGTTCAGTCAAAGGCCTTCTCTGGTTCAGTTAAATCGTCCCAAGATTTTCCTGATGCTTATCCCCTTTGAAGACATTTCAAGACCTAGACTGGTTCAGTCAAAGGCCTTCTCTGGTTCAGTTAAATCGTCCCAAGATTTTCCTGATGCTTATCCCTTTGAAGACATTTCAAGACCTAGACTGGTTCAGTCAAAGGCCTTCTCTGGTTCAGTTAAATCGTCCCAAGATTTTCCTGATGCTTATCCCTTTGAAGACATTTCAAGACCTAGGCTGGTTCAGTCAAAGGCCTTCTCTGGTTCAGTTAAATCGTCCCAAGATTTTCCTGATTGCTTATCCAGTTGAAGACATTTCAAGACCTAGACCGGTTCAGTTAAATCGTCCCAAGATTTTCCTGATTGCTTATCCAGTCAAAGGCCTCTCCGGTTCAGTCAGATCGACCTTAAGATCTCTCTGATTCTTATCCCAGTAGAAGACACCCCAGATTTTTCTCAACGAGCGTTGTTGAAGTTAAAGTCGCTCAAGGCTCTCTTACCATTCATGCTAAGGAAGTAATCATCCCCGCAACGTGTCAGGTACTCATTTTCTGTTTTGCAGGTATGCAGGTTCTCGCTAAGGAATCTCCTACGCAATCAAAACATCCAGATGGCATCTATAAGCCCATTACCCTCATTGCCAACATGTGAGCGCAAATTTCCGGGCACTCTAGTGTCCAATCGTCTTTTACCCTCGGATTACGAAAGGCACGTCAGCCAATCTACATCCTCAGGTCTAAGAAGATTGAACAGGGGCAACTGTTATACCCCAAAATTTGCCCTCCCATATTCTTCAAGAAATTGCCAAGCCAAGCTACAAAATTCCCCAAAAATTGCACAATGCAAAGGCCTCCATACAGTCAAAACTAGGGTTTGTGTGTTGATCAAGAAAAGGAAGTTTTCAAAGGCTCAATCAAGTCTAATATGCTTACAAACATGGTCAAGCATCCTCATATCAAGTTTCGAGGCATTCAGCTCAAGATTGCACAGTCAAAACCCTGAATTGCACTACAGTCAACTGTAGGGGCAAAATGGTCATTTGGCAGTCAAAAGTTCAAATTTTTGGTCAATATATCATTTTGAAGCCACAAACATCATTTGATCAATGCTTGATCATGATTCTCAAAATTTGGCTCAGAAATCATCAAAGATGCAAAAGTTGCTATATTTGGACAGCTGAAAAAGTCAACTGAAATTGACCAGGGCATAACTTTCACATGGATTATCAGAAAAGTTCCATCCAAAGCTCATTTTGAAGAGAAAGACATTTCCTACAACTCATCTTCATACTTCAAGTCCAAGAAATGCCCTCACAAAAAGTTATCAATTTCAACATTATAGGTCATCTTCAAAAGTCAACAAAAAGGGACTTTAAGTCAAAGGCCATAACTTGAGATTGGTAAATCAAAATGACATGGGACCAAAGGCATTGGTTAAAGGACTCAAATACCTTTCCAAAATGTCCAAGAACATGTGAAAAGCTTAAAAATTGAGCAAGTTATGCCTTGTAGAAGTTGGGAAATTTTTGTGAAATGGCAAAAGTCAACTATCCTTGAAAATCCAATTTTGACAAAAGGGCCCCATTTTTCTCACTTTGTTCATCCTTGTCATGCCACACACGTGTTCCATGGTTGATTTCAAGACCAAATGTTGACTTTTTTATTTTATTTAATTTTTGATGATTTAATTCATTTTAATTCTTTGAAAATTCAAATAAAATTTAAAAATCAATGAAATAATGTCATATGAATTTGGACAAGTTCTATGTATCATGAACCAACTCAAAAATCAGGCTAAGGTTCATTTGCACACTAGGTCTAGGTTGTGGCTAAAAAATAGGAAAAATGGTTAATGGAAGAAACCTTAAGGCCAATTCTTTCCCAAGCTTGAATTTAGGTCAAGAAACAAACCAATTCCATTCCATAAGATGCATTGAGTCAAACCCTAACTGGAACATAGCAAAAAACTCGCTCAAAAGCCATTGGACAATTTGAAATTTTGGCCATAAAATGCAAAACTGAAATCAGTGCTAGGGATCTTGTCAAGCCTTAATTTTTGTACCAATAGCTTCCTGAGACAATTTTGAACGTATCCCAAATCATAACATCTTCCAAAACTCCTTGAACTGGTATCCACGAGTCCAACTGCATCTTCAAAATTTTGAAATCATATAGCACGATTCAAGCACATTCTTGCAGTTTTTTTTAGATATTCATACTCATGGTGAAGTTTCTGAGCTAACCCTTGCATTTAATTTCATTTTTGTGCCATGAATAAGAACTTGCCATTTTCGAATCCTAGGGTTACAGTTTTTTTAATTTAGGGGTTTTCAGTCCAGGAACAATTAGCCCATGAAAGTCACACCATTGCATTCCTGGCATCTGGACGAAGAGAATGAGAGGCTCGCGCCTAATTTCTGATCACCACAAGCCTATTCGCTATTTCTTGGAAGGCTCCCTAACACTACGTTTCAAAACCGTTGCTTTATTTGTTTGTGTTACAGGGGACACGAGGAAGAAGAAGACGTGTCCACCAGCGATTTGTCCATTCAAAGTTCGCGCGCTTCAAGTCACTAGCGTGTTGCTTTTATTTTATATGATTTATTTGTTTATTATATAACGAATGAATTAACTAGCTCAGCTGGCCAAGACACGCGCATGTAACCTCAATGACCTGGGTTCAAACCCCAGGTCTCACACATTTCTCATATTGTTTTTTCATTTGAATTCCCATGCAGCGCCCACATTGATGCTCACCATACTCCATCAGGATTCAACCTCCACGTGTCCCAGGGCCTCAGATCCATGGCCAAGATGAAGAGTGCCCCATACATCAAGTCAACAGGCGTGCACAGGATTAGAAAAGTCAACCAATTCAAGCAAAAATGGGCCAGGCTTTTTCAAATCTGCACCTCCAATTCTGGGAACCACACCTCCCTGGTTCTATCTCTTTTTTTCTTTTTTTCTAATTTTCTTTATATTCTATTATTTTTAAATTTACTTGTGTTTTATTTTCTGATTTAATTAATTCTTACAAAAAATATGAAAAACATTAAAAATACAGAAAGGACAAAAAAAATATAATTAATTTTGATTCTTTTTTTAAATAAATTAAAATGTAACTCATTTAGTTTAATTAGGTTTTAATGTTAATTTTAATTCTTTTTTCATAATAAAAATCCAAAAAAAATGTAGAATTAGGTTAATTATTAATTTTTTATATCCTTTTTAATTTTTTCCTTTTTTCTCACAATATTATTATTTATTATTTATTTTCTATAAATCAAAAATTGTACATAAATTAGTTTAGAATTTACTTAGGTTAGAAATTAAATCTTTTTTCATAATAAACTTAAAAAAACATTAGGTTTAGCACTTTAATTCTAATTAATTTTTTTTCCTTTTTTCTTTTAAATCTAAAAAACACAAAAACATTATTTTTCATTTAATTTTTAATTTTAGATTCCTTGATTAATTTTAATTATTTGTAAAAGGGTCCAACGCCCTAATTTTGTTAATCTCTTTATTTCGCGCATTTGTTTTATATTGTGTAAATAATCCTGTATATGCCCCAAAGCCATGTAAAATTCTCGCACTTTTATTTATTCGCTTTATTTATTTTCAGTCAAATCGGGTTCGGTTTTTTTTGGCGATGTGGACCCGCGCCGGTTGTAATAGTTTAGATTTAAATTCCCGCACCTTTAACTGTTAATAAATATGCATGAAAGAATGAATGCCCAAAAATAAAAAACGAATCGTTAGATCACCAATGCATGACAAGACAAACAATAAACTGAAAATGACACACAATTCGCACACACCACCCCTAGGGTACGCCTCACTGTTGCCTTTCGAAAGGTGGTCGTCGAGTAGAAAACGTCTTAGTAAGTCCTCATGATCCGGGAACCTGGCATGAGGGTAGCTTCTAAGGTGTCTTCCCATTGCTCCGGTGATCACCATGTCCCTAAAATCGAATTGACCCGAATACCTCCAACGGTGGTGCTACCTACCTCTCAATGGTGGGATGGCACTACCTTAAAGGACATTTACACAGACGAATTCCTTAGGGTAGGTAGGTTCTCAAAGGTACTTGCTCTAATTTCAAACAAATCAAAATACTTTTCACACCAACACTTTCAAAAAACTTTCAAAAACAAACTTTTCAAACACTCTGACGTATGAGTTGAATTGAAACTTTTCAAAGAATATTTTTGAAACCCACATTGAAAAGCAAGCAAACATTTTGAAAACACATTGAGCAAGTACCTAAGAGCCCATGGATAACCATGGATAGAAAGGGTGCTAATACCTTCCCTTTCTATAACCTACCTCTCGAACCGAGAGCAATCTCTTTAAAGGAATTTTTCTGTGCTTTTGTCCTTTCCTATTGGAGAAAATAAAAGACGGTGGCGACTCTTGCTTACCGCGACATTTCGCGAACCAGCTTTAAAACAGTCAGTTCCAGATCCACCGATCACAGTCACCATCAGTGAAAGCTGTTGATTGTTATCTTTTTGCTGCCTTCAATGAATATTGGTAGTTCATCATCAGTGAACGAAGGTGCTATGATATATTTTCTCTCTTCCTTCAGTGAAAGATGGTAGGTCACCATCAGTGAAAGTTGGCGATTGTTATCTTTTTGCTACCTTCAGTGAACGTTGGTAGTTCATCGTCAATGAACGGCGATGCTATGATATATTTTACTTCTACCTTTAGTGAAATTTGGTAGTTCATCATCAGTTAACATCGATGATTCTTTCTCTTAACCTTCATTAAACGTTGGTAGCTCACCGTCACTAAATGTCGGTATTATTATTTCTTTCCTCTTTCTGCCTTCGGTGAACGTTGGTAGTTTTGCCTTCAGTAGAAGTTGGTGTATCCTTTGAATTTTTATCATCCTCTATGAGTCGGGTCTTTTGATCCACGAGTGATTTATTTTCCTGGTCGTGTTTCTCTTTTGATCCCTATTTCCTTTGCTACATCCTCAGTGGTGTTTTGCGTCCCTTTGAAGTTGTTCATATGCATTTATGCTCATAAGCATTGCATGGCATCTTAGGGCCAAAATAGGGTTTGTTTTATATTTAAGTATCTTCGATCACGTCGAAATGAAGATTTTTAACCTTTGTATATCCAGATAGAAGAAACTTAAATAAGGGCAACTGTTGTACCCCAATTTTCCCCCTAAGATCCCTTCATCATGCCATGTTGATTCAATCACAACAAGATCACATTAGGGCTTTTGGTTCTCCTCCCTATCTTTAGCTTTGCTCTTTGAGGAATCACCAAGCACCTTGACTTGTTTTCTTTTGTGATCATGAATATTTTGTCTTGATTTTCTTTTTTAATTAATAAAATTCAATTTTGGTTAGTCTTACTTGTTAATAATGTAGGCAAAGGCAATGAGGCTTAGCAATTTGATCCATGGGTTCATGAGTTTATTTCCATGCCCTAGTCAATAAAGCTTGAGAAGTTCAAACCTTACCAATGAAGTTATTTTGGAAGAAATGGAATGGAAAGGTTTATTTTGGGTCACCACATTTAAAAGTTATCAAGATTGATTCAAAAGCACAAGGGGTTGATTGAAGAAGTAGTCATGTTTGGACAAGACTTTGTTCCCCTTGGTCACAAGTGTATATTTCTCTCAATTCTCAAGATATGGAAGTGGATTTTGTGGCTACGAGTTCTCATTATCATCCTCAACAACTTCTATTTACAAAGCAAAAGTGTTGGTATAAGAAGGTTGTTCAAAATTGTCAAAGTTCCTCAAAGCATTTTCTTTATCTAGGAGCTAGGGTTTTGAACTTCAAAGAAGTATATCTTGCTCATTTTTTGGTATTTTTGAGTGATTCCAAATAAACCCTTTTCTTAAAAGGGTTATTAACAAATCACTTAAAAAGTTTCAAGGAGTTTTCATGTGGAAGAAACTTGATGATAAAGAAAAGGTACAAGTCCTCTAGATGAACCCCCATTTCCCATGTGTGACTTCAAATAATCATAACTTGGTCAATTTTTATCACCTTGAGCCCAATATTTTTCCATAATGATCTTAAGGATGTGAACTTTTTTCCTTATTTTATGTGAAAAGTAAGAAAATGGATGGAAGATGCCCTAAGGATGCAAAAGATTATAGGTCATTTCATGATTTTTTGCCAACTTCAACAATTCATAACTCTCTCAATTTTTGGAGATTTTGAATGGTTCAAGTTTCAAAATTTCATTCAAGAAGTCTATTTCATTCCATATTTTTTTGTCAAGAGAAAATTCCAAGTGAAAGGCCATGTTTGGATGCAAAACACTATAGGTCACTTTTGAAGAAAAAATTGAAATATTTCTAAGTATGGAAAGTCAACCTTTTTCCCCAACTTTGACTCAATACAACTTTTAGCTCAAGCATCCATTTGATTCCATTCTTTTTCCATTGCAAAGCCTGTAACCTCATCTTTCTAAAGCATCAAGAATCATGCCTTAAGACCCCTTGAGCTGAGAATGCCATTGGATTGAACTTGGTAACTTGGAACTGAAGTTTCTTCATAAGTCAGAATTTGAAATTCATATTTTGGCCTCTAAACATCAAATTAGAACGTGTTTGTGATCTAAACATGTTTAACCAAGTTGCCAAAGTGGGTTAGAGCCTTAAAACGCAAGGATTGGATGAGTTTTGATACAAATCAGATCACACTTTGCTCGTACATCAGGTTCACACGATTTCCCTCCAAACTTCATCATTTCACACGCTTGAATATTTCATTTGATTCCCTATAAATAGATGGTCATCCCCCATTCATTTCCTCAAGCTTTGAGAGCCAAAAACACTCTGTCAAAACCTCACATGAACTTCAAATTTTTGAAATTAGTTTCTTAGATTCCAGCCTTTTCTTCCAAAATTCTTTGCACATTCATCTTCCTTAAGCATCATACAAACTCTCCAGCACTTAAACCAAGCAAAACGAGCTATAATTCAAGCTACAAAAGTCCAGTTTCAGAGCTTCTTTTTTGAACTTCGAAAAGGTAGAATTCTCCACCATTTGGATCCAAATAAAGCACTAACATGTTCTACTCCTTCTCCTAATTCTAGTGCTTCTTACAATTTTTATCCATTGAGAATTGAGAGAGAAATCTCAAATTGAAAGTGCTCGCTATTTTCTGGGTTTTTTATTCGTATCTCTTTGTATACCTTACATAAATTTGGTGCGATGGTGGTGGTTAGGATCGTCTTGAAGAGACGAATCCAATAACACTGGTCTGGGAACCTAATATTTCCATTTGAAAAATCTCACAAAATCTCCATTGCAGGGTGGCTAGAGGTTGAAGACGATGACATGTCTCGTGTCAGCCAATGATAATGTGTCAAACGTTTTAATTTCATTGGTTGCCTTTTTTCTAATTCCATGCGCATCTTACTAAGGTTCGTATCAAGCACAGCGCGTCTGGTCCATTGGATTAGCTTACTAACGCGTTTTGACTATGATCGGATGGCCCATATCTTTTTGGTTTTATTTTATTTTATGATTTTATATTTTAATTGATTTAATTTTCAAAAATTCATAACTCTTTTATTTTTTATCCAAAAATTATGAAAAAATTCACAAAAATACTTTGAATTATTTCTGATCCCATGGCTATTTTTTCACATTTTTATTTTGACATTTGATATTTTTTTTTATATTTTGCATTGTTTGCTTTGTTTTAATTACCTTAAAAATACTTTCTGATATGTTTTAATTCTAAAAAATTTCATAACTATTATTTTACATATTTCTGACTTTTTGAAAATTTTATGGAATTTTATATTGATGTTTACTATTTTTGATCTATTTTCTATTTGTTTGAGAAATTTTAATTATCTTAAAAATAGTTTCTGACTTTTAAAAATTACCAAAAATTTTATAAAAATATTTGAGTCCATTTATAATTTTTCTATGGTCCTACTTATTTTTTCTTGATTAGTTTGAACATAGTTGATATTTTTCTTTCTTATTTCCTTTTTAAAACCTTTTTACAACCTTTTTTTAATGTATGTATTAAATACAGTATTATTTTGTGATTATTTTATGGCTGATCTTGGGTTGAATTTTTGATCATGAACTTTGTTAACATCATTGGATCCATGGTGTTGAGTTTAACTCCATAAAAATGGATGAATGATTTTAATAATAGTTTGATTAAAATTTAATTCAAATGTGGTTTGTATTATTTTCCACCCCTCTTCATCTCATCCCTTTCTAATTGCATTAAGTGTTATTGGAGCATGATCTCTATATCATGTCTCAAAACAAATGGTGCATAAATTGCTATTGACCGGCCTCAAAATAGGTGAGACTTCTATATAAGTCCACTTATGATTGCTTAACATAGAGCTAAATTTTGTCCTGATTTGAATAAATGATCATTCGTAGCCCAAACCTATATTTGCAAGCACAAGTATGTTAATTTGATCTCTTTGATCCAATAACTTTGAGATTCATTGTGTGGAGGTTATTATGAATCTAATGAATCTACAACACTTTTGGTCAACGTGGATCACTTAAACATCGTTGATCATTAAAGGTTATTTGTGAGAATTCCAAATGGATGATATACTTGACAAAAAGCAAATGCAACTTATTGTATGGAGGCTTTGGTTCTACCAATTCTCTAATGAGTTCCAAATGCAAGTTTCAAGATGGTCATCCAACTAACCACTAATTATTAAATTGTTCTACTTTATGCTTTTATTTTTTATGCTTTATACACCCTTTACTTTAACCATTACATTTCATGCCATTTTTATTTTTGCTCACTTGAGCATTTACTATTCTTGTTATTTTTATTTTGCTCACTTAAGCTTTTCCTTTTTTAAAGACACCTAATAATCAACATGAACCATAAAAAGCTTTAATGATACTTGAACTATTTGGCTATTATCGTTGGTATTGTGGAGTATTTGACTTCTTGGACTTAGGATTAGAAACCTTGACCTATGTTGGAGACCTTGTGACCTTAATTGATATTTTGTCTGGAGTTCTTGAGGTTTACCTCAAGACATTAGGTTGTTTGTTTGTTTTGTGTGCGGGTTATTATGATTACATTCTTTGTTTGTAATCTGGAATTCACCCGTATACAGCCGTTACTCTGCCCAATTTTTGTGAAAATTTAATACATTTGAAGATTGGTTATCTCAAGAGGTCTAGTGTCTTTGCTTGTTTGGTTTTAATCCAAGGAATAAGAATTCTATCTTGACTCATAATGTCAAGTATTTACTCCTTGTTGGTTAGATGGTTCTTATCCCTAACTTTTACCTTATGCTTTAGGATAGTCTCTTCTTCTCCTCCCATCTTCTTTAATTTCAAAAATCTTCCTCCTCCTTTTGAAAACTCTTCTTGTTTCTAAACTTGAACCACTTTCATAATAAACTTGGACTTAGGTCCATGCATTTTCAAAACATTTTCATAAATAAACTTCAATCAACTTAATAATACCTAGGAATTTTTTGTGAGAAGACTAAAAGTCAATCCATCTCATTTCAAACCATTTTGCCACTTTGGCTTTTTACTTTAAAACTTTTTCTCAAAAGATTGGACTCTTGTCAATCCTTGTAGTGATGCAAACAACTATACTTCTACAATATATAGTGAAGTGGGATATTTTCCACTTAGGTGTTGAGTGAGACATTGCTGATTTTAAAATTCAAGCCATATCCTCCATTTTGAGATGATGCAAATTCTCCTTTCTCATGATTGTGGGTAGTAAGTATGTTTTTCACACGGACAATAACGATGATGTCTCATCTCATAAAATTAATCAACACATTTGTGTTTTAAATTTTTAAAGATGAACTATGTGTACCGTGATTCCCTATTGCACGGAAGGTGGTACGAAGGCACTAAAGGTTCGCAACCGCGGCGGGTGCAAAAATCATAAAAAAAACACTTCTTTTCTCACCTCCACCATCTATTTTACCTACAACATTTTATAGCCAAAATATACAGATTTTACAAAGAGGTTCCTGCAGAGTACCATAGATGTTTAGGGTGCTAATACCTTCCCTTTGCATAACCAACCCCCCTTACCTAGAATCTCCCCCCCCCCTCTCTTTCGGGTTATTCGCTCTTTTCCCATTCTTTTGGAAGCAATAAAGCATGGTGGCAATTTTTATTTTGATCTGTATAAGTCTAGTTAATTCAATGACTTAGTCTTTAACATTTCTACCGCTAGAGTTAGTAAGTTAATTAGATAAAGGGAATGTGTTAGGCACAATTTACCTCTCTTATACTCAAGGGAATCCTTTTTAAAATTAAGACTTAGAGGAAAAATTTCTTTATTTAATTCCTTGTTCGTTTATGTCATTTATTCTATCATATATCATATACAAGAAAGAGAAAAAGGGAAATAAGTTATTTACTTAATGGAATCGCCTTGGTTTTTTTGAACTGTGTGCCTACGTATCCTCTTGCGAAGAAATCAGAGTCATTAGTAGTTCGAAGTATGTTTGGTTTGTATTTTTTATAGGATTGTGTTAAGTTACTTTCGAATGATTTAGAACTTGCCTGAGTTTGAAAGTTGAGTGAAGGTAGATGAAGTTTTTTTATTCATCGTGAAAGTAACGAAGCAATCCTTTATTGAAAAAGTTTTGATTTTGATTATGTTAGTAGAAAAAGATTTTGATTGATTAGCAGTTTTAATTAGGTTGATTGATAAAGAGTTGATCTTTATCATAATTAAATCGCACGGGGAGAAAAAAATGATTTGTATAAGGAGTCGATCCTTATTAGAATTAAATCGCGCGAGACGAAAAAATTGATTTATTTATCGCACAGGGACGAAGGGTGGTGTTTGATTATCGCGTGGAACAAAAACCAAGGTTTGATGTGTTGGTGAATTTTAGATGTGATTTTGAATAATTAATTAGTAAACGTTAAACTGACCAATCGATTATTCAAGGATATAGTGAAAATACATTCACTCATCCTATTATTTACAAAATATATAAATTAGTTATGATTTGAAGAAAAAAAGTACTTGAATTATATACAAAATTAATAATTTATAGAATTATGTACCAGTTACACATGACTAAATTAATTACAAATAAATTTAAATCTAATAACTAAAGGACACATTTTTATTTTATTTTTCATTGTATTTTTTTTTTTTAATTTACCAGAATAATCATTAAAATCTAATATAAAAATGAAATAGAATAGAAACTAAGGGGTGCATAGTTAGTAACCAGTGAGGTGATATTAGTAGAAGAAAAAGAGAAAAGTCCAGTCCATTGACACAACAAACTCTAATCCTAATTAGAAATAATTACAAGGGAGAATCGGATGCGGGGTGGTTGTTGGATGCTTCATGAATCCAGCGCAGTTGCAGTTGTTGTCGTTGTCCGTAGACGGACTGGACTCGAGCGACACCGGAGGATCGCCAGTGATAAGTTGACGTAGAAGGTTGATTGCTGCGAGCGGGAAGCCGCAATTGAGTTTGTCTAACTGGGCTGCATCGGATTGGAGACGGTGGTAGGCCATGATTTTTCGTCAACGTCTTATTTATAGGTGAGAAATTAAGTTAAGACATAAAAAAATTATCTAAAATAATATTTTTTTAAAATTTTTGATTTTATCTCGGATAATAAGTCGATAATTTTTTACTAATGAGAAATCAGTTTTGTCAATAAGTCAGAAAGTGGCAAATCATATGATTTTGTTATTTTAATATTTAATATAATTTTTTTAGTTATTTAGGTATTAAAAATTGAATAAAATAAAAAAATATTATATTTAAAATATGTCTAAAATAGAAACATGAAAATTAAAAATAAATAATAAAAAACATAATTTTTTGTGATTTTTAGTAATAATGTAAAGATAAAAAAGAAGTTTAAAATAAATAGAAAAAAATACTAAAAGATAAGGACGGTTAGTTTCGAACTCGTGACTTTGTACTTGTAAACTTTATTTCCTTATTAATTATGTCAATTCATTTATTCATAATTAAAAGGCACTTGAAAGTATATGAAGGCTGAGAGAATATTTACTACTTAAGAAATACAAATATTTAACGTAAATTATTATATATTTTAAGTAAACAAAATAAATTGAAAATATTTATAAGACCTAAAATATTAGTATAAATAAACCAAAGAAATTTATTAAAAATCAAATTTGAAAATCATTTGACTATTAGAAATAGAACGGACAAATTTGAGGTATGACACCTTGATATCGTTAGGATTGATCTGTAACTTTTTGAAGGCATCCTATAATAGGATGTCAGCGGAGATACCATGATCTATCAATACTCAGTTGATATCTTAGTTTTCATGTTGCACAGTAATGACTAGTGGACCATTACCGTGAGGGATGACTTTGAGGGCATCCTCTTTAAAAAAGGTGACTTTGACCCATGTTGTCTCTCTCGCGCCCCTGGCGAAACCATATGATATTACATTTGTTGTAACCATGTGCCTTGCATATTTTCATTGGGAGTAGTAAGAGTTACCTCTATCGGTAAAACTTTTGGCAATGGTGTTTGTGTTGTAATATAGATTCTTGTCGACCATCTTTAGATGAAAAATGGAAAGATTTAGAGTGAAGGTGTCGGCACTGCAAAGGATCGGGTACTCAGAAGTCTTAGTAGGTATATTATGTTGTATGGTGGTTAGGGATTTCCCATAGTAGCGATAAGCCATGTATGGTAGTATTTTATGATGGTTTAGAGATCGTGCTCATGTGAGGTGAAAAACTTTGTTGTTGAGTGGCGGGCTTTAGATATAAGTGTATGTGGGGTGTGATATGTATGGCTTAAGATATGTCTCGTCTCCCATGGAGGAGAAGTATTTATATAGGCCTTTTGGGCCTAGGGTTCTCTTGGAAAGAGTCACCGCCCACCCAACCATTGGTGGACTGTTGAATCTCTATTTCCAAGTGGGGTGTGGGTAAGCTAATGGCTCTGACTTATCTCTACCCAAGAAACGTCTTATCCCAAATTTCTCAAAATTAGGTTATATGAAAGCCTTAGGGTGAGGAGATACCTTCCATAGGGAGATATGTTATCACCTCCTCTCTTGGGGAGGCCTACAATCATCGCCATAGGTGGGTTCTTTTACAAATATAACACTACAATTATGCAAAAAAATTCGATATGAATCATTTGATAAGAGAGTTGATTAAAACAATAAGACATGTGAGTACATTATACATTTATCGTCTCAACCTACTAAGAGGTTAAATGATCATTACAGGTCATTATAACTGTTTAGAGGCATCGTCAACAAATGTTTTGATCTCATCCATTTAAACACACCATCAAGAAGATACTTAGATCACAAGCATGAGTATCATCAAACACTAACTCAGTATATATATATATATATATATATATATATATATATATATATATATATATATATATATATATATATATATATATATATATATATATATATATATATATATATATATATATATATATATATATATATATATATATATATATATATATATATATATATATATATATATATATATATATATATATATATATATATTACTTTGCACAACTTTATTTAATACACGTTAAGGCTTCATTTAAAGCTACAAAACATCCATATAGAATAAATTGGATTTTCACCTTTGGTACCTAAATTATTCTGGGTCCTGTTACACTAGTAGTTCTAAGAGGTCTAGGATCACTCTAACTTTAGAGCCTCTTAGTTTGTCATAACAAAAAGTATCTTTGTGGTCAAGCTACAATAGCAACATTTATAAATAGGGAGATTTAATTTCTTCTTATTAAAGCCTTTACTATGTGATCTATTATATTTAAAACCTAATCATGTTTTATTCGAGGAAGACCTCTGATTTGATAAAATCAAATCTATGTTTTCTTTCACCTTAGTAAATTTAAATAGGGTTTCACACAAATCTTCCACTTCCTTTTTTCATTGAGACACAAGTCTCACATTTACTAGTTTTGTTTCTAAGATTAGCCCCATCTAAGAGTTTCATTGTTGTTCTCTAGAAACTCAATGTAGTCTTTAAGATATAAGTAATACTTTTCAGTTTTATTGTGTTCCTCAATTAAATTAGCATTTAATTTAAAAAGTTACTTGTATGATAAATTTTGTTACCTCACAATTATCTTCTTCGTGGGAGGCTTTCAAGTAAACTTGTTCACTTTATACGCTGAAATAAGATTCTTCAAAGATTCTATCAGGGGTTGATTCTTCAAGACCTCTCCTTAATGTTTGGTCTATGAAGATATTGCTTCTAAAGACTACTTTTTCATTTCTTCCTTCAAATGCTCCACTTGATGAAACTTCTTCGCCTTTTTCATACTTTTTCCCTGATGAAGTTTTTCCATTTGATTTTGAATCTTTCGAGGATCGTTCCTTCACCGAGATTGTTATTTCAAAATAAATTACTACAATTTACTTTTATTTTTCTTTTCTAAAAGATCTCTTTGATGAAGTTTCTAGAAATTCTTCTAGGTTTTAGCTCATCCCTTCATCTTTTAACAATTGAGTCAATTCATTAAGTTTCTTGATAATTTATTAGTTCTTGGATTTCTCCTTAAAATTGCAAACATTCTCATCTTTCAATTTAACGATTGGATCAGGTTTATAATTCTAATTCTTAACTCTTAGATATTTTTTAACAGTGAAAATTATAAAATTTCTTCCAAGATTTATAAAGGTTGAAACCATTTGTGAAAGTAATCTTCATATTCATATGGAGTTTCAACTTCTTCACCTTGTATGCTTATTCTCTATTGTTTGATACTTGAAGATATTCCATAGACCATTTCAAAAGTCTCTCACTTTTCCTTAGATGAATTACAGTTAAAGACGTAAAAAAATTGAATTTCATTTAGAGACATAACTAAAAAGTTTGTAGTTTTTAAATTAATTTCAAACTTTCTCTTGTCTTTTACGGGCCAAAGGAAATCAGGTATATATACTGATTCACCATTAACATATTGAGTTGGGATAAAGAGACTATTGATTATTGTTTTCCATAATTCAAGTTCAACTTTGTATGAAAATTTTAAATCTATCTTTCCACAATTCAAACTTTCACCTTTAAATGATGAAGGTGTGCTTAGGAAGTCCTATTGTTAAAAGAAGTGTTAGAATTCATCTTTCTCATGAGATGATTAGTCTTTAAACAAAAGTTTAGATATGACATAACTTGTTGTACATGTGTCTCCATACAAAATAAGGAGGTGAGGTGAATTGTAGAGGCTAGAAAAACATTGATTTAAAACAATATCATCTGAAAAATCAGAGTTAAAAAAACATTGTGTAAAACAAATGAATAAATTGGAAGCATAAAACCAAAGGAAAGAAAAATACTGGAAAATAAAAGAGAATATGTACGGGCTGATTTCAAACCAAGACAATGTTTTGAGTTGTCTATCCTCTGAATCGAATCATGGTTTTACAAAAGATGACCACAAACCAAACCAACATTTTTACTGGACTGATCTCGAACCTATTGAGCTTTTACACCAGGTTGAACTCATAAACCAATTAAGATTTTAACTGGGCTGATCTCAAATTGATAAAGATTTTAACCAGGTTGAGATCAAGAATCATTATGGAGATTTTGAGTGGCTAATCTTCATAAACCAAAAGATAGTTTTTTCTCTGAGGCGAAGGTCGCGAACCAAACCGAGACTTCCTATGACAACCCCCAATACAAACAAGAGCTTTTAACTAGTTTAACTCAAAACCAAAATATTAACTTCCTAGGGAAGAACTATTTACACGAGAGAAAATACACTCTTAGTAAATTTACAACTTTACCCTCACACAGAAAAAATATCCTTACTTAAACTCAATAACACTCTCGAAGCAATATGGCTAAAATATGTGAGAAAATGAGAGATTTAGAGGGATGATGAGAGAAATGAAAAATGAGGTTTTTCTCTTTTTCTGGATGGAAAAAAATGATAGATAAGCTCTTTGTTTAAAGGAAAATGTGTAGTATAATTTTGGAAATAATCCATGGGCTTATTCAATGTTCCAGTTGATTAGGGTAGTCGGTTAGACAACCTAAATAATCGACTGTTAAGGCTACAAATGGAAGGTTTTTATATATAGCTGTTATAAATTATTAAGAGACTATCCCAATCGATTTTAAACTCAGCCAAACATAACCTAATTGATTAGGCAAAAGATCTAATCAATTATTTAGTTAGAAAACATCCTTCAATCAATTTATTACTCTCCTAATCAACTGGCTAGGTCTCAATAAAAAAAATTTAAATAAAAAAGAGAGGCTTCTCAAAAGTTTTTAGTATCTGTGATTTAGTTATAATACTTCCATAAATACCCTTGTGTATTAGCAAGACATTGGTCACTCAGACGAACACGACTAGACGAGTTTTCACACTTTCTCTCATTCACACTTTGAAGCTTCAAGTCTTGGCATCTTTATATTTGATTTTAGCATCATACAAGAGCCCTAGATATTTTTAATAACGCTTGAGATATCTTCGTGTTGAATACCATCATATGAGAGTTGAGAAGTTAAACTACTAGTGATTCTTAAAACTGAATTCTTCACTTGAAATTCGTTGGACTACAATGTTGACTTTAATTATATGTCATGATCTTCAAGAGCCTAGCTTGATCCTGTAGGATAAGTTGATCAACCATGTTGTGCATCTTTAATCGATTAAACTATCTTCAGCAAATGCTTGTCTTCTAGTGTTGTCATCAAAATTAAGTAGCTACTAGATGAATTGGATCTTTGTTATCCATAGACTTGTCTCTTCATTTAAAATCAATCAACACATCAAGTTTTTCTTCTTTTCTAGCCGAACTATGATGCTCTGACTTTCCCATTGCACGAGGAAGTGCGTAGGCACTAGGTCTCACAACCAAAGGCGAGCGCAATAATAAAAAACACTTCTTTTGTTTGTAAATATTCATTCATTCATTCCCTTTAGCAAATTTAAGCTTTAGATAACACATTTTTAGATTAGAATAAACAAAGTGGATCATGCAGAATACCGTATACATTCCCTTTGCATAATTGACCCTCGTACCTTGATCTCTATTATATTTTCATTTTGGGTTTTATTCGCTTTTTTCTCATTTTTCTTTGGAAACAATAAAGTGTGGTAGCGACTTCATTGTGTAAGTTAAGTCAATTAATGGCTTAATCTCAAATTTTTACCGCTACATTTTCACTACAGTGCGACACTTATTTTCAAGTGTTGTCATCAAAATTAAATAGCTACTAGATAAATTGAATCTTTGTTATTCATAAACTTCACCATTTTGAATCACTTCTTGAATATACTTATAGACACAAAGATCCACACTTTCACCAAGTACAAATAAAAATGTAACATTATTTTTACTATTATTAAAAATATTAAAATACCCTTTAATAGGACATGACCATGGCAAATAATATCATGATGAGGTTTTATGTTTACTCATGCTTAATTCTTATATGTACGTTATTTATGTGTTAATAAGAAATATTTCAAAGAATATTGGAATGGGCAAGTGAAGAAGTTTTTGTTACAAAGTGTAAAATATTTAGTTTGATAATTAAGAATGAATTCATGACAATGTTTTATGAAGAAATTTCGGTTACAAAGTGAAATAAGGATAAAAATTAAGAATGAACTTATGAGCATGTTTAGTGAAAAAGTTTATGTTACCAAATAAAATATCATGTGTAATAATTAAGAATGAATTCATAAGCCACCTCATAAATTAGAGAAATAGGAACTTTGAAATTACATTTTGAGATGTACATTTGTTGCTAAAGAAGACCAATAAAAAAATGAGAATTTATTAATTTGGTACATAAAAAAATTCATTTGATAAATGGATTAGTATAATTAAAAGAATATATTTGTTGAAGGAAGGTGGATATTAAATTGAATGACATGACTATGGAAAATAGTCATGATGAAGTTGTGTTTACTCATACGTGATTTATCTATGAACGTTATTTATGTGTTAATTAAGAAATATTTTAAAGAATGTTGGAATGGGCAAGTGAAGGAGTTTCAAGTGTAAAATATTTAGTATAATAATTAAGAATGGATTTATGACAATGTTTTATGAAAAAAATTCGGTTACAAAGTGAAATGTTAAGGATAAAAATTAAGAATGAATTTATGAGCATGTTTAGAGAAAAAGTTTATGTTACCAAGTAAAATATTAAGTGTAATAATTAAGAATGAATTCATGAGTCACCTCATAAATTAGAGAAATAAGAACTTTGAAACTATGTTTTGAAATGTACATTTGTTGCTAAAGAGGATCAATAAAAAATAGAAATTTACTAATTTGGTACATAAAAATTCATTTGATAAACTAATATTTTTTTAAGTTTTAAAAATAAAAATAAATTTGCTAATTTGAAATTTAAAAATTATTGTACTAATTTATATAGATGAAAAATATTTTTATTATATATTCATAATTAAATTTTGAATTATATAAAATTAAATATATGATTTAGTCAAGAAAATAATTGTTATAAACAAAGTAAAAAATGACTTTTATCATAATTAGTTATTAAAATAATTTATATGTTTGTGATTTTTGATTAGTATTTATTATTTTTAAAAATTAATTAATTAAAATTTTATATAAAAATATAAATAAAGTAGTAAATAAATTTAGTTTTACTTGCTTTCTTTTATTATAATTTGTTGCTGGGTAATAATTAGTAATGTATTTTTCTTTTACTTTTAATATTATCATAGTTGTAGTGTATTAGTTATAATTTTAGTGAAATTGACACATAAGTTTTTAGTTTGGGTTTTGATGATGATGGTGATGGTGATGGTGATGATGATGGTGATGATGATGATGATGGTAATAATAATAATAATCATAATCATAATCATAATAATAATAATAATCATAATCATAATAATAATAATAATAATAATAATAATAATAATAATAATAATAATAATAATAATAATAATAATAATAATCATAATAATAATAATAATCATAATAATAATCATAATCATAATAATCATAATCATAATCATAATCATAATCATAATAATAATAATCATAATAATAATAATAATAATAATAATAATAATAATAATCATAATAATAATAATAATAATCATAATCATAATAATAATAATAATAATAATCATAATAATAATAATAATAATCATAATCATAATAATAATAATAATAATAATCATAATAATAATAATAATAATAATAATAATAATAATAATAATCATAATAATAATAATAATAATAATAATCATAATAATAATAATCATAATAATAATAATAATAATAATAATAATAATAATAATAATAATAATAATAATAATAATAATAATTTTTAGATATATTTTGAATCTAAAAATATATATTAAA
The DNA here is from genome assembly GCA_948472305.1 of Vicia faba. Lineage (NCBI taxonomy): Eukaryota > Viridiplantae > Streptophyta > Magnoliopsida > Fabales > Fabaceae > Vicia > Vicia faba. Next base: position 1,234,034,265 of record OX451736.1, read on the forward strand.
ATCTTATTTATGTTTTTTTATTTCTTCTCTATTATAAATTAATTTGATTGTTAAAATGATATTGTATATCCTTATTCTTATTATTATTATTTTTTTGAACACCTCAAACTTTGATTAAAATAAACCACAAATACAAGGTGATTTCAAAAAGATCAAACCCACGATGTCAAGAGAAAACATATGTTAACCTATTACATCATAAGGGAAACAATATATTTTTTTGGGAATTCTACTATGCCATCCCCTAAAGATGATGTTATCCATAATGTGTCTTAAGGCTTGCAAGTATTCTACTTTCTCCCCAAAGCAAACTTTATTGCGATACAACCAAATTCCATAGACCGTCTCTGTAATAGCAAGCTTAAACAGAGTGCACCTCCAACCTTTCCCCTTACATTTCTCAATAATCCACGGCAATTTCTCATTCCAAGACTTCGGGGTATGATTAACATTAATCCAATTAAGCACATCAATCCAAAATTGTCTCAAACCAATACACTCAAACAAAATATGATTGATATCTTCAATACTAGAACAAAAGCAGCACATAGAATCTGTAATAAAATCGAACCTAACAAGCCTTTCCTTTGTAGCTAACTTGCGATGACATGACAACCATAATGTGATAACAGCTCTGGGCCTAGCATGGTTTTTGCAGATGAGAGACTTCCAACTGACCACCGGCTCAATGCTTCTCAACTGGGAGTACACAGATTTCATAGAAAATTTTCCAGCACATAACATGACATCCCAAAGGGCCTGAATATCTTGAATATGCTCTCTTTTCACCATTACTTGTTTCATTATCCAAGTGCCATTATCTTTAATCTTACATTCCATTATATCATCATTCTTCATATAATAGGAGTGTATCCATCTAACCCACAAATTATCTTTTTTAGCACAGAGATTCCACAGCAATTTAAGCATAGCTACTTCATTCCAGATAAACAAGTCAATTAAACCAAGACCACCAGTTTTCTTGGGGCTACAGACTTGTTTTCAGGCCACAGGACTCTTCCTACTCACCATGTCTGTACCAGCCCAGAAGAACGATCTGCATATAGTATTAATCTTTTGCAACACCACTTTAGGCATAGGGAAACAAGTGAACCAAAAATTATTCATAGCAAAAATAACAGATTTGAGGAGTTGAAGCCTACCAGCTGCACTCAATAATTGGGAAGACCAATGCTTAATCCTATTGACAATCTTATCAATAAGGGGCAGGTAATAATTTGCAGCCAACTTCTTAGAAGAGAGAGGTACCCCCCAAATATCTGACTGGGAGGCTCCCTTCAAGAAAGTTAGTCAAATGGAGAACTTGTTGTTTAGTATCAAAATCCACAGCTCCAAAGTATATTTTGCTTTTAAGAGGGTTAACTTTCATACCTGTAGAACGAGAAAACCGGTTGAATGTTTGCATCATCAAAGATAAGGAGCCAATATCACTTCTAGAAAAAAGAAGCAAATCATCAGCAAAGGCAAGATTTGTAATCTAGAGTTTTTCACACTTAGGGTGATGATTAAAATTGGGGTTCATTTACATCTGGTGGAGGCATATGTGCATGTATTCCATGGTGATGACAAACAAGTAAGGGGAAATGGGGTCCCCTTTCCTTATGCCCCTTTGAGCCTGCAACAAATTAGACAGAGATCCATTGACATTGAAACGATACGATACAGTGGTAACAGTAAGCATGATCCACTTTTTGAATTTATTGGGAATTCCAATCTCCTATAGAATGCTATCCAGGGCCCTCCAGTCAACCATATCGTATGCCTTTTGCATATCAATTTGTATCATACACCGCAGAGTTTCATATTTTCTAGAATAACCTTTAATAGCTCATAAGCAAGGAGAATCTGATTATGAATTTGCTGCCCAGGGATGAATGCCGCTTGATTTGGACTGATGATACTTCCAATTACTTTCCCCAATCTGTTTGTCAAAATTTTAGAAATGATTTTATACACGGTAGAGCAGACAGAGATATGTCTGAATTCAGTTATTTTCCTGGCAGACTTTGTCTTAGGCAGAAGAGTAATATGAATTCAGTTATTCTTATTTTTATTATTATTATTATTATTATTATTATTATTATTATTATTATTATTATTATTATTATTATTATTATTATTATTATTATTATTATTATTATTATTATTATTATTATTATTATTATTATTTATTTATTTATTATAGCTATGGCTCAATATTATTATTATTTATTTTTATTACTATTATTATTTTTTAATTATTAATATTGTTATTATTATTATTAATTATTAATATTTCTATGATTCGATATTATTATTATCATTATTTATTATTATCAATATTATTATTAGTATTATTATTATTTTGATTATTAATATTATGTCAATTATTAAATAGTATTGTATTTATGATTTAAATTATTACTTATTATTTATGTTATTGTTGTTATAATAAAATTGTGGTATTGAATTGAATAAATGTAATGATTTGGTGTGAAGAGTTAAAAAATGAATATTATAGTTAAAAAATAATTATTTTAAAATTAAAAGTGACATATTGAAATTGATAAAAAAAAATCATTTATTTATTATAATAAAATTGTGATATTGAGTTGGATAAATGTAATGATTTAGTGTGAAGAATTAAAAAATAATAATAAAAATCTAAAATTTTAATATGATACAACATTAAATTTAGATTAAATAGATAATATCATATAGAAAATAAAATTAGGGTTGTGTCAAAGATTATCATTATGACAATGTTAAATTTAAATTAAACAGATATCTTTATTTATTAGTCATCTAGTCTAAACCAAAATATTCCAACAATGGGTTGAAATATGATATGATGACGTTCGATAATGCATATCCCTTGAGAGTTCCTTCTCTATTTGGAGAAATGATTATGGAGGTACTTGCAAAATATTATGTCTCTCAAGTTAGCGAATGAACAAGGCAAATGGTAAAAAAAAATTGAGATTTTCCAAGAGTGTGTGTACCTTGGTTTCTCCTTATGGGTTTTATATATGGGTGTTATTATGGTTTCCAATGACTCTCATTCTTCGGCTATAATCATAGGTCGTAAAATATCAGCGTATAATTCATTATGTTATCCAACGACCCTGCACGACCCTGCTTTAGACTTCTCCTTTAATCAAATACTTTTGTAGGAATGGTTCATGCTTACTATATAGGTCATAGAACTTTGTGCCTTAGCAAAAGATAGGGGTGGACAAAAAACCGTCACCCACCCGTAACCGGTAAGACCGAATTCAATAATCATCAAACGGTTGGTTTTGAACGGATTAACGGATTATCGGATTAATAATTCCGGTTTGGTGTGAGTATTATTTGGTCGGTTCGGATGTTATTCAGCGAAATCTGTAACCGACCGAGTATATTGTTCATAAAGTTACATTGAGTGTCTCAAATCTAAATTGTTAAATCAATAGTACTACCACGTGATATACTCCCATAAATTATGGGAAAAAACAATTGCATCTATCTCATTTACAATATAAAATAATCAATTTATTACTACTCCATTGACACTTGACAGTATAAAATAATAAACTTATTACTATTATCACACCTTTCAAAGTTTTAATTATTACAAGAAACATTGAACAAAAATTATTTTGTTGACAAAGAACAAAGGTATTGAAAATCATATTTTATTTCTTTCTATAGATATTTAAATACATACTCCTATGTGCTTTTCTTCTAAGATCCTCTTCTTCCATTTCAATTGAAGATCCACCGTCTTCTTTCTATAGATATTTAAATACATATTCCTAGTGTTTCTATTCTTCTATTTCACTAGATTAAGATCTACTGTATTGTGTTGTGCTCGGTCTTTATATTTATAAGTTTGAAACAATATAATTGTTCTCATCCTCTCATCATTCCTATGTTTGTTCTTGTTTTTCAATTTTTTTATTTATGTTCTTCTCTTGATGGATTTTGGTTGCTAAACTATCTAACGAAGGATCCGAAATAAACCACCCAACATAAACCGTCATCCGAAGAAACCGCCACCCGAAGAAACCGAAAGCATGAATGGACGGAAATGGACATAGATTTTTCAACCGTAGTTTCAATCGGATTCACTATTTTGATCCGTCACCGACCGTAACCGCCCGATTGTCCACCCCTAACAAAAGATATCCAAATAAACACTTTAGTTTCTGCCACCTCTTCATCGCGATGTTACTTTTGTTGTAAATATATTTGCTTCTTGGACTTAAGTGGCTAAATTGGACTTCTCTTTAAAGGACCGAGTTTGATAACGAAATTGATTTGGATCTCTTGTGATTTATTAGATAAGAATATGGAAAATTAAGTATATATAAACGAAAAAATTTATTTATCTATGATTTTAAGGTTTTAAGTGGACATGTGGTGTGTCTCTCACAAAAGTATCTAATTATATATTAATTCTTCTAGTATCTCCCCCGAATAATTAATGGATCAACTTTTGTCATGCTTTAGTGCATGTAGGAAAAATTAGTTTTTACTTTATTAACTATTTTACTTACTATAACTTTAAAATGTATTCTAATAAATAATATTATTTTTAATTAAAATTAATAAATTTAATATAAAAAATTAAAATACACAATTTATTTAAATAAAATATATATTTTTATGAGAAAGACGAAATGAAAAATATTGTCTTTACTCACCGGTAAATCTATTTAATATAAATCTAAGGTTATCATAATGACAACCTTAGCATCAACTCTAATTTTCCGTCAATGTGTCACTTTAATAATAACTCTAGTCACAATCCTAATTTTTTATATAAAATTTATATGATATTGGAATTAATAAAAATATATATTGAAATAAATAGCAATGAAGGAAATTAATGAATAAATTATGGCATTTTTCCATTAACTACTTTTTTATATTTTGTAACTCCTACTATCATTTAATTACATTTATTTACTCACTTATTCTCTTCATACAAATTTTGGCTAATTATTAAAATAATTATTTTATTATTATTTATATTCATAATTAAGGGTATTTAAATGTGATATTTAATTTTCATCATTTAATATATATTTTTTTCTAGATTTTATAGTAAAAATGATAATCAATAAAATAATATTAGCAAAATTTTAGTAGAAAGAGTATCTTTATATAATAATATTTTTATATAAAATTCATATGACTTTAAATTGATAATTATTTTTATGGTTTTATAATAGTAATAATGAAATTAATGAATAATATAAAACCTATTAAAATTATAAAAAATTAATAGTTATAGTTAGGATAGTTGAAGGTTAACTAATTAAAGTAAATACAATAATAAAAGTTAATAATTTAAAATATATAAATATAATTCATAAATCTTTTGACTATTTTTTTATTATCTGTAATTTCCACTATCATTTAATTATATTTATTTATTCACTCATTCTCTTGATACAAATTTTAATTAATTATTAAAATAATTATTATTTTGTTATTATTATATTTATAATCAGGGGTATTTAAATGTGTGATATTTAACTATCATCATTTAATACTGTTTTTAGATTTTATAGTAATAATAATTAGGAGTGTAATGGGATCGGTTTAGATCGGTCTTTGATAATAAAAAGTCTGAACGATGATATCTTCATCGGTTTGGTTTGGTTTTTAACATTTTTAAAAAATGGAACTGAACCAAACTAATCGGATTGGTTCGATTTGGGTTGGTTTGGTTGATCATGTTTTTTTAAAATATTATATTCATCAATGTATTGTCCATTATCGTATTTTTTGGTGTATTTTATGCTATTATTTTTAAAATAATACATTTGATGTAATTTATTTGATGTTCTATTTTTTTAAACAAATTACAAGTTACTCTTCATCCATACGAAACAATGACATGATTTCTATTGTATCATGAAATAAATTCACTATCAAATATAAAGTTTACACATGACATCAAAAACTTGGCAAAGAATTTAAAAGCTTAACAAATAGAACACAACAAAACACACAACAATTAACATGTTTCACACCTCAACCACACATCAAAAACTATTTTGTAACAAGACTAGAAGGAATTTTCTGAATAAGAAGAAACAAAAAAGGTAAAAACAAAATATAAAAATTAACAAAACGAACTTGAACAAGAAGAAGGCGGCCGTAACATATCAGAATCAATAGTATAGAGAGAAACAATTATGACGGGCAGTAAGAGCAACGTTTCATTGAAAGCAAGTTTTTGTGACTTATGGTTTCTACTTTTTATGTTTTGGAGTTAGGTTTTAGATGTGTATTTTGCTGAAAGGAAGGAAGTGTAAAAAAGATAGAGAATGGTTGGACTGATTCAAAATTTGAGCATAATGAAGAGTATAATAAAAGATTTTGAGCGTAATTTTATCCATTGATTCGATTCATCAATTTGACGGTTCCTAAAAACTAAAATCAAAAACCGAACTAAACCACATTGATTTTCATTAATTTGGTTCGGTTTATGAACCAAATCAAAAAAGATTGATTTTATTTCGATTTAATTTAATTTAAATTATCGGTTTAATTGATTTTTCTCAATCCGCTTACACCTCTAATAATAATAATGCATAAAATAACATTGGAAAAATTTTAGTAGAATAAATGACTCTATAAAAAAAATTCCTTTGATATTTTATATATGTAACTTTTTAAATAATTATCTACACAAATAGTTAATAATTTTTTTTTACTTATTTGATGTTACAAATACTACAATAATATTTTTATATAAAATTTATATGATTTTAAATTAATTTTTTTAAAGATTTTATAACAGTGATAATGAAATTAATGAATAATTTAAAACTTATGAAAATTATAAATAAAAAAATTAATAGTTAGGATAGTGGAAGGTTAAATAACTAGAGTACATACAATATTAAAAGTTACTAATTTAAAACTTTATTGATTGATTAAATATATAAGGGTTAAATATACGACGCCCTCTATCAATAGTGTGAGTTTTGATTTTTTCTCCCTTGAAGTGTGTTTTTTTTTGTGATTCGTCCCTTATAAAACGAAGATTCCCTTTGCAAAATCCCCTATTCTATGTTTGGTTGATTGGGCGTGGAGAATCTTCCTAGTTGACATCCTGAATTTACGGACTGAATTATTTCAAATCAAATGCCCAAAAAAATATCTTACATATCGCCTCACCAAGGATTTAAACCCAAGATCATTGGCTCATACATCAAATGTCCAACCACTGTGCCATCTGTCTTGTTGTTATTCACCTCGAAAATTAATACAAAGTCTTATTGTTCCTTCCATCTTCTTCTCAAGGAAATCATGAACAAAATCAAAACTAACTTTCACGAATAAAACCGTGCAGCTTGAAACCGACCCTTTTATTTCGCAGCAAGATACTTGATAGGTATCCAAACAATTGAGGAATATTTCCTTTGAAGAAGACCCAATCCACTTAAATACTGCATTATTCCTTTATGTTGCAGGAATGTATATACTGGAAAGATTATAGAAGGGGGGAAAGAATCCTAGCTCATATGGTTATTGTTGGATATGTTCCCAATGAATATTTGAAGATCAAATTATTGATTTTGTATGCAAAATCAGGATGTCTAGAAACTTCACGGTTTCTATTTAATGACTTGGTGGAGAAGGACTTGTTTGTATGGAATACAATCATAGCGGCCTATGTTCAAAAAGGGTCTTGAAGAAGATGGCTTGGAAAATTTTTGTGGGATGAGACAAGCTGGTTTAAGACCTGATCAATATACATTTGCATCAGCTTTCAGGGCCTATGCAACTTTGGCGTTGTTAGAACCCGGGAGGCAAGTGCATGGTGTTATGTTGAAGTGTCAAATTGAGAATAATGTTGTAGTCAACAGTACATTAAATGACATGTATTTTAAATACAGTTATATTTATGATGGACAACTTCATGAAAGTTAGTTTTGGTTTTGTTCATGATTTCCTTGAGAAGAAGATGAAAGGAACAATAAAACTTTGTATTAATTGATTTCGAGGTGATTAATAGCAACAATAAGACAGATAGCGCAGTGGTTGAGTATTTGATGTATTAGCCAATAATCTTGGGTTTGAATCCTTGGTGAGGTGATATGTAAGATAATTTTTTAAGCATTTGATTTAAAATAATCCAGTCAACAAATCCAGAATGCCAACTAAGAAGATTCCCACGCCCAGTCAACCAAACATGTAATAGAGGGTTCTGCAAACAGAATCTTCGTTTTATAAGGGACGGGTCAAAAAAGAATACCTCAAGAGGGAAAAAAATCAAAACTCGTTATATTGATAGATGCATCGTATGTTTAACCTAATATATAAATATAATTCATAAATCTGTTAACTACATTTTTTAAATATTATGTAACTCCTACTATCATTTAATTATATTTATTTACTCACTTATTTTCTTGATACAAATTTTAATTAATAATTTATTATTATTTTTTATTGTTATATAGTAATAATAATAAATAAAATAACATTAACAATAAATTGAAAATAATAAATAACTTGAAACTCATAAAAAATGAATATTTAAGATAATGATCTGTTAAAGAATTAGGGAAGATAAAATATTAGAAAAATAATCATTTTTAAATAGCATTGGTGAAATAAATATATAAATATAGATATATCATACTAATATTTCAACTATGATTTTTCCTATTATGTAACTCTTATTGGGTTGATATAAATTGTAATTAATAATCTGATGTGCTATTATTTTTATTAGTGATTATTATTCTATTCATAATCATGTAATATAAATAAGTGATATTGAATTTTCACCATTTTCTACGAATACTTAAACTCTTTTTTCTTAATTGATATAACTTTGTTAGTTTACTATTCGAACTTTTTTTATAATTATTTATTGGTTAATTTGAATGTGATTTTTTTATGTGATTAAGAAGAAGGATATAAAATTTCATTGCATCGTTGCTGTTTGGAAAGTCTATGAAATATTTGAGATAAGTACATGTCCTTCTTTTTTATTTTCTTTACTGGTTAATAAGAATATGACTATCTTTCTATATTAAGCAGAAAAATAAGATATAAGAGACTTTCATTCATTGTTTCTATGTATGGAGATCTATAAAATAATCGTTTACATAAATAGACGTCTTTATCCCTAATATTTGAATCACGTAAAACTCTTTTTGTATTGATATATTTTTTATAAATTTGTTATTCTACCTTTCTTTCTCATTCCCTTTTATTGGCTAACAGGAATATGACTATTTTTTATATTAATTAGGAGAATGAGATACAAGAGACTATCATTTTTTTGGTAATTGTTGCACCATGCTGCTCTGAAGGTCTATGAAGTTGTCGTTCACATAATTACATATTTTTAATGTAATATTTTCATTACTTTTTTTTTTTTGACAACCAGAAGCTTAACTCATATCATTAATCAGAAATTGTTCAATACAAGGAAGAATCTCATGAATAACACTACACCTAGTCCAAGAATTGATTGCCTTTGCTATAACACGCACAACCGTATTTGTTTGGCGTTTGACAAACTTTACCTCAAAGTTAGGATAATACTGTAATAAATTCTTAATAGAAGAAATAATAAAATTAAACTACGAAATGCCGGAATGGTTTGATCGAATAACTTGGGTCACACTTTGGGGGGATCACTTTCGAATGTAACATTATCCAAATGCATCGCCATAGCGTCGAGAATGGCCTTTTTGAGGGTCAAAGCTTCTGCTTTAATAACTAGATAGATACCAAAATCCTTAGCTGAACATGCGAAAACAAAAAGACCCAAGTGATTTCTCACACACCAGCCCATGTTTGAAGTTTTCTGGGCGATGTTAAAATCCACATCAACATTGCATTTCAACCTCCCCTCCTCCGGTGGACTCCACCTCGTTTACAAATTGGTGGTTGTTATCTACGCAACATCTCTCTTGAGCTATAAGCCAATCATGCTAACTACAATAAGCTTGCAAACCAAGTCTAGAAGAATCCTCTTGCTCATTATTCCAAATCTTATTATTTATATTCTTCCAAATCACCTCTATCATTACTGCCACTCTTCCCGCCGTCATACTATCTTCCTGGGTACAAATATCGAAAATCAAAGCCTTTGCATCATCAAAATAGTCTAATCAGGGATCTATAATATGCGACAAGCCTGCTTCCCGCTAACACCAGTTTATAGCATCACAACCAAAGAAAACATGCCAAGTATCTTCCAATGGATGCTCACAAAGCTGACACACAGAAGGACAAGGAACATGATATTGACAGAGCCTCACTCTAGCGGGAGGTAATATTTCCATTACTTATAATTGTTAAATATGCTTGGATATTAACCTAAAAAGCTAGCTCAAAGGGTGAGATTTCCCTCACATATTTATACACCCAACAACCCAAGAACCTAAGTGTTGTACCCCAAAATTTGCCCTCCCATTTTCTTCAAGAATTTGCCAAGTCAAAGCTTCAAATCTCCCCAAGGGTTGCACAGTTCAAGGGCCTCCTAAACAGTCAAATTAGGGTTTTGGTTCTGATCAAGAAAATGAAGTTTCCAAGGGTCCAATCAAGTCCCACATGCTTATAAAAATGGTCAAGCATCCTCATATAAAGTTTCAAGACTTTCAGCACAAAATTGCACAGTCAAAACCCTAATTGCACTACAGTCAACTGTAGGGGCAAAATGGTCATTTGACAGTCAAAAGTTCAAATTTTTGGTCAACATCTCATTTTGAAGCCACAGACATCATTTTATCAATGCTTGATCATGATTCTCAAAGCTTGGCTCAAAAATCATCAAGATGCAAAAGTTTCCTTATTTGGACAGCTGAAAAAGTCAACTGTAAATTGACCAGGGCATAACTTTTACATGGATTATCAGAAAAATTCCATCCAAAGCTCATTTTGAAGATAAAGACATTTCCTACAACTCATCTTCACACTCCAAGTCCAAGAAATGCTCTCACAAAAAGTTATCAATTTCAACATTATAGGTCATTTTCAAAAGTCAACAAAAAGGGACTTTAAGTCAAAGACCATAACTTGAGATTGGTAAATCAAAATGACATGGGACCAAAGACATTGGTTAGAGGACTTCAAGACCTTTCCAAAATGTCCAAGAACATGATCAAAGCTTAAAAATTGAACAAGATATGCATTGGAGAAGTTGGGAAATTTTTGTGAAATGGCCAAAATCATTTATCCTTGAAATTTCATTTTTTGACAAAAGGGGCCCACTTTTTCCACTTGAATTAACTTGGCCATGCTTCCCACGTGTCCCATCTTTTATTTCAAATTTTTTAATTAATTTTTTCATTTTTTGTTGATTTTATTAGATTTAATTAATCTTAAATCTTTTAAAATCAAAAGAAAATTAAAAAGGCCAATTAAGGAAGATATTTGACTTTGATGGATCTTGAATCACCTTTAAGCATATGCCAAATTCGTACAAGGGGCCAAATAGAGCAAGAATTCAAAAATGGTTCAAAAATGGAAATTTGGTTATGGAGGTTTATGGAGAATCTTGAAATTGAATGCTATGCATTATGGAGCCATAATTCCTCTTCATACATGTTGCATAAGACCTATACAAGTGATACAAACGAAAATTGGGAGCGAAGCTGCGCATAAACACAAAAAGCAAACTCACATTTTTGGCCATTTTTTTTGAAAACTGAAAACCTAGTTCTAGGACGATTCAAGGCAATATTTTGATCTCATTAGCTTCCTGAGGCTTCAAGAGGACTTTTCCAACCAAGAACTTCGTCCCTAACCCTTTGAATCGGGTTCTTAAGCTCTTGAATTAGGGGTTTTTGAATACAGAAAAATTGGAGAATCACGATGCCATGGTTGCAACCAGCACGCTTGGACGAAGAGATTAGATGCCTCGCGCTCAATTTATGAGCCACTATAAGCTATTCGTTATTTTCTGGAAAGATAAACAAAATAGCCCAGTTGGTGAAGCGCTTGAGTGATTGACACGCGCCCATGGAGATTGATCCAGTGGCTCTGATCAGAGGAGCACCATAAGCCTGAGTCAATGCATCCACACGTGGCCTGGAAAAGTCCACAAGGCCAAGAGTAATTGGGCCCAAATTACTAAAGACCAACCTCCAAATTAGGGGCTTCACCCCCTTAGGTTTGCAAATCCTTTTTATCTCTTTATTTTTTTTATTATGTTTATTTTCTTTTAATTGTTATTTTTTTGATTAATTCATTATTTTCATAAAAAAACACCAAAGCATAAAAAAATCAGAAAAGATGAAAAAAATAATAAATATTTTTATTTTATTAATTTTGTAAATAAATCCCATAATAAATTTAGTTTTAATTTTAGGTTGTTAATTTAATTCTTTTTCTCAATAACCAAAAATAGGCCTTTAGCACTTTTTATCTTTTTTTAATTAATTAAATATTTTTATTATAAGTATCATTAACTATTAATTTTGTAAATAAATTTTATAATTAATTAGTTTTAATTCTAGGTTTTAACTTTAATGCATTTTCTTTAATAAATTAAAAACAATTAGAATTAGAATTATTTAACTTTTATTTAATTTAATTTTCTTTAATGTCATAAATACAAAAAAAAACATAAAAAATAAGTTTCTTTCTTTTTATTTAACTTAATTATTTAATAATTTCATTTTAACTCCTTTAAAGGGTCCAACGCCCTCGCATTCGATTATATTCTCTTTTCGCGCGTTTTATTTATTTCTTTGTTGTAAATATAATGTACTTGTTCCAAAGCCCTGTAATAGTCAATTAGACATTTATTTTCTGCACTTTATTTTAAATCGGGCCTGGATTAATTTGGCGTTGTAGACCCGCGCCTTTGTAATAGCGTAGGACCTTTTATCTTTTCCGCACTTTAAATTCCCGCACCTTTAACTGTTAAACAATAACATGAAAGAATGGATGCCCAAAAATAAAATCAAAGCGTAGATCACCAATGCATGACAAGACAAACAATAAACTGAAAACGACACACAATTCACACACCACCCCTAGGGTACGCCTCACTGTTGCCTTGCCTCGAAAGGTGATCGTCGAGTAGAGGATGTCTTAGTAAGTCCTCATGATCCGGGAACCTGGCATGAGGGTAGCTTCTAAGGTGCCTTCCCATTGCTCTGGTGATCACCATGTCCCGAACCTCGAATTGACCCGAATACCTCCAACGGTGGTGCTACCTACCTCTCAATGGTGGGATGGCACCACTTTAAAGGATATTTACACAGACGAATTCCTTCGGGTAGGTAGATTCTCATAGATACTTGCTCTTTTCAAAAAAACAAACAAAATACTTTTCACACCTACACTTTCTAAAAGTTTTCAAACAAATTTTTCATACACTCTTGAGGACAGATACAAGAGTTACTTAGAGATTTTTTTCAAACGAAACTTTTTCAAACCCACGCACTTTTGAAAAGCAAGCAAACATTTTGAAAACACAATGAGCAAGTATCTAAGAGCCCATGGATAACCATGGATAGAAAGGGTGCTAACACCTTCCCTTTCTATAATCTACCTCCCGAACCGAGAGCAATCTCTATAAGGAATTTTTCTGTGCTTTTGTCCTTTCCATTTGGAGAAAATAAAAGACGGTGGCGACTCTTGCTTCCGCGACATTTTGCGAACCAGCTTTAAAACAGTCAGTTCTAGATCCACCGATCACAGAACTGGCGACTCTGCTGGGGAATTAACTTAAAGTGAGGTGTACCTTAGGGTTAGTTCATAACTGTGTTTTCAATTGTATTGACTTGTATGCTTTAAATTTGTGGGTTGCATGGGAGTTACATAGATCCTAACCCGGATCTGGGGATACCCTGTTTAGGTGGCATAAGCTGTGAGGGACCTGTCCGGCGTATACTGACATGGGTGAAGCAGTGGCTACGTTGGTGTGGCGCCTTGGTCTGTACTGATATCCCTCGTGTTGAAACGGGGAGAATATGGGTCTTCCAAGGAGTCATTAAGCACCAACCGACCTTAGAACCCTAAATTGACCCAACTTGGCCAATAGAACAGTAGCAGTATGCTACGCCCATTGAGGCTAAACTCTCGTGATGGTTTTGGCCGCAAGAAAAGATTGCGATGCTGGAGTTATGACCGATTGAGGGTAGTCAATAATATTGGGATCCTCTAAAAACCCGGTTACTTTGATAGGACAGGTATGAACCAACAAACTGAAAGAGGGTAATACCTAGACCTCATGCTGGCCTAAACTCTAAGGGCTCTTTTGTGTGACTTGTGTGCCTTCGTACTTGCCTACTTGCATGCTTGTTAAACTGACACATGAACTACTTGCAGGTTTGGTCCATAGTCCTTAATTAGGACTCATAACAGGGTTTACCGAATTTCTTGCAGGTTTTGTTTTAGTCCTTAACTGGGACCCATGACAGGGCTTACTAAGTTTCTTGCAGTTTTTTGTCATAGTCCTTAATTAGGACTCATAACAAAGTTTACCAAGTTTCTTGCAGGTTTTGTTTATAGTCCTTAATTGGGACTCATGACAGGTTTTACTTGAGTTTCTTGCAGGTTTTGGTTTGCAGTCCTTAACAAGGGCTCATAACAGGGTTTATCCATATTACCCCATGCATCATAACATCATACCATTGCATACATCCTAACCCATTTCAAGGATCTCAAGGGCTTGTGATGCAGGTCATGATGAATCAAACATCTAGTAAGGGGCAAAGAGGATTTATTTTCCTCTAGCCAAAGTTGTCAGGGGCTATGACCCACTGGATATGGTGAGCCTTTGACCCTTGAAGAAGAATTCTCAATAACATGGGTTTCCTTCAATCAAGCTACCGGACCCAAACTCTAACCAATTTTCTTGTTTACCCCGCGAGGTCCTTGAAAACATTACATGCATGTCATACTTATCATTGCATAACAGGTACCCTCTGTACAGGTCACTTACCTTTCTCGCTGTTTATTTCAGCAATGGCTTGCCCACAAGATAACCAGGACTTTCTTGCTCAAGAGACTCGGTTCGGGGAAATCCTCCTGAATCTATCCAAGGGGCAGGAGGAGCTAAGAACACTTCTCATGGAGACCTTTGTCAGGAACAGTGCTGAGGATGAAAAGCTGGAACACCTACAAGCTGAGGTGGATGCATTGAGGGTCCAGATGCTGGGGCAGGTGACTGCCATTCAAGGGTTAGCTCAAGGACAAGATGAGCTCTGGTTTCTCGTCAACCAACTGCTTCAGGGTAACCAACTGGGGCAAAAGCCTAAGGGTAAAAAGCCAGTCATCGTTCAACCACCTTTGAGACAAGGAGGTAAGGGGAGAGCTCCTCAAATGGCTCCAGTGTCACAAATTCAACATCGCAACCAACAAAAGAGCGAGAGAAGGCAGTTCACTCGGCTCAGCATGACCTTATCCCAGATATTGCCACAGTTGCTGGAGACCAAGCTGGTAACTCTAAAAGAAGCTCCGAAGAACCAAAATACAACGTCACCGAAGTATAACCCCAACGCCCACTGCGCTTATCACTCTGACAGCCCGGGGCATACTACAGATGATTGTTGGAGCTTGAAAAATAAGATCCAAGACATGATCGATGCTGGAGAGATTCAGTTTAAAGTACCCAAGACTCCCCACGTGATCACTGCTCCCTTGCCAAAACATGGCTAGGATTGAGAAAGTTTTGTTCATTCGAATGTTCAAGTTGCAATTCTCTTTTGTTCAAACATTTACTCATGTTAAACATTGTTATCTCATTAATGCATCACATATGCCTGTTCTAAAACAATATATTCGTATTCACTAAATGCAAATTATTTTCATATTTTTTCTGATGATCAACTCTTAAATAATAATTCTAAGCCTCTTGAGGGAGGATGACGAAAACGATACCATAATCTACAGTATGCTTTTGAACAGACCCCGCTGATGAGGTACAGGCATTGTTTCAATCCCTAAACACTGGAGTTATAAGGATGATAATCCCTCGTCAACCCCTCTGAGCCAAAGAAGTAGGAGTTTTTCTTTTCGAAATTTAAAACCCTTAATCATAACCTGGGGCAGGGTAGTCTCTCAGTTGATCCAAGTGCATAACAAATGGCACCAAAGAGGTCCTTACAAAACAAAACAGTGATAGTTCTGAACAATCATACAGATAGGCAGTCATTATATCTCAAAAAAATAATAATAATAAAAAGCCCATTAAGTCGAAACCCATGAAGGAGACTTACAAAACTGGGGCATCCCGCTGACTGTAATTCCAAAAAGGAAACAGTTCAGGCAAAAAAGAAAGGGGTAGCAAAAAAAAAAGAAAAAGAAGAAAGAGGTCCTACAAACCCTCAGCAAAAAAGGAGATGACTGCCTATTCAAATAAACGTTCAATATCCGAATCATCACTAGTATATCAAAGCAAAGACTCAAACAAGGTCTAACGTACGATCAGCTGAGTTTAGGATTGAAGAACATCACGAAGAGCGGGTGGGTACAAATAATTTGAGCCTTTATCCTTTGTTTCTTAAACCGTGAACCAGGCCACGTTATAACCCTTAAAAGTCCTAGCTGAAGCATGGGTTAGTTCGAAAGCATACTGTTACGAAAGGTATCCTGACTCCTTAAGGCTTATGGTAAATACGGAGTTGACATCACGTTTTACAAACATTCACTTGTTTTATGAAAAAAAAGAGAATGCATTTTCAAAATCTTCAAGACAGACATAGGCTTTGCATTTTTAACATAACTTTGTTTGCATATGACTATTTGTTTGAACAGCATAGAAGTTCGCACGACGAATGCCTAATGAACAGAAGTACTTCCAATCAAGGGGCATGATATGACTATGGTCCATTATCTGGGGCAGTCCAATCAAGATTCAGAGAATCTCTCAAGATGCCAAATAGCCTGGGGCAAGTCTCCGCCTGAGTCACTTAGGGCACTCCAACAACGAATCTTGCCTGATCAAACACCTTCTAGTGGCGTGGCAAAATACTTCCAACAGGGGCAACTCCCTACAACGTGGACATAGTCAAAAAATACTACGCATAATCAAAGACCCGCTAGGTTGACATACCTAGGCAAAAATTAGGGCTTCCCGGCGAACCAAAAGGGTTCGGGCAAAATGAAGGGATGAAATGAAAAAAAATCTGTACACCCGGCGAGTCGAAAACCTGAAAAGGCGGCTTGGGCAAAAATGGGTATCCCGGTGGACTGAAAACCCGAAAGGGCGGTCCAGGCAAAAGTTAGGGATCAAAGCGTACGACTATGTCCTGTCATCTTGTCACCTGCCTACCTGAAGAAGGTTTGACCCTCAACAATTATCAGCATCCCACAGGTGCCTCCCCCATAGAAACAGGGGCAATAATGGATGGTTTAAGCAATCTGATTGTTCTGTCCTCCAAGGTATCAAGGTGAATTCAGCTAAAGAACATAACCAAATATCCCAATTCCCCAGAGAGTAAGTCAGCAAGTCAGTGCACTCTCCTCAAGCAAAGTTATCAAATCTTAAGGAAGTTGAGTATCCTCCAGCAAATCTCAACATGCCCCAGCAGCATATGTATTCTTAACAAGCATCCCCGGCAGTCTTGGTCTAAAGATTGTTCCCCGGCGGCATACCAACATTCAAAGGAAATCACTTCCCCCGCAGTTCAAAACTTCCCCCAGGAGAATCCAATCTAGTTCCCCAGGAAAGTTGGAATCCATCCCCCCAGCAGTAAGCTTATCCCCAGTAAATTCTGGAAGCTTATCCTCGCAGAGCACGAACGCATTGTCCGGCTTTATTCAAAGAGTTTATTTCCTTAACAGGATATAACTGGGTTATCCTCATCCAAAAGCCACGGAAAGGTCGTCGTCAACACAGTTCTTTCTTATCCCCAGCGAAGTCTATCAGCACTTCCAACACAACAAGGGTATCCCCCCAGCAAATTACCATCAACATTTCAACAAAGTCTCTCTCCCCACAGAGTATTGCTCCCCAGCAAGATCGTCAGGGTACCTTTCTGCCCGCAGAGTTATCCATTCGCCAAGTCTATTCCCCAACGGAGTCATCTTCTCCTACCGGTATTCTTGCAACTAGCATCCCCAGCGGAAGCAAAATCTATTCTTCAACATCAGCCCAGGATATGACTTCCCGGCACCCGTCAAGGATTTACTTTCCTAGACGAAAACATACATTCCTAAACATCACATACATCATTATAGCATGCATAGACGCATCATACAAATCTCATTTATGTTGAGAACATCATCGCTTGATCCATATCATGCACTGCATATGACTGACCTCTATCTTTCAGGAAAGATTCAGTTAAATTCTCAATCATATTCCAAGACCTTATCTGGTTCAGTTAAATCGACTCCAAAGATTTCTTATCCAGTCCAAGGCCTTCTCTAGTCCAGCTAAATCGACCCCAAACAGATTTTTCTGATGAAGACTCAGTAGAAGTTATCCAGGTTTTTCTCAATATTTGCTATTGAGATTATAATTGCCTATGGTTCTCTCCCCGATTCTGCGGAGACGATAATTCCATTCCAGGTTTTTCTCAATGATTTCTATTGAGATTATAATTGCCTATGGTTCTCTCCCCGATACTGCGGAGATGATAATTCCATCCCAGGTTTTTCTCAATGTTTGCTATTGAGATTATAATTGCCTATGGTTCTCTCCCCGATCCTGCGAAGACGATAATTCCAATCCAGGTTTTTCTCAATATTTGCTATTGAGATTATAATTGCCTATGGTTCTCTCCCCGATCCTGCGGGGAGACAATAATTCCAACCCAGGTTTTTCTCAATGTTTGCTATTGAGATTATAATTGCCTATGGTTCTCTCCCCGATCCTGCGGAGACGATAATTCCAATCCAGGTTTTTCTCAATGTTTGCTATTGAGATTATAATTGCCTATGGTTCTCTCCCCGATCCTGCGGAGACGATAATTCCAATCCAGGTTTTTCTCAATGTTTGCTATTGAGATTATAATTGCCTATGGTTCTCTCCCCGATCCTGCGGAGACGATAATTCCAACCCAGGTTTTTCTCAGTGTTTTCTATTGAGATTATAATTGCCTATGGTTCTCTCCCCGATCCTGCGGAGACGATAATTCCAATCCAGGTTTTTCTCAAACGTCCGCTTTTGAGATTATAATTTCCTATGGTTCTCTCCCCAGCGGTGCGGAGATGATAATTCCATCCCAGGTTTTTCTCAAACGTCCGCTTTTGAGATTATAATTTCCTATGGTTCTCTCCCCAGCGGTGCGGAGATGATAATTCCATCCCAGGTTTTTCTCAAACGTCCGCTTTTGAGATTATAATTTCCTATGGTTCTCTCCCCAGCGGTGCGGAGATGATAATTCCATCCCAGGTTTTTCTCAAACGTCCGCTTTTGAGATTATAATTTCCTATGGTTCTCTCCCCAGCGGTGCGGAGATGATAATTCCATCCCAGGTTTTTCTCAGACGTCCGCTTTTGAGATTATAATTTCCTTTGGTTCTCTCCCCGATCCTGCGGAGATGATAATTCCATTCCAGGTTTTCTCAATGATTGCTATTGAGATTGTAATTGCCTATGGTTCTCTCCCCGATCCTGCGGAGGTGGTAATCCCAGATTTTGCTCAATGATTGCTGTTGAAGTGAAGTTATCCAAGATTCTCTCAATGTTTGCTGTTGAGGTTGTAGTCGTCTATGGTTCTCTCCCCGATCCTGCGGAGGTGGTAATCCCAGATTTCGCTCAATGATTGCTGTTGAAGTGAAGTTATCCAAGATTCTCTCAATGTTTGTTGTTGAGGTTGTAGTCGTCTATGGTTCTCTCCCCGATCCTGCGGAGGTGGTAATCCCAGATTTCGCTTAATGATTGCTGTTGAAGTGAAGTTATCCAAAGATCCTCTCAATGTTTGCTATTGAGGTTGTAGTCGCCTGTGGTTCTCTCCCCGATACTACGGAGGTAGTAATCATCCCAAGATTTTCTCAACGATTGCTGTTGAGGTTAAAGTCATCCAAGGATCTCTCACCATTCCTGTTGAGGTAGTAACCATCCCTGGTTCATTCATCACCATTTGAAGCTCCAGATTTAGCTCCTGTAACGAGTCAGGACACACCTGCACATCTATCTGAAGACCAGCTCCTGTAATAGGTCAGGTAATCATTTTTTCTTTTGCAGGTACGCAAGTTCTCGCTAAGGAATCTCTTATGCGATCAACATCCAGATGGCATCTATAAGCCCATCATCCTATCCATAATCTCCAAATGGCATCTATAAGCCCATTCACCATCACGCTGCTACTATGTGAGCGCAAATTTCTGGGCACTCTAGTGTTCAATCATCTTCCACCTTCGGATTACGAAAGGCACGTCAGCCAATCTGCATCCTCAGGTCTAAGAAGATTGAACAGGGGCAACTGTTGTACCCCAAAATTTGCCCTCCCATATTCTTCAAGAATTTGCCAAGTCAAAGCTTCAAATCTCCCCAAGGGTTGCACAGTTCAAGGGCCTCCTAAACAGTCAAATTAGGGTTTTGGTTCTGATCAAGAAAATGAAGTTTCCAAGGGTCCAATCAAGTCCCACATGCTTATAAAAATGGTCAAGCATCCTCATATAAAGTTTCAAGACTTTCAGCACAAAATTGCACAGTCAAAACCCTAATTGCACTACAGTCAACTGTAGGGGCAAAATGGTCATTTGACAGTCAAAAGTTCAAATTTTTGGTCAACATCTCATTTTGAAGCCACAAACATCATTTTATCAATGCTTGATCATGATTCTCAAAGCTTGGCTCAAAAATCATCAAGATGCAAAAGTTTCCTTATTTGGACAGTTGAAAAAGTCAACTGTAAATTGACCAGGGCATAACTTTCACATGGATTATCAGAAAAATTCCATCCAAAGCTCATTTTGAAGAGAAAGACATTTCCTACAACTCATCTTCACACTCCAAGTCCAAGAAATGCTCTCAAAAAAAGTTATCAATTTCAACATTATAGGTCATTTTCAAAAGTCAACAAAAAGGGACTTTAAGTCAAAGACCATAACTTGAGATTGGTAAATCAAAATGACATGGGACAAAAGACATTGGTTAGAGGACTTCAAGACCTTTCCAAAATGTCCAAGAACATGATCAAAGCTTAAATATTGAGCAAGATATGCATTGGAGAAGTTGGGAAATTTTTGTGAAATGGCCAAAATCATTTATCCTTGAAATTTCATTTTTTGACAAAAGGGGCCCACTTTTTCCACTTGAATTAACTTGGCCATGCTTCCCACGTGTCCCATCTTTTATTTCAAATTTTTTAATTAATTTTTGCATTTTTTGTTGATTTTATTAGATTTAATTAATCTTAAATCTTTTAAAATCAAAAGAAAATTAAAAAGGCCAATTAAGGAAGATATTTGACTTTGATGGATCTTGAATCACCTTTAAGCATATGCCAAATTCGTACAAGGGGGCAAATAGAGCAAGAATTCAAAAATGGTTCAAAAATGGAAATTTGGTTATGGAGGTTTATGGAGAATCTTGAAATTGAATGCTATGCATTATGGAGCCATAATTCCTCTTCATACATGTTGCATAAGACCTATACAAGTGATACAAACGAAAATTGGGAGCGAAGCTGCGCATAAACACAAAAAGCAAACTCACATTTTTGGCCATTTTTTTTGAAAACTGAAAACCTAGTTCTAGGACGATTCAAGGCAATATTTTGATCTCATTAGCTTCCTGAGGCTTCAAGAGGACTTTTCCAACCAAGAACTTCGTCCCTAACCCTTTGAATCGGGTTCTTAAGCTCTTGAATTAGGGGTTTTTGAATACAGCAAAATTGGAGAATCACGATGCCATGGTTGCAACCAGCACGCTTGGACGAAGAGATTAGATGCCTCGCGCTCAATTTATGAGCCACTATAAGCTATTCGTTATTTTCTGGAAAGATAAACAAAATAGCCCAGTTGGTGAAGCGCTTGAGTGATTGACACACGCCCATGGAGATTGATCCAGTGGCTCTGATCAGAGGAGCACCATAAGCCTGAGTCAATGCATCCACACGTGGCCTGGAAAAGTCCACAAGGCCAAGAGTAATTGGGCCCAAATTACTAAAGACCAACCTCCAAATTAGGGGCTTCACCCCCTTAGGTTTGCAAATCCTTTTTATCTCTTTATTTTTTTTATTATGTTTATTTTCTTTTAATTGTTATTTTTTTGATTAATTCATTATTTTCATAAAAAAACACCAAAACATAAAAAAATCAGAAAAGATGAAAAAAATAATAAATATTTTTATTTTATTAATTTTGTAAATAAATCCCATAATAAATTTAGTTTTAATTTTAGGTTGTTAATTTAATTCTTTTTCTCAATAACCAAAAATAGGCCTTTAGCACTTTTTATCTTTTTTTAATTAATTAAATATTTTTATTATAAGTATCATTAACTATTAATTTTGTAAATAAATTTTATAATTAATTAGTTTTAATTCTAGGTTTTAACTTTAATGCATTTTCTTTAATAAATTAAAAACAATTAGAATGAGAATTATTTAACTTTTATTTAATTTAATTTTCTTTAATGTCATAAATACAAAAAAAAACATAAAAAATAAGTTTCTTTCTTTTTATTTAACTTAATTATTTAATAATTTCATTTTAACTCCTTTAAAGGGTCCAACGCCCTCGCATTCGATTATATTCTCTTTTCGCGCGTTTTATTTATTTCTTTGTTGTAAATATAATGTACTTGTTCCAAAGCCCTGTAATAGTCAATTAGACATTTATTTTCTGCACTTTATTTTAAATCGGGTCTGGATTAATTTGGCGTTGTAGACCCGCGCCTTTGTAATAGCGTAGGACCTTTTATCTTTTCCGCACTTTAAATTCCCGCACCTTTAACTGTTAAACAATAACATGAAAGAATGGATGCCCAAAAATAAAATCAAAGCGTAGATCACCAATGCATGACAAGACAAACAATAAACTGAAAATGACACACAATTCACACACCACCCCTAGGGTACGCCTCACTGTTGCCTTGCCTCGAAAGGTGATCGTCGAGTAGAGGATGTCTTAGTAAGTCCTCATGATCCGGGAACCTGGCATGAGGGTAGCTTCTAAGGTGTCTTCCCATTGCTCTGGTGATCACCATGTCCCGAACCTCGAATTGACTCGAATACCTCCAACGGTGGTGCTACCTACCTCTCAATGGTGGGATGGCACCACTTTAAAGGATATTTACACAGACGAATTCCTTCGGGTAGGTAGATTCTCATAGATACTTGCTCTTTTCAAAAAAACAAACAAAATACTTTTCACACCTACACTTTCTAAAAGTTTTCAAACAAATTTTTCATACACTCTTGAGGACAGATACAAGAGTTACTTAGAGATTTTTTTCAAACGAAACTTTTTCAAACCCACGCACTTTTGAAAAGCAAACAAACATTTTGAAAACACAATGAGCAAGTATCTAAGAGCCCATGGATAACCATGGATAGAAAGGGTGCTAACACCTTCCCTTTCTATAATCTACCTCCCGAACCGAGAGCAATCTCTATAAGGAATTTTTCTGTGCTTTTGTCCTTTCCATTTGGAGAAAATAAAAGACGGTGGCGACTCTTGCTTCCGCGACATTTCGCGAACCAGCTTTAAAACAGTCAGTTCCAGATCCACCGATCACACTAAGCAATTTGGGAATTCAAACAAACTCCAAGAACATAACTACCAATTTCAACACCCACCCCCACGCCTAGCGTGAGCTTGGGTCAAATGCTCATATTGCAGTTCTTAACCCGGCTCTGATACCATGTTAAATATGCTTGGATCTCAACTGGAAAATCTAGCTCAAAGGGCGAGGTTACTCTCACATATTTATACACTCAACAACCCGGGAACCTAAGCAATTTAGGACTTCAAACAAACTCCAACAACATAATTATCAATTTCAACACCCACTCTCACGCCTAGTGTGGGCTTGGGTCAAATGCCCATATTGCAGTTGTCATTGTTGAAAACTGTAGTTTCTTCTGAGATAAAAAAGCTTTAGTTTTTATACATAATACTGTTAAAGAATCATGCTCTATGCATATGTGTACACGTAGAATAAATGTGGCATAAGGGTTTGGGCACAAAAATTGTGTACAAAAATGCTTAGATCTCAACTCGAAAAGCTAGCTCAAAGGGTGAGGTTGCCCTCACATATTTATACACCCAATAGCCCAGAAACCTAAGTAATTTTGGACTTCAAACAAAATCCAACAACACAACTATCAATTTCAACACCCGCCTGAAGGTTGAGAGAAATGAAAGAAAGAGGGGTTTGAATTGGGGGTTTCAAAAACTTTTTCTTTTAGCAAATGCTTCTCACAAACAAACAATGATAACTAAGCAAGAAAGAAAAGTGACACGTTCGATTTATACAAGTTCACCTTAAAAAAGGCTACTTTTGTCCACTCGCGAAGGTGATTTTGCCTTAGAAAACGACTTAATCCAATAATCTAGAAAGATTACAATAATCTCTAAGAGTTTAGTAAAACACCTTATCCCTCTCAAGTAATTTTGATTACAACTTAGTCACTTTCGGAAACAAATCTAGAAAGATTTATAATCGACCAGTGTTTACAATAGTGCTTTTAAAAAGTAGATTTAACACCACAATAAAGAACAAATGTTTGCACACAAATATGAGCAACAAATCTTGTGCGTACAACAATGATAGAACTAACAAAATAATGAGAAACAACTCTTGTATTCTATAGAATGTAAGTTAACACAAGTTTGAGCAACAACTCTTGTGTTTTATAGAATATGAGTTAACACAAATCTGAGCAACAACTCTTGTGTTTCAGAGAATATGAGTTAACACAAATCTGAGTAACAACTCTTTGTGTTTTTCTTTCTTTGCATATTTTCTCTCTTAGTTTTATCTCTTTTTACAGTAACTTCAATTCCTCAATTGTTTGAGTATTTGCCTTTTATTTTCTTTGTCGTTATTTTCCAGTGAAGTAGTTATCCCATTTATATAGGCTGAGATAAGAAGACCGTTGGAGAATGTTACTTTCATCAAGCCGCATGCTACAATGGTAGCATAAGAACGTGGGAAACAGTGAGCACACACAAAGTTCTTCTGTATATTGTGTTTTCCATAAATGACGGAAAATGTGTTGTATTGTTGTACTTGTTTACTTCTTTTATAAGTTTCTGATCTTTTCTTCTGTTTGAAATACTTCGGATTTAAAGTATAATGAGACTACATAAGAGATCATATCTTTGTTCTTCAATATTCTGATGGACTGGTTTCGATATGAAGAAATGACTATTCCAAAAGGCATTTCTTTGTTGTGTTCTCAAAAGTATCAGAGTCTTCAGAACCAGAACCTAGTCTTCAGATATGTAACAGCAGCTTATCTAACAAAAAATTTCTTGATATCTGAGCATTGGAACAAAAGCTTTATATGAGAAGCACTTTATCTGATCGTTGAAGCAAAAGTTTGATATCTGATCTTTGAAGTAGAAGCTTGATATCTAATCGTTTAAGAAAAAGCTTGATATCTAATCTTCGAAGCAGATGCTTGATATCTGATCTTCACTGTTGATTATTTTTTTGAACACACTTGAATTATGAAGCAACAACTTATCTGGAGATATACGCGTGGTTCTGTTTCTAGCGAACATTCAACATTCTTCAGAACTACTGATGTGTCTTTAGAACTTAAAACGACAGTCTTTCTGATGCGAGCTAAACACATTTAATGACTCTTCATACAACAATCATGAATCAATTTAAATGTTTTATCTGCACGCTAACAAAACTATTAGATACCAAAATTGTTACATATAAAATATACGTAATGTTATCATCAAAACTTAGAGATTACATGCAGAACCAAATCTTGTTCTAACAATCTTACCCTTTTTTATGATGACAAAACCATGTATTTTTATAATACAATTTTACAAGGTAATATCAATCAAAGTATAAGAGTAAGTTTAGAGAAACTCCTCCTGAGATAAACAATCTCCCCCTGAGATGAACAATCTCCCCCTGAGTTAAAGACTTAACAATGTTTAGAAAAGAAAGGGCTTTCTGAGCATTATTATTTTTCTTTTCTCCTGATTAAAGAATAATATCCTATTTAACGCTTATCATAGCTTGACTTCATCAGAACATTATTCAATAGATTTGTTATCCCAGAACCTTCTAAACAATAGAACTTCTATATCTGATCTTGATTAATTTGAGTCCTTGAGATATTAAAAGTTCTTTATCATAACCTTCTAAGAGATAGATTCATTTGCTTGATCCTTGTTCCTGAAAAAACATTCTCAAAATAATCTTGCATATGTATATTGTTAGAATGTAAGTGTGATACGGTGGGAGAACTGACTTGGGTGTTTTGCGTTTTATCACAAATGTTGCAGTTAGCAAGAGTCGCCACCTACTTTTCTTTTATCCAAAAGGAAAGGTGAAAAAGCACAGGAAAGACCTTTGAGATTGTTTCTTGAGTTCGGGGGGTAGATTATGAAAAGGGAAGGTATTAGCACCCTTTTCATCCATGGTTTTCCATGGGCTCTTAGTTACTTGCTAGATCACTTGTTTTTATTTGAAATTGTGCTTTGTGTGGTTTTGAAAGTATTTTTTTTAAAAGAGACCATTTGTTTAGGAAAACTTTGTAATGATTCTCGTTCATAAGAATGTATGCAAAGTGTTTGATCTTTTGAAAATGTTTTCAAGTTTGAAAGATGTTTTTGAAAGTGTTTGTGTTTATTTTGAGAATAGCAAGGATGTTTTTGTTTTGAAATAGAGCAAGTAACTAGAAACATTCTACCTACTCAAAAGTCTTTCTTATTCATTTCCTTTTCCTTTGACATTGTTATCTTACCATTGATTTGGTAAGTAAACCTATCTTTGGATGTAAAAGGGACGGGCGTGGGTCATCGTATGACCATGATTAGCAATGTTGCAAGGTATCTTAGCATTCTCTTTTAGGGACTAAGATCATTTTAAAGGCAACATAGATAGCGTCATCGAGGGACTACGATCTTATATTTTGCTTGTTTTTGCTAAGATACCTCACATGCATAATATGATCATTTTTATAAGGCAACCAAGTGGATTTTACCCTAAGGGTGTTTGTGTGCAAGTGTATTGTTTTTCATGCTTGGTTTTGTCTTTGATTAGGGTTTTCTAATTGATTGGTTTTAGTCTTTCCATACAAACCCTAATTACTAGCATTTGTATATAAAGCGATAAATTGCGGAATTTAAAATTACTACACTATTACAATACTTATGGGAGGGGGTGTACAAATTTCAAATGGGGATTGTAAGAAAATAAAACTAATTATCTATTACAACCATATTGAATTTGGATAAATGATGTACAAAAATGAATAAATATACAAGAATATAAATGTAAAGCAAATATGATTTTTGTTTGGATTTTTTTAGGAAAGGGTTTGGTTTTAACCTAATTAACTAAAAGAAAATAATTGATTAAATTAGTAAAAAGTAAACCTAAATTAACTAGGAAAAAGCTTTAAATAAAACTCTAATCTAAATATTAATTGATTAAAAAAGAAATTAAGTTTGTAAGAATGATATTTTTTGGTATTTTTGTCTTGAAAATAATTTATGGTATTATAAAATATTTTTGGTCTTTTTTTATTTTAGAAGAGTTTTTTTTTTAATTGTGAAAGAAATAAACTAAACCCCTAGTTTCCAATTAAAATTACAAATTAATTAGTGAAATAATTAAAGTATTATTATATAAAAATAATTTTTTTATTGTAAAAAAATAAATAAACTATATAAAAATATAAATCTAAATTTTTATATAATTTTCTGATTTTTTAATATTAAATAAAATATTTAAGAAAATAAATAAAGTAAAAATGAGAAAAAGAAAATGAAATGGGCTTGGGGTGTGAATAGTCAGCAGGGGAGGCAAAAATAAGCAAAAAAAATATTGGTCCCAACAAAAGGAGCCCAGCGCTGCAAACAAGTGACAAAAATATGAGAAAATGTGAGAAAAACAAGCAAAAGGGTACCACTGGGGCTCGAACCCAGGTCCCAAAGGTTAACAGACGCGCGCTTTACCACTGAGGTGGCTATACATCTGTTCATATAAACAAAACAATAAATATATATTAGAAATCAAGCCATGGCCTGAACTTCATCTTCAACCTCACGCCCAGCCAGAGTACCTGCATCTTGTTCATCTCTCATCCATTTGCAAAAATGTAAACATGAATCTTGTGGCAAATTTCCTCACGATTTCAGAAATGCAAAGCAATAAAATTAAAGACCAAATACAAACATGAATTTTAATGGCCCTAATCTGAACCCTAAAAATTTCAGAAACTTCAATCTTAAAATTCTCTAAGCTCAAGCAACATAAATGAAAACTATGGACATGGTTAGCTTTAAAGCAATGATATCTACATTTTTCATTCACAAATAAACCATTAATGATGCTTGTATAAAGAGTTCAAAGTTGAGATAACTTACCTTAAAACTGGAAATTGTGTTCTACAAATGAGCACTCCTCAAGGTGTTGTGATGATCAAAAAAGCTCCACTGAGGTCCCAGGAAGCTAATGCAATGATTAGCTCGGTTGGAGAGTGGTTAAAATGGTCTGGAGAAGTCCACTTACAGTGCTCTATTTTTGAACTTGGAAATGGAGGAAGATGGTGTTACAGAACTGTAACAGGGGGAAAGGATGACTTCTAAATGATGTTTAGAAGCTTTTAGAAGAAAGAAGCCAACAAACGCACGAGTAGTTTTTTGTTTTGGGATTTTTGACCAGAATATGCAACAATGGAAGTGTGAGATGAAAATCTGTGTTCTTGGTGTTTTCAGGGCTCAAGCATGTGTGGGATTTGTGGCAAAGAACTTGTGTATGTATAAGCAAAAGGTCTTAGTGCTTGAGAGAGTCAGAAGTACAAGTTATAGGCTGATTGCTATTTTACTTGATTTTGAAGAAAAGTGGGAAAACAAGTTTCAATGTGTAGTACAAGCATGGGCTGGGTGATTGTAAGTGTTGAGATTAAATTCTCTTGAGTTATAGGACATGTATGATCATAAGAGAACAAGTGCAAGGCTCACGAATAAGTTTTGTGCAAAAAGCTACTTTATCAAAATGGCATTGTGCACTTTCTTCCCAAAATGGATATAAAGCATGGCCTTGCATTGAATGCTTGAATTGAGACCTCTAACAGCTGTGCAAGCAATTAATTATGGAGTGCCTAACAAGCTTGAGGTCTGTAAAGTAGAGATTATGCAGCATAAGTTTGAATTTTGAATCTTGTTCATCAAAAAACTTGCCTTGTAAAACAACTTGAAACTCTAACTTCTGGCTTTCGATTCTCCTTGCTCACAAATGATATCAAGGATTTCTTAGACATTTTAGAAATCTTGTAATATGCTCTACAACCCCTCTTTGAATCACTTTTGAAAATTCCCCTTGGAACTAGGTGAAACTTGGGTCAGAAGTTAGGTCAAAATCCTGAGCAAATTAGGGCAAAATTTCACTAAGTGTTTTGTTTCATGACCATGTGTTCTTAAATTTATAACTTGAGATCCAAGCACTTTTGGAAGGAGTTGTGTAAAGAAATGTTGTAGATTTCATGGAGATCTACAACTTTCATGTTGAAAGTTTCTTTTGAATCATCTTGCATCATGGTAAAAATTTTGCTCAAAGTTGTGAAAAAATAAGAAATTTTCAACACTTAGAAAAATTTCTAAGTTTAGAAATTTTAACTTTTCAAAATGAAATCTTGAATTTTTGATTTCTTGATGAATAAGTTTTATATTTTGACATGCTTTGATGAATTGTGATCTTTTACATTCAATTTTGACCAAAAAGTCAAAGTTTGACTTTTCAGTATACAATTGACTTTTGATCAGTTGACTGAAAATTCATTTGTCAATCCATTGGACTTGAGCAAAGTTTTGAGCCATGTCATTAGGTCAAAATGATTCAATTGGAATCTTGAGATCATGCCTTAAACCAAATGATCATTTGCTAGGTCAAAAATCAGAAATTGCCTTTTCCCAGTCAAAACCCTAATTTTGACCATTTTGCCCTTTTGAAGATTTTATCAAATTTCTTGAGGAATTATGGTCCAAACTTGATCACATGATACATATGAGTTTAAAATGTTGGTGTGGATCAAAAATTATGAACTTTGACTGTAAATTGGCCACAATTAACTTTTTCCCCAATACAGTTGATTTTTAGGTCAACTGCTCAATTGACAGGGCAAAAGTGTGATCCAAAGCTTGAAACTTGACATGAGTAATCTTGAGGGTCCATAATGATCCATGAAAGTCCTATGGGGCATTGGAAGTTCAAATATACTTGTGCAATCTCAAACCCTAATTTTGGTCATCAGTGTTTAAGGAGGTGTCTTGAGCTGATCAACCCTAGTGCAGTCTTGTGCCAAAGGAGATCTTGTGAGCAAATTCTTGATAAATGAGAGGGAAAATTTTGGGGTACAACAGCTGCCCCTGTTCAATCTTCTTAAGCCTGAAGAGTTAGATTGGCGAGTTTTGTCATTCGTGACTCGAAGGTGGAAGATGATTGGACATTAGAGTGCCCAGAAATTTGCACTCGGTGATGTGATGGTTATTGGTATAAGGAATGGGCTTAAAGATGCCATTTAAAAATGATTGTTGAGATCCGAATCTGAATGAGTATCAGGATGGCATCCGTGTCCGGAGCGTATCTGAACTGTATCTGAAAGTTGAATCTGAATGAGTATCAGGATGGCATCTGTATTTGGAGCATATCTGAATTGTATCTGAAAGTTGAATCTGAATGAGTATCAGGATGGCATCCGTATCTGGAGCGTATCTGAACGATATATGAAATTTGAATCTGAATGAGTGTCAGGATGGCATCCGTATCTGGAGCGTATCTGAACTGTATATGAGAGCTGAATCTGAATGAGTATCAGGATGGCATCCGTATCTGGAGCGTATCTGAACTGTATCTGAGAGCTGAATCTGAATGAGTATCAGGATGGCATCCGTGTCTGGAGCGTATCTGAACTGTATCTGAGAGTTGAATCTGAATGAGTATAAGGATGGCATCCGTATCTGGAGCGTATCTGAACTGTATCTGAGAGCTGAATCTGAATGAGTATCAGAATGGCGTCCGTGTCTAGAGCGTATATGTACTGTATTTGAGAGAGAATCTAAATGAGTATCAGAATGGCATCCGTGTCTGAAGCGTATCTAAAATGTATCTGGAAGTTGATCAGAAGAAACCTGTGTAGGATTGCTTCATCTGGTCGTGTAGATACTTGTCTTGGCTTGTTGTCGGTATCAATCTCCGACCTTTTGTAAATTGATGATGATAACCACCTGTTGACTGATCTTTCCTGAAAATATGAAAGATTAGTTGTATGCAATGTCATGATGTATGAAATGCATTGTATAATGGTGTTCTTAATAAAATGAATGAAATCATGTTGTATGTGTTCATTTTGTCAATGTCATGACGTATGGATGCGATGTATAGGCATATAAGCTATGTTGCTGTAACATTGTTAGATTAGGGAAAATAAATCCCTGATTGTTGTTGGGGACGTGGAGTGTAAGTCCTCGTGTTTTGATGTGCTGGCGAGCTGATGAGCTCCTATTTGTTAGAGAAATAAACTTTGTTGTAAGGAAAACGCCATGTATTGCCTGTGAAATCCTATTGGGAAATCCTGAGAAATTTGGGCGACTTCTACCGGGGAGTGATAACTGGAGGTCTTGTTCTGCTGGGGATTAAGCTGCACACTGTGGGGAATTTTGTGGAATAGTCTAAAGATATCATCCTATTTCTTAAAACCATTAGTGTTTGTCTTCTATTTTTTGCTCATTTGTAAACAATAATTATGTTCAAATGCATATGCTCAAAAATAAATCATTGGACGTTTTTGTAAACAAAACACAGAAATAAAGAAAAACAGATAGTTTTGCACTTTCAAAGGGGTATCTTTGTATTTACTTGAATAAGTATTTTGTACAATGAGACAAACATCCTAGTAAGAGAATGTCATTGTAAAAAATGAAAATTTGATACAAAGGAAAGATATCCATGTTTAATAATATCAAGGGGTTCCCATTCTGCTATAGCCTTCGTGTCTCTGATCTTCTTGTCCACTTGTTGCCTTGTCCGAAGTTGATTGGATTGATCAGAACTGTTGAGTTTGTCAGTTGAAGCCAAAGGTCGTCCGTAAAGGGGATCCAACGGAACATAGTCGTACACTTTAATTCCCTAACTTTTTCCTGGACCGCCCTTTCGGGATTTCAGTCCATCGGGATACCCTTTTTTGCCCAAGTCGCCTTTTCGGGTTTTCAACTTGTCGGGTGTACAGATTTTTTTGTTTTATCCCTAATTTTTGCCCAAACCTTTTTGGTTAGCCGGGATGTCCTTGTTTTGCCTAGGTGTGTCAACCTAGCGGGTCTCTTACATGTAGTATCTTTTGACTATGTCAGTGTTCACAGGATGTGGCAGGTCGTCGCCATCCATAGTGGTCAAGATCATTGCCCCACCAGAAAATATGCTTTTAATCATAAATGGTCCTTCGTATGTAGGAGTCCATTTTCCCCTAGGATCACCTTGCGGAAGTATGATGCGCTTGATCACCAAATCCCTAACTTGATATACTTGGCGTCTGACCTTTTTGTTGAAAGCCTTAATCATTCATTTTTGATACATCTGACCATGACAGACAACAATGAGCCTTTTTTCATCAATCAAGTTCAGTTGATCAAGACGAGTTTGTATCCAATCTTCTTCATTCATCCCTGAATCCTTCATAATTCTCAGAGAGGGGATCTGGACCTCAATAGGCAGGACAACCTCCATGTCGTATACTAGAGAGTAGGGTGTTGCCCCAGTTGATGTGTGTGCCATGGTACGATAACCGTGGAGAGCGAATGGTAGCATCTCATGCATGTCTTTGTACGTGACTGTCATTTTTTGTATGATCTTTTTGATGTTTTTATTTGCGGCTTCGACAACACCATTCACCTTTGGCAGGTAAGGGGAAGAATTGTGGTGATAGATCTAGAATTGCACGCACATTGCGGTGATCATAGTGTTGTTAAGATTCATACCATTGTCTGTGATGATCCTCGCTGAGATACCATACTAACAGATGAGATTTTGCTTGACAACATTCTTGGCAACGGAAGTGAAAGAAGCCGCCTCAGCCCACTTTGTGAAATAGTCAATGGACACCAAGATGAAGCGGTGTCCATTAGAGGTTGTTGGCTTGATTTCCCCAATCATATCGATGCCCCACATAGAAAAGGGCCAAGGAGCCATCAGGACATTCAGAGGAACCGAAGGTACGTGCACCTTGTCAGCATAGATATGACACTTGTGGCAGGTTCGAGAATGTTTATAGCAATCTACTTCCATGGTAGACCAGTAATAACCTGCCCGTAGGATTTTCTTTGCCATCGTATGCCCACTGGAATGAGTGCCAAAAGTGCCCTCATGTAGATCAGCCATGATCTTTTCTTCCTCAACCTTGTCTATGCAACGGAGTAAAACAGAGTCATGGTTGCGTTTGTAGAGAATGCCATTACCAAGGAAGAACTTAGCAGAGAATCTCCTTAAGAACTTCTTATCATTGACTGAAGCTCCTTTCGGATATTCTTGAGCCTCGAGATACCTTTTGACTTCGTGAAACCAAGTCCGATCCACTATTTCTTCAGTATTAATCTCGTGACAGTGAGCTGGTTCATCCATTCGTTCAATGGTGATCTGGGGAGCCTCGTTATCCAATTTAAGTTTAAACATGGATGACATTGTGGCTAGCGCGTCTGCTAGCTGATTTTCTTCTCGCGGGAAATGCTCGAAGGTAATCTTCTCAAAATGTGGGATCAATGTCAACACATGTTCTTTATAGGGGATAAGGTTAGGGTGCTTGGTGTCCCATTCCCCTTTGATCTGGCTGATGACCAAAGATGAATCTCCGAATACATTTAAGGATTTGACCCCCAAATCTATGGCAGCTTTGAGACCAAAAATACATGCTTCGTATTCTGCCATGTTATTTGTACAATTGAAGCAGAGTCTTTCCGTAAAGGGAGTATGACATCCTTCAGGAGATATGAGTATAACACCTATACCATTTCCGAGTGCGTTGGATGCCCCATCAAAAACCAGGGTCCATCAGGATCCTTGTTCAGGTCCGTCATATGGTCTGAATTCTTTGCAGTCGTTTACCATCATGATGTCTTCATCTGAGAATTCGAACTTCATGGACTGGTAGTCATCCACAGCTTGATGAGCAAGGTGATCAGCTAGTACACTGCCCTTTATTGCTTTCTGGGTAGTATATTGTATGTCATATTCTGTCAAGATCATCTGCCATCTCGCTACTCTCCCAGAGAGGGCAGGTTTCTCGAAGATGTATTTAATGGGATCCATTTTGGATATCAATAAGGTAGTATGGGTCAGCATATACTATCTTAGCCGGCGAGCAGCCCATGCCAGAGCGCATCAAGTTTTCTCGAGCAGTGAATATCTTGTTTCATAATCGGTAAACTTTTTACTCAGGTAATAAATAACATGCTCTTTTTAGCCAGACTCGTCATGGTGCCCCAACACACACCCCATTGAATTTTCCAAAATAGTTAGATACATGATCAAGGGTCTTTCCTCGACTGGTGGCATTAAAACAAGAGGTTCTTGCAGGTATTCTTTAATCTTGTCGAAGGCAGTTTGGCACTCATCATTCCATTTGACTACTTGATCTTTCTTCAGTAATTTGAAGATTGGTTCACAGGTAGCTGTCAGGTGAGAAATGAATCTAGAAATGTAGTTTAACTGTCCCAAGAATCCTCTGACTTCCTTCTCAGTATGAGGAGCAAGCATCTCTTGTATCGCTTCTACCTTGGCAGGATCCACTTCGATACCTTTACCGCTGACAACAAAACCTAGGAGTTTACCGGACCTCACCCCAAATGTGCATTTATTTGGGTTTAACCTCAGCTTGTACTTTTTTAGCATCTCAAATAATTTCTGCAAATGACCAAGATGCTCTTCTTCTGTTTGAGATCTGGCTATCATGTCGTCCACATAGACCTCTATTTCGTGATGTATCATGTCGTGAAATAGAGCCACCATGGCACACTGATAGGTTACCCCAGCGTTCTTCAACCCGAATGGCATAACCTTGTAGCAGAATATGCCCCATTGTGTGACAAAGGTTGTTTTTTCCATGTCCTCAGGCGCCATTTTGATTTGGTTGTAGCCTGAGAAACCATCCATGAAGGAAAACACTTTATGCTGTGCCGTATTGTCAACTAGAACATCAATGTGGGGAAGTGGGAAATCATCCTTAGGGCTTGCCCTATTCAAATCTCTATAGTCCATGCACATTCGTACCTTGCCGTCCTTTTTAGGCACGGGAACAACATTGACAACCCATTATGGATAGGAAGTGACGGCCAAGAATCCGGCGTTGAATTGCTTCATGACTTCAGTTTTAATCTTCTCTGACATGTCTGGTCGCATACGACAGACCTTTTTTGTTTTACCGGAGGGAAGTCCTCTTTTGTAGGTAGACGATGTACTACGATATCTGCATCAAGTCTTGGCATGTCTTTGTACGACCAGGCAAAGACCTCAACATAATCATGTAGCAACTAAATCAAACGCTCTTTGACACTGGGTTCCAGATTGGCACCCACCTTGACTTATCTCTTGTCTTCTTCGGTACTTAGGTTAATTATATCCAATGGTTCTTCGTGGGTCTGTATGGTCCTCTCTTCTTGTTGTAGTAACCTGGAGAGTTCCCATGGTACTTCACAATCTTCCTCGCCTTCGTCTTCGGCTTGGTAGATTAGATTTTCAGAATCACAGAAGGCCATAGCAGGACCGTTACCCATGGGATCCCGAATGGATGTAGATCTGCAATTTAAATGTGAGTGTGTGTAAGAGTATAGCTATCTTTGAAATAAATGAAAATGTAAAAAGAAAAACAATGAGCACAAATTTTGTATGCAAAAACGCCCATGATTCATTGATGTCATATGGAAATGAGATAATAACCCTTACACCATTGTGCCTCGGGTAAGACACAAGGTTTTAAGAGTCTGAATTGTTTAATATTACAGGTCTGACAAAATTTAAAGACAAATTAATGTTGGATAAAAGTGACTGGGACAAAATCTCTAGCTTCCCAGTTGTTGAGCCCTCCATTGACAGTTGGGAAAATCCAATCCTATAGGTTATAGTTGTCTTCGTCATCCTCCACTGTGTTGACTTCGTGGTTGCTAATATTCAAGGGTGGTCCTCCGGCACGAGCACGGCGTACAACTTTCTGGGCTCCTGAAGTGAAACCCAAACCAAATTTGTCAGATTTGTATGGGATATCTGGGAGTTGGCCCCAAATAGTGCACCCATCTTCTTTGATCATTGCCTTGGCCTCTTTCAAAGACGACATCTTGAGCGGAGGCCTTGTAATCTTTGGGACTTGGCAAACAACCTTGGTTACTGCCACAGTTTGAGGGACTTCTTCAAAGTGCTAGAATGAAGTTTCAATAAATTCACCATCTAATTTCACATATCTGAAGGAATTTAGATAACTGGCCATATACTCTTCTTCGCCATGAACAATGATGATTTTTCCTTGAGTTGGATATTTCAGCATTTGATGCAACATAGAGGTAACAGAACCAGCATTGTGAATCAACGGTCGGCCTAATAAGTAGGAATATGAAGGGAGAATATCCATTAGTTAAAAAGTTGAATCAAATGTTTGGGTTCTAACTCTTATGGGGATGTCTACTTCCCCCATGCACCATCCTTTTTATGCAGTCGAAGGCCCTCACCACTATGTTGCTAGGTTTCAAGGTCAATCCTTCACAGTCAAGTCTATCAAGAGCCTTTTTAGGGAACACATTCAGAGACGAACTAGTATCAACCAAGACATGAGCCAGAGTCATGCCCCTGCATTCGACTGAGACATGCAATGCCTCGTTATGCTTCCTCCCCCTTGGCGTTAAATCAGCATCCGAAAAACCTAAACCATTATCTGCGGTCAAGCTGGCTATGCAGTCTTGGAACTGATCGACAGATGTTTCTTGGGGTACATGGGCAGTTTTAAGGAATTTTACCAAGGCCTTTGCATGAGCCTCAGAACATAAAAATAAAGCCAGCATGGAAATTTTTGATGGAGTCTTCCCTAGCTGCTCGACTACATTGTAGTCGCTCCTCTTTATAATCTTCAAAATTTATTCCATCTCCTTTTTGGAGGCCTCATGGATAGATACTGTTTGTGCCTTCATCCGGACAGGCTCAACCAGAATGCCTTTGCCCCGAGCCTCGATCGACTCGGCGGTAGGAGTGTCAGCAGGTGTAACTATAGGAATTGTATTAGTAGTAGTGTTAGAAGGAACATGAACATGGATGATTACACGGCCGGTAACAGTCTTTGAAGGAGAAATCTCGGGAGAGAATACTCTGCCACTTCGATTTATCTTGCTGGTTCTCGCAATGTTACTGATGTCAGGGTCAGCCTTCTCAAGAATTGAGTCTTGGTCAGCCAGCCAATCTTGCTTGACACCGTGATAGTAGATGTCGCCCCCATAGTTCCATGGGACAGTTTTATCTGATGAGTACGGGATTGGACCTGGCATAGTAATTATCAACGAAGCTACTTTAGGAACTGATGTAATTCTAACATGTCTTTTGGTGGAGACCCTAGAAGAATTGGCGGAAATGGTCATTATGAAAACATCATTATAAGAAACAGTTGGAACGGAAGTCTTCTCAAACAAAATCTCCTTGTCATCTATTAGGCATTGAACGCCTGCTTTTAACAAATGACAACTGGTTGGTGAGGATAAACAGAAATGACAGCTTTCATCGCAGCCTGGGAATACACCATCATTCAACAAGTTCTTTTTTATAGTCAGAAGTGGAGTTACAAGTTCATCAACCAAAGTAACAAACATATCTTCCTCAACGGCGTTGACATCACGGTCGTGCTTGGGCATAGGGGCAATGATAACATTGGGAATTTTTGGCACATCAAATTCAATCTCTTTAGCTTCAAGAAGGTCTTGTACCTTATTTTTCAGAGCCCAACAGTTGTTAGTGTCATGGTCGGGACTCTCAGAATGGTATTGTGATCGGTGGAAATAGAACTGACTGTTTTAAAGCTGGTTCGCGAAATGTCGCGGTAAGCAAGAGTCGCCACCGTCTTTTATGCTCTCCAACATGGAAAGGACAAGAGCACAGCAAAATTCCTTTTCGAGAATGTTTCTCGGGTTCGGGAGGTAGATTATAGAAAGGGAAGGTATTAGCACCCTTTCTATCCGTGGTTATCCACGGGCTCTTAGGTACTTGCTCACTATGTTTTCAAAAATTGTTTGCTTTTCAAGTGTATGTGGGTTTTGAAAAAGTTTCGTTTGAAAAATTTCTAGGTAACTCTTGTATCTGTCCTCAAGAGTGTATGAAATATTTGTTTAAAAACTTTTTGAAAGTGTAGGTGCGAAAAGTTTGTTTTGTTTTTTTGAAAGAGTAAGTACCCAGGAGAAATCTACCTACTCTAAGGAATTAGGCTGTGTAAGAGTCCTTTAGACAGTACTATCCCACTATTGAGAAGTAGGTAGCACCGTCGTTGGAGTTGTTCGGGTCAATTCGATTATTAGGGACATGTGTGGTCACCAAAGCAATAGTAGGACGCCTTAGCGGTAACCCTAATGTCCTAGATCCTTTTTATCCGAGGCAACCGTTTCGAGGTAACTGGATCTTTAGACAGGAGGGCGACCTCTAAAACACCCTATACTTGACGACCACGTCGAGGCAACCGGTGAGGCGTACCCTAGGAGTGGCATGTGCATGTGTGTTGTTTCAATTCATATTATCTTTGAACATGCATCTTTGTGAGCTACAGATTGATTTTATTTATCAAGCAAGTCTTGCATGCACATTAACAGTTAAGAGTGCGAAAAATAAATTGCGGAAAGTTGAATCTATATTACAAGGCGCGGGTCTATACATCGCCAAAAACAAAACCCGTTTGGAAAATAAATGCGAGAACAGTAAAGAAAGCGCTAAAAGACCTAATTAACTATTACATCCTCGGAAACAGTTACATCAATATAATCAAAAGGAATTAAAGCGCGAAAGAAATTAAATCGGGAACGTCTTAGGGTTTTGACCCTTTTTGAGAAAAGAATTGAATTTGTCCTTTTTTGCAATTAATTAAATATTAAACCTAATAACTAATTAATTAATTAATTAAAGAAAAAGTATTTTTGTGTTTTTTATATTTTAATGGAATAAGAATAAAAAAATTAGTAAAACCCTAAGTCTAATCTATTTTAGTTATTATGAAAAGATTAAAATTAACCTAATTTAACTAAATTAATTTATTAGAGTTTATTTACAAAAATAATTATCAATAGTGAAAATAATAAATAATAAAAATAAACAATATTTTAAGTTTCTGGTTTTATTATGAAAAATGATTTATGAATTAATTAAATAATAGTAATAATAATTATTAAAAGAAAATAAAAAGAAAGAAAAAAGAAATAAATATTTAACCAGGGCGGTGTTGGACCCATAGAAGGTGAAAGTTGCAAGTCTGGCCCATTAAGCACAAAGCCACGTTTGACTTCTGGAATCAGCTATGCGTATGGTTGACTGAGGATCATGGTGTTCCTTCCCTTGTAGCCCTTAGATCTGTGCATAAGGCCACATGGCGTGCTGAGAGCTGGAAGCATATGGTGTTTGCTGTTTGGAAGCCTGCATAGGAGCACATTAGAAAAAATATTATTGAGTTTTGGGTGGACCTGGGAATCGAACCCAGGTCCCAATGGTTGCATGCCAACTCACCCTCCACTACGCCAGCTGAATGCCTTTGTTAATATAGTGAACAATAAATATATTATATAAAACAACAACATGTGCTAACAATTATGAAAAAGCGCGTGTTTCATTTAAATGGACCAATCACGTGTAAACACGCAGTCGTCTTCTTCATTAAACCTGCAGAAAACAAAACAAATAGCGGGGGTTTTTAACCCCCACAATATGGAACGTCAAATAATAGCGATTAGGTGTGTGTTGTACATAAATTGTTCGCGAGGGTTGGGTTTGATTCGTCTGGCCTTGACGAATTCAACCATAGGCATGAGAGGTTCTGATTTTACTGGATGTGGAAAGCCCCAATTCAAAACCTCAAGAACCCTAAAATCCGTTAATGGCAAGTCACGATTCTGCGTGTTATAATGCAATTAAACCATGCCAAAAGCTTCCTGTGGATTCATACAATACAAAACAAACAACAAATTGTGTTAAGGATGCATGGAATATGGATTTCGATTTTGAGAAAGAAAGTTAAACCGTGTGACTGGGTAGAGTTATTTCTTGAGTTCTAGCGTATGATTTTGATTGCAAAATGTTACTGAGAGCTCCAGCAATGTGTTTGAATCACTAAAACGCTTTGAATTGCCCTGGAAGATTGAAAACAGTTTTGGCTTTTTTCTTGAATTTTTGGAATTGGTTTATGGCTTTTGACAGCAGCTCTCACGTGAATAGCATTAGGGTTGGCTTACTTGCATATATGGGAATAGAATTAGGTTAAGTCTTGGCCCAAAGATCCATTGCATTCATGTTTTCAATGTTTTTTTCAATCAAATCTTTTTGCCTCTTTTTGATGGAGAAAACTTGCCAAAATTGGAGATCTTTGTCCCCTTGATGTGCACACGAATTTGCCAGCTCATATTGGTCATATTTGCTTCATAAAAAGATTTGAAAACCATATCTTTGAATTTCCTATATTTAAAATCAATTAAATGAATTAATATTAATAAAAAATCCAATTAATTAATTAAAAATAAGAAAATAAATCAATTTAAGCTCAATGGGTCGTGCATAAGCCTTGTACAATGTTTCAAGAAGAAATTTGAGGCCCATTAGCAAAAATAAGGTATTTTGAGCAAAGTTGACTTTTGCACATTCACAAAAATTTCCCAACTTCTCCAATGCGTATCTTGCTCAATTTTGATCCTATGAACATGTTCTTGGACATTTTGGAAAGGTCTTGAAGTCCTCTAACCAATGCCTTTGGTCCCATGTCATATGGATTTGTCAATCTCAAGTTATGGTCTTTGACTTAAAGTGCATTTTTGTTGACTTTTGAAATTGACCTATAATGTAGAAATTGATAACTTTTTGTGAGAGCATTTCTTGGACTTGGAATGTGAAGATGAGTTGTAGGAAATGTCATCCCCTTCAAAATGAGCATTGGATGGGATTTTTTTGATGAACCATGAAAACGTTATGCTCTGGTCAAGTTACAGTTGACTTTTCTGCTGTCCAAAAATAGTAACCTTTGGCATCTTGATGATTTTTGAGTCATGCTTGTGGAATCATAATCAAGACTTGATCAAATGATTATTGTGTGCTCAAAATAAGATGTTGACCAAATTTTTTGACTTTTGACTGCCAAATGACCATTTTACCCCTACAGTTGATTGTGAAGCAAATGAAGCTTTTGACTATGCAACTTGACCCTGTGAGTCTTGAGACTTGGCATGTAGATGCTTGACAATGTGTATGGGCCTATGGGACTTGGTTGGACCACTGAAAACCTCAAATTCTTTGCAAGAACCAAAAACCTTAATTTTGACTGGCTTAGGAGGCATTTGGACTGTGCAACCCTTGAGGAATCTTGAACCAGTTGAAGATGATTCTTGACAAACTTTGAAGAATATGAGAGGGAAAATTTCGGGGTACAACAGTTGCCCCTGTTCAATCTTCTTAAACCTGAGGATGTAGATTGGCTTGCGTGCCTTTCGTGATCCGAAGGTGGAAGATGATTGAACACTAGAGTGCCCAGAAATTTGCACTCACATAGTAGAAGTACCAGCAATGTGATGTCGGGAATGGGCTTACAGATGCCATTTGGAAAGATGGTGGATAGGAGGATAGGCTTATAGATGCCATCTAGAAATGTGACAGAATCTTGTCGGGAATGGGCTTATAGATGCCATTTGGAAATGTAATGGATGGTTGAATCTGAATAAGAAATAGCATGGATTCTGTGTCTGGAGCATATCTAGTATGTATCTGATTGCTGACGTCTGAATAAATAGTAGAATGACCGCCGCGTCTGGGGTATATCCATACTGTGTCTGAATGAGTGACAGAATGTCATCCGAATCTGGATTGTATCTGGACTGTCTTTTGAATGAATCTGGACTAAACAATAGAATAGCATCCGGGTTTGGAGCATCTCTAAGTTGTCTTTAGAAGAGAAATCTGAATAAGCAATAGAATAACATCCGGATCTGGAGCATCTCTAAGCTATATCTGAAAGGAAATCTGGAATAAGTATCGGAATGTCGCCATGCCTGGGTTGCATCTGAACTATCTCTAGACGGAATCTGGAATGAGTATCAGAATGTCGCCATGCCTGGGTTGCATATGAACTATCTCTAGAAGGAAATCTGAATAAGCAATAGAATATCATCCGGATCTGGAGCATCTCTAGGCTATCTCTGGAGAGAAATCTGGAATAAACAATAGAATAGCATACGTGGTTGGAGCATCTCTAAGTTATCTTTAGGAGTTTGAATCTGAATAAGCAATAGAATAGCGTCCGGGTCAAGAGCATCTCTAAGCCATCTCTGAAAAGAACTCTGAATAAGCAAAAGAATAGCGTCCGGATCTGGAGCATCTCTAAGCTATTTCTGGGAAGAGACTCTGAATAAGCAAAAGAACAGCATCCATATCTGGAGCATCTCTAAGCTATATCTGAAAGGAAACTCTTGAATAAGCAATAGAATAACATCCGGGTCCGGAGCATCTCTAAGCTATATCTGAAAAGAAACTCTTGAATAAGCAAAAGAATAGCATCCATATCTGGAGCATTTCTAAGTTATCTCTGAAGAGAAAATCTGAATAAGCAAAAGAATAGCATCCATATCTGGAGCATTTCCCAGCTATATCTGAAAGGAAACTCTTGAATAAGCAATTAGAATAACATCCGAGTCTGGAGCATCTCTAAGCTATCTCTGAAATCTCTTTAATGTAGATAACTTTCCTGTCTGGTTCTAGGTATAGATCTACAATCAATCGCTCACAGATATGCCCTGGCTAGATACAAGTATCGAATCTGGAATTAGTCACACACAGATATGCCCTGGCTAGATACAGGTATCGAATCTGAAATTAATCGCCCACAGATATGCCCTGGCTAGATACAGGTATCGAATCTGGAGTTAGTCGCCCACAGATATGCCCGGGCTAGATACAGGTATCGAATCTGGAACTTCAACAGTTGATAGTAATCATCTTTGGATTGACCTTTTTCCTGAAAAGGCAAAACATCAGTTGTATGCAATGTCATGATGTAT
Source organism: Vicia faba (assembly GCA_948472305.1). NCBI lineage: Eukaryota > Viridiplantae > Streptophyta > Magnoliopsida > Fabales > Fabaceae > Vicia > Vicia faba. The sequence goes on from OX451736.1 coordinate 1,234,077,590, forward strand.
GAAATGCATGATGTCATGATGTTCAAAAATAAATGAGATAGTGTCGTATGCACTTTATCATTTATGTAAGCAGGATGCATGAAATGTGAAATGTCTATGAATGTATTTTCGTCTAGGAAAATAAATCCTTGACGAATGCCGGGAAGTTTGTTGAATCCTGGGCTGATGTGGAAGAGTAGAGTTCTTCATTTCCACTGGGGATGATGGTTGCAAGAATAAACCGGTAGGAGAAGATGACTTCGTTGGGGAATAATCCTGGTGAAGAGATTACTCTGCGGGGAATTACTCTGTGGGAAGAGATACTTCGCTGAGGTTTTAATGATAACTCCGCTGGGGATTCCGTTGATAAGTTATGTTGGGGAATTTGATGAACTCCGTTGGGGGATAGGAAGAACTTTGCCGAGGACGATCTTTCTGTGGCAATTAGCTGAGGATAACCCAGTTATAAGCTCTGGTGGGGAATAACCTTTGAACATGGTCGGGGAGAGATATTTGCACTCTGCAGGGGACCAGCTTCCAGAATCTACTGGGGATAAGCTTCCAGAATCTACTGGGGATAAGCTTCCAGAATCTACTGGGGAGATTGATTCAACTCTCCTGGGGATACTTTTGGATTGTACTGGGGAGGTGGCTCCACTGGGGTGTCTGTATTCCGCTGGGGAACAATCTTATATTTCGGTCGAGGAATATTAAGACTGCCGGGGATGCTTGCTTAGGAACATCTGCATACTCCGCTGGGGAATGTTGAGATCTTCTGGGGATACCCAACTTCCTTAAGGCTGACAGTAGACTAACTCTGCTTGGGGAGAGTATTACTGACTTGCTAGGGATACTGTGCCTTTTTAGGGCTGACGGGAGACCAACTCTGCTTGGGGAGAGTCTTGCTGAGTGTTGTCTTCCTCTGCGGGGAATGAAGATGTCTTGGTCAGATTCTTCAGCCGACTTACCTTGGTACCTTGGTGGACAGAGCGACTAAACCACTTAGACAATTATTATTGCCCCAGCTTCTTTGGGAGAAGGTACCTGTGGAGGCCTTGATAACTGCCGGTTGACAATTCTTCTTCTGGTAGGCAAGTGACGGGATGCGGCACATAGTCGTACGCTTTGATCCCTAACTTTTGCCTGGACCGCCCTTTCGGGTTTTCAGTCCACCGGGATACCCATTTTTGCCCAAGCCGCCTTTACAAGTTTTCAACTTGCCGGGTGTACAGATTTTTTCATTTCATCCCTTATTTTTGCCCGAACCCTTTTGGTTCGCTGGGAAGCCCTTATTTTTGCCTAGGTGCGTCAACCTAGCGGATCTTTGATTATGCGCAGTATTTTTACGACTATGTACACATTCTCAAAGTGTAGGGAGTTGTCACTGTCAGTAGTGTTGCCATGTTACCAGAAGATGTTTGATCAGGCAAGATTCGTTGCTGGAATTCATGCCCAATGCCCCAAGTGACTCAGGCGAAGATTTGCCCCTGGCTATTCGGCATATTGAGAGATTTTTTGAATCTTGACTGGATTGCCCCAGATGATAGACCATGATCATGCCATGCCCCTTGTTTGTAAGTGCTTTTTCCACTTGAGATGACTCTTTTGTTGAGAAGATTCTTGTTCACTGGATATTCATCGTGCGAATTTCTCTACTGTTTGAACAAATAGTCATATGCAAACAATGTTATTTAAAAATGCAAAGCTTATGTCTGTCTTGAAGTTTTTGAAAATGTATTTTTCAGTGAAACAAGCAAATTTTGTAAAATATGATGTCAACTCAAGATTTCACAGCGAGCCCTATAGGAGTCAGGATACCTTTGTAACAGTATGCTTTCGAACTAACCCATGCTTCAGCTAGGACTTTTAAGGGTTATAACGTGGCCTGGTTCACGGTTTAAGAAACAAAGGATAAAGGCTCAAATTTTATTTGTACCCACCCGTTCTTCGTGATGTTCTTCGATCCTAAACTCAGCTAACCGTGCATTTAGATCCTGTTTGATTCTTTGCTCTGATAGACCAGTGATGGTTTGGATACTGACAGTTTATTTTGAATAGGCAGTCGTTTCTTTTTTGTTGAGGGTTTGTAGGACCTCTTCCTTTTTTATTGTGTTATCCCTGTTTTTTTTTGCCTGAACTGTTTCTTTTGTGATTACAGTCAGCGGGATGCCCCAGTTTTTGTAAGTCTCCTTCATAGGTTTTGACTTATTGGGCTTTTATTTTGAGAGATAATGACTGCCTATCTTGACGATTATAGGGAACCATCACTGTCCCTTGTTTTGGATGGACTCCTTTGATGCCATTCATTGTACATCTAGATCAGCTGAGAAAACTACCCTGCCCCAGGTTATGATTAAGGGTTTTAATTTTCGAGAAGAAAAACTCCTACTTCTTTGGCTCAAAGGGGTTGACGAGGGATTATCTTCCTTATAACTGCAGTGTTTAGGAATTGAAATAATGCCTGTACCTCATCAGCGGGGTCTGTTCAAAAGCATACTGTAAAGATCGTGGTATCGTTTTTGTCATCCTCCCTCAAGAGGCTTAGAATTATTAATCGAGAGTTGAACATCAAAAAATGAAAGCAATTTGAATATAGTGAATGCGAATATATTGATTCAAAACAGACATATGCGATGCATTGATAAAGTAAAAGAGTTTGACATGAACAAATGTTTGAACAAGCAAAGAAAAATAAAACTTGAAACTTCCAATGAACAAAAGGTCTTCTCGTCTAGGGATAGTAGAAGAACTCGACCTGACCATCTTGGGTGAATTCCACAGCTCCTTCATCAATCAGGTCCTGGATCTTGTTCTGCAGAGTCCAACAGTCATCGGTGTCGTGTCCAGGACTGTCAGAATGGTAGGCACATCTCACACTCAGGTTATACCTGGAAGAGGAAGTGTTGGGATTCTTAGGAGGGTCCCTTAATGTGATCATATTCAATCTCAACAGGCGTTGTAAGGCTTGAAACAGCGACATGTTGAGCTGGGTGAATTGCCTCCTAGGCTTGTCTGGCTTGCTCTAATCAACCCGTTGTTCTTGGCGAGGTCGTTGTTGGACCTGTGAAGTAGCAGCAGCTTGGAGAGGTCTATTCATTGAACCAAACCTTAGACTTCTTAGAGGCTGATTACCGATTTGGTCTCCAACCCTGACTACTTGCTTCATACTATCTTGCTGAAGCTGGTGAGGTTGATGCTGAATTTATGACCCTGAAGCAAGTTGAGGAGCTTTTCCCTTGTCTTCTTGTCTCAAAGGGAATTTAATGATGATTGGCTCTTCAACCTTAGATGTTTGCCCCAGTTGGTTATCCCGAAGCAGTTGGTTGACGAGAACCCTGAGCTCTTCTTGTCTTTGAGCTAAGTCTTGAATGAGAGTCATCTGCCCCAGCATCTGGGTTCTCATCGTATCCACCTCAGCTTGCAGATGTTTCAGCCGTTCATCCTTACTGTCTTCTGGACTGTTCCTGACCAAAGTCCCCGTGAGGAGTGTTCTCAGCTCTTCCTGCCCCTTGGATAGGTTTAGGAAGATTTCCCTGAACTGAGTCTCTTGAGCATGAAGATCCTGGTTGTTTTGTTGGGAAGCCATTGCTGAAATAAACAGCGAAGAAGGTAAGTGACCTATACCAAGGGTACCTGTAATGCAATGATATGTATGTATGCAATGTTTTCAAGGATCTCGCGGGGTAAACAAGAAAATTGTTAGAATTTGAATTCGGTAGCTTGATTGAAGGAACTTCATGTTGTTGAGAGTCTTCTTCAAGAGTCAAGGCTCACCATATCGAGTGGGTCATAGCCCCTGACTCAAGTTATCAACCTTAGCTAGAGGAAAATAAATCCCCTTTTGCCCCTTGCTAGGCATTTTGATTCATCATGACCTGCATCACAGACCCTTGAGATCCTTGAAACAGATTAGTCCTTATGCAGGATGTATGCAATGGTATGATGGTATGATGTTATGCTATGCGTGGAGTGATATAAGTAAACCCTGTTATAAGTCCAGATCAAGGACTGTAAACAAAACCTGCAAGAAACTCATGTGTCAGATGCAAGTAGTTCAAGTTTTAAGGCACACAAGTCACACAGAGAGCCCTTAGAGTTCAGGCCAGCATGAAGTTCAGGTACTACCCTCTTTCAGTTTCGTTGGTTAAGACCTGTCCTAGAAAATAGTAACCGGGTTCTAGAGGATCTCAATATCACCGACTACCCTCAATCGGTCATAACTCCATCATCGCAATATTTTCTTGCGGTCAGAACCATCGCGAGAGTTTAGCCTCAATGAGTGTAGCATACTGCTACTGTTCTATGGCCAAGTTGGGTCAATTTAGGGTTCTAAGGTCGGTTGGTGCTTAATGACTCCTCAGAAGACCCATATTCTCCTCGTTCCAACACAAGGGATATCGGTATAGACCAAGGTGTCACACCAACGTAGCCACTGCTTCACCCGTGTCGGTCTATGCCGAACAGGTCCCTCACAGCTTATGCTACCTAAAAGGGTATTCCCCAGATCCGGGTTAGGATCTATGAAACTCCGATGCAAGCCCACAAATATAAAAGCAATCAAGACATACAATTGAAAACATAAGAGTGGTCTAATCCTAAGGTACACCTCACTTATAAAGTATCCCCAGCAGAGTCGCCAGTTCTGTGATCGGTGGAAATAGAACTGACTGTTTTAAAGCTGGTTCGCGAAATGTCGCGGTAAGCAAGAGTCGCCACCGTCTTTTATATTCTCCAACATGGAAAGGACAAAAGCACAACAAAATTCCTTTTCGAGAATGTTTCTCGGGTTCGGGAGGTAGATTATAGAAAGAGAAGGTATTAGCACCCTTTCTATCCGTGGTTATCCACGGGCTCTTAGGTACTTGCTCACTATGTTTTCAAAAATTGTTTGCTTTTCAAGTGTATGTGGGTTTTGAAAAAGTTTCGTTTGAAAAATTTCTAGGTAACTCTTGTATCTGTCCTCAAGAGTGTATGAAATATTTGTTTGAAAACTTTTTGAAAGTGTAGGTGCGAAAAGTTTGTTTTGTTTTTTTGAAAGAGCAAGTACCCAGGAGAAATCTACCTACTCTAAGGAATTAGGCTGTGTAAGAGTCCTTTAGACAGTACTATCCCACTATTGAGAAGTAGGTAGCACCGTCGTTGGAGTTGTTCGGGTCAATTCAATTATTAGGGACATGTGTGGTCACCAAAGCAATAGTAGGACACCTTAGCGGTAACCCTAATGTCCTAGATCCTTTTTATCCGAGGCAACCTTTTCGAGGCAACTGGATCTTTAGACAGGAGGGCGACCTCTAAAACACCCTATACTTGACGACCACGTCGAGGCAACCGGTGAGGCGTACCCTAGGAGTGGCATGTGCATGTGTGTTGTTTCAATTCATATTATCTTTGGACATGCATCTTTGTGAGCTACAGATTGATTTTATTTGTCAAGCAAGTCTTACATGCACATTAACAGTTAAGAGTACGGAAAATAAATTGCGGAAAGTTGAATCTACGCTATTACAAGGCGCGGGTCTATACATCACCAAAAACAAAACCCGTTTGGAAAATAAATGCGAGAAAAGTAAAGAAAGCGGTAAAAGACCTAATTAACTATTACATCCTCGGAAACAGTTACATCAATATAATCAAAAGGAATTAAAGCGCGAAAGAAATTAAATCGGGAACGTCTTAGGGTTTTGACCCTTTTTGAGAAAAGAATTGAATTTGTCCTTTTTTGCAATTAATTAAATATTAAACCTAATAACTAATTAATTAATTAATTAAAGAAAAAGTATTTTTGTGTTTTTTATGTTTTAATGGAATAAGACTAAAAAAATTAGTAAAACCCTAAGTCTAATCTATTTTAGTTATTATGAAAAGATTAAAATTAACCTAATTTAACTAAATTAATTTATTAGAGTTTATTTACAAAAATAATTATCAATAGTGAAAATAATAAATAATAAAAATAAACAATATTTTAAGTTTCTGGTTTTATTATGAAAAATAATTTATGAATTAATTAAATAATAGTAATAATTATTATTAAAAGAAAATAAAAAGAAAGAAAAAAGAAATAAATATTTAACCAGGGGGTGTTGGACCCATAGGAGGTGAAAGTTGCAAGTCTGGCCCATTAAGCACAAAGCCACGTTTGACTTCTGGAATCAGCTATGCGTATGGTTGACTGAGGATCATGGTGTTCCTTCCCTTGTAGCCCTTAGATCTGTGCTAAGGCCACATGGCGTGCTGAGAGCTGGAAGCATATGGTGTTTGTTGTTTGGAAGCCTGCATAGGAGCACATTAGAAAAAATATTATTGAGTTTTGGGTGGACCTGGGAATCGAACCCAGGTCCCAATGGTTGCATGCCAACTCACCCTCCACTACGCAAGTTGAATGCCTTTGTTAATATAGTGAATAATAAATATATTATATAAAACAACAACATGTGCTAACAATTATGAAAAAGCGCGTGTTTCATTTAAATGGACCAATCACGTGTAAACACGCAGTCGTCTTCTTCATTAAACCTGCAGAAAACAAAACAAATAGCGGGGGTTTTTAACCCCCACAATATGGAACGTCAAATAATAGCGATTAGGCGTGTGTTGTACATAAATTGTTCGCGAGGGTTGGGTTTGATTCGTCTGGCCTTGACGAATTCAACCATAGGCATGAGAGGTTCTGATTTTACTGGATGTGGAAAGCCCCAATTCAAAACCTCAAGAACCCTAAAATCCGTTAATGGCAAGTCACGATTCTGCGTGTTATAATGCAATTAAACCATGCCAAAAGCTTCCTGTGGATTCATACAATACAAAACAAACAACAAATTGTGTTAAGGATGCATGGAATATGGATTTTGATTCTGAGAAAAAAAGTTAAACCGTGTGACTGGGTAGAGCGATTTCTTGAGTTCTAGCGTATGATTTTGATTGCAAAATGTTACTGAGAGCTCCAGCAATGTGTTTGAATCACTAAAACACTTTGAATTGCCCTGGAAGATTGAAAACAGTTTTGGCTTTTTTCTTGAATTTTTGGAATTGGTTTATGGCTTTTGACAGCAGTTCTCACATGAATAGCATTAGGGTTGGCTTGCTTGCATATATGGGAATAGAATTAGGTTAAGTCTTGGCCCAAAGATCCATTGCATTCATGTTTTCAATGTTTTTTTCAATCAAATCTTTTTGCCTCTTTTTGATGGAGAAAACTTGCCAAAATTGGAGATCTTTGTCCCCTTGATGTGCACACGAATTTGCCAGCTCATATTGGTCATATTTGCTTCATAAAAAGATTTGAAAACCATATCTTTGAATTTCCTATATTTAAAAGCAATTAAATGAATTAATATTAATAAAAAATCCAATTAATTAATTAAAAATAAGAAAATAAATCAATTTAAGCTCAATGGGTCGTGCATAAGCCTTGGACAATGTTTCAAGAAGAAATTTGAGGCCCATTAGCAAAAATAAGGTATTTTGAGCAAAGTTGACTTTTGCACATTCACAAAAATTTCCCAACTTCTCCAATGCGTATCTTGCTCAATTTTGATCCTATGAACATGTTCTTGGACATTTTGGAAAGGTATTGAAGTCCTATAATAAATGCCTTTGGTCCCATGTCATTTGGATTTGTCAATCTCAAGTTATGGTCTTTGACTTAAAGTGCATTTTTGTTGACTTTTGAAATTGACCTATAATGTAGAAATTGATAACTTTTTGTGAGAGCATTTCTTGGACTTGGAATGTGAATATGAGTTGTAGTAAATGTCATCCCCTTCAAAATGAGCATTGGATGGGATTTTTCTGATGAACCATGAAAAAGTTATGCTCTGGTCAAGTTACAGTTGACTTTTCTACTGTCCAAAAATAGTAACCTTTGGCATCTTGATGATTTTTTAGTCATGCTTGTGGAATCATGATCAAGACTTGATCAAATGATGATTGTGTGCTCAAAATAAGATGTTGACCAAAATTTTTGACTTTCGACTGCCAAATGACCATTTTACCCCTATAGTTGATTGTGAAGCAAATGAAGCTTTTGACTATGCAACTTGACCCTGTGAGTCTTGAGACTTGGCATGTAGATGCTTGACAATGTGTATGGGCCTATGGGACTTGGTTGGACCACTGAAAACCTCAAATTCTTTGCAAGAACCAAAAACCCTAATTTTGACTGGCTTAGGAGGCATTTGGACTGTGCAACCCTTGAGGAATCTTGAACCAGTTGAAGATGATTCTTGACAAACTTTGAAGAATATGAGAGGGCAAATTTTGGGGTACAACAGGTATGCACAACGGGCTTTAGGATGATAATGAGGAGAGGTTGTGTTAGGATGCTTTGGAGCTTCTTTCAAAGTTACCAGATTGGATCTCAACAAATGTGGCAGTACTTGAGATAATGTCATTTTAATCCGAGTAATTTGTCTTAATGGTCTTTCTATTCTAGGCTGATCGTTCCTTTGTTGAGTAGGCATAGACTTAGGGATCATGACAGCCTCCACCATTGGACAATGTTCATTTATTTCTTGATTCCTTTGAGGATACACATCACTAACTTCTTTTTTTTCCAATAAATGGTTTTCTTACAACAACGGAGGATGCGTCTTTCTGGATCTCCCCACTCTTAATCCCAGCTTCCACTCTTTCTCTGGTCAAGATTAGTTCAGTGAAGCCTACTGAGGAGCTTCTAATTAAATGATTAAAGAAAGGACCAGACAGGGTACCCGAAAACATGTCTACTAGTTCTCTTTCAGAAAAGGGAGGCCGAACTCTTCCTGCTAAGCCCCTCCGTTTCTGAGCATAGTCTTTGAAACCTTCATTTGAAACCATAGCCATACTCTGGAGTTGAGTACGGGTAGGAGCAAGGTCTATGTTGTACTAATATTGTTTATAGAAAGAAGCGGCAAGATCTTCCCAATTGTGGATGTTGGCCCTTTCTAGTTGATAGAACCAATCAAGTTGAGTTCCAGATAGACTGTCTTGGAAAAAGTGGACCCATAAATCTCTGTCCGCAGTGTGAGGTTGTACCTTCCTCACATAGGACCAGAGATAAATTTTGGGACACAAAACTCCATCGTATTTGGCGAACACCAGTGCCTTGAATTTAGAGGAATGACAATCCCATATACTAAACCCAACTCCTCAAAGTCCAGTCCAGGAACTTTTTGAATTTCCATTGCACTTAACCGTTCTTCCAGATGCTTATACTTGTCGTCGGCCGGAGGATATTGTTCTTCAGAATAATCTTCTTCTTCCTCTTCTGAATCTGAATTTGGTTGGGCCACTGTTTCCTTGCCTTTCACTTCTTGATTATCTTTCTCACCAGATGACGTTGCATAGTCTAAGGTCCGTCTAGCTTGTCCGTGAAACCTTCTTCCCATATTTAGAACTCCGATTATTTTCTTTATTTTCTTTTTCTTCTCTTCAACCAGCAAGGTCTTCAACTCTTCTTGTCCTTTGGCTAGAGTTAAGAACATCTATTGGAACTGAGCATTCTGCGCCTGAAGGTCTTTCACCATCTTCTCGAGATCCATCTTACTGAAATAAACAGTAGAAAGATGAGGAGACTTGTTGCAAGAAACCTGCTTATGTTATGATGAATGGTAGATGCATATGCAATGATTTCAAGGATTTTTAGAGATTCAAATTCGTTTTAGACAAAAAGGAAACACACATTATATTAATAAATTAAATCTTGAGTACATCAATGCCTCTTTGGGCAAAAAAAATACAAAAACTCTAAGATAAAAATGTTGTACGCATCCTCTTTGGTGCGATGTAGGCATTCAGAGTCCGCTCCTCATGAAGTTGTTTGGTGAGCTCCAGATTCTTCTTCTTGCTGGCGTAGAACTGGGCTTCGAAAGTGTCTCGCTCCCCCTTGAGTTGTATCCAATCTCTTTGTAAGTCTTTAAGAGATGTGGGCATGTCAGGATGCAAGATAGTGTATGGAACATCTCATTCCATAACAGGCTCAATGATTACCGGGAGAATGGAGGGATAAGGCATCATAAGACTCTAAGCACGAGCTCATACCCATTTGAGGTAAGGTTTAAGAGGGATGGAATTCTTGCGCCCCAATGTCTTGCTATCTACCTTGTTCAACATCCTCCAAGCTCGAATAAACCTCTGGCGATGACCTTTATTGTCACTTTCATAGTCGAATACTAACCCTTGAATCAGCATCTCATGTGGACTATCCCTTCGGGCATAACCAAATTGTCTTAGAGTCAAACAGGGGTTATAGGTGATACCTCCCCTAATGCCAAGTAAGGGGACATTAGGGAACACTCCACAACGGTCGACGATGATAACATTCTCTATAGATCGGGAACACCAATGGATGTCTGAATGTTTGAGTGTCATCAACCTTTGTGACCACCTTGAACCTTGATCGTTCTTCAATACAGATTAGGAAAGATGCGAAATAAAACATCTTGCCAAGAGAGGAGTGCAACACATAATGACGCCTCTTTTCCTCATAGTGCGAGTGTGAAAAGAATGTAGGATGTCCCCTAACAGAGTATGCATCGGGTTGCAGGACATGAAGATTTTGACGGCGTTCACATCTATGAGTTGGTCAGGATTTGGAAACAAAGCCATCCCATAGATGAGGAGAGCTATAATTTCTTCAAAATCTTGCAAGTCCAAGGAGTTCCAACAGTTATGGGATTTCTCAAATAAGAACTTGGCTAAGAAACCTTTGACACCACTCCTTGTTTCCCAATTGGTTGTGATATCAGATGGTTGCAAGTGTAGAGCTTGAGTAATCTCTTCTGGATTTGGATCTCTTTCCGTACCGTTGAAAGGTAGTTAATTGAGAATGGGAATCCTCAAGAGTTGGGAGAATTCTTCCAAAGTTGGCACAAGTTGATAATCGGGAAATGTGAAGCAATGGTGTAGAGGATCAAAGAATTGGAAGAGCACCTTCATCATATCTTCACCAGTTTTGGAAGTAACCAAGTTTAGGAGATGATCATGTCTTTTGGTGAATGGAGAATTCTCAGGAATCCTTGATGCTAACTCTTTGAGTTGAGGAGGAGTTCTTACGATATTGACTTGAATGGTTTTCCTGCGAATAAAATCCATGTCCTGCAAAACAGAAACAAAGATAAATCCCAGAAATCCTTGAAATGGTTAGTGAGTATGAGTATGATGTTATGATGTTCATGATGTTATATACAAGTAAATATACACAAACAAAGCAAACAAGTCCTTAGGTTTAGGCTTTCATGGAGTCTCATAGGTAAGTACCCTCTTGAAGTTTAGTTGGCTTAAAACATGTCCTAGCAATAGTAACCGGGTTCTAAGGAGCTCAATATCACTGGTTTGTTTCCTTGGTCATTGTTTCAGCACAAGCCTCTTTAATGGCGACCGAAATATCCCAAAAAACCAAACCTCAATGAGTGTAGTATCGAGTATCTACCAACTTCGGACTGCACCAAAGTCGGTCATCTCACTACGTCATAATGGCCAAGTTGGTCAAGTAAAGGTTCTAAAAGTTCATTAGTGCTTCATGACATCACTCAGCGGCCCCGTATTCTCCTTGATTAAGTCAAGAGCTATCGGTACCCACAAATATGTCGCACTAACGTAGCTATTGTATAGACCATGTCGGTATACCCCGCACAGTTTCCACAATGTATTGCTACTTACCTATAAGGTATCCCAAATCCGGGTAGAGGATTCAAACCCAAACAAAGAACCAAAATGTAAAGCATACAAGTCAAACAATGAAAGCAAATAAATGTGATCTAACCCTAAGGTAACCCCACTTTTAGAATTTCCCCAGCAGAGTCGCCAGTTCTGTGATACGGTGGGAGAATTGACTTGGGTATTTTGCGTTTTATAGAAAATGTTGAGGTTAGCAAGAGTCGCCATCGACTTTTCTTTTATCCAAAAGGAAAGGTGAAAAAGCACAGGAAATACCTTTGAGATTGTTTCTTGAGTTCGGGGGGTAGACTATGAAAAGGGAAGGTATTAGCACCCTTTTCATCCATGGTTTTCCATGGGCTCTTAGTTACTTGCTGGGTCACTTGCTTTTGTTTGAAATTGTGCTTTGTGTGGTTTTGAAAGTATTTTTTTTTAAAAGAGACCATTTGTTTAGGCAAACTTTGTAATGATTCTCGTTCGTAAGAATGTATACAAAGTGTTTGATCTTTTGAAATTTTTTTAAAGTTTGAAAGATGTTTTTGAAAGTGTTTGTGTTTATTTTGAGAATAGCAAGGATTTTTTTATTTTGAAATGGAGCAAGTAACTAGGAACATTCTACCTACTCAAAAGTCTTTCTTGTTCATTTCCTTTTCCTTTGACATTGCTATCTTACCATTGATTTGGTAAGTAAACCTATCTTTGGATGTAAAAGGGACGGGCGTGGGTCATCGTATGACCATGATTAGCAATGTTGAAAGGTATCTTAGCATTCTCTTTTAGGGACTAAGATCATTTGAAAGGCAACATAGATAGCGTCATCGAGGGACTATGATCTTATATTTTGCTTGTTTTTGCTAAGATACCTCACATGCATAATATGGCCATTTTTATAAGGCAACCAAGTGGATTTTATCCTAAGGGTGCTTGTGTGCAAGTGTATTGTTTTTCATGCTTGGTTTTGTCTTTGATTAGGGTTTTCTAATTGATTGATTTTAGTCTTTCCATACAAACCCTAATTACTAGCATTTGTATATAAAGCGATAAATTGCGGAATTTAAAATTACTACACTATTACAATACTTGTGGGAGGGGGTGTACAAATTTCAAATGGGGATTGTAAGAAAATAAAACTAATTATCTATTACAACCATATTGAATTTAGATAAATGATGTACAAAAATGAATAAATATACAAGAATATAAATGTAAAGCAAATATGATTTTTGTTTGGATTTTTTTTTAGGAAAGGGTTTGGTTTTAACCTAATTAACTAAAAGAAAATAATTGATTAAATTAGTAAAAAGTAAACCTAAATTAACTAGGAAAAAGCTTTAAATAAAACCCTAATCTAAATATTAATTGATTAAAAAAGAAATTAAGTTTGTAAGAATGATATTTTTTGGTATTTTTGTCTTGAAAATAATTTATGGTATTATAAAATATTTTTGGTCTTTTTTTATTTTAGAAGAGTATTTTTTTTAATTGTGAAAGAAATAAACTAAAACCCTAGTTTTCAATTAAAATTACAAATTAATTAGTGAAATAATTAAAGTATTATTATATAAAAATAATTTTTTTATTGTAAAAAAATAAATAAACTATATAAAAATCTAAATTTTTATATAATTTTCTGATTTTTTAATATTAAATAAAATATTTAAGAAAATAAATAAAATAAAAATGAGAAAAAGAAAATGAAATGGGCCAGGGGTGTGAATAGTCAGCAGGGGAGGCAAAAATAAGCAAAAAAAAATACTTGTCCCAACAAAAGGAGCCCAGCGCTGCAAACAAGTGACAAAAATATGAGATAATGTGAGATAAACAAGCAAAAGGGTACCACTGGGGCTTGGACCCAGGTCCCAAAGGTTAACAGGTGCGCGCTTTACCACTGGGGTGGCTATACATCCGTTCATATAAACAAAACAATAAATATATATTAGAAATCAAGTCCATGGCCTGAACTTCATCTTCAACCTCGCGCCCAGCCAGAGTACCTGCATCTTGTTCATCTCTCATCCATTTGCAAAAATGTAAACATGAATCTTGTGGCAAATTTCCTCACGATTTCATAAATGCAAAGCAATAAAATTAAAGATCAAAGACAAACATGAATTTTCATGGTGCTAATCTGAACCCTAAAAATTTCAGAAACTTCAATCTTAAAATTCTCTAAGCTCAAGCAACATAAATGAAAACTATGGACATGGTTAGCTTTAGAGTAATGATATCTACATTTTTCATTCACAAATAAACCATTAATGATAGTTGTATGAAGATTTCAAAGTTGAGATAACTTACCTCAAAACTAGAAATAGTGTTCTGCAAATGAGCACTCCTCAAGGTGTTGTGATGATTAGAAAAGTTCCACTGAGGTCCCAGGAATCTAATGCAATGATTAGCTCAGTTGGAGAGTGGTTGAAATGGTCTGGAGAAGTCCATTTACAGTGCTATATTTTTGAACTTGGAAATGGAGGAAGATGGTGTTACAGAACTGTAACAGGGGAAGGGATGACTTCTAAATGATGTTTATAAGCTTTTGGAAGCAAGAAGCCAAGAAACGCACAAGTAGTTTTTGGTTTTGGGATTTTTGGCCAGAATCTGCAATAATGGAAGTGTGAGATGCAAATCTGTGTTCTTGGTGTTTTCAGGGATCAAGCATGCGTGAGATTTGTGGCAAATAACTTGTGTATGTATAAGCAAAAGGTCTTAGTGCTTGAGAGAGTCAGAAGTACAAGTTATAGGCTGATTGCTATGTTACTTGATTTTGAAGAAAAGTGGGAAACAAGTTTCAATGTGTAGTACAAGCATGGGTTGGGTGATTTTAAGTGTTGAGATCAACTTCTCTTGAGTTATAGGACATCTATGATCAGAATAGAACAAGTGCAAGGCTCAAGAACAAGTTTTGTGCAAAAAGCTACTTTATCAAAATGGCATTGTGCACTTTCTTCCCAAAATGGATATAAAGCATGGCCTTGCATTGAATGCTTGAATTGAGACCTCTAACATATGTGCAAGCAATTAATTATGGAGTTCCTAACAAGCTTGAGGCCTGAAAAGTAGAGATTATGCAGCATAAGTTTGGATTTTGAATCTTGTTCATCAAAAAACTTGCCTTGTAAAACAACTTGAAACCTCAACTTCTGGCTTTCGATTCTCCTTGCTCACAAATGATCTCAAGGAGTTCTTGGAAATTTTAGAAATCTTTTAATATCATCTACAACCCCTATTTGAATCACTTTTGAAAATTCCCCTTGGAACTAGGTGAAACTTGGGTCAGAAGTTAGGTCAAAATCCTGACCAAATTAGGGCAAAATTTCACTAAGTGTTTTGTTTCATGACCATGTGTTCTTAAAATTATAACTTGAGATCCAAGAAATTTTGGAAGGAGTTGTGTAAAAAAATGTTGTATATTTCATGGAGATCTACAACTTTCATGTTGAAAGTTTCTTTTGAATCATCTTGCACCATGATGAAAATTTTGCTCAAAGTTGTGAAAAAATAAGAAATTTTCAACACTTAGAAAAATTTCTAAGTTTAGAAATTTTATCTTTTCAAAATGAAATCTTGAATTTTTGATTTCTTGATGAATAAGTTTCATATTTTGACATTCTTTGATGAATTGTGATCTTTGACATTTGATTTTGACCAAAAAGTTAAAGTTTGACTTTTCAGTATACAGTTGACTTTTGGTCAGTTGACTAAAAATTCATATGTCAATCCATTGGACTTAAGCAATGTTTTGAGCAATGTAATTAGGTAAAAATGATTAAATTGGACTCTTGAGATCATGTCTTAAACCAATTTATCATTTTCTAGGTCAAAAATCAGAAATTGCCCTTTCCTAGTCAAAACCCTAATTTTGACCATTTTGCCCTTTTGAAGATTTGATCAAATTTCTTGAGGAATTGTGGTCCAAACTTGATCACATGATACATATGAGTTTAAAATTTTGGTGTGGATCAAAATTTATGAAGTTTGACTGTAAATTGGCCAGAGTTGACTTTTCCCCCAATACAATTGATTTTTAGGTCAACTGCTCAATTGACTGAGCAAAAGTGTGATCCAAAGCTTGAAACTTGACATGAGTAATCTTGAGGGTCCATATTGATCCATGAAAGTCATATGGGGCATTGTAAGTTCAAATATACTTGTGCAATCTCAAACCCTAATTTTGGTCATCAGTGCTTAAGGAGGTGTCTTGAGCTGATCAACCCTAGTGCAGTCTTGAGCCAAAGGAGATCTTGTGAGCAAATTCTTGATAAATGAGAGGGAAAGTTTTGGGTTACAACAGTAAAAAATGGGATTATAGAGATATAGATATGTCAAAATCATTACTAACTTGCTCCCCCTTTTTATCATAATCAAAAAGTTAAATTTAAAAATCATTTGTGAGAAAAACAATTAGCACATTTTTCTATTATCAGAAATAGAAAATTATTGTTGATGATAAAAGAGGTACAACTAATAAAAGTTAGAAGAATGGAACAAGAAGACAACAAACAACGACAAAAAAGAAAACACAAGAGATAATCATCCAAGCATCTTATCTCCGAAAGTTTCACACCTTTCTTCTACGAGAGCAATATCGGGACCAACTTTGATCCGATAAATGATTTCCATAATCCCTGCATATAATACTTCATATAAGACTCTTCCATACGGGATAAAGTAATTATTTTGGTCTCTAGAGATAGCCACTGAGTCTTTCAAATAGTTGAAGATGGTTTGAGGCAGATTGATCGGAGTATGTTTGAGCAAACACGGAATTAAAAGTTTGTCACCGTGATACAAAAAATCCTTGCTTACACCTCATGTTCGAAGGTTGGTCAAAACAAAACAAAACAAATCCTTGGCAAAAGGCATAAGTTTTTAAGGGTTAGTTGGTTCAAAAACGAAGGAGTTATCAAAGATATGAAACATTTTTGCATTAGGGATGGACCTGATAGGTTCTAGGTCAGTTGTGATACCAGTTTGAGCATAACCAAAGGCTTTAGCAATAGAGGATGTAGATATGAGGGCATGGAAACCATATATACTAGATTAAATTACATTTCTGTCACGAGTGATAGAGGCATACAAGAAAAAGGCCTTTACCAAGTTTTGATAAATGGATCCCCTTAACATGGCTATATAGCCATTCCATTGTTGAGCATGAATGCCAAGATGAAAGTTTTGACCAACGCCTAGAGTATTTGGATGTCTTTCATTAATGACTTTCAAGAGGTTATCATCACCGTGGAAGGTTTTTGATGACATGACGAACACATGGAGATTGGAGAGAAAGAGAGTTGAAATACAAAGGAGGGTAAATGAAGAAGGATAGACTAACCAAAATAATAAATAAAAAGAAAACAACTGACACAAAAAATTTATTTTTATCAACTGTCAATCAAACTCGAAAGACTCGAGATAATAAATAACTTAGTAAATAACCAAGAAGAATAAAAGACAAATGTTACTTTCAAGATGATTTGTCATAAAAAGTTAACGCAAAAAGACAAAATTTAGACATTGAAATAGATTGTGCTAGCTTTGTCTCTTTTCAAAAAGAAGTCTTATCAGTTTTCTTGATAAAGAACAAATAGGGGTAAGAAATAAATATTTTATCTGATAAAAAAATTTCCCACTGCTCGAGATAGATGATCTCAGATTCAAACATGACTAGAGATCTATTATTATCAAGACACCTTCTAGCATGAAGAAGTATCAAGAAACAAAAAAAATACATTTCATTCAGAACATCTAATTAGTGCATAGTGAAGTTGAAATGTATTGTGCTTCTGAACTATTTCTTGACTGACCGTGTCTTTTGAACATGACTTCTTAATGATTCATAACCTTTGAAGAAACTTGGTTATCAACAGAGTCACTATACTATCAGATACTTCACTACTTCTGTAGTATCATAATTAGATAACGTGTAACCAGGTTACAAACACTTTTAGATAGTTAACAACTTTTGAACAGTCTTATGATAGTGGACCAAACAATGTCGAAGAATACATTGATATTCTTTCAAATAGTTCACAACTTCTGACACGACTGATAAGTAACATAACATCTTTGTTAAGCTTTCAGACAGATCATAACTTTTTGAAGCAACAAAGTCTGATTACCATATTTTCAGAAAGTTCACAACTTCTGCACAATAGGTGACTCAGTTTATTTTATCTTTAAACTAAGTCAGAACCTTATGACAAAATCATAGTTTCAGTTCATGATTCATTTTCTAATGAATACATGTTCAGAGATGCTTACCCCATCGATCATTTTTGTGCAACTTGATTTTTTGATAGCTATTTACCATGTCTTATGAAAACCAGTGAATTTTTTGCAAAGTTCCTGAATTAAACATCAAACTATTAGCAGTAAAAGCATTATATCATATTTAGGTTAGATGTCTGAGATTAAGTACAATCAAGATCATATACTCTTTCTCCCCCTTTATAAAAACATGTAGACATTCAATACAAGATTTTCATTGAAAAATCAAATAGATATGTTTTGGAAAACATTACGGAAATGAATATGGAATTTTGTTAGCATACATTTTATCACAAGGAAAAAAATATTAACACGAAGTAAATTTTTATTCATTTAACGGGAAGGGAGTACAAACACGTTACACTTAGGTGAAGACACGATACAACACTTGGAACAACATTCAGACATAGTACTGGTAACCACAAACATGACTGCTCAACCAATTACACCTCAAGAACCTCACACCTTACATCTAGGAGAGCATCATCAGGACCAACATGAAGAACTTCTCCAACAATTCCAACCCTATAGAAAAGAGAAGATTGAACTCTTCCAAAGGGGATGAAGGATCGATGCTGATTTCTGGAAGCAACAATCGAGTCCTTAAGAAAATTGAAGATGGTCTGAGGGAGGTTGACCCTTACATGATGAACAAGGAAGTAAATGAAGAGTCTGTCGTCATAAGACAGAGAGTTCAGGTTCACATTCATAGTGCGGAAGTTGGTTAGCAGTAGCTCAAATAAAACTTTAGTGTCTGGAAGGAGGCTATGAGGATTTGTGGGTACATACGGAGTTGAGATGTCATGAATGGTGAAGAGTTTCTCAATAAAGGAGAACTTGAACCGATATTCATCCATAGTTTTTCCAGTTTGAGTGTAGTGTTGCTGCGGTAGGGCGGCAAGAAAAAAGTAAGTTATTAATTTACCGAATGATATTTAGATTATATCATATCATGTCCATAGAGGTTGGTTATTGAACCTTCGTTTAATAAATTCCCGCGCTTATGAGTTTGTTTTAAATTGGTTTGTAAAGAAAATGTTATCAATAGAAAATAAATGTAAACAAAAGTAAAAACTAAGGAAGAACTTATCAAGCCTGCATATAATCTACTCATCACAGACTTAAATCTATCGACCAGTTAAATTCAACCTAACAATACTCATCAATGTCACTAAGTATCACTTACAACCTAAGTCATTTCTAACCCAAATCGAGAGACCGATTGTATCACCAAGGAAACGATCTCTCTACCTCCTCAACAACATAGAATATAACTATGTAATCGCACTGACAATCTCTCAGCATAGCACAACCACAAAAATACATTAAACTCTGATACCCAAGTAGATGTCAGCTCTAAATCTATCTCTAGAGTTCAAAAACTAATAGATAATCATCCTAGATAAGAATCTAAGCAGTATATGTCTTTAACAACTCAAATCCCTAGCACATAGAAAAATACATAGAGAGAAGAAGAGATAAACCATAAATCTTCCGGTTTGTTAGTGACGGTCAATGAGAAATCCACCTCCAATCAACCATAAGCAAGGCCCTAGTTTTATTATCTAAGCTAATCCGCTACAAAAATGAGGTTTATGGAGTTGGGAGAACAAAAACTCACCCCTAAAACCATCACTCTCCAAAATGATAAGAAATGAAAGTATAATAAAATTTGTGATCTGTAATCATCGCCCGACGACATAAAAGCGTCGTTCGACGACATAAAAGCGTCACCCGATGACATAAAAGCATCGCCCGACGACATAAAAGCATCGCCCGATGATGGTCCTTATACACTTGGCCCGGAATAAGACATATCCTCAGCAGGTCAAAAATATCCTCCATCGCACGGCGACAGAAAGCTTCACCCGATGGCACCTTTATTCCTCGTTTGACGATGCAACAGCGAATCAAGGCAGAGGCAATCATAAAAAATGGCCTTCTCTCCCACTACCGCCCGACGACAGAAATTTCGCCCGAAGACGCATGGAAGAAGCAACATGGAAATTTGTCTTCAAATTTCGCCCGATAACATGAATTTTCGCCCAACGATCCATGACAGTCCAATAACTTCTGTTGCTTTCCTACATAACTTCCAATGGCCTCCAATATTTCACCTTATTCTTTTATTGATCCAAAAATGCATCTTGGAGCTTTATTCCTCATTGCTCCAACCATGCTCAAATACCTACAAAACATATACAAAACTAATCAACTGATACAATATATACACAAAACACAATGAAACATATTTACAATAAAAAGAGAGGTTATTCAGCTCATATTAACAACAAATAATCGATAAGTGAAACAAAAAGTATATACAAAATAACTACACTTTGCACTTATCATGCAACCAATCGTAGCAATAATGGTTGATGAAGTAATAGTAATTGGAATACCAAAGACATTGGAACTGACCGTATCACCATTGAAACTGATAGAAGCATACTTCTATAATTCTTTGACCAAAATCGAATAGATAGGTCCATGCAGCATTCCAAAGTAATTGGACCATGCCTGCACTATTAAACTCTGGGTTAAGTTGAGTTCGTCACTTCTTAGACGAGGAATGTTGGAACGGAGTTCATGAATGACTTCAAGAGCTCCTTGTGATACGGTGGGAGAACTGACTTGAGTTTTTGCATTTTGTTGCAAATGTCGCGGTTAGCAAGAGTCGCCACCGACTTTTCTTTTATCCAAAAGGAAAGGTAAAAAAGCACAGGAAAGACCTTTGAGATGTTTTCTTGAGTTCGGGGGGTAGATTATGAAAAGGGAAGGTGCTAGCACCCTTTTCATCCATGGTTTTCTATGGGCTCTTAGTTACTTGCTTAGATCACTTGCTTTGCTTTTCTTTGTTTGAAATGGTGCTTAGTGTGGTTTTGAAATGATTCTCGTTCGTAAGAATGTATACAAAGATGTTTGTCTCTTGAAAAATATTTCAATGTTTTGTAAGATGTTTGGAAATGTTTTGAAATGTGTGTGTGTGTGTTTTTGAAAATAGCAAGGATTGTTTTGAAATGGAGCAAGTAACTTAGAAGCTATCTACCTACTCAAATGTCTTTCTTGTGCATTTTTATTCCTTTGACATTGTTGACTTACCATTGATTTGATAAGCAACCCTATCTTTGGATGTTAACGGGACGGGCGTGGGTCATCGTATGACCATGATATCAATGTTTCCAAGTATCTTAGCATTTCTTTTGAGGGACCAAGATCATTTTGTTTAGGCAACCTTTTGATAGCGTCATCGAGGGACTATGATCTTATTTTTGTTTTGTTTTGCCAAGATACTTCGCATGCGTAACATGGCCATTTTATTTTAGGCAACCAAATGGGTGAAACCCTAAGGGTGCTTGTGTGAAAAGTGTGTCATTTTTCATGCTTTTGTCTTGCATTAGGTTTTTTCTGTTTGTTTTGTTTTTGGTTCTTGTCATGCAAACCCTAATTTACTAAACATGGTATATGAAATCAATAAATTGCGTAAAATAAACTAAGCTATTACAACAATTATTATGGGAGTGGGGATACAAGTTTTGAATGGGGATATTGCACAAATATAAACCTAGAAATATTATTACAACCCAATTGAATACTGTGCGCATTAAATAAATATACAAATATTAAAATGCAATGCAAATGTATTTATGTAAAAATGTTTTGTATTTGGTTTTTTGTATGAGAAAACAAATTAATTAAACCCTAGAAAAAGGAAAAATAGTATTATTATTTTTGAAGGGATGAAACCCTAGTTTTCAATTAAAAGAAAATATATGTTCTACATTATTATTTTGTCCATTTTTGTATAAGAAAATAATAAATAATATAATATATAAATATTAAAAATTAAGTATGTGTAGAAAATAATATTTTATGTGTATAAATAATATAATGAAAATATTAAGTATTATTAATATTGTATTTACAAATTTATTTAAGAAAATAAGTTCTATTTATCCTAATAAACTATTCTTTTATGCAAAAAATAATAAAATAATAAAATAAAAATGCAAAAAATAAATAAATTATTTTTTATGATTTTTATGATTCAGAAAAATAAGTAAAAGCCATAAATGTAAAAATATGAAGAAAAATGCAAAAATATAAAATAATAGCCAAGGGGGTATAGTAGTAACTCAGGGGGTATGAAAAGCAAAAACAAAAAGGGCCCAGGCGCCAAAAAGCCCAAGGCACTCATCCCTGTCCTCTAGCCATCTTCTCCTTCGCGCGTTCTTGGTTCAAATCTGTAACTTTCACATGCTTGCACAAAAACAAAATCTCATAACATGAAACTTATGGCATTTAATCTCACGATTCCAACCATATAAAATTTGTAACCTAGCTCTCAAAGATCAGAGGGAATTTTGGCAGCCCTAATTCGTGACCTAATTTTTTCATGAACTTCAAGCTTTAAATTCTCACAGCACAGTTAATATAAATGGAAAGTATGCATATGTACAGCTTCACCATGTTATGGACTACATTTTTTCTTCACAAGTTGTGGCTTGAGGATGCCTAAATACAGAGATAGAGTTTAGGAAATTACCTCCTTCAGCTGGATTTAGATAGAGCAATGCAGGGACTTTAATGGAGGTCTGGGGACTGTGTGAGCTTCCTTGAACTTCCTTCAAACTATTCCAATGCCTAGCTTGCTTTGTGGATAGCTAGAACTCTTTGCACAAGTCAAGTTGCAAGCTTCCAAAGTGAAAATGGCAATGGCTGAAACAGGGCTTACAGAAGCAGGGTAAGGGCTTGGATAGCTTTGGTATGATGTGTATGAGGTGTTTCAAGTGTCAAGCCACAAAAAGCACGAGCCAAAAATGTATTGGCTATGGTTTTGCAGAAATCTGTATGTTTGGACAGAAAATTGGAGTTTTTGTGTTTTGGAGAGTTCCAGATGTAAAGCAATCGTGTTCTAGTTTGTAACAAGTTTGTAAATATGTATAGAAAGGATCCAAGTCCACTCTTCACTAGCTGTACAAGTTCTAGCACTTTTTGCAACTTTTCTTGCATTTGAAGAAAAGTGAAGTGACCATACTAACAGGCCTGTCCTTGCTTGCTTGAGAGATGAAATGCACTTGTACAAATTTCTTGAGACCTGTGGAAGTTGTTTGTACCAAAGGGAAAGGTCCAAGGCTCAAGATTTGTAAAGTTGCAAATCTCACCTTTATGAAAATGGCATTGTAACCTTTATGCCTAAAATGGAATTATCTCTTGTACAATGCTCCAAAAGCAAAGATAAAGCCTTTATCTTCTGAGTTTGCATTTAACTATGGAGTGTGGAATGAGTTTAGGACCTGTAAAGAAAGATTAAAACATCAAAGATCTGATTTGCAACTTGATGCGTTGTAAAAATGGCTTAATCAAAAGTGATAAAATGCCAACTTCCCTTCTTCGATTCTCCCTAACCAAAAATGATCTTGGGGAGTTCCTGGACATTTTTGAAAGCTTGCAATGTGCTCTATAATCCATATTTGAAATGCATTTTGAGATACCTCTTGGAACTAGGTGAAAAATGTCCATGAAGTTGGGTCCAAAACCTGCCTAAATTATGGCAAAATTTCACTAAATTATTTAGTTCATGGACCTATGTTCACAAATTCATAACTTGAGATCCAGGCATCTTTTGGGAAAAGTTTGTGAAGAAAAGTTGTATATTTCATGGAGGGCTACAACTTTCATGTTGGAAGTTTTCTTCGAATCAAAATGCATCATGGTGAAAAAGTGGTGAAAAGTTGGGAAAAAATAAGAAAGTTTTCATACTTAGAAAAATTCTAAGTTATGAAAATTTCCAAATTCAAAACCCTAATTTTCAAAATTGATTTTCTTGGTTAACAAGTTTCATATTTTGACATATCTTGATGAATTATGACCCTTGGCATTTGATTTTGACCAAAAAGTCAAAGTTTGACTTTTCAGTGTACAGTTAACTTTTGATCAGTTGACGGCAAAATTCATCTGTCAATCCAATGAACTTGAGATCTTTTGAACCATGTAATTAGGTCAAGATGATGCCATTGAACCCTTGAAATCATATTTGAACTCAATTGGTCATTGGCTAAGTTAAAAATCAAAAATTTCTCTTTCTCAGTCAAAACCCTAATTTTGACCATTTTGCCCTTTTGATGATTTGATCAAATTTCTTGAGGAGTTGTGATCCAAACTTGATCAAATGGCATATATGAGTCTAAAATGTTGATGTGGATCAAAAATTATTAATTTTGACTGTAAATTGGCCATGGTTGACTTTTTCCCCAATACAACTGATTTTAGGTCAACTATCCAATTGACTGATCAAAAATGTGGTTCAAGGCTTGAAACTTAACATGAGCAATCTTAGGGGTCCATGATGGTGTATGAAAGTCACATGAAGCAATGGTGGTCTAAAAATCCTTGTGCAAACTCAAACCCTAATTTCAGGTTATCAGTGCAAGATAATGTCTTGAGCTGACCAAACCCTAATCTTGTCTTGAGTCCAAGAAGTCTTGTGAGAAAAATCTTGATAAATGAGAGGGAAAATTTTGGGGTACAACAACTTCCCCTGTTCAATATTCTTGAACCTGAATAGTTAGATTGGCGAGTTTTTCCGTTCGTGACTCGAAGGTAAAAGATGATTGGACACTAGAGTGCCCGTAAATTTGCACTCATCAAAGTGTAGTTGAGGGAATGGGATTAAAGATGCCATTTGGAGAGGTGATAGAATCTTGTTGGAGATGGGCTTGTAGATGCCATCCAATAATGTTTGTTGAATTGTAAGTTGTAAGACAAAAGAATGAGTATCAGAATGGTGTCCGTATCTGGAACGTATTTGAACTGTATCTGGAGAATGAATCTGTACGAGCAATGGAATATCATCTGTGTCTGGAGCGTATCCGAGCTGTGTCTGTACTTGAATCTGAATGAGTAACAGAATGACTTCCGTGTCTGGAGTGTATTTGTACTGTATTTGAAATTTTAAATCTGAATAAGCAACAGAATGGCATCCGTGTCTGGAGCGTATTTGGACTGGAATCTGAATAAGGGACATAATGACTTCCGTGTCTGGAGTGTATCTGAACTTGAATCTGAAAGATGAATCTAAATAAGTAACATAATGGCATCCGTGTCTGGAGCGTATCCGTACTGTATCTGAAGTTGAGATCTGAATGAGTAGCAGAATGAATTCCGTGTCTGGAGTGTATCTGAACTTGAATCTGAATAAGTGACAGAATGACTTCCGTGTCTAGAGTGTATCTGGACTGTATCCGAATGAGTACCAGAAAGACATCCTTGTCTGGAGTGTATCTGTATTGTATCTGAAATCTTTGAACATTGTTAATGATAGCTGTTAATCTTATCCTGAAAAGGGTAAAATGTTAGCTGAAACACAACGTTATGTTGCATGAAATGTATGATGCAATAAATGTGTTTTATCAATGTTTATGATATATGGATGTAATGTATGTGCATGTAAGCTGATGTGCTGTATTGCCGAGGAAAATAAATCCTTGACTGCTGCCGAGGACAATAAATCCTTGATTGCTGAGGATAAGAAATCCTTGGCGACTTCACTGGGGATATAGGGATTCTTCATGTCTGGAAGTTAGAGTATTGACAAAAATTACATTGTGAGAGTAATGCTATGTACTGCTTGTGAAATCTGCTTGGGGAATCCAGAGAATTTTGATGACTTCTGCTGGGAATTAAGAATGGGAATCTTCATTCTGTTGGGGAGCAATGAAAACTCTGTGGGGAAGAAAGCTATATTGTTGGGGAGTAGGTTCATGAGTTTGGGTTGTCTGCCATTCTACTGGGGAGTTATCAGAAGTTGTTGTCTGGTTGGTTTTCAGGCTTCAAAATAACTTGTTGGGGAATTTGGAGCAACTGAATGGTTTCCGCTAGGGATTGATAGTTTGAAATTTCAGCTCCGTTGGGGATCTGTAGTTCAAAGTTTTGGCTCCGCTGGGGATTGAAAGTTTCAGCTCCACTGGGAATCTTAGTGATGTACTGTAGGGATTGCTCATGGAATAGCCTAAAGACGTTTTCCTATTTTTTCAACCTGTCAGTAATTGTTCTTTTCCATTTCATTTATTTGTAAACAGTAATTATGTCCAAATGCATATGTTCATTAATGAATCGTTGGACGTTTTTGCACATAAAAACACAAGTGTAAAGAAAAAGGCATATAGTTTTTTGTACTTTGAAAAGACATCTTTGTATTTACTTTGAATAAGTATTTTTTACAAAGGAGACAGACATCCTAGTAAGAGGATGGTGTCATAAAAAATGAGAAAAAATTTATACAAAGAAAGATAGCTATGTGTAAAAAATCCCACGGGGTTCCCATTCTGCTATAGCCTTCGTATCTCTGAATATCTTGTCCATTCGTTGCTTCGTCCGAAGATGATTGGATTGATCAGAAGCTCCAGGTTTGTCAGTGAAGAGATTGTCCTTAAAGTGATCCGACGAGACATATTCATACGCTTTAATTCCCTAACTTTTGCCTGGACCGCCCTTTCGGGTTTTCGATCCACTGGGAAACCCTTTTTTTGCCTAAGTCGCCCTTTCAGGTTTTCAAATTGCCGTGTGTACAGAGTTTTTTATTTTATACCTAATTTTTGCCGGAACCTTTTTCGTTCGCCGGGATGCCCTTGTTTTGCCTAGGTGTGTCAACCTAGTGGGTCTCTTATGCGTAGTATCTTTTGACTATGTCTACGTTCACAGGGTGTGGAAGGTCGTCGCCGTCCATGGTGGTTAAGATCATTGCCCCACCAGAAAAGATGTTCTTTATTACAAATGGTCCTTCATAGGTAGGAGTCCATTTTCCCCTGGGATCACTTTGTGGCAAGATGATGCGCTTGATCACTAGATCTCCAACTTGATATACTTGGCGTATGACTTTCTTGTTGAAAGCTTTGATCATCCGCTTTTGGTACGTCTTACCATGGAAAACAGCAGTAAGTCTCTTTTCATCAATCAAGTTCAACTGATCAAGTCGGGTTTGGATCCAATCGTCTTCACTCAAACCTGCATCCTTCATGATTCTTAGAGAGGGGATCTGAACCTCAATAGGTAAAACAACATCCATGCCATACACTAAAGAATAGGGTGTTTCCCTAGTTGATGTGCGAGCCGTGGTACGGTACCCATGGAGAGCGAACAGTAGCATCTCATGCCAGTCCTTGTAGGTGACTGTCATTTTTTGTATGATCTTTTTGATATTTTTGTTTGCAACTTCGACAACACCATTCATCTTTGGCCGATAGGGGGGTGAATTGTGATGTTGAATCTTGAACTTCTCGCACAGGGCGGTGATCATAGTATTATTAAGGTTTGTACCATTATCAGTGATGATCCTTTCTAGGATACTGTACCGACAAATAAGATTCTGCTTGATGAAGCGGGCAACAACATTCTTAGTAACGGATGCGAAGGAAGCTGCTTTGACCCACTTTGTGAAATAATCAATGGCCACTAGAATGAAGTGGTGTCCATTAGAGACTGTAGGCTTGATCTCCCCAATCATGTTGATTCCCCACATAGCGAAGGGCCAAGGAGTTGTTAAGACATTTAGAGGAACCGGAGGTACGTGCACCTTGTCTGCATAGATTTGACATTTATGACAAGTCTGGGAGTGTTGATAGCAGTTTGCTTCCATGGTAGACCAATAGTAGCCTGCCCGTAGGATCTTCTTTGCCATCGTATGCCGGCTAGAGTGAGTGCCAAAGGTGCCTTCATGCAGTTCATCCATGATCTTTTCAGCTTCAATCTTGTCCACACAACGGAGCAGAATAGAATCATGATTGCGTTTGTACAGGATGCCGTTACTTAGGAAGAACTTGGTTGAGAATCTCCTTAAGAACTTTTTGTCATTGACTGAAGCTCCTTCTGGATATTCTTGAGCCTCGAGATACCTTTTGACTTCATGAAACCAAGGCTGGTCCACTACTTCTTCGGTATTAATCTCGTGACAGTGTGTTGGTTCGTCCATTCATTCAATGGTGATCTGGGGAGCCTCATTATCCCAATTAAGTTTAAACATGGAGGACATTGTAGCTAGAGCATCTGCCAACTGATTTTCTTCTCACGGGAAGTGCTCGAAGGTAATCTGCTCGAAATGTGGTAGCAATGTCAGAACATGTTCTTTGTAAGGGATGAGGTTTGGATGCTTAGTGTCTCACTCTCCTTTGATCTGACTGATGACCAAAGCTGAGTCCCCAAACACAACTAAAGATTTGATTCCCAAGTTTATGGCAGCCTTGAGTCCAAAGATGCATGCTTCGTACTCTGCCATGTTGTTCGTACAGTTGAAGCAAAGTCTGGTCGTAAAAGGAGTATGGAATCCTTCTGGAGATATGAGCATAACACTGATACCGTTACCAAGTGCATTGGAAGCCCCATCAAAGTACAGGGTCCATCGGGATCCTTGTTCAGGTCCGTCATATGGCCTGATTTCTTCAATGTTATCTATTGTCATGATGTCTTCGTCAGGGAAGTCGAACTTCATGGATTGATAATCTTCTACAGCTTGATGAGCCAGATGATCAGCTAGCACACTTCCCTTTATAGCTTTTTGGGTAGTGTACTGTATATCATATTCTGTTAAGATCATTTTCCATCTAGCTATCCTTCCAGACAAAGCAGGCTTCTCGAAGATGTACTTTATCGGATCCATCTTAGATATTAGCAAAGTGGTATGAGTCAACATATATTGCCTTAGCCGGCGAGAAGCCCATACCAAAGCGCAACAAGTTTTCTCGAGTAGTGAATATCTGGTTTCACAGTCGGTAAAATTTTTGCTTAGGTAATAAATGGCATGCTCTTTTCGGCCAAACTCGTCATGCTGCCCCAGTACGCACCCCATTGAGTTCTCTAAGACAGTCAGATACATGATTAGCGGTCTTCCCTCGACTGGTGGCATCAAGACAGGAGGTTCTTGTAAATACTCCTTGATTTTATCGAAAGCAATCTGACAGTCATCATTCCATCTAACTACCTAATCTTTCTTCAACAGCTTGAAGATTGGTTCACAAGTAGATGTTAGGTGAGAAATGAGCCTAGCAATGTAGTTTAGGTGTCCCAAAAAACCTCTGACTTCCTTCTCAGTGCGAGGAGCAGGCATTTCTTGTATCGCTTTGACTTTGGCGGGATCAACCTCGATGCCTTTGTTGCTGACAATGAAACCTAAGAGCTTAGCGGACCGGACTCCGAATGTGCACTTGTTCGGGTTCAATCTTAGCTTGTACTCCTTCAACCTGACAAACAGCTTTTGCAAGTGATCAAGGTGTTCTTCTTCAGTTTGTGATCGGGCTATCATGTCATCTACATAGACCTCTATCTCATGATGTATCATATCATGAAACAAAGCTACCATGGCGTGTTGATAGGTTGCCCCGACATTCTTCAGTCCGAATGGCATCACTTTGTAGCAGAACGTACCCCACTATGTGACAAATGTAGTTTTCTCCATGTCCTCAGTTGCCATTTTGATCTGGTTATAGCCTGAGAATCCGTCCATGAAAGAAAATACTTTGTGCTGGGCTGTGTTATCAACCAGGATGTCGATGTGCGGAAGTGGAAAATCATCTTTAGGGTTGGCCTTGTTTAAATCTCTATAATCCACGCACATTCTCACTTTGCCATCCTTTTTAGGCACGAGAACAATGTTAGCAACCCATTGAGGATAGAAAGTAACAGCCTGAAAGATCTCAACATAATCATGCAATAGATGAATTAGGCGCTCCTTGACACTCGGCTCTAGATTGTCACCCATTCTGATTTCCTTTTTATCTTCCTCGATGCCTAAGTTGATTGTATCCAACAGCTCCTCATGAGGCTGAATAGCTCTTTCCTCTTGTTGTAGTAATCTAGCCAATTCCCCTGGCACCTCACAATCTTTCTCACCTTCGTATTAGGCTTGGTAGATCAGATCTTCAGAGTCACTGAAGGCTATAACAGTATCGTTACCCATGGGATTCGGAATGGAAGGGTACCTGCATTTGTGAGTGTGGGTGTGTGTAAGGGTAGCTATCTTAAAACAATAAAATGTAAAAGAAAGACAATGAGCACCAAAGGTTTATATATGAAAAAGCGCCCATGATTCATTGAATGACATATGAAAATGAAATAAAAACCCTTACAAATGGACCGATGTGCCTCGGGTAAGACACAAGGTTTTTAAAGAGAGAATTGTTCGTGAATTATTACAAGTCCAACAGAAATGTAAAAGATAAATTACTGAGATATGAAAGTAATTGGGATGAAGTCTTTGGCTTCCCAGTTGCGAAGTCCTCCGCCGACAGTAGGAAATATCCAATCTTCCAGGCTGCCATCTTCTTCACTGTCCTCTAGTGCATTAACCTCTTGGTGGCTGATCTTCACAGGTGGCCCTCCGACATGAGCGCGACACATAACCTTCTGAGCAATCGAAGTAAACCCCAAGCCGAACTTGTCTGATTTGTACGGAATGTCTGGAAGCTGCCCCCAGATGGTGCATCCCCTTCTTCCACTACTGCCTTTGCATCCTTTAGAGATGACATCCGAGGTGGAGGTCTTGTGATCATAGGAGTTGAGGGTACCGCCTTGGTCGCTGCTATCTCTGGAGAGACTTCTTCAAAATGTTGGAAAGGGGTTTCGATGAACTCGCCATCCAATTCCACGTATCGGAAAGAATTTAGATGACTAATCATGTATTCCTCTTCCCCATGGACAGTTATGATCTTCCCTTGGACAGGGTACTTCAGCATCTGATGCAAAGTGGATGTGACCGCATCGGCATTGTGAATCCAGGGGCGTCCCAACAGACAAGAGTAGGAAGGACGGATGTCCATCACATTGAATGTTGAATTAAAGGTCTGATCTCCCACCTTGATCGGGATGTCCACCTCCCCATGGACCATCCTCTTAGAGCCGTCAAATGCTCTCACAATTATGTTGCTAGGTTTTAAAGTCAGCCCCTCACAATCCAATCTATCAAGGGCTTTCTTTGGTAAGACGTTCAGAGATGAACCAGTATCTACCAAGACATGGGCTAGGGTCGTTCCCCTACACTCCACTGAGACATGTAGTGCGTTATTGTGTTTCCTCCCCTTGGGTGTTAATTCAGCATAAGAGAAACCCAGACCATTGTCAGCTGTCAAACTGGCCACACACTCTTGGAATTGATCCGCAGACATCTCTTGCGGCACATGAGTTGTTGTGATACGGTGGGAGAACTGACCATGGTTTTGCGTTTGTTTTCGCAAATGTTTCGGTTGAGCAAGAGTCGCCACCAAATTTTCATTTTATCCTAAGGAAAGGTTTAAAAAGCACATCAAAAACCTTTTGAGATGTTTTCTTGGGTTCGGGGAGTAGATTATAGAAAGGGAAGGTATTAGCACCCTTTCTATCCATGGTTATCCATGGGCTCTTAGTTACTTGCTTAGATCAACTTGCCTTTTGTTTTCAATTTGTTTGAAATGGTGCTTTGTGTGTGTGGGTTTGAAAATGTTTTGAAAAGAAGCCATTGTGGTGGCAACCTTTGTAATGATCCATGTGGGGATGTATACAAAGGTGTAGGTCTTTTGAAAAGGTTTTCATTTGTTTTTGAAAGTTGTTTTGAAAGTGTAGTGATGTGTGGTTTTTTTTTGAAATAGGCAAGTGTTTTAGTTTGCAAGATTGATTCAAGTAACTAAGAGGTTATCTACTCCTAAATTTCTCAAAGCTTATTGCTATGTTTTAACCCTTTTAACAAGTTTGTTTCACCATTGTATTTGGTGGATAATCTTATGTTAGGATGTGAAAGGGACAGGCGCGGGTCATCGTTTTAGACCATAATTGCAATGGTGCCAAGTATCTTTGGGCATTTTCTTTAAGGGACTTGATCATTTGTTTTGGCAATATTTTGAAAATGTTATCGAGGGACTATGATCATTTGATTTGTTTGTTTTTCCCAAAGAGACTTAACATGCAATATGGCCCAATTTTGAAAGGCAACAAGTGGAGTACCCTAGGGGGTGCAAGTGTGATTTGTGTGTCCATTTTCATGCTTGTTTGTCTTGAGATTAGGTCATGACTATTTTGTTCATTTTATTTGCATATAAACCCTAATTCTAGCATTGTATATTTAGAAAGCGATAAAGTGCGAAATTTAAACTCCTACGCTATTACAACACAATAATATGGGGAGGGGGTACAATGTTTCAAATGGGGATTTTGACAAGGAATTTAAACCTAAAACTATTACATCAAGATTTGAATTATTTACAAGATAATTTAATTGCATAAATAAAATAGAAATAGAACAAACATGCAAGAATGCAAAAAAAAGGTTTTTTTATATGTATGAAAAAAAAATATTATTTATGTAAAATAAAAAGAAAATAAAAAGATATTATTTCTTGGAGTATTTTTAAATTTAGGGCAAAACCCTAATTTTTATTAAATGAAATGTATTATTATTTAATTTAATACAAGTATTTATTTATTATGTACAAATAAAGATAAAGTATATTTGTAAAAAATGATTTTTTAGTGTTTAATATTAATAAAATAAAATATGTATATTTTTAGCATTTTATTCTAAGTATATTAATAAATATATATATTTATGTATTAAGTTCTAAATATGTATTATATATAAAAAATAACAATATTTAATATTTAATAAAAAAATAATTTTTTCTATTAAATATTTTCAGAAAGTAAAACAAAAATAAAAATGTATAGAAATGCATTTGTACTATTTTTTAGTATTTTAAACAAAATATATATATTTATCTATTTATGTATAAACTAAAAGAAAATTAAATAAATGCCTAATAAAATCAAAAATGGTGAGAAAAAATATTTTTATATTTTTAATGTCATGAGAAAAAATAAACAAGTAAATCAAAAAAAGAAAAAGTCAAAAAGTCAAAGAAATAAGCAAAATGGGCTCATGGGGTTCAGAAGCAACTATGTGGTGCAAATAAGAAAAATATTCCAGGCCCAGCCCAGAACCAGTCATCTTCAACCTCTGAACAACATCACTCACGCGTTTTCTATCTCTTGATTCCTGGACTTTCAAGCAAAACTCATAACATGAAAAGTGTAGAGCATGAGAAGACGAATTCAACCATGTAAAGAACTTGACTTAACTCTCTAAGATGAGAGAGAATTTCTTCTCCCCCAATTTCTGACCTAACTTTTATGCCATGTTCAGACTCAAAATTCTTGCAGCACACATAATATAAATGAAATCTAACTATATGGGCATGTTCAGGGCTATGATTGTGACATATTTTCTTCACAAACCTAAAGCTAACAATGCCTAATAAGAGAGATAGAACTTCATGAAGATACCTGTTCAGTTGGAATCGTGCTTTGCAATGAAGGAGTTTTTAGAGCAAGATGATGATTTGTATAGCTTCCTTGAAGTATAAGGATGCTATTCC
This sequence comes from Vicia faba, assembly GCA_948472305.1. Taxonomy (NCBI): domain Eukaryota; kingdom Viridiplantae; phylum Streptophyta; class Magnoliopsida; order Fabales; family Fabaceae; genus Vicia; species Vicia faba. The sequence goes on from OX451736.1 coordinate 1,234,110,862, forward strand.
AAGTTCTACTTTGTCTTGAAACTCCCTGAATCGTGCTAGAGAACTTCAACTGCAAAACAGAAAAATAAAAATGGTGAAGTGGCTTGGAGATGTTAAAGATCGTGTTTTAGCTTTTGGATAGCTTGCATAGATGGTAAGGAAGGTATGTGAACTGGTTTGGGCAAGAAAGCTTGAGAGAAATGAAAGATATCACCCAAACTGCAGGCCTTGCCCTGTTTTTGCAGTTTGAGAGTGATTATGGCAAGGGGAGTGTTTGAGAGGTGCTAGGGTCGTGCAAAAGCTTGGTTCTGATCTTTGGAATGTGTTTGATAAGTTTTGTCTAAGTGTGCCTAAGCTGATATGAGAGTTGTGTGATGTTATGACACTTTTCTTCTTTCTTAAGCAACAAAAGCCAACATGTGTTTCTAGGCATGTAGAGGACCTCTAATGAGCTGCATAAACTCTCCTTGATCAGAGTGATTTGTCCATAATCCTGTGCCAATTGGATTTGGTTTGTACTTGAGGATTTGTAATTGGACATAAAGTGAAACTTTTGCAAAAATGGAAAGAATGCTTTATCTAATTTGAGATTAATCCATCATACAATGCTTTAGCTCATGAAACAAGGTCTTAGCACAATGAACATGCATTAAATTATTGAGTGTTGGATGGTTTTAGGACCTGTAATCAAGGGCATGCTGGTTTTGAGAAGTTTGCACAACTTATGAACATGAAAAATGGCCAATTCAAAAGTGAGTTTTTGCCAAATTGTGTAATTCGAATCTCTCAAGTCATGAGGTTGTTTGATGAGTTCTTGGACATTTTGGAAAGCTTGGAATGTGTACTACAATCCATATTTGAAATGAAAATTGAAATTCCAAGTGGAAGTGTATGTAAAATGGCCTTGAAGTGGGGTAGAAAACCTTGTCAAAATAGGTCAAAAATTCACTAAGTTAAGAATGGTTTAGTGCCCTTATTCAAAAATTTGTAACTTGAGATACAAGCCTCAAATGGGAAAACTTTGTGAATAAAAGTTGTAGACTATGCAACAAGCTACAACTTTCATGTTTTGACTTTTGTTTGAATCCAAATGGATCTTGGTGAAAAAGTGGGGCAAAGTTGGGAAAAAAATTAGGGTTTTCCATAACTTAGAAAAATTCTAAGTTATGAAAAATTCCATTTCAAACCCTAATTTGCATTTCTTGGTTTCTTGGTGAACAAGTTTCATGATTTGGCATGTTTTGATGAAAAATGAATCTTGACTCTTGATTTTGACCAAAAAGTCAAAGTTTGACTTTTCAGTATACAGTCAAAATTGATCAATTGACTGGGAAATTCAACTGTCAATCTTGTGTACTTGGGATCTTTTGAACTTGTTGAGCATGTCAAGACAATTCCATGGGGTCCTTGAGTCCATTTGTGAGCTTGGTTTGCCATTGGTTAGGTCAAACAGTCAAAAATTGCCTTTGTGCAGTCAAAACCCTAAAAATGACCATTTTGCCCTTTTGGTGATCTGATCAAATTTCTTGTGGAATTGTGATCCAAACTTGACCAAATGGTTCATATGAGTCCATTATGTTGATGTGGGTCAAAAATTATGAAGTTTGACTGTCAATTGGCCATAGTTGACTTCTTCCCCAATACAGTTGATTTCTAGGTCAACTGTCCAATTGACTGGGCAAAATTTGGAATCAAGACTTGAAACTTGGTATGGATAAACTTGGGAGTCCAATATGAAGCATGAAAGTCATCTTAGGCATTTTAGGTCAAAACATCTTGGTTCAACCACAAACCCTAATTTAGGTTAGCAGTGCAAGGAGAAGTCTTGATCAGAGGGAACCCTAACTGGATCTTGATCTTCAAAGGTCTTGTTGACGAGAAAATATTGAGGAAATGGGAGGGTAAATTTTGGGGTACAACAGTTGCCCCTGTTCAATCTTCTTGAACCTGAAGAGTTAGATTAGCAAGTTTGCCTTTCGTGATTCGAGGGTAAAAGGAGATTGGACACTAGAGTGCCCGGAAATTTGCACTCGCATGTTGAAGTACCAGTAATGTGATGTTGGGAATGGGCTTATAGATGCCATCTGGAAATGTGACGGAACTTTGTCGGGAATGGGCTTATAGATGCCATTTGGAAGTATTGATCGCATAAGAGATTCCTTAGCGAAAACTTGTGTATTTGAGAAAGACAGATGTTTTCCTGGCCTGTTACAGGTGTTTGATCTTCAGTCTCCTTATGTAGATATGCCCTGGCTAGATACAGGTGTCGAGTCTACAAACGGTTGCTCACAGATGTGCCCTGGCTGGATACAGGAATCGAATCCGGAAATAGTTGTCAACAGATATGCCCTGGCTGGATATAGGAATCGAATCTTCGAACTCTTCAGACGTGCCCTGGCCAGATACAGGAATCGAGTCTGGAAATATGGTCAACAGATATGCCCTGGCTGGATACAGGAATCGAATCTTCGAACTCTTCAGACGTGCCCTGGCCAGATACAGGAATCGAGTCTGGAAATGTGGTCAACAGATATGCCCTGGCTGGATATAGGAATCGAATCTGGCGTTGTGATAGTTGCTAGATGTGCCCTAGCTGGATACAGGAATCGAATCTTCGAACTCTTCAGACGTGCCCTGGCTAGATACAGGAGTCGAGTCTGAAAACTGATCACTCTCAGATGTGCCCTGGCTAGATACAGGTATCGAATCTGGAGTTGTGACAGTTGAAGGTAGTTGTCTTTGGGATTGTCTTCTTCCCTGAAAAGGCAAAAACATAAGTTGTATGCAATGTCATGATGTATGATATGCATGATGTCATGATGTTCACCATGAGATAGTGTTGTATGCACTTTATCATGTATGTAAGCAAGATGTATGAAATGTGAAATGTTTATGAGTGTAACTGCGTCTTAGGAAAATAAATCCTTGACGACTGGCCGGGGAGTTGCTATGTGGCAGAGATACTTTGCTGAGGTTTGACGAGAGGCCTGCTGAGGACTTCAATGATGGATTCCGCTGGGGATAATGATGATAAACTCCACTGGGGAATACCAAAGACAAACTCCTGCCGGGGACTGAAAGAACCTTGCCGAGGGCGATCTTCCATGGCAATTAGCTGAGGATAACCCAGTTATAAGCCCTTGTGAGGAATAACTCTGAACAAAGCTCGGGAGAGACATCCGTATTCTGCAGGGAACAAGCTTCCAGAATCTACTGGGGATAAGCTTTTAGACCTGCCGGGGAAAGTTGGCGACTTCACTGGGGGAAGTATTGCTGAATCTTGCCTTACTCTGCGGGGAGCTGAGATCATTTGGTCACATTCTTCAGTCGAATCTACCTTGGTACCTTGGCAGACAAAGCAACCAGACTGCATCAGGCAACTTCACATTGCCCCTGTTTCTGATGTCACCTGTAATTAATCTTTCGTTTCATATGCAAATATTTATGAATCAGCAATTTAATGTCAAATGCATATATCAAAAATGAACATTGGACGTTCTTCGCAAGACAAAACAGAAAAAAGAAAAAACAATGGCAATTTGTATGGACAAGTGAATTCGTATTGATTTGAATTTTGCCTGTGAATAGGCGTTTTTTGTACAAGAGGCTGACATCCTAGTAAGAGGGTGCCGCCGAATAACACAGAATTTACAATTTTGAAAAGAAAACAAAACAGCTATGTGAACAATCCCACTGGGTTCCAACTCTGCTATCACCTTTATGTCTCCAAGCGTCCCATCGCTTTGCTGCCTAGTTGAAGATGAAGCTGATTGGTCGATGCCGAAATCTGAGCCAGATAGTTGATGCCGAATTCCGAATGCGAAGTGATCCAATGAGACATAGTGTTACGCTTTATCCCTAACTTTTGCCTGGACCGCCCTTTTGGGTTTTCAGTCCACCGGGATACCCATTTTTGCCCAAGCCGCCTTTTCAGGTTTTCGACTTGCCGGGTGTACAGATTTTTATTCATTTCATCCCTTATTTTTGCCCGAACCCTTTTGGTTCGCCGGGAAGCCCTTATTTTGCCTAGGTATGTCAACCTAGCGGGTCTTTTATTTATGCGTAGTATCTTTTCACTATGTCTGCATTGGCGGGGTGAGGAAGGTCATCACCATCCATGGTGGTTAGGATCATGGCTCCTCCTGAGAACACATGTTTTACCACAAACGGCCCTTCGTAAGTAGGGGTCCATTTGCCCCGGGGATCACTTTGAGGAAGGATGATGCGTTTGATTACCAGGTCCCCAACTTGATACTCTTGTGGTCTGACTTTCTTGTTAAATGCCCTGATCATCCGTTTTTGATACGTCTGACCATGACAGATAGCGGTGAGTCTCTTTTCGTCAATCAGGTTTAATTGATCCAGTCGAGTCTGGATCCAGTTATCTTCACTCAAGTCTGCATCCTTCATTATTCGGAGAGAGGGTATCTGGACTTCAATTGGCAAGACTGCCTACATGCCATAGACCAAGGAGAAGGGAGTTTCCCCGGTTGACGTCCTTGCTGAGGTACGGTACCCATGAAGAGCAAACGGTAACATCTCGTGCCAATCTTTATAGGTAACTGTCATCTTCTGCACAATTTTCTTGATATTTTTGTTAGCTGCCTCTACAGCCCCATTCATCTTTGGCCGATAGGGGGAAGAATTGTGGTGCTGTATCTTGAAATGTTCACAGAGTTCAGTGATCATCTTGTTATTGAGATTGGTACCATTGTCCGTAATGATTCTTTCTGGGACACCGTACCGACAGATCAGATTATGCCGGATGAAACGTGCCACGACGCTCTTGGTTACTGTTGCGTAGGAAGCTTCCTCAACCCACTTCGTGAAGTAATCGATCGCCACTAAGATGAAACGATGCCCATTGGATGCCGTCGGTCGGATCTCACCGATCATATCGTTCCCCCACATTGCAAAAGGCCAAGGTGCCGTCAGGACGTTCAAAGGAACCGGAGGGATATGCACCTTGTCGGCATAGATCTGGCATTTATGACAAGTCCGAGAGTGTTGGTAACAATCGGCTTCCATTGTGGACCAGAAATATCCTGCCCGAAGGATTTTCTTAGCCATGGTGTGTCCGCTGGAATGTGTCCCGAATGTACCTTCATGCAGTTCTATCATGATCTTCTCTGCTTCAGCCTTACCCACACAACGTAGCAGAGTTGAATCATGATTCCGTTTGTAGAGGACGCCGTTGATGAGGAAGAATTTTGCCGCAAACCTTCTCATGAACTTCTTGTCATTGACAGATGCACCTTCAGGGTATTCCTGAGCTTCCAAGTACCTCTCCACCTCATGATACTAGGGTTTCTCAGTCACCTTCTCAGCCTCAAGTTCGCAGCAGTATGCCGGTTCGTCCAACTTCCAGATAATGATCCGGGGAGCCTCATTGTCCCATTTAACTTTGAACATTGAAGACATCGTAGCTAGTGCGTCCGCTAGCTGGTTCTCCTCTCTTGGGAAGTGCTCAAAACTTATTTCTTCAAAGTGGGGAAGCAAGGTTGACACATACTCCTTGTAAGGAATAAGGTTTGGGTGTTTCATATCCCACTCGCCTTTGATCTGATTGATCACGAGAGCGGAATCTCCGAAGACACTCAGAAACTTGATCCTTAAGTCGATTGCAGCTTGTAAACCCATGATACATGCCTCATATTCTGCCATGTTGTTGGTGCAGTTGAAACATAATCGGGCAGTGAGTGGAGTATGAGTTCCTTTGGGAGATATGATTACAGCGCCGACGCCGTTACCCAAAGCATTGGAGGCTCCGTCAAAATGCATAGACCATCGGGATCCTTCCTCAGGTCCTTCATCTGGTCCAGGTATTTCACAGTCAGTTACCACCATGATGTCTTCGTCCGGAAAATCAAAGTTCAATGACTGGTAATCATCCACAGGTTGGTGTGCCAAATGATCTGCCACTACACTTCCTTTGATTTCTTTCTGAGTTGTATACTGGATATCATATTCTGTCAAGATCATTTGCCATCTTGCTATTCTCCCAGACAGAGCAGGCTTTTCAAATATGTACTTGATGGGATCCATCTTTGAAATCAATAGAGTAGTATGAGTCAGCATATACTGTCTCAGCCGGCGAGCAGCCCATACTAGAGCGCAGCAAGTTTTCTCAAGCAGTGAGTAACGAGACTCACAGTCGGTAAACTTTTTGCTCAAGTAATAAATAGCGTGCTCTTTTCGGCCAGACTCGTCATGCTGCCCCAGCACACACCCCATTGAACTATCAAGTACTGTCAAGTATAATATTAGAGGTCTTCCTTCCACTGGTGGCATAAGAATGGGTGGCTCCTGGAGATATTCCTTTATCTTTTCAAAGGCGGCCTGACATTCATTGTTCCAACGCACTACTTGATCTTTCTTCAGTAATTTGAAGATTGGCTCACAAGTAGCAGTCAGATGTGAGATGAATCTGGCAATGTAATTCAGTCGTCCCAGGAAGCCTCTGACTTCTTTCTCTGTCTTTGGAGCCGGCATCTCTTGTATGGCTTTTACCTTGGCAGGGTCCACCTGAATACCTTTGTCACTTACAATGAAACCTAGCAATTTTCCAGATCTTACCCCAAAGGTGCATTTGTTGGGATTCAACCTCAGCTTGTATAACTTGAGTCGGTCAAACAACTTCCTCAGATGGTCAAGGTGCTCCTCCTCAGTTTGAGACCTTGCAATCATGTCATCAACGTATACCTCAATCTCATGATGGATCATATCATGAAATAAAGCAACCATGGCACGTTGATAGGTTGCCCCAGCATTTTTTAATCCGAATGGCATGACCTTGTAGCAGAAGGTGCCCCACTGAGTCACAAAGGTGGTCTTTTCCATATCTTCCGGAGCCATCTTGATCTGATTATACCCTGAAAAACCATCCATGAAGGAGAACACCTTGTGTTGAGCAGTATTGTCAACGAGGACGTCAATGTGAGGTAGAGGAAAATCATCCTTGGGGCTGGCCCTGTTCAAATCCCTGTAATCGACACACATTCTGACTTTACCGTCCTTCTTCGGCACTGGCACCACATTGGCAACCCACTGAGGGTAAGAAGTTACTGCTAGAAACCCGGCGTCGAATTGCTTCATAACCTCAGCCTTGATCTTTTCAGATATCTCTGGGCGCATACGGCGGACCTTTTGCTTTACCGGAGGGCAATCTTCCTTGGTTGGTAGGTGGTGAACTACAATGTCGGCATCCAAACCAGGCATGTCTTCATAGGACCAAGCAAATATCTCCATGTAATCCTGTAGCATCTGGATCAATCGTTGCTTCACGCTGAGCTCTAGATTGGCACCAATCTTGACCTCTTTCCTATCTGTCTCAGTACCCAGGTTAATTGTTTCCACTGGCTCTTCATGTGGTTGAATAGCCCTCTCTTCCTGGAGTAGCAGTCTTGCGAGCTCACCAGGCACTTCACAATCATCTTCACCTTCGTCTTCGGCCAAGTTGATCGGATTCTCGAAGTCATAACTGGCGGTAGCAGAGCTGTTACCAGTGAGATCCAGAGTGGATTGAAACCTGTATAAGTGAGTGTGTGTAAATATAGCTGTTTTGCAATATATATAACACAGAAAGAAAAAGAGCACAAGATTTGAAATGCAACAAACGTCCAATGTTTTGATTGATGATATATGGAAATGTCATACAAAAAAAAGCCCTCACAAATGGAGCTACGATGCCCCGGGTAGGACACCGAGCCAACAAAGTTTTAACATATTGTTTGTTACAAATTGGAAATCAAAAGAAATTAATTACTGCGTGACAAATGTGATAGGCGTAAAATCCTTTGTCGTCCAGTTTCTTGGTCCGTTGCTGGTAGTCGGGTAGATCCAACTGTCAAACTCTGCTTCCTCTACATCCTCCTCGATAGCATTCACCCTCGGGTCGGAGATAAACACCGGAGCCTTTCTGATCTTTTCCTTGCGCACAGCCCTCTGAGCCTCTGTAGTAAAGCCCAGCCCAAACTTGTCATTCTTTTGAGTGAAGTCAGGAAGCTGACCCCAGTTTGTACAATTGCCTTTCTCGATTACAGCCCGGGCATCCTTCAAGGACGCCATCTTCAACGGAGAGTCTTCTTCAACTATTGCTTCAGCTGATGCCAACACTGGAGGTACTTCCTCAAAATGATGAAAGGGGGTTTCAATAAATTCCCCGTCCATCTCGATATACCGGAATGAATTCAAGTGACTAACCATGTATTCCTCCTCACCCTGCACAATAACAATCTTCCCTTTGACAGGGTACTTGAGCTTTTGGTGTAGAGTGGACGTTACTGCCCCAGCTTTATGAATCCAGGGTCGACCCAACAAGCAGGAGTAAGATGGACGAATATCCATTACATAGAACGTTGAGTTGAAAACCTGGGAACCCACACGAATGGGGATGTCTACTTCACCGTGCACCATCCTCTTAGAACCGTCGAAGGCTCTAACAATGATGTTACTAGGTTTCAACTCCAGGCCCTCACAATCCAAGCGATCCAATGCTTTCTTGGGCAAGACATTTAGGGAAGAGCCGGTATCCACTAACACGTGTGCGAGAGTAGTGCCCCTGCATTCTATGGAAACATGCAGGGCATCATTGTGATTTTTCCCTTTGGCGGTAAGGTCAGCATCCGAGAACCCTAAGCCATTGTCAGCAGTCAAATTAGCCACAGTCAGTGAATTGATCCGCGGAGGTCTCTTGCGGCACATGGGCCGTTTTCAGAAATGAAATCAGGGCTTTTGCATGGGCCTCCGAGCATAGTAGCAATGATAACATAGAGATTTTGGAGGGAGTATGCCCCAACTGTTCAACAACGTTAAAGTCACTCTTTCTGATAATTTTAAGAATTTCCTCCATTTCTTGTTGGGAGGCTTCCACAGCAGTCTTCTTTTTTGGTGCCTCCGTCCTGGCAGGCGAATCGGTAGCAACTTCTTTGCCCCGAGTATCAGAAGACTCGGCGGCAGTAGTAGACACAGGAACTTGAATTGGGACATGCACACTTGCGGGTGTGATGGTGAGAGGTTTTCGGATAGCTGGCGGTGCAATGTCAGGCGAGAAGAGCCTGCCACTGCGGGTAATCTTGGCGGGACCAGTGATGTTACTGATACTGGTACTGGTGTTGAACTCCTGCTTCACCCCGAGCATATACACGTCGGCTCCATAATGCCATGGAACAGCTTTATCAGACTCATATGGGAGAGGCCCCGGGACAGTAATAGTGATGGGTGCAACAGACATAATTTGGACTGGTTTCTTCACAGGAGCTTTGACAGGATTATAAATTGTGACAACAGATATTTCTTCAATGGAAACAGACGGAACAGCATTTCTCTTGAACAGAATTTCCTTGCTATCCATCAGGCTTTGGATGCCTGATTTCAGCAGTGGACAACCGGTAGGGATAACAGCACACAGGAGGCAACCCTTACTACAACCCGGAAATAAACCGACTAGTAGTAAGTTCCTTTTAACAGTCAAAAGAGGGGTAACAACTTCATTCATCGAAACAGCATACAACTCTTCCTCAATGGCGTTTACTCTATGCTGGGGCATAGGAGCGGTTACAACATTCGGTCTCTCAGGTGCTTCAAACTGAATTTCCTTGGCGTTGATAAGATCTTGCACTTTGTTTCTCAAGGCCCAGCAATCATCAGTAGTGTGCCCGGGACTATCAGAATGATAAGCACACCGGGCATTTGGGTTATACTTAGGAGACGCAGTGTTGACGACCTTAGGAGCTTCTTTGGTGGTCACCAAATTGGTTGATAACAGTTGGGGTAAAATTTGTGATAAGGTCATACTCAACCGAGTATACTGCCTCTTGGGCCTTTCGCCTCTTTGTTGATTGTACTGCTGAGGAGCAGCAACAGGTTTTGAAATGACCAGAGCATTGACGGCTTGGCGACTTTCTGACTTGACTTGTCTTCTAGGACCATAGACGGCACTTGCTTCTTTCTTAAAAGGCCTCTTCTCAGTACTTGTAGCAACACCCTTCTGAATCTTTCCTGACTTGATGCCAGCTTCTATTCTTTCGCCCGTTAAGATCAAATCGGTAAACCCTGCGGAAGAGTTACCAATCAGATGATTGAAAAATGGCCCAGATAGGGTCCCTAGAAACATATCAACAAGCTGACGATCGGTTAAAGGAGGCTGCACCCTGCCAGCCAAATCCCTCCATTTTTGTGCGTATTCTTTGAATCCTTCGCCTGTTCCTATCGACATACCCTGAAGTTGGGTACGAGTAGGGGTAAGGTCAGAATTGTATTGGTATTGTTTGTAGAAAGCGGTGGCCAAATCTTACCAATTCCGGACACTGGTTCTCTCTAGCTGATAAAACCACTCCAACTGAGCTCCAGAAAGGCTGTCTTGAAAGAAATGAATCCAGAGGTTTTTATCTGCCGTATAGGGTTGAATCTTTCTCACGTAGGACCTGAGATGCATTTTGGGGCAGGACAGCCCATCATACCTCACAAACACTGGCACTTTGAATTTTGGGGGAATCACAATCCCGGCAACCAAACCCAAGTCTTCAAAATCCAAACCCGGTACTCTTTGTAATTCCATGGCGGCTAATCTGTCTTCTAACCCTTTGTATTTATCATCAGCTGGAGGGTATTGCTGGTCAGAATAATCTTCATCCTCTTCAACCTCTTCTTCTTCCGCATCAGACTCGGAAGGCACCGCAGCTCCATCTCTCTTACTAGTCCCTTCATCAGAAGTATGAGGAAATTCAAGCACTCTCCGAGCTTCTCCGTCAAATCTTCTCCCCAAAGTAGCCACCCCGAGCCTCTTTTTCTTCTTTTTCACTGGGTCTTTGTTCCCTAATTGAGTCTTGATATCCTCCTGACCCTTAGCCAAGGTCATTAGGAGTTGCTGGAACTGTGCATTCTGAGCCTGTAGGTCTTTGATTGTTTGCTCGAGATCCATCCTACTGAAATAAACAGCAGACAAATAAGGAAACCTGGAATGAGACCTGCTTATGCACATGATGAATGGTATGCTTATGTATGCAATGCATTCAAGGATTTAGGACATTCAAAATTGTTTTAGACAAAGAAGAATGCACGTCATAAGAAGAAATTTGTCAGTACATAAATGCCCCATGGGCCAAATATTACAAAATAAACTTCTTAATGCAGAAAGACATTGCGCATCCTCTTTGGTGCGATGTAGGTATTGAGGGCCTCTTGCTCGTGGAGTCGGCGGGTAAGCTCTAGAACCTTCTTTTCACTAGCGTAGTAGCTAGCTTCAAAAGTATTCCGTTCCTCCTTGAGCTGAATCCAGCTTTTCTGCATTTCCTCCCACGATGTAGGCATGTCTGGATGTAGGATGGTGTAGGGAACCTCTCCTTCATTGACGGGCTCTTTAATCACTGGGAGTACATGGGGATAAGGCATCATTAGACTTTGGGCTCGGGCTCGTACCCACTTGAGATAGGGCTCAAGAGGGATGGAGTTCTTGTGTCCCAGAGTCTTTCTATCAACCTTGTTGAGTTTTCCCCAAGCTCTGATGAATCTTTGGCGAAGTCCTTGCGCATTGTTGTCGAAGTCAAAAACTAGGCTAGGAATCAACATATCATGAGGGTCATCCCTCCGTGCATATCCAAATTGCCTCAAAGCTAGGCAAGGGTTATAGGTGATACCCCCTCTAATTCCAAGTAAAGGAACATTAGGAAATTCTCCGCAACGATCGACAATGATGACATTTTCTCTGGACCGAGAACACCAATGCACATCAGAATGAGTAAGAGTCATCAACCGTTGGGACCACCTTGTACCTTGGTCATTCTTCAAGACAGACTGTGAAAGGTGCGAAATAAACCACCTTGCAAGGATAGGAGTATAGCACATGAGAACACCCCTCTTTCTCATTGTTCGTGTGTAAAATGAGTGAAGAATGTCCCCAAGCAATGTTGGTATTGGATTTCTGGACAAGAAGATTTTGACGGCGTTGACATCTACCAATTGGTCGGGATTTGGGAACAAGACCAACCCATAGATAAGGAGTGCCACAATCTCTTCAAAGGCTTGTAGGTCCAATGAGTTCCAACATTCTTGTGCCTTCTCAAACAAGAATTTTGCTAAGAATCCTTTGACGCCGCTTCTGGTTTCCCAATGCCCCTTGATGTCGGATGGTTGTAGATGTAATGCTCGAGCAACATCTTCCGGCTTTGGTTCCCTTTCCGTACCGTTGAAGGGTAGTTGATTAAGGATAGGGATTCTTAGGAGTTGAGAAAACTCCTCCAAAGTGGGTACCAACTGATAATCAGGGAAAGTGAAACAATGGTGAAGAGGGTCAAAGAATTGGAATAGCACTTTCATCATGTCTTCTTCAATGTTGGTGTTGACTAGGCTGAGCAGTCTACCATGTCTTTCACTGAAGGATGAGTTTTCCAGAATTCTTGAGGTGAGCTCCTTGAGTTGAGGAGAGATTCTCACAAGGTTGACTTGAATGGTGTTTCTGCGAGGAATTTCCATGACCTACAAAACAGGAACAAAGATGAAGATCCAAACCCTTGAAATGGTTAGTAAATGCATATGATGCTTCATGATGTTTATGATGTATGCACAAAACATATGTACAAGCAAATCACACCAAACCCTAGTTTCAGGCCTGCATGGGGTTTCATAGGTAAGTACCCTCTTGAGTGTAGTTAGCTTAAAAACCTGTCCTATAAATAGTAACCGGGTTCTAAGGAGCTCAATATCACTGGATTGTTTTCGTTGTTCATGGTTTTGGTTTAGCCACTTAACTAGCGATCAAAATATTCCAAGAAAACAAACCTCAATGAGTGTAGTATCGAGTATCTACCAACTTCGGACTGCACCAAAGCCGGTCATCTCACTACCCCTAATAAAAGGCCAATATGGTCAAGTAAGGTTCTATGTCATTAGTGCTTAGTGACATCACTCAGCGGCCCCGTACTCTCCTTGATTGAACTCAAGGGTTACTGGTACTCACAAATATGTCGCACTAATATAGCTATTGCTTAGACTGTGTCGGTATACCCCGCACAGTTTCCACAACGTATTGCTATCTATGAATGTTTCCCAAAATCCGGGTGTAGGATTGCAAACCCAAACAATAGAGCCAAAGTATAAAGCAAACAATTCAAACAATTTGTCATTCAAGGGGGTGATCTAAGCCCTAAGGTTACTCTACTTTTAAAAGTTTCCCCAGCAGAGTCGCCAGTTATGTGATACGGTGGGAGAACTGACCATGGTTTTGCGTTTGTTTTCGCAAATGTTTCGGTTGAGCAAGAGTCGCCACCGACTTTTTATTTTATCCTAAGGAAAGGTTTAAAAAGCACAGCAAAAACCTTTTGAGATGTTTTCTTGGGTTCGGGGAGTAGATTATAGAAAGGGAAGGTATTAGCACCCTTTATATCCATGGTTATCCATGGGCTCTTAGTTACTTGCTTAGATCAACTTGCCTTTTGTTTTCAATTTGTTTGAAATGGTGCTTTGTGTGTGTGGGTTTGAAAATGTTTTGAAAAGAAGCCATTGTGGTGGCAACCTTTGTAATGATCCATGTGGGGATGTATACAAAGGTGTAGGTCTTTTGAAAAGGTTTTCATTTGTTTTTGAAAGTTGTTTTGAAAGTGTAGTGATGTGTGGTTTTTTTTTGAAATAGGCAAGTGTTTTAGTTTGCAAGATTGATTCAAGTAACTAAGAGGTTATCTACTCCTAAATTTCTCAAAGCTTATTGCTATGTTTTAACCCTTTTAACAAGTTTGTTTCACCATTGTATTTGGTGGACAATCTTATGTTAGGATGTGAAAGGGACAGGCGCGGGTCATCGTTTTAGACCATAATTGCAATGGTGCCAAGTATCTTTGGGCATTTTCTTTAAGGGACTTGATCATTTGTTTTGGCAATATTTTGAAAATGTTATCGAGGGACTATGATCATTTGATTTGTTTGTTTTGCCCAAAGAGACTTAACATGCAATATGGCCCAATTTTGAAAGGCAACAAGTGGAGTACCCTAGGGGGTGCAAGTGTGATTTGTATGTCCATTTTCATGCTTGTTTGTCTTGAGATTAGGTCATGACTATTTTGTTCATTTTATTTGCATATAAACCCTAATTCTAGCATTGTATATTTAGAAAGCGATAAAGTGCGAAATTTAAACTCCTACGCTATTACAACACAATAATATGGGGAGGGGGGTACAATGTTTCAAATGGGGATTTTGACAAGGAATTTAAACCTAAAACTATTACATCAAGATTTGAATTATTTACAAGATAATTTAATTGCATAAATAAAATAGAAATAGAACAAACATGCAAGAATGCAAAAAAAGGTTTTTTTATATGTATGAAAAAAATATTATTTATGTAAAATAAAAAGAAAATAAAAAGATATTATTTCTTGGAGTATTTTTAAATTTAGGGCAAAACCCTAATTTTTATTAAATGAAATGTATTATTATTTAATTTAATACAAGTATTTATTTATTATGTACAAATAAAGATAAAGTATATTTGTAAAAAATGATTTTTTAGTGTTTAATATTAATAAAATAAAATATGTATATTTTTAGCATTTTATTCTAAGTATATTAATAAATATATATATTTATGTATTAAGTTCTAAATATGTATTATATATAAAAAATAACAATATTTAATATTTAATAAAAAAATAATTTTTTCTATTAAATATTTTCAGAAAGTAAAACAAAAATAAAAATGTATAGAAATGCATTTGTACTATTTTTTAGTATTTTAAACAAAATATATATATTTATCTATTTATGTATAAACTAAAAGAAAATTAAATAAATGCCTAATAAAATCAAAAATGGTGAGAAAAAATATTTTTATATTTTTAATGTCATGAGAAAAAATAAACAAGTCAATCAAAAAAAGAAAAAGTCAAAAAGTCAAAGAAATAAGCAAAATGGGCTCAGGGGGTTCAGAAGCAACTATGTGGTGCAAATAAGAAAAATATTCCAGGCCCAGCCCAGAACCAGTCATCTTCAACCTCTGAACAACATCACTCACGCGTTTTCTATCTCTTGATTCCTGGACTTTCAAGCAAAACTCATAACATGAAAAGTGTAGAGCATGAGAAGACGAATTCAACCATGTAAAGAACTTGACTTAACTCTCTAAGATGAGGGAGAATTTCTTCTCCCCCAATTTCTAACCTAACTTTTATGCCATGTTCAGACTCAAAATTCTTGCAGCACACATAATATAAATGAAATCTAACTATATGGGCATGTTCAGGGCTATGATTGTGACATATTTTCTTCACAAACCTAAAGCTAACAATGCCTAATAAGAGAGATAGAACTTCATGAAGATACTTGTTCAGTTGGAATCGTGCTTTGCAATGAAGGAGTTTTCAGAGCAAGATGATGATTTGTATAGCTTCCTTGAAGTATAAGGATGCTATTCCAAGTTCTACTTTGTCTTGAAACTCCCTGAATCGTGCTAGAGAACTTCAACTGCAAAACAGAAAAATAAAAATGGTGAAGTGGCTTGGAGATGTTACAGATCGTGTTTTAGCTTTTGGATAGCTTGCATAGATGGTAAGGAAGGTATGTGAACTGGTTTGGGCAAGAAAGCTTGAGAGAAATGAAAGATAGCACCCAAACTGCAGGCCTTGCCCTGTTTTTGCAGTTTGAGAGTGATTATGGCAAGGGGAGTGTTTGAGAGGTGCTAGGGTCGTGCAAAAGCTTGGTTCTGATCTTTGGAATGTGTTTGATAAGTTTTGTCTAAGTGTGCCTAAGCTGATATGAGAGTTGTGTGATGTTATGACACTTTTCTTCTTTCTTAAGCAACAAAAGCCAACCTGTGTTTCTAGGCATGTAGAGGACCTCTAATGAGCTGCATAAACTCTCCTTGATCAGAGTGATTTCTCCATAATCCTGTGCCAATTGGATTTGGTTTGTACTTGAGGATTTGTAATTGGACATAAAGTGAAACTTTTGCAAAAATGGAAAGAATGCTTTATCTAATTTGGGATTAATCCATCATACAATGCTTTAGCTCATGAAACAAGGTCTTAGCACAATGAACATGCATTAAATTATTGAGTGTTGGATGGTTTTAGGACCTGTAATCAAGGACATGCTGGTTTTGAGAAGTTTGCACAACTTATGAACATGAAAAATGGCCAATTCAAAAGTGAGTTTTTGCCAAATTGTGAAATTCGAATCTCTCAAGTCATGAGGTTGTTTGATGAGTTCTTGGACATTTTGGAAAGCTTGGAATGTTTACTACAATCCATCTTTGAAATGCAAATTGAAATTCCAAGTGGAAGTGTATGTAAAATGGCCTTGAAGTGGGGTAGAAAACCTTGTCAAAATAGGTCAAAAATTCACTAAGTTAAGAATGGTTTAGTGCCCTTATTCAAAAATTTGTAACTTGAGATACAAGCCTCAAATGGGAAAACTTTGTGAATCAAAGTTGTAGACTATGCAAAAAGCTACAACTTTCATGTTTTGACTTTTGTTTTAATCCAAATGGATCTTGGTGAAAAAGTGGGGCAAAGTTGGGAAAAAATTAGGGTTTTTCTAAGTTATGAAAAATTCCATTTCAAACCCTAATTTGCATTTCTTGGTTTCTTGGTGAACAAGTTTCATGATTTGGCATGTTTTGATGAAAAATGAATCTTGACTCTTGATTTTGACCAAAAAGTCAAAGTTTGACTTTTCAGTATACAGTCAAAATTGATCAATTGACTGGGAAATTCAACTGTCAATCTTGTGTACTTGGGATCTTTTGAACTTGTTGAGCATGTCAAGACAATTCCATGGGGTCCTTGAGTCCATTTGTGAGCTTGGTTTGCCATTGGTTAGGTCAAACAGTCAAAAATTGCCTTTGTGCAGTCAAAACCCTAAAAATGACCATTTTGCCCTTTTGGTGATCTGATCAAATTTCTTGTGGAATTGTGATCCAAACTTGACCAAATGGTTCATATGAGTCCATTATGTTGATGTGGGTCAAAAATTATGAAGTTTGACTGTCAATTGGCCATAGTTGACTTCTTCCCCAATACAGTTGATTTCTAGGTCAACTGTCCAATTGACTGGGCAAAATTTGGAATCAAGACTTGAAACTTGGTATGGATAAACTTGGGAGTCCAACATGAAGCATGAAAGTCATCTTAGGCATTTTAGGTCAAAACATCTTGGTTCAACCACAAACCCTAATTTAGGTTAGCAGTGCAAGGAGAAGTCTTGATCAGAGGGAACCCTAACTGGATCTTGATCTTTAAAGGTCTTGTTGATGAGAAAATATTGAGGAAATGGGAGGGCAAATTTTGGGGTACAACAGTTGTCTTCAGAAATTTTACCAAAGCTTTAGCATGTGCCTCAGAGCACAGTAGCAGGGCTAACATAGAGATCTTGGAAGTGGTTTGCCCCAGCTGTTTGACCACATCATAATCACTCTTCTTTATGATCCTCAGGATTTCTTCCATCTCCCTCTTGGATGTTTCAGGAATAGCTAGTGATTGAGCCTTCGTCAGGACAGGCTCCTCTTGAACGTTCTTTCCTTTATTCTCAGAAGTGGGAGTAGGGATAGGAATTGTGTTGTCTTCTTTGGTAGGTACGCTTGCAGGTACAATTACTGGTGCAAAGGTAATCTTCAGAACGGCCACAGGTCCAAAGACTTCCTTTGGAGGGGCAATCTCTGGAGAGAAGATTCTCCCACTATGGGTAATCTTGCTTGTTCCAGCAATGTTACTGATGTCAGAATTGTCCTCTTAGGAGCTCTCTTCTTCGGAAGTCAATTCAATCTGTTTGATACCATGGTAGTAGATTTCTCCACCATAATTCCATGGTACTGCGTTGTCTGATTTGTAAGGGGCCGACCCGGGCATTGTTATCTTAAGTGGAGTAGTCATTGGAGCAGATGTAATCCTAACAGGTCTTTTAGGGACCCTGGAAAGATTGGCGTAGATGGTTATTATTGAAACTTATTTAACTGGAACGGGTGAAATAGGAGCTTTCTCAAACAAAATTTCTTGATCATCAATCAGTCGTTGGGTACCTTTCTTCAACAGAGGGCAGTCAAGTGATGAGGATAGGCAAATATGGAAGTCTTTGTCACAACCTGGGAATATACCAGCTTTCAAAAAATTCAACTTGATGATCGGGAGCAGAGTTAACAGTTCATCCACGATAGCAACAAACAGGCCTTCCTCAACAGCATTGGCATTGTGACCATGCTTAGGCATTGGAGCGGAGATAACATTCGGTTTCTCAGGCGCTTCAAACTCAACTTCCTTTGCGTCTATCGGGTCTTGAATTTTGTTCTTCAGAGCCCAACAGTTGTCGGTGTCGTGCCGTGGACTTTCAAAATGGTAAGCGCACCTGGCGTTCGAATGGTAGTGAGGAGATGCAGTATTGGGATTTTTAGGGGCCTCTTTTAGCATGGCCAGATTCAACTTCAGAAGGTGTGGTAAGACTTGGGCTGGAGTCATGTTAATCTTGGTGAATTTCCGTACTGGCCTTTCCACCCTTGGCTGATTATTTCTCGGCTGGTTATTTCTTGGCTGGTCTGACGCAGGCTTTTGAATCATAACGGCCCCCACCATTGGTCGGTGCTCGGTTCTTCCCTGATTCCTCTGTGAATAGACTGCAGACACTTCCTCCTTTCCATTGAATGGCTTTTTCATAGTTGCAGAGGTAGATGCGTCTTTCTGAATTTTCCCACTTCTTATACCGGCTTCCACCCTCTCGTCGGTTAAAATCAATTCGGTAAACCCTGTAGAGGAGCTCCCAATCAGATGATTAAAGAAAGGACCTGATAGAGTTCCCAGGAACATGTCCACTAGCTCCCTTTCAGATAAAGGGGGTTGCACTCTTCCGGCTAGATCCCTCCACTTTTTGGCGTAGTCTTTGAAGCCCTCATTGGAAACCATGGCCATACTCTGGAGTTGAGTACGGGTTGGTGCCAAATCAGCGTTGTACTGATACTGTTTATAGAAGGATGCTTCCAAGTCTTCCCAATTATGGACATCGACCCTCTCCAACTGGTAGAACCAATCAAGCTGCGTTCCTGATAAACTGTCCTGGAAAAAGTGGACCCACAAGTCTTTGTCAGCAGAATGCGGCTGAATCTTCCTAACATAAGATCTGAGGTGCATTTTGGGACAAGACACCCCATCATACTTGGAAAATAAAGGCACTTTAAACTTCGGCGGGATTACTATTCCTGACACCAGCTCCAATTCCTCAAAATCTAGCCCCGGTACTCTTTGTATCTCCATAGCAGCTAGACGCTCTTCCAGGTGTTTGTATTCGTCATCGGCCAGTGGGTATTGTTGTTCAGAGTAGTCCTCCTCTTCCTCTTCTTCGGCTTCAGAATTTGATGGTATTGTCGTTTCTTTTCCTTTTCTCTCCCCTTCATCAGAGGTTGTTGGAAATTCTAAGGTCCGTCTGGCTTGTCCCTGAAACCTTCTGCCCATGATAACCACACCAGCTGACTTCTTCTTCTTTTTCTCTTTCTCTTTCTCTAGCAGAGTCTTGAGCTCCTCCTGCCCCTTGGCTAAGGTCAAGAGTAACTGTTGAAATTGTGAGTTCTAAGCTTGCAAATCTTTGACCGTTTGTTCAAGATCCATCTTGTTGAAATAAACAGTAGAAGGATGAGGAAACTTGTTGCAAAGACCTGTTTATACGCATGATGAATGATATGTATTCATGCAATGTTTTCAAGGATTTGAAAATTCAAATTTGTTTCAAACAAAAAGGAAACACATGTTATATTAATAAAATAGAATTTGAATACATTAATGCCCCTAGGGCAAAATAGTACAAAATTCTAAGATAAAAAGACGTTGCGCATCCTCTTTGGTGCAATGTAGGTGTTGAGAGTCTGCTCTTCATGAAGTAACCGAGTGAGTTCCAAAACCTTCTTATCGCTTGCATAGAATTGGGCTTCAAAAGTATCGCGTTCTTCTTTGAGCTGTATCTAACTCCTTTGTAGGTCTTCGAGTGATGTCAGCATGTCAGGATGTAGGATGGTGTATGGAACCTCTCCTTCCTTAACAGGCTCTATAATCACTGGGAGAATGGAGGGGTAAGGCATCATAAGACTTTGGGTGCGGGTTCGTACCTACTTGAGGTAAGGCTCAAGAGGGATGGAATTCTTGTGTCCCAGAGTCTTGCTATCTACCTTGTTTGGCATCCTCCAATCTCGGATGAACCTTTGACGAAGTCCTTGATTGTCGTTGTCGAAGTCGAAAACCAAACCTTGAATCAACATGTCATGTGGGCCATCCCTTCGGGCATAACCAAACTGTCTTAGAGCCAAGCACGGGTTGTAGGTGATGCCTCCCCTAATGCCAAGTAGAGGGACATTAGGGAATTCCCCACAACGGTCGACAATGATAACATTCTCTTTGGATCGAGAACACCAATGAATATCTGAATGTTTAAGTGTCATCAACCTTTGTGACCACCTCAAACCTTGCTCATTCTTCAAGACTGATTGGGGAAGATGAGAAATAAACCATCTTTCCAGGAGAGGAGTGCAACACATGAGAACACCTCTTTTCCTCATTGTACGAGTGTGAAAAGAGTGTAAGATATCCCCAAGCAATGCATGCACCGGGTTGCGAGACATGAAGATTTTGACAGCACTCACATCTATGAGTTGGTCAGGGTTAGGGAACAAAACCATCCCATAGATGAGAAGAGCTACAATCTCCTCAAAATCTTGCAAGTCCAAGGAGTTCCAATAGCTTTGAGCCTTCTCAAACAAGAATTTTGCCAAGAAGCCTTTGACACCACTTCTAGTTTTCCAATGGGTTGTGATATCAGATGAGTGCAAATGCAGGGCTTGAGCAATCTCTTCTGGCTTTGGATCTCTTTCCATACCATTGAAAGGTAGTTGATTGAGAATAGGAATCCTCAGAAGTTGAGAGAATTCTTCCAAAGTAGGCACAAGCTGGTAGTCAGGAAATGTGAAGCAGTGGTGCAAAGGGTCAAAGAACTGGAAGAGAACCTTCATCATATCCTCCTTTGTGTTGGAAGTGACCAAGTTGAGTAGACGACCATGTCTCTCGGTGAATGGAGAATTCTCAGGAATCCTTGAAGCTAGCTCCTTGAGTTGTGGAGGAATTCTTATAAGGTTGACTTGGATCGTTTTCCTGCAAAGTGAATCCATATCCTACAAAACAAGAACAAAGATGAATTTCCAAAATCCTTGAAATGGTTAGTGGATGAACATGATGCTTATGATGTCCATGATGTTATGCACAAGTATATATGTACAAGCAAATCACACAAGTTCCTAGTTTAGGCTTGTATGGGGTTTCATAGGTAAGTACCCTCTTGAAGTTTAGTTGGCTCAACCTGTCCTAGTAATAGTAACCGGGTTCTAAGGAGCTCAATATCACTGGATTGTTTCCTTGTTCATTGTTTCAATTCAAGCCTCTTTACTGGTGACCGAAATATTCCAAGGAACCAACCCTCAATGAGTATATTATCGAGTATCTACCAACTTCGGACTGCACCAAAGCCGGTCATCTCACTACATCCTAAAAGGCCAAGTTGGTCAAGTAAAGGTTCTAGAAGTTCGTTAGTGCTTCATGACATCACTCAGCGGCCCCGTATTCTCTTTGATTGACTCAAAGGCTACCGGTACCCACAAATATGTCGCACTAACATAGCTATTGCTTAGACCGTGTTGGTATACCCCGCACAGTTTCCACAACGTATTGCTATTTACCTATAATGTTTCCCAAATCCGGGTGGAGGATTCAAACCCAAACAATAGAACCAAAGTGTAAATCAAATAAGTCAAACAATTGTAAGCAAATAAAGGTGATCTAAACCCTAAGGTAACCCCACTTTTATAATTCTCCCCAGCAGAGTCGCCAGTTCTGTGATACGGTGGGAGAACTGACTTGAGGTTTTGCGTTTCTTCGCAAATGTCGCGGTTAGCAAGAGTTGCCACCGAATTTTATTTTATCCAAAAGGAAAGTTAAAAAAGCACGGGAAAGACCTTTGAGATGTTTATTGAGTTCGGGGGGTAGATTATGAAAAGGGAAGGTACTAGCACCATTTTCATCCATGGTGTTCCATGGGCTCTTAGTTACTTGTTTAGATCACTTGCTTTGCTTTGCTTTGTTTGAAATGGTGCTTAGTGTGGTATTGAAAGTATTTTGAAAAGAGGTGATTCGTTTAGGCAATCTTTGTAATGATTCTCGTTCGTAAGAATGTATACAAAGATGTTTGTCTTTAGAAAAATGTTTCAATGTATTGTAAGATGTTTGGAAATGTTTTGAAATGTGTGTGTGTGTGTTTTTGAAAATAGCAAGGATTGTTTTGAAATGGAGCAAGTAACTTAGAAGCTATCTACCTACTCAAATGTCTTTCTTGTGCATTTTTATTCCTTTGACATTGTTGACTTACCATTGATTTGGTAAGCAACCCTATCTTTGGATGTTAACGGGACGGGCGTGGGTCATCGTATGACCATGATAGCAATGTTGCCAAGTATCTTAGCATTTCTTTTGAGGGACCAAGATCATTTTGTTTAGGCAACCTTTTGATAGCGTCATCGAGGGACTATGATCTTATTTTTGTTTTGTTTTGCCAAGATACTTCGCATGCGTAACATGGCCATTTTATTTTAGGCAACCAAATGGGTGAAACCCTAAGGGTGCTTGTGTGCAAAGTGTGTCATTTTTCATGCTTTTGTCTTGCATTAGGTTTTTTCTATTTGTTTTGTTTTTGGTTCTTGTCATGCAAACCCTAATTTACTAAACATGGTATATGAAAGCAATAAATTGCGTAAAATAAACTAAGCTACTACAACAATTATTATGGGAGTGGGGATACAAGTTTTGAATGGGGATATTGCATAAATATAAACCTAGAAATATTATTACAACCCAATCGAATACTGTGCGCATTAAATAAATATACAAATATTAAAATGCAATGCAAATGTATTTATGTAAAAATGTTTTGTATTTGGTTTTTTGTATGAGAAAACAAATTAATTAAACCCTAGAAAAAGGAAAAATAGTATTATTATTTTTGAAGGGATGAAACCCTAGTTTTCAATTAAAAGAAAATATATGTTCTACGTTATTATTTTGTCCATTTTTGTATAAGAAAATAATAAATAATATAATATATAAATATTAAAAATTAAGTATGTGTAGAAAATAATATTTTATGTGTATAAATAATATAATGAAAATATTAAGTATTATTAATATTGTATTTACAAATTTATTTAAGAAAATAAGTTCTATTTATCCTAATAAACTATTCTTTTATGCAAAAAATAATAAAATAATAAAATAAAAATGCAAAAAATAAATAAATTATTTTTTATGATTTTTATGATTCAGAAAAATAAGTAAAAGCCATAAATGTAAAAATATGAAGAAAAATGCAAAAATATAAAATAATAGCCAAGGGGGTATAGTAGTAAGTCAGGGGGTATGAAAAGCAAAAACAAAAAGGGCCCAGGCGCCAAAAAGCCCAAGGCACTCATCCCTGTCCTCCAGCCATCTTCTCCTTCGCGCGTTCTTGGTTCAAATTTGTAACTTTCACATGCTTGCACAAAAACAAAATCTCATAACATGAAACTTATGGCATTTAATCTCACGATTCCAACCATATAAAATTTGTAACCTAGCTCTCAAAGATCAGAGGGAATTTTGGCAGCCCTAATTCGTGACCTAATTTTTTCATGAACTTCAAGCTTCAAATTCTCACAGCACAGTTAATATAAATGGAAAGTATGCATATGTACAGCTTCACCATGTTATGGACTACATTTTTTCTTCACAAGTTGTGGCTTGAGGATGCCTAAATACAGATATAGAGTTTAGGAAATTACCTCCTTCAGCTGGATTTGGATAGAGAAATATAGGGACTTTAATGGAGGCCCAGGGACTGTGTGAGCTTCCTTGAACTTCCTTCAAACTATTCCAATGCCTAGCTTGCTTTGTGGATAGCTAGAACTCTTTGCACAAGTCAAGTTGCAAGCTTCCAAAGTGAAAATGGAAATGGCTGAAACAGGGCTTACAAAAGCAGGGTAAGGGCTTGGATAGCTTTGGTATGATGTGTATGAGGTGTTTCAAGTGTCAAGCCACAAAACGCACGAGCCAAAAATGTATTGGCTATGGTTTTGCAGAAATCTGTATGTTTGGACAGAAAATTGGAGTTTTTGTGTTTTGGAGAGTTTCAGATGTAAAGCAATCGTGTTCTAGTTTGTAACAAGTTTGTAAATATGTTTAGAAAGGATCCAAGTCCACTCTTCACTAGTTGTACAAGTTCTGGCACTTTTTGCAACTTTTCTTGCATTTGAAGAAAAGTGAAGTGACCATACTAACAGGCCTGTCCTTGCTTGCTTGAGAGCTGAAATGAACTTGTACAAATTGCTTGAGACCCGTGGAAGTTGTTTGTACCAAAGGGACAGGTCCAAGGCTCAAGATTTGTAAAGTTGCAAAATCTCACCTTTATGAAAATGGCATTGTAACCTTTATGCCTAAAATGGAATCATCTCTTGTAAAATGCTCCAAAAGCAAAGATAAAGCCTTTATCTTCTGAGTTTGCATTTAATTATGGAGTGTAGAATGAGTTTAGGACCTGTAAAGAAAGATTCAAACATCAAAGATCTGATTTGCAACTTGATGCTTTGTAAAAATGGCTTGATCAAAAGTGATAAAATGCCAACTTCCACTCTTCGATTCTCCCTAACCAAAAATGATCTTGGGGAGTTCTTGGACATTTTGGAAAGCTTGCAATGTTCTATATAATCCATATTTGAAATTCATTTTGAGATACCTCTTAGAACTAGGTGAAAAATGTCCATGAAGTTGGGTCCAAAACCTGCCTAAATTATGGCAAAATTTCACTAAGTTATTTAGTTCATGGACCTATGTTCACAAATTCATAAATTGAGATCCAAGCATCTTTTGGGAAAAGTTGTAGATTTCATGGAGGACTACAACTTTTATGTTGGAAGTTTTCTTTGAATCAAAATGCATCATGGTGAAAAAGTGGTGGAAAGTTGGGAAAAAATAAGAAAATTTTCATACTTAGAAAAATTCTAAGTTATGAAAATTTTCAAATTCAAAACCCTAATTTTCAAAATTGATTTTATTGGTGAACAAGTTTCATATTTTGACATATCTTGATGAATTATGACCCTTGGCATTTGATTTTGACCAAAAAGTCAAAGTTTGACTTTTCAGTGTACAATTGACTTTTGATCAGTTGACTGCAAAATTCATCTGTCAATCCAATGAACTTGAGATATTTTGAACCATGTAATTAGGTCAAGATGATTCCATTGAACCCTTGAAATCATGTTTGAACTCAATTGGTCCTTGGCTAGGTTAAAAATCAGAAATTGCCCTTTCTCAGTCAAAACCCTAATTTTGACCATTTTGCCCTTTTGATGATTTGATCAAATTTCTTGAGGAGTTGTGATCCAAACTTGATCAAATGGCACATATGAGTCTAAAATGTTGATGTGGATAAAAAATTATGAAGTTTTACTGTAAATTGGCCATGGTTGACTTTTTCCCCAATACAGTTGTTTTTTAGGTCAATTGTCCAATTGACTGATAAAAAATGTGGTTCAAGGCTTGAAACTTAACATGAGCAATATTAGGGGTCCAAGATGGTGTATGAAAGTCACATGAAGCAATGGTGGTCAAAAAATCCTTGTGCAAACTCAAACCCTAATTTCAGGTTATCAGTGCAAGATGATGTCTTGAGCTGACCAAATCCTAATCTTGTCTTGAGTCCAAGAAGTCTTGTGAGAAAAATATTGATAAATGAGAGGGGAAAATTTGGGGTACAACGCTCCTCATTACGAAGAAAGGTTTTTTCCGTCATGAGAAGAAAAGAGAGAGATAGAGAGAGATATATATTGAAGATAGAGAGACTACATGGAATTGATGAATCAATGAGATATGGGCCTTTTATAAAGAGTAAGGGGAATCGTAAAGGACATGATAAAAGATATGTTTAGATACCTAACACACTTTTTCCCAATAGATTTAATTAATGATTTGTCAGGAAGGAATAGAGATAGGATAAATTCCAAGACATGTGAAATGAATGGATAAATGCAATTTTGGAGATGAGGAGATAAGGCATTCTGACAATTTCTCATTTCTAACGAGTTATGTCAATCAATTGATTTTAAGAGACTTGGTGACTAATGCAGTCAGACAAAAGAGAAAGCATGCACTCTTAGTTAAACATTTAATGTATGAAGGTAATCTTTTAAGATTCCAAGGTCTAACAGTTTTTTATTAAAATAATATATTAAACATGAAGGTTTCTGATAAAAATATTTTCTTAAAAATATCATTTGGGGAGTGGATACCATATATTTTCATGTACATTGAAGAACTTTATGCTGAGAGTGAATTTATACATATGTCATCATTTTCGGAGGAGAAGTAAATTTCATTTGGTGTAGCCAGACCCAAATATTTGTTCGACCATACTACTTCGGATATTTTAATTTTTGGTCCTTCTGAAATAACTTCCTTGTTTTCTGAATAAGTATCGTTTCAATGTGTGATCGGTGGATCTGGAACTGACTGTTTAACGCTGGTTCGCGAAATGTCGCGGAAGCAAGAGTCGCCACCGTCTTTTATTTTCTCCAAATGGAAAGGACAAAAGCACAGAAAAATTCCTTAAAGAGATTGCTCTCGGTTCGAGAGGTAGATTATAGAAAGGGAAGGTGTTAACACCCTTTCTATCCATGGTTATCCATGGGCTCTTAGATACTTGCTCACTTGTGTTTTCAAAAATGGTTTGTTTGCTTTTCAACTGTGGGTTTTAAAAAGTTTCTTTGAAAATTTCAGTTCGACTCTTGTATCGGTCCTCAAGAGTGTTTGAAAAATTTCTTTCGAAAGCTTTTTGAAAAGGTGTCGGTGTGAAAAGTATTTTTGATTTGTTTTGAAATTTAGAGAAAGTATCTAGAGTCGTCTACCTACCCTAAGGAATTCGTCTGTGTAGATGTCCTTTAAAGTAGTGCCATCCCACCATTGAGAGGTAGGTAGCACCACCGTTGGAGGTGTTCGGGTCAATTCGAGGTTCGGGACATGGTGATCACCAGAGCAATGGGAAGACACCTTAGAAGCTACCCTCATGCCAGGTTCCCGGATCATGAGGACTTACTAAGACATCCTCTACTCGACGATCACCTTTCGAGGCAAGGCAACAGTGAGGCGTACCCTAGGGGTGGTGTGTGATTTGTGTGTCGTTTTCATTTATTTGTCTTGTCATGTTATTGGTGATCTACGCGTTCGTTTTTATTTAATCATTCATTCTTGCATGCATTTATTTAATAGTTAAAAAGTTGCGAAAATTAAAGTTCCTAAACTATTACAAAGGCGCGGGTCCACATCGCCAAAATTTCCAGAACCCGATTTGACAGAAAATAAAGAATTAAAGTAAAAGTGCGAAAATTAATATTTACATGGCTTTGGGAGAGGTACATAAATAATTAAAAGAAAAAAGAAATAAGTACGCGAATTGAAATTTTAAATTGAAACGAGGGCGTTGGACCCCTTTTTGATGGAATTAAATTAACTTGTTAAATTAATTAAATTAAAGAAAAAGAAATTATTTTTTTGGTTTTTTGTATTTATGAGAATTTAATGGAATTAATTGAAATTAAAATGCTAACCCTAATTCTAATTGTTTTTTTTTAGTTTATTAAGAAAGTATTAAAGTTAAACCTAAATTAACCTAATTATTTACATGCAATCTTGATTTATAAAAATAATAGGAAGAATTAATAATTAATGTGGTAAAAAGAAAAAAAAGGTAAAAAAGATTTGACACCCTAATTCTACCAAATTTTAGGTTTTTATTGAAAAAAATATTAAGATTAACCCTAGATTAAAACTAATTAATTAATAAAGGTTTTATTTACAAAAATATTAATTAAATAACAATATATTTAATTTTGTCTTTTTCTGATTTTTTATTGTTTTTTATATTTTTTATGAAAGTATTTAAATTAAAGAACTAATTAAAAATAATAATTGAAATAAATAAAAAGAATGAAAAAATATAAAAGAAACTTGCAAACCTTGGGGGGTTCTGTCCCCAGTAGGAGGTGGAGTGTTAGCAATTTAAGCCCATTAAGGTTTTGGCCTCGTTGACCCTTTGATTAGCGTGTGGCACGTTTGACCAGATTCCATGTTGTTCTTTCAATCAGCGCCCTTGAATTGGTCTCTCTACACGCGTGGCAGGCTTGGGATTATGGATGCATGGTGTTCCTTAGCGTTGAGACTGCATAGAAGTATTAATTGAAAAATAATATGGAAAGGGTGAGGGACCTGGGGCTCGAACCCAGGTCCTGTGGTTTACCAATGCTTATGCTTGCCAGTGGAGCTGCTTTACTTCTTTGTACATTATGCAATCAATAAACATAATAAAATAAACAAACGTTGATGCTCTTTTTTCCGCGCGAAATTTTGAACGGACCAACCAATGCTCTACACATCATCGTCTTCCTCCTTAGTGCGCTTTTCCCTGAAACATACAAAAGGTTAGCGGGGGTTTTTAACCCCCCCCCCCCCCCCCCCCCAAAACATGCTCGATTTGATAATAGCGATTAGGCCGTCCAGCCACATAAATTAGGCGCGAGGGTCCTGTTCTCTTCGTCCAAGCACGCTGAGTATGGTCATGGCATTGGCATGTTCCAATTTTTCCATATTCAAAAACCCCTAATTCGAAAGCTGAAAAACCCTAATATCCAACAATGGTGAAATCGCGTATGGGTGATAAAAATGCAATCAAATTACACAGTTAGCATCAGAATCCATCAATTAGTCAGAATCCATAAGAAAAATGCAATGAATGTGCTTGAAAATCAAAATACGATTATGCATATTATGTGAAAAAATTTGATTTCTGTATACCAATTCAAAGGGCTATGCGTATGGAAAGCTATCCAGTTAGACTCAGTGATGTCCTAGCAAGGTAATGGGATGAATTTCTTGGCTTGAATCGACCTAGAAGATGGTTTTCAGATTTGAGTTTTTCTTGAAAAATTCCAAGTTTGTTTTTTGGTATATGGCGCAACTTCCAGCTTCTATGCATTAGGGTTGCACTATATATGTATGTGTGAAGGTTTTAGGTTAAAGAGATCACACAAAAAACCCTTGCATTCATGATTTGCAAGATTTGATTTTCAAAGATCTTTTCAAATTTTTTCCATGCTTATTTGGTCTCAATCATATCCAATCACTTCAATTCCTTCCATATCTGATCATGCACGAATTTTTAAACCTATTCCATGCACAAAAAGATTTGATTGCATTGGTTTGATATTTTTCATGTATTTTAATTAATTAAATGAATTATTAATAATAAAAAATCCAAATAAATAAATAAAAATGAAGAAAAACTTCCCTTTGGGACAAATGGTCGTGCACATGCCTTGGATGATGAATTGTGAAAGAAAAAGAGGCCCATTAGCAATTTTAGGTCATTTGAAGCAATGTTGACTTTTCAAAATATCCAAAAATTTCCCAACTTCCACAAGGCATAACTTGCTCAATTTTTAAGCTTTGCTCATGTTCTTGGACATTTTGGAAAGGTCTTTGAGTCCTTTAACCAATGCCTTTGGTCCCATGTAATTTTGATTTACCAATCTCAAGTTATGGCCTTTGACTTAAAGTCCCTTTTTGTTGACTTTTGAAAATGACCTATAATGTTGAAATTGATAACTTTTTGTGAGAGCATTTCTTGGACTTGAAGTATGAAGATGAGTTGTAGGAAATGTCATTCTCTTCAAAATGAGCTTTGGATGGAATTTTTCTGATAATCCATGTGAAAGTTATGCCCTGGTCAATTTACAATTGACTTTTTCAACTGTCCAAATAAGGAAACTTTTGCATCTTGGTGATTTTTGAGCCAAGTTTTGAGAATCATGATCAAGCATTGATCAAATGATGTTTGTGGCTTCAAAATGAGATGCTGACCAAAAATTTGAACTTTTGACTGTCAAATGACCATTTTGCCCCTACAGTTGACTGTAGTGCAATTAGGGTTTTGACTGTGCAATTTTGTGCTGAAAGTCTTGAAACTTGGTATGAGGATGCTTGACCATATTTGTAGGCATGTGGGACTTGATTGGACCCTTGGAAACTTCATTTTCTTTGTCAGAACAAAAACCCTAATTTTGACTGTTAGGAGGCCCTTACACTGTGCCACCCTTGGGGAATTTTGAAGCATGACTTGATAATTTCTTGAAGAGTATGGGAGGGAAAATTTTGGGGTACAACAGTTGCCCCTGTTCAATCTTCTTAGACCTGAGGATGCAGATTGGCTGACGTGCCTTTCGTAATCCGAAGGTGGAAGATGATTGAACACTAGAGTGCCCAGAAATTTGCGCTCACATAGTAGCAGTGTGATGGTGGAATGGGCTTATAGATGCCATTTGGAGATTGATGGATAGGGTGATGGGCTTATAGATGCCATTTGGATGTCAATCGCATAAGAGATTCCTTAGCGAGAACTTGCGTACCTGCAAGAGAAAAATGAGTACCTGACATGTTGCAGGATCTGGTCTTCAGATGCTTTGTATAGATGTGTCCTGACTGGTTACAGGAACTGAATCTGGAGCTTCAAACAATGATGAATGAACCAGGGATGGTTACTACCTCAACAGGAACGGTGAGAGAACCTTGGATGACTTTAACCTCAACAGCAATCGTTGAGATAATCTTGGGATTACCACCTCCGCAGTATCGGGGAGAGAACCATAGGCGATTACCACCTCAACAGCAAACATTGAGAGAACCTTGGATAACTTCAACTTCAACAGCAATCGTTGAGCGAAATCTGGGATTACCACCTCCGTAGTATCGGGGAGAGAACCATAGGCGATTACCACCTCAACAGCAAACATTGAGAGAACCTTGGATAACTTCAACTTCAACAGCAATCGTTGAGCGAAATCTGGGATTACCACCTCCGCAGTATCGGGGAGAGAACCATAGGCGATTACCACCTCAACAGCAAACATTGAGAGAACCTTGGATAACTTCAACTTCAACAGCAATTGTTGAGCGAAATCTGGGATTACCACCTCCGCGGTATCGGGGAGACAACCATAGGCGATTACCACCTCAACAGCAAACATTGAGAGAACCTTGGATATCTTCTACTAAGTCTTTATCAGGAAAATCTGTTTGGGGTCGATTTAGCTGGACTAGAGAAGGCCTTGGACTGGATAAGAAATCTTTGGAGTCGATTAACTGAACTGGTCTAGGTCTTGGAATGTCTTCAACTGGGTTTTTATCAGAAAAATCTGTTTGGGGTCGATTTAACTGGACCAGAGAAGGCCTTGGACTGGATAAGAAATCTTTAGAGTCGATTAACTGAACCGGTCTTGGTCTTGGAATGTCTTCAACTGGGTTTTTATCAGAAAAATCTGTTTGGGGTCGATTTAACTGGACCAGAGAAGGCCTTTGACTAGATAATAACCAGGAAAATCTTTGGGAGTCGATTTAACTGAACCGGTCTAGGTCTTGGAATGTCTTCAACTGGGTTTTTATCAGAAAAATCGGTTTGGGGTCGATTTAACTGGACCAGAGAAGGCCTTGGACTGGATAAGAAATCTTTGGAGTCGATTTAACTGAACCGGTCTAGGTCTTGGAATGTCTTCAACTGGGTTTTTATCAGAAAAATCTGTTTGGGGTCGATTTAACTGGACCAGAGAAGGCCTTGGACTGGATAAGAAATCTTTGGAGTCGATTTAACTGAACCGGTCTAGGTCTTGAAATATGATTGAGAATTTAACTGAATCTTTACTGAAAGGTAAAGGTCAGTCATATGCAATGCATGATATGGATCAAGCAATGATATTCTCAACATAAATGAGATTTGTAAGATATGATGCGTCTATGCATGCTATAATGATGTATGGAAGTGCGATGTTTATGAATGTTTTCGTCTAGGAAAGTAAATCCTTGACGGGTGCCGGGAAGTCACTCCTGGGCTGATGTTGAAGAATAAGCTTTTACTTCCGCTGGGGATGATAGTTGCAAGAATACCGGTAGGAGAAGATAACTCCGTTAGGGAATAAACTTGGCGAATGGAATATTTTGCGAGGAGAAAAGTACTCTAACGATCTTGCTGGGAAGCAATATTCTGTGGGGGGAGAGATATTCTGCTGAAATGTTGACGATACCTTACTGGGGATACCATTGTTGTGTTGGAAGTGTTGATAGACTTCGCTGGGGGTAAGAAGACTCCGTCGAGGACGTTCTTTCCGTGGCTTTTGGCTGAGGATAACCCAGTTATATCCTGGTAAGGAAATAACTCTTTGAATAAAACCGGGAGACGCGTGTTCGTGCTCTGCGAGGGTAAGCTTCCAGAATCTACTGGGGATAAGCTTACTGCTTGGGGAGATGGATTCCAACTTTCTTGGGGAAACTGGATTGGACTCTCCTGGGGAAATTTTGAATTGTATCAGGGGAAGCAACTCCACTGAATGTTTGTTATGCCGCCTGGGAACAATCTTTAGACCAAGATTGTCGGGGATGCTTGTTAAGAATGCATATATACTCCGCTTGGGAATGTTGAGATCTGCGGGGGATACCCAACTTCCTTAAGGCTTGATAATATAGCTTTGCTTGAGGAGAATGCACTAACTTACTGTTGTACCCCAAAATTTGCCCTCCCATATTTCTCAAAATATTTCAAGAAAAATTCACAAGTCCAACCCGGCGCGTCATATTCAGGTATTCTTTCGCCAAGATATCTCTGATAACATATTCTCAAATTCAGGTTCAGCTCAAGAGTCAATTCTTTAAAGAAGGTATCCGAATGTGCGAGTTTTCTTTAAGAAATATGGTGAAAAAGTGTGTTGAAAGTGCAGTTTTTACGCGCTAAAAAATTCATAACTTGAAGATCATGGCTCGTTTTGAACCCGTTCCGGTGGCCAAAATTCCGTCTTGACATTATCTATGTTTTCATCTCTCACGGCTGGACGCCAATTTCGATCAGAAGGTCTTCAAAAATGTGGATTTATCAAGTATTTTCGTGCAGAAAATTTGTGACAGAAGTTTATTTGCGTCATGTTCAAAAAATCATAACTTGGTCGATTTTCATCGTATCGAGCTGGTTCTGGCGCCAAAATTTCACAAATTGAGTTGGCTACATTTTCACAGAAGGTATTGAGTTCAAACGGTATTCAAAAGGCCTTCATTTTTTGCTCAGAGTGCGTGACGCGCTGAAAATCCTGAATGCTGAATATTATTTCATCTGTGCCGAAACTTCGAAAATTCATAACTCGGTCAATTTTTATCGGATTGGACTCATATTTTTACACAAGGTCACTGACTCATAGATCTACAACTTTGCTTCAAAAGTCGAGACCAAATTATGCACCGATCAATACCAGTTTTTTATTGAAGAACGTGTCAGAGTCGACACTGGAGCCCAAAATAAGTTTGTCTGAGCTGAAACTTCAAAAATTCATAACTAATTCACCGTTTATCCGATTGAGTCGATTTTCGGACAGGAGTTATTTCTCGATGTCGGCTACATTTTGTTTTCACATTTCAACTTCAAAAAATGCACTTAAGTCCCTGTGATTTAGCCTGGAAAGTGACGAATTCAAGTGAATATTGGAGGCCCAATTGCACATTCAAAGCCCATTTGTTTTACCCTAATTTCCATTATATAATCACCTTCTTTTCACACAAACCAGGAGAAGAGAAAAAGAGAGAAAAAACCTTGCCACAACACTGTTGGAATATCAAACTCTTTCAAGAACCCTAAAACCTTGAAATCCTTATTACAAATCCCTCTCTCACTACAAATAAGCCATCACAGTTATAAACCAATACCTCACTACTTCTTCAGTAAGGATAAGGCTGACTTGATCTCCATGATCCTAATTTTCCAGTAAGGCATAAAAGCATTCAGGTCTCTAATCTTCCAGTAAGGGTAAGATTGATTTGATCTCCATGATCAAAAGGGTATAATCATTCATACATGCCATATTGTGCCTAAACATTAAATTTCTTCATATATTGGCTTTATTTGCATTTTATGATTTTATTTAATGTGTTCATGAGATTCAACACTGCAGATTTAGACAGGATCCCATGCAGGTTCATTAAGGAACGTTGAGGCCAAAACACAAATGGCCAAAAGCCAAAAGCCAAATGGCCAAAGTAGAACAACTTATGCATGACACCAATACATGGCGAGACGGACATCCTTAGAAGATTAAGGAACGTTGAGGCCAGAACACAAATGGCCATGAAACCCAATCCAATGGTCAAAGAATGCAGACCACGGTACTCAGGAGTCAATAAACACGCACGTGATGCCAGAAAGTCAAACAAGGCTTTTTGTCTAATGGGCCAGAATACTTCAAAAAACCTCCCCTTGGGCCTGAAACCCCCTTTGGTTTGCACTTTTTTTAATTTTATTTGGTTTTCTTTTCTAATTCTTTTAATGTTTTAATTGTTTTTTACCATAAAATAATTTTCATAATAAAAAATTAGAAACAAAAAAAAATAAAACATGATTAATTATTTATTAATTTACTCATTAATTTATTTTTGTAAATAAATGTTAATAATTAATTTAGTTTAATTTAGTTTTTAAACTTTAATCTTTTTCTTAATAAATAAAAAATATCTAGAATTAGGTTTTGTGACATTTTTCATCCTTTTCTTAATTAATTATTTTTCTCATTTTTTTTTATTATTATAATTACTATTTACTTTTGTAAATAAATATGTAAATAATTAATTAGCATAAATTAGGTCAACTTTAATATTTTTCTTAAATAATTAAAAATAATCTAGAATTAGGGTTTCCTTGTAAATTCTTTATTTTCATAAATACAAAAAACATAAAAACAATTTCTTTTCTATGTAAAATAATTAATTAACTTTTAATTCAATTTAATCTAAAAAGGGTCCAACGCCCTCGAACGTTCTATTTTTATTCTTTTCGCACGTTATTTTATTTTCTTTGTGAATATTATGTAATTGTTCAAGCCATGTAATAGTAATTAGGAATTTATTTTACTTTCCGCATTTTTATTAAAACGGGTCTTTGTAATTTGGCGATGTATAGACCCGCGCCTTTGTAATAGCTTAGAACTTTTATTTCCCGCAATTTTTTTAACTGTTAAATAAATGCATGAAAGAATGAATGCCTAAAATAAAAACAAACGCATAGATCACTTTAACATGAACAAGATAAATGCAAATGAACATGACACACAAATCACACACCACCCCTAGGGTACGCCTCACCGTTGCCTTGCCTCGAAAGGTGATCGTTGAGTAGAGGATGTCTTAGTAAGTCCTCATGATCCGGGAACCTGGCATGAGGGTAGCTTCTAAGGTGTCTTCCCATTGCTCTGGTGATCACCATGTCCTGAACCTCGAATTGACCCCGAACACCTCCAACGGTGGTGCTACCTACCTCTCAATGGTGGGATGGCACTACTTTAAAAGACATTTACACAGACGAATTCCTTAGGGTAGGTAGACGACTCGTGGATACTTGCTCTAATTCAAAACAAAACAAATCAAAAATACTTTTCACACCATCACATTTTCAAAAAGCTTTCAAAAGCATTTTTCAAACACTCTTGAGGACCGATACAAGAGTCGAACTGAAATTTTCAAAGAAACTTTTTAAAACCCACAGTTGAAAAGCAAACAAACCATTTTTGAAAACACAAGTGAGCAAGTATCTAAGAGCCCATGGATAACCATGGATAGAAAGGGTGCTAACACCTTCCCTTTCTATAATCTACCTCCCGAACCGAGAGCAATCTCTATAAGGAATTTTTCTGTGCTTTTGTCCTTTCCATTTGGAGAAAATAAAAGACGGTGGCGACTCTTGCTTCCGCGACATTTCGCGAACCAGCGTTAAACAGTCAGTTCCAGATCCACCGATCACAGAACTGGCGACTCTGCTGGGGACCAAACTTAAAGTGAGGTGTACCTTAGGATTAAGATCACTGTGTTTTCAATTGTATTGATTCGCTTGCTTTACTATTGTGGGTTGCATCGGAGTTACATAGATCCTAACCCGGATCTGAGCATACCCTGTTTAGGTAGCATAAGCTGTGAGGGACCTGTCCGGCGTAGACCGACACAGGTGAAGCAGTGGCTACGTTGGTGTGGCACCTTGGTCTGTACCGATATCCCTTGTGTCGCAACGAGGAGAATATGGGTCTTCTAAGGAGTCATTAAACACCAACAACCTTAGAACCTTAATTGACACAACTTGGCCTTTAGAATTGTAGCAGTATGCTACGCCCATTGAGGCTAAACTCTCGTGATGGTTCTGGCCGCAAGAAAAGATTGCGATGCTGGAGTTATGACCGATTGAGGGTAGTCAATGATATTGGGATCCTCTAAGAACCCGGTTACTTTTGATTAGGACAGGTATGAACCAACAAACTGAAAGAGGGTAGTACCTAGACCTCATGCTGGCCTTAAACTCTAAGGGCTTCTCTTGTGTGACTTGTGTGCCTTCGTACTTGCCTACTTGCATGCTTGTTATCTGACACATGAACTACTTGCAGGTTTTGTTTATAGTCCTTAACTGGGACTCATAACAGGGTTTACTGAGTGTTTTGCAGGCTTTATTTAGTCCTTAATTAGGACTCATAACAGGGTTTACCAAGTTTCTTGCAGGTATCTGTTTATATTCCTTAATAAGGGCTCCTAACAGGGTTTACCCACATCATTCTATGCATAGCATAACATCATACCATTGCATACATCCTAACCCATTTCGAGGATCTCAAGGGCTTGTGATGCAGGTCATGATGAATCAAACATCTAGCAAGGGGCAAAGAGGATTTATTTTCCTCTAGCCAAGGTCGTCAGGGGCTATGACCCACTTGATATGGTGAGCCTTTGACCCTTGAAGAAGGACTTTCAATAACATGAAGTTCCTTCAATCAAGCCACCAATTTCCCATGCTAACTATTTTCTTGTTTACCCCGCGAGATCCTTGAAAACATTGCATGCATATCATACACATCATTGCATAGCAGGTATCCTTGTTGCAGGTCACTTACCCTTCTCGCTGTTTATTTCAGCAATGGCTTCCCAACAAGGTAACCAGGGTCTTCATGCTCAAGAGACTCAGTTCAGGGAAATCTTCCTAGGTCTATCCAAGGGGCAGGAAGAGTTGAGGGCACTCCTCATGGGGAATCTGATCAGAAAGAGTCCTGAAGATGACAAGGACGAACAGCTGAAACGTCTACAAGCTGAGGTAGACACATTGAAAACCCAGATGCTGGGGCAAAGGGCCCTCATTCAAGGTTTAGCTCAGGAGCAAGGAGAGCTGAGAGCCATGATCAGCCAGCTTCCTCAAGGCATGAAGCAACCAGCCCAAATCAGGGACCAGGTCATGGAACAGCTTCCAAGAAGCCAAAGGTCGGGTCCAATGAATAGACCTCTCCGAGTTGCTACTACTTCTCAGGTCCAACAACGACCGCGCCAAGAACAGCGGGTTGATCAGAACAGGTCGGACAAGCCTAAGAGACAATTCACTGACATCAACATGTCATGGTCACGAGCTTTGCAGCACCTGTTAAGGATGAACCTGATTGCGGTGATCAACCCCCCCGCAAATCCAAAGACTTCCTCTCCAAATTACAACCCAGAAGCGAGGTGCGCTTACCATTCTGGTAGCCCGGGGCACGATACTGAGGACTGTTGGGCACTGAAGTACAAGATTCAGAATATGATCGATGCTAAAGAGATCGAGTTCGAGCCCGCCGAGACTCCCAACGTGATCACTGCTCCCTTGCCAAAGCATGGCTAGGATTGAGACTTTTGTTCGTTCGAATGTTCAAGTTGCAATTTTCTTTTGTTTAAACATTTATTCATGTTAAAACATTGTTATTCCATTAATGCATCGCTTATGTCTATTTTTGAATCAATATATTCGCATTCACTATATGCAAACTGTTTTCATATTTTTCTGATGTCAACTCTTGATCTAAAATTCTAAAGCCTCTTGAGGGAGGATGACGAAAATGATACCATGATCTACAGTATGCTTTTGAACAGACCCCGCTGATGAGGTACAGGCATTGTTTCAATCCCTAAACACTGGAGTTATAAGGATGATAATCCCTCGTCAACCCCTCTGAGCCAAAGAAGTAGGAGTTTTTCTTTTCGAAATTCAAAACCCTTCATCATAACCTGGGGCAGGGTAGTTCTCTCAGTCGATTCAAGTGCATAACGAATGGCACCAAAAAGTCCTTACAAAACAAAAGACAGTGATGGTTCCCTACAATCATAAAGACAGGCAGTCGTTATCAAAAATCATAAATGAAAAGCCCAATAAGTCAAAACCCATGAAGGAGACTTACAAAACTGGGGCATCCCGCTGACTGTAATTCCAAAAAGAAAACAGTTCAGGCAAAAAAAGAAAGGGATAACAAAAATCAGACAAGAAAGAGGTCTTACAAACCCTCAACAAAAAAGGAATGACTGCCTATTCAGAATCAATCATCAATATCTGAATCATCACCAGAAAATCAGAGCAAAGACTCAAATAAAGGTCTAACGTATGATCAGCTGAGTTTAGGTTTGAAGAACATCACGGAGAGCGGGTGGGTACAAATAATTTGAGCCGTTATCCTTTGTTTCTTAAACCGTGAACCAGGCCACGTTATAACCCTTAAAAGTCCTAGCTGAAGCATGGGTTAGTTC
Source organism: Vicia faba (assembly GCA_948472305.1). Classification (NCBI taxonomy): domain Eukaryota; kingdom Viridiplantae; phylum Streptophyta; class Magnoliopsida; order Fabales; family Fabaceae; genus Vicia; species Vicia faba. The sequence goes on from OX451736.1 coordinate 1,234,149,525, forward strand.
GAAAGCATACTGTTACGAAAGGTATCCTGACTCCTGAAGGCCTACAGTAAATACAGAGTTGACAACATGTTTTATAAACATTCACATGTTTTATGAAAAAGAACGCATTTTCAAAATCTTCAAGACAGACATAAGCTTTTCATTTTTGATATAACATTGTTTGCATATGACTTTTTGTTTGAACAGCAGAAGTTCGCACGACGAATGCCTAATGAACAGAAGTACCTCCAATCAAGGAGCAGACATGAGCATGGTCCATCATCCGGGGCAGTCCAATCAAGATTCGGAGAATCTCTCAAAGGCCAAATAGCCTGGGGCAAATCTCCTCCGGAGTCACTTGGGGCATTTCAACAACGAATCTGGCCTGATCAAACACCTTCTGGTGGCATGGCAAAACACTTCTAACAGGGGCAACTCCCTACATTCTGAGAACATGGACATAGTCGGAAAAAATACTACGCATCATCAAAGACCCGCTAGGCTGACATGCCTAGGCAAAAATTAGGGCTTCCCGTCGAACCAAAAGGGTTCGGACAAAATGAAGGGATGAAATGAAAAAATCTGTACACCCGGCAAGTCGAAAACCTGAAAAGGCGGCTTGGGCAAAAAAGGGTATTCCGGTGGACTGAAAACCCGAAAGGGCGGTCCAGGAAAAAGTTAGGGATCAAAGCGTACGACTATGTCCTGTCATCTTGTCACCTGCCTACCAGAAGAAGGTTTGACCCTCAATAAATATCAGCATCCCACATGTGCCTCCCCCATAGGAACAGGGGCAATAAAGAGTGGTCTCAGCAATCTAATTATTCTATCCTCCAAGGTACCAAGGTAGGTTCAACTAAAGAACATAACCAGATATCCTAATTCCCCCAGAGAGTCAGTAGTCAGTGCATTCTTCTCCAAACAGAGTTATCAAACCTTAAGGAAGTTGGGTATCCTCCCGCAGATCTCAACCTTTCCCAGCAGCATACAGCCTTAACAAGCATCCCCGGCAGTCTTGATTTAAGATTGTTCCCCGACGTTCTATCAACATGCAAAGGAGTCACTTCCCCGGTACAGTTCAAAACTTCCCCAGGAGTCCAGCCCAGTGTCCCCAGGAAAGTTGGAATTCATCTCCCCAAGTAGTAAGCTTATCCCCAGTAGATTCTGGAAGCTTATCTCCTCGCAGAGCACGAACGCGTCGCCCGGCTTTATTCAAAGAGTTATTTCCTTAACAGGATATAACTGGGTTATCCTCAGCCAAAAGCCACGGAAAGAGCGTCCTCGACAAAGGCTTCCTATCCCCAGCGAAGTCCAACAATACTCCAACAACAAGGGTATCCCCAGCAAATTATTATCAACACTCAGCAAGGCATCCCTCTTCCCACAGAGTATTGCTTCCCAGCATGGTCGCTAGAGTATCTTTTCTCCCCGCAGAATCTCCCATTTGCCAAGTTTATTCCTCAACGGAGTCATCTTCTCCTACCGGTATTCTTGCAGTTATCATCCCCAGCGGAAGCAAAATCTATTCTTCAACATCAGCCCAGGATATGACTTCCCGGCACCCGTCAAGGATTTACTTTCCTAGACGAAAACATACATTCATAAAACATCACATACATCATTATAGCATGCATAGACGCATCATATCATACAAATCGCATTTATGTTGAGAACATCATTGCTTGATCCATATCATGCATTGCATATGACTGACCTTTACCTTTCAGGAAAGATGCAGTTGAAATTCTCAATCATATTTCAAGACCTAGACCGGTTCAATTAATCGACTTCGAAGATTTCTTATCCAGTCCCAGGCCTTCTCTAGTCCAGCTAAATCGACTCCCAACAGATTTTTCTGATAAAGACTCAGTAGAAGTTATCCCAGGTTATTCCTTTCCTATGGTTCCCTCTCCGACGGTGAGTGAGGTGGTAATCCCTTTTCAGATGGTTCCCTCTCCGACGGTGAGTGAGGTGGTAATTCCTTTCCTTATGGTTCCCTCTCCGACGGTGAGTGAGGTGGTAATCCCTTTTCAGATGGTTCCCTCTCCGACGGTGAGTGAGGCGATAATTCCTTTCCTTATGGTTCCCTCTCCGACGGTGAGTGAGGTGATAATCTTCTATGGTTCCCTCTCCGACGGTGAGTGAGGTGGTAATTCCTTTTCAGATGGTTCCCTCTCCGACGGTGAGTGAGGTGATAATCTTCTATGGTTCCCTCTCCGACGGTGAGTGAGGTGGTAATTCCTTTTCAGATGGTTCCCTCTCCGACGGTGAGTGAGGTGATAATCTTCTATGGTTCCCTCTCCGACGGTGAGTGAGGTGGTAATTCCTTTTCAGATGGTTCCCTCTCCGACAGTGAGTGAGGTGATAATCTTCTATGGTTCCCTCTCCGACGGTGAGTGAGGTGATAATTCCTTTTCCTATGGTTCCCTCTCCGACGGTGAGTGAGGTGGTAATTCCTTTTCAGATGTTTCCCTCTCCGACGGCGAGTGAGGTGATAGTCTCCTATGGTTCCCTCTCCGACGGTGAGTGAGGTGGTAATTCCTTTTCAGATGTTTCCCTCTCCGACGGTGAGTGAGGTGATAGTCTCCTATGGTTCCCTCTCCGACGGTGAGTGAGGTGGTAAGTCCTTTTCAGATGTTTCCCTCTCCGACGGTGAGTGAGGTGATAGTCTCCTATGGTTCCCTCTCCGACGGTGAGTGAGGTGGTAAGTCCTTTTCAGATGTTTCCCTCTCCGACGGTGAGTGAGGTGATAGTCTCCTATGGTTCCCTCTCCGACGGTGAGTGAGGTGGTAAGTCCTTTTCAGATGTTTCCCTCTCCGACGGTGAGTGAGGTGATAGTCTCCTATGGTTCCCTCTCCGACGGTGAGTGAGGTGGTAAGTCCTTTTCAGATGGTTCCCTCTCCGACGGTGAGTGAGGTGATAATTCCTCTCAGATTATAATTGCCTATTGGTTCTCTTCCCGATACTGCAAAGATGGTAATTCCCACCAAGATTTTCTCAACGAGCGTTGTCGAAGTTAAAGTCACTCAAGGTTCTCTTACCATTCATGCTAAGGCAGTAACCATCCCTGGTTCATTCATCACTGTGTGAAGCTCCAGACTCAGCTCCTGTAACCAACCAGGACACATCTATACCAAGCACCTGAAAATCAGCTCCTGCAACGCGTCAGGTACTCATTTTTTCTTTTGCAGGTATGCAGGTTCTCGCTAAAGAATCTCTTATGCGACCAACATCCAGATGGCATCTATAAGCCCATCATCCTATTCGTCAACCTCTAAATGGCATCTATAAGCCCATTCCATCATCACTGCTATTATGTGAGCGCAAATTTCTGGGCACTCTAGTGTTCAATCATCTTCCACCCTCGGATTACGAAAGGCACGTCAGCCAATCTGCATCCTCAGGTCTAAGAAGATTGAACAGGGGCAACTGTTGTACCCCAAAATTTGCCCTCCCATATTTCTCAAAATATTTCAAGAAAAATTCACAAGTCCAACCCGGCGCGTCATATTCAGGTATTCTTTCGCCAAGATATCTCTGATAACATATTCTCAAATTCAGGTTCAGCTCAAGAGTCAATTCTTTAAAGAAGGTATCCGAATGTGCGAGTTTTCTTTAAGAAATATGGTGAAAAAGTGTGTTGAAAGTGCAGTTTTTACGCGCTAAAATATTCATAACTTGAAGATCGTGGCTCGTTTTGAATCCGTTCCGGTGGCCAAAATTCCGTCTTGACATTATCTACGTTTTCATCTCTCACGGCTGGACGCCAATTTCGATCAGAAGGTCTTCAAAAATGTGGATTTATCAAGTATTTTTGTGCAGAAAATTTGTGACAGAAGTTTATTTGCGTCATGTTCAAAAAATCATAACTTGGTCGATTTTCATCGTATCGAGCTGGTTCTGGCGCCAAAATTTCACAAATTGAGTTGGCTACATTTTCACAGAAGGTATTGAGTTCAAACGGTATTCAAAAGGCCTTCATTTTTTGCTCAGAGTGTGTGACGCGCTGAAAATCCTGAATGCTGAATATTATTTCATCTGTGCCGAAACTTCGAAAATTCATAACTCGGTCAATTTTTATCGGATTGGACTCATATTTTTACACAAGGTCACTGACTCATAGATCTACAACTTTGCTTCAAAAGTCGAGACCAAATTATGCACCGATCAATACCAGTTTTTTATTGAAGAACGTGTCAGAGTCGACACTGGAGCCCAAAATAAGTTTGTCTGAGCTGAAACTTAAAAAATTCATAACTAATTCACCGTTTATCCGATTGAGTCGATTTTCGGACAGGAGTTATTTCTCGATGTCGGCTACATTTTGTTTTCACATTTCAACTTCAAAAAATGCACTTAAGTCCCTGCGATTTAGCCTGGAAAGTGACGAATTCAAGTGAATATTGGAGGCCCAATTGCACATTCAAAGCCCATTTGTTTTACCCTAATTTCCATTATATAATCACCTTCTTTTCACACAAACCAGGAGAAGAGAAAAAGAGAGAAAAAACCTTGCCACAACACTGTTGGAATATCAAACTCTTTCAAGAACCCTAAAACCTTGAAATCCTTATTACAAATCCCTCTCTCACTACAAACAAGCCATCACAGTTATAAACCAATATCTCACTACTTCTTCAGTAAGGATAAGGCTGACTTGATCTCCATGATCCTAATTTTCCAGTAAGGCATAAAAGCATTCAGGTCTCTAATCTTCCAGTAAGGGTAAGATTGATTTGATCTCCATGATCAAAAGGGTATAATCATTCATACATGCCATATTGTGCATAAACATTAAATTTCTTCATATATTGGCTTTATTTGCATTTTATGATTTTATTTAATGTGTTCATGAGATTCAACACTGCAGATTTAGACAGGATCCCATGCAGGTTCATTAAGAAACATTGAGGCCAAAACACAAATGGCCAAAAGCCAAAAGCCAAATGGCCAAAGTAGAACAACTTATGCATGACACCAATACATGGCGAGACGGACATCCTTAGAAGATTAAGGAATGTTGAGGCCAGAACACAAATGGCCATGAAACCCAATCCAATGGCCAAAGAATGCAGACCACGGTACTCAGGAGTCAATAAACACGCACGTGATGCCAGAAAGTCAAACAAGGCTTTTTGTCTAATGGGCCAGAATACTTCAAAAAACCTCCCCTTGGGCCTGAAACCCCCTTTGGTTTGCACTTTTTTTAATTTTATTTGGTTTTCTTTTCTAATTCTTTTAATGTTTTAATTGTTTTTTACCATAAAATAATTTTCATAATAAAAAATTAGAAACAAAAAAAAAACATGATTAATTATTTATTAATTTACTCATTAATTTATTTTTGTAAATAAATGTTAATAATTAATTTAGTTTAATTTAGTTTTTAAACTTTAATCTTTTTCTTAATAAATAAAAAATATCTAGAATTAGGTTTTGTGACATTTTTCATCCTTTTCTTAATTAATTATTTTTCTCATTTTTTTTTATTATTATAATTACTATTTACTTTTGTAAATAAATATGTAAATAATTAATTAGCATAAATTAGGTCAACTTTAATATTTTTCTTAAATAATTAAAAATAATCTAGAATTAGGGTTTCCTTGTAAATTCTTTATTTTCATAAATACAAAAAACATAAAAACAATTTCTTTTCTATGTAAAATAATTAATTAACTTTTAATTCAATTTAATCTAAAAAGGGTCCAACGCCCTCGAACGTTCTATTTTTATTCTTTTCGCACGTTATTTTATTTTCTTTGTGAATATTATGTAATTGTTCAAGCCATGTAATAGTAATTAGGAATTTATTTTACTTTCCGCATTTTTATTAAAACGGGTCTTTGTAATTTGGCGATGTATAGACCCGCGCCTTTGTAATAGCTTAGAACTTTTATTTCCCGCAATTTTTTTAACTGTTAAATAAATGCATGAAAGAATGAATGCCTAAAATAAAAACAAACGCATAGATCACTTTAACATGAACAAGATAAATGCAAATGAACATGACACACAAATCACACACCACCCCTAGGGTACGCCTCACTGTTGCCTTGCCTCGAAAGGTGATCGTCGAGTAGAGGATGTCTTAGTAAGTCCTCATGATCCGGGAACCTGGCATGAGGGTAGCTTCTAAGGTGTCTTCCCATTGCTCTGGTGATCACCATGTCCTGAACCTCGAATTGACCCGAACACCTCCAACGGTGGTGCTACCTACCTCTCAATGGTGGGATGGCACTACTTTAAAGGACATTTACACAGACGAATTCCTTAGGGTAGGTAGACGACTCGTGGATACTTGCTCTAATTCAAAACAAAACAAATCAAAAATACTTTTCACACCATCACATTTTCAAAAAGCTTTCAAAAGCATTTTTCAAACACTCTTGAGGACCGATACAAGAGTCGAACTGAAATTTTCAAAGAAACTTTTTAAAACCCACAGTTGAAAAGCAAACAAACCATTTTTGAAAACACAAGTGAGCAAGTATCTAAGAGCCCATGGATAACCATGGATAGAAAGGGTGCTAACACCTTCCCTTTCTATAATCTACCTCCCGAACCGAGAGCAATCTCTATAAGGAATTTTTCTGTGCTTTTGTCCTTTCCATTTGGAGAAAATAAAAGACGGTGGCGACTCTTGCTTCCGCGACATTTCGCGAACCAGCGTTAAACAGTCAGTTCCAGATCCACCGATCACACTTACTGACTCACTCTCTGGGGAATTGGGGTGTACTGATTATGTTCTTCAGCTGAACTTACCTTGGTACCTTGGTGGACAAAATAATTAGATCGCTTAGACCACTCATTTTTGCCCCTGTTTCTATGGGAGAAGGCACCTGTGGGGTGCTAATAGCTGTTGATGGACAAACCTTCTTCTGGTAGGCAGGTGACAAGATGACAGGACATAGTCGTACGCTTAAATCCCTAATTTTTGCCTGGACCGCCCTTTCGGGTTTTCAGTCCACCGGGATACCCATTTTTGCCCAAGCCGCCTTTTCAGGTTTTCGACTTGCCGGGTGTACAGATTTTTCATTTCATCCCTTATTTTTGCCCGAACCCTTTTGGTTCGCCGGGAAGCCCTTATTTTTGCCTAGGTATGTCAACCTAGCGGGTCTTTGATTTTGCGTAGTATTTTTTTCGACTATGTCCATGCTCTCAGAATGTAGGGAGATGCCCCTGTTAGTAGTGTTTTGTCATGCCCCAGCAGATGTTTCACCAGGCCAGATTCGTTGCTGGGGTGCCCCAAGTGACTCGGGCGGAGATTTGCCCCAGGCTGTTTGGCCTTTGAGAGATTCTCTGAATCTTGACTTAATTGCCCCAAATGATGGACCAGGATCAGGCCATGCCCCTTGATTGGAAGTACTTTTGTTCATTAGATATTCTTCGTGCGAACTTCTATGCTGTTCAAACAAAAAGTCATATGCAAACAAAGTTATGTTAAAAATGCAAAGCTTATGTCTGTCTTGAAGATTTTGAAAATGCATTCTTTTTCATAAAACAAGTGAATGTTTGTAAAACGTGATGTCAACTCCGTATTTACCGTAGGCCTTAAGGAGTCAGGATACCTTTCGTCACAATACGCTTTCGAACTAACCCATGCTTCAGCTAGGACTTTTAAGGGTTATAACGTGGCCTGGTTCACGGTTTAAGAAACAAAGGATAAAGGCTCAAATTTTATTTGTACCCACCCGCTCTTCGTGATGTTCTCCAAACCTAAACTCAGCTGATCGTACGTTAGACCTTGTTTGAGTCTTTGCTCTGATTTTCCGGTGATGATTCGGATGTTGATAACTCATTTTGAATAGGTAGTCATTTTCTTTTGTCGTTGAGGGTTTGTAAGACCTCTTTCTTGTCTGACTTTTTTGTTATCCCTTTCTTTTTTGCCTGAACTGTTTCCTTTTTTGGAATTACAGTCAGCGGGATGCCCCAGTTTTGTAAGTCTCCTTCATGGGTTTTGACTTAATGGGTTTTTATTTTGAGAAGTAATGACTGCCTTTCTTTATGGAACCATCACTGTCTTTCTTTGTTTTGTAAGGACGTCTTTGGTGCCATTCGTTATGCACTTGGATCAACTGAGAGAACTACCCTGCCCCAGGTTATGATTAAGGGTTTTAAACTTAGAAAAGAAACACTCCTACTTCTTTGGCTCAGAGGGGTTGACGAGGGATTATCTTCCTTATAACTCCAGTGTTTAGGGATTTGAAACAATGCCTGTACTTCATCAGCGGGGTCTGTTCAAAAGCATACTGTAGATTGTGGTATCGTTTTCGTCATCCTCCCTCAAGAGGCTTAGAATTATTAATTAAGAGTTGATCATCAGAAAAAATATGAAAATAATTTGCGTATAGTGAATACGAATATATTGCTTCAAAACAGACATATGCGATGCATTAATGAAATAACAACGTTTGATATGAATAAAACGTTTGAACAATCAAAAGAAAATCACAACTTGAAAGATTCTAATGAACAAAAATTTCTCAATCCTAGCCATGTTTTGGCAAGGGAGCAATGATCCCATTGGGAGTCTCGGCGAGCTCGAACTCGATCTCTTTAGCATCGATCATATTCTGAATCTTGTACTTTAGTGCCCAACAGTCCTCAGTATCGTGCCCCGGACTACCAGAATGGTAAGCGCACCTTGCTTCTGGGTTGTAGTTTGGAGAGGAAGTCTTTGGATTTGCAGGAGGGTTGATCACCGCAATCAGGTTCATCCTTAACATGTGCTGCAAAGCTCGTGACCATGACATGTTGATGTAGGTGAATTGTCTCTTAGGCTCGTCCGACCTGTTCTGATCAACCCGTTGTTCTTGGCGAGGTTGTTGTTGGCCCTGAGAAGTAGTAGCAACTCGGAGAGGTCTATTCATTGGACCCGACTTTTGCCTTCTTGGAAGCTGTTCCATGCCCTGGTCCCTGATTTGGGCTGGTTGCTTCGTGCCTTGAGGAAGCTGACTGATCATGGCCCTCAGCTCTCCTTGTTCCTGGGCTAACCTTGAATGAGGGCCCTTTGCCCCAGCATCTGGGTTTTCAATGTGTCTACCTCAGCCTGTAGACGCTTCAGCTGCTCGTCCTTGTCCTCTTCAGGACTCTTTCTGATCAGATTCCCCATGAGGAGTGTCCTCAACTCTTCCTGCCCCTTGGATAGATTCAAGAGGATTTCCCCGAACCGAGTCTCTTGAGCAAGAAGGTCCTGGTTATCTTGTTGGGAGGCCATTGCTGAAATAAACAGCAGAGATGGTAAGTGACATGTCAGAAGGGTACCTGTTATGCAATGATGTGTATGTATGCATGCAATGTTTTCAAGGATCTCGTGGGGTAAACAAGAAAATTTGTTAGCATTTGGATCCGGTAGCTTGATTGAAAGAACTTCATATTTGTTGAGAGTCTTTCTTCCAAGGGTCAAAGGCTCACCATATCCAGTGGGTCATAGCCCCTGACTTTAGTCATCATGTCTGGTTTTGGTTTCCAAACAACCTTGGTTAGGGGAACCTTCTTCAAGAGTCAGAGCTCACCATATCAAGTGGGTCATAGCCCCTGACAACTTTGGCTAGAGGAAAATAAATCCTCTTTGCCCCTTGCTAGATGTTTGATTTATCATGACCTACATCACAAGCCCTTGAGATCCTTGAAATGGATTAGTTTTTTGTGCAGGATGTATGCAATGGTATGATGTCATGCTATGCATGGGGGTAATGTAAGCAACCCTGTCATGAGTCCCAATTAAGGACTGCAAACCAAAACCTGCAAGAAACTCAAGTAAAACCTGTTATGAGTCCTAGTTAAGGACTAAAAAACAAAACCTGCAAGAAACTCGGTAAACCCTGTTATGAGTCCTAATTAAGGACTGCAAACCAAAACCTGTAAGAAACTTAGTATACCCTGTTATGAGTCCCTATTAAGGACTATAAACAAAACCTGCAAGAAACTCAAGTGTCAGATAACAAGCATGCAAATAGTCAAGTTGGAAGGCACACAAGTCACACAAGATAAGTCCTTAGGGTTTAAGGCCAGCATGAGGTCTAGGTACTACCCTCTTTCAGTTTATTGGTTCATACATGTCCTATCAAAGTAACCGGGTTCTTAGAGGATCCCAATATCATTGACTACCCTCAATCGGTCATAACTCCAGCATCACAATCTTTTCTTGCGGCCAGAACCATCACGAGAGTTTAGCCTCAATGGGCGTAGCATACTGCTACTGTTCTAATGGCCAAGTTGTGTCAATTAAGGTTCTACGGTCTGTTGGTGCTTAATGAATCCTTAGAAGACCCATATTCTCCCCGTTTCAACTCGAGGGATATCGGTACAGACCAAGGCGCCACACCAACGTAGCCACTGCTTCACCCGTGTCTGTCTGCGCCGGACAGGTCCCTCACAGGTTATGCTACCTAAACAGGGTATCCCCAGATCCGGGTTAGGATCTATGTAACTCCCATGCAACCCACAAATTTAAAGCAGACAAGTCAATACAATTGAAAACACAGTTATGAACTAACCCTAAGGTATACCCCACTTATTAATCTCCCCAGCAGAGTCGCCAGTTCTGTGATCGGTGGATCTGGAACTGACTGTTTAACGCTGGTTTGCGAAATGTCGCGGAAGCAAGAGTCGCCACCGTCTTTTATTTTCTCCAAATGGAAAGGACAAAAGCACAGAAAAATTCCTTAAAGAGATTGCTCTCGGTTCGGGAGGTAGATTATAGAAAGGGAAGGTGTTAGCACCCTTTCTATCCATGGTTATCCATGGGCTCTTAGATACTTGCTCACTTGTGTTTTCAAAAATGGTTTGTTTGCTTTTCAACTGTGGGTTTTAAAAAGTTTCTTTGAAAATTTCAGTTCGACTCTTGTATCGGTCCTCAAGAGTGTTTGAAAAATTGCTTTCGAAAGCTTTTTGAAAAGGTGTCGGTGTGAAAAGTATTTTTGATTTGTTTTGAAATTTAGAGCAAGTATCTAGAGTCGTCTACCTACCCTAAGGAATTCGTCTATGTAGATGTCCTTTAAAGTAGTGCCATCCCACCATTGAGAGGTAGGTAGCACCACCGTTGAAGGTGTTCGGGTCAATTCGAGGTTCGGGACATGGTGATCACCAGAGCAATGGGAAGACACCTTAGAAGCTACCCTCATGCCAGGTTCCCGGATCATGAGGACTTACTAAGACATCCTCTACTCGACGATCACCTTTCGAGGCAAGGCAACAGTGAGGCGTACCCTAGGGGTGGTGTGTGATTTGTGTGTCGTTTTCATTTATTTGTCTTGTCATGTTATTGGTGATCTACGCGTTCGTTTTTATTTAATCATTCATTCTTGCATGCATTTATTTAATAGTTAAAAAGTTACGGAAATTAAAGTTCCTAAACTATTACAAAGGCGCGGGTCCACATCGCCAAAATTTCCAGAACCCGATTTGACAGAAAATAAAGAATTAAAGTAAAAGTGCGAAAATTAATATTTACATGGCTTTGGGAGAGGTACATAAATAATTAAAAGAAAAAAGAAATAAGTACGCGAATTGAAATTTTAAATTGAAACGAGGGCGTTGGACCCCTTTTTGATGGAATTAAATTAACTTGTTAAATTAATTAAATTAAAGAAAAAGAAATTATTTTTTTGGTTTTTTGTATTTATGAGAATTTAATGGAATTAATTGAAATTAAAATGCTAACCCTAATTCTAATTGTTTTTTTTAGTTTATTAAGAAAGTATTAAAGTTAAACCTAAATTAACCTAATTATTTACATGCAATCTTGATTTATAAAAATAATAGGAAGAATTAATAATTAATGTGGTAAAAAGAAAAAAAAGGTAAAAAAGATTTGACACCCTAATTCTACCAAATTTTAGGTTTTTATTGAAAAAAATATTAAGATTAACCCTAGATTAAAACTAATTAATTAATAAAGGTTTTATTTACAAAAATATTAATTAAATAACAATATATTTAATTTTGTCTTTTTCTGATTTTTTATTGTTTTTTATATTTTTTATGAAAGTATTTAAATTAAAGAACTAATTAAAAATAATAATTGAAATAAATAAAAAGAATGAAAAAATATAAAAGAAACTTGCAAACCTTGGGGGGTTCTGTCCCCAGTAGGAGGTGGAGTGTTAGCAATCTAAGCCCATTAAGGTTTTGGCCTCGTTGACCCTTTGATTAGCGTGTGGCACGTTTGACCAGATTCCATGTTGTTCTTTCAATCAGCGCCCTTGAATTGGTCTCTCTACACGCGTGGCAGGCTTGGGATTATGGATGCATGGTGTTCCTTAGCGTTGAGACTGCATAGAAGTATTAATTGAAAAATAATATGGAAAGGGTGAGGGACCTGGGGCTCGAACCCAGGTCCTGTGGTTTACCAATGCTTATGCCTGCCAGTGGAGCTGCTTTACTTCTTTGTACATTATGCAATCAATAAATATAATAAAATAAACAAACGTTGATGCTCTTTTTTCCGCGCGAAATTTTGAACGGACCAACCAATGCTCTACACATCATCGTCTTCCTCCTTAGTGCGCTTTTCCCTGAAACATACAAAAGGTTAGCGGGGGTTTTTAACCCCCCCAAAACATGCTCGATTTGATAATAGCGATTAGGCCGTCCGGCCACATAAATTAGGCGCGAGGGTCCTGTTCTCTTCGTCCAAGCACGCTGAGTATGGTCATGGCATTGGCATGTTCCAACTTTTCCATATTCAAAAACCCCTAATTCGAAAGCTGAAAAACCCTAATATCCAACAATGGTGAAATTGCGTATGGGTGATAAAAATGCAATCAAATTACACAGTTAGCATCAGAATCCATCAATTAGTCAGAATCCATAAGAAAAATGCAATGAATGTGCTTGAAAATCAAAATACGATTATGCATATTATGTGAAAAAATTTGATTTCTCTATACCAATTCAAAGGGCTATGCGTATGGAAAGCTATCCAGTTAGACTCAGTGATGTCCTAGGAAGGTAATGGGATGAATTTCTTGGCTTGAATCGACCTAGAAGATGGTTTTCAGATTTGAGTTTTTCTTGAAAAATTCCAAGTTTGTTTTTTGGTATATGGCGCAGCTTCCAGCTTCTATGCATTAGGGTTGCACTATATATGTATGTGTGAAGGTTTTAGGTTAAAGAGATCACACAAAAAACCCTTGCATTCATGATTTGCAAGATTTGATTTTCAAAGATCTTTTCAAATTTTTTCCATGCTTATTTGGTCTCAATCATATCCAATCACTTCAATTCCTTCCATGTCTGATCATGCACGAATTTTTAAACCTATTCCATGCACAAAAAGATTTGATTGCATTGGTTTGATATTTTTCATGTATTTTAATTAATTAAATGAATTATTAATAATAAAAAATCCAAATAAATAAATAAAAATGAAGAAAAACTTCCCTTTGGGCCAAATGGTCGTGCACATGCCTTGGATGATGAATTGTGAAAGAAAAAGAGGCCCATTAGCAATTTTAGGTCATTTGAAGCAATGTTGACTTTTCAAAATATCCAAAAATTTCCCAACTTCCACAAGGCATAACTTGCTCAATTTTTAAGCTTTGCTCATGTTCTTGGACATTTTGTAAAGGTCTTTGAGTCCTTTAACCAATTCCTTTGGTCCCATGTCATTTTGATTTACCAATCTCAAGTTATGGCCTTTGACTTAAAGTCCCTTTTTGTTGACTTTTGAAAATGACCTATAATGTTGAAATTGATAACTTTTTGTGAGAGCATTTCTTGGACTTGAAGTATGAAGATGAGTTGTAGGAAATGTCATTATCTTCAAAATGAGATTTGGATGGAATTTTTCTGATAATCCATGTGAAAGTTATGCCCTGGTCAATTTACAGTCGACTTTTTCAACTGTCCAAATAAGGAAACTTTTGCATCTTGGTGATTTTTGAGCCAAGTTTTGATAATCATGATCAAGCATTGATCAAATGATGTTTGTGGCTTCAAAATGAGATGCTGACCAAAAATTTGAACTTTTGACTGTCAAATGACCATTTTGCCCCTACAGTTGACTGTAGTGCAATTAGGGTTTTGACTGTGCAATTTTGTGCTGAAAGTCTTGAAACTTGGTATGAGGATGCTTGACCATATTTGTAGGCATGTGGGACTTGATTGGACCCTTGGAAACTTCATTTTCTTTGTCAGAACAAAAACCCTAATTTTGACTGTTAGGAGGCCCTTACACTGTGCCACCCTTGGGGAATTTTGAAGCATGACTTGATAATTTCTTGAAGAGTATGGGAGGGCAAATTTTGGGGTACAACACAATGATTTTGACTTCTCATCTTTCTGCAGTAGTTTTATTATCTTCTCCATGGGTTGTACACAACACAAATTCAGGCACATGAGTTTCAACTAAGCTGCTAAAAATATATTCACCATAGATGATTTGATTCTTATGTATCCATAGTTTCTTGGGTCCTCTCTTGTTAGTCCCCCAAAGTTTTGGAAACCTCGGGTTTATAAGGAAAAGAAATCGTATTTGAAATAATTAAACTTAGACGATTTAGTTACAAGTTTACCTTAGGTTTAAAATCAATTTTTTTTTCTTTTCCTTTATCTTTAGACATACCATATTAGACAAAATGAAGGGAATTATGTTTTATTTTCTCATCAGAATTAGACTTGTCATAGGAGTTTTCAACAATGCTATTTGTTCTATTTCTGATTGTGTCATAGATCATAGAAACAAAAATGCTTCTCCCTATGTTTTTGGATAAACACTTATGAAGAATTCTTGTATCCTTTAGGACAAAGTTTTCGTTTTTGAGAGGTTTTCTCTACTTATAGTGGAAAGATATTCCTTAATCTTACTATTTTCAAGAGATATGGATTCGTAGGATCTTCTAAGTTCCTTGAATTCAATCTTGAGTAACTCATGTTTTTCCATAAGTTCAAGTAAAGAAAAGGTAAATTCATAATGGGTAAGGTCAAAAAATATCTCTTTGGAGAATATCTCTTCAGTGTCTGAATCAAATTTGACTTCGTCTTCTGAAGGGATCCTTTCCGCAGACGTTTCAACTTAAGCATTAGTGTTATGTTAGCACGTTCTTCTTCTGAGTCATCCCAAGTTACCATCAACCCTTTCTTCTTGCTATTGAAGGAGCTTTTCTTGAAGCTTTCTTTTCTGGTGGTTTCTTTCTGTAGCTTTGGACATTATTTCTATAGTGTCCGAGCTCTTTACACTCGTCGCACGCCACATCCTTGATGGGTCTTCCTCTTGCCGATGGTTTTGAACGATCTTCTCTGCTTCTAGATCTCCTGAAGTTTCCTTGTCTTTTATTTCCGAGTTGTTTGACTCATATGGAAAGGAGAAACAATTCAGCTTCATTATCAGAATCTTCATCATCAAATTCTTCTACTTCTTTAGCTTGGAAGGCTTTGCACTTTTCTGACTTGGGTCTTTCTGATTTTGACCTTAGAGCAACAAACTTGCATATTTTCTGGAGATCATCTTTTTCTAGCTCAATTTCATGACTTCTAAAGGAGCTAACCAACTCTTCGAGAGACAAAGTGTTTAGATCCTTATACAACTCTAATATTGTGACCATAGGTCTCCATTTCTTAGGAAGACTCCTGATGATCTTTTTCACAGATTAGAAGTAGAATATCCTTTATCCAAAACTTTAAGTCTTACAACCAAAGTTTGGAACTTTGAAAACATAGTTTCAACGGTTTCATCTTCTTCCATCTTGAAGGCTTCATATTTTTGGATTAAGGCTAGAGCCTTAGTCTCCTTGACTTGAGTGTTACCTTCAAGTGTCATTCTCAGCGACTCAAAGATATCTTTCGTCGTTCTCTATTAGTGATCTTCATATATTAATTGTGAGATATTGAATTGAGAAGAATGGTCCTTGCTTTATGATGATTCTTGAGCACACGCTTTTGATCATCATTCATTATGTTTATGAGAATGGGAATATCAATCGCAGATACAAGTGCTTCGTAACCAAATATGACAAGATCCCAAAGATCAGTATCATAGCCTAGAAAGAAACTTTCTAGTATATCTTTCTAATAGTCAAATTTCTCTTCATAAAAAATAGGAGGCTTAGTACTGTAACCATCTATTTCATTTGTATGAGAAGCAACCATATAATTTTTTCTCATATTGGATATCTCTACACGGTTAATTGTTTGATTTGAGAATCAATAATAGAGCCGGAGCTCTAATACCAATTGAAGGTTGATAAAAACGCAAGAAAGGGGGGGGGGGGTTGAATTGGGATTTTCAAAAACTTTTTCTTTTAGAAAATGCTTCTCACAAACAAACAATGATAATTAAGCAAGAAAGAAAAGTGACACATTTGGTTTATACAAGTTCACCTTAGAAAAGGCTACTCTTGTCTATCTGCCAAGGTGATTTTGCCTTAGAAAAAAGACTTAATCCAATAATCTAGAAAGATTACAAAAACCTCTAAGAGTTTAGAAAAACACCTTAGCCCTCTCAAGTAATTATGACTATAACTTAGTCACTTAAGGAAATAAATCTAGAAAGATTTATAATTAATCAATGTTTACAATAGTGCTTTTAAAAAGCATATTTAACACCGCAATGAAGAACAAATATTACACACAAATATAAGCAACAACTCTTGTGCGCACAACAACGATAAAACTAACACAATAATGAGAAATAACTCTCATGTTATAGAGAATGTAAGTTAATACAAATTTGAGCAACAACTCTTGTGTTTAGAGAATATGAGTTAACACAAATTGGAGCAACAACTCATATGTTCTAGAGAATATGAGTTAACACAAATTTGAGCAACAACTCCTTGTGTTTTTCTTTCTTTGAATATTTTGTCTTTTAGTTTTCTCTCTTTTTACAGTAACTTCAATTCCTCAATTGTTTGAGTATTTGCATTTTATTTTCTTTGTCGTTACTTTCCAATGAAGTAGTTATGCCCTTTATGTAGGCTGAGAAAAGAAGACTGTTGGAGAATATCACTTTCATCAAGCCGCCTGCTACAACGATAGCATAAGAACGTGAGAAACATTGAGCACACACAAACTTCTTCCGTATATTGTGTTTTCCATAAATGACGGAAAATGTGATGTATTGTTGTACTTGTTTACTTCTTGTATAAGTTTATGATATTTTCTTCTATTTGAAATACTTTTGATCTGAAGTAGAATGAGAGCGCAAAAGAGATCACATCTTTGTTCTTCAATCTTATGATGGAATGATTTTGATATGAAGAGATAAATATTCTAGAAGATATTTCTTTGTTGTGTTCTCAAAAGTATCAGAGTCTTCAGAACCAGAACCTAGTCCTCAGATATGTAGCAGCAACTTATTTGACAAATAGTTTCTTGATATCTGAGCGTTCAAGCAAAAAATTTATATGAGAAGTATTTTATCTGATCGTTGAAGCAAAAGCGTGATATCTGAGCTTTGAAGCAGAAGCTTGATATCTGATCGTTAGAGAAAAATCTTAATATCTAATCTTCGAAGCAGAAGCTTGATATCTAATCTTCAATGTTGATTCTTTTTCTGAACACACTTTACTTCTAAAGCAACAACTTATCTGGAGAAGTACGCGTGGTTCTGTTTCTGGCGAACATTTAGCATTTTTCAGAACTATTGATGTTTCTTCATAACTTAAAACGATAGTCTTTCTTATGCGAGCTAAACACATTTGATGATTCTTCAGACAATAATCCTGAATCAATTTAAATATTTTATCTGCACACTAACAAAACTATTAGATACCAAAATTGTTACATATAAAATATATGTATTGTTATCATCAAAACTCATATATTACATGCAAAACTAAATCTTGTTCTAACACCCCCTCTCATGCCTAGCATGGGCTTGGATCAAATGCCCACATTGCAGTCCTTAACCCGGCTCTGATACCATATTAAATATGTCTTGATCTAAATCCGAAAAGCTAGCTCAAATGATGAGGTTGTCCTCACATATTTATACACCAAACAGCCCGAGAACCTAATCAATGTGGAACTTCAAACAAACATCAGCAACACAAATACCAACTTCAACATCCACCTTCACGACTAGCGTGGGTATGGGCCAAATGCCCACATTACAGTCCTTAACCCGGCTTTGATACCATGTTAAATATGCTTGGATCTCAATCCGAAAAGCTAGCTCAAAATGTGAAATTGCCCTCACATATTTATACATCCAACCGTCTGGGAACCTAATCAATTTAAAATTTCAAACAAACTCCAACAACACAACTATCAATTTCAACAATAATCACCAATTATCTCATTTATACTATATTAGTATGCTATTGTTGTATTTATTTATACAGAAGTAAGAAGAATGTTTTTTACTATAAATATAATACTCAATAAAAATATACTCTTATACAATCTTATTTGTATTCGAAATAAGTTTTGATGACCTCTTATCCTAAGTTATTTTTAGAGCAATTATCATATGTTAAAAAACAAAAAATATTGCGCATACATTTTTTCTAATGCTATATTTATACACATTTGGAATGAAAATTTTATAAGAGAATTTTTTTAAGATTTAACTATGATTAATTTTTTATACTTATTTTATGTATTGTTTATTAATTATACAATAATATTAATATTTTAATTTAAAATAGTTCTCAAATTTTCAAATAATCATTATATTCTCTGATCTTTAAATTTTTATATTTAATATAAGAATAATGCAGAAAATTCAAAATTGATGATAGTAATAAAATTGAATAATATTTTATTATTTTCTTTAATTTTATAGTTATAAAATTTATTAACTAATTAATGTCCTAATGATAGTATAATTTTATTATAATATAATAAATTTAATTATTTTTAATATCTTAGTAGTTACAAATTTAATTTGACTGTTACAAATATTTTCAAATAATTAATTTACACTTCTTTTGATTTTTCAATTTATTATAAATTTATAATGTTAATTGATGAAAATTTATTTCAAAATCCATTTATTATATAGATATTTATTTAAATAATAATTTTATATTAAATATTTTTAAAGTCAATTTATTATTATTTAAAATATAGTATTAATACAATAGATAAACGAATGGTCATAAATAAGAAATATATAAAATAATTGTCAAAAAGTTTTTGATAAAAAAATAAATATATGAAAAGTGATATTTTGAAACATCTAATACTAAAATAATTTTAAAAATTACAAAAAAATTACAAATTTTCATTAATAATGAATAAAAAATATAAAAAATTACTTTAATAAGTTAAATATATTGAATTTTCTTATACGTGCAAAATTATTGCTAAATATAATTTATCATATAAATTTATTAGATATTTTATATTTGACAAAATAGTATTAATTATCTTATTCTTTAGATATTTCTTTACTTTTTATTTTTATTGAAATTAATATTAAATTTAATTATTGGAATATTTTAAAACATATTTATTTGATAACTTATATTTATAAATAATTATTAAAACCAAATTTAAATATATCTGCACGGATATTGTATCTAGTTAGCATAAAAAACACATTGCTATTGATCCACACACGTCGATCAAGAAGAATTCTTGTTCATTTAACGTTCATTCAAGATATAGAAGGGCAAGTCAGTAATTTCACAATGATTTGTTGGTAATGACACGACTCTCTATCTTAACACACCGGTCCCCACCCTCTCATCCGTGTACTGGTCTCAACTCCCTTGCTTGGTATCAAAACTCAATTTTTTAATATATTAAAATAAAATACACATTTAAATGTCAAATTTTGAATAAAATAAAATCTCACTTAAATGATTTTTAATATTAATTATTTTAAATCATTATTCTATCATTAATTTTTATGTATTTTTTCGTGCATCACACGTAATAAAAATACTATTTAAATATTGAAAACAAAAACCCGTACACACGTGCTATTAGCGATGATTATTATAACTTGTATCATGCACTTACATGTTCTATTTAAATATCAATGTTAATTTTTATAATTTAAGAAATAATTTAAAATATATTGATACCAATAATTTTTATACTGATTGCATCTCTAACTAAAAAATATAAATTAATTATTTTAATGTTTTATATCTCACTTAAATAAATTTTGTATGAAATTAATAAATAAATAAAATAGATGTAACATCAAATTGATGATTTAAGTATACAATAAATACTCTCTCATACAACTCAACTTCTTCTATGTCATTTTGTGATGTTACAAAGTATACATATAGAGAAGAAAGAAACAACAGAATTAAAAATTAAAAACAATAATAAAATTACAAAGAAAAAATAAAAAAAAAGTCATATATTTAAAAATGAATAAACTTCTTCTAACCCATTCTCTACACCAACTCAAGTTCTTTAACATTTTTTTTTTATGATACTTCAAAAGTATGAATCTAAAAGAAATTGATCTTATCTGATCAGACTTGGACCGTCACAGCTGGCTCGAACTGAATTTGAGTGAGATAGAGGATATCTGTAAGACACTCCGATGCTAAAATGAGAGACGAAATGGGCAGGCAAAAAGTATGTAGGCGTGTAATAGATGAATACCTGACCCTCTTGGAACAAAGGGTATTTATAGCCCCCAGCGCTGGCCCAAGGTCCCCTCATTGGACTGACCAGAACTAGCTCAATAAAGGAACTGTCAGGTTCTACGTGTGTAGTGGGGACCCGCACGTGGTCCCCTTCCTGGGTGGTGCTCTGCGAAGAATGAGGGAGGACGAAGACGCGGTCTTTCCGGAGCTTTGAGGATTCCATAATGGTCATGTGGACGGAATCTTCCCTACGGGGAGGGAGCTCGAGCTGGAGCTCCCTTGGTCGAAGACGTTGCTCGTCGAGGGCAACGACAGGCGTAGCAGATGTAGTCTGTGGTCGGGCACGTTTTGGTGATGTACTGATTGTGGTCATTCCCCGAGGAGCCGCTTGGATCTGGGCCTTTATGTGCACTTTAGACCAAGGTGGGCCCAGTCTAGAACATGAGCCCCCCAAGTTGTTGCTCCTGGTGCAGGAGTTATGACTTGATCTTAGCTCGCTTTTACCGCGGGGACCTGATGCCCGGACAAGGGTTTTGTTTTTCGAAGCGTGCTCGAGGAATTTCTCGCAGGTTGCGTTCGTCGGATACGTGGGGCAGTCCTTGTCGAAGCGTGCTCGAGGAATTCCTCGCGGGCTGCATTCGTCGGATACGTGGGGCAGTCCTTGGGAATCGTAACGTCGCCCTAGCAAAACAGGGTCATCATTGCCTAGGGGAGTAGATGTCGAGGACAGGGAAGTTCGTGTCTCCCTGGTGCGATGTTTCATATTCCACGTCATCCCTATAAATAGGACCCTTGGGCCCATAATTTTTTTTCCTCTTCACGCTCCTCCCTCTCTCTCTGATTCCGCTGCCGTCGTTTCCTGCAACGCTGTGAGATCACCGCACCATTCACCATTGATTACTTCCACCGCCGTCGTTCGTACCTCTTTTCTTCCAAGTAAGTGTCTGTTCCTCCTGTTTTTCTTCGTTGTATGTAGTTTTGATGCTATTTTTGATGTTAGAAACCCATATTTGGGAGTAGTGCCCGGTAGATTCATGATTGTGCCCGGGATACTCATAGTTTAGGTACATAATTCACGAACTGCTCGTGATATTCATGGTTTTAGGCATATGACTCATGATACTGCCTGTGATATTCATAGTTTTAGGCATATGACTCATGATACTGTCCACGGTATTCATGCGTTTGGTCGGCATATCCATGAACTGGCCGGGATGTTCATCCTTTTAGGAAGTATGTAGGGTAGCCTCCTCGCGGTATTCTAGTGTCGGGCAGGCGAAGTCAGGAACTTGCTTGAGTGAATCATGTTTCGCCCGGGGCGCTCGTGCTACTCCCGTGCTGTCCCTGATGTGTGGTCGGAGCTGGGGTGTCCGTGTTCGGCTTGTTGTGTACTTCTTCCCGCCTCTGTGGCGAGCACGCGGATTTGCTCTCGAATTCACTGGTTTCCTGTGCTTTGCAGGTAAATGGCCGATGATCCGGAATCTTTGAGGCAAAATGAAGTCGAGGACACAAGTACTAAAGAGAACGTTACATTAGTCGACACCATTGATGACCCTACGTTGGACTGGGTGGGCGCCGAGCCCCGGGGGATTGCTTTGGCATACTGTCGGCGTAGTCGGCGTGCTTATACTGTCATCGAGCATGGCGGCAGTCAGCCAGGTTTTCAAAAGAATTTTATAGTAATGAGGCCGACGATCGATGCCCGTATCTGCTTGGAGTTTACCGAGTATGCATTCCCTATGTACGAGATCGTGTTTAGGGACCTTGGTCTTAAGCTACCCTTTAGTGACTTTCAGGTCGGGGTGTTTAGCCATCTGAACCTGGCCCCTTCGCAGCTTCACCCCAACGCGATCTCCTTCCTTCGGGCGTTCGAGCTGACGTGTCGTTTCTTGAGAATTGGGGCGACGATTCCCCTTTTCTTCAGGGTCTTTCACCTGCAGCGTCAGTCTCGAGGAGGCAGGCAGGCACAACTGGGTATCCCTAAAACAGTCGAAGAGGCTGTTCAGGATGTATATGGACTCGGTAAGGGACTTCAAGGATAAATGGTATGTGCTGCAACCGGTCACCCAAACCGCCTTGGACTCCTTATTCGAATCGGAAACCGTGGTGGTCGACGCGGACGGGGAGCCCCTCGTGGATGCTGAGGGTAGTCCGACAGTCAGGCGTATTTCTAAGTTCCCGATTCATTGGTGCCCGGGTCATTACAACCATGGCACCGGGTACTATCATACACATGCGAGGAGCATGGGTGCCGAGGACGAGGAGGCCTATGTTGTCCTTTGCAACTTCGTTGATAGCTTCTTCCCTTCCCGGTGGGTCACGAGGGAGGGGGATGATATTCTTGACGAGGACGGGTACCCGACATTCGAGGCTCGTCCCATCAACACCAAGGCGCTCGTCGAGTGCCAATCTTACGGGCAGGGCGTAGCTCTGCTAGGTTTCTCGCTTCCGCTCTTATTATTTTATTCCATTTTTGTTTTTTTTGCTCACTTGCAACTAACCCGGGTTTTGCTCCTTTTTGCAGGCGACATGGCTGAACGACGAGAGAGGTTATTGAAGCTAACCCAAGATAAGAAGATAAACAAGAGGCTGGTGAGGGCACCGCAAGCCACGAGGATGGGCCCGCCGGCCAGTTTGGGCGGAGATGCCTCCAGTGGGTCCTCGGGCTCTCCCGATGCTGAGCAACCCACCGAGCTGGTTACCAGGAAGAGAAGTCGGACTGAAAACAGGTCGGAGGTTGGCGACGAGTCCGTAGTTGCGCGGGCCTTCGGCGTACCGCCCTGTTTTGCAGAGAAGGATTTCTTCGAGGGGTTTCCTCTGACGGTGAGCAATAACGAGGTCGAGACTATTAGATGACTTGACAAAGAAAGTCGGAGGAAACACCTCGCCGCCAGCATGGTCGGGATGGTGAAGATGGCTAAGATGGTCGTGGTCCTTGCCGAGGAAGGGTCGGACTCCTCGGACCGTGTTAGGAAGTTGGAATCAGAGAAAGCTACTTTTGCTGCCAAATCTCGTAAGTTAAAGGCGGCCCTCGAGCGGTCCGAGGAAATGTTTCGCGAGCAAGCCGACCTGCTGTCGAGGGAGAAGGAAAAGTCTGTGAAGGTTGCTGAGGAGAGGTATTGCCTCTAACTGGACAAGGAACGGTTGGAGAGTGACAACGAACGTTTGTCCAAGGAAGTCGAGGAGCTAAAAGCTGCTATGCTTCTTGTTGACGACGAGTCGGAGGAGACAACCTCTTTGCGGACCCGTTCAGATTTGGTTGCACGTATCCACCTTCTCGAGACAGACTGTGTCGGTGCCCTAGCCGATGGGTTCGAGGCCACGGCCAGCCAGCTCGCCATCCTGAACCCGGGCATGAACACCGAGGGAGTCGGATTCATGTCTCAGATTATTGATGGACAGGTCGTGCCTCCTCCCGAGTCTCCTGGGGTAGATGTCGGTAGTCCTGGGGATGTTTAGCGTGAAGTTTTTTTTTGGGCCTGCGTGCCCGCATATTTGTTTTGGGGCTTGCGTGCCCGTGCTCATTTTTGGGGCCTGCGTGCCCGTGCTAATTTCTTGATTTCTTTTGGCCGTTGCACCATGGCTTGTAACCTCGAACATCACCGGCCTTCTTGGTCGGTTCACTATTAACTTGTCTTGTTCATAAACTTTTTTAATGTATGTTTATTTCGCCTTAACTTGCTCGTGTCTAGGCTAATGTTCGACTGTTGCTTTGTGATGAATATTTTGTTTAAGTTATGTCCTCGAGCGGAGATATCCTTTCGACCCCTTTGATGGTTCGACGTACTTCGAAATGCGTCGGTTGTGCGGAGTGGATCCCGCATGTCGAGCGTATGACCTAGATCAAGGTCCTATGCCCGCGGCGTGAAATGCCCATTGCGAGCTGGGTGTTCTGCCATGTGGGTACATTCAACAGTGGAGCTCGACTGAGGTGTCCCTGTCGGGCATTGTCGTTTGACTCGTTAGCTGAACGACGGTGTGTCTTTTGGATGTAGATCGGGTCCGTACCTCGACCCGTCTACGTGGTCGAGACATTTCCCTTTGTTGACTAAAGGTGGATGTTCGACAACGAAAGTCCACAGTGGTTGAGGGCTTTAGCTATAGTACTGTTTTAGCTTAGCAGCGTTCCAGGGTCGTGGTAACGGCTCTCTATTTAGTAGCTCGAGGTAATATACCCCAGTGCCTGTGGCGCCGTGAACGCCATAGGGTCCTTCTCAGTTCGCGGCCAATTTCCCTTCGCGAGAGTCTTTCTGGTTTCTTCGTAATACCAGGTTGCCGATCTGGAACTCGCGTCTGATGACCTTGTCGTCATGACGCAGGGCTACTCGTTGTTTTAGAGAAGCCTCGTGCAGGGCTGCCCCGATCGAATTTCCTCGACCAGGTTGAGTTCTTCCCTAAGTGCTTCGTCGTTCATTTCCTCGTCGAGAGGCATTTCTGTCCGCCTAGAGGGTTCCCTGATCTCTACGGGGATGACGGCCTCGGTGTCGTATGTTAGTCAAAAAGGGGTTTCGCCCGTCGTTGAATGAGGCGTGGTGCGATAAGCCCATAAGACGTTGTGCAACTCCTCGACCCACCCTCTTTTTGCTTCGCCGAGCCGACGTTTGAGTCCTCGCAGGATGACCCTGTTGGCGGCCTTGGCTTTCCCATTGGTTTGGGGGTGTTCAACCGAGGTGAAATGTTGTTTGGTTCCGAGCTTGGCGACGAAGTTTCGGAACCCATGGTCGGTGAATTGGGTGTCGTTGTCCGTGACTAGCGCCTTCGGGATCCCAAATCTGGCGAGGATGTTTCTTTTGTAGAAATGGAGGATGTTGTGCGAGGTGATCTTCGCAAGAGCCTCGGCCTCTATCCATTTC
The DNA here is from genome assembly GCA_948472305.1 of Vicia faba. Lineage (NCBI taxonomy): Eukaryota > Viridiplantae > Streptophyta > Magnoliopsida > Fabales > Fabaceae > Vicia > Vicia faba. The sequence continues at coordinate 1,234,174,861 of OX451736.1, forward strand.
GTGAAGTAATCCACGGCCACGATAAGGAACTTATTTTTGTATGTCCCTTGTACGAACGGCCCGAGGATATCCATCCCCCACCAGGCAAATGGCCACGGGGATGACAATATGTTCAGCTCGTGGGGGGAGCGAGATGCATTTCGGAGTGCTTCTGGAACTTGTCGCACTTCTTAACGTGATCTTTGGTGTCCTGCTGCATTGTCGGCCAGTAGTACCCTGCTCGTAGAGCTTTCCTCGCCAGGGACTTACCGCCCATGTGCTGGGCGTTAATCCCTTCGTGTATTTCTCGTAATACCTCGGGGACTGAGGATTCATCGATGCACTTCAGGAGGGGAATGGAAAATCCCCTACGGTACAGCTTGTGCTCGAGTACCACGTAGGAGCACGCTCGTCGTTTGGTTATGGTCGCTTCTGTCCGATCCAAAGGGAGCTCGCCCTTTGTCAGAAAGTTGTACACCGGGGTCATCCAGCATGAAGCGTCTCCGATGGCGTGTACCTCGATGGGGGTCGAGGTTCTTTCGATGCTCGAGCGCGATAGGGATTCTTGTATGACGAATTTGTTCCCGCCCTTCTTTCTTGTGCTTGCAAGCTTCGAAAGTACGTCAGCCCTTGTGTTTTGCTCGCGCGGGACATGTGATATTTCTGCTCGGTCAAACTTCCTCATGCGTTCTCTGACTAAGTTTAGGTATTCAATGAGGCTGTCATTTTTAGCCTGGTAACTCCCTTGGACTTGGGAAGCAACGAGTTAGGAGTCCGTGAAAATTTGTACTTCGCGTGCCCCTAGGTCCTCGGCCAACCTTAGTCCCACGAGCAGGGCCTCGTACTCCGCTTGGTTGTTCAAAGTTGGGAAGGAAAGGGTTAACGAGTGCTCGATCACTACGCCCTCCTTATTTTATAGAAGGATCCCCGTGCCGCTTCCGGATGAGCTGAAAGCTCCGTCGACGAAGATGGTCCACTTGTGCTCTTTCCCTGCAGGCGGGTTGTGAGCGGTCATTTCTGCGACAAAGTCGTCCAGGGCTTGTGCCTTCAGGGCTTTCCTGCTCTCGTATTGAATGTCGAACTCAGAGAGCTCCAAGGACCACTTCAACATTCGACCCGCCATGTCAGGTCGACCTAAGAGCTGTTTTACTGGTTGGTCGGTTCGCACTATGATCGTGTGAGCCAGGAAATACTGTCCGAGTCTCCTTGCCGCGTTGACAAGGGCTAAAGCTACTTTTTCTATCTGTTGGTATCTGCTCTCGGGCCCTTGTAGCGCTTTGCTCGTGAAATAAACGGGTTTCTGCCCGTCGGTGGTCTCGCGGATGAGAGCTGCGCTGATGGCTTCGTTCGAGACGACCAGGTATAAGAACAAAGGTTCCCCGTCGACTGGTCGGGACAGTACGGGGGTTGGGATAGGCTTTGTTTCAGGTGGCACAATGCTCGTTCACATTCCTCGGTTCATTCGAAGGCTGCCTCTTTACGAAGGAGTTTGAAGAAGGGGAAGGCGTGCTGAGCGGATCTCGCGACGAAGCGGGACAGTAAGGTGAGCATGTCGTTCATGACTTGTATTGACTTTTTCGACGTGGGTGTCGGGAGGTCAGAGAAGGCTCGACACTTGTCGGGATTGGCTTCAATTCCTCGTTCTGTCAGATAAAAACCGAGGAATTTCCCTACCTTAACCCCGAACATGCACTTCTCGGGGTTGAACCTCATCTTACATTGTCTTGCTTGGGCAAAGACTGCTTTGAGGTGGGCTGCATGATCGGTGTCTGCTCAGGATTTGACGATCATGTCGTCCATGTAAACCTCGAGCATGTCCCCCGATTTGGTTGTGGAACACTTTGTTCATCATACGTTGGTATGTCGCCCCTGCGTTCTTCAGACCAAAGGGCATTACGTTGTAGTAATATTTTCTCGAGATGGTCATGAAAGCAGTGAAATGTTTGTCGCTCACGGCCATTGGGATTTGGTTATAGCCTGAATATGCATCCATGAACGACAATATTTTGTAACCGACCGAGTTGTCGACCAGCATGTCTATGTTTGGTAAAGGAAAAGCATCTTTTGGGCATTCCCGATTAAGGTCGGTATAATCAACACACATTCACCATTTTCCATTATTCTTTTTGACTATTACAACATTTGACATCCAGGTTGAATACCGGGCTTCAGAAATAAAATTTGCCTCTAAGAGGTCTTTTACAACTTTTTCAGCAGCCTCTGTTTTCTCCGGAGACTGCCTACGTCTATGTTGTACTACTGCCCTAGCGGATGGATCTATGGCGAGCCAGTGACAGGCGACCTCGGGGTCAAGTCCGGGCATCTCTGCGGCGCTCCACGCGAACAAGTCAGCATTCTTGCGCAAGCAGGCTTTGATCTGCTTCCTTGCCAAGTCGGGAAGGTCGGTATCGATCCTCACTCCTTTGCTTGCGTCCTCGCCGAGGAGAACGAGCTCAAAGTCCCCGTCTGGAATTAGTCGGAGGGGGACTTACTCGCCGTTGGGAGGCTCATCCTGGTCAAAGCGGGTGACCAAGGCTAAGGAGTCGACCTATGGGGGAGCTTTCTGTTCTTCTGCCTTGCTGGGCTCTGTCTTCTCGGGCTCTGGTCGTGTCGTCACTGGTCTCTTGGCGGGCCTTGTCACAGTGTCGACCGTGTCGCGTCCCTTGGACGCCGCGTTGAAACACCTTCGAGCAGCGGCCAGGTCCCCTTGGATGGTGGCGACCCGTGTCCTCTTGGTGTAAAACTTCATTTTCAAGCGGACGGTAGAGGGTACCGCGGTCAGTTCCGCCAGTGTTGGTCTTCCCAGAATGCAGTTGTAGAGGGACGGGCAGTCGATGACGAGGAAGCGCACCTTGACCTGCCTCGTTGTCGTGTCCTCGCCAAAGGTGACCATGAGCTCGACGTATCCGCAAGGTTTAGAGGTCGAGTCGTTGAAGCCCTATAGGTCTGGTCCCACATAAGGTGAGAGGTGTGAGTCATCGAGCTGCAGGGTCCAGAATAGGTAACTGTACATTACGTCGACAGAACTTCCTTCATCGACGAGAATGCGGTGTATGTCAAAATTAGCCATTCTCGCTCTTATTAGCAGGGGAATGACCGCGTTGGGGGCTCCTCCGGGGAGCTCTTCGAGGTAAAAAGTGATAGGCTCCGACCTACCTTTCACCCTTTCAAAAGTCACCGTCTGAGGAGGTGCAGAGTCGACCAGTTCATCCAGCTTCCTCTTGGCCAAATTTATGGTCAGGTCGTTGCATCCTCCACCATTGATAACCATGGCGGAGGGAAAGTGCTCCCACCTGCTGTGTGTTGACAATGGTTCTTGCAAGTGCTCGGGGACGTAGAAGTCCTCGGGTCTTGTGACAAAGAAGGCGGTCTGGATGGGGATCGACTCGTTAGATGGTCGGGCATCCTCCTCCGGCTCTCTTGTCTCCCGAGCGTCGCGACAAGGAGCGTCACTTCGCTGATATTGGGAGAGTCTCCCTCCTTTTATGAGGGTCTTGATGGCGTCCTTAAGGTGGACGCAGTCCTCCGTCAGATGACCATGACTCCTATGGTACTGACAGTATTTGCTCTTGTCCACCCCGGGCTTGGCAGGAGCTGGTCGAGGGCGCTTGACGCCGCCATCTTTGAAATCCGTGCTGACACACTCCGCCAAGATGCGCTCGCGGGAAGCCGTGAGCAGAGTGTATTATGTGAAACGCCCCGAGGGTCCTCTCTGTTCTCGGACTTCTTGGGGTTTGTCATCCTTTCTTTTCTCCCCGGCTCGTCGAGGAGGAGCGGCCTCTTGGCGCAGGTTGCTGCTGGATCCGCGAGTTCTGGGATCACGGGCTCTGTTAGCCGCTTCCCTTTCCTCGTAATCCATATAGGCCCTGGCTTTCTCGAGGAGAGCATCGAACGTTCGGGGTGGTTCGATGCCCACTGCTTTTCTAAACTCAGTGCCGGGGAGGAGTCCCCTCTCCAGCAAGTATCTTTTCATGTGGTCCGCGCAGGGGACCTGGATGGCTTCACGATTGAAGCGGTTGATGAATTCTCTCAAGGTTTCATCCTGCCTCTGGATGATAGCCTCGAGCGCCACTCCAGTCTTTAGATGTCGCCGCGACGCGGTGAACGAGCTTATGAATTGGTTTTTCAAGTTCCTCCACGAGGTGATTGACCCCGGGGAAAGACCCTTGTACCAATCCATTGCTGCTTTCCTGAGGGTTGTGGGGAACAACCGACATTTGATGGGTCCCCCCACGTTATGGTAGTGCAACATAGCTTCAAACCCGTCTATATGGTCGACTGGGTCGGCAACTCCATCGTATTCCTTCAGGTGAGGGGGTTTCTCCATTCCCGGGGGGATTGGAGCCTCCATGATGGCTTGTGATAGGGGACCGCGGGGGTCGTCCTCATCACTCCGTTCTGGGGAAAGGGACGGGGATCTGAGATATTGTCGGGAACGACGGTCCTGATCGTGTTGGATATCCCTCGAGCGGTGCGCTCGTTGGTCCGCCCTTCCGTGCCTGTCTCCAGGATGTCTTCTTTCTTGCCGTAAGGGGCCATGGTTGCGCCCTCCGGTTTCAATGATCGGTTCCCTCTCCAAGGGGGGTCGTCTCCCCAGTTGTCGGGGTGAAGGGCTTCGGGAGGTGTCTCTGTATTGTCTCCGCGGGGGAGATGGGAGACGTACCTCTGTCCTTCGAGGAGGTGGGGTCTGGGGCCTCCTATGTCTCCTCGCGGGTCTTCTGTCGTCCTCTAGCGCCCTCAATCTTTCCCCCTGGGCAAAGATGAGGTAGTTGGTTTGATTGATCTCCGCGAACAGTGCTCTGGTCGTGGCATCTTCCCCAGCGGGGACAGGGACCTCCTGGAATTGGGCAGCTGGATAGTTTGTGGGAGCTGTATTGTCTTCTTCAAGTGGAGGGGGGACTGAAGAAGATGAGGCCGTGACTCCGTCGCGGTGGCCTGAGGGCCCGGGGATGACACCCCGGGGAGTATATTATGACCTGTGTTGCCGGCGTTGTCGGGGGCTCGTTCTTGTCGCGAGGTTGTTGTTGGCATCGACGACGCGGACGTTCTGGTCATCCCGAATTTGGTCAGCCATGACGGTAGGAGGTGATTTTTAGCTTTGGTCTTTGAGAGTTTGTAAGACGGGGAAGCTAGTTTCTCACATACGGCGCCACTATCTTACCTGATCAGACTTGGACCGTCACAGCTGGCTCGAACTGAATTTGAGTGAGATGGGGGAGGGGGTACCTGCAAGACACTCCGATGCTAAAATGAGAGACGAAATGGGCAGGCAAAAAGTATGTAGGCGTGTAATAGATGAATGCCTGACCCTCTTGGAACAAAGGGTATTTATAGCCCCCAGCGCTGGACCAAGGTCCCCTCATTGGGCTGACCAGAACTGGCCCAATAAAGGAACTGCCAGGTTCTACGTGTGTACTGGGGACCCGCACGTGATCCCCTTCCTGGGTAGTGCTCTGCGAAGAATGAGGGAGGACGAAGACGCGGTCTTTCCAGAGCTTTGAGGATTCCATAACGGTCATGTGGACGGAATCTGCCCTACGGAGAGGGTGCTCGAGCTGGACTCGAGCTGAAGCTCCCTTGGTCGGAAACGTTGCTCGTCAAGGGAAACGGTGGGCGTAGCAGATGTAGTTTGTGGTCGGGCACATTTTAGTGATGTACTGATTGTAATCATTCCCCGAGGAGTCGCTTGAATCTGGGCCTTTATGTGCACTTTGAGCCAAGATGGACTCAGTCCAGAACAAAAATCATAATTAAGAATTAGAAAACACCAATAAAATTAAGAAGACAACACCTATAAAATAACATAACAAAAAATTTAAAAACAATACTTAAATAAAAGTCCATAAATTTAGAGAGAAAGATTAGTGGCCTCTAGTTTAAAATATATAAGCTAACTACTTAAAAATATGCACCTATAAAGAAAACATAATAAAAGAAAATAAAAACCATACATTAAAGAGTAAAATACTTCTTCTAGATTGTCATCTCCTAAATATGCCTGGCCCCCGAGGCAGGGAAAAGTGGACTACTGTCCAAAGCCTTCAAAATATAGAGGTTAAAAAAAATGTTGGTATTTATATAACTTAATTCAAATAATATAAATAATATATGAAATATTTTTATTTTTTTAAATTTGAAGAGTGCTGTTTCATCTCTCTCAAGCAGAAAAATAGAACTCAAGATTTGTTCAAGTATTATTTAAGTAATTAGAAAATATTTTGATAATATTGATTAGATTATGATCTTTTTTTTTATGTTAGTTATATTGATAAATAACTATATTTAATGTTATTGATGATATTTACAATTTAAATACATGATATCCTTTAAAAAAACAATTATATATTTATTAAGCATCTATTTTAGTTATGTATTCTAGACCTCTAAAAAATCAAAATCGACTCTGCTCCTAAAACGCAATAAAATATTTAATAATGCTTCGAAACCTAAAAAAAAAAAACCTACGCATCTCTTACATTTCAATTTGTGATGCTTCAAATTAAAATAATATATTTAAAGAATAAAATACTTCTTTTAAGCCGTCGTCCCCTAAAACACAACTTCTTCAACAATATTTTATGATGCTTCAAATAATGCACCTAAAAAAACATAATTAAGAATAGAAAATAACAATAAACTTAGGAAGCAAAATAAAAATTATATATTTGAAGAGGTTGATACTTCTTCTTCAAAGTATAATCTTTGTATGTGATTTTGCGATTGATTAATTCAAAAAGATCAATCTGACTATTCACTTGTAAATGCTCTATTTAAAGGCATAGCAAAGTTCAATATAAATTCAGCACATCTAAGAAATTGATGATTGTGTTTAAAGAAATAGTAAATTGCTCCATCCATAAACAAAAGAGGAAATAGTTTTTACCGTGGGTATTGGGAAGATGCTTGAAAGAGTTTTTATTTGTTAGCGAGCTTAAGAACAGTTAAGAATTAGATTAGAAATTTATCAAACGATTTCCAACAAATATGTGGATCTAAAAAGCTTTCAAACTCAATTATACAACTTCCCTAAAACATGTCTAGTTTTATAAATTAACGTGGGTATGTGGGAATGAGTATTTAATTTTTAATTTTTTTATCCTATTAATTATTTTACAATTTAATTAACTATTATTTTTATTTATTATTATTATTATTATTATTATTATTATTATTATTATTATTATTATTATTATTATTAATATTTTGTAGGGAAAGTAAAAAGGAAGGTGAGTGGAGAAACGGCGAGAGTAGCTGCGTATCGAGCGTCCGTACGTAAAACAGCTGGCGTCCGCTAAATTCCAGCTGTAGTGACAGAAAGCAGAACTAAAGCATAACTGACACCTGAGCACCTTTCCCATTCTGCCCCCACCTATTTCATTCTCCATATCCAATTTTTTTTATCATCATCACCATTATTCTACTATGTTAAAAAAAAGTTTTGACAACATGTATTGTTTGAATAGTTTAGGTGTATTTACTGAGATGATTTGAAATTTCATTTGTGCACTTTTTTTATTTCATTTATTTACATTTGTTTTATTTTTAATATTAATATATTATATGGGAGATTATATATATATATATATATATATATATATATATATATATATATATATATATATATATATATATATATATATATATATATATATATATATATATATATATATATATATATATATATATATATATATATATATATATATATATATATGTTCTGGACTGGATCCGACAGGCCCAAAAGCATTATTAAGGCCCAGTCCAAAGGGACTCACTAAGGACCACACTGGGCAAAGGGGGCCACGTCCATGCCCGACACCCTGATGTCCACCTCGACATCTCGGTGTCTAGCCCCACGATGAAGTCCTGCGCGACAGCATGCCGTCCAGCTCTATGTCCTGGCTTCCAGCTCGACACCCGACGTCCAGCTCGAGGTCTTGGCGTCGAGCTCGGCACCGGGCTGCGCAGCTCGACATGGACTCGAGCTACCTTGCTAGGGCAGACTCAGTCACCCTTTCCCCAACGATACTCCGGAAAGACCGCGTCTCCGTCCGCCCGCACTTCACGCAGCACATCCAGGAAGGGAACCACGTGCTGGTCCCCACTACCCACGTAGGACCTGGCAGTTCCTCCATTGGGCCAAATCCGCCCGGCCCAATGAAGGAACCTTGGCCCAGCGCTGGGGGCTATAAATACCCTCTGTTTCCAGAGGGTCAGGTATTGATCATTCTAACCTCAACTCTATTATCTGCTAGTACTCCCACTGACTTAAGCATCGGAGTGCCTTGCAGGTACCCCCCCTCCTCGTTCAAAAAGCCTTCAGCTCGGAGCAGCCGTGACGGTCCAAACCTTCTGATCAGGTCAGATCAGTGGCGCCGTCTGTGGGAAACAGCTTCCCCGTCTAACGAACAGTTTCAAAGACCAAAGCTCAATCCATTCACTCTCATGGCCTCTCCAACTCGTGAAGAACAACACACTCGCGTCCTCGACGCCAACAACGGTCCCGCGGACAAGAATGGGCACCTGGACAATCCCAGTGGTGCCGGCCACAATACCGTCCCCGTGACAACCGCCCCTGGACCTTCCACCCGCAGGGACGGGAACACTGCGTCCTCCTCGACAACTCCTCCAGGACTCGAAGACGATCCGGAGGCTCTCGCCTATCGCCAGGCTGCCCGGTTCTATGAAGTCCAAGCCCCTGCCGGGGCAGATGCCACGGCTCAGGCACTGTTCGCGGCCATCAACCAGACGAACTATCTCCTGTTCGCGCAAGGAGAAAGACTTAGGGCACTAGAAAATGATCGACGCCCCCCGAGGAGACATCAAAGGCCACCATCTCCACTTCCTCGGGTCGAAGAAGTTCGACACCCTACTCCCCCGCGGAGACATTACAGGGAAAGCTCTCGGAGCCCCTCTCCCGCACCAAGGCAGAGGCGGCCCCAGTATGAAAGACAGCCCGTCATTCCTGCCGAAGAGCCCGTTCGCGACCCATCAAGGCACGACCGGAGGCACAACAGAGACGGGCATGTGACCTTCAAGCACCGAACATCACGTTCAAGGGAATCCCAGCACGAGCAACGTGCCCGACACAACTACAGGACCCCTTCCCTTTCTCCAGAAAGGAGCGACGAGGACGACCCCCGCGGTCCCCTGTCGCAGGCCATCATGGACGCACCTATTCCCCCGGGCATGGAGAAGCCCCCACACCTAAAAGAGTATGATGGAGTGGCGGACCCAGTCGACCATATTGACGGGTTCGAAGCCATGCTCCACTATCACAACGTCGGGGGCCCCATCAAGTGCCGTCTCTTCCCAACAACTCTCAGGAAGGCGGCCATGGACTGGTACAAAGGACTTGCCCCAGGCTCCATCACCTCGTGGCGGAACTTGAAAAACCAGTTCATCAGTTCCTTCACAGCGTCTCGTCGCCACCCAAAGACTGAGGCAGCCCTCGAGGCCATCATTCAAAGACATGATGAGACCTTGAGGGAATTCATCAACCGCTTCAACCGGGAAGCAATACAGGTCCCCTGCGCGGACCACATGAAGAGGTATTTGCTGGAGAGGGGCCTCCTCCCCGGCACAGAATTCAGGAAAGCTGTAGGCATCGAGCCACCTGCAACTTTTGATGCTCTCCTCGACAAAGCCCGAGCATATATGGACTACGAGGAGAGAGAAGCTGCCAACAGGGCACGAGACTCCAGGGCTCGCAACCATGGCAGCAGCTCGAGACAAGACCCTCCTCCCCGACGCGCCGGAGAGAAGAGGAAGGAAGACAGACCCCGAGAGGTCCGGGAACAAAGGGGCCCCTCGGGCAGGTTTACTGAGTACACTCCGCTCACGGCTTCCCGCGAGCGTATTCTGGCGGAGTGTGCGAGCACAGATTTTAAAGACGGTGGCGTCAAGCGTCCCCGACCAGCTCCTGCCAAGCCAGGAGTAGACAAAAACAAATACTGTCAGTACCATAGGAGTCATGGTCACTTGACAGAGGACTGCGTCCACCTGAAGGATGCTATTGAAACCCTCATCAAAGGAGGGAGACTTGCACAGTACAGAAGAAACGACGCTCCCCGTCGTGAAGCCCGCGAGGCAAAGGAGCCCGAAGAAGATGCCCGACCATCTGACGAGTCGGTGCCAATCCAGACCGCCTTCTCGATAACCAGGCCCGAGGATTTCGAACTTCCCGAGCTCCTGCAGGAGCCCCTGACTACACACAGCAGGTGGGAATACTTCCCCTCCGCCATGGTCATCAACGGGGGCGGGTTCAGCGACCTCACCATCAATTCAGCCAAGAGGAAGTTGGACGAACTGGTCGACAAAGCTCCTCCTCAAACTGTGACTTTTGAAATGGTGAGGGGCAGATCAGAGCCTATCACATTCTACTTGGAAGAGCTCCCCGGCGGAGCACCGAACGCAGTCATCCCCTTGCTGATAAGGGCAAAGATGGCCAATTTTGACGTGCATCGCATTCTGGTCGACGAAGGGAGTTCCGTCGACGTGATGTACACCCAGATGTTCCGGACCTTACAACTGGACGACTCCCATCTGTCTCCATATATAGGTTCGGACCTTCAAGGCTTCAACGGCTCGACGTCCAAACCTTGGGGATATGTCGAGCTCCTCGTGACATTCGGGGAGGGAACTGCTACAAGACAGGTGAAGGTCCGCTTCCTCGTCATTGACTGCCCGTCCCTGTACAATTGCATCTTGGGGAGGCCGACATTGGCGGAGCTGACAGCGGTTCCCTCAACCGTCCACCTAAAAATGAAGTTCTACACCAAACGGGCAAGGGTAGCCACCATCCATGGCGACCTCGCTGTTGCCCGCAGGTGCTTCAACGCCGCTTCAAGAGGACGGGATACTGTCGACGTGGGTCCCAGCACTAGGCCCATCAAGAAGACAAAGCAAGAGCCCGACAGAGCATCTCCTGAGGTAGAAGTCCAGAAGGCTCCACCAAAGGTCGACTCCATTGCGCTCGACGCCCGTTTTGACCAAGACGAACCGGCCAACAGCGAGCAAATCCCCCTCCGACCTATTCCGGACGGCGATTTCGAACTCGTTCCCCTCGGTGCAGACCCGACCAAGGGAGTGAAGATTGGCAAAGACCTCCCCGACTTGGCCAGGAAGCAAATCAAGGCCTGTCTGCGCGAGAATGCTGATCTCTTCGCCTGGAGCGCTGCAGAGATGCCCGGACTCGACCCTGAGGTCGCCTGTCATCACCTCGCCATTGATCCAGCCGCCAAGGCAGTAGTACAACGTAGGCGTAGGCAGTCTCCAGAAAAAACGGAGGCTGCTGAAAAAGCTGTAAAAGACCTCTTAGAGGCAAATTTTATTTCTGAAGCCCGGTATTCCACCTGGCTGTCAAATGTTGTACTTGTCAAAAAGAATAATGGAAAATGGCGAATGTGTGTTGATTATACCGATCTCAATCGGGCTTGCCCGAAGGATGCTTTTCCTCTACCAAACATTGATATGCTGGTCGACAACTCGGCCGGCTACAAAACTTTGTCGTTCATGGACGCTTACTCGGGATACAATCAAATCCCAATGGCTCCGGGCGACAAACGCTGCACGGCGTTCATGACCAGCTCGGGCAACTATTACTACAACGTAATGCCCTTCGGACTAAAGAACGTCGGCGCGACGTACCAACGCATGATGAACAAAGTGTTCAACAAACAGATCGGCGACATGCTCGAGGTATACATGGACGACATGATCGTCAAATCTCGAGCGGACACCGATCACGCAGCTCATCTCAAGACTGTCTTCGCCCAAGCAAGACAATGCAAAATGAGGTTCAACCCGGAGAAGTGCACGTTCGGGGTCAAGGCAGGAAAATTCCTCGGATTCTATCTAACAGAACGAGGGATCGAAGCCAACCCCGACAAGTGCCGAGCATTCGCCGACCTCCCGACTCCAACGTCGAAGAAGTCGATACAGATAATGAACGGCATGTTGACATCACTTTCACGCTTCGTCGCGAAGTCCGCTCAGCACGCCCTTCCCTTTTTCAAACTCCTTCGAAAGGAAGCAGCCTTCGAATGGACCGAGGAATGCGAGCACGCACTTCGCCATCTGAAGCAGAGCCTATCTCAACCGCCCGTGCTCTCTCGACCAGATGACAACGAGCCACTTTACCTATACTTGGCAGTTTCAAACGAAGCCATCAGTGCAGCTCTTGTCCGCGAGACTCCCGACGGGCAGAAACCTGTCTACTTCACGAGCAAAGCCTTACAAGGCCCCGAGAGCAGGTATCAACAGATAGAAAAGGTTGCACTGGCCCTCTTCAACGCTGCGAGGAGGCTCAGACACTACTTTCTAGCACACACCATTGTCGTGCGAACCGATCAACCGGTGAGACAACTCCTGGGTCGGCCAGATATGGCAGGCAGAATGCTTAAGTGGTCCCTCGAACTCTCCGAATTCGACATTCAGTACGAGAGCAGGAAAGCCCTGAAAGCACAAGCCTTGGCCGACTTCGTCGCCGAGATGACCTCTAACGACATTCCCCCGGGAAAGGAACACAAGTGGACCATCTTCGTCGACGGAGCCTCCAGCTCGTCTGGAAGCGGCGCAGGGATCCTCCTGGAAAACGAAGAAGGGGTGGTAATCGAACACTCCTTGGTCCTCTCCTTCCCGACATCAAATAACCAGGCAGAATACGAAGCCCTACTCGCGGGTCTGAGATTGGCCGAGGACCTAGGAGCCCGCGAAGTTCAAATTTACACCGACTCCCAGCTCGTCGCTTCCCAAGTACGAGGAAGCTACCAGGCCAAGAATGACAACCTCATTGAGTACTTGAACTTAGTCAAAAAACACATGGCAAAGTTCGCACGAGCAGAAATCTCTCATGTTCCCCGCGAGCAGAACACGAGGGCGGACATACTGTCCAAACTCGCGAGCACACGAAAGAAAGGCGGGAATAAATCCGTCATCCAGGAATCCCTGGCACGGCCGAGCATCGAACCACCCTCGACTACGGTCGAGGTTCATGCTATCGGGGACGCCACGTCTTGGATGACCCCGGTCTATAATTTCCTTACAAAGGGAGAACTCCCGACGAACCAGGCCGACGCAGCCACAATAATGCGGCGAGCATGTTCTTACGTTGTTCTCGAACAGAAACTTTACAGGAGGGGATTCTCCATTCCCCTCCTGAAATGCATTGACGAGTCCTCCATCCCCGACGTATTGCGGGAGATACACGAAGGTATCAACGCCCAGCACATGGGCGGTAAATCCTTGGCGAGGAAAGCCCTCCGAGCAGGATACTACTGGCCGACGATGCAACAGGACGCCAAGGAACACGTGAAAAAATGTGACAAGTGCCAGAAGCACGGGGATATGCACCTCGCTCCCCCACACGAGCTGAGCACATTGTCATCCCCATGGCCGTTCGCCTAGTGGGGCATGGACATCCTCGGACCCTTTGTGCAAGGGACCTATCAGAACAAGTTCCTAATCGTCGCCGTGGATTACTTCACAAAATGGATCGAGGCCGAGGCCCTCGCGAAAATCACCTCACACAACATCCTCCGTTTCTACAAAAGAAACGTGCTCGCCAGGTTCGGAATTCCGCAGGCACTGGTGACCGACAACGGCACCCAGTTCACTGACCACGGATTCCGAGACTTCGTCACCAAACTGGGGACCAAACATCACTTCACATCGGTCGAGCACCCTCAGACCAACGGGCAAGCCGAAGCCGCGAACAGAGTCATCCTCCGAGGGCTCAAACGTCGACTCGGCGAAGCCAAAAGGGGATGGGTGGAGGAGCTCCACAGCGTCCTGTGGGCATACCGCACCACACCCCACTCAACGACGGGTGAAACACCATTCCGACTAACGTACGGTACCGAAGCCGTCATCCCGGTCGAAATCATGGAACCATCACGTCGAACGGAAGAGCCCCTCGACGAAGAGATGAATGACGAAGCACTAAGGGATGAACTCGACCTAGTCGAGGAAATCCGATCGGGGGCTGCCCTGCGCGAAGCAACCCTGAAACAAAGAGTGGCCCTACGCCACAACGACAAGGTCATCAAACGCGAGTTCGACATAGGCAGCCTGGTACTACGCAGAAACCAGAAAGACTCCCGCGAAGGGAAGTTGGCCGCGAACTGGGAAGGACCTTACCGCGTCCACGGCACCACGGGTACCGGGGCGTACTACCTCGAGCAGTTAGACGGAGAGCCATTACCAAGACCCTGGAATGCTGCTAAGTTGAAGCAGTACTACAGTTAGAAACTGTCAACACATAGGACCCTCGACCAGAGGCGACCACGCTCGGGCAACGAGGAAAAACGTCCAATTTCGTTTAAGGCTAAGGTACAGGCCCGACACACGACCAAAATGGCACGGCATCGCGCGGTAGACGTTGACGATCGATAGTGCCCGACGTGGACAGCTGTACCGAGCCCCACCGTCGTCGTACCCATAAGGCAGAACACCCAGCTCGCGATGGGCAGTTCACGCCAAGGGCGAATCGTCCCTACGGGCTCCACGCCCGACTGAGCAACCTCGCTCCAAAATGCCCGATATTCCATCAAGAATAACGGGACATCTACAAGGGTCAAAAGAAAATCTCTCCCCTCGAGCGCAGCACTTAAGCAACCCCGGCCAACCAAGATAGGGCCGAGATTGCACACAAATCGTGACGAGCATAGTCGCTCGCCAAATCAGAGCCACCTACGGGCACTCCTCGGGCCCGGGACGAGCTAAATTCCCAAATCAGAGCCACCTACGGGCACTCCTCGGGCCCGGGACGAGCTAAATTCATACAAGCATGTGAGTTCATACAAGGGCAGAAAATCCAAAATAAACAAGGTATAAACGCCCGAAGGCAACAAAGTAATATTAAACCGACCAAGAAGGCCGGCGATGTTCATACATGCAATAAACGGGCACGCAGGCCCAAAGAATACAAATTCAAATATCAAAGGCACGCAGGCCCGCTATCCAAAGAATACAAATCAAACTTCCACATTATCACCACTGTCGACGCCGGGAGAGTCGGGCGGGGGAATGATCGCGCCACCGACAACCCGATGGGTGTGCCCGATGCCCTCGGTGACCAGGCCCGGATTTAGCAATGAGAGTTGGTCGACTGCAGAATTGAACCCGTCTTCCAGGGCACCGACTGCATCCTCCTCGAGGTTCCGGATATGGGCAATAAGCTCAGCCCGACTCTTCAAAGCCATTAGGTCCTCGGGCTCATCTTCGGCAGGTTGTTGAACAGCATTCAGTTCCTCAACCTGCTTGCCCAGGCGTTCGACTTCAGCAGCCAAACGATCCCTGTCGGTCCGGAGCAACTCCCCTTCCTCGGTCAACCGCCCCGACTTCTCCTTTTCCAAGGTCAGCATCTCCCTCTCGGCGTCAAGTATCGCGGTCTGCTCTTGGAACATCCCCTCGGAGCGTTCCAAAGCGACCTTCAACTTCCTTGAGCTCGCAGTCAAGGCCGCCTTCTCCCGCTCGAGCTCTTCAACACGAGCAGCATCCCCTGCGTCTTCAGACAATACCAGAGCCATTTCAGCCATTTTAACCAGCCCGTCCACGCTGGCGACCAGCCGCAACTTCCTCTCCTCCTTAGTCATCCTCTTTATAGCCTCGGCTTCATGAACGACCACGGTCGGAGGGAACCGCTCAAAAAAGCCCTCCTCCTCGAAGCAAGGGGGGAAGGCAAAGGATTGAACAGGACCGGTATCTTCCCCGACATTCGAACCGCCTTCCACGCGGGTCCTTTTCCTCTGGGTCAAAACGGCACTGGCATCAATCTCCTCGACATCCGGATCCGATGCTGCTCCCGAGCTCGACGTCAAATCCACCCTCACCGGCTGAGGAACGGTCGTGCTCGGCGGTGGTCCCATTCTCGTCAATTGCGGGGCAGGCACGACCTTCTTGTTTCGCCTCTGGCCGGTTGACAATTTCAGGAGCCTCTCATGTCGGCTGGCCATCGTACCTGCACGAAGTAAAAGAAAAGTCAGTATCGAGCAAAACGCGTAAATAAATGACGAGTAAAGAATTTCAAACAAACAACCTAACAGGCGGGCTGCCTGCCTATAGGTCGAACATTCCACCAACGCCTTGGTGTCGATCGGGCGAGCCTCGAATGTCGGGTAACCGTCCTTATCGAGGATGTCATTCCCTTCCCGTGTAACCCACTGGGCGGGATGAAAGCTGTCGACGAAGTTGCAGAGAGCCGTGTACGCCCGCTGATCCTCCGTGCACATATCCCCGACTGCGGTATGAAAATAGCCGGTTCCATGCTGGAAGTGTCGGGACATCCAGTACACCGGGAACTTAGCCCGACGTCCTAACACGGGGCTCCCGTCATCGGTCAACATTGCTTCCCCGTCATCATCGCTGACCGGCCCTTCCTCCTCGAAGAGGGAGTCTACAGCAGAGTCGGTGGTAGGGTGTACCACATACCACTTATCCTTGAACCCCCTCACAGAGTCCATGTACATCCTAAACAGTCTCCTCGACTGCTTCAGGGACACCCAGCTGTGCTTCCCTCCTCGGGACTGACGCTGTAGGTGGAAGACCCTAAAGAAGAGAGGGATGGTCGCCCCTATCCTTAAGTAGCGACACGTCAGCTCAAACGCCCGGATGAAGGCGAGAGAGTTAGGGTGTAGCTGGGACGGGGCCAGCTCCAGATGCGTAAAAACCCCGGTCTCAAAGTCTGTGAAAGGCAGCCGCAAACCCAAGTCTTTAAACGCGATCTCGTACATCGCAAAGCTGTAGTCCGGGTACATCGAACAAATTCTGGCGTTGGTCGACGGCAGCATGACCTCGAAATTCGGTTGAAAGTCGGGCTGGTCCTGCCCCTCTTCGATAGCGATGAACGGATGTCGGTCATCCCGACTGTATATCGACGCCGTCCCCCGAGGCTCGGCGCCCACCCATTCCAGCGATGGGTCGGTCACGGTGTCTATAAGATTGGCCGACTCGTCGGCACTCTGTTCTTCGCTGTCACGACGACCGGAGGAGCTCGGCTCATCCGCCATGGTTACCTGCAGAGCACGGGAAACCAATCAGATTGAGCATGAAGTCCTATGCTCGACATAATCATGTCGTCCATACACTACCACAAGTCCATTTTCACAAGTGGATGCCTCCCCGACTCTCCTGAATCCAGTGTTCCTCCACAAACCAACTGCGCGGCCACTCTTCAAGCATATCGATCCGAGGTATGAACATGGCGAGCCGCATTATGAAGCCCACGGCCACGACCATAAACATACCGGGCACCGGCATGAGTCAGGCGCCCAGGATCATGAAGACCCCGGGCAGCTCTGAAGTTTTTCACCTAAAACTACGAATGTGTCGGCCGCAAGTATGCGTTTGCCGGTCCTAGACATGAATCTGTCGGGCAAAACACGAGTTTACCGGGCTAATCCCACATTAACGGTCCTAAAACATCTACACTTTCCAAGAATCATGCATTCTAAAACAGGAAAATAAAGAAAATGGATCACTTACTTGGATCAAAGTTGGGATTCGGCTAAGAAATGAAGAATCTGAGACGGGAAGTCACGGTTGGAGAGAGTGTTGAGAGTTGCAACGAAGAGAGCACGAAGAACGGAAAACCTATTATGGGGCCCAAGGACCCTATTTATAGTGATGACGTGGAATACCAAACGTCACCTCGTTTAGCCACGGACTCCGTCTCCTTGACGCACTGCACCCAACGCAATGATGGCCCTACCCCCCTAGGGTGGCGGCACAACTCCCGAAAGATGCCTCGTGTGTTCGACTGACGCGCTCGGTACGGATCCTCCCCGCATCCACCATCGACGACGTCTCCGAGCACGTCACGAAGAGACCCCTCGAGGGTCCACGCCTCCATCCCGGGCACGAGACCTCAGCGACGGAACAACTGTTTCAAGTCATGGCTCCTCGCAAAGGAACCACGACTTGGGGGGCTCCTGTTCTGGACTGGACCCGACAGGCCCAAAAGCATTATTAAGGCCCAGTCCAAAGGGACTCACTAAGGACCACACTGGGCAAAGGGGGCCACGTCCATGCCCGACACCCTGATGTCCACCTCGACATCTCGGTGTCTAGCCCCACGATGAAGTCCTGCGCGACAGCATGCCGTCCAGCTCTATGTCCTGGCTTCCAGCTCGACACCCGACGTCCAGCTCGAGGTCTTGGCGTCGAGCTCGGCACCGGGCTGCGCAGCTCGACATGGACTCGAGCTACCTTGCTAGGGCAGACTCAGTCACCCTTTCCCCAACGATACTCCGGAAAGACCGCGTCTCCGTCCGCCCGCACTTCACGCAGCACATCCAGGAAGGGAACCACGTGCTGGTCCCCACTACCCACGTAGGACCTGGCAGTTCCTCCATTGGGCCAAATCCGCCCGGCCCAATGAAGGAACCTTGGCCCAGCGCTGGGGGCTATAAATACCCTCTGTTTCCAGAGGGTCAGGTATTGATCATTCTAACCTCAACTCTATTATCTGCTAGTACTCCCACTGACTTAAGCATCGGAGTGCCTTGCAGGTACCCCCCCCTCCTCGTTCAAAAAGCCTTCAGCTCGGAGCAGCCGTGACGGTCCAAACCTTCTGATCAGGTCAGATCAATATATATATATATATATATATATATATATATATATATATATATATATATATATATATATATATATATATATATATATATATATATATATATATATATATATATATATATATATATATATATATATATATATATATATATATATAAACATTTTTATTTGATTAATTATTATATCAACTAACACAAAATTTTCCAAATCATTTTAATTCATTGGTTAAAATATTATTTATTTTTTAAATTATTAATTTATAAGTATTATAATTTAATTATATCAATATAAGATAAAAAAAATATTAAAATGGAGTTAGATATAGAAATTTAGAGCACATATTAAGAACATCCATTTCACGATATCCTATTATTAAAAAATATATTAAGAACGTCCATTTTACAATATTCTATTATTAAAAGTTTAATTTGTTGGAAAAAATTACAAGTATGAATAGTGTGAGGAAGTTTTATATTGGTTGATTAATGTGGTAATTTGAGTATTTATAAGTGGAAGAACTCATACATCTATCACTTTAAATTTTTGGGTGAATATGTGGCGTGTCTTTCACAAAGGTGTGTTGCTCAAAGAAGAAAAGTGTCACAAAGTAGAATGTTCCTCGCTTGACTCCTCCGATTGTTGCGCCAACAAATGGTATCATGAGCCTTTGGTTTGAGAAATTGACAGATTTATTTATATCGAAGTGCCCGTAGAAGGTGTCCCGTTGAAGAGAGTCAACGACGGTACAAGTGTATGTGGAAGTAGGAGCTTCCATTTGAGGGAGAGCATTGTGGTAGACTCGCACTTGTTGGGGTGTGTTGGAAAAAATAATTACAAGTGTGAGTAGTGTGGGGAAGTCCCACATTAGTTAGAAATGTGGAGATTTGAGCATTTATAAGTGGGAAAACTCACACACCTATCACCTTAAGATTTTGAGTGAATATGTGGTGTGTCTCTCTCAAAGGTGTGTTTCTCAAAAGAAAAGTCCCACGAAGTAGAATGCTCCTCGCTTGACCCCCCCACCCACCCCCAATTGTTACGTCAACATGAAAAAGATTCTGAAAATACTGGCAAGGATAATTTTTTTTGCAAGATTGACTTTATCAGTCATTTCTAAGTCTACCCCATGGTGTTGTGAGAAAGAATGTATATTTTGATCCTCATCCAATTTTCTTGGCGGTGTTTATCACATCTAACCAGTGATTTTCCTCGCCTATTAGCTTCTCTTCTTCGTTCCTCCCTGCTTTTTCTTCTTGGCATGTCCTCCCCTCAAGTATGTGCGTTGAGTTGTAGTTTCACTGGTACAAAGTTTTATTTTTCTTGTTTTCTTTTCTTGCTAAAGTCGGTTTTTTCTTAGCCTCATTTATTCTGGTTTCTTTCCTTTATCTATTTTGTCTCTTTCTCCCTGACTTTCATGGAAGTTGGAAATTTTACTCCCTTTTATCCCTCAAAACATATCCTCATGGAACACATTGGTACTCACATTGATTCCAATCAAGTGCTTTCCCAAATCACCACACAACCCGCAAGCACAACCACAAATAAGATTAGCTATGAAACGCCCCAACAACACTCATTTAATCCTCCAAAACACCAAAATCAACCACAAGAACTTTAAAAGTCCCAAATTCAGAAAAACCTTGAAACCCTAAATCTACCCACCAAAAATCCTAGTAATAACCAAAACCAACATGTACCAAGAAACCCTAAAGAATCGAATTTTTTCTTGCATGAAGAAGATGAGATCTAAGAATCAGAAGAAGCTCTTGGACTTAGCATTTTGGGAAAACTCATCACTAAGAAACCCATACACATAGGGTTTTTGCAAACATCTATAATAACCCCCAAAACTTGTCTGTCAAAGAAGTTGATGTGCGTATCTTCCAAATTACTATGGAAAATGGAAGATCACAACCGTATTTTGAGATGGAATCCATGGAATTTTGGGAACTCTTAGTTTACTCTCAACGAATGGAATGATATTTCATCTGTTGGAGCTCTGAATTTCTCTAAGGCCCCAATTTGGGTGCAAATACAAGGGTTGTCCATAAGTGGGAAAACTAATCAGATGGGACATAAACTAGGCAAAAAAACTGGGAGAGGTGTTGGAATCAAGAATTTATGAAATGCTTAATAAATCTATAATTGTAAAAGTAAGAGTTAATATGTCAATAAATGTTCCAATAAGTCTGGGCATGTACATAGGGAGCAAACAATATAGGGTTAATTAGCAAACACTGACCATCACAGACAGCCGCAAGCCTCTTTTCGTCAATCAAATTCAATTGGTCTAGCCTGGTCTGAATCCACTCGTCTTCGTCTAAGTCTGCATCTTTCATAGTCCTCAGAGAAGGAATCTGAACTTTGATGGGTATGACGGCTTCCATACTGTAAACCAGAGAGAATGGGGTTGCCCCAGTTGATGTTCTAGCCGAAGTGCGATGGCCATGGAGAGAAAACGATAGAATCTCGTGCCAGTCCTTGTAGGTCACAACCATCTTTTGCACAATCTTCTTTATGTTCTTGTTGGCAGCTTTCACTGCGCCATTCATCTTTGGTCGATACAGATAAGAGTTGTGGTGCTTGATCTTTAACTGCGTGCAGAGTTCAGTGACCATAATATTGTTGAGGCTGGTGCCATTGTCTGTAATGATTCTTTCAGGGATGCCATACCGACAAATAAGATTATGTTTAATGAACCGGGTGATCACATTCTTGGTAATGGAGACGAACGAGGCTGCTTCAACCCATTTTGTGAAGTAGTTGATGGCGAAGAGAATGAAGCGATTTTTGTTAGAGGCAGTAGGTTTTATTTCTCCGATCATATCAATGCCCCACATTGCGAATGGCCAAGGAGAAGTCATGACGTTCAAAGGTATTGCAGGCACATGAACTTTATTAGCATAAATCTGGCATTTATGACAAGTTCTCGAGTGGTGGTGACAGCCAATTTCCATAGTCGACCAATAGTAACCAGCTCTCAAAATCTTTTTAGCCATAGTATGTCCACTGGAGTGAGTACCAAATATACCTTCATGCATATCCTCTATAATTTTCTCCTCTTCTTTCTTGTCCACACAATGAAGTACAGTTGAATCATGATTACGCTTGTACAAAATTCCATTTCTCAAAAAGAACTTATCCGAGAACCTCCTTAGGAACTTTTTGTCATTGATTGATTCCCCTTCAGGGTATTGTTGAGCTTCAAGGTACCTTTTCACCTCATGAAACAAAGGTTTTTCTTCTACTCCATCAGTGTCAATTTCATAGCAGTGTGTCGGTTCATCGAATCTTCCAATGGTAATTCTGGGAGCCTCATTGTTCCATCTGAGCTTGAACATGGATGATTTGGTAGATAATGCGTCTGCCAACTGATTCTCTTCTCTTGGGATATGCTCAAAAGTAATCTCTTCGAAGTACGGAATCAAGGTTAACACATGTTCTCGGTAAGGGATAAGATTAGGATGTTTCGTATCCCATTCTCCCTTGACTTGACTAATCACCAAAGCTGAATCCCCATATACACCCAGGAATCTGATTCTCAGGTCAATAGCAGCTTTAATTCCCAGGATGCACGCTTCATATTCAGCTATATTATTGGTGCAGTCAAAGCAAAGTCTAGCAGTAAAGGGTGTATGGCAACCTTGAGGAGAGATAATTACAACACCAATTCCATTTCCAAGTGCGTTAGAAGCCCCGTCAAAAACCATAGTCCATCAGGATCCTGACTCAGGTCCTTCATACGGTCCAGGTTATTCACAATCTGTAACTAGCATAATGTTCTCATCTGGGAATTCAAAGTTCATAGATTGGTATTCGTCTATAGCTTGATGTGCCAAATGATCTGCTAGTACACTTCCTTTGATTGCTTTTTGAGTGGTGTACTGAATGTCGTATTCTGTCAAGACCATTTGCCATCGGGCTATTCTTTCAGAGAGAGTTGGCTTCTCAAATATGTACTTGATGGGATCCATTTTAGAGATCAATAAAGTAGTATGTGTCAAAATATATTGTCTTAGTCGAAGAGCAGCCCATGCCAAAGCGCAAAAAATTTTCTCGAGCAATGAATATCTTGTTTCACAGTCGGTAAATGTTGTACCCCAAAATTTTCCCTCCCATATTTCTCAAGACCTTTCAAGAATAATCTTCAAGTGGCTCAAGATTGCTTAAGAGTTGGACAGTCAAATCACCTCCTAAGGCAGTCAATTCAAAATTAGGGTTTTGTGTTGCATCAAGGTCATCCAAATGACCTCAAATGATTCCCAATGTCCTAATATTTTCTCAAGTTCATCCATGTCAAATTTCAAGCCTTGCAGAGGAAGTTTGGTCAGTCAATTGCTCAAGAGGCCCAAAAATCGACTGTGCTAGGGCAAAAGTCAACTGTGGCCTACAAATAGTCAAACCTCAAGATTTTTTGTCAACATTATCATTTTTAAGGATAATTCATCATTTTATCAAGGGTTGATCATGATTCATCAAGGATTGCTCAAGATTCATCAAGATTCAAAAGTTGCTAAATTAGGGTTTTGTAGGAAAAGTCAACTCAACTTTGACCAAGCATAACTTTCTCATACTTTATGATAAATGACTCATCCAAAGCTCATTTTGAAGAGGATGAAATTTTATACAATCCATCTTCACACCCCAAGATCAAGAAATTCTCTCACAAAAAGTTACAAATTTGGACATTATAGGTCATTTTTGAAAGTCAACAAAAATACCTTTTTTGCCAAAGCTTATAACTTGAGCATGGAATATCAAAATGAGATGATTACAAAAGGGTTGGTTATAGGACATCTCAAGGTTTCTAAAAAGTCCAAGAACACTTCCAAAAGTTCAAAATTGAAGAAGTTATGCATTGTTGAAGTTGGGCATTTTTCCAAAATTGCCAAAAGTCAATTATCCCCAAAACTTCAAATTTTGTCAAATGGCCCCACTTTTTTCCACTTGATTTGATTTCGTCACACCATACACTTGTCCTATCTTCAATTTCATGGCCAATTATTAATTTTTCTATTTTATTTGATTTTTATTGATTTAATTCATTTTAAATCAATTTAAATCCAAATATTAATCAATTGGAATCTTTTTGATCATTACAGGTCTTAATTGACATCATGAACACAATCAAATTCGTGCCAAGCCATATCATGCACAAAATATTGGATTTGGAAAGAAATTGGAAGCCTTTAATGAAGGAAACATATCAAATCTTGAATCATCAATACACAAGGATTCCAAGCCCAAGATTTAACCTAATACAATCCTTGTTACATATACAACACAAAGCACACAAGCACACGACCAAAAAGCTGCCCAAATCACAAATACAAAACTGAAAAAAAGCTTGAAAAAGTTGGAGATCAAAATCCATATTGGAGGCGTTTTCAAGGCCAAAACTCAACATAGACCTCTTGTTTGCCATTCACTGAAGCGATAGGAACCAAAACCAAGCCCTCTCGTCACCTGAATTGCGCTGTAAGTGTCCATGAACATGACCCTATACATGAAATCGTGAATCCATATTCCTGCATCCTTTGAGAAATTTTTTTGTACAATCATGCTTAACGTTCAATTTCCAGTCTTTTTGCATCATTTGATTTTGTTTTCGTGAGCTATAGCACCATACCCGAATCTAGGGTTCTGGAGGTTCGTTTTTGGGCATTTGCTTTGCAGGTAAAATTGGAACAAACCATGGACATGGTTGTATTCAGGGAGGAGAGACGAGCATGATGATGGTCTATGTTTGCATTTATATAGCCTAGAGACGATTTTGAGATCGAGCCATGGATTTTGTTGCGGATTCAAATCCGCAGGAAAAATAAACCATGGATCTGTGGGGAAGACGAAGGCGTGTCTCCTTCCCATTGGCCCGTTCAAATCTCGCGCCATTTTTTTTTTATTTTCAGGCATAATTGTTTGTTTGATATATAATAATTGTTGTGTAATATAATAACAAAAAGAACAAAGTGATGCAGTGGCAAGCGCGCTAGTGGAAAGTCTCATGGGACCTGGGTTCGAATCCCAGGTCCCCAACATATTTGCTATTATTTTCTTGCAGATGATCCAGCGTCTCTCATGCCTTATGGTCTATCATACACCTCAAATTTCCAAGCGCCAGATGGTCTCCAGGCCAGGATTGAAGGCTCACCATACTCTCCAGTCAATGCATACGCGTGGAATGGTGAAAGTCAAAGCAGGCTGGTTTGGATTGGGCTTCAGAATTGCAGATTTCACCTCCTCTTGGGCCCAACACCCCCTTGGTTTATTTTTTTTATTATATTTATTTATTTGTTTTATTGTTTTAATTAATTATTATTATTATTACTAACCAATTAATAATTTTTCCTCATAAAATCAGAAAACACAAAAAATATTATTTTTATTAATTTCACCATTTTATTTTTGTAAATAAATTAATTTAATTAATTTAGTGATAATTAGGTTTAACTTTTAATATCTTTTGCAATAAATTAAAATTAATGTAGAATTAGGTTTTTAATAACTTTTAACCATTTTTATCTTATTTCTTTAAATATTCAAAAATCCAAAAATACTTTCATTAATTAATAAATTAATTATTAGCTTAGATTTAATTCCATTTAATTCAAAAATAACCAAAAACATGCTTTCTTTCAAAAAAGGGTCAAAACCCTAAAAAAAAAAACTTGCCCGATTTAATTTCTCGCACGCGATCCATTTACCATATTGTAATTGCTTCCGGTATGTAATAGCTTTTAATTAGGACTTTAATTATTTATCGCTTTATTTTACTTTCCGCAATTTAAATTAAAGGGTTGTTTTTGGCGATGTAAATACCCGACGCCTTGTAATAGTTTAGATTTAATTTCCGCAATTTAAATTTCGCAAACTATTAATTGTTAGATGTTTGATAAATAGGGAATGCATGACAATATCAAATCTTTAACCTAAAATCAACGTAGCTCACCCGTGACACGTACAAAGATAAATTAACCGAAACAAAACACTCGCATATGCACACTCTTAGGGTACACCTCGCTTGGTTGCCTTCGAACGTGGTCATTGAGTATAGGAAGTTTTAGAGGTCGCCCTCTTGTCCAAAGGTCATAAGTTGCCTCGAAACGGTTGCCTCGGAAAAAATGATCTAAGACATTAGGGTTACCGCTAAGGCGTCCTAACATTGCTTTAGTGACCACATGTCCCTTAATCGAATTGACCCAAAAACTCCAACGACGATGCTACCTACTCATCAATAGTGGGATAGCATTGTCTAAAGGACATTTGCACAGATTAATTCCTTTTTCGAGTAGGTAGATGGTTCTTAAGTACTTGCTCCTTTTAAAACAAAATAAAACTTTTCGCACTTACACTCCTTTCAAACAAAAACTTCTTTCAAACCCACAAACGCAAAGAAAAGCAAATTTTGAAAACACTTTGAGCAAGTACCTAAGAGCCCATGGATAACCATGGATAGAAAGGGTGATAACACCTTCCCTTTCTATAATTTACCTCCCGAACCCGAGAAACATCTCGAAAAAGGAATTTTTCTGTGCTTTTTTCCTTTCCTTGTTGGATAAAATAAAAGTCGGTGGCGACTCTTGCTTACCGCAACATTTTGCAAAAACAAACGCAAAACGCGAACCAGCATTCCCAAAACAGTCAGTTCTCTTCCCACCGTATCACAGAAATGGCGACTCTGCTGGGGAAATTAATAAGTGAGGTGTACCTTAGGATTAGATCATTGTGTTTTCAATTGTATGCTTTGTATGCTTTAATTTGTGGGCTTGTATCGAAGTTTCTATAGATCCTAACCCGGATCTAGGGGTACCCTTTAGGTAAGTAGCAATAAACTGTGAGGGAACTGTACGGCGTAGACCGACACGGTTGAAGCAGTAGCTACGTTGGTGTGGCACTTTAGTCTGTACCGATATCCCTTGTGTTGGAACGAGGAGAATATGGGTCTTCTAAAGGGTCATTAAGCACCAACTGACCTTAGAACCTTTAAACTGACCAACTTGGCCATAGAACAGTAGCAGTATGCTACACTCATTGAGACTAAACTCTCGCGATGATTCCGGCTGCAAGAAAAGGTTGCTAAACTGGAATTATGACCGATTGAGGGTAGACAGTGATATTGAGATCCTCTAGAACCCGGTTACTATTTTTAGGACATGTTTAAACCAACTGAACTGAAAGAGGGTAGTACGTAAGCTCCTTGCCAGCCTGAAATCTAAGGGCTCTCTGTGTGACTTGTGTGCCTTTACCATGTTTGCTTTTTGTGAATACTTGTGGTGTACTTCCTATCATGACATTATGACATCATAACATTGCATACATCTTGCATTGGACTAACCTATTTCAAAGACAAGAGGGATTCATCTTTGTTCTGTTTTGTAGGTCATCATGATGCCCATGCGTAAGAATACCATCCGGATCAATTTTGTCCAGGTTCCTACCTTGCTTAAAGAGTTGGTTGCCAAGATGCCTGACACTACTTCCTTCATCATGAGGCATGGTTCTCTTCTCAGTTTGGTCACCTCTAAATTGGACGAGCAGATGATGAGTGTTCTAGTCCAATTCTATGATCCGTTGTACCATTGTTTTACTTTCCAGGACTACCAGCTGGTTCCTACCCTAGAAGAGTTCTCTGAGCTACTCGGTATCTCTGTTCTGGAGCAAACCCCGTTTACTGGTTGGGAAAAGACTCTTAAGCCCGAAGAGATTGTTGCAGCCCTTCATTTGACCAAAGAGGAGGTAATGGCTAATTGGGAGACTAGAAGTGGAGCAAAGGGCTTTCTGACTAAGTTCTTGGTTGGTAAGGCTAACTATTTCTGGGATAATCTAGACTTCAAGGCCTTTGAGGATATTCTGGCTCTTTTGACATATGGCTTGGTATTGTTTTCGAATCCCGACACTTTTGTTGATGTTAATGCGGTAAAGATCTTCATATCTCAGAACCCTGTACCCACTCTCTTGGGTGACATTCTTCATCAGCTCTATGCTCGTACTGCCCAAAAGCGGGGAACCTTAATGTGTTGTGCTCCTTTGTTGTCGAGGTGATTTATTTTGCACATTCCTAAGTCAGTACTGAAGAACAAAGAAAGCATGGGCTGAGCTTATAGAGTGATGTCTCTCTCTCATAATGACATTATCTGGACTCTCAAGGGTATGGATGAGGTGACTATCATTGATCTCTGTGGAGAGTATCCTAATGTTCCATTGATAGGAACCTATGGAGGAATTTCTTATAACCCATGCTTAGCTCTCCATCAGTTTGGAAGAGCCAGAAGAGAAGGACCTCACGAGCTGCTAATGCCTAATATCATCTTTGATTTTCAAGGGGATGGCGACGAGAAACGTCGTAGATTCATAAGGGCTTGGGATAGAGTTCACCAATCTAATCCACATGAGCTGGGTCCAAAGACTTCACTCTCGATGGAGCCATATCTCAGATGGGTCCGTATCCGTGCCCAAAAGTTGGGTATGCCTTATGAAGCCGTCCGACCTGCCACTCTTGAAGTTGCTAATGAAGAAGGGGTTCTTCCAACCATCCTTCATCCTTATATGCCCACTGACATTGGGGCACTGAAATGGTCTTGGATGCAACTGAGGAATGAACGCGATTCTTACCGAGAGAATTTCAACGAGCAAGAGCAGAAGATCCAGAAGTTGACTAGACAGTTGGAGAATGAGCAGATCCTGAATGACTATGTCCGCACTGAGAAGAAGAGACCATGGGAGCATTGATGGGCCTTTGATGATTTCCTTTCCAGTTTTTATTTACTTTTCAGTATTTCCATTCTTGTAACGCCCTGAGGGAATCAGTTGAACAATTTGAATTTTGAAAGTTTATCTAATAAAGTGTGTTTCCTTTCTTGTTTACAAATTTGAATCTCTCGATTGTCTTTGAAATCATGTCATACGCATTTCATCTCATGCACTTCATAAACAGGTACCCATTACAGGTCTCTTACCTTCTTCGCTGTTTATTTCAGCATCATGTCTGCTGAACCTTCAACTGAGCAAGCCATCAAGGCCCTCCAGGCCCAGAGTGCCCAATTTCAAGAGTTGTTCATGAATCTAGCTAAGGGTTACCAAGACCTGAAGACCCTGATTCTAAAGGAGAAGAAGAAGAAAAAGAGGACAATCCTGTTCAACACAGGGCACAGGTTTGGAAACAGGCTACAGAATGAAGTTGATCTGACCACCTCGTTTGGAGGGAAAGATAGTCAAGAGGAAAGGAGGGATCCTAGCCCTGTGGTCTCCGACAACGAGACGGATTCGATGAAGAACAGTATCCTCCTGCTGAGGACAGATACAAGCAACTGGAAGACCGGTTGAGTGCTATGGAAGTTCAAAAAGTGTCTGGCCTGGACTTTGGAGATCTAGGTCTATCATCTGGGGTAGTGATTCCCCACAAATTCAAGGCACCAGCCTTTGCTAAGTATGATGGAGTTACAGAGAATGGGTGGGCACCAAATATTTTGAGCCTTAAATCTTTTTTTTAAACCGTGAACCTGGCCACATTACAAACCTTAAAAGTCCTAACTGAAGCAAGGATTAATTCGAAAGCACACCGTAATGAGAATACAGTAATCTGACTCCTATGAGGCTTGCTAAAATTTTGAGTTGGTATCACACTATCTTTTTAATTTCTTTCGTACAATTTTTTTGTTTTTTTAATCTTCTCAATAAAGGTTTTTAAAAATTCAAGACAAACATGAGCTTTGTATTATAATTATCATAAACATTCTTTGCATATGAACAAGTGCTTAAACATCAAGTAAGCTTGCATAATGAGCATCAGATGAAAGTTCGATTATCTCAAAGGACAAATTGCTTCAGGATACCTTTGAAAGGTAAATCATTTGTGAGAATGATCTTAATCTGGGGAAAAACTTATATTGACTCCATTGAAGTGAAAGAGTACCAATTTGAGAAATGGTCTGAAACATTGCAAAAGTTGATTGCCCAGAGTCTATGTCGAGCGGTGGTGCATTACCTTCAGTTGGTCCTGAGTGGACGTATTTCTCCATTGAAAATCTTAGAAGCATGAGGAGATATCTTGAATAAAAATGGGAGGTCAAATTTTGGGGTACAACAATGTTGATTCTTTGTTTTCTTGAACCCTCAACTATGATTTATAGTTTGAATTTTTGTCTTGCCTTAGAAAGTGGGGAGTATTCACTTTAATGTTGGTTGAATTCAAGTTAGGGAGAAAAATTTTTGTTTGCTCTTGTGTGTATTACTATGAGGTTGTGAAAAAGAAAAGAAAAAATATGAAAAAGAAAGAAAAGAAAAAAGAAAGAAAAAAGAGAAAAAAGTTAAAAAAGAAAAACAAAAAGACTATGGAATAATGTTGTGTTAATAAGTATTGTGATTTGTGTGAAAAATTGGGGATGAAAGAAGAAGTTTGATTGAAATTTTGTGTTTGAACTTTTGTGAGTTGACCACTCCATTAGGTTTTGGAAAGTTTTTGTTTCGATTAGCTTTAGGACTTATCCCTTGTTTGTTAATCAAGCCACATTACAACCCTTAAAGCCCTTGTGATTCTTGCTTTTGTGTTTTCAATGTGAGTTTTTGGATGAATGCATAATTTAATCCATTTTTTGCAAGATTTTCGGATGAGTGTCAAAATTCCTCACTTTTGTGTGTTCTTCATCTACTGATGAATTTTTAATAGGTGTGATTCATAATTGAGCTAGTTTTGTTTTAGAATGTTTAGTATGATTTTTGTACTTAGGATTCGTTTCGTTTACATGTTGTCGTTGTAGGATTATGGTAAGTATTTACTTTGCTTGTGCGTTTTTAATTTGAACCATACATTTGTTTTCCATTTTCAAAACCTATTGATTCATGATTCTTGGATTACCGTCTTTCGCTTCTTTAAGTTTATTTGACTTTGTTTGAGGACAAGCAATATTTTAAGTTGGGAAGAGATTGATGATTGCTAAATTGTTGTGAATTTGAGTGTGAATAATTAGCACTCATCGGCTTAATTCGTTTTCTTTTTGTCAATAAACCTAAACTTTAATGTATATTCGGTATAGTTTATGTTATAGTGTATATATCGCATTATCATGTAAATATCATTGAGCTTAATTGATTTTATCTAATTTTTGTAGGTATTCAAGCTTTGATAGTTTTTCATTGTTAGATAGAGCATTCAATAAGTTTTCCAACACTTTGAACCGGGCGTAAATCGGAGTTACGGTTCTCAGGTTATAGCTGAAACAATGCAGAATTTTCTGCTGTTTTTTCTGGTGTATTTCGCGCGACGAATTCAGTTTCTCCTGGCGAAACTAGCAGGACAGGAACACGTTAAAAGGGATAAAAACACATTTTTTAGGTTACGTTTTGGGTATTTTTGATCTCAACTAATCAAACCTCCATTTTTGGTTGAGAGA
This sequence comes from Vicia faba, assembly GCA_948472305.1. Classification (NCBI taxonomy): domain Eukaryota; kingdom Viridiplantae; phylum Streptophyta; class Magnoliopsida; order Fabales; family Fabaceae; genus Vicia; species Vicia faba. The sequence goes on from OX451736.1 coordinate 1,234,205,805, forward strand.
GCTTGAAAACAATATTGAAGCTTGCATATGGATGATTCGGGGTAGATTGCTCATCAATCAGCACTGACAAACCGGTAGGTTTGTGGTTCATTTCTCTTCCTCTTTGTGTATTTTTTATGTGTTGAGTTTGTACATGTATTTACTATGAATTTATGTATATTTGTCGCCCATGGCGTTATAACAAATTTGCTTTATAAATCTTTATCGATTATTATCTTAGATTTTTGCTCTGTGCTAGGGATTTGAGTTATTATAGACATATACTGCTTAGATTCTTATCTAGGATGATTATCTGTTAGTTTCTGAACTCTAGAGATAGATTTAGAGCTGACATCTACTTGGGTATCAAAGCTTAATGCCTCTGTGTGGTTGTGTTGTACTGAGAGATCGTCAGTGTGATTACATAGTTGTCTTCTATGTTGTTGAGAAGATAGAGAGATCATTTACTTTGAGATACAGTCAGTCTCTTAATTTGGGTTAGAAATGACTTAGGTTGTGAGTGATACGTAGTGACATTGATGAGTATTATTAGGTTGAATGTAACTAGTCGATAAATTTAAGTTTGTGATGAGTAGATTATATGCAGGCTTGATAAGTTCTTCCTTAGTTTTTACTTTTGTTTACATTTATTTTATGTTGATAACATTTTCTTTATAAACCAATTCAAACCAAACTCATAAACGCGAGAATTTATCGAACGATAATTCAATAATCAATCTCTGTAGACACGATATGATATAACATATATCACCAGGTAAATTAATAACTTACTTTTTGATGTTTGCCGTTACACTGCCGCGGCAACTAGGTACTAACCCTTAAAAAAATAACATATCAAGGAAAGTTTTCTATTTAAAATAAAAACATTTTAGAAATTTTTTTTTGGTAGGCAAGAGGGCCGAAGCCCAAAAAAACAACAACTAACTAACAGGAACTTGGACACCAATCCTATTGACACCCTTTACAAGAAGAGCTAACATAAATGTTGGAATATCATCTTGAAAAACTAAGTCTTGATATCTATCTCGACCTGATTTCGTAAGCAAGTCTGCACATGCATTCACTTCCCTAAAGACATGTGTGATCTTAACCTCATGAAAGTCCCGCATTAACCTTTGAATATGTTTTGGAGTCCTATTATTAACCACTTGAACCACTCCCAAAGAATAATGCAAACTTCCACCTTGGTACAACCAGTAAGCTTAGCAAGCTTTAAACCTTCCACTACTTCGCATAGTTCAGCATATAGAACACTGCAATTTCCCACATTCTTGGAATAACCCCCTAGGCAAACCCCATTTTTATCCCTTATAAGACCTCCACATCCAGTCCATGTAAATTAATCAGCAATCTATCATGACACAGTAGCCACACAAATGTCTTAACTCGCTTCTGAACATTTAACCTCCATACAGTTTTCCAAATGGCATCGGTATTGTCATGTTCTTCATCAGTTAAGCTTTTGTATTACTGCTTTACTGTAATACCATTAGAGCCATTTCCTCGCACCACTAACTCATCCTGGCCAAACTCGCTACTAGGAGGAGTCAACGCTTTGATTTTTTGCAGCACACAAAATGGAAGCCACTCAACCATTACTTGCCAATTCCAATCACCGTTAGCACCAACAAGATCTTTTAGCTTCAAGTTTTGAAGCTCTGGTGGAACATTCAGCCACATCTTATTGATGATAACACCAACATCTATCCAACAGTCATTCCATGGTTTAATTGTTTCTCCATTACCTATATTCCAACTTGCACACTCAAAAGTATCATCTTTCAGTTTGACAATATCTTTCCAATGCTTAGAATGAGTTACCTTTAATGTACTATTAATCATATCAGTTACCTTGTATTTTTTCTTTAAAATATTGCACCAAAGTTCCTCCTCACCATATATTAGCTTCCCAACTAGCTTCATACAACAAGCGTTATTCATCTGTGCTAACTTCCGCAACCCTAACCCGCCTGCACTCTTATCCTTGGTAACCATATCCCGATTTACCGCATGATAACTCCGTTTGTCCGCAGTATCTCCCCATTTAAAATTACGTTATATCCTCTGTATGTCTTTAATGCAAGCTATAAGTAGATTGTTCATCATCATGGGATACACCGAAACAGCTTCTAAAACACCTTTCACCAAAGTAATCCTCCCTGCAAAAGAAAGTTGGTTAGTTTTCTATCCCATGAGTCTTTTCATGATCTACTCTTTGACATAATGGAAATCATGCTTCCGGAGCGATTTTCCTTTCAAAGGAACACCAACATACTTTCCAAGTTCATTCGCTTCTCTACTCTTTGACAATGCAAGTCATCTGGCTCTCTTTTGCTTCTCCAATTAAAAGCAAGTCGTCTGCAAACATCAAGTGCGATATCTAAAAGGAGCAAACTTTTATAACTTGTTGATTTAATAAAATACAATCTTGGTCTTTATATAGACCCAAAAACTTCTACTATTTTAAGAAAGTAAATACTATTAGTAAATACTATTATAACCCACTATCTCTTGGCATTCCAATTACATTTGATTTTTAACATTCCCACTACCTTATTAATAAAAACCCCACTACTAATAACATTTAAAGTTTATTCAATAAAACTCCTCTGTAAACTTAAATGTTTCTTTCATCCATCATGCCTATCAATTTCTTGCCTCTGTCGAAAATTTCTTTCGATAATGGTTTTGTGAAAATATCTGCTGCTTGATCCTTTCTTGCTACATGTCTCAATTCGACACTTCCTTCCTTCACATGTTCTCGAATGAATTGGAATCGAACGTCAATGTGTTTTCTTCTTTCATGGTTTACTGGATTCTTTGCCAACTCGATTGCTGATTTGTTGTCCACTTGTATTACTGTTGCACCTTCCAGTTTTAACTCCATTTTTCTCATCAATCTTCTAAGCCATATTGCATGACAAACGCACCAAGATGCTGCCACATATTCAACTTCACATGTCGAAAGTGTTACTATCGGTTGCTTTTTTGAAAGTCAAGTAAATGCAGTGTTTCCCATGAAGAAGACATATCCAAAAGTGCTTTTTCGATCGTCTATATCTCCACACCAATCACTGTCAGAGTAACCAACTAACTTGTAGTCTCTTGTTCTTTAATAGAATATTCCAAATGACACTATTCCTTGGATGTACCTTAGGATTCATTCCAATGCTTTCCAATGTGAATTTACTGGCTCCTCCATGAATCAACTTACAATGCCAACACTTAATGAAATGTCCAGCCTTGTGCATGTGAGATAGCGAAGACTACCTACCAAGCTTCGATATTTGCTTACTTCGACACGTTCTCCTCCATCAAATTTCGATAATTTTGCGCCTGGTTCCATTGGCGTCGAAGTTGGATTACAGTTTTTCATCTTATACTTTTCCAAGATTTCTTTTGCATATTTTTCTTGTGAAATAAAGATTCTAGTTTCTTCTTGTCGAACCTCCATACCAAGAAAGAATCTCATCAGACCTAAGTCTGTCATTTCGAATTCGCGTGTCATGGTGCTCTTGAATTCTTCTATCATCTGAACATCACTGCCTAGAAAAATAAGGTCATCAACATAGAGAGCAACAAGTATTACATTACTTCCATTTTTCTTCACATAGAGGGCATGTTCATACGGACATTGTTCGAACCCATTCTCCTTGAAATATGTGTCTATGCGTGTGTTCCATGTCCGTGGTGCCTGCTTCAGCCCATATAACACTTTCTTCAATTTCAGCACCTTCTTCTCTTCTCCAATCCTCATATACCCGAGTGGTTGTTAGACATAGATTTCTTCTTCGAGCACACCATTAAAAAATGTTGTCTTGACATCCATTTGAAATATTGGCCACTTGAATTGAGCAGCTTGAGAAATGAGCAATCGAATTGTCTCCATTCTTGCAAAAGGTGCAAACACTTCGTCATAGTCAATTCTTGCTTTCTGTTTGTATCCCTTCGCAATAAGTCGCTCTTTGTATCGCTCTATTTCTCCTTAAGCGTTCATCTTTTTCTTGAATACCCACTTTACACCAATGTGTTGACTACCTTTTGGCAATTCGACTAGCTCCCAGGTGTTGTTGCGGTCTATTGCTCTAATCTCTTCGTCCATGGCACTTTTCCACTTCTTGTCTCGTAACGCTTCTTCGAGATTGATGTTTTCAGCATCTGCCAGAAGGCACACAAGATGTACCTCATTTGTCGAATCATATAAATCTTGCAAATTTCGCATTCTGGGTTGTACAGGTTCATTTTCATTTTCAGTATCTTCATGTTCTTTTGAAATGCTTGTTGGTACAGCGACAAATAATTCTTTGATTGCGTCTATAACTTCTATCGAATTATTCCAGTCCCACTTGCTTGCTTCGGTTATTCGAACGTCTCTACTCACGATCACTTTCTTGCTTATGGGGTCGAATAGTTTGTACCCTTTTGTCTTCTCATCATATCCAATGAATATATACATTTGACTTTTATCTTTAAGTTTCGTTCTTCGTTGATCTGATACATGTGCATAAGTTACACTACCAAATACTTTGAGATGAGAAACTGTTGGCTTTTGTCCGCTCCATGCTTCTTGTGGTGTTTTATCTTCTAACTTCGAATGTGGACATCGATTCTGAACAAAAATAACACATTGTACAGCTTATGCCCAGAATTCTTTCGACGTGTCATTCCTCTTAAGCATTGATCGAATCATGTCAAGAATAGTTTGATTCTTTCTTTCAGTCACACCATTTTGTTGAGGTGAATATGGTGCAGTTAGGAATCTCCTTATGCCCTTCTCTTCACAATACTTCATAAATTCCATTGAAGTGTACTCATCACCTCTGTCAGATCGAACTGCTTTGATATGTCTGTCGGTTGCCTTCTCCACCATTACTTTAAACCTTTTGAACACCTCTAATGCTTCAGACTTTTCTTTCAAAAAATAAACCCAGGTCTTTCGAGAGAAATCGTCGATAAAAGAAATGAAGTACCTTTTTCCACTGAAGGATTCTAGAGTGATTGGCCCACATATGTCAGTATGAATCAATTCGAGAATTTGTTTAGCTTGATATTCTGCCTTCTTTTGAAATGAGGTTCTTGTTTGTTTGCTGAGCACACAATCTTCACAAAACTTTCCTTCATAATCCATGTCTGGTAGTCCGTGTACCATGTTCCTTTTCGCCAACCTTCTCAAACCAACATGATGTAGATGACCAAAGCGCATATGCCATAGTGACGTTTTGTCTTGCATTTCGGCTTATAGACATTTCTCTCTAACATTCCTCAGATTCAGTTTATACATTCGATTTCTTTCCATTTCGACACAGGCGATCAGATGTCCTACTTTCTCCTTCAAATGCAGTATTCAATCTTTTATAAGTATCAAAACACCTTTTTCTGTAAGTTGTCCCAAACTCAAGATGTTGGTCTTGAGATTTGGTACATAGTAAACATCTTCGATTGATCCAATCAAGTCATCCTTCTGTAAGTAAATGATTGTACCCTTTCCTTCGACCTTCACTTCCGATGCATCTTCGAAAGACACATTACCATCTTCAAATTTTTTTCATTTCTTTAAACGGGTGTTTGTAAGCACACGTGTGATTACTTGCTCCTGAGTCAAGATACCAAACATTGTCGTTATTGGTGTTGATTTTTTTTTTTGAGCCATCAGGAGAAAACCTTCATTCATTTCATTTTCCAAGGCTATATTGGTTGTTTCTTCTACCTTCTTTTCGATTTGACAATCCTTTGCAAGATGTCCCACTTTATCATAGTTATAACATTTGTAGGAATTACAATCCTTTGTGTAATGACCATATTTCCCACACTTGTAGCATTCGAAGTTGGAGTGGTTCGATCGACCACCTCTTTGACCACGTCCTCTGCCACGCCAATTTTGTTGGTTCGAATGTCCTCTCTCAAAGTTGCTTCCTCGACCACTGTCACGACCTCCACGATCACGTCCTCTTCCTCAAAAGTTTTGAGAAAAGAGTACCTTTTCGTCTTTGATCGAATCCTTGGTTTGATTTGCTTCTTTGACTGCTTCTTCCTTCTTTTTCATCTTACATTGTTCATGTGCTTCGAGTGAACTAGCTAGCTCTTTGACTGAGAGCATCGAAAGGTCCTTCGATTCTTCTATTGCACACATAATATTCTCAAATTTATCTGTTAAAGATCTCAAGATCTTTTCACCAACTCGTGCATCAGTTACTGTTTCACCATTTCTGGTGAGTTGGTTCACCACCTTTTGTACACGTGTGATATAGTCAGATACAGTTTCTGTCTCCTTCATTTGTATCCTCTCCAATTCGCCACGAAGAGTTTAGAGTCGAACTTACTTCACTCGGTCTGCTCCTTTGAACACTTTCTCTAACGTGTCCCATGCTTCTTTCGACGTAGTCGAACCAACAATCTCTTTGAAGCCTGATTCGTCAACAATCTTGAACAACATGTATAATGTTGTTTTATCCTTCGATCGCGTCTCTTTCAACGCCTTATTTTGAGTTGTCGTATGTCCTGCAACATCTGTTGGTTCTTCAAACCCATCGTCGGTCACCTCCCACGCGTCTAGAGATCCAAGATGAACTTTCATTTGGATACTCCAGTTTTCATAATTTGACTTTGTTAGCCGTGGCAACGGCATTTGATTCATCATGTTTGTCATCAGCTCTTATGCCAATTTGTTAGAGAAAATGAGCAAACTTTTATAACTTGTTGATTTAATAAAATACAATTTTGGTCTTTATATAGACCCAAAGACTTCTACTATTCTAAGAAAGTAAATGTTATTAGTAAATACTATTATAACTCACTATCTAGTGACCTTCCAATTACATTTTATTTTTAATATTCCCACAACTTTATTAATAAAAACCCCACTACTAATAACATTTAAAGTTTATTTAACAATATCAACGGACCATTCTTCCCCATCTTGAGAGTTATCCACTTATTTTGATTAACAACATCAAAAACAAGATGAGATAACTTATCCATGCAAAGAATAAACAAATATGGTGACATTGAGTCTCCTTGCCTGATACCACGCTACCACGCTTGGGGCGAAAGAAATCACATTGGTTGCCATTCCAGTTAACATTTGTTTGAACACTCATTACCGCATACATAACTAGATTTATCATGTTAACCGGCAGTTGAACCTCACATAAAACTTTCCAGACGAAATTCCAACTCAGTTTATCATACCCCTTCGATAAATCAACCTTAACAACAAAAAACCTTTCTTGCCCTTCATTTTGTCCATACTGTGTAACACTTCCTTGGCAACAATGATGTTATCGTGAGTATTCCTCCCATGCACAAAACCAGTTTGATAAGGTGACACTAATTTATTCATGTACGGTTTCAAACGTATTAAACTTCCACCTTGCAATGTCTTCTTTCACTGCATTCAGATTGTCTCCCAACCAAACCTCTCTATTCCAAGCCTTGTCCATAACTTCTTGATAATTGTCACCCAATATCCACGCACTCTCCAATCTCAAGTTCTTAGTCTTAACAAAATTTTAATCATTTCTAAAACTCACCAGAATCGAATTTTAATATGCAACTTATTAATCAAATCTCTAACTAAATAAATGTGACCATTTAAATCAAACTAAGTTAAATAATATAGTTATTTTCAATTTTATTTACTTTTAAATCTTTATCCTCCATCTTTTTATTTTTAAATAATGTTTTAAGAGAATTGTTTTTACTATTTATTTAGTTTTAATAGTTTAAAATTACATTTTTATCAATCATAGCATTCTTTTCAATAACTCTGTTTTCGATATTGTCATGATTATCTTAAGATTGAGCCATCTTCTTTATGTAATTTAAAATCATTGAAAATCGGAATGTATTCACCTTCTCGTATACTTGTATTTGATGGAGCGTTAAAGTTTTTACTTCAAAATTCACCCTCAGCAAAAGTTGAAATCATTATTATAGGTGCGTTCATTATATTTTATTTTATAGTGTTTTAATAAATATTTTTTTGCACTCTAGTTTCTATTTCCCAATAACTTTTATTGGTATTTATATCAATTAACCATTTGAAAAATATGTATAAAACAATATCAATTAAGAGACATTTATGTGTATTTAGTGTTTTGATGTTTTAGGAATTTTTTTTTTCAGGTAAGTAGTTAATATCAATTAAGAGATACATTAATATGTATAATTAGTGCTGCTTTAGAATTTTTTTTTGTCAAGCAGCCTATTGGTGGGAATTCGAACTCCCTGTCCCAACTATCAAATGAACGGTCTTAATAGAACATGTTTTTAAGAAATTTATTAAACCAAACATAAAATTATAAAATATTTTAAAAATCCGAGTTAATATTATATTTTTCCAAATAATGTAATATTTAATGAAATAATTTACTTATTAATAATTTTATAATAATATTTAATTAAAATTTTTACACCGTCAATGAATCATAGCTGTTAGAATATAAATTATATTTTATTTTTATTTTAATTATTTATTAAATAACATTAATAAGTGATTGTGATATACTAACGTGTAAAAAATACGAGAATTACTTAAATATTAAAATTTTCTGAATAATATAACGTTTAACGAAACAATCTATTTTTTATTAATTTTATAATAATACAGAAACGTATTTTTTTATCAAATGATATTAGTTTTATTTTAAAATATTTAATTGTATTTGAAATAAATATAAGAGTGGGGTAAATTAAATCAATATTCGTTTTATTAATCTTACTAAAGAGGAATTTAACAACATGGTCATTTTTATTCATACTTATTAGATGTGTTATTTATTTCTTTAAAATATTTCAATGTCAACATACGTTATAAAAAATTGATGACGAATATATTGAATATTTGAATTTAAAAGCAATATAAAAGTTTATAGAGTATTAATTAGTAAAGGTCGGAAGATTTGTTTATATTAATCATTTTTTAAATAATTTAATATTTAATCAAATATCTTAAATATATATTGTATTATCTCTTTAACTATATATAAAATATTTATAGGGATAAAATATTTCTTTTATAGTTTTTAAGTGCTTTTATACATAAATTATATATGCATATCATTGGTGAATTGATTTTCTCCTAAATAGCATAAGGATAATAAATTGTTATAATATTTTATGATCATTTGTCCTATAGTGAAAATATTTTATTAAATATTATTGATTATATTCTTTTAGTAATTTATATTTGATTATATGTTATTATGCATTTGGGTATATTTTATTATATTGGAAATAAATGTAAGAGTTTATATGATATGTGAAAATTGTGGGAATCCTTATATAAGTTAATTACGAATCCTTTTAAATAATTTAATACCTTTTTAAGTATCTTCTAAACATATATAAATTTGATGATACAAATTTATTTGCCCAATATATATATATATATATATATATATATATATATATATATATATATATATATATATATATATATATATATATATATATATATATATATATATATATATATATATATATATAACCTAATATTTAACCAAACAATCTATATATTTTAAATTAATCTTATAATATTACAAAAACTCATATATAGGTAACTTTTTTAAAAAAAAATATCTTTACTATGCAAGACCCAATTAAATAATTAACAATTGATTTAAAATAAAAAAAGTAACAAGTAACTTCTCTTATTAACTTGTGTATGACTATCATTAAGTTTTCTCTTTCACTAAATACAAATTTAATTCCTTCCCATACCTAATTTTAAATTCTATAATATCTTCTTTCATTTCATATTTATTTCACTTTCTCTTCTTCCACTCCCTGTCATTTTATTGTCTTTCTTTTTCTTCTCTACAAAGTTTTCCTCTTCATTATTTTTATTTTCATTTTGTGTGTGCAGAATAGTTAAAGTTATATTTCCTCTTCAACGAACTAGAAGAACGAACTAGAAGATCACGGGTAAGTATAAGAAACATATTTTAACAGTTTTATTTAAGAAGATGATAATCAATCTGTATATCTTTTTGTTGATATATCTTCATTTTAAATTGAAATAGTTAATTATTTTATACAACTTCATAATAACCCATACTACATGATATATGCCTAACAATTTTAATATTTAATTAAAAAATGTTTTATAATATATTTATTCCATTTTTTTACATATAATAAAACAGAAAGAATGGAAAAACAAATAAATAATTCAACAAATGTTCTTTTAACTTAACCAATTTTAGGGGGAAAAATAGGTCCACAATAATACTTTTATGTAAACAAGAAAATTTTAATAAAAGAAAGAAGGAAGCACAACAGGAGACCCAAACGTGTTGTTAAAAACTTATTTCTAATGGCATCAGCACAAGAGCATCGACATCCTTAATACAACTTTGAATTTGGTTGATTGTAAGATTCAAAATGAAAATAATTTTACTTACAAAAAATAAAATATATCAATGTATTTTTTGTAATATAAAAAGAAAAAAATCTAGTAAAAATAATTTGTTTGGTAGATTCAACTGAAAAATTCTACTGAGAAAAATTCAACTTTTTTACATTCTCTAGATCTACAAAAATGTATATGTTTTTTATGAGGATTTAGCCATTTATGTTTTAATATCTCTAATATTTTTCTTAGATGTATGACAAAAGTAAAAAAATAAATAAATTGTGGAAATATAAACTTTGAGGCGGTCATATATTTTCTGTAAGGTGATTTTATGTAAAGTTTTTATGTTTGTTATTTCTTTTGATGATCTTTGGTGAAGATTTTATATTTTGATTTTTCAGGAACATCAAGAGAAACATGTTAAATTGTAATTCATATGTGTCAAAAGAAGATTTGATTTGTTTAGATTTAAATAGATTTGAATTTAAATCTAGATTAGATTTGATTTAGTAAAGAGATATTTTGGGCTTGGATTTAGCTTAGGGAGCAAGCTAACCTAAATCTATAAATAAGAGGGAGTAACCCTTATTTTTGTATTCAAGTCAATCAACTCATTCACAGTATTTTGCAGTTGCAAAGTGAATTAATAAAAGTTTCCACAGTTTGTGGGCAGAGAGAAACTCTGCAGAAATAATTCTATTGTTTTTTTCTTAGTTTGTTTCATAACTAATCATCAGTGGTAGTCGAAATTCATCATAGAGAATTGGTGGATTTCCAACATCTGGTATCAAGAGCTTGTGTTTCGATTCAAGGGAAGTATCAATCAAGAACGATTGAAGAATTCACGATGACAAGTTATGGGAATGCAAACTATCCAGCAACGCTGCCAATTCTGAAAGTTGACAACTATGAGAATTGGTGCAAGCAGGTGAAAGTCCTATTAAGGTGTCAAGGCCTTTGGGACCTTGTAAAAGATGGAGTCGAAGCGCTTGGCGAAAACGCTTCAGAAGAAGAAAAGAAGAAATATACAGAATCTGAGAAGCAGAGTTATAAAGCATTGTTTATAATTCATCAATGTGTCAACCCAGACAACTTCGAAAAGATTAGTGATTCAGAATCTGCAAAAGAAGCTTGGGAGATCCTGGAGAAATCTTTTGGAGGCGCTGAGAAGGTGAAAGAAGTGAGGTTACAAACTCACAAAAGGACCTATGAACTGCTTCAGATGGAAGACAGTGAAAACATATCTGACTTCTTCACTAGAGTTACAAAACTAGTGAATCAAATCAAGACATGTGGAGAAACATTAACAACAAGAGCTGTTGTTTCGAAGATCTTGAGATCCTTAGCTCCTAAGTTCGACCACATAGTGGTGGCGATCGAAGAAGGGAAAGACTTGTCGAAATTGACAAAGGAAGAGCTTCAAGGGACGCTCGAATCTCATGAACAAAGAATGAACGAAAGAGCTGCAGGAAAATCAAAGAGTGATGTAGCCTTGCAGGCACATTCAACAAAAGAAACCAAAGGCAAAGGAAAGTATCTCGACAGAAGTAGAGGTGGCTACAACAAATCGAATGGTAGAGGAAACCAAATCGAAGGAGACGTGTCGAATCAAAGAAGACCACACCACGGCAACCAAAGAGGTGGTGCTGCAAGCAGAGGAAGAGGTGGTGGTCGAAAACCTGATAAGAGTCACATTCAATGTTACAATTGTCAGAAGTATGGTCACTATTCAAGTGATTGTCCAGAAAAACGAAAGAATCAAGAAAGTGATGCAAAGCTTGCAAAACATGAAGAAGAAGAAGAGATGATGCTAATGGTCACAACAAGAGATGAAGACAGATTCAAGGACCAATGGTACTTGGATTCAGGATGTTCATCACATATGTCTGGAAGGAAAGACTGGTTCGTCAACATAAAACCCTCAACGAAAAATTTGGTAAAATTTGCGAATGACAACACCCTAGCAGCTGAAGGTATTGGTGATGTTATGATCATGAGGAAAGATGGCAAGAAGTCAGTAATTTCAAATGTATTGTACATACCAGGCATGAAGAGCAATTTGCTCAGTATAGGGCAGTTGGTCGAAAAGAATTATAAAGTGTCAATCGAAGATAAGTTGATGAGAGTCGTTGATGCAAATGGGAGATTAATCTTGAAGGCTCCTATGTCTCAGAATCGAACCTTCAAGATTGAACTAAATGTGATGGAGCACAAGTGCCTTTCGACTGCAGCTAGCAGAGATGAATGGATATGGCATTATAGACTTGGTCATCTCAACTTCAGAGACATCAGAGATTTGAAGAGAAGAAATATGGTTTCAGGATTGCCTGAAATTGACATTCCAAATGAAGTATGTGAAAAATGTGTGCGGGCGAAGCAACACAAGAACAGCTTCAGCAAGGATGCAGGAAGCAGATCGAAGGCTAATCTCGAAGTTATATACTCTGATGTATGTGGACCAATTCAGGTGGATTCGGTGGGAAGTAACAAATACTTTGTTACATTCATAGATGATTTCAGTCGAAAGCTATGGACTTACCTAATCAAGCAGAAAAGTGAAGTGTTCGAAGTATTCACCAGGTTTAAGTCTATGGTCGAAAGACAAAGTGGTCGAAAACTCAAAGTTTTGAGAACTGATGGTGGAGGAGAATATGTGTCGAAAGACTTCGACAAATTATGTGAAAAAGAAGGGATTGTGCATGAGGTGGTGCCACCCTATACTCCACAGCAAAATGGAATTGCAGAAAGGAAAAATCGAACCATAATGAACATGGTGAGAAGTATGTTGAAAGGCAAGAATTTACCCAAAGAATTATGGGGAGAAGCTGTTTCGACTGCAACATACATTTTGAACAGAAGTCCTACAAAGAAGCTAGAAGGAATTACTCCAGAAGAATGTTGGTCTGGTATGAAGCCTAGCTTAAGTCATCTGAAAGTATTTGGATCTATTGCACATAGACATGTGCCAGATCAGTTGAGAAAGAAACTTGATGACAAATCAAGTCAAATGATCCTAGTTGGATATCATTCGACAGGAGGCTACAAATTGTTCGATCCAGAGAACAAGAAGATTGTGATCAGCAGGGACGTGATCATAGATGAGTTCAAAGAATGGGATTGGACTACAAATGTCAAGAAAGATTCAGTGGGAATCTTATTCGAAGAGCCAGAAACTCAAGTCGAAAGAGAAGTTCGACAAGAGGAGCCAGCAAATACACCCAGTACAAGCAGACCTCAAAGAACAAGACGCATGCCTGCAAGATTGCAAGATTGTGTGATTACATCAGATGATGTAATAGATGATGAAGGTGAGCTGGTACATTATGCTTTCTATGCAGATGTCGAACCTGTTAATGCAGCTGAAGCATTAAAGGATTCGAAGTGGGTGAAAGCAATGAACGAAGAAGTAAAGTCTATCGAAGACAACAACACTTGGTCACTTGTTGAATTGCCTCAAGGCAAGAAGGCAATTGATGTCAAGTGGGTATACAAAGTGAAGACTAATTCGAAAGGTGAAGTAACTCGACACAAAGCAAGACTTGTGGCGAAAGGATTTCTACAGAAAGAAGGAATAGACTTCGACGAAGTTTTTGCACCTGTTGCTAGGATCAAAACAATCAGGTTGGTTGTTGGTCTAGCAGAAATCAACAGTTGGCACATATGTCAGATGGACGTGAAGTGTGCATTCCTAAATGGACCCTTAGATGAAGAAGTTTATGTTAAACAACCAGTTGGGTTTGTGAAACATGACGAAGAAAGAAAGGTGTACAGGCTACATAAAGCCCTGTATGGTTTGAAACAAGCTCCAAGGGCTTGGAATAAGAAAATTGATAGTTTTCTAAGGGAGAAGGAATTTGTGAAGTGCATAACTGAACATGGAGTATATGTAAGAAGAAGCAAGAGTAAATTGCTTATACTATGTCTATATGTAGATGATTTGTTGATAACAGGTAGCTGCAAGAGTGAGATCGAAGACTTCAAAGTTGATCTTAGCAAGGAATTCGAAATGTCTGATTTGGGTGAGATTTCATATTTCCTTGGTATTGAATTCTACAAAAGCAGTAGAGGTTTGATGATGCATCAAAGAAGATATGCAGGGGAAATTCTCAAGAGGTTTGAGATGGAAGAATGCAACTCAACTTCGACACCTGCAGAACCAAGACTGCAACTGTCGAAAGATGCAGATGAAGATGATGTTGATCCAACCCAATACAGAAGACTTATTGGATCATTGAGATACCTTTGTCATACAAGGCCTGACTTAGCATACAGCGTAGGTATGGTAAGTAGATTCATGCAGAAGCCAAAGGTATCACATCTAGCAGCTGTGAAGAGGATACTAAGGTATCTTAAAGGAACTTTCGATTATGGCATTCTGTTTCCTGCAGTTGATAAAGGAAAAGAATGCAAGTTAGTGGGATACACTGATTCGAGTTGGTGTAGTGATGTTGAAGATCGAAAGTCAACAGCAGGATATGTATTTATGCTAGGTGGTGCAACAATTGCTTGGAGTTCGAGAAAAGAACCAGTAGTAGCATTATCATCATGCGAAGCAGAATACATAGCTGCTTCTCTTTGTGCATGTCAAGCAACCTGGATGGTGAACTTGGTCGAAGAAATAACAGGAAAAAATCATGGAGCAATTACCATGAAGATAGACAGCATGTCAGCTATCAATCTGGCAAAGAACCCAATAGCACATGGTCGAAGTAAGCACATCGAAATGAGGTTCCATTATCTTCGAGAGCAGGTAGCAGATGGGAAGATGAATTTGGAACACTGCAAAACTGAGAATCAGATTGCAGACATCATGACGAAGGGAGTGCAGGTCGAAGTATTCAGAAAGCTAAGGACCATGATGAACATAGACAGTTTAGACACAATGAATTAGGTGGTGTGTTAAATTGTAATTCATATGTGTCAAAAGAAGATTTGATTTGTTTAGATTTAAATAGATTTGAATTTAAATCTAGATTAGATTTGATTTAGTAAAGAGATATTTTGGGCTTGGATTTAGCTTAGGGAGCAAGCTAACCTAAATCTATAAATAAGAGGGAGTAACCCTTATTTTTGTATTCAAGTCAATCAACTCATTCACAGTATTTTGCAGTTGCAAAGTGAATTAATAAAAGTTTCCACAGTTTGTGGGCAGAGAGAAACTCTGCAGAAATAATTCTATTGTTTTTTTCTTAGTTTGTTTCATAACTAATCATCAGTGGTGGTCGAAATTCATCATAGAGAATTGGTGGATTTCCAACAAAACATTCAACACTTATGATTTTTTAGAAGAGAATGAAAGGACGTAGATGATTTAAAAAGTAATGGTTCTTTTCAAGATAATGAAAGGATGCAAATGATTGTTTTATTTTTAGTATTTGAAGGTAGAATATGATTGAAGTGTTTGAGAGAAAGAAAAAAAAAATTATATTTACTTGAATTAAGAAGATATAAACTTTCGATTATATGTTTATTTATTTACAATATTGAAAAGAATGTTTATTAAAGATATTTCATCAAATCACTATTATAAGTAAATATTCTTTTTTTTAGATTTATTAAATAATTTATATATTTAATCTTTATGTAGGTCAAATATATTTAAGGATTATAAATTAAAAAAATGCCCGAATTGAAATTTATTCAATCGTCAATAATAATTTTATTTTTATAAGAGGTGATTTAAGGCGGAGACCGTGTAAATTAAGTTATATCAAGTACCAACACATTAAATTACACCAAGGTTTTTGTAAAATAAAAACTAACTAGGTAATTTTCACTTAATGCATATCTAATATTTTCTAATTGGTTTTTACTTTTCTAAATTTTACTTATGCATATCTAATATTTTTTTTAAATTTTCTAATATATGATAATGTGAAAATAATCAAGAACCATCCGATTTAAAAAGAAAATATTTAAATTAAATTATGATTTTAATTAAATCACATGTTATTAATAGAAAAACGAAATTATTAATCAAAATTTAAAAATATCTTTTAATCTTAAATATTAAATATAAATTCAATAATCATTATTACGTTATCATATAATTTATTCATTCTTTTATATATATATATATATATATATATATATATATATATATATATATATATATATATATATATATATATATATATATATATATATATATATATATATATATATATATATATATATATATATATATATATATATATATATATATATATATATATATATATATATATATATATATATATATATATATATATATATATATATATATATAATGAGTTCGTTCAATCAAAAGGAAAATATAATTTTATAATTTATATACATAATAAATACAAATGGCCATTGCATGATGTAATTTGTTTGCAAAATCCCAATGTAATACTCGTCTAGAATTTTATCAAGCGAAGCGTTAATTTGGTAGTGAGTGTATATAGGGGTGTTTAAATCCAAATCAATCCAAATAAAAAACCGAAAATCGATTCAAAAAATTGAAAATCATAAAAAACTGAAAGTTATTGGTTGTGTTTGGATGTTATTTTATGAAAATCAATCGGTTCGGATTGGATTTCGGATGAATTTTTCAAAACCGATCCAAACCAAACCGAACCGCATAAATATATTTTGATACTTATTTGCTTTTTATTAGTATGACATGTTATGTGAATTTATTATTAGATGATAATAATTTTTTTAATAATATTTATTAGTTTGATATAATCTATTTATTTTTATTATTTCAAACATAATCAATCACTCTCATTTTGTAATATTAACTTTTAATATACTATATGTTATATATTATATCAAATCTATGATTCATTAGTAGTTTTATAATATTAATAAAAATATAATGTGTAATTTGGATATCCAAAAATCGATCCAAATTAAACCGCATAAAATTGGATCGGATCAGATTAGATTTTTTTAAATATATCATTCAAAACCGAACCGAACCTTAAGTGAATTAATCTTTGGATCTGATGAGTTTTTACTTTAAAACCGATCCAAACCGAACCGCGAACACCCCTAAGTGCATACATATATAGCATCTAAATAACATATATATTGAGTCATGTACAATACCAAAATACAAAATACATAGTACATGAAGTCCAACAAATATCTACACATGACTACAAAAGATCACACTATATATAGTGAGTCATCTGCAATACCAAAATACAAAATACATAGTACATGAAATCCAACAAATATCTACACATGACTACAACAGATCACACTGCAAAGAATAAGACAAATAACAAGTCTTTATGGTCTTCTCTCACCACGGAAAATACGACAAATAACAAGTTTTTATAGTCTTCTCGAAATCTTGGTCTTATCTTTATCCTTCTTAGTACTCCTTGAAATAAAAAACACAAGTGGGGCGATATTCTACATCTTAGGGGTTTCTAGACTACACCATGAGTCCACTCGGTTCTACAAGATTTCTCACGACTTTTACCACATGACTTAATGTCAAACTAACACATTAGGTACTAACAGTAGAATATAACTCTTACTATTTATATTTGTACATAAACTATTGGGCACCTAACCACACGATTATGTAAGTCTTTTAGGAGGTGGTTAGTCAGAACAAACATAGCGAATTGTAGTAATTTATCCATTTGGGAGTGTTTTATGGAGTGACTTACATCCCGGAGTCCTAGGTGGGGTTTTATGGAACAACCTACCCCCCAAGTCATGGATGTATGTCCACTAAGGTGAAGTCTTCCGGTTAAACCTACCTCCCTTTACCTGGGTCTTATACTCCTACAAGGTTGATACATTTTGACCGATACTAGGCGCCCGATAGCATTATCCTTACATAACAAATTCCCCTTTAGAAATCTTATTATCGATGCTAGTCGAATATGAAGTGTCATTACACTTCTACACGTCTATTTCTCCAACGGGGTTATAACTCGACTCCTAAAGTTCCTTACTTACCAATTAATTTCCTTTAAGTAAGAAAACACACATAAATCATTGGGATATATTCATTCATTACTTATTCTAATAGATCGGTTACGAGACATCGTCAGTTACACATAAGAGTTTAAAGAGTCTTGTTTGATGATCACACTTGGTCACTCATATACAATCGAATTCAAATTATTTTATCCTTCTAGGGCTTCCATGTAGTTATGCATAGAATTATAGTCGGTTTAACCCGTTTAGAGACCTAAAGAAAATTTTAAAATAAGGCCTTTAAAATGTATTTTAAAATAATTTTATGGTTGTTAATGTAAGAACAAGAAGTGTTTCTACATCTGGCCTTAAGATTTTAATGATAACTTTACATGTTATCTTAGAGAACAATTGTATACACTAATGGTTTCTTTCTAGTATGTAGATGCTGCTATAATGTTCTGACTCTGATATTAAGGCGTGTGATGTCATCAGGTTCTGAACATACACTACTAGAAGAAAACACGTGGTTACGTGTTACAGTTGAAGTCAAGGTTCTGAATCTATCTTCTGCAATATGTCTAAGGAACGTTAGTATAAGAGGTTATGATCGCGACTTTGTGGTTAAACTTTGGAGGTCTTCTAAAACTTTTCTTCTACGTGTTACTAGTTCTGATGATTATGAAGACGAGGTTCTGCGGAACAAGTTTTGATGATCTAAATAAAAGTAAGTTCTTACAACCAAGTGCTGAAGACTCTGAAGACAAGGTTTTGATAGGACAAGTTCTGAAGACTCCAAGACTTAGGTTCTAAGACTTACGAAAGATTCTTCTACAACAAGCTTCAACGTTCAACATTCAAATATCTGAAGCCTCTGATGATAAGAAGAAAGTTCAAATGGTCAACGTGTGATGTTGTACAAAAGGTACATGAAGTGTATGTGACCTCTACCCTCTAGGATGGTGTAAGGAAATTCCTTTATATTGTATTGTCAATCAATCCCATTCTGTCCATTGGAAACAAACGGCTAGATTTACAACTATCTTTCTTTGCTTAACGGATCTTTGTTTACAAGCTTAGTAGAAAAAACATTATTCAGAGAAAAGGTAGAAAGCTATCATTGAACAGTGACAGGATACAAAAATATTATTTTATATTGTCTAAACTCTTACACCTTATTCTATTTGTTAGGAACTAACCGTTGGTGCAGGAAAAGACTTCTTTATCCTCATAATGTCTCTCTCTGTCAAGGCTATAAAATAAAATTGAAGATTCAAAGAAAATTTTTGTCGGCCATCAAGCTTCATCATGTGAAAGGAAAGTAGTGGATGCTGAAGATGTTAAAGTTGCAATGCTACACATTCTGAAGACCACTAAAGAAGAGAGAAAAGAAAGAAAGAAGATTTCATCAAGATGTTAAACAACTATCATCATATACATCTTGGTTGAAATAGAATAAGCAAGGAGTTGTTGCTCGAAGCTTGCTCAATGAAGAATAAGACTACAAGATACTATTCAACTTCTAATCACATACATCTTGGTAGATCTCAGAAGAAGCAAGGAGTTGTTGCTCGAAAATTGCTCAACAAGAAGATGAAGAAAAATAACACTACAAGATGCTACTCAAAACTTCAGATCATATACATCTTTGTAGAACATTTTAATGAACACAAGATTTGTTGCTCTTATTGTGTTTATGTTCGAATCTATTCATATAAATGGTTTTAACACTTGAGTTGTTTCTCGGAGAAGTGTTAAACAATGTGCTTAAAACACTTGTGTAATCTTCTTAGAAGAAGCATTCATATAAACACAAGAACACCATCAACTATTGTTGATTGATTCCTTGAGAGACTTGGTGAAATTCGAATCTCAAGAAGAAAATGGATGCGATCATTATAGGAAATCTTGATAGGAGATCTTGTGGGATAAAATTTTGTTGGGTCAATGGTAGTCATATCTCAAATGGGACCGAGTGAAAGTCAGACTCTTGTGAGATCACTTATGGATATCATTGTGAAGAAATTTTGATAGGAGATCTTAAGTGATCGAATTTTGTTAGGTCAATGGTAGTCATATCTCAAATGGGACTGAGTTAAGATTATACTCTTGTGAGATCACTGATGGATATCATTGTGAGAAAATCCTGGTAGAAGATCTTGAGGGATCATATTATATTGAGTCAATGAACGTTATATCAGGTTGGATCACTTAACGTGTTATTGTGTGTTAGTCACTGGTGGTTGCCCGTGCATTTGTAATCAGTTTGGTTATAGGGGATTAAGTCCTTGGATAAGGCGAAATCATCCTTGAGGGGGTGGACAAGAGTAGCCTAGTTAACGGAAAACCTGGATAAAATACTTGTGTGCTTTACTCTTCACTGTCTTTATAGCTATTATCATTTGAGTACTTAGAATTTCTAAAGGGGAATGTTTTCTATTAACACAATTCAACCCCCTCCTTTTCTTGTGTTTTCTCTACCTTCAGCTAAGAGTTAAACTCAAGGAAAAAAGGAAAAAAAATGCCTAAATTTTACCAACTCAACTATGATAATATATGAGACTAATTTGTCATTATATGTGACTAATGTCGTTGCATCTTGGATTCTAAATTCAGTTTCCAAAGAACTCACTGCCAGCATCATCCACGTGTCCACCGTGGTGGCAATTTAGATCGATACCCAGGAGCATTTTCTTCATAACAACAATCCTCGTTTGTTTCAGCTACGCAAATACTTCATCACCTCTACTCAAGGAAATATTTATGTTATTGCTTATTACTCCAAGATCAAAGGGCTTTAGGGGGAACTAACTAAATTTCACCCAATTCACCAGTGTGTGTGCGGCGGTGTTTCTCCCTCGATCAAACACATCAATCGTGAGTATGTCTTAACCTTATTTCTAGGTTTGAATGTGATTTTTAATCCTATTCGTAGCCAGATTCTTCTCATGGATTCTCTACCTTCGATTAGTCGTGTATTCTCGCTTGTGATTCAAGAAGAGAAACAAATAGTGGTCAATGCTATTACTAGTGATAATTCTGAAACCCTAGCTTATTCTATAATTGATTCCAATGGTTCCAAGGCCAAAATTTAGAATAAGGATAAACCTAATTTTTCTCATTGTGGAGTTATTGGCCATGTTAAAGGCAAATGCTTCAAAATTCATGGTTATCCATCGAGTTACAGAAAGGGCAAAGCGTTTGCTACTTCACAATATGCAAATGTTGTTAATGCAAACACCATTGATGAAGACACTCCCTTGAACACCAAATAATATCAACATCTTATTTCTTACATTTAAAGTGAGATAGCTCGTCAATCCACTCTTGGGTCTGCTTCTAATTCAGGTGATTCTGTCGGTATGGTTTTTTACTTCATCACGTCATAATAAATATCCTTTAACCAACACTTAGATAGTTGACTCAGGAGCCACATCTCATATTGTGCATTCTCTACACATGTTTAGATCATATAAATATCTTTCTAATAAATTTTTGACCTTACCTAATGACACCAAAGTCCTAGTTTCTGCAATAGACATGGTTTTTTTTAAACTCTAATTTAGTTTTACAAAATGTTTTGTACATTCCCAATTTTAGAATCAATCTCTTATCTGTTGGTCAGTTCTTACAACAATCCTCTTTTTCTATTATGTTCACTAATTCTGGATTTATGGTTCAGGACAATCAAAAGAGGAAGGTGATTGGCACGCGTGAATATGCTCATGGCCTTTACTTCTTCAAAGTTGAACCTGGTTTTTCATCTGTTGCACTACATTTTTCTTCCAATAAGAATACATCTATTGTACCAACTTGTAATTATGTTAGTATCATTTCTGTTTCTACTTGGCATGCTAGGCTAGGACACCTATGTGGCCAAGTGTTGAAAACTATTCATAATTAAATTCCTGATTTGTTTCCTTTAAATTTTTTATCTAATGAACCTTGTCAAATTTGTCCTCTAGCTAAATTTCATCGGGTAACTTTTATTTCTAATAACAACCATAGTGCTTTGCCTTTTGACCTAATTCATTGTGATGTGTGGGTCCCTTTTAAAAAATCTACCTATGATGGTTACCACTATTTTTTTTAAACTATTATTGATGATACTACACGGTATACTTGGATTTACTTAATGAAACATAAGTTTTAAGCAACTATGTTAATTGAACTGTTCTTTAAATTTGGAAAAACTAAGTTTAACACTTCTATTAATGGAATTCGCAATGATAATTCCAAAGAGCTACAACTGACTAATTTTTTGCAAGCTAAAGAGGCAGTGCATCAGTTCTCATGTCCTTACAGGCCTCAATAAAATTCTTAGGTTGAGAAGAAATATCAACATCTCTTAAATGTGGCAAGAGCTTGTTGTTTCAATCCAAAGTTCCCTTACGATTTTTGGGTGAATGTTTCAGCACATGTGCTTATTATATAAATAAAATATGTTCTCCTGGCTTGAATAACAAAGCTTCTTATGAATTCCTACATGGTAAGTTACCTGCCTATGCCTTTCTAAGAGTTTTCAGATGTTTATGTTTTGCTTCCACAATCCCTGTCTATAGATCCCACTTTACACCACGTGTTATACCCCGTGTGCTACTTGGATATCCACCAAATGTGAAAGGTTATAAATTGATAATTTTGGAAACTCGGAAAATTTTAAACATTAAAGATGTCAATTTTCAAGAATCAAATTTTCCTTTCCACTCAATCACATAACCCACCCTTTTACCCAATGTATTCTTTGACACAGTGTTGCCAAAGTCTTTTATTAATCCTATATACACTGCAACCCAAAATCCTGAGGTTAATAATGAGCCTAATGACACACAACTTGATCTTGACACCCATGGACCTATTGGCACTTCAACTTCTAAACCTAGTGTTGACTTACTATGATTACATGTTGAACAAAGTGAACACCTTATAAGGTCAATTAGAATACACAAGCCTCCATCTTATCTTCAAGACTTTCACTGTCATGTAAAATACCCTATTCAATATCACTTGTCTTATGGAAAACATCAACACTCATACGAACAATTCATATGTCAACTTTATACCATTTATGAGCCTTCTTTTTACCATCAAGTTATTTCTAGTCTTGAGTGGAGACATGCCATGGTAGAAGAGATTGCCTCATTAGAAGCAAATAACACATGGTCTGCTCAAACATTACCCAAAGGGAAGAAAGCAGTCGGGTGTAGATGGACATACAAGTTTAAATATCGAGTTGATGGATCTCTAAATAGATATACGACACACCTAGTTGCCCAAGGTTTCACTCAACAAGATGGAGTTGACTTTCTAGATATTTTTTCTCCCGTAGCCAAGCTTACCAATGTGAGAATTTTACTCTTTATTGCTGCACATAAACAATGGAATTTTGTCCAGGTAGACATCAGTAAGGCCTTTCTTAATGGGGATGTGTCTGAAGAAGTCTATATGCAGATTGTAGAGGTAGAAATGTTTAGAGTAAGTCATTGGATTGGCTTAACTCGCACAGATCAAATAAAAATCTCCACCACGCTTTATTGTTTCTAAAGGAATGGGAAAAGAGCTAATAACCCAAAAAGAGGGGGATAAAATCTAAGTTTGGGGGTTGGTTATGCAAATGGAAGGTATTAGCACCCTAAACATCTACGGTACTCTGCAGGAACCTCTTTGTAAATTTGTGTATTTTGGCTATAACTGTTGTATACAAATATAGATTGTGGGATGAGAAAAGAAGTATTTTTTTACAATTTTTTCACTCACCGCAGTTGTGAATCTTTAGTGCCTACATACCACCTTCCGTGCAATAGGGGATCAGGGTACTCGTAGTTCACCTTTAAAAAATTTAAAACACAAGTGTGTTGGTTAATTTTAAGATATGAGACATCACCGTCTTATTCGAGTGGAAAATATACTTACTACCCACGATTATGAGAAAGGAGAATTTACGTCATCTCAAAGTAGATGTATCGTACCCCAAATTTGTCCTACCTCGATGATTTTATTTTTCAAGATTTAAATAGAATAAATATTTAATTAAAGATGGTACAACAGTATTTGATATCCCATCTTTATCCAAGACCAGGGGGTGTATTTTTAAGGCGGGGCTTTTTAAATCAGAAAGACTCATATATCCGTAAACCTATTCGTAGGGCATATTGGCCTATGGCCATGCGACTCGAAAATGAAAAAAATTATTTAAATAACTGTTATGTCCTTAAGTCTTAAAACCAACTTAAGTTTAAGTTGTTAGTTGGAATTAAAATCAGTACAATTCCGAATTACAGACCCATTCAGGTTTCTTCTTTAGCTGGCCCGTTGGGTTCTTTAAAATCAGTTCATCTGTCATTTTTGTTGCTGATTTATTTTAGAAAAAATATTATAAAACGTTCGCTGTTATTTTTCTAAGAAAATACTTATTTACAACTTGTTAAAAGAAATATTTTTCATTTGTTACTAAAAGGGGGTAAACTAAATAATATTTAAAGCTTTGAATGTATTACAAACTACATGCCCGTTAAAATAGTCTCTAAGTTAGCCCATTTGGCATTTTTGAGAAAATCATTTTTATTTTGTTTTTTGTTACTATTATTTTTGAATACTTTTTTATTATAATTATTTTATTAAATATTTTCTATAAAGTATTTATTAAAAGATTTTTTAAGTATTATTATCAAACAAAAAAAATTGTTGTTTGTATTCGGAAAAAACGTAGCCTGTTAGTAATAGATTTGTTTGAATTTATTGATAAATTGTTGTGGTTATATATTACTGTTATTTGTATATTACATTTTATTAGTAAAAAATGTGTTACTAATTACAATTATTAAAACTGGGCTTGGCAAGTAATAGTTTTACTGTAATAATACTTAAGGGGTGATTGGGCTAAGGAACCAAAATGTAGCGCATGCCCAAAAGTGCACTAATAAGCACTGTATAGATCAAATATTTCCTTATTGAATTAAAGCCTAGAATTTCTAAAAGAATCAGTACAAGTCTAACAAACAACAACTGTAGAAATCTAACCAAAAATCACGCAATAAACACATACTGTTCAGATTTCCTTTTACATTGCAAAATTGTTGTGTAAAAAAATCATATCCAGAAATTACAGAAAATCTCAAATCTTTATTCAAATCCAGAAATCTTTATTACAATAAAATATAGAATATTACAAATCAAGTAACAGAAATCTAATCCCTAATTTTCCTCTAATTCCCTAATCTGAGCCAAGGTTCTAACTGAAAATTCTAACCCCAAATACCAAACTGTATAAATACAGAAAATGAATGACAAAAGATGAGGGGATACAAAAATAGGTCGGAACAGATATACAGAAGAAACTGCGAAAGGGAGAACACGAAAGAACAAGGGGAAGCTTGAATACCGATACACGAAGATGAACTGAAGAAGGTGACGAGCCGAATTTGTTGTTGAAGAAGAAGAAGGAGCGATTAGGGTTTCAAGATCTGAAACCCTAATCGTTAACACTGTCATCTCCCTTGCCTAATTGCACCGCGTACCACCGAGCAGTGCCGTATCACCATTATCTTCGGTCACCTCTGTAACCTGCGAATTAAAGAAGGGGAAATGGATTAGTACCGGATCCAAGTCAGAATCGGAATCGCGCAGAGGGTAATTTAGCTTGTATTTCTTTCTTTTTTTTTGTTGATTTGGGTTTTTGAAGGTAGGGGTTTGTAGGGTTGAGCCACCGCGGTTACTGTAAGGTTGGGGAGGGGAGAAGGAAGTGAGATCTAGGGTTTGTTAGTTTTGTAAGAGGGGGGAGAAAGAGGGTTACGAGTGAAAGAGAGAAAGAAGAAAACTGTATTTGAAAACAAGAAAATGAAATTTTAATCAAAATGTATTTGTCCCAATCACATGCATGCGCGTATACCATAATTACCATGTACCCTCAATTTCATACATTCGATTCTGATCAGACGGGCGCTAGGCCAAGTCTGCACGATAAACTCATACTCCCTCGCCACACATGATCCACCTGGCCCCCTCTTTAAACGTGTTGGGCCTAGGCCCAACTGCTTTCCCCCCTTTTGCCACTTTGTTAAATTGTCAAACCAAACACACCCCCTGTCCAGAAACATACTTGGGCCTTAGCCCAGATTTCCTTTAGGCACCCCCCTTATTTTACCTGTCAATAGAAATTACCCCCCCCCCCCCCAGATTTGCTTAAATTATTATTATTATTTTTATTTCTTTTATATTATTTTTTATACTATATTTTATTCTTATTATCATTATTAATTATCTATTTCTTTTTTATTTATAATAATAATAATTATTAATATTAATTTTTATTATCATATTTTATCTATTATTATTATTACTATTATTATTTATTATATGTAGATATTATCATATTAATAAATAAATTACTTTTATTCAAAACTCAGGTACATATATTTTCTATATTTGCATTAAAATATATTTTAATCATGCATTAATAAGATATTTTGCAATTAATATTATTAAAAACACAAACAAATCATCAAACTATTTTTTCGTAATAAACTAAACTAATTAACTGTTTTGCCAAAGGGTTTCAAACTAGTTTTGACTTACTGCACACTCAGTCAAAATCTCCACAGTCACTACTCCCGATCGAGTGCGAAGTGATTCAAAATATGTTTGCAAACCCCTAAAAAACACCAACCCATACGAACTACGAATTGGGACTCTGATTCCTCATAAGAGGATACATAGGTGTTGTACTCCAAAATTTTCCCTCTCATTTATCAAGAATTTCCCACAATATCTTCTTGGGCTCAAGACTGCATTAGGGTTTGATCAACTCAAGACACCCTCTTATGCCCTGATGACCAAAATTAGGGTTTAACATTGCACAAATATTTTTGGAATTCCAATGCCCCATATGATTTTCATGGATCATTATGGACCCCCAAGTTTACTTATGTCAAGTTTCAAGCCTTGGATCACACTTTTGATTAGTCAATTGAGCAGTTGACCTAAAAATCAACTGTATTGGGGAAAAAGTCAACTATGGCCAATTCACAGTCAAACTTCATAATTTTTGGTCCATATCAACATTTTAAAATCATGAGTCATTTGATCAAGTTTGGACCACAACTCCTCAAGAAATTTGGTCAAATCTCCAAAAGGGCAAAATGGTCAAAATTAGGGTTTTGATTGAGAAAGGGCAATTTCTGAATTTTGACCTAGAAAATGGTCAATTTGTTTAAGGCATGATCTCAAGAGTCCAATTGCATCATTTTTACCTAATGGCATGGTTCAAAACATTGCAAGTCCATTGGATTGACAGATGAATTTTTCAGTCAACTAATCAAAAGTCAACTGTATACTAAAAAGTCAAACTTTGACTTTTGGTCAAATTTAAGTGCCAAGGATCACAATTCATCAAAACATGTCAAAATATGAAACTTATTCATCAAGAAATCAAAAATTCAAGATTTCATTTTGAAAAGTCAAAATTTCTAAACTTTTAGAAATGTTTCTAAGTGTTAGAAATTTCATGTTTTTTTCATAACTTTGAGCCAAATTTTCATCATGATGCAAGATGATTCAAGAAAAACTTCCAACATGAAATTTTTAGATCTCCATGAAATCTACAACTTTTATTTACACAACTCCTTTCAAAAATGCTTGGATCTCAAGTTATAATTTTATGAACATATGGTCATGAAACTAAACACTTAGTGAAACTTTGCCCTAATTTGGTCAGGATTTTGACCTAACTTCATGACACTTTTTCACATAGTTCCAAGGGTAATCTTCAAAAGTAATTCAAATATGGGTTGTAGATTATACTTCAAGATTTCCAAAATGTCCAATAACTCCTTGAGATCATTCTTGAGGAGGGAGAATCGAAGAGATGAAGTTAGGGTTTTGTCACTTGAATTACAAGTCATTTTTGATGAACACTTGAACCAAATTCATGCTAGACTGCATGATCCTTGCTTTGCAGGCCTCAAACTTGTTTGACACTCCATAATTAAATGTTTACACAGCTGTTAGAGCTTTGATCCAAGCAATTGAGCTATTGTCCAAGTTACATTTCCATTTATGGCACAAAGTTAACAATGACATTCTTGTAAAGCAAGCTTTTTGCATAAAGTTTACATTGAGCCTCTAACTTGTTCCCTCTGATAACACTCCATCCACAAAGTCATAATCAAGCTTGTTTAAAGCATAACCACTTTATCTTAGCAAGTACACAAAGCTTTGAAACTTGAATTTCTCAAAAATCACATGTTATGCATAAACTTATGATTTTGAATTCTGATCAACAAGAGGTCTCCAAACTTGTTGCTTATAAATAGAGTCACTATTTGTGAGCTAGAACACGAGCTTGAACACCCTGAAATACACCAAAACTCTCTTAAATAAGAAATTGCACAAAAACTCCATTGTTGCACAATTTTTGACCTTGAACAACAAACTCCCATTTCCCTCGTGCGTTTCTTGGCCTTTTAGTTTCTAAAGCTTTCTTACATCAAATACAACTCATCCCCATCCTTATTTCATAACTGTAACACCATTTACCATAACTTCCATAACCAAAAAATAGAGTCTGCAACTTGACTTTTCAGGCCATTTCAACCATCCACTGTTCAAGCTAACCATTGCATTAGCTTCATAGGACCTCAAGGAAGCTAATCTGATCATCACCATCACTTGAAATAAGCTCAAACTCAAAACAAGATTTCCAGTTTTGAGGTATGTTTTCTAAACTTGGAACTCTTCATACATGTATCATCAATAGTTTATTTGTGAATAAAACATGTAGATATCATTGCCCTGAAGCTAACCATGTCCATAGTTTCCATTGATTTTGCTTGAGCTTAGAGAATTTTGAAACTGAAATATCTGAAATTTTTAGGGTTCAGATTAGGGCCATTAAAATTCTTGCTTATCTTTGATCTATAGTTTTAATACTTTACATTTCTGGAATCGTGAGAAAATTTGCTACAAGTTTCATGTTTACAGTTTTCATTTTAAATGAGAAATGAGCAAGTTACAGTAGGTCTGGCTGGAGGTTGAAGATGAAGTCTTCAGGGGGCGTTTTGCCTTACATATTTATTGTTTCATTTGTATTAATGGATGTATAGCCACCCCAGTGGTAGAAGCGCGTGCCTGTAACCTATGGGACCTGGGTTTGAGCCCCACTAGTACCCATACTGACTTTTGGCACCCCCTGGCCCAAATTATTTTATTTATTCATTTATTTCATTTTTTTAATTTTTCTTTTCTTAAAAATATTTCCTAAATACTAAAAATCATAAAAATATAAGAAAATGATATATGTTTATATTTTGACGTATTTTATTTTATTTTTCCATAAATAAAAATATTTTTATTTATTATACTTTATTTATTTTATTAAGTAAATCTTATAAACTTAATTAATATTACTATATTTATTTATTTTTCTTCACACCATTTAAAATACATTATTTTAATATAAAAAAAGACTAAAAATATTTTATAATACTACAAATATTTTCAAAATAAAAAAATACCAAAAAATATTTTTCTTAAACTTACTTTCTTTTGATTAATTAATAGAACTAGGTTTTCATTTAAAATCTTTTCTTAATAAATTCAAACTAATTAACTATTTTCTTTATTTAATTAAGTTAAGACAAAATTATTTTTTCATGAAAACCAAACAAAATTCCTTTTCTTTACATTTTATATCCTTGTACATTTATTCATTTTTATACTTTATATTTATTTATTTCCTTGTATATTTATACCAATTCAATATGGTTGTAATATATTTATTAGGGTTTAAATTCTTGCAATCCCCATTCAACTTGTACACCCCCTTCCCCACAAATGTTGTAATAGCGTAGTAACTTTAAATTTCGCAATTTATCGCTTTTATATAACATGCTAGTAATTAGAGTTTGTATGGAAAGACTAAAACCAATTATTAGAAAACCCTAATTCAAGACAAAAATAAGCATGAAAATGATACACTTTTACACAAGCACCTCTAGGGTTATTCCACTTGGTTGCCTTATACAAAATGGCCATATTACGCATGTGGAGTATCTTAGCAAAAACAAGCAAAAATACAAGATCATGTTCTCTCGATGACACTATCTAAGTTGCCTTACAAATGATCTTAGTCCCTCAAAAAGAATGCTAAGATACCTTGCAACATTGCTAATCATGGTTATACGATGACCCACGCCCGTCCCGTTTTCATCCAGAGATAGGGTTGTTTATAAAGTCAATGGTAAGACAACAATGTCAAAGGAAAAGAAAATGAACAAGAAAGACATTTGAGTAGGTAGATTGCTCCTAATTACTTGCTCCATTTCAAAACAAACATCCTTGCTATTTTCAAAATAAACACATACACTTTCAAACATCTTACAAAATTGAAAATATTTTCAAAAGATCAAACATCTTTGTATACATTCTTACAAACAAGAATCATTACAAAGATGCCTAAACAATGGCCTCTTTACAAAATACTTTCAAAAACCACACCAAGCACAATTTCAAACAAAAAGCAAGTGATCTAGCAAGTAACTAAGAGCCCATGGAAAACCATGGATGAAAAGGGTGCTAATACCTTCCCTTTTCATAATCTACCCCCCGAACTCAAGAAACAATCTCAAAGGTCTTTCCTGTGCTTTTTCACCTTTCCTTTTGGATAAAAGAAAAGTCAGTGGTGAATCTTGCTAACCGCAACATTTGCGATCAAACACAAAACCTTCAAGTCACTTCTCCCGCCGTATCATAGAACTGGCGACTCTGCTGGGGGAAATTCTAAAAGTGGGGTTACCTAGGGGCTAGATCATATTTATTTGCTTTCTTTGTTTGACTTGTATGCTTTACATTATGGTTCTTTGTTTGGGTTTGAATCCTCTACCCGGATTTGGGTTACCTTATAGGTAAGTAGCAATACATTGTGGAAACTGTACAGGGCATACCGACATGGTCTAAGCAATAGCTATGTTAGTGCGACATATTTGTGGATACAGGTAGCCTTTGAGTTAATCAAGGAGAATACAGGCCGCTGAGTGATGTCATGAAGCACTAATGAACTTTTAGAACCTTTACTTGACCAACTTGGCCTTTAGGACGTAGTCAGATGACCGGCTTTGGTGCAGTCCGAAGTTGGTAGATACTCGATACTACACTCATTGAGGTTTGGTTTCTTGGGATATTTTGGTCGCCATTAAAGAGGCTTGTGCTGAAATAATAACCAAGGAAACAATCCAGTGATATTGAGCTCCTTATAACCCAGTTACTATTACTAGGACAGGTTTAAGCCAACTAAACTTCAAGAGGGTACTTACCTATAAAACTCCATGCAAGCCTAAAACTAAGGAATTGTTTGCTTTGTTTGTATATACATACTTGTACATAACATCATGAACATCATAACATCATTCATATTCACAAACCATTTCAAGGATTTTTTGGATTCATCTTTGTCTTTGTTTTGTAGGATATGGATTCACTTCGCAGGAAAACTATTCAAGTCAACCTTGTGAGGATCCCTCCACAACTTAAGGAGCTAGCTTCAAGGATTCCTGAAAACTCTCCATTCACCGAGAGACATGGTCGCCTACTCAACTTGGTCACCTCCAACACAGACGAGGACATGATGAAGGTGCTCTTTCAGTTCTTTGACCCCTTACACCCTTGCTTCACATTTCCCGACTATCAACTTGTGCCTACTTTGGAAGAATTCTCCTGACTCTTGAGAATTCCCATTCTCAATCAACTACCTTTCAATGGTACGAAAAGACACCCAAAGCCAGAAGAGATTGCTCAAGCTCTACACTTGCACTCCTCTGATGTCACAATTCATTGGGAAACAAGGAGTGGTGTCAAAGGTTTCTTAGCAAAGTTCTTGTTCGAGAAAGCCCAAAACTGTTGGAATTCCTTGGATTTGCAAGCCTTTGAGGAAATTGTGGCTCTCCTCATCTATGGGATAGTTTAGTTTCCAAATCCTGACCAACTCATAGATGTGAACGCCGTCAAAATCTTCATATCTCGCAACCCGATGCCTACATTGCTAGGGGATATCCTATACTCTTTTCACCCTCGCACAATGAGGAAAAGAGGTGTCCTTATATGTTGCACTCCTCTCTTGGCAAGATGGTTTATTTCGCATCTTCCCCAATATGTATTAAAGAATGAGCAAGGTTCAAGGTGGTCACAAAGGTTAATGACGCTCAAACATTCAGACATTCACTGGTGTTCCCGATCCATAGAGAATGTTACCATTGTCGACCGTTGTGGAGAATTTCCTAATGTCCCTTTACTTGGAATTAGGGGAGGTATCACCTACAACCCTTGCTTAGCTTTAAGACAGTTTGGTTACGCCCGAAGGGATGGCCCACATGAGATGTTGATTCAAGGTTTGGTATTTGACTACGACAACGATGATCAAGGTCTTCGCGAGAGATTTATCCGAGATTGGAGGATGTTAAACAAGGTAGATAGCAAGACTTTTGGGCATAAGAATTCCATCCCTCTTGAGCCTTACCTCAAATGGGTACGAACTCATACTCATAGTATTATGATGCCTTATCCCTCCATTCTCCCGGTAATCATTGAGCCTGTCATGGAGGAAGATGTTCCATATACTATCCTACATCCTGACATGCCTACCTCTCTTTAAGACCTACAAAGGGATTGGATACAACTCAAGGGGGAGCGAGATACCTTCGAAGCCCAGTTCTATGCAAGCGAGAAGAAGGTTTTGGAACTCACTAGGCTACTTCATGAGGAACAAACTCTGAATGCCTACATTGCACCAAAGAGGATGCGTACTACCTTTTTATCTTAGAGTTTTTGTATTATTTTTCCCAAGAAGGCATTGATGTACTCAAACTTTAATCTATTAATATGACGTGTGTTTCCTTTTTGTCTAAAACAAATTTGAATCTTAAAATCATTGAAAACATTGCATATGTATTTATCATTCATCATAACATAAGCAGGTTTCTTGCAACAAGTCTCCTCGTCTCTCTACTATTTATTTCAGTAAGATGGATCTCGAGCAAACGGTGAAGGACCTTCCAGCTCAAAATGCACAGTTTCAACAGTTGTTCTTGACCCTAGCCAAAGGACAAGAAGAGTTGAAGACTTTACTGGTTGAGGAGAAGAAAAAGAAGACAAAGAAGATAGCCGGAGTTCTAAACATGGGAAGAAGGTTCCAAGGGCAGACAAGAAGGGCCCTAGACTTTGCAACAACATCCGGTGAGAAAGACAACCAAGATGGGAAGGGGAAGGAAACAATTATCCAGTCGAAATCAGAAGAGGAAGAGGAAGAAGAATACTATTATGAAGAACAATACCCTCCAGCTGATGACAAGTATAAACATCTCAAAGAGCGGTTGAGTGTAATGGAAATCCAAAAAGTGCCTGGCTTGGACTTAAAGGAGTTGGGGTTAGTATCGGGAATTGTCATTCCTCCAAAATTCAAAGCACCTATGTTCACCAAATATGACGGAGTTTCATGTCCTAAAATGCATCTCCGGTCTTATGTAAGGAAAATCCATCCCCATACCACTGACAAAGATTTATGGGTACACTTCTTCCAACACAATTTGTCTGGAACTCAACTTGATTGGTTTTATCAGTTAGAAAGGGCCAATGTTTATAACTGGGAAGATCTTGTTGCAGCCTTTTACAAATGATACTAATACAATGCTGATCTTGCGCCAACCCGTGTTCAACTCCAGAGTATGGCCATGGTTTCAAGTGAGGGCTTCAAAGACTATGCACAAAAATGGAGAGACTTGGTTAAAAGAGTTCAACCTCCCCTATCTGAAAGAGAATTAGTAGACATGTTTTTGGGCACCTTGTCTGGTCCCTTCTTCAATCACCTAATTGGGAGTTCATCGACAGGTTTTACTGAACTGATATTGACTGGAGAGAGGGTAGAAGCCGGGATAAAAAGTGGAAAGATTCAAAAAGATACATCCTCAGCTGCTATAAGGAAGCCATTTATCAGAAATAAAGAAGTGGTTGTTGTTTATCCTTAGAGAAATCAAGATAGGGATGAACACCGTCCAATGGTGGGGGCTGTTATGATTCCTAAAATTACGCCTGATCAACAAAGAAACAACCAACCAAGGATGGAAAGACCAGTCAGACAATTCACCAAAATTAATATGACCCTATCTCAGGTATTGCCACATCTGTTGAGATCCAACCTAGTGACCTTGAAAGAAGCTCCTAAGAATCCTAAAACAACATCTCCTCACTATCATCCTAATGCCCGCTGTACATACCACTATGAGAGTCCCGACCATGACACTAACAACTGTTGGGCGCTGAAGAACAAAGTACAAGACCTCATTGAATCCAAGGAGATTGAATTCGATGCGCCCGAAAAGCCAAATGGCATTTATGCCCCTATACCCAAACATGGCCATAATACTAATGCCATTGAGGAAGATATGTTTTTTACTTCAGTTGATGAAATTATGACTCCACTCCTGACTATCAAAGAGAACTTATTAAATGCCAGTGTATTCCCAGGCTGTGATGAAAGCTGCCATTTCTGTTTGTCCTCACCAACTAGCTGTCCTTTGTTGAAAGCAGGCGTTCAACGCCTAATAGATAACAAGGAAATTTTGTTTGAAAAGACTTATGTTTCACCTGTTCCTTATAATGATGTTTCTATCATTACCATTTCCGCCGATTCTTCCAGGGTCTCCACCAAAAGACCCGTTAGAATTGCATCAGTTCCAAAATCAGCTCCTTTGATAATTACAATGCCTGGACCAGTCCCGTATTTGTCAGACAAAACCGTACCATGGAATTATGGAGGGTATGTCTACTACCACGATATCAAGCAAGATTGGCCAGCTGCCAAAGATTCAAGTTCCGATAAAGATAAATTCGATATCAGTAATATTGCAGGGACTAGCAAGATTACCCGAAGTGGAAGAATATTCTCTCCAGAAATTGCTCCCCCAAAAGCAGTTTATGGACCCGTAATCATTCGTGTTGTTGTTGCTCCTCCGAAGGCTATTCCCAGTCCTACAATCATCTCCACCAATACTCCAACTGACAAAGCTGTTACAATCCCTGTTATCACTCCTACTGACATTTCTGCTACCGAGTTAACCGAGACTTGAGGTAAAAGTATTCTGATTGAGCCCTTCCGGACGAAGGCACAATCATTGGCTATCCCTGAGACCTCCCGGAAAGAGATAGAGGAAATTCTAAAGATCATAAAAAGAAGCGACTACGATGTAGTTGAGCAACTGGGGAAAACTCCATCTAAAATTTCCATGCTAGCTTTACTACTATGTTCCGAGGCACATGCAAAAGCCTTGGTAAAATTCCTGAAAACTGCCTACGTACCCCAAGAAACATATGTCGATCAGCTCCAAGACTGCGTAGCCAGCTTAACTGCAGATAATGGTCTAGGTTTTTCGGATGTTGATTTAACGCCAAGAGGAAGGAAGCATAATGAGGCATTGCACGTCTCAGTTGAATGTAGGGGCACAACCTTGGCTCATGTTTTGGTGGACATTGGCTCATCTCTGAATGTATTGCCTAAAAAGGCTCTTGATAGGCTTGACTGTGAGAGATTGACATTGAAACCAAGTAACATAATAGTGAGGGCCTTTGGCGGCTCAAAAAGGATGGTGCATGGGGAAGTGGATATCCCCATAAAGGTTGGAACCCAAAAATTTGATTCAACTTTTTTATGTAATGGATATTCGTCCTTCATATTCCTGCTTGCTAGGCTGACCATGGATTCACAATGCTGGCGCTGTTACTTCTACGTTGCACCAAATGCTGAAGTATTCGATTCAAGGGAAGATTATCATCGTTCATGGAGAAGAAGAGTATATGATCAACCATCTCAATTCCTTCAGATATGAATTAGATGGTGAATTTATTGAAACTCCATTCCAGCACTTTGAAGAAGTCCCGCAAGATGTGGCAGTGACCAAGACTGTTCCTAAGATCACAAGACCTCCACTTAGGATGTCATCTTTGAAGGATGCAAAGGCAGTGATAGAAGAAAGTGGGTGCACTATCTGGGGGAAACTCCCGGATATCCTATACAAGTCTGACAAGTGTGGCCTGGGTTTCACTTTAGGTGTTCAGAAGGCTGTACGTCGCGCTCGTGTTGGAAGACCACCCTTGAAGATCAGCAATCGTGAGGTCAACGTATTAGAGGATGATGGATATGGCTACAACCTGGAGGATTGGATCTCCCCAACTGTCAGTGGAGGGCTCATCAATTGGGAGGCTAGAGATTTTGTCCCGGTCACTTTTATCCCACAGTAATTTGTCTTTACATTTTGTTGGATCTCTAATATTAAAATAATTCAAACTCTTAAAACCTTGTGTCTTACCCGAGGCGCAATGGTCCATTTGTAAGGGTTATTATCTCATTTCCATATGACATCAATGAATCATGGACGTTTTGCATACAAACTTTGTGCTCATTGTTTTTCTTTTTTACATTTTCATTTCTTTCAAAGATAGCTATACCCTTACACACACTCACACTGCAGGTCTACATCCATTCGGGATCCCATGGGTAACGGTTCTGCTATGGCCTTCTATGACTCAGAAAATCTAATCTACCAAGCCGAAGACGAACGTAAGGAAGATTGTGAAGTACCGGGGGAACTTTCCAGATTACTACTACAAGAAGAGAAAACCATTCAGCCTCACGAGGAACCCGTGGATACGATCAACCTAGGTACCGAGGAAGACAAAAGAGAAGTCAAGATGGGTGAAAATCTGGAACCCAGTGTCAAGGAGCGTCTGATTCAATTGCTACACGAGTATGTTGAGGTCTTTTCCTAGTCGTATGAAGACATGCCAGGACTTAATGTAGATATTGTGGTGCATCGTCTACCTACAAAAGAGGATTGCCCACCAGTAAAATAAAAGGTCCGTCGCATGCGACTAGATATGTCAGAGAAGATTAAAGCTGAAGTCATGAAGCAATTCAATGCTGGATTCTTGGTTGTCACCTCCTATCCTCAATGGGTTGCCAATGTTGTTCCCGTGCCCAAAAAGGATGGCAAGGTACGAATGTGCGTGGACTACAGAGATCTGAATAGGGCAAGCCCTAATGATGACTTACTACTTCCCCACATTGACATCCTAGTTGACAATACGGCATAACACAAAGTGTTTTCTTTCATAGACGGTTTCTCAGGTTACAACCAAATCAAAATGGCGCCTAAAGACATGGAGAAGACAACCTTTGTTACACAATGGGGAACATTCTGCTACAAGGTTATGCCGTTCGGACTGAAGAATGCTGGGGTAACCTATCAACGTAACATGGTAGCTCTATTTCATGACATGATACATCACGAAATAGAGGTCTATGTGGACGACATGATAACTAGATCTCAAACAGAAGAAGAGCATCTTGATCATTTACAGAAACTGTTTGAGAGATTAAAGAAGTACAAGCTGAGGTTGAACCCAAATAAATGCACATTTGGAGTAAGGTATGGTAAACTCCTAGGCTTTGTCATCAGCAATAAAGGTATCAAAGTAGATCCTGCCAAAGTGAAAGTGATACAAGAGATGATTGTTCCTCATACTGAGAAGGAAGTCATAGGGTTCTTGGGACGTTTAAACTACATTGCCAGATTTATTTCTCACACGACAACTACTTGTGAGCCAATCTTCAAACTATTGAAGAAAGATCAAGTAGTCAAATGGAATGATGAATGTCAAACTGCTTTCGACAAGATCAAAGAATACCTGCAAGAGCCTCCTGTTTTGATGCCACCAGTCGAGGGAAGACCATTGATTATGTATCTGACTGTTCTAGAGAATTCAATGGGGTGTGTGCTGGGGCAGTATTCAAGTCTGGCCGAAAAGAGCACGCTATTTATTACTTGAGCAAAAAGTTTACCGACTGTGAAATAAGATATTCACTGCTCGAGAAAACTTGCTGCGCTCTGGCATGGGCTGCTCTTCGGCTAAGACAGTATATGCTGACCCATACCACCTTGTTGATATCTAAAATGGATCCAATAAAATACATCTTTGGGAAACCTACTCTCTCTGGGAGGATAGCGAGATGGAAGATGATCCTAACAGAATATGACATACAATATACTACCCAAAAAGAAATAAAGGGTAGTATATTAGCTGATCACCTTGCTCACCAGGCTGTAAAAGACTACCAGTCCATGAAGTTCGAATTTCCAGATGAAGACATCATGATGGTAAACATCTGTGAAGAATTCGGGCCATATGACGGACCTGAACAAGGATCCTGATGGACACTGGTTTTTGATGGGGCATCTAACGCATTTGGCAATGGTATTGGTGTTGTACTCATATCTCCTAAAGGATGTCATACTCCTTTTACGACAAGACTCTGCTTCAATTGTACAAATAACATGGCGGAATACGAAGCATGCATATTTGGTTTCAAATCTGCCATAGACTTGGGGATCAAATCTTTGAATGTATTCGGAGATTCAGCTTTGGTTATCAGCCAGATCAAAGGGGAATGGGACACTAAGCTTCCTAACCTTATCCCTTACAAAGAACATGTTTTGACATTGCTCCCAGTTTTTGAGAAGATTACCTTCGAGCATTTCCCGCTATAAGAAAATCAGCTAGCTGACGCACTAGCCACAATGTCATCTATGTTTAAACTTAAATGGGATAATGAGGCTCCCCAGATCACCATTGAGAGAAGGGATGAACCAGCACACTGTCACGAGATTAATACTGAAGAAGTAGTGGACCAGCCTTGGTTTCACGGAGTCAAGAGGTATCTCAAAACCCAAGAATATCCAGAAGGAGCTTCAGTCAATGATAAGAAGTTCTTAAGGAGATTCTCTGCTAAATTCTTCTTTAGTAATGGCATTATTTACAAATGCAATCATGACTCCGTATTTTTTGGGTGTGTATACAAGGTTGAAGTTGAAAGGATCATGGATGAATTACATGAAGGCACTTTTGGCACCCATTCCAGTGGGCATACGATGGCAAAGAAAATCCTACAGGCAGGCTATTACTCGTCTACCATGGAAGCAGATTGCTATCAACACTCTCGAACTTTCCATAAGTGTCAGATCTATGCTGACAAGGTTCACGTACCTCCGGTTTATCTGAATATCTTGACGGATCCTTGGCCCTTTGCTATGTGGGGCATTGATATGATTGGGGAAATCAAGCCAACAGCCTCTAATGGACACCGTTTCATCTTAGTGGCCATTGATTATTTTACAAAGTGGGTGGAGGCAACTTCTTTTGCTTCCGTTACCAAGAACGTCATCGCCCGATTCATCAAGCAGAATCTCATCTGTCGTTACGGTATCCCGGAGAATATCATTACAGACAATGGTACAAACTTGAATAATACTATGATCACCTCCCTGTGCGAGAAATTCAAGATCCAGCATCACAATTCTTCCCCTTACCGGCCGAATATGAATGGTGTTGTCGAAGCCGCAAATAAGAACATTAAAAAGATCATACAGAAAATGACAGTCACATACAAAGACTGGCATGAAATGCTACCATTCTCCTTCCACAAACATCGTACCATGGCTCGCACATCAACTGGGGCAACACCCTTTTCTCTGGTTTATGGCATGGAAGCTGTTTTTCCTATTGAGGTCCAGATCCCCTCTCTAAAAATCATGAAGGATGCAGGGTTGAATAAAGACGATTAGATCCATACTCGACTTGATCAACTAAACTTGATTGATGAGAAAAGGCTTACTTGTGTCTGTCATGGTCAAATGTATCAAAAACGAATGATCAAGGATTTCAACAAAAAGGTCAGATGGCAAGTATATCAAGTTGGAGATCTGGTGATCAAGCGCATCATACTACCGCAAGGTGATCCTAGGGGAAAATGGACTCCTACATACGAAGCACCATTTGTAATAAAAAAAATATTCTCTGGAGGGGCAATGATCTTAACCACTATGGATGGTAACGACTTGCCGCACCCTGCGAACACAGACATAGTCAAAAGATACTACGCATAAGAGATCCGCTAGGTTGACGCACCTAGGAAAAACAAGGGCATCCCGGCGAACCAAAAAAGGTTCGGGCACAAATTAGGGATAAAAACAACAAAAAATATGTACACCCGACAAGCTGAAAACACGAAAGGGCGGCTTGGGAAAAAAGGGTATCTTGGTGGACTGAAAACCCGAAAGGGAGGTCTAGGCAAAAGTTAGGGAATTAAAGCGTATGACTATGTCCCGTTGGATCACCTTACGGATAACTTGCAGACTCGGCATTTCTGACCAATTCAATCATCTTTGGAAAAGGAAACAAATAGACAAGATGCTCAGAGACACGAAGGATATAGCATAATGGGAACCCCATGGGATAATTGCATATAACTATCTTTTCTTTGTATTAAAATTTACATTTTTTTTACGAAGACATTCGCTTACTAGAATATTTGTCTCATTGTATAAAAATACTTACTCAAAGTCAATAAAAGATATCCCCTTGAAAGTGCAAAAAATTATCTGTTTTTATTTTCACTTATGTTTTGTTTACAAAAACGTCCAATGATTCATTGTTGAACATATGCATTTAAACATAATTACTGTTTACAAATAAACAAAATAAAAGACAATCGTTGATGGCTTTAAGAGATAAGGGAATCTCTCTAAGTTTATCTCCATAAAATTCCCCATAGTGTGCAGTTTAATCTCCAGCGAAACAAAGCTTCTAATTTATCAATCCCCAGTAGAAGTCATTCAAATTGCTCAGAATTCCCCAACCAAGATTTTTCAAACAAGGCACGACTTTCCCTTTACAACAAAGTTTATTTCTCTAAGGGGAAATTCATCAGCACTTCAACTTCACAACATGAAGACTTATACTCCATATCCTCAGTAGCGGACAAAGATTTATTTTCCCCAGTCCAATAGCAGTACAACATAATTAGTTCACATGCGCATACATCGCATCTGTATATCATAAACATTGATAAAACAAATACATCATACCATGCATTTCATACAACATGACTTTGCATTTTAGCTAACATTTTACCATTTTTAGGATAAGGTTAATAGATATCATTGACAATGTTCAAAGTTTTCAGATACACTTCAGATATGCTCCAGACGCGAACGCTGTTCTGATACTCATTCAGAGTCAACTTTCAGATACAGTTCAGATAAGCT
Organism: Vicia faba; assembly: GCA_948472305.1. Taxonomy (NCBI): domain Eukaryota; kingdom Viridiplantae; phylum Streptophyta; class Magnoliopsida; order Fabales; family Fabaceae; genus Vicia; species Vicia faba. The sequence continues at coordinate 1,234,247,208 of OX451736.1, forward strand.
CCAGACACGGACGCCATTCTGATACTCATTCAGAGTCAACTTTCAGATACAGTTCATATACGCTCCAGACACATACACCATTCTGATACTCGTTCAGAGTCAACTTTCAAATACAGTTCAGATACGCTCCAGACACGGACGTCATTCTGATACTCATTTAGAGTCAACTTTCAGATACAGTTCAGATACGCTCCAGACACGGACGCCATTCTGATACTCATTCAGAGTCAACTTTCAAATACAATTCAGACATGCTCCAGACGCGGATGCCATTCTGATAACTCATTCAAAATTCAACTTTCAAATACAATACAGATGCGCTCCAAACACAGATGCCATTCTGATACTCATTCTTTCAGCTTACAAATTACAATTCAACAATCACTCTTGGATGGCATCTACAAGCCCATCTCCAACAACTTTCTGTCACCTCTCCAAATGGCATCTTTAATCCAATTCCTTCTACCATCACATCGCCAAGTGTAAATTTATGGGCACTCTAGTGTCCAATCGTCTTCCACCTTCGAGTCACGAATGGAAAAACATGCCAATCTAACTCTTCAGGCTTAAGAAGATTGAACAGGGTCAATTATTGTACCCTAAAATTTTCCCTCTCATTTATCAAGAATTTTCCCACAAGATATCCTTGGGCTCAAGATTGCATTAGGGTTTGATCAGCTCAAGACACCCCCTTATGCCCTGATGACCAAAATTAGGGTTTAAGATTGCACAAAGATTTTTGGACTTACAATGCCCCATATGCTTTTCATGGATCATTATGAACCCCCAAGTTTACTTATGTCAAGTTTCAAGCCTTGGATCACACTTTTGATCAGTCAATTGAGTAGTTGACCTAAAAATCAATTGTATTGGAGAAAAGTCAACTATGGCCAATTCACAATCAAACTTCATAATTTTTGGTCCACATCAACATTTTAAACTCATGTGAGTCATTTGATCAAGTTTGGACCACATCTCCTCAAGAAATTTGGTGAAATCTCCAAAAGGGCAAAATGGTCAAAATTAGGGTTTTGATTGAGAAAGGGCAATTTCTTGACCTTGCAAATGGTCATTTGGTTTAAGTCATGATCTCAAGAGTCTAATTGCATCATTTTTACCTAATGGCATGGTTCAAAACATTACAAGTCCATTGGATTGACAGATGAATTTTTCAGTCAACTGATCAAAAGTCAACTGTATACTAAATAGTCAAACTTTGACTTTTTGGTCAAATTCAAGTGCCAAGGATCACAATTCATCAAAACATATCAAATTATGAAACTTATTCATCAAGAAATCAAAAAGTCAAGATTTCATTTTGAAAAGTCAAAATTTCTAAACTTAGAAATTTTTCTACGAGTTGAAAATTTCATGTTTTTTTCATAACTTTGAGCCAAAATTTCACCATGATGCAAGATGGTTCAAGAAAAACTTCCAACATGAAAGTTGTAGATCTCAATGAAATCTACAACTTTTCTTTACACAACTCCTTCCAAAAATTCCTGGATCTCAAGTTATGATTTTATGAACATAGGGTCATGAAACTAAACACTTAGTGAAAATTTGCCCTAATTTCGTCAGGATTTTGACCTAACTTCATGACACTTTTTAACATAGTTCCAAGGGTAATATTCAAAAGCAATTCCAATATGGGTTGTAGAGAAAATTTCAAGCTTTCCAAAATGTCTAAGAACTCCTTGAGATCATACTTGAGGAGGGAGAATCGAAGAGATGAAGTTAGGGTTTTGTCACTTGAATTACAAGTCTTTTTTGATGAACACTTGAACCAAATCCATGCTAGGCTGCATAATCCTTGCTTTGGAGGCCTCAAACTTGTTTGTCACTCCATAATTAAATGTTTACACAACTTTTAGAGCTTTGATCCAAGCAATTGAGCTATTGTCCAAGTTGCATTTCCATTTATGGCACAAAGTTAACAATGCCATTCTTGTAAAGTAAGCTTTTTGCATAAAGTTCACATTGAGCCTCTAACTTGTTCCCTCTGATCACACTCCATACACAAAGTCCGAAGCAAGCTTGTTTAAAGCATAACCACTCTATCTTAGCAAGTACACAAAGCTTTGAAACTTGAATTTCTCAAAAATCACATGTTATGCATAAACTTGTGATTTTGAATTCTGATCAACAAGAGGTCTCCAAACTTGTTGCTTATAAATAGAGTCACTATTTGTGAGCTAGAACACGAGCTTGAACACCCTTAAATACACCAAAACTCTCTTAAATCAGAAATTTCACAAAAACTCCATTGTTGCACAGTTTCTGACCTTGAATATCAAACTCCCATTTCCCTCGTGTGTTTCTTGGCCTTTTAGTTTCTAAAGCTTCCTTACACCAAATAAAACTCATCCCCATCCTTATTCCAGGACTGTAACACCATTTACCATAACTCCCATAACCAAAAAACAAAGTCTGCAACTTGACTTCTCCAGGCCATTTCAACCATCCATTGTTCAAGCTAACCATTGCATTAGCTTCCTAGGACCTCAAGGAAGCTAATCTGATCATCACCATCACTTAAAACAAGCTCAAACTCAAAACACGATTTCCAGTTTTGAGTTAAGTTTTCTCAACTTGGAACTCTTCATACAGGCATCATCAATAGTTTATTTGTGAATAAAACATGTAGATATCATTGCCCTGAAGCTAACCATGTCCATAGTTTCCATTAATTTTGCTTGAGCTTAGAGAATTTTGAAACTGAAATTTCTGAAATTTTTAGGGTTCAGATTAGGGCCACTAAAATTCTTGCTTATCTTTGATCTATAGTTTTAATACTTTACATTTCTGGAATCGTGAGAAAATTTGCTACAAGTTTCATGTTTACAGTTTTCATTTTTAATGAGAAATGAGCAAGTTACAGTGGGTCTGACTGGAGGTTGAAGATGAAGTCTTCAGGGGGCGTTTTGCCTTACATATTTATTGTTTCATTTGTATTAACGGATGTATAGCCACCCCAGTGGTAGAAGCACGCGTCTGTAATCTATGGGACATGGGTTCGAGCCCCAGTGGTACCCTTTTGCATTTTTCATGTTTTTTTTGCAATTCTCACCCTTTTTTGTTTGGCAGGAGCTGGGCCCTTTGGGCCTGGTTCATTTTTGTTTTTTCTAGCTGACTCCCATACTGACTTTTGGCACCCCCCGACACTAATAATTTTATTTATTCATTTATTTCATTTTTTTTATTTTTCTTTTCCTAAAAATATTTCCTAAATACTAAAAATCATAAAAATATAAGAAAATGATATATGTTTATATTTTGACTTATTTTATTTTATTTTTCCATAAATAAAAATATTTTTATTTATTATACTTTATTTATTTTATTAAGTAAATCTTATAAACTTAATTAATATTACTTTATTTATTTATTTTTCTTCACACTATTTAAAATACATTATTTTAATATAAAAAAGACTAAAAATACCAAAAAATACTTTTCTTAAACTTATTTTCTTTTGATTAATTAATAGAACTAGGTTTTCATTTAAAATCTTTTCTTAATAAATTCAAACTTAATTAACTATTTTTTTTATTTAATTAAGTTAAGACAAAAATCTTTTTTCATGAAAACCAAACAAAACTCCTTTTCATTACATTTTATATCCTTGTACATTTATTCATTTTTATACTTTGTATTTATTTATTTCCTTGTATATTTATACCAATTAAATATGGTTGTAATAGATTAATTAGGGTTTAAATTCTTGCAATCCCCATGCAACTTGTATACCCCCTCCCCACAAATGTTGTAATAGCGTAGTAACTTTAAATTTCACAATTTATCGCTTTTATATAACATGCTAGTAATTAGGGTTTGTATGGAAAGACTAAAACCAATGATTAGAAAACCCTAATTCAAGACAAAAACAAGCATGAAAATTATACACTTGCACACAAGCACCTCTAGGGTTATTCCACTTGGTTGCCTTATACAAAATGACCATATTACACATGTGAGGTATCTTAGCAAAAACAAGCAAAAATACAAGATCATGGTCCCTAGATGGCGTTATCTAAGTTGCCTTACAAATGATCTTAGTCCCTCAAAAAGAATGCTAAGATACCTTGCAACATTGCTAATCATGGTTATACGATGACCCACGCCCATCCCGTTTGCATCCAGAGATAGGGTTGTTTACCAAGTCAATGGTAAGACAACAATGTCAAAGGAAAAGAAAATGAACAAGAAAGACATTTGAGTAGGTAGATTACTCCTAATTACTTGCTCCATTTCAAAACATACATCCTTTCTATTTTCAAAACAAACACATACACTTTCAAACATCTTACAAAATTGAAAACATTTTCAAAAGATCAAACATCTTTTTATACATTCTTACAAACAAGAATCATTACAAAGATTGCCTAAACAATGACCTCTTTACAAAATACTTTCAAAAACCACATCAAGCACAATTTCAAACAAAAATCAAGTGATCTAGAAAGTAACTAAGAGACCATGGAAAACCATGGATGAAAAGTGTGCTAATACCTTCCCTTTTCATAATCTACCCCCCGAACTCAAGAAATAATCTCAAAGGTCTTTCCTGTGCTTTTTCACCTTTCCTTTTGGATAAAAGAAAAGTCGGTGGCGACTCTTGCCAACCACAACATTTGCGATCAAACGCAAAACCCTCAAGTCAGTTCTCCCACCGTATCACAGTAGGCATACGATCAAAAATCGTAGCGAGTTCCCCTATTAAAAAATTAAGACATTTTTCCCCTAATAAAATTTAAACCCTATTTTACCAAAACTTAAACCTAAAACCTAATATCCTTGTGAACAAGGTAGATGAAAGGTTCCTAACACCTTCCTTTCATCTAATGAAGTCCGAAACCTAGAATCTTTATCGGCGAATTAGGGTTTTCTATTAGATTCCCTTCCCTAGGATAAAAACTAATAGTGGCGACTCTTGTTTTAAAAACCAGTTGCTACAGCTGGCGACTCTGCTAGGGAATTCAACTTTAGGTTTTAGGGTTTTTTACTTTGGGGTTTTTATTGCTTTATTTATTTATTGCTTTCATTTATTTATTGCATTTTTTTATTTCTTGTCTATTTTTATTTATTATTACATATTTACTATGTGGCGGGTTTTTATTTCAAAAAAATATTTTCGATAACCCTTAGAAAGAAGGTTCGTCTATTAACTTAGGGGGTACATCATCCCTGCAAGTTTATGTGATGACTTCGTCTAGAGTCGGTGAACTTCCAAAAAAGGAATATCTATAAAGAGATATCCTCTTGACGAGTAGGACTTTGGAAGGACATCCATGACTCTTTGTAACGGCCTTAACCTAAAATCTCATGACGAAACCTTTCATGACTTTGAGACGAAAGTTTCGGTCCGTAAAGAGGCTCCACCTAAGGGAGGCCCTTATGCCTTTTTCCTCTGGTGTTATTCATGACACCTTTACGGAGACCACCTTTTGGGAGGGTAGCCTAACCATAGGTCAAAATTAAGGAGCCTACCTTATAGGGGTACCCATCACAAAAACCTGTCACAAAATCCCATCACTCAACCTTACACTTACGCACTCATACATTTCATGTATTCGTCAAGCATTTCATATATTTGTCACCCTACATTTGTCTTATTCACAGGGGGTATAAAAGATAATAATAAACTCAAGATCTCGGTAACTGTCTTTAAAAAGGGATACCGAAGGAAACAACTTGCCCGCGGAAACACGCCAAACATGTCTGAAATCAAGGCCACAAAAGGGGAATAATATGCTGAAGATTTTCTCAAAGCTTCATCCAGCAATAGGGGATGGTTTCAAGATCAGATATCCGCAGGCTCACTTAGAAGACTTATTACTTTTTTTCTTGATTTCACGCAAATAAAGTTTTGGTTTAAGATTGTAATATTTTTTAATATCTGAATTATGTTACCTTCAATAAAGGCATCTTGTTTCCACATCCCGTTTGCATATCCATTTTAAAGATAGTCGCGAAGTAAAATAATAAGCAGAAGACAAATACATACCCAAGTGAATAATACATTCAAAACAAGTAACCATTTCATATTCATACGTATTCATTCACACGCATGCATTCACAAACACCCGCATATCATGTCAAAACTCATTTTTCAAAAAAAACATCTCTCCAGTTGAACCATTGGTAGAAGAAGGTCTCCACCTCCTTGGCCTCCATATCAAACAAGGGCCTACCAATAGAAAGAAATGGAAAAAATTGAGGGAACTCAGGCTGCATTCAAAGAGGATCTCGATCAACTAAAGGGTGACGTCACTTAAATGAAAGGAGATCTGAGTTAAGTCCTCCTAGCTTTGAAGAACATTATTGACCGACAGGATCAAATTTCCAAGGCAGCTTTCGAAGAAGTAGCCTAGACTATTTTTGCATCAAGCGATCACCAACTAAGGAAAGAGTCAGAGGCAGGACTCCAAAAGTACGTCATGGCCCGACAAGAAGCTGAAACTGAAGGGTTTATTCCACTGGCGCCAAAAGCAGAGGCATCTCGTACCCCTACAGATCCCGACCAATGACGCAGACAATTACTTGGACCTGTAATACGGAGACCACGACCAAGAGGATGCCAGCCAAGTGCCCACAAAGATGACTGGTACTCATGCTGTTGATAATCCATTAGTGATGAATCAGTATAAAGCCCTGGAAGAAAGATTAAAAGTTATGGAGGGTTTCAACACTTTTGAAGTAGATGCTCTCGAAATGGGCCTAGTTCCTGACGTGGTGATTCTTCCAAAGTTCAAAGTACCTGACTTTGAAAAATACGAGGGGCTCACTTGCCCAAGAAATCATCTTCACATGTATTGCAGGAACATGCATGCCCATGCCCACGATCAGAAGCTGATGATTCACTATTTTCAAGATAGCCTGAGTGTGGCATCTTCAGACTGGTAAATGCAATTGAAGCGAACACATATTCGAACCTGGACAGATCTTACTAATGCTTTCCTAAAGCATTTCAAATATAACCTAGACATGGTGCCTACCCGCATGCAACTCCAGAATTTGTCCTAGAAGAAAGAAGAGTCCTTCAAGGAGTATGCTCAAAGATGGAGGGAATTGGCATCCCGTGTGCAACCACCACTATTAGAGAAGGAGTTAGTAGACACGTTCATGGGAACTTTGCACGGGCTGTATTATGAGATGATGGTTGGAAGTATCTCTTCGAGGTTCTCAGACCTAGTAACCATCGGAGAAAGAATCGAGATCGAGATAAAAAGTGGGAAGATATCAGGGGGATCATCAAACGCTCCCTACAATCCAAAACAGTCTGCTTCAAACTTCACCAAAGGAAAAGAGGGAGAAATTAACACTGCAACGTCATAACCCAGGGTACAAACACCATTAGTGATCCCTCTAGGGAAGCAGCAAGGCAGAAGGCCACCCAGGAAATTTGATCCACTCCCTATGCCACCTAGCCAGTTATTGCAACAGCTAGTTAAGGCATCCTTAGTGTAACTCAAGCCTCTATCTCCTCTAGTCGGGCCACTCCTACGAAGATACGATACCAACGCCAGATGCTAATATCATGCTAATTCTCTTAGACATACCATAGAACAGTGTTGGCCTTTTAAACACAAGGTGCAGGATTTGTTGGATTCTCAAGACATCACTTTTGAAAATCCCAACATCACATTAGACCATACATCGTTGCACGATGGTCTAATAATAAACGCAATCAAAGTAGTCACTGACTCTAGGGCAAGCAGACAAGCAAAGACCCCGATAAACTCGCTGAAAGAATATAAGTTAGGATATGGACTCCCGTTAAAACACAATGAAGCTTTTGAAAGAGCTCTACAAAGGCTAGGGGGCCAGGGGATAGTCCAGTTCGGACAAGATCCTGGAGAAAAACATAAAGCTACTCTGAAGGCCGAAGCACATTTTCCTCCGATCCAAGAGACTTTTGCCAACAATGGAGTACTGCATGGCAGACATGGGGCAAAAATATTCAACGAAGCCAAAATCGAAGGGCAACTGAATTCATCCAAGAATGCGCCCCAAGAGAAAAAACTCAAAAGATGGACGACCATGGAGATTCCTGAGATCTTTTTCTTTGCCTAATTAATTTTTCTTGTTTTCGAAAGAACCTATGTCAAGCTCGAGACATAAGAGTTGCTTGTAAGGGTTTCCCCGTTTTGTTTCAGACAATATTTACAAGTAATAAAAGTTATATTTTGTTTTCAATTAAGATCCCTTTTATTTCTCTTGCATTTATATCTTAAATCTGAAAATGGCAATACTTTCTTTGCATATTCACTTTCAAATATTCATATACTAAATTGACACCAAAACATGATAAAGGTGCAAATTCATGCCCAAAACCACCGATAATGCTACTGCTACGATCCGATATAATTTTGATGCTCCTATCAACCAAGCTAAAGAGGAAGATGATAAAGCTCTTGAACTCTCTGAGAAAAATGGCGAGGGAATTAGAAAGAAAAGCTAACAATACACAACCATATAAAGAGGCTATTAAGACCATTAATCTGAACACAAGGGAAGACCCGGAAGAAACCAAGATAAGGGGCAATGTTAGAGTGGAGCCACAAAGGATTTGATCAAGTTATTACACATATCTACAGAAACAGGCCAAAGCCAAATACAGTCAGTGTTGTAAAAATAAGTAACTACGAAATACCAAGATCTGACGAAGAACCCGAGCCAGGGGCAAGTTGGATATCCATGTTCGACGAAGCTTCAAATGTAAGGGGCACGATATAGGGGAAGTGTTGACTTCTCCAGAGAATGCTCACTAGCCATATGTCAAGTCAATGGTGAACGGGATACTAAACATCCAAAACTAGTTCCATATCGGCATCATGTTTTGAAAACTGACTGCGGAATTCGCAAAATCATTTTCAGTCACGCCCTAGCAACTATATCATCTATATTCAAAGTAACTTTGTCAAACCACGAATCGCGCATCATAATCAGACACTCTGAAGAGCCCGCATATTGCCTTGCTATCAAAGAAAGACCGGATGACAATCCTTGGTTCTACGACATCAAGAAATACCTCGAAAAAACAAGAACATGCCTCCGGCATCGACAAACGAACTCTATGGAAATTAGCCTCGAAATTCTTTGAGTAACAGTGTACAACACAAGATGAACCACAACATGGCCTAGTACTCAGAAGATTCTACTACCTCGCCTCGACTCACGTGGTAAACGGACCCCTAATTACGAAGGTCCATACGTAGTCAAAACAACATTCTTCGGTGGTGGTCTTATCCCCACAACAATGAATGGGAAAAAACTCCCACATCCGGAAAATTTAGATGCAGTTAAGAAATACTATGTATAAGAAGCTCGCTAAGCTCGAACCTCAAACAGGAGACTTAGGCAAAAAGGAGCATCCTGGTGGATCGAAAACCCTAAAGGGCGATCCAGAAAAAAATTAGAGGCATATAAATTTTTTTTATCCCGGTGGATTGAAAACCCGAAAGGGAAATCCAGGCAAAAGTTAGGGATTTCATACAAAGAAATAAAGAACAAAAAGACTGCGATCTGAGATCTACGACTACGAACCACGAAGGGAAGGATAGATTTAAATCATACAACTCAGAAGCAAAGGAGATAAGATCATTAAAAGAATATTGGGGAACAGTAGTAGCAATTATCATTTTTATTGTCATTTACAGTTTCAAAAATTTATGTAATTACCTCTTTCTAGGAATTGCATCTTGTATTTTTGCCTATTTGGAGGCATATCAATAAAACATTTGCTTTCTTTGCATCTTTCAAATTGCATTTTTTCTTTTCTCAGACTTGTTTATGAAATACTACGATCATTACTTGTGAATATTGTCTTGAAATCATTTCGGAGGATTAAAAAAATAAAAGCATTTGACAAAACATCGGAAAAAAACATTTTGGTTAGGAAAATATCAAAAGAAAATCCACGTCTACGTCCATGCACATTGCTACTCCTACGTATTGCAACATAAAAATCTATACACATGTCTATGCCTGTATCTATGCATATCTACGCGTCTGTACACAAAGTCTACGTCCATACACATGTCTACGCCTATGCTTGCACTCAACAAAACAAAGTATATATACACATCTACTCCTACATCTACACTAGTAACACAAACTCTACATTCGCACGCGTTCACGCACATGTGTACTCCTGCCAATTCTATACATACGTCTACGCTTACGCCTGCGCTAACAACATATGAATCTACATACGTCTACGCTTACGCCTACACTTACAAATGCCACACATATGCCAATACATACGTCTAAGCCCGCGCTTACAACATACAAATCTACGCATATGCCATTATCGACGGCTACGTCTATGTATACGTATATGCCCGCGCTCACAATACAAAATCAATGTTCAAATTTTGCTAACATTATCCACTGCGTTCAAGTTCAACAAAGTTGCAACGACACAACATACAACACCAAGAATTGGTAACTCTAAGCCAATGGTTTAAAGGAGAGAATTCTAGAAATAGTCTTCATAATAGTGCAAGGCATATATGCATCTTACACACATTTCACACATACATTTTGCGTATCTAAAGCATACATACCCTATACATTCCGATATTCAATACATTCAGGGTTCCATATCAATGTCAAACATCATATGTGTCGCATACATACATCATTCAATACACATGCAGCCAACAGACAAATAGTCTCACCCTTGATTCAACTCTCCAAGGGTCGACCAACACAATACTGCTCCTACGATTCAACCTGTCACCTCAGTCTTCATGCCGTGACACATTATCCCATCACCTAAGTTTTCCCGTAGTGATAAGTTCCTTACAAGTCCCATTACATTTCCTCTAAGCCGCATTGTACTATCCAAGCCCAGCACATTGCCTCTAAGCCGCAATGTATTCTCAGTATGTTTCCTCTAAGCCGCAACGTATTCTCAAAACCCATTACATTTCCTCTAAGCCGCAATGTATTCTCAAAACCTATTACATTGCCTCTAAGCCAGAATGTATTATCCGAACTCATTACATTGCCTCTAAGCCGCAATGTACTCGCAAAGCCTAGATCATCGCCTCATACTTCATACAATGATGTTCTAAACAATACATTTAGCTTATCACATCAGACTTCACACAGTGATTCACGAACCTAACCCATTGCCTCAGACTTCATGCAGCAATGTGTTTCAAACTCTAGACCATCGTCTCAGACTTCATGCAGCAATGTTTGAAATAACAAATTTAGCTTATCACATCAGACTTCCTGCAGTGATTTGTGAACCTAACCCATTGCCTCGGACTTCACGCAGCAATGTGTTTCTTATTCTGCAACACAGACCATCGTCTCAGACTTCATGCAGCGATGTTCGAAACCAAATTTAGCTTATCACACCAGACTTCACGCAGTGATTTGCGAACCCAAACCATCGCCTCAGACTTTATGCAACGATGTTCGAAATCAAATCTAGCTTATCTTCTTAGACTTCGCACATAGATTTTCAAATCTAACCCATTGCATCAAACTTTAGGCAGCAATACGTTCCTTTATTCCATAAACACCGATCATCGCCTCAGACTTCATGTTGTGATGCTTGAAAGAAAAACACTTTAACCTACTTCATGCAGCAATGCTAAAAAATACAAAATTTAGCTCATCGCCTCAGACTTCACGCAGCGATTTGAAAACATAACCCATTGCCTCAGACTTCATGCAGAAATGAGTTTCTTTATTCCGTAACACAAATCACCGCCTCAGACTTCAGGCAGCGATGCTCGAAAGAAAACAAAAACTCTAGCCTATCGCCTCAGACGTCATGCAGCGATTCGCGAACATAACACATGGCCTCAGTCTTCAAGAAGCCATGCATCATCAATTATTGTTGTATTCATCCTCCAAATGGATGAATAATCAAAACCAAACCAAGATATATAAAATTACGCTCTTAAGTTCAAAACCATCTGTCTCGTTATCAAACCCGGCTAAGCGATATATCATCAGCTTTGCCTACTTCCTTGAGACTCGTAAGGGTATGTTGTATCACTGTAACCTTATGTTTGTTAGACAAATTTTGGGATACTTCAAGTATTCAATAAACTTCCAATCAGAATGCGTGAGACCTGAGTTTTCTCACGTTATTCGATTGAAAGATAATTGAATAGGGGCAGCTGTCGTACCCCAAATTTGTCCTACCTTGATGATTTTATTTTTCAAGATTTAAATAGAATAAATATTTAATTAAAGATGGAACAACAGTATCTGATATCCCATCTTTATTCAAGACTAGGGGGTGTATTTATAAGGTGGGGCTTTTTAAATCAGAAAGACTCAAGTATCCGTAAACCTATTCGTAGGGCATGTTGGCCTATGGCCCATGCGACTCGAAAATGAAAAAATTATTCAAATAATTGTTATGTCCTTAAGTCTTAAAACCAACTTAAGTTTAAGTTGTTAGTTGGAATTAAAATCAGTACAATTCCGAATTACATACCCATTAAGGTTTCTTCTTTAGCTGGCCCATTGGGATCTTTAAAATCAGTTCACCTGTCATTTTTGTTGCTGCTTTATTTTAGAAAAATTATTATAAAACGTTCGCTGTTATTTTTCTAAGAAAATTCTTATTCACAACTTGTTAAAAGAAATCTTTTTTCACTTGTTACTAAAAGGGGGTAAACTAAATAATATTTAAAGCTTTGAATCTATTACAAACTACAGGCCCGTTAAAATAGTCTCTAAGTTAGCCCATTTGGAATTTTTGAGAAAATCATTTTTATTTGGTTTTTTGTTACTGTTATTTTTGAATACTTTTTTATTATAATTATTTTATTAAATATTTTCTGTAAAGTAATTATTAAAATATTTGTTAAGTATTATTATCAAACAAAAAAAAAACTGTTGTTTGTTTTCGGAAAAAACGTAGCTTGTTAGTAATAGATTTGTTTGGATTTGTTGAGAAATTGTTGTGGTTATATATTACTATTATTTGTATATTACATTTTATTAGTAAAAAATGTGTTACTAATTACAATTATTAAAACTGGGCTTGGTAAGGAATAGTTTTACTGTAATAATACTTAAGGGGTGATTGGGCTAAGGAACTAAAATGCAGCGCATGCCCAAAAGTGCACTAACAAGCACTGTATAGATCAAATATTTCCTTATTGAATTAAAGTCCAGAATTTCTAAAAGAATCTGTACAAGTCTAACAAACAACAACTGTAGCAATCTAACCAATAATCACGCAATAAACATATACTGTTCAGATTTCCTTTTACATTGCAAAACGGTTGTGTAACAAAATCATATCCAGAAATTACAACAAATATCAAATCTTTATTCAATCAAATCTCCAAAATTACAATCCAAATCCAGAAATATCTATTACAATAAAATCTAGAATATTGCAAATCATGTAACATAAATCTAATCCCTAATTTTCCTCTAATTCCCTAATCTGAGCTAAGGTTCTAACTGAAAATTCTAACCCTAAATACTAAATTGTATAAATACAGAAAATGAATGACAAAAGATGTGGGGATACAGAAACAGGTCAGAAAACATATACAGAAGAAACTGCGAAAGGGCGAACACGAAAGAATAGGGGGAAGCTTGAATACCGATACGCGAAGACGAATGGAAGAACGTGACGAGCCCAATTTGTTATTGTTGAAGAAGAAGGAGCGATTAAGGTTTCAAGATCTGAAACCCTAATCGCTATCGCCGCCGTCTCCCTTGCCTAATTGCACCGTTAACCACCGAGCACCGCCGTATAACCACCATCTTTGGTCACCTCCGTAACCTACGAATCAAAGAAGGAAAAAGGGATTAGTACCGGATCCAATTCTGAATTGGAATCGCGCAGAGGGTAATTTAGCTTGTATTTCTTTTTTTTGTTGATTTGGGTTTTTGAGGGTGGGGGTTTATAGGGTTGAGCCGTCGCAGTTACTATAAGGTTAGGGAGGGGAGAAGGAAGTGAGATCTAGGGTTTGTTAGTTTTGTAAGAAGGGGGAGAAAGAGGGTTACGAGTGAAAGAGAAGATGAAGAAAACTGTATTTGAAAACAAGAAAATGAAATTTTAATCAAAATGTAGCTGTCCCAATCACATGCACGCGCGTATACCACAATTACCATGTGCCCTCAATTTCATCCATTCGATTCTGATCAGACGGCCGCTAGGCCAAGTCTACACGGTAAACCCATACTCCCTCGCCACACATGATCCATCTTGCCCCCTCTATAAACGTGTTAGGCCTAGGCCCAACTGCTTTCCACGCCCCCTTTTTCCACTTTGCTAAACCGTCAAACCAAACGCACCCCCCTGTCCAGAAACATACTTTGGCCTTAGCCCAGATTTCCCATAGGCACCCCCCTTATTTTACTTGTCAATAGAAATTACACCCCCCAGATTTACTTAAATTACTATTTTTTTATTTCTTTTATATTATTTTTTATACTATATTTTATTCTTATTATCATTATTAATTATCTATTTCTTTTTTATTTATAATAATTATTATTATTAATATTTATTTTTATTATCATATTTTATCTATTATTATTATTTATTATATGTAGATATTATCATATTAACAAATAAATTAATTTTATTCAAAACTCAGGTACATATATTTTCTATATTTGCATTAAAATATATTTTAATCATGCATTCATAAGATATTTTGCAATTAATATTATTAAAAACACAAACAAATCATCAAACTATTTTTTTCCGCAATAAACTAAACTAATCAACTGTTTTTGCCAAAGGGTTTCAAACTAGTTTTGACTTACTGTGCACTCAGTCAAAATCTCTACAATCACTACTTCCGACCGAGTTCGAAGTGATTTAAAATATGTTTGCAAACCCCTAAAAAACACCAACTCATACGAACTACGAATTAGGACTCTGATTCCTCGTAAGAGGATACGTAGGCATACGATCACAAATCATAGCGAGTTCCCCTATTAAAAAATTAAGACAGTTTTCCCCTAATAAAATATAAACCCTATTTTACCCAAACTTAAACCTAAAACCTAATATCCTTATAAACAAGGTAGATGAAAGGTTCCTAACACCTTCCTTTCGTCTAATGAAGTCCAAAACCTAGAATCTCTGTCTGCGAATTAGGGTTTTCTGTTAGATTCCCTTCCCTAGGATAAAAACTAATAGTGGCGACTCTTGTTTTAAAAACCAGTTGCTACAAGAGGATATGGCTTGGATTTTAAAATCAACAAAGCCTCACTTAACACCTAAGTAGAAAATATCTCACTTCACTACATATCGTAGAAGTATAGTAGCTCGCATCACTACAAGGATTGGCAAGAGTATATCTTTTGAGAAAATTTTAAGGTAAAAAGCCAAAGTGGCAAAATAGTTTGAATGAGATTGGTTGAGTTTTAATATTCTCACAAAAAATGTTAAGATATTATTAGGTTGATTAAGGTTTGATTAAGAAAAGATTTTTCAAAATGCATGGACCTAAGTCCAAGTTTATTGTGAAAGTGGTTAAAGTTTAAAAACAAGAAGAGTTTTCAAAAGAGGGAGAAGATTTTTGAAATTAAAGAAAGTGGGAGGAGATGAAGGGACTATCCTAAATCATAAGGTAAAAGCTAGGGAAAAAACCGTCTAACCAACAAGAAGTCAACACTTGACATAATCAGTCAATGTAGAATTTCCATCTTTGTACTTGAAACCAAGCAAGAAAGGATACTAAACCTCTTAAGAAAACCAAACTTAAAATGCATTAAGTCTTCACAAAAATTGGGCAGAGTAACGGCAGTATAGAGATGAATTCCAAATCATAGACAAATCATATAATCAGAATAACCTGCACACAAAGAAAACAAACAACCCAATGTCTTAGGGTAAACCCCAAGAACTCCATACAAAATAGAAATAGAAGTCTCAAAGTCTCAAGGTAGGTCAAGGTCTCTACTCCTAAGTCCAAGAAGTCCACAATCTACAAAATGCCAAGGATAGTGACCAAATAGTCCAAGTAACAATAAAGTTTTTTATGGTTCAAGTTGATTATTAAGTATCTTCAAAAAAAGAAATGAAAAGCTCAAGTGAGCACAAAAAAAAAGACATAAAGATAAACGCTCAAGTGAGCAAAGATGAAAATAGCATGAAATGAAAATGCTAAAGTAAGTATGCTTAAAGTAAAAAGCATAAAGTAAAAAAATATAAAATAAAGTCAATTGTTATGGATTAGAGGTTAGTTGAATGACCATCTTGAAACTTGCATTTGAAAACTCATTAGAAGATTGATAAAATCAAATCCTCTCAACAACAAGTTTCATTTGCTTTTTGTCAAGTATATCATTCATTTCAAAATCTCAAGGTAATAATAAATGATCAACGGTGTTTAAATGATTCACTTAGTTCCAAAGATTCATTAGAGGATTGATAAGACCAAAGCCTCCTAAAAATGGATCTCAAGGTTATTGGACCAAAGGTTTCAAATTAAATATGCTTGGGCTTACAAACATAGGTTTGGGCCACAAATGATCATTTCTCGAATCGGGACAAAATTTAGCTCTATGTTAAGCAATCATAAGTGGACTTATATAGAAGTCGCACCTATTTTGAGGTTAGTCAATAGTAATCTTTGTGCCATATGTTTAGAGAGGTGATATGTAAATCACCCTCTAATAACATATAGTACAAGTAAAAAAGGGATAAGATGAAGAAGGAAGGGATGCAAGGTATGAAATTAGGGTTTCAAATATCATCAACATCATTCATCCATTTTGGTGGACTTGGTTTCTCAACCTATCAACACCCAAGATCCAATGAGGTTGAAGAATTTGTCACCAAATAATGCCTGAGTCAGAATCAAATAAAATAATAAAAATAAAATTCAATAAATTAATCATTAAAAGGAAAATAAATGTTAAAAATACAAAAAGTATATTAAAATAGTAAATAAAATTCCTTAAAAAAGTCAGAGATCCAATATGATTTAATAAAGGTTGACAAATTTTTTTAGAATTTTTTAAAATCAGAAACTATATTTTTTAAAATAAAAGAAATAGGTAAAACAAACTAAAAATGGTGAAAAATATTAAAATCAGAAATAAAAATAAAACAAGGTTATCAAAAATTGCCAAGAAGGCCAAAGGACCTTTCCATAATTTTTCAGAATTTTAAAATTAAGAAAAATATTTTTTAATCAAATAAAACAATTCAATTAAAGTGAAAAATTATAAAAAAAATATCAAATTATAAAATAAAATTATGAAAAAATAAAAATCGGAAATAGAAAAATCCAAAATATTTTTAAGAATTTTTTCAGATTTTTTGAGTCAGTAATGATTTTTTTTCTGAATTTTTGAAGTTTAAAACAATTATAATACAAAAATTCATAAAATAAACATAAAACCAAAAAGAGGTAGACCATTGGATCAATGTCAAAATGCGTTAGTAATCAAATCCAAGGGATCTGGCGCGTTGTGCATGATATGGACATTAGTGAATAAACCACTAGATCATTTATTTAAATCAGATTTTGAAAAAATAAGTGCGCTTTGTCATTGGTTGAGAGATGACACGTTGGTCATCTTCAACCTCCAGCCACGCGAATTGCAGGTCTCTCAAACTGTAAAATTAGGAGCTCATACCAACGTCATTCTCTTTGTCTCATCAAGACGAAGAAAATTGTACCCTCGCGAAAAATTTATATAAGTTGTAGCTCACTCGATTTGAAGAAAACCAGAAGAAAAAAGTTGAATAGGGATTTGAAAATTCATGATCAAAACTCAATTCCATTTGAAAACAAATGTTGCGACTAGTATCATAATGATGAGAGCTTCATTATGGTAACAAATTTTGAGAGAATTGATGAAGGAATCTACCTATTGAAGTTCAAATTCAGAGCTCTGAAACTTGACTTGGCTAGCACAATTTAGGATGCTTTAGGGCTTGGTTCTTCTTCTGTTAGCTTCAGTGAAGTTCAAGGATGAAGAATTGACAAATAAAATGGATTGAGGAAGACCATAAAACCAAATTTGAAGTTGCAGACATATGGGTTAAGAAAAGAGTTAGGAAGGGTGATTCTGACTGTCTAAGCTTGAGAAAATGATTGAGATATAACCCTCTTATAGGGAATCAAATGGAATGCTCAAGCGTGTGTGTGATACGGTGGAAGAATCGACTGTTAATAATGGTTTGCATTTTGTATTCACAAATGTCGCGGTAAGCAAGATTCGCCATCGACTTTTATTTTATCCAATCAGGAAAAGGAAAAAGAACAGAAAAAACCTTTTTCGAGAATGTTTCTGAGTACGGGGGGTAGATTATAGAAAGGGAAGGTGTTAGCACCCTTTCTATCCGTGGTTTTCCACGGGCTCTTAGGTACTTGCTCATTTTGAAATCGATTGTGTGTGCTTGCTTTGAAAAGTTTTGTTTTACTTTGTTTTAACCCTTGTTTCTGTCCTCAAGAGTGTTACGAAGTTGTTTTTGAAAACATTGTTTGCAAAAGTGTTGGTGTAAAAAATATTTGTTTGTTTGAGCAAGTACCTAGGAACTAATCTACCTACTCGAAAAAGGTCTGTTCGTTTTCCTTTTAGACAATGTTATCTCATTATTGAGAAATAGGTAGCATCGTCGTTGGAGTTTTAAAGGGACGTTTGAAGGGACTAAATGGTCTCTGAAGGAAACAAGTAAGGATACCTTAGCGTTTTGAAGGGACTATCGTCATAAGATCAATTCGTAGGCAACTCGAGGGACAAGTAGGGACTGTGATCTTTATGACGACTTTGAATCGTGGGTCATTACTAAGATATCTCTACGTTCGAGGGACACGGCCATTATTTCCGAGGCAACCAAGTGAGGCAAACCCTAGGAGTGCAAGTGTGCAAAAGTGTTTGATTTTAGTTATTTATCTTGTAATTTAGTGATCTAGGATTGATTCATTTGTCATACACGCCTAAGTTGCTAACAGTTATATACAAGCATGCAAAATATAAAAGCGAGAAGGTAAAGGTCATACGCTATTACAGGGCTTTTGCAGATACATGATTATTTTGGACTGAAATAAAAATGCGGAATATAAACCCTAATTACTATTACAACCTTGAAACAGTTACAATAATAATAAAATGAATTAAAATGCGTGCGGCGATTTAAAATGCGAGAATTAAAGAAAACCTAAAAGTATAATTGAAAAAAAAACATTTAGGTTATTATTATTTTTTGAGAAAAGATTAATTAGGTTTTGTACACAAAAACCTAATTTCTAATTAATTTAAACTATATAGAAAAACAATTGAATTGCCCTAAATAATTACACTAACTAATTAATTAAAGAAATAAAAATATTTTATGAAAAAAAGATTTTTTTTATGTTTTTGGTGATTTTTTTGATTTAATAAAAAAATGATTTTGGGTTATTTTGTAAAAAAAAGAAAATAATTAGTAAATAATTAAAATAAGAAAATAAAATAGAAAAAAAAAAGAAATTTGGGCCTGTATAGCAGCAATCAGGGGGGTGTATTGTTGAATTTTTGTCCAGGCCCACTATTCTGAGCCCAAGATGCGCCAGATCCAATATGTCGGTCTCCTGATGATCCATGGTATGAGTGCACATATGGGACGTTGGACCTGGATGTGATGAGATCTAACGACTGGATTTATGGATGTATGTTAGACATCTGAGTATGAGGCGCACCAGATCTGAAAAGAATTATCCCGAAAACAAGAAAATGCCCGGACCTGGGATCGAACCCAGGTCCTCTCCTATACACACACGCTTCGTTTCCAGCTGCGCTAGGATGCTCATTTGTTAACACAATAACAATTATGTATTTTATATGAACAAAGTGAATAACTGAAAAGAAAAGAAAAAAAGAGCGCGCTCATTCAAAAACTCCAATGGGGTTACGCCACCTATTCATCTTCTTCCTGGAACCGTCGTTTTAGGTAACGACTTTTTACCTACAGACAATGTTTGTAGCTATAACCCTGTGTCATTCAAAAATCAAATACAAGAAATATAAATTTCAATGGAGACCATGAATCGACTGGGCTTGAAGCCCTGAACACCATGGTACCCATATCCAGCCCTAATTTCGCCTGTACTAAAAGACCCTAAAACGGAGCTTGAAACCCTAGGAATATCATCTTTTGATTCCTGCGCTTAAAACAAAATCAAAGCATCCCAACACATTGATAACATGATAACAAGCATGGATGTATACTTAGAACATGTTGATAACGCCAGAATCAATGAAAACGATTTAAAAAAAAAGATGCAAACCGTGACTGTTAGTAAGTGTGACTCTTGATGCTTTGAGGCTTGGAAATGAGTGGGATAGCTTCAGAAATATCCCTAATATGTGATTTGATCCTTCAAACGGCTTGAATTGGCCTTTGGAAAGAGATAGCACCTGCACTTTTTTTACCAAAAATTTGGAATTTGTTTCTGGCTTTTGAGGCAGCCGCGCAACTTGATATTTTTTTCTTTATGGTTCACCATGATCTTGTATATGTATGGAATCAAATTAGGTCATTTATTTTGGAAAGAATCCAAGATATGAATGTTTTTTCAATTTTCTTTCATTCTTTCCAATTGTGGATATTCTCTCCTTTCATGGCATGGCACGATCTTGCTTGGCTATTGACAGCACAGGAGATCTTCATTCAATGCAAAAAATATCCCATAAACAAATTATGTGATTTGTTTTGATTTTATTTCAATTTTAAATGAATTAAATCACAATAAATCAAGTAAATAAGTGGATGAGGCATGGAGTGGTTCATGGGTCATGGACCATGTTAGGAACAAACTCCAAACTTGAAAATATAGGCCCATGTGGAAAAAATGCAATTTTGGGCACATTTGACTTTTAGCAATTTTGCAAAAATGGTCAACTTTGAAAATGTATATATCCTGTAATTTTAACCCTAGAGGGGTGTTATTGGACTTTTTAGAAAGCTTATGATGTTCCATAAACAACCCTTTTGGTCTCATCTCAATTGGGTCTTCCATGTTCATGTAAGAAGCTTTGACCCAAAAGGTGTTTTTGTTGACTTTTCAAAAGGACCTATAATGTAGAAATTCATATCTTTTGATGAGTACATATTTTGAACTTGAGGCCTGAAGATGAGTTGTAGGGAATTTCATCCTCTTCAAAATGAGCCTTGGATGGAAAATTTCTGATAAAGTATGAAGAAGTTATGCTTGGTCAACGTTCAGTTGACTTTTCTTGAGAAACCCTAATTTAGCAAATTTTGAGTTTTGATGAATTAGGAGCATTACTTGAGGAATCATGATCAACCCTTGATCAAATTATGAATGTCATTTCAAAATGTTGATTTTGACCAAAAATCTTAAAGTTTGACTGTATGTGGGCCACAATTGACTTTTGACCTAATACAATCGATTCTCAAGCATCTAAGCAATTGACTGAGCAAACTTATTGTGCAAGGCTTGAAATTTGACATTGATGATCTTGAGAACATATTGGGACCATGGAAGAAATTTGGGACCTTTGGAATTCACACATCTTGATAAAAATGGAAACCCTAGTTTGAGGTACATTGTCTTAGGAGAGAGTTTGTCTGGTCAACTCTTGAGCATCCTTGAGCAAGTTGAGGACCTCAATGGGCATATATTGAGTAAAATGAGAGAGAAAATTTTGGGGTACAACAGCTGCCCATGTTAAATCTTCTTAAACCTGAGGATGTAGATTGGCTGTCCGCCTTTCGTAATCTGAAGGTGGAAGATGATGGAACACTAGAGTGCCCAGAAATTTGCACCCGCATGAAGTGAATGGTGATTGATAATATCGGGAATGGGTTTACAGATGCTATTTGGAAAACATGACGGAGAATCCTCAGAGATGGGCTTAAAGATGCCATCCAAAGTAATGTTGATTTTGTGAGATATTCCTTCGATGAGAATTCCTATTCCTGTTGTTGAGGAGGGATCTACTGAGGAATATCGGTCTCTGTCTTGGGAGAAGTAAAATTTTAGGAGCTTCAGTTGTCCGTTACTCTACTGGGGAATCCTTTTTCAGTCGAGGAGGTGAAAATGAAATGTTATCTGGTCGTGCTCCAGGATTTACAGTGATTTTATGAGAATAATAAGATTAACTGCTATCTGGTCGTGCTTCAGGTTTCACAGTGACTTACTGGGGAGACGAGATTAAAATTGCTATCTGGTCGTGCTTTAGGTTTTGCAATTTCTCAATTCTTATCTGGTCGTATTCCAGGCTTCAGAATAAATTAAGTATTTATCCGGGTTTCAACTTGAATTTAAGGCGTACTAATATCTGGTATTCATAGTAATTGGCCGAGTAAACTGCTATTTGATCAAATTCCAATCTTTGCAACACCACATGCTGTTATCTGGTCGATTTCCAGGTTTCACAGTGTCCCTTGCCGCTATCTGGTCGTGCTCCAGTCTTCACAACGTCTTATACCACTATTTGGTCGATTCCAGGCTTCATAGTATCTTGTACTGTTATCCGGTCGATTTCCAGGCTTCACAATAACTTGCTGGGGATTAAGCTGTTTTCCGGTCGATTTCTGGGCTTCATAGCTTAAATTGGAATAGAAATCTTGGTATCGATTTGATTGAACCAGGGAAAACTTGTGAGAACTTCAACTGGGAGAGAAATCTTAGTATCGATTTGATTGATCTCGGGGGAGGTCTCAGATTAATTTTGACTGACATAGAAATCGGGGGAATCTTAACGGAGATTCGGCTAACCCAGACGAAAGTCCTAGAACATCTTCAACCAGAATAGAAACCTTAGTGCCGGTTTGACTGAACCAGAGGAAATGTTGGAATATCTGCAACTGGAATAGAAACCTTGGTGTCGGTTTAATTAAACCAAAGAGAACTCGTGAGAACTTGATTGCATCTTTCCATGAAAGGTAAAGAGTTAGTTGTATGTAATGTCATGATGCATGAAATGCATTGAGTAAGGATGTTCTCAAAATAAATGAGATTGTGCTGTATAATATGTATGGATACGTGATTCTGTTGTGGTATTCTCTAGCTGGGGAAAATAAATCCTGGACTGCTGCTGGAGAATATAAGGAGTTTAGTTCTTTGTTTCTGCTGGGGATAGTGACCGAAGATGATTAGCTGGAGATTTACACCCATTCTGCTTGAGAATCTTCTGCCGAGAGAGACTCTGTCTAAGAATAATCATGCGGGGGAATGACTTTATGGGGAAGAGGGATACTCTATTGGAAGATCTGCTGATTTGGAGAAATAAACTCAGGTGGGGATGAACTTCCATTGTTGGAGAGAAGAGCTCTGTTGGAGATTGAGCTTCCGCTGTCAGAGAAATAAACTCTGCTCGAGATATGGTTTTATAAACTGCTCATGGTTATAAAACTCGGCTGGGGAATACAGACATTAGCTTTCTGAAAGAGCCTGCTGGGGAAGGAATTCCTGTTGGGGATACGGAGGTCGGACCTTTGTTGTCTCGGCTCTATGGGGAATATAGGTATCACTGGATTATTCGTGATAGTGACTTTGCTTCCAACTGTCTCTGCCCCTTGTACCATGATGGACGGGGTAACTGTCGACATTTAGGTTTTGTACCAGTTTCTTCGAGTTCTTTGCAACTGTCCTTTTTATATGCAAATATTTGTGAACAGTAATCATATTCAAATGCATATGTCAAGAATAAAACATTGGACTTTTTTTACACAACAAAACAGAAAAAGGAAAAACAAACACACAAATTTGTACTCAAAAGATGATTTGTATTGATTTGAAATTTGCCTATGACAAGCGTTTTTTACAAGGAGGCTGATGTTCTAGTAAGAAAACGCCGCCGTAAAAATGAAAATTATTACAAAAATTGTGTACAAAAAGAAAACAGCTATGTGTAGTGATCCCATTGGGTTTCAATTCTACTATTGCCGCTATGTCTTCGAGCATCTCATCACTCTGCTGCTTGTCTGAAGCTGACTGGATTGATCGGTACCGTTTAAGCTTGATATCTGATTACTGAAGTCTGATCGCAAGGTGATCCAATGGGACATAGTGATACGCTTTAATCCCTAACTTTTGCCTGGACCTCCCTTTTGGGTTTTCAGTCCACCGGGATACCCTTTTTTGCCCAAATCGCCCTTTCGGGTTTTCGACTTGCCGGGTGTACATATTTTTTTCATTTTTATCCCTGAATTTTGCCCGAACCCTTTTGGTTCGCCGGGATGCCCTTATTTTTGCCTAGGTATGTCAACCTAGCGAGTCTTTGTTTCATGCGTAGTATTTTTTCACTATGTCTGCATTGACAGGGTGTGGGAGGTCGTCACCATCCATGGTGGTCAGAATCATGGCTCCACCTGGGATCACCCTGCGGCAGTATGATGCGCTTGATTACCAGGTCCCCTACTTGATACACTTGTTGTCTGACTTTCTTGTTGAAGGCCTTGATCATCCATTTCTGATACATTTGACCATGGCAGACAGCAGTAAGTCTTTTCTCATTGATTAAGTTCAATTGATCAAGTCGAGTCTGGATCCAATCATCTTCTCTCAAACCCGCATCCTTCATAATCCATAGAGAAGGGATCTGGACTTCTATGGGTAGTACAACCTCCATGCCATATACTAGAGAATAGGTTGTTGCCTCTGTCGATGTACATGCTGAAGTACGATACCCGTGAAGAGCAAACGGTAACATCTCGTGCCAGTATTTGTATGTCACCATCATCTTTTGTATGTTCTTTTTGATATTCTTGTTAGCAGCTTCAATAGCCCCATTCATCTTCGGCCGGTAAGGAGAAGAGTTGTGATGCTGAATCTTGAACTATTTACAGAGTTCAATGATCATCGAGTTGTTGACATTGGTACCATTGTTCATGATGATTCTCTAAGGGATACCATAACGACAAACCAAGTTGTGCTTGATGAACCGTGCCACCACATTCTTAGTAACCGTAGAAAAGGAGGCAACCTCAACCCACTTCGTAAAGTAATCAATGGCCAATAGGATGAAACGATGTCCGTTGGATGCGGTAGGTCTGATCTCGCCGATCATGTCAATGCCCCACATTGCAAAGGGCCAGAGAGCCGTCAAAACATTCAAGGGAACTGGAGGTACATACACCTTATCAACATAGATTTGGAACTTGTGACAGGTTCGAGAATGCTGATAACAGTCGGCTTCCATAGTGGACCAGTAGTATCCCGCTCGTAGGATCTTCTTTGCCATGGTATGTCCACTGGAATGAGTGCCGAAGGTACCTTCGTGTAGGTCTGCCATAATTCTTTCTACTTCGCTCTTGTCTACACACCGCAGTAAGGTAGAATCCTGATTGCGCTTATAGAGGATTCCATTGTTGAGGAAGAACTTTGCAGCAAACCTTCTCAGAAATTTCTTGTCATTGACAGATGCCCCCTCGGGGTATTGTTGAGCCTCGATATACCTTTTCACCTCATGAAACCAAGGTTTGTTGGCTACCTCCTCAGTATCGATCTCACAGTAGTATGCCGGTTCATCCAACCTCTCGATAGTGATTAGGGGAGCTTCATTGTCCCACCTGACCTTAAACATTGACGACATATTAGATAGCGCATCCTCTAACTGATTCTCTTCTCGTGGGAAATGTTCAAATGTGATCTCTTCAAAATGCGGAAGCAGTGTCAGTACATACTCTCTGTAAGGTATAAGGTTCGGGTGTTTCGTATCCCACTCACCTTTGATCTGACTTATCACCAAAGCGGAATCCCCGAATACACTCAAGAACTTGATCCTTAGGCCAATGGCAGCTTTAAGACCCATGATACATGCTTCATACTCTGCCATGTTGTTGGTACAGTTGAAACATGATCGGGCAGTGAATGGAGTATGATAGCCCTCGGGAGATATGACTACAATGCCAATTCCGTTACCTAGTGCGTTTGAGGCTCCATCAAAAAACATAGACCATCGGGATCCTTCCTCAGGTCCTTCATCTGGTCCAGGTTCTTCACAGTCGGTTACTAACATGATGTTCTCATCCAGGAACTCGAAATTCATGGACTGATAGTCATCCACGACTTGATGCGCCAAATGATCAGCTAACACACTTCCCTTGATTGAATTTTGGGTTGTGTATTGGATGTCATACTCGGTTAAGATCATTTTCCATCTTGCTACTCTTCCGGAAAGACCGGGCTTCTCAAAAATGTACTTGATCGGATCCATCTTAGATATCAACAGAGTAGTGTGGGTCAACATATCTTGTCTCAGCCGACGAGCCGCCCATGCCAAAGCACGACAAGTTTTTTCTAGCAGTGACTATTGTGTTTCACAGTCGGTAAACTTTTTGCTAAGGTAGTATATTGCGTGCTCTTTTCGACCAGAATCGTCATGCTGCCCCAGCACACACCCCATTGAATTATCTAGCACTGTTAAGTACATTATCAAAGATCTTCCTTCAGTCGGAGGCATCAGAATATGAGGTTCTTGGAGATATTGTTTGATTCTGTCAAAGGCTACCTGGAATTCGTCGTCCCACTTTACCACTTGATCTTTCTTCAGGAGCTTGAAGATCGGCTCACAAGTAGCAGTCAGATGTGAAATGAATTGGACAATGCAATTTAGGCATCCCAAGAAACCTCTGACCTCCTTCTCAGTACGAGGAGCCGGCATCTCTTGTATGGCCTTCACCTTTGCAGGGTCTACTTGAATACCTTTGCCACTGACGACGAATCCCAGAAGCTTACCAGACCTTACCCCGAAGGTGCACTTGTTCGGATTTAACCTCATCTTGTACGTCTTCAACCTATCAAACAAATTTTGTAGATGATCAAGATGTTCTTCCTCAGTTTGAGACTTGGCTATCATGTCATCGACGTAATCCTCTATCTCATGGTGAATCATGTCATGGAACAAAGATACCATAGCTCGCTGATAAGTTGCCCCAGCATTCTTCAACCCAAACGACATCACTTTGTAACAGAAGGTGCCCCACTGTGTAACAAAGGTTATCTTGTCCATGTCTTCAGGAGCCATCTTGATCTGATTGTAACCATAGAAACCGTCCATGAAGGAAAATACCTTGTGTTGTGCGGTGTTGTCAACTAGAACATCGATGTGGGGAAGCGGGAAGTCATCCTTGGGGCTTGCCCTGTTCAGGTATCTGTAATCCACACACATTCACACTTTGCCATCTTTCTTAGGTACTGGAACCACATTAGCAACCCACTGCGGATAGGAGGTGACATCTAAGAACCCTGCGTTGAACTGCTTCATAACCTATGCTTTAATCTTCTCTGACATCTCAGGGCGCATACGACGGACCTTTTGCTTTACCGGAGGGCAGTCTTCTTTAGTTGGCAGACGATGAACCACTATATCTGTGCCTAGTCCCGGCATGTCTTCATATGACCAGGCGAAGATTTCAACATACTCATGCAACATCTGTACCAACCGCTGTTTGACACTAAGCTCCAGATTTGCACCTATCTTAACTTCTTTTTTGTCTTCCTATGTACCCAAGTTCACTGTCTCAACCGTCTCTTCATGAGGATGTATGGCCCTTTCTTCCTGCTGTAATAGTCTAGCAAGCTTTCTGGGTACCTCACAATCTTCCTCACCTTCGTCCCCGACTTGGTTGATCGGATTTTCAAAGTCATAATGAGCAGTAGTAGAACTGTTATCAATGGGATCCAGAGTGGATATGGATTTGCATTTGGATACGTGAGTGTGTGTAAGAGCATAGTTGTATAGACAGAATAAAAGAAAAGAAAGACAGAGAGCACAAAATTTGTATGCAAACGTCCAATGCTTTATTGATGTCATATGAAAATGAAACATGATAACCCTCACAAATAGAACCATTGTGCCCCGGGTAAGACACATGGCTATAGAGTTTATATTATTTTTAAAATTACATATCCGAAAAAATCAAAAAGACAATTACTCCTGAACAAAAGTAATCGGTACAAAGTCCTTGGCAGTCCAGTTATTGAGTCCACCGCTGGTAGTCGGGAAGATCCAGCTGTCAATGTCGGAATCACCATCATTATCTTCAAGTGAATTGACCCCAGGATTGCTGATGCGTAGGGGAGGTCCTCCAGCCCGAGCACGACGAACAACCCTTTGAGCACCTGTAATAAAGGACAAACGAGATTTGTCAGACTTGTAATGAATAACCAGGAGCTGACCCCAAATGGTAGACTCACTTTGTTCAACCACTTCTCGTGCATCCTTGAGAGAAGCCATCTTCAAGGGAGGTTTGGTGACCTTCAGAGGAATGTCGGTAGTTTCTGCTGTAGCCATAATCTGAGGCACCTCTTCAAAGTTCTGGCAAGGAGTCTCGATGAACTCGCCATCCATCTCTACGTACCTGAAGGAGTTTAAGTGACTGATCATGTACTCCTCTTCACCATGCACAGTGACAATCTTTCCTCTTACTGGGTACTTCAACATTTGGTAGAGGGTAGAAGTAATAACCCCAACCCCATGTATCCAAGGGCGTCCCAACAAGCAAGAATATGATGGTTTGATATCCATTACGTATAAAGTGGAGTCGAAGGTCTGGGAACCAACTTTGATAGGAACATCCACTTCCCCGTGTACCATCTTCTTCGAACCATCGAAAGCTCTCACTATTATATTTCTAGGCTTCAAGGTCAAGCCTTCGCAGTCCAATATGTCCAGAGCTTTTTTAGGTAGCACATTCAACGAGGAGCCAGTATCTACCAAAACATGGGCCATATTCGTCCCCCTTCATTCAACGGAAACATGAAGAGAATCATTATACTTCCTCCCTTTTGGTGTCAGATCCGCGTCAGAAAAACCCAAACCATTATCGACAATCAAACTAGCCACACAATCTTCAAACTGATCAGCAGATGTCTCTTGTGGCACGTGAGCCGTCTTCATAAACTTAACCAAAGCCTTTGCATGGGCCTAAGAACACAATAACAAAGCCAACATAGAAA
This sequence comes from Vicia faba, assembly GCA_948472305.1. Taxonomy (NCBI): domain Eukaryota; kingdom Viridiplantae; phylum Streptophyta; class Magnoliopsida; order Fabales; family Fabaceae; genus Vicia; species Vicia faba. The sequence goes on from OX451736.1 coordinate 1,234,276,088, forward strand.
TTTTGGATGGGGTCTGCCCCAGCTGCTCGACCATATTGTAGTCGCTCTTCTTTATTATCTTCAAAATTTCTTCCATTTCTTTCTTGGAAGCTTCTGGTATGGTTACTGAATTAGCCTTTGGTAGGACAGGCTCAATCAGTATGTCTTTGCCTCGAGTCTCGGCCGACTCGATAATGGGAAGGTCAACAAGAGTGATTACTGGAATTGCAGTAGTAGTCTTGGGTGGAACCACATCAGGAATGATCATAGGTTTGGTAGCAGTCTTTGGAGGAGAAATCTCAAGGGAGAACACTCTTCCACTTCTTGTTATTTTACTGGCTCTGGCAATATTGACGACGTCAGAATCAACATTTTCAGCAATCTTGTCTTTAATGGCTAGCATGTCATGCTTTACGCCGTAGTAATAGACGTCGGCCCCATAGTTCCAAGGAACAACTTTGTCCTAGGAGTATGGGATTGGCCCAGGCATGGTTATGATCAACGGAGTCACCTTCGGAATTGATGTAATCCTGACGGGTCTCTTAGCGGAGGCCCTAGAAGGATTGGCGGAAATGGTTATGATAGCAATGTCTTCACAGGAAACAGTCGGAACATGAGTTTTCTCAAACAAAATCTCTTTGTCATCCATCATGCACTGTACACCTGCCTTCAACAAAGGGCAACCAGTCGGTAGGAATGAACAAAAGTGGCAACCTTCACCACAACCCGAAAATAAGTCGGACTTCAACAAATTCTCTTTGATAGTCATGAGTGGGGTCACCAATTCTTCTACAGAGGTTACAAACACATATTCTTCAATGGCATTAACAACTCGACCATGTTTCGGCATAGGAGCAGTGATAACGTTGGGTGTCTCTGGGGGATCAAATTCAATTTCCCTAACATCAATCAAATCCTGTACTTTGTTCTTCAAAGCCCAGCAGTAATTGGTATCATGGCCTGGACTTTCTGAATGGTAAGCACAACGAGCATTCGGTTTATAGTAGGGAGATGTTATGTTCGGATTCTTTGGAGCTTCTCTCAGAGTAACCAGATTGGTCTTCAACAGCTGAGGTGAAATTTCAGACAGCGTCATGTTGATTCGAGTGAACTGTCTAGCTGGCCTTTCTGCTCTTGGCTGATTATTTCTTTGCTAAGCGGGTGCAGGGTTAGGAATCATAACAACCCATACCACCGGATGACACTCGGTTCGATTCTGATTCTTTTGGTTGTAGACAAAACTGATTCCTTTTTACCTGCAAACGGCTTCCTTGCAGCACTCGAAGAGGCATCCTTCTGAATTTTTCCACTTTGGGTTCCAGCTTCCACTCTTTCTCCCGTTAAGATCAGTTCAGTAAAACCAGCCGATGAACTTCCAATCAGATGGTTGAAAAACGGCCCAGTCAAAGTTCCCAGAAACATATCTACAAGCTCCCTGTTAGCCAAGGGAGGTTGAACAATTCCAGCCAAATCTCTCCACTTCTGAGCATAATCCTTGAAACCCTCGTTTGAACCCATAGACCGATTTTGGAGTTGTGTACGGGTGGGAGCGAGGTCTGCATTATACTGATATTACTTTTAAAATGCAGTAGCAAGGTCTTCCCAATTACGAACATTGGCTCTTTCCAACTGATAGAACCAGTCCAGTTGTGTTCCAGACAGTCTGTCTTGGAAGAAGTGAACCCACAAGTCTTTGTCAGCAGTATGAGGCTGTATCTTCCTCACATAATAACGGAGATGAATTTTAGGGCAAGATACCCCATCATACTTTGCAAATACTGGTGCCTTGAACTTTGGGGGAATGACAACCCCGGAGACCATACCCAACTCTTCAAAATCCAGCCCAGGAACCTTCTGGATTTCCATAGCTCTCAGACGCTCTTCTAACTGCTTATACCTTTCATCAGCCGGAGGGTAATGCTCCTCATTGTAATTAGTTTCATTGTCAGACTCTTTAGGACTAGGGTCCTCTTCTCTGGCTTCAACCTCTTGGTTCTCCCCCTCTTTAGATGAAGAAGCTAACTCAATAGCCCGTCTTGGCGGCCCTCTGAGCCTTCTGCTCATATGTGACACACCGACCGTCCTCTTGGTTTTCTTGTTCTTCTTATTAATGAAATCCTTCAGTTCTTCATGTCCTTTGGCCAGAGCCATAATCATCTGTTGGAACTGCGTGTTCTGAGTCTGAAGATCTTTCACTGTTTGTTCAAGAGCCATTGCTGAAATAAATAGCGGAGGTGATGATAAATCTGTTATGAATCCTGTTATGCAATGATATGTATGATATGTATGCAATGTTTTCAAAGACTTTGGGAAATTTAACTTTGCAAACCAAAATGAAACAAAACTTTTATTAATAGAATTCAAAGTTCAAATTCCTTTTAGGAGTTATAATTAAAACAGATCTAAAAACTAGAAAAAAATCAAAATTCCCATGGATGCTTCCTCTTTGAGCCGAGATAGCCATTAAGTCTTCTTTCCTCCTAGAGCTTCTTTGTGAGCTCTAAAACCTTTCTCTCCTGGGAATAGAATTGATCCCTATAGGTATCTCGCTTATTCTTCAATTGGATCCAAGACCTCTGTAATTCTCCAAGATCAGTGGGCATATCAGGATAGAGAACCGTGTAAGGAATACTCCCTTCAGTAGTGCATTCTGTGGTGCGGTGGGAGAACTGACTAGTGTTTTGCGTTCGTATTCGCACTTGTGCGGTTAGCAGGAGTCGCCACCGACTTTTTACTTTATCCTAAAGGAAAGGTTAAAAAAGCACAGCAAAAACCTTTTGAGATATATCGTGGGTTCGGGGGGTAGATTATGAAAAGGGAAGGTATTAGCACCCTTTTCATCCATGGTTATCCATGGGCTCTTAGTTACTTGGTTTTTTAGATCACTTGCCTTGTTTTTCGATTGCTTTGAAAATGGTGCGTGTGTGGGTGCTTTTTGAAAATGTTTTGGAAAAAGATGCCTTGTCTTAGGCAACTAATGTATTTGACTCGTGTTTGAGTGTTTTACAAAAGTGTGAATCTTTTCGAAAAGATGTTTCAAATGTTTTTGAGAGTTTGTTTGAAAGTGTTGTGGATTGTGGTTTTTTTGAAAAGAAGGCAAGTGTTTTTGCAAGTTTGACCTCAAGTAACTAAGAGTTTTGTCTACCCTATTGTACTCAAAGGTTTTTTTTTGGTCATGTTTTAACCCCTTTTAACAATTTTGTTCCATCATTGAAATTGATGGACAATCTTGCGTTTAGGAAGTTTATTCGGGACGGGCGCGGGTCATCGTATGGACCATGAATGCAATGGTGCCAAGTGTCTTTGGCAATTTGCTTTGAAGGGACTATGATCATTCCGTTTAGGCTACATTCGAAAGCGTCATCGAGGGACTTACGATCATTTGATTTTGTTTTGCCAAAGATACTCGACGTGCAAGCATGGCCCGTTTTGGAAGGCAACATGTGGGATTACCCTAGGGGGTGCAAGTGTGATTGTGTATCGATTACATGTATTTGTCTTGTATTAGGTTATCTAGCGTTTGATTTTATGTACATACAAACCCTAGGTCTAACCATGGTATAATTGGAAAACTGTAAATTGCGGAATGTAAATCTACGCTATTACAAAATAGTGTCCGGGAGTGGGGGTATAAATGGACAAGGGGATGAGACTTATAGTACCCAATAATTTACAACCAAATTGAATGTCGCGATCAAATGAATATCAAATATAAATGTAAGATAAACATGTGTATAGGGTAATGTGAATGTATTTGTGTAAGTGTACAAATGTATATGTATGTGAATTGTGTATGTGTAATTATGTACAGGTGCGAAGTGTGAAGTTGAATTGTATTAGGGTTTTGACCTAGATACATATTTTAATCTTGTATTTTTGATTTATATGTTAATTGTGTACAAAAGAAAAATGAAGCGTTTTTGATTAAGTGTTAAGTTTTAATTAAAAAAGTATTTTAGTCAAAATGTTTGTGAATTTGATATTTAGAGAAAAATGTATTTGAATGGGTATGTATGAAAAAAAGAATGTTAATTAAAAGAGTTTAATTTTAATTATGTATGAAAATGTATAATATGTATTTTAATCAAAAAAAGTATTTTCAATTTAATTGGTATAAAAAGTATTTTGTTATCGTTATGTACAAAAGTGGTGAATTAAAAAAAGATGTTTTAAACATATGATGAAAATGTAATTTATTCAAGTTAGTATTTACAAAATAAAAAAAGTGAACATTTTTTATAAGATAAAAAGAGGGTTAGTGTTTTTATAAAAATGAAGTAAGTTAATTAAGAATGTTATATTAATTAAAACTATATTTAGTTAGAAAATAAATATTGTTTGTAAAATAAAAGGGATTAGAATTTAATGTTGTTAAGAAAAGAAGAGAATGGTTAGTGTTTAGTGTTGTGAAAAAAAGAGAAGCATTTTAAATGGGCTTCAGGCAAATTCCAAAACGGGTCAGGCCCATGTTGTCTTGAACGAAATTAGGGTTTAGGCATTGCTTCAGTTTGGAACGAAAGCTAGGGCTTGTGAGGCAGCGACGGCGCGTTGAGTTTCGTCTTCTCCGTTCGATTTCCTGAGCCATCCATTCCTCCGGCCACCAACATCACTCTCGAACCTCTCTTCCCTCCCTAGCACGGTCTCCACCTCTTCTTGAAACAAGGTTGGTTCTTAGTTGTTATGCTTTCCTCTTCTTTTCTGGATTCGCGTGGTTCGGATTTGTTTTAAACTGAGTTCTATATTTTTTCGTTTTATGAGGTGAAGGGGAAGAAGATTGCTACCTGATTTTGGGAGATGGAGGAGAGGCGAAGGGGCGATGCTTCAGGAGGCCGGAACGGCGGTGATGGAGCTTGCTTGGATGAACCTTGGAGCTTCCCTGGTACTTTCGTTCCTTGCTACTTATGATTAAGGTTTTGATGATGATATACACTGAGAAACCCTAATTCACTTCTTTATCTTCTTCTGCCACTGTATATTTGCGTGCTTGTTGCTTATGTATTGTTGCCTGAGATGCCCAGTGATGATCTCTAAGATCTGAGGGCCTATGTTGCCTGAATACTTTTGTTTTCCTCTGAGCCCTTGATGCCTATGCTTCTGAACTGGTCTTGAATGTTCTTTGAACAGTTGTTGCCTATGCTTGTGATTTGTTTCTGCTTCTCCTTTTCTCGTGTTGCCCTGTGTATTGCCTAATGATGAAAAGGTTCTGAAGGCATTAATGCTGGATGTTGCCTCTGGTTCTAAGAATAGCAAAGCCTCTTGATATTTTTTGACAATGTTCTTGAATGGCCAGAACTGTTTTTTTGGTTAAGGGGTTATGTTAGTTATTGACAGTATGTTGGGTGTTTGACAGGCTCTTGAGGTTTGGATGTGTTTGAGACAGGTATGAAGTTTGCATATCAGGTTTTTAGGCCTGAGATGTGTTATGTTCAGTATGTTTTTTAGAATGTGTCTTTGAAGGTTGAGGCAGGATTGAGTGCTTGATGCAGGTTTGAGTTGTGTTTGCCTTGACAGTCCTGAGACTTTTTGTTGCTTCCTCAGTTTGTACACTTTTTCTCTTCTCCCTATTCTATGCTGAACTGAGTTTGTATTGGCTTCTCTTTTTTTTCTGAAACTGATGCAGGTTTGGATGAAGTTTTGTGGACAGTAGGCTGGTTCTTGGCTTTGTGAGAGTGATGCAGGTTATGGTGATTTTGGACAAGGTTCAGGTTTTTGATATTGGTTAGGTCCAGTTTTGTGCAGCTACTGAGTTGTATATATCTCTTCTCTCTTCACCTTACTTCTGAACTGAGTTTGGATTCTCTTCTCCTCCCTCTATTCTGAACTGCTATCTATGCTTTTTCTCTCTTCTTTTTCTGAATTGCCTGCTACTGAGTTTTGGATTTTGTATATCTTTTGCTATCTTGCTCCTGAACTATGCCTAACCTTGCCTATGCTTTCTTTGTACTGGCTAGCTGCCTTCTGCCCTGCTGCTATTGAACTGTCTTGTATATTTTCTTTTCTATTTCGCTCTCTTCACTTCTGAACTGCTATGCTGAACTGTTTCATTGGCTTGTGTTATATCTTTCTTTCTTCTCTCCTTCCTACTGTCTGCTGTGAACTGCTATTGAACTGTGCCTAAACCCCTGCTGCTGAACTGTCTTTATCTCCCTTTACTCTCTCTTAAAGTACAGTTTAAGATTTTTATATGATTTTTATTTGTACTTTTCTGAAGGGGCCCTATGGAAAATGATGAGTTAAGACTGTTTAGCTTGCATAACACATTTTGCATCTCCTTTATCTCTCTTTTGACAGTTTGGATAGATTTTCTGCTTTGACAGTACATTCCCTTTTTGCTTTTCTTTGATATCTTTGGCATTGGACTTTCAGTTTAGTTTTGAATGGGAAGTTTTGCAATTTAGTTTGAATTGGAAGCTGAGGTTCTATGCAGCTTGAGATTTGCAACTTATGCATTTTTGACATTTGCATTCATGAAATAGAATAATCTTCCCTCTCTGTGAACCGGGAGAAATCCCGTGATTTGCAGAGAGGGCAACTGATCCCAGTCAGTGGCCCCTAATGATGAGCACTTTTTATCTGTCCTTTCCAATTTAATGCTTTCTGACTTTTCTTGTTTCTTTTTGCAGATGAAAAATGGAATACCGGAGCGGAATGAAGAACGAAGGATATTAGAAAATAGGATAGTTTTTATTCTATGTAATATTTAAATTAAATGTAAATTATTGTCTGTAATGAACAACAATTTGTACAAATAACTCAAATATCAATAAAAGTTTAAATTATCCAATTAATTCTAATTTCTTTATTGTTTATTTATTTATTTAAAATTCTTAGAATTAAAACAATTGAAAAATAAATTCAATCATTTAATTTCAGAATAATAAATAACTAAAATAAAACAACATTGATCCAATAAACCTGCCTTATCCAACATCCAAAGCAAAGCAGCAATTAACCCAGATAGACTGATCAAACACATGAACACTATGAATCCAATACTGCATCTTGTATCTGACTGGCCCAATCAAAACGTACTGAATTCAAACCACTGTCTCTTTTACTGATTAAACCAAGATAACGCGAATTTTAATCCGAACCTTGAAATAAACCGCAAAGTGCTGTGGAATTCAAATTCTTCTGAGAATATGCCCATAAAACCCTAATTCCCGATTAAATGCCAAATCACGCTCGCTTGATCAAAATTGAACCAAAAATCAATCAAACCCTAAGCCCACTGTATGAAACAATTCAGAGCTCTGAAAATCAGTAAAAACCCTAGTTTTGCTTGACTGTCAAGAAAAGTCCGTTTGTCCGATTCTTGAGCCAGTTTGAGAAGTCAGGAAATGTTTGAAGCCGAGATTTCTTGTGGAAAAGCGCGAGGGCAAATTTTGGGGTACAACAGTTGCCCCTGTTCAATCTTCTTGGACCTGAAGAGTTAGATTGGCAAGTTTGCCTTTCGCGACTTGAAGGTAAAAGGAGATTGGACACTAATGTGCCCAGAAAATTTGCGCTCGTCGATGTGACGGTGGAGGTGAATGGGCTTAAAGATGCCATTTGGTGATGGGCTTAAAGATGCCACCTGGTGCGAGAGAATTTTGTCGGGGGATGGGCTTAGAGATGCCATCTGGGAATGGGCTTGCAGATGCCATTCGGCGACTGCAGGTAGGAGGATGGGCTTATAGATGCCATATAGTGATGTTGAACCGTAGGTCAATGGTGAGTGGACAAGTGTCAGAAGGGCATCCCTGTTTTGGAATATCTCTGAATTGGGGTCTGAACAAGCAACAGATTGACGTCCGTGTCTGGAGGATCTGTAAACTATTTTCAGGAGTTGGGACTGAACAAGCAATGGAGCAGCATCCGTTGTTGGGAAGCGTCCGTAACCTATTTTCAAAAATTGAGAAGAGTCTGAATCAGTCGGTAGATTGACCTCCGTTGTAGGGAAGAATCCGTAAACTGTCTTCAGAAGTTTGAGAAGAGTCTGAACAAATCGGTAGATTGACATCCGTTGTAGGGAAGAATCCGTAAACTTGTTTCAGAAGTTGAGAAGTTGAAGAGGAACCGGTGTAAGGTTTCTGCTGATGCGTCTGAATGAATCTGGAATAAGTATCAGAATGTCGCCGTGTCCGGGTCACATCTGAACTATTTTTTGGATGAATCTCAGGAGATGATCTATGTCTGTCGACTGATCTTACCTGAAAAGGTAAAGGGTTAGCTGTATGTAATGTTATGATGCATGATGCAATGCATGTGACATTTAATGTTTATGAATGTGATGAATGCGCTTGTAAGCTGATGAGCTAATCCTGCCAAGGATACATGATTCCGAGATGGCTGAAGATAAAAGCGTCTTGACCGCTGCCGGGGAAAATAAATCCTTGACTGTTGCTGGGGAAGAGAATTCCTGATGACCTCTACTGGGGAGCTCCAACTAGTAGACTCATGCCGGGGAGACCAGATTGAGAATCTTTGGCTTGAGGGGAAGTAACCCCTGAGACTTCACTGGGGAACTCAAGATTGCTTCCTCAAAACTCTGTGGGGAGAAGGTTTGAAAGTCTGACTCCGCTGGGGATTGAAGGAACTCCGCTGGGGACAGGGAGAGTCTTGGCGAGCGCGATCTTCCGTGGTGGTTAGCTTTGAGAAGAATCTGAACAATCGATAGGTTAACATCCGTTTACTTGGAGAACTCGTGAACTGTTTTCAGAAATCTTGAAGTTGAATCAGCAATAGAACAACATCCGTTGTTGGGAAGCGTCCGTAAACTAAATTCAAAGGTTGCATCTGAACAAGTTGATAGATTAACATCCGTTGTTGGGATGAATCCATGAACTGTTTTCAGAAATCTTGATAAGAATCTGAACAAGTCGGTAGATTGGCGTCCGTTGTTGGGAAGAATCCGTAAACTGTTTCAGAAGTCTTGAAAAGAATCTGAACAAGTCGGTAGATTGGCGTCCGTTGTTGGGGAAGAATCCGTAAACTTGTTTCAGAAGTCTTGAAGAGGAACCGGTGTAGGGCTCTCTGATGATGAGCTTGTGTAAAACTGCATCGGGTTTGAACACTTTTGACATTCGAATGCCCCAAGTGGTGATGTAGATAAATTCCTGGCTTATTACAGGTGTTGGTCTACAATCGGTCATTCACAGACGTTTCCTGGGTTGTTGCAGGTGTTGATCTGGAATTCTTCAGACATGCCCTGGCTGGATACAGGAGTCGAATCTGGAAAGGTGATAGTTGATAGATATGCCCTGGCTGGATATAGGAATTGAATCTTCAAACTCTTCAGATATGCCCTGGCTGGATACAGGAATCGAGTCTGGAAATGTGGTCAACAGATATGCCCTGGCTGGATACAGGAGTCGAATCTGGAAATAGTCGTCAACAGATATGCCCTGGCCGGATACAGGAATCGAATCTTCGAACTCTTCAGACGTGCCCTGGCTAGATACAGGAGTCGAGTCTGGAAATGTAGTCAACAGATATGCCCTGGCTGGATACAGGAATCGAATCTGGAGATGTTGTAGTTGATTTGTTGAACACTTTTGACATTCGAATGCCCCAAGTGGTGATGAAGGAATCTTGAATCAGATTACCCTGCATATTGAGAGATTTCTTGAAATCTTGACTGGACTGCCCCAGGTTAACTGTACTCTGAAAGATCTGTTGGACCTTGACTGGACTGCCCCAGGTTAATTGAATTGTGACATGTCATGCCCCTTGTTGATAGGAGATTTGATGGAAGTGTTATCCTCTTGAAGTGATTTTGACTTACTGAGAGAGTTTTCGTTCCTCTGAACATTCGCTGTATGAATTTCTTCGCTGTCAAACAAAAGGGTCAGATGCAGACAGTGATATTCGAATAATACAAAGTTTATGTTTGTCTTGAAGTTTTGAAAAATGCGTTTTTTAGCAGAAAACTTTTCACAAGACAAGTTAACACAAGATTTAGAGCAAAGCCCTACAGGAGTCAGGATACCTTTTGTAACAGTATGCTTTCGAACTAACCCATGCTTCAATTAGGACTTTTGAAGGGTTGTAACGTGGCCTGGTTCATGGTTTAAGAAACAAAGGATATAGGCTCAAAGTATATTTGTACCCACCCGCTCTTCGTGATGTTCTTCAACCTAAGCTCAGTTAACTGTGCGTCGCACTCTGTTTTGAGTTTGGAACGACTTTTGGGCGATGGTTCACCAGTTTGAATTTTTGGGAGACAGTCATCATCTCCTTTTTCTTTTTCGACACTTTTCATGTTGTTGAGGGTTTTGTAATGACCTCACTATTTTGATTTTGATTTGTTATCCCTAACTTTTACCTGACTGTTACCGTTTTTGGGATTACTGTCAGCGGGATGCCCTAGCTTTCTTAAGCCTCCTTTATAGGTTTTGGCTCAGTGGGCTTCTTTCTTTTGAGAGATTGACTGTCTATGTGATAGGGAACCACCCTTGTCTTTTGATTCCGAAGGAATGCTTTCTTTTTCGACGTCGTTCGTTGTATTACGAACTGAGAGTTTGCGACTTCAATGCGCGTTTTCTTTTGAATTAACTGAGATACTACCCTGCCCCAGGTTTATATCAAAGGTTTTGATTGTTTAGAACAGGAAGCTCCTACTTCTTTGGCTCGAAGGGGTTGACTAGGGATTAACTTCCTTATAACTCCAGTGTTTGGGAATTGAAAGAAATGCCTGTACATCATCAGCAAGGTCTGTTCAAAAGCATACTGTATAAGATCACGGTATTGTTTCGTCATCCTCCCTCTAAAGGCTTGCAGCTTTTTATCAAGAGTCAAATATTATAAAGAAAAGCATAAGAGTAGTGAAACGAATGGATGAATTCAAGACAAACATATGCAATGCATTAATGAAAACAGAGTTTAACATCAACAGATAATTGTTTGACAGCAAAAGAAATTACAACTTTGAAAAATTCAAAAAGAAGCAAAAGTCTTTCAGTTTCGAGCTTCGTCACTTCAAGCGGAGAACCCTTTAACGGAAGATCTTCATCTCGCCGTCTGGCATGAATTCCAACACCCCAATGTCAATCAGATCTTGAATCTTGTTCTTCAAGGCCCAACAGTCGTTGGTACTGTGCCCCGGGCTGCAGGAGTGGTAAACACAAAATTTGTCGGGATTAAAGCGAGGAGAGGAGATATTGAGCTTCTGAGGAGGGTCCTTTACGGTGAGCAAATTGACCTCCAACAGGCGCTTCAGTATGAAGAATGATGGTATTTCAGTCTCCGTGAACTGTCTTCCCGACGTTTCTTGCTTACGCCGATTGCCACGTTGACGCTGGCGAGGTTGGTGATGGGTTTGTGACCCTGAAGCTAGCAGAGGAGCTTTCCCCTTGTCTTCTTGAGTTGAGGGAGGCTGAGCGGTGACTTGCTCTTCGACCTCAGATGTTTGCCCCAGTTGGTTGTTTGGAAGCAGTTGGCGGACCAGAACTCTGAGTTCCTCTTGTCTTTGAGATAGGTCTTGGATGAGAGCCATCTGGCCCACCAAATATCCCATCACTTGGGTCCTCAGTGTTGTCAGATCAAACTGCAGCTCCGCAATCTGATCACTCCTGGCATTGTTGGAACTCCCCAAGTCCTTGGTGAGGAGAGCTTTCATCTCTTCTTGCCCCAGAGACAAGCTCAGGAACATCTCTTGCAGTTGAGCAGTCTGGTCTTGGATGTCTTTGACAGACCGTTCTAGAGCCATCTCTTGCTGAAATAAACAGCAGGAGAGTAAGGAAACCTGAAAAAGGAAAGATTGTTAAAACGCAATGCATGATATGTGGATGCATGTTTTCAAGGATCTCTTGGGGTGAACACAAGAAATTGTTAGAGGTTGAACTCTGCTTTTGGATTGGAGATCTCTGCATCGGTGGACGTCCTTCCACGAGAATCAAGCTCACCATGTCGAGTGGGTCATAGCCACTGATTCAAGTTGTTGTACTTGAACTTTGACTGGATTGGTTAGAGGAAAGACCTCTTGCCCCTTGATAGATGTCTGGTTCAACGTAACCCTGCATCAAAAGAACCCTCGAGATCCTTGAAATGGTTATTGAAAATGCTAAAATGCTATGGTATGATGTCATGATGTTATGTGCATGTATGCGAAAAGTAAGCAATTGTATATACAGGCAAACAATATTCACACAAAGCACACAAGGCCCTAGGTTTAGGCTTGCATGAGGTTCAGGTACTACCCTCTTTCAGTTTGTTGGTTAAAACCTGTCCTATCAAAAGTAACCGGGTTCTAGAGGATCTCAGATCATTGGCTACCCTCAATCGGTCATAACTCCAGCATCGCAATCTTTTCTCGCGGCCAGAACCATCTCGAGAGTTTAGCCTCAATGAGTGTAGCATACTGCTACTGTCCTAATAGCCAAGTTGGTCAATTTAGGGTTCTAAGGTTGGTTGGTGTTTAATGACCCCTTAGAAGACCTATATTCTCCCCGTTACAACACAAGGGATATAGGTACAGACTAAGATGCCATACCAACGTAGCCACTGTTTCACCCATGTCGGTCTACGCCGGACAGGTCCCTCACAGATTATGCTACCTAAAAAGGGTATTTCCCAGATCCGGGTTAGGATCTATAAAACTCCGATACAAAGCCCACAAGATGTAAAAGCAAACAAAGCAAACAATTGAAAACAAAGGTGATCTAAACCCTAAGGTTACTCCACTTTAAAAGTATATCCCCAGCAGAGTCGCCAGTTCTGTGGTGCGGTGGGAGAACTGACTAGTGTTTTGCGTTCGTATTCGCACTTGTGCGGTTAGCAGGAGTCGCCACCGACTTTTTACTTTATCCTAAAGGAAAGGTTAAAAAAGCACAGCAAAAACCTTTTGAGATATATCGTGGGTTCGGGGGGTAGATTATGAAAAGGGAAGGTATTAGCACCCTTTTCATCCATGGTTATCCATGGGCTCTTAGTTACTTGGTTTTTTAGATCACTTGCCTTGTTTTTCGATTGCTTTGAAAATGGTGCGTGTGTGGGTGCTTTTTGAAAATGTTTTGGAAAAAGATGCCTTGTCTTAGGCAACTAATGTATTTGACTCGTGTTTGAGTGTTTTACAAAAGTGTGAATCTTTTCGAAAAGATGTTTCAAATGTTTTTGAGAGTTTGTTTGAAAGTGTTGTGGATTGTGGTTTTTTTGAAAAGAAGGCAAGTGTTTTTGCAAGTTTGACCTCAAGTAACTAAGAGTTTTGTCTACCCTATTGTACTCAAAGGTTTTTTTTTGGTCATGTTTTAACCCCTTTTAACAATTTTGTTCCATCATTGAAATTGATGGACAATCTTGCGTTTAGGAAGTTTATTCGGGACGGGCGCGGGTCATCGTATGGACCATGAATGCAATGGTGCCAAGTGTCTTTGGCAATTTGCTTTGAAGGGACTATGATCATTCCGTTTAGGCTACATTCGAAAGCGTCATCGAGGGACTTACGATCATTTGATTTTGTTTTGCCAAAGATACTCGACGTGCAAGCATGGCCCGTTTTGGAAGGCAACATGTGGGATTACCCTAGGGGGTGCAAGTGTGATTGTGTATCGATTACATGTATTTGTCTTGTATTAGGTTATCTAGCGTTTGATTTTATGTACATACAAACCCTAGGTCTAACCATGGTATAATTGGAAAACTGTAAATTGCGGAATGTAAATCTACGCTATTACAAAATAGTGTCCGGGAGTGGGGGTATAAATGGACAAGGGGATGAGACTTATAGTACCCAATAATTTACAACCAAATCGAATGTCGCGATCAAATGAATATCAAATATAAATGTAAGATAAACATGTGTATAGGGTAATGTGAATGTATTTGTGTAAGTGTACAAATGTATATGTATGTGAATTGTGTATGTGTAATTATGTACAGGTGCGAAGTGTGAAGTTGAATTGTATTAGGGTTTTGACCTAGATACATATTTTAATCTTGTATTTTTGATTTATATGTTAATTGTGTACAAAAGAAAAATGAAGCGTTTTTGATTAAGTGTTAAGTTTTAATTAAAAAAGTATTTTAGTCAAAATGTTTGTGAATTTGATATTTAGAGAAAAATGTATTTGAATGGGTATGTATGAAAAAAAGAATGTTAATTAAAAGAGTTTAATTTTAATTATGTATGAAAATGTATAATATGTATTTTAATCAAAAAAAGTATTTTCAATTTAATTGGTATAAAAAGTATTTTGTTATCGTTATGTACAAAAGTGGTGAATTAAAAAAAGATGTTTTAAACATATGATGAAAATGTAATTTATTCAAGTTAGTATTTACAAAATAAAAAAAGTGAACATTTTTTATAAGATAAAAAGAGGGTTAGTGTTTTTATAAAAATGAAGTAAGTTAATTAAGAATGTTATATTAATTAAAACTATATTTAGTTAGAAAATAAATATTGTTTGTAAAATAAAAGGGATTAGAATTTAATGTTGTTAAGAAAAGAAGAGAATGGTTAGTGTTTAGTGTTGTGAAAAAAAGAGAAGCATTTTAAATGGGCTTCAGGCAAATTCCAAAACGGGTCAGGCCCATGTTGTCTTGAACGAAATTAGGGTTTAGGCATTGCTTCAGTTTGGAACGAAAGCTAGGGCTTGTGAGGCAGCGACGGCGCGTTGAGTTTCGTCTTCTCCGTTCGATTTCCTGAGCCATCCATTCCTCCGGCCACCAACATCACTCTCGAACCTCTCTTCCCTCCCTAGCACGGTCTCCACCTCTTCTTGAAACAAGGTTGGTTCTTAGTTGTTATGCTTTCCTCTTCTTTTCTGGATTCGCGTGGTTCGGATTTGTTTTAAACTGAGTTCTATATTTTTTCGTTTTATGAGGTGAAGGGGAAGAAGATTGCTACCTGATTTTGGGAGATGGAGGAGAGGCGAAGGGGCGATGCTTCAGGAGGCCGGAACGACGGTGATGGAGCTTGCTTGGATGAACCTTGGAGCTTCCCTGGTACTTTCGTTCCTTGCTACTTATGATTAAGGTTTTGATGATGATATACACTGAGAAACCCTAATTCACTTCTTTATCTTCTTCTGCCACTGTATATTTGCGTGCTTGTTGCTTATGTATTGTTGCCTGAGATGCCCAGTGATGATCTCTAAGATCTGAGGGCCTATGTTGCCTGAATACTTTTGTTTTCCTCTGAGCCCTTGATGCCTATGCTTCTGAACTGGTCTTGAATGTTCTTTGAACAGTTGTTGCCTATGCTTGTGATTTGTTTCTGCTTCTCCTTTTCTCGTGTTGCCCTGTGTATTGCCTAATGATGAAAAGGTTCTGAAGGCATTAATGCTGGATGTTGCCTCTGGTTCTAAGAATAGCAAAGCCTCTTGATATTTTTTGACAATGTTCTTGAATGGCCAGAACTGTTTTTTTGGTTAAGGGGTTATGTTAGTTATTGACAGTATGTTGGGTGTTTGACAGGCTCTTGAGGTTTGGATGTGTTTGAGACAGGTATGAAGTTTGCATATCAGGTTTTTAGGCCTGAGATGTGTTATGTTCAGTATGTTTTTTAGAATGTGTCTTTGAAGGTTGAGGCAGGATTGAGTGCTTGATGCAGGTTTGAGTTGTGTTTGCCTTGACAGTCCTGAGACTTTTTGTTGCTTCCTCAGTTTGTACACTTTTTCTCTTCTCCCTATTCTATGCTGAACTGAGTTTGTATTGGCTTCTCTTTTTTTTCTGAAACTGATGCAGGTTTGGATGAAGTTTTGTGGACAGTAGGCTGGTTCTTGGCTTTGTGAGAGTGATGCAGGTTATGGTGATTTTGGACAAGGTTCAGGTTTTTGATATTGGTTAGGTCCAGTTTTGTGCAGCTACTGAGTTGTATATATCTCTTCTCTCTTCACCTTACTTCTGAACTGAGTTTGGATTCTCTTCTCCTCCCTCTATTCTGAACTGCTATCTATGCTTTTTCTCTCTTCTTTTTCTGAATTGCCTGCTACTGAGTTTTGGATTTTGTATATCTTTTGCTATCTTGCTCCTGAACTATGCCTAACCTTGCCTATGCTTGCTTTGTACTGGCTAGCTGCCTTCTGCCCTGCTGCTACTGAGCTGTCTTGTATATTTTCTTTTCTATTTCGCTCTCTTCACTTCTGAACTGCTATGCTGAACTGTTTCATTGGCTTGTGTTATATCTTTCTTTCTTCTCTCCTTCCTACTGTCTGCTGTGAACTGCTATTGAATTGTGCCTAAACCCCTGCTGCTGAACTGTCTTTATCTCCCTTTACTCTCTCTTAAAGTACAGTTTAAGATTTTTATATGATTTTTATTTGTACTTTTCTGAAGGGGCCTGTTGTACCCCAAAATTTTCCCTCGCGCTTTTCCACAAGAAATCTCGGCTTTAAACATTTCCTGACTTCTCAAACTGGCTCAAGAATCGGACAAACGGACTTTTCTTGACAGTCAAGCAAAACTAGGGTTTTTACTGATTTTCAGAGCTCTGAATTGTTTCATACAGTGGGCTTAGGGTTTGATTGATTTTTGGTTCAATTTTGATCAAGCGAGCGTGATTTGGCATTTAATCGGGAATTAGGGTTTTATGGGCATATTCTCAGAAGAATTTGAATTCCACAGCACTTTGCGGTTTATTTCAAGGTTCGGATTAAAATTCGCGTTATCTTGGTTTAATCAGTAAAAGAGACAGTGGTTTGAATTCAGTACGTTTTGATTGGGCCAGTCAGATACAAGATGCAGTATTGGATTCACAGTGTTCATGTGTTTGATCAGTCTATCTGGGTTAATTGCTGCTTTGCTTTGGATGTTGGATAAGGCAGGTTTATTGGATCAATGTTGTTTTATTTTAGTTATTTATTATTCTGAAATTAAATGATTGAATTTATTTTTCAATTGTTTTAATTCTAAGAATTTTAAATAAATAAATAAACAATAAAGAAATTAGAATTAATTGGATAATTTAAACTTTTATTGATATTTGAGTTATTTGTACAAATTGTTGTTCATTACAGACAATAATTTACATTTAATTTAAATATTACATAGAATAAAAACTATCCTATTTTCTAATATCCTTCGTTCTTCATTCCGCTCCGGTATTCCATTTTTCATCTGCAAAAAGAAACAAGAAAAGTCAGAAAGCATTAAATTGGAAAGGACAGATAAAAAGTGCTCATCATTAGGGGCCACTGACTGGGATCAGTTGCCCTCTCTGCAAATCACGGGATTTCTCCCGGTTCACAGAGAGGGAAGATTATTCTATTTCATGAATGCAAATGTCAAAAATGCATAAGTTGCAAATCTCAAGCTGCATAGAACCTCAGCTTCCAATTCAAACTAAATTGCAAAACTTCCCATTCAAAACTAAACTGAAAGTCCAATGCCAAAGATATCAAAGAAAAGCAAAAAGGGAATGTACTGTCAAAGCAGAAAATCTATCCAAACTGTCAAAAGAGAGATAAAGGAGATGCAAAATGTGTTATGCAAGCTAAACAGTCTTAACTCATCATTTCCCATAGGGCCCCTTCAGAAAAGTACAAATAAAAATCATATAAAAATCTTAAACTGTACTTTAAGAGAGAGTAAAGGGAGATAAAGACAGTTCAGCAGCAGGGGTTTAGGCACAGTTCAATAGCAGTTCACAGCAGACAGTAGGAAGGAGAGAAGAAAGAAAGATATAACACAAGCCAATGAAACAGTTCAGCATAGCAGTTCAGAAGTGAAGAGAGCGAAATAGAAAAGAAAATATACAAGACAGTTCAGTAGCAGCAGGGCAGAAGGCAGCTAGCCAGTACAAAGCAAGCATAGGCAAGGTTAGGCATAGTTCAGGAGCAAGATAGCAAAAGATATACAAAATCCAAAACTCAGTAGCAGGCAATTCAGAAAAAGAAGAGAGAAAAAGCATAGATAGCAGTTCAGAATAGAGGGAGGAGAAGAGAATCCAAACTCAGTTCAGAAGTAAGGTGAAGAGAGAAGAGATATATACAACTCAGTAGCTGCACAAAACTGGACCTAACCAATATCAAAAACCTGAACCTTGTCCAAAATCACCATAACCTGCATCACTCTCACAAAGCCAAGAACCAGCCTACTGTCCACAAAACTTCATCCAAACCTGCATCAGTTTCAGAAAAAAAAGAGAAGCCAATACTAACTCAGTTCAGCATAGAATAGGGAGAAGAGAAAAAGTGTACAAACTGAGGAAGCAACAAAAAGTCTCAGGACTGTCAAGGCAAACACAACTCAAACCTGCATCAAGCACTCAATCCTGCCTCAACCTTCAAAGACACATTCTAAAAAACATACTGAACATAACACATCTCAGGCCTAAAAACCTGATATGCAAACTTCATACCTGTCTCAAACACATCCAAACCTCAAGAGCCTGTCAAACACCCAACATACTGTCAATAACTAACATAACCCCTTAACCAAAAAAACAGTTCTGGCCATTCAAGAACATTGTCAAAAAATATCAAGAGGCTTTGCTATTCTTAGAACCAGAGGCAACATCCAGCATTAATGCCTTCAGAACCTTTTCATCATTAGGCAATACACAGGGCAACACGAGAAAAGGAGAAGCAGAAACAAATCACAAGCATAGGCAACAACTGTTCAAAGAACATTCAAGACCAGTTCAGAAGCATAGGCATCAAGGGCTCAGAGGAAAACAAAAGTATTCAGGCAACATAGGCCCTCAGATCTTAGAGATCATCACTGGGCATCTCAGGCAACAATACATAAGCAACAAGCACGCAAATATACAGTGGCAGAAGAAGATAAAGAAGTGAATTAGGGTTTCTCAGTGTATATCATCATCAAAACCTTAATCATAAGTAGCAAGGAACGAAAGTACCAGGGAAGCTCCAAGGTTCATCCAAGCAAGCTCCATCACCGCCGTTCCGGCCTCCTGAAGCATCGCCCCTTCGCCTCTCCTCCATCTCCCAAAATCAGGTAGCAATCTTCTTCCCCTTCACCTCATAAAACGAAAAAATATAGAACTCAGTTTAAAACAAATCCGAACCACGCGAATCCAGAAAAGAAGAGGAAAGCATAACAACTAAGAACCAACCTTGTTTCAAGAAGAGGTGGAGACCGTGCTAGGGAGGGAAGAGAGGTTCGAGAGTGATGTTGGTGGCCGGAGGAATGGATGGCTCAGGAAATCGAACGGAGAAGACGAAACTCAACGCGCCGTCGCTGCCTCACAAGCCCTAGCTTTCGTTCCAAACTGAAGCAATGCCTAAACCCTAATTTCGTTCAAGACAACATGGGCCTGACCCGTTTTGGAATTTGCCTGAAGCCCATTTAAAATGCTTCTCTTTTTTTCACAACACTAAACACTAACCATTCTCTTCTTTTCTTAACAACATTAAATTCTAATCCCTTTTATTTTACAAACAATATTTATTTTCTAACTAAATATAGTTTTAATTAATATAACATTCTTAATTAACTTACTTCATTTTTATAAAAACACTAACCCTCTTTTTATCTTATAAAAAATGTTCACTTTTTTTATTTTGTAAATACTAACTTGAATAAATTACATTTTCATCATATGTTTAAAACATCTTTTTTTAATTCACCACTTTTGTACATAACGATAACAAAATACTTTTTATACCAATTAAATTGAAAATACTTTTTTTGATTAAAATACATATTATACATTTTCATACATAATTAAAATTAAACTCTTTTAATTAACATTCTTTTTTTCATACATACCCATTCAAATACATTTTTCTCTAAATATCAAATTCACAAACATTTTGACTAAAATACTTTTTTAATTAAAACTTAACACTTAATCAAAAACGCTTCATTTTTCTTTTGTACACAATTAACATATAAATCAAAAATACAAGATTAAAATATGTATCTAGGTCAAAACCCTAATACAATTCAACTTCACACTTCGCACCTGTACATAATTACACATACACAATTCACATACATATACATTTGTACACTTACACAAATACATTCACATTACCCTATACACATGTTTATCTTACATTTATATTTGATATTCATTTGATCGCGACATTCGATTTGGTTGTAAATTATTGGGTACTATAAGTCTCATCCCCTTGTCCATTTATACCCCCACTCCCGGACACTATTTTGTAATAGCGTAGATTTACATTCCGCAATTTACAGTTTTCCAATTATACCATGGTTAGACCTAGGGTTTGTATGTACATAAAATCAAACGCTAGATAACCTAATACAAGACAAATACATGTAATCGATACACAATCACACTTGCACCCCCTAGGGTAATCCCACATGTTGCCTTCCAAAACGGGCCATGCTTGCACGTCGAGTATCTTTGGCAAAACAAAATCAAATGATCGTAAGTCCCTCGATGACGCTTTCGAATGTAGCCTAAACGGAATGATCATAGTCCCTTCAAAGCAAATTGCCAAAGACACTTGGCACCATTGCATTCATGGTCCATACGATGACCCGCGCCCGTCCCGAATAAACTTCCTAAACGCAAGATTGTCCATCAATTTCAATGATGGAACAAAATTGTTAAAAGGGGTTAAAACATGACAAAAAAAAAACCTTTGAGTACAATAGGGTAGACAAAACTCTTAGTTACTTGAGGTCAAACTTGCAAAAACACTTGCCTTCTTTTCAAAAAAACCACAATCCACAACACTTTCAAACAAACTCTCAAAAACATTTGAAACATCTTTTCGAAAAGATTCACACTTTTGTAAAACACTCAAACACGAGTCAAATACATTAGTTGCCTAAGACAAGGCATCTTTTTCCAAAACATTTTCAAAAAGCACCCACACATGCACCATTTTCAAAGCAATCGAAAAACAAGGCAAGTGATCTAAAAAACCAAGTAACTAAGAGCCCATGGATAACCATGGATGAAAAGGGTGCTAATACCTTCCCTTTTCATAATCTACCCCCCGAACCCACGATATATCTCAAAAGGTTTTTGCTGTGCTTTTTTAACCTTTCCTTTAGGATAAAGTAAAAAGTCGGTGGCGACTCCTGCTAACCGCACAAGTGCGAATACGAACGCAAAACACTAGTCAGTTCTCCCACCGCACCACAGAACTGGCGACTCTGCTGGGGATATACTTTTAAAGTGGAGTAACCTTAGGGTTTAGATCACCTTTGTTTTCAATTGTTTGCTTTGTTTGCTTTTACATCTTGTGGGCTTTGTATCAGAGTTTTATAGATCCTAACCCGGATCTGGGAAATACCCTTTTTAGGTAGCATAATCTGTGAGGGACCTGTCCGGCGTAGACCGACATGGGTGAAACAGTGGCTACGTTGGTATGGCATCTTAGTCTGTACCTATATCCCTTGTGTTGTAACGGGGAGAATATAGGTCTTCTAAGGGGTCATTAAACACCAACCAACCTTAGAACCCTAAATTGACCAACTTGGCTATTAGGACAGTAGCAGTATGCTACACTCATTGAGGCTAAACTCTCGAGATGGTTCTGGCCGCGAGAAAAGATTGCGATGCTGGAGTTATGACCGATTGAGGGTAGCCAATGATCTGAGATCCTCTAGAACCCGGTTACTTTTGATAGGACAGGTTTTAACCAACAAACTGAAAGAGGGTAGTACCTGAACCTCATGCAAGCCTAAACCTAGGGCCTTGTGTGCTTTGTGTGAATATTGTTTGCCTGTATATACAATTGCTTACTTTTCGCATACATGCACATAACATCATGACATCATACCATAGCATTTTAGCATTTTCAATAACCATTTCAAGGATCTCGAGGGTTCTTTTGATGCAGGGTTACGTTGAACCAGACATCTATCAAGGGGCAAGAGGTCTTTCCTCTAACCAATCCAGTCAAAGTTCAAGTACAACAACTTGAATCAGTGGCTATGACCCACTCGACATGGTGAGCTTGATTCTCGTGGAAGGACGTCCACCGATGCAGAGATCTCCAATCCAAAAGCAGAGTTCAACCTCTAACAATTTCTTGTGTTCACCCCAAGAGATCCTTGAAAACATGCATCCACATATCATGCATTGCGTTTTAACAATCTTTCCTTTTTCAGGTTTCCTTACTCTCCTGCTGTTTATTTCAGCAAGAGATGGCTCTAGAACGGTCTGTCAAAGACATCCAAGACCAGACTGCTCAACTGCAAGAGATGTTCCTGAGCTTGTCTCTGGGGCAAGAAGAGATGAAAGCTCTCCTCACCAAGGACTTGGGGAGTTCCAACAATGCCAGGAGTGATCAGATTGCGGAGCTGCAGTTTGATCTGACAACACTGAGGACCCAAGTGATGGGATATTTGGTGGGCCAGATGGCTCTCATCCAAGACCTATCTCAAAGACAAGAGGAACTCAGAGTTCTGGTCCGCCAACTGCTTCCAAACAACCAACTGGGGCAAACATCTGAGGTCGAAGAGCAAGTCACCGCTCAGCCTCCCTCAACTCAAGAAGACAAGGGGAAAGCTCCTCTGCTAGCTTCAGGGTCACAAACCCATCACCAACCTCGCCAGCGTCAACGTGGCAATCGGCGTAAGCAAGAAACGTCGGGAAGACAGTTCACGGAGACTGAAATACCATCATTCTTCATACTGAAGCGCCTGTTGGAGGTCAATTTGCTCACCGTAAAGGACCCTCCTCAGAAGCTCAATATCTCCTCTCCTCGCTTTAATCCCGACAAATTTTGTGTTTACCACTCCTGCAGCCCGGGGCACAGTACCAACGACTGTTGGGCCTTGAAGAACAAGATTCAAGATCTGATTGACATTGGGGTGTTGGAATTCATGCCAGACGGCGAGATGAAGATCTTCCGTTAAAGGGTTCTCCGCTTGAAGTGACGAAGCTCGAAACTGAAAGACTTTTGCTTCTTTTTGAATTTTTCAAAGTTGTAATTTCTTTTGCTGTCAAACAATTATCTGTTGATGTTAAACTCTGTTTTCATTAATGCATTGCATATGTTTGTCTTGAATTCATCCATTCGTTTCACTACTCTTATGCTTTTCTTTATAATATTTGACTCTTGATAAAAAGCTGCAAGCCTTTAGAGGGAGGATGACGAAACAATACCGTGATCTTATACAGTATGCTTTTGAACAGACCTTGCTGATGATGTACAGGCATTTCTTTCAATTCCCAAACACTGGAGTTATAAGGAAGTTAATCCCTAGTCAACCCCTTCGAGCCAAAGAAGTAGGAGCTTCCTGTTCTAAACAATCAAAACCTTTGATATAAACCTGGGGCAGGGTAGTATCTCAGTTAATTCAAAAGAAAACGCGCATTGAAGTCGCAAACTCTCAGTTCGTAATACAACGAACGACGTCGAAAAAGAAAGCATTCCTTCGGAATCAAAAGACAAGGGTGGTTCCCTATCACATAGACAGTCAATCTCTCAAAAGAAAGAAGCCCACTGAGCCAAAACCTATAAAGGAGGCTTAAGAAAGCTAGGGCATCCCGCTGACAGTAATCCCGAAAACGGTAACAGTCAGGTAAAAGTTAGGGATAACAAATCAAAATCAAAATAGTGAGGTCATTACAAAACCCTCAACAACATGAAAAGTGTCGAAAAAGAAAAAGGAGATGATGACTGTCTCCCAAAAATTCAAACTGGTGAACCATCGCCCAAAAGTCGTTCCAAACTCAAAACAGAGTGCGACGCACAATTAACTGAGCTTAGGTTGAAGAACATCACGAAGAGCGGGTGGGTACAAATATACTTTGAGCCTATATCCTTTGTTTCTTAAACCATGAACCAGGCCACGTTACAACCCTTCAAAAGTCCTAATTGAAGCATGGGTTAGTTCGAAAGCATACTGTTACAAAAGGTATCCTGACTCCTGTAGGGCTTTGCTCTAAATCTTGTGTTAACTTGTCTTGTGAAAAGTTTTCTGCTAAAAAACGCATTTTTCAAAACTTCAAGACAAACATAAACTTTGTATTATTCGAATATCACTGTCTGCATCTGACCCTTTTGTTTGACAGCGAAGAAATTCATACAGCGAATGTTCAGAGGAACGAAAACTCTCTCAGTAAGTCAAAATCACTTCAAGAGGATAACACTTCCATCAAATCTCCTATCAACAAGGGGCATGACATGTCACAATTCAATTAACCTGGGGCAGTCCAGTCAAGGTCCAACAGATCTTTCAGAGTACAGTTAACCTGGGGCAGTCCAGTCAAGATTTCAAGAAATCTCTCAATATGCAGGGTAATCTGATTCAAGATTCCTTCATCACCACTTGGGGCATTCGAATGTCAAAAGTGTTCAACAAATCAACTACAACATCTCCAGATTCGATTCCTGTATCCAGCCAGGGCATATCTGTTGACTACATTTCCAGACTCGACTCTTGTATCTAGCCAGGGCACGTCTGAAGAGTTCGAAGATTCGATTCCTGTATCCGGCCAGGGCATATCTGTTGACGACTATTTCCAGATTCGACTCCTGTATCCAGCCAGGGCATATCTGTTGACCACATTTCCAGACTCGATTCCTGTATCCAGCCAGGGCATATCTGAAGAGTTTGAAGATTCAATTCCTATATCCAGCCAGGGCATATCTATCAACTATCACCTTTCCAGATTCGACTCCTGTATCCAGCCAGGGCATGTCTGAAGAATTCCAGATCAACACCTGCAACAACCCAGGAAACGTCTGTGAATGACCGATTGTAGACCAACACCTGTAATAAGCCAGGAATTTATCTACATCACCACTTGGGGCATTCGAATGTCAAAAGTGTTCAAACCCGATGCAGTTTTACACAAGCTCATCATCAGAGAGCCCTACACCGGTTCCTCTTCAAGACTTCTGAAACAAGTTTACGGATTCTTCCCCAACAACGGACGCCAATCTACCGACTTGTTCAGATTCTTTTCAAGACTTCTGAAACAATTTACGGATTCTTCCCAACAACGGACGCCAATCTACCGACTTGTTCAGATTCTTATCAAGATTTCTGAAAACAGTTCATGGATTCATCCCAACAACGGATGTTAATCTATCAACTTGTTCAGATGCAACCTTTGAATTTAGTTTACGGACGCTTCCCAACAACGGATGTTGTTCTATTGCTGATTCAACTTCAAGATTTCTGAAAACAGTTCACGAGTTCTCCAAGTAAACGGATGTTAACCTATCGCTTGTTCAGATTCTTCTCAAAGCTAACCACCACGGAAGATCGCGCTCGCCAAGACTCTCCCTGTCCCCAGCGGAGTTCCTTCAATCCCCAGCGGAGTCAGACTTTCAAACCTTCTCCCCACAGAGTTTTGAGGAAGCAATCTTGAGTTCCCCAGTGAAGTCTCAGGGGTTACTTCCCCTCAAGCCAAAGATTCTCAATCTGGTCTCCCCGGCATGAGTCTACTAGTTGGAGCTCCCCAGTAGAGGTCATCAGGAATTCTCTTCCCCAGCAACAGTCAAGGATTTATTTTCCCCGGCAGCGGTCAAGACGCTTTTATCTTCAGCCATCTCGGAATCATGTATCCTTGGCAGGATTAGCTCATCAGCTTACAAGCGCATTCATCACATTCATAAACATTAAATGTCACATGCATTGCATCATGCATCATAACATTACATACAGCTAACCCTTTACCTTTTCAGGTAAGATCAGTCGACAGACACAGATCATCTCCTGAGATTCATCCAAAAAATAGTTCAGATGTGACCCGGACACGGCGACATTCTGATACTTATTCCAGATTCATTCAGACGCATCAGCAGAAACCTTACACCGGTTCCTCTTCAACTTCTCAACTTCTGAAACAAGTTTACGGATTCTTCCCTACAACGGATGTCAATCTACCGATTTGTTCAGACTCTTCTCAAACTTCTGAAGACAGTTTACGGATTCTTCCCTACAACGGAGGTCAATCTACCGACTGATTCAGACTCTTCTCAATTTTTGAAAATAGGTTACGGACGCTTCCCAACAACGGATGCTGCTCCATTGCTTGTTCAGTCCCAACTCCTGAAAATAGTTTACAGATCCTCCAGACACGGACGTCAATCTGTTGCTTGTTCAGACCCCAATTCAGAGATATTCCAAAACAGGGATGCCCTTCTGACACTTGTCCACTCACCATTGACCTACGGTTCAACATCACTATATGGCATCTATAAGCCCATCCTCCTACCTGCAGTCGCCGAATGGCATCTGCAAGCCCATTCCCAGATGGCATCTCTAAGCCCATCCCCCGACAAAATTCTCTCGCACCAGGTGGCATCTTTAAGCCCATCACCAAATGGCATCTTTAAGCCCATTCACCTCCACCGTCACATCGACGAGCGCAAATTTTCTGGGCACATTAGTGTCCAATCTCCTTTTACCTTCAAGTCGCGAAAGGCAAACTTGCCAATCTAACTCTTCAGGTCCAAGAAGATTGAACAGGGGCAACTGTTGTACCCCAAAATTTGCCCTCGCGCTTTTCCACAAGAAATCTCGGCTTCAAACATTTCCTGACTTCTCAAACTGGCTCAAGAATCGGACAAACAGACTTTTCTTGACAGTCAAGCAAAACTAGGGTTTTTACTGATTTTCAGAGCTCTGAATTGTTTCATACAGTGGGCTTAGGGTTTGATTGATTTTTGGTTCAATTTTGATCAAGCGAGCGTGATTTGGCATTTAATCGGGAATTAGGGTTTTATGGGCATATTCTCAGAAGAATTTGAATTCCACAGCACTTTGCGGTTTATTTCAAGGTTCGGATTAAAATTCGCGTTATCTTGGTTTAATCAGTAAAAGAGACAGTGGTTTGAATTCAGTACGTTTTGATTGGGCCAGTCAGATACAAGATGCAGTATTGGATTCACAGTGTTCATGTGTTTGATCAGTCTATCTGGGTTAATTGCTGCTTTGCTTTGGATGTTGGATAAGGCAGGTTTATTGGATCAATGTTGTTTTATTTTAGTTATTTATTATTCTGAAATTAAATGATTGAATTTATTTTTCAATTGTTTTAATTCTAAGAATTTTAAATAAATAAATAAACAATAAAGAAATTAGAATTAATTGGATAATTTAAACTTTTATTGATATTTGAGTTATTTGTACAAATTGTTGTTCATTACAGACAATAATTTACATTTAATTTAAATATTACATAGAATAAAAACTATCCTATTTTCTAATATCCTTCGTTCTTCATTCCGCTCCGGTATTCCATTTTTCATCTGCAAAAAGAAACAAGAAAAGTCAGAAAGCATTAAATTGGAAAGGACAGATAAAAAGTGCTCATCATTAGGGGCCACTGACTGGGATCAGTTGCCCTCTCTGCAAATCACGGGATTTCTCCCGGTTCACAGAGAGGGAAGATTATTCTATTTCATGAATGCAAATGTCAAAAATGCATAAGTTGCAAATCTCAAGCTGCATAGAACCTCAGCTTCCAATTCAAACTAAATTGCAAAACTTCCCATTCAAAACTAAACTGAAAGTCCAATGCCAAAGATATCAAAGAAAAGCAAAAAGGGAATGTACTGTCAAAGCAGAAAATCTATCCAAACTGTCAAAAGAGAGATAAAGGAGATGCAAAATGTGTTATGCAAGCTAAACAGTCTTAACTCATCATTTCCCATAGGGCCCCTTCAGAAAAGTACAAATAAAAATCATATAAAAATCTTAAACTGTACTTTAAGAGAGAGTAAAGGGAGATAAAGACAGTTCAGCAGCAGGGGTTTAGGCACAGTTCAATAGCAGTTCACAGCAGACAGTAGGAAGGAGAGAAGAAATAAAGATATAACACAAGCCAATGAAACAGTTCAGCATAGCAGTTCAGAAGTGAAGAGAGCGAAATAGAAAAGAAAATATACAAGACAGTTCAGTAGCAGCAGGGCAGAAGGCAGCTAGCCAGTACAAAGCAAGCATAGGCAAGGTTAGGCATAGTTCAGGAGCAAGATAGCAAAAGATATACAAAATCCAAAACTCAGTAGCAGGCAATTCAGAAAAAGAAGAGAGAAAAAGCATAGATAGCAGTTCAGAATAGAGGGAGGAGAAGAGAATCCAAACTCAGTTCAGAAGTAAGGTGAAGAGAGAAGAGATATATACAACTCAGTAGCTGCACAAAACTGGACCTAACCAATATCAAAAACCTGAACCTTGTCCAAAATCACCATAACCTGCATCACTCTCACAAAGCCAAGAACCAGCCTACTGTCCACAAAACTTCATCCAAACCTGCATCAGTTTCAGAAAAAAAAGAGAAGCCAATACAAACTCAGTTCAGCATAGAATAGGGAGAAGAGAAAAAGTGTACAAACTGAGGAAGCAACAAAAAGTCTCAGGACTGTCAAGGCAAACACAACTCAAACCTGCATCAAGCACTCAATCCTGCCTCAACCTTCAAAGACACATTCTAAAAAACATACTGAACATAACACATCTCAGGCCTAAAAACCTGATATGCAAACTTCATACCTGTCTCAAACACATCCAAACCTCAAGAGCCTGTCAAACACCCAACATACTGTCAATAACTAACATAACCCCTTAACCAAAAAAACAGTTCTGGCCATTCAAGAACATTGTCAAAAAATATCAAGAGGCTTTGCTATTCTTAGAACCAGAGGCAACATCCAGCATTAATGCCTTCAGAACCTTTTCATCATTAGGAAATACACAGGGCAACACGAGAAAAGGAGAAGCAGAAACAAATCACAAGCATAGGCAACAACTGTTCAAAGAACATTCAAGACCAGTTCAGAAGCATAGGCATCAAGGGCTCAGAGGAAAACAAAAGTATTCAGGCAACATAGGCCCTCAGATCTTAGAGATCATCACTGGGCATCTCAGGCAACAATACATAAGCAACAAGCACGCAAATATACAGTGGCAGAAGAAGATAAAGAAGTGAATTAGGGTTTCTCAGTGTATATCATCATCAAAACCTTAATCATAAGTAGCAAGGAACGAAAGTACCAGGGAAGCTCCAAGGTTCATCCAAGCAAGCTCCATCACCGCCGTTCCGGCCTCCTGAAGCATCGCCCCTTCACCTCTCCTCCATCTCCCAAAATCAGGTAGCAATCTTCTTCCCCTTCACCTCATAAAACGAAAAAATATAGAACTCAGTTTAAAACAAATCCGAACCACGCGAATCCAGAAAAGAAGAGGAAAGCATAACAACTAAGAACCAACCTTGTTTCAAGAAGAGGTGGAGACCGTGCTAGGGAGGGAAGAGAGGTTCGAGAGTGATGTTGGTGGCCGGAGGAATGGATGGCTCAGGAAATCGAACGGAGAAGACGAAACTCAACGCGCCGTCGCTGCCTCACAAGCCCTAGCTTTCGTTCCAAACTGAAGCAATGCCTAAACCCTAATTTCGTTCAAGACAACATGGGCCTGACCCGTTTTGGAATTTGCCTGAAGCCCATTTAAAATGCTTCTCTTTTTTTCACAACACTAAACACTAACCATTCTCTTCTTTTCTTAACAACATTAAATTCTAATCCCTTTTATTTTACAAACAATATTTATTTTCTAACTAAATATAGTTTTAATTAATATAACATTCTTAATTAACTTACTTCATTTTTATAAAAACACTAACCCTCTTTTTATCTTATAAAAAATATTCACTTTTTTTATTTTGTAAATACTAACTTGAATAAATTACATTTTCATCATATGTTTAAAACATCTTTTTTTAATTCACCACTTTTGTACATAACGATAACAAAATACTTTTTATACCAATTAAATTGAAAATACTTTTTTTGATTAAAATACATATTATACATTTTCATACATAATTAAAATTAAACTCTTTTAATTAACATTCTTTTTTTCATACATACCCATTCAAATACATTTTTCTCTAAATATCAA
Source organism: Vicia faba (assembly GCA_948472305.1). Classification (NCBI taxonomy): domain Eukaryota; kingdom Viridiplantae; phylum Streptophyta; class Magnoliopsida; order Fabales; family Fabaceae; genus Vicia; species Vicia faba. Next base: position 1,234,305,797 of record OX451736.1, read on the forward strand.
ATTCACAAACATTTTGACTAAAATACTTTTTTAATTAAAACTTAACACTTAATCAAAAACGCTTCATTTTTCTTTTGTACACAATTAACATATAAATCAAAAATACAAGATTAAAATATGTATCTAGGTCAAAACCCTAATACAATTCAACTTCACACTTCGCACCTGTACATAATTACACATACACAATTCACATACATATACATTTGTACACTTACACAAATACATTCACATTACCCTATACACATGTTTATCTTACATTTATATTTGATATTCATTTGATCGCGACATTCGATTTGGTTGTAAATTATTGGGTACTATAAGTCTCATCCCCTTGTCCATTTATACCCCCACTCCCGGACACTATTTTGTAATAGCGTAGATTTACATTCCGCAATTTACAGTTTTCCAATTATACCATGGTTAGACCTAGGGTTTGTATGTACATAAAATCAAACGCTAGATAACCTAATACAAGACAAATACATGTAATCGATACACAATCACACTTGCACCCCCTAGGGTAATCCCACATGTTGCCTTCCAAAACGGGCCATGCTTGCACGTCGAGTATCTTTGGCAAAACAAAATCAAATGATCGTAAGTCCCTCGATGACGCTTTCGAATGTAGCCTAAACGGAATGATCATAGTCCCTTCAAAGCAAATTGCCAAAGACACTTGGCACCATTGCATTCATGGTCCATACGATGACCCGCGCCCGTCCCGAATAAACTTCCTAAACGCAAGATTGTCCATCAATTTCAATGATGGAACAAAATTGTTAAAAGGGGTTAAAACATGACAAAAAAAAAACCTTTGAGTACAATAGGGTAGACAAAACTCTTAGTTACTTGAGGTCAAACTTGCAAAAACACTTGCCTTCTTTTCAAAAAAACCACAATCCACAACACTTTCAAACAAACTCTCAAAAACATTTGAAACATCTTTTCGAAAAGATTCACACTTTTGTAAAACACTCAAACACGAGTCAAATACATTAGTTGCCTAAGACAAGGCATCTTTTTCCAAAACATTTTCAAAAAGCACCCACACACGCACCATTTTCAAAGCAATCGAAAAACAAGGCAAGTGATCTAAAAAACCAAGTAACTAAGAGCCCATGGATAACCATGGATGAAAAGGGTGCTAATACCTTCCCTTTTCATAATCTACCCCCCGAACCCACGATATATCTCAAAAGGTTTTTGCTGTGCTTTTTTAACCTTTCCTTTAGGATAAAGTAAAAAGTCGGTGGCGACTCCTGCTAACCGCACAAGTGCGAATACGAACGCAAAACACTAGTCAGTTCTCCCACCGCACCACAGGGCCCTATGGGAAATGATGAGTTAAGACTGTTTAGCTTGCATAACACATTTTGCATCTCCTTTATCTCTCTTTTGACAGTTTGGATAGATTTTCTGCTTTGACAGTACATTCCCTTTTTGCTTTTCTTTGATATCTTTGGCATTGGACTTTCAGTTTAGTTTTGAATGGGAAGTTTTGCAATTTAGTTTGAATTGGAAGCTGAGGTTCTATGCAGCTTGAGATTTGCAACTTATGCATTTTTGACATTTGCATTCATGAAATAGAATAATCTTCCCTCTCTGTGAACCGGGAGAAATCCCGTGATTTGCAGAGAGGGCAACTGATCCCAGTCAGTGGCCCCTAATGATGAGCACTTTTTATCTGTCCTTTCCAATTTAATGCTTTCTGACTTTTCTTGTTTCTTTTTGCAGATGAAAAATGGAATACCGGAGCGGAATAAAGAACGAAGGATATTAGAAAATAGGATAGTTTTTATTCTATGTAATATTTAAATTAAATGTAAATTATTGTCTGTAATGAACAACAATTTGTACAAATAACTCAAATATCAATAAAAGTTTAAATTATCCAATTAATTCTAATTTCTTTATTGTTTATTTATTTATTTAAAATTCTTAGAATTAAAACAATTGAAAAATAAATTCAATCATTTAATTTCAGAATAATAAATAACTAAAATAAAACAACATTGATCCAATAAACCTGCCTTATCCAACATCCAAAGCAAAGCAGCAATTAACCCAGATAGACTGATCAAACACATGAACACTGTGAATCCAATACTGCATCTTGTATCTGACTGGCCCAATCAAAACGTACTGAATTCAAACCACTGTCTCTTTTACTGATTAAACCAAGATAACGCGAATTTTAATCCGAACCTTGAAATAAACCGCAAAGTGCTGTGGAATTCAAATTCTTCTGAGAATATGCCCATAAAACCCTAATTCCCGATTAAATGCCAAATCACGCTCGCTTGATCAAAATTGAACCAAAAATCAATCAAACCCTAAGCCCACTGTATGAAACAATTCAGAGCTCTGAAAATCAGTAAAAACCCTAGTTTTGCTTGACTGTCAAGAAAAGTCCGTTTGTCCGATTCTTGAGCCAGTTTGAGAAGTCAGGAAATGTTTGAAGCCGAGATTTCTTGTGGAAAAGCGCGAGGGCAAATTTTAGGGTACAACACATTCCATAATCACTGGTAAAACACCCATATAAGGCATCATAAGTTTATGGGCACGAGCTCGTACCCATTGAAGATAGGGTTCCATAGGAATGGAAGCTTTGGCCCCAAAGCTTTGGCGCCAGATCTATTTACCATGCCCCAAGCTCGTATGAACCCCCGACGATACTCTTGAACATCATCCTCATATTTGAATACAATGCCTTTGATAAGTAACTCATGGGGAGCATCCCTTCGAGCATAACCAAATTGTCACATAGCTAAACAAGGATTATAGGTTATACCCCCTCTGATGCCAAGTAACGGGACATTAGGGTACTCCCCGCAGCGGTCAATAATAGCAGTGTTTTCCTTATCTCGAGAACACCAGAGAATATCCATGTGAGCGAGTGACATTATCCTTTGTGACCAACCCGCACCTTTTTCATTCTTTAGTATAGACTTAGGGAGGTGAGAAATAAACCACCACGACAGCAACGACATGCAACACATAAGAACCCCTCTTCTCTTCATGGTGCGAGTATGGAGAGCGTGCAAAATGTCTCCAAGCAAGGTAGGCACGGGGTTGCGAGAGAGGAAGATCTTGATAGCATTCACATCTATGAATGAGTCTGGATTAGGAAATAGTACTAAACCATAGATTAAAAGGGCCAAGACCTCCTCAAAAGCCTGAAAGTTCATATCATCCCAAAACAGCTGGTCCTTGTTGTTTTACCCCAAAATTTGCCCTCCCATATTTCTCAAGACATGTCAAGAATCATCTCCAAGTTGTTCAAGATAGCTCAAGAGTTGGACAATCAAATCACCTCCTAAGGCAGTCAAGTCAAAATTAGGGGTTTGTGTTGCATCAAGGTCCTCACATCCAAATGGTCTCAAGTGCTCCCAAATGGCCTAATATGCTCTCAAGTTCATCCATGTCAAATTGCAAGCCTTGCAGAGGAAGTTTGGTCAGTCAATTGCTCAAGAGGTCCAAAAATTGACTGTGCTAGGGCAAAAGTCAACTGTGACCTATAAACAGTGAAAATTCAAGATTTATTGTCAACATTATAATTTTGAAGGATAATTCATCATTTGATCAAGGGTTGATCATGATTCATCAAGGATTGCTCAAGATTCATCAAGATTCAAAAGTTGCTAAATTAGGGTTTTGTAGGAAAAGTCAACTCAACTTTTACCAAGCATAACTTTCTCATACTTTATGAGAAATGACCCATCCAAATCTCATTTTTAAGAGGATGCAATTTCCTACAATCCATCTTCACACCACAAGATCAATAAATGCTCTCACAAAAAGTTACAAATTTGGATATTATAGGTCATTTTTGAAAATCAACAAAAACACCTTTTTTGCCAAAGCTTATAACTTGAGAATGGTATATCTAAATGAGATGAAACCAAAAGGTGTGGTTAGAGGACATCTCAAGGTTTCTAAAAAGTCCAAGAAAACCTCCAAAAGTTCAAAATTGAAGAAGTTATGCATTGTTGAAGTTGGGCATTTTTCCAAAATTGCCAAAAGTCAGCTATCCTAAAAATCTCCAATTTTTGACAAAAGGGCCCACTTTTTTCCACTTGATTTGGTCTTATCACACCATACACGTGCCCCATCTTCAATTTCAAGACCAATCATTTATTTTTCTATTTTATTTAATTTTTATTGATTTAATTCATTTTAAATCAATATTAATTCAAATAAAATCTAAAAATTGATGGAATGATATCTTTGTGATTGGTATGGACTTCAATTATCATCATGAACCAAATAAAATTCGTATCAAGCTTTGTTATGTACAAAAAAATCATATTTGGTACAATTTTGGAAAGTTTATCAATGGTGATCATATCATATCTTGAATCTTCAATGCACAAAGATTGGAAGCCCAAGATTTAACCTAATTGCTTGCTTGATACATATACAACATAAAGCAACAAAGCACACGACCTGGAAACTGCAATAAACGGCCATACAAAGTTTGAAAAAAGCTTGGAAAAAGTGGAAACTGAAATCACACTTAGGGCTCGTTTCAATCCAAAATCACAACGTGGTGTTCTTGCTTGCAATCTCCTGAAGCTATAACAACCAAAACCAGGCCTTGAGACCACTTGAAACGAGCTGTAAGTACTCACGAATATGGCCCTGTGCACGAAAACATAACTCATCATTCTTCCATCTTTTTGACAAAACATTAGCATATTCTTGTTCCTTGTATAATTTCTAAGCGTTTTGTAATATTCAATTTCATTTTCATGGCCTGTATTGTAATTCCCGAACCTAGGGTTTTCTTGCTTTGCTTTTAGGCGTTTCAATTACAGGTGAAATTAAGGCAAACCATGGACATGGTTGAGTTCAGGGAAGAGAGACGAGTAAAGTGATGGTCCCAAAAGTCGTTTCTATTGCCTAGGGATGATTATGGGATTGAGCCACGAATTTTGTTGCGGATCCAAATTCGCAGGAAAAAAACTAGGACCATTTGGAGAAGATGACAACGTGGCTTGTCTTCATTGGCTTGTTCAAACAAATCGCGCGTTTTTTTTTATTTTCCAGGATGTTATTTGATTTTATTTTATAATATTATTCATCCATCATAATAACAAATGAGCAGGTTAGTTGAGTTGGCAAACACGTTGGTGGAAACCCCCTTGGGACCTGGGTTCGAATCCCAGGTCCCCCAATACCTTTGTGCAATTTTTATTCAGGTACTCTCATGCAGCATCAGGAGCGTGGCCTATCATACACCCTCATCCAGATATTGTCCAAGTGGCTTCAGATCTAATCCAGTGGCCCGGAATGAAGGACTACCATATGTCCAAGTCAACAAGCACGTAGGGAACTGGAAAAGTCAAAGCAGGCCGGTGTTTTGGGCCAGACAATTGCCATTCAAACCCTCCATTTGGGGCCCAAACCCCCCTCAGTTTGCTTCTTTTTTTATTTCTTTCATTATTTTCTTATTTTATTTATAATTATTTGTTTTGTTATTTTTAATTACTAACCCAATAATTTATTTTTCTCAATAAAATCAAAACCACAAAAAAATATTTTTTTTTAAATTCATCACTTTTTTATTTTTGTAAATAAATAATTTAATTGACTTAGTTTGTTTAATTAGGTATAATTTTAACATTTTTGCAATAAATTAAAATCAATGTAGAATTAGGTTTTTAATAATTTTAATCATTTTTATTTTATTTCCTTAAATATTCTAAAACCCAAAAAATATATTTTATTAATTAATTAATAATTAACTTAGATTTAATTTCCATTTAATTCAAAATAACAAAAAATATGCTTTCTTTAAATAAAAAAAGGGTCAAAACCCTAAAAATGCGCCGATTTAATTTTCTCGCATGCGTTTCATTTTTTTATCCAATATTGTAATTGCTTCCAGTGTGTAATAGTTTCAATAGGACTTTTAATTATTTATCGCTTTTATTTACTTTCCACAATTTAAATTAAAGGGTTTATTTTTAGCGATGTAAATACCCGACGCCTTGTAATAGCTTAGATTTAATTTTCCGCAATTTAATTTCCGCACAATATTAACTGTTAGATGTTTGATAACTAGGCAACGCATGACAAGATCAACCTTTAACCTAAAATCAACATAGCTCACCATTGACATGTACAGATAAAATTAATCGAAATAACACACTTACACATGCCACTCTCAGGGTACACCTCACTTGGTTGCCTCGAACATGGTCATTGAGTATAGGAAGTTTTAGAGGTCACCCTCTTGTCCAAAGATTATAGTTGCCTCGAAATGGTTGCCTCGGAAAATGATCTAGGATATTAGGGTTACCGCTAAGGCGTCCTAACATTGCTTTAGTGACCATACGTCCCTTAATCAAATTGACCCTCAAAACTCCAACGATGATGCTACCTACTCATCAATAGTGGGCTAGCATTGCCTAAAGGACATTAGAACAGATTGATTCCTTTTTTCGAGTAGGTAGATGGTCCTTAAGTACTTGCTCCTTTTTAAAAGAAAACAAAACTTTTCGCACTTACATTCCTTTCAAACAAAAATTCTTTTCAAACCCACAAACTCAAAGAAAAGCAAACTTTTGAAAATACAATGAGCAAGTACCTAAGAGCCCGTGGATAACCACGGATAGAAAGGGTTCTAACACCTTCCCTTTCTATAATCTACCTCCCGAACCCGAGAAATATCTCAAAAAGGAATTTTTCTGTGCTTTTGTCCTTTCCTTGTTGGATAAAATAAAAGACGGTGGCGACTCTTGCTTACCGCGACATTTTGCGAAAACAAACGCAAAACACGAACCAGCATTCCAAAACAGTCAGTTCTATTCCCACCGATCACAGAATTGGCGACTCTGCTGAGGAAATATTATAAAGTGAGGTGTACCTTAGGATTAGATCATTGTGTTTTCAATTGTATGTTTTGTATGCTTTAATTTTGTGGGCTTGTATCAGAGTTCTATAGATTCTAACCCTGATCTGGGGGTACCCTTTAGGTAAGTAGCAATAAACTGTGAGGGAACTGTCCGGTGTAGACCGACACGATTGAAGCAGTAGCTACGTTGGTGTGGCACTTTAGTCTGTACCGATATCCCTTGTGTTGGAACGAGGAGAATATGGGTCTTCTAAGGGGTCATTAAGCACCAACTGACCTTAGAAGCTTAAATTGACCAACTTGGCCATAGAACAGTAGCAGTATGCTACACTCATTGAGACTAAACTTTCGCGATGATTCCAGCCGCAAGAAAAGGTTGCTAAACTGGAATTATGACCGATTGAGGGTAGTCAGTGATATTGAGATCCTCTAGAACCCGGTTACTATTTTTAGGACAGGTTTAAACTAACTGAACTGAAAGAGGGTAGTACCTAAGCTTCATGCCAGCCTGAAATCTAAGGGCTCTCAGTGTGACTTGTGTACCTTTACCATGTTTGCTTTTTGTGGATACTTGTGGTGTGCCTTTATCATGACATCATGACATTATAGCATTGCATACATCTTGCATAAGGACTAACCTATTTCAAATACAGGAGGGTTTCATCTTTGCTCTGTTTTGTAGGTCATCATGATGCCTATGCGTAAGAATACTATCCGGATCAACTTTGTCCAAGTACCTACCTTGCTTAAAGAGTTGGTTTCCAAGATGCCTGACACTACTTCCTTCATCAGGAGGCATGGTTCTCTTCTCAGTTTGGTCACCTCCAAATTGGACAAGCAGATGATGAGTGTCCTGGTCTAGTTCTATAATCCGCTGTACCATTGTTTTACTTTCCAGGACTTCCAGCTGATTCCTACCCTAGAAGAGTTCTCTGAGCTGCTCGATATCTCTGTTCTGGAGCAGACTCCGTTTACTGGTTGGGAGAAGACTCTTAGGCCCGAAGAAATTGCTGCAGCCCTTCATTTGACCAAAGAAGAGGTAATGGCTAATTGGGAGACTAGGAGTGGAGCAAGAGGCTTTCTGACTAAGTTCTTGGTTGGCAAGGCTAACTACTTCTGGGATAGACTAGACTTTAAGGCGTTCGAGGATATTCTGTCTCTTTTGATTTATGGCTTGGTATTGTTTCCGAATCCTGACACTTTTGTTGATGTGAATGCCATAAAGATCTTCATTTCTCAGAACCCGGTACCCACTCTCTTGGGTGACATTCTTCATCAACTCTATGCTCGTACTGCCCGAAAGTGGGGAACCTTGATGTGCTGTGCTCCTTTATTGTCGAGGTGGTTTATTTTGCACCTCCCCAAGTCAGTGCTAAAGAACAAAGAAGGAATGGGCTGGGCTTATAGGGTGATGTCTCTTTCTCATAATGACATTATATGGACTCTCAAAGGTATGGATGAGGTGACTATCATTGATCGCTGTGGAGAGTATCCCAATGCTCCCCTGCTAGGAACCCATGGAGGAATTTCTTACAACCCATGCTTAGCTCTCGGTCAGTTTGGAAGAGCCAGAAGAGAAGGACCTCACGAGATGCTAATGCCTCATATCATCTTTGATTTTCAAGGGGATAGCGACGAGCAACGTCGTAGATTCATAAGGGCTTGGGACAGAGTTCACCAATCAGATCCACATGAGTTGGGTCCAAAGACTTCTCTGCCAATGGAGCCATATCTCAGATGGGTCCGCATTCGTGCCCAGAGGCTAGGTATGCCATATGAAGCTGTCCGGCCTATCACTCTTGAAGTTGCTAATGAAGAAGGGGTTCTTCCAACCATTCTCCATCCTTATATGCCTACTGACATTGGGGCACTGAAAAGGTCTTGGATGCAACTGCGGGAAGAACGAGATTCTTATCGGGAGAAATTCAACGAGCAAGAGCAAAAGATCCAGAGGTTGACCAGGCAGTTAGAGAATGAGCGGATTCTCAACGATTATGTCTGCACTGATAAGAAGAGACCATGGGAGCATTGATGAACCTTTGATGATTTCCTTTCCAGTCTTTTTTGTTTACTTTTCAGTATTTCCATTCTTGTAACGCCTTAAGGGCAATTTGTTGAACAATTTAAATTTTGAAGTTTAAATCTAATAAAGTGTTTCCTTTCTTGTTTACAAATTTGAATCCCGATTGTCTTTGAAATCATAAATCATACGCATTTCATCCCATGCACTTTATAAACAGGTACCCTTTACAGGTTTCTTATCTTCTTCGCTGTTTATTTCAGCAATCATCATGTCTACTGAACCTTCAACTGAGCAAGCTATCAAGGCCCTCCAGGACCAGAATGCCTAATTTCAAGAGCTGTTCATGAGCCTAGATAAGGGTCAGCAGGACCTGAAGACCTTGATTCTGAAGGAGAAAAAGAAGAAGAAGAAGAGGATAGTCCTGTTCAACACAGGACACAGGTTTGGGAACAGGTTACAGAATGAAGTTGATCTGACCACCTCATATAGAGGGAAAGATAGTCCACAAGAAAGGAGGGCTCCTAGCCCTGTGGTCTCTGACAACGAGACGGACTACGATGAAGAACAGTATCCTCCTACTGAAGATAAGTACAAACAACTGGAAGACCGCTTGAGCGCTATGGAAATTTAGAAGGTGCCCGGTCTGGACTTCGGAGATCTAGGTCTATCATCTGGGGTGGTGATTCCCCATAAGTTCAAGGCATTTGCCTTTTCCAAGTATGACGGAGTTTCCTGTCCGAAGCTGCACCTCCGGTCATACGTGAGGAAGATCCAGCCTTACACTGTTGATAAGAACTTATGGATCCATTTCTTTCAAGACAGTCTCTCAGGGACTCAGCTTGAGTGGTTCTATCAATTAGACGGAGCCAGTATCTGTAGCTGGGAAGATTTGGCTACTGCATTCTACAGGCAGTATCAGTACAACTCCGACCTTGCTCCTACGCGTACCCAACTCCAGGGTATGTCAATGGGAACGGGTGAAGGATTTAAAGATTATGCTCAAAAGTGGAGAGACCTTGCCAGAAGGGTGCAACCACCTTTGGCTGATCGTGAGCTTGTTGACATGTTTCTGGGGACCCTGTCTGGTCCATTCTTCAACCACTTGATTGGAAGCTCTTCATCTGGGTTTACAGATCTTATTTTGACTGGTGAGAAGATTGAAGCCGGTATTAAGGCTGGGAAGATACAGAAGGGTGCTTCATCAAGCACCGAGAAGAAGCCGTTTAAGAAAGAGTCCAGTGCTGTCTATAGTACAAGAAGACAAAATAGACCTGAACACCGCCAAGCTGTCAATGCGGTTGTTATTTCAAAACCTGCTGGTGCTCCTCAATACAACAATCAACAAAAGCACGAGAGACCTAAGAGGCAATTCACTCGTCTCAGCATGACCTTATCTCAGATTCTGCCACAGTTGCTGAAGAGTAATCTGGTGACTCTAAGGGAACCCCCAAAGAAATCAAATACGACGTCACCAAAGTATAACCCTAATGCCCACTGTGCTTTTCACTCTGATAGCCCGGGGCATAATACGGATGATTGTTAGGCTTTGAAGAACAAGGTCCAAGACTTGATTGATGCGAAAGAGATCGAGTTCGGAGCACCAGAGAAGCCTAAACAAGATACAGGGGTAAATGCTATCAGGGATAATGATGATGAAGAGTTTGATATTTACAGTTGGATCTACCCTACGACCAACGATGGATTAAGCAACTAGACAACGAAGGATTCTATGCCCGTTTCAGTTATCACCCAGTAATGAAACTTTTTGTTTTGAATTTGTAATAGACAATGTTTTAAACTTTATGGCCCGGTGTCTTACCCGGGGCACTGTGGCTTCATTTGTGAGGGCTTTTGTGTGTCATTTTCATATATCATTAATAAAAGCATTGGAAGTTTTTGCATTTCAAATTTCTCGCTCCTTGTTTTTCTTTATTATATATTGCAAAACAGTTATTTACACACACTCACATATACAGGTCCACATCCACTCTGGATGTCACTGGTAACGGCTCTGCTACTGCCAGTTATGACTTCGAAAATCCGATCAACTTAGCCGAAGACGAAGGTGAAGATGATTGCGAAGTGCCTGGTGAACTTGCAAGACTGTTACTCCAGGAAGAGAGGGTTATTCATCCACATGAAGAGCCAGTGGAAACAGTGAATCTGGGTACTGAGGCAGACAAGAAGGAAGTCAAGGTTGGTGCCAATCTGGAGCCTAGTGTGAAACAACGGTTGATTCAGATGCTGCGTGACTACGTTGAGATCTTTGCTTGGTCTTACGAAGATATGCCTGGTTTGGATACCGACATTGTGGTTCATCGCCTGCCTACCAATGAAGATTGTCCTCCAGTAAAACAGAAGGTCCTCCGAATGCGCCCAGAGATGTCTGAGAAAATCAAGGCTGAAGTTATGAAACAATTTGACGCCGGTTTTCTAGCAGTGACTTCTTACCCTCAGTGGGTCGCCAATGTGGTTCCTGTGCCGAAGAAGGATGGGAAGGTTCGAATGTATGTTGGCTATAGGGATCTGAACAGGGCGAGCCCCAAGGATGATTTCCCTCTACCTCATATCGATGTTCTGGTTGAAAATACTGCTCAGCACAAGGTATTCTCCTTCATGGATGGTTTCTCTGATTATAATCAGATAAAAATGGCTCCCGAAGACATGGAGAAGACCACCTTTGTTACTTAGTGGGGTACTTTTTGCTACAAGGTCATGCCTTTTGGGTTGAAAAATGCTGGGGCAACGTATCAACGTGCCATGGTTGCTTTGTTTCATGACATGATCCATCGTGAGATTGAAGTATACGTCAACGATATGATTGCAAGGTCCCAGACTGAGGAAGAACACCTTGACCATCTACAGAAGCTGTTTGACAGGTTGAAGTTGTACAAGCTGAGGTTAAACCCGAACAAGTGCACCTTCGGGGTGAGGTCTGGTAAGCTGCTAGGTTTTATTGTAAGCGACAAAGGTATTCAAGTGGACTCTGCCAAAGTGAAAGCCATACAAGAGATGCCAGCTCCCAGAACAGAGAAAGAGGTCAGAGGCTTTCTGGGACGATTGAACTATATTGCCCGATTCATCTCGCACCTAACTGCTACTTGTGAGCCAATCTTCAAGTTACTGAAGAAAGATCAAGTGGTACGTTGGAATGATGAATTCCAAGCCGCTTTCGAAAGGATCAAAGAGTATCTCCAGGAGCCACCCATCCTGATGCCACCAGTTGAAGGGAGACCTTTGATCTTATACTTGACAGTACTCGACAACTCAATGGGGTGTGTGCTGGGGCAGCATGATGAGTCTGGCCGAAAAGAGCATGCTATTTATTACCTTAGCAAAAAGTTTACCAACTGTGAGACCCGATACTCACTGCTCGAGAAAACTTGCTGCACTTTGGCATGGGCTGCTCGCTGGATGAGACAGTATATGCTGACTCACACTACTCTATTAATTTCAAAGATGGATCCGATCAAGTACATCTTCGAAAAGCCTGCCTTGTCCGGAAGAATAACAAGATGGAAGATGATCCTGACTGAGTATGACATCCAATATACGACCCAAAAAGCAATCAAGGGAAGTGTATTGGCAGACCATTTGGCACATCAGGCAGTGGATAATTACCAGTCTATGAACTTTGAATTTCCAGACGAGAATATTATGTTGATAACTGATTGTGAGATACCTGGATCGGATGAAGGACCTGAGGAAGGATCCTGATGGTCTATGTACTTTGATAGAGCTTAAAAAGCTTTGGGTAATGGCATTGGAGCTATGATCATATCTCCTAAAGGCTCTCATACTCTGTTTACTGCCCGACTATGTTTCAACTGCACCAACAACATGGCGGAGTATGAAGCATGCATCATGGGTCTTCGAGCTGCAATTGACCTAAGGATTAAGTTTTTAAGTGTCTTTGGAGATTCTGCTCTCGTGATCAGTCAGATCAAAGGCGAGTGGGATACGAAACACCCTAATCTTATTCCTTATAAGGAGTATGTGTTGACATTTCTTCCCCATTTCGAGGAGATAACCTTTGAGCACTTCCCTAGAGAGGAGAATCAGTTGGTGGACGCGCTAGCTACGATGTCTTCTATGTTCAAAGTCAATTGGGACAACGAGGCTCCCCGAATTATCATTGAAAGATTGGACGAACCTGCACATTGCTGTGATATTGAGACTGAAGAAGTAACAGGAAAGCCCTGGTATCATGAGGTGAAAAGGTATCTTGAAGCTCAAGAATACCCCGAGGGTGCATCTGTTAATGATAAGAAGTTTCTGAGGAGGTTCGCGGCAAAGTTCTTCATTAGCAATGGTATTCTCAACAAGCGTAACCATGATTCGACCTTACTGCGTTGTGTGGATAAGATTGAAGCAGAAAGGATTATGGCAGAGCTGCATGAAGGTACCTTCGGAACTCATTCCAGTGGACATACCATGGCAAAGAGAATCCTCCGGGCAGGATATTACTGGTCCACAATGGAAGCCGACTGTTATCAGCATTCTCGGACATGTCACAAGTGCCAGGTCTATGCTGATAAGGTGCACATACCTCCAGTTCCTCTGAATGTTTTAACAACGCCTTGGCCTTTTGCAATGTGGGGCATTGATATGATCGGCGAGATCAGACCTACAGCATCTAACGGGCATCGTTTCATCCTGGTAGCTATTGATTACTTTACAAAGTGGGTTGAAGCAACTTCCTTTGCTATCGTAACCAAGAACGTCGTGGCACGGTTCATTCAGCACAATCTGATTTGTCGATACGGTGTACCAGAGAGGATCATTACAGACAACGGTACCAATCTTAATAACAAGATGATCACTGAGCTCTGCGAGCAATTCAAGATACAACACCATAATTCTTCTCCCTACCGGCCGAAGATGAATGGGGCTGTCGAAGCAGCAAATAAGAACATTAAGAAGATTGTGCAGAAGATGACAGTGACATACAAAGATTGGCACGAGATGTTACCATTTTCTCTTCATGGGTACCGTACCTCAGTACGGACGTCAACAGGGGAAACACCCTATTCCTTGGTTTATGGCATGGAGGCAGTCTTGCCTATTGAAGTTCAGATACCCTCTCTTCGGATCATGAAGGATGCAGGTTTGAGTGAAGATGACTGGATTCAGACCCAGCTTGATCAACTGAACCTAATCGATGAAAAAAGACTTACTGCTATTTGTCATGGTCAGACGTATAAAAAACGGATGATCAAGGCATTTAACAAGAAAGTTAGACGACAAGAGTATCAAGTTGGGGACCTGGTAATCAAGCGCATTATCTTACCTCAAGGTGATCCCAGGGGCAAATGGACCGCTACTTACGAAGGACCATTTGTGGTTAAGAACATTTTCTCAGGAGGAGCAATGATTCTAACCACCATGGATGGTGACGACCTTCCTCACTCCGTCAATGCAGACATAGTAAAAAGATACTTTGTGTTGTACCCCAAAATCTTCCCTCCCATATTCCTCAAGATTTGTCAAGAATCATTCCAAATGGTTCAAGATTGCTCAAGAGTTAGACAGTCAAGCCATCTCCTAAGCAGTAGACAGCTGAAATTAGGGTTTTGGTTCTTTCAAGAAATTTGGGGTTCTCAATGGCTCAATCAAGTATCATAGGCCTATATACATTCTCTAGCACCTACATACCAAGTTTCAAGACTCACAATGCCAATTTGCACAGTCAAAAGCTCCATTTGATCTACAGTCAACTGCAAGGGCAAAATGGTCATTTTGCAGTTATGATCGGTGGATCTGGAACTGACTGTTTAACGCTGGTTCGCGAAATGTCGCGGAAGCAAGAGTCGCCACCGTCTTTTATTTTCTCCAAATGGAAAGGACAAAAGCACAAAAAAATTCCTTAAAGAGATTGCTCTCGGTTCGGGAGGTAGATTATAGAAAGGGAAGGTATTAGCACCCTTTCTATCCATGGTTATCCATGGGCTCTTAGATACTTGCTCAATGTGTTTTCAAAATGGTTTGTTTGCTTTTCAATTGTGGGTTTTAAAAAGTTTCTTTGAAAATTCCAGTTCGACTCTTGTATCAGTCCTCAAGAGTGTTTGAAAAGTTGCGTTCGAAAGCTTTTTGAAAATGTGTTGGTGTGAAAAGAATTTTTGATTTGTTTTGAAATTTAGAGCAAGTATCTAGAGTCGTCTACCTACCCTAAGGAATTCGTCTGTGTAAATGTCCTTTAAAGTAGTGCCATCCCACCATTGAGAGGTAGGTAGCACCATCGTTGGAGGTGTTCGGGTCAATTCGAGGTTAGGGACATGGTGATCACCGGAGCAATGGGAAGACACCTTAGAAGCTACCCTCATGCCAGGTTCCTGGATCATGAGGACTTACTAAGACATCCTCTACTCGACGATCACCTTTCGAGGCAAGGCAACAGTGAGGCGTACCCTAGGGGTGGTGTGTGCGATTTGTGTGTCGTTTTCATTTGCATTTATCTTGTCATGTTATTGGTGTTCTACGCTTGTTTTTATTTTTTGTCCATACATTCTTTCATGCTTTGATTTAACAGTTAAAAAGTTGCGAGAAAAGTAAATTCTAAGCTATTACAAAAGGCGCGGGTCCACATCGCCAAAATTAACCAGGACCCGATTTGACATAAAATAAATAAATAAGGTAAAAGGATTTAAAGTGCGAGAAGTAATTAAAATGTTACAAGGCCTTGGGAGAGATACATAAATATTTAAGCGAAATAAAAGAAATATGCGAATTAAGAATTAAATCGAAACGAGGGCGTTGGACCCTTTTGCAAAATTAAATTACATGGAATTGATTAATTAAAATTAAAAGAAAGAAAGAACTTGTTTTTGGTGTTTTTTAATATTTTAGGATTTACATGAAAAAGGAGAATTAATTAAAATTAAAATAAGATGCAAACCCTAATTCTAGTGGCTTTTAATTTATTAAGAAACATTGAAGTTTTTAACCTAAAATTAACCCTAAATTTTATATGCAAATTTGATTATAAAATAAAATAAATAATATTAAATATTTGAAAGAAAAATAAAAAGGATGAAAAATTATTAATTAACCCTATTCTATGTTTTTTTAGATTTTTTATTAAAAGAATTAACATTGCAAACCTAATTTAAAACTACATTCAATTACATGCAATTTAATTACAAGAAATATTAAAATATAAAAATATTTATTGTCTTTTTCCTTTTTCTGATTTTTTTATGTGTTTTTTATATTTTTTGAAAATAATAAAGCTAATTAATAAATAATAATTAAAGGAAAATAGAATCAAAATAAAAGAAAAAATATATGACAAACCTAGGGGGGTGGTAGTCCCCAACATGGAGGTATACCCAAGTAATCTGGCCCATTAACTGCAAAGCCTGGTGGACTTTTTTGAGTAACATGTGGCACGTTTGACCAAGCTTATGGTGTTCCTCCAATCTATGCCTTTGAATTCCTAAAACTGAACGCGTGGCATGCTGGATTTGGAAGTGTATGGTGATCCACAACGCTTATGCTGCACATGAATATTAATTGAAAAAAAAACAAATGGAAAGGGTGAAGACCTGGGATCGAACCCAGGTCATTAACATTACCAGTTAACACGTGCGCCACTGAGCCACTTCAAACGCGTTTACTATAGAATAACGAATAAACATTATAAGAGAAAAATGTCAATGGCTTGGAAACGCGCGCAAAATTTGAAAGAGCCAACCAATATACGCCACGAGGTCATCTTCTTCATGGTGTTTTCCTGAAACAAATTTAACAAACATTTAACGGGGGTTTTAAACCCCCTCAAAATATGTTGATTTTAATAATAGCGATTAGGCCTGTGACGCTCAGAAATTTGGCGCGATGGTGGCTTCTTCTTCATCCAGACATGCTCGTGTCAATGGTGGTACTCAGGGGTTCTAATTTTTCCTCATTCAAAAACCCCTAATTTCGAATCCTGTAAACCCTAAAAAATTGACAATGGTATATTGGCACACAACGCATAAAAACACAATTGAATCATTGGGTTAGCTTCAGAATTGCATGAGGAGTATGAATCAATAATTAAAATGCCATGAAAATGCATAGATTTTAAAACACGATTATGAATTTTTCATGAGATATTCCAAGTTCTGTATACCAATTCTTGAGGTTATGAGGAATGTTTTTGATTGGGAAACGTTCAGTGAACCTTGAGGAAGCTAATGAAACAAGAATTCTGCCTTGAATCGCCCTAGAATGTGTTTTTCAGTTTTGAGTTTCTTGACAAATTTTTCAAGTTTGTGAATGGTTTCTGCGCAGCTTCAATGATCCAAGGCATTAGGTTTTCGTTCAGGCTTATGTATAGAATCAATTAGGTCAAGAAAAATAGAACAAATCAATTGCATTCATGGTTTTTGGAAATTTGATTTTTAAGATCTTTTTCAAATATTTTCCATGTGTTTTTGTACAAATTAAGATCAATTCTCTCCAAATCTTTCCTTATTTAGCCAGGCACGAAATATTGATGATATAATGTGCACAAAAAGATTAAAAAAAATTAGGTTAAGCATTTTTCATATATTTATTTTAATTTAAATGAATTATTATTAATAAAAATCCAAATAAATAAATAAAAAATGAATAAAAACTTCCCTTTGGGCCAAGTGGTCGTGCACATGCCATGGATGATGAATTATGGAAGAAAAATGGGCCCATTAGCAATTTTAGGTCATTTGAACCAATGTTGACTTTTCAAAATATCCAAAAATTTCCCAACTTCCACAATGCATAACTTGCTCAATTTTTAAGCTTTGCTCATGTTCTTGGACATTTTAGAAAGGTCTTTGAGTCCTTTAACCAATGACTTTGGTCCCATGTCATTTTGATTTACCAATCTCAAGTTATGGCCTTTGACTTAAAGTCCCTTTTTGTTGACTTTTGAAAATGACCTATAATGTTGAAATTGATAACTTTTTGTGAGAGCATTTCTTGGACTTGAAGTATGAAGATGAGTTGTAGGAAATGTATTTCTCTTCAAAATGAGCTTTGGATGGAATTTTTCTGATAATCCATGTGAAAGTTATGCCCTGGTCAATTTACAGTTGACTTTTTCAACTGTCCAAATAAGGAAACTTTTGCATCTTGATGATTTTTGAGCCAAGCTTTGAGAATCATGATCAAGCATTGATCAAATGATGTTTGTGGCTTCAAAATGAGATGTTGACCAAAAATTTGAACTTTTGACTGTCAAATGACCATTTTGCCCCTACAGTTGACTGTAGTGCAATTAGGGTTTTGACTGTGCAATTTTGAGCTGAATGTCTTGAAACTTGATATGAGGATGCTTGACCATATTTGTAGGCTTGTGTGACTTGATTGGGCCCTTTGAAACTTCATTTTCTTGATCAGAACACAAACCCTAATCTTGACTGTTTAGGAGACCCTTGACTGTGCAACCCTTGGGGAGATTTTGAAGCTTTGACTTGGCAATTTCTTGAAGAATATGGGAGGGCAAATTTTGGGGTACAACAGTTGCCCCTATTCAATCTTCTTAGACCTGAGGATGCAGATTTGCTGACGTGCCTTTCGTAATCCGAGGGTGGAAGATGATTGAACACTAGAGTGCCCAGAAATTTGCGCTCACATAGTAGCAGGGTGATGGAAATGGGCTTATAGATGCCATTTGGAGATCGATGAGTAGGGTGATGGGCTTATAGATGCCATCTGGATGTTGATCGCATAAGGGATTCCTTAGCGAGAACTTGCGTACCTGCAAAAGAAAAATGAGTACCTGACACGCTGCAGGAGCTGGTTTTCAGATGCTTAGTATAGATGTGTCCTGACTGGTTACAGGAGCTGGATCTGGAGCTTCACAAGATAATGAATGAACCAGGGATGGTTACTACCTTAGCATGAATGGTAAGAGAACCTTGGGTGACTTTAACTTTAACAACGCTCGTTGAGAAAATCTTGATGGGAATTACCATCTTCGCAGTATCGGGAAGAGAACCAAAGGAAATTATAATCTGAAAGGGAATTACATCTCACGCACCGTCGGGGAGAGGACCATAGGAAATCATAACCTGAAAGGGAATTACATCTCACGCACCGTCGGGGAGAGGACCATAGGAAATCATAACCTGAAAGGGAATTATCACCTCACGCACCATCGGAGAGGGAACCATAGGAAATCATAACCTGAAAGGGAATTACATCTCACGCACCGTCGGGGAGAGGACCATAGGAAATCATAACCTGAAAGGGAATTATCACCTCACGCACCATCGGAGAGGGAACCATAGGAAATTATAACCTGAAAGGGAATTATCACCTCACGCACCATCGGAGAGGGAACCATAGGAAATCATAACCTGAAAGGGAATTACATCTCACGCACCGTCGGGGAGAGGACCATAGGAAATCATAACCTGAAAGGGAATTATCACCTCACGCACCATCGGAGAGGGAACCATAGGAAATTATAACCTGAAAGGGAATTATCACCTCACGCACCATCGGAGAGGGAACCATAGGAAATCATAACCTGAAAGGGAATTACATCTCACGCACCGTCGGGGAGAGGACCATAGGAAATCATAACCTGAAAGGGAATTATCACCTCACGCACCATCGGAGAGGGAACCATAGGAAATCATAACCTGAAAGGGAATTACATCTCACACACCGTCGGGGAGAGGACCATAGGAAATCATAACCTGAAAGGGAATTATCACCTCACGCACCATCGGAGAGGGAACCATAGGAAATCATAACCTGAAAGGGAATTACATCTCACGCACCGTCGGGGAGAGGACCATAGGAAATCATAACCTGAAAGGGAATTATCACCTCACGCACCATCGGAGAGGGAACCATAGGAAATCATAACCTCAAAGAAAAACCTAAAATGGAATTATCATCTCATGCACCGTCGGAGAGAGAACCATTATAATCTGATAACTTCTACTGAGTCTTCATCAGAAAAATCTGTTGGGAGTCGATTTAGCTGGACTAGAGAAGGCCTTGGACTAGATAAGAAATCTTTGGAGTCGATTAACTGAACCGGTCTAGGTCTTGAAATATGATCTGAGAATTTAGCTGAATCTTTCCTGAAAGGTAAAGGTTAGTCATATGCAATGCATGATATGAACCAAGCAATGATGTTCTCAACATAAATGAGATTTATATGATATGATGCGTCTATGCATGCTATAATGATGTATGTGATGTTTAGGAATGTATATTTTCGTCTAGGAAAGTAAATCCTTGACGGATGCCGGGAAGTCACTCCTGGGCTGATGTTGAAGAACAGATTTTGCTTCTGCTGGGGATGATAGTTGCAAGAATACCGGTAGGAGGAGGTAACTCCGTTGGGGGACAAGCTTGGCGAATGGAAAATTCTGCGGGGAGAAAAAATACTCTAGCGACCATGCTGGGGAACATTACTTTGTGGGGGAGAGAGATGCTTTTGCTGAATTGTTAGTGATAACTTGCTGAGGATATTTTTGCTGTATTGGAAGTATTGATAGACTTTGCTGGGGATAAGAAGGCTTCGTCGAGGACGATCTTTCCGTGGCTTTTAGCTGAGGATAACCCAGTTATATCCTGGTAAGGGCATAACTCTTTGAATAAAGCCGGACGACGCGTTCGTGCTCTGTGAGGATAAGCTTCCAGAATCTACTACGGATAAGCTTACTGCTTGGGGGAGATGGATTCCACTTTCCTGGGGACACTGGGCTGGACTCCTGGGGAAGTTTTGAACTGTACCGGGGAAGTGACTCCTTTGCATGTTGATAGAACTCCGGGGAACAATCTTAAATCAAGACTGCCGGGGATGCTTGTTAAGACTGTATGCTGCTGGAGAATGTTGATATCTGCTGGAGGATACCCAACTTCCTTAAGATTTGAAAACTGCTTGGAGAGAGTGTATTGCCTGCTGGCTCACTCTCTGGGGAATTAAGATGTCTGGTTATGTTCTTTAGCTGAACCTACTTTGATACCTTGGAGGACAGAACAATTAGATTGCTTAGACAACTCTTGATTGCCCCTGTTTCTAAGGCGGGAGATGAAGACCTGTGAGGTGCTGATAGTTGTTGGTGGACAAACCTTCTTCTGGTAGGCCAATGGTGAGATGACAGGACATAGTCGTACGCTTTAATCCCTAACTTTTGCCTGGACCGCCCTTTCGGGTTTTCAGTCCACCGGGATACCCATTTTTGCCCAAGCCGCCTTTTCAGGTTTTCGACTTGCCGGGTGTACAGATTTTTTTCATTTCATCCCTTCATTTTGCCCGAACCCTTTTGGTTCGCCGGGAAGCCCTTATTTTTGCCTAGGTACGTCAACCTAGCGGGTCTTTGATTTTGCGCAGTATTTTTTTCGACTATGTCCACGTTCTCAGAATGTAGGGAGGTGCCCCTGTTAGAAGTGTTTTGTCATGCCACCAGAAGGTGTTTGATCAGGCAAGATTCGTTGTTGGGATGCCCCAAGTGACTCAGGCGGAGATTTGCCCCAGGCTATTTGGCCTTTGAGAGATTCTCCGAATCTTGATTGGATTGCCCCAGATGACGGACCATGATCATGCCATGCCCCTTGATTGGAAGTGCTTTTGTTCATTAGGCTTTCATCGTGCGAATTTCCCTGCTGTTCAAACAAAAGGTCATATGCAAACAAAGTTATGTTAAAAATGCAAAGCTTATGTCTGTCTTGAAGATTTTGAAAATGCATTCTTTTTCATAAAACAAGTGAATGTTTGTAAAACGTGATGTCAACTCCGTATTTACCGTAGGCCTTAAGGAGTCAGGATACCTTTTGTAACAGTATGCTTTCGAACTAACCCATGCTTCAGCTAGGACTTTTAGGGGTTATAACGTGGCCTGGTTCACGGTTTAAGAAACAAAGGATAAAGGCTCAAATTTTATTTGTGCCCACCCGCTCTTCGTGATGTTCTCCAAACCTAAACTCAGTTGATCATATGTTAGACCTTGTTTGAGTCTTTGCTCTGGTTTTCCGGTGATGGTTCGGATATTGATGATTTATTTTGAATGGGCAGTCATTCCTTTTTTGTTGAGGGTTTGTAAGACCTCTTTCTTGATTTTTGTTATCCCTTTCTTTTTTTGCCTGAACTGTTTCCTTTTTTGGAATTACAGTCAGCGGGATGCCCCAATTTTGTAAGTCTCCTTCATAGGTTTTTTGACTTATTGGGCCCTTTTTATTTTTATTTTGAGAGATATAATGACTGCCTATCCTTATTGATTATTCGGAACCATCACTGTCTTTCTTTGTTTTGTAAGGACCTCTTTGGTGCCATTCGTTATGCACTTGGATCAACTGAGAGAACTACCCTGTCCCAGGTTATGATTAAGGGTTTTAAATTTCGAAAAGAAAAAAAACTCCTACTTCTTTGGCTCAGAGGGGTTGACGAGGGATTATCTTCCTTATAACTCCAGTGTTTAGGGATTTGAAACAATGCCTGTACTTCATTAGCGGGGTCTGCTCAAAAACATACTGTAGATTATGGTATCGTTTTCGTCATCCTCCCTCAAGAGGCTTAGAATTATTATTTAAGAGTTGATCATCAGAAAAAAATATGAAAATAATTTGCGTATAGTGAATACGAATATATTGCTTCAAAACAGACATATGCGATGCATTAATGAACTAACAACGTTTAATCATGACTAAATGTTTGAACAGTTAAAAGAAAGTTACAACTTGAAAATTCTAATAAACACAAGTCTTCCAGTCTCAGGGCTTATTACTTCGACTGGTGCATCTTGTAGGGATGGCAGGAGCATTCAGCCTGGCCCATCTGGGTGAAATCCACAGCTCTTTCATTAATCAGATCTTGAATCTTATTCTTCAAAGCCCAGCAGTCGTCGGTGTCATGTCCTGGACTGTTAGAATGGTATGCACATCTTTCCTCAGGATTGTACTTTAGGGAGGTTGTATTGAGACGCCTAGGAGGGCCCCTTACCGTCACCAGATTCAACCTCAACAATTGTTGTAAAGCTTGAGACGGTGACACGTTGAGTTTGGTGAACTGCCTTTCAAGCTTGTCTGACTGAAGCTGGTGAGGTTGATATTGAATTGGTGATACTGAAGCCATCTGAGGAGCTTTTCCCTTGTCTGCTTGTCTCAAGGGTGGTTGAATGATGACTGGCTCTTCAACCCTAGATGTTTGCCCCAGCTGGTTACCCCGAAGCAGTTGGTTAACGAGAACCCCGAGCTCTTCTTGTCTTTGAGCTAACCCTTGAATAGCAGTCACCTGCCCCAGCATCTGGATTTTCAATGCATCCACCTCAGCTTGCAGGTGTTTCAGCCTTTTATCCTCATCACTGTTCTTGACAAAGGTCTCCATGAGAAGTGTCCTTAACTCCTCCTGCCCCTTGGATAGATTCAGGAGGATTTCCCCGAACTGAGTCTCTTGAGCAAGAAGGTCCTGGTTATCCGGTTGGAAGGCCATTGCTGAAATGAACAGCGAGAAAGGTAAGTGACCTGCAACAAAGATACCTGTTATGTAATGATGTGTATGACATGCATGCAATGTTTTCAAGGATCCCGCGGGGTAAACAAGAAAATTTGTTAGAACTCGGGTCCGGTAGTTTGATTGAAGGAACTGCATGTTGTTGAGAGTCCTTCTTCAAAGGGTCAAAGGCTCACCATATCAAGTGGGTCATAGCCCCTGACTTTTAGTCATCATGTCTGGTTTTGATTTCCAAACAACCTTGGTTAAGGGAACCTTCTTCAAGAGTCAGAGCTCACCATATCAAGTGGGTCATAGCCCCTGACAACTTTGGCTAGAGGAAAGTAAATCCTCTTTGCCCCTTGCTAGATGTCTGATTCATCACGACCTGCATCACAAGCCCTTGAGATCCTTGAAATGGGTTAGGACGTATGCAATGGTATGATGTTATGTTATGCATGGGGTAATGTGAGTAACCCTGTTATGAGTCCCAATTAAGGACCGCAAACCAAAACCTGCAAGAAACTAGTCTGCAAGAAACTCAGTACACTCTGTTATAAGCCCTAATTAAGGACTATAAACAAAACCTGCAAGAAACTCAATACACTCCGTTATGAGTCCTAATTAAGGACTATAAACAAAACCTGCTAGAAATTCGGTAAACCCTGTTATGAGTCCTAATTAAGGACTATGGACCAAACATGCGAGTAGTTCATTGTCAGTTTAACAAGCATGCAAGTAGGCAAGTACGAAGGCACATAAGTCACACAAAAGAGCCCTTAGAGTTTAGGCCAGCATGAGGTCTAGGTATTACCCTCTTTCAGTTTGTTGGTTCATACCTGTCCTAATCAAAAGTAACCGGGTTCTTAGAGGATCCCAATATCATTGACTACCCTCAATCGGTCATAACTCCAGCATCGCAATCTTTTCTTGCGGCCAGAACCATCACGAGAGTTTAGCCTCAATGGGTGTAGCATACTGCTACTGTTCTAATGGCCAAGTTGGGTCATTTAAGGTTCTAAGGTCTGTTGGTGCTTAATGACTCCTTAGAAGACCCATATTCTCCCCGTTTCAACACGAGGGATATCGGTACAGACCAAGGCGCCACACCAACGTAGCCACTGCTTCATCCATGTCGGTATACGCCGGACAGGTCCCTCACAGCTTATGCTACCTAAACAGGGTATCCCCAGATCCGGGTTAGGATCTATGTAACTCCCATGCAACCCACAATTTTAAAGCAAGCAAATCAATACAATTGAAAACACAGTTATGAACTAACCCTAAGGTACACCTCACTTTAAGTTTATGTCCCCAGCAGAGCGCCAGTTCTGTGATCGGTGGATCTGGAACTGACTGTTTAACGCTGGTTCGCGAAATGTCGCGGAAGCAAGAGTCGCCACCGTCTTTTATTTTCTCCAAATGGAAAGGACAAAAGCACAGAAAAATTCCTTAAAGAGATTGCTCTCGGTTCGGGAGGTAGATTATAGAAAGGGAAGGTATTAGCACCCTTTCTATCCATGGTTATCCATGGGCTCTTAGATACTTGCTCAATGTGTTTTCAAAATGGTTTGTTTGCTTTTCAATTGTGGGTTTTAAAAAGTTTCTTTGAAAATTCTAGTTCGACTCTTGTATCAGTCCTCAAGAGTGTTTGAAAAGTTGCGTTCGAAAGCTTTTTGAAAATGTGTTGGTGTGAAAAGAGTTTTTGATTTGTTTTGAAATTTAGAGCAAGTATCTAGAGTCGTCTACCTACCCTAAGGAATTCGTCTGTGTAAATGTCCTTTAAAGTAGTGCCATCCCACCATTGAGAGGTAGGTAGCACCACCGTTGGAGGTGTTCGGGTCAATTCGAGGTTAGGGACATGGTGATCACCGGAGCAATGGGAAGACACCTTAGAAGCTACCCTCATGCCAGGTTCCTGGATCATGAGGACTTACTAAGACATCCTCTACTCGACGATCACCTTTCGAGGCAAGGCAACAGTGAGGCGTACCCTAGGGGTGGTGTGTGCGATTTGTGTGTCGTTTTCATTTGCATTTATCTTGTCATGTTATTGGTGTTCTACGCTTGTTTTTATTTTTTGTCCATACATTCTTTCATGCTTTGATTTAACAGTTAAAAAGTTGCGAGAAAAGTAAATTCTAAACTATTACAAAAGGCGCGGGTCCACATCGCCAAAATTAACCAGGACCCGATTTGACATAAAATAAATAAATAAGGTAAAAGGATTTAAAGTGCGAGAAGTAATTAAAATGTTACAAGGCCTTGGGAGAGATACATAAATATTTAAGCGAAATAAAAGAAATATGCGAATTAAGAATTAAATCGAAACGAGGGCGTTGGACCCTTTTGCAAAATTAAATTACATGGAATTGATTAATTAAAATTAAAAGAAAGAAAGAACTTGTTTTTGGTGTTTTTTAATATTTTAGGATTTACATGAAAAAGGAGAATTAATTAAAATTAAAATAAGATGCAAACCCTAATTCTAGTGGCTTTTAATTTATTAAGAAACATTGAAGTTTTTAACCTAAAACTAACCCTAAATTTTATATGCAAATTTGATTATAAAATAAAATAAATAATATTAAATATTTGAAAGAAAAATAAAAAGGATGAAAAATTATTAATTAACCCTATTCTATGTTTTTTTAGATTTTTTATTAAAAGAATTAACATTGCAAACCTAATTTAAAACTACATTCAATTACATGCAATTTATTTACAAGAAATATTAAAATATAAAAATATTTATTGTCTTTTTCCTTTTTCTGATTTTTTTATGTGTTTTTTATATTTTTTGAAAATAATAAAGCTAATTAATAAATAATAATTAAAGGAAAATAGAATCAAAATAAAAGAAAAAATATATGACAAACCTAGGGGGGTGGTAGTCCCCAACATGGAGGTATACCCAAGTAATCTGGCCCATTAACTGCAAAGCCTGGTGGACTTTTTTGAGTAACATGTGGCACGTTTGACCAAGCTTATGGTGTTCCTCCAATCTATGCCTTTGAATTCCTAAAACTGAACGCGTGGCATGCTGGATTTGGAAGTGTATGGTGATCCACAACGCTTATGCTGCACATGAATATTAATTGAAAAAAAAACAAATGGAAAGGGTGAAGACCTGGGATCGAACCTAGGTCATTAACATTACCAGTCAACACGTGCGCCACTGAGCCACTTCAAACGCGTTTACTATAGAATAACGAATAAACATTATAAGAGAAAAATGTCAATGGCTTGGAAACGCGCGCAAAATTTGAAAGAGCCAACCAATATACGCCACGAGGTCATCTTCTTCATGGTGTTTTCCTGAAACAAATTTAACAAACATTTAACGGGGGTTTTAAACCCCCTCAAAATATGTTGATTTTAATAATAGCGATTAGGCCTGTGACGCTCAGAAATTTGGCGCGATGGTGGCTTCTTCTTCATCCAGACATGCTCGTGTCAATGGTGGTACTCAGGGGTTCTAATTTTTCCTCATTCAAAAACCCCTAATTTCGAATCCTGTAAACCCTAAAAAATTGACAATGGTATATTGGCACACAACGCATAAAAACACAATTGAATCATTGGGTTAGCTTCAGAATTGCATGAGGAGTATGAATCAATAATTAAAATGCCATGAAAATGCATAGATTTTAAAACACGATTATGAATTTTTCATGAGATATTCCAAGTTCTGTATACCAATTCTTGAGGTTATGAGGAATGTTTTTGATTGGGAAACGTTCAGTGAACCTTGAGGAAGCTAATGAAACAAGAATTCTGCCTTGAATCGCCCTAGAATGTGTTTTTCAGTTTTGAGTTTCTTGACAAATTTTTCAAGTTTGTGAATGGTTTCTGCGCAGCTTCAATGATCCAAGGCATTAGGTTTTCGTTCAGGCTTATGTATAGAATCAATTAGGTCAAGAAAAATAGAACAAATCAATTGCATTCATGGTTTTTGGAAATTTGATTTTTAAGATCTTTTTCAAATATTTTCCATGTGTTTTTGTACAAATTAAGATCAATTCTCTCCAAATCTTTCCTTATTTAGCCAGGCACGAAATATTGATGATATAATGTGCACAAAAAGATTAAAAAAAATTAGGTTAAGCATTTTTCATATATTTATTTTAATTTAAATGAATTATTATTAATAAAAATCCAAATAAATAAATAAAAAATGAATAAAAACTTCCCTTTGGGCCAAGTGGTCGTGCACATGCCATGGATGATGAATTATGGAAGAAAAATGGGCCCATTAGCAATTTTAGGTCATTTGAACCAATGTTGACTTTTCAAAATATCCAAAAATTTCCCAACTTCCACAAGGCATAACTTGCTCAATTTTTAAGCTTTGCTCATGTTCTTGGACATTTTAGAAAGGTCTTTGAGTCCTCTAACCAATGTCTTTGGTCCCATGTCATTTTGATTTACCAATCTCAAGTTATGGCCTTTGACTTAAAGTCCCTTTTTGTTGACTTTTGAAAATGACCTATAATGTTGAAATTGATAACTTTTTGTGAGAGAATTTCTTGGACTTGAAGTATGAAGATGAGTTGTAGGAAATGTCTTTCTCTTCAAAATGAGCTTTGGATGGAATTTTTCTGATAATCCATGTGAAAGTTATGCCCTGGTCAATTTACAGTTGACTTTTTCAGCTGTCCAAATAAGGAAACTTTTGCATCTTGATGATTTTTGAGCCAAGCTTTGAGAATCATGATCAAGCATTGATCAAATGATGTTTGTGGCTTCAAAATGAGATGTTGACCAAAAATTTGAACTTTTGACTGTCAAATGACCATTTTGCCCCTACAGTTGACTGTAGTGCAATTAGGGTTTTGACTGTGCAATTTTGAGCTGAATGTCTTGAAACTTGATATGAGGATGCTTGACCATATTTGTAGGCTTGTGAGACTTGATTGGGCCCTTTGAAACTTCATTTTCTTGATCAGAACACAAACCCTAATCTTGACTGTTTAGGAGACCCTTGACTGTGCAACCCTTGGGGAGATTTTGAAGCTTTGACTTGGCAATTTCTTGAAGAATATGGGAGGGCAAATTTTGGGGTACAACAGCAGTCAAAAGTCAGAATTTTTGGTCAACATCTTATTTTGAGTTCACAATCATCATTTGATCAAGTCTTGATCAGGATTCCACAAGAATAGCTCAAAAATCATCAAGGTGCAAAAGTTACTATTTTTGGACAGTAGAAAAGTCAATTGTACTTTGACAAGGGCATAACTCTTTCATGTTTTGTCAGAAAAATTCTATCCAAATCTCATTTTGAAGAGGATGCAATTTCCTACAATCCATCTTCACACTCCAAGTTCAATAAATGCTCTCACAAAAAGTAACCAATTTTTACATTATAGGTCACTTTCAAAAGTCAACAAAAGTACACTTTGGGTCAAAGGCCATAACTTGAGATTGGTAAATCCAAATGACATGGGACCAAAGGCATTGGTTAGAGGACTTCAAGAGATTTCCAAAATGTCCAAGAACATGGTCATATGATCAAAATTGAGCAAGTTGGGCATTGGAGAAGTTGGGAAATTTTCATGAATTTGCAAAAGTCAACTTTGCTCAAAACACCTTCCTTTTGCTAATGGGCCTCAAATCTCTTCTTGAAACTTCACCCATGACTTATCCACGACCCACCAAGATGAATTGGATTTATTTTCTTATTTTTATTGATTAATTGGATTTTTAATACATATTAATTCATTTAATTAATTTAAATCATAAGAAAATAAAAGATTTGATTCTTAAACATCTTTGTGAACCAAATATGATCAAAACATGCTGGCAAATTCGTGCACAAGTCAAAGATACAAAAAAAAAGTCCAAATTTGGCAACATTGTTCAATCATGAAAAATCAAGAATATTTGATTTTCAATCAAAGATTTAAACATCAATGCACATGGATATTGGCCCAGCTTTTTAACCTAATTTGATTCTCCTATATGTATGCAAGCAAACCATGACCTAGAACACGTGAGAAAGCTGCAGAAACGACCATAGCAAATTCAAGAATTTTCAAGAAAAGTCAAAACCTGTTCTTGCATTCTAGGCAAATTCAAGGCGTTTTGATCATCCAAATACATTACAGGAGGTCCCAGGAACGATTTACAACCAAATTCAAGCACTAAAGCTCAAGGAATCACTGAATACAGTTTCACGATTTGCACTTTTGATTCCAAATCGTATCTCTTGATTCATGCGCATTTAACATGTTTTTGTGATTGTTTTGCATTGCTAGAGATCATACAAAGCTAATGGAATGAATTAATTGAACTATAGTGCCCTGAATCGTGAGATGCCATGATCAAATTTCTAGGGTTTTCAAGCTTTCAAATAGGGCTTTCTGAACCAGGAAAAATTGGGACCAGTGAGATACATGATTGAAATCGTGAGACCAAGACGAACACAACCCATACCTCGCGAAATATTTATGATTGCTGTGGTTCTATTCGCTATTTTTCCTTGCAGGAGTTAGTGGAGGTTAAAAACCCCTGCTATTTGATGTTATTTACACATAACCAAGGTTGAAGACGCTGATGTGTTGACATCTGGTTAGCTTATTTGAAAAGCGCACGTTATTTTTTTATTTTACAGCATATTGATTAGTTTCCCCATATAATAATTGTCTCTTATTCCAATAACAAATAAAGCAGCTTAGTGGAGTGGTTGGTGCATTGGCCTGGAAGCATTGGGACCTGGGTTCGAATCTTAGGTCCCCCCAAAAACCTTGTTATTTTTATTTCACATGTATTCACGTGCAAGTTTCAAAGTGAGGTCCACCATACACCTCAAACCTCAGTGCGCCAGATGTCTCCAAGCATAGATCCAATGGTCATGAGTGGAAGACCACCATGCTCCCTGGTCAACATACACATGGGTGATCAGGAAAGTCAACAGGGCTGGAATCGTTAATGGGCTTCAGAATTGCAGGATGCACCACAAAATTGGGCCAAACACCCCCCTTCACAAGTTTATTTCTTTTCTTTTCTTTTTTATTTTTTTCATTTAATTATTTTTTATAATTATTATATTACTAACAAATTAATATTTTCATAATAAAATCCGAAAAACATAAAAAATATAATATTTTTATTTATTAAATTTAGTTAGTTTATTTTTGTAAATAAATACTAATATAATTTGTTTAGTTTTAATTAGGTTAATTTTAACTTTTTGCAATAATTTAAAATTAATATAGAACTAGGGTTTTTAATAACTTTTGACCATCTTTTATTTATTTCCTTAAACATTCCAAAAAAAAAAAACAAAAAAAATATTTCTTTTAATTAATTAATTAGTTTAGGTTTAATTAAATGCAAAATAATAAAAAATCTCTTTCTTTCTCAAAAAAGGGTCAAATCCCTAAAAACTCTCCGATTCAATTTTTCTCGCGCGTGTGATTATTTTTGATTCATAATTTTTGGTCCATATAATTGTATTTGCTCCGAGGATGTAATAACTTTAATTAGGACTTTTTATCGCTTTCATTTATTTCCCGCAATTTACTCTTTCAAGGGTTTGTTTTTGGCGATGTAAATACCCGACGCCTTGTAATAGCGTAGTTCTTATTTTCCGCAACTACTAATTGCTAGATGTATGTTAATTAGGCTATGCATGACAAGACTTACCTTAAAATTAAAAATCAATCGTAGCTCACCATAACATGTATAAAGATAACATAACTGAAACCTGACACACTCGCACATGTCATTCCTAGGGTACGCCTCACTTGGTTGCCTCGACGTGGTCATTGAGTATAGGGTGTTTTAGAGGTCGCCCTCCTGTCTAAAGATCAAAGTTGCCTCGAAATAGTTGCCTCGATAAAAAATTGATCTAAGACATTAGGGTTACCGCTAAGGCGTCCTACCATTGCTTTAGTGACCACATGTCCCTTAATCGAATTGACCCGAAAACTCCAACGATGGTGCTAACTACTTCTCAATAGCGGGATAGCACTGTCTAAAGGACATTTACACAGCTTAATTTCTTTTGAGTAGGTAGAGGTTCTCAGGTACTTGCTCTTTCAAAACAAAACCAACTTTTCGCACTGACACTTTTTCAAACAAAGTTTTCAAACAACACTTCATACACTCTTGAGGACAGATACAAGAGTTAAATCGAAGTTTTCAAACAAATTTTTTTTCGAAAACCCACAAACACAAGAAAAGCAAAAACCTTTTGAAAACATAGCGAGCAAGTACCTAAGAGCCCGTGGATAACCACGGATAGAAAGGGTGCTAACACCTTCCCTTTCTATAATCTACCTCCCGAACCCGAGAAACATCTCGAAAAGGAATTTTGCTGTGCTTTTGTCCTTTCCTTGTTGGAGAAAATAAAAGACGGTGGCGACTCTTTCTTACCGCGACATTTTGCGAAACGCAAACGCGAACCAGCTTTCTAAAACAGTCAGTTCTATTTCCACCGATCAAAGAACTGGCGACTCTGCTTGGGATTCTTATAAGTGAGGTGTACCTTAGGATTAAATCACTATGTTTTCAATTGTATGCCTTGTATGCTTTAATTTTGTGGGCTTGTATCAGAGTTTTATAGATCCTAACCCGGATCTGGGGGTATCCTTTTTTGGTAAGTAGCAATAAACTGTGAGGGATCTGTCCGGCGTAGACCGACACGGATGAAGCAGTAGCTACGTTGGTGTGACACCTTGGTCTGTACCGATATCCCTTGTGTTGGAACGAGGAGAATATGGGTCTTCTGAGGAGTCATTAAGCACCAACTGACCTTAGAACCTTAAATTTACCAACTTGGCCATAGAACAGTAGCAGTATGCTACACTCATTGAGACTAAACTCTCGCGATGGTTCCGGCCGCAAGAAAAGGTTGCCAAACTGGAATTATGACCGACTGAGGGTAGTCAGTGATATTGAGATCCTCTAGAACCCGATTACTATTTTTAGGACAGGTCTTAACCAACTGAAACTGAAAGAGGGTAATGCCTAAACTCCATGCCAACCTGAAATCTAAGGGCTCTAAGTGTAACTTGTGTGCCTTCAAACTTGAACTACTTGCACATACTTGTTATCTGACAACATGAGTTCCTTGCAAGTTCTGTTTACAGTACTTATCCAACAATTTGGATTAATTGCAGGGCTTATTTACATCACCTCACACACATAACATACACATCATAACATCATACCATAGCATTTCCTTAACCATTTCAAGGATCTCAAGGGTTTGTGATGCAGGTCATGATGAGCCAGATGTCAAACAAGGGGCAAAGGGGATTTATTTTCCTCTAGCCAATGCTGTCCAGAAATCCAAGCACGATAACTTGAGTCAGGGGCTATGACCCACTCGATATGGTGAGCCTGAATCTTGAAGAAGGACTCTCAGCAACATGAAGTTCCTTCAATCAAGCTGCAAATTCAAATTCTAACAAGTTTATTTGTTTACCCCACGAGATCCTTGAAAACATTGCATACATATAACATACATATCATTGCATTACAGGTACCATTACATGTCTCTTATCTTCTTCGCTGTTTATTTCAGCAATCATCATGTCTACTGAACCTTCCACTGAGCAAGCTATCAAGGCCCTCCAGGCCCAGAATGCCCAGTTCCAAGAGTTGGTTATGAGCCTAGCCAAGGGTCAACAGGACTTGAAGACCCTGATTCTGAAAGATAGGAAGAAGAAAAAGAAGAGGACTGTCCTGTTCAACACTGGACGCAGGTTTGGAAACGGGCTGCAAAATGAGGTTGATCTGACCACCTCCTCTGTAGGGAGAGACAGCCCACAAGAGAGAAGGGTTCCTAGCCCCGTGGTCTCCGACAACGAGACGGATTATGATGAAGAACAATACCCTCCTGCTGAGGATAGGTACAAACAGTTGGAGGACCGCTTGAGCGCTATGGAGATACAGAACGTGCCCGGGCTGGACTTTGGAGACCTAGGTCTATCCTCTGGGGTGGTGATTCCCCATAAGTTTAAGGCACCTGCCTTTGCCAAGTATGACGGAGCTTCCTGTCCCAAGCAGCACCTCCGGTCATATGTGAGGAGGATCTAGCCTTACACAACTGATAAGAATTTGTGGATCCATTTCTTTCAGGACAGTCTTTCAGGGACTCAACTTGAGTGGTTCTATCAGCTGGATGGAGCCAGTATCCGTAACTGGGAAGATCTGGCTACGGCGTTCTATAAGCAGTATCAGTATAATTCCGACCTCGCTCCTACGCGTACCCAACTCCAGGGTATGTCAATAGGGACGGGTGAAGGATTTAAAGAGTATGCTCAAAAATGGAGAGACCTTGCCGGAAGGGTGCAGCCACCTTTAACTAATCGTGAACTCGTCGATATGTTTCTGGGGACCCTGTCTGGTCCATTCTTTAATCATCTGATTGGAAACTCTTCAGCCGGGTTTACAGACCTTATCTTGAATGGGGAAAGAATTGAAGCTGGCATCAAAAGTGCGAAGATTCAAGAAGCTACACCTTCTGATGCTCATAAAAAGCCTTACAGTGGGAAGAAAGAGTCCAATGTTGTGTACCGTCAAAAGAGTCGTCGTGACCAACACGTAGGGGCAGTCTTGATCTCTGGTTCTGCGTCACACCGACAATAGCAAAAGGGAAATCAACGAAGGCCGGACGAGCCTAAAAGACAGTTCACCAACATCAACATGCCATTGTCACAAGCATTGCAGCACATGTTGAAGATGAATCTGATTACGGTGATAAACCCTCATCCGAACCCTAAGACTTCTTCTCCTAACTACAACCCAGATGCAAGGTGTGCTTATCATTCCGGTAGCCTAGGGCACGATACTGACGATTGTTGGGTGCTGAAATACAAGATTCAGAATATGATTGATGCTAAGAAGATCGAATTCGAGCCTCTTGAGACTCCCAATGTGATCACTGCTCCATTGCCAAAACATGGCTAGGATTGAAAGCACTTTGAATTCTGAAGTTGTATTTTTCTTTGCTTATTCAAACAATTATCATGTCAAACTCTTTTATTTCATTAATGCATTACACATGTCTGTTTTGAATTAATTGTTTTCACTATGCTTAAAATTGCTGCATATTTCCTTTTTGTGATGTTCAAACTCTCGATTAAAAAATTCTAAGCCTTTTGAGGGAGGATGACAAAAACGATACCATGATCTTTACAGTATGCTTTTGAGCAGACCCCGCTGATGAGGTACAGGCATTGTTTCAAATCCTAAATAGTGGAGTTATAAGGAAGATAATCCCTAGTCAACCCCTTTGAGCCAAAGAAGTTGGAGTTTTTCTTTTCAAAAATTAAAACCCTTAATTATAACCTGGGGCAGGGTAGTTTTCTCAGTTGATCCAGGTGCACAATGAATGGCATCAAAGGAGTCCTTCCAAAACAAAAGACAGTGATGGTTCCCTATAATCGTCAAGACAGGCAGTAATTACCTCTCAAAATAAAAGCTCAATAAGTCAAAACCTATGAAGGAGACTTACAAAACTGGGGCATCCCGCTGACTGTAATCACAAAAGAAATAGTTCAGGCAAAAAGACAGGGATAATAAAATCAAAAAGAAAGAGATCCCACAGACTCTCAACAAAATGACTTCCTGTTCAAAATAAATTGTCAATATCCGAACCATCACCGGAATATCAGAGCAAAGACTCAAACAAGATCTAATGCACGATTAGCTGAGTTTAGGATCGAAGAACATCACGAAGAACGGGTGGGTACAAATAAAATTTGAGCCTTTATCCTTTGTTTCTTAAACCGTGAACCAGGCCACGTTATAACCCTTAAAAAGTCCTAGCTGAAGCATGGGTTAGTTCGAAAGCATACTGTTACAAAGGTATCCTGACTCCTATAGGGCTTGCTGTAAAATCCTGAGTTGACATCACATTTTACAAAAATTCACTTGTTTTATTGAAAACTGCATTTTCAAAAAACTTCAAGACAGACATAAGCTTTGCATCCTTAAAATAACATTGTTTGCATATGGCTATTTGTTCAAACAGCAGAGAAATTTACGTGACGAATATCCAGTGAACAAAAAAACCTTCTCAATAAAAAGGATCACCTCAAGTGGAAAAACACTTCCAACCAAGGGGCACGACATGAGCATTGTCCATCATCTGGGGCAGTCAAGTCAAGGTTCAAGGAATCTCTCAATGCCAAACAGCCGGGGGCAAATCTCTGCTTGAGTCACTTGGGGCATTGGACATGAATTCCAGCGAAAAATCTTGCACGATCAAACATCTTCTGGTAGTATGGCAACACAATACTATCGACAGTGACAACCCCCTGCACTCTGAGAACGCGGACATAGTCAAAAAAATACTACGCGCAATCAAAGACCCGCTAGGTTGACTGGCCTAGGCAAAAATAAGGGCTTCCCAGCGAACCAAAAAGGTTCGGGCAAAAAATAAGGGATGAAAATAAAAATGAAAGCTGTACACCCGGCA
Source organism: Vicia faba (assembly GCA_948472305.1). Classification (NCBI taxonomy): domain Eukaryota; kingdom Viridiplantae; phylum Streptophyta; class Magnoliopsida; order Fabales; family Fabaceae; genus Vicia; species Vicia faba. Next base: position 1,234,341,531 of record OX451736.1, read on the forward strand.
AGTCGAAAACCTGAAAAGGCGGCTTGGGCAAAAAAGGGTATCCCGATGGATTGAAAACCCAAAAGGGCGGTCCAGGCAAAAATTAGGGATCAAAGCGTACGACTAGGTCCCGTCATCTCGTCACTGGCCTACCAGAAGAAGATTTGTCAATCGGCAGTTATCAAGCACCTCATAGGTCTTCTTCTCCCGCAGAAACTGGGGCAATAAGAATTGTCCGAACTGTACAAGCTGCTCTGTCCACCAGGTATAAGGTAGATTCAGCTGAAGAGTATGACCAAGATACCTTCACTCCCCGCAGAGCAAGACAGTGATGGTAGCTATCCCCCACTGAGACTCGCAACTATGAACAAATCAGCAATACTCTCCCCAAGCAGAGTTGGTCTACCATCAGCCCTAAAAAAAAGTTGGGTATCCCCAATAGATCTTAGTATTCCCCAGCGGAGTATACAGATATTCCTCAGTAAGCATCCCCGACGGTCTTAATATTCCTCAACAAAATATAAGAATGTTCCCCGGCGGAATACAAGATACCCCCAGTGGAGCCATTTCCCAACGCAGTCTAAAAAAAGCTTCCCCGCCAGAGTTGAATCATCTTCCCTAGTAGATTCTGGAAGCTTGTCCCCTGCAGAGTACAAATGCATCTCCTCAGCCAAATTCAGAGGTTATCTCCACAAGAGGCTAACTGGGTTATCCTTAGCATGTTGCAACGGAAAGATCATCCCCAGCGAAGTTCTTTCTATCCCCAACAGAGTTCATCATTAAAATCCCCAACAGAGCTTATCAACGGAATCCCCAGCGGAGTCATCGTTAAAATCTCAGCAAAGCATCTCTTCCCACAGAGCAATTCCCCACAGAGTAATCTCTTCACCAGTTTATTCCCCAACAGAGTCATCCTCTCTTGCAAGTTTATCATCTTCGTTCATCATCCCTAGTGGAAGCGAAGAATTCAACATCATTCTCCAGCAGCTATCCGGGATTTATTTTCCCCAGCTAAAACATCACATCTTCATACGTCATGACATGCATACGCATCAGACAACACAAATCTCATTTATTTTGAGAACATCACGACATCATGCAGTTCATGCATCATGACATTGCATACAACTAATGTTTTGCCTTTTCAGGAAAAGGGCAATCAAAATATGGCTACCATCAACCTTTCCAAGTCCCAGATTAATACCTGTAACAAGCCAGGAAAAGCATATGTGGACGACTAATTCCAGATTAATACCTGTAACAAGCCAGGAAAATTCTGTGGACGACCGATCGTAGGTTAATACCTGAAACCAGACAGGAAAATTATCTACTTAACCATCATGAAGCAACCCTACACCGGTTCCTTCTCTTTCAGATGAAGTTTTACACGGACTCATCGTCGGGCAACCCTACACAGGTTCCTTCCTTCCAAGATGAAGTTTTACACGGACTCATCATCAGGCAACCCTACACCGGTTCCTTCTCAATTCTAGACGCAGTTTTACACGGACTCATCATCAGGCAACCCTACACAGGTTTTCTTCCTTCCAAGATGCAGTTTCACACGGACTTATCATCAGACAACCCTACACAGGTTTCCTTCCTTCCAAGATGCAGTTTCACACGGACTCATCATCAGTCAACCCTACACAGGTTTCCTTCCTTCCAAGATGCAGTTTTACACGAACTCATCATCAAAGTAACCCTACACAGGTTCCTTCCTTCAACTTACAAAGTTACAATTCAACAAACAATCTCCAGATGGCATCTATAAGCCCATCCACCTACCAACAAACTCCAGATGGCATCTATAAGCCCATACTCCCACCAACAAACTCCAAATGGCATCTGTAAGCCCATTCCCAACATCACATTGCTGATACCACACCATGCGAGTGCAAATTTCTGGGCACTTTAGTGTTCAATCATCTTCCACCTTCGGATCACGAAAGGCACGTAAGCCAATCTACACCCTCAGGTTTAAGAAGATTGAACAGGGGCAACTGTTGTACCCCAAAATGTTCCCTCCCATATTCCTCAAGATTTGTCAAGAATCATTCCAAATGGTTCAAGATTGCTCAAGAGTTAGACAGTCAAGCCATCTCCTAAGCAGTAGACAGCTGAAATTAGGGTTTTGGTTCTTTCAAGAAATTTGGGGTTCTCAATGGCTCAATCAAGTCTCATAGGCCTATATACATTCTCTAGCACCTACGTACCAAGTTTCAAGACTCACAGTGCCAATTTGCACAGTCAAAAGCTCCATTTGATCTACAGTCAACTACAAGGGCAAAATGGTCATTTTGCAGTCAAAAGTCAAAATTTTTGGTCAACTTCTTATTTTGAGTTCACAATCATCATTTGATCAAGTCTTGATCAGGATTCCACAAGAATAGCTCAAAAATCATCAAGGTGCAAAAGTTACTATTTTTGGACAGTAAAAAAGTCAACTGTACTTTGACAAGGGCATAACTCTTTCATGGTTTGTCAAAAAAATTCCATCCAAAGCTCATTTTGAAGAGGATGCAATTTCCTACAATCCATCTTCACACTCCAAGTTCAAGAAATGCTCTCACAAAAAGTTACCAATTTTTACATTATAGGTCACTTTCAAAAGTCAACAAAAGTACACTTTGGGTCAAAGGCCATAACTTGAGATTGGTAAATCCAAATGACATGGGACCAAAGGCATTGGTTAGATGACTTCAAGAGATTTCCAAGATGTCCAAGAACATGGTCATATGATCAAAATTGAGCAGGTAGTGCATTGGAGAAGTTGGGAAATTTTCATGAATTTGCAAAAGTCAACTTTGCTCAAAACACCTTCCTTTTGCTAATGCGCCTCAAATCCATGACTTATGCACGACCCACCAAGATGAATTGGATTTATTTTCTTATTTTTATTGATTAATTGGATTTTTAATACATATTAATTCATTTAATTAATTTAAATCATAAGAAAATAAAAGATTTGATTCTTAAACATCTTTGTGAACCAAATATGATCAAAACATGCTGGCAAATTCGTGCACAAGTCAAAGATACAAAAAAAATCCAAATTTGGCAACATTGTTCAATCATGAAAAATCAAGAATATTTGATTTTCAATCAAAGATTTAAACATCAATGTACATGGATATTGGCCCAGCTTTTTAACCTAATTTGATTCTCCTATATGTATGCAAGCAAACCATGACCTAGAACACGTGAGAAAGCTGCAGAAACGACCATAGAAAATTCAAGAATTTTCAAGAAAAGTCAAAACCTGTTCTTGCATTCTAGGCCAATTCAAGGCGTTTTGATCATCCAAATACATTGCAGGAGGTCCCAGGAACGATTTACAACTAAATTCAAGCACTAAAGCTCAAGGAATCACTGATACAGTTTCACAGTTTACACTTTTGATTCCAAATCACATCTCTTGATTCATGCGCATTTAACATGTTTTTGTGATTGTTTTACATTGCTAGAGATCATACAAAGCTAATGGAATGAATTAATTGAACTATAGTGCCCTGAATCGTGAGATGCCATGATCAAATTTCTAGGGTTTTCAAGCTTTCAAATAGGGCTTTCTGAACCAGGAAAAATTGGGACCAGTGAGATACATGATTGAAATCGTGAGACCAAGACGAACACAACCCATACCTCGCAAAATATTTATGATTGCTGTGGTTCTATTCGCTATTTTTCCTTGCAGGAGTTAGTGGAGGTTAAAAACCCCTACTATTTGATGTTATTTACACAGAACCAAGGTTGAAGACGCTGATGTGTTGACATCTGGTTGGCTTATTTGAAAAGCACGCGTTTTTTTTTATTTTACAGCATATTGATTAGTTTCCCCATATAATAATTGTCTCTTATTCCAATAACAAATAAAGCAGCTTAGTGGAGTGGTTGGTGCGTAGGCCTGGAAGCATTGGGACCTGGGTTCGAATCCCAGGTCCCCCCAAAAACCTTATTATTTTTATTTCACAGGTATTCACGTGCAAGTTTCAAAGTGAGGTCCACCATACACCTCAAACCTCAGTGCGCCAGATGTCTCCAAGCATAGATCCAATGGTCATGAGTGGAAGACCACCATGCTCCCTGGTCAACATACGCATGGGTGATCAGGAAAGTCAACAGGGCTGGAATTGTTAATGGGCTTCGGAATTGCAGGATGCACCACAAAATTGGGCCCAACACCCCCCCTTCACAAGTTTATTTCTTTTCTTTTCTTTTTTATTTCTTTCATTTAATTATTTTTTATAATTATTATATTACTAACAAATTAATATTTTCATAATAAAATCCGAAAAACATAAAAAATATAATATTTTTATTTATTAAATTTAGTTAGTTTATTTTTGTAAATAAATACTAATATAATTTGTTTAGTTTTAATTAGGTTAATTTTAACTTTTTGCAATAATTTAAAATTAATATAGAACTAGGGTTTTTAATAACTTTTGACCATCTTTTATTTATTTCCTTAAACATTCCAAAAAAAAACAAAAAAAATATTTCTTTTAATTAATTAATTAGTTTAGGTTTAATTAAATGCAAAATAATAAAAAATCTCTTTCTTTCTCAAAAAAGGGTCAAAACCCTAAAAACTCTCCGATTCAATTTTTCTCGCGCGTGTGATTATTTTTGATTCATAATTTTTGGTCCATATAATTGTATTTGCTCTGAGGATGTAATAGCTTTAATTAGGACTTTTTATCGCTTTCATTTATTTCCCGCAATTTACTCTTTCAAGGGTTTGTTTTTGGCGATGTAAATACCCGACGCCTTGTAATAGCGTAGTTCTTATTTTCCGCAACTACTAATTGCTAGATGTATGTTAATTAGGCTATGCATGACAAGACTTACCTTAAAATTAAAAATCAATCGTAGCTCACCATAACATGTATAAAGATAACATAACTGAAACCTGACACACTCGCACATGCCACTCCTAGGGTACGCCTCACTTGGTTGCCTCGACGTGGTCATTGAGTATAGGGTGTTTTAGAGGTCGCCCTCCTGTCTAAAGATCAAAGTTGCCTCGAAATAGTTGTCTCGATAAAAAAATGATCTAAGACATTAGGGTTACCGCTAAGGCGTCCTACCATTGCTTTAGTGACCACATGTCCCTTAATCGAATTGACCCGAAAACTCCAACAACGGTGCTATCTACTTCTCAATAGCGGGATAGCACTATCTAAAGGACATTTACACATCTTAATTTCTTTTGAGTAGGTAGAGGTTCTCAGGTACTTGCTCTTTCAAAACAAAACCAACTTTTCGCACTGACACTTTTTCAAACAAAGTTTTCAAACAACACTTCATACACTCTTGAGGACAGATACAAGAGTTAAATCGAAGTTTTCAAACAAAACTTTTTTCGAAAACCCACAAACACAAGAAAAGAAAAAACCTTTTGAAAACATAGTGAGCAAGTACCTAAGATCCCGTGGATAACCATGGATAGAAAGGGTGCTAACACCTTCCCTTTCTATAATCTACCTCCCAAACCCGAGAAACATCTCGAAAAGGAATTTTGTTGTGCTTTTGTCCTTTCCTTGTTGGAGAAAATAAAAGACGGTGGCGACTCTTGCTTACCGCGACATTTCGCAAAACGCAAACGCGAACCAGCATTCTAAAACAGTCAGTTCTATTTCCACCGATCACACTACGCATAATCAAAGACCTGCTAGGTTGACTGGCCTAGGCAAAAATAAGGGCTTCCCGACGAACCAAAAGGGTTCAGGCAAAAATAAGGGATGAAAATGAAAAAATCTGTACACCCGGCAACTCGAAAACCTGAAAAGGCGGCTTGGGAAAAAATGGGTATCCCGGTGGACTGAAAACCCGAAAGGGCGGTCCAGGAAAAAGTTAGGGATCAAAGCGTAACACTATGTCTCATTGGATCACCTCGCATCCAGACTTCGGTATCGACTATCAAGCTCGAACGACACTAATCAATCAGATTCATCTTCAACTAAGCAGCAAAGTGATGAGATGCTTGAAGATATAAAGGCAATAGCAGAGTTGGAACCCAGTGGGATTATTCATATAGCTGTTTTGTTTCCTTTTCACAAATTGTATAAATTCTATTTGTTCGGCGACGTTCTCTTACTAGGACGTCAGCCTCTTGTACAAAAATGCCTATTTTCAGGCCAAACTTCAAAATCAATACAAATTCATTCTCAAAAATTTCAAGCTGTTTTTCCTTTATCTGTTTTGTTTTGCAAAGAACGTCCAATGTTCACTTTTGATATATGCATTTGATATTAATTGCTGATCATAAATATTTACATGCGAAACGAAAGATGAGTTACTGGTAATAATAGAAACATGGGCAAATAAGAATTTCCCGAACTGTATCAAGTTGCTCCGTCCACCAGGTACCAAGATAGATTCAGCTGAAGGATATGGCTAAGATACCTCTACTCCCCGCAGGGTAAGACAATGATAATAGCTCTCTCAGCAGAGACTTGCAACTACGGACGAATCAACAATACTCTCCCCAAGCAGAGTTCATCCACCATCAACGCTAAAAAGGTTTGGTATCCTCATAAGGTCTTAATATTCCTCAGCGGAGTATAAAGATATTCCCCAGCAAGCATAAAATTATCCCCATCGGAGTTTATCATTAAAATCATCCCCAGCGGAGTTTATCATTGAAATCCCCAGCGAAGTTTATCATTGAAATCCCCAGCAGAGCTTATCAACAGAATCCCCAACGGAGTTTATCGTTAAAATCTTCAGCAGAACATCTCTTCCCCACAGAGTAATTCCCCTCAGAATAATCTCTTCATCAGTTTATTCCCCAACATAGTTCTTTTCTCCTGCAGTTTTATCCTCACGATCATCTCCGTTCACCATCCCTGGCGGAAGCGAAGCATTCAACTTTATTCTCCAGCAGCTTCGGGATTTATTTTCCCCAGCTAAAACATTACATGTCCATACATCATGCTACACGCATATACGCATCATACCATACAATCTCATTTATTTTGAGAACATCATTTCCTGATACATATCATGCATTACATACAGCTAACCTTTACCTTTCAGGAAAGATACAATCAAAATTCAAGTTATGAAGCTCGGGTACGACCGGATAATATCTTGATTTCTACAGCATATTGTGAAGCCCAGATTACGACCAGATAATAATATCAGACTACCACAAAACCTGGATTACGACCAGATAGTGATATCTCTCAAAAAGTAAGTTATGAAGCCCGGAGAACAACCGGATAATAGTTTATTCCCCAGTTAGCCATGAAGCCTGGATTACGACCGGATAGCAGCTCAGTAAGCACCATGAAGCCTGACTTCGACCAGATAGTGGTATATCATAAACACAAGCCGTGAAGCCCGAATCACGACCAGATAACAGCTCAGCAAGTTATTGTGAAACCTGGATTACGACCAGAAAGCAATACAAGACCATGAAGCCTGGATTACGACCAGATAATGGTAGAAGACATTGTGAAGACGGGATCACGACCAGATAACAACCAAGAGTACTACGAAGCATGGATTTCGACCAGATAGTGGTATGATACATTGTAAAGCCTGGATTACGACCAGACAACGTTAAGGGACACTGTGAAGCTTGGATTACGACCAAATAACAGTTTACCCAGCCAGTTATTATGAAGCCCGGATTCGACCAGATACTAGTAAACCCAACAGTCAAAGGGAAGCCCGGATGCGACCGGATAACTACTTGATTTATTCTGAAGCCTGGATTTTGACCAGATAAGAAGTGGGGTATTGTGAAGACTGGATTCGACCAAATAGCAGTACGTGACACCATGAAGCTTGGATTCGACCAGATAATGGTATAACACATCGTGAAGCCTGGATTACGACCAGATAGCGGTACAAGGTATTATGAAGCTTGGATTCCAACCAAATAGCAGTTTACATGGACAGTTATTAAGAAGCCCGAAGTCGGCCGGATATTAGTGTGCCCTAAATTCAAGTTGAAGCCCGGATGCGACCGGATAACCACTCGATTTATTCTGAAGCCTGGATTTTGACCAGATAAGAAGTGAGGTATTGCAAAGCCTGGATTACGACCGGATAGCAAGTTTAATCTCATCTCCCCAGTAAGTTACTGTAAAGCCTGGATTACGACTAGATAGCAGTCGGTCTTATCACTATGAAGCCTGGGTTGCGACTAGATAGTAGTTCACTCTTGTGGAGCGGTGGGAGAACTGACTATGGTTTTGTGTTTGTTTTCGCAAATGTTTCGGTTGAGCAAGAGTCGCCACCGACTTTTTATTTTATCCTAAGGAAAGGTTTAAAAAGCACAGCAAAAACCTTTGAGATTTTTCTTGGGTTCGGGGAGTAGATTATAGAAGGGGAAGGTATTAGCACCCCTTCTATCCATGGTTATCCATGGGCTCTTAGGTACTTGCTTAGATCAACTTGCCTTGGTTTTCCATTGTTTGAAATAGTGCTTGGTGTGTGGTTTTGAAAATGTTTTGAAAAAGATGCCTTGTATAGGCTACCCTTGTAACAATTCTTTACTCGAATGTTTTACAAAAGGTGTTTTGTCTTTTAAAAAGATGTTTCAAGGTTTTTGAAAGTTTGTTTTAAAAGTGTTTGTGAAGTGGGTTTTGAAATAAGGCAAGTGTTTTCTTTGCAAATTGGCAAGTGCTTAAGAGTTATCTACCCTAAAGTTTTCTCAAAGATTTTTGTTTTGTTTTAAACCTTTTGACAATTTTGTTCCACCATTGCATTTGGTGGACAATCTTGTTTTAGGAGATTAAAGGGACGGGCGCGGGTCATCGTTTAGACCATAGTTGCAATAGTGTCAAATGTCTTTGGGCAATTTTCTTTAAAAGGGACTTGATCATTCATTTAAGCAACATTTTGAGGGACTATGATCATTTGATTGTTTATTTTACCCAAAGAAGTTCAACATGCAATATGGCCCATTTATTTGAAGGCAACAAAGTGGAATACCCTAGGGGTGCAAGTGTGAAATGTGTTGTCCATTTTCATGCTTACTTATCTTAAGATTAGGTCCAACTATTTTTGTTCGTTTTATTCACATACAAACCCTAATTCTAGCATAGTATGTTTAGAAAGCGATAAAGGGGCGAAATTTAAAATCCTACGCTATTACAACATAATAATATGGGGAGGGGGGGTACAATGTTTCAAATGGGGATATTTAGACAAAAATTGAATCTAAGCTATTACATCATTTTCTATGGATATTTACAAGATAAATAAATGTATAATTTAAATGGTAAATAAAACAAATATGCAAGAATGCAAAAGGAATTTTTATATGTATGAAAAAAGTATTATTTATGTAAAATAAGAAAGGAAAATAAAAAAGTATTATTTTTGAGGTATTTTCAAATTTAGGGTAAAACCCTAATTTTTAGATCAAATGGGACATTAATGAATTAATTCAAATAATATTTATGATTTACATACACAAACAATAAAATAAAGTATATTTGAAAAAAAATGTATTTTTATATTAAATACTAATTATAAAAATACAAGGGTATATATTTTGTATTTATCCTAAATATATTAATAAATATATGTATATATATATATATATATATATATATATATATATATATATATATATATATATATTATTTTAAACATGTATTATATATATAAATAATAATAATTTTTAATATTAACAAAAAAAGTATTTTTTATGTAAAATATTTACAGGGGGTATAATAAGATAAAAAATGAAAATAAAAGTATTTCTACCTATTTCTCAATATTTTAATAAAATATATATATTTATTTATCTAAGTATTAATCAAAAGAAAATCATATAAATACCTAATAAATTAAAAAAAATGGTGAGAAAAATATTTTTATATATTTTATGTCATGAGAAAAAATAAACAAAGTCAATCAAAAAAGAAAAAAAGTCAAAAAGTTAAATAAATAAGCAAAAGGGCCTTGGGGGTGCAAAAGCAATTATGTGGTGTGAACAGAAAATGCAGCACAAGCCCAGCCCAAACCACTTCTTCTTCAACCTCTGAACCAAAAAACGCGCGCCTGCAAGCTTTGTTTGAAATCCTGATTCTTTGATTTTTTGAACAAACTTCCAACACAAAAGATGTTAAGCATGAAACCACGATTCTAACCATATGCATAACTTGATCTAACTCTCTAAGATGAGGGAGAATTTCTCCTCCCCCAAATCCTAACCTAGTTTTTCTGCCATTTTCAAACTCCAAATTCTCACAACTCAAGCAAAAGAAATGAAAAGTAAAAACATGTACATGTTCAGTGGCATGAGTAGAACCTTGTTTATTCACAAACTTAAAGCTAATGATGCATAATAAGAGAGATACGAGTTCACCAAGATACCTGTTCAGTTGAAGTTCTATCTTGCAATGTAGGAACTTTCAGTGCAAGGTGATGATTGGAAAAGCTTCCTTGAGGTCCAGGGATGCTATTCCAATGTTTACTTTGTCTTGAAAGCTTCTGAATCAAGCTAGAGAACTTCACCTGCAAAAAAAGAAATAGAAAATGGTGGAAATGGTGGAAATGGTTAGAGGGATTACAGGTCGTGCTTCAGGTCATGGTTAGCTTGTATAGATGCTAGGGGATGTGTAGGAACTGGTTTGGGCAAGAAAGCTTAAGAGAAATGGGAGATAGCACTCAAACTGCAGGCTTTGCCCTGTTTGTGCAGTTTGAGGGTGATTATGGCAATGAGAGTGTTTGAGAGGTGCAAGGGTCGTGCAAAAGCTTGGTTGTGTTGTGTCAAAAGTGTTTGATAACTTTGTTCTTGTGTATCTAAGCTGAGATGGGAGTTGGTTCTAGTTATGCACTCTTTCTTAGCCTTTAAGCAACAAAATGCAAGTTGGTGTTTTAGGTCAGTAGGGGGCCTATAATCCTGCTGCAAAGCTTCTCTTGATCAGAGTAATTTGTTCATAATCTTGTGCTAAAGAGATTTGGTTTGTACTTGCTTGATTTACCAATTGGACATAAAGTGAACTTTTGCAAAAATGGATAGTTTACTTTATCTAAAAATGGATTAAACCTTCATGTAATGTTAGAACACAAAGAACATGGTCTTGGCACAAAGAGTATGCATTAAATTTATGAGTGTAACTTGGTTTAAGGACCTGTAATCAAGGGCATGCTGGTTTTGAGAAGTTGCATAATCTCATGAACATGAAAAATGGCCAATTCAAAAGTGAGTTTTTGCTATATTGTGAAATTCGATTCTCTCTAACCATGAGGTTGTTTGAGAAGTTCTTGGACATTTTGGAAATCTTGGAATGTGTACTACAATCCATCTTTGAAATGAAATTTTAAATTCCAAGTGGAAGTATATGGAAAGTGGCGTTGAAGTGGGGTAGAAAAACTTGTCAAAATAGGTCAAAAATTCACTAAGTTAAGAATGGTTTAGTGCCCTTATTCAAAAATTTGTAACTTGAGATACAAGCTTCAAATGAGAAAACTTTGTGAATCAAAGTTGTAGATTATGCAACAAGCTACAACTTTCATGTTTTGACTTTTGTTTGAATCCAAATGGATCATGGTGAAAAAGTGGGGCAAAGTTGGGAAAAAATTAGGGTTTTTCATAACTTAGAAAAATTCTAAGTTATGAAAAATTCTAATTTTTAACCCTAATTTGCATTTTGTGATTTCTTGGTGAACAAGTTTCATGATTTGGCATGTTTTGATGAAAAATGAATCTTGACTCTTGATTTTGACCAAAAAGTCAAAGTTTGACTTTTCAGTGTACAGTCAAAATTGATCAATTGACTGGGAAATTCAACTGTCAATCTTGTGTACTTGGGATCTTTTGAGTTTGTTGAGCATGTCAAGATAATTCCATGGGGTCCTTGAGTCCATGTATGAGCTTGGCTTGCCATTGGCTAGGTCAAACAGTCAAAAATTGCCTTTGTGCAGTCAAAACCCTAAAAATGACCATTTTGCCCTTTTGGTGATCTGATCAAATTTCTTGGGGAATTGTGATTCAAACTTGATCAAATGGTCCATATGAGTTCATAATGTTGATGTGGGTCAAATTTCATGAGGTTTGACTGTCAATTGGCCACAGTTGACCTTTTCCCCAATACAGTTGATTTCTAGGTCAACTGTCCAATTGACTGGGCAAAACTTGGAATCAAGACTTGAAACTTGATATGGGTAAACTTGGGAGTCCAATATGAAGCATGAAAGTCATCTTAGGCCTTTTAGGTCAAAACATCTTTGTGCAAACACAAACCCTAATTTGAGTCAACAGTGCAAGGAGAGGTCTTGAGCAGATGAAACCCTAACTGGATCTTGAGCTTCAAGGGCTTTGTGGTGAGAAATCAATGAGAAATGGGAGGGAAAATTTTGGGGTACAACAGTTGCCCCTGTTCAATCTTCTTGAATCCGAAGAGTTAGATTGGCAAGTTTGCCTTTCGTGACTCGAGGGTAAAAGGAGATTGGACACTAGAGTGCCCGGAAATTTGCACTTGTCAAAGCAATGGATGTGGGAATGGGCTTAGAGATGCCATTTGGAGATGGGCTTAATGATGCCATCCAGGAGAGTGATAGAAATCTTGTCGGGGATGGGCTTAGAGATGCCATCTGGAAGGGAATATCAGGAAGATGTCCAGGCTTGGGATCATCTCTGAACTGGGGGGTCTGAACAAGCAATAGATTGACATCCGTTGTTGGGAGGAATCTGTAAACTGTTTTCAGTGGTTTGGAGAAGAAACTGAACAAGCGATAGGTTAACATCCGTTACTTGGAGAACCCGTAAACTGTTTTCAGAAGTCTTGAAGTTGAATAAGCAATAGAGCAGCATCCGTTGTTGGGAAGCGTCCGTAAACTGTTTTCAAAAGTTGCATCTGAACAAGTCGATAGATTAACATCCGTTGTTGGGAAGAATCCATAAACTATTTTCAGAAGTCTTGAAGAAGAATCTGAACAAGTGACAGGTTAACATCCGTTTACTTGGAGAACCCGTGAACTGTTTTCAGAAATCTTGAAGTTGAATAAGCAATAGAGCAGCATCCGTTGTTGGGAAGCGTCCGTGAACTGTTTTCAAAAGTTGCATCTGAACAAGTCGATAGATTAACATCCGTTGTTGGGAAGAATCCATAAACTGTTTTCAGAAGCCTTGAAGAAGAATCTGAACAAGTGACAGGTTAACATCCGTTTACTTGGAGAACCCGTGAACTGTTTTCAGAAATCTTGAAGTTGAATGATTTTAGTCTGTCGACTGATCTTTCCTGAAAAGGTAACGAGTTAGTTGTATGCAATGTTATGATGCATGATGCAATATACGTGACATCAATGTTTATGACATGAATGTGATGAATACGCATGTAAGCTGACGAGCTATCTTGCTGAGGGTAAAGGAATCCGAGGTGGCCGAAGATAAAAACATCTTGACTGCTGCTGGGAAAAATAAATCCTTGGCTACTGCTGGAAAAGAGAATTCCTGATGACCTCTACTGGGGAGTATCAATCTAGTAGACTCATGCTGGGGAGGTAAGACTGAGAATCTTCAATTTGATGGGAAGTAACTCTGGCGATCTCACTGGGGAACTCAAGATTTCTCTTTCTAAGACTCTGTGAGGAGAAGGCTCATTAGTCTGGCTCCGCTGGGGATTGACAATTTGAAGTTTTAGCTCGGATGGGGATTCTGAAACTTAAATTCTGAGGGGAAATGAGTTCCGGAGGATCCTCTGGCTGGGGATAACAAGGATAAGCTCCTCTGGGGATCATATTGATAAGTTGTGTTGGGAAATTCTTGATGAACTCCGCTGGGGATAGGAAGAATTTTGGCGAGTGCGATCTTTTGTGGCTGTTAGCTGAGGATAACCCAGTTATAAGCTTTTGTGGGGAATAACTTTGAATAAAAATCGGGAGAGACGTTCGTGCTCTGCGGGGAAATACCTTCCAGAACCTTACTGGGGATAAGCCTCGAGAGTCTGCTGGAGATAAACCTCAGGGTTCACTAGGGATGTGGATTCCAAATCTCTTGGGGGGTTTCCTTTGAAAGGGTGCCAAGATATCCATCTGTACCTTCATCCTATCAGTAATCCTTTTTCTTAGGTTCATTTAGGAAGTGATTATGTTTCAAATGCATATGCCTATTTAACAAAACATTGGACGTTTCTCAAAATAAAACAAGTAGTGCAAGAGAAAAAGAAAAGGGAAATGACATAAATTTTGGGAAGAGTATTTGTATTGATTTTCTTTGAGTATATTTGTACAAAGGAGACAGTCATCCTAGTAAGAGGACTTTGTCGTAAATATTGAAAGATTTTATACAAAATAAAGGATGGCTACGTGAAATAGTTCCATGGGACTCCGTTCTGCTATAGCTTTCACAACTCTGAATATCTGTCCATTCAATGCTTTGTTTGACGATGACTGGATTGATCAGAAGTCTGGAACTGGTTGATGAAGAGATTGTCTTTGAAGTGATCGGACGAGACAGAGTCATACGCTTTAATTCCCTAACTTTTGCCTGAATCGCCCTTTCGGGTTTTCGATTCACCGGGAAACCCCTTTTTGCCCAAGCCGCCCTTTCGGGTTTTGAACTTGCCGGGTGTACAGATTTTTTTCCGTTTTTATCCCCAATTTTTGCCTGAACCGCCCTTTCGGGTTTTCGGTTCACCGGGATGCCCATTTTTGCCCAAGCCGCCCTTTCGGGTTTTCGACTTGTCGGGTTATTTTATGCGTAGTATCTTTTGACTATGTCTGCGTTTGCAGGGTGCGGCAAATCGTCGCTGTCCATGGTGGTCAGAATCATTGCACCACCAGAAAATATGCTCTTGATCACAAATGGTCCTTCATATGTAGGAGTCCATTTGCCCCTGGGATCACTTTGCGGCAAGATAATCCGCTTGATGACGAGATCTCCGACTTGATACACTTGATGTATGACTTTCTTATTGAAGGCATTGATCATCCGCTTTTGATACGTCTGACCATGGCATATAGCAGCAAGTCGCTTCTCGTCGATCAGATTGAGTTGATCAAGTCAGGTCTGCATCCAATCATCTTCATTCAAACCTGCATCCTTCATAATCCTTAGAGAAGGGATCTAGACTTCCATAGGCAAAACAGCTTCCATGCCATAAACCAAAGATAATGGGGTTGCCCCAGTTGAGGTACGTGTCGTCGTACGGTATCCATGCAGAGCAAACGGTAACATCTCATGCCAGTCTTTGTAAGTGACTGTCATTTTCTGAATGATCTTCTTAATGTTTTTGTTTGCAGCTTCAACAGCACCGTTCATCTTCGGCCGATAGGGAGATGAATTGTGATGATAAATCTTGAACTGTTCGCATAATGCAGTGATCATTGTGTTATTCAGATTTGTACCGTTGTCCGTAATGATCCTGTCTGGAACACCATACCGACATATGAGATTTTGCTTGATAAAGCGGGCAACCACATTTTTGGGGACAGAGGCGAAGGAAGCTGCTTCGACCCATTTAGTGAAGTAGTCAATGGCAACTAGGATGAAGCGATGTCCATTGGAAGCCGTGGGCTTGATCTCTCCAATCATATCAATGCCCCACATTGCAAAGGGCCACGGAGAAGTCAGGACGTTGAGGGGAACCGGAGGAATATGAACTTTGTCAGCATAGACTTGACACTTGTGACAAGTACGGGAATGTTGATGGCAGTCAGCTTCCATGGTAGATGTAACACCCTCTAAAAACCCCGAATAAATTTTCGCGAATAATTAAAATTATAATTTCAGAGTACATGTATCAGCGAGGATGTCACAATTCTCTTTTAATAAAAACAAGTTCCTGTCATGCATAATCATAGTAGTAACTCATACCTGTTTACACAGCGGAATAATTTAATTAATAAAACCAATGTTATAATATTTTTCAAAATCATCAGGGATTAACACCTGGAAAAATGTCAACATCATATTATAACAAATATAAGGAAATAAACGAGTCTGACTAAAGCAGCTCGACAAACAAACGTTCCCGGAGTTACAACTATCAGAGCATGACCCGGACAATACTAAAACGGAATTAAACTAAAAACGACAAGCCTTCGCCAAGCACCTGAACGAAGCTCCTCAATCTGAAATATTCAACAGTAAGGGTGAGCATCTCAACTATACATTTGATTATACGTTCATAACAATCAATTCAGGAAACCATAAGCATCACCCAACAATTAGCATGTTTTATAGATTACAAAAACCTTTACAATTCATATATTCATAATATCATACTTTTCATGCTTACTATTAACATCAAACATCATTAACAATTTAGTATCAATACATGCATACAATCAATCAAATACAACATTGGAAAAATCATCCATTCATGTCATATTCAATGTAATGCAACACACCCATGCATGTGGTACCATTTTACCGCCCCATTAAATCTCGGGTCACGGATAACTCACCGTTCCATTATATCGCAGACACGGCTACCACCTCAACGTTCCATTAAATCGCGGACACGTATATTGGCCACCATGTTAATTCCACACAATGGGAATTAACAAATGCAACATGATATGTAAAGTATGTAACACTCAGCATACTATTAACATCAATCGACATATCATGCAACATCAACAATATCAAATATAACATGATCTGAATAGCATGTAATCACTCAGCAGACTATTAAACATCAATCATATCAAGTTATATCATAATTCATGCTTGATACATCATCTAAAAGCATGACAATAAAATCCATATAGTGTTGGTATCATAACATACGATCGTTATTCGATACTAGCATCAATCAACACTAGGAAATCAATAAACACATATTCAAAACATGTCAAACACTGCACATCAAAACCGGATCAATCCGTACTTAACAGCATGCACAGAAAACATAGTTTAAAAACCAACACAGGAGGTTTAACACGGGTGCCCGTGTAAAACAACACTGCCCGTGTGGAAATGTGTCCAGAAAACACGTTTTTTTGACAATACAGGGGATCAACACGGGTGCCCGTGTGAATCAACACGGCCCGTGTTGAATTGTGCCCAGAAAACACATATTTATGCCAACACAGTGAATCAACACGGGTGCCCGTGTTAATCAACACGCCCGTGTTGAATTGTGGCCAGAAAACACATTTTTTTCAGCATTACAGTGAATCAACACGGGTGCCCGCGTAAATCAACGCGGCCGTGTTGATGAGCGCGAACCCAAATTTTTTGTTCTTGCAGCAGCTCATATACCCATATTTTTGCACGAAAATACCTCTCTACGGCAGTGCAATGCAGTACAAAGACATCCAATCCACCATAGGAACCTAAAATCCCTAATTGATTCATAAAATTGGGAACCTAAACCTTTTCTAACAAGGTTCAATCCTAAGGGTATTGATCCCTAAGAACATCTAACAATTAGGGTTTCTCCCTACGATTATCCAAATCAACCGTGCCTAAACCCATAAGCAAAAGTAAATCGAGTAGTAGCCCCCCTTACCTTATCAATTTGCAGCTTTGAACTCTTTGATCGATGTTCTTCGTTCTTCGTACCTTCAGAGCTCTGCTTCCCAAAATCCCAAATTCTGTGTTATCGTGAATAATGAGAAAAATAACTTGAGTTCCAAAACATATCCTTACTCCTTTTGCACCCCCACTCTTTACTAACAACATCCAAGCCCAATAACTTAAAAACCCAATATTTCTTATTTCTTTTATTTTCTTCAAATATTCCAAAATAAATAATTTCTTTTTATTTTATTAATTCTAATAAAATAATTTCCCAAATTTAAATAAATCAAATAATTGAAACTGGGGTGTTACAACTCTCCCCCACTAAAAGAGTTTTCGTCCTCGAAAACATACCTTAGACGAACAGTTCCGGATAAGCCTCTTTCATCTGGCTCTCCAGCTCCCAAGTGATATTTCCATCTGCTGGACCTCCCCAAGCAACCTTCACTAATGCTATCTCTTTACCTCTTAACTGTTTCACTTCCCGATCTTCTATCCTCATAGGCAATGTTTCTACTGTCAGGTTATCTCTCACCTGTACATCATCTATTTGGATTACATGAGATGGGTCTGGAATGTATCTCCTCAACTGAGAAACATGAAAAACATCGTGCAAATTCGCAAGTCTCGGAGGTAAAGCAATACGATAAGCAACTTCTCCAACTCTTTCCGTAATCTGAAACGGACCAATAAAACGCGGAGTCAACTTCTTAGATTTCAACGCTCGACCAATACCCGTCATCGGAGTAACTCTCATAAACACATGATCTCCAGCACTGAATTCTAAATTCTTTCTCCTCTTATCATGATAACTTTTCTGACGACTCTGAGAAGCTCTCATCTTCTCTTGAATCAATTTGATCTTTTCAGTAGTCTGCTGAACAATCTCTGGCCCAATTACTGAACTCTCTCCAGATTCATACCAACACAAAGGTGTTCTACACCGTCTACCATACAATGCCTCAAACGGAGCCATACCAATACTCGAATGGTAACTATTGTTATAAGTAAATTCAATCAATGGAAAATAGCTATCCCAAGCTCCACCCTTCTCTAAAACACAAGCACGCAATAAATCTTCTAACAATTGAATCGTCCTCTCCGTCTGTCCATCAGTCTGAGGATGGTAAGCTGAACTCAACCTTAATTTAGTACCCAAAGCCTTCTGCAATCCTTCCCAAAATTTCGAAGTGAATCTCGGATCTCTATCTGACACAATACTAGAAGGAACTCCATGCAAACTCACTATTTTCTCAATATATAACTGTGCCAATCTCTCCATTGAGTAATCCATTCGCACCGGTATAAAATGAGCAGACTTAGTTAGTCTATCCACCACAACCCATATCGCTTCACAATTCTTAGGAGTCCTCGGCAACCCGGATACAAAATCCATAGAAATACTATCCCACTTCCATTCTGGAATAAACATCGGCTGCATAACTCCAGACGGCTTCTGATGCTCAATCTTCGATTTCTGACAGATTAAACATGCATACACAAATTCAGCTATTTCCTTTTTCATTCCCGGCCACCAAAACAATCTCTTCAAATCATGATACATTTTCGTGGCACCCGGATGAATACTCATCCCACTGCGATGTCCTTCCTCTAATATACTCTTCTTGATTTCTGCGACATCAGGAACACAAACTCTATCGCCAAATCTCATAACATCATTCTCATCAATTCTAAACTCACCACCTTGATCTTGGTTGATCAATGTCAATTTATCAACTAAATTAACATCAGATTTCTGCCCGATCATGATCTCTTCTAGAATACCACTAGTAAGTTTCAACATACCCAAACGAACACACTTCGGAGTACTTTCACAAATTAAACTCAAATCTCGGAATTGTTCAATTAAATCCAATTCAGGAACCATCATCATAGACATATGCAAGGATTTCCTGCTCAAAGCATCTGCAACCACATTTGCCTTACCAGGATGGTAATTCAAACCAAAGTCATAATCTTTGAGAAATTCCAACCACCTTCTTTGCCTCATATTGAGCTCTTTCTGATCGAAAAGATACTTCAAACTCTTATGATCACTATACACTTCAAATCTCGAACCATACAGATAATGTCTCCACAATTTCAAGACGAACACAACTGCTGCCAACTCTAAGTCGTGAGTAGGATAGTTCCTTTCATGAACCTTCAACTGTCTCGAAGCATACGCAACTACCTGTTGATTCTGCATTAGAACACCACCTAATCCCATCAGAGATGCATCACAATAAACCACAAAAGATTCCACCGGATTCGGCAAAATCAGAATAGGAGCACTAGTCAATCTCCGCTTCAATTCTTGGAAACCTTTCTCACATTCCGAATCCCAAATAAACGCTTGTCCTTTACGAGTCAACTTTGTCAACGGCAATGCTAACTTTGAGAATCCTTCGATAAACTTTCTGTAATAACCTGCAAGACCAAGAAAACTTCTGATTTCAGAAACAGTCTTCGGCGCTTCCCACTGAGATACTGCTTCTACCTTTGTAGGATCCACTGCAATACCATTCTTAGAAATCACATGTCCAAGAAAACTAACTTCATTCAGCCAAAACTCACATTTGGACAACTTTGCATACAACTTCTTATCTTTCAACAACTCTAACACAATTCTGAGATGTTCCGCATGCTCTTCGTCATTCTTGGAATAAATCAGAATGTCATCAATAAAAACCACAACAAACTTATCCAGATACGGGTGAAAAATCCTGTTCATATATTCCATGAAAACACCAGGTGCATTAGTAACTCCGAACGGCATAACAGAATATTCATAATGCCCATACCTCGTTCGAAAAGCAGTCTTTTGAATATCTTCCGCTTTCACACGAATCTGGTGATATCCAGATCTCAAGTCAATCTTACTGAATACACTGGCTCCAATTAGCTGATCCATTAAATCATCAATCCTCGGTAACGGATACCGATTCTTAATGGTTACCTTGTTCAATTGCCTGTAATCAACACACAGTCTCATAGAACCTTCTTTCTTCTTGACCAACAATACCGGAGCACCCCAAGGCGAAACACTTGGACGAATAAACTTCTTCTCCAGTAAATCTTCCAACTGACTCTTCAATTCAGCCAACTCAGACGCAGACATACGATATGGCGCCATCGACACCGGTCTCGTACCAGGAATCAAATCTATAGAAAATTCCACTTCTCTCTCAGGAGGTAACTCACCAACATCATCAGGAAAGACTTCTGGAAAATCACACACCACTGGCAATTCTCCACCCCTGACCTTTCCTGTTGCATCTAACGAAGCAAGTAACATAAACACATTAGCACCGTCTTCCATTGCTTCTTGTACCTGCCTAGCAATCATAGTCAAATTCTCGACACCAACTGCTTCTGGAAAAATCACCGTCTTAGCAAAGCAGTTCAGATGAACCCGGTTGAATTCCAACCAGTTCATCCCAAGGATAATATCAATTTGTTCAAGTGGTAGGCACACTAAATCCATACCGAAACCTCTACCAAAAATCTCAATAGGACAATTCCTACATACAAGTGAAGTTGTCACTGAACCCGATGCAGGAGTATCAACAACCATGCTACCTCGCATACCAGATATGTCCAGTTTCAACCTCTCAGCACAATCCAAAGAAATGAAAGAATGAGTTGCACCAGTATCAATAATTGCAACTAAAGGTGTGCCATGAATAAAACACGTACCTTTAATCAATCGATCCTCTGGAGTAGTCTCAGATCCAGACAAAGCGAACACTTTTCCACCTGACTGATCCTTCCTAGGCTTAGGACACTGCGGACGAATGTGACCTTCTTCGCCACAATTGTAACAAGTAACAGACTTCCCTTTGCAATCAATAGACAAATGACCAGCCTTTCCACATTTATAGCACTTCTTCTCATCGCTCTTGCAATCTCGAATATGATGACCCAACTCACCACACCTGTAGCATCTGATAGGAGCCTTAGAATCTCCCCCACTAGGCCTTTTCCAACCACCTGATTTCTGGTTATCTCTACCATATGGCTTGCCACGGTCCATATGTTGCTTTCCTCTTTTATCAACAGCCCCACGAGAGTGAGACGACCTAGTCTTGGTAATATCTTCTTCCAAGATCCTGCTACAATCCACCAGGTCAGAAAATCTACGAATACGCTGGTACCTGATTCCCTGCTTAATCTCATCTCGGAGACCATTCTCAAATTTGATACATTTAGAGAATTCTCCAGCCTCATCATTGTTGTAGTGTGCATAATACTTTGCCAGCTCAGTGAACTTAGTAGCATACTCACTAACAGTCAGATTGCCCTGCTTAAGCTCCAAAAACTCAATTTCCTTTCTTCCCCGAACATCTTCAGGAAAGTACCTCCTCAGAAAAGCTCTTTTGAAGTTAGCCCAAGTCAGTGCCTCTCCATCCTGAACCATTTCAGTCCTTGTTGCAACCCACCAGTCGTCGGCCTCTTCTGCCAACATATGCGTACCATATCTGACCTTCAGATCTTCTGTACAATCAATCACACGGAAAATCCTTTCGATTTCCTTCAGCCACTTCTGAGCACCTTCAGGGTCATGTGTACCTTTGAACAACGGAGGATTGTTCCTTTGGAAGTTTCCCAATTGCCTATCAGCACCAATCACGCCTCCAGTTGGGTTTCCAGCAAGTACACCAGCTAACATCCCCAAAGCCTCAGCTAGTGCAGCATCATTTCGTCCGTTACCTCTTCCAGCCATATTCCTGAGAATTAAAACATACTCTTCATCAGAATACAATATCGACAGTGTTACCTTGCACTAGTCGCATACAAAAGGAATGACTGACTCAAGACTCTGGTCGCAACGACCGACTATGCTCTGATACCACTATTGTAACACCCTCTAAAAACCCCGAATAAATTTTCGCGAATAATTAAAATTATAATTTCAGAGTACATGTATCAGCGAGGATGTCACAATTCTCTTTTAATAAAAACAAGTTCCTGTCATGCATAATCATAGTAGTAACTCATACATGTTTACACAGCGGAATAATTTAATTAATAAAACCAATGTTATAATATTTTTCAAAATCATCAGGGATTAACACCTGGAAAAATGTCAACATCATATTATAACAAATATAAGGAAATAAACGAGTCTGACTAAAGCAGCTCGACAAACAAACGTTCCCGGAGTTACAACTATCAGAGCATGACCCGGACAATACTAAAACGGAATTAAACTAAAAACGACAAGCCTTCGCCAAGCACCTGAACGAAGCTCCTCAATCTGAAATATTCAACAGTAAGGGTGAGCATCTCAACTATACATTTGATTATACGTTCATAACAATCAATTCAGGAAACCATAAGCATCACCCAACAATTAGCATGTTTTATAGATTACAAAAACCTTTACAATTCATATATTCATAATATCATACTTTTCATGCTTACTATTAACATCAAACATCATTAACAATTTAGTATCAATACATGCATACAATCAATCAAATACAACATTGGAAAAATCATCCATTCATGTCATATTCAATGTAATGCAACACACCCATGCATGTGGTACCATTTTACCGCCCCATTAAATCTCGGGTCACGGATAACTCACCGTTCCATTATATCGCAGACACGGCTACCACCTCAACGTTCCATTAAATCGCGGACACGTATATTGGCCACCATGTTAATTCCACACAATGGGAATTAACAAATGCAACATGATATGTAAAGTATGTAACACTCAGCATACTATTAACATCAATCGACATATCATGCAACATCAACAATATCAAATATAACATGATCTGAATAGCATGTAATCACTCAGCAGACTATTAAACATCAATCATATCAAGTTATATCATAATTCATGCTTGATACATCATCTAAAAGCATGACAATAAAATCCATATAGTGTTGGTATCATAACATACGATCGTTATTCGATACTAGCATCAATCAACACTAGGAAATCAATAAACACATATTCAAAACATGTCAAACACTGCACATCAAAACCGGATCAATCCGTACTTAACAGCATGCACAGAAAACATAGTTTAAAAACCAACACAGGAGGTTTAACACGGGTGCCCGTGTAAAACAACACTGCCCGTGTGGAAATGTGTCCAGAAAACACGTTTTTTTGACAATACAGGGGATCAACACGGGTGCCCGTGTGAATCAACACGGCCCGTGTTGAATTGTGCCCAGAAAACACATATTTATGCCAACACAGTGAATCAACACGGGTGCCCGTGTTAATCAACACGCCCGTGTTGAATTGTGGCCAGAAAACACATTTTTTTCAGCATTACAGTGAATCAACACGGGTGCCCGCGTAAATCAACGCGGCCGTGTTGATGAGCGCGAACCCAAATTTTTTGTTCTTGCAGCAGCTCATATACCCATATTTTTGCACGAAAATACCTCTCTACGGCAGTGCAATGCAGTACAAAGACATCCAATCCACCATAGGAACCTAAAATCCCTAATTGATTCATAAAATTGGGAACCTAAACCTTTTCTAACAAGGTTCAATCCTAAGGGTATTGATCCCTAAGAACATCTAACAATTAGGGTTTCTCCCTACGATTATCCAAATCAACCGTGCCTAAACCCATAAGCAAAAGTAAATCGAGTAGTAGCCCCCCTTACCTTATCAATTTGCAGCTTTGAACTCTTTGATCGATGTTCTTCGTTCTTCGTACCTTCAGAGCTCTGCTTCCCAAAATCCCAAATTCTGTGTTATCGTGAATAATGAGAAAAATAACTTGAGTTCCAAAACATATCCTTACTCCTTTTGCACCCCCACTCTTTACTAACAACATCCAAGCCCAATAACTTAAAAACCCAATATTTCTTATTTCTTTTATTTTCTTCAAATATTCCAAAATAAATAATTTCTTTTTATTTTATTAATTCTAATAAAATAATTTCCCAAATTTAAATAAATCAAATAATTGAAACTGGGGTGTTACAACTCTCCCCCACTAAAAGAGTTTTCGTCCTCGAAAACATACCTTAGACGAACAGTTCCGGATAAGCCTCTTTCATCTGGCTCTCCAGCTCCCAAGTGATATTTCCATCTGCTGGACCTCCCCAAGCAACCTTCACTAATGCTATCTCTTTACCTCTTAACTGTTTCACTTCCCGATCTTCTATCCTCATAGGCAATGTTTCTACTGTCAGGTTATCTCTCACCTGTACATCATCTATTTGGATTACATGAGATGGGTCTGGAATGTATCTCCTCAACTGAGAAACATGAAAAACATCGTGCAAATTCGCAAGTCTCGGAGGTAAAGCAATACGATAAGCAACTTCTCCAACTCTTTCCGTAATCTGAAACGGACCAATAAAACGCGGAGTCAACTTCTTAGATTTCAACGCTCGACCAATACCCGTCATCGGAGTAACTCTCATAAACACATGATCTCCAGCACTGAATTCTAAATTCTTTCTCCTCTTATCATGATAACTTTTCTGACGACTCTGAGAAGCTCTCATCTTCTCTTGAATCAATTTGATCTTTTCAGTAGTCTGCTGAACAATCTCTGGCCCAATTACTGAACTCTCTCCAGATTCATACCAACACAAAGGTGTTCTACACCGTCTACCATACAATGCCTCAAACGGAGCCATACCAATACTCGAATGGTAACTATTGTTATAAGTAAATTCAATCAATGGAAAATAGCTATCCCAAGCTCCACCCTTCTCTAAAACACAAGCACGCAATAAATCTTCTAACAATTGAATCGTCCTCTCCGTCTGTCCATCAGTCTGAGGATGGTAAGCTGAACTCAACCTTAATTTAGTACCCAAAGCCTTCTGCAATCCTTCCCAAAATTTCGAAGTGAATCTCGGATCTCTATCTGACACAATACTAGAAGGAACTCCATGCAAACTCACTATTTTCTCAATATATAACTGTGCCAATCTCTCCATTGAGTAATCCATTCGCACCGGTATAAAATGAGCAGACTTAGTCAGTCTATCCACCACAACCCATATCGCTTCACAATTCTTAGGAGTCCTCGGCAACCCGGATACAAAATCCATAGAAATACTATCCCACTTCCATTCTGGAATAAACATCGGCTGCATAACTCCAGACGGCTTCTGATGCTCAATCTTCGATTTCTGACAGATTAAACATGCATACACAAATTCAGCTATTTCCTTTTTCATTCCCGGCCACCAAAACAATCTCTTCAAATCATGATACATTTCGTGGCACCCGGATGAATACTCATCCCACTGCGATGTCCTTCCTCTAATATACTCTTCTTGATTTCTGCGACATCAGGAACACAAACTCTATCGCCAAATCTCATAACATCATTCTCATCAATTCTAAACTCACCACCTTGATCTTGGTTGATCAATGTCAATTTATCAACTAAATTAACATCAGATTTCTGCCCGATCATGATCTCTTCTAGAATACCACTAGTAAGTTTCAACATACCCAAACGAACACACTTCGGAGTACTTTCACAAATTAAACTCAAATCTCGGAATTGTTCAATTAAATCCAATTCAGGAACCATCATCATAGACATATGCAAGGATTTCCTGCTCAAAGCATCTGCAACCACATTTGCCTTACCAGGATGGTAATTCAAACCAAAGTCATAATCTTTGAGAAATTCCAACCACCTTCTTTGCCTCATATTGAGCTCTTTCTGATCGAAAAGATACTTCAAACTCTTATGATCACTATACACTTCAAATCTCGAACCATACAGATAATGTCTCCACAATTTCAAGACGAACACAACTGCTGCCAACTCTAAGTCGTGAGTAGGATAGTTCCTTTCATGAACCTTCAACTGTCTCGAAGCATACGCAACTACCTGTTGATTCTGCATTAGAACACCACCTAATCCCATCAGAGATGCATCACAATAAACCACAAAAGATTCCACCGGATTCGGCAAAATCAGAATAGGAGCACTAGTCAATCTCCGCTTCAATTCTTGGAAACCTTTCTCACATTCCGAATCCCAAATAAACGCTTGTCCTTTACGAGTCAACTTTGTCAACGGAAATGCTAACTTTGAGAATCCTTCGATAAACTTTCTGTAATAACCTGCAAGACCAAGAAAACTTCTGATTTCAGAAACAGTCTTCGGCGCTTCCCACTGAGATACTGCTTCTACCTTTGTAGGATCCACTGCAATACCATTCTTAGAAATCACATGTCCAAGAAAACTAACTTCATTCAGCCAAAACTCACATTTGGACAACTTTGCATACAACTTCTTATCTTTCAACAACTCTAACACAATTCTGAGATGTTCCGCATGCTCTTCGTCATTCTTGGAATAAATCAGAATGTCATCAATAAAAACCACAACAAACTTATCCAGATACGGGTGAAAAATCCTGTTCATATATTCCATGAAAACACCAGGTGCATTAGTAACTCCGAACGGCATAACAGAATATTCATAATGCCCATACCTCGTTCGAAAAGCAGTCTTTTGAATATCTTCCGCTTTCACACGAATCTGGTGATATCCAGATCTCAAGTCAATCTTACTGAATACACTGGCTCCAATTAGCTGATCCATTAAATCATCAATCCTCGGTAACGGATACCGATTCTTAATGGTTACCTTGTTCAATTGCCTGTAATCAACACACAGTCTCATAAAACCTTCTTTCTTCTTGACCAACAATACCGAAGCACCCCAAGGCGAAACACTTGGACGAATAAACTTCTTCTCCAGTAAATCTTCCAACTGACTCTTCAATTCAGCCAACTCAGACGCAGACATACGATATGGCGCCATCGACACCGGTCTCGTACCAGGAATCAAATCTATAGAAAATTCCACTTCTCTCTCAGGAGGTAACTCACCAACATCATCAGGAAAGACTTCTGGAAAATCACACACCACTGGCAATTCTCCACCCCTGACCTTTCCTGTTGCATCTAACGAAGCAAGTAACATAAACACATTAGCACCGTCTTCCATTGCTTCTTGTACCTGCCTAGCAATCATAGTCAAATTCTCGACACCAACTGCTTCTGGAAAAATCACCGTCTTAGCAAAGCAGTTCAGATGAACCCGGTTGAATTCCAACCAGTTCATCCCAAGGATAATATCAATTTGTTCAAGTGGTAGGCACACTAAATCCATACCGAAACCTCTACCAAAAATCTCAATAGGACAATTCCTACATACAAGTGAAGTTGTCACTGAACCCGATGCAGGAGTATCAACAACCATGCTACCTCGCATACCAGATATGTCCAGTTTCAACCTCTCAGCACAATCCAAAGAAATGAAAGAATGAGTTGCACCAGTATCAATAATTGCAACTAAAGGTGTGCCATGAATAAAACACGTACCTTTAATCAATCGATCCTCTGGAGTAGTCTCAGATCCAGACAAAGCGAACACTTTTCCACCTGACTGATCCTTCCTAGGCTTAGGACACTGCGGACGAATGTGACCTTCTTCGCCACAATTGTAACAAGTAACAGACTTCCCTTTGCAATCAATAGACAAATGACCAGCCTTTCCACATTTATAGCACTTCTTCTCATCGCTCTTGCAATCTCGAATATGATGACCCAACTCACCACACCTGTAGCATCTGATAGGAGCCTTAGAATCTCCCCCACTAGGCCTTTTCCAACCACCTGATTTCTGGTTATCTCTACCATATGGCTTGCCACGGTCCATATGTTGCTTTCCTCTTTTATCAACAGCCCCACGAGAGTGAGACGACCTAGTCTTGGTAATATCTTCTTCCAAGATCCTGCTACAATCCACCAGGTCAGAAAATCTACGAATACGCTGGTACCTGATTCCCTGCTTAATCTCATCTCGGAGACCATTCTCAAATTTGATACATTTAGAGAATTCTCCAGCCTCATCATTGTTGTAGTGTGCATAATACTTTGCCAGCTCAGTGAACTTAGTAGCATACTCACTAACAGTCAGATTGCCCTGCTTAAGCTCCAAAAACTCAATTTCCTTTCTTCCCCGAACATCTTCAGGAAAGTACCTCCTCAGAAAAGCTCTTTTGAAGTTAGCCCAAGTCAGTGCCTCTCCATCCTGAACCATTTCAGTCCTTGTTGCAACCCACCAGTCGTCGGCCTCTTCTGCCAACATATGCGTACCATATCCGACCTTCAGATCTTCTGCACAATCAATCACATGGAAAATCCTTTCGATTTCCTTCAGCCACTTCTGAGCACCTTCAGGGTCATGTGTACCTTTGAACAACGGAGGATTGTTCCTTTGGAAGTTTCCCAATTGCCTATCAGCACCAATCACGCCTCCAGTTGGGTTTCCAGCAAGTACACCAGCTAACATCCCCAAAGCCTCAGCTAGTGCAGCATCATTTCGTCCGTTACCTCTTCCAGCCATATTCCTGAGAATTAAAACATACTCTTCATCAGAATACAATATCGACAGTGTTACCTTGCACTAGTCGCATACAAAAGGAATGACTGACTCAAGACTCTGGTCGCAACGACCGACTATGCTCTGATACCACTATTGTAACACCCTCTAAAAACCCCGAATAAATTTTCGCGAATAATTAAAATTATAATTTCAGAGTACATGTATCAGCGAGGATGTCACAATTCTCTTTTAATAAAAACAAGTTCCTGTCATGCATAATCATAGTAGTAACTCATACATGTTTACACAGCGGAATAATTTAATTAATAAAACCAATGTTATAATATTTTTCAAAATCATCAGGGATTAACACCTGGAAAAATGTCAACATCATATTATAACAAATATAAGGAAATAAACGAGTCTGACTAAAGCAGCTCGACAAACAAACGTTCCCGGAGTTACAACTATCAGAGCATGACCCGGACAATACTAAAACGGAATTAAACTAAAAACGACAAGCCTTCGCCAAGCACCTGAACGAAGCTCCTCAATCTGAAATATTCAACAGTAAGGGTGAGCATCTCAACTATACATTTGATTATACGTTCATAACAATCAATTCAGGAAACCATAAGCATCACCCAACAATTAGCATGTTTTATAGATTACAAAAACCTTTACAATTCATATATTCATAATATCATACTTTTCATGCTTACTATTAACATCAAACATCATTAACAATTTAGTATCAATACATGCATACAATCAATCAAATACAACATTGGAAAAATCATCCATTCATGTCATATTCAATGTAATGCAACACACCCATGCATGTGGTACCATTTTACCGCCCCATTAAATCTCGGGTCACGGATAACTCACCGTTCCATTATATCGCAGACACGGCTACCACCTCAACGTTCCATTAAATCGCGGACACGTATATTGGCCACCATGTTAATTCCACACAATGGGAATTAACAAATGCAACATGATATGTAAAGTATGTAACACTCAGCATACTATTAACATCAATCGACATATCATGCAACATCAACAATATCAAATATAACATGATCTGAATAGCATGTAATCACTCAGCAGACTATTAAACATCAATCATATCAAGTTATATCATAATTCATGCTTGATACATCATCTAAAAGCATGACAATAAAATCCATATAGTGTTGGTATCATAACATACGATCGTTATTCGATACTAGCATCAATCAACACTAGGAAATCAATAAACACATATTCAAAACATGTCAAACACTGCACATCAAAACCGGATCAATCCGTACTTAACAGCATGCACAGAAAACATAGTTTAAAAACCAACACAGGAGGTTTAACACGGGTGCCCGTGTAAAACAACACTGCCCGTGTGGAAATGTGTCCAGAAAACACGTTTTTTTGACAATACAGGGGATCAACACGGGTGCCCGTGTGAATCAACACGGCCCGTGTTGAATTGTGCCCAGAAAACACATATTTATGCCAACACAGTGAATCAACACGGGTGCCCGTGTTAATCAACACGCCCGTGTTGAATTGTGGCCAGAAAACACATTTTTTTCAGCATTACAGTGAATCAACACGGGTGCCCGCGTAAATCAACGCGGCCGTGTTGATGAGCGCGAACCCAAATTTTTTGTTCTTGCAGCAGCTCATATACCCATATTTTTGCACGAAAATACCTCTCTACGGCAGTGCAATGCAGTACAAAGACATCCAATCCACCATAGGAACCTAAAATCCCTAATTGATTCATAAAATTGGGAACCTAAACCTTTTCTAACAAGGTTCAATCCTAAGGGTATTGATCCCTAAGAACATCTAACAATTAGGGTTTCTCCCTACGATTATCCAAATCAACCGTGCCTAAACCCATAAGCAAAAGTAAATCGAGTAGTAGCCCCCCTTACCTTATCAATTTGCAGCTTTGAACTCTTTGATCGATGTTCTTTGTTCTTCGTACCTTCAGAGCTCTGCTTCCCAAAATCCCAAATTCTGTGTTATCGTGAATAATGAGAAAAATAACTTGAGTTCCAAAACATATCCTTACTCCTTTTGCACCCCCACTCTTTACTAACAACATCCAAGCCCAATAACTTAAAAACCCAATATTTCTTATTTCTTTTATTTTCTTCAAATATTCCAAAATAAATAATTTCTTTTTATTTTATTAATTCTAATAAAATAATTTCCCAAATTTAAATAAATCAAATAATTGAAACTGGGGTGTTAGAGTAGACCAGTAATAGCCTTCCCTTAGGATCTTCTTAGCCATTGTATGCCCGCTCAAGTGAGTTCCAAATGTGCCGCTTTGTATATCAGTCATGATCAACTCTGCTTCAGCCTTATCCACACATCGGAGTAATACACAATCATGGCTTCATTTGTAAAGGATGTCGTTGCTCAGGAAGAATTAGCAGCGAATTTCCTTAAGAACTTCTTGTCATTTACGGAAGCTCCTTCAGGGTAATCTCTAGTCTCAAGATACCTTTTGATTTCATGGAACCAAGGTTGTTCCACTACTTCTTCGGTATTAATCTCGTGGCAATGTGCGGTTCATCCATTCGCTTGATGGTGATTTGGGGAGCCTCGTTATCCCAGTTGAGTTTAAACATGGAGGACATTGTGGCTAGAGCATCGGCTAGCTGATTCTCTTCTCGCGGGAAATGCTCGAAGGTAATTTGCTCGAAATGAGGCAACAATGTCAAGACATGTTCTTTGTATGGGATAAGATTAGGATGCTTGGTATCCCAATCTCCTTTGATTTGGCTGATGACCAAAGCCGAGTCCCCAAATACGATCAAAGATTTGATCCCCAAGTCTATAGCAGCCTCGAGACCAAAGATGCAAGCTTCATACTCAGCCATGTTGTTTGTGCAGCTGAAACAAAGTCGGGCCGTGAAAGGAGTGTGACAACCTTCCGGGGAAATGAGTACTGCGCCAATACCATTTCCAAGTGCATTTGAGGCACCATCAAAGTACAGGGTCCATCGGGATCCCTTTTCGGGTCCGTCATACGGTCCGTCACTTTCAATGTTGTCCAAATTCATGATGTCCTCGTCTGGGAAGTCAAATCTCATGGGTTGATAGTCTTCGATAGCCTGATGAGCCAGATGGTCAGCTAGTACACTCCCTTTTATAGCTTTTTGGGTGGTGTACTGGATGTCATACTCGGTTAAGATCATTTGCCATCTAGCTATCCTTCCAGATAAAGCGGGCTTCTCGAAGATATACTTGATAGGGTCCATTTTGGATATTAACAAGGTAGTATGGGTCAGCATGTACTGTCTTAGCGGGCGAGCAGCCCATACCAAAGCGCAGCAAGTTTTCTCGAGCAGTGAGTAGCGAGTCTCACAGTCGGTAAAATTTTTACTAAGGTAATAAATAGCATGCTCTTTTCGACCAGACTCGTCATGCTGGCCCAAAACACACCCCATTGAGTTATCCAAGACGGTCAAATACATGATCAACGGTCTTCCTTCGACGGGTGGCATCAGAATAGGAGGTTCTAGCAAATACTCCTTGATTCTATCAAAAGCAGCTTGACAATCGTCGTTCCATTCCACTACCTGATCTTTTTTCAAGAGTTTGAAAATTGGCTCACAGGTAGAAGTCAGATGTGAGATGAATCTGGCAATATAGTTTATGCGCCCCAAGAATCCTCTAACCTCCTTTTCAGTACGGGGAGCAGGCATCTCTTGTATTGCTTTTACTTTTGCCGGATCGACTTCAATGCCTTTGTTGCTTACAATAAATCCCAGGAGTTTACCAGACCTAACTCCAAAAGTGCATTTACTTGGATTCAGCCTGAGCTTGTACTCTTTCAACCTGGCAAACAGCTTTTCCAGATGTTCAAGGTGCTCTTCCTCTGTTTGTGATCGAGCTATCATATCGTCTACGTAAACTTCAATCTCATGATGTATCATGTCATGAAATAAAGCTACCATGGCGCGTTGATAAGTTGCCCCTGCGTTCTTCAGCCCGAACGGCATCACCTTGTAACAGAAAGTGCCCCATTGTGTAATAAAAGTTGTTTTCTCCATATCCTCGGGAGCCATTTTGATTTGATTGTAGCCCGAGAATCCGTCCATGAAGGAAAACACTTTATGCTGAGTTGTATTGTCGATCAAGATGTCAATATGAGGTAGCGGGAAATCATCTTTAGGGCTGGCCCTATTCAAATCCCGATAGTCCACACACATTTTGACTTTGCCATCTTTCTTAGGTACTGGCACAATGTTAGCGACCCATTGAGGATAGGACGTAACAGCCAGGAAGCCAGCATCGAATTGCTTCATTACTTCTGCTTTGATCTTTTCGGACATGTCAGGCCTCATTCGGCGAACTTTTTGCTTGATTGGTGGACAGTCTTCTCTTGTGGGGAGACGGTGAACCACGATGTCTGTGTCTAGACCCGGCATGTCTTCATAGGACCAAGCGAAGATTTCAACATACTCATTCAACAACTGTACCAAGCGCTCCTTGACTTTCGGTTCCAGGTTGGCACCCACTTGCACCTCCTTCCGATTCTCCTCGGTTCCCAAGTTAACAGCTTCCAATGGCTCTTCATGCAGTAAGATGGCCCTCTCCTCTTGTTGCAGAAGCCTGGCTAGTTCCCCGGGTACTTCACAACCTTCGTCATCTTCATACTCGGCTAGATTGACCAGATCTTCAGAGTTATTGAAAGATACAGCAGAATAGTCACCCATGGAATCCGGAGTGGATGGGTACCTGCATTGGTGAGTGTGGGTGTGTGTAAGGGATAGCCATCCTTAAACAAAAAATGCAAAAGGAAAGAAAATGATCATAAGCAGTTTATCAAATGAAAAAACGTCCAATGAATCATTAAACATGGCACATGAATATGAAAAATAGTCAAAACCCTTACAAGTGGACCTACATGCCCCGGGCAAGGCAGGAGGTGAAAAGATATTGTACGGATTGTTTGAAAGTAAAATATTACAGACCAAATAAGAAATGTTTAACAGATAAATTACTGATGAATAAAAGTGATGGGGACAAAGTCTTTAGCCTCCCAATTGCTCAATCCTCCTCTGACAGTTGGATAAATCCACTCTTCAAAGTTGCTTTCCTTGTCTTCATCTTCCAGGGAGTTGATTCGGTAAGGAGAAATTTTGATTGGCGCTCTTTCAATCTTTGACTGGCGCATAGCTTTCTGGCCAGCGGCTGTGAAACCTAATCCAAACTTATCAGTCTTATGCAGAAAATCGGGTAACTGCCCCCACGCTGAATTCTTCCCTTCTTTGATTGCGGCTCTTGCATCCTCCAGAGATGCCATCCTGGCCATCTGTCTTGGTGCCTCAGCTGCCAACTTTGCCACTGCTACTTCAGGAAGAACTTCTTCGAAATGTTGAAACGGCGTCTCAATGAACTCTCCTTCAACCTCCACATACCGGAAAGAATTTAAGTGACTAATCATGTACTCTTCTTCGCCGTGGACAGTGATGATCTTTCCCTTGACAGGATACTTCAGCATTTGATGCAAGGAGGAGGTGACTGCCCCAGCATGATGTATCCAAGGTCTACCCAGCAGGCAGGAGTATGATGGACGGATGTCCATTACATAGAAAGTTGATTTAAACACCTCAGTACCTATCTTGATGGGAATTTCAACCTCTCCATGGACCATTCTCTTCGACCCATCGAAAGCTCTGACGAAAATATCACTCGGCTTCAATTCCAACCCTTCGCAATCTAGCCGGTCCAAGGCCTTCTTAGGCAAAACATTCAGCGACGACCCGATATCAACCAAAACATGTGCAAGGGTGGTTCCGCGACACTCGATTGAAATATGCAAAGCATCATTGTGGTTTCGGCCTTTAGGGGTTAGGTCGGCATCAGAAAAACCTAATCCATTGTCCGCAGTCAGGCTAGCCACGCAATGTTGAAATTGGTCCGCAGAGGTTTCCTGGGGCACATGAGCTGCCTTCAGAAACTTAATCAAAGCTTGAGTGTGCGCTTCTGAGCAAAGTAATAGTGCCAGCATGGAGATCTTGGAGGGGGTTTGCCCCAACTGTTCCACCACATCGTAATCACTTCTCTTGATTATCCTCAAAATCTCGTCCATTTCTTTCTTGGAGGCTTCCGGAATCACCAAGGGTTGAGCCCTCGTCCTGACGGGCTCATCTTGTATTCCCTTTCCTTTATCAGCAATGGTAGGAAAGACAGCACTAGGAACAACAACCTCTTCGATCAAAGGAGTTCTGGCAGAGAGCTTTACTGGTGCAGGGATGACTTCTTTAACTGATGAGGGTCCAAAGACTGCTCTTGGAGGGGAAATCTCTGGAGAAAATATTCTCCCGCTCCTGGTGATTTTGCTGGTGCCCGCAATGTTACTAATGCTGGCTTCTTCATCCTCCGAATTTTCTTCAATTACTTCGACTTGCTTGATACCATGGTAGTAGATGTCACCACCATAGTTCCAAGGTATCGACTTCTCAGAAACATAGGGCACAGGCCCTGGCATCGTTATCTTTAAAGGAACAGATTTTGCAGTTGGTGTAATCTTAACTGGCTTTTTGACGGCCTCGGAAAGATTGGCATGAATGGTTATGATTGAGACATTTTCAACATGAACTGGAACAGCAGAAACTTTTTCGAACAGAATTTGTCGGCTATCCATAAGGCCTTGGATGCCTTTCTTTAATAGCGGACAATCAAACGGCAGATAGTGGCAACAGTAGCAGTCTTCTTTACATCCCGGGAAGATCCCGGCTCTTAACAAATTTAACTTAATGGTTAGCAGTGGAGTAGTCAGATCACTGACATCAGCAACATACAAATCTTACTCAATGGCATTGATATTTCGGCCGTGCTTCAGCATAGGTGCAGATATCACATTAGGCTTCTCTGGAGCGTCAAACTCTACCTCCTTAGCCTCTATCAAGTCTTGGATTTTATGCTTGAGTGCCCAACAATCATTGGTGTCGTGTCCAACACTGTCTGAATAATAAGCGCATTTAGCATTGGCATGATAATGCGGGGAGGACGTATTTACATTCTTTGGCGCCTCCTTGATGGTGGCAAGATTCAACCTCAATAGATGGGGAAGCACCTGCGCTGGAGTCATATTAATACGGGTGAATTGCCGTTGTGGCCTTTCCACCCGTTGCTGATTTGGTCTGGACTGGTTATAGCGAGGCTGCTCACTTGGAGTGTTTTGAATCATTACGCCCCCCACAGTTGGCCGACGCTCCATCTTTCCTGCTCTTCTCTGAGAATATACCATAGCTGTCTCCTTCTTAAAAGGCTTCTTCTCAACACTTGCAGCAACACCCTTCTGAATCTTTCCTGACTTGATGCCAGCTTCTATTCTTTCGCCGGTTAAGATCAAATCGGTAAACCCTGCGGAAGAGTTACCAATTAGATGATTGAAAAATGGCCCAGATAGGGTCCCAAGAAACATATCAACGAGCTCACGATCGGTTAACGGAGGCTGCACCCTGCCAGCCAAATCCCTCCATTTTTGTGCATATTCTTTGAATCCCTCACTTGTTCCTAGTGACATACCCTGAAGTTGGGTACGAGTAGGAGCAAGATCAGAATTATACTGGTATTGTTTGTAGAAAGCGGTGGCCAAATCTTCCCAATTTCTGACACTGGTTCCTTCTAGCTGATAAAACCACTCCAACTGGGCTCCCGATAGGTTGTCTTGAAAGAAATGAATCCAGAGATTTTTATCTGCCGTATAGGGTTGAATTTTTCTCACGTAGGACCTGAGGTGCATTTTGGGACAGGACAGCCCATCATACCTTACAAACACTGGCACTTTGAATTTTGGGGGAATCACAATTCTGGCGACCAAGCCCATGTCTTCGAAATCCAAACCCGGTACCCTTTGCAATTCCATGGCAGCCAATCTGTCTTCTAAACCCTTGTACTTATCATCAGCTGGAGGGTATTGCTGGTCGGAATAATCTTCGTCCTCTTCGACCTCTTCCTCCTCCGCATCAGACTCGGAAGGCACCGCAACCCGATCTCTTTTACTAGTCCCTTCATCAGAAGTAGGAGGAAATTCAAGCACTCTCCGAGCTTCTCTGTTAAATCTTCTCCCCAAAGTAGCCACTCCGACCCTCTTTTTCTTCTTCACTGGGTCCTTATTCTCCAGATGAGCCTTGATATCCTCTTGACTTTTAACCAAAGTCATCAAGAGTTGCTGGAACTGTGCATTCTGGGCTTGTAGGTCTTTGACTGTTTGCTCGAGATCCATCCTACTGAAATAAACAGCAGATAGATAAGGAAACCTGGAGTGAGACCTGCTTATGCACATGATGAATGGTATGCTGATGTATGCAATGCATTCAAGGATTTAGGATATTCAAAATTGTTTCAGACAAAGAAGAACGCACGTCATATTAATAAGAAGAAATTTGTTAGTACATAAATGCCCCATGGGCCAAATGTTACAAAATAAACTTCTTAAGGCAGAAAGACATTGCGCACCCTCTTCGGTGCGATGTAGGTGTTGAGGGCCTCTTGCTCGTGGAGTCGGAGGGTAAGCTCTAGAACCTTCTTTTCATTGGCGTAGTAGCTAGCTTCAAAAGTGTTCCATTCCTCCTTGAGCTGAATCCAACTTTTCTGCATTTCCTCCCACGATGTAGGCATGTCTGGATGCAGGATGGTGTAGGGAACCTCTCCTTCATTGACGGGCTCTTTAATCACTGGGAGTACATGAGGATAAGGCATCATTAGACTTTGGGCTCGGGCTCGTACCCACTTGAGATAAGGCTCAAGAGGGATGGAGTTCTTGTGTCCCAGAGTCTTGCTATCAACCTTGTTGAGTTTTCCCCAAGCTCTGACGAATATCTGGCGAAGTCCTTGCGCATCGTTGTTGAAGTCAAAAACTAGGCTAGGAATCAACATATCATGAGGGCCATCCCTCCGTGAATATCCAAATTGCCTCAAAGCTAGGCAAGGGTTGTAGGTGATACCTCCCCTAATTCCAAGTAAAGGAACATTAGGAAACTCTCCGCAACGATCGACGATGATGACATTTTCTCTGGACCGAGAACACCAATGCACATCAGAATGAGTAAGAGTCATCAATCGTTGGGACCACCTTGTACCTTGGTCATTCTTCAAGACAGATTGTGGAAGGTGTGAAATAAACCACCTTGCGAGGATAGGAGTGCAGCACATGAGAACACCCCTCTTTCTCATTGTTCGTGTGTAAAATGAGTGAAGGATGTCCCCAAGTAATGTTGGTATTGGATTTCTGGACAAGAAGATTTTGACAGCGTTGACATCTACCAATTGGTCAGGATTTGGGAACAAGACCAACCCGTAGATAAGGAGTGCCACAATCTCTTCAAAGGCTTGCAGGTCCAATGAGTTCCAGCATTCTTGTGCCTTCTCAAACAAGAACTTTGCTAAGAATCCTTTGACGCCGCTTCTGGTTTCCCAATGCCCCTTGATGTCAGATGGTTGTAGATGTAATGCTCGAGCAACATCTTCCGGCTCTGGTTCCTTTTCCGTACCGTTGAAGGGTAGTTGATTAAGGATAAGGATTCTTAGGAGTTGAGAAAACTCCTCCAAAGTGGGTACCAACTGATAATCAGGGAAAGTGAAGCAGTGGTGAAGAGGGTCAAAGAACTGGAATAGCACTTTCATCATGTCTTCTTCAATGTTGGTGTTGACTAGGCTGAGCAGTCTACCATGTCTTTCACTGAAGGATGAATTTTCCGGAATTCTTGAGGTGATCTCCTTGAGTTGAGGAGAGATTCTCACAAGGTTGACTTGAATGGTGTTTTTGCGAGGAATTTCCATGACCTACAAAACAGGAACAAAGATGAAGATCCAAACCCTTGAAATGGTTAGCGAATGCATATGATGTTTTATGATGTTTATGATGTATGCACAAAACATATGTACAAGCAAATCACACCAAACCCTAGTTTCAGGCTTGCATGGGGTTTCATAGGTAAGTACCCTCTTGAGTGTAGTTGGCTTAAAAACCTGTCCTATAAATAGTAACCGGGTTCTAAGGAGCTCAATATCACTGGATTGTTTTCAATGTTCATTGTTTTGGTTTAGCCACTTAACTAGCGACCAAAATATTCCAAGAAAACAACCCTCAATGAGTGTAGTATCGAGTATCTACCAACTTCGGACTGCACCAAAGCCGGTCATCTCACTACCCCTAATAAAAGGCCAAGATGGTCAAGTAAGGTTCTAGGTCATTAGTGCTTAGTGACATCACTCAGCGGCCCCGTACTCTCCTTGATTGAACTCAAGGGTTACCGGTACTCACAAATATGTCGCACTAATATAACTATTGCTTATACCGTGTCGGTATACCCCGCACAGTTTCCACAACGTATTGCTATCTATGAATGTTTCCCAAAATCCGGGTGGAGGATTGTAAACCCAAACAATGGAGCCAAAGTATAAAGCAAGCAAATCAAACATTTAGTCATGCAAGAGGGTGATCTAAGCCCTAAGGTTACTCCACTTTAAAAATTATCCCCAGTAGAGTCGCCAGTTCTGTGGCGCGGTGGGAGAACTGACTATGGTTTTGCGTTTGTTTTCGCAAATGTTTCGGTTGAGCAAGAGTCGCCACCGACTTTTTATTTTATCCTAAGGAAAGGTTTAAAAAGCACAGCAAAAACCTTTGAGATTTTTCTTGGGTTCGGGGAGTAGATTATAGAAGGGGAAGGTATTAGCACCCCTTCTATCCATGGTTATCCATGGGCTCTTAGGTACTTGCTTAGATCAACTTGCCTTGGTTTTCCATTGTTTGAAATAGTGCTTGGTGTGTGGTTTTGAAAATGTTTTGAAAAAGATGCCTTGTATAGGCTACCCTTGTAACAATTCTTTACTCGAATGTTTTATAAAAGGTGTTTTGTCTTTTAAAAAGATGTTTCAAGGTTTTTGAAAGTTTGTTTTGAAAGTATTTGTGAAGTGGGTTTTGAAATAAGGCAAGTGTTTTCTTTGCAAATTGGCAAGTGCTTAAGAGTTATCTACCCTAAAGTTTTCTCAAAGATTTTTGTTTTGTTTTAAACCTTTTGACAATTTTGTTCCACCATTGCATTTGGTGGACAATCTTGTTTTAGGAGATTAAAGGGACGGGCGCGGGTCATCGTTTAGACCATAGTTGCAATAGTGTTAAATGTCTTTGGGAAATTTTCTTTAAAAGGGACTTGATCATTCATTTAAGCAACATTTTGAGGGACTATGATCATTTGATTGTTTATTTTACCCAAAGAAGTTCAACATGCAATATGGCCCATTTATTTGAAGGCAACAAAGTGGAATACCCTAGGGGTGCAAGTGTGAAATGTGTTGTCCATTTTCATGCTTACTTATCTTAAGATTAGGTCCAACTATTTTTGTTCGTTTTATTCACATACAAACCCTAATTCTAGCATAGTATGTTTAGAAAGCGATAAAGGGGCGAAATTTAAAATCCTACGCTATTACAACATAATAATATGGGGAGGGGGGTACAATGTTTCAAATGGGGATATTTAGACAAAAATTGAATCTAAGCTATTACATCATTTTCTATGGATATTTACAAGATAAATAAATGTATAATTTAAATGGTAAATAAAACAAATATGCAAGAATGCAAAAGGAATTTTTATATGTATGAAAAAAGTATTATTTATGTAAAATAAGAAAGGAAAATAAAAAAGTATTATTTTTGAGGTATTTTCAAATTTAGGGTAAAACCCTAATTTTTAGATCAAAGGGGACATTAATGAATTAATTCAAATAATATTTATGATTTACATACACAAACAATAAAATAAAGTATATTTGAAAAAAATGCATTTTTATATTAAATACTAATTATAAAAATACAAGGGTATATATTTTGTATTTATCCTAAATATATTAATAAATATATGTATATATATATATTATTTTAAACATGTATTATATATAAATAATAATAATTTTTAATATTAACAAAAAAATTATTTTTTATGTAAAATATTTACAGGGGGTATAATAAGATAAAAAATGAAAATAAAAGTATTTCTACCTATTTCTCAATATTTTAATAAAAAATATATATTTATTTATCTAAGTATTAATCAAAAGAAAATCATATAAATACCTAATAAATTAAAAAAAATGGTGAGAAAAATATTTTTATATTTTTTATGTCATGAGAAAAAATAAACAAAGTCAATCAAAAAAGAAAAAAAGTTAAAAAGTTAAATAAATAAGCAAAAGGGCCTTGGGGGTGCAAAAGCAATTATGTGGTGTGAACAGAAAATGCAGCACAAGCCCAGCCCAAACCACTTCTTCTTCAACCTCTGAACCAAAAAACGCGTGCCTGCAAGCTTTGTTTGAAATCCTGATTCTTTAATTTTTTGAACAAACTTCCAACACAAAAGATGTTAAGCATGAAACCACGATTCTAACCATATGCATAACTTGATCTAACTCTCTAAGATGAGGGAGAATTTCTCCTCCCCCAAATCCTAACCTAGTTTTTCTGCCATTTTCAAACTCCAAATTCTCACAACTCAAGCAAAAGAAATGAAAAGTAAAAACATGTACATGTTCAATGGCATGAGTAGAACCTTGTTTATTCACAAACTTAAAGCTAATGATGCATAATAAGAGAGATACGAGTTCACCAAGATACCTGTTCAGTTGAAGTTCTATCTTGCAATGTAGGATCTTTCAGTGCAAGGTGATGATTGGAAAAGCTTCCTTGAGGTCCAGGGATGCTATTCCAATGTTTACTTTGTCTTGAAAGCTTCTGAATCAAGCTAGAGAACTTCACCTGCAAAACAAGAAATGGAAAATGGTGGAAATGGTTAGAGGGATTACAGGTCGTGCTTCAGGTCATGGTTAGCTTGTATAGATGCTAGGGGATGTGTAGGAACTGGTTTGGGCAAGAAAGCTTGAGAGAAATGGGAGATAGCACTCAAACTGCAGGCTTTGCCCTGTTTGTGCAGTTTGGGGGTGATTATGGCAATGGGAGTGTTTGAGAGGTGCAAGGGTCGTGCAAAAGCTTGGTTGTGTTGTGTCAAAAGTGTTTGATAACTTTGTTCTTGTGTATCTAAGCTGAGATAGGAGTTGGTTCTAGTTATGCACTCTTTCTTAGCCTTTAAGCAACAAAATGCAAGTTGGTGTTTTAGGTCAGTAGGGGGCCTATAATCCTGCTGCAAAGCTTCTCTTGATCAGAGTAATTTGTTCATAATCTTGTGCTAAAGAGATTTGGTTTGTACTTGCTTGATTTACCAATTGGACATAAAGTGAACTTTTGCAAAAATGGATAGTTTACTTTATCTAAAAATGGATTAAACCTTCATGTAATGTTAGAACACAAAGAACATGGTCTTGGCACAAAGAGTATGCATTAAATTTATGAGTGTAACTTGGTTTAAGGACCTGTAATCAAGGGCATGCTGGTTTTGAGAAGTTGCATAATCTCATGAACATGAAAAATGGCCAATTCAAAAGTGAGTTTTTGCTATATTGTGAAATTCGATTCTCCCTAACCATGAGGTTGTTTGAGAAGTTCTTGGACATTTTGGAAATCTTGGAATGTGTACTACAATCCATCTTTGAAATGAAATTTTAAATTCCAAGTGGAAGTATATGGAAAGTGGCCTTGAAGTGGGGTAGAAAAACTTGTCAAAATAGGTCAAAAATTCACTAAGTTAAGAATGGTTTAGTGCCCTTATTCAAAAATTTGTAACTTGAGATACAAGCTTCAAATGAGAAAACTTTGTGAATCAAAGTTGTAGATTATGCAACAAGCTACAACTTTCATGTTTTGACTTTTGTTTGAATCCAAATGGATCATGGTGAAAAAGTGGGGCAAAGTTGGGAAAAAATTAGGGTTTTTCATAACTTAGAAAAATTCTAAGTTATGAAAAATTCTAATTTTTAACCCTAATTTGCATTTTGTGATTTCTTGGTGAACAAGTTTCATGATTTGGCATGTTTTGATGAAAAATGAATCTTGACTCTTGATTTTGACCAAAAAGTCAAAGTTTGACTTTTCAGTGTACAGTCAAAATTGATCAATTGACTGGGAAATTCAACTGTCAATCTTGTGTACTTGGGATCTTTTGAGTTTGTTGAGCATGTCAAGATAATTCCATGGGGTCCTTGAGTCCATGTATGAGCTTGGCTTGCCATTGGCTAGGTCAAACAGTCAAAAATTGCATTTGTGCAGTCAAAACCCTAAAAATGACCATTTTGCCCTTTTGGTGATCTGATCAAATTTCTTGGGGAATTGTGATTCAAACTTGATCAAATGGTCCATATGAGTTCATAATGTTGATGTGGGTCAAATTTCATGAGGTTTGACTGTCAATTGGCCACAGTTGACCTTTTCCCCAATACAGTTGATTTCTAGGTCAACTGTCCAATTGACTGGGCAAAACTTGGAATCAAGACTTGAAACTTGATATGGGTAAACTTGGGAGTCCAATATGAAGCATGAAAGTCATCTTAGGCCTTTTAGGTCAAAACATCTTTGTGCAAACACAAACCCTAATTTGAGTCAACAGTGCAAGGAGAGGTCTTGAGCAGATGAAACCCTAACTGGATCTTGAGCTTCAAGGGCTTTGTGGTGAGAAATCAATGAGAAATGGGAGGGAAAATTTTGGGGTACAACAACTCTCACCTATTCAACAGAGATGATTCCCCGGTAGAATAACGGACGACCGAAGCTCCTAAAGTTCTATTCCTCCTAAGACAAAGAACAGCATTCCCCAGCAGACTCTCCCTCAACAACAGGTATACAAGCTTTCGCTAAGGAATCTCTTACGCGATCGACACTCCTTCGGATGGCACCTTTAAGCCCATCTCCCATCATCAATCTCCAAATGACATCTATAATCCCATTCCCGACATCATAAGACAAATACTACTTCATGCGAGTGCAAATTTATGGGCACTCTAGTGTTCAATCATCTTCCACCTTCGGATCACGAAAGGCCCGAACGCCAATCTATATCCTCAGGTTTAAGAAGATTGAACAGGGGCAACTTTTGTACCCCAAAATTTTCCCTCCCATATTTCTCAAGACATGTCAAGAATCATCTCCAAGTTGTTCAAGATAGCTCAAGAGTTGGACAGTCAAATCACCTCCTAAGGCAGTCAAGTCAAAATTAGGGTTTTGT
This sequence comes from Vicia faba, assembly GCA_948472305.1. Lineage (NCBI taxonomy): Eukaryota > Viridiplantae > Streptophyta > Magnoliopsida > Fabales > Fabaceae > Vicia > Vicia faba. Next base: position 1,234,385,462 of record OX451736.1, read on the forward strand.
GTTACATAAAGGTCCTCACATACAAATGGTCTCAAGTGCTCCCCAATGGCCTAATATGCTCTCAAGTTCATCCATGTCAAATTTCAAGCCTTGCAGAGGAAGTTTGGCCAGTCAATTGCTCAAGAGGTCCAAAAATTGACTATGCTAGGGCAAAAGTCAACTGTGACCTATAAACAGTCAAACTTCAATATTTTTTGTCAACATTCTCATTTTTAAGGATAATTCATCATTTTATCAAGGGTTGATCATGATTCATCAAGGATTGCTCAAGATTCATCAAGATTCAAAAGTTGCTAAATTAGGGTTTTGTAGGAAAAGTCAACTCAACTTTGACCAAGCATAACTTTCCGATACTTTATGAGAAATGACCCATCCAAAGCTCATTTTTAATAGGATGAAATTTCCTACAATCCATATTCACACCCCAAGATCAAGAAATGCTCTCACAAAAAAGTTACAAATTTGGACATTATAGGTCATTTTTGAAAGTCAACAAAAACACCTTTTTTTCCAAAGCTTATAACATGAGAATGGAATATCAAAATGAGATGAGACCAAAAGGGATGGTTAGAGGATATCTCAAGGTTTCTAAAAAGTCCAATAACACCTATAAAAGTTCAAAATTGTAGAAGTTATGCATTGTTGAAGTCGGGCATTTTTTCAAAATTGCCAAAAGCCAGCTATCCTCAAAACTCCAATTTTTGACAAAAGGGCCCACTTTTTTCCACTTGATTTGGTCTTATCACACCATACTCGTACCCCATCTTCAATTTCATGACCAATCATTTATTTTTCTATTTTATTTAATTTTTATTGATTTAATTCATTTTAAATCAATATTAATTCAAATAAAATCTAAAAATTGATGGAATGATATCTTTGTGATTGGTATGGACGTCAATTATCATCATGAACCAAATCAAATTCGTATCAAGCTTTTTTATGCACAAAAAAATCATATTTGGTACAATTTTGGAAAGTTTATCAATAGTGATCATATCATATCTTGAATCTTCAATGCACAAAGATTGGAAGCCCAAGATTTAACCTAATTGCTTGCTTGATACATATACAACATAAAGCAACAAAGCACACGACCTGGAAACTGCAAGAAACGGCCAGACAAAGTTTGAAAAAAGCTTGGAAAAGTGGAAACTGAAATCACACTTAGGGCTCGTTTCAATCCAAAATTACAACGTGGTGTTCTTGCTTGCAATCTCCTGAAGCTATAGCAACCAAAACCAGGCCTTGAGACCACTTGAAACATGTTGTAAGTACTCACGAATATGGCCCTGTGCACGAAAACATAACTCATCATTCTTCCATCTTTTTGACAAAACATTAGCATATTCTTGTTCCTTGTATAATTTCTAAGCGTTTTGTAATATTCAATTTCATTTTCATGGCCTGTATTGTAATGCTCGAACCTAGGGTTTTCTTGCTTTGCTTTTAGGCGTTTCAATTACAGGTGAAATTAAGGCAAACCATGGACATGGTTGAGTTCAGGGAAGAGAGACGAGTAAAGTGATGGTCCCAAAAGTCGTTTCTATGGCCTAGGGATGATTTTGGGATTGAGCCACGAATTTTGTTGCGGATCCAAATCCGCAGGAAAAAAACCAGGACCATTTAGAGAAGATGACAACGTGGCTTATCTTCATTGGCTTGTTCAAACAAATCGGGCGTTTTTTTATTTTCCAGGATGTTATTTGATTTTCTTTTATAATATTATTCATCCATCATAATAACAAATGAGCAGGTTAGTTGAGTTGGCAAACGCGTTGGTGGAAACCCCCTTGGGACCTGGGTTCGAATCCCAAGTCCCTGAATACCTTTGTGCAATTCTTATTCAGGTACTCTCATGCAGCATTAGGAGCGTGGCCTATCATACGCCCTCATCCAGATATTGTCCAAGTGGCTTCAGATCTAATCCAGTGGCCAGGAATGAAGGACTACCATATGTCCAAGTCAACAAGCGCGTAGGGAACTGGAAAAGTCAAAGCAGGCCAGCGTTTTGGGCCAGACAATTGCCATTCAAATCCTCCATTTGGAGCCCAAACCCCCCTGAGTTTGCTTCTTTTTTTATTTCTTTCATTATTTTCTTATTTTATTTATAATTATTTGTTTTGTTATTTTTAATTACTAACCCAATAATTTATTTTTCTCAATAAAATCAAAACCACAAAAAAATATTTTTATTAAATTCATCACTTTTTTATTTTTGTAAATAAATAATTTAATTGACTTAGTTTGTTTAATTAGGTATAATTTTATCATTTTTGCAATAAATTAAAATCAATATAGAATTAGGTTTTTAATAATTTTAATAATTTTTATTTTATTTCCTTAAATATTCTAAAACCCAAAAAATATATTTTATTAATTAATTAATAATTAACTTAGATTTAATTTCCATTTAATTCAAAATAACAAAAAATATGCTTTCTTTAAATAAAAAAAGGGCCAAAACCCTAAAAATGCGCCGATTTAATTTTCTCGCACGCGTTTCATTTTTTTATCCAATATTGTAATTGCTTCCAGTGTGTAATAGTTTCAATAGGACTTTTAATTATTTACCGCTTTTATTTACTTTCCACAATTTAAATTAAAGGGTTTGTTTTTGGCGATGTAAATACCCGACGCCTTGTAATAGCTTAGATTTAATTTCCCGCAATTTAATTTCCGCACAATATTAACTGTTAGATGTTTGATAACTAGGCAATGCATGACAAGATCAATCTTTAACCTAAAATCAACATAGCTCACCATTGACATGTACAGATAAAATTAATCGAAATAACACACTTGCACATGCCACTCTTAGGGTACACCTCACTTGGTTGCCTCGAACGTGGTCATTGAGTATAGGAAGTTTTAGAGGTTGCCCTCTTGTCCAAAGATCATAGTTGCCTCGAAACGGTTGCCTCGGAAAATGATCTAGGATATTAGGGTTACCGCTAAGGCGTCCTAACATTGCTTTAGTGACCATACGTCCCTTAATCGAATTGACCCTCAAAAATCCAACGACGATGCTACCTACTCATCAATAGTGGGCTAACATTGCCTAAAGGACATTAGCACAGATTGATTCCTTTTTTCGAGTAGGTAGATGGTCCTTAAGTACTTACTCCTTTTTAAAACAAAACAAAACTTTTCGCACTTACATTCCTTTCAAACAAAAACTCTTTTCAAACCCACAAACACAAAGAAAAGCAAACTTTTGAAAACACAATGAGCAAGTACCTAAGAGCCCGTGGATAACCACGGATAGAAAGGGTGCTAATACCTTCCCTTTCTATAATCTACCTCCCGAACCCGAGAAATATCTCAAAAAGGAATTTTTCTGTGCTTTTGTCCTTTCCTTGTTGGATAAAATAAAAGACGGTGGCGACTCTTGCTTACCGCGACATTTTGCGAAAACTTACGCAAAACGCGAACCAGCATTCCAAAACAATCAGTTCTATTCCCACCGATCACACTTGTCTATCAGGAACTTGGCCAGAAAACCCTTTACTCTGCTTCTTGTTTCCCAATTGGATACCACGTCGGCCCGTTTCAGATGCAAGGCTGAGGCAATGACTTCTGGCTTAGGAACTTCTTCCAGACCTAAGAAAGGAAACTTTTCAAGAATGGGTATATCCAACAGTTGAGATAATTCTTCCATGGTAGGCACCAACTGATAGTCTGGAAAGGTGAAGCAGTGGTGCTTGGGATCAAAGAACTGAAAGAGTACACTCATCATCTTTTCATCAAAGTTTGAAGTAACCAGGTTGAGAAGTCGACCATGTCTCTTAATGAACGCAGAAGTTTCGGAAACCTTTGATACTATCTCCTTGAGTTGGGAAGGTACTTTCACAAAGATGATTCAGATAGTGTTTCTACGGGTGGAAGCCATGATCTGCAAAATAGAACAAAGATAAATTCCCTTGCTCCTTGAAATGGTTAGTGCAATAGGAATGGATGATATGTTATGATGCATGATGTCATGATAAATCACAGGTATAGCAAACACAAACAAATCACACCAAGCTCTTAGGTTTAAGGCCTGCATGAGGTTAAAGGTAAGCACCCTCTTGAAGTTTTGTTGGTTTCAACCTGTCTTAGAAAAGTAATCGGGTTCTAAAGATTCTCAATATCACTGACAATCCTTTATCGGGCAATGTTTTAGCTCAAGCATCTTTTCTTGCGGCCGAAATATCCCGAAAATCTGATCTCAATGAGTGTAGCATCGAGTATCAACCAATCCTCAACTTTATACCGAGGCTAGCTATCTCACTACTTTCTAATGGCCAAGTTTGTTCAACTAAGGTTCTAAGGTCCGTTAGTGCTTAACGACACCACGCGGCGGCCCCTTATTCTCCTCGTTTCCCCACGAAGGATACCGGTACCAACCAAAGTGTCACACCAACACATCCATCGCTTAAACCATATCGGTCTATGCTGTACATTCTCCACGATCTATTGTTATTTACCTAAAGAGTTTTCCCAGATCCGGGTGTAGGATCTTTAACAATGCCCAAGCAAAAACCCTTTAAGAATAAAGCATACAAAACAAACAAGAAAGCAATTAAAAAAATGACCTAGATCCTAAGGTATACCCCACTTATTTATATTTCCCCAACAGAGTCGCTAGTTTTGTGATATGGTGGCAGAACCGAATGTTAATACTGGTTTGCATTTTGTATTCGCAAATGTCGCGATAAGCAAGAGTTGCCACCGACTTTTATTTTATCTAATCAGGAAAAAGAAAAAGAACAGAAAAAACCTTTTTTGAGAATGTTTCTTAGTACGGGGGGTAGGTTATAGAAAGGGAAGGTGTTAGCACCCTTTATATCCGTGGTTTTCCACTGGCTCTTAGGTACTTGCTCATTTTGAAATCGCGTGTGTGTTCTTGCTTTGAAAAGTTTTGTTTTACTTCGTTTTAACCCTTGTTTCTGTCCTCAAGAGTGTTACGAAGTTGTTTTTGAAAACTTTGTTTGTGAAAGTGTTGGTGTGAAAAAGATTTGTTTGTTTGAGCAAGTACCTAGGAACTAATCTACCTACTCGAAAAAGGTCCGTTTGTTTTCCTTTTATACAATGCTATCCCATTATTGAGAAATAGGTAGCATCGTCGTTGGAGTTTTAAAGGGACGTTCGAAGGGACGAAATGGTCACTGAAGGAAACAAGTAAGGATACCTTAGCATTTCGAAGGGACTATCGTCATAAGATCAATTCGTAGGCAACTCGAGGTACAAGTAGGGACTGTGATCTTTATGATGACTTTGAATCGCGAGTCATTGCTAAGGTATCCCTATGTTAAAGGGACACGACCATTATTTCCGAGGTAACCAAGTGAGGAAAACCCTAGGAGTGCAAGTGTGCAAAAGTGTTTGATTTCAGTTATTTATCTTGTAATTTAGTGATCTAGGATTGATTCATTAGGCATACACTCCTAAGTTGCTAACAATTATATACAAGCATGCAGAATATAAAAGCGAGAAGGTAAAGGTCCTATGCTATTACAGGGCTTTTGCGTATACATGATTATTTTGGACTGAAAATAAAAATGCAGAATATAAACCCTAATTACTATTACAATCTTGAAACAGTTACAATAATAATAAAAAGAATTAAAATGCACACGCTGATTTAAAATGCGAGATTTAAAGAAAATCTAAAAGTCTAATTGAAAAAAAAACCATTTAGGTTGTTATTATTTTTTGGGAAAAGATTAATTAGGTTATGTACACAAAAACCTAATTTCTAATTAATTTAAACTATATAGAAAAACAATTGAATTGCCCTAAATAATTACACTAACTAATTAATTAAAGAAATAAAAATATTTTATGAAAAAAAGATTTTTATGTTTTTGGTGATTTTTTTTATTTAATAAAAAATGATTTTGGGTTATTTTGTAAAAAAAAAAAATAATTAGTAAATAATTAAAATAAGAAAATAAAATAGAAAAAAAGAGATTTTGGCCTGTATAGCAGCAATCAGGGGGGTGTATTGTTCAATTTTTGTCCAGGCCCACTATTCTGAGCCCAACATGCGCCAGATCCAGTGTATCGGTCTCCTGATGACCCATGGTATGACTGCGCATATGGGACCTTGGACCTGGATGTGAAGAGATCTAACGGTTGGATTGATGGATGTATCGTAGACATCTGAGTATGAAGCGCACCGGATCTGAAAAGAATTATCCAGAAAACAAGAAAATGCCCAGACTTGGGATCTAACCCAGGTCCTCTCCTTTACACACACGTTTCGTTGCCAGCTGCGCTAGGATGCTCATTTGTTAACATAATAACAATAATATATTTTATATGAACAAAGTGAATAACTGAAAATAAAAGAAAAAAATGCGTGCTCATTCAAAAACTCCAATGGGGTTACGCCACCTATTCATCTTCTTCCTGGAACCGTCGTTTTAGGTAACGACTTTTTACCTACAGACAATGTTTGTAGCTATAACTCTGTGTCATTCAAAAATCAAATACAAGAAATATAAATTTCAATGGAGACCATGAATCGACTGGGCTTGAAGCCCTGAATGCCATGGTACCCATATCCAACCCTAATTTCGCATGTACTAAAAGACCCTAAAATGGAGCTTGAAACCCTAGGAATGGCATCTTTTGATTCCTGCGCTTAAAACCAAATCAAAGCATCCCAACACATTGAAAACATGATAACAAGAATGAATGTATACTTAGAACATGTTGATAACGCCAGAATCAATGAAAACAATTTTTAAAAAAAGATGCAAATTGTGACTGTTAGTAAGTGTGACTCTTGATGCTTTAAGGCTTGGGAATGAGTGGGATAGCTTCAGAAATCTCCCTAGTATGTGATTTGATCCTTCAAACGGCTTGAATTGGCCTGTGGAAAGAGATAGCACCTGAACTTTTTTTGCCAAAAATTTGGAATTTGTTTCTTGCTTTTGAGGCAGCTGCGCAGCTTGCTTTTTTTCTTTAGGGTTCACAATGATCTTGTATATGTATGGAATCAAATTAGGTCATTTATTTTGGCAAAAATCCAAGATATGAATGTGTTTTCAATTTTCTTCCATTCTTTCCGATTATGGAGATTCTCTCCTTTCATGGCATGGCACGATCTTGCTTGGCTATTGACAGCACAGGAGATCTTCATTCAATGCAAAAAATATCCCAAAAACTAATTATGTGATTTGTTTTGATTTTATTTGATTTTATTTCAATTTTAAATGAATTAAATCATAATAAATCAAATAAATAAGTGGATGAGGCATGGAGTGGTTCATGGGTCGTGGACCATGTTAGGAAGAAACTCCAAACTTGAAAATATAGGCCCATGTGGGAAAAATGCAAATTTGGACACATATCTCCTCCAATTTTAACCCTAGAGAGGTGTTCTTGGACTTTTTAGAAATATTAGGATGTCCTCTAAACAACCCTTTTGGTCTCATCTCAATTGGGTCTTCCATGTTCATGTAAGAAGCTTTGACCCAAAAGGTGTTTTTGTTGACTTTTATAAAGGACCTATAATGTAGAAATTCATATCTTTTGATGAGTACATATTTTCAACTTGAGGCCTGAATATGAGTTGTAGGGAATTGCATCCTCTTCAAAATGGGCCTTGGATGGAAAATTTCTGATAAAGTATGAAGAAGTTATGCTTGGTAAAAGTTTGGTTGACTTTTCCTAAGAAACCCTAATTTAGCAACTTTTGAGTTTTGATGACTTAGGAGTATTCCTTGAGGAATCATGATCAACCCTTGATCAAATGATGAATATCACTTCAAAATGTTGATGTTGACCAAAAATCTTGAAGTTTGACTGTATGTAGGCCACATTTAACTTTTGACCTAATACAGTCGATTCTCAAGCATCTGAGCAATTGACTGAGCAAACTTCTTGTGCAAGGCTTGAAATTTGACATGGATGATCTTGAGAACATATTGGGACCATGTAAGGAATTTAGGACCTTTGTAATTCACACATCGATAAAAATGGAAACCCTAGTTTGAGGTACATTGTCTTAGGAGAGAGTTTGTTTGGTCAACTCTTGGGCATCCTTGAGCAAGTTGAGGACCTCAATGGGCATGTATTGAGTAAAATGAGAGGGAAAATTTTGGGGCACAACAGTGTGGAATGATGAAGTTTGGAGGGAAATCGTGTGAAGTTTCAAGCATGAAAAGTGTGACTTCTATTTTGCTCAAAACTCAACCAAAACTTGCATTTCAAGGTGCTAATCACTTCTGGAAGATTGTTAAACATGATTAGAAGTAAAAACGCGTAGAAATTTAGTGATTAGAAGCTGAATTGTGCATTTCAAATTCTTACTTGGAGGCAAAATTCAGTTTCAAGGTACCAACTTTGAATCAACGACATTCATAGCTCAAGGGGTCTTATGGCATGATTCTTGAAGCAATTAAGAGATAAGGTTACAATTTTTACAATTTTCAAAGAATGAAATCAAATGGATGCTTGAATTAAAAGTTGTGATGAGTAAAGTTGAGAAAAAGATGCTAACTTTTTGTACTTAGAAAAATTCTAAGTTTTTTATAAAAAATGATTTATAATGTCTTGCATCAAAACATGGCCTTCCACTCAAAGTTTGCTTTTGATCCAAAAAGATAGCATGAAGTAGATCTATTAAATGACATTTTGAGATTTTAACCACTTAAAAAACTCCAAGAATTGAGAAAGCTATGACTTTGTGAAGTTGGTGAAAATTCATGAGGTGACCTATAATCTTTTGCATTCTTAAGGCATCTTCCATCCATTTTCAAGCTTTGCATATAAAAGAAGAGTTGAAGTTCATATGCTTAAGATAATTATGGAAAATGAATGGGCTCAAGGAGATAAAAATTGACCAAGTTATGATCTTTTGAAGTCACATAAGGGAATTTGATGGCCAATCTAGAGGACTTGTAATCTTTCTTCATCATTAGGCATCTTCCACATAAAATATTATTGAAACTTTTTAAGTGATTAGTTTATAACACTTTAAAGAGAAGCATGTATTTGGAATTACTCAAAAATCTCAAAATATGAGCAAGGTATAGCCCTTAGAAGTTCAAAACCGTAGCTCTTATAGCAACAAAATGCCTTGGGAACCACTTTCAATTTTGACAAACTTTCTTGAACAAATACTTTTTTCATGTGAATAGAGTTTGTTGTGGATGATAATAAGAATCCATAACAACAAAAATCACCTCCAAATATTGAGAATTGAGATAATTATGCACTTGAGATCAAGAAATCAAGAACTTGTCCAATTAGGTCAAACTTCTTCAATCAACTCTTGCATCTTTTGATTTTCTTTAACAAATTGAGGCATGATGAATCATAGTAGGCCTTGTCATGATATAATTTCAAAGTATCTTAAATGATGAAGCTTGAATCTCAACGAAACTTTGTTGAAGAAGGCATGGAAATAAACTCATGAACCTATAGATCAACCTGATGAAATGTGTTGTGCTTTCACCTATAGCATCATCGATTAGAGCAAATATTCATTGTATTTGTTAGTTAAAAGTTAATCAATACAAAATATATATGACTCAAGGTGCTTGGTGATTCCTCATGAGCAAACCTAAAGATAAGGAGAAAAACTAAACCCTAGTGTGATCTTGTTGTGATTGATTTGATATGAGATGATAGAGGAATCTTAGGGGCAAAAATTGGGGTACAACAGGTGCCCTTATTTAAGTGTCTTCTATCCAGAGATATGAAGGTTAAAAATTTTCGTTTCGACACGATTGAAGATACTTAAATACAAAACAAACCCTATTTTTGGCCCTAAGAGGCCATGCAATGCTTATGTTTGTGCATGCAAATAAACAGATCTAGAAGGTGATACACAACACCACTGAGGAAAAAGAATAATACAAGATCAAAAGAAAAATAGACCAGGAAAATAAATCACTGGTGAGAAGAAGACTCGGCTCTATTGGAGGAAAGCCCAAGGAGGAGACAAAGTAATATCAACTCAAACATTAAGGAGAGAAAATAAAGGATAATAGTGATCGACAGATAACCGCAAACTACCCATTCACTAAGAAGATAGAAAAAAAAAGGTAATTTCGACCCACAAGGGGAAAAGTGGTAGGATAACATCAGCAAACATCAATACTAGGGTAAGTCATAGATGACCAGCATCAGTACTCAGGACTGGGAAAAAACAAACTTCTTCAGAGCAATGTGAATCTAAATGATGAACTATCTTCCATAATGACGAGACTACAATTCATCGGAGTAACAAATCTCAACAATGAAATATCTCCCATAATGACGAGACTACCATTCATCAGAGTAACAAATCTCAACAACAAACTATCTCCCATAATGACGAGACTACCATCCATTAGAGTAACATATCTAAACAACGAAATATCTCCCATAATGATGAGACTACCATCCATTGGAGTAACGAATCTTAACAACAAACTATCCCCCATAATGACGAGACTACCATCCATTAAAGTAACAAACCTCAACAATGAATTATCTCCCATAATGACGAGACTACCGTCCATTGGAGTAACAAATCTCAACAACAAACTATCTTCCATAATTAAGAGACTACCATTCGTCAGAATAAAAAGTCTCAACAACGAACTATCTCCCATAATGACGAGACTACCATCCATTGGAGTAACAAATATCAATAATGAACTATCTCCCATAATGATGAGACTACCATCCATTGGAGTAACAAATCTCAACAACAAACTATCTCCCATAATGACGAGACTACCATTCATCGAAGTAACAAATCTCAACAATGAAATATCTCCCATAATAACGAGACTTCCATCCATTGGAGTAATAAATCATGAATCTTCTCTGGGGGCTAACAGACTTTCCGGGGAAGTACAAGTTACTCAAATAAAGAGACTTGCCATCCGCTGTCATGAGAAGGAGTTACAATAAAGCTGTTGGGAGAAGAATTATGACTTCCTGGGGAAATGCCAATATATTCCTGCTAAGGAGATAAAGTCTTCTCGTGTAAAATAAATTCACATTCTCAAATCAGGGCTCAAAGCCTGCAGAAATCAGAATAACAATGTTGTCAGGGACCATAAATTCAAACCAGAAATAAACCAGAATGAAACAGTCAACCAAGATAGCACCTAATGAGAAATAAACTCAAAATGGGAACATAAATCTAACCAAACAATGAACTGAAATAGGAAGGTTGAAGAAAAATTCTTCCACGAGGGGTAACTCAGTGGGGAAATTGAAAGGATATACACTGTCTGCTTAAGGTTGATAATCTATTGGAGAGAGGGTAACATAACTCTGTAAATAGGGTAATATGCCAACTAAATATTATAATAAATGCAAATGAGCAATGAATTTTAATTCATATATGCATGATGTATGTATGAATGTATTAATGTTATCATGTATATGTTGACAACACGGACACACAACACTTGGAATAACCAGACAAAACCAGCTTGGGTAAAGTCGATACTCGGCTAAATCAATTCCTATTCCACGACTTATCTTCACTGGGAAGAAACATAATCCAAAAATAATCAAGTCAAAACAATAAAATCAGTGCAAATACAGGACTATAACATCCTCCTCCAAGCTTCTCTAGGGAACATCACACAGACTTCAATGAGGAAAACAAATGTCTCACTGTTTAGACTTTCCTTGGAGATTATAATACTGACTTCATTAGAGCAGATGAAAACCGCATCACCGAGATATCAACTGGGGATCTCGTGCTAACTTTATTGGGAAGGGAAACACAATCTCATTGAGGGGAGCCCAAAATGTTTTCTTCAATACCAAGAGTGATGATTACACAAACTTCCCTGGGGAGAAATTATGAAATCACATGGGGATAACAACTTTAAGAGAAAAACATTATCTCAGCTTTACTTGGATGTCTAAGAAGTTTAACAATATAACAATAAATCAAGATTATGAGGATTTTAAATCAAACCCAAAACTTGGCGAGAGAAAACCCAAAAAGTTGATAACTGTCTCAACACTTCTTAGAAAAGATACTAACCTCGTCTAGTTGCCTGGGAAACAAACAAAAATAATAATTTCATCACTCCAAAGAGTGATGCTTTGCAAATGATTCTTCCTCAGCATACAAAGGGAGAATGGACTTTTGTCATATGAACGAGGATCTTACTGGGGAATCTGGGATAGAGGCTTCAAAACATGTAAAACTGAAATCAAAATTATCAATCTTGGAGAAAAAACTGAACCAAGACTTGACTGGGGAAAATGGGATCACGAGCCCAACACTGCACCGTACATCAATCGGTACCATCTTCAACTATTCAAGAACCACACAAAGATCATATGCATACCAATAAAAGTGACCTGAGAGAACCTTCCTGGGGGAAACAAACTTCCAAAATTTCAGAGTTCGTCCATCCTTGGAATCACCATTTTTGTTTTTCTTGAATCACAAAATCTAAAGTAAAAAGTAATTTGTAAGTTCTTTTCAATTTTTTTTGTTATTTAATCTTCCTGTTTTGAAAATTACTATCAATAATAAATGGAGTCTTTGTAAGCAGAATAAAATAAGAATTGCAAAGAATTGGATAAAAGCTCAAACTTTATTAATAGAATGGTAGTATGCGAATGGAGAGACTCCATAGATGATTACAAATTTTTGAAAATGGTAATATATTAGAAAAGATACATTGAAATACAATAACCACTATTCTCCCTAACAACTTTGAATTCCTGAGCAGCGACTTCTATTGATGTATGATGAGGATCCAAGAAGATTGTTGCTTCAATGATCAAGTCTTGTATGATGCAGTTACTTGCCAAGTGTTATACCCCAAAATTTTCCCTCTCATTTATCAATTATTTTCTCACAAAATCTCCTTTGGTTCAAGACTGCACAAGGGTTGATCAGCTCAAGACACCCCCTTAAGCACTGATGACTGAAATTAGGGTTTGAGATTGCACAAGGATAATTGAACTTTTAATGTCTCATTTGACTTTCATAGATCATTATGGGCCCCCAAGATTACTCATGTCAAGTTTCAAGTCTTGGATCACATTTTTGCTCAGTCAATTGAGCAACTGACCTAAAAAAACAACTGTATTGGGGAAAAAAGTCAACTGTGGCCAATTTACAGTCAAACTTCATAATTTTTGATCCATATCAACATTATAAACTCATATGTATCATTTGATCAACTTTGGACCACAGTTCCTCAAGAAATTTCATCAAATCATCAAAAGGGCAAAATGGTCAAAATTAGGGTTTTGAGTGAGAAAGGGCAATTTTTGATTTTTGACCTAGAAAATAGTTAATTGGTTTGAGGCATGATCTCAAGAGTTCAAATTGCATCATTTTGACTCAATGGCATGACTCAAAACGTTGCTCAAGGTCATTTGATTGATAATTGATTTTCAGTCAACTGATCAAAAGTCAACTATGTACTGAAAAGTCAAACTTTGATTATTTGGTCAAAATCAAGTGTCAAAGATCACAATTCATCAAAACGTGTCAAAATATGAAACTTGTTCATCAAGAAATCAAAAAGTCAAGATTCATTTTTGAAAAGTCAAAGTTTTCAGACTTAGAAATTTTTCTAAGTGTTGAAAACTACATATTTTTTCACAACTTTGAGCTAATTTTTCACCATGATGTGAGATGATTCAAAAGAAACTTTCAACATGAAAGTTGTAGATCTCCATGAGATCTAAAACATTTCTTTACACAACTTCTCATATAAATTCTTGGATCTCAAGTTATTAATCCATGAAGTCATGGTCATGAAATGAAAACACTTAGTGAAATTTTCAGCAGTTTTAGTCAGGTTTTTGTCCCAACTTCTTGGCCAATTTTCATGAAGTTCCAGATTGATTTAAAAAAAGTGGAAAACATGAAAGTTGTATGGGAGGTTCCAATCTTTACAAAGAGTCCAAGAACTCATTGATATCATTCTTGAGCTGAGAGAATCGAAGAGATGAAGTTAGGATTTCATTTCTAAATTACAAGGCAGAATTTGTGATGAACACTTGACTAAAATTCCAACCAAAGCTACAAGATCACTCTGTTCAGGCTATTTTCTCTCCAAATCTGTGCATAATCAAGAAATTACACAAACCATAAGTGTATTACACAAGCATTTGAAGCTTTGTCCAAGTATTGATACCATTTATGGTTAGAAATGCAAAAACAACATTTCCATTTGCATAAAGCTTCACTTTTCCGACCACTCTATTCTTTAAAAGCTTGAAATCTGTTCCAAAGATCACAGCAAATCTCTCAACATCAGAAGCAATCCACAAGACCTGCAAAGCATGGCTAAGTTCCTTAATTCACTCCTTTCTTCATCATGAAGCAACTTGTCTTTATGAATTTAAAAAATGCATAACAGGTTTTTTTACAAAAATCTGAGTGTTTTCAAGTCTCAAACCTTCTCTATAAATAGAGAGGCCAATTGCAAGAGAAAAAAATAGAGAGAAAAGCCATAAGTTTTGTTGTAAACTAGCCATCAAAATCCCATACTCTAAAAAAAGCCATAACTGTCCAAAAAAGGCTTCCACTCTTGAGTTTTAAAGTCCAAATATTTGGAACTCTCACACCTTGCAAGCTCTGCCCAAACATCTGAGCACCTCACATACATCACCTAGAAATTGTTCAAACTCAAGAACAAGCTTCTATAACACCTCTATTTTTTTTCAAGTTCAAGAACAGTCAAGACAACAACTCAAGCTCAGAGTATAAGATCCAGATCCAAGGTAAGTTTCTTGACTTTAATTCTTCATTTAAGAATCATTAGTGATTCATTTTTGAAGACAAAATGTAGTAACCATTTTCCTTGAAGTTAACATTTTGTTTGTCTTCCATTCTTTTCATTTATGTGTTGATAACTAACCCATGTATGCAACAAAACAATGTTGAAGTAAAAAATGACAGTATGAGTCGACACATAGCTTTATGAGTTGATACATACTGCTATACAGGCCCAAAACAGAAGGAAAAAAGAATGTATGAGTCGATGCAAAGCACGTATGAGTCGACACATGCAGTGTATGAGTCGACACATACCATTATGTATAGACTCATACTGAGTTGATTTGGCAATACAGGGGCAAGGAAAGTTATGTGTCGATGCATAGGAGCTTGTGTCGACACATAATAGTTCAAAATGAAATTCTTCCTTCTTTTTACACTATTTTTACATTTCCTTCATTGTTATTCGATATGGTTGTAATATTTAAGTTCCTATTTCATCCCCATTTGTAAATTCTACCCCCGTCCCCTAAACAATGTAATAGCGTAGTAATTTTAATTTCCGCAATTTAATGCTTTATATACAAATACTAGTAATTAGGGTTTTGTATGGAAAAATTAAAACCAATAAGTATCAAACCCTAATCAATACAAATCAAGCATGTAAACCAATACACTTGCACAAATACACCCTTTGGGTAAACCCACTTTGTTGCCTAACAAAATGGCCATATTATGCATGTGAGGTATCTTAGCAAAAACAATCAAAAATACAATATCATAGTCCCTCGATGACGCTATCAAAGTTGCCTTTCAAAAAATGATCTTAGTACCTAAAGAAAATGCTAAGATATCTTACAATATTTCTAATCATGGATATACAATGACCCATGCCCATCCCTTTTACATCCAAAGATAGGGTTACTTACCAAATCAATGGTAAGATAACAATGTCAAAGGAAATAGGAAATAAACATGAAAGACTTTTGAGTAGGTAGATTGTTCCTAGTTGCTTGCTCAATTTCCAAACCAAAACATCCTTGCTATTTTCAAAAACAAACACCAAACACTTTCAAAAACACCTTTCAAACTTGAAAACATTTTCAAAAGATCAACACTTTTGTATACATTCTTCCGAACGAGAATCATTACAAAGCTTGCCTAAAAGATGGCATCTTTACAAAATACCTTCAAAAACCACACAAAGCACATTTTCAAACAAAAGCAAGTGATCTAGAAATTAACTAAGAGCCCATGGAAAACCATGGATGAAAAGGGTGCTAATACCTTCCCTTTTCATAATCTACCCCCCAAACTCAAGAAAACATCTCAAATGTCTTTCCTGTTCTTTTCAGCCTTTCCTTTTGGATAAAAGAAAAGTCGGTGGCGACTCTTGCTAAACTGCAACATTTGTGATCAAACGCAAAACACCCAAGTCAGTTCTCCCACTGCGTTACAGAACTGGCGACTCTGCTGGGGATAATCTTAAAAGTGGGGTTACCTTAGGGGTAGATCATATTTACTTGCTTCCTTTGTTTGACTTGCATGCTTTACATTATGGTTCCTTGTTTGGGTTTTCTTTAATCCTACACCCGGATTTGGGGCACCTTTCTTAGGTAAGTAGCAATGAACTGTGAGGGAACTGTGCGGGGTATACCGACACGGTTAAAATAGTAGCTACGTTGATGCGATACTTTGGTGTGTACCTATAGCCCTTGAGTAATCAAGGAAAATATGGGGCCCCTGCGTGGTGTCATAAAGCGTCAACTGACTTTAGCACATTAATTGACCAACTTGGCTTTTAGGACGTAGTGAGATAGCCGTCTTTGGTGTAAACCCAAAGTCGGTTGATACTCGATACTACACACATTGAGGTTTGACCCTTGAATTTTGTTTGGTGGTAAGTTAATTGTCTATTGGAATGAGAGTTGGGGGAAAGACCGGTGATATTGAGATCCCTTAGAACCCGATTACTATATTTAGGACAGGTTGAACTAATCCAACTTCAAGAGGGTATCACCTTAAAACCCATGCAAGCCTTAAATCTAAGGTCTCTGGGTGATTTGTTTGTGCTTGCTATATATGCTATATCTGAGCATAATCATGACATCATAACATAACATGTCTGTGATCGGTGGGAAAGAGAACTGACTGTTTTTGGAATGCTGGTTTGCGTTTTGCGTTTGTTTTTGCAAAATGTCGCGGTAAGCAAGAGACGCCACCGTCTTTTATTTTATCCAACAAGGAAAGGACAAAAGGACAGAAAAATTCCTTTTTCGAGATGTTTCTCGGGTTCGGGAGGTAGATTATAGAAAGGGAAGGTGTTAGCACCCTTTCTATCTGTGGTTATCCACGGGCTCTTAGGTACTTGCTCAATGTGTTTTCAAAAGTTTTCTTTTCTTTGTGTTTGTGGGTTTGAAAAGAGTTTTTGTTTGAAAGGGGTGCAAGTGCGAAAAGTTTTGTTTTTGTTTTTTTTGTAGGAGCAAGTACTTAAGAACCATCTACTTACTCGAAAAGGGAATTAAACTGTGCTAATGTCCTTTAGACAATGCTAGCCCACTATTGATGAGTAGGTAGAATCGTCGTTGGAGTTTTCGGGTCAATTCGATTAAGGGACGTGTGGTCACTAAAGCAATGTTAGGACGCCTTAGCGGTAACCCTAATGTCTTAGATCATTTTATCCGAGGCAACCGTTTCGAGGCAACTTTGATCTTTGGACAAGAGGGCGACCTCTAAAACTTCCTATACTCAATGACCACGTTCGAGGCAACCAAGTGAGGTGTACCCTAAGAGTGCGCATGTGCGAGTGTATTGTTTTTCAGTTATTTATCTTTGTACATGTTATGGGTAATCTATTGTTGATTTTAAATTAAAATGATTAATCTTGTCATGCATTTCCTAATGATCAAACATCTAACAGTTAATATTGAGCGGAAATTAAGTTGCAGGAAATTACTCTAAGCTATTACAAGGCGTCGGGTATTTACATCGTCAAAGACAAACCCTTTAAAATTAAATTGCGAAAAGTAAATAAGAGCGATAAATAAATAAATAAAATCCTAAGTTAAACTATTACATTCCCGAAACAGTTACAATATTGAAATATGGATAAAAAAAATACGTGCGCGAGAAAATTAAATCGGAGTGTCTTAGGGTTTTGACCCTTTTTTTTAATAAAGCAATATTTTTGTTATTTTTTGAATTAAAAATTAGTCTAAGTTAATAATTGAATTAATTAATTAAATGAAAATATTTTTGGGTTTTATTTTAATTAAAGAAATAAAATAAAAATGGTTAAAAATGTTAAAGACCTAATATTCTAATTTGATTTTAATTTATTGCAAAATATATTATTGTTAAACCTATTTAAACTAAATAAATTAATTAATGTTTATTTACTAAAATAAATAAGGAAACTAATGGATTTTATAAAAATATTATTTTTTGTTGTTTCTGATTTTTTTATGAAAAAAAGGTTAGTTGGTTAATTAATTAATTAAGATAATAATAATAATAAAACAAAAATAGGAAAATAATGAAAAGAAAATAAAAAGGAACAAACTCAGGGGGGTATTGGGCCCAAAGAGGGTGTTTGAATTGCAATTTTTGAGGCCCATTTTCGTCCAGCCTGCTTGACTTTTGTGATTCCATAGGCGCATGTTGACCAGGGTTCATGGTGAACCTTCAATCTGGATCATTAGATCTGCCTGGTGGGCCACTTGGCAGTTGAGATCTAGAGGCATATGATAATCCACGCTTGGAGTGCTGCATGTGAACACCTGGAGAAAAAATCAAATAAAGTTTTGGGGGACCTGGGATTCGAACCCGGGTCCCAATGCTCAATGACACGCTTCCTTGGCCAACTCATCTACGCTGCTTCTTTGTTAGTGGAATGTATAACAAACATTATATTCAAAACAATTAATTATGCCCTGAAAAATAAAAAACGCGCTAACAATTTAAACACGCCAATGACGATAAGCCACGTAATCGTCTTCCCCAACGCATCCCTGGTTCGTTTACCTGCGGATTTTTATCCACAGGAAGATTCATAGGGTATTTCAAAAATCTTCCCCAGGCCATGAAAATACCATCCAAGAACATGGATGGGTTCGTCTCTGCCTCCTGAGTATCCCTACAACCATTATTTGATCCAATTTCCCGTGTAACTCAAACGCCTAAAAACAACACATGTAAACCCTAGATTCGGGCGTTGTAATACAGGCTATGAAAATCAAATTGAACAATGCAGAATTGTTAGAATTTGAATATTAAGCATGATGGTACAAATAAATTGGCAAAAAGATGCAAGAAAAACGATTCACGATGCCATGTTCAGAGCTTGGTTCGTGATGACTTACAGTGAGTTTTAGGCAATGAGAAGGCTTGATTTTGATTGGTATCGCTTCAGGGGATGTCAGAGAAGAGAGCTATGTCAAGCTTTTTGTTTGAATCGAGCTCCAATGTTGTTTTTGATCTCCAAGTTTTCAAGCTTTTTCACAAACTTCTTCTGGCCGTTTCAGCAGTGCTTTGTGCGTCCCCTTTGCTTTGTGTGGCTTGTACAAGTATTATAGGATGAATTAGGTTTAATCTTTTGGCCTGAATCCAAGTGCATTGAAGATTCATGATTTGATTTTGATCACCATTATCAAACTTCCAAAAATAGCTCAAATCTGATTTTTTATGCATGAATAAGCCTTGATACGAATTGAATTCATGAAGCATGACAATTGAAAGTTGTACCAATCACAAAGATATGATTTCATCAATTTTTAGATTTTATTTGATTTAATATTGATTAAAAATGAATTAAATCAATAAAAATTAAATAAAATAAAAAAATAAATGAATGGCCATGGAATCAAATATGGGACAAGTGTGTGGCATGACAAGACTATATCAAGTGGAAAAAAGTGGGCCCTTTTGTCAAAAATTGGAGTTTTGAGGATAGTTGACTTTTGGCAAATTTGGAAAAATGACCAACTTCAACAATGCATAACTTCCTCAATTTTGAACTTTTGGAGGTGTTTTTGGACTTTATAGAAACCTTGAGATGTCCTATAATCAACCCTTTTGGTCTTATCTCATTTTGATGTACCATGCTTAAGTTATAAGCTTTGGCAAAAAATGTGTTTTTGTTGCCTTTCAAAAATGACCTATAATGTCCAAATTTGTAAATTTTTGTGAGAGCATTTCTTGATCTTGGGGTGTGAAGATGGATTGTAGGAAATTTCATCCTCTTCAAAATGAGCTTTGTATGGGTCATTTATCATAAAGTATTAGAAAGTTATGCTTGGCCAAAGTTGAGTTGACTTTTCCTGCAAAACCCTAATTTAGCAACTTTTGAATCTTGATGAATTTTGAGCAATCCTTGATGAATCATGATCAAACATTGATCAAATGATGAATTATCATTCAAAATGAGAATGTTGACAAAAAATCTTGAGGTTTGACTGTATTTGGGACACAGTTGACTTTTGCCCTAGCACAATCGATTTGTGGGCCTCTTGAGCAATTGACTGACCAAACTTCCTCTGCAAGGCTTGAAATTTGACATGGATGAACTTAAGAACATATTAAGACATTGGGAAGAACTTGGGGTCATTTGGATGTGAGGACCTTGATGCAACACAAAACCCTAAATTTGACTTGACTGCCTTAGGAGGTGATTTGACTGTCCAACCCTTGAGCCAACTTGAGCAACTTGAAGATTATTCTTGACATGTCTTGAGGAACATGGGAGGGAAAATTTTGGGGTACAACAATTTCCCCTGTTCAATCTTCTTAAACCTGAGGATATGGATTGGCGTTCGGGCCTTTCGTGATCCGAAGGTGGAAGATGATTGAACACTAGAGTGCCCAGAAATTTGCACTCGCATGAAGTAGCATCTGCCTTGTGATGTCGGGAATGGGATTATAGATGCCATTTGGAGATTGTTGGTAGGAGGATAGGTTTACAGATGCCATCTGCAGGAGTGTCGATCGTATAAGAGATTCCTTAGCGAGAATTTGCATACCTGTTGTTTGTAGAAGATTCCACTGGGGAAGTCTAACTTTTGTGGAGATTTAGGAACTTGCCTGTACTTCAACTGAGAGAATGCTTCGGCTGAGTTTTAAGAACCTGTCCATAATTCAATTGGGGGAAAACGTCTTCATTAAGATCTAGACTGTCCCGTGCTCAACGTAGTATACCGTTGAGGTTATAGCACTTGTCCACACTATGATGGAGGAAAATATCAAGATCTAGGAACTGACTCGTGCTCAACGTAGTATACCGTTGAGGTTATAGCACTTTTCCACGCTTATGACATAGGGAAACATCTTCATCTAGGAACTGTCTCGTGCTCAACGTAGTATACCGTTGAGGTTATAGCACTCGTCCACACTATGACGGAGGAAAACATCAAGATCTAGGAATTGTCTGGTCTTCAACGTAGTATACCGTTGAAATTAGAGAACTTGTCCACACTACGACGGAGGAAAACATCAAGATCTAGGAACTGACTCGTGCTCAACGTAGTATATCGTTGAGGTTATAGCACTTGTCCACACTATGACATAGGGAAACATCTTCATCAAGACCTAGGAACTGACTCGTGCTCAACGTAGTATATCGTTGAGGTTATAGCACTTGTCCACACTATGACATAGGGAAACATCTTCATCAAGATCTAGGAACTGTCTCATGCTCAACGTAGTATACCGTTGAGGTTTTAGCACTAGTCCACACTACGACGGAGGAAAACATCAAGATCTAGGAACTGACTCGTGCTCAACGTAGTATACCGTTGAGATTATAGCACTTGTCCACACTATGACGTAGGGAAACATCTTCATCAAGATCTAGGAACTGTCTCGTGCTCAACATAGTATACCGTTGAGGTTATAACACTCGTCCACACTATGACGGAGGAAAACATCAAGATCTAGGAACTGACTCGTGCTCAACATAGTATACCGTTGAGGTTATAGCACTTGTCCAAACTATGACGTAGGGAAACATCTTCATCAAGATCTAGGAACTGTCTCGTGCTCACGTAGTATACCGTTGAGGTTATAGCACTCGTCCACACTATGACGGAGGAAAACATCAAGATCTAGGAACTGACTCGTGCTCAACGTAGTATACCGTTGAGGTTATAGCACTTTTCCATGCTATGACGTAGGGAAACATCTTCATCAAGATCTAGGAACTGTCTCGTGCTCAACGTAGTATACCGTTGAGGTTATAGCACTCGTCCACACTATAACGGAGGAAAACATCAAGATCTAGGAACTGTCTGGTCTTCAACTTAGTATACCGTTGAAATTAGAGAACTTGTCCACACTATGACGGAGGAAAACATCAAGATCTAGGAACTGACTCGTGCTCAACATAGTATATCGTTGAGGTTATAGCACTTGTCCACACTATTACGTAGGGAAACATCTTCATCAAGATCTAGGAACTGACTCGTGCTCAACGTAGTATATCGTTGAGGTTATAGCACTTGTCCACACTATGACGTAGGGAAACATCTTCATCAAGATCTAGGAACTGACTCGTGCTCAACGTAGTATACCGTTGAGGTTATAGCACTTGTCCACATTATGACGTAGGGAAACCGTCGAGATTGAGAACCTTATCCGAAATTCAACTAAGGATAATTCAATTGAGATTTAAGAATCGGTCAGGTCTTCGACGTAACTGAGAACTTTAATTGTATCTTTCCTGAAAGGTAAAGGTCAGTCACATGCAATACATGATATGGATCAGGCAATGATGTTCTCAAAATAAATGAGATTATATTTGTTTGATGCGTATATGCATGTATCATGATGTATGGAAGTGTGATGTTTTAGCTGGGGAAAATAAATCCCGGAGCTGCTGGAGAATAAAGTTGAATGCTTTGCTTTCGCTGGGGATGGTGGACGAAGGTGATAAATTTCTAGGAGAGAAGAATTCCGTTGGGGGATAAACTATGAAGAGATTATTCTAAGGGGAATTACTCTGTAGGGAAGAGATGTTCTGCTGAGGATTTTAACGGTAAAATCCGCTGGGGATTCCATTGATAAGCTCTGTTGGGGATTTCAACGATAAATTCCGCTGGGGATGGATTACTGTTACTGGTGATATTGAGTCTGTTGAGGATAGAAGTCCTGCTGGGGGGGGGGGGGGAAGAAAGAACTTCGCTGGGGATGATCTTTCAATTACAACTTACTGAGGATAACCCAGTTAGACTCCTGTGGGGATAACCTTATAAATTTGGATGGGGAGATTTATTTGTGCTCTGTAGGGGATAGGCTTCCAGAATCTACTGGGTAAGATGATTCAACTCTGGCGAGGAAGCTTTTTTAGACTGCGCTGAGGAAACAGATCCACTAGGGGTATCTTGTATTCCGTCGGGGAACCTTCTTATACTCTATTGAAGAATATTAAGACTTCTTGTACTTGCTGGGGAATATCTTTATACTCCGCTGGGGAAGATTAAGATCTTTTGGGGATACCAAGCCTTTCTTGGGGCTGATGGTAGACTAACTCTGCTTGGGGGAGAGTATTGCTGATTCGTCCATAGTTGCAAGTCTCAGCTGAGAGAGCTATCATTACTGTCCTACTCTGCGGGGAGTGAAAGTATCTTAGCCATATTCTTCAGTTGAATATATACCTTGGTACCTGGTGGACAGAGCAACTTGTACAGTTCGGACAATTCTTATTTTCCCCTGTTTTTGCGGGAGAAGGTGCCTGTGGAGGCCCTGTGGATCGAGTATTATCCCCACCTACGAGGTGCTTGGTATCTTTCGTTCAAAATGACAAGTCTTCTTCTGGTAGGCCAGTGACGAGATGACAAGACATAGTCGTACGTTTTGATCCCTAATTTTTGCCTGGACCGCCCTTTCGAGTTTTCAGTTCACCGGGATACCCTTTTTTGCCCAAGCCACCTTTTCAGGTTTTTGACTTGCCGGGTGTACAAATTTTTCATTTTCATCCCTTATTTTTGCCCGAACCCTTTTGGTTCGCTGAGAAGCCCTTATTTTTGCCTAGGCCAGTCAACCTAGCGGGTCTTTGATTATGCGTAGTACTTTTTTGACTATGTCCATGCTCTCAGGATGTAGGGAGGTGCCATTGTTGGTAGTGTTGTGTTACCATACTACCAGAAGATCTTCGTTTGATCGTGCAAGATTCGTTGCTGGAATTCACGTCCAATGCCCCAATTGATTCAGATGGAGATTTGCCCCTGGCTATTTGGCATTTTGAGAGATTCCTTGAATCTTGACTTAACTGCCCCAGATGATGGATAATGCTCATGCTGTGCCCCTGGATTGGAAGTGTTTTTTCCACTTGAGGTGACCCTTTTTATTGAGAATATTTTTGTTCACTAGATATTCGTCGCGCGAATTTCTCTGTTGTTTGAACAAATAGTCTTATGCAAACAATGTTATTTTAAGAATGCAAAGCTTATGTCTGTCTTGAAATTTTTTGAAAATGCATTTTTTTTGTAAAATAGGCAATTTTTGTAAAATGTGATGTCAACTCAGGATTTTACAGCGAGCTCTACAGGATTCAGGATACCTTTTGTAACAGTATGCTTTCGAACTAACCCATGCTTCAGCTAGGACTTTTAAGGGTTATAACGTGGCCTGGTTCACGGTTTGAGAAACAAAGGATAAAGGCTCAAATTTTATATGTACCCACCCGTTCTTTGTGACGTTCCTCGATCCTAAACTCATATAATCGTGCATTAGATCTTGTTTGAGGCTTTGCTCTGATATACCAGTGATGGTTCGGATACTGACAATTTATTTTGGACAGGCAGTCATTTGCTGAGAGTTTGCAGGATCTCTTTCTTTTTTGGTTTTTATTATCCCTGTCTTTTGCCTGAACTATTTCTTTTGTGATTACAGTCAGCGGGATGCCCCAGTTTTGTAAGTCTCCTTCATAGGTTTTGACTTAATGGGCTTTTATTTCTGAGAGATAATGAATGCCTGTCCTTACGTTTATACGGAACCAACACCGTCTTTTGTTTCGGAAGGACTTTTTTGATGCCATTCATTGTGCATCTGAATTAACTGAGAAAACTACCCTGCCCCGGGTTGTGATTAAGGGTTTTAATTTGTGAAAAGAAAAACTCCAACTTCTTTGGCTTAAAGGGGTTGACTAGGGATTATCTTCCTTATAACTCCACTGTTTAGGATTTGAAACAATGCCTGTACCTCGTCAGCGGGGTCTGTTCAAAAGCATACTGTAGAGATTTTGATATCATTTTCGTCATCCTCCCTCTAAAGGCTTAGAGTTTTTTTTTAATCGAGAGTTGAACATCACAAAAAGGAAATATGAAGCAATTTAAGCATAATGAAAACAATTAATTCAAAACAGACACGTGTAATGCATTATTGAAATAAAAAGGTTTGACATGATAATAATTGTTTGAATAAGCAAAGAAAAATACAACTTCAGAATTCAAATGAACAAAAGTCTCTTAGTTTGAACTAGTCATCTCAAGTGGAGAACCTTCAGCGGAAGATTTTCATCTCGCCATCCGGCATGAATTCCAGCACTCCTTCGTCAATCAAGTCTTGGATCTTGTTTTTCAAAGTCCAACAGTCGTCAGTGTCATGTCTAGGACTATGGGATTGGTATACACAAAATGTGTTGGGACGATAACCAGGAGCAGAGGTATTGGGATTCCGGGGAGGATCCTTTAGAGTAATCAGATTGACGTCCAACAAGCATTTCAGTATTAGAGATGATGGTATATCAGTCTCAGAGAAATGTCTTCCAGATGCATTTCGCTTGCACCGATTACCCCGTTGACGCTGGCGAGGTTGTTGCTGGGCTTGTGACCCTGAAGCAACCTGGGGAGCTTTTCCTTTGTCTTCTTGTCTCAAAGGAGGTTGAATGATGATTTAATCTTCAACCCTAGTTGTTTTCCCCACTTGGTTATTTTGAAGCAGCTTGTTAACGAGGACCCTGAGCTCTTCTTGTCTTTGAGCTAAGTCTTGAATGAGAGCCATCTGGCCCACCAGCTGTCCCATCATCTAGATCTTCATTGTTGCCAACTCGATTTGTATCCCTTCCAACTGATCATTCCTGATGCCGCCTGGATTCCCTAGGACCAAGCCCCTTGTGAGGAGAGCTTTTATTTCTTCTTGCCCCTGGGATAGGTTCAAGAACATTTCTTGAAGTTAGGCGTTTTGAGCCCGGAGATCTTGGTTGTCTTGTTGGAGAGCCATTGTCGAAATAAACAGAGAGAACATGAGAGACCTGTAAAGGGTACCTGTTTATGAAGTGCATGAGATGAAATGCATATGATTATGATTTCAAAGACAATCGGGATTCAAATTTGTAAAAAAGAAAGGAAACACACTTTATTAGATTTAAATTTCAAAATTCAAATTGTTCAACTGATGCCCTTAGGGCGTTACAAGAATGGAAATACTGAAAAGTGAATAAAAACTGGAAAGGAAATCATCAAAGGTCAATCAACGCTCCCATGGTCTCTTCTTGTCAGTGCGGACATAGTCGCTGAGAATCCGCTCGTTATCTAACTATCTAGTCAACCTCTGGATCTTTTGTTCTTGCTCGTTGAAACTCTCTCTGTAAGAATCTCGTTCATCCCGCAGTTGCATCCAAGATCTCTTCACTGCCCCAATGTCAGTGGGCATATAAGGATGGAGAATAGTTGGAAGAACCCCCTCTTCATTAGCAACCTCAAGAGTGATAGGCCGGAGAGCTTCATATAGAATACCTAGCTTCTGGGCACGGATGCGGACCCATCTGAGATATGGCTCCATTGGTAGAGAAGTCTTTGGACCCAATTCATGTGGATCAGATTGGTGAACTATGTCCCAAGCCCTTATGAATCTACGACGTAGCTCGTCGCTATCTCCCTGAATATCAAAGATGATATGAGGAATTAACATCTCATGAGGTCCTTCTCTTCTGGCCCTTCCAAACTGATGGAGAGCTAAGCACGGATTATAAGAAATTCCTCCATGGGTTCCTAGCAGGGGAACATTGGGATACTCTCCACAACGATCAATAATAGTCACCTCATCCATACCTTTGAGAGTCCAAATAATGTCATTATTAGAAAGAGACATCACCCTATAAGCCCAGCTTATTCCTTCTTTGTTTTTCAGCACGGACTTAGGGAGGTGCGAAATAAACCACCTCGACAATAAAGGAGCACAACACATCAAAGTTCCCCGCTTTCGGGCAGTACGAGCATAGAGCTGATGAAGGATGTCACCCAAGAGAGTGGGTACAGGGTTCTGAGAGATGAAGATCTTTATGGCATTAATATCAACAAAAGTATCAGGATTCAGAAACAATACCAAGCCATAAATCAGAAGAGCCAAATTATCCTCAAAGGCCTTAAAGTCTAGGCTATCCCAGAAGTAGTTAGCCTTACTCACCAAGAACTTAGTCAGAAAACCCTTAGTTCCACTTCTAGTCTCCCAATTAGCCATTACTTCTTCTTTGGTCAAGTGAAGGGCTGCAGCAATTTCTTCGGGCTTAAGAGTCTTTTCCCAACCAGTAAACGGAGTCTGCTCCAGAACAGAGACACCCAGCAGCTCAGAGAACTCTTCTAGGGTAGGAACTAGCTGGAAGTCTTGGAAAGTAAAACAATGGTACAACGGATCATAGAATTGGACCAGGACACTCATCATTTGTTCGTCCAATTTTGAGGTGACCAAACTGAGAAGAGAACCATGCCTTATGATGAAGGAAGTAGTGTCTGGAATCCTGACAACCAACTCTTTAAGCAAGGTAGGGACTTGGACAAAGTTGATCCGGATAGTATTCTTACGCATGGGCATCATAATGACCTACAAAACAGAGCAAAGATGAAACCCTATTGTCTTTGAAATAGGTTAGTCCTTATGCAAAATGTATGCAATGTTATGATGTCATGACGTCATGATAAAGGCACACCACAAGTATCCACAAAAGGCAAACATGGTAAAGGCACACAAGTCACACAAAAGAGCCCTTAGATTTTAGGCTGGCATGGAGCTTAGGTACTACCCTCTTTCAGTTCAGTTAGTTTAAACCTGTCCTAAAAATAGTAACCTAGTTCTAAAGGATCTCAATATCACTGACTACCCTCAATCGGTCATAATTCCAGTTTAGAAACCTTTTCTTGCGGCCGGAACCATCGCGAGAGTTTAGTCTCAATGAGTGTAGCATACTGCTACTGTTCTATGGCCAAGTTGGTCAATTTAAGGTTCTAAGGTCAGTTGGTGCTTAATGACTCCTTAGAAGACCCATATTCTCCTTGTTCCAACACAAGGGATATCGGTACAGATCAAGGTGCCACACCAATGTAGCCACTGCTTCATCTGTATCGGTCTACGCCGTACAGATCCCTCACAATTTATTGCTACTTACCTAAAGGGTATCCCCAGATCCGGGTTAGGATCTACAGAAACTCCAATACAAGCCCACAAATATAAATCATACAAAGCATACAATTGAAAACACAATGATCTAATCCTAAGGTACACCTCACTTAATATTCCCCAGCAGAGTCGCCAGTTCTGTGATTGGTGGGAAAGAGAACTGACTGTTTTTGGAATGCTGGTTTGCGTTTTGCGTTTGTTTTCGCAAAATGTCGCGGTAAGCAAGAATCTCCATCGTCTTTTATTTTATCCAACAAGGAAAGGATAAAAGCATAGAAAAATTCCTTTTTCGAGATGTTTCTCGGGTTCGGGAGGTAGATTATAGAAAGGGAAGGTGTTAGCACCCTTTCTATCCGTGGTTATCCACGGGCTCTTAGGTACTTGCTCAATGTGTTTTCAAAAGTTTGCTTTTTTTTGTGTTTGTGGGTTTGAAAAGAGTTTTTGTTTGAAAGGGGTGCAAGTGCAAAAAGTTTTGTTTTTGTTTTTTTGTAGGAGCAAGTACTTAAGAACCATCTACTTACTCGAAAAGGGAATTAAACTGTGCTAATTTCCTTTAGACAATGCTAGCCCACTATTGATGAGTAGGTAGCATCGTCGTTGGAGTTTTCGGGTCAATTCGATTAAGGGACGTGTGGCCACTAAAGCAATGTTAGGATGCCTTAGCGGTAACCCTAATGTCTTAGATCATTTTATCCGAGGCAACCGTTTCGAGGAAACTTTGATCTTTGGACAAGAGGGCGACCTCTAAAACTTCCTATACTCAATGACCACGTTCGAGGAAACCAAGTGAGGTGTTCCCTAAGAGTGCGCATGTGCGAGTGTATTGTTTTTCAGTTATTTATCTTTGTACATGTTATGGGTGATCTATTGTTGATTTTAAATTAAAACGATTAATCTTGTCATGCATTGCCTAATGATCAAACATCTAACAGTTAATATTGAGCGGAAATTAAATTGCAGGAAATTACTCTATGCTATTACAAGGCGTCGGGTATTTACATCGCCAAAGACAAACCCTTTAAAATTAAATTGCGAAAAGTAAATAAGAGCGATAAATAAATAAATAAAATCCTAAGTTAAACTATTACATTCCCGAAACAGTTACAATATTGAAATATGGATAAAAAATAATATGTGCGCGAGAAAATTAAATCGGAGTGTCTTAGGGTTTTGACCCCTTTTTTTTTAATAAAGCAATATTTTTGTTATTTTAATTAATTGAATTAATTAATTAAATGAAAATATTTTTGGGTTTTATTTTAATTAAAGAAATAAAATAAAAATGGTTAAAAATGTTAAAGACCTAATATTCTAATTTGATTTTAATTTATTGCAAAATATATTATTGTTAAACCTATTTAAACTAAATAAATTAATTAATGTTTATTTACAAAAATAAATAAGGAAATTAATGGATTTTATAAAAATACTATTTTTTGTTGTTTCTGATTTTTTTATGAAAAAAAGGTTAGTTGGTTAATTAATTAATTAAGATAATAATAATAATAAAACAAAAATAGGAAAATAATGAAAAGAAAATAAAAAGGAACAAACTCAGGGGGGTATTGGGCCCAAAGAGGGTGTTTGAATTGCAATTCTTGAGGCCCATTTTCGTCCAGCCTGCTTGACTTTTGTGATTCCATAGGCGAATGTTGACCAGGGTTCATGGTGAACCTTCAATCTGGATCATTAGATCTGCCTGGTGGGCGACTTGGCAGTTGAGATCTAGAGGCATATGATAATCCACGCTTGGAGTGCTACATGTGAACACCTGGAGAAAAAATCAAATAAAGTTTTGGGGGACCTGGGATTCGAACCCAGGTCCCAATGCTCAATGACACGCTTCCTTGGCCAACTCATCTATGCTGCTTCTTTGTTAGTGGAATGTACAACAAACATTATATTCAAAACAATTAATTATGCCCTGAAAAATAAAAAAACACGCTAACAATTTAAACAAGCCAATGACGCTAAGCCACGTAATCGTCTTCCCCAACGCATCCCTGGTTCGTTTACCTGCGGATTTTTATCCGCAGGAAGATTCATAGGGTATTTCAAAAATCTCTCCCAGGCCATGAAAATACCATCCAAGAACATGGATGGGTTCGTCTCTGCCTCCTGAGTATCCCTATAACCATTATTTGATCCAATTTTCCGTGTAACTCAAGCGCCTAAAAACAACACATGTAAACCCTAGATTCGGGCGTTGTAATACAAGTTATGAAAATCAAATTGAACAATGCAGAATTGTTAGAATTTGAATATTAAGCATGATGGTACAAATAAATTGGCAAAAACATGCAAGAGAAACGATTCACGATGCCATGTTCAGAGCTTGGTTCGTGATGACTTACAGTGAGTTTTAGGCAATGAGAAGGCTTGATTTTGATTGGTATCGCTTCAGGGGATGTCAGGGAAGAGAGCTATGTCAAGATTTTTGTTTGAATCAAGCTCCAATGTTGTTTTTGATCTCCAAGTTTTCAAGCTTTTTCACAAACTTCTTCAGGCCGTTTCAGCAGTGCTTTGTGCGTCCCCTTTGCTTTGTGTGGCTTGTACAAGTATTATAGGATGAATTAGGTTTAATCTTTTGGCCTGAATCCAAGTGCATTGAAGATTCATGATTTTATTTTGATCACCATTATCAAACTTCCAAAAATAGCTCAAATCTGATTTTTTTATGCATGAATAAGCCTTGATTCGAATTGATTTCATGAATCATGACAATTTAAAGTTGTACCAATCACAAAGATATGATTTCATCAATTTTTAGATTTTATTTGATTTAATATTGATTAAAAATGAATTAAATCAATAAAAATTAAATAAATTAAATAAATGAATGGCCATGAAATCAAATATGGGACACGTGTGTGGCATGACAAGACCATATCAAGTGGGAAAAAGTGGGCCCTTTTGTCAAAAATTGGAGTTTTGAGGATAGTTGACTTTTGGCAAATTTGGAAAAATTCCCAACTTCAACAATGCATAACTTCCTCAATTTTGAACTTTTGGAGGTGGTTTTGGACTTTTTAGAAACCTTGAGATGTCCTATAATCAACCCTTTTGGTCTCATCTCATTTTGATGTTCCATTCTCAAGTTATAAGCTTTGTCAAAAAAGGTTTTTTTGTTGCCTTTCAAAAATGACCTATAATGTCCAAATTTGTAACTTTTTGTGAGATCATTTCTTGATCTTGGGGTGTGAAGATGGATTGTAGGAAATTGCATCCTCTTCAAGATGAGCTTTGGATGGATCATTTCTCTTAAAGTATGAGAAAGTTATGGTTGGTCAAAGTTGAGTTGAGTTTTCCTACAAAACCCTAATTTACAACTTTTGAATCTTGATGAATTTTGAGCAATCCTTGATGAATCATGATCAACCCTTGATCAAATTATGAATTATCCTTAAAAATGATAATTTTGGCAAAAAATATTGAGGTTTGACTGTATTTGGGACACAATTGACTTTTGCCCTAGCACAGTCGATTTTTGGGCCTCTTGACCAATTGACTGACCAAACTTCCTCTGCAAGGCTTGAAATTTGACATGGATGAACTTAAGAACATATTAAGACATTGGTAATAACTTGGGGTCATTTGGATGTGAGGACCTTGATGCAACACAAAACCCTAATTTTGACTTGACTGCCTTAGAAGGTGATTTGACTGTCCAACCCTTGAGCCAACTTGAGCAACTTGAAGATTATTCTTGACATGTCTTGAGGAACATGGGAGGGAAAATTTTGGGGTACAAAAATGTCATACTAACCATTTCAAGGATTCTTAGGGTTTATTTTTGTCTTGTGTTGTAGGACATGGCTCTCGCCCGCAGATTCACTATCCAAGTCAGCCTGGTAAAAGTACCTCCTCAACTTAAGGATTTGGCATCAAGGGTTCCCGAAATATCTCCATTCACAGAAAGACATGGTAGGCTTCTCAGCTTGGTCACTTCAAACCCTGATGAAGAAATGTTAAAAGTGCTCTTTCAGTTCTTTGACCCTCTACATCACTGCTTCACTTTTCCGGATTACTAGTTAGTGCCTACAATGGAGGAGTTTTCTCTACTGATAGGGGTGCCTATCCTTAATGAGGTACCTTTCAATTTTATAGAAAGATACCCTAAACCTGAAGATATTGCTAAAGCTCTGTCCTTACAACATTCTGACGTAGTAGCAAATTTGGAAACCAGGAGAGGTGTCAAGGGTTTTTTGGATAAGTTCATGTTCGAGAAAGCTCATCATTTTTGGGATACCTTAGACTTACAAGCTTTTGAAGAGGTGTTAGCCCTTCTCATCTATGGGTTGGTACTGTTTCCTAATCCGGACCAGCTCATAGACGTGAATGCGGTTAAGGTTTTCCTATCACGCAATCCAGTACCTACTCTGCTTGGAGATATCCTACATTCGTTGCATACTCGCACTATAAAGAGGAGAGGAACCCTTCTATGTTGCACACTTCTTCGGGCTAGGTGGTTTGTTTCACACCTACCCCGATCCGTCTTGAATAATGAACAAGGTTTGAGATGGTCTCATAGGTTAATGACTCTTAAACATTCAGACATTCATTGGTGTCCTTGATTCTCAAAGAATGTTGCCATCATTGATCAATGTGGAGAATTCCCTAATGTCCCTCTCTTAGGCATTAGGGGAGGAATCACTTACAATCCTTGTTTGGAATTACGACAATTTGGATATGCAAGAAGGGATGGTCCTCATTATGCACTTATTCAAGGAATCATTTTTGACTACAAGAATGATGCTCAGGATTATCGCAAAAGGTTCATGAGAGCTTGGGGCATGGTACATAGAGTTGATAGCAAGACACTGGGGCACAAGAATTCCATCCCTCTTGAGCCTTATCTCAAATGGGTACGAACTCGTGCTCAAAGTCTTATGATTCCTTATCCCTCTATTCTCCCAGTTATCATAGAGCCTGTTATGAAAGGAGATGTCCCATACACCATCCTTCATCCCAAAATTCCCACTTCTCTCGAAGACATGCAAAAGGATTGGATACAACTTAAAGGGGAGTGAGACACTTTGAGGCCCAATTCTACACCAGCGAGAAGAAGGTTCTAGAACTCACCAAACAGCTTCATGAGGAGCGGAGTCTGAACGCCTACATCGCACCAAAGAGGATGCGCTCAACTTTTTTGTCTTAGATTTTTGTATTTTCATTTCTTTCATTGTAAGCCCAAAGAGGCATGATGTACTCAAACTTTGATTTATTAATATGATATGTGTTCCTTTTTTGTCTAAAGCAAATTTAAATCTCTAAATTCCTTGAAATCATTGCATATGCATCTTCATTCATCACAACATAAACACGTTTCTTACCAACAGGTCTCCTTATCTTTCTACTGTTTATTTCAGTAAGATGGATATTGAGCAGACAGTGAAAGACCTCCAGGCGCAGAATGCTCAGTTTCAACAAATGTTCTTGACTTTGGCCAAAGGACAAGAGGATTTGAAAACTTTGCTGATCGAAGAAAAGAAGAAGAAAACAAAGAAGTCAACCGATGTTTTGAATCTAGGAAAAAGGTTCCCAGGGCCAGCCAGGCGAACCCTAGACTTCACAACATCATCTGGTGAAAAGGATAATCAAGAAGAGAAAGGCAAGGAAGTGATTGTCCATCCAGAATCTGAAGAGGAAGAAGAAAAGGATTACTCTGAAGAATAGTATCCTCCGGCCGAAGACAAATACAAACATCTGGAAGAGCGTCTAAGTGCAATGGAGATTCAGAAAGTGCCCGGGCTGGATTTTGAAGAGCTGGGTTTGGTGTCTGGGATTGTTATTCCACCAAAGTTCAAGGCACCAGTGTTTTCTAAGTACGACGGGGTTTCGTGTCCCAAGATGCATCTCCAATCTTATGTGAGGAAGATACAACCTCACACTACTGACAAAGATTTGTGGGTCCATTTCTTTCAAGACAGTCTATCCGGGACTCAGCTAGATTGGTTCTATCAACTGTAAAGGGCCAATATCCATAATTGGGAAGATCTTGTCATTGCTCTTTATAAACAGTATTATTACAATGTAGACCTTTCTCCCACCCGTACACAACTCCAGAGTATGGCTATGGTTTCAAGTGACGGTTTCAAAGACTACGCCCAGAAATAGAGGGACTTAGCAGGAAGAGTCCATCCCCCCTATCAGACAAAGAGCTAATGGATATGTTTCTATGTACTCTATCCATTCCTTTCTTTATTCATCTAATTGGAAGCTCCTCAGCCGGCTTCACTAAATTAATCTTGACCGAAGAAAGAGTGGAAGTTGGGATTAAGAGTGGAAAGATCCAAAAAGACGCATCCTCTAATGCCGTGAGAAAACCATTTATTGGGAAGAAATAAGTTGGTGTTGTGTACCCTCAAATGAATCAAGACAGAATTAAACACCGTCCAATGGTAGGGGCCATCGTGATCCCTAAGCATGCACCTACTCAACAAAAGAGCAACCAGCCTAGAATAGAAAGACCAATAAGACAATTTACCCAGATAAATATGACGTTATCTCAAGTCCCGCCACATTTGTTGAGATCTAATCTGGTAACTTTGAAGGAAGCCCCGAAGAATCCCAACACGCCTCTCCTCATTACCACCCTAATGCTCGTTGTGCTTACCATTCAGAAACTCCAGGCCATGATACCAACAACTGTTGGGCTTTGAAAAACAAGGTACAAGACCTTCTCGAAGCAAAATAAATTGAATTTGATGCTCCTGAGATCCCAAATGTTATCACCACTCCTATTCCTAAACATGGTCGTGATGTTAACATTGTTGAATATGATATGTTTGTTACTACTGTTGATGAACTAGTTTCTCCTCTCCTAACTGTCAAGAGGAACCTATTGAAGGTCGGTTTATTTCTGGGATGTGATGAAGGCTGCCACCTTTGTTTATCCCTATCAACTGGTTGTCATTTATTGAAAGCAGGTGTCCAGTGCCTAATGGATGACAAAGATATTTTGTTTGAAAAGACTCTCGTTCCAACCATTTCTTACAAGGATGTTTCAATAGTAACCATTTCCGCCATTCCTTCCAGGGTCTCCACCAAAAGACCCGTTAGGATTACATCTGTTCCTAAAGTGGCTCCACTGATAATTACTATGCCAGGACCAATCCCGTACTCATCAGATAAAACTGTCCCTTGGAATTATAGGGGCAACGTCTACTACCACGGCGTCAAGCAGGATTGGCTGGCTGATGAAGACTCAATTTTTAAGAAGACTTCCCTCCGGTAAAACAGAAAGTCCATCGCATACGGCCAGACATGTCAGAGAAGATCAAGAATGAAGTCATGAAGCAATTCAACACCAGATTCTTAGCCGTCACCTCCTATCCATAATGGGCCGCCAATGTTGTTCCAGTGCCTAAAAAGTACGGTAAGGTACGTATGTGTGTGGACTACCGAGATTTGAATAGGGCAAGCCCTAAGGATGACTTCTCGTTGCCCCATATTGATATTCTGGTTGACAACACCGCACAGCATAAAGTATTTTCCTTCATGGATGGTTTCTCAGGCTACAACCAACTCAAAATGGCACCTGAGGACATGGAGAAAATGACTTTCGTCACACATTGGGGCACTTTCTGTTACAAGGTTATGCCATTCGGGTTGAAGAACACTGAGGCAACTTATCAGCGCGCCATGGTAGCTCTAATTCAAGATATGATCCATCACGAAATAGAAGTATATATGGACGACATGATAGCCAGATCTCAAACTAAAGAGGAATATTTTGACCATTTGCAGTAACTGTTTGAAAGACTGAAGAAATATAAGCTAAGGTTGAACCCGAATAAATGCACATTTGGGGTGAGGTCCGGTAAAATCCTAGGCTTCATTGTCAGCGGTAAAGGTATCGAGGTGGACCCTGCCAAGGTAAAAGCAATACAAGAAATGCCTTCTCCTCGCACCGAGAAGGAAGTCAGAGGATTCTTAGGAAGGCTTAGCTACATTGCCAAATCCATTTCTCAGTTAACCGCTACTTGTGAACCAATCTTAAAATTACTGAAGAAAGATCAAGTAGTCAAATGGAATGATGAATGCCAGAATGCCTTCGACAAGATCAAAGAGTACCTACAAGAGCCTCCTGCTTTGATGCCACCAGTCGAAGGAAGACCTCTAATCATGTAACTAACTGTCTTGGAAAATTTAATGGGGTGAGTGTTGGGGCAGCATGACGAGTCTGGCCTAAAAGAGCATGCTATTTATTACTTGAGCAAAAAGTTTATCGACTGTGAAACAAGATATTCACTTCTCGAGAAAACTTGTTGCGCTCTAGCATGGGCTTCTTGCTGGCTAAGACAGTATATGCTGATTGTTGTACCCCAAAATTTGCCCTCTCATTTCTCAAAGGATCATCCTGGACCCTCAGGTTTGCTTCTATCTAGTTTCAAGTCTTGAATTACAACTTTTCAAGAAAATCATTCACAAGGGCAAAATGGTCAAAAGAACACTGAAAAGTCAAACTTTGACTTTTAGATCAAAAATCAAGTTTCAACAATTATATTTCATCAAGACATGAAATTGGTTCATCAAAAATCTGAAGTCAGAAATTACTTTGAAAAAAAATCAAATTTCTAAACATTTAGAAAATTTTCTAAGTGTTAAGAGAATATGATACTTCAGAACTTCTGAGCCAGCCTCCATGCAAGTGCAGTCAGAATTTGAAAACATGGTTCAGAACATAATTCGTCAATCAGAATGTGACTCTTCAGCATGTGCTTTGATCAAAGCATCACCCTTCGAGTTTCACTCTGGTCTTCTTTGATCAGAACATCACAAAGCCCCAAAACCTTGTTTGAACATCCTGGTGCGCTGCTATAGCACAGTCCTGCAACCAGCAGTCACAACACTCCAAATTTCTGCTATTTTGTCCACGCCTGCATTTTTATCAAACCTTATATTTACACCAAATTAGCATACAAAAACTGTGATTAAAAAGCAATGGAACAGTATACCAAAAAGGTTTGAATCCCATTTGTTTTTCCCCCCAAAACAAAAGCAAACCCATCTATAAATAATTTGCTCCATCACACGTTCAAGGGGCTGGCTTTCAGAGAGAGAGAATGGTCAAAGTAGAGAAAAGAAAATTAAGGAACCTTCGTAAAAATCCAGAATTCCCAAACACAAAACCGAACCTTTGTTCTTCCCTTTGAATCAAAGAACTTGGCATTTTCTCTTCCCTTGCTCTTGCTGACTCCAGAACATCTGAAGGCAGCACTTCAAGTTCCAAGTGCACGCTCCAGGTTCAAGGTAAGTCTTTCTGACTCTGCATCTTTCATTCATAACATCATTAAATATGTAAATATCATAGTATTGATGTTGTCTATATCATTGCATAAGTAGAAAAACTGTGGATCAGAACTTCTTGATTAAGGCTAGGCTCAGAATTAGGATTATAACTTCTATGAACTATTGTGCTTTTATCCTTTTGATTTTCTGTTTGTTAAGAACTGAATAAATTATTGATGTGCTGATTAATATGAGGAAAGAGTTGAAATGTGGCACATAACTTCTGATTTTCACTCACGGTTTTAGCACAACACAGAACTTCTGAGTTCTCCTCACTATTTTAACATACAGAACGTATATGATTTTTTCACTGTTTAAACACACTGAACTTCTAATGTTCACTCGCTGTTAACACACACTGAACTTCTGATGTTCACTCACTGTCTTAGCACATACTGAACTTCTGAGTTCTCCTCACTGTTTTAATACACAACTTCTAAGACTTTCTCATTATTCTAACACTCATAAGTTCAGCACATAGCCACCCAGAACTTCTATGTTTTCCCTCTAACATGTCTTGTAAGACCTCTGAGTGTATCAATCCAGAACTTCTGACGCTTCTTTCTGAACCACTGCGTGCCCAGCATCAGAACTTCTGATCCCCTTTTGTTTTGCTTTCAGCAACATGCTGATTCTTTTCTCTCGTTATTTTCCTTTTTATCATTTTTAGCATTAACATCCCTTTTATTAATATATAAAAAACAGACATAAAAAATATTTCCCTTTTTTAGTTAATTTATTTCTTTTTTTTTTATTATTATTCATGAAGACAAAAAACCATTTTCAAAAACTAATCCTTTTTCTTTCTTGCATGGTACATTTCAATATGGTTGTAATAGTTAAATAGGATTTAAATTCTTATAACCCCCCATTTGTAAATTTGTACCCCCATCCCTTA
Organism: Vicia faba; assembly: GCA_948472305.1. Lineage (NCBI taxonomy): Eukaryota > Viridiplantae > Streptophyta > Magnoliopsida > Fabales > Fabaceae > Vicia > Vicia faba. Next base: position 1,234,423,738 of record OX451736.1, read on the forward strand.
ATATTCTAATAGTGTAGGACTTTATATTTCCGCAATTTATCGCTTTTCAAATATAATGCTAGTAATTAGGACGTGTATGGCAAGACATGAAATAGATCACCCTAATCAAGACTAAATGCATGCAATCAAACACACTTTGCACACACGCACCCTTAGGGTAATCTCACTTGTTGCCTATCGGAAATTAGTCATGCCCCACGAACATGGGCGTTTTAGCAAAAGACCCTCGATAAAAGATCGTAGTCCCTCGATGACCCTCGATGTTGCCTTCGGTAAACGATCTAGTCCCTAAAACGACATTGCTAAAATGTTCCATGGGTTGCCTTCTATGACTATATAAATGTCCTGCACCCGTCCCTTCACATCCAACGATGGGGCTTCTTACCAAAATCAATGGTAAGATAGCAATATCTAAAGGAGGAAGAAAAGAACACTTAAGACCTTTTGAGTAGGTAGATTCGCTCCTAGTTGTTTGCTTTCTCACAACAAAATATTTTTACACCAACACTCTCATTTGAAATATTTTCAAAAGACAACACTTTGTACGCTTTCTTATAGAAACGAGAGCCATTACAAAGAAAACCCTTTTCAAAATCACTTAAAAAAAACACAAACACCTCTTTGAACTATTTTCGAAACAAAACTTTGTACGCGTTCTTATAGAAACGAGAACCATTACAAAGACATTTTCAAAATACTTTCAAAACCCACACCACAAGCACATTCAAACAAAAGCAATTGATCTAGCAAGCAACTAAGAGCCCATGAAAAACCATGGATGAAAAGGGTGCTAATACCTTTCCTTTTCATAATCTACCCCCCGAACTCAAGAAAATATCTCTAAAGGTCTTTCCTGTTCTTTTCAGCCTTTCCTTATTGGATAAAAGAAAATTCGGTGGCGACTCTTGCTAAACCGCAACAATTGCAATCAAACGCAAAACAACCAAGTCAGTTCTCCCACTGTATCAGAGAACTGGTGACTCTGCTGGGGACATTAAAAGTGGGGTTACCTTAGGGATCACATCTAATTGCTTTCATTGTTTGACTTGTATGCTCTATATTTTGGGTCCTTGTTTTGGTTACTGTTAAAGATCCTACACCCGAATTTTGGGACGCCTTTTAGGTAAGTAGCAATAAACTGTGAGGGAACTGTACGGGGTATACCAACACAGTTGAAGCAGTAGCTACGTTGATGTGTCACTTTGGTTGGTACCGATAACCCTTGAGTCAATGAAGGAGAGTATGAGGCTGCCGCGTGATGTCATAAAGCATCAACTGACCTTAGAACCTTTAAATTGTACAACTTGGCCAGTAGGACGTAGCGAGATGGTCGGCTTTGGTGTATTCCCAAGGTCGACAGATACTCGATGCTACACTCATTGAGGTTTGACTCTTGAGTTTTATTTGGTTGTGAGTCAGTCGCCTATTGAACGAAGCTTGGGGGAAAGATCGATGATATTGAGATCCCTTAGAACCCAATTACTACTAACTAGGACAGGTTGAGCCAACTAAACTTCAAGAGGGTACTTACCTATAAACTCCATGCAAGCCTAAACCTAAGGACTTGTCTGCTTTGTGTGTATATGTTTATTTGTATATAAACTTGCTTACTTTGCATACTTGTACATAACATCATACCATAGCATCTTTAATAACCGTTTCAAGGATCTCAAGGGTCTATGATACAGGGTCACGTTAAACCATACATCTATCAAGGGGCACGAGGATCTATTTTCCTCTAACCAAATACTGTCAAAGATCAAGTACAATAACTTGAGTCAAGGGCTACAACCCACTTGACATGGTGAGATTAATTCTCATGGAAGGACATCCATCAACACAATGTTCTCCAATTAAAACTGTAAGTGACTACTAACCCCGTGAGATCCTTGAAAACATGCATCCACATATCATGCATTATATCATGACAGGTTTCTCCCATATAAGTCTCTTTATATTCCTACTGTTTATTTCAGTAAGATGGATATGGAACAAACAATGAAAGATCTCCAACCTCAAAACGCTCAATTCCAACAAATGTTCCTGGCTATGGCTAAGGGGCAAAAGGACCTGAAGACTTTTCTTCTCAAAGACAAGAAGAAAAAGTCCAAGAAGCCAGTAGGCATCCGGAACTTGGGAAGAAGACTTAGAGGACCAGCCAAGAGAGCACTAGATCTCTCAACTCCATCCAACGTGGGGGATAGTCATGAAGAAGACAACAATCTGGAGATTGATGAAGCCGAAGCTGACTACTCTGAGGAACAATATCCTCCCACTGATGACAAGTACAAACAGCTAGAGGATCGCCTCAGTGCTATGGAGATTCAAAAAATACCCGGCTTGGATTTAGGAGACATGGGATTGGGTTCTGGGATAGTCATCCCGCCAAAGCTCAAAATCCCTACCTTTTCCCTGTACGATGGAGTCTCTTTCCCTAAGATGCACTTAAAGTATTATGTCCGCAAGATTCAACCATACATAACTGATCCAAAGCTTTGGATCCATTTATTCCAAGAGATCTTAGTTGGGACTCAACTTGAATGGTTCTATCAATTGGAGAGTGCTCGTGTCCACACCTGAGAGGATCTAGTTGCTGCTTTCTACAAGCAGTAACAATACAATGCTGATCTTGCACCAACTCGTGTGCAGTTGTAGAACATGACCATGGGTTCCAATGAGAGCTTCAAAGGATACACCAAAAAGTGGAGAGATCTGTCTGGTAGGGTACATCCCCCTCTAACTGACAGGGAGCTAATTGACATCTTTATAGGAACCTTGATGGGACCTTTCTTCAAACACCTAATCGGAAGCTCATCGGCCGGGTTCACTGAGCTAGTACTGACTGGCGAAAGAGTTGAAGCTGGCATCAAAGTGGAAAGATCCAAGGAGCTACACCCTCTGATGCTCAGAAAAAGCCATACAATAGGAAGAAAGAGTCCAATGTTGTGTATGGTCAAAAGAGTCATCATGACCAACACGTGGGGCAGTCCTGATCTCTGGTTCTGCGTCGCACCGATAACGGCAAAGGGGAAATCAACAAAGGCAAGACGAGCCCAAAAGACCGTTTACCAACATCAACATGCCGTTGTCTCAAGCGCTACAACACTTGTTGAAGATGAATATGATTACGTTGATAGGACCTTATCTAAACTCCAAAACTTCTTCTCCTAACTACAATCCTAATGCAACGTGTGCTTATCATTCCGGCAGTCCCGTGCATGATACTAACGATTGTTAGGCGTTGAAGTACAAGATTCATAATTTGATTGACTCCAAGGAGATCGAGTTTGACCCTCTGAAGACTCCAAACGTGATCACTGCTCCTATGTCGAATCATTGAGAGCATCTTGTTCATTTTGAATTTTCATTTGTAATTTCTTTTATTCAAACAATTATCTATTAATGTCAAACTTTATTTCATTAATGCATTAAATATGTTTGTCTTGAATTAATCCATTCATTTTCGTTCTATTTTAAATTATGATTTTTACTCCTTTTATGATATTCAACTCTTGTTCTAAAAGTTGCAAGCCTTTAAACGGAGGATGGCAAAAACAATGCCATAAATCTCATACAGTATGATTTTGAACAGACTTTGCTGGCGATGTACAGGCGTTCTTTAAAATCCTAAATACTGGAGTTATAAGGAAGATAATCCCTAGTCAACCCCTTTGAGCCAAATAAGTAGGAGTTTCCTTTTTACACAAATTGAAACATTTAATCAAAACCTGGGGCAGGGTAGTCCCTTAGTTAATTCAAATACGCGTTCAGTCGCAAATTTTCACTTTGTAATACAACGAATGACATCAAAAATGTTCCTCTGAAATCAAAAGACAAATGATGGTTCCCTAGCACATAGGCAGCCATTATCTCTCAAGAGAAAAACCCACTAAGTCAAAACCTACGAAGGAGACTTAAAGAAAACTGGGGCATCCCGCTGACTGTAATCTAAAAAAAAAAAAGAACAGTCAGACAAAAACCAGGGATAACAAATCAAAAGAAAGAGGTCACTACAAATCCTCAACAACATGAATGTTGCAAAAAAGGATTGCCTTCTGATAAACTAAACTTGTCCGAACCATCACAAAAACGTCATTCCAGCCTCAATCGGAGTTCAAACGTACAATTAACTGAGTTTAGGACTTAAGAACATCACGAAGAACGGGCGGGTATGATCCGCTGTCGCAAACGAATAAAAAACGAGTTACTTTAAAAAAATGTAGTTTAACGACAGTGACTCGAGTATCGTATCGCGAGGATTCTTGTATTGTTATTAACCAACATAAGTGATTATGGGGGATTTAATTCAGGATCAATTTTTAAAGAGCTGAGCAAATAAGTGATTAAAATAAGTGATTATGAAAATAAGTCGATCTACTATTTTCAGGTTCCTGCTAATCATTGGTTTTTAACTTACCAATTCCCTAAGCAGCTTTGACCTCTATTCGATTTCAATACCAATTGACAAGCGCAATAGATATAAAATAGATTGAATTCCCATTCTGAATTAAGAAAACAGATTAATACAATCGTGAATTAAGCAAACACGATATAAAATGCAATTTAACGACTAAGCGGCGTAAACAACGATTAAAGATTAGGAATACAATCATACGAATTTAATCAAGACATTCCATGAAATAACAGATTAATCAAATGAAATTTCATAAAATAGAATTGAAAGAGAAACGAAATTGAATTGATAAGTTAAAAACCTCAAAGCATCGGAACACGATTACAGTAGATCAACTCTGGATGATTAGTTCTTCATTCAAGCGTAAAAGCAAAATGTATTTTTTCTGAATAATGAAAAGGTAAAAACGAAATTACTGTAGTGGCTACTAGGTATAGCAAGGACTAGGATTCGGTTCATAACCCAACTGGGTCGAAAACATAACTCAGACCCAAAATAAATGACCCAAAACTTAAATATAAAATGCTGCAACTTCAACGAATTTTATGGCCCTGCTACATTCCGATTCAGCTCTTGACTTTTGAATGAAAATCATAGCTTTTTCTCTTAGATTTCCAACGACTGATAGCACGCCTCATTCCGACTCCTGTAGCTTAAGTTATGAATTTATTCGTGCAGACTGCTAATGCTGAAAATAAAGTGCGAAAATCAAATAAGAGTAGAAATAAACTAAAATAGAAAAACACTATAAAATACAAAAATAAGCTAAACAAACCATGTAAATGCATAAGTACAATCATGGAAGAATGTGCATCAAAATGCACTGATCAAACGTACAATTAACTTGTTCGAACCATCACAAAAATGTCATTTCAGCCTCAATCGGAGTTCAAACGCATAATTAACTGAGTTTAGGACTGAAGAACATCACGAAGAACGGGCGGGTACAAATGCACTTTAAGCCTTTATCCTTTGTTTCTTAAACCGTGAACCAAGCCACGTTATAACCCTTCAAAAGTCCTAATTGAAGCATGGGTTAGTTCGAAAGCATACTGTTACAAAAGGTATCCTGACTCCTACAAGGCTTTACTCTAAATCCTGAGTTTGAATTTCCTTACAAAATTTCATTACTTGCTAAAACGCATTTTCAAATTTTCAAGACAAACATAAACTTTGCATTATTTGAATATCGTTGTTTGCATATATTTATTTGTTTGACAGCGAAGAAATTCACACAACGAATATCCGATGAACGAAAGCTCTCTCGGTGAGTAAAGTCACTTCAAGTGGGGTGACACTTTCAATAATAGATCTCCTAAGCAAAAAGACACGGCACGGCATGGGGCAGTCCAGTCAAGATTCCAAGAAATATCTCAAGAAATTATGAATAACCAGGGGCAGTGACAAATCTCCCTAGAATCCTTCTCATAGGATGATTCCCCAGCCAGATTTTCAATCTCTGAAAACCTCTCCCCAACTGAGTCGACCTCAAGAATCCTCGAGGTTTTTCCCCAGTGAAGTCACTATCTTCTCCAACAGACTGACAACAGGTTTTATTTCCGCAACAAATTACGGATTCCCCAGCTTGACTTTTCCTCTCTGACTAATCATAGGACCACAACTCCTCTTCCCCAATAGACTACTCTACATTCCCCAGCAAGTTACTGTGAAGCCTGGATCCGACCAGATATCAGTTCAACTTCAACTCCCCAGTAGAGAAACGGATGACCAAGGCTCCTGAACTCTTTTCCCCAAACAAGAATCAACACTCTCCATAGAGTTTTCAACATTCCTCAACGGAGCTCTCCTAAAACAACAAAACATGAATCCTTGGTGGAAATATTCTAAGCAAAGTTTGAAGACTCAACTACTCTTTAACGGCAGTTCTGGATTTATTGACTCCCCAACATTTGTCGAGGATTTATTTTCCCAGACAAAGATATATTTCAACCTTCACGCATCATATTACATACATGATAAGTGCATATGACACAATCTCATTTATTTTGAGAACATCATTACACCACGCATTTCATATATCATAATGTTGCATACAACTAATGTTTTACCTTTTTCAGGAAAAGGTTAATCAACGGATGGCTATTGTCAATAATCTTCAAAAGGTCAGAAATTAATACCTGTAACAAGTCAGGGCATTTATCTATACGGCCAATTCAAGCAACCATACCCAGGTTCCTTCTTATTCCAGATGCAGTTTTATACAGTCTCATCATCAAGCAACCCTACACAGGTTCCTCTCATTTCCAAATGCAGTTTTACACGGACTCATCATCAAGCAACACTACACAGATCCAGTTTCACATGGACTCATCATGAAGTAATCCTACCCAGATTCCTTCTCAGACAATTCCAGATGCAGTTTTACACTGACTCATCATCAAGCAACCCTACACAGGTTCCTCTCATTTCCATATGAAGTTTTACACGGACTCATCATCAAGCAACCCTATACAGGTTCCTCTCATTTCTAGATGCAGTTTTACACAGACTCATCATCAAGCAACCCTACACAGGTTCCTCCTATTTCCAAGATGAAGTTTTACATGGACTCGTCATGAAGCAACCCTACCCAGGTTCCTTCTCATTCGAGATGAAGTTTAACACGGAATCATCATCAAGTAACCCTACTCGGGTCGCTTCTCATTTCCAGATGCGGTTTTACACTGACTCATCATGAAGTAACCCTACCCAGGTTCCTTCTCATTTCCATATGCAGTTTCAAACGAACTCATCATGAAGTAATCCTACACAGATTCCTTCTCATTTCCAGATGCAGTTTCACACGGACTCATCATGAAATAATCCTACACAGATTCCTTCTCAGACAATTCCAAATGCAGTTTTACATGGACTCATCATGAAGCAGCCCTACACAGGCCCATCATAAATTGGAGAATATCCAAGACCTCTACTGGTTCAGTTTAAATATCTCAATGGTTTATTTTGATTCTTTCCCACATACATCTTTCTATGGTTCAGATAAATCTCTCTAAGATTTATTCTGATTTCTTTTCCAGTTAAAGTCAGAATTTAGACTTAGTCTAATTCCTATCAACAATCACCTACGAATGGCATCTTTAAGCCCATCTCCGACAATTCTCTGTCGCCTTCCAAATGGCATCTATAAGCCCATTCTCGATATCACCAATCAGTATTACTTCATGCGAGTGCAAATTTATGGGCACTATAGTGTTCAATCATCTTCCACCTTCACATCACGAAAGGCAGACCAGCCAATCAACATCCTCAGGCTTAAGAAGATTGAACAGGGGCAGCTTTTGTACACCAAAATTTTCCCTCTCATTTCTCAAAGGATCATCCTGGACCCTCAGGTTTGTTTCTATCGAGTTTCAAGTCTTGAATTACAACTTTTCAAGAAAATCATTCACAAGGGCAAAATGGTCAAAAGCATACTGAAAAGTCAAACTTTGACTTTTAGATCAAAAATCAAGTTTCAACAATTATATTTCATCAAGAAATAAAATTGGTTCATCAAAAATTTGAAGTCAAAAATTACTTTGAAAATATCAAATTTCTAAATATTTAGATAATTTTCTAAGTGTTAAGAGAATATGATACTTCAGAACTTCTGAGCCAGCCTCCACGCAAGTGCAGTCAGAATTTGCAAACATGGTGCAGAACATAATTCGTCAATCAGAATGTGACTCATCAGCATGTGCTTCGATCAAAGCATCACCCTTCGATTTTCACTCTGGTCTTCTTCGATCAGAACATCACAAAGCCCCAAAACCTTATTTGAACAGCCTGCTGCACTGCTATAGCACAGTCCTGCAACCAGCAGCCACAACACTCCAAAATGCTGGTGATCTAGTCCACGACTGCATTTTTCTCAAACCCTATATTTACACCAAATTAGCATACAAAAACTATGATTAAAAATCAATGGAACAGTATACCAAAAATGTTTGAATCCCATTTGTTTTCCCCCCAAAACCACAGCAAACCCATCTATAAATAATTTGCTCCATCACACATTCAAGGGGCTGGCTTTCGGAGAGAGATAATGGTCAAAGGCGAGAAAAGAAAATTGTGGAACCTTCGTAAAAATCTAGAATTCCCAAACAGAAAACCAAACCTTTGTTCTTCCCTTTGAATCAAAGAACTTGGCATTTTCTCTTCCGCTGCTCTTGCTGAATCCAGGACATCTGAAGGCAGCAGTTCAAGTTCCAAGCACACGCTCCAGGTTCAAGGTAAGGCTTTATGACTTTGCATCTTTCATTCAGAACATCATTAAATATGTAAATATCATAGTATTGATGTTGTCCATATCATTGCATAAGTAGAAAAATTGTGGATCAGAACTTCTTGATTAAGGCTAGGCTCAGAATTAGGATTAGAACTTCTATAAATTGTTGTGCTTTTATCCTTTTGATTTGTTGTTTCTTAAGAACTGAATAAATTGCTGATGTGCTGATTAATATGAGGAAAGTGTTGAGATGTGGCACAAAACTTCTGATTTTCACTCACGGTTTTAGCACAACACAGAACTTCTGAGTTCTCCTCACTGTTTTAACATACAGAACTTATATGCTTTTCTCACTGTTTAAACACGCTGAACTTCTGATGTTCACTCGCTGTTAACACACACTGAACTTCTGATGTTCACTCACTGTCTTAGCACATACTGAACTTCTGAGTTCTCCTCACTATTTTAATACACAGAACTTCTAAGACTTTCTCATTATTCTAACACTCAGAAGTTCAGCACATAGCCACTCGGAACTTCTGTGTTTTCCCTCTAACGTGTCTTGCAGGACCTCAGAGTGTATCAATCCAGAACTTCTGACGCTTCTTTCTGAACCACTGCATGCACAGCATTAGAACTTTTGATCCCCTTTGTTTTGCTTTCAGCATCATGTTGATTCTTTTCTCTCGTTACTTTCCTTTTTATAATATTTAGCATTAACATCCCTTTTATTAATATATAAAAAACAGACATAATAAATATTTCCCGTTTTTAGTTAATTTATTTCTTTTTTTTATTATTATTCATTAAGACAAAAAACCATTTTCAAAAACAAATCATTTTTCTTTCTTGCACGGTACATTTCAATATGGTTGTAATAGTTAAATAGGATTTAAATTCTTATAACCCGCCATTTTTAAATTTGTACCCCCATCCCTAAATATTGTAATAGTGTGGGACTTTATATTTCCGTAATTTATCGCTTTTCAAATATAATACTAGTAATTAGGACGTGTATGGCAAGACATGAAATAGATCACCCTAATCAAGACTAAATGCATGCAATCAAACACACTTTGCACACACGCACCCTTAGGGTAATCTCACTTGTTGCCTATCAGAAATTAGTCATGTCCCTCGAACATGGGCGTTTTAGCAAAAGACCCTCGATAAAAGATCGTAGTCCTTCGATGACCCTCGATGTTGCCTTCGGTAAACGATCTAGTCCCTAAAACAACATTGCTAAAATGTTCCATGGGTTGCCTTCTATGACTATATAAACGTCCTGCACCCGTCCCTTCACATCCAACGATGGGGCTTCTTACCAAAATCAATGGTAAGATAGAAATATCTAAAGGAGGAAGAAAAGAACACTTAAGACCTTTTGAGTAGGTAGATTCGCTCCTAGTTGTTTGCTTGCTCACAACAAAACATTTTTACACCAACACTCTCATTTGAAATATTTTCAAAAGACAACACTTTGTACGCATTCTTATAGAAACGAGAGCCATTACAAAGAAAACCCTTTTCAAAATCACTTTAAAAAAACAAAAACACCTCTTTGAACTATTTTCGAAACAAACACTTTGTACGCGTTCTTATAGAAATGAGAACCATTACAAAGACATTTTCAAAATACTTTCAAAACTCACACCACAAGCACATTCAAAACAAAAGCAATTGATCTAGCAAGCAACTAAGAGCCCATGGAAAACCATGGATGAAAAGGATACTAATACCTTCCCTTTTCATAATCTACACCCCAAACTCAAGAAAACATCTCTAAAGGTTTTTCCTTTTCTTTTCAGCCTTTCCTTGTTGGCTAAAAGAAAAGTCAGTTGCGACTTTTGCTAAATTGCAACAATGCGATCAAATGCAAAACAACAAAGTCAGTTCTCCCATCGTATCACACTGACCCATTGTGATACGGTGGGAGAACTGACTTGAGGTTTTGCGTTTGTTTTCGCAAATGTTTCGGTTGAGCAAGAGTCGCCACCGACTTTTTATTTTATCCTAAGGAAAGGTTAAAAAGCACAGCAAAAACTTTTGAGATGTTTTCTTGGGTTCGGGGAGTAGATTATAGAAAGGGAAGGTATTAGCACCCTTTCTATCCATGGTTATCCATGGGCTCTTAGTTACTTGCTTAGATCACTTTCCTTGCATTTTCAATTGTTTGAAATGGTGCTTTGTGTGTGGGTTTGAAAATGTTTTGAAAAGAGGCCATTTGTTGTGGCAACCTTTGTAATGATCCATGTTTGAATGTATACAAAGGTGTAATTATCTTTTGAAAAGTTTTCAATGTTCTTGAAAGTTGTTTCGAAAGTGTGTTGTGATGTGTGTTTTGAAAAATGGCAAGGATTGTTTTTGCAAGGTTGGTCAAGTAACCAAGAGCTATCTACCCTAAATTTCTCAAAGATCTTTCCTATGTTTTAAACCTTTTAACAGTATTGTTCCACCATTGTATTTGGTGGACAATCTTGTGTTAGGATGTTAATGGGACGGGCGCGGGTCATCGTTTAGACCACGATTCCAATGGTGCCAAGTGTCTTTGGCAATTTTTTCCTTTAAGGGACTTGATCATTTTTAGGCAACTTTCGAAAGCGTCATCGAGGGACTATGATCATTTGATTTGTTTTGTTTTGCCAAAAACACCCAACATGCAACATGGCCCATTATTGAAGGCAACAAGTGGAGTAACCCTAGGGGTGCAAGTGTGATTGGTGTTGTCCATTTTCATGCTTTGTTGTCTTTTGTTTAGTCAAGCTATTTGTTATTTTTGATTTGCATACAAACCCTAAGTCTATCATGGCATTTTTAGAAAGCTTTAAAGTGCGAAAAATAAAATCCTAAATTATTACAACATAATTATGGGATGGGGGGTACAAATGTTCAAATGGGGGATATTTAGCAAGAAATTTAAATATAAGCTATTACAATTCAAATTGAATATACAAGTTATTTAATTGTACAATAATTGAATAAATACAAATAAAATGTAAAATGTATTATGCACAAAAATGTTTTTATGGGTATGTAAAAAGTATTTTTTCATATGAAATATAAAAAATAGAAAAAGGTTAATTTTGGACATTTTCACATTTTAGGGCAAAACCCTAATTTTCCAAGTAAAAGGTATTTATCATTTATTATTTATAATATTTATTAATTATACACAAAAATAAATAAAAGAGAAGTATATTTGTAAAAAAGTGATTTTTGAGGTTAAATATTAATAAAAGAAAAAATGTATTATTTTTGTATTTATCCTAAATATTTAATAAAAGATAGATAAGTATTTATATTATTTATTAAATATATTAAATATGTACAAAAATAAAAAAAAATGTTAATTATTTACAAAAAAAGTATATTTTTCAGAAAATGTTTCCAAAATATAAATAAAAAAATAATAACTAAAAAATATATTTTGTATTATTATTTTTAATGTTTTAAACAAATAGTATTATATTTATTTATATATATAACTAAATGAAACAAATAAATATCAAATACAATGCAAAACATGTGAGAAAAATATTTTTAGTGTTTTTTCACGCTTGAATAAAAATATAAAATCAGAATCAAAAAGAAAAAATCAAAAATGATAAAAATAACACACAATGGGCCAAGGGGGTGTAAGTGGAAAATGAGTGTGCAAACAGAAAAAATGAAACAGGCCCAGCCCAAAGGCAAGCTTCTTCAACCTCCAGCCATTTCTGTCTCAAAAACGTGCGCTTCTCATGCTTGTTCAAACATCCTGATTCTTTGATTTTTAGCACAAACTTATAACACCAAAAATGTAAAGCATCAAATCACGAACTCATACATATAAAGAACTTGATCTAACTCTCAGAAATGAAAGAGAATTTCTCCTCCCCCAATTCCTGGCCTAACTTTTGTTCCATGTTCATGTTCAAAATTTTCTCAGCACACACAACATAAATGAAAAGTAATGATATGGATAGCTTCAGGGCCATGAATAGAACATACTTTCTTCACAAACCTAAGCCTAGATATGCTTGGATAGAGAAATAGAAGTTCAAACTTTTACCTGTTCAGCTTGAATCGTGTGCAACAATGGAGGCACTTTCAATGGAATTTGAAGATTTGTACAGCTTGCCCGAGGTCCAGGGATGCTTCCTCTATGCTTGGCTTGCTTTGAATCTTACTGAATCGAGCTATAGAAGTCAACCTGCAAGAGAGAAAAGTGAAAATGGCAAACTTGGTTAGAGGTGTTACAGTCTGTTTCCAAGGCTTGGGATAGTTTGTATGGATGTTATGGAGTGTGTATGAAGTGGTTTTGGCCAAGGCGCACAAATGGATTGAGCTGACCAAATCAAAATGCAGAATGCTCTGTTTTGTGCAGCAAAATGGTGATTTTCTGTATGAGGAGGGATCAAGGGTACTTTGGTCGTGTTTTAGGTCTGTTAGGGAATATGCAATGTGTGGAGAAAGATTGTTTTAGTTGGTTCTTGCAGGAATGTATGTTGTGGTTCAATATGCAAGTTTTCTTCTTAGATAAGCAAAGATAGTCAAGTTGGGTTATAGGCCAAGGCAGGTCCCTCAAGCATGCTGCATTTCCTCTTCTTGATCAGTGGGATTTGTCCACAAACTTGTGCCTCAAAGATCTGCTTGTACTTCCAAGATATGGACTTTGACATAAAGCATTGCTTTTTCAAAATGGCAAACTTGCTTTTTCCATTTAAAGGTTAATTCTTTGTGTAATGACTATATGAACAAAATAATGCTAGAACACAAAGGTTTTACATTAAATTATTGAGTAAGAATGGGATTAGAGGCCTGTAATCTAGCTTGTGCAAGCTGACTTGAAAAATGCAAAGTGTTATGAACATGAAATTGGCCATGAACAAAGTGACTTTTGCCTAACTTCACAAATTCGATTCTCCCTAACCACAAGGGTGTTTGATGAGTTCTTGGACAATTTGGAAAGCTTGGAATGTGTACTACAATCCATATTTGTAATGCAAGTTGAAATTCCAAGTGGAAGCATGTGAAAAGTGGCCATGAAGTTGGGCAAAAATCCTGCCTAAAATAGGTCAAAAAATTTCTAAGTTAAGAATGTTTTGCACCCCTATTCCAAAAATCATAACTTGAGCTACAAGCTTCTTTTGAGGAAACTTTGTGAATCAAAGTTGTAGATTTCGCAATGGACTATAACTTTCATGTTTTGAGTTTTGTTTGAATCCAAATATATCTTGATGAAAAAATGGGACAAAGTTAGGAAAAAATTAGGAAATTTCATAACTTAGAAAATTTCTAAGTTATGAAATTTCTTCATTTCAAACCCTAATTTGTAATTTTTGATTTCTTGATGAACAAGTTTCATAATTTGACATGTCTTGATGAAAAATGAATCTTGGCACTTGATTTTGACCCAAAAGTCAAAGTTTGACTTTTCAGTATACAGTCAAATTTTGCTCAGTTGAATGGAAAATTCATCTGTCAATCTTGTGCATTTGGGATCTTTTGAACTTGTTGGATGTGTCAAGACCATGCCATTGAATCCTTGAGTCCATATGTGAGCTTGGTTTGCCATTGGCTAGGTCAAACAGTAAAAAATTGCCTTTGTGCAGTCAAAACCCTAAAAATGACCATTTTGCCCTTTTGGTGATCTGATCAAATTTCTTGTGGAGTTGTGATCCAAAATTGATCAAATGGTCCATATGAGTTCATAATGTTGATGTGGGTCAAAAGTCATGAGGTTTGACTGTCAATTGACCACAGTTGACTTTTTCCCCAATATAGTTGATTTCTAGGTCAACTGTCCAATTGACTGGGCAAAGATTGGAATCAAGGCTTGAAACTTGGTATGGATAAACTTGTGAGTCCAACATGAAGCATGAAAGTTACTTTGGGCATTTCAGGTCAAAACATATTTGTGCAAACGCAAACCCTAATTTGGGTCAACAGTGCAAGGAGAAGTCTTGAGCAGAGCAAACCCTAACTTGATCTTGAGCTCCAAGAGTCTTGTGGTGAGAAAATATTGATGAAATGGGAGGGCAAATTTTGGGGTAAAACAGTTGCCCCTGTTCAATCTTCTTGAACCTGAAGAGTTAGATTGGCAAGTTTGCCTTTCGCGACTCGAGGGTAAAAGGAGATTGGACACTAGAGTGCCTAGAAATTTGCACTCGCATAGTGGAATATCAGCAATGTGATGTCGGGAATGGGCTTATAGATGCCATTTGGAAGTGTAATGGATAGTTGTGGAGATGGGCTTAAAGATGCCATCTGGGGTGTCGATCGCGTAAGAGATTCCTTAGCGAGAACTTGCGTACCTGAGAAAGAAAGATGGTTTCCTGGCTTGCTACAGGTGTTGATCTTCAGCCTCTTCATGCGGATATGCCCTGGCTAGATACAGGTATCGAATCTACAATCAAACGCTCACAAATATGCCCTGGATAGGTACAGGAATCGAATCCGGAAATTCAAAAGGTTGCTTACAGACGTGCCCTGGCTGGATACAGGTATCGAATCTAGAATTAGTTGCTCACAGATATGCCCTGGCTAGATACAGGAATCGAATTCGGGACTTCAAAAGGTTGCTTACAGACGTGCCCTGGCTAGATACAGGTGTCGAATCTCTAAACTCTTCATGTAGATATGCCTTGGCTAGACACATGTGTCGAATCCACAATCAAATACTCACAGATATGCCCTGGCTGGATACAGGAATCAAATCTGGAATTAGTTGCTCACAGATATGCCCTGGCTGGATATAGGAATCGAATCTGGAATTAGTCGTCTACAGATATGCCCTGGCTAGATACAGGTATCGAATCTGGAATTTGTCGTCTACAGATATTCCCTGGCTGGATACAGGAATCGAATCTCTAAACTCTTCATGCAGATATGCCCTGGCTGGATACAAGTATCGAATCTACAATCAAATACTCACAGATATGCCCTAGCTAGATAAAGGAATCGAATCTGGAATTAGTCGTCTATAGAAATGCCCTGGCTGGATACAGGAATCGAATCTCTAAACTCTTTATGCAGATATGCCCTGGCTAGATACAGGTGTCGAATCTACAATCAAATACTCACAGATATGCCCTGGCTGGATACAGGAATCGAATCTGGAATTAGTCGTCTACAGATATGCCCTGGATGGATACAGGTATCGAATCTGGAATTGGTTGTCTACAGATATGCCCTGGCTGGATACAGGTATCGAATCTCTAAACTCTTCATGCAGATATGCCCTGGCTGGATACAGGTATCGAATCTACAATCAAATACTCACAGATATGCCCTGGCTGGATACAGGAATCGAATCTGGAATTAGTCGTCTTCAGATATGCCCTGGTTGGATACAGGAATCGAATCTGGAATTGTGACAGTTGATAGTAATCATCTTTGGGTTGACCTTTTTTTTCTGAAAAGGCGAAACATTAGTTGTATGCAATGTCATGATGTATGAAATGCATGATGTCATGATGTTTTCAAGAATAAATGAGATTGTGCGATATGATGCGTATATGCATGTGATGAATGTATTTTTGTCTAGGAAAATAAATCCTTGACGACTGCCGGGAGTTCAAATCCTGGGCTGATGTTGAAGAGTAGAGTTCTTCGCTTCCGCTGGGGATGATGGCTGCAAGAATAAACCGGTAGGAGAAGAAGACTCCGTCGGGGAATAAACTTGTTGGAGAGATTACTCTGCGGGGAATTACTCTGTGGGAAGAGATACTTCGCTGAGGTTTTGATGAGAGCTCCGCTGGGGATTCCACTGATAAGTTATGCTGGAGAATTTGATGAACTCCGCTGGGGAATAGGAAGAACTTCGCCGAGGACGATCTTTCCGTGGTAATTAGCTGAGGATAACCCAGTTATACCCTGGTGGGGAAATAACCTTTGAATAAAGTCGGGGAGAGACGTATGTACTCTGCAGGTGATAAGCTTCCAGAATCTACTAGGGATATGGATTCCACTTTCCTGGGGAGACTTTTCATACTGTATTGGGGAGTGGCTCCACTAGGGTGTCTTGTATTCCGCCGGGGAACAATCTTATATTAAGACTGCCGGGGATGCTTGCTGAGGAATGTCTATACTCCACTGGGGAATGTTGAGATCTTCTGGGGATACCCAACTTCCTTAAGGCTGACAGTAGACTAACTCTGCGTGGGGAGAGTATTGCTGACTTGCTGGAGATGCTGTGCCTTTTTAGGGCTGATGGGAGACCAACTCTGCCTGGGGAGAGTATTGATGAATCTTGTCTTACTCAACGGGGAGTGAAGGTATCCTGGTTACGTTCTTCAGCCGAACCTACCTTGGTACCTTGATGGACAGAGCAACTAGATCGCTTAGACAACTCTTTATTGCCCTTGTTTCTGATGTCATCTGTAATTAGTCCTTTGTTTCGCATGCAAATATTCATGATTAACAATTAATGTCAAATACATATATCAAAAATGAATATTGGACGTTCTTTGCAAAACAAAACAGAAAAAGGAAAAACGATGGGTAATTTGTCTGAAAAATTGAACTTGTATTGATTTTGAAATTTGCCTGTAAATAGGCATTTTATGTACAGGAGGCTGACGTCCTAGTAAGAGAACGCTGCCGAGCAAAATAGAGTTTATACAATTTTGTGAAAAGGAAACAAAACAGATGTGTGAAAATAATCCCACTGGGTTTCAACTCTGCTATCGCCTTTATGTCTTCAAGCGTCTCATCACTCTGCTGCTTAGTCGAAGATGAAGCTGATTGATTGGAGTCATCTGCGCCCGATAGTTGATGCCGAATTTTGGATGCAAGGTGATCCAATGAGACATAGTATTACGCTTTATCCCTAACTTTTTCCTGGACCGCCCTTTCGGGTTTTCAGTCCACCGGGATACCCATTTTTGCCCAAGCCGCCTTTTCAGGTTTTCGACTTGCCGGGTGTACAGATTTTTTTCATTTCATCCCTTATTTTTGCCCGAACCCTTTTGGTTCGCCGGGAAGCCCTTATTTTTTCCTAGGTGTGTCAACCTAGCGGGTCTTTAATTCATGCGTAGTATCTTTTTACTATGTCTGCATTGGCGGGGTGAGGAAGATCGTCACCATCTATGGTGGTTAGAATCACAGCTCCTCCTGAGAAGATATGTTTAACCACAAATGGCCCTTCGTACGTAGGGGTCCATTTGCCCCTGGGATCACTTTGAGGAAGAATGATGCGCTTGATTACCAGATCTCCGACTTGATACTCTTGTCGTCTGACCTTCTTGTTAAATGCCCTGATCATCCGTTTTTGGTACGTTTGACCATGACAAATAGCAGTGAGTCTCTTTTCGTCAATTAGGTTTAATTGATCAAGCCGAGTCTGGATCCAGTCATCTTCGCTCAAACCTGCATCCTTCATTATCCGGAGAGAGGGTATCTGGACTTCAATAGGCAAGACTGCCTCCATGCCATAGACCAAGGAAAAGGGAGTTGCCCCTGTTGACGTCTGTGCTGAGGTACGGTACCCATGAAGAGCAAATGGTAACATTTCGTGCCAATCTTTGTAGGTCACTGTCATCTTCTGCACAATCTTCTTGATATTCTTATTCGCCGCTTCTACAACCCCGTTCATCTTCGGCCGGTAGGGAGAAGAGTTGTGGTGTTGTATCTTGAATTGCTCGCAGAGCTCAGTGATCATTTTGTTGTTAAGATTGGTACCGTTATCCGTAATGATCCTCTCAGGTACACCGTAGCGGCAGATCAGGTTATGCCGAATGAATTGTGCCACGACATTCTTGGTTACCGTAGCATAGGAAGCTGCTTCGACCCACTTTGTGAAGTAATCAATCGCTACCAAGATGAAGCGATGCCCGTTGGATACCGTAGGTCTGATTTCGCCGATCATATCAATGCCTCACATTGCAAAGGGCCAGGGTGCTGTCAAGACGTTCAGAGGAACCGGAGGAATGTGCACCTTATCAGCATAGATCTGGCATTTATGACAAGTTTGAGAATGCTGATAACAGTCGGCTTCCATTGTGGACCAGAAATATCCTGCTCGAAGGATTTTCTTTGCCATGGTATGTCCACTGGAATGTGTTCCGAAGGTACCTTCATGTAGCTCTGCCATGATCCTTTCTGCTTCAGTCTTATCCACACAACGCAGTAAGGTTGAATCATGGTTTCGCTTGTAGAGAATGCCATTGCTGAGGAAGAACTTTGCCGCAAACCTTCTCAGGAACTTCTTGTCATTAACAGATGCACCTTCGGGGTATTCTTGAGCTTCAAGGTACCTCTTCACTTCATGATACCAGGGTTTTTCTGTTACCTCTTCGGTCTCGAGATCGCAGCAATGTGCAGGTTCATCCAACTTCCAGATAATGATCCGGGGAGCCTCGTTGTCCCATTTGACTTTGAACATAGAAGACATCGTAGCCAACGCGTCCGCTAACTGATTCTCCTCTCTTGGGAAGTGTTCAAAGGTTATCTCTTCGAAATGGGGAATCAACGTCAGCACATACTCCCTATAAGGAATAAGATTTGGGTGTTTCGTATCCCACTCGCCTTTGATCTGATTGATCACGAGAGTGGAATCTCCGAAGACACTCAGAAACTTGATCCTTAAGTCAATTGCAGCTTGAAGACCCATGATACATGCTTCATACTCCGCCATGTTGTTGGTGCAGTTGAAACATAGTCGGGCGGTGAGTGGAGTATGAGTGCCTTTAGGGGATATGATCACAGCGCTGATACCATTACCCAAAGCGTTCGAGGCTCCGTCAAATTGCATAGACCATCGGGATCCTTCCTCAGGTCCTTCATCCGGTCCAGGTACTTCACAATTAGTCACTACCATGATATCCTCGTCTGGAAATTCAAAGTTCATTGACTGGTAATCGTCCACTGCCTGGTGTGCCAAATGGTCTGCCAATACACTTCCCTTGATTGCTTTCTGAGTCGTGTACTGGATGTCGTATTCTGTCAAGATCATCTGCCATCTTGCTATTCTTCCGGACAAGGCGGGCTTTTCAAATATATACTTGATTGGATCCATTTTTGAAATCAACAGGGTAGTGTGAGTCAAGATATATTGTCTCAGCCGGCGAGCAGCCCATACCAAAGCGTAGCAAGTTTTCTCGAGCAGTGAGTACCGGGTCTCACAGTCGGTAAACTTTTTGCAAAGGTAATAAATGGCGTGTTCTTTTCGGCCAGACTCGTCATGCTGCCCCAACACACACCCCATTGAGTTGTCCAGTACTGTCAAGTATAAGATTAGAGGTCTCCCTTCAACCGGCGGCATAAGAATGGGTGGTTCTTGGAGATACTCTTTGATTCTTTCAAAAGTGGTCTGACATTCATTGTTCCAGCGTACTACTTGATCTTTCTTCAGCAGCTTGAAGATTGGTTCACAGGTAGCAGTTAGATGCGAGATGAATCGGGCAATGTAGGTCAACCGTCCTAGAAAGCCTCTGATTTCTTTCTCTGTCTTGGGAGTTGGCATCTCTTGTATGGCTTTCACTTTGGCAGGGTCCACTTGAATACCTTTGTCACTTACGACGAAGCCTAGCAATTTTACAGATCTCACCCCAAAGGTGCACTTGTTTGGGTTCAACCTCAGCTTGTACAACTTCAGACGGTCAAACAGCTTCTGTAGATGGTCAAGGTGTTCCTCCTCAGTTTGGGACCTTGCAATCATATCGTCGACGTATACTTCTATCTCGTGATGGATCATGTCATGAAACAACGCAACCATGGCACGTTGGTAGGTTGCCCCAGCATTTTTCAACTCAAAAGGCATGACCTTGTAGCAAAAGGTGCCCCACTGAGTAACAAAAGTGGTCTTCTCCATGTCTTCAGGAGCCATCTTGATCTGATTATAACCGGAGAAGCCGTCCATGAAGGAGAATACTTTATGCTGAGCAGTGTTGTCAACCAGAACGTCGATATGAGGCAAAGGGAAATCATCCTTAGGGCTCGCCCTGTTCAAATCCCTGTAATCAACGCTCATTCGGACCTTACCATCCTTCTTCGGCACTGGAACCACGTTGGCAACCCACTGAGGGTAAGAAGTCACTGCTAGAAACCCGACATCAAATTGTTTCATAACCTCATCTTTGATTTTCTCGGACATTTCTGGACGCATACGGCGGACCTTCTGTTTTACCGGAGGGCATTCTTCCTTGGTAGGCAGGTGATGAACCACAATGTCGGTATCCAACCCAGGCATGTCTTCGTAAGACCAGGTGTGATCGGTGGATCTGGAACTGATTGTTTAACGCTGGTTCGCGAAATGTCGCGGAAGCAAGAGTCGCCACCGTCTTTTATTTTCTCCAAATGGAAAGGACAAAAGCACAGAAAAATTCCTTAAAAGAGATTGCTCTCGGTTCGGGAGGTAGGTTATAGAAAGGGAAGGTGTTAGCACCCTTTCTATCCATGGTTATCCATGGGCTCTTAGATACTTGCTCAATGTGTTTTCAAAATTGTTTGCTTGCTTTTCAATTGTGGGTTTAAAAAAGTTTCTTTGAAAAAATTTCAGTTCGACTCGTACGTCAGAGTGTTTGAAAAATTTGCTTTGAAAGCTTTTGAAAATGTGTTGGTGAAAAGATGTTTTGATTTGTTTGAAATTAGAGCAAGTATCCTTGAGAACCTACCTACCCTAAGGAATTCGTCTGTGTAAATGTCCTTTAAAGTAGTGCCATCCCACCATTGAGAGGTAGGTAGCACCACCGTTGGAGGTGTTCGGGTCAATTCGAGTTTGTAGGGACATGGTGATCACCAGAGCAATAGGAAGACACCTTAGAAGCTACCCTCATGCCAGGTTCCTGGATCATGAGGACTTACTAAGACATCCTCTACTCGACGATCACCTTTCGAGGGGCAAGGCAACAGTGAAGCGTACCCTAGGGGTGGTGTGTGAATTGTGTGTCATTTTCAGTTTATTGTTTGTCTTGTCATGCATTGGTGATCTAACGATTCGATTTTATTTTTGGGCATTCATTCTTTCATGTTATTGTTTAACAGTTAAAAGTGCGGGAATTTAAAGTGCGGAAAAGATAAAAGTCCTACGCTATTACAAAGGGCGCGGGTCTACAACGCCAAATTAATCCAGACCCGATTTAAAATAAATTGCAGAAAAGAAATGTCTAATAGCTATTACATGGCTTTGGTACAAGTACATTATATTCACAAAAGAAATAAATGAAACGTGCGAAAAAGAAAATAATCAAATGCGAGGGCGTTGAACCCTTTAAAGGAATTAAAATAATTAAGTTATCTAAAATTAAAATTAAATGAAAAATGGTATTTTTGTGTTTTTTAGATTTAAAAGAAAAAAGAAAAATTAATTAAAATTAAAATGCTAAACCCTAGTTCTAATGTTTTTTTAAGTTTATTATGAACATATTGACTTTTAACCTAATTTAACTCTAAATTAATTTATGTACAATTTTTAATTTATGAAAATAAATAAATAATATTATTGTTCTGAAAAAAGGAAAATTAAAAAAGAAAATAAAAAGTTATTAAACCTAAATTCTATGTTTGGATTTTTATTATGAAAAATATTTAATAAACCTAAATTAAAGCTAAATAATTACAAGCATTTTTTATGAAAATAATTATAATATAAATCTCTATTATTTTTGGTCTTTTCTGATTTTTGAATGTTTTTTATATTTTATAAAAATAATTAACTAAATAAATAGCAAAATAAAAGAAATAAAAAGAAAAATTAAAGAAAGAATAAAAATAAAAATAATAAGGCAAACCAGGGGGGGTAGTCCCCAAATCAGGAGGTATAGGCCTAGCAAATCAGGCCCAATAAGCAATGGAATTCGTTGACTTTCCTAAGCCACGTGCACGCCTGTTGACTTGTCCTCATGGTATTCCCCAGTACACAACCCTTGATCTGATCCCACTAAGTGACGTGGCTGGCCTGATCTGGTGAGTACACGGTAGTCCATAACGCCAGCGTTGCATAGGAACCTGTATTGAAAAATAATAAGGGAAATTGCACGGACCTGGGACTTGAACCCAGGTCATTGAGGTTAACGCGTTGATAGCTTGCCAGCTGAGCTACTTAATTTCAATTAACATAATATGGTTAATAAATAATAAAAGGAATAAACAAGACATTAATGATTCCACGCGCGCATTTTCAAATTCCTCCAATCCGCTTGTGCCACGCCATCATCTCTTTCGTTTTCCTGAAACACAAAGAAAGAAGGCAACGGTTTTTGAAGCGTAGCATTAGGCAGCCTTCCAAGAAATAGCGAATAGCGCTATGGTGATCAGAAATTAGGCGCGAGGGTCAATCTTCCTTCGTCTTGAGGTACTGAATCCAACCATGGTACTCTTGAGCCCTAATTTTTCCTCTATGCAAAATCCCCAATTTCAGAAACCTGCAACCCTAGAATTCTCGCATGGCAAGTTCATATATATGGCACAAAAATGAAATCAAACGCAATGGTTAGCTCAGAAACATCATCATGAATATGAATACCTAAACAAAAATGCAAAAATATGCTTGAATCGTGCTATATGATTTCAGAATTTTTGAGATGCAGTTTGACTTAGGGGTACCAATTCAAGGCGTTTTGGTTGATGTAAATGGTTGAGAAACGTTCAATGATGTCTCAGGATGCTAATAGAAAAAGAATTAAGGCTTTTTTCGACCTCCAAATTAGTTTTCAGTGTTTGAGTTTTAAGGAAAAATTTTAATTCTCAAAAGCTTGTTTGGGCGCAGCTTATGATGTCCTAGGCTTAGGGTTTGACTTAGTGATTATAATGGAAGAGAATTGGCTTGCTTTTTGACCTTAATTCATGCTCATCAAAGAACAAGTCCTAGGGTTTTTACCATTAACCAAGTTTCCTTCTTTTTAGCCAAAACCTAGACCTAGTGTGAAACTTAACCCTAGCCTGAGTTTTTGAGTTGGCCCATGATACATGGAAGTTGTCCAAATTCACATGACACTATTCCATTGGTTTTTGAATTTTATTTGAATTTTTAAAGATTTAAAATGAATTAAATTATCAAAAATTAAATAAAATAGAAAAATCAATATTTGGTCTTGAAATTAACCATGGGACACGTGTGTGGCATGACAAGGATGAATCAAGTGGAAGAAAGTGGGCCCTTTTGTCAAAAATTGGAGTTTCAAGGATAGTTGACTTTTGCCATTTCACAAAAATGTCCCAACTTCTACAAGGCATAACTTGCTCAATTTTTAAGCTTTTCACATGTTCTTGGACATTTTGGAAAGGTCTTTGAGTCCTTTAACCAATGCCTTTGGTCCCATGTCATTTTGATTTACCAATCTCAAGTTATGGCCTTTGACTTAAAGTCCCTTTTTGTTGACTTTTGAAAATGACCTATAATGTTGAAATTGATAACTTTTTGTGAGAGCATTTCTTGGACTTGAAGTATGAAGATGAGTTGTAGGAAATGTCTTTCTCTTCAAAATGAGCTTTGGATGGAATTTTTCTGATAATCCATGTGAAAGTTATGCCCTGGTCAATTTCAGTTGACTTTTTCAGCTGTCCAAATATAGCAACTTTTGCATCTTTGATGATTTCTGAGCCAAATTTTGAGAATCATGATCAAGCATTAATCAAATGATGTTTGTGGCTTCAAAATGATATATTGACCAAAAATTTGAACTTTTGACTGCCAAATGACCATTTTGCCCCTACAGTTGACTGTAGTGCAATTTAGGGTTTTGACTGTGCAATCTTGAGCTGAATGCCTTGAAACTTGATATGGGGATGCTTGACCATGTTTGTAAGCATATGAGACTTGATTGAGCCTTTGAAAACTTCCTTTTCTTGATCAGACTCAAAACCCTAATTTTGACTGTATGGGAGACTGTTGCACTGCACAACCCTTGGGGAATTTTCTAGCTTGGCTTGGCAATTTCTTGAGGAATATGGGAGGGCAAATTTTGGGGTATAACAGTTGCCCCTGTTCAATCTTCTTAGACCTGAGGATGCAGATTGGCTGACGTGCCTTTCGTAATCCGAAGGTAGAAGATGATTGGACACTAGAGTGCCCAGAAATTTGCGCTCACATGTTAGCAATGATGGGGGAATGGGCTTATAGATGCCATCTGGATGTTTGATTGCGTAAGAGATTCCTTGGCGAGATCCTGCATACCTGCAAAACAGAAAATGAGTACCTGACACGTTGCAGGAGCTGATGTTTAGATGCCTGGTATAGATGTGTCCTGACTGGTTACAGGAGCTGAGTCTGGAGCTTCAAACGGCGATGAAAGAACCAGGGATGATTACTTCCTTAGCATGAATGGTAAGAGAGCCTTGGGTGACTTTAACTTCAACAACGCTCGTTGAGAAAAATCTGGAGTGTCTTCTACTGGGATAAGAATCAGGGAGATCTTAGGGTCGATCTGACTGAACCAGAGAGGCCTTTGACTGGGTAAGAATCAGGAAAATCTTAGGGTCGATTTAACTGAACCGGTCTAGGTCTTGAAATGTCTTCAACTGGATAAGCATCAGGGAGATCTTAGGGTCGATCTGACTGAACCAAAGAAGGCCTTTGACTGGAGAAGCATCAGGAAAATCTTGGGACGATTTAACTGAACCGGTCTAGGTCTTGAAACGTCTTCAACTGGATAAGCATCAGGAAAATCTTGGGACGATTTAACTGAACCAAAGAAGGCCTTTGACTGGATAAGCATCGGGAAAATCTTGGGACGATTTAACTGAACCGGTCTAGGTCTTGAAATGTCTTCAACTGGATAAGCATCAGGGAGATCTTAGGGTCGATCTGACTGAACCAGAGAAGGCCTTTGACTGGATAAGCATCAGGAAAATCTTGGGACGATTTAACTGAACCGGTCTAGGTCTTTAAATGTCTTCAACTGGATAAGCATCAGGGAGATCTTAGGGTCGATCTGACTGAACCAGAGAAGGCCTTTGACTGGATAAGCATCAGGAAAATCTTGGGACGATTTAACTGAACCGGTCTAGGTCTTGAAATGTAGCCTGAGAACTTGACTGGATCTTTCCTGAAAGGTAAAAGTCAGTCATATGCAATACA
Organism: Vicia faba; assembly: GCA_948472305.1. Lineage (NCBI taxonomy): Eukaryota > Viridiplantae > Streptophyta > Magnoliopsida > Fabales > Fabaceae > Vicia > Vicia faba. The sequence continues at coordinate 1,234,449,379 of OX451736.1, forward strand.
TGATATGGATCAAGCAATGATGTTCTCAACATAAATGAGATTTGTATGATGCAGTGCGTTATGCATGCTATAATGATGTATGTGATGTTTTATGTATGTTTTCGTTTAGGAAAGTAAATCCTTGACGGGTGCCGGGAAGTCGTATCCTGGGCTGATGTCGAAGAATAGATTTTGCTTCCGCTAGGGATGATAACTGCAAGGATACCGGTAGGAGAAGATGACTCCGTTGCGGAATAAACTTGGCGAATGGAATATTCTGCGGGGAGAAAAGATACTCTAGCGATCATGCTGGAAAGCAATACTCTGTGGAAAGAGTGATGCCTTGCTGAATGTTGATAGTAACTCTGTTGGGGATACCGTTGTTGTATTGGAAGTGTGAATAGACTTCGCTGGGGATAGGAAAGAACTACGTTGACGACGACCTTCCCTTGGCTTTTGGCTGAGGATAACCCAGTTATATCCTGTTGAGGAAATAACTCTTTAAATCAAGCCAGACGACGCGTTCGTGTCCTGTGAAGGATAAGCTTCCAGAATTTACTGGGGATAAGCTTACTGCTTGGGGAGATGAATTCCATCTTTCCTGGGGAACTTGGATGGGACTCTCCTGGGGAAATTTTGATAGTTTTGATATGCTGGGGAGGTGATTCCTTTGAATGTTGATGTATACCGCCGGGGAACAATCTTTAGACCAAGACTGCCGGGGATGCTTGTTAAGAATATATGCTGCTGGGGAATATTGGGATCTACTAGAGGATACCCAATTTCCTTGAGACTTGTTAATTTTGTTTGGGGAAGAATGCACTGACTTGTTGTCCTCTGGGGAATTTAAGATGTCTGGTTAGGTTCTTTAGCTGAACCTACTTTGGTACCTTGGAGGATAGAACAATTAGACTGCTCAGACAACTCATTATTGCCCCTGTTTCTAGTGTCACCTGTAATTATGCAAATATTTATGAGCTAGCAAATTATTGTCAATGCATATATCATAAATTGAACCTTGGACGTTCTTCGCAAAACAAAACAGAAAAAGAAAAACAGTTGGCACGTTTAACTGAAAAGTATATTTGTATTGATTTTGAATGGCCTGCGAATAGGCGTTTTGTGTACAAGAGGCTGACATCTCAGTAAGAGAAATGTCGCCGAGCAAAAGAGTTTATTACAAGTTTTGTACAAAAGAAAATAAAACAGCTGTGTGAAAGATGAATGATCCACTGGGTTTCAACTCTGCTATCGCCTTTATACTCCGTGCGTCTCATCACTTGATGACCTTAGTTGAAAGTGAAGCTGACTGATCGATGCCGTCTTGATGTAGATACCGGATTCTGGATGCAAAGTGATCCAATGAGACATAGTATTACGCTTTTATCCCTAATTTTTGCCTGGACTGCCCTTTCGGGTTTTCAGTCCACCGGGATACCCATTTTTGCCCAAGCCGCCTTTTCAGGTTTTCGACTTGCCGGGTGTACAGATTTTTTTCATTTTCATCCCTTCATTTTGCCCGAACCCTTTTGGTTCGACGGGAAGCCCTAATTTTTGCCTAGACATGTCAGCCTAGCGGGTCTTTTTTCATGCGTAGTATTTTTTAACTATGTCTGCATTGGCGGGGTGAGGAAGGTCGTCACCATCCATGTTGGTTAATATCATTGCTCCTCCTGAGAACACATGCTTAACCACAAATGGCCCTTCGTACGTAGGGGTCCATTTGCCCCTTGGATCACTCTGAGGAAGGATAATTCGCTTGATTACCAGATCCCCGACTTGATATTCTTGTGGCCTGACCTTTTTGTTAAATGCCCTGATCATTCGTTTCTGATACGTCTGACCATGACAGATAGCAGCAAGTCTCTTTTCGTCAATAAGGTTGAGCTGATCAAGTCGTGTCTGGATCCAATCATCTTCATTCAGATTTGCATCCTTCATTATCCGGAGAGAAGGAATTTGCACTTCGATTGGCAAGACTGCCTCCATGCCATAAACCAGAGAGAAGGGAGTTGCCCCGGTTGACGTCCTAGCTGAGGTACGGTACCCATGCAAAGCGAACGGTAACATCTCGTGCCAATCTTTGTAAGTTACTGTCATTTTTTGCACGATCTTCTTGATGTTCTTGTTAGCTGCTTCTACAGCCCCATTCATCTTCGGTCTGTAAGGAGAAGAGTTGTGGTGCTGTATCTTGAACTGTTCGCAAAGCTCAGCAATCATCTTATTGTTCAGATTGGTACCGTTATCTGTAATAATCCGCTCAGGGACACCGTACCGACAGATCAGGTTGTGCCGAATGAATCGTGCCACAACAGTCTTGGTTACCGTAGCATAGGATGTTGCCTCAACCCACTTCGTAAAATAGTCAATCGCCACTAGGATGAAGCGATGTCCATTGGATGCCGTAGGTTTTATCTCGCCAATCATGTCTATGCCCCACATTGCAAACGGCCAGGGCGCGGTCAGAACATTCAGGGGAACCGGAGGAACATGCACCTTGTCTGCATAGATCTGGCACTTGTGGCATGTCCTGGAGTGTTTATAGCAATCAGCTTCCATGGTGGACCAGTAATATCCTGCCCGTAGAATCTTCTTTGCCATGGTATGTCCACTGGAGTGTGTACCAAAGGTCCCTTCATGTAGCTCTTCCATGATTCTATCTGCTTCAGTCTTATCTACACAACGCAGTAGGGTTGAATCCTGGTTTCGCTTGTACAAGATGCCGTTGCTAAGAAAGAACTTGGCTGCAAACCTCCTCAGGAATTTCTTATCATTGACAGATGCTCCTTCAGGGTATTCCTGTGCTTCCAGATATCTCTTCACTTCGTGGTACCAGGGCTTCTCAGTTACCAATTCAGTTTCGAGATCACAACAGTATGCCGGTTCGTCCAGTTTCCAGATGATGATCCGAGGAGCTTCATTATCCCATTTAACCTTGAACATTGAAGACATTGTAGCTAACGCGTCCGCCAACTGATTCTCTTCTCTTGGAAAGTGCTCAAATGTTATCTCTGTGAAGTGGGGGATCAGGGCCAACACACATTCTCTGTAAGGAATCAAGTTTGGATGTTTCGTATCCCACTCTCCTTTGATCTGATTGATCACGAGAGCGGAATCTCCGAAGACACTCAGAAATTTGATCCTCAGGTCGATCGCAGCTTGAAGACCCATAATACACGCTTCATACTCCGCCATGTTGTTGGTACAGTTGAAACACAGTCGGGCGGTGAGTGGAGTATGAGTACCTTGTGGAGATACGATTATGGCGCCGATACCATTTCCCAAAGCATTGGAGGCTCCGTCAAAGTGCATAGACCATCGGGATCCTGGTTCAGGTCCTTCATCCGGTCCGGGTATTTCACAGTCAGTTACTATCATAATGTTTTCATCTGGAAACTCGAAGTTCATCGATTGGTAGTCATCCACAGCTTGATGTGCTAGGTGGTCTGCCAATACACTTCCCTTGATGGCTTTTTGGGTCGTGTATTGAATGTCGTATTCCGTCAAGATCATCTGCCATCTCGCAATTCTCCCAGACAGAGCAGGCTTTTCGAATATGTACTTTATAGGATCCATTTTTGAGATCAACAAGGTAGTGTGAGTCAGCATATACTGTCTCAGCCGGCGAGCAGCCCATACCAAAGCGCAACAAGTTTTCTCAAGCAGTGAGTATCGGGTCTCACAGTCGGTAAACTTTTTGCTAAGGTAATAAATGGCATGCTCTTTTCGGCCAGACTCGTCATGCTGCCCCAGCACACACCCCATTGCATTATCAAGCACTGTCAGGTAAAGTATCAAAGGTCTCCCTTCAACTGGTGGCATAAGGATGGGTGGTTCTTGGAGATATTCTTTGATTCTATCAAAAGCAGCCTGACATTCATCATTCCAACGTACTACCTGATCTTTCTTCAGCAACTTGAAGATTGGTTCACAGGTAGCAGTTAAGTGTGAGATGAACCGAGCAATGTAATTCAGACGTCCTAGAAAGCCTCTGACTTCCTTCTCTGTCTTAGGAACTGGCATCTCTTGAATGGCTTTGACCTTAGCAGGGTCCACTTGAATTCCCTTGTCGCTTACCACAAAGCCTAGCAATTTCCCAGATCTTACCCCAAAGGTACACTTGTTCGGGTTCAATCTCAGCTTGTACAGTTTCAACCGGTCAAACAATTTCTGCAGATGATCTAGGTGCTCTTCCTCAGTCTGGGATCTAGCGATCATGTCGTCCACATACACTTCGATCTCGTGATGGATCATATCATGAAATAAGGCCACCATAGCACGTTGGTAGGTTGCCCCAGCGTTCTTTAACCCGAACGGCATGACCTTGTAACAGAAGGTGCCCCACTGAGTAACAAATGTAGTCTTTTCCATGTCTTCAGGTGCCATCTTGATCTGATTGTAGCCTGAAAAACCATCCATGAAAGAGAACACTTTATGCTGAGCTGTATTATCAACAAGGACATCAATGTGGGGTAGAGGGAAGTCATCCTTGGGGCTGGCCCTGTTCAGATCCCTGTAATCAACACACATCCTGACCTTGCCGTCCTTCTTAGGTACCGGCACCACATTAGCAACCCACTGAGGGTAAGAAGTCACTGCAAGAAACCCGGCATCAAACTGCTTCATAACCTCGGCTTTAATCTTCTCAGACATCTCTGGACGCATACGACGGACCTTTTGCTTAACCGGAGGGCAATCTTCTTTAGTTGGTAAGTGATGGACCACAATGTCGGTATCTAATCCGGGCATATCTTCGTAGGACCAGGCAAAGATTTCTTTATAGTCATGCAGCATCTGAGTCAACCGTTTCTTCACGCTGAGCTCTAGGTTGGCACCAATCTTCACCTCTTTCTTGTCTTCCTCAGTACCCAAGTTTATTATTTCCACTGGCTCTTCATGGGGTTGAATTGCCCTCTCTTCCTGTTGTAACAGTCTTGCAAGTTCACCAGGCACTTCGCAATCATCTTCACCTTCGTCTTCGGCTAAGTTGATCGGATTTTCGAAGTCATAACTGGCAGTAGCAGAGTCGTTACCAGTGAGATCCAGAGTGAATTGAAACCTGTATGAGTGAGTGTGTGTGTAAATACAGCTGTTTTGCAATATGTAAGGAAAGAAAAGGAGCGCAAAATTTGAATTGTGAAAAACGTCCAATGCTTTTATTCATGATATATGACAGTGACAAACAAAAGCCCTCACAAATAAAACCACGGTGCCCCGGGTAAGACACCGGGCCATATAGTCTCAAATTATTGAAAGGGGGTTTCAATGAACTCCCCATCCATTTCCACGTATCTGAAGGAGTTGAGGTGGCTGACCATGTACTCCTCTTCCCCTTGCACTGTTACGATCTTCCCCCTGACCGGGTACTTGAGCTTCTGATGCAATGTGGAGGTCACAGCTCCAGCCTTGTGGATCCACGGGCGACCCAGTAAACAAGAATAGGATGGATGGAGGTCCATCACATAGAATTTTGAATCGAATACCTGTGACCCAACCCTGATTGGGATGTCCACTTCACCATGCACCATTCTTTTGGACCCGTCAAAGGCCCGGACAACAATGTGAGTTGGTTTGAGCTCTAGACCCTCACAATCCAGCCTATCCAGAGCCTTCTTGGGCAGCACGTTTAATGAAGAACCTGTGTCAACCAGCACATGAGCAAGAGTAGTGCCCCTGCATTCAATGGAGACATGCAGGGCATCATTATGGTTCTTCCCTTTTGCTGTCAGATCGGCATCAGAGAAACCCAGGCCATTATCAGCGGTTAAGTTGGCCACACAGTCGGTGAACTGGTCAGCAGACGTCTCTTGGGGTACGTGGGCTGTCTTTAAAAAAGCAATCAGAGCCTTTGCATGGGCCTCTGAACACAGCAGCAGTGACAACATGGAGATTTTAGAGGGGGTGTGCCCCAGCTGTTCTACAACGTTGAAATCACTTTTCTTTATTATCTTGAGGATTTCTTCCATTTCCTGCTTGGAAGCCTCAACAATGGTCTTTGGTGCCTCCGTCCTGGCAGGCACATCAGCAGCAATTCCCTTGCCCCGAGTATCAGATGACTCAGTAGCAGGGGTGGATACTTGGTCAGGGGGAGAAACAGGCACTCTGGCAGGTGTGAAGATCAAAGGCCTGTGAATTGCCGGAGGAGCAATGTCTGGCGAGAACAGTCTTCCACTACGAGTGACCTTAGCAGGCCCGGTGATGTTGGAGACACCAGTATCAATGTTGAACTCTTGTTTCTCACCCAGAACATAAACATCCGCCCCATAGTGCCATGGGACAGCCTTATCAGATTTGTAGGGTATAGGCCCCGGAACAGTAATGGTGATGGGAGCACTCTTGTGAACTGACAAAATTTGTATAGGCTTCTTTGAAGGAGCCTTGGAATGGTTGTTGAAGATGGTAACGATCGACACTTCTTCAACAGGAGCAGCAGGAACAACAGTCTTTCTGAACAGAATCTCTCTACTATCTATCAGGTTTTGGATGCCTGACTTCAACAGAGAACAACCAGCAGGGGAAGCAACACATAGAAGGCAACTCTTGCTACATCCCGGAAATAAACCGGCTAGCAACAGATTCCTCTTGACCATCAGCAATGGAGTAGCAACATCATCCACCGAAGCTACATACAAATCCTCCTCAACAGCATTCACTCCATGCTGGGGCATGGGAGCAGTTACAACATTCGGCCTCTCGGGCGCCTCAAACTGTATCTCCTTTGCATCAATGAGGTCTTAAACCTTATTCTTTAGGGCCCAACAGTCATCTGTGTTATGCCCCGGGCTATCAGAGTGATAAGCACAGCGAGCATTTGGATTGAACTTGGGGGATGCAGTATTGGGAAACTTTGGAGCCTCCTTGACAGTCACTAAATTGGTGGATAGCAACTGTGGCAGGATCTGTGATAAGGTCATGCTTAACCGGGTATACTCTCTCCGGGGTCTTTCAAACTTTTGAGGATTAGTTGGCCGAGGAGCGGCAGCAGGTTTGGCAATCATTATCGCACTGACAGATTGGCGGTGTTCAGGTCGCTCTGTTCTCCAGGAGCTATATACAGCACTAGCCTCCTTTTTGAAGGGTTTCTTCTCAGTACTGGAGGAGGCAACTTTCTGTATCTTCCCCGATTTTATGCCGGCCTCGATCCTTTCACCAGTCAGGATCAGATCAGTAAACCCAGCAGAGGAATTACCAATGAGATGATTAAAAAATGGACCAGATAGGGTCCCCAAGAACATATCTACCAGCTCCCGATCCGTCAATGGTGGCTGCACCCTGCCAGCCAGGTCTCTCCATTTCTGGGCGTACTCCTTAAAACCTTCACCCGACCCTAGCGACAAACCCTGGAGCTGGGTACGCGTAGGAGCGAGGTCGGCATTATACTGATACTGCTTGTAAAAAGCAGTGGCCAGATCCTCCCAGTTACGAATGCTGATTCCATCCAGCTGATAGAACCAGTCGAGGTGAGTCCCTGAAAGACTCTCCTGGAAGAAGTGGATCCAAAGGTTCTTGTCTGCTGTGTAAGGCTGGATCTTCCTTACATAAGAACGGAGGTGCATCTTGGGACAGGAAGCCCCATCATACTTCACGAAGGCAGGTGTTTTGAACTTGTGTGGGATCACCACTCCAGTAGATAACCCCAAGTCTCCGAAATCCAATCCAGGCACCCGCTGAACTTCCATAGCCTTTAATCTGTCTTCCAGCTGTTTGTACCGGTCTTCAGCAGGAGGGTACTGTTCGTCGTTGAAGTCTGTTTCAGTATCAGAGCCCACAGGAGTAGTGACCTCCCTTTCTTGGTGACTACCTTCCGTCACAGATGGAGGAGTCCTTTCAGCTTCAACCAAAGTGTTCCCGAGTCTGCGCCCAGTGTTAAATAGCACAGTCCTCCTCTTCTTCTTAGTCTTCTTCAAAAGCATGGTCTTCAACTCTTGTTGTCCTTGAGCCAAGCCCTTGATCAGCTCCTGAAATTGGGCGTTCTGCGCCTGAAATTGGACGTTCTGCGCCTGAAGAGCCTTGATAGATGCCTCGGTTGATGATTCAGGATTCATGATGCTGAAATAAACAGCGAAGAACAGTAAACAACCTGAAAAGAAGAGTACCTATGATGCACATGATGAATGATATGTGTTTATGCAATGCATTCAAGAGTTCGAAAATTCAAATTTGTTGTAGACCAAAAGGAACACACGTTATTATTAAGAAAATCATTGTTTAATACATCAAAGCCTCATGGGCAAAAGTACAAAAAGATCAAATCAATCCCAAAATATGTTGCGCATTTTCTTTGGAGCTATGTAAGTGTTGAGGTTCCTTTCCTCGTGCAACAGGCGGGTGAGCTCCAAGACCTTCTTTTCACTGGCATGCAAACTAGTCTCAAGAGAATTCCGCTCTTCCTTAAGCTGGATCCAGCTCTTCTGCATCTCTTCCCAGGATGTGGGCATATCAGGGTGCTGAATAACGTGAGACACCTCTCCTTCCAAGGCATGCTCTTTGATTACTGGAAGCATGTGAGGATAAGGCATTACTAACTTCTGAGAGCGAGCTCGTACCCATTTGAGGTAAGGCTCCAAAGGGATGGAGTTCCTGTGCCCCAGTGTCTTGCTGTCTATCCTACTAGGCATCCTCCAAGCTCTGATAAATCTCTGGCGAAGTCCTTGGGTATCATTGTCGAAGTCAAAAACTATGTCAGGAATCAACATGTCATGAGGACCATCCCTTCGAGCATAACCAAATTGTCTCCAAGCCAGGCATGGACTATAAGTAATACCCCCTCTGATTCCAAGTAAAGGAACATTAGGATACTCCCCGCAACGATCAATGATAGTGACATCTTCCCTGGACCTAGGGCACCAATGTATATCTGCATGTGTAAGAGTCATCAACCGTTGTGACCATCTCAAACCCCGCTCGTTCTTCAGGACTGATTGTGGAAGGTGCGAAATAAACCACTTTCCCAGGAGAGGAGTGCAACACATAAGGACACCTCTTTTTCTCATGGTTCGAGTGTAACATGAGTGAAGGAGGTCCCCCAGCAACGTAGGTATAGGATTCCTGGACATAAAGATCTGGACAGCATTGATATCAATGAGCTGATCTGGGTTAGGGAACAATACCAAACCATAAACAAGGAGGGCCACAACCTCTTCAAAAGCTTGCAAGTCAAGGGAGTTCCAACATTCATAGGCCTTTTCAAACAGAAACCTGGCTAAGAACCCTTTGATACCACTTTTAACTTCCCAATGTCCCTTGAGGTCAGATGACCGTAGGTGCAAGGCTTTAGCAATCTCTTCAAGCTTAGGTTCCTTTTCTGTACCGTTGAAGGGTAGCTGGTCAAGGATAGGGATCTTCAGGAGTCGGGAGAACTCCTCCAATGTAGGTACCAACTGATAGTCCAAGAAGGTGAAACAGTGATGCAGAGGGTCAAAGAATTGGAACAGGACTTTTATCATATCTTCCTCAATGTTGGTGTTGACCAAGCTGATGAGGCTTCCATGCCTTTCACTGAATGAAGAGTTCTCGGGAATCCTGGATATAAGCTCCTTAAGCTGAGGAGGGACCTTCACAAGACTGATTTGAATTGTCTTTCTACGAACAGTTTCCATGTCCTACAAAACAGGAACAAAGATGAAAATTCGAACCCCTGAAATGGTTAGTCAATGCATATGATGTTGGATGATGTCATGATGCTATGATTAAACACACCACAGATATTTACAAAGACAAACATGTAAGGCATACAAGGCACACAAGACAGGCCCTTAAGGTTTAAGGCCAGCATGGGGTCTGGGTAGTACCCTCTTGAAGTTGGTGGGTTTAACCTGTCCTAATCAAAGTAACCGGGTTCTAAGGTTCCCAATATCACGAGATTGCTTTCATTGTTCATCGTTTCGATTTAGCCACTGAACTGGCGACCGAAATATTCCAGGAAAGCAACCCTCAATTGAGTGTAGTATCGAGTATCAACCAACCTCGGACTGCACCAAAGTCAGTTATCTCACTACCCTAAAGAGGCCAAGATGGTTCAATTAAGGTTCCTAAGGTCTGTTGATGCTTCACGACACCACGCGGAGGCCCCGTACTCTCCTTGACTGAACTCAAGGGTTACCGGTACACACCAAAGTGCCACATCAACGTAGCAGACTGTTTCAACCATGTCGGTATACCCCGCACAGTTCCCTCACAGCCTTGTTGCTACTTTCTAAGAAGGTATCCCCCAGATCCGGGTTAGGATCTATAGAACTCCCGAGGCAGTCCCACAATAATAAAGCAAACAAACATTCAATTGAAAACATAGGTATGAGCTATCCTAAGGTACACCTCACTTTAAGTATCCCCAGCAGAGTCGCCAGTTCTGTGATCGGTGGATCTGGAACTGACTGTTTAACGCTGGTTCGCGAAATGTCGCGGTAAGCAAGAGTCGCCACCGTCTTTTATTTTCTCCAAATGGAAAGGACAAAAGCACAGAAAAATTCCTTAAAGAGATTGTTTCTCGGTTCGGGAGGTAGGTTATAGAAAGGGAAGGTGTTAGCACCCTTTCTATCCATGGTTATCCATGGGCTCTTAGATACTTGCTCAATGTGTTTTCAAAATTGTTTGCTTGCTTTTCAATTGTGGGTTTAAAAAAGTTTCTTTGAAAAAATTTCAGTTCGACTCGTACGTCAGAGTGTTTGAAAAATTTGCTTTGAAAGCTTTTGAAAATGTGTTGGTGAAAAGATGTTTTGATTTGTTTGAAATTAGAGCAAGTATCTTTGAGAACCTACCTACCCTAAGGAATTCGTCTGTGTAAATGTCCTTTAAAGTAGTGCCATCCCACCATTGAGAGGTAGGTAGCACCACCGTTGGAGGTGTTCGGGTCAATTCGAGTTTGTAGGGACATGGTGATCACCAGAGCAATAGGAAGACACCTTAGAAGCTACCCTCATGCCAGGTTCCTGGATCATGAGGACTTACTAAGACATCCTCTACTCGACGATCACCTTTCGAGGGGCAAGGCAACAGTGAAGCGTACCCTAGGGGTGGTGTGTGAATTGTGTGTCATTTTCAGTTTATTGTTTGTCTTGTCATGCATTGGTGATCTAACGATTCGATTTTATTTTTGGGCATTCATTCTTTCATGTTATTGTTTAACAGTTAAAAGTGCGGGAATTTAAAGTGCGGAAAAGATAAAAGTCCTACGCTATTACAAAGGGCGCGGGTCTACAACGCCAAATTAATCCAGACCCGATTTAAAATAAATTGCAGAAAAGAAATGTCTAATAGCTATTACATGGCTTTGGTACAAGTACATTATATTCACAAAAGAAATAAATGAAACGTGCGAAAAAGAAAATAATCAAATGCGAGGGCGTTGAACCCTTTAAAGGAATTAAAATAATTAAGTTATCTAAAATTAAAATTAAATGAAAAATGGTATTTTTGTGTTTTTTAGATTTAAAAGAAAAAAGAAAAATTAATTAAAATTAAAATGCTAAACCCTAGTTCTAATGTTTTTTTAAGTTTATTATGAACATATTGACTTTTAACCTAATTTAACTCTAAATTAATTTATGTACAATTTTTAATTTATGAAAATAAATAAATAATATTATTGTTCTGAAAAAAGGAAAATTAAAAAAGAAAATAAAAAGTTATTAAACCTAAATTCTATGTTTGGATTTTTATTATGAAAAATATTTAATAAACCTAAATTAAAGCTAAATAATTACAAGCATTTTTTATGAAAATAATTATAATATAAATCTCTATTATTTTTGGTCTTTTCTGATTTTTGAATGTTTTTTATATTTTATAAAAATAATTAACTAAATAAATAGCAAAATAAAAAGAAAAATTAAAGAAAGAATAAAAATAAAAATAATAAGGCAAACCAGGGGGGGTAGTCCCCAAATCAGGAGGTATAGGCCTAGCAAATCAGGCCCAATAAGCAATGGAATTCGTTGACTTTCCTAAGCCACGTGCACGCCTGTTGACTTGTCCTCATGGTATTCCCCAGTACACAACCCTTGATCTGATCCCACTAAGTGACGTGGCTGGCCTGATCTGGTGAGTACACGGTAGTCCATAACGCCAGCGTTGCATAGGAACCTGTATTGAAAAATAATAAGGGAAATTGCACGGACCTGGGACTTGAACCCAGGTCATTGAGGTTAACGCGTTGATAGCTTGCCAGCTGAGCTACTTAATTTCAATTAACATAATATGGTTAATAAATAATAAAAGGAATAAACAAGACATTAATGATTCCACGCGCGCATTTTCAAATTCCTCCAATCCGCTTGTGCCACGCCATCATCTCTTTCGTTTTCCTGAAACACAAAGAAAGAAGGCAACGGTTTTTGAAGCGTAGCATTAGGCAGCCTTCCAAGAAATAGCGAATAGCGCTATGGTGATCAGAAATTAGGCGCGAGGGTCAATCTTCCTTCGTCTTGAGGTACTGAATCCAACCATGGTACTCTTGAGCCCTAATTTTTCCTCTATGCAAAATCCCCAATTTCAGAAACCTGCAACCCTAGAATTCTCGCATGGCAAGTTCATATATATGGCACAAAAATGAAATCAAACGCAATGGTTAGCTCAGAAACATCATCATGAATATGAATACCTAAACAAAAATGCAAAAATATGCTTGAATCGTGCTATATGATTTCAGAATTTTTGAGATGCAGTTTGACTTAGGGGTACCAATTCAAGGCGTTTTGGTTGATGTAAATGGTTGAGAAACGTTCAATGATGTCTCAGGATGCTAATAGAAAAAGAATTAAGGCTTTTTTCGACCTCCAAATTAGTTTTCAGTGTTTGAGTTTTAAGGAAAAATTTTAATTCTCAAAAGCTTGTTTGGGCGCAGCTTATGATGTCCTAGGCTTAGGGTTTGACTTAGTGATTATAATGGAAGAGAATTGGCTTGCTTTTTGACCTTAATTCATGCTCATCAAAGAACAAGTCCTAGGGTTTTTACCATTAACCAAGTTTCCTTCTTTTTAGCCAAAACCTAGACCTAGTGTGAAACTTAACCCTAGCCTGAGTTTTTGAGTTGGCCCATGATACATGGAAGTTGTCCAAATTCACATGACACTATTCCATTGGTTTTTGAATTTTATTTGAATTTTTAAAGATTTAAAATGAATTAAATTATCAAAAATTAAATAAAATAGAAAAATCAATATTTGGTCTTGAAATTAACCATGGGACACGTGTGTGGCATGACAAGGATGAATCAAGTGGAAGAAAGTGGGCCCTTTTGTCAAAAATTGGAGTTTCAAGGATAGTTGACTTTTGCCATTTCACAAACATTTCCCAACTTCTACAAGGCATAACTTGCTCAATTTTTAAGCTTTTCACATGTTCTTGGACATTTTGGAAAGGTCTTTGAGTCCTTTAACCAATGCCTTTGGTCCCATGTCATTTTGATTTACCAATCTCAAGTTATGGCCTTTGACTTAAAGTCCCTTTTTGTTGACTTTTGAAAATGACCTATAATGTTGAAATTGATAACTTTTTGTGAGAGCATTTCTTGGACTTGAAGTATGAAGATGAGTTGTAGGAAATGTCTTTCTCTTCAAAATGAGCTTTGGATGGAATTTTTCTGATAATCCATGTGAAAGTTATGCCCTGGTCAATTTCAGTTGACTTTTTCAGCTGTCCAAATATAGCAACTTTTGCATCTTTGATGATTTCTGAGCCAAATTTTGAGAATCATGATCAAGCATTGATCAAATGATGTTTGTGGCTTCAAAATGATATATTGACCAAAAATTTGAACTTTTGACTGCCAAATGACCATTTTGCCCCTACAGTTGACTGTAGTGCAATTTAGGGTTTTGACTGTGCAATCTTGAGCTGAATGCCTTGAAACTTGATATGGGGATGCTTGACCATGTTTGTAAGCATATGAGACTTGATTGAGCCTTTGAAAACTTCCTTTTCTTGATCAGACTCAAAACCCTAATTTTGACTGTATGGGAGACTGTTGCACTGCACAACCCTTGGGGAATTTTCTAGCTTGGCTTGGCAATTTCTTGAGGAATATGGGAGGGCAAATTTTGGGGTATAACACCAGGCAAAGATTTCCACATAGTCATGCAGCATCTGAATCAACCGTTGTTTCACACTGAGCTCTAGATTGGCACCAATCTTGACTTCCTTTCTGTCTGTCTCAGTACCCAGATTTACCGTTTCCACTGGCTCTTCATGTGGCTGAATGGCCCTCTCTTCCTGGAGTAACAGTCTTGCGAGCTCACCAGGCACTTCGCAATAATCTTCACCTTCGTCTTCGGCTAAGTTGATCGGATTTTCGAAGTCATAACTGGCAGTAGCAGAGTCGTTACCAGTGAGATCCAGAGTGGATTGGAACCTGTATAGGTGAGTGTGTGTAAATATAGCTGTTTTGCAATATATAATAAAGAAAGAAGAGGAGCGCAAGATTTTTAAATGCAACAAACGTCCAATGTTTTTATTAATGATATATGAAAATGACACACAAAAGCCCTCACAAATGAAGCCACGGTGCCCCGGGTAAGACACCGAGCCATAAAAGTTTCAAAATATTGTCTGTTACAAATTCAAAACAAAAGAGTTCATTACTGAGTGACAAAAGTAATAGGTGTGAAGTCTTTGGCAGTCCAGTTGCTTGGTCCACCGTCGGTTGTTGGGTAGATCCAGCTGTCGAATTCAGATTCCTCCACGTCGTCTTCAATAGCATTCACTTCCGGGTTGGTGATGAACACAGGAGGTCTTCCAATCCTTGCCTTACGAACAGCCCTCTGAGCCTCTGCAGTGAAACCCAAACCAAACTTGTCGGTCTTTGGAGTGAAATCAGGAAGCCAGCCCCAATTTGCGCACTCACCCTTCTCAATCACAGCCCGGGCATCCTTTAAGGAAGCCATCTTCAACGGAGAATCTTCTTTAGTCACAGTCTCTGCTGATGCCAGTGTCTGAGGAACCTCTTCAAAATGTTGAAAGGGGGTTTCAATGAACTCCCCATCCATCTCTATGTACCGGAACGAGTTGAGGTGGCTAACCATGTACTCTTCCTCCCCCTGAACTGTAACAATCTTCCCTTTGACCGGGTACTTAAGCTTCTGATGTAGTGTGGAGGTCACAGCTCCAGCCTTGTAGATCCATGGACGACCCAGCAAACAAGAATAGGATGGTCGGATGTCCATCACATAGAAAGTAGAATAAAAAACTTGGGAGCCAACCCTGATTGGAATGCCAACTTCCCCATGTACCATCCTTTTCGAACCGTCAAAGGCCCGGACAACAATGTTACTAGGCTTGAGCTCTAAACCCTCACAATCCAACCTGTCTAGGGCCTTCTTGGGTAATACGTTCAATGAAGAACCGGTGTCTACCAACACATGGGCAAGAGTAGTGCCTCTGCATTCAATGGAGACATGCAGGGCGTTGTTATGGTTCTTTCCTTTGGCAGTCAGATCGGCGTCAGAGAAACCCAACCCATTATCAGCAGTCAAGTTGGCCACACAATCGGTAAATTGATCAGCAGACGTTTCTTGTGGCACATGGGCCATCTTCAAGAAGGAAATCAGGGCCTTGGCATGGGCCTCTGAACACAACAACAGTGATAGCATAGAAATTTTAGAGGGGGTGTGCCCCAGCTGCTCAACTACGTTGAAATCACTCTTCTTAATAATCTTGAGAATCTCTTCCATCTCTTGCTGGGAAGCTTCAGCATTGGTTGTCTTTGGTGCCTCCGTCAGGGCAGGCAAATCGGTAGCAATCCCTTTGCCCCGAGTGTCAGTTGACTCGGTAGCAGGGGTAGAAACAGGAACTTTATCAGGAAGGGGAACAGGCACACTTGCAGGTGTGATGATAAGAGGTCTCTGAACAGCTGGTGGCACAATATCTAGTGAGAACAGCCTACCACTGCGAGTAACTTTGGCAGGCCCGGTGATGTTACTGATGCCGGTACTAGCATCAAACTCTTGTTTTACTCCGAGCACATAAACATCTGCCCCATAGTGCCACGGGACAGCTTTGTCGGATGTATAGGGGAGGGGCCCCGGAACAGTGATGATGATAGGAGAAATCTTCTGAGTAGACATGATTTTGATAAGCTTCTTTGAGAGAGACTTAGGAGGTTTGTTGAAAATAGTGACGATAGAAACTTCTTCAGCGGGGATAGCAAGAACAGCAATCTTATCGAACAAGATCTCTTTGCTATCCATCAGGTTTTGGATGCCTGACTTCAGCAAAGGACAACCAGCAGGTGAAACAGAACATAGAAGGCAACCTTTACTACATCCCGGAAATAAACCGGCTAGAAACAGGTTCCTTTTGACAGTCAACAACGGAGTAACAATATCATCCACGGAGGCCACATACAGGTCTTCTTCCACAACATTCACTCCATGCTGGGGCATGGGAGCAGTTACAACATTGGGCCTTTCGGGCGCCTCAAACTGTATTTCTTTAGCATCAATAAGGTCCTGGACCTTATTCCTCAGAGCCCAACAATCATCCGTAGTATGCCCCGGGCTGTCAGAGTGATAAGCGCAGCGGGCGTTGGGGTTGTACTTTGGAGAAGTTGTGTTCACTATCTTCGGAGCTTCTTTGACAGTTACCAGATTGGTTGACAGTAGTTGCGGAAAAATCTGAGACAGGGTCATGCAGAGTCGAGTGTACTGCCTTTTGGGTCTCTCACCCCTTGGTTGGTTATACTGCTGAGGAGCAGCAGTAGGTTTTGAAATTACCAACGTGTTGATAGCTTGGCGGCGTTCCGGTTTAATTTGTCTTCTGGGACCATAAACAGCACTGGCTTCCTTCTTGAAGGGCTTCTTTTCAGTACTCGAGGAGGCACCTTTCTGTATCTTCCCCGACTTGATACCATCTTCTATCCTCTCACCGGTTAAGATCAGGTATGTGAACCCAACAGAAGAATTACCAATCAGGTGGTTGAAGAACGGACCAGACAGGGTCCCTAAGAACATGTCGACAAGCTCACGGTCCATCAAATGTGGCTGCACCCTGCCAGCCAGATCTCTCCACTTTTGCGCATACTCCTTGAATCCTTCGCCCGTCCCCAGTGACATACCCTGGAGTTGGGTACGCGTGGAAGCGAGGTCGGAATTGTACTGATACTGCTTATAAAATGCAGTAGCCAAGTCTTCCCAGTTTCGAATACTGGCTCCATCCAGCTGATAGAACCATTCGAGTTGAGCCCCTGAAAGGCTATCCTGGAAGAAATGGATCCATAGGTTCTTGTCTGCAGTGTAAGGTTGGATCTTCCTTACATATGATTTGAGATGCATCTTCGGGCAGGACAGCCCGTCATATCTTGCAAAAATTGGCACTTTAAACTTCGGGGGGATCACAATTCCAGCAATTAATCCTAAATCTTCGAAATCTAAGCCGGAAACTCTCTGCAGCTCCATAGCTTCCAACCTGTCTTCCAAGATTTTGTACTTATCTCGGCGGGCGGGTATTGTTGCTCTGAGTAGTCTTCGTCTTCTTCAGCCTCTTCTTCTTCAGCTTCGGATTCAGATGGTACCGCAACCCCTTTTCCTTTACTGGTTCCCTCTTCAGACGTAGGGGGAAATTCAAGAACTCTTCTGGCTTCACCCTCAAACCTTCTTCCCAGGGTAGCCACCCCGACTCTTTTCTTCTTATTTTTCACTTGCTCTTTATTCCCAAGCAAGGCTTTTAGATCCTCCTGACCCTTTGCCAAGGTCATCAGGAGATGTTGAAACTGTGAGTTTTGAGACTGCAAGTCCTTGACCGTTTGTTCAAGATCCATCTTACTGAAATAAACAGCAGAAAGATAAGGAAACCTGGTGTGGAGACCTGCTTATGCGCATGATGAATGATATGTTTGTTTATGCAATGCATTCAAGGATTTAGAAAATTCAAAATTGTTGCAAACAAAAAGAACACACGTCATATTAATAAGAAGAAATTTTGTCAGTACATAAATGCCCCATGGGCCAAATATTACAAAAAAACCTTCTCAAGGTAAAAAGACGTTGCACATCCTCTTTGGTGCGATGTAGGTGTTGAGGGTCTCTTCCTCATGGAGTCGGCGGGTAAGCTCCAAAACCTTCTTCTCACTGGCGTAGAAGCTGGCTTCAAAAGTATTTCGTTCCTCCTTGAGTTGGATCCAACTCTTCTGCATCTCCTCCCATGATGTTGGCATGTCAGGATATAGGATGGTGTAGGGAACCTCTCCTTCCTTAACAGGCTCTTTAATCACAGGGAGAACATGAGGGTAAGGCATCATTAGACTCTGGGCTCGGGTTCGTACCCACTTGAGATAAGGCTCAAGGGGGATGGAGTTCTTGTGCCCCAGTGTCTTGCTGTCTACCTTGTTAGGCATCCTCCAAGCTCTGATGAATCTTTGGCGAAGTCCTTGCGCATTGTTGTCGAAGTTAAAAACTAGGTCAGGAATCAACATGTCGTGAGGGCCATCCCTCCGTGCATATCCAAATTGTCTCAAAGCTAGACAAGGGTTGTAGGTAATGCCTCCTCTAATGCCAAGCAATGGAACATTAGGGAACTCTCCACAACGATCGATGATGATTACATTTTCTCTGGACCGAGAACACCAATGTACATCAGAGTGAGTGAGGGTCATCAATAGTTGTGACCACCTTAAGCCTTGGTCATTCTTCAAAACAGATTGTGGAAGGTGCGAAATAAACCACCTTGCAAGGAGAGGAGTACAGCACATGAGAACACCCCTCTTTCTCATTATTCGTGTGTAAAATGAGTGGAGGATGTCCCCAAGCAATGTTGGTATTGGATTTCTGGATAAGAAGATCTTGACGGCGTTGACATCTACAAGCTGGTCAGGATTTTGGAACAGGACCAACCCATAAATGAGGAGTGCCACAATTTCTTCAAAGGCTTGTAGATCCAATGAATTACAACACTCTTGTGCCTTCTCAAACAAGAATTTTGCCAAGAAGCCTTTGACACCGCTTCTAGTTTCCCAATGCCCCTTGATGTCATATGGTTGCAAGTGTAGTGCTTGAGCAACATCTTCAGGCTTTGGTTCTTTTTCCGTACCGTTGTAGGGTAGTTGATTAAGAATAGGAATTCTCAAGAGTTGAGAAAATTCCTCCAAAGTGGGCACCAATTGGTAGTCGGGGAATGTGAAACAGTGGTGAAGGGGGTCAAAGAACTGGAACAACACCTTTACCATGTCCTCTTCAATGCTGGTGTTGACTAGGCTGAGCAGTCCACCATGTCTTTCACTGAAGGGAGAGCTTTCCGGAATTCTGGATGTGAGCTCTTTGAGTTGAGGAGGAATTCTCACAAGGTTGACTTGGATAGTTTTCCTGCGAAGAATTTCCATGACCTACAAAATAAGAACAAAGATGAAGATCTAAACCCTTGAAATGGTTAGTGAATGCATATGATGCTTTATGATGTTCATGATGCATGCACAAACATATGTACAAGCAATTCACACAAAACCCTAGTTTCAGGCTTGCATGGGGTTTCATAGGTAAGTACCCTCTTGAGTGTAGTTGGCTTAAAAACCTGTCCTATCAATAGTAACCGGGTTCTAAGGAGCTCAATATCATTGGATTGTTTTCCATGTTTATTGTTTTGGTTTAGCCACTTAACTAGCGACCAAAATATTCCAAGAAAATAACCCTCAATGAGTGTAGTATCGAGTATCTACCAACTTCGGACTGCACCAAAGCCGGTCATCTCACTACCCCTAATAAAAGGCCAAGATGGTCAAGTAAGGTTCTAGGTCATTAGTGCTTAGTGACATCACTTAGCGGCCCCGTACTCTCCTTGATTGAACTCAAGGGTTACCGGTACTCACAAATATGTCGCACTAATATAGCTATTGCTTCAACCGTGTCGGTATACCCCGCACAGTTTCCACAACGTATTGCTATCTATGAATGTTTCCCTAAATCCGGGTGTAGGATTTCAAGCCCAAACAAGAGAACCAAGATATAAAGCAATCAAATCAAACAATTAGTCATGCAAGAGGGTGATCTAAACCCTAAGGTTACTCCACTTTCAAATCAATCCCCAGCAGAGTCGCCAGTTCTGTGATACGGTGGGAGAACTGACTTGAGGTTTTGCGTTTGTTTTCGCAAATGTTTTGGTTGAGCAAGAGTCGCCACCGACTTTTTATTTTATCCTAAGGAAAGGTTAAAAAGCACAGCAAAAACCTTTGAGATGTTTTCTTGGGTTCGGGGAGTAGATTATAGAAAGGGAAGGTATTAGCACCCTTTCTATCCATGGTTATCCATGGGCTCTTAGTTACTTGCTTAGATCACTTGCCTTGCATTTTCAATTGTTTGAAATGGTGCTTTGTGTGTGAGTTTGAAAATGTTTTGAAAAGAGGCCATTTGTTGTGGCAACCTTTGTAATGATCCATGTTTGAATGTATACAAAGGTGTACTTATCTTTTGAAAAGTTTTCAATGTTTTTGAAAGTTGTTTTGAAAGTGTGTTGTGATGTGTGTTTTGAAAAATGGCAAGGATTGTTTTTGCAAGGTTGGTCAAGTAACCAAGAGCTATCTACCCTAAATTTCTCAAAGATCTTTCCTATGTTTTAACCCTTTTAACAGTATTGTTCCACCATTGTATTTGGTGGACAATCTTGTGTTAGGATGTTAACAGGATGGGCGCGGGTCATCGTTTAGACCACGATTGCAATGGTGCCAAGTGTCTTTGGCAATTTTTTTCCTTTAAGGGACTTGATCATTTTTAGGCAACTTTCGAAAGCGTCATCGAGGGACTATGATCATTTGATTTGTTTTGTTTTGCCAAAAACATCCAACATGCAACATGGCCCATTATTGAAGGCAACAAGTGGAGTAACCCTAGGGGTGCAAGTGTGATTGGTGTTGTCCATTTTCATGCTTTGTTGTCTTTTGTTTAGTCAAGCTATTTGTTATTTTTGATTTGCATACAAACCCTAAGTCTATCATGGCATTTTTAGAAAGCTTTAAAGTGCGGAAAATAAAATCCTAAATTATTACAACATAATTATGGGATGGGGGGTACAAATGTTCAAATGGGGGATATTTAGCAAGAAATTTAAATTTAAGCTATTACAATTCAAATTGAATATACAAGTTATTTAATTGTACAATAATTGAATAAATACAAATAAAATGCAAAATGTATTATGCACAAAAACATTTTTATGGGTATGTAAAAAGTATTTTTTCATATGAAATATAAAAAATAGAAAAAGGTTAATTTTGGACATTTTCACATTTTAGGGCAAAACCCTAATTTTCCAAATAAAAGGTATTTATCATTTATTATATATAATATTTATTAATTATACACAAAAATAAATAAAAGAGAAGTATATTTGTAAAAAAGTGATTTTTGAGGTTAAATATTAATAAAAGAAAAAATGTATTATTTTTGTATTTATCCTAAATATTTAATAAAAGATAGATAAGTGTTTATATTATTTACTAAATATATTAAATATGTACAAAAATAAAAAAATGTTAATTATTTACAAAAAAAGTATATTTTTCAGAAAATGTTTCCAAAATGTAAATAAAAAAATAATAACTAAAAAATATATTTTGTATTATTATTTTTAATGTTTTAAACAAATAGTATTATATTTATTTATAGATATAACTAAATGAAACAAATAAATATCAAATAAAATGCAAAAAATGTGAGAAAAACATTTTTAGTGTTTTTTCACGCTTGAATAAAAATATAAAATCAGAATCAAAAAGAAAAAATCAAAAATGATATAAATAACACACAATGGGCCAAGGAGGTGTAAGTGGAAAATGAGTGTGCAAACAGAAAAATGAAACAGGCCTAGCCCAAAGGCAAGCTTCTTCAACCTCCAGCCATTTTTGTCTCAAAAACGCGCGCTTCTCATGCTTGTTCAAACATCCTGATTCTTTGATTTTTAGCACAAACTTATAACACCAAAAATGTAAAGCATCAAATCATGAACTCATACATATAAAGAACTTGCTATAACTCTCAAAAATGAAAGAGAATTTCTCCTCCCCCAATTCCTGACCTAACTTTTGTTCCATGTTCAGGTTCAAAATTCTCTCAACACACACAACATAAATGAAAAGTAATAATATGGATAGCTTCAGGGCCATGAATAGAACATACTTTCTTCACAAACCTAAGCCTAGATATGCTTGGATAGAGAGATAGAAGTTCAAACTTTTACCTGTTCAGCTTGAATCGTGTGCAACAATGGAGGCACTTTCAATGGAATTGGAAGATTTGTACAGCTTGCCTGAGGTCCAGGGATGCTTCCTCTATGCTTGGCTTACTTTGAATCTTACTGAATCGAGCTATAGAAGTCAACCTGCAAGAGAGAAAAGTGAAAATGGAAAACTTGGTTAGAGGTGTTACAGTCTGTTTCCAAGGCTTGAGATAGTTTGTATGGATGTTATGTAGTGTGTATGAAGTGGTTTTGGCCAAGGCGCACGAATGGATTGAGCTGACCAAATCAAAATGCAGAATGCCCTGTTTTGTGCAGCAAAATGGTGATTTTCTGTATGAGGAGGGATCAAGGGTACTTTGGTCGTGTTTTAGGTCTGTTAGGGAGTATGCAATGTGTGGAGAAAGTTTGTTTTAGTTGGTTCTTGCAGGAATGTATGTTGTGGTTCAATATGCAAGTTTTCTTCTTAGATAAGCAAAGATAGTCAAGTTGGGTTATAGGCCAAGGCAGGTCCCTCAAGCATGCTGCATTTCCTCTTCTTGATCAGTGGGATTTATCCACAAAATTGTGCCTCAAAGATCTGCTTGTACTTCCAAGATATGGACTTTGACATAAAGCATCGCTTTTTCAAAATGGCAAACTTGCTTTTTCCATTTAAAGGTTAATTCTTTGTGTAATGACTATATGAACAAAATAATGCTAGAACACAAAGGTTTTGCATTAAATTATTGAGTAAGAATGGGATTAGAGGCCTGTAATCTAGCTTGTGCAAGCTGACTTGAAAAATGCAAAGTGTTATGAACATGAAATTGGCCATGAACAAAGTGACTTTTGCCTAACTTCACAAATTCGATTCTCCCTAACCACAAGGGTGTTTGATGAGTTCTTGGACAATTTGGAAAGCTTGGAATGTGTAATACAATCCATATTTGTAATGCAAGTTGAAATTCCAAGTGGAAGCATGTGAAAAGTGGCCATGAAGTTGGGCAAAAATCCTGCCTAAAATAGGTCAAAAAATTTCTAAGTTAAGAATGTTTTGCACCCCTATTCCAAAAATCACAACTTGAGCTACAAGCTTCTTTTGAGGAAACTTTGTGAATCCAAGTTGTAGATTTTGCAATGGACTATAACTTTCATGTTTTGAGTTTTGTTTGAATCCAAATATATCTTGATGAAAAAATGGGACAAAGTTAGGAAAAAAATTAGGAAATTTCATAACTTAGAAAATTTCTAAGTTATGAAATTTCTTCATTTCAAACCCTAATTTGTAATTTTTGATTTCTTGATGAACAAGTTTCATAATTTGACATGTCTTGATGAAAAATGAATCTTGGCACTTGATTTTGACCAAAAAGTCAAAGTTTGACTTTTCAGTATACAGTCAAATTTTGTTCAGTTGAATGGAAAATCATCTGTCAATCTTGTGCATTTGGGATCTTTTGAACTTGTTGGATGTGTCAAGACCATGCCATTGAATCCTTGAGTCCATATGTGAGCTTGGTTTGCCATTGGCTAGGTCAAACAGTCAAAAATTGCCTTTGTGCAGTCAAAACCCTAAAAATGACCATTTTGCCCTTTTGGTGATCTGATCAAATTTCCTGTGGAGTTGTGATCCAAACTTGATCAAATGGTCCATATGAGTTCATAATGTTGATGTGGGTCAAAAGTCATGAGGTTTGACTGTCAATTGACCACAGTTGACTTTTTCCCCAATATAGCTGATTTCTAGGTCAACTATCCAATTGACTGGGCAAAGATTGGAATCAAGGCTTGAAACTTGGTATGGATAAACTTGTGAGTCCAACATGAAGCATGAAAGTTACTTTGGGCATTTCAGGTCAAAACATCTTTGTGCAAACTCAAACCCTAATTTGGGTCAACAGTGCAAGAAGAAGTCTTGAGCAGAGCAAACCCTAACTTGATCTTGAGCTCCAAGAGTCTTGTGGTGAGAAAATATTGATGAAATGGGAGGGAAAATTTTGGGGTACAACACCCATACTACCTTATTGATATCTAAGATGGATCCAAATAAATACATATTCGAGAAGCCTACCCTCTCTGAGAGAATAGCAAGATGGCAAATGATCCTGACAGAATACGACATTCAATACACTACCCAAAAAGCAATAAAGGGCAGTGTGTTGGCCGATCACCTTGATCATCAAGCCATGGATGACTATCAGTCCAAGAAATTCGAGTTCCCAGATGAGGACATCATGATGGTAAACAACTGTGAAGAATTAAGACCATATGACAGACCTGAACAAGGATCCCGATGGACCCTGGTTTTCGACGGAGCCTCCAATGCACTCGGCAATGGCATAGGTGATGTAATCATATCCCCGGAAGGATGTCATACTCCCTTAACCGCAAGAATTTGCTTCAACTGTACCAATAACATGGCATAATACGAAGCGTGTATTTTTGGTCTCAAAGCTGCCATAGCTTTGGGAATCAAGTCCTTAAGTGTATTTGGAGATTCAGCCTTGGTCATCAGTCAGATCAAAGGAGAATGGGATAGGAAGCACCCTAACATCATCCCCTACAAAGAACATGTGTTAACATTAATCCCACATTTTGAAGAGATTACCTTCGAGCATTTCCCTCGAGAGGAAAACCAACTAGCGGACGCGCTAGCCACTATGTCATCCATGTTTAAACTCAAGTGGGATAACGAGGATCCCCAGATCACCATTGAACGGATGGATGAACCAGCTTACTGTCACAAGATCGATACTGAAGAAGTAGTGGACCAGCCTTGGTTCCATGAAGTTAAGAGGTATCTCGAGGCTCAAGAGTATCCGAAAGGATCTTTAGTCAATGATAAGAAGTTCTTGAGAAGATTCTCTGCTAAGTTCTTCCTCAGTAATGTCATTCTTTACAAGTGCAACCACGACTCTATTTTGCTTCGTTGCATAGAAAAAGTTGAGGCAAAAAAGATCATGGCTGATCTGTATGAAGGCACTTTTGGCACCCATTCCAGTGGGCACACGATGGAAAAAAAGATCCTACGGGCAGGGTATTACTGGTCTACCATGGAAGCAGATTGCTATCAGCATTCACGAACCTGCCACAAGTGCAATATCTATGCCGACAAAGTGCAATACCTCTAGTGCCTCTAAACGTCCTGAGTGCTCCCTGGCCATTTGTGATGTGGGGCATCGATATGATTGGAGAAGTCAAGCCTACAACTTCTAATGGACACCGCTTCATCTTGGTGGCCATTGACTACTTCATGAAATTGGTTGAGGCAGCTTCTTTCGCTTCTGTTACCAAGAATGTTGTGGCCCGATTCATCAAACAGAATCTTATATATCGGTATGGCATCCCGGAGAGAATCATCACAGACAATGGTACAAATCTCAACAATACTATGATCACCGTACTATACGCGCAATTCAAGATCCAACACCATAATTCTTCTCCTTATCGGCCAAAGATGAATGGTGTTGTTGAAGCCGCAAATAAAAACATCAAGAAGATCATACAAAAAATGACAGTAACCTACAAGGACTGGCATGAGATGTTACCATTTTCTCTCCGCGGTTACCGTACCACGACACGTACGTCAATAGGGGCGACTCCCTTCTCCTTGGTATATGGCATGGAAGTTGTTCTACCAATCGAGGTCCAAAAACCTTCTCTAAGAATCATAAAAGATGCAGGGCTGAATGAAGACGAATGGATTCAAACTCGGCTTGACCAGTTAAACTTGATTGATGAGAAGAGGCTTACGGCTATCTATCATGGCCAGATATACCAAAAACGTATGATCAAAGCTTTTAACAAAAAGGTCAGACGTCAAGTATATCAGGTCGGTGATTTGGTAATCAAGCGTATCATATTGCCACAAGGTGATCCCAGGGGCAAATGGACTCCTACATACGAAGGACCATTTATTATCAAAAGCATATTCTCTGGTGGAGCAATGATCTTAACCACTATGGATGGCGATGACCTTTTGCACCCTGTGAACGCGGACATAGTCAAAAGATACTACGCATGAGAGACCCGCTAGGTTGACACACCTAGACAAAACAAGGGCATCCCGGTGAACCACAAAGGTTCAGGAAAAATTAGGGATAAAATACAAAAAAAATTTGTACACCTGGCAAGCTGAAAACCCAAAAGGGCGGATTGGGCAAAAAAGGGTATCCCGGTGGACTGAAAACCCGAAAGGGCGGTCCAGGAAAAAGTTAAGGAATTAAAGCGTATGACTATGTCCCGTTGGATCACCTTACAGACAACCTTTAGCATCGACTGACAAGCTCAAACGGGTATGATCAATCCAATCAGCTTCGGAAAAGGAAGCAAGTGGACAAGACGCTCAGAGACACGAAGGCTATAGCAGAATGGGAACCCCATGGGATTATTTCACATAGCTATCTTTTCTTTGTATCAATTTTCATTTTTTTACGACGACATTATCTTACTAGAATGTTCGTCTCATTGTACAAAAATACTTATTCAAGTTAATACAAATATACCCCTTTGAAATTCCAAAATTATCCGTTTTTTCTATTTCTGTGTTTTGTTTACAAAAACGTCCAATGATTTATTTTTGAACATATGCATTTGAACGTGACTACTGTTTAGAAATGAACAAACAAAAAGGAACAGAAAATAGAAATACAATCACTAATGGCTTTAAGAAATAGGATAATATCTTTAGACTATTCCATAAAATCCCCCGCAGGTACCTTTCCCAACAAGAACGAAAATTTGAGACATCCCACTACAGGATCGCTAACATATCTCTAGTATGCAGCTTAATGATATCAAGCTCTCTCACATCCTAGACGGAACAAAACTTCCAGTTACCGCTCCTAAGATTCCTCAGTAAAATTTATTCCTCTAACAATTGGAAGCTCATCAGCACTTCAAAATATGAAGACTTACACTCCTCATACCCAACAGTGCTCGGGATTTATTTTCCCTGACTCCAGCAACACTGGCATAACAATTAATGTGCCTATATATTACATCTATACGTCATAGCATTGAAAACACAAATACATATAACACAATCTCATTTATTTTGAGAACATCATTACACCATGAATTTAATACATCATGACATTACATGCAATTAACCTTTCATCTTTTTCAGGAAAGATCAATCAACAGAGAATTATCGTCAAATTTTCAACAAGTCAATTACAGATCAAGTCCCAAGAAAGGGCTGGTCAACCATCTACATAACAGATATTTCTTTCAGATCCCTGTTGGTTCAGATAAATCTCTCAACGGTTTACTCTGATTCTTTCCTAGCAGATGCTTTCTCTGGTTCAGATAAATCTCTCAATGATTTGTTCTGATTCTTCTCCAGACCCCTGCTGTTCAGTTTAAATCTCTCAACGGTTTACTCTGATTCTTTCCTAGAAGATGTTTTCTCTGGTTCAGATAAATCTCTCAATGATTTGTTCTGATTCTTCTCCAGACCCCTGCCGGTTCAGTTTAAACCTTTCAACAGTTTACTCTGATTCTTTCCTAGCAGACGCTTTCTCTGGTTCAGATAAATCTCTCAATGATTTATTTTGATTCTTCTCCAAACCCCTGCCTGTTCTATTTAAACCTCTCAATGGTTTATTCTTATTCTTTCCCGCAGAAGTTTTCTCTGGTTTAGATAAATCTCTCAATGATTTATTCTTATTCTTCTCCAGATCCCTTCCGGTTCAGTTTAAATCTCTCAACGATTTATTCTAATTCTTTCCTGCAGACGCTTTCTCTGGTTCAGATAAATCGCTCAAAGATTTGCTCTGATTGTTTCCAGTTAAAGAATATTCAAGATCTCTTTTGGTTCAGTTTAAACCCCTCAATGGTTTATCCTGATACTTTCCAAAGGAACACTTCGGGTTCAAATAAATCTCTCAATGATTTATTCTGATTCTTTCCCGCAGACACTTTCTCTGGTTCAGATAAATCGCACAAAGATTTACCCTGATTCTTTCCAGTTAAAGAACATCCAAGATCTCTTTTGGTTCAGTTTAAACCCCACAATGGTTTATCCTGATACTTTCCAAAGGAACACTTCAGATTCACATAAGCCTCTCAACGTTTTATTCTGATTCCTCCCGGTCAAACAACATACAAGACTTCTCCTAGTTCAAATAAGTTGCTCCAAAGATTTATTCTGATTCTTTTCCAGTTGAAATCAAGTTCAGACTTAATCCATTCTTTGACTACAGTAACTCTTGGATGGCATCTACAAGCCCATCTCTGGAAAATCTCCATCATTCCTCCAAATGGCATCTATAAGCCCATTCCCATTCCATCTTCGAGTGCAAATTTCTGGGCACTCTAGTGTCCAATCATCTTCCACCTTTAAGTCACGAATGGCCGATCCGCCAATCTAACTCTTCAGGTTTAAGAAGATTAAACAGGGGCAGCTATTATACCCCAAAATTTTACCTCTCATTTATCAAGTATTTTCTCACAAAATCTCCTTTGGTTCAAGATCGCACAAGGGTTGATCAGCTCAAGACACCCCCTTAAGCACTGATAACTGAAATTAGGGTTTGAGATTGCACAAGGATAATTGAACTTTTAATGTCTAATTTGACTTTAATAGATCATTATGGACCCCCAATATTACTCATGTCAAGTTTCAAGTCATGGATCACATTTTTGCTCAGTCAATTGAGCAGTTGACCTAAAAATCAGTTGTATTGGGGAAAAAGTCAATTGTGGCCAATTTACAGTCAAACTTCATAATTTTTTATCCATATAAACATTATAAACTCATATGTATCATTTTATCAAGTTTGGACCATAGTTCCTCAAGAAATTTGATCAAATCATCAAAAGGGCAAAATGGTCAAAATTAGAGTTTTGACTAAGAAAGGGCAATTTCTGATTTTTGACCTAGAAAATGGTTAATTGGTTTGAGGCATGATCTCAAGAGTTAAAATTGCACCATTTTAACTTAATGGCATGACTCAAAACATTGCTCAAGGTCATTTGATTGATAGTTGATTTTCAGTCAACTGATCAAAAGTCAACTGTACACTGAAAAGTCAAACTTTGACTTTTTGGTCAAAATCAAGTGTCAAAGATCACAATTCATCAAAACATGTCAAAATATGAAGCTTGTTCATCAAGAAATCAAAAAGTCAAGATTTCATTTTTGAAAAGTCAAAGTTTTCAAACTTAGAAATTTTTCTAAGTGTTGAAAACTTCATATTTTTTCACAACTTTAAGCCAATTTTTCACCATGATGCGAGATGATTCAAAAGAAAATTTCAACATGAAAGATGTAGATCTCCATGAGATCTAAAACATTTATTTACACAACTTCCCATAGAAATTCTTGGATCTCAAGTTATTAATCCATGAAGTCATGCTCATGAAACTAAAACACTTAGTGAAATTTTCAACAGTTTTAGTCAGGTTTTAGTCCCAACTTCTTGGCCAATTTTCATCAAGTTCCAGCTTGATTTAACAAAAGTGGAAAACATAGAAGTTGTAGGGGAGGTTACAATATTTCCAAAGAGTCCAAGAACTCATTGAGATCATTCTTGAGCTGAGAGAATCAAAGAGATGAAGTTAGGATTTCATTCCTGAATTACAAGGCAGATATTTTGATGAACACTTGACTACAATTCTAACCAAAGCTACAAGATCTCTCTGTTCAGGCTATGATCTCTCTAAATCTGTGCATAATCAAGCAATTACACAAACCCTAAGTGTATTACACAAGCATTTGAAGCTTTGTCGAACTCTTGATACCATTTATGATTAGAAATGCAAAAGCAACATTTCCATTTGCATAAAGCTTCACTTTTCCAACCACTCTCTTCTTTAAAAGCTTGAGATCTGTTCCAAAGATCACAACAAATCTCTCAACATCAGAAGCAATCCACAATACCTGCAAAGCATGGCTAAGTTCCTTAATTCACTTATTTCTTCATCATGAAGCAACTTGTCTTTATGAATTTAAAAAATGCATAACCGGTTTTTTCAAAAAAATCTGAGTGTTTTCAAGTCTCAAACCTTCTCAATAAATAGAGAGGCCAATTGCAAGAGAAAAAAATAGAGAGAAAAGCCAGAAGTTTTGTTGTAAACTAGCCATCAAAATCCCATACTCTCAAAAAAGCCATAACTGTCCAAAAAAGGCTTCCACTCTTGAGTTTTAAAGTCCAAATCTTTGGAACTATCACACCTTGCAAGCTCTGCCCAAACATCTAAGCACCTCACATACATCGCCTAGAAATTGTTCAAACTCAAGAAGAAGCTTCTATAACACCTCTATTTTTTTCAAGTTCAAGAACAGTCAAGACAACAACTCAAGCTCAGAGTATAAGATCCAGCTCTAAGGTAAGTTTCTTGACTTTAATTCTTCATTTCAAGCATAATTAGTGATTCATTTTTTAAGACAAAATGTATTAACCATTGCCCTTGAAGCTAACCTTTTGTTTGTCTTCCATTCTTTTCATTTATGTGTTGAGAACTAACCCATGTATGCAGCAAAACAATGTTGAAGTAAAAAATGATAGTATGAGTCGACACATAGCTTTATGAGTCGGTACATACTGCTATACAGGCCCAAAACAGAAGGAAAAAAGAATGTACGAGTTGACGCAAAGCACGTATGAGTCGACACATGCAGTGTATGAGTCGACACATACCATTATGTATCGACTCATACTGAGTTGATTTGGCAATACAGGGGCAAGGAAAGTTATGTGTCGATGCATAGGAGCTTGTGTCGATACATAACAGTTCAAATGCAATTCTTCCTTCTTTTTACACTATTTTTACATTTCCTTCATTGTTATTCGATATGGTTGTAATATTTAAGTTTCTATTTCATCCCCATTTGTAAATTCTACCCCCATCCCCTAAATGATGTAATAGCGTAGTAATTTTAATTTCCACAATTTAATTCTTTATATACAAATGCTAGTAATTAGGGTTTTATATGGAAATATTAAAACCAAGTAGTAGTAAACCCTAATCAAGACAAATTAAGCATGTAAACCAATACATTTGCACACATACACCCTTAGGGTAAACCCACTTTGTTGCCTAACAAAATGGCCATATTATGCATGTGAGGTATCTTAGCAAAAACAATAAAAAATACAAGATCATAGTCCCTCGATGACGCTATCAAAGTTGCCTTTCAAAATATGATTTTAGTCCCTAAAGAAAATGCTAAGATATCTTACAATATTGCTAATCATGGCTATACGATGACCCACGCCCGTCCCTTTTACATCCAAAGATAGGGTTACTTACCAAATAAATGGTAAGATAATCATGTCAAAGGAAATAGGAAATAAACATGAAAGACTCTTGAGTAGGTAGATTGTTCCTAGTTGCTTGCTCAATTTCAAAACCAAAACATTCTTGCTATTTTCAAAAACAAACACCAAACACTTTCAAAACCACCTTTCAAAGTTGAAAGCATTTTCAAAAGATCAACACTTTTGTATACATTCTTACGAACAAGAATCATTACAAAGTTTTCCTAAATGTTGGCATCTTTACAAAATACCTTCGAAAACAACACAAAACACATTTTCAAACAAAATCAAGTGATCTAGCAAGTAACTAAGAGCCCAAGGAAAACCATGGATAAAAAGGGTGCTAATACCTTCCCTTTTCATAATCTACCCCCCGAACTCAAGAAAACATCTCAAAGGTCTTTCCTGTTCGTTTCAGCCTTTCCTTTTGGATAAAAGAAAAGTCGGTGGCGACTCTTGCTAAACCACAACATTTGCGATCAAACACAAAACACCTAAGTCAGTTCTCCCACCGTGTTACACCAAGAAATCCCTAACTTTTGCCTAGATTACCCTTACGGGTTTTCAACCTACCGGGAAAATTTATTCTATTTATGCCTCTAATTTTTGCCTAGACCGTCTGTTGTACCCCAAAATTTGCCCTCGCGCTTTTCCACAAGAAATCTCAGCTTCAAACATTTCCTGACTTCTCAAACTGACTCAAGAATCGGACAAACGGACCTTTCTTGACAGTCAAGCAAAACTAGGGTTTTTACTGATTTTCAGAACTCTGAATTGTTTCATACAGTGGGCTTAGGGTTTGGTTAATTTTTGGTTCAATTTTGATCAAGCGAGCATGATTTGGCATTTAATCAGGAATTAGGGTTTCATGGGCATATTCTCAGAAGAATTTAAATTCCACAGCACTTTGCGGTTTATTTCAAGATTCAGATTAAAATTCGCGTTATCTTGGTTTAATCAGCAAAAGAGACATTGGTTTTGAATTCAGTACGTTTTGATTGGGCCAGTCAGATACAAGATGCAGTTTTGAATTCACAGTACTTTTGCATTTGATCAGTCCATTTAAGTTAATTGCTGCTTTGCTTTGGATGTGGGATAAGACAGGTTTATTGGACCAATGTTGTTTTATTTTAGTTATTTATTATTCTGAAACTAAAATGATTGAATTTATTTTTCAATTGTTTTAATTCTAAGAATTTTAAATAAATAAATAAACAATAAGGAAATTAGAATTAATCGAATAATTTGAATTTTTATTGATATTTAAATTATTTACAAATTGTTGTTACAAACAATAATTTACATTTAATTTAAATATTACAATAGAATGAAAAACTATCCTATTTTCTAAATATTCTTCGTGCTTCATTCCGCTCCGGCATTCCATCTTTCATCTGCAAAAAGAACAAGAAAGGTCAGAAAGCATTTAATTAAAAGACAGTTAAAAAAATTGCTCATCATTAGGGGCCACTGACTAGGATCAGTTGCCCTCTCTGCAAATCACGGGATTTCTCCCGGTTCACAGAGAGGGAAGATTATTTTTACTTCATGAAATGCAAATGTCAAAAAATGCATAAGTTACAAATTCAAGCTGCATAGAAATTCAAGATTCAAAATCCAATCCAAACTGAAAAAGTTCAAATCCAAAATTTCTATCCAAAAGCCAAGGCTACTGTCAAAATGCCCAAAGTCCACTCAAAGAAAGTCACAAGTACCCAAGCTGTCATGAAAAGATTTAGCCAAGATATCAAAGAAAAGGAAGTCAGCACACATAAACTGTCAAAAGAGATGAAGATGTAAAATGTAAAATGCAAGCAATCTAGAATCATCACTTCCCATCCAGGGCCCCTTCAGAAAAGTACAAACAAAAATCATATAAAAATCTTAAACTGTACTTTAAGAGAGAGTAAAGAGAGATAAAGCAAACTCAGTTCAGGTTAGGCATGGACATCAGCACAACAGGCAAAAGGGAGAGAGAGGAATGTGTACAAATTTCATCAACTCTGCATAATAGAAAAGCCAAGACAGTCCAATAGCAGTTCACAGCACAGCAGGCAAAAGGAAGAAAGAAGAATGTATACAAAATACCAACTCTGCCTCAGCACAGGACATACACAAGCCAATAGACAATAAGAAGGTTTAAGATAGAAAAGGAAATATACAAGACAGTTCAGCAGGCAATTCAAAGAGAGATACAAAGTCAAAAGCCAACTCAGCAAAATACAAGGCAGTGCACAGCAGACAGTAGAAGAGTGAATATAGAAAAGAAAATAGCTAACACAGTTTAGGCAACTCAGAATAGACAGAAGTAAGGTGAGAGAGGAGAGAAGTATAAAAAAAACTGTCAAGGCAAACACAGCTAGAGAGCTGCATCAAGCACTTAACTCTGCCTCACCACAATACACATTAGCCAATATAGCAGTTCAGAGGATAAAAGAGATATATACAAGCTGAAGCAAAAACACACAAAACATATAAACCTGCAAAAAAACTGAGTTGTCTAAAAAACCAGCATCCTCTCATATCCCAAAACATATAGCATAAACATACTGAGCTTATCAGAAAAAAAAGAGAACCATAACCATCATCTGAACCTAACATATTTCAAGCCTCAACCTTCATGCTAAACCCACAAACCTGATAACACATTTCAAGCCTCAACCTTCATGCTAAACATACAAACCTCATGTCCAAACTTGCCTCACCATAACATACTGAACCAAGCACATACAAGCTAAAGTCTCAAGCCAATACCATAACCAAAACCAACCTCAAGCTTAAGCATCAGTGATAACCATAACCAAAACCAACCCAAGCCTACAACCCTGTGAAGCTAAACATCTCAAGTCACATAGCATCAAGCTCACAAACAAGCACACAAGCAAATACTCAGACATATCATACTCAGGCAACGATTGTTCCAAAATATTCCACAAACAGAAGCAAAGGCATCACAGTAGGAAAGAGGAAGATGAAGAAGTGAATCATTTCAAGGTTTGTTTTTCTTCAGTTAATAATCATCATCAAAAAACCTGAGCAAAAGAGCAAAGAACGAAATTACCAGGGTCATCAGAAGCGAAGCCTCATCAAGTCCATCACGACGATCCGGCCTCCTAGAGCACCACTTCTCCGCCTCTCCTCCATCCTCCAAACATCAGGTAGCAATCTTCTCCCCCTTTCCTCTTCACCACATCATAACGGTACAAGATTCGGAAATCAGAACCCCAAATTGAAACACAAAATTTGTAAAAAAGGGAAATAAAAACGTAAAGCGTTATAATCAAACCTTAAGTCCAGAGCGCCGAGACCATGCTTTGGGGGGAAGAAAGGTGTGGAAAGTGATGCTGGTGGCCGGATGAAGATGAAGATGGAAAGAACGTTGAACATACGAACGCGCCGTCGTCACCTCACAAACCCTAATGTTCGTTCAATAAACAAAAACTGCCTAACCCTAAATTTCGTTTTTGGATCAAAGGGCCTGACCCGTTTCCTAATTCATCTCTAAAGCCCAACAAGAAATCACCTCATTTTCTAATACTAATCTTATTTTATAAAACACTAACTCTTTCCATTTTTATAATAAAAAAACAATATTTACTTTTTTATATACTAACTCAATTATTTCATTGTTTCTAAAACATATACAATTTATTTCTTAATATTATTAAACATACTAACTTAATCTAAATACTTTTATACACAATTAACTTAAAAACATTTTTTTTGAAATATATTTGTACATATCATATAAGTTAAATTTGAAAATATTTTCTTAATACACATTTGCACATAAAGTAACCAAATACTTTTTATACATAATTAAATTGAAGATACTTTCTAATTAAAACATTGATTTGTACATATTATACGTAATTAAAATTAAACTTTTTAGTTAACATTCTATTTGTACATAAACATATAAATCAAAAATACAGATTAAAATGTATATTTAGGTCAAAACCCTAATACGGCTCAACTTCACATTTCGCACTTGTACATAATTACACATACACAATTCACATACATATACACTTGTACATTTACACAACACATTGCCCTACACCCATTTTATCTTATATTCGTACATTCGATATTTACATTTTGATTGCGACATTCGATTTGGTTGTAAATTATTGGGTACTATAAGTCTCATCCCCTTGTACATTTATACCCCCACTCCCGGACATTATTTTGTAATAGCGTAGATTTACATTCCGCAATTTACAGCTTTTCAAATATACCATGGTTAGACCTAGGGTTTGTATGTACATAAAATCAAACGCTAGATAACCTAATACAAGACAAATGCATGTAATCAATACACAATCACACTTGCACCCCCTAGGGTAATCCCACATGTTGCCTTCCAAAATGGGCCATGCTTGCACGTCGAATGTCTTTGGCAAAACAAAATCAAATGATCATAAGTCCCTCGATGACGCTTTCGAAAGTTGCCTAAACGGAATGATCATAGTCCCTTCAAAACAATTTGCCAAAGACACTTGGCATCATTGCATTCATGGTCTATGCGATGACCCGTGCCCGTCCCGAATAAACTTCCTAAACGCAAGATTGCCCATCAATTTCAATGGTGGAACAAAATTGTTAAAAGGGGTTAAAACATGACAAAAACCTTTGAGTACAATAGGGTAGACATAACTCTTAGTTACTTGAGATCAAACTTGCAAAAACACTTGCCTTCTTTTCAAAAACCACAATCCACAACACTTTCAAACAAACTCTCAAAAACATTTGAAAACATCTTTTCGAAAAGATTCACACTTTTGTAAAACACTCAAACACGAGTCAAATACATTAGTTGCCTAAAACAAGGCATCTTTTTCTAAAACATTTTCAAAAAGCACACACACACCATTTTCAAAGCAATCGAAAAACAAGGCAAGTGATCTAAAAAACCAAGTAACTAAGAGCCCATGGATAACCATGGATGAAAAGGGTGCTAATACCTTCCCTTTTCATAATCTACCCCCCGAACCCACGAAATATCTCAAAAGGTTTTTGCTGTGCTTTTTAACCTTTCCTTTAGGATAAAGTAAAAAGTCGGTGGCGACTCTTGCTAACCGCACAAGTGCGAATACGAACGCAAAACACTAGTCAGTTCTCCCACCGTATCACAGAACTGGCGACTCTGCTGGGGATTTCTTCTAAAAGTGGGGTTACCTTAGGGTTTAGATCACTTTTGTTTTCAATTGATTGCTTTGTTTGCTTTTACATTTGTGGGCATTGTATCGGAGTTTTATAGATCCTAACCCGGATCTGGGGAAACCCTTTTAGGTAGAAACAAGGCTGTGAGGGAACTGTGCGGGGTATACCGACATGGTTGAAGCAGTCTGCTACGTTGATGTGGCACTTTGGTGTGTACCGGTAACCCTTGAGTCAATCAAGGAGAGTACGGGGCCTCCATGTGGTGTCGTAAAGCATCAACAGACCTTAGGAACCTTAATTGAACTATCTTGGCCTTTTTAGGGTAGTGAGATGACTACTTTGGTGTACTCCGAAGTCGGTTGATACTCGATACTACACTCGATTGAGGGTTGTTTTCTTGGGATATTTTGATCGCCAGTCAGTGGCTAAATCGAAACGATGAACAATGAAAGCAATCCAATGATATTGAGATCCTTAGAACCCGGTTACTTTGATAGGACAGGTTTGAGCCCACCAACTTCAAAAGGGTAATACCCAGACCCCATGCTGGCCTAAACTCTAAGGGTTTGCCTGGTGTGACTTGTGTGCCTTACATGTTTGCCTTTGTAAATACTTGCAGTGTGTTTGATCATAGCATCATGACATCATACAGCATCATATGCATCCACTAACCATTTCAGGGGTTCGAATCTTCATCTTTGTTCTTGTTTTGTAGGACATGGAAACTATTCGTAGAAAGACAATTCAGATCAACCTTATAAGGGTTCCTCCTCAACTCAAGGAGCTTACATCCAGGATTCCCGAGAACTCGTCATTCAGTGAAAGGCATGGTAGACTCATCAGCCTGGTCAATACCAATATTGAGGAAGAGATGGTAAAGGTCCTTTTCCAATTCTTTGACCCTCTGCATCACTGTTTTACTTTCCCGGATTATCAGCTGGTGCCTACTCTAGAAGAGTTTTCCCAGCTTCTGAAGATTCCCATTCTCAATCAACTACCCTACAACGGTACGGAAAAGGAACCAAAACTTGAAGAAGTAGCTAAAGCATTATGCCTACAACCATCTGACATCAAAGGGCATTGGGAAGCCAAAAATGGTGTCAAAGGATTCTTGGCAAAGTTTCTGTTTGAGAAGGCCCAAGAGTGTTGGAATTCCCTTGATCTACAAGCCTTTGAAGAAGTTGTAGCCCTCCTTGTCTATGGGTTGGTGTTGTTCCCTAAACCAGATCAGCTTATAGATATCAGTGCTGTCAAGGTCTTCATGTCCAGGAACCCTATACCTACGTTGCTGGGGGACATCCTTCATTCATGTTACACTCGAACCATGAGAAAAAGGGGTGTTCTTATGTGCTGCACTCCCCTCCTGGGGAGGTGGTTTATTTCGCACCTTCCACAATCAGTTTTGAAGAACGAGCGGGGTTTGAGATGGTCACAACGGTTAATGACTCTCACGCATGCGGATATACATTGGTGTCCTAGGTCCAGGGAAGACGTCACTATCATTGATCGTTGTGGGGAGTACCCTAATGTTCCTTTATTTGGAATCAAAGGAGGTATTACCTACAACCCATGCCTGGCTTGGAGACAGTTTGGTTATGCTCGGAAGGATGGCCCTCATGACATGTTAATTCCAGACATAGTTTTTGACTTCGACAACGATACTCAAGGACTTCGTCAGAGATTTATCAGAGCTTGGAGGATGCCAAGTAGGATAGACAGCAAGACATTGGGGCATCGGAACTCCATCCCGTTGGAACCTTACCTCAAGTGGGTACGAGCCCGCTCCCAGAAGTTAGTAATGCCTTACCCTCACATGCTACCTGTGATCAAAGAACCAGTTTTGGAAGGAGAGGCATCCTACACCATTCAACATCCTGACATGCCCACCTCCTGGGAAGAGATGCAGAAGAGCTGGGTCCAGCTTAAGGAAGAACGGAATTCTCTTGAGACCAGTCTACATGCTAGTGAAAAGAAGGTCCTGGAACTCACCCGCTTGCTGCACGAGGAAAGGAATCTCAACACCTACATCGCGCCAAAAAGGATGCGCAATGTTTTTTTATCTTAAGGAGTTATTTTGTAATATTTGGCCCATGAGGCATTTATGTACTAACGAATTTCTCCTTATTAATATAATGTGCGTTCCTTTTTGTCTACAACAAATTTTGAATATTCTAAATCCTTGAATGCATTGCATACATACGCATTCCATTGCACCATATGCATAGCAGGTACCCTATTTCACAGGTTGCTTATTCTCCTTCGCTGTTTATTTTGATCAGTCATCATGAATCCAGACTCCTCCAGTGAGCAAGCAATCAAGGCTCTTCAAGCCCAGAATGCACAATTCCAAGAGATGATCCTAAGCCTAGCCCAGGGTCAGCAAGAGTTGAAGACTCTACTCCTGAAGAAGAAGAAGAAAAAGAGAACTGCGCTGTTCAACACCGGACGCAGATTTGGGAATACACTCCACAACGAAGCTGATCCAACCACTTCTTCTGCTGAGAAAAACAGTCCCCAAGGGGGAGGAGCTCCTAGTCCCGCAGTCTCCGACAACGAGACGGACTATAACGATGAACAATACCCACCTGCTGCTGACAGATACAAACAATTGGAGGACCGCTTGAGCGCTATGGAAATTCAGAACGTGCCGGGGCTGGATTTCGGAGATTTGGGATTATCTTCTGGAGTAGTAATTCCACACAAGTTTAAGGCGCCTGCCTTCGCCAAGTATGATGGGGTCTCCTGCCCAAAGCTGCATCTGAGGTCGTATGTAAGGAAAATACAACCTTACACGGCGGATAAGAACCTCTGGATTCACTTCTTCCAAGACAGCCTCTCGGGGTCACAACTTGAATGGTTCTACCAATTGGACGGAGCTAGCATCCGGCACTGGGAAGATTTGGCAACTGCATTTTACAGACAATACCAATACAATTCTGATCTCGCTCCTACGCGTACCCAACTTCAGGGTATGTCTCTAGGGACGGGTGAAGGGTTCAAAGAGTACGCTCAAAAATGGAGAGATTTGGCTGGCAGGGTGCAGCCTCCATTAACTGATCGAGAGCTGGTTGATATGTTCCTTGGGACTTTGTCTGGTCCGTTTTTCAATCATTTGGTTGGTAACTCCTCCGCTGGGTTCACAGATTTGATATTAACGGGAGAAAGAATTGAAGCTGGCATCAGGTCAGGCAAGATACAGAAGGCTGCCTCTACAAGTGCTGAGAAGAGGCCATTTAAGAAAGAAGCAAGCGCCGTTTATGGCCCTAGAAGGCAAGTCAAACCCGAAAGTCGCCAAGCCGTCAATGCTTTGGTCATCTCCAAACCTGTTGCTGCTCCTCAGCAGTACAATCAACAAAGAAGTGAAAGGCCCAAGAGGCAGTATACTCGACTGAGTATGACCTTATCTCAAATTTTACCTCAACTGTTATCCACCAACCTGGTGACCCTCAAAGAAGCTCCTAAAGTCGTCAACACTACGTCTCCTAAATACAACCCAAATGCCCGGTGTGCTTATCATTCTGATAGTCCCGGGCACACTACTGATGATTGCTGGGCCTTAAGAAACAAAGTGCAAGATCTGATCGACACGAAAGAAATTCAGTTTGAAGCGCCGGAAAGACCGAATGTTGTAACGGCTCCTATGCCCCAGCATAGGGTAAATGCCATTGAGGAAGAAGTGTACGCTGTTTCGGTAGATGAAGTTGTTACCCCTCTGAAGACCGTTAAGAAGAACCTACTGCGGGCCGGTTTATTTCCGGGTTGCGTTGAAGGTTGCCCATTCTGTGTTATTTCCCCATCTGGTTGTCCCTTGCTGAGGTTAGGCATTCAAGGCCTAATGGATAGCAAGGAAATTCTATTCAAAAAGACTGCTGTTCAATTGGTTCCAATGAAAGAAGTTTCCGTGATTACCATCTTCAAAAATCCAATCAAGGCTCCCCCAAAGAAGCCTATTCAAATCTTGACAGTTGCGCCTGTGATCATTACTGTTCCAGGACCCCTCTCCTACGTGTCTGATAAGGCTGTCCCCTGGCATTATGGGGCAGACGTGTATGTAAATGGAATCAAGCAAGAATTTGATGCTAGTGCCAGTATCTGCGATATCACTGGTCCAGCCAAGGTCACCCGCAGTGGCAGGCTTTTCTCGCCTGACATTGCACCGCCCGCTATTCGAAAACCCCTCCTCATAAAGCCTGCAAGTTTACCAAGTCCTGTTGCTGATCAAATTGTGTCCCCTGCTGCCGAGTCATCAAATGCTCGGGGCAAAGGGATTGAAGAAGAGCCTGCCCGGATGGAGGCACCAATACCCATAAATGCTGAGGCCTCCCGACAAGAAATGGAGGAGATTCTGAAAATAATAAAGAAAAGTGATTTTAATGTTGTCGAACAACTGGGGCATACACCCTCCAAGATCTCCCTGCTCTCCCTATTGCTATGCTCCGAGGCTCACGCTAAGGCATTAATCTCATTTCTCAAGACAGCCCACGTGCCGCAGGAGACGTCTGCAGTTCAGTTCACTGACTGCATAGCAAATCTGACGGCGGACAACGGCTTGGGCTTTTCAGATGCTGACCTAACCGCGAAAGGGAGAGACCACAATGATGCCCTGCATGTCTCTATTGAATGCAGGGGCACTACTCTGGCACATGTATTGGTGGACACTGGTTCTTCTTTGAATGTTCTTCCGAAAAAGGCTTTAGATCGTCTGGACTATGAGGGCCTGGAGTTGAAACCCAGCAATATCATCGTCAGGGCCTTTGACGGTTCCAAGAGGATGGTTCATGGAGAGGTTAACATCCCTATTCGTGTGGGCTCTCAAGTGTTTGACTCTACCTTTTACGTGATGGATATACGTCCATCGTACTCCTGTCTGTTGGGTCGACCCTGGATCCATAAAGCTGGGGCCGTGACCTCCACCTTGCACCAGAAGTTGAAATATCCCGTCAGGGGGAAGATCGTCACTGTGCAAGGAGAAGAGGAGTATATGGTGAGCCATTTGAATTCCTTCAGGTACATCGAGATGGACGGAGAGTTCATTGAAACCCCCCTTCCAACATTTCGAGGAGGTACATCCAATTTCAGCAGCTGCGGAGACAATGGCCGAAGAGAATGATTCCTTGAAGATGGCTTCCCTAAGAGATGCCCGGGCTGTGGTTCAGAAAGGCAATTGTGCACACTGGGGTCAGCTTCCTGACTTCACTCAGAAGAACGACAAGTTTGGGCTAGGCTTTACTGCAGAGGCTCAGAAGGCAGTGCGCAAAGAGAAGATCGGAAAGGCTCCGGTGTTTATTTCCAGCTCAAGGGTGAACGCTATTGAGGAAGATGTGGAGGAAGCAGAGTTTGACAGTTGGATCTACCCGACCACCAGCGACGGACCAAACAACTGGACAGCGAGGGATTTTACCCCTATCACATTTGTCACGCAGTAATTGATTTCTTTTGATTTCTAAATTTGTAACAAACAATATGTTAAAACTTTGTTGGCTCGGTGTCCTGCCCAAGGCATCGTAGCTCCATTTGTGAGGGCTTTTTGTATGACATTTTCATATATCATCAATCAAAACATTGGACGTTTGTTGCATTTCAAGTCTTGTGCTCTTTTTCTTTCTGTGTTATACATATTGCAAAACAGCTATATTTACACACACTCACTTATACAGGTTTCAATCCACTCTGGATCTCGCTGGTAACAGCTCTGCTACCGCCAGTTATGACTTCGAAAATCCGATCAACTTGGCCGAAGACGAAGGTGAAGATAATTGCGAAGTGCCTGGTGAACTTGCGAGACTGCTACTTCAGGAAGAGAGGGCTATTCAACCACATGAAGAGCCTGTAGAGACAATTAACCTGGGTACTGAGACGGATAGAAAAGAGGTCAAGATTAGTGCCAATCTAGAGCTCAGCGTGAAGCAACGATTGATCCAGATGCTACAAGACTACGTGGAGATTTTTGCTTGGTCCTATGAAGATATGCCTGGTTTGGATGCCGACATTGTAGTTCACCACCTGTCAACCAAGGAAGATTGCCCTCCGGTAAAACAGAAAGTTCGACGGATGCGTCCAGAGATGTCTGAAAAGATCAAGGCCGAGGTTATGAAGCAGTTTGATGCCGGATTCCTTGCAGTAACTTCTTACCCTCAGTGGGTTGCCAATGTTGTGCCAGTACCGAAGAAGGACGGTAAAGTCAGAATGTGCGTCGACTACAGGGATCTGAACAGAGCTAGCCCCAAAGATGACTTCCCCCTACCTCACATCGATGTCCTTGTTGACAATACAGCTCAACACAAGGTGTTCTCCTTCATGGATGGTTTTTCAGGGTATAATCAGATCAAGATGGCTCCAGAAGATATGGAGAAAACAACCTTCGTGACTCAGTGGGGCACCTTCTGTTATAAGGTCATGCCGTTCGGATTGAAAAATGCTGGGGCAACCTATCAGCGTGCCATGGTTGCTTTATTTCATGACATGATCCATCATGAGATTGAAGTATACGTTGATGACATGATTGCAAGGTCTCAAACTGAGGAGGAGCACCTTGACCATCTGAGGAAGTTATTTGACCGACTCAAGTTGTACAAGCTGAGGTTGAATCCCAACAAATGCACCTTTGGGGTAAGATCCGGAAAGTTGTTAGGTTTCATTGTAAGTGATAAAGGTATTCAGGTGGATCCTGCCAAAGTAAAAGCCATACAAGAGATGCCGACTCCAAAAACAGAAAAAGAAGTCAGAGGTTTCCTAGGACGACTGAATTACATTGCTCGATTCATCTCACATCTAACTGCTACTTGTGAGCCAATCTTCAAATTACTGAAGAAAGATCAAGTGGTACGCTGGAATGATGAATGTCAGGCCGCCTTTGAAAGAA
Organism: Vicia faba; assembly: GCA_948472305.1. Classification (NCBI taxonomy): domain Eukaryota; kingdom Viridiplantae; phylum Streptophyta; class Magnoliopsida; order Fabales; family Fabaceae; genus Vicia; species Vicia faba. The sequence continues at coordinate 1,234,492,783 of OX451736.1, forward strand.
TAAAGGATTATCTCCAAGAACCACCCATTCTTATGCCACCGGTGGAAGGAAGACCTCTGATACTATACTTGACAGTGCTTGATAATTCAATGGGGTGTGTGCTGGGGCAGCATGACGAGTCTGGCCGAAAAGAGCACGCTATTTATTACTTGAGCAAAAAGTTTACCGACTGTGAGTCTCGTTACTCACTGCTTGAGAAAACTTGCTGCGCTCTTGTATGGGCTGCTCGCCGGCTGAGACAGTATATGCTGACTCACACTACCTTATTGATTTCAAAGATGGATCCCATCAAGTACATATTTGAAAAACCTGCTCTGTCTGGGAGAATAGCGAGATGGCAAATGATCTTAACAGAATATGATATCCAGTATACAACTCAGAAAGCAATTAAGGGAAGTGTACTGGCTGATCATTTGGCACACCAACCTGTGGACGATTACCAAGCATTGAACTTTGACTTTCCGGATGAAGACATCATGGTGGTAACTGACTGTGAAGTACCTGGACCGGATGAAGGACCTGAGGAAGGATCCCGATGGTCTATGCATTTTGATGGAGCCTCCAATGCCTTGGGTAACGGCGTCGGCGCTGTAATCATATCTCCCAAAGGAACTCATACTCCCCTCACCGCCCGATTATGTTTCAGCTGCACCAACAACATGGCAGAATATGAGGCATGTATCATGGGTCTACAAGCTGCAATCGATTTAAGGATCAAGTTTCTAAGTGTCTTCGGAGATTCCGCTCTCGTGATTAATCAGATCAAGGGCGAGTGGGATACGAAACACCCGAATCTTATTCCTTACAAGGAGTATGTGTCGACCTTGCTCCCTCACTTTAAAGAGATAACTTTTGAGCATTTCCCTAGAGAGGAGAATCAGCTAGCAGACGCCCTAGCTACGATGTCTTCAATGTTCAAAGTTAAATGGGACAATGAAGCTCCCCGAATCATTATCTGGAAGTTGGATGAACCGGCCTACTGTTGTGAGCTCGAGGCTGAGGAGGTTGTTGAAAAACCCTGGTATCATGAGGTGAAGAGGTATTTGGAAACTCAGGAATACCCTGAAGGTGCATCTGTCAATGATAAGAAGTTCATGAGGAGATTTGCTGCAAAATTCTTCCTCAGCAACGGCATTCTCTACAAACGGAATCACGATTCAACTCTGCTACGTTGTGTGGACAAGGCTGAAGCAGAGAAAATTATGATGGAGCTGCATGAAGGTACATTTGGAACCCATTCTAGTGGACACACCATGGCTAAGAAAATCCTTCGGGCAGGATATTTCTGGTCCACAATGGAAGCCGATTGTTACCAACACTCCCGAACTTGTCATAAGTGCCAGATCTATGCTGACAAGGTGCATATCCCTCCGGTTCCTTTGAATGTCCTAACGGCACCCTGGCCTTTCGCAATGTGGGGCATCGATATGATCGGTGAGATCCGACCAACGGCATCAAATGGGCATCGCTTCATCTTAGTGGCGATCGATTATTTCACGAAGTGGGTTGAGGCAGCTTCCTATGCCACAGTAACCAAGAGCGTCGTGGCACGTTTCATCCGGCATAATCTGATCTGTCGGTACGGCGTCCCAGAAAGAATCATTACGGACAATGGCACCAATCTCAATAACAAAATGATCACCGAACTCTGTGAACAATTCAAGATACAGCACCACAATTCTTCTCCCTACCGGCCGAAGATGAATGGGGCTGTAGAGGCAGCCAATAAGAATATCAAGAAAATTGTGCAGAAGATGACAGTGACCTATAAAGATTGGCACGAGATGTTACCGTTCGCTCTTCATGGGTACCGCACCTCAGCAAGGACATCAACCGGGGCAACTCCTTTCTCTTTGGTCTATGGCATGGAGGCAGTCTTGCCGATCGAAATCCAGATACCCTCTCTCCGGATAATGAAGGATGCAGACTTGAATGAAGATGATTGGATCCAGACTCGACTTGATCAATTAAATCTGATTGACGAAAAGAGGCTCACTGCTATCTGTCATGGTCAGACGTATCAAAAACGGATGATCAGGGCATTTAACAAGAAAGTCAGACCGCAAGAGTATCAAGTTGGGGATCTGGTAATCAAACGCATCATCCTTCCTCAAAGTGATCCCCGGGGCAAATGGACCCCTACTTACGAAGGGCCATTTGTGGTTAAGCGTGTGTTCTCAGGAGGAGCCATGATCCTAACCACCATGGACGGTGACGACCTTCCTCACCCCGCCAATGCAGACATAGTAAAAAAATACTACGCATAAATAAAAGACCCGCTAGGTTGACATACCTAGGCAAAAATAAGGGCTTCCCGGCGAACCAAAAGGGTTCGGGCAAAAATAAGGGATGAAATGAATAAAAATCTGTACACCCGGCAAGTCGAAAACCTGAAAGGGCGGCTTGGGCAAAAATGGGTATCCCGGTGGACTGAAAACCCGAAAGGGCGGTCCAGGCAAAAGTTAGGGATAAAAGCGTAACATTATGTCTCATTGGATCACTTCGCATCCGGAATTCGGCATCAACTATCTGGCCCCAAATTTCGGCATTGACCAATCAGTTTCATCTTCAGATTAGGCAGTAAGGCGATGAGACGATCGAAAACATAAAGGCGATAGCAGAATTGGAACCCAGTGGGATTGTTCACGTAGCTGTTTTGTTTTCTTTTTCAAAATGTAAACTCTATACTATTTGGCGATGTCCTCTTACTAGGATGTCAGTCTCTTGTACAAAAAACGCCTATTCACAGGCAAAAGTTTAAATCAATACAAAATTCACTTGTTCATACAAATTACCATTGTTTTCCCCTTTTCCTGTTTTGTCTTGCGAAGAACGTCCAATGTTCATTTTTTTTGATATATGCATTTGACATTGAATTGCTGATTCCTAAATATTCGCATATGAAACAAGAGATTAATTACCGGTGACATCAAAGACAGGGGCAATGTGGGGTTGTCTATTGCAGTTCGGTTGTTTTGTCCGCCAAGGCACCAAGGTAGGTTCAACTGAAAAATGTGGCCAAATCATCTTAACTCCCTGCAGAGTAAAACAAGGTTCAGCAATACTTCCCCCAGGCAGAGTTGGTCCCCCGTCGATCCTAAAAAAGGGCACAACATTCCCCAGTAGATTCTGCAAGCTCATCTCCTGCAAAGTACGGACGTCTCGCCCGAGTTTTATTTAAGAGTTATTTCCTCACAAGGACTTATAACTGAGTTATCCTCAGCTAAAAGCCACGGAAGACCGCTCTCGGCAAAGTTCCTTTAGTCCCAAGCAGAGTTTATCTTCGAAGTTCCCCAGCGGAATTTATCACCATCACCCTCAGCAGAATCCATCATTAAAGTCCTCAGCAGGCCTCTCATCAAAACTTCGGCCAAGTATCTCTTTCGCAGAGCAGCTTCCCGGCCGTTCGTCAAGGATTTATTTTCCTAAGATGAAATTACACTCATGAACATTTCACATTTTCATACATCATGCATATCATACATCATAACATTGCATACAACTTACGTCTTTGCCTTTTCAGGAAAAAGACAATCTCAAAAACGACTACCTTCAACTGTCACAACATTTCCAGACTCGACTCCTGTATCTAGCCAGGGCACGTCTGAAGAGTTCGAAGATTCGATTCCTGTATCCAGCCAGGGCATATCTGTTGACCACATTTCCAGACTCGACTCCTGTATCTAGCCAGGGCACGTCTGAAGAGTTCGAAGATTCGATTCCTGTATCCAGCCAGGGCACATCTATCAACTACAACATTTCCAGATTCGATTCCTGTATCCAGCCAGGGCATATCTGTTGACCACATTTCCAAACTCGACTCCTGTATCTAGCCAGGGCACGTCTGAAGAGTTCGAAGATTCGATTCCTGTATCCAGCCAGGGCACATCTATCAACTACAACATTTCTAGATTCAATACCTGTATCTAGCCAGGACATGTCTGCATAAGGAGATTGAAGATCAAACACCTGTAACAAGCCAGGAAAACATCTGTCTTTCTTAAATACACAAGTTCTCGCTAAGGAATCTCTTATGCGATCAACACTTCCAAATGGCATCTATAAGCCCATCCTCCTACCAGCAGTCGTCGGATGGCATCTGTAAGCCCATTCTCAGATGGCATCTTTAAGCCCATTCACCTCCACCGACACATCGACGAGCGCAAATTTTCTGGGCACACTAGTGTCCAATCTCCTTTTACCTTCGAGTCGCGAAAGGCAAACCTGCCAATCTAACTCTTCAGGTCAAAAAAGATTGAACAGGGGCAACTGTTGTACCCCAAAATTTGCCCTCGCGCTTTTCCACAAGAAATCTCAGCTTCAAACATTTCCTGACTTCTCAAACTGACTCAAGAATCGGACAAACGGACCTTTCTTGACAGTCAAGCAAAACTAGGGTTTTTACTGATTTTCAGAACTCTGAATTGTTTCATACAGTGGGCTTAGGGTTTGGTTAATTTTTGGTTCAATTTTGATCAAGCGAGCATGATTTGGCATTTAATCAGGAATTAGGGTTTCATGGGCATATTCTCAGAAGAATTTAAATTCCACAGCACTTTGCGGTTTATTTCAAGATTCAGATTAAAATTCGCGTTATCTTGGTTTAATCAGCAAAAGAGACATTGGTTTTGAATTCAGTACGTTTTGATTGGGCCAGTCAGATACAAGATGCAGTTTTGAATTCACAGTACTTTTGCATTTGATCAGTCCATTTAAGTTAATTGCTGCTTTGCTTTGGATGTGGGATAAGACAGGTTTATTGGACCAATGTTGTTTTATTTTAGTTATTTATTATTCTGAAACTAAAATGATTGAATTTATTTTTCAATTGTTTTAATTCTAAGAATTTTAAATAAATAAATAAACAATAAGGAAATTAGAATTAATCGGATAATTTGAATTTTTATTGATATTTAAATTATTTACAAATTGTTGTTACAAACAATAATTTACATTTAATTTAAATATTACAATAGAATGAAAAACTATCCTATTTTCTAAATATTCTTCGTGCTTCATTCCGCTCCGGCATTCCATCTTTCATCTGCAAAAAGAACAAGAAAGGTCAGAAAGCATTTAATTAAAAGACAGTTAAAAAAATTGCTCATCATTAAGGGCCACTGACTAGGATCAGTTGCCCTCTCTGCAAATCACGGGATTTCTCCCGGTTCACAGAGAGGGAAGATTATTTTTACTTCATGAAATGCAAATGTCAAAAAATGCATAAGTTACAAATTCAAGCTGCATAGAAATTCAAGATTCAAAATCCAATCCAAACTGAAAAAGTTCAAATCCAAAATTTCTATCCAAAAGCCAAGGCTACTGTCAAAATGCCCAAAGTCCACTCAAAGAAAGTCACAAGTACCCAAGCTGTCATGAAAAGATTTAGCCAAGATATCAAAGAAAAGGAAGTCAGCACACATAAACTGTCAAAAGAGATGAAGATGTAAAATGTAAAATGCAAGCAATCTAGAATCATCACTTCCCATCCAGGGCCCCTTCAGAAAAGTACAAACAAAAATCATATAAAAATCTTAAACTGTACTTTAAGAGAGAGTAAAGAGAGATAAAGCAAACTCAGTTCAGGTTAGGCATGGACATCAGCACAACAGGCAAAAGGGAGAGAGAGGAATGTGTACAAATTTCATCAACTCTGCATAATAGAAAAGCCAAGACAGTCCAATAGCAGTTCACAGCACAGCAGGCAAAAGGAAGAAAGAAGAATGTATACAAAATACCAACTCTGCCTCAGCACAGGACATACACAAGCCAATAGACAATAAGAAGGTTTAAGATAGAAAAGGAAATATACAAGACAGTTCAGCAGGCAATTCAAAGAGAGATACAAAGTCAAAAGCCAACTCAGCAAAATACAAGGCAGTGCACAGCAGACAGTAGAAGAGTGAATATAGAAAAGAAAATAGCTAACACAGTTTAGGCAACTCAGAATAGACAGAAGTAAGGTGAGAGAGGAGAGAAGTATAAAAAAAACTGTCAAGGCAAACACAGCTAGAGAGCTGCATCAAGCACTTAACTCTGCCTCACCACAATACACATTAGCCAATATAGCAGTTCAGAGGATAAAAGAGATATATACAAGCTGAAGCAAAAACACACAAAACATATAAACCTGCAAAAAAACTGAGTTGTCTAAAAAACCAGCATCCTCTCATATCCCAAAACATATAGCATAAACATACTGAGCTTATCAGAAAAAAAAGAGAACCATAACCATCATCTGAACCTAACATATTTCAAGCCTCAACCTTCATGCTAAACCCACAAACCTGATAACACATTTCAAGCCTCAACCTTCATGCTAAACATACAAACCTCATGTCCAAACTTGCCTCACCATAACATACTGAACCAAGCACATACAAGCTAAAGTCTCAAGCCAATACCATAACCAAAACCAACCTCAAGCTTAAGCATCAGTGATAACCATAACCAAAACCAACCCAAGCCTACAACCCTGTGAAGCTAAACATCTCAAGTCACATAGCATCAAGCTCACAAACAAGCACACAAGCAAATACTCAGACATATCATACTCAGGCAACGATTGTTCCAAAATATTCCACAAACAGAAGCAAAGGCATCACAGTAGGAAAGAGGAAGATGAAGAAGTGAATCATTTCAAGGTTTGTTTTTCTTCAGTTAATAATCATCATCAAAAAACCTGAGCAAAAGAGCAAAGAACGAAATTACCAGGGTCATCAGAAGCGAAGCCTCATCAAGTCCATCACGACGATCCGGCCTCCTAGAGCACCACTTCTCCGCCTCTCCTCCATCCTCCAAACATCAGGTAGCAATCTTCTCCCCCTTTCCTCTTCACCACATCATAACGGTACAAGATTCGGAAATCAGAACCCCAAATTGAAACACAAAATTTGTAAAAAAGGGAAATAAAAACGTAAAGCGTTATAATCAAACCTTAAGTCCAGAGCGCCGAGACCATGCTTTGGGGGGAAGAAAGGTGTGGAAAGTGATGCTGGTGGCCGGATGAAGATGAAGATGGAAAGAACGTTGAACATACGAACGCGCCGTCGTCACCTCACAAACCCTAATGTTCGTTCAATAAACAAAAACTGCCTAACCCTAAATTTCGTTTTTGGATCAAAGGGCCTGACCCGTTTCCTAATTCATCTCTAAAGCCCAACAAGAAATCACCTCATTTTCTAATACTAATCTTATTTTATAAAACACTAACTCTTTCCATTTTTATAATAAAAAAACAATATTTACTTTTTTATATACTAACTCAATTATTTCATTGTTTCTAAAACATATACAATTTATTTCTTAATATTATTAAACATACTAACTTAATCTAAATACTTTTATACACAATTAACTTAAAAACATTTTTTTTGAAATATATTTGTACATATCATATAAGTTAAATTTGAAAATATTTTCTTAATACACATTTGCACATAAAGTAACCAAATACTTTTTATACATAATTAAATTGAAGATACTTTCTAATTAAAACATTGATTTGTACATATTATACGTAATTAAAATTAAACTTTTTAGTTAACATTCTATTTGTACATAAACATATAAATCAAAAATACAGATTAAAACGTATATTTAGGTCAAAACCCTAATACGGCTCAACTTCACATTTCGCACTTGTACATAATTACACATACACAATTCACATACATATACACTTGTACATTTACACAACACATTGCCCTACACCCATTTTATCTTATATTCGTACATTCGATATTTACATTTTGATTGCGACATTCGATTTGGTTGTAAATTATTGGGTACTATAAGTCTCATCCCCTTGTACATTTATACCCCCACTCCCGGACATTATTTTGTAATAGCGTAGATTTACATTCCGCAATTTACAGCTTTTCAAATATACCATGGTTAGACCTAGGGTTTGTATGTACATAAAATCAAACGCTAGATAACCTAATACAAGACAAATGCATGTAATCAATACACAATCACACTTGCACCCCCTAGGGTAATCCCACATGTTGCCTTCCAAAATGGGCCATGCTTGCACGTCGAATGTCTTTGGCAAAACAAAATCAAATGATCATAAGTCCCTCGATGACGCTTTCGAAAGTTGCCTAAACGGAATGATCATAGTCCCTTCAAAACAATTTGCCAAAGACACTTGGCATCATTGCATTTATGGTCTATGCGATGACCCGTGCCCGTCCCGAATAAACTTCCTAAACGCAAGATTGCCCATCAATTTCAATGGTGGAACAAAATTGTTAAAAGGGGTTAAAACATGACAAAAACCTTTGAGTACAATAGGGTAGACATAACTCTTAGTTACTTGAGATCAAACTTGCAAAAACACTTGCCTTCTTTTCAAAAACCACAATCCACAACACTTTCAAACAAACTCTCAAAAACATTTGAAAACATCTTTTCGAAAAGATTCACACTTTTGTAAAACACTCAAACACGAGTCAAATACATTAGTTGCCTAAAACAAGGCATCTTTTTCTAAAACATTTTCAAAAAGCACACACACACCATTTTCAAAGCAATCGAAAAACAAGGCAAGTGATCTAAAAAACCAAGTAACTAAGAGCCCATGGATAACCATGGATGAAAAGGGTGCTAATACCTTCCCTTTTCATAATCTACCCCCCGAACCCACGAAATATCTCAAAAGGTTTTTGCTGTGCTTTTTAACCTTTCCTTTAGGATAAAGTAAAAAGTCGGTGGCGACTCTTGCTAACCGCACAAGTGCGAATACGAACGCAAAACACTAGTCAGTTCTCCCACCGTATCACACCGTCCATTCAGGTTTTCAGCCTACCGAGACGCTCTTTTTTGCCTAAGCCACCCTTTCGGGTTTTCGACTTAGCGAGTTGTTCTTTATTTCTTTAGGCAAAGTATTTCTTGACTACATCAGCATTCATAGGACGTGGGAACTCCTCTCCATCCATAGTTTCAAGAATTAATGCACCACCAGATAAGGCTTTCTTGACAACATATAGGCCTTCAAAATTGGGAGTCCACTTGCCCCTAGAATCAGTGTTAAAAGACATGATCTTCCTGAGCACGAGGTCGCTTTCTCTGAATTCACGAGGCTTGACCTTCTTGTCAAAATCTTTCTTCATTCTCTTTTGGTACAACTGACCATGACACAAGGTTGTCATTCTCTTCTTTTCTATCAAATTTAATTGGTCAAACATGTTCTAGACCCATTCAGCCTCTGACAACTTGGTTTCCATTATCATACGTAAGGAGGGAATCTCAACCTCAACGGGGAGCACTGCTTCCATACCATACACAAGAGAGAACATGGTTGCCCCTGTTGAAGTGCGGACGAATGTATGATATCCATGCAAAGCAAAACGGGGCATCTCATGCCAATCTTTATAGGTAACAAACCTTTTCTGAATGATCTTCTTGATGTTTTTATTGGAAGCTTCAACAGCCCATTCATCTTTGGCCTGTAAGGAGATGAATTGTGATGGAGAATCTTGAATTCTTCACAAAGTTCTGTCATCATCTTATTATTCAGATTCGAGCCATTGTCAGTGATAATCCTGCTTGGCACACCATACCGACATATAAGATTGTTCTTGATAAAGCATACTACCACCTGCTTAGTAACATTAGCATATGAAGCTGCTTCCACCCATTTGGTGAAGTAATCTATTGCCACCAAGATAAAATAATGTCCATTCGACGCCTTGGGTTCAATCATTCCAATCATGTCAATACCCCACATAGAGAAAGGCCACAGGGAAGAAATAACATTGAGAAGCGTCAGAGGCACATGAATTTTGTCAGCATAAATCTGGCATTTATGGCACTTATTTGCAAATTTGTAACAGTCAGATTCCATTGTCAGCCAATAGTAACCTATCCTAAGCATCTTCTTTACCATCGAATGTCCATTAGCATGAGTGCCAAAGGAACCTTCATGGATCTCATTCATCAACATGTATGCTTCGTGTATATTCATGCATCTGACAAGACCATGTCATAATTTCTCTTGTACAACATATTCTCATTGAGAAAGAAGCTGCCTGCCAACCTTCTCAATGACTTTCTATCTTTGTTTGACCCACCAATCGGGTATTCCTGAGTCTGGATAAAATGCTTAATATCATAATACCAAGGTTTTTCGTATGACGTTTCCTCTATTGTAAACACATGAGCCGGCCTATCCATACATTGTAATATGATACGGAGCAAACCGTTCCAAGTATTTACTTGATACATAGAAGCCAGAGTGGCCAAAGCATCTGCCATCTGATTTTCATCTCTGGGAATATGGTGGAATTCAACTTTATTAAAGAACGGTAATAATCTTATAGCATAGTCTTTGTAGGGAATCAAGCCAGGGTGACGAGTATCTCATTCTCCTTTAATCTGATTTATTACCAAATTTGAATCACCATACACATCTAGGATTTTGATTTTGAGATCAATAGCCTCCTCGAGACCCATGATACAAGCTTCATACTCTGCCATGTTATTGGTGCAATAAAATTCCAATCTTGCAGTAAATGGGATATGTGATCCATGAGGAGTGATAATCACAACACCAATTCCTTTCCCATAAGCATTCACAGCTCCATCGAATACCATACCCCAACGAGATTCAGGATCAGGACCTTCCTCAGGAAACAATTCATCACAATCTTTCACTTTCAGAAACATAACATCCTCATCAGGGAAATCATATTTAACAGACTGATAACCATCAACTGGTTGGTGAGAAAGATAATCTTCCAACACACTGCCTTTTATAGCCTTTTGAGTACGGTATTCAATATCATATTCAGACAACAGCATCTGCCAACGGGCAATTCTCCCAGTAAGAGCAAGCTTTTCAAAAATATACTTAATTGGATCAATTTTGGAAATCAACCAAGTAGTATGATTCAACATATATTTCCACAACCGCTTTACCACCCAGGCCAGAGCACAACATGTCTTTTCTAGCATAGAATACCGTGACTCACAGTCAGTAAAATTTTTGCTGAGATGATAAATGGCATATTCCTTCTTCCTTGTTTCATCTTGTTGTCCCAAAATACAGCCCATAGAATTATCTAACACTATCAGATACATAATCAATGGTCTTCCTTAAACAGGAGGGAGCAAGATAGGAGGTTCAAGCAAATACTCTTTAATGCTTTCAAATTCTCTTTGGAAATCATCTGTCCATACAAAACCCCGATCTTTCTTTAACAACTTAAAGATCAGCTCACATGTTGCAGTCATATGGGATATAAATTTGAAAATTTAATTCAAACGCCCAAGGAAGCCTCTAACTTGCTTTTCAGTTTTTGGCACTGGCATTTGTTTAATTGCTTTAACTTTATCAGGGTCAACTTCAATCCCTTTTTGGCTGACAATGAAACCTAACAATTTCCCTAATCGAACACCAAAGGTGCATTTATTTGGATTCAAGGGGAAACGATACTTTCTCAAACGCTGAAATAATTTCAACAAATCTTTTATATTCCCTTCTTCAATATGGGATTTGGAAATCATATCATCAACATATACCTCAATTTCCTTGTGCATCAGATTATAGAATAGGATTGTCATAGCCCTCTGGTACGTTGCACCAGCGTTCTTCAACCCGAAGGGCATCACTCTATAACAGAATGTTCCCCAGGGTGTGACAAACGTTATTTTTTCCATGTCCTCAGGAGCCATTCTAATTTGATTATATCCAGAAAATTCGTCCATGAACGAGAATACTTTGAATGTTGTTGTACTATCAACCAACATATCAATATGTGGTAATGGAAAATAATCTTCTGGACTAGCTTTATTTAAATCTCTATAATCTACGCACATGCGAACTTTTCTGTCTTCCTTTGGTACTGGGACAATATTGGCAATCCACTGAGGATACACCGATGTCACAAGAAAACCAGCATTAATCTACTTTAAAACTTCTTCTTTAATTTTTACTGCCATATCAGGGTGAGTTCTTCGCAATTTCTTCTTGACTGGCGGGCATTCTGGATTTAGCAGAAAATGATGTTCCACAATATCACTATCCAAACCAGGCATGTCTTGGAATGACCAAGAAAATATATCCACATACTCTTTCAAGAATTCAATCAACCTTCTCTTTACGTCGGGATGCAGCAATGCTCCAATCTTAACTTCCTTTGGATCTTCCTCTGAACCCAAATTAATTGTCTCCAACGGCTCTTTATATGGTTGAATGACACTTTCCTCGTGCTCAAGAAATCGTGAAACCTCTTCTGTAATTTCATCATATTCTTCTTCTTCGACCACATATGCAGAATATTCAAAGTTGGGAGAGGGTGCAGGGTTATTGTATTCAACATGTTTTTTAGTTAATATGCACATATGATTTATGATTGCTTTTAGAAACTGACACATATAGCAAGTGATTATGCATATTGAATTACAATTATTATTTATTTTGAAAGGATTTTTTTCTGATTACCATTTTTCAAGAAAAAGCAGAAAAAAAGACACAATTTGGGAATCAAAGACAACTTTTATTATTGATTTTAAAGATCAAAGCAACATATATGTCCATACAATATCAACTTTCACCTTGGGCAAAGTGAAAGATTTTTGAAAAGATTTATAAAAAAACAAATTACTTTGAGACATGAATCCAAGAAGGAACATAAATGGTGATCTAATTTGCTCAAAACTCAACCAAAACTTACATTTCAAGGTTCTAATTACTTCTGGAATATTGTTAAACATGATTAGAAGTAAAAACGCGTAGAAATTTAGTGATTAGAAGCTTAATTGTGCATTTCAAATTCTAACTTGGAGGCAAAAGTCACTTTCAAGGTACCAACTTTGAATCAATGCATTCATAGCTCAAGGGGTCTTAGGGCATGATTCTTGAAGCAATTAAAAGATAAGGTTACAATCTTTACAATGTGCAAATAATGAAATCAAATGGATGCTTGAGCTAAAAGTTGTGATGAGTCAAAGTTGAGAAAAAGATGTTGACATTTTGTACTTAGCATCCAAACATCTAAGTACAAGATTGTAACCATTGCATCTAAGAAAAAGATGCTGACATTTTGATCAAATGGATGTTGAGTGCAAGTTTTTCTTCAAAAATGATCTATAATGTCTTGCATCCAAACATGACCTTCCACTCAAAATTAGCTTTTGATAAAAAAAGATAGCATGAAGTAGATTTCTTAAATGACATTTTGAGATTTAAACCACTTAAAACTCCAAGAATTGAGAAAGTTATGACTTTGTGAAGTTGGTGAAAAATTATGAGGTGACCTATAATCTTTTGCATTCTTAGGGCATCTTCCATCCATTTTCAAGCTTTACACATAAAAGTAGATTTGAAGTTCACATCCTTAAGATCATTGTGGAAAAAGAATAGGCTCAAGGAGATAAAAATTGACTAAGTTATGATCTTTTGAAGTCACATAAGAAAATTTGATGCCCTATCTAGAGGACTTATAATATTTCTTCATCATTAGGCATCTTCCACATAAAATATTATTGAAACTTTTGAAGTGATTAGTTGATAACCCTTTAAAGCGAAGTATGTGTTTGAAATTACTCAAAAATCTCAAAATATTAGCAAGGTATAACCCTTAGAAGTTCAAAACCCTAGCTCCTAGAGCAACAAAATGTCTTGGAAACCACTTTCAATTTTGACAAATTTCATGAACAAATATTTTTGTCATGTGAATTGAAGTTATTTTGGATTATAATAAGAATCCATAGCAACAAAAAACACCTCTAAATATTGAGAATTGAGAGAATTATGCACTTGTGATCAAGAAATCAAGAACTTGTCCAATTAGGTCAAACTTCTTCAATCAACTCTTGTATCTTTTGATTTTCTTTGACAAATTGAGGCATGATGAATCATAGTAGGCCTTATCATGATATCACTTCAAAGTATCTTCAATGATGAAGCTTAAATCTCAATGAAACTTTGTTGAAGAAGGCATGAAAATAAACTCATGAACCTATAGATCAACTTGATAAAATGTGTTGTGCTTTCACCTATATCATCATCAATTAGAGCAAACATTCATTGTATTTGTTAGTTAAAATTTAATCAATACAAAATATATATGATTCAAGGTGCTTGGTGATTCCTCATGAGAAAACCTAAAAGGTAAGGAGAAAAACCAAACCCTAGTGTGATCTTGTTGTGATTGATTTGATATAAGATGATAGAGGAATCTTAGGGGCAAAAATTGGGGTGCAACACAGATCCCTAAGGGGTATCCAATCAAGGGGGGAGAACTTGGTCTATAAACTCAACGAATCACTGTATGGATTGAGGCAAGCATCCAGACAGTGGTATCAAAAGTTCAGCTCAACTCTTAACTAAATAGGTTTTAAACAATCCTCAACAGACCACTCTCTATTCTTTAGTGGCAATGGCCCATCTTTAATTATTCTATTGGTATATCTAGATGACATAGTACTCGCAGGCCCTGATTCTCTTAGATTGAAAAAAATTGAAGATTTATTACAACAACATTATAAGTTAAAAATTCTAGGAAATCTGCACTATTTCTTAGTCTCAAAATTGCTAAATCCGTGAAGGGTATCCACCTTTGTCAAAGAAAGTACACCCTTCAACTTTTCCAAAATACATGTTATATTGCAGCCAAACTGACATTAGTTCTCTTAGATTCTAGTGTCTCATTCAATGATACCGATGGTGAACCTCTATATGACATTTCTATATATCGGTGATTGATTGGTAGATTCATGTATTTGACAATCTCAAGACCTGACATCACATATGTAGTTAATCGATTAAGTCAGCTCATGAAACATCCTTGTACCCCTCATTTGATAGTTTACACCATGTACTACAATACCTTAAAGACACCCCTGGAAAATGTTTATTTTTTACTACACAGTCATCCCTCAAACTCGTTGCATTTGCATATGCTGATTGGGGTGTGATCGGTGGATCTGGAACTGACTGTTTAACGTTGGTTCGCGAAATGTCGCGGAAGCAAGAGTCGCCACCGTCTTTTATTTTCTCCAACATGGAAAGGACAAAAGCACAGAAAAATTCCTTATTGAGATTAGTTCTCGGTTCGGGAGGTAGATTTATAGAAAGGGAAGGTGTTAGCACCCTTTCTATCCATGGTTATCCATGGGCTCTTAGATACTTGCTCATTTGTGTTTTCAAAATGTTTGTTTGCTTTTCAACTGTGGGTTTGAAAAAGTTTCGTTTAAAATTTCAGTTCGACTCTTGTATCAGTCCTCAAGAGTGTTTGAAAAGTTGTTTTTGAAAGCTTTTTGCAAAGTGTCGGTGTGAAAAGAAGTTTTTTGATTTGTTTTGAATTAGAGCAAGTATCTACGAGTCATCTACCTACCCTAAGGAATTAGTCTGTGTAAATGTCCTTAAGGTAGTGCCATCCCACCATTGAGAGGTAGGTAGCACCACCGTTGGAGGTGTTCGGGTCAATTCGAGTTTAGGGACAGTGTGGTCACCAGAGCAATAGTAGGACACCTTAGAAGCTACCCCCATGCCATGTTCATGGACATGAGGACTTACTAAAACGTCCTCTACTCGACGACCACGTTTCAAGGGGCAAGGCAACAGTGAGGTGTACCCTAGGAGTGGTGTGTGAATTGTGTGTCATTTTCAGTTATTATTTGTCTTGATCATGCATTGAGTGTTCTACGCTTTGATTTTATTTGAGCATACATTCTTTCATGTGATTAACGGTTTAAAGGTGCGGAATTTAAAAGTCATACGCTATTACAAGGCGCGGGTCTACATCGCCAAATTAAACTAAAACCCGATTTGAATAAAAGTACAGAAAGTAAATGTCCTAATTATCTATTACAAGGATTTGGGGCAAATACATTATGTCCACAAAATAAAAATAAATGCGAAAGGAAATTAGAATCGAGTGCGAGGGCGTTGGACCCTTTAAAGAAATTAAATTGGAATTGAAAATTGATTTAATTATTAAATGAGAAAAAGAACTTATTTTTTTATGTTTTTGGATTTATGAAATTAAAGAGAATTAATTGGACTTAAAAGTTAAATAAAACCCTAGTTCTAAATTGTTTTTAATTTATTAAAGAAAATTGTTTAAGTTTAACCTAATTTAACCCTAATTAATTAATTACAAGTATTTACAAAAATAATTAATGGTTAATAATAATTATAATCAGAAAAGAATATTTATTAAAAAAAGAGGATCAAAATGTACTAAAAACCTATTTTTATATTTTTTAGTTATTAGGAAGTAAATAAAAATTAAAACCCTAAATTAAAACTAAAATGATCATTAAAATTATTTACAAAAATAATTAGTGAATTAAATAATTAAATGAGGCATATTTTTATTTTTATGATTTTCTGATTTTTGTATTTTTGTATTATTAAAATTAATTTAAGGAATTAAAAGAAAATAATTAAAACAAATAAAAAAAATAGAAAAAAGAATAAGGGAAAGAAATACAAACAGGGGGTTGTTGATCCAAATTGAGGAGGTTCGTGGAAAGTAGTTTGGCCCAAGAATTCCAGGCCCATGTGGACTTTTAGCGCTTGTGTGAGAAACAGTTGACCAACGCGTATGGTGGATTGCTGGTGATGACCACTAGATTGGCCTTCAGGGACATGTGGCAAGCATAGATCTGGAGTTGCATGGTAGCCCTTTGGAAGCATACTGCACAGAATCATGTTAGAAAGAAAAATATTGAATAAAGTGGGGGGACCTGGGAATCGAACCCAGGTCCCAATGCTTGAAGGACACATCACTCACCAACCCAGCCAGTGCGTTTCTTTGTTTACTTAATGGAACCTGATCAATAAATATGAAAACAAATGCTATTGATATAAAACAAAAAAAATTAGCGCGAAGATTTGAATCTCCCAGTCACGTCCAGACACGCAAGCATCATCTTCTTCTTTTCTGCAAAAATATCAAACAAGTAGCGGGGGTTTTAAACCCCCACTAACCACAATATACAAAAATAGCGATTAGAGCAGGCCTTATCATAAATTGAGCGCGATGGTATGGTTAAGTTCGTCTGGAGTTTCTGAGTTCAATGGTACTGGTTAGGATGGCCAATTTTTCCTTATGTGTGAAACCCCAAAAGTAGAGCTTTGAAACCCTAAAAAGCTTCCATGGCAATTTCTCATACAGGCAACGTTAGTTCAATTAGATAACACCATTAGCTTCAGAGCATGCATATTAGTACAAATCAGTCATTAAAAATCATAAATCATGCGTGGAATGTGAAACACGATCATGAATAATTTTAGGGAAAGTGAGACTTTAATATACCAATTATTTGCGCGTGGAGGGTTGATTTTGATTGGAATAGCTTCCTGGGTGTGTCAGGAATGCAATGGAATAGTTCTTTTGCTTTGAAACATGCTCTATGTATGTTTTCAGTTTTGAGAATTTTGTGAAAAAATGCAAAGTTGTTTGGTGTTCTTGGGCGCAACTTGCTTGTTCTTTTGATTAGGGTTGCAATGTGCACATATATGTCAATGAATTAGGGTAAAAAGATCAAGCCCAAAGCCTTGTTTTAATGCCTTTCAAATTTGTGATTTTCCATGATCTTTTTCAATCTTTTTCATTCCTTTTTGATGCCAATCATTGAAGATTCTTTCCTTTTTGAGTGTGCACGAAATCTTGAGTGAATGATGAGTGGAAATGCTGCATAAAAAGATTTGAAATGTGTGATTTGCTATTTTTGTCATATTTTATTTTAATTAAATGAATTAATAGGATAATAAACTCAATTAATTAATAAAAAATAAGAAAATAACTTCCCTTTGGGTCAATGGGTCGTGCATAGCTTTTGGGTGATGATTCTTGGAAGAAATTGTGGCCCATTAGCAATTTTGAGGCATTTGAAGCAAAGTTGACTTTTCAAAATTCCCAAAAATTTCCCAACTTCCACAAGGCATATCTTGCTCAATGTTTAAGATTTGATCATGTTCTTGGACGTTTTGGAAAGGTCTTGAAGTCCTCTAACCAATGCCTTTGGTCCCATGTTATTTTGATTTACCAATCTCAAGTTATGGTCTTTGACTTAAAGTGCCTTTTGGTTGACTTTTGAAAATGACCTATAATGTTGAGATTGATATCTTTTTGTGAGAGCATTTCTTGGACTTGAAGTGTGAATATGAGTTGTAGGAAATGTCATTCTCTTAAAAATGAGCTTTGGATGGAATTTTTCTGATAAACCATGTGGAAGTTATGCCTTGGTCAATTTGCAGTTGACTTTTTCAACTGTCCAAATATAGAAACTTTTGCATCTTGAGCCTTTTTGAGCCATGCCTTAAGAATCATGATCAAGAATTGATCAAATGATGTTTGTGGCTTCAAAATAAGATGTTAACCAAAATTTTTGACTTTTGACTGTCAAATGACCATTTTACCCCTGCAGTTGACTGTTGAGCAATTGGGGTTGTTGACTGTGCAATTTTGTGCTGCGAGTCTTGAAACTTGGCATAAGGATGCTTGACAATGTTTATAGGCATGTGGGACTTGTTTGGACCCTTGAAAACTTCAATTTCTTTTCCAGAACCAAAACCCTAATTTTTGACTGTTAGGAGGCCATTGAACTGTGCAACCCTTGAGAGATTTTGAACTTTGATCTTGGCAAATCTTGAAGAATATGGGAGGTCAAATTTTGGGGTACAACAGTTGCCCCTGTTCAATCTTCTTAGACCTGAGGATGTAGATTGGCAGGCGTGCCTTTTCGTAATCCGAAGGTGGAAGATGATTGAACACTAGAGTGCCCAGAAATTTGCGCTCACATGTTAGCAGTGTGATGATGGGAATGGGCTTACAGATGCCATTTGGATATTAGTGGATGGGAGGATGGGCTTACAGATGCCATGTTGAGAGGTGATGGGTAGGTAGATGGGCTTATAGATGCCATCTGGGTGTTGATCGCATAAGAGATTCCTTAGCGAGAACTTGCGTACCTGAAAAAGAAAATGATTACCTGGCCTGTTACAGGAGCTGGTCTTCAGACTCTTTATATAGACGCACCCTGGTTGGTTACAGGAATCGGGTCTGGAGCTTCAAACAGTGATGAATGAATCAGGGATGGTTACTACCTCAACGGAACGATGAGAGAACCTTGGGCGATTACTACCTCAACAGTAACGATGAGAGAATCCGGGGCGATTACTACCTCAACAGTAACGATGAGAGAATCTGGGGCGATTACTACCTCAACAGTGACGATGAGAGAATCTGGGGCGATTACCACCTCAACAGTAACGATGAGAGAATCTTGGGCGTCTTCTACTGAGTCTTCATCAGGAAAATCTTTAGGAATCGATTTAACTGGACTAGAGAAGGCCTTTGACTGGATCGGCATCAGAAAAATATTTAGGAGTCGATTTAACTGAACCAGGCAAGGTCTTGAAATCTTCAACTGGAATAAGAATCAGGGAGATCTTAGGGTCGATCTGACTGAACCAGAGAAGGCCTTTGACTGGATCGGCATCAGAAAAATCTTTAGGAGTCGATTTAACTGAACCAGGCAAGGTCTTGGAATCTTCAGCTGGATAAGAATCAGGGAGATCTTAGGGTCGATCTGACTGAACCAGAGAAGGCCTTTGACTGGATAAGAATCAGAAAAATCTTTAGGAGTCGATTTAACTGAACCAGGCAAAGTCTTGGAATCTTCAGCTGGATAAGAATCAGGGAGATCTTAGGGTCGATCTGACTGAACCAGAGAAGGCCTTTGATTGGATAAGAATCAGAAAAATCTTTAGGAGTCGATTTAACTGAACCAGACAAGGTCTTGAAATCTTCAACTGGAATAAGAATCAGGGAGATCTTAGGGTCGATCTGACTGAACCAGAGAAGGCCTTTGACTGGATAAGAATCAGAAAAATCTTTAGGAGTCGATTTAACTGAACCAGGCAAGGTCTTGAAATCTTCAGCTGGATAAGAATCAGAAAAATCTTTAGGAATCGATTTAACTGAACCAGAGGAGGTCTTGGATATAGCTGAGAACTTAACTAGGTCTTTCCTGAAAGGTAAAGGTCAGTCATATGCAATGCATGATATGGATCAAGCCATGGTGTTCTCAATATAAATGAGATCGTAAGATCATGATGCGTATATGCATGCTATAATGTATGGAAGTGCGATGTTTATGAATATATGTTTTTGTTTTAGAAAAATGAATCCTTGACGGGTGCCGGGAAATTAAATCCTGGGCTGATGTGAATAGCATTCTTTGTTTCCACTGGGGAGTGATGGTTGCCAGAATACCGGTAGGAGAAGATAGCTCCGTTGGAGGATAAACTTGACGAAGAGATTACTCTGCGGGGAATAACTGCTCTAGCGATCTTGCTGGGGAACAATACTCTGTGGGAAGAGTGGTACTGTTGAGATGTTGATGGTAACTTCGCTGGAGATACCGTTGTTATGTTGGATGTGTTAATAGACTCTGCTGGGGATAGGAAGACTTCGCCGAGGACGATCTTTCCGTGGATTTTGGCTGAGGATAACCCAGTTATATCCTGGTAGGGAAATAACCTTTGAATAAAGCCGGGAGACGCGTTCGTGCTCTACAGGGGGGATAAGCTTCCAGAATCTACTGGGGATAAGCTTCCTGCTGGGGAGATGATTCAAACTTTCCTGGGGAAATCTTGATTGGACTCTCCTGGGGAAATTTTGAGATGTATTAGGGAAGTGGCTCCGCTGAATGTCTGGTATACCGCCGGGGAACAATCTTAGATTAAGACTGCTGGGGATGCTTGTTAAGAAGGTCCATATATTGTACTGGGGAATGTTGAGATCTGCGGGGGATACCCAACTTCCTTAAGGCTGATAATATAGCTTTGCTTGGGGAGAGTGCATTGACTTGCTGACTCACTCTCTGGGGATTTAAGATATACTGGTTATGTTCTTCAGCCGAACTTACCTTGGTACCTTGGTGGACAGAACAATTAGATCGCTTAGACCACTCATTATTGCCCCTGCTTCTAATGTTACCTGTAATTAATCCTTTGTTTCGTATGCAAATATTTATGAGTTAGCAATTATTGTCAAATGCATATATCACAAATTGAACCTCGGACGTTCTTCGTAAAACAAAACAGAAAAGGAAAAACAATTGGCAATTTTAACTAAAAAAGTGATTTTTGTATTGATTTTGAATTTTCCTGTAAATAGGCGTTTTATGTACAGGAGGCTAACGTCCTAGTAAGAGAACGCCGCCGAACAAAAGAGTTTATACAATTTGTACAAAGGGAAAACAAAACAGCTGTGTGAAGAGAACAATCCCACTGGGTTCCAACTCTGCTATCGCCTTTATATCTTCGAGCGTCTCATCACTTGATGACCTAGCTGAAGATGAAGCTGATTGATCGATGTCGTCTGAACTTGGTGTTGATACCGGATTCTGGATGCAAAGTGATCCAATGAGACATAGTATTACGCTTTAATCCCTAACTTTTGCCTGGACCGCCCTTTCGGGTTTTCAGTCCACCGGGATACCCATTTTTGCCCAAGCCGCCTTTTCAGGTTTTCGACTTGCCGGATGTACAGATTTTTTCATTTCATCCCTTCATTTTGCCCAAACCCTTTTGGTTCGCCGGGAAGCCCTAATTTTTTCCTAGGTATGTCAACCTATCAGGTCTTTATTATGCGTAGTATCTTTTTACTATGTCTGCATTGGCGGGGTGAGGAAGGTCGTCACCATCCATGTTGGTTAGAATCATGGCTCCTCCTGAGAACACATGTTTAACCACAAATGGCCCTTCGTACGTGGGGGTCCATTTGCCCCTTGGATCACTCTAAGGAAGGATGATGCGCTTGATTACCAGATCCCCAACTTGATATTCTTGTGGTCTGACCTTTTTGTTAAATGCCCTGATCATCCGTTTTTGATACGTCTGACCATGACAAATAGCAGCAAGTCTCTTTTCGTCAATTAGATTTAGTTGATCAAGTCGTGTCTGGATCCAATCATCTTCGCTCAGATCTGCATCCTTCATTATCCGGAGAGAGGGTATCTGCACTTCGATCGGTAAGACTGCCTCCATGCCGTAGACCAAGGAGAAAGGAGTTGCCCCGGTTGACGTCCTTGCTGAGGTACGGTACCCGTGTAGAGCAAACGGTAACATCTCGTGCCAATCTTTATAAGTCACTGTCATCTTCTGCACAATTTTCTTGATATTTTTATTCGCTGCTTCTACAACCCCATTCATCTTCGGCCGGTAAGGAGAAGAGTTGTGGTATTGTATCTTGAACTGCTCGCAGAGCTTATTGATCATCTTGTTATTGAGATTGGTACCGTTGTCTATAATGATTCTTTCAGGGACGCCGTAACGACAAATCAAGTTATGCCGAATGAACCATGCCACAACATTCTTGGTTACTGTAGCGTAGGAAGCTGCTTCAACCCACTTTGTAAAGTAATCGATCGCCACCAGGATGAAGCGATGCCCATTGGACGCCGTAGGTTTAATCTCACCGATCATATTTATGCCCCACATTGCAAAAGGCCAAGGTGCAGTCAGGACGTTCAGGGGAACTGGAGGAACATGCACCTTATCTGCATAAATCTGGCATTTGTGACATGTCCGAGAATGTTGGTAACAGTCGGCTTCCATTGTGGACCAGAAATACCCTGCCCAAAGGATCTTCTTTGCCATAGTGTGTCCACTGGAATGTGTTCCGAAGGTACCTTCATGTAGCTCTGCCATGATCCTTTCTGCTTCAATCTTATCCGCGCAGCGCAGTAAGGTCGAATCATGGTTTCGCTTGTACAGGATGCCGTTGCTAAGGAAGAACTTCGCTGCGAACCTTCTCAGAAACTTCTTATCGTTGACAGATGCACCTTCAGGGTATTCTTGAGCTTCCAAGTATCTCTTCACCTCATCGTACCAGGGTTTTTCAGTCACTAACTCTACCTCAAGATCACAACAGTATGCCGGTTCATCCAGTTTCCAGATGATGACCCGGGGAGCCTCATTATCCCATTTGACTTTGAACATGGAAGACATCGTAGCTAACGCGTCCGCCAACTGATTCTCCTCTCTTGGGAAATGTTCAAAAGTTATCTCTGTGAAGTGGGGGATCAATGTCAACACACATTCTCTGTAAGGAATAAGATTCGGATGTTTCGTATCCCACTCCTCTTTGATCTGATTGATCACGAAAGCGGAATCTCCGAAGACACTCAGAAACTTGATCCTTAAGTCAATCGCAGCTTGGAGACCCATGATGCATGCCTCATACTCCGCCATGTTGTTGGTGCAGTTGAAACATAGCCGGGCAGTAAGTGGAGTATGAGTGCCTTGAGGGGATATGATCACAGCGCCGATACCGTTACCCAAAGCGTTGGAGGCTCCGTCAAAGTGCATAGACCATCAGGATCCTTCCTCAGGTCCTTCATCCGGTCCAGTTACTTCACAATCAGTCACTATCATGATACTCTCGTCTGGAAACTCGAAGTTCATTGACTGATAGTCGTCTACTGCCTGATGTGCCAAGTGGTCTGCCAATACACTTCCTTTGATGGCTTTCTGGGTCGTGTACTGGATGTCGTATTCTGTCAAGATCATTTGCCATCTTGCTATTCTCCCAGACAGAGCAGGCTTTTCAAATATATACTTTATAGGATCCATCTTTGAAATCAACAAAGTAGTGTGAGTCAGCATATACTGTCTCAGCCGGCGAGCAGACCATACCAAAGCGCAGCAAGTTTTCTCGAGCAATGAGTATCGGGTCTCACAGTCGGTAAACTTTTTGCTAAGGTAATAAATGGCATGCTCTTTTCGGCCCGACTCGTCATGCTGCCCCAGCACACACCCCATTGAGTTATCAAGTACTGTTAGGTATAATATCAGAGGTCTCCCTTCAACCGGTGGCATAAGGATGGGTGGTTCTTGGAGATACTCTTTGATTCTGTCAAAGGCGGCCTGACATTCATCGTTCCAACGTACTACCTGATCTTTCTTCAGCAGCTTGAAGATTGGTTCACAGGTAGCGGTTAGGTGCGAGATGAATCGAGCAATGTAATTCAGGCGTCCTAAAAAGCCTCTGACCTCCTTCTCTGTCTTAGGAACTGGCATCTCTTGAATGGCTTTAACCTTGGCAGGGTCCACTTGAATACCCTTATCACTTACAACGAAGCCTAGCAACTTTCCAGATCTTACCCCGAAGGTGCACTTGTTCGGGTTCAACCTCAACTTGTACAGTTTTAGACGGTCAAACAGCTTCTACAGATGATCAAGGTGTTCCTCCTCAGTTTGGGACCTTGCAATCATGTCGTTGACATACACTTCTATCTCATGATGGATCATGTAATGAAATAAGGCAACCATGGCACGTTGGTAGGTTGCCCTAGCATTCTTCAACCCGAATGGCATGACCTTATAGCAGAAGGTGCCCCACTGAGTAACAAAGGTAGTCTTTTCCATGTCTTCAGGAGCCATCTTGATCTGATTATACCCTGAAAAACCATCCATGAAGGAGAACACCTTGTGCTGAGCCGTATTGTCAACCAGAACGTCAATGTGAGGTAGGGGGAAGTCATCCTTGGGGCTGGCCCTGTTCAGATCCCTGTAATCGACACACATTCTGACTTTACCATCTTTCTTTGGTACCGGCACCACATTACCAACCCACTGAGGGTAAGAAGTCACTACAATAAACCCGGCATCGAATTGCTTCATAACCTCGGCTTTGATCTTCTCGGACATCTCTGGACGCATACGGCGGACCTTTTGCTTAACCGGGGGGCAGTTTTCTTTGGTAGGCAAATGATGGACCACAATGTCGGTATCCAACCCAGGCATGTCTTCGTAGGACCAGGCAAAGATCTCCACATAATCATGTAACATTTGAGTCAACTGTTGCTTCACGCTGAGCTCTAGGTTAGCACCAATCTTGACTTCCTTCCTATTTGTCTCAGTACCCAGATTTATCATTTCCACTGGCTCTTCATGTGGTTGAATTGCCCTCTCTTCCTGGAGTAACAGTCTTGCAAGTTCGCCAGGCACTTCGCAATCATCTTCACCTTCGCCTTCGGCTAAGTTGATCGGATTTTCGAAGTCATAACTGGCAGTAGCAGAGTCGTTACCAGTGAGATCCAGAGTGGATTGAAACCTGTATGAGTGAGTGTGTGTAAATACAGCTGTTTTGCAATATATAAAGAAAGGAAAGAAAGAAAAAGAGCATAAGATTTGAAGTGCGAGAAAACTTCCAAGGTCTTTATTCATGATATATGAAATGACAATTAATATGCCCTCACAAATGAAGCCACGGTGCCCCGGGTAAGACACCGGGCCATAGAGTTTCAATTCATTATTTATTACAAATAACAAAAACAAAGGAATTCATTACTGCGTAACAAAAGTAACAGGTAGGTTGTCCTTTGCAGTCCAATTGCTAGGTCCACTGTCGGCCGTCGGATAAATCCAGCTGTCAAACTCTGATTCTTCCACCTCGTCTTCATCCCCAATAGCATTCACTCCATGAGCAGGCAGGGGAGCTGTCACTACATTAGGCTTTTCAGGTGCCTCAAACTGTACCTCCTTTGCATCAATAAGGTCTTGCACCTTGTTTCTTAAGGCCTAGCAGTCATCAGTAGAATGCCCCGGGCTATCGGAGTGATAAGCACAGCGAGCATTTGGATTATACTTCGGAGAGGCAGTATTCACAACCTTCGGGGCCTCCCTGACAATCACTAAGTTGGTGGATAATAGTTGCGGCAAGATTTGTGACAAGGTCATACTCAGCCGGGTAAACTCTCTTCTGGGTCTTTCAGCCCTTTGTTGATTGGTTTGCCGAGGAGCGGCAGCAGGTTTAGCAATCACCACCGCGTTGACAGACTGGTGGCGCTCTGGTTTATCTTTCCTTCTAGGCCCATACACAGCACTGGCCTCCTTCTTAAAAGGTTTCTTCTCAGAACTCGAAGACGCACCTTTCTGAATTTTACCGGACTTCATTCCAGCCTCTATCCTCTCCCCAGTCAGAATAAGATCAGTGAACCCTGCAGATGAATTGCCAATAAGGTGATTGAAAAACGGCCCGGATAGGGTCCCCAAGAACATATCCACCAGCTCACGGTCAGTTAACGGAGGCTGCACTCTGCCAGCCAGATCCCTCCACTTCTGTGCATACTCTTTAAAACCTTCGCCTGATCCTAGAGACATACCTTGGAGTTGGGTACGTGTAGGAGTAAGGTCGGCATTATATTGATACTGCTTGTAAAAAGCAGTAGCCAACTCCTCCCAGTTACGAACCTTGGTTCCATCCAGCTGATAGAACCATTCGAGATGAGTCCCTGAAAGACTCTCCTGGAAGAAGTGGATCCACAAGTTCTTATCCACTGTGTACGGCTGAATCTTCCGCACATAAGATTTGAGGTGTAGCTTAGGGCAAGACGCCCCGTCATACTTGGTGAAAGATGGTGCTTTAAACTTGTGAGGGATGATCACACCAGTAGATAAGCCCAAGTCTCCGAAATCCAGCCCAGACACTTGTTGAATTTCCATGGCGTTCAGACGGTCTTCCAGCTGCTTGTACCGGTCTTCAGCAGGAGGATACTGTTCCTCATTAAAATCAGTCTTGTTGTCAGAGACTACTGGACTTGGAGCCTTTCCCCCCTGGGGACTGTCTTTGCCTACAGAAGAACCAGCTTCCTCATTCTGCAGAGTATTACCAAACCTCCGGCCTGAGTTGAAAAGAACAGTTCTCTTCTTCTTCTTCTCCTTCTTCAGGAGCAAAGCCTTCAGCTCTTCTTGGCCTTGAGCCAAACCCATGATCAGCTCTTGAAATTGTGCGTTCTGCGCCTGAAGGGCCTTGATAGACATCTCGGTTGATGATTCAGGGTTCATGATGCTGAAATAAACAGCGAAGCACAATAAGCAACCTGAAAAGAAGAGTACCTGCTATGCACATGATGAATGGAATGCGTATGATTTATGTTTTCAAAGACAATCGGGAATCAACTTTGTAAACAAAAAGGAACACACTTCATTAGATTCAACTTTGAATTTTAAATTGTTCAACAGATTGCCCTTAGGCGTTACATAAAATGGAAATACTGAAAAGGGAAATAAAACTGTAAAAGAACATCCAGAGCTCCTCATTGATCCCAGGGTCTCCTCTTCTCAGTACGGACGTAGTCATTCAGAGCTCGCTCATTCTCCAACTGCTTTGTCAGCTTCTGGATCTTCAATTCCTGCTCGTTGAACTTTTCCCGATAAGAATCTCGTTCTTCTCGCAGTTGCGACCAAGACCTCTTTAATGTCTCATAATCAGTAGGTATCTGAGGAGGGAGGACAGTTGGAGGAATCCCATCTTTATCAGGATACTCAAGAATGACGGGTCTGACAGCTTCGTATGGCATACCTAACTTCTGAGCGCGGATGCGAACCCATTTGTAGTAGGCTTCCATAGGTAGAGAAGTATTTGGCCCCAACTCTTGTGGGTCAGCTTTATGAACTTTGTCCCAAGCCTTGATGAACCTACGACGCAGCTCGTCACTATCCACCTGAAACTCAAAACTGATGTGAGGCACCAACATCTCGTGAGGCCCTGCTCTTCTGGCTCTTCCAAACTGACGGAGAGCTAGACATGGATTGTAAGAGATTCCTCCTTGAGTACCAATCAAAGGAACATTAGGGTATTCTCCGCATCGATCAATAACAGTTGTCTCATCCAAACCTCTGAAAGTCCAAATAATGTCTTTATCAGTGAGAGACATTAACCTATGAGCCCAACCTCTTCCTTCTTGGTTCTTCAGTACGAACTTAGGGAGGTGTGAAATAAACCACCTCACCAACAAAGGGATACAACACCACAGAGTTCCTCGTCTTCGGACAGTACGAGCATAAAGTTGTTGCAGGATGTCACCCAAGAGAGTGGGCACATGATTCTGAGACATGAAGATCCTTATGGCAGTGACATTGATGAAGTTGTCAGGATTAGGAAACAAGACTAGCCCATAAATTAAGAGAGCCAAGATGTCTTCATATGCCCTAAAGTCCAAGTCATTCCAGAAACTGTTAGCTTTACCAATCAGAAACTTGGCCAAGAAACCCTTAACTCCGCTTCTAGTCACCCAGTTGTCCATTACTTCTTGATGGGTCAAGGGAAGAGCTGCAGCAACCTTCTCAAGCCTAAGAGTCTTTTCCCAACCAGTGAAGGGAGTCTGATCCAAGATAGGGATACCAAGCAAATCAAAGAACTCTTCCAGGGTAGGGACCAGCTGGAAGTCTTGAAAGGTGAAGCACTGGTACATAGGGTCATAGAACTGGGTCAGGACACTCATCAACTGTTGATCCCGCTTTGCAGTGACTAAACTGAGAAGAGAACCATGCCTCTGGATGAAAGATGTGGTGTTTGGAATTCTGCTAACCAATTCTTCAAGTAACTCAGGTGGGTGAACAAAGTTGAACCGGATAGCATTCCTTCGCATAGGCATCATGATATCCTACAAAACAGAGCAAAGGTGAAACCCTCTTGTCTTTGAAATAGTCAGTCCTTGTGCAGGATGCATGCAATGCTCATGATGTTATGATGTTATGATAAAGCACACCACAAATATTTACAAAGGCAAACATGATAAGGCACACAAGTCACACAAGACAAGCCCTTAAAGTTTAGGCCAGCATGGGGTCTAGGTATTACCCTCTTTCAGTTTGTTGGTTCATACCTGTCCTATCAAAAGTAACTGGGTTCTTAGAGGATCCCAATATCATTGACTACCCTCAATCGGTCATAACTCCAGCATCGCAATCTTTTCTTGCGGCCAGAACCATCACGAGAGTTTAGCCTCAATGGGCGTAGCATACTGCTACTGTTCTATTGGCCAAGTTGTGTCATTTAAGGTTCTAAGGTCTGTTGGTGCTTAATGACTCCTCAGAAGACCCATATTCTCCTCGTTGCAACACAAGGGATATCGGTACAGACCAAGGTGCCACACCAACGTAGCCACTGCTTCACCCATGTCGGTCTACGCCGGACAGGTCCCTCACAGCTTATGCTACCTAAACAGGGTATCCCCAGATCCGGGTTAGGATCTATGTAACTCCGATGCAACCCACAATTTAAAGCAAACAAATCAAAACAATTGAAAACACAGTTATGAACTATCCTAAGGTACACCTCACTTTATATTGCTCCCCAGCAGAGTCGCCAGTTCTGTGATCGGTGGATCTGGAACTGACTGTTTAACGCTGGTTCGCGAAATGTCGCGGAAGCAAGAGTCTCCACCGTCTTTTATTTTCTCCAACATGGAAAGGACAAAAGCACGGAAAAATTCCTTATTGAGATTAGTTCTCGGTTCGGGAGGTAGATTTATAGAAAGGGATGGTGTTAGCACCCTTTCTATCCATGGTTATCCATGGGCTCTTAGATACTTGCTCATTTGTGTTTTCAAAATGTTTATTTGCTTTTCAACTGTGGGTTTGAAAAAGTTTCGTTTAAAATTTCAGTTCGACTCTTGTATCAGTCCTCAAGAGTGTTTGAAAAGTTGTTTTTGAAAGCTTTTTGCAAAGTGTCGGTGTGAAAAGAAGTTTTTTGATTTGTTTTGAATTAGAGCAAGTATCTACGAGTCATCTACCTACCCTAAGGAATTAGTCTGTGTAAATGTCCTTAAGGTAGTGTCATCCCACCATTGAGAGGTAGGTAGCACCACCGTTGGAGGTGTTCGGGTCAATTCGAGTTTAGGGACAGTGTGGTCACCAGAGCAATAGTAGGACACCTTAGAAGCTACCCCCATGCCATGTTCATGGATATGAGGACTTACTAAAACGTCCTCTACTCGACGACCACGTTTCGAGGGGCAAGGCAACAGTGAGGCGTACCCTAGGAGTGGTGTGTGAATTGTGTGTCATTTTCAGTTATTATTTGTCTTGATCATGCATTGAGTGTTCTACGCTTTGATTTTATTTGAGCATACATTCTTTCATGTGATTAACGGTTTAAAGGTGCGGAATTTAAAAGTCCTACGCTATTACAAGGCGCGGGTCTACATCGCCAAATTAAACTAAAACCTGATTTGAATAAAAGTACAGAAAGTAAATGTCCTAATTATCTATTACAAGGCTTTGGGGCAAATACATTATGTCCTCAAAATAAAAATAAATGCGAAAGGAAATTAGAATCGAGTGCGAGGGCGTTGGACCCTTTAAAGAAATTAAATTGGAATTGAAAATTGATTTAATTATTAAATGAGAAAAAGAACTTATTTTTTTATGTTTTTGGATTTATGAAATTAAAGAGAATTAATTGGACTTAAAATTTAAATAAAACCCTAGTTCTAAATTGTTTTTAATTTATTAAAGAAAATTGTTTAAGTTTAACCTAATTTAACCCTAATTAATTAATTACATGTATTTACAAAAATAATTAATGGTTAATAATAATTATAATCAGAAAAGAATATTTATTAAAAAAGAGGATCAAAATGTACTAAAAACCTATTCTTATATTTTTTAGTTATTAGGAAGTAAATAAAAATTAAAACCCTAAATTAAAACTAAAATGATCATTAAAATTATTTACAAAAATAGTTAGTGAATTAAATAATTAAATGAGGCATATTTTTATTTTTATGATTTTCTGATTTTTGTATTTTTGTATTATTAAAATTAATTTAAGGAATTAAAAGAAAATAATTAAAAAAAATAGAAAAAAGAATAAGGGAAAGAAATACAAACAGGGGGTTGTTGATCCAAATTGAGGAGGTTCATGGAAAGCAGTTTGGCCCAAGAATTCCAGGCCCATGTGGACTTTTAGCGCTTGTGTGAGAAACAGTTGACCAACGCGTATGGTGGATTGCTGGTGATGACCACTAGATTGGCCTTCAGGGACATGTGGCAAGCATAGATCTGGAGTTGCATGGTAGCCCTTTGGAAGCATACTGCACAGAATCATGTTAGAAAGAAAAATATTGAATAAAGTGGGGGGACCTGGGAATCGAACCCAGGTCCCAATGCTTGAAGGACACATCACTCACCAACCCAGCCAGTGCGTTTCTTTGTTTACTTAATGGAACCTGATCAATAAATATGAAAACAAATGCTATTGATGTAAAACAAAAAAAATTAGCGCGAAGATTTGAATCTCCCAGTCACGTCCAGACACGCAAGCATCATCTTCTTCTTTTCTGCAAAAATATCAAACAAGTAGCGGGGGTTTTAAACCCCCACTAACCACAATAAACAAAAATAGCTATTAGAGCAGGCCTTATCATAAATTGAGCGCGATGGTATGGTTAAGTTCGTCTGAAGTTTCTGAGTTCAATGGTACTGGTTAGGATGGCCAATTTTTCCTTATGTGTGAAACCCCAAAAGTAGAGCTTTGAAACCCTAAAAAGCTTCCATGGCAATTTCTCATACAGGCAACGTTAGTTCAATTAGATAACACCATTAGCTTCAGAGCATGCATATTAGTACAAATCAGTCATTAAAAATCATAAATCATGCGTGGAATGTGAAACACGGTCATGAATAATTTTAGGGAAAGTGAGACTTTAATATACCAATTCTTTGCGCGTGGAGGGTTGATTTTGATTGGAATAGCTTCCTGGGGGTGTCAGGAATGCAATGGAATAGTTCTTTTGCTTTGAAACGTGCTCTATGTATGTTTTCAGTTTTGAGAATTTTGTGAAAAAATGCAAAGTTGTTTGGTGTTCTTGGGCGCATCTTGCTTGTTCTTTTGATTAGGGTTGCAATGTGCACATATATGTTAATGAATTAGGGTAAAAATATCAAGCCCAAAGCCTTGTTTTAATGCCTTTCAAATTTGTGATTTTCCATGATCTTTTTCAATCTTTTTCATTCCTTTTTGATGCCAATCATTGAAGATTTTTGCCTTTTTGAGTGTGCACGAAATCTTGAGTGAATGATGAGTGGAAATGCTGCATAAAAAGATTTGAAATGTGTGATTTGCTATTTTTGTCATATTTTATTTTAATTAAATGAATTAATAGGATAATAAACTCAATTAATTAATAAAAAATAAGAAAATAACTTCCCTTTGGGTCAATGGGTCGTGCATAGCTTTTGGGTGATGATTCTTGGAAGAAATTGTGGCCCATTAGCAATTTTGAGGCATTTGAAGCAAAGTTGACTTTTCAAAATTCCCAAAAATTTCCCAACTTCCACAAGGCATATCTTGCTCAATGTTTAAGATTTGATCATGTTCTTAGACGTTTTCGAAAGGTCTTGAAGTCCTCTAACCAATGCCTTTGGTCCCATGTCATTTTGATTTACCAATCTCAAGTTATGGTCTTTGACTTAAAGTGCCTTTTGGTTGACTTTTGAAAATGACCTATAATGTTGAGATTGATATCTTTTTGTGAGAGCATTTCTTGGACTTGAAGTGTGAAGATGAGTTGTAGGAAATGTCATTCTCTTCAAAATGAGCTTTGGATGGAATTTTTCTGATAAACCATGTGGAAGTTATGCCTTGGTCAATTTGCAGTTGACTTTTTCAATTGTCCAAATATAGAAACTTTTGCATCTTGAGCCTTTTTGAGCCATGCCTTGAGAATCATGATCAAGAATTGATCAAATGATGTTTGTGGCTTCAAAATAAGATGTTGACCAAAAAATTTGACTCTTGACTGTCAAATGACCATTTTACCCCTGCAGTTAACTGTTGAGCAATTGGGGTTTTTGACTGTGCAATTTTGTGCTGTGAGTCTTGAAACTTGGCATAGGGATGCTTGACAATGTTTATAGGCATGTGGGACT
Organism: Vicia faba; assembly: GCA_948472305.1. Taxonomy (NCBI): domain Eukaryota; kingdom Viridiplantae; phylum Streptophyta; class Magnoliopsida; order Fabales; family Fabaceae; genus Vicia; species Vicia faba. Next base: position 1,234,525,472 of record OX451736.1, read on the forward strand.
TGTTTGGACCCTTGAAAACTTCAATTTCTTTGCCAGAACCAAAACCCTAATTTTTAACTGTTAGGAGGCCATTGAACTGTGCAACCCTTGAGAGATTTTGAACCTTGATCTTGGCAAATCTTGAAGAATATGGGAGGGCAAATTTTAGGGTACAACATGGGGCAGCTGCAAGGTTACAAGAAAATTAACAACTGGTTTTTTGTGTTTTTATGGGTGATACTTTGATATCTTAGAAATGAAAAAAAAACCAACTGTAGCTCGTTCTTCGGAGGAAGCGGAATATCGTGCCTTAGCTTCACTCACCTCAGAATTATTACGGATAAAACAAATCTTCAAGACATTTTAAATCAATATGCAGTCTGAAATGGTTTTTTGTGACAACCAATCTGCCATCCAGTCAACCTAAAATCCTTTGAGCCATGGACGTTCTAAACATGTAGACATCGATTTCCATTTCATCCGCCAACACGTCCAATCTCAATTTTTGAAGTTAGTTCATGTAAAATCATCTAAGAAACTTGTTGACCCTCTCACTAAAGCTTTGTCAAGGCCTTTGTATGATTCCATTGTATCCAAGTGGGGAATGCTAGACATTTACCTCCCGACTTGAGGGGGAGTATCACACGTGTATGGATAGACTAGATTAGCTTAATCATTGTAAGCACACATGTGCATTATGTAGATAAGCTCTTTACTCTTTCTAGAAACTGGTAGTATATGTAGAGAGCTATTATCAGTTTGTAACTAACTTTTATGATGAAATAACAGAATTACTCAGAGTTATGCTCTCTTCATCCCTTCCATTTTCACTCTCTGTATATTCAATTCATCGTCATTGTGTAAGATTCAATAACATAGAATAGATGCATTAACAACATGAATAGGGTAATTTCATCAAGAACTCACAACCCAACAAATGCTTCAATCCAATTCTTACTAGCCCTAATCACATGCATAAAATGTTCCTTCAGAATTTCTTATGATCATGAATGTAATATTAGCACATATGCAAACATAGTGATCAATAAACATAAACTTATGTCTAATAAGTTCTGATTCAAATAACATGTATCAAGGCTGCTCAGCATCAAAGATTGTTTACTGTCTCACAACTTCCTGTTCGTGGTGTTGAAATAAACATTAAATGTGTTTGAAATAAATGATTAGTATTAAGTATGGTAGTAGGAAAGACAATAGTTTTATTTAGTAGTTATGTAGCAGTTATGTTTTTAATTTACTGTTTTAGAACTGTAAAAGTTTGTTTGAGTCTACAAAAGACCAAGTGTGTGTAATTTATTTACTAAGAGCAATATACAAGAAGTTAAAAGTATACAGAAGTCTGATTCATATTATAACAATTTGGCATCAGAGCTCATGGCGAACATGATGAACCAAATGCCGCTACCACGGCTAACGAAGTAAAACTATGAAAACTGGAGCATCCAAATGAAAGCTCTTCTTGGATCTCTAGATGCGTGGGAAGTGACCAATGATGGGTTTGAAGAACCAACAGAAATTGGAGGATATACAGCAGCCCAAACAAAGGCGTTGAAAGAGACGCGAGCGAAGGACAAAACAACACTATATATGTTGTTCAAGACTGTGGATGAATCATGCTTCGAGAAGATTGCTAGTTCGACTACGTCGAAACAAGCGTGGGACACGTTAGAGAAGCTGTTCAAAGGAGCAGACAGAGTGAAGCAGGTTCGAATCCAAACGCTTCGTGGTGAATTGGAGAGGATACAAATGAAGGATACAGAAAATGTATCATATTACATCACTCGTGTGCAGAAAGTGGTGAATCAACTCACAAGAAATGGAGAGACAGTAGCTGATGCAAGAGTTGTTGAAAAGATCTTAAGATCTTTAACAGACAAGTTTGAAAATCTGATGTGTGCAATAGAAGAATCGAAGGACTTTTCGACGCTCTCAATCGAAGAGCTCACTGGTTCACTCGAAGCACATGAACAAAGAAAGATGAAGAAGAAAGAATAGGCAGAAGAAGAATCAAACCAAACAAAAGAATCGAAAGATGAAAAAGTACTCTTTTTGAACAATTTTCGAGCAAGAGGACGTGGACGTGGAGGACGTGACAGTGGTCGAAGTGGTAGAGGCAGTAACTTCGAAAGAGGAAATTCGAGCTAACAAAATTGGCGTGGCAGAGGACGTGGTCAAAGAGGTGGTCGTTCGAATTATTCCAATTTCTAATGCTACAAGTGTGGGAAGTATGGCCATTACGTGAAGGATTGTAACTCCTACAAATGTTACAACTGTGACAAAGTGGGACATCTTACAAAAGACTGTTGAAATGAAAAGAAGACTGAAGAGACAACCAATCTGGCCCTGGAAGCTGAATCGAATGAAGGGTTTCTCCTGATGGCCCAAAACGAAATCAACACCAATGACAATATTTGGTATCTTGACTCAAGAGCAAGTAATCACATGTGTGGTTACAAACACCTGTTTAAAGATATGAAGGGAGTTGAAGATGGCAGTGTGTCTTTTGGAGATGCATCGGAGGTGAAAGTTGAAGGAAAGGGCACAATCAGCTATTTGCAGAAGGATGACTTGATTGGGTCAATCGAAGATTTCTACTATGTACCAGATCTTAAGACCAACATATTAAGTCTGGGACAACTCACAAAAAAAGGTGCTTCGATCCTGATGAAAGATCGAACACTGCAGTTGAAGGACAAAGCAGGATATCTGATTGCTGCTGTCAAAATGGAGAGAAATCGAATGTACAAACTTAACTTGAGGAACATTCGAGAGAAATGTCTACAGATCTAAGTGCAAGACAAAGCGTCATTGTGGCACATGCGCTTTGGTCACCTACATCATGCTGGTCTGAGAAGGTTGGCAAAGAGGAACATGGTGCATGGATTACCAGACATGGAGTTTGAAGGAAAATTCTGTGAAGAATGTGTGCTCAGCAAACAAACCAGAACCTCATTTCAGAAGAAGGCAGAGTATCAAGCCAAACAGATACTCGAATTGATACATACTGATATATGTGGGCCAATTACTCCAGAATCCTTCAGTGGAAAAAGATACTTCATTTCCTTCATTGATGACTACTCAAGAAAAACCTGGGTATATTTTCTGAAAGAAAAATCTGAAGCACTAGAAGTGTTCAAGAAATTCAAAGTAATGGTGGAAAAGGCAACAGAAAGAAACATCAAATCAATTCGATCAGACAGAGGAGGAGAGTATACTTCGATGGCCTTTGTGAAGTACTGTGAAGAACAGGGCATAAGAAGATTCCTAACAGCGCCATATTCACCTCAGCAAAATGGTGTGGCTGAAAGGACGAATCGAACTATCTTTGACATGGTTCGATCAATGCTTAAAAGTAAGAGTATGCTGAAAGAGTTCAGGGCAGAAGCAGTACAATGTGCTGTTTACATTCAGAATAGGTGTCCACATTCGAAGCTGGAAGACAAAACACCACAAGAAGCATGGAGTGGACAGAAGCCAACAATCTCTCATCTAAAAGTTTTTGGTAGCATAGCTTATGCACATGTACCAGACCAACAAAGAACAAAGCTTGAAGACAAAAGTCAGAAGTTCATATTCATTGGATATGATGAGAAGACGAAAGGGTACAAGCTTTTTAATCCCATAAGTAAGAAAGTGATTGTAAGAAGAGACGTTCGAATGAATGAAGCCAGCAAGTGGGACTGGAACAGTTCGACAGAGGCTGTTGATACAGTCGAAGAAACAACTATAGCTGTACCAACAAACACTCAAGAAGAACATGAAGAAACATAAGATAGAGATGAACCTCTACAGCCCAGAATGAGAAGTTTGCAAGATCTGTATGATTCAACAAGTGAGGTGCATCTTGTGTGTCTTCTGGGAGATGCTGAAAACATAAGTGTTGAAGAAGCGTTAAGAGATGAGAAGTGGAAAAGCGCCATGGACGAAGAAATTAAAGCAATCGAACACAATAAAACTTGGGAGCTGGTCGAATTACCAAAAGGAAGTCAATCCATTGGTGTAAAGTGGGTATTTAAGAAAAAGATGAACGCTCAAGGAGAGATCGAAAGATACAAGGCACGACTGGTGGCAAAGGGATACAAGCAGAAAGCTGGCATTGACTATGACGAAGTGTTCGCGCCTGTTGCAAGAATGGATACAATTCGATTACTCATCTCTCAAGCTGCTCAGTTCAAATGGAAAATATTTCAAATGGATGTCAAGACAGCATTTTTGAATGGTGTGCTCGAAGAAGAAATCTATGTCGAACAACCACTTGGATACATGAGAACTGGAGAAGAGAAGAAGGTGCTGAAACTGAAGAAATCATTGTATGGGCTAAAGCAAGCACCTAGGGCATGGAACACACGCATTGACACATATTTTAAGGAGAGTGGATTCGAGCAATGCCCTTATGAACCAGCCCTCTATGGGAAGAAAAATGGAGGTGATTTATTACTTGTGGCTCTGTACGTTGATGATCTTATTTTTCTAGGCAATAATGTTAAGATGATCGAAGACTTCAAAAACACCATGACAAGAGAATTCGAAATGACAGACTTAGGTCTGATGAGATTTTTCCTTGGTCTGGAGGTTCGACAGGAAGAAGCTGGGATTTTCGTATCACAAGAAAAGTATGCAAAGGAAATCCTAGAAAAATATAAGATGAAGAATTGCAATCCAACTTCGACGCCAATGGAGCCAGGCACAAAGCTGTCGAAGTTTGATGGAGGAGAACGGGTCGAAGGAAGCAAATATCGAAGCTTGGTAGGCAGCCTTCGATATCTCACATGCACAAGGCCATATATTTCACTAAGTGTTGGCATAGTGAGCAGATTCATGGAGGAGCCAGTTCACACACACTGGAAAGCGCTGAAACGAATTCTGAGATACATCCAAGGAACAGTATCACTTGGGATGTTTTATTCAAAGACTGAAGACTACAAGCTAGTTGGATATTCTGACAGTGACTGGTGTGGAGACATTGATGATCGAAAGAGCACTGCAGGATATGTGTTTTTCATGGGAAACACAGCTTTTACATGGCTATCGAAGAAGCAGCCTATAGTGACACTTTCAACGTGTGAAGCAGAATATGTGGCAGCATCCTGGTGCGTCTGCCATGCAGTATGGCTCAGAAGGTTGATAAGTAAGATGGGGCTGAAACAGGAAGGTCCAACAATAATACACGTGGACAACAAATCAGCTATTGAGTTGGCAAAGAATCCAGTCAATCATGAACGAAACAAGCATATAAATGTTCGATTTCACTTCATACGTGAACATGTGAAAGAGGGAAGCGTGGAACTAAGGCATGTAGCAAGCATAAACCAAGCAGCAGATATCTTCACAAAACCACTATCAAAGGAAGTGTTCGAAAGAGGTAGAAAGATGATTGGGATGCTTGATCGAAGAAGCATTTAATGTTTAAAGAGGAGTTTTGTTGAAATAAACATTAAATGTGTTTGAAATAAATGATTAGTATTAAGTATGGTAGTAGGAAAGACAATAGTTTTATTTAGTAGTTACGTAGCAGTTATGTTTTTAATTTACTGTTTTAAAATTGTAAAAGTTTGTTTGAGTCTACAAAACACCAAGTGTGTGTAATTTATTTACTAAGAGCAATATACAAGAAGTTAAAAATATACAGAAGTCTGATTCATATTATAACACGTGGAACATCGTCGTCTTCATATAACAAGTACGTTGATTTTATGATGCAGCTGCACAATGATAATCAAAGGTGAGAACAACCTTTTAGTCTGCTTGCTTTGTTTTACTTTTTGTTGTTGTGAATACTTTGTTCTAATATAATTATGCATGGCTTTGTTGTTGCATTTTAGAGCTGTGGCAACTTTTATGATGGGTGAAGAATATTTCAACATTAGTGGCCCGGGAAGGCCCTTCAACATTAGTGGTCGGGGAAGGCCCGAAAGGAATGAGTTTCTCGCGATGGTTGCTGAGGATAAGCCAAACTACATCGCGGCATATTTACTTAACCTTTCCTGCTGAAAGCACATTTAAAGACGAAGATGTTTTGGAGTATTTCAGGTAAAACACGCCGTAAATGACTCACTAATGATATGCAGGAGATAAATGTGATGTTTTATCACATAAACATGTAGCTAGGTTATTCGCGCAGACATGAAATGGAGAAACAATTTGAATAAGTTCTCAAATATTGCCATTAATCATTCCTGGTTCCATGCTTTAGAGTTTAGAGTGAAATTTTGGGGTAATTTTCCACGATTTTAACTGTGCACATCATGAAAGTGGTTTTGCATGTTCTTCTTGGTGTGATGCTTCTTGTGGAAGCCCTAGCTACGGAAGATGGATTAAGTTACATGCTTCCTTTTAAAGTCGTGTTTTGTGTGTAACGTTTAGAGTTTGTCTTTTTGTATTAGGCAATAAACTTTGCAGATCATGATGTCTAGGTCTCCAACAAGGAGACTCAGTTAATCCTTTACATTTTAAGGTATCACTTTAATGTAGGTTATTCCTTAAGATATAACTAATTAAATTTTGTATTACTAAGAAGCTTCGAAGATCCTGACATTCGCAGTTTCGAGCCATCATTTGTCATTATCGATGCTGATTTGATATGTATTGTTAATCTTATTTGGACGCATCATTTGTCGTTATCAATGTTGGTTTTATGAATAATAAGCTAGATGCAAGCTTTGTTTTATGTGTACAATCAAGTTGGTATTTAATTTTTTTTCTTTTGCGTGGTTATTGCGGTTGTGATATATGGTGGTCTTATATTGTTCTAGAACTTGATCTTCATGTGTTCTTGTATGCATGCACTCAAATCCATGTTGAGTGATTTAATTCACTGACTAGCTGTGTTTGTTATTTTGAAGCAAATATGGACCTGTCAAGATGTGATAATTCCTTACCAGGAGAAGCGTATGTTTCGGGTTTGTTACCTTTGTCTTTCTAGAGACGGTGAGAAACATGTTATATGCGAATCACGCGTGCTTGTGAAACCCTACAAGGAGAAGGGTAAAGTTCCTGACAAGTAAGTGCGCGTCTCGTATTTCTTTCACCTATATCTTATGATTCGTGGATTAATATTAGTAGAATATATGCACGAGCGAGAATGATTTATAATCTGCATGTCATCTTATTGAGAAGGAAAATAGAGGAGCAGGTTGAGTTACAACAAGTACCTGAACTCCAAGAAAGGAGGCTGAAGAGTCTGCAGCTTTCAGACTTTAAGAATATACTGATCCACCATCAGTGCAGTATCTCTGTCGGGGTTCCTTTTATTTTTCCTCATCAACTTCATAGCCATTTTAACCATGCAATCCTTTCTGTGATAACATTCAAGGAGATAGTACATGTTAGTCAATTTATGATAGCCTATCACATAGTTCTAACAAACACATTTACTTGCAATTTATGTTAATATATTTTCTGTTGCAGACTACAGTGTCAGCCTCACTCCAACAGTTCTTTCGGTGCTGCATTTGAGCAGAAGCTACATAAAGAATCTGATCCATCCCGCATTGATGGCGCCACTGCTGAAAGTGGAAACACAATTAATACTGACTGCAGAGTCAGAAGCTGTAGATCTCGGCACTAGGTATACATGCATCAGACTCGACTTTTCTTCTGATCATATTGACGTTCTGATGTTTGTATTATTGTTTCTTGACAGCCGAAGAAATTTGGAGCAATCCCTTCCTGAGAGTTTCTTTGCTTCACCAACCAAAGCAACTGGAGATCATCAGTCTGATTTCTCAATCGAAAACGTCTATGTGAAGCTAGACTCGACAACAAATGCTCTAGGCAACAACAATGTTTCCCTTGAATTTTATTTACAAACCAAGGTAACAACGTTCTGATGTTAGTCTTCATTATGCATGTGTATATTTCGAATTGTAGGTAATAAAAATAGAAGGGGCCAGCAAGGGATCATGTTAATTAGGGTAATAATATTTCTGTATATCCATTTTGACTCATTTCTATACAAGTAAAAAACAAATATACACTGCCTAAGATATGGTGCAATAGTGCGGTTCCTAGCTCGGTAATAAAGACTATTACCTAAGACGTCGTGCAGCAATGTGCTTCTTTATTCCGCAACTCAAAAATCGCCTAAGTCGACATGCAATGATGTTCGGAAAAAACAAAACTTGGAACATTGCCTCTAAGCCTCAGTGTACTCTCCTCATCCAGCCAATTGCCTAAGACAACGTGCAGTAGTACGGTTCCTTGCTACATAATATAAACCATTGCCTAAGACCTCGGGCAGCAATGTGCTTCTTTATTTTGTAACCCAGACATCGCCTAAGTCGACGTGCAGCGATGCTCGGAAAAAACAAAACTCGGTACATTGCCTCTAAGCCTCAATGTTCTCTCCTCATCCAGCCTACTGCCTAAGACATCGTGCAGCAGTTCGGTTCCTAGCTCGACAATAAAGACCATTGCCTAAGACGTCGTGCAGCAATGTGCTTCTTTATTCCGCAACCCAAACATCACCTAAGTCGACATGCAACGATGTTTGGAAAAAACAAAGCTCGGTACATTACCTCTAAGCCTTAATGTACTCTCCTCATCCAGTCCACTTCCTAAGACATCGTGCAGCAGTGCAGTTCCCCGCGACGTAATATAGACCATTGCTTAAGACCCCGGGCAGCAATGTGCTTCTTTATTCCGCAACCCAGACATCGCCTAAGTCGAAGTGCAACAATGTTCGTAAAAAACAAAACTCGGTACATTGCCTCTAAAACTCAATGCACTCTCCTCATCCAGCCCACTACCTAAGACATCGTGCAGCAGTGCGGTTCCTTGTTACGTAATATAGACCATTGCCCAAGACCTCGGGCAGAAATGTGCTTCTTTATTCTGTAGCATAGATCATCGCCTAAGTTGACATGTAGTGATGTTCGAAAAAAACAAAACTCGATACATTGCCTCTAAGCCTCAATGTACTCTCCTCAACTTAACCCACTTCCTAAGACATCGTGCAACAGTACGGTTCCTTGTCCCGTAATAAATACCATTTCCTAAGACGTCATGCAACAATGTGTTTCCTTATTCTGTAACACAGACCATCACCTTAGACTTCATACAACGATGCTCGAAAACAAAAATTCAGCCTATCGCCTCAGACTTCACGCAGCGATCTGTGAGCATAACCCATGGCCTCAGTCTTTAAGCAGCCATGCACCATCAAGTGTTGTTCATCCCCCGAAATGGATTAACAAGCTAAAGTAAAACATACAAGATGACTTTCTTAAAGCTCAAGACTATCCGCCTCTTCATCCAACCTTGGTAAGCGATATATCATCAGCTTCGCCTATTTCCACAAGATTCATAAGAGTATGCTATATCAGCGTAAGCTTATGATTGGTCGACCAAATTTTGGGTATTCCAAGTATTCAATAAACTCCCAATCGAAATACACAAGACTCATTGTTGTACCCCAAAATTTGCCCTCCCATTTCCTCAACATTTTCTCATCACAAGACCCTTGAAGATCAAGATCCAGTTAGGGTTTCCTCTGCTCAAGACTTCTCCTTGCACTGTTGACCCAAATTAGGGTTTGTGATTGCACAAAGATATTTTGACCTAAAATGCCTAGGATGGCTTTCATGCTTCATGTTGGACTCCCAAGTTTATCCATACCAAGTTTCAAGTCTTGATTCCAAATTTTTCCCAGTCAATGGACAGTTGACCTAGAAATCAACTGTATTGGGGAAAAAGTCAACTGTGGCCAATTGACAGTCAAATCTCATGAAAATTGACCCACTGTTGGCTGAAGATTTTGATAATGTTATTTAGAAGCCAAATGAGTTAAACGTTTTGATCGGAATGGAATTAAACGTCATATTTCGAAGTAGCAGAAGCAGTGTTTCGAATAAGTGTGTCAAAGCTTGGAGCTTCGAGCGGCAATTATGGGAACATATCTAAAGGAGTCTCGAAACAACAGCGAGGCTGTGTCTGGGAAGAGCGTTCGAAATGGAGAAACACCAAAGCATTTAAAATTCAAATGGAAGCGGGACTTTCAAAGTTTGAAAGTTATGTGTTGGAGCATTTGGGGACACGTGGAAAGATGAAAGAAGCATTGTCCTGCATGTTCGAAACGTGGCATAATCCTATAGCGAGACCGTTAGGGTCGAATTAGTATAAATAGAAGTCTTAGTATTAGGATTTCGGGTGTGATATCTATTATACAAAATACTCAATAACATTCAAACTACCACATGGCAAGGGAAACGAATGCCAGAGAAATGTATGTATGATAGCACCATGTATTTCTGATTTAATGAAAACCTTTTACCATTTCCAGTACTTTCCTTTATTCTTTTTGTCAAACAACATTTACAAGTTTTCTTATTTACAGTCTTTTCACTTCGGAGTCTCTTCCTCAAAGTTTTACGTTTTATTGTTTTCTTTATATTTCGAGCACTTTATATTTCAGAAATCTGTCACATTTTCCATACCTTTACCTTCAAGTCTTGTCTTTCGAACGCATATGTTTACTTAAAATCATTTACAGATTTCTTGCATTGAACGCTTTCTTCACATTTCAAACTTTCACGTTCCAGAAACCCTTTATGTTAACCGTTTTGTAAGTCGAAGCCATTTACTTCATTTTCATGCAGTTTTATATGTCTTTACAATTAGCATTACAATTAGCATTTATTCGTATAACTTAGTTTTCACACACATTTTGATTACATCTTTAGACTTTTAGAGAGAGATCGAAATAAGCCAAACACCTATACAATATCAACCATGAATATCTGTTCGATTGTGAGAGTAACCTTAATATCCAAGGAGTCCTAGGATCAATCTAGTCGATCCTGTGAGTTACCAGAGGGATTGAATAACAGTAAGAAAGATTATTCGATAGTTTGGAAGACTAGCGGTTGTTTACCAGAAATCACTGGAAACAAATTGGCACGCCCAGTGGGACCAATAATTGGATATCAGAATTAAGGATTGTTGAGACGTAACCATTACAAAAACGTTGGAACTTGAGAAGTTTGCTGTTTTATGAACCTGAGAAGTGGTAAGATAACCAACAGCAACCAACCTTTAACCAGAAGAAAATGTTTGGATAAAATGTCTAATTCAGACAATCAACAAGGGGACCAAAATGGCCCACATGCAACAGGCACTAACGCGTCCACTTCGAGCGGAACATCTAATGTAATCCCTTCGAATGCACAGTCTGTTGCATCTTCGACCAGTAACATAGCCACCAATGGAGTAAGTGGCATATCAACTAATAGTTCGATCTTAGGAAATACTGGAACTATGGGCTACCCTGGGGGATTCGTTCCACCATCAGGGACACAATCCCATTTCGCCACCCCATTAACTAGACCACCCGGTTTCGATGGGAATAGAATCAGAAATTCCTTTTACGGAATGCCAACATCTTTTATGGCAGGTTTACACAATTCCACATCGAATTCATCTCCACAACTAGGGTCTGGGTCTGGGGTGAATCAGTTTACGACAAATAACCAAGGGTCGGTGGGTTATAGCACATTGCCTATCCTAACCACAGATAACCAGTTGGCTTTTAGGCAATTGATGGATGACAGTAACCATAATATGATAGGGGTGTTAGCGCAAACCATGCAGGAGATATTTGCCCCAATAGTGCAGAATGTGACTGTGACGAACAGGGAAAACGCTGACAATATGAGTCGAATAGCAGATTTCTTTGCTCCTCCAGAAAGGCGTAGGCAGAACCAGGCGGGATTTCGAACAAACATGCCTGTTATAGAACAAATTGCTAACGACCCAATTTATAGAACACCCAGAGAAGAAGTTAACTTAGGGGCCAGGGCACCAAGGTTAGAAGCCCCAATAATCCCGGGTCCACAAAGGGAAACTATGGAACCAAGGGCAAGGGTCGAAAGGCCAGAAGCCCCAGAATTTCGAGAAGGACAACCTAGGGGAGTTGTTTTGGTTGGTCGAAATCAAGATGCCGATGCCGTCGTTCATAGAATTCGAAACGGTAACATCTTGGCAGAAAACAACCTAACCACCATGATAGAGAGGGTCATGGCCCAGAATGGCCTCAACACAGGAATGAGGAGGCCAAATTACGCTTCTCCTATATTGGATTGCATAATGCATACTGATTTACCAAGGGGATATAAAGTCCCTAAATTTACAAAGTTCGCTGGGGATACCAATGAGTCAACAGTCGAACACATAGCGAGATATCTAACCGAAGCGGGAGATATAGCCAATAATGAAGATCTCAGGATCAAATACTTCCCAAGTTCCTTGACAAAAAACGCCTTCACATGGTTTACCACTTTGCCCCCTGGGTCTATTGACACTTGGGCTCTCTTAGAGAGATTATTCCATGAACAATTCTACATGGGACAGTCGAAAATAAGTTTGAAGGAACTGGCCAGTGTTAAGAGAAAGTTCACCGAACCCATAGACGATTATTTGAATAGATTTAGGCTTTTGAAATCCAGATGTTACACAGTAGTGCCCGAACATGAGTTAGTCGAAATGGCCGCTGGTGGCTTGGATTATTCTATTCGAAAGAAACTAGACACTCAGTATTTGAGGGACATAGCTCAGTTAGCCGATAGGGTTCGACAGGTCGAAAGACTAAAGGCCGAAAAAGCCAGAGTCTTTAAGAATAGCAAGAAAGAAAGGATTTCCTATGTTGGGACTGAGGAAGCAGAAGAATACCCTGAATTCGAATTCGAAGAGGTTGAAATTGACCTCGCGGAATTAAAACAGGCCCCGCCTTACTCCTGCAAAATGTTAGTTCCCACAAAAGGGAAAGATATTGTTGAAAATGAAAAAAGTGATAAATTTCCAAAGAAGGTTTATACCTTCGACGTCACTAAATGTGACGAAATTTTTGACTTACTTGTCAAGGATGGCCAACTAATTGTGCCATCAAATGTCAAAATACCTCCTTTGGATCAGAGAAAGAAGAGGGGATTTTGCAAATATCATAGTTTCCTAGGCCACAAGACCTCACAATGTTTTCTTTTCAGGGACTTGATTCAAAACGCGATCAAAGATGGCAGACTAAAGTTTGCTGATAAGGTGAAGATGAAAGTGGACGAAGATCCCTTGGACGTCGCAGACACCAACTACTCCGAGCCTGCATGCATTGGAGAGGTCAACATGGTGGAAACTGATCGAAGCGACGCCCTAACAGAAGAGAAGGGTACTGGAGTTGAAAACTGGGTGATGGTCGAAGTCAGCGAGGAGGTCACTGAAGACATCCAGAATACGCCAGAGACTTCAATTGCTGCACCTGTAGCTGTTGCAGGAGAAACCTAGGCTACTGAAGGCCAGGGGAATCAAAACGAAGGATTAACACAAGTCACTGAAGGCTTGAGGCTGGAATTGGAGAAAGTCCAAATCACGCAGCCAATTTCCCCTCAGAAGGAAATATGGGACACTCTAGGGGAACCCAGTGGAAAATTTGACTATTTGGTCAAATATTCTGCCCCAGAGAGTTCGAAGGTTCAGATTGAGGATATAAAGCCCACTGGATGGGGTGATGATGAAGCTAAAGAGGGGGATGTGGAAATAAATATGGTGGATATGGAAAGGCCTCGCTCTGAGATGGAGGAAGTGGAAAAATACTTAGAAAAAGAAAAGTACAGAATGGGGGATAATCACACTGGAGATGCTAGTCTCAAAGATTATCTCATGACATGCCGCAAAGGAGATTCGGGCATGATATTGTGCCCTAGGTGCAGCATCCTCTGCAATCAAAGAATTGCTGCGAATTTCGAAAGGGTACAGAGGGCTCGAACTGGCAACAGTTGGCGCCAGGATAACCAACTTTTTAGGTGTTATCCCAAGGCTGGAGAAAGTTTGCTGGAGTTTGTGTTTCGCTGCTACAAAGGGGCAACCAAGTGCTTGATTTGCCCAAGGTGTTCTGCTGTGTATGACCAAAGCATGGCCAGGGCCTTCGAAACGATTCCCTTCGCCCCTTGCTGGAACCATCAAGAAACTGCCCAGATGGGCCCACGCTTCGACAACAGACACAAACAGCGAAGGCCTGATAGCCCTCACCCCAAGGCTGCCCGAAGAGTGACTTTCAAACTCCCTGCTGAAGTGCCAACCGATAGATGGTTACAAGTCAGAAATGACAAAGGCAAAGATAGATGGAGAAACGCTGAACGAAATGCACGCCATGCTGTGACGTACATGAGGCAATTCAACACGGCAAAAAGGGAGGAAGTGAGATTAGAGAATTACAAAGGAAGGAACCCCATGTCAAGATCCCAGTGGCGCAGACAGCAAAGGATTCGAAAGGCTGAGAGAGAAGCTGTGGCAAACAAAGGGGATACTTCAACGAAAAACCAAGGTGAATCTAGCACCAACAAACCAAAAAATCAAACTGAAGATAAACCTCCAGTCAATAGGAGGCTCTTCTCTGAAGAACAACGCGATGAACCAAATGAATACACTCCAGGCCCGGAAGAGGACGAAGATATGATAACAGATAACTTCGAATCGGAGGGGGAGTCTTCATTCAACTTGAACTGTAACGTGGTGTCTGTGCTTCCCTGCGAATTTGGGCAGGAAACCGAAATCAACGAATATGAGGAGGAAGACACCACAGATTTGATGAAACATAGGCCCGTGTGCTACTACGTGATGGACAATGGGGCTGTTGAGGAACAAAATGCGTTCTTCGAACGTCCAGAACCTGCAATGAAGAACCATCTCAAGCCACTTTTCATTCGGGCGAAAGTTGGTGTCCATGGTGTGAACAAAGTTCTAGTGGATGGGGGTGCTGCAGTCAATTTGATACCCCATTTCATGCTAAAAAGATTAGAGATCCGCGAAGGAGATATCAAGCCCCATAATATGGTTCTGTCCAATTATGAGGGAAAAGTGGGCAAAACACTGGGGGTGGTCCAGTTGGAATTGACAATAGGCTCAAGCTGTAGGCCCACCATGTTTATGGTGATCGAAGCCAAGGCCAACTATAACCTGCTGCTGGGAAGAGAGTGGATCCATGGCGTGGGGGCAGTTCCTTCGTCAATGCATCAGCGACTAGTTCTGTGGAGAGATGATGGAATCGTGGAAAACATCGAAGCAGACCAGAGTTACTTTATGTCAGCTGTCAATTTAGTTGACAAAAGGAATTATGATAAAAATCTGGCAAAGATTGCTCCATGTGTTCCAAATGATGAGACTAATGAAACTAGAAATGCCCACTACTACATGACCCTTCGTCATGATGGCCTTTACTAGGACAGAACAATAATCAGTGAAGAAGAGGAAGTCGAAAGCACTATACAAAAACGGCCAGCAGGCTGGGACTTCGACAACCTTAGCCATGACTGAGTCTACCTTTTTCGAAAGGATTTCGGCCTATATGGCTGAGAACGAATCAAAAGCGGCCTTAGAGGCTGAAATAAATAAATCAACTATAAAGACGAACGAAGTCAGTGGGGAGGGTTCGAAATGCTCACCCTTCAAAGAGTCTGAGATGGATCAAAGGTTGGATGTCATCTATGATAAAGAACCCTTAGGCTTCGAAAGGGACCCCATAAACTCAGGTGCCAAAATGTTGGCACATGATCCGCTCGAAGAAGTCAACTTAGGGGATGAAAAAACAAAAAGAGTAACCTACATAAGTGCTAAACTTAGCCCAGGCCTCAAGAAGAAAGTGATCGAAGTCCTTAAGGAAAACAAAGATTGCTTCGCATGGGATTATGATGAGATGCCTGGTTTAAAGAGGGAATTGGTCGAACACAGACTGCCAATCAAAGATGGCAAGAGGCCCATCAAACAAACTCCCAGAAGATTCGCACCAGCGGTTCTCACAAAAATTAAAGCTGAGATCGAAAGGTTGCTGCGCTGCAAATTCATCAGAACAACAAGGTACGTCAAATGGTTAGCAAACATAGTACCCGTTATTAAGAAAAATGGTTCTTTAAGAATTTGCATAGATTTTAGGGATTTAAACACTGCAACCCCTAAAGATGAATATTCCATGCCCGTGGCAGAAATGCTAGTAGATTCTGCTGCAGGGTTCGAATACTTGAGTATGTTAGATGGATACTCTGGGTATAACCAGATTTTCATTGCTGAAGAAGATGTTGCAAAAACAGCATTTCGTTGCCCAGGAGCCTTAGGCACCTACGAATGGGTGGTGATGCCTTTTGGTTTAAAGAATGCTGGGGCAACTTATCAAAGGGCAATGAATTCAATTTTTCATGATTTCATTGAAATCTTCATGCAGGTGTATATTGACGATATAGTCATCAAATCTATATCTGCAGAAACACATTTGCATCATTTAAGCCAATCATTCGAGCGAATGAGAAAACATGGCTTAAAGATGAATCCCCTTAAATGCGCATTTTTTGTGCAGGCTGGAGATTTTCTTGGTTTTGTGGTTCACAAGAAAGGAATCGAAATCAACCAGAACAAAACCAAAGCCATAATGGAGACGAAAGCACCTGCGTCAAAAAGGGAGTTGCAATCTCTGCTAGGGAAAATTAACTTCCTCAGAAGATTCATCTCGAACCTGAGTGGAAGAACCCAACTTTTTCTCCGTTACTTCGCCTAAAGCAAGGTCAAGCCTTCGAATGGAACGAAGCTCACCAGGAGGCGTTTGACAGAATAAAAGAATATCTTTCTCAGCCTCCTATTTTGTCTCCACCATCATGGGGGAAGCCCATGAGATTGTACATATCTGCCTCTGAAGTTAGTATAGGTAGTATGCTAGCACAAGAGGATAACAATGGCGTCGAAAGAGCCATATACTATTTAAGTAGAGTGCTAAATGATGCAGAGACCAGATATAGCAATTTAGAAAAGCTATGTCTCTGTTTGTATTTCTCTTGTATGAAACTCAAGTATTATATAAAACCTGTTGATGTTTATGTTTCATCTCATTTCGATGTCATTAAACATATGCTTTCAAAACCAATAATGCATAGCAGAGTTGGCAAGTGGGCTTTAGCCTTAACAGAATATTCGTTGACTTTCATGCCTTTAAAAGCTATGAAAGGTCAAGTAATTTTTGACTTCATTGTGGACCATTCGTTGGTTGAGCAGACGATCATGAGTTACGTCGAAATGCAACCATGGAAATTGTACTTTGATGGTTCGACCTGCAGGAATGGAAGTGGTGTTGGAGTCCTTCTAATTTCTCCTGAAGGAATTCCAACAAAATTCAAGTATAAATTAGATGGTCCTCGTTGTTCGAACAACGAAGCTAAGTATGAAGCGCTCATTGTTGGACTTGAAGCTTTGTTGGAATTGGGGGCAACCAGAGTCGAAATTAGAGTCGAAATTAAAGGAGACTCTGAATTAGTGGTCAAACAAATCACAAAGGAATACAAGTGCATAAAGGAAAATTTAATGGTATACTTCGTCATAGTCAATAGGCTATTAAGGAAATTTGAATACATGGATATTCAACACATACCAAGAATAGAAAACCAAGAAGCAAATGACTTAGCGCAGTTGGCTTCAGGCTATAAAGTGTCTACCAAGAACTTTGAGGATTTGGTCGAATTAAGGGGAAGAGTTATGGCTACTAGATTCACACTATCGGATCTGGAAAGTATGAGATTGGGATATGCTGAGAAACAGGGATTCGAAATACTAGCCATAAATACTTTGTCAGATGCAGATTGGCAAAGTCCATTGAAGAGTTATTTAGCAGACCCAACTCTAAAGGTGGATAGAAAAACAAAATATAGAGCATTGTCATATCTCCTCATGGGGAACGAATTGTTCAAAAAGACCCAAGAGGGTGTATTATTGAAATGCCTAGGAGAGAGTGAGGCATATTTAGCATTGTCTGAAGTCCATAATGGGGCATGTGGGGCACACCAAGCAGGCCATAAAATGAAATGGTTGCTATTTCGATACGGTTTGTATTGGCCTAGCATGCTCAAAGATTGCATAGACTTTGCTAAAGGATGTGAGGAATGTCAGAAGCATGCAGGAATTCAACATGCCCCTGCAAGTGAGTTGCATTCGATCATCAAACCATGGCCATTTAGAGGATGGGCATTGGATTTGATAGGAGAAATAAATCCTGCTTCGTCCAAAGGACAGAAATACATCTTGGTGGGAGTAGATTATTTTACCAAATGGATCGAAGCTATACCTCTGGTAGTTGCTGATCAAGAGGAAATTATTGAATTTATACAAAAGCACATCATCTATAGGTTCGGATTGCCAGAAAGCATAACTACAGACCAAGGCTCTGTATTTACTGATAGAAAGATGCAAGGATTTGCCCAAGAAATGGGGTTTAGATTGCTAACATCAACACCATATTATGCTCAAGCAAACGGACAAGTCGAAGCAGCAAATAAAGTAATAATAGGATTAATCAAGAAGCATATTGGAAAGAAGCCAAGAAACTGGCACAAAACTCTGGACCAAGTGTTATGGGCTTGTAGAACATCTCTTAAGGAAGCTACTAACACTACGCCCTTCCAACTGACATTTGGTCATGATGCAGTGTTACCAGTAGAAATTCATCTGCAATCAGTTCGAATTCAGAGACAAAACGAAATCCCAACTGCATTATATTGGGAAATGATGATGAATGAATTAGTTGAGTTGGACGAAATTAGATTACATGCATTGGAAATTTTGATGAGGCAAAAAGAAAGAGTGGCCAGAACATACAATAAAAGGGTGAAGAAAAAAGTATTCATTATTAATGACTTGGTTTGGAGAGTCATATTGCCTATGGATAAGAAGAATAAAGCGTTAGGTAAATGGTCACCTCATTGGGAAGGACCTTTTCGAATATTAAAAGTGTTCTCAAACAATGCATACGAAGTCGAAGAACTCTTGGATGATAAACGTGTCCTAAAGGTTAATGGGAAATATTTAAAGAAATATAAGCCAAGCCTGCGGGAGATTCGAATAGTAACAACGTAAACAAAATATTATAAAAAGCCAAGATGGCAAGATAGAATGCCAAAATGGCATTGTTCGAATATTACATGTAAGAAACCAAAATTATAGTCACATAAACATCAAAATCTAGAAATAAGCATTATTTTTCAATCGATTAAAGGTGCTTCGAAATGTTTCAAGTTTCTGCTGAGCGAACCGCCTGGCTCCTTCCAAGGTTGCCACTTCTCCTTTAAGTTGTTCTGCAGTCTCCATTTCTGCAAGCCCCTGGTTGAGAAGCTCTTCGAATTGGTTACCTGCAGGATTGGTTTCGAAGGCTAGTTGTTGTTCCTTAGCCTCCTTAACTTTCTGTTGAAGTTCCAGAATCTGCCTTTCCCAAATAAGAATGGACTCAGCTCGAGCCTTATAATCAGTTTTCGCCTGCTTCAGATGCATAGCTTGATCCTCAGCTTCTTGAGAGAGTTTCGAAGCTTGTTCATAAGCGGCATCCATGGCAATGTGTTTCTCTTGAACCTTCTTGGCAGCAGATTCGTCTTGGAGAAGGTAGCCAGTTACGTTGTCCAGCAAATTCTGAAGATCGAACAAGAGAGTACTAACTGGCAAGGAGCAGGTGGAAAGATTGACCTTTGTGAGCAGCTCCTTCATAGTATAGCAAGCAGTACTATCTTGCTTAAGCACTTCGAATATATCCACATTGAGAATAGTTTTCCTAATTTTGTTAAGAAGAACAATTCTTTCATCTGTGGGAAGAGGATAGCTGGTTGAACTTGTGCCAGCCCTAGCGAGTGGGACGTCCCTCTGAGCCAACTTTTCCTTCATGTACCCAATAGGGTCATTTCGTCTCAGAAGTGCCAGTTCCTCGTCAGTCATTCGAGACAGAGAGGATTGGGGGAGTTCCACGCGTAGGGGAACCACGTTTGTTTCAACCTCTAGGGTTTCGTTGATTGCATTACCATCCCCTTCATTTGCTTCGTGCTCTTGATCTTCTTCATCCTCGTCCAAATCTACCACTTCGATACCATCCCTTTCGCTGCTATTTGCGTTGGACTCCGTCCCAGCAGTCGAACCGTCATTGACATTTTCCTCGTCATTGGCATTTTCCTCCTCAGATTCTTCGGCTCTTTTCCCAGAATCAGCTTTCTCTTCTTTAGTTTGAGTGTCCTTTGGGTCCTCTTGAAGAGTTTCAAGAGGGGACTTTTGAAGAGAAGCCCTTTGCGAATCCTCTGCAGACGTTTGAAGTATTGTTTCGTTCACCTCTTTCAGAGGAATGGAGGTACCTTGATCATCCTGCTGTTCAGAAGTTCCAGTCAGAACCGCCATATTGGAGGAACCTTTATTTTGGACTAAGTTGCTGGAATCTCCTTGAGGAGAGGAGTTGAGCGGAGCAGAAGCCCTGGATGGTGTGGTCGAAATGGTGGAAGTTGGATTCAAGATGTTCTGCAAGGAACAACAGAATGTTAAAGAAAAACATTCACCAAGGTAATAAGAAGTTAGTATTAGAAACAATTTTTAGAGGTTCAATTTACCTGTGGACCCTCAGAGGAGAGGTTACTAGCTATACGTTCCAACGTTGGGTTGGAGGTCGAAGGTGGATTTTTGGATTTGGGTAAGGGAGCAGCATCCCTGGAATCGAGTCCAGAGACACTAGTCGGAACAGTGCTTTTAGAAGTATCTTTCTTTGGCTTCTTCTTCGAAGCAGTATTTAAGTTTCCTCCAGCCTTGGGGTCTTCCCCAGTGGTGCTTGATTTCCGCTTCTTGGGAGTAGTAGGAGGAAGCTTGTTGGTCTGAAAGAATTTTAACGAAAGGTTAAATGTAAACCATAAAGCTTGAGTGAATTCGAAACATCAAGGCTAAGTGATTACCGTTGGAATTGGAACACTTGTTGTTGTTGGCGTTATTGTTGTTGTTGTAGTTGCAGCAGTAGTAGTTGTTTCGGGTGGAGTCGCTTTGTCAGTAGTTTCGATGGAGGCTTGAGAGGCACTCCCTTCCTTCGACTTCGAGGCAGATGTCTTTATCCTGATAGCTGAAAATCGAAACAATTAAAGCAAAGGTTAAAGATATGGAAAATAAAAGACATTTGGGATTTTCCCAAGCATTCGCACCTGTGCCTTGATCAGATTTAATTGACATGGCAGAAAGGTCGTATCGAAGGTGTCCTGGGAAATCATGAAGCCAGTATCTAGCCCATGTCACAGTCTCAGATGGCTTTGGTTTCCTTTGAAGATATTTGAACATCTCTTTGCAAGTAAACCACCATGGATATGGGGGAAACCAAGCCAGAGCCAGTTCTGAGGTAGGTAATCTGGGAAATTTAGGTGGATGCATTTCGAATGCCAACCTATACCTATCCTCAGGTGACAGCCCTGAAGGAAGTTTTAACTTAGAAACTTTTTGTTTAAATTTTTCCTTCAAGGTCTCAGCTGCTTGATGCACAGTGGAGTCCAAGCGCCTGGGGTCGTAAGTAGTTTCAAAATAATTTTGAAAAGCTTTAATCTCTTTGGCATGAGTAAACATACCTTTCTTTGCTGGTACCTGCACATCGAAGGCATCAATTAGTTTCTGTCGAATTGTAAGTGTATCGAACATATAAGTTTGATAAAACTTAATCCACCACTCCAGAAATCCTTTAGCCGCGAGATGGGTAGGTTCGAAGGCTATTAGCTCAAATTGGGCAAAGCCTTGATATTGTTCTTGCTGTATTTTGGCTTCCCTTGCCTTGAAAGTTCGTCCAGAAGTGATGGCGCTCTCAGTTTGGAACAAAGGTTCAGGAATCAGTTGGCATAAGCCAAACTGCCTCGAAACGAAGTTTGGTTGGTAGGCAAAGAGAAAGATTTGGTTCTTGGCTGGGGTTATCCTTGAAGAAATGAGTCTAGGCAGCAAGAAAGCTCTCCATACATCCTGAATCTCCTTGCTCTTGATGGCTTCTGAGAGAGCCATGGTGAACCAAGAAGGTCCATGAGCCCTCGAAGCAAAAGGCGCCATGCTCTCTTCGAACTTGTGCCTTTTGGAGAATATCATGATGTACTTCGAGAATTGAACTTTGAAGTCATCTTTGTCATCATTAGGAGTTAGTCTTCGAAGCCTAGTGCCTTCGACTATCCTATCACTTATCTCAGAATCTTGCTCATCAATGGTATTGGCGGTTGATAAGGAGGGTTCGAACATGGCATTTAGCCATAGTTGGAGTAACCAAAATGGGCCAGCCAATAAAATGTTTTTGGAGGTGTGGGATTTGAGGCTCGAAACAGCTGACCTCAGGCTTTCATAGAGGTCAACTAAGAGCAGTTCACTTAGGCACACTTTTCGATTTTCATGTAAATCCCTAGCTAGAGGAATGAACCTACTAGCTACCTGTAGGGATCTACTACAGAAAACGTATCTTGATAGCCACAGGGTTAAGAAAGCAATGTGCTCTACGTCAGACACATTGTCCCCTTCAGCATGATAATGACTGATGAATTTTGAAAAACTGGCTAGCTTGACTTCGAAGTCAATTATGCTTGAGTGCTCTTCGTTGTCGGGTATATAAGTTTCTCCCACTGGCGATAACCCAGTAATGGCCGCTATATCGAAGAAGGTTGGGGTGATCATTCCACCTGGGAGATGGAAAGTGTTGTAGGTACTGTCCCAGAAATAAAGGGACGCGAATAGCAGAGGGTGGTTGTAGGTGAATCCAGGCTTCGATAGCTTAATCAGGTTATAAATGCCTAATTCTTCCCATTGCTGGGATTTCTTGGCTTCTACTTTCGTGAACCAATTTAAATAAGCAATATCAGAAGTAGGGCAAGATCGAAATGGCTTAAAATTACTTTTTACATAATCCAAAACAAAGGGGTCCTTGGGAGGAACAGTTGGGGTTTCTATGGTATTTGAACTAGGAGATTCTACTGCCCTAGGGGCATCCATTTTGTTGAATAAGGGTTTGAAGCTATAACAGACGGGAAAAATTATCCTGGTGTCCTTTAATATTTCAAAAACCGTAAGAGGGCCATTTAAAGCTAACCTCTTACCAGCGACGTGGGTAGGAATGAGTACCTGTGACGCATACAACATTTCTTTTTCTTTGGAAATCATCTGAGGGGCAAGAGCAGATTGGCCTTGGATGGTGATGATTTTACTTTCCATGGTAGCTCCGGTAGTTTTTCCTTTCTTCTTGGAGACCTTCTTGAGTTGGGATGAAGTAGAAGAAGACATTTTGAAAGTTGTTGAAAGCTTAGATTGTTTTGTGAGAGAAGGAGGGTAAAAGATTCAGAGTGTGAAAAGAAAAGAAGAAGATTAAGTTGATGTTTTATAATGGGGAAGTTTAAGCATCCACCGAATAGAGGTGTGATACGTGGAGATCATGAGTTGGTGTGATGAAGAGGTGGCGTGAAGTTAACATAGGTAATAGGCGTGATTTAGGGATAATCATTACTTATAACTGCACCACGCTGTGAAGTGACTCCGGGCGGTTAAGGAATCCGAAAGGTGCCATGATTGATATGACTGGAGTCAAATGCATTAAATGTTATGATGATTCGAAAGTCCTATCAAAATCTTGTGTAGATGTTTAAAATAGGTATTTCTCAGAGGAATCGAAATACATATTTTAAAGGGGCAATTTGTTGGCTGAAGATTTTGATAATGTTATTTAGAAGCCAAATGAGTTAAACGTTTTGATCGGAATGGAATTAAACGTCATATTTCGAAGTAGCAGAAGCAGTGTTTCGAATAAGTGTGTCAAAGCTTGGAGCTTCGAGCGGCAATTATGGGAACATATCTAAAGGAGTCTCGAAACAACAGCGAGGCTGTGTCTGGGAAGAGCGTTCGAAACGGATAAACACCAAAGCATTTAAAATTCAAATGGAAGCGGGACTTTCAAAGTTTGAAAGTTATGTGTTGGAGCATTTGGGGACACGTGGAAAGATGAAAGAAGCATTGTCCTGCATGTTCGAAACGTGGCATAATCCTATAGAGAGACCGTTAGGGTCGAATTAGTATAAATAGAAGTCTTAGTATTAGGATTTCGGGTGTGATATCTATTATACAAAATACTCAATAACATTCAAACTACCACATGGCAAGGGAAACGAATGCAAGAGAAATGTATGTATGATAGCACCATGTATTTCTGATTTAATGAAAACCTTTTACCATTTCCAGTACTTTCCTTTATTCTTTTTGTCAAACAACATTTACAAGTTTTCTTATTTACAGTCTTTTCACTTCGGAGTCTCTTCCTCAAAGTTTTACGTTTTATTGTTTTCTTTATATTTCGAGAACTTTATATTTCAGAAAACTGTCACATTTTCCATACCTTTACCTTCAAGTCTTGTCTTTCGAACGCATATGTTTACTTAAAATCATTTACAGATTTCTTGCATTGAACGCTTTCTTCACATTTAAAACTTTCACGTTCCAGAAACCCTTTATGTTAACCGTTTTGTAAGTCGAAGCCATTTACTTCATTTTCATGCAGTTTTATATGTCTTTACAATTAGCATTACAATTAGCATTTATTCGTATAACTTAGTTTTCACACACATTTTGATTACATCTTTAGACTTTTAGAGAGAGATCGAAATAAGCCAAACACCTATACAATATCAACCATGAATATCTGTTCGATTGTGAGAGTAACCTTAATATCCAAGGAGTCCTAGGATCAATCTAGTCGATCCTGTGAGTTACCAGAGGGATTGAATAACAGTAAGAAAGATTATTCGATAGTTTGGAAGACTAGCGGTTGTTTACCAGAAATCACTGGAAACACCCACATCAACATTATGAACTCACATGGATCATCTGATCAAGTTTGGATCACAATTCCATAAGAAATTTGATCAGATCATCAAAAGGGCAAAATGGTCATTTTTAGGGTTTTGACTGCACAAAGGCAATTTTTGACTGTTTGAACTAGCCAATGGCAAACCAAGCTCACATATGGACTCAAGGACCCCATGGAATTGTCTTGACATGCTCAACAAGTTCAAAAGATCCCAAATGCACAAGATTGACAGTTGAATTTCCCAGTCAATTGATCAATTTTGACTGTATACTGAAAAGTCAAACTTTGACTTTTTGGTCAAAATCAAGTGTAAAGGTTCATTTTTCATTAAAACATGCCAAATCATGAAACTTGTCCATCAAGAAATCAAGAATTGCAAATTAGGGTTTGAAATGAGAATTTTTCATAACTTAGAATTTTTCTAAGTTATGAAAAACCCTAATTTTTTCCCAACTTTGCCCCACTTTCTCACTAAGATTCATTTGGATTCAAGCAAAAGTAAAAACATGAAAGTTGTAGCCTATTGCATAATCTACAACTTTGATTCACAAAGTTTTCCCAAAAGAGGCTTGTATCTCAAGTTACAATTTTTGGAACAAGGGTACCAAACCATTCTTAACTTAGTGAAAATTTGACCTATTTTAGGCAAGTTTTTTACCTAACTTCAAGACCATTTTCCATACACTTCCACTTGTAATTTCAATTTGAACTTCAAAGATGGATTGTAGTACACATTCCAAGCTTTCCAAAATGTCCAAGAACTCATCAAACAACCTCATGGTTAGAGAGAATCAAATTTTGCAATATGGGAAAAACTCACTTTTGAATTGGCCAAGTTACCTGTTCATAACACTATGCATTTCAATCTCAGCTTGCACAAATTGATTACAGGTCTTTTATCTCAATTACACTCATAAATTTAATGCCAATCCCTTGTGCCAAGACCATGTTCTATGTGTTCAAGCATTGCCTAAAGGATTAATCCCAAATTGGAAAAAGCATTATATCCATTTTTGAAAAAGTTACACTTTATGTCTAAAGCAAATCAAGAAGGTACAAAGGAAATCTAATTGGCACAAGTTTATGAGTTAATCACACTGATCAAGGAGAAGTTTAGCAGCATAGTATGGGGGCCTGTACAGGCTAGAAGCACAACTTGACCATTGCTTGCTTAAAGTTCAAGAAAGATAGCATAACATATACCAACTCTCATATCAGTTAACCAAGGCTTAGAGAAAGTTATCAAGCACATTCCAAACATTCATCCTAAGCTGAAGCACGACCCTAAGATCCTCAATACCTCCCCATTGCCAGAATCACCTTCAAACTGCTCAAAACAGGGCATCCCTGCAGTTTGAATCCCATAGCTCAAAACTTCCATGCTTTCTTGCTAAAAACTCATCAAACACATTCCATAGCATCCCTTGAAGCTAACCAAAACCTAAAACACGACCTGTAACACTCCCAGGCCACTTCACCATTTTCATTTTCTTGTTTTGCAGTTGAAGTTCTCTAGCACGATTCAACAGGTTTCAGGACAAAGTAAAGCTTGGAATAGCATCCTCACACTTCAAGGAAGCTGTACAAATCATCATCTTGCCCTGAAAGCTCCTCCATTGCAAGGCACGATTCCAACTGAACAGGTATATTCATGAAGTTCTATCTCTCATTATAGGCATTGTTAGCTTTAGGTTTGTGAAGGAAACATGTCACAATCATAGCCCTGAACATGCCCATGTGATTAGATTTCATTTATATTATGTATGCTTAGAGAATTTTGAGTCTGAACATTGATGAAAAACGAGGTCAGGAATTGGGGGAGAAGAAATTCTTCCTCATCTTAGAGAGTTAAGTCAAGTTCTTTATATCCCTGGATTCGTCTTCTCATGCTCTACATTTTTCATGTTGAAAGTTTTGCTTAAAAGTACAGGAATTGGGAGATAGGAAACGCGTGTTTGCTTGAACAAAAGATGTTCTGAGGTTGAAGATGACCTGGTTCTGGGCTGGGCCTGTTTCACATTTCTTTTTGCACCCTGATTTTGCTTCTACACCCCTTGAGCCCATTTTGTTCATTTTAATGATTTTTTGACTTTTCTTTTTTTGGTTTGACTTGTTTATTTTTCCTCATAATATAAAAAATATAAAAATAATTTTTTGCACTATTTTGCTATTTATTAGGTATTTGTTTGTTTAGGTTAGTTTTTATACATAAATAAATAAATAGATACACTTTTATTAAAAAAATACTAAAAATATACAAACACATTTTTATTTTCATTTTTATTTTGTTTTACCTTCTGAAAATATTTTATATAAAAAATACTTTTTTTTATTAAATATTAAATATTATTAATTTGCACATATAATACATATTAGTAAATAATACAAATATTTATATAGATATTAATATATTTAGGTTAAATTACAAAATATACACATTTTTATTTTTATTAATATTTAATATAAAAAATACCTTTTTGACAAATATACTTCATTTTATCTTATTTTTGTATATAATAAATAAATATTGTACATAATAAATAAATAATACATTTTATTTAATAAAATTAGGGTTTTGCCCTAAACATAAAAAACTCCAAAAAAATAATACTTTTTATTTTGTTTATTTTGACATGTAAAAATACTTTTTCCATACATACAAAAACCATTTTTGCATCTTGCATATTTATTTTTAGTTTATTTAATATTGCAATTAAATATCTTGTAGATAATTCAATATTGATGTAATAGTTTAGGTTTAAATTCCTTGTCAAAATCCCCATTTGAACATTTGTACTCCCCTTCCCATATATGGTGTTGTAATAGCTTAGTAAATTTATTTTTTCGCACTTTATTGCTTTCTAATTATACCATGTTAGAATTAGGGTTTGTATGCGAATTAAAAACGACAAAAATAATTTGACCTAATTTCAAGATAAACAAGCATGAAAATGGACAACACTTATCACACTTGCACCCCTAGGGTATTCCACTTGTTGCCTTCAATAAATGGGCCATATTGCATGTTAGGTCTCTTTGGGCAAAACAAAACAATCAAATGATCATAGTCCCTCGATGACGCTTTCAAAAGTTGCCTAAAAAATGATCAAGTCCCTTAAAGAAAACATTGCCCAAAGATACTTGGCACCATTGTAATTATGGTCTAAACGATGACCCGTGCCCGTCCCTTTCACATCCTAACATGAGATTGTCCACCAAATACAATGGTGGAACGAACTTGTTAAAAGGGTTAAAACATAGCAATAATCTTTGAGAAATTTAGGAGTAGATAACCTCTTAGTTACTTGAATCAAACTTGCAAAAAAACAAAACACTTACCTATTTTTCTAAAACCACACCTCACAACACTTTCAAAACAACTTTCAAAAAAATAAATGAAAACCTTTTCAAAAGACATACATCTTTGTATACATCCCAACATGGAT
The DNA here is from genome assembly GCA_948472305.1 of Vicia faba. Lineage (NCBI taxonomy): Eukaryota > Viridiplantae > Streptophyta > Magnoliopsida > Fabales > Fabaceae > Vicia > Vicia faba. The sequence goes on from OX451736.1 coordinate 1,234,553,531, forward strand.
CATTACAAAGGTTGCCATCACATTGGCTTCTTTTCAAAACATTTTCAAACCCACACACACACAAGCACCATTTCAAACAATTGAAAATTAAGGCAAGTGATCTAAGCAAGTAACTAAGAGCCCATGGATAACCATGGATAGAAAGGGTGCTAATACCTTCCCTTTCTATAATCTACTCCCCGAACCCAAGAAAACATCTCAAAAGGTTTTTGCTGTGCTTTTTAAACCTTTCCTTAGGATAAAATAAAAAGTCGGTGGCGACTCTTGCTCAACCGAAACCTTTGCGAAAACAAACGCAAAACCATAGTCAGTTCTCCCACCGTATCACAGAACTGGCGACTCTACTGGGGAAAATTTTTAAAGTGGAGTAACCTTAGGGTTTAGATCACCTTTGTTTTCAATTGTTTGCCTTGGTTGCTTTTATATTTGTGGGTTTTGCATCGGAGTTTCATAGATCCTAACCCGGATCTGGGGAATACCCTTTTAGGTAGCATAATCTGTGAGGGACCTGTCCGGCGTAGACCGACATGGGTGAAGCAGTGGCTACGTTGGTGTGGCACCTTGGTCTGTACCTATATCCCTTGTGTTGCAATGAGGAGAATATAGGTCTTCTGAGGAGTCATTAAACACCAACCGACCTTAGAACCCTAAATTAACCAAACTTGGCCATTAGGCCAGTAGCAGTATGCTACACTCATTGAGGCTAAACTCTCGCGATGGTTCTGGCCGCAAGAAAAGATTGTGATGCTGGAGTTATGACCGATTGAGGGTAGTCAATGATTTGAGATCCTCTAGAACCCAGTTACTTTTGATAGGACAGGTTTTAACCAACGAAACCAAAAGAGGGTAATACCTAAAATTCATGCTGGCCTGAAACCTAAGGGTTGTCTTGTGTGACTTGTGTGCCTTATCATGTTTGCCTGTGTGAATACTTGTGGTGTGCTTCATCATAGCATCATGCCATCATACCATTACATGCATCCTGTATAAAGGACTAACCCATTTCAAAGACAAAAAAAAAGTTTCATCTTTGCTCTATTTTGTAGGACACCATGATGCCCGTGCGTAGGAATACTATCCGGCTCAACTTTGTTCAACCACCAACTTTGCTCAAGGATTTGGTTGGTAGGATTCCAGACACTTCTTCCTTCATCAACAGGCATGGTTCTCTCCTTGGCTTGATCACTGCAAAATGGGACCAACAACTGATAAGTGTTCTGACCCAGTTTTATGACCCCCTGCATCATTGTTTCACCTTTCAAGACTTCCAGCTGGTTCCTGCCTTGGAAGAATTCTCTTATTTTCTTGGGATCCCTGTCTTAGAGCAAACTCCATTCACTAGTTTGGAAAAGACTCCTAGGCCTGAAGAGGTTGCTGCAGTTCTCCCCTTGACCAAGGAAGAGGTATTGGCTAACTGGGAAACTAGAAGTGGAGTTAAGGGCTTTTTGGTCAAATTTCTGGTTGGTAAAGCTAATGATTTCTGGAATGACTTGGACTTCAAGGCGTACGAGGACATTCTGGCTCTTTTAATCTATGGTCTGGTATTGTTTCCCAATCCTGACACCTTTATCAGTATCCATGCCATAAGGATCTTCATGTCTCGGAATCCTGTACCCACTCTTTTGGGTGATATCCTGCAACAACTCTATGCTCGTACTGCTCGAAAACGGGGAACTCCGTGGTGTTGTGCTCCTTTGCTAGTGAGGTGGTTTATTTCGCACCTTCCTAAGTTTGTACTGAAGAATGAAGAAGGAAAGGGTTGGGCTCATAGGCTAATGTCTCTCACTGATAATGACATCACTTGGACTCTCAGAGGTTTGGATGAGGTAGCTGTTATTGATCGTTGCGGAGAATACCCCAATGTTCCGTTGATTGGTATCCAAGGAGGAATCTCTTATAATCCATGCTTAGCTCTTCGCCAGTTTGGAAGAGCCAGGAGAGCAGGGCCTCATGAAATGTTGGTTCCTCACTTCCATTTTGAGTTTCAGACAGACAGTGACAACCTACGCCATGGATTCATTAGAGCCTGGGACAGAATTCACAAAACTGACCCACATGAGTTGGGACCAAAGACTTCTCTACCAATGGAACCCTATTGCAAATGGGTCCGCATCCGTGCTCAGAAGTTAGGTATGCCCTACGAAGCTGTCCGACCTATCATTCTTGAATCTCCTAATGAAGATGGGGTTCCTCCAATTGTCCTCCCTCCTCAGATACCTACTGATTTTGATACAATGAAGAGATCTTGGGCGCAGCTAAAGGAAGAACGGGATTTTTATCGGGAAAAGTTCAACGAACAGGAACGGAAGATCCAGAGGCTGACTAAGCAATTGGAGGAAGAGCGGGTCCTGAACAACTACATCCACACTGAGAAGAGGAGGCCATGGGAGCACTGATGGGCTTTGGATATTTCCTTCTACAGTTTTTTATTTCCTTTTCAGTATTTTTCATTCCTGCAATGCCTAAGGGCAAGTTGTTGAACAAATTAAAATTTGAATCTAATGAAGTGTGTTTCCCTTTTGTCTACAAAGTTGAATTTCGTTTGTCTTTGAAAACATAAAACATACGCATCTCATTGCACCATATGCATAGCAGGTACCCTTTTTTCACAGGTTGCTTAATCTTCTTCGCTGTTTATTTGAACAGTCATCATGAATCCAGACTCATCCAGTGAGCAAGAAATCAAGGCCCTTCAGGCCCAAAGTGCCCAGTTTCAAGAAATGGTCCTGAGCCTGGCCCAAGGTCAGCAAGAGTTGAAGACCCTACTCCTGAAGAAGAAGAAGAAAAAGAGGACTGCGTTGTTCAACACCGGACGCAGGTTTGGGAACACACTCCATAACGAGGCTGATCCAACTACTTCTTCTGCTGAGAAAAACAGTCCCCAAGGGGGAGGAGCTCCTAGTCCTGCAGTCTCTGACAACGAGACGGACTACAATGACGAACAATACCCACCTGCTGCTGACAGATGCAAACAATTAGAAGACCGCTTGAGCGCCATGGAGATTTAGAATGTACCGGGGCTGGATTTCGGAGATTTGGGGTTATCTTCTGGGGTAGTAATCCCACACAAGTTTAAGGCGCCTACCTTTGCCAAATATGACGGGGCTTCCTGTCCAAAGCTGCATCTAAGGTCGTACGTAAGGAAGATTCAACCTTACACGGCAGATAAGAACCTTTGGATTCACTTCTTCCAAGATAACCTTTCGGGGTCACAGCTTGAATGGTTCTACCAACTAGATGGAACTAGTATCCGACATTGGGAAGATTTGGCAACCGCGTTCTACAGACAATATCAATACAATTCTGATCTCGCTCCTACGCGTACCCAACTTCAGGGTATGTCTCTAGGAACGGGCGAAGGGTTCAAAGAATATGCACAAAAATGGAGAGATTTGGCTGGCAGGGTGCAGCCTCCATTGACTGATCGTGAGCTGGTTGATATGTTTCTAGGGACTTTGTCTGGTCCATTTTTCAATCATTTGGTTGGTAACTCCTCCGCTGGGTTTACGGATTTGATTCTGACGGGTGAGAGAATTGAAGCTGGCATCAGGTCAGGAAAGATACAAAAAGCTGCCTCCACAAGTACTGAGAAGAGGCCTTTCAAGAAATAAGCAAGCGCCGTCTATGGTCCTAGAAGACAAGTCAAGCCAGAAAGTCGCCAAGCCGTCAATGCTTTGGTCATTTCAAAACCTGTTGCTGCTCCTCAGCAGTACAATCAACAAAGAGGTGAAAGGCCCAAGAGGCAGTATACTAGGCTGAGTATGACCTTGTCACAAATCTTACCGCAACTGTTATCAACCAACTTGGTGACCATCAAAGAAGCGCCAAAGGTCGTGAATACTGCATCTCCTAAGTACAACCCAAACGCCCGTTGTGCTTATCATTCCGATAGCCCCGGGCATACTACTGATGATTGCTGGGCCCTGAGAAATAGAGTGCAAGACCTTATCGATGCGAAGGAAATTCAGTTTGAAGCGCCTGAGAGACCAAATGTTGTAACTGCTCCTATGCCCCAGCATAGAGTAAATGCCATCGAGGAAGATTTGTATGCTGTTTCGGTGAATGATGTTGCTACCCCTCTTTTGACTGTTAAGAGGAACTTACTACTAGCCGGTTTATTTCCGGGTTATTGCAAGGGTTGCCTCATGTGTGCTGTTATTCCTACCGGTTGTCCGTTATTGAAATCAGGCATCCAAAGCCTGATGGATAGCAAGGAAATTATGTTCAATAAAACTGTTGTTCCGTTTGTTTCCGCTGAAGAAATATCTGTTGTCACAATTTACAATCCTACCAAAGCTCCCCCGAGGAAGCCATTCCAAATTATGTCTGTTGCACCCATTACTATTACTGTTCCGGGGCCTCTCCCCTATGAGTCTGATAAAGCTGTCCCATGGCATTATGGGGCCGACGTGTATGTGCTTGGAGTGAAGCAGGAGTTCAACACCAGTACCAGTATCAGTAACATCACTGGTCCCGCCAAGATTACCCGCAGTGGCAGGCTCTTCTCGCCTGACATTGCACCGCCAGTTATCCGAAAACCTCTTACCATCACACCCGCAAGTGTGCATGTTCCGAATCAAGTTCCTGTGTCTACTACTGCCGCCGAGTCCTCTGATACTCGGGGCAAAGAAGTTGCTACCGATTTGCCTGCCAGGACGGAGGCACCAAAAAAGACTGCTGTTGAAGCCTCCCAACAAGAAATGGAGGAAATCCTTAAAATCATTAAAAAGAGTGACTTCAATGTTGTTGAACAGTTGGGGCATACCCCCTCCAAAATCTCTATGCTATCATTGCTGCTATGCTCAGAGGCCCATGCAAAAGCCCTGATTTCATTTCTGAAAACGGCCCATGTGCCGCAAGAGACCTCTGCAGATCAATTCACTGACTGTGTGGCCAATTTGACAGCTGACAATGGCTTGGGGTTCTCGGATGCTGACCTTACCGCCAAAGGGAAAAATCACAATGATGCCCTGCACGTCTCTATAGAGTGCAGGGGCACTACCCTCGCACACGTGTTGGTGGATACCGGTTCTTCTCTGAATGTTTTTCCCAAGAAGGCATTGGATCGCTTGGATTGTGAGGGCCTGGAGTTGAAACCTAGTAACATCATTGTTAGAGCCTTCGACGGTTCTAAGAGGATGGTGCACGGTAAAGTAGACATTCCTATTCGTGTGAGTTCCCAAGTTTTCGACTCAACGTTCTATGTAATGGATATTCGTCCATCTTACTCCTGCTTGTTGGGTCGACCCTGGATTCATAAGGCTGGGGCAGTAACATCCACTCTACACCAAAAGCTCAAATACCCTGTCAAAGGGAAGATTGTTACTGTGCAGGGCGAGGAGGAATACATGGTAAGTCACTTGAATTCATTTCGGTATATTGAGATGGACGGGGAGTTTATTGAAACTCCCTTTCAGCATTTTGAGGAGGTTCCTCCAACGTTGGCATCAGCTGAAACAGTGGTTGAAGAAGACTTTCCATTGAAGATGGCGTCCTTGAAGGATGCCCGGGCTGTAATCGAGAAAGGCAAATGCGCAAACTGGGGTCAGCTTCCTGACTTCACTCAAAAGAACGACAAATTTGGGTTGGGCTTCACTGAAGAGGCTCAGAGGGCAGTGCGCAAGGACAAGATCAGAAAGGCTCCGGTGTTTATCTCCAACCCAAGGGTGAATGCTATCGAGGAGGACGTAGGGGAAGCAGAGTTTGCCAGTTGGATCTTTTGATTTTCAATTTGTAACAAACAATATGTTGAAACTTTTATTGGCTCGGTGTCCTACCCGGGGCATCGTAGCTCCATTTGTGAGGGCTTTTTGTATGACATTTCCATATATCATCAATCAAAACATTGGACGTTTGTTGCATTTCAAATCTTGTGCTCTTTTTCTTTCTGTGTTATATATTGCAAAACAGCTATATTTACACACACTCACTCGTACAGGTTTCAATCCACTCTGGATCTCACTGGTAACAACTCTGCTACCACCAGTTATGACTTCGAGAATCCGATCAACTTGGCCAAAGACGAAGGTGAAGATGATTGCGAAGTGCATGGTGAACTCGCAAGACTGCTACTTCAAGAAGAGAGGGCCATTCAGCCGCATGAATAGCCGGTGGAAACAGTGAACCTGGGTACTGAGACAGATAGGAAAGAGGTCAAGATTGGTGCCAATCTAGAGCTCAGCGTGAAGCAACGATTGATCCAGATGCTACATGATTACATGGAGATATTTGCTTGGTCCTACGAGGACATGCCTGGTTTGGATGCCGACATTGTAGTTCATCACCTGCCAACCAAGGAAGACTGCCCTCCGGTAAAGCAAAAGGTCCGCCGTATGCGCCCAGAGATGTCCGAAAAGATCAAGGCTGAGGTTATGAAGCAATTTGATGCCGGGTTTCTAGCAGTAACTTCTTACCCTCAGTGGGTTGCCAATGTGGTGCCAGTGCCGAAGAAGGACGGTAAAGTCAGAATGTGTGTCGACTACAGGGATCTAAACAGGGCAAGCCCCAAGGATGACTTCCCCTTACCTCACATCGACGTCCTTGTTGACAATACTGCTCAACACAAGGTGTTCTCCTTCATGGATGGTTTTTCAGGGTATAATCAGATCAAGATGGCTCCGGAAGATATGGAAAAGACTACCTTTGTGACTCAGTGGGGCACCTTCTGCTACAAGGTCATGCCGTTCGGGTTGAAAAATGCTGGGGCAACCTACCAACGTGCCATGGTTTCTTTATTTCATGATATGATCCATCACGAGATTGAGGTATATGTTGATGACATGATTGCAAGGTCCCAAACTGAGGAAGAACACCTTGATCATCTGAGGAAGCTGTTTGACCGACTGAAGTTATACAAGCTAAGGTTGAACCCAAGCAAATGCACCTTCGGGGTAAGGTCCGGAAAATTGCTAGGTTTCATTGTAAGAGACAAAGGTATTCAGGTAGATCCTGCCAAGGTAAAAGCCATACAAGAGATGTCGACTCCAAAGACAGAGAAAGAAGTCAGAGGCTTTCTGGGACGACTGAATTACATAGCCCGTTTCATCTCACATCTAACTGCTACCTGTGAGCCAATCTTCAAATTGCTGAAGAAAGATCAAGTGGTACGTTGGAACGATGAGTGTCAGGCTGCTTTTGAAAAGATAAAGGAGTACCTCCAAGAGCCACCCATTCTTATGCCACCATTGGAAGGGAGACCTCTGATACTATACTTGACAGTGCTTGATAATTCAATGGGGTGTGTGCTGGGGCAGCATGACGAGTCTGGCCGAAAAGAGCATGCTATTTATTACCTGAGCAAAAAGTTTACCGACTGTGAGTCTCGTTACTCACTGCTCGAGAAAACTTTCTGCGCTCTGGTATGGGCTGCTCGCCGGCTGAGACAGTATATGCTGACTCACACTACTTTTTTGATTTCAAAGATGGATCCCATCAAGTACATATTCGAAAAACCTGCTCTGTATGGGAGAATAGTGAGATGGCAAATGATCTTGACAGAATATGATATCCAGTATACAACTCAGAAAGCAATTAAAGGAAGTGTATTGGCAGATCATTTGGCACACCAACCTGTGGACGATTACCAATCATTGAACTTTGATTTTCCGGACGAAGATATCATGGTGGTAACTGACTGTGAAGTACCTGGACCGGATGAAGGACCTGAGGAAGGATCCCGATGGTCTATTCATTTTGATAGAGCCTCCAATGCTTTGGGTAATGGAGTCGGCGCTGTAATCATATCTCCCAAAGGAACTCATACTCCACTCACCGCCCGATTATGTTTCAACTGCACCAACAACATGGCAGAATATGAGGCATGTATCATGGGTCTGCAAGCTGCAATCGACTTAAGGATCAAATTTCTGAGTGTCTTCGGAGATTCCGCTCTCGTGATCAATCAGATCAAAGGCGAGTGGGATACGAAACACCCAAATCTTATTCCTTACAAGGAGTATGTGTTGACCTTGCTTCCCCACTTTGAAGAGATAACTTTTGAGCACTTCCCAAGAGAGGAGAATCAGCTAGCAGAAGCACTAGCTACGATGTCTTCAATGTTCAAAGTTAAATGGGACAATGAGGCTCCCCAGATCATTATCTGGAAGTTGGACGAACCGGCATACTGTTGCGATCTTGAGGCCGAAAAGGTGACGGAAAAACCCTGGTATCATGAGGTGAAGAGGTACTTGGAAGCTCAGGAATACCCTGAACGTGCATCTGTCAATGACAAGAAGTTCATGAGGAGGTTTGCGGCGAAATTCTTCCTCAGCAACGGCATTCTCTACAAACGGAATCATGATTCAACTCTACTGCGTTGTGTGGATAAGGCTGAAGCAGAGAAGATCATGATAGAACTGCATGAAGGTACATTCGGAACACATTCCAGTGGACACACCATGGCAAAGAAAATCCTTCGGGCAGGATATTTCTGGTCCACAATGGAAGCCGATTGTTACCAACACTCTCGAACTTGTCACAAATGCCAGATTTATGCTGATAAGGTGCACATCCCTCCGGTTCCTCTGAACGTCCTGACGGCACCTTGGCCTTTTGCAATGTGGGGCATTGATATGATCGGGGAGATCCGACCGACGGCGTCCAATGGGCATCGCTTCATCTTGGTGGCGATCGATTACTTCACGAAGTGGGTTGAGGCAGCTTCCTACGCAACGGTAACCAAGAGCGTCGTGGCACGTTTCATCCGGCATAACCTGATCTGTCGGTACGGCGTCCCGGAAAGAATCATTACGGACAATGGTACCAATCTTAATAACAAGATGATCACTGAACTCTGCGAACAATTTAAGTTACAGCACCACAACTCTTCTCCTTACCGGCCGAAGATGAATGGGGTTGTGGAAGCAGCTAACAAGAATATCAAGAAAATTGTGCAGAAGATGACAGTGACCTATAAAGATTGGCACGAAATGCTACCGTTTGCTCTTCATGGGTACCGTACCTCAGCAAGGACGTCAACCGGGGCAACTCCTTTCTCCTTGGTCTATGGCATGGAGGCAGTCTTGCCGATTGAGGTCCAGATACCCTCTCTCCGGATAATGAAGGATGAAGATTTGAGTGAAGATGACTGGATCCAGACTCGACTTGATCAATTAAACTTGATTGACGAAAAGAGGCTCACCGCTATCTGTCATGGTCAGACGTACCAAAAACGGATGATCAGGGAATTTAACAAGAAAGTTAGACCACAAGAGTATCAAGTTGGGGACCTGGTAATCAAACGCATCATCCTTCCTCAAAGTGATCCCCGGGGCAAATGAACCCCTACATACGAAGGGCCATTTGTGGTTAAACATGTGTTCTCAGGAGGAGCCATGATTCTAACCACCATGGATGGTGACGACCTTCCTCACCCCGCCAATGCAGACATAGTAAAAAGATACTACGCATGAATAAAAGACCCGCTAGGTTGACACACCTAGGCAAAAATAAGGGCTTCCCGGCGAACCAAAAGGGTTCGGGCAAAAATAAGGGATGAAATAAAAAAAATCTGTACACCCGGCAAGTCGAAAACCTGAAAAGGCGGCTTGGGCAAAAATGGGTATCCCGGTGGACTGAAAACCCGAAAGGGCGGTCCAGGCAAAAGTTAGGGATAAAGCGTAACACTATGTCTCATTGGATCACTTTGCATCCGGAATTCGGCATCAACTATCTGGCTCAGATCTCGGCATCGATCAATCAGCTTCATCTTCAACCAAGCAGCAAAGTGATGAGACGCTTGAAGACATAAAGGCGATAGCAGAGTTTGAACCCAGTGGGATTGTTCACATAGCTGTTCTGTTTCCTTTTCAAAATTGTAAATTCTATGTTATTCGGCGGCATTCTCTTACTAGGATGTCAGCCTCTTGTACAAAAACGCCTATTCACAGGCAAAATTCAAATCAATACAAATTCACTTGTCCATACAAATTGCCATTGTTTTTCCTTTTTCTGTTTTGTCTTGCGAAGAACATCCAATATTCATTTTTTGATATATGCATTTGACATTAAATTGCTGATTCATAAATATTTGCATATGAAACAAAAGACTAATTATAGGTGACATCAGAAACAGGGGCAATGTAGAGTTGTTTAATGCAGTCGGGTTGCTTTGTCCGCCAAGGTACCAAGGTAGATTCTAACTGAAGGATGTGATCAAGTTCTCTCAACTCCCCACAGAATAAGACAAGATTCAGCAATACTTTCCCCAAGCAGAGTTGGTTCCCCGTCAATCCTGAAAAGGCACAACATTCCCCAGCGGAGTATAGGCATTCATCAGCAAGCATCCCCGGCAGTCTTGATCTAAGTTTGTTCCCCGACGGAATACAGACACCCCCAGTGGAACCATTTACCAGTACAATTCCAAAGGTTTCCCCAGGAAAGTGGAATTCAATTCCCCGACAGGTCTTAAAGCTTATCTCCAGTAGATTCCGGAAGCTTGTTCCCTACAAAATATGGGCGTCTCTCCCGAGCTTTATTCAAAGTTATTCCTCACAAGGGATTATAACTGGGTTATCCTCAGCTAATTGCCACGGAAGATCGCCCTCGGCAAAGTTCTTTCAAATCCCCAGCGGAGTTTATCTTTGGTTATCCCCAGCAGAGTTTATCTTTGGTATTCCCCAGCGGAGTTTATCTTTGGTATCCCCAGCAGAGTTTATCATCATTATCCCCAGCGGAATCCATCATTGAAGTCCTCAGCAGGGCTCTCATCAAAACTTCAGCAAAGTATCTCTTCCACAGAGCAATTCCCCGGCCGGTCGTCAAGGATTTATTTTCCTAAGACGAAAATACATTCATAAACATTTCACATTTTCGTACATCTTGCTTACATACATGATAAAGTGCATATAACACTATCTCATGTTGAACATCATGACATCATGCATATCATACATCATGACATTGCATACAACTTATGTTTTTGCCTTTTCAGGGAAAAAGACAATCCCAAAGACAACTACCTTCAACTGTCACAATTCCAGATTCGACTCCTGTATCCAGCCAGGGCATATCTGTTGACCATATTTCCAGACTCGATTCCTGTATCTAGCCAGGGCACGTCTGAAGAGTTCGAAGATTCGATTCCTGTATCCAGCCAGGGCATATCTGTTGACGACTATTTCCAGATTCGATTCCTGCATCCAGCCAGGGCATATCTGTTGACCACATTTCCAGACTCGATTCCTGTATCTAGCCAGGGCACGTCTGAAGAGTTCAAAGATTCGATTCCTGTATCCAGCCAGGGCATATCTAGCAACTATCGCATTTCCAGATTCGATTCCTGTATCCAGCCAGGGCATATCTGTTGACCACATTTCCAGAATCGATTCCTGTATCTAGCCAGGGCACGTCTGAAGAGTTTGAAGATTCGATTCCTGTATCCAGCCAGGGCATATCTGTTGACGACTATTTCCAGATTCGATTCCTGTATCCAGCCAGGGAACATCTGTGAGCAACCGATTGTAGATTTGACACCTGTATCTAGTCAGGGCATATCTGCATGAGGAGATTGAAGATCAAACACCTATAACAAGCCAGGAAAACACCCGTCTTTCTCAAATACACAAGTTCTCGCTAAGGAATCTCTTATGCGATCAACGCTTCCAAATGGCATCTATAAGCCCATTCCCGACAAGGTTCTGTCACATCTCCAGATGGCATCTATAAGCCCATCTCCCTATCCACCATCTCTCCAGATGGCATCTATAAGCCCATTCCCGACATCACATTGCTGATACTTCAACATGCGAGTGCAAATTTTCAGGCACTCTAGTGTCCAATCTCCTTTTACCCTCGAGTCACGAAAGGTAAACTTGCCAATCTAACTCTTCAGGTTCAAGGAGATTGAACAGGGGAAACTGTTGTACCACAAAATTTTCCCTCCCATTTCCTCAACATTTTCTCATCACAAGACCCTTGAAGATCAAGATCCAGTTAGGGTTTCCTCTGCTCAAGACTTCTCCTTGCACTGTTGACCCAAATTAGGGTTTGTGATTGCACAAAGATATTTTGACCTAAAATGCCTAGGATGGTGTTGTACCCCAAAATTTGCCCTCCCATATTCTTCAAGATTTTCCAAGAGCATGCTTCAAAATTCCCCAAGGGTTGCACAGTTCAAGGGCCTTCTAACAGTCAAAAACTAGGGTTTTGGTTCTGGCAAAGTAATTGAAGTTTCCAAGGGTCCAATCATGTCCCACATGCCTACAAACATGGTCAAGCATCCTCATGCCAAGTTTCAAGACTTACAACATAAAATTGCACAGTCAAAAACCCTAATTGCCCTACAGTCAACTGCAGGGGCAAAATGGTCATTTGACAGTCAAAAGTTCAAATTTTTGGGTCAACATCTCATTTTGAAGCCACAAACATAATTTGATCAATGCTTGATCATGATTTTCAAAGCTTGGCTCAAAAGGTCTCAAGATGCAAAAGTTTCCATACTTGGACAGTTGAAAAAGTAAACTGTAACTTGACCAAGGCATAACTTCCACATGGATTATCAGAAAAATTCCATCCAAAGCTCATTTTGAAGAGAAGGACATTTCCTACAACTCCTCTTCACACTTCAAGTCCAAGAAATGCTCTCACAAAAAGTTATCAATTTCAACATTATAGGTCATTTTCATAAGTCAACAAAAAGGGACTTTAAGTCAAAGGCCATAACTTGAGATTGGTAAATCAAAATGACATGGGACCAAAGGCATTGGTTAGAGGACTTCAAGGCCTTTCCAAAATGTCCAAGAACATGATCAAAGCTTAAAAATTGAGCAAGATATGCCTTGTGGAAGTTGGGAAATTTTTGGATATTTTGAAAAGTCAACTTTGCTTCAAATGCCTTAAAATTGCTAATGGGCCTCTTTTTCTTCCAAGATTCATCACCCAAAGCATGTGCAGGACCATTTGGCCCAAAGGGAAGTTATTCATCATTTTTATTTATTTATTTGAATTTTTAAATTGCTATTAATTCATTTAATAAAATAAATATGTGAAAAATACCAAAGCAAACTTTTTAAATCTTTTTATGCATGAAATATCCTCAAGATTTCGTGCATCATCTGATTTGGAAAGAATCAAGGTAATTGAACATGATTGGTATCAAATATGCATGGAAAAGATTGAAAAATATATGCATGAAAATCCAATATCTTGTACATCAATGCAAAGGTTTTTTGGATCCAATTTTCAACCCTAATCATTCCATACATAAGCAGGATGCAAACCCTAGTGCTAAAGACCTCCAGGCTGCGCCAGAAAAGAAGAACAAAGTTTGATTTTTTGTCAAAAAATTCCAAAACTGAAATTGTGATTACAAAGGGTTTCAAGCTAAAATAATCATTCCATTGCGTTCCTGAGGCTTCAAGGAACGTGTTTGAATAAAAATCATCAACTCTAACGCCCAGAATTGGTATACAAAACTCAAAGTTTTTCACATTTTATTCATATTCGTGTTTCAATATTCAAGCATTCTCATTGCATTTTTTTTGTGGATTCATACTAATTGATTGATTCCAAAGCTAACCATATACATCAATTGAGTTTTCGTGTACTATAGGAGAATCCACCATGGGAGCTTTCTAGGTTTTCAGAAACCTTAAAAGAGGGCTTCGTCCATATGGAAAAATTGAACCATAAGAATGATACCATTGAATTCGGGATGTTCCACTGGATCTAACACATACCTCGCGCCTAATTTATGAGCCAGCATCTCCTATTTGCTATTTTCATGCTTGCTATTTAGTGGGGGTTTAAAACCCCCGCTATTCAATTTATTTTTTGTTTCAGGTACAGAAAGCCATGGGAGAAGATGATGATGTGTAGGCTAACGATTGGCGTATTTGAAATTCGCGCGAAAATCATCCACTAACTCTTGTTTGGCTTTATGTTATTTGTTTGCTATACAATATTCAAAACGCGTGAACGACTCAGTTGGCAAGCATGTGCATTGGTAAGCAACGGGACCTGGGTTCGATTCCCAGGTCCCTTCCTCTCTTCATATTATTTTTCTAACCCCACTTGCATGCAGCACTCTATCCAAAGGCCTATCATACGCCCCTAATCCAGGTGCGCCACATGGCCACTGAAGACAATCTGAAGGCCCAGATCTGGTGAATACCATGGGCATGAGTCAAAGAAGTCACATGCTACCCTGGAAAGTCAACGAAAGGCCTCCAAAGATGGGCCTAAAATGCTAAATTACACCTCCAGTTTGGGGACAGAACCCCCCATGGTTTGCTTTTTTATTCTTTTTCATATTTTTCTATTTTTATTTGTTTTGTTTAATTTTTATTTAAATCTTTAAATTAATTTATTTCCATAAAATATAAAAATAATACAAAAATCAGAAAAGACAAAAATAAAAATATATTTTATTTAACTAATATTTCTTTGTAAATAAATCTCATTAATTAACTTAGCTTTTTAAATTTAGGTTTGATTCACATATTTTTCTTAATAAATTTAAAATTGGTAGAATTAGGTTAATTACTTTTTATCTTTTTTTCTTTTATCATTATTAATTATTAATTATTTTCTTGTAAATAAAACTTGCCATTAATTAATTAGGTTTTAGGTTAAATTTTAATGCTTTTCTTAATAAATTAAAAATAACTAGAATTAGGGTTAATTAACTTTTTAATTCCATTTAATTCTCATAAAAAACCATAAATACAAAAAAACCTCAAAAATAATTTCTTTCTATTTTATTTTAATTAATTTGTTCATAATAATTTAATTTCGTTAAAAAAGGGTCCAACGCCCTCGCATTCCCGATTTAATTCTCTTCGCATTTTTATTTCTTTTTGTAATATTTATGTAATTCTCCCAAAGCCGTGTAAACTTGATATTTATATTTCTTTACTTTATTTTTATGTCAAATCGGGTCCTGGATTAAATTTGGCGATGTGGACCCGCGCCGTTGTAATAGTTTAGGAACTTTATATTTCTCGCAACTTTTTTAACTGTTAACAATTGCATGCAAGAATGAATGATTAAAATAAAAACAAAAGCGTAGATCACCCATGACATGAACAAGACAAAATATCTGAAAACGACACACAAATCACACACCACCCCTAGGGTACGTCTCACTGTTGCCTTGCCTCTCGAAAGGTGATCGTCGAGTAGAGGATGTCTTAGTAAGTCCTCATGATCCAGGAACCTGGCATGAGGGTAGCTTCTAAGGTATCTTCCTATTGCTCCGGTGATCACCATGTCCCGAACCTCGAATTGACCCGAACACCTCCAACGGTGGTGCTACCTATCTTTCAATGGTGGGATGGCACTACTTTAAAGGACATTTACATAGACGAATTCCTTAGGGTAGGTAGACGACTCTAGATACTTGCTCTAATTTCAAAACAAATTCAAAAATACTTTTCACACCGACACCTTTTCAAAAAGCTTTCGAAAGCAATTTTTCAAACACTCTTGAGGACCGATACAAGAGTCGAACTGGAATTTTCAAAGAAACTTTTTAAAACCCACAATTGAAAAGCAAACAAACCATTTTTGAAAACACAATGAGCAAGTATCTAAGAGCCCATGGATAACCATGGATAGAAAGGGTGCTAACACCTTCCCTTTCTATAATCTACCTCCCGAACCGAGAGCTATCTCTATAAGGAATTTTTCTGTGCTTTTGTCCTTTCCATTTGGAGAAAATAAAAGACGGTGGCGACTCTTGCTTACCGCGACATTTCGCGAACCAGCGTTAAACAGTCAGTTCCAGATCCACCGATCACAGAACTGGCGACTCTGCTGGGGACTCTTTATAAAGTGAGGTGTACCTTAGGGATAGTTCATAACTGTGTTTTCAATTGCTTTCTTTGCTTGCTTTAAAATTGTGGGTTGCACGGGTGTTACATAGATCCTAACCCGGATCTGGGGATACCCTGTTTAGGTAGTATAAGCTGTGAGGGACCTGTCCGGCGTAGACCGACACGGGTGAAGCAGTGGCTACGTTGGTGTGGCACCTTGGTCTGTACCGATATCCCTTGTGTCGCAACGAGGAGAATATGGGTCTTCTGAGGAGTCATTAAGCACCAACAACCTTAGAACCTTAATTGACACAACTTGGCCATTAGAACAGTAGAAGTATGCTACGCCCATTGAGGCTAAACTCTCGTGATGGTTCTGGCCGCAAGAAAAGATTGTGATGTTAGAGTTATGACCGATTGAGGGTAGTCAATGATATTGGGATCCTCTAAGAACCCGGTTACTTTGATAGGACAGGTATGAACCAACAAACTGAAAGAGGGTAATACCTAGACCTCATGCTGGCCTAAAACTTTAAGGGTCTGTCTTGTGTGACTTGTGTGCCTTACCATGTTTGCCTTTGTATCTATTTGTGGTGTGCTTTATCATAACATCATAACATCATGAGCATTGCATGCATCCTGCATAAGGACTGACCATTTCAAAGACAAAAGGGTTTCACCTTTGCTCTGTTTTGTAGGACACCATGATGCCTGTGCGAAGGAATACCATCCGGTTCAACTTTGTTCACTCACCTGGGTTGCTTGAAGAGTTGGTTAGCAGAATTCCAAATACCACTTCCTTCATTCAGAGGCATGGTTCTCTTCTCAGTTTAGTCACTGCAAAGCGGGATCAACAGCTGATGAGTGTCCTGACCCAGTTTTATGACCCTCTGTACCAATGCTTCACCTTTTAAGACTTCCAGCTGGTCCCTACCCTGGAAGAGTTCTCTGATTTTCTTGGTATCCCTATCTTGGATCAGACTCCCTTTACTGGTTAGGAAAAGACCCTCAGGCTTGAGGAGGTTGCTGTCGCTCTTCCCTTGACACATCAAGAGGTAATGGACAACTGGGTAACTAGAAGCGGAGTTAAGGGTTTCTTGGCCAAGTTTCTGATTGGTAAAGCTAACAGCTTCTGGAACGACCTGGACTTTAGGGCATATGAAGACATCTTGGCTCTCTTAATCTATGGGTTAGTCTTGTTTCCTAATCCTGACAACTTCATCAATGTCACTGCCATAAGGATCTTTATGTCTCAGAATCCGGTACCCACTCTCCTGGGTGACATCCTGCAACAACTTTATGCTCGTACTACCCGAAGACGAGGAACCCTATGGTGTTGTATCCCTTTGTTGGTGAGGTGGTTTATTTCGCACCTCCCTAAGTTCGTACTGAAGAATCAAGAAGGAAGAGGTTGGGCTCATAGGTTAATGTCTCTCACCGATAAAGACATCATTTGGACTTGCAGAGGTTTGGATGAGATATCTATTATTGATCGATGCGGGGAATACCCTAATGTTCCTCTGATTGGTACCCAAGGAGGAATCTCTTACAATCCATGCCTAGCTCTCCGTTAGTTTGGAAGAGCCAGAAGAGCAGGGCCTCATGAAATGTTGGTGCCTCACATCAGTTTTGAGTTTCAAGTGGATAGTGACGAGCTGCGTCGTAGGTTCATCAAGGCTTGGGACAAAGTTCATAAAGCTGACCCACAAGAGTTAGGGCCAAAGACTTCTTTACCTATGGAAGCCTACTACAAATGGGTCCGCATCCGTGCTCAGAAGCTAGGTATGCCATACGAAGCCGTCAGACCTATCATTCTTGAGTGTCCTGACAAAGATGGTGTTCCTCCAACTGTCCTTCCTCCTCAGATACCTACTGATTATGAGACATTAAAGAGATCTTGGTCGCAACTGCGAGAAGAGCGGGATTCTTACCGGGAAAAGTTCAACGAGCAGGAATTGAAGATCCAGAAGCTGACAAAGCAGTTGGAGAATGAGCGAGCTCTGAATGACTACATCCGTACTGAGAAGAGGAGACCATGGGATCAATGAAGAGCTCTGGATGTTTTTTTCCGCAGTTCTATTTCCATTTTCAGTATTTCCCTTTTATGTAAACGCCTAAAGGCAACCTGTTGAACAATTTAAGTTTCAAAGTTGAATCTAATGAAGTGTGTTCCTTTTTGTTTACAAAGTTGATTCCCGATTGTCTTTGAAAACATAAATCATACGCATTCCATTCATCATGTGCATAGCAGGTTTTCTTCTTTTCAGGTTGCTTACCGTTCTTCGCTGTTTATTTCAGCATCATGAATCCTGACTCATCATCAACCGAGATGTCCATCAAGGCTCTTCAGGCGCAGAATGCGCAATTTCAGGAACTAATCATGGGTTTGGCTCAGGGCCAAGAAGAGCTGAAGGCTCTGCTCCTGAAGAAACAGAAGAAGAAGAAGAGGAGAACTGTTCTTTTCAACACAGGCCGGAGGTCTGGCAACACTCTGCAGAATGAAGAGGCTGGTTCTTCTATAGGCAAGAGTAGTCCCCAAGGGGGAAAAGGTCCTAGTCCGGTAGTCTCTGACAACGAGACTGATTTTGATGAGGAACAGTATCCTCCGGCTGAAGACCGGTACAAGCAATTGGAGGACAGACTGAATGCTATGGAGATCCAACAGGTGCCTAGGCTGGATTTTGGAGACTTGGGTTTGTCTACTGGTGTGATCATTCCTCATAATTTCAAAGCACCATCTTTTACCAAGTATGACGGGGCGTCTTGTCCCAAGCTACACCTCAGATCCTACGTGCGGAAGATTCAACCGTACTCAGTGGACAAGAATTTGTGGATCCACTTCTTCCAGTAGAGTCTTTCAGGGACTCATCTCGAATGGTTCTATCAGCTGGATGGGACCAAGGTTCGTAACTGGGAGGAGTTGGCTACTGCTTTCTATAAGCAGTATCAATATAATGCCGACCTTGCTCCTACACGTACCCAACTCCAGGGTATGTCGCTAGGGTCAAGCGAAGGTTTTAAAGAGTACGCACAGAAGTGGAGGGATCTGGCTGGCAGGGTGCAGCCTCCGTTGACTGATCAGGAGTTGGTAGACATGTTCCTGGGGACCGTATCTGGGCCATTTTTCAACCATCTTATTGGTAACTCATCTGCAGGGTTTACTGATCTTATTCTGACTGGAGAGAGAATTGAGGCCGGGATGAAGTCTGGTAAAATTCAGAAGGGTGCATCGTCAAGTTCTGAGAAGAAGCCCTTCAAAAAGGAGGCCAGTGCGGTATATGGGTCCAGAAGACAAGAGAAACCTGAGCGCCGCCAATCTGTCAACACGGTGATGATTGCTAAGCCTGCTGCTGCTCCTCGGCAAACCAATCCTCCAAGGGCTGAAAGACCTAGAAGAGAGTTCACCCGTTTGAGTATGACTTTATCGCAAATCTTGCCACAGTTACTATCCACCAACTTAGTGACTATCAGGGAGGCCCCGAAAGTTGTGAACACTGCCTCCCCCAAATACAATCCAAATGCCCGCTGTGCTTACCATTCTGATAGCCCGGGACATTCCACTGATGACTGTTGGGCCTTAAGGAATAAGGTGCAAGACCTTATTGACGCAAAAGAGATACAGTTTGAAGCGCCTGAAAGGCCAAATGTGGTGACTGCTCCTATGCCCCAGCATGGAGTAAATGCTGTTGATGAAGATGTATACGCTGTTTCTGTGGATGATGTAGCTACTCCTTTGAAGACTGTCAAGAGGAACCTACTGCTGGCCGGTTTATTTCCGGGTTGTAGTGAAGGTTGCCTTTTCTGTGCTGTTTCCCTTTCTGGTTGTCCTTTGCTGAAGTTGGGCATCCAAAGCCTAATGGACAGCAAGGAAATCCTGTTCAAGAAGTCCGCCGTTCAGTTGGTTCCGGTAGAAGAAGTTTCTGTGGTTACAATCTTTAATAATCCAATCAGGGCTCTCCCAAAGAAGCCGGTTCAAATCATGACTGTCGCACCTGTTGTTATTACTGTTCCGGGGCCTCTCCCATACGAGTCTGATAAGGCTGTCCCCTGGCACTATGGGGCAGATGTGTATGTGAATGGAATCAAACAAGAGTTCAACACTGGCACCAGTATCAGCAATATCACTGGTCCAGCAAAGGTTACCCGCAGTGGCAGGCTCTTCTCGCCTGACATTGCACCGCCCGCTATTCGAAGACCCCTCACTATAACACCTACATGTGTACCTGTTCCTGTTTCTGATCAAGTTGTTTCCCCTGCTGCCGAGTCATCTAATGCTCGGGGCAAAGGGATTGAAGATGAGCCTGCCAGGATGGAGGCACCAAGACCTGTAAATGTTGAGGCCTCCCAACAAGAGATGGAGGAAATCCTGAAAATAATCAAGAAGAGTGACTTTAATGTTGTCGAGCAGCTGGGGCATACGCCCTCCAAGATCTCAATGCTCTCCTTATTACTGTGCTCCGAGGCACATGCTAAGGCCTTGATTTCATTTCTCAAGATGGCCCATGTGCCACAGGAGACATCTGCAGTCCAGTTCACTGATTGCGTAGCAAATCTGACAGCGGACAATGGCTTGGGTTTCTCAGATGCTGACCTTACTGCCAAGGGAAAGGACCACAATGACGCCCTGCATGTCTCTATTGGATGCAGGGGCACTACTCTGGCGCACGTGTTGGTGGACACTGGTTCTTCCCTAAATGTGCTACCCAAGAAGGTCTTGGACCGTTTGGATTGTGAGGGCCTGGAGCTTAAACCTAGCAACATCATCGTCAGAGCCTTTGACGGTTCCAAGAGGATGGTCCATGGAGAGGTAGACATTCCTATTCGTGTGGGTTCTCAAGTATTTGACTCTACCTTTTATGTGATGGATATCCGCCCGTCGTATTCTTGTCTATTGGGTCGACCTTGGATCCACAAAGCTAGGGCAGTGACCTCTACCTTGCACCAGAAGCTAAAATACCCTGTCAGAAGGAAGATTGTCACTGTGCAGGGAGAGGAGGAGTATATGGTGAGCCATTTGAATTCCTTCAGGTATATTGAGATGGACGGGGAGTTTATTGAAACCCCCTTTCAACATTTCGAAGAGGTACCTCTAACTTTAGCAGCAGCAGAAACAGTGGTCGAAGAGGATGTTCCTTTGAAGATGGCTTCCCTAAAGGATGCCCGGGCTGTGATCCAGAAAGGTGAATGTGCTAACTGGGGAAGGCTTCCTGACTTTACACAGAAAACTGACAAATTTGGACTGGGTTTTACTACAGAGGGACAAAAAGCTATACGGAAGGCAAAGACCAGAAGACCTCCTGTGCTCATTACCAATCCAGGAGTGAATGCTGTTGGGGAGGATAATGAAGTGGATGAAGCAGAGTTCAATAGCTGGATCTACCCGACAGCTGATGGCGGATTGACCAATTGGATTGCTAAGGACCATACTCCTGTTACTTTTGTTTCGCAGTAATAAACTTCTTTGTTTTGTTATTTGTAATAAACAATTAAAACTCTATGGCCCGGTGTCTTACCCGGGGCACCGTGGCTTCATTTGTGAGGGCATATAAATTGTCATTTCATATATCATGAATAAAGATCTTGGACGTTTTCTCGCATTTCAAATCTTATGCTCCTTTTCTTTCTTTCCTTCCTTTATATATTTCAAAACAGTTGTATTTACACACACTCACCCATACAGGTTTCAATCCACTCTGGATCTCACTGGTAACGACTCTGCTACTGCCAGTTATGACTTTGAAAATCCGATTAACTTAGCCGAAGACGAAGGTGAAGATGATTGCGAAGTGCCTGGAGAGCTGGCAAGACTGCTACTCCAGGAAGAGAGGGCAATTCAACCACACAAAGAGCCAGTGGAGACAATAAATCTGGGTACTGAGGCAAATAGAAAGGAGGTAAAAATTGGTGCCAACCTAGAGCTCAGCGTGAAGCAACGGTTGACTCAGATGCTACATGATTATGTGGAGATCTTTGCCTGGTCCTACGAAGACATGCCCGGGTTGGATACCGATATTGTGGTCCATCATTTGCCTACCAAGGAAGACTGCCCTCCGGTTAAGCAAAAGGTCCGCCGAATGCGTCCAAAGATGTCTGAGAAGATCAAAGCCGAGGTTATCAAACAATTTGATGATGGGTTCCTTGTAGTGACTTCTTACCCTCAGTGGGTTGCTAATGTGGTGCCGGTACCAAAGAAGGACGGAAAGGTCAGAATGTGTGTTGACTACAGGGATCTGAACAGGGCCAGCCCCAAGGATGACTTCCCTTTACCTCACATTGATGTCCTTGTTGAAAATACAGCTCAGCATAAGGTGTTCTCTTTCATGGATGGTTTTTCAGGTTACAATCAGATCAAGATGGCTCCTGAAGACATGGAAAAAACTACCTTTGTTACTCAGTGGGGCACCTTCTGCTACAAGGTCATGCCTTTTGGACTGAAGAACGCTGGGGCAACCTACCAACGTGCCATGGTTGCTTTATTTCATGACATGATCCATCATGAGATAGAAGTGTATGTTGACGACATGATCGCAAGGTCCCAGACTGAGGAAGAACACCTTGATCATCTACAGAAGTTGTTTGACCGGTTGAAATTGTACAAGCTGAGGTTGAACCCGAACAAGTGCACCTTCGGGGTAAGATCTGGAAAGTTGCTAGGCTTCGTTGTAAGTGATAAGGGTATTCAAGTGGACCCTGCCAAGGTTAAAGCTATTCAAGAGATGCCAGTTCCTAAGACAGAGAAGGAAGTCAGAGGCTTTTTAGGACGCCTGAATTACATTTCTCGGTTCATCTCGCACCTAACTGCTACTTGTGAACCAATCTTCAAGCTGCTGAAGAAAGATCAGGTAGTACGTTAGAATGATGAATGTCAGGCTGCCTTTGACAGAATCAAAGAGTATCTCAAAGAACCACCCATCCTTATGCCACCGGTTGAGGGGAGACCTCTGATACTATACCTGACAGTACTCGACAACTCAATGGGGTATGTGCTGGGGCAGCATGACGAGTCTGGCCAAAAAGAGCATGCCATTTATTACCTTAGCAAAAAGTTTACCGACTGTGAGACCCGATACTCACTGCTTGAGAAAACTTGCTGCACTTTGGTATGGGCTGCTCGCCGGCTGAGACAGTATATGCTGACTCACACTACCTTGTTGATCTCAAAGATGGATCCTATAAAGTACATATTTGAAAAGCCTGCTCTGTCTGGGAGAATAGCAAGATGGCAGATGATCTTAACAGAATACGACATTCAATACACAACCCAGAAAGCCATCAAAGGAAGTGTATTGGCAGACCATTTGGCACATCAGGCCGTAGACGACTATCAGTCAATGAACTTCGAGTTTCCGGACGAGAGCATCATGATTGTGACTGATTGTGAAGTACCTGGACCGGATGAAGGACCTGAGGAAGGATCCCGATGGTCTATGCACTTTGACGGAGCCTCCAATGCTTTGGGTAACGGTATCGGCGCTATAATCATATCCCCTCAAGGCACTCATACTCCACTCACTGCCCGGCTATGTTTCAACTGTACCAACAACATGGCGGAGTATGAGGCATGCATCATGGGTCTCCAAGCTGCGATCGACTTAAGGATGAAGTTTCTGAGTGTCTTCGGAGATTCCGCTCTTGTGATCAATCAGATTAAAGGAGAGTGGGATACGAAACATCCGAATCTTATTCCTTACAGGGAATGTGTGTTGACCTTGATCCCCCACTTCACAAAGATAACCTTCGAACACTTTCCGAGAGAGGAGAATCAGCTGGCGGACGCGTTAGATACAATGTCTTCTATGTTCAAGGTCAAATGGGACAATGAGGCTCCCCGAATCATCATCTGGAAACTGGACGAACCGGCATACTGTTGTGATCTCGAGACTGAATTGGTGACTGAGAAGCCTTGGTACCATGAAGTGAAGAGATATTTGGAAGCTCAGGAATACCCTGAAGGTGCATCTGTCAACAATAAGAAGTTTCTGAGAAGGTTCGCAGCGAAGTTCTTCCTTAGCAACGGCATCCTGTACAAGCGAAACCATGATTCGACCTTACTGCGTTGTGTGGACAAGACAGAAGCAGAAAGGATCATGGAAGAGCTACATGAAGGGACCTTTGGTACACATTCCAGTGGACACTCTATGGCAAAGAAAATCCTTCGGGCAGGGTATTTCTGGTCCACAATGGAAGCCGACTGCTACCAACACTCTCGGACATGCCATAAATGCCAGATATACGCAGACAAAGTGCATGTTCCTCCAGTTCCTCTGAATGTTCTGACTGCGCCTTGGCCGTTTGCAATGTGGGGCATAGATATGATCGGTGAGATTAGACCTACAGCGCCCAATTGGCATCGCTTCATCCTGGTAGCGATTGATTACTTCACGAAGTGGATTGAAGCAGCTTCCTACGCTACGGTAACCAAGACTGTTGTGGCACGGTTCATTCGGCATAACCTGATCTGTCGATACGGACTCCTAGAAAGAATTATTACAGACAACGGTACCAATCTCAATAACAAGATGATCACTGAGCTCTGCGAGCAGTTTAAGATACAGCACCACAACTCTTCTCCTTATCGGCCGAAGATGAATGGGGCTGTAGAAGCAGCAAATAAAAATATCAAGAAAATCCTGCAGAAGATGACAGTGACTTATAAAGATTGGCACGAGATGCTATCGTTCGCTCTACATGGGTACCGCACCTCAGCCAGGACGTCAACCGGGGCAACTCCTTTCTCCTTGGTTTATGGTATGGAGGCAGTCTTACCGATCGAAGTACAAATACCCTCTCTCCGGATAATGAAGGATGCAAATCTGAACGAAGATGATTGGATCCAGACACGACTTGATCAATTAAACCTCATTGATGAAAAGAGACTTGCTGCTATCTGTCATGGTCAGACGTATCAGAAACGGATGATCAGGGCATTTAACAAAAAGGTCAGACCACAGGAATATCAAGTTGGGGATCTGGTAATCAAGCGAATCATCCTTCCTCAGAGTGATCCAAGGGGCAAATGGACCCCTACGTACGAAGGGCCATTTGTGGTTAAACATGTGTTCTCGGGAGGAGCCATGATTCTAACCAACATGGATGGTGACGACCTTCCTCACCCCGCCAATGCAGACATAGTAAAAAGATACTACACATAAAAAAGACCCGCTAGGTTGACATACCTAGGCAAAAATTAGGGCTCCCGGCGAACCAAAAGGGTTCGGGCAAAATGAAGGGATGAAATGAAAAAATTTTGTACACCCGGCAAGTCGAAAACCTGAAAAGGCGGCTTGGGCAAAAATGGGTATCCCGGTGGATTGAAAACCCGAAAGGGCGGTCCAGGAAAAATTTAGGGATAAAGCGTAATACTATGTCTCATTGGATCACTTTGCATCCAGAATCTGATATCTACATCAAGTTCAGACGGCATCGATCAGTCAGCTTCATCTTTAACTAAGGTCATCAAGTGATGAGACGTTCGGAGATATAAGGGCGATAGCAGAGTTGAAACCCAGTGGGATCATTCATTTCACACAGCTGTTTTAGTTTCTCTTGTACAAATCTGTATAAGCTCTTTTGTTCGGCGGCATTCTCTTACTAGGACGTCAGCCTCTTGTACATAAAACGCCTATTTTACAGGCAAATTCAAAATCAATACAAAAATCACTTTTCAGTTAAAATTGCCAATTATTTTTCCTTTTTTGTTTTGTTTTGCGAAGAACGTCCAAGGTTCAATTTGTGATATATGCATTGACAATAATTTGCTAACTCATGAATATTTGCATACAAAACAAAGGATTAATTACAGATAACATTAGAAGCAGGGGCAATAAAGAGTTGTCTAAGCAATCTAATTGTTCTATCCTCCAAGGTACCAAGGTGAGTTCAGCTAAAGAACATAACCAGATATCTTAAGTCCCCAGAGAGTGAGCCAGCAAATCAATGCACTCTCCCCAAGCAAAGTTATACTATCAGCCTTAAGGAAGTTGAGCATCCTCCAGCAGATCTCAACATTCCCTAGCAATACATGCATTCTTAACAAGCATCCCCGACAATCTTGGCCTAAAGATTGTTCCCCGGCGGTACACCAGACATTCAATGGAGTCAATTCCCCGATACATCTCAAAACTTCCCCAGGAGAGTCCAATCTAGTTCCCAAGGAAAGTTGGAATCCATCTCCCTAAGCAGTAAGCTTATCCCTAGTAGATTCTGGAAGCTTATCCTCGCAGAGCACGAACGCGTCTCCCGGCTTTATCCAAAGAGTTATTTCCCTACCAGGGTATAACTGGGTTATCCTCAGCCAAAAGCCACGGAAAGAGCGTCCTCAATGAAGTCTTCTTATCCCCAGCGAAGTCTATTAACACTTCCAACACAACAATGGTATTCCCAGCGAAGTTACCATCAACATTTTAGCAAAGTACTTCTCTCCCCACATAGTATTGTTCCCCAGCAAGATCGTTAGAGTACTTTTCTCCCTGCAGAGTAATCCATTCGCCAAGTTCATTCCCCAACGGAGGTATCTTCTCCTACCGGTATTCTTGCAACTATCATCCCCAGCGGAAGCAAAAATCTATTCTTCAACATCAGCCCAGGAGTGACTTCCCGGCACCCGTCAAGGATTTTATTTTCCTAAAAGACGAAAACATACATTCATAAACATCACATCTCCATACATTATAGCATGCATATACGCATCACATCTTACAAATCTCATTTATGTCGAGAACATCATTGCTTGATCCATATCATGCATTGCATATGACTGACCTTTACCTTTCAGGAAAGATTCAGTTAAGTTCTCAGCTATATTTCAAGCCCTTGACCGGTTCAGTTAAATCGACCCTAAGATTTTCCTGTTTCTTATCCAGTCAAAGGCCTTCTCTGGTTCAGTCAGATCGACCCTAAGGTCTCCCTGTTTCTTATCCAGTTGAAGACATTTCAAGACCTTGACCGGTTCAGTTAAATCGACCCTAAGATTTTACTGTTTCTTATCCAGTCAAAGGCTTTCTCTGGTTCAGTCAGATCGACCCTAAGATCTCCCTGTTTCTTATCCAGTTGAAGACATTTCAAGACCTTGACCGGTTCAGTTAAATCGACCCTAAGATTTTACTGTTTCTTATCCAGTCAAAGGCCTTCTCTGGTTCAGTCAGATCGACCCTAAGATCTCCCTGTTTCTTATCCAGTTGAAGACATTTCAAGACCTTGACCGGTTCAGTTAAATCGACCCTAAGATTTTCCTGTTTCTTATCCAGTCAAAGGCCTTCTCTGGTTCAGTCAGATCGACCCTAAGATCTCCCTGTTTCTTATCCAGTTGAAGATTTTAAGACCTAGACCGGTTCAGTTAAATCGACCCTAAGATTTTTCTGTTTCTTATCCAGTCAAAGGCCTTCTCTAGTCCAGCTAAATCGACCCCTAACAGATTTTCCTGATAAAGACTCAGTAGAAGATATCCAAGATTCTCTCAGCGTTACTGTTGAGGTAGAAGTCGCCCAAGATTCTCTCAGCGTTACTGTTGAGGTAGAAGTCACCTAAGATTCTCTCAGCGTTACTGTTGATGTAGAAGTCACCCAAGGTTCTCTCAGCGTTCCTGTTGAGGTAGTAATCATCCAAGGTTCTCTCAGCGTTCCTGTTGAGGTAGTAACCGTCCCCGATTCATTCATCACCTTTTGAAGATCCAGATCCAGCTCCTGTAACCAGTCAGGACACATCTATATAAAGAGTTTGAAGACCAGCTCCTGTAACAGGCCAGGTACTCATTTTCTTTTTCAGGTATGCAAGTTCTCGCTAAGGAATCTCTTACGCGATCAACATCCAAACGGCATCTGTAAGCCCATCCCCCTTCCATCATCTCTCAGCATGGCATCTATAAGTCCATCATCCTATCCATCAATCTCCAAATGGCATCTATAAGCCCATTCCCATCATCACGCTACTATGTGAGCGCAAATTTCTGGGCACTCTAGTGTTCAATCATCTTCCACCTTCGGATTACGAAAGGCACGTCAGCCAATCTGCATCCTCAGGTTTAAGAAGATTGAACAGGGGCAACTGTTGTACCCCAAAATTTTCCCTCCCATATTCTTCAAGATTTTCCAAGAGCATGCTTCAAAATTCCCCAAGGGTTGCACAGTTCAAGAGCCTCCTAACAGTCAAAAACTAGGGTTTTGGTTCTGGCAAAGTAATTGAAGTTTCCAAGGGTCCAATCAAGTCCCACATGCCTACAAACATGGTCAAGCATCCTCATGCCAAGTTTCAAGACTTACAGCATAAAATTGCACAGTCAAAAACCCTAATTGCCCTACAGTCAACTGCAGGGGCAAAATGGTCATTTGACAGTCAAAAGTTCAAATTTTTGGGTCAACATCTCATTTTGAAGCCACAAACATCATTTGATCAATGCTTGATCATGATTTTCAAAGCTTGGCTCAAAAGGTCTCAAGATGCAAAAGTTTCCATACTTGGACAGTTGAAAAAGTCAACTGTAACTTGACCAAGGCATAACTTCCACATGGATTATCAGAAAAATTCCATCCAAAGCTCATTTTGAAGAGAAGGACATTTCCTACAACTCCTCTTCACACTTCAAGTCCAAGAAATGCTCTCACAAAAAGTTATCAATTTCAACATTATAGGTCATTTTCATAAGTCAACAAAAAGGGACTTTAAGTCAAAGGCCATAACTTGAGATTGGTAAATCAAAATGACATGGGACCAAAGGCATTGGTTAGAGGACTTCAAGGCCTTTCCAAAATGTCCAAGAACATGATCAAAGCTTAAGAATTGAGCAAGATATGCCTTGTGGAAGTTGGGAAATTTTTGGATATTTTGAAAAGTCAATTTTGCTTCAAATGCCTTAAAATTGCTAATGGGCCTCTTTTTCTTCCAAGATTCATCACCCAAAGCATGTGCAGGACCATTTGGCCCAAAGGGAAGTTATTCATCATTTTTATTTATTTATTTGAATTTTTAAATTGCTATTAATTCATTTAATAAAATAAATATGTGAAAAATACCAAAGCAAACTTTTTAAATCTTTTTATGCATGAAATATCCTCAAGATTTCGTGCATCATCTGATTTGGAAAGAATCAAGGTAATTGAACATGATTGGTATCAAATATGCATGGAAAAGATTGAAAAATATATGCATGAAAATCCAATATCTTGTACATCAATGCAAAGGTTTTTTGGATCCAATTTTCAACCCTAATCATTCCATACATAAGCAGGATGCAAACCCTAGTGCTAAAGACCTCCAGGCTGCGCCAGAAAAGAAGAACAAAGTTTGAGTTTTTGTCAAAAAATTCCAAAACTGAAAACGTGATTACAAAGGGTTTCAAGCTAAAATAATCATTCCATTGCGTTCCTGAGGCTTCAAGGAACGTGTTTGAATAAAAATCATCAACTCTAACGCCCAGAATTGGTATACAGAACTCAAAGTTTTTCACATTTTATTCATATTCGTGTTTCAATATTCAAGCATTCTCATTGCATTTTTTTTGTGGATTCATACTAATTGATTGATTCCAAAGCTAACCATATACATCAATTGAGTTTTCGTGTACTATAGGAGAATCCACCATGGGAGCTTTCTAGGATTTTAGAAACCTTAAAAGAGGGCTTCGTCCATATGGAAAAATTGAACCATAAGAATGATACCATTGAATTCGTGATGTTCCACTGGATCTAACACATACCTCGCGCCTAATTTATGAGCCAGCATCTCCTATTCGCTATTTTCATGCTTGCTATTTAATGGGGGTTTAAAACCCCCGCTATTCAATTTATTTTTTGTTTCAGGTACAGAAAGCCATGGGAGAAGATGATGATGTGTAGGCTAACGATTGGCGTATTTGAAATTCGCGCGAAAATCATCCACTAACTCTTGTTTGGCTTTATGTTATTTGTTTGCTATACAATATTCAAAACGCGTGAACGGCTCAGTTGGCAAGCATGTGCATTGGTAAGCAACGGGACCTGGGTTCGATTCCCAGGTCCCTTCCTCTCTTCATATTATTTTTCTAACCCCACTTGCATGCAACACTCTATCCAAAGGCCTATCATACGCCCCTAATCCAGGTGCGCCACATGGCCACTGAAGACAATCTGAAGGCCCAGATCTGGTGAATACCATGGGCATGAGTCAAAGAAGTCACATGCTACCCTGGAAAGTCAACGAAAGGCCTCCAAAGATGGGCCTAAAATGCTAAATTACACCTTCAGTTTGGGGACAGAACCCCCCATGGTTTGCTTTTTTATTCTTTTTCATATTTTTCTATTTTTATTTGTTTTGTTTAATTTTTATTTAAATATTTAAATTAATTTATTTCCATAAAATATAAAAATAATACAAAAATCAGAAAAGACAAAAATAAAAATATATTTTATTTAACTAATATTTCTTTGTAAATAAATCTCATTAATTAACTTAGCTTTTTAAATTTAGGTTTAATTCACATATTTTTCTTAATAAATTTAAAATTGGTAGAATTAGGTTAATTACTTTTTATCTTTTTTTCTTTTATCATTATTAATTATTAATTATTTTCTTGTAAATAAAACTTGCCATTAATTAATTAGGTTTTAGGTTAAATTTTAATGCTTTTCTTAATAAATTAAAAATAACTAGAATTAGGGTTAATTAACTTTTTAATTCCATTTAATTCTCATAAAAAACCATAAATACAAAATAACCTCAAAAATAATTTCTTTCTATTTTATTTTAATTAATTTGTTCATAATAATTTAATTTCGTTAAAAAAGGGTCCAACGCCCTCGCATTCCCGATTTAATTCCCTTCGCATTTTTATTTCTTTTTGTAATATTTATGTAATTCTCCCAAAGTCGTGTAAACTTGATATTTATATTTCTTTACTTTATTTTTATGTCAAATCGGGTCCTGGATTAAATTTGGCGATGTGGACCCGCGTCGTTGTAATAGTTTAGGAACTTTATATTTCTCGCAACTTTTTTAACTGTTAACAATTGCATGCAAGAATGAATGATTAAAATGAAAACAAAAGCATAGATCACCCATGACATGAACAAGACAAAATATCTGAAAACGATACACAAATCACACACCACCCCTAGGGTACGTCTCACTGTTGCCTTGCCTCTCGAAAGGTGATCGTCGAGTAGAGGATGTCTTAGTAAGTCCTCATGATCCGGGAACCTGGCATGAGGGTAGCTTCTAAGGTATCTTCCTATTGCTCCGGTGATCACCATGTCCCGAACCTCGAATTGACCCGAACACCTCCAACGGTGGTGCTACCTATCTTTCAATGGTGGGATGGCACTACTTTAAAGGACATTTACACAGACGAATTCCTTAGGGTAGGTAGACGACTCTAGATACTTGCTCTAATTTCAAAACAAATTCAAAAATACTTTTCACACCGACACCTTTTCAAAATGCTTTCGAAAGCAATTTTTCAAACACTCTTGAGGACCGATACAAGAGTCGAACTGGAATTTTCAAAGAAACTTTTTAAAACCCACAATTGAAAAAGCAAACAAACCATTTTTGAAAACACAATGAGCAAGTATCTAAGAGCCCATGGATAACCATGGATAGAAAGGGTGCTAACACCTTCCCTTTCTATAATCTACCTCCCGAACCGAGAGCTATCTCTTTAAGGAATGTTTCTGTGCTTTTGTCCTTTCCATTTGGAGAAAATAAAAGACGGTGGCGACTCTTGCTTACCGCGACATTTCGCGAACCAGCGTTAAACAGTCAGTTCCAGATCCACCGATCACAGATGGCTTTCATGCTTCATGTTGGACTCCCAAGTTTATCCATACCAAGTTTCAAGTCTTGATTCCAAATTTTGCCCAGTCAATTGGACAGTTGACCTAGAAATCAACTGTATTGGGGAAAAAGTCAACTGTGGAAAAATTGACAGTCAAATCTCATGAAAATTGACCCACATCAACATTATGAACTCACATGGACCATCTGATTAAGTTTGGATCACAATTCCATAAGAAATTTGATCAGATCATCAAAAGGGCAAAATGGTCATTTTTAGGGTTTTGACTGCACAAAGGCAATTTTTGACTGTTTGACCTAGCCAATGGCAAACCAAGCTCACATATGGACTCAAGGACCCCATGGAATTGTCTTTACATGATCAACAAGTTCAAAAGATCCCAAATGCACATGATTGACAGTTGAATTTCCCAATCAATTGATCAATTTTGACTGTATACTGAAAAGTCAAACTTTGACTTTTTGGTCAAAATCAAGTGTCAAGGTTCATTTTTCATTAAAACATGCCAAATCATGAAACTTGTCCATCAAGAAATCAAGAATTGCAAATTAGGGTTTGAAATGAGAATTTTTCATAACTTAGAATTTTTCAAAGTTATGAAAAACCCTAATTTTTTCCCAACTTTGCCCCACTTTCTCACCAAGATTCATTTGGATTCAAGCAAAAGTCAAAACATGAAATTTGTAGCCTATTGCATAATCTACAACTTTGATTCACAAAGTTTTCCCAAAAGAGGCTTCTATCTCAAGTTACAATTTTTGGAACAAGGGTACCAAACCATTCTTAACTTAGTGAAAATTTGACCTATTTTAGGCAAGTTTTTTACCTAACTTCAAGACCATTTTCCATACACTTCCACTTGGAATTTCAATTTTCACTTCAAAGATGGATTGTAGTATACATTCCAAGCTTTCCAAAATGTCCAAGAACTCATCAAACAACCTCATGGTTAGAGAGAATCGAATTTTGCAATATGGGAAAAACTCACTTTTGAATTGGCCAAGTTACATGTTCATAACACTATGCATTTCAATCTCAGCTTGCACAACTTGATTACAGGTCTTTTATCTCAATTACACTCATAAATTTAATGCCAATCCCTTGTGCCAAGACCATGTTCTATGTGTTCAAGCATTGCCTAAAGGATTAATCCCAAATTGGAAAAAGCATTATATCCATTTTTGCAAAAGTTACACTTTATGTCTAAAGCAAATCAAGAAGGTACAAAGGAAATCTAATTGGCACAAGTTTATGAGTTAATCACACTGATCAAGGAGAAGTTTAGCAGCATAGTATGGGGGCCTGTACACGCTAGAAGCATAACTTGACCATTGCTTGCTTAAAGTTCAAGAAAGATAGCATAACATATACCAACTCTCATATCAGTTAACCAAGGCTTAGAGAAAGTTATCAAGCACATTCCAAACATTCATCCTAAGCTGAAGCACGACCCTAAGATCCTCAATACCTCCCCATTGCCAGAATCACCTTCAAACTGCTCAAAACAAGGCATCCCTACAGTTTGAATCCCATAGCTCAAAACTTCCATGCTTTCTTGCTAAAAACTCATCAAACACATTCCATAGCATCCCTTGAAGCTAACCAAAACCTAAAACACGACTTGTAACACGCCCAGGCCACTTCACCATTTTCATTTTCTTGTTTTGCAGTTGAAGTTCTCTAGCACGATTCAAGAGGTTTCAGGACAAAGTAAAGCTTGGAATAGCATCCTCACACTTCACGGAAGTTGTACAAATCATTATCTTGCCCTGAAAGCTCCTCCATTGCAAGGCACGATTCCAACTGAGCAGGTATATTCATGAAGTTCTATCTCTCAGTATAGGCATTGTTAGCTTTAGGTTTGTGAAGGAAACATGTCACAATCATAGCCCTGAACATGCCCATGTGATTAGATTTCATTTATATTATGTATGCTTAGAGAATTTTGAGTCTGAACATTGATGAAAAACTAGGTCAGGAATTGGGGGAGAAGAAATTCTCCCTCATCTTAGAGAGTTAAGTCAAGTTCTTTATATCCCTGGATTCGTCTTCTCATGCTCTACATTTTTCATGTTGAAAGTTTTGCTTAAAAGTCCAGGAATTGGGAGATAGGAAACGCGTGTTTGCTTGAACAAAAGATGTTCTGAGGTTGAAGATGACCTGGTTCTGGGCTGGGCCTGTTTCACATTTCTTTTTGCACCCTGATTTTGCTTCTACACCCCCTGAGCCCATTTTGTTCATTTTAATGATTTTTTGAGTTTTCTTTTTTTGGTTTGACTTGTTTATTTTTCCTCATAATATAAAAAATATAAAAATAATTGTTTGCACTATTTTCCTATTTATTAGGTATTTGTTTGTTTAGGTTAGTTTTTATACATAAATAAATAAATACATACACTTTTATTAAAAAAAATACTAAAAATATACAAACACATTTTTATTTTCATTTTTATTTTGTTTTACCTTCTGAAAATATTTTATATAAAAAATACTTTTTTTTTTATTAAATATTAAATATTATTAATTTGCACATATAATACATATTAGTAAATAATACAAATATTTATATAGATATTAATATATTTAGGTTAAATTACAAAATATACACATTTTTATTTTTATTAATATTTAATATAAAAAATACCTTTTGACAAATATACTTCATTTTATCTTATTTTTGTATATAATAAATAAATATTGTACATAATAAATAAATAATACATTTTATTTAATAAAATTAGGGTTTTGCCCTAAACATAAAAAACTCCAAAAAAATAATACTTTTTATTTTGTTTATTTTGACATGTAAAAATACTTTTTTCCATACATACAAAAACCATTTTTGCATCTTGCATATTTATTTTTAGTTTATTTAATATTGCAATTAAATGTCTTGTAGATAATTCAATATTGATGTAATAGTTTAGGTTTAAATTCCTTGTCAAAATCCCCATTTGAACATTTGTACCCCCTTCCCATATATGGTGTTGTAATAGCTTAGTAAATTTATTTTTTCGCACTTTATTGCTTTCTAATTATACCATGTTAGAATTAGGGTTTGTATGCGAATTAAAAACGACAAAAATAGTTTGACCCAATTTCAAGATAAACAAGCATGAAAATGGACAACACTTATCACACTTGCACCCCTAGGGTATTCCACTTGTTGCCTTCAATAAATGGGCCATATTGCATGTTAGGTCTCTTTGGGCAAAACAAAACAATCAAATGATCATAGTCCCTCGATGACGCTTTCAAAAGTTGCCTAAAAAATGATCAAGTCCCTTAAAGAAAACATTGCCCAAAGATACTTGGCACCATTGAAATTATGGTCTAAACGATGACCCGTGCCTGTCCCTTTCACATCCTAACATGAGATTGTCCACCAAATACAATGGTGGAACGAACTTGTTAAAAGGGTTAAAACATAGCAATAATCTTTGAGAAATTTAGGAGTAGATAACCTCTTAGTTACTTGAATCAAACTTGCAAAAAAACAAAACACTTGCCTATTTTTCTAAAACCACACCTCACAACACTTTCAAAACAACTTTCAAAAAAACAAATGAAAACCTTTTCAAAAGACATACATCTTTGTATACATCCCAACATGGATCATTACAAAGGTTGCCACCACATTGGCTTCTTTTCAAAACATTTTCAAACCCACACACACACAAGCACCATTTCAAACAATTGAAAATTAAGGCAAGTGATCTAAGCAAGTAACTAAGAGCCCATGGATAACCATGGATAGAAAGGGTGATAATACCTTCCTTTTCTATAATCTACTCCCCGAACCCAAGAAAACATCTCAAAAGGTTTTTGCTGTGCTTTTTAAACCTTTCCTTAGGATAAAATAAAAAGTCGGTGGCGACTCTTGCTCAACCGAAACATTTGCAAAAACAAACGCAAAACCATAGTCAGTTCTCCCACCGTATCACACTCATGTATTCTCACGCTATTCGATTGGAAGATAATTGAATAGGGGCAGCTGTCGTACCCCAAATTTACCCTACCTCGATGATTTTATTTTTCAAGATTAAAATAGAAGAAATATTTTATTAAAGATGGTACAACAGTATCTGATGGCCCATCGTTATCCAATACTAGGGGGTGTATATTAATCCAGGAGAATGGGGCTTTCTAGATCAGAATGACTCATAAAATCATTCGCGAAGCATGTTGGCCAATGGCCCATGCGATTCGGAAATGGAAAATTATAATTATAGGCCCATTGGGCTTCTTTAGTTAGTATTTTTTTCCATTTTTGGTCCAAACAGTAAAAGGTAGGGGTGTAATTACTAATAACAAGCCCATTACAACGTTTTTGTCATTTGCTGGTTAGGATTTTTATTTCTTGGGTGAGAATCTGCTGGATCAAGTTAATGTTGGGCCCAATTTATGGCAAAGAGGCCCAATTCGGATTACAGAAGTAAATAAAATATTAAGTTAGGCCCAATTAATATTTTTATTGAAACAATTTTTGTTGATTAGATATTGAGTTTTAAAATAATTTATTGAAGATTATTTGAAAAAAGACTGTTTTGAAAGGCAATTGGGCCTAGTGATATTGAAAACCTTTTTTTGTTGTATTAGAAGATTAAATGTGTTGGGCTGGTTAATTACAATGCAAAGCCCAATTGAATTTAAAAATGGTTTCTTGCTGTAAGGAAAAAATATGAGCTGGGATGAACGGAAAAAAATAGTAACGCTGGCCCATGTTCCATTAACAACAACTGTACAAATCAACCCAAAAACCACGATTGGTTTTTTCAATAAACAGCCACTGTAGAAATCTTCTAAAAGCTAAATCCAGAATATTAAATCAATTGCAGATTACCAAAATTGAATATTTTACAGCAAGAACAAATAATAATCTTTACAAGTCCAAGCCCCAAACCAATACAATACAAAACTGTATCAAATCTGGAAACGTTATTTATAGAGCAAAATCTGAAGACTACCAAATCTCAAAATATTTGTTTAAAATCCAGAAAATATATTACATAATCCAATCCGAATCTACATAAATGAAATTGAATCCCTAATTGGTCTCTAAATCCCTAGATCTAAGGCAAAATTTGTAACGACAAGTTGATCTAAAACCCTAAATTATCACCCTATAAATAGCAATAAAAAATATAGTAAAAAGGAGGGGGGACAAAGAATATATGGAGGCGAAGAAGGAGAACTCAGAGCCGCGAAGAATGTTCACCGGTTGTTGTAGAAGAACGATCCGGGAATTGGGGTGTCGATACCGAAACCCTAGTTGCTATCCTCCCCGCCGCTGGCAATCATATCACCACCATCACGCTCGCCGGAACCTACAAGCCAGAAGAAGACAGAAGAATTAGCAAATCGAAAAATCTCGAAACTCAGAAATCAAAAAACGTAATCGTTGCGGAGGGTATGCGCTTAGCTTTGATTTTTGATTTTTTTTATTGTTGATTTGGAATCATAAGGGTTAGGGGGATTGTTTGAGCCATCGCTGGTGGAGGTAAGAGAGGGGTTGAGGGTTTCATGTTGAAGCGGAGAGGAAGAGAGAAAGGGATAGTGTCACTGTAACAAAAACAAAATGAAACTGAAATGTAAAAAAAATGATTAAAACAAATTTGTATTGCGTTCGGATCATGTGCGCATGCGCCTGTTAGAACAAAGTTTGATTCTAATCATATCTTAGAGTTTTAATGATAACAATGAAATAAATTTTGTGAAATATATTTTATACTCTGATGTGTATGTTCTCTAAATTCAGATGATGTTCTGACTCATGCATCTCAAGAAAGAAACATCATTCTACACAAGTCTAAAGCAAACTCTGAAGGAAGCACTCCAAGGAAAACTCTGATGAAAATCAATCGTAAGCAACCTCTGATAAAGCTAGCTAAAGCAAAGATTTGAAAGAAGCACGCTAAAAGCAACATATGATAATGCAAGCTAAAGCAAACTCTGATGAACATAAAATAAAGAATACTCTAATAGAATAAAAGTTAAAGTAAACTTTGAAGTGGAAACTCTGTAAGCAAACTCTTAAACTTCCAGAGACAAGCTCTGACAGTACCGTTGGTCATTTAATGCTAAGACAGCTAACGCACTCAAGTGGTAATACGCACGAGAACATTGGAAACATAAAGACCAAGCCAACACGCATCATAAATGCATACACTCTCTTCAAGGCAGTAACGGTCAAGACTGGAAGCTATATATAGAAGATCATTTGTTTCAAAGAAAGGTTATTGATCAACGAGAAACATACTAACGCTCACTGCTTTCATTCTTGTAAACTAATACTGTATAGTGGGTAAATCTTAAGTATTGGGAAACAATATTAGTGATAAATCATAGTTTATGATAAAGCTTATTAGAAGTATTTTGATTCACTACTGTTAAGAGATGATTTTTGTAAGTGTTCCTTGAGAGACCAGTTGGGTCAGATTTCTCAAGAGGGCAAGGACTAGTTGAGTCTTAGAGGTGTTAGTCACTTGAAGTTGGCTTGTGCATTGTATTTTTAGTCAAAACAGTTTGGCTGTGTGTTGTACCCCAAAATTTTCCCTCTCATTTTACTCAACAAATGTCAAGTGAGGTCCCCAATTTGCTCAAGGTTGCCCAAGAGTTGACCATACAAACTCTCTCATAAGGCAGTATACCCCAAATTAGGGTTTCTATTTTCATCAAGATGGGTGGACCACAAAGGTCCCAAATGCTCTCCATTGTCTTAATATGTTCCCAAGATCATCCATGCCAAGTTTCAAGCCTTGCATAAGAAGTTTGCTCAGCCAACTGCTCAGATGCTTAAGAATCGACTATATTAGGTCAAAAGTCAACTGTGGCCCACATACAGTCAAACCTCAATATTTTTGGTCAACATCATCATTTTGAAGTGTTATCCATCATTTGATCAAGGGTTGATCATGATTCCCCAAGGAATACTCCAAATTCATCAAAACCCAAAAGTTGCTAAATTAGGGTTTTGCAGGAAAAGTCAACTCAACTTTGACCAAGCATAACTTCTTCATGCTTTGTAAAAAAGTTTCCATCCAAAGCTCATTTTTAATAGAATTAAATTCCCTACAATTCATCTTCAGCTCACAAGTTCAAAATATGCCCTCATAAAATGATATGAATTTTGACATTATAGGTCCTTTTGAAAAGTCAACAAAAACACCTCTTGGGTCAAAGCTTCATACATGAACATGGAAGACTCAATTGAGATGATACCAAAAGGGTGGCTTATGGGACACCCAAAGCTTTCTAAAAAGTCAAAGAACGCCTCTTTGGGGTTAAAATTGGAGGAGATATGCCTTGTCAAAGTTGATCTTTTTTGCAAAATTGCCAAAAGTCAAATGTGCTCAAAAATGCATTTTTTGCTAAATGAGCCTAACTTTGTATGCTTGCACCTCACTTATAACGTGGTCCACGACTCAAACATTCACCCACAAATTATTTTCTTCATTTTTCAAATTTATTTTGATTTTTTATTAATTAAAAAGTGAATTAAATCAAATAATTGATGAATAATAGCAAAGATAATAGCAAATAATTGAGAGAAAGGGAAGATTTGGCTCAAAATAGCAAGTTTACATAAGCTTGAAAATCAAATAAAATCTCTTATAATTGCAAAGATTCAGTCCAAATTTGTAACCCCAATTCATTCATAGATATATATAATGGACAAAAACAAAGTATGGCATAAGTTTTTTTGGACGTGCAAGCTGCCAGAACAAAACTGAAAATTTGAAAAAAAAGTGTGAAATCGAATTCCATCTTAGAGCCACTCTCAAGGGGATTTGAGGCCAGCAATCCACTCCTAGACACTTTCTGGAGCTACTCCATTCATTTGCAGGCTTCCAAACATCAAGAATCTCATCCTACAACTGTCACGGTTTGCACAAAATCTTAAACTTGATTCTAACAATTTACTCATCATAAACATGTTATAAGCATATATTTGCGTTTATCATCATGTTTGCCACGTTTCTGGATTGTTTGATTGGAGTTTAAATGCAGGTACGAGCGATTTCCATTGTTAGGGTTTTAAGGTCCACTTTGGGGCTTTTCAGTACAGGGAAAATTGGGCCAAGAAAGGAGTACCATCACAATTGTGAGGTCAAGACGAGTAGATCTGTGGCTTTAAATTATATTTATGTTGCTTGTGGTAGAATTTTGAAATACACATGGTTTTAGTTACAACCATGAACTGTAGGTAAAAGCTTCATGCCTAAGACGACGGTTGCAGGAAGAAGGCGATGCGTGTCACAACGTGGTTGGTCCATTTGAATTTGGCGCGCGTTTTCTGTCCACTAACTTGTTTTCTAATATATTATATATTCGTTATTATATTAACAATTGAGACATGCAGCGGAGTTGGTCAGAGGAAGGAAGTATGAAGCTCGTGTCCTGGGTTCGATCCCAGGCGTGAGCTTTTGGCATTTTCTCCATTATTTTCACAAGATCCAGCACACCTCACCTTCTGAGGATCATCACACACCCTCTGATCTCACCCTCTGGATCCATCTCCATCCAAATCCAGCATACCTCACCTTCTGAGGATCATCATGCGCCCTCTGATCTCATCCTCTGGATCCATCTCCACCCAGATCCAACGCCAGCATACACAGGTCCACCATGAGTCCCCAGAAGATGGTCTCATTGGATCAGGCGCCAGACTCTGGGCCATCCTTCTGGGTTTCAGAAGTTCAACATACACCCCCAGTTTGCTTCATCACTCCAGGCACAAACCTTTCTCTCTTTTTTTTAATTCTTTTTTATTGGTTATTTTTAATTATTTTCACAACAAAAATCATTTTTTTAATCATAAAAATCAGAAAATCACTAAAAAATTAGATTTTAGTTTTTTTCATAAAAATATTTAATTGCAATTAATTAATTAGCTTAATTAGATTAATTCAAATTCTTTTTTTATAATTAAAATTAATTAGACAAATTAGGTTAAAATTTCAAATATTCTTCGCAACAATAAAATACAAAAAATATTTCCTCTTTAATTGATTAGATTTTTTAGGACTCGGACTTTATTCTCGTACGTAATTCTCCGCGCGCTCCTTGACTCTCTTTTAATTCAAATTATCGTAATTGTTTCAAGGTTGTAATAGTTTAATTAGGATTTTAAATTCCGTATTTTTTTATTTCACGTCAAGGAAATTATGTAACTGTCAAAGCCATGTAATAGCTAGGTTTATTTCTGCTTTTACTATTCAACAAATTATTAACTGTCTAGATGTATGATTAATAGGATTGTATGGCAAGAATGCATGAAAAATTAAAGCAGTTAGAAAACCCTAATATGCAAAGATTAAAATAACTGAAACGAATCACTCACACATGTTCACTCCTAGGTTTTGACTCACTTCGGTTGCCTTCGGTAAACAATCATTAAGCATAGGAGATTTTAGTAGTTGCCCTCCAGTCTAAAGAGATCAAATTGTCCCATTCGAATGCTGCCTCAGAAATGTTGCCTCGGAAATGTTGCCTCAGAAACGTTGCCACGAAAAGATCTTAAGACTCTAGGGTTACTACTAAAGTTTTCTAACTATTTCTTTAGTGATTGTATTTGTCCCTTTCGAATGTCTCTTACAAACTCCAATGAAGGTGCTACCTACTCCTTAATAGTGGGATAGAGCTGTCTAAAGGAAATAGAACATAAACAATCTTTCTTTCGAGTAGGTAGATTCTAGTAGGTACTTGCTCAAAATAAAATTTTTCACACAAGCACCTTTCAAAACAACTTCGTCACATCCTTGAGGACTGGTACAAGGGTTATCACGAAGTAAAACATTTCCCAAGCAAGCACACACACAAGCAATTTGAAAAATGAGCAAGTACCTAAGAGCCCATAGATAACTACGTATAGAAAGGGTGCTAACACATTCCCTTTCTATATTCTACCCCCCGTACTCAGAATATCTCGAAAAAGGGGTTTTTTCTATTCTTTTTCCTTTTCCATGATTGGATGAAATAAAAGTCGGTGGCGACTCTTGCTTACCGCGACATTTTGCGAACATAAAACGCAAAACGCAAACTAGTATTTAACAGTCGGTTCTTCCACTGTATCACACTAAGCATTTGTAATCAATTTGATTATAGTGGATTAAGTCCTCGTTGAGAGAGGCGAAATCACCTTGGAGGGTGAACTGGAGTAGTTTGAGTT
This sequence comes from Vicia faba, assembly GCA_948472305.1. Classification (NCBI taxonomy): domain Eukaryota; kingdom Viridiplantae; phylum Streptophyta; class Magnoliopsida; order Fabales; family Fabaceae; genus Vicia; species Vicia faba. The sequence goes on from OX451736.1 coordinate 1,234,595,220, forward strand.
TCAAATGAACCAGGATAAAAATACCTGTGTCCTTCCATTAGTATTACACGGAAAAAGGAAAAAATTATTCAATCCCCCACCCTTCTAATTGTTTTCTCATCCTTCAATTGGCATCAGAGCTCTAGTTCTGGGTGCAAACACCTAGTAGTGTCAGAAAAAGATCCAGAAGGAAAACACTATGGCAACTGAACAAAACAACAACAACTGCACCAAACCTCCTGTGTTTGATTGAGAAGACTTTGAATACTGGAAGGATAGACTAGAAAGTTTCTTTCTAGGTCATGATGTTGATCTATGGGATATAGTTCTAGATGGTTACACACATCCAGAAGACAAAGACAGAAACAAGATTGACAGAAAGAACATGGATAAACAACAGAAGTTAGATTTCAAGAATCACCATAGAGCCAAAAACATCTATCTGAATGCTATCTCTAAAACGGAATATGAGAAAATCACCAACAGAGATATAACACATGACATGTTTGAGTCTCTCAAAATGACTCATGAAGGAAATGCTCAAGTAAAAGAGACAAAAGCTCTGGCTCTCATCCAGAAGTATGAAGCCTTCAAAATGAAAGAAAATGAGTCCTTTGAAGCTATGTTCTCAAGATTCTAAACTCTGACCGCTGGCCTGAGAGTTCTGAACAAAGGATACACCAAGGCAGACCATGTTAAGAAAATTATCAGAAGTTTACCCAGAAGATGGGCACCTATGGTTACTGCATTCAAAGTGTCAAAATATTTGAATGATGTATCCCTTGAAGAACTTATCGGTGCATTAAGAAGTCACGAGATAGAACTTGATGAACATGAGCCTCAAAAGAAAGGTAAGTCTGTCGCCCTTAAATCTATTAAAAAAGTGAAACTAATGCTTTTCAGGCCGAAGAAGGAAACTCTGAAGATTCTGCTTCAGAAGAAGATGAGTTATCTCTGCTCTCCAGAACAATCAACCAGACGTGGAAGCACAGACAAAAGAAGTTCAGAAACTACAAGAGGTCAGAAGATAAACCAGAATCTTCTGGACATAAGAAGTCAAGCAGGAGAGATATAGTCTGCTATGAATGTAAAGAACCAGGACACTACAGAAGTGATTTTCCCAAGCTACAAAGAGAAAGACCAAAGAAAAGGTTTGTAAGAAAGAAAGGCATGATGTCCACCTGGGATGATTCAAAATCTTCTGAAGTTGAATCTGACTCAGAAGATGAACACGCTAACCTAGCATTTATGGCTACCAGACTTTGATTCAGAACCAAAAGAGGTATTCTCTGAATTTTCTAGAACTGAACTTGCTGAAAGCTTATCTGAACTTCTTATAAACTACAGTCAACTCAAAATCAAATACAAGAAACTCAAAAAGAGTCTTTCATCTGATTTTGAGAAACTTGAAACAAAAAACTCTGAACTTAAAGAAAACATTTTTAAACTCAAAGAGGAAGTTTAAAAATTTCAAAAGATTTCTATTTCACATTCTGCTTCAAGTTCAAAAGATATTCTTAAAGAATATGACTCTAGTTTTCAAACGTTTCTTGCTAAAAGCATAGATAGAAGCAGAATGGCTTCAATGATCTATGGTGTTAGTGGAAATAACAGAAGAGGTATTGGATATGAAACTCCCAAAGGGAAAGAAACATATAAACCTAAGCTTGTTGAGGAAATGGTTATCACATATAAACCACTACACAAACAATTTAGTTTTGGGCACACACATGATATCAAATACACTTCTCACTCTGAAAATTCTTATGCAAAATCAAAGTTCAACCAGAACTTTAGAAACTCTAACCAAAAAGGACCCAAAGAGAAATGGCTACGTAAGGAGAAAATAATCTATGTTGCAGATTTCCTTAACAACTCAGTTGAAACACCAGTCATGGTACCTGGACTCTGGATGCTCGCGACATATAACGGGAAGAAAGTCTATGTTCCAAAGTCTGGAACTTAAATCTAGAGGAGATGTCAAATTTGGAGGAAATCAGAAAGGAAATATTATTGGTTCTGGAACCACTGGAAATGGTAACCTTTGAAGGGGTGAAAAACACAAGAAGGGGGGGTTGAATTGTAAAACTGAAATCTTAAAGCAATTGACAAGATATTTTTATCCTGGTTCGTTTGATCTCAAACTACTCCAGTCCACCCGTCAAGGTGATTTCGCCTCTCTCCAACGAGGTCTTAATTCACTATATTCAACTGAATATTACAGACTGCTTTAACAACTGCTAAAGCCTTCTTGATTCAAACCACAATCCGGTTTGTCAAGGCAACACTTTCTCACAAAGGTATAAAACAATGTGTGTGAATGTTTTCTACAAAACTTTATCACAACTGTGATGTATACACAAATTGAAGCTTAGAATACTAGGTTGCTAAACACTAATGGAGTATCAGAGTTTGTGGTTTAGCAAAACTGGTAGATGAAGATTATTGTTCAGCTTTGTGCGTGTAGAGAATTGGAGAGCATTAGCCATTATAATCTTCGAAGCCTTGTTTATATAGCACTTGAGAAGATGAACGTTGAATGCAATATTCTTGATTCAATGCTAATAACAAGCTTTCCTTTTTGAGCAGATCTTGTCTAGAATGAGGCCGTTGGAATTGATTAGCTTTCAATGCACAATACCGTTGCTTCTTCAATGCACGTTCTGGCTTGGCTCATTCTGATTCTGCTTCGCTGCTGATGAACTAATGTGTTTCTGTATCAGAGTGTTTTACGCGCAGTTCTGTTCATCAAGCTTCAGCATGTACAAGAGTTGATCATCTGATCTTGACGTTCTGATTCAGCAACTTCTGATGCTGGTGCATGAAATCAAATTCTGATGCTGAATAAGTGATCTTGCTTATTTTAATCAGCGTATCTGTAAGTCAGAGCATAGTAATTTTAGGCAGCATATAATTCAAACATGAAACATATAAATACTATATCTTTTCACTTTGTTATCATCAAAACTCAAATATAGGGTAGTAGATTCAAACATTGTTCTAACAATCTCCCCCTTTTTGATGATGACAAAAACTAGATATTTTAAATGAAAAAATAACGTGAAAAGGTATCTGGGAAATGTTTCAGAGTTAAGAAGTAAGGAGAAATCAGAGTTAAGAGATACTCCCCCTGAGTTTGTTACTTCCCTTTGATATACGCGTTCTTCAGGATCAGATCTTTTTCTTTCTTTGAACATCAGATTATAAGAGTCTTTGACTTAGCAGAGAGCAGAGCTTCAGAGCTTTTCCTGTCAGAGCTTTGCTTTGGATCAGAGTATTAGGTCAATCAGAACTTCATATTTGATCAGAGCAACATTGATCAGAACTTCTACATTTTGATTAGAGCATCTAGTCTTCATAGTGTTCAGGAGCTTCCTTGTGCCTGTAGACTTTAAACAAAACAGAAAAACATTTCAAGTAATAGAGTTAGAATGTTTGAGAGTTTCTGTCTAGTTAGCCGTTATTGATTTTAAATATCATTCTTGTTCTCCCCATTTTTGTCAGCAATCAAAAAGTGTTGGTGATGTGCTAAAACAATTTAGATCAGAAAAACAAATTATATTAAAATAGTTCAGAGCAAAAGAACATTACACAAACATAGTCAAAACAGTACATCAGAAAATGAAGAAAGCATGAAAAAGTTATGCATGAAAAAGATTTAAGGTTGAGGTGGCATGCGTGAGAACAGGCTTTCCAGAATCGCTTGAATCTTTTCAGAAGTTTCATTCTGCTTCTGAACCATGGTGACAACAATGTCAATTTTGCTGTCCTGTACATCCATTCTTGCTTTCATCTTCTGATCATTGTCGTCCATCCGCTGCTGTAGACGCAAGTCATTCAGCCTTAGTTCTTCCAGAGCCTGCCTGTCCAAGGCAGCTTGAGAACTTTCAGAAGGAGGAAGCTTCTCAGAACTTTCAGCTACATCTTCTGCTGGATTTTCTTCCTGAAGGGTCTTGTCTTCTTCTGATGGTTGCACCTGTGCAGCTTGCTGTTTCTCCAACCAAGGTTCACTGTCCAGAGGGAGCACAACTTCTTGAGGCAGCTGACTTTCAACTTCCTTTAGCAGCTTGCTGAAGTTCAGTTGAGCCTGCTCATAGTTGACGTCCTGCAGCTTGAGTGCTTCAGCACGTACCCATAATCTGAACTGTGACCAGAGCTGATCAGAAGCAGCTGGGTCAATCATCTCAGGACAGACTTGCTTCAAAGAAGCAATCCATTGCAGCATACCTGTTTCAAAATTCAAAATACCAGAGCCAACATCTGGTTGCTTTGGTTTGGGAATTGCAATTTTGTGTCTTAATTCAGCAAGACGTTCAAGACTTGTTAAGTCAATGAAAATCCTGCTGGGGTTTTCAGAGGATTGGTTTTCAGGGATTTGCTGAGATGCTGTTTGTTTTGGAGGAGGGGTATCAGAGTCAGAGTCAGATATTTCGATTGGAGTGGTAGGAGTTTTTGGAGGTGTTGATTCTAATGAGGATGGCAACTGGGGCCTGACAATAGTGGTTCCACATGGCAACTGGATTGCCAACGGTGAAGGTTGAGGTGAGTGAGGGTCAGAATGATGAGGAGAAGGGGTTTCAGAATGGTGAAACTCTGTTTGTGGTGAAGGTGGATTATTTTCTGGTTGAGGAGGTGGAATCTCTGATTGCTCAGGGATCAGAGGTTCTTTTGTGAGAGGTTGCTGTTGTTGTGGTTCTGGTTCTGGTTGTTGTTGTATTTCTGGTTCAGGTTGTTGTTCTGGTTGTGGAGGAGGAATATTTGGTGGTTCAGAAATTGGTTGAGCAGAAGCATGTTCACGCTCAATATCAGCTAGCACTCTATCAAGTGCTGGTGTTGTTGAAACAGTTGGTTGTTTGGGAATTTTGATTCTGGTTCTTCTGAGTTGTAAGGCCTCAGAAGGGTCTTCTGGTATGGTTTCATCAATGGTAGGGATTGGGATTGATATTCTGTGAGAGGTTTGAGGAGGAGCAACAGATGTTGGAATAGTAGATGAAATTGAAATAGGGGCAGCAGATGAAATACCTCTTTTCTTTGGAGTCTGATGAGATGATCCTTCTGCTGGCGCTTTCCTCTTCTTTGTCTTCTTCTGAGTCACTTCAGGTTGGGGTTGACTCAGATCTTTGATCTTCAGCTTTGAACCTGTATCTTCTGCCTTGTATGAATCTGGATACTTGAGAAACATATCTGATTTGGATTCCATTTCAGAAAATACCGGAAAATCACTCAGAGGCACTCTTCTGCTGGAGATGTCAGCAGTTGAAGCAGCTCTGGGTTCCTTCTGAATATTTTCTATCAGCTTCATCTTTTTCAGGTTCTTAGCGTTCAGCGGTTTTCCAACAGTTGGTTGTTCAATAGTACTCAGCATTTGAGCTTCGCTCAGATACTCTATCAGCTTATTCTCTGTCAGAATATCTGATATGAGCCTTCCAAATGGTATCCAGTCCCTTTTGGTCCTTTCTTCTTCTCTAGTCTCTTTGACGCTGGTCTTGAGATGGTTGAACAGGAAGTGTGCCAGATTGATCTTCACCCTCTGATCAATAAAGTAGATCAGAAATTGCTGATCCACGTTTATATAATAAGGAGAACTTGTTGGTTTCCTGTGATTGAAGCAGCCCAGAACAATCTTGGCCCACACTCTGCAGTGATCCTTCAGATCCTTAATTTTGCTGCTGGGCATTCCAAGAGTAAAAATTCTGTTGGCTACCACACCTATATCAGGGCATCTTTCAGCCATGTCCACACAACGGACTCCACCACCACTTTGACCGATTAATCTAGCAATGAGGTCTTCAGAAATCACTATCTTCTTTCCCATGACAGAAGAGATGACTAGATATTTGGAAACCTTGGCGTGAATCCAGAATTCCTTGACAAGCGCTGGGAATGTTGGTCCAACCAACCTATCGAAATACCTCTCCCACTTTTGAGCCCTAATTTCCTCAGTTAGGTCAAAACCATTATCCTTCAAGCTTTCGAAGTCGACGATTAACTCAGAGAGAACTTCAAGATTCTTTACCGGTGTGAGAAGAGTTCTGATGGGCACCTGATATTGCTCAGAAGTTTCTTTCTTCTGATTGCCTGCAGAAATGCTGGAGGATGCCATTGTTCTCACAAAAAAAAGCTTTGAGAATGGTTTGAGAGAAAAAAGGTTTGAAGGAGATAGACTCAGAAATATGCAGAAAATACTTGGATGATTATGAGAAAGCGTAAAGAATAAGAATGAAGAATAATGTGCTTAAATAGAGTTTTCAAAAATTATTTTGAAAAATTAAACGTTTTTAAGAGAGAGAAAAAAAATAATGATTGCCATTAACAAGCGTGATTACTTTTCATTAAATGCTTGCTGATTTTGGGGGATTTGAGAAAGATACTTAAAAACGGTTACCAGACATGTGTCTCAATGCACCCAATCAGCGCTTTGCCTTCTCAGAAGCGTGCACGCGTTCTGCTTCAGAGATTTGCTGATGATTGGATGACACTTGTTTGATGTAGTGATCAGCACGTCTGTCTTTGAGATTAGACTCTCAGATCTTTGGACTTGCATCTGATACAATCTGCATGTTCTATCTTTCTGAAAGGAGATTGATCAGAAGTTCACAGTAATATAATTACATTCTGAAAGTAAATATATGGAATTAAAACATTTTCATTTTGGGCATACTTTCATGCTGAGATGTTTCAGAATGAAATTGAACCTATCTTCTGAAAGGGGTTTAGTAAAGATATCAGCCCATTGATGGTCTGTATCTATAAATTTTAAGTTTAAAATGCCTTTCTGAATATAGTCCCTAATGAAGTGATGTTTTATTTCTATATGCTTAGCTCTAGAATGTAAAATAGGATTCTTACTTAAGCAAATAGCAGACGTATTATCACAAAGAATAGGAATGTTACTCTCAAAAATCTGGAAGTCTTCAAGCTGACTTTTCATCCAGAGCATTTGTGTGCTACATCCTGCTGCTGCTATGTACTCAGCTTCTGCTGTTGACAGAGCAATTGTTGATTGCCTTTTGCTGGACCACGAGATCAGATTTTCTCCCAGAAACTGGCAGCTTCCAGAAGTGCTTTTACGTTCCACTCTGTCTCCAGCAAAATCAGCATCACAGTAGCCTACTAAGCTGTAATCACTAGATTTTCTATAAAACAAACCCAGATTAGTAGTACCTTTCAGATACTTGAAAATTCGCTTAACAGCTGTTAAGTGAGATTCTCTAGGATCTGATTGGAATCTAGCACAAATACATACGCTGAATAAGATATCAGGTCTTGAAGCAGTCAGATAAAGGAGAGAACCAATCATACCTCTGTAGACTTTCTGTTCTACACTTTTGCTTACCTCTTCTCTTTCCAGAATGCACGTGGGATGCATTGGAATCTTTGATGGCTTACATTCTGAGAGGTCAAATTTCTTCAGAAGATCTCTGATGTATTTGCTCTGATGAATGTAAGTTCCTTCTGGAGTTTGATTGATCTGAATTCCTAGAAAGAATTCCAGTTCCCCCATGAGGCTCATCTCAAATTCTGCCTGCATACACTTAGCAAATTTTCTTCCAAGAGAAGGATTAGTAGAACCAAAAATAATATCATCAACATAAATTTGACAGACTAAAATGTCACTCTTAACTGTTTTACAGAATAGAGTAGTGTCCACTTTCCCTCTGGTGAATTCATTTTCAAGCAGAAAGTTACTTAGCCTTTCATACCAAGCTCTGGGAGCTTGTTTCAGACCATACAGTGACTTCTTTAGTTTGAAAACATGTTCTGGATGTTTTGTATTTTCAAAACCTGGGGGTTGGTGAACATAAACTTCTTCTTCTATATAACCATTTAAGAATGCACTTTTGACATCCATCTGATACAGAGTGATGCCTCTATTAACAGCAAATGAAATTAAAAGTCTGATAGATTCTAACCTGGCGACTGGGGCAAAGGTTTCTGTATAGTATATCCCCTCTTGCTGACTATAACCTTGTGCAACCAGTCGTGCCTTGTTTCTGACGACTTCACCTTGTTCATTTAACTTGTTTCTGAACACCCATCTTGTTCCAATGACGTTGAATCCTTTTGGTCTCGGAACGAGATCCCATACGTCGTTTCTGGTGAATTGATTCAGCTCTTCTTGCATTGCCAGAATCCAGTCATTATCCAGAAGTGCTTCATCAATAGAAGAAGGTTCAATCAGAGACACAAGTCCCATAAGAGTTTCTTCAGAGTTTCTGAAGCTTGCTCTTGTTCTGATTGGATCTTCCTTTCTTCCTAGGATAGTCTCTTCTGGGTGATCCAAACTGCTTCTGGGTAATCTCTTCTGAGGTTGATCAGCAGCAGTTGTAGGATTTCTAGCATTGCTTCTTTCAGACGTTGAAGGAATGTCTGTGTTGAGAGCTTCTGATGACTTGTCTTCAGAACTTGCAAATTCAATTTCTATACCTGCAAAATTTTCATTCTACTTTGACTTTTCAGAGTCAAGCTTATCATCAAAACGAACACTGATTGATTCTTCCACAATCTGTGTTTCTGTATTGTATACTCTGTACCCTCTTGAGCGTTCAGAGTATCCTAACATAATACACTTCTGTGCCTTAGAATCAAACTTGTTCAAATAATTCTTAGTATTCAATATAAAGCAAGTACATCCAAATGGATGAAAATACGAAATGTTGGGCTTTCTGTTCTTCCACAATTCATATGGAGTCTTTTCCAGAATAGGTCTTATTGAGATTCTATTCTGAATGTAGCACGCTGTGTTTATTGCCTCTGCCCAGAAAGTCTTAGCAACGTTTGTCTCATTGATCATGGTTCTGGCCATTTCTTGCAATGTTCTGTTCTTTCGTTCTACAACTCCATTTTGTTGGGGAGTTCTAGGACAAGAGAAATCATGCAGAATGCCTTTGTCATTAAAGAATGACTCAAAATCTTTATTTTCAAATTCTCCACCATGATCACTTCTGACTTTAACGATTCTAAGATCTTTTTCATTCTGAACTTGGTTACAGAAGGTAACAAACACATAGTGTGACTCGTCCTTGTGTCTTAAGAACTTTACCCATGTCCATCTGCTATAGTCATCTACGATTACTAACCCATACTTCTTACCACTGACTGAAGCAGTTTTAACTGGTCCAAATAAGTCAATGTGCAGAAGTTCTAATGGCTTAGAGGTAGAAACAACATTTTTGGATTTAAAAGAAGGTTTTGCAAATTTGCCTTTCTGACATGCTTCACACAGAGCATCTGAATTGAACTTCAAATTAGGAAGTCCTCTGACCAGATTGAGTTTGTTAATCTGAGATATTCTTCTCATACTAACATGCCCCAATCTTCTGTGCCAGATCCACTGCTCGTTGTTAACAGACAGAAGACACTTTACGTTCTGACTCTTTAGTTCAGAAAGTTTGATTTTGTAAATGTTGTTTTTCCTCTTACCATTAAACAGGATAGTCCCATCTTTCTGACTAACAGCTTTACATGATTTTTGATTAAAGATTATATCATAACCGTTATCACTTAATTGACTTATGGATAACAGATTATGCATCAATCCATCAACTAGCAGAACATTATTAATAGAGGGAAGATTTCCATTACCTACAGTTCCAGAGCCAATAATCTTTCCCCTCTGATTGCCTCCAAAGCCAACGTGGCCTCCAGGCTTAAGTTCCAGGCTTTGGAACATATGCCTTCTTCCCGTCATGTGTCGTGAGCAGCCAGAGTCCAGGTACCATGACTGGTGTTTCTGACTTGCTGCTAAAGATATCTGCAACATGTATTATTTTATCCTTAGGTACCCAGATCTTCTTGGGTCCTGATTTGTTAGTTTTGCCAAAACTCTGGTTGAATTTTGGTTTCACAGAGTGCTTACTGCTAGTATATTTGATGTCATGTGTGTGACCATACACAAAGTGTGAATTTAAAGGAGTGTGTTTAATGGTTAAATCCATGACATTCTTAGGTGTAGGAACCTTACCCAGGTATCCTATTCCTTTCCTGCCGTTTCTGCTAACTCCATAGATCATTGAAGCCATTCTGCTTCTATCTATGCTTTTAGCAAGGAACTTCTAGAAACTGTGATCATACTCCTTGATGATCTCATCAGCGTTGCTGGGAGTTTCAGAAATTGGTTCCTTCTGAGAGTTTTGTAAAGAGTTTTCTAATTTTGAAATTTTATCTCTCAGCTCAGAGTTTTCCAATTTGAGACTCTCAGACTTATTAGAGTCAGATTCAAGATTCCTTTTCAGGTCTCTGAATTTGGCTCTAATCTGCTGATAACGTTCCAGAATTTCATTGAGGCTTTCAGCAAGTTCAGCCTTTGTAAAATTAACAGCGAAGTTAGGGAATACCTCTTCTGTGTCTGATTCTGAGTCTGATTCAGAAGCTTCACTGTCATCTGGAATGTTAGCCATGAGCGCTATGTTTGCCCTTTCATCATCTGATTCTGAGTCAGCTTCAGACGAGTCAGAGTCATCCCATGTGGCCATGAGACTTTTCTTCTTCTCTCTTCCAAACTTCTTTTTGGGCTTTTCCCTCTGAAGCTTTGGGCAGTCACTCTTGTAGTGTCCTTGCTCATTGCACTCGTAGCAGATGATGTCTTTGGTGTTTGGCTTCTTGCTACTGGAGGAGCCTTCAGATCTTCTGTATCCAGATGAAGAATCTGTCCTTCTGTATCTGGAAGAAGACTCGTTCTGATCAGATCTTCTGGGATTCCTGAACTTCCTTTGTCTTTGCTTCCACAGTTGATTTACTCTTCTGGAGAGAAGGGAAAGTTCGTCTTCTTCTGATGAGGATCCATCAGATGTTTCTTCAACTGCCTGCAAAACTTTAGACTCAGATTTTTTGTTAGATTTTAAAGCTAAAGGCTTACCTTGCTTCTGAGGCTCGTCAGCTTCTAGCTCTATCTCATGACTTCTGAGGGAGCTTATAAGTTCCTCCAGAGTGATTTTGTTGAGATCTTTCGCCAGCTTCAGAGCAGTAACCATAGGCCTCCACTGCTTGGGTAAACTTCTGATTATCTTCTTGACATGGTTAGCAGTAGAGTATCCTTTGTCCAGAACTTTGAGACCAGCTACCAGAATCTGGAATCTAGAGAACATAGTTTCAATGGATTCAGATTCTTCCATTTTGAACGCCTCATACTTCTGAATGAGCGCCAGAGCTTTTGTTTCTTTGACTTGAACGTTGCCCTCATGCGTCATTCTGAGAGAATCAAAGATGTTCTTAGCTGTGTCTCTGTTGGAGATCTTTTCATACTCAGTATAGGAGATGGCACTGAGGAGGATGGTTCTGGCCTTATGGTGATTCTTGAAGTCACGCTTTTGTTGATCAGTCATTGATTTTCTATCAATCTTCTGACCAGTTGCATTCACAGGGTGCGTGTATCCATCTGTCACCATATCCCACAGATCAGCATCATGTGCTAGAAAGAAGCTTTCAATTCTGTCTTTCCAGTAATCAAAGTTTTCTCCATCAAAAACTGGAGGTTTGCCGCTGAATCTGTCTCTGTCCTCATTGTTGTCATTGCTGAAATGAGAGTTGTTTCCTGCCATTGTGTTTTTCTGACGCTGGATCTTGTACTGACACGGTTAAGTGTTTTAGCTCAGAACCAGGCGCTCTGATGCCAATTGAAGGGGTGAAAAACACAAGAAGGGGGGGTTGAATTGTAAAACTGAAATCTTAAAGCAATTGACAAGATATTTTTATCCTGGTTCGTTTGATCTCAAACTACTCCAGTCCACCCGTCAAGGTGATTTCGCCTCTCTCCAACGAGGTCTTAATTCACTATATTCAACTGAATATTACAGACTGCTTTAACAACTGCTAAAGCCTTCTTGATTCAAACCACAATCCGGTTTGTCAAGGCAACACTTTCTCACAAAGGTATAAAACAATGTGTGTGAATGTTTTCTACAAAACTTTATCACAACTGTGATGTATACACAAATTGAAGCTTAGAATACTAGGTTGCTAAACACTAATGGAGTATCAGAGTTTGTGGTTTAGCAAAACTAGTAGATGAAGATTATTGTTCAGCTTTGTGCGTGTAGAGAATTGGAGAGCATTAGCCATTATAATCTTCGAAGCCTTGTTTATATAGCACTTGAGAAGATGAACGTTGAATGCAATATTCTTGATTCAATGCTAATAACAAGCTTTCCTTTTTGAGCAGATCTTGTCTAGAATGAGGCCGTTGGAATTGATTAGCTTTCAATGCACAGTACCGTTGCTTCTTCAATGCACGTTCTGGCTTGGCTCATTCTGATTCTGCTTCGCTGTTGATGAACTAATGTGTTTCTGTATCAGAGTGTTTTACGCGCAGTTCTGTTCATCAAGCTTCAGCATGTACAAGAGTTGATCATCTGATCTTGACGTTCTGATTCAGCAACTTCTGATGCTGGTGCATGAAATCAAATTCTGATGCTGAATAAGTGATCTTGCTTATTTTAATCAGCGTATCTGCAAGTCAGAGCATAGTAATTTTAGGCAGCATATAATTCAAACATGAAACATATAAATACTATATCTTTTCACTTTGTTATCATCAAAACTCAAATATAGGGTAGTAGATTCAAACATTGTTCTAACAACCTTCCTTCTATAACTAATGTTTTGTTGGTAGAAGGGTTAGCGCATAACTTGATGTCCATAAGTCAATTAAATGACAACGGTTATAACATAATCTTTAATAAAAAATCTTGTATAGCTGTTATTCAAAAAGATGGATCAATCCTTTTTACTGGTAAGAGAAAGAACAACATCTATAAAATTGATATTTCTGACATTAAATCTCAGAATGTAAAATGCCTTATATCTGTTAGTGATGAGCAATGGGTCTGGCACAGAAGATTGGGGCATGTTAGCATGAGAAGAATATCTCAAATTAACAAACTCAATCTGGTCATGGGACTTCCAAATCGGAAGTTCAACTCAGAAGCTCTGTGTGAAGCATGTCAGAAAGGAAAATTTTAAAAACCTTCTTTTAAGTCAAAAATGTTGTTTCTTCCTCTAGGCCGTTGGAAATTCTTCACATTGATCTGTTTGGACTAGTTAAAACTGCATCCATCAGAGGCAAGAAGATGGATTGGTCATTGTTGATAACTATAACAGATGGACATGGGTTAAGTTTTTAAAACACAAGGATGAGTCACATTCTGTGTTCTTCGACTTCTGCAACCAAGTGCAAAATGAAAAAGAGTTTAGAATCATAAAAGTTAGAAGTGATCATGGAGGAGAATTTGAATATCATTATTTTGAAAAGTTTTTAAAAGAAAATGGCATTTCTCGTGATTTCTATTGTCCTAGAACTCCCCAACAAAATGGAGTTGTAGAACGGAAGAATAGAACTTTGCAAGAAACAGCCAGAACCGTGATTAATGAAACTAATATGGCTAAACACTTATGGGCAGAAGCAATGAACACAACATGCTATATTCAAAATAGAGTCTCTATAAGACCTATTCTCAAAAAGACTCCTTATGAATTATGGAAAAACAGAAAACCCAACATTTCATATTTCCATCCTTTTGGATGCACTTGCTATATTCTGAATACTAAAGATAACCTGAACAAGTTTGATTCTAAGGCACAAAAGTGCTTTCTTCTTGGATATTCCGAACGCTCAAAAGGCTATAGGGTATACAACACAGAAACTCTGATTGTTGAAGAATCAATCAAAGTCAGATTTGATGATAAGCTTGGCCAGCAAAATCCAAAGCAGAATGAAAATCCTGCAGGTACAGAAGATCATCTTATAAACTATGAAGAGTCAGAAGCAAAGGACAAATCAGAAGACCCTCCTATTGAAAACGCTTTGGAAAATCTAAGAATTTCTGAACAAACCTCACAGAATAGATTCCCCAGAATCACATCAGCACATCCAGAAAACGTGATTATTGGAAAGAAAGAAGATCCCATCAGAACAGGATCCTCTTTCAGAAACATTGAAGAATCACTGTTTGGGTTGGTCTCTCTGATTGAACCAACCTCGATAGAGGAAGCTCCGCAAGACAACAACTGGATCCTAGTTATGCAAGAAGAACTAAATCAATTTTCAAGAAATGATGTGTGGGATCTAGTTCCAAAGCCCAAAGGATTCAATATCATAGGAACAAAATGGGTATTCAGAAACAAGTTGAATGAGTAAGGAGAGGTTGTCAGAAACAAGGCACGACTAGTTGCACAAGGTTATAGTCAACAAGAAGGAATTGATTACAATGAAACCTTTTCCACAGTTGCCAGGTTAGAAACAATTAGATTGTTAATTTCTTTTTTGTTCAACGCAACATCTCATTATATCAAATGGATGTTAAAAGTGCTTTTTTAAATGGTTACATAGAAGAAGAAGTTTATGTCCACCAACCTCCGGGTTTTGATGACTCAAAATTTCTAGAACATGTTTTTAAATTGAAACAAGCTCCTAAAGCTTGGTATGAACGTTTGAGTAACTTTCTTTTAGAAAAGAATTTTACCAGAGGGAAAGTGGACACTACCTTATTCAGAAAAACATTTAAAAATGACATTTTAATCTGTTAAATATATGTAGATGATATTATTTTTGGAACTTCTAATGTCTCTCTTAGAAGAGAATTTGCTGAGTCTATGCAGGATGAATTTGTGATGAGCATGATAAGAGAACTAAAATTATTTCTGGGAATTCAAATTAATCAAACTCCAGAAGGTACTTACATACATCAAACAAAGTATGTTAAAGAACTTCTGAAGAAATTCCAGCTATCATAAAGTAAAGAAGCAAAGACACCAATGCATCCTACATGCATTCTGGGAAAAGATGAGGTAAGTAAGAAAGTAGATCAGAAACTCTATAGAGGTATGATTGGATCTCTTCTCTATCTGACTGCATCTAGACCAGATATATTATTCAGTGTTTGTTTATGTGCAAGATTCCAATCAGATCCTAGAGAATCTCACTTAACTGTTGTTAAGCGAATTTTGAGGTATCTGAAAGGTACTACTAACCTTGGACTGTGTTACAGAAGATCCAAAGAGTTTAAACTAGTAGGTTATTGTGATGTTGACTTTGGTGGAGATAGAATAGAACAAAAAAGCATCCCTGGAAGCTGTCAGTTTCTGGGTGATAACATTATCTCATGGTACAGCAAGAAGCAAGCCACTATTGCACTATCAACAATTGAAGCAGAATATATATCTGCTGATGGATGTAGCACTCAGATGATCTGGATGAACAGCCCGCTGGAATATTATCATATATACGAAAGCAAGATTCCTATCTTCTGTGATAATACCTCTGATATTTGTCTTTCAAAAAATCTCATCTTACATTCTAAGGCAAAACATATAGAAATTAAACATCATTTCATAAGGGACTACATCCAGAAAGGAACCATAAGTTTAAACTTCATAGACACAGACCATCAATGGACTGATATTTACGAAACCCCTTTCTGAAGATAAATTTAAATTCATTCTGAAAAACATCAGTATGAAATTTTGTCCTGAATGAATTTTTTTTCTCTATATGTGTTTCCAGAATGTTCTGAAATGAATATTTTGATTAACTACTCTTCAAAAGTGAGAAGAAGAGTTAAATCAGAAGCCATTCATAATGTTCTGAAATGTGTCTAACATTTCATTACACGAATGGTTCAGAAGTTCATTACATTAAACCAGCTATCACATGCTACCCTCAGAAGTTGAACGCGTGTTTCAACTCTGAAAGGTCACGCATGCGTGCGCTACTACTGAGACGCCGTTCCTAGGTAAATGTTCAGATTTGATCAAATCTCACACCTCCCCTCAATGTCATATTTAATTAATTTCTAGTAATGATTATCTTTTTTAATTTCAATCGTTCAAAATTCTTTACTGGTTTTATTACTCTAAATTTTTTTCAAGCTATAAATACCTTGCAAAATTCCCCTATTTTACTTTTTACTCTCTCTCTCTCTCTCTCTCTCTCTCTCTCTCTCTCTCTCTCTCTCTCTCTCTCTCTCTCTCTCTCTCTCTCTCTCTCTCTCTCTCTCTCTCTCTCTCTCTCTCTCTCTCTCTCTCTCTCTCTCTCTCTCTCTCTCTCTCAAAGTTTCAATCGCTTCTGCGTTTTGTGCAAACTCTCTCTATTTTTTTCAAAATCCTAAACCTAAACGTTCCAAATGGCTTCATTTTCATCCCCTTCCGAAAGCATTCAAGTTTCTTTAAGCAGCTCTGAACATGCAGAAAGATATGTCACTCCTGAGAGAACAACGCTCATCCCTGTTGATAGCTTGGAAGTGGTTAGTGAACTTATGGTCTAATTTGATAATCTAAAAGCAAATGGGTTTGATTTATTTCCGGCTGTGGAGTTCCAGGGGTGGAAAATTTTCTTTGATCGTCTCGTTGGACCAGTGTTCCCTCATCTTGTCAAGGAATTATGGATTCATGCCATTGCATCACCAAAAGTCATTCTATCATTCGTCATAGGCAAAGAGATTTTCATCACTGAGAATCTCGTAAGGAGGCTTCTAGGCTTTGAAGGAAATGGTGTTACTGGAATCTCAAGTGGAAGAATGGATATGTCCAAAGTTTATGCTGAGATTTTTACTACTGGGCAAGCATCCAACAAGGTCAGAGATTTGAAGAACAAATATAAAATCTGGGCAAGAATCATTCATGTCTGCATTCATCACAGGAAAGAAACCAGTTCTCCTGACTACTTCAATGCTGACCAACAATATCTTTTGTTCTGTCTTGGCACAAATGTGAAGATTGATCTGCCCTATCTTTTGTTCAACCATCTCTGGACGCATGTGAAGGAAACAAGGGAAGCTGAAAGGGTCAAAAACCCTAAGTCAAAAAGAAACTGGATCCCTTTGGGATGATTAATCTCATACATTCTGACAGAGAATGGTCTGATAGCCCATTTAGAAGACGCCAACTTGCTTGGAGAATTGGAGCCCACGTGTGGAAAAGCTCTGACTGGGAAGAACCTTCTCAAAAGGAAGCTGATTGACAAACTTCTGGTGGAACCTACTCCCTATGTGTCAGCAACTGTCACCAGAAGGAGAATCCCTGTAGAATATTTTCCTCTCTTCAACTCTGGTGATCATCCTGAGATCATTCTGCATTTCACTGAAGCTTGCAAGGAGAGTGGCATTCCCATTGACCCTGCATGGCTTCAAGGAAGGAATGTACCTACTCCAGAAGTTTTTCTCCAGAAGAAGAAGAAAAGGTAAGCTGGAGAAGGTCCCTCTGCTCGTCCTTAGAAGAAGAAGAAGAAATCTTCAGGTATGTCCACTGAAACAATCTCTGTTTGTGATTCTCTATGTATAACACCATCTGTTGAACCCCAAACTCTAGGAGACATTGAAGTAGACATATACCTTACCATTCCCTCTGAACCCCTCCAAAATAACCCTCAAATTGATCAGGTTCTATCTGACATAGACAATTTCGATATTGTAGCTACTACACAAACTCAACCACAACCACCACTTTCTCCACATATATCTCAACCTGACACATCTACTTCTTCTCCCCATCAATAAAATCCAAATACTCCTGCTAAAATCCCTCTTCCAACATCCCCCATCAGAACTTTATCCCCAAGATCCTCTGAGTGGTATGATGGTTCGTGGAGATTACCAGGAATAAATGTGCCTCTGGCTACACAACCTCTGTCCTTCATTATTCCCTCTGAAAACATTTTTGATGTGAATGAATCCCCTGCACCTATTCCTTCTTCCTCAGCCCAAACCACCATCATCATCTCTCCTGACATCACCCCTCCTACGTCGCCAACAATTCCCACACCTCCCTCACCTGAACCCTCATCACCTCACCCTCTAGAACCTACCTTTAATCCATCCTCATCAGAACCTCTTGAACCATCTGAACCTTCTGACTTTCTTAGGACTGTAGTTGACCCTGAATCTCTATGCTATCAGCAAATAATATCCACCAAAAAGGTGTTCCCAAACCAACCCCAAAACCTGTTTAGCCAGATGTTAATGTACGTTTTTAGAATTTTTCAACAGAAATGCAGACGTGGATAGACCTTCTGAAGGCAAATAGTGCCAGTAACCTGGACCCAACTGCATGTGATTTTATGTGGGAAGCATTCAGAAGGAAATTCAATGATGAAACCTTCAATTTGAAAGATCTGTGCTATTCTCAGGTTCTTGAGAATTTCACCCAGTATCTGAATGCATTCAAGACAGAAGTCGTAAATATCCGGGATAAAAAGTCTCCACTACAAATTACCAACGCTCCATTACCACTTGCTGACCACATGGAAATTAAGAAGATGAATCTGAAGATGGCTCTGAGTCAGACCCAAATCCCTTGGCAATGACTCTGTATCGCCAACCTTCTGCTCTAGTAGCCTCTGAGAAAGTGCCAACTCTTCTGATTGATCTTGGCATCCTCCTCTCCAATGTTGTAGGCTCAGGCTCTGCTGCTTCTGCTCCAAAGGTTGTATCTTCTGAAGCGGCTTCAACACCTGCTCCCTCTTTGCTGGCAATGGATACTCTGAATGAACTAAAGAAGGAAAATGAAGCCATCCATGAACGTTTGGACAAACAGGATGAAACCAACAAGGAAATCAGAACTTGGATGATGAAACAAGAGGAATCCTCAAATGAAATCAAGAATCTTCTTCTTTCTCTTGTCTCTCGTCAATCTTCGTTTTATTTTTTTTCCTATTTTCTTGTTGTTTTTATTTTGTACCTCTGTCTTTTGAATCTTCAATATACAAATATTTTGAATCTCTTTATTTTTTTTACTTTTTGATTATAAAAAAAAGGGGGAGAAAATAAGATTTTAATCTGATCCATGATAACAGTTATGGGACTAAGTCTCAAACATTCCTAACAAAATACAAAGCTCTTTTCTATTTAAGAGATATGCAGGTACCTCAAGTCTCTGAAAGACTAAGCTCTGAACATCATTTGGAAAAGAACTGCTAAAGAAACTCTGAAAGAAAAATGTCTAAGAGCTCTAAAGAACAAATCTCAGGAATTTTCCCTTATGCTTTTAAACTCTTTGATTATTTTTTCAGAAGAAGGAATATCAATCTCAGGGGGAGATTCTCACTCTTGCACAAAATTTTTTTAATCAAAATCTGAATTGTTTTGTCATTGTGAGAGAGATACATAATCCTGTAGGCCCAACCCATGCCTTCCTTGTTCTTCAAAACTGATTTGGGGAGGTGAGAAGTAAACCACCTTGCCAGCAATGGTGCACAACACATAAGGGTTCCCCGTTTCCGAGCAGTACAGGCATAAAGAGAGTGCAAAATGTCACCCAAGAGAGTGGGTACCGGATTACGGGAAATGAAGATCTTCACCGCATTCACGTCGACAAAATAATCTGAGTTAGGAAACAACACCAAACCATATATGAGAAGAGCCAGAATGTCCTCGAATGCCTGAAAGTCTAGACTGTCCCAAAACTGATTAGCCCGATCAACCAAGAATTTAGCCAAGAAGCCCTTTGTCCCACTTCTAGTCTCCTAGTTAGACATTACTTCAACCTTTGTCAGATGGAGGGCTGAAGCAATCTCTTCCGGCCTAATGACTTTCTCCCAAACTGTAAACGGGGTCTGCTATAGGATGGAGATACCAAGTAGATCAGAGAACTCTTCCAAGGTAGGGACCAACTGATAGTCCGGAAAAGTAAAGCAATGGTACAATGGATCAAAGAACTGGCACAGAACACTCATCATTTGTTCATCCAGCTTGGAGGTGACTAGACTGAGGAGGTGCCCATGTCTTCTGATAAAAGAGGAAGTATCTGGAACCTTTGCAACCAATTCCTTAAGCTGAGTGGGAATCTGGACAAAGTTGATCCGAATAGTGTTTCTACGCATGGGTGCCATGACCTACAAAACAGAACAAAGATGAATCCCCTCTGTCTTTGAAATAGGTTAGTCCAATGCAATATGCAGGCAATGTCATGATGTCATGATGTCATGATAGAAACACATCACAGGTATTCACAGATAGCAAACATGGTAAAGGCACACAATTCACACAGATAGCCCTTAGATTTCAGGCTGGCAAGGAGTTTAGGTACTACCCTCTTTCAGTTCAGTTGGTTTAAACATGTCCTAAAAATAGTAACCGGGTTCTAGAGGATCTCAATATCACTGACTACCCTTGATCGGTCATAATTCCAGTTTGGCAACCTTTTCTTGCGGCCGGAATCAACGCAATAGTTTAGTCTCAATGAGTGTAGCATACTGCTACTGTTCTATGGCCAAGTTGGTCAATTATAGGTGCTAAGGTCAGTTGGTGCTTAATGACCCCTTAGAAGACCCATATTCTCCTTGTTGTGCCACAAGGGATATCGGTACAAATTAAAGTGTCACACCAACGTAGCTACTGCTTCAACCGTATCGGTCTATGCCCTACAGTTCTCTCACAGTTTATTGCTACTTACCTAAAGGGTATCCCCCAGATCTGGGTTAGGATCTATTGTAACTCCGATTCAAGCCCACAAAGATAAAGCATACAAGTCAAGCAATTGAAAACATTATAAACTATTCATAAGGTACAACCCACTTATAGATATCCCCAGCAGAGTCGACAGTTCTGTGATACGATGAAAGAACTGACTGTTTTTGGAATGCTGGTTTACGTTTTGCGTTTGTTTTCGCAAAATGTCGCGGTAAGCAAGAGTCGCCATCGACTTTTATTTTATCCAACAAGGAAAGGAAAAAAGCACAGAAAAATTCCTTTTTCGAGATATTTCTCGGGTTCAGTGGGTAGATTATAGAAAGGGAAGGTGTTAGAACCCTTTCTATCCGTGGTTATCCACGGGCTCTTAGGAACTTGCTCAATTGTTTTCAAAAAAAATTTCTTTGTGCTTGTGGGTTTGAAAAAGTTTTTGTTTTGAAACTTCGATTTAACTCTTGCTTCTGTCCTCAAGAGTGTAATGAAGTGTTTTGGAAAACTTTGTTCGAAGAGTGTAAGTGTGAAGAGTTTTGTTTTTTGAAAGAGCAAGTATCTAAGAACCATCTACCTACTCAAAAAAAGAATCGTTCTATGCTAATTTCCTTTAGCCAATGCTATCCCACTATTGATGAGTAGGTAGCATCGTCGTTGGAGTTTGAGGTTCAATTCGAATGAGGGATATACGGTCACTAAAGCAATGTTAGGACGCCTTAGCGGTAACCCTAATGTCTTAGATCATTTGTTTGAGGCAACAATATTTGAGGCAACCATTTCGAGGCGACTATGATCTTTTAGACAAGAGGGCTACCTCTAAAATAACCTATACTCAATGACTGTGTACGAAGGCAACCAAGTGGGGTATACCCTAAGAGTGCGCATGTGCGAGTGTGTCGTTTTCAGTTATTTTTATCTTTGCACATGTTTAGGGTGATCTAAATTGATTTTAGGTTAAGCATTCATTCTTGTCATGCAAACCCTATTATCAAACATCTAGCAGTTATAATTTGCGGAAATAAAATGCGGAATTTAAATTACAAGGCGTCGGGTATTTACATCGTCAAAGACAAAACCCTTTGAAAAATAAAGTAAAGCGGTAAAAATAACTAAATGTCCTATTTAACTATTACAACCCATAAGCGGATACATTAATATGATAAAAATGAATACAACGCACGGGAAATTTAAATCGAGTGCGAAATTTATGGTTTAGACCCTTTTGAAAGAAAATTGCTTTTTTTTTGTTGTTTTTATTTAAGAAAGAAAATTAAACCTAAATTAAATGACTGAGTTAAATTAATAAATTAATTAAATGAAAAATAAATTATGACATATTTTTGGGTTTTTGTTGTTTTAAGAAAGAAAATAAAATTAATTAAATTAGTAGTTAAAACCTAATTAAATCTAATTAATTTTAATTATTTACAAACATGAATTAAAGTTTTCTAATTAAAAACCTAATCAATTAATAAGTTTATTAAGAAAAATAAAATTTTAAAATTTAATTGAATAAAAAATATTTTTGTGATTTTATTTGATAAAAAAAGAATTTTATGATTGGTTAGAAAATTAAATAAAACAATTAAAGTAACTAAACAAAAATAAATAAAAGAGTGGAAGGATTGGGCCTGTTTTGAGGTGTTAATAGCAATTATGTAGGCCCAACAATGTTGGCCCTTTTGACTTTTTTGGATCGGGTACACACGCATTGACCAGCGCTTTGGTGGACCTTCAATGCTTGGCCACCAGATCTGGCCCTTTGGCCATCTGACGCTTGGATAGTGAGGGAGCATGGTATAGTCCAAACATGAGCGTGCATACAATCACCTAAAAAATTATAATATTGAGAAAGAGGGGGACCTGGGATTTGAACCCAGGTCCTGAAGGAGAATGCTTTGCCAAGGTTACCACTGAGCCACGCTGCTTTAGTTGTTAGTATAATAAGTATCAATAATAATATAACAAAACAATTCCAATGCCAGAAAAAACAAAAAAGGCGCGCTTGGTTTGAATGGCCCAATGGACGGAGGACACCTCATCGTCCCTGTCCTCAAACCCCTATAAAAATTACCTGCGGATTTTCATCCGCAGCAAAAATCGCAGCCTTGTTCTAAAATCTCCCTCAGGCCATATAAATAAATTCCAAGAACATGGTTCAATTCGTCATGACCTTCTGATCACGACCATGTTCTTATGGGCCAATTGTACCTGAAACAGAAATCCCCAAAAAAACTCCAAGAACCCTAACTATGGTGATTCTTGTTTCAGATCATATAAACGAAATTCATTAATGCCAAAAGCTTGCAAATGTTCTTATGATCACAAATATGCAACTATTTGGTTCAATGGATGCCAGGATAATGCAAATCGAAATCAAGAATATGGCTATGTCGCGTGAGACTTACAGTGCACTAGGGAGTCTGAAAATGCGTGGTTTGGATCGTAACAGCTTCTGGAGATGGACATCAATTGATTGAGACAACTCTCGCGTCCTGAAACTGCCTCTAACCTGGACTTTGATCTCCAACTTTTTTGTGATTTTTTCCACTTTTGTTCTGCTTCTACCAATGCTTGCCAACCCTTATTTCGTGTCCTTCAGCGTGCTTATATATTGTATGTTGCATTAGGTCTCAATTGGTTGTCCAAATCTTCCCATATTAAGGCTTGGATATTTTATTTGATCTCCATTTACAAACTTGCCAAATTTGCTTAATTCCAATATTTTTTCACATGACTCACTTGATACGAATTTGATGATGATAATAGCTGTATTTGGAGCCTGAAATCAACACAAGATCTTGGTTATCAATGCCTTTTGATTTTGATTTGATTTATTTTGATTTAAATCAAATTAATTCAAATAAAATCAAAATAATTAATAAAAAAAATGATATGGACACATGGCTGGAGCTAGGGAACATGGTCATTAATGCAAACTCAAATCAAGTGGAAAAGAATGGGCCCATTTGGCAAAATTTGAAGTTTTGGGGATAGTTGACTTTTGGCAATTTTGCAAAACAAAAAAGTCCAACTTCAACAATACATAACTTCTTCAATTTTGAACTTTTGGAGGTGTTATTGGACTTTATAGAAATCTTGAGATGTCTTCTAATCAACCCTTTTGGTCTCATATCATTTTGATATTCCATTCTCAAGTTATAAGCTTTGGAAATAAAAGGTGTTTTTGTTGACTTTAAAAAATGACCTATAATGTCCAAATTCATAACTTCTTGTGAGTGTATTTTTTGATCTTGGAGTATGAATATGGATTGTAGTAAATTTCATCCTCTTAAAAATGAGCTTTGGATGGGTCATTTCTCATAAAGTATGAGAAAGTTATGCTTGGTCAAAATTGAGTTGACTTTTCCTGAAAAACCCTAATTTAGCAACTTTTGAATCTTGATGAATTTTGAGCAATCCTTGATGAATCATGAACAAAAATTGATAAAATGATGAAATATCCTTCAAAATGAGAATGTTGACAAAAAATTTTGAGGTTTGACTGTCTGTAGGTCACAGTTGACTTTTGCCCTAGCACAGTCGATTTTTAGACCTTTGGGAAATTGACTGAGCAAACTTCCTCTGCAAGGCTTGAAACTTGACATGGATGATCTTGAGAGCATATTAGGACAATGTTGAGAATTTGGGACCACTTGGACTCAAGGATCTTGATGCAACATGAAACCCTAATTTGGGGTAGACTGCCTTAGGAGATAGCTTGTCTGACCAACTCTTGAGCTATCTTGAGCCACTTGGAGATTTTTCTTGCAATGTCTTGAGGAATATAAGAGGGAAAATTTTGGGGTACAACAGCTGCCCCTGTTCAATCTTCTTAAACCTGAGGATTTAGATTGGCTTTCCTGCCTTTCGTGATCCGAAGGTGGAAGATGATTGAACACTAGAGTGCCCAGAAATTTGCACTCGCATGAAGTGGTAATCAGCCTTGTGATGTCGGGAATGGGATTACAGATTCCATTAGGAGATTGCTGATGGGGGGATGGGCTTAAAGATTCCATCTGTAGGAGCGTCGATCGCATAAGAGATTCCTTAGCGAGAATGTGCATACCTGTTGTTGTAGAAGATTCCGCTGGGGAAGTCTAACTTTTGTTGAGATTTAGGAACTTGCCTATACTTCAACTGAGAGAACATCTCTGCTGAGTTTTAAGAACTTGTCCGTAATTCAACTGGGGGGGAAACATCTTCATCGAGATTTAAGAACTTGCCCGTAATTCAATTGAGAAAACTCTGCTGAGACTTAGGAACTGTCTGTAATTCGACAGAGGAACTTTGTCGAGATTTAGAACCTTATCTGTAATTCAACTGAGGATAATTCGGTTGAGATTTAAGAACTGGTCAGTAATTCGACTGAGGGAAACATCTTCATCAAGATTTAAGAACTTTCCCGTAATTCAACTGAGAAAACTCTGCTGAGATTTAGGAACTGTCTGTAATTCGACGGAGGAACTTTGTCGATATTTAGAACCTTATTTGTAATTCAACTGAGGATAATTCGGTTGAGATTTAAGAACTGTTCAGTAATTCGACTGAGGAAAACATCTTCATCAAGATTTAAGAACTTGCCCGTAATTCAACTGAGAAAACTCTGCTGAGATTTAGGAACTGGTCAGTAATTCGACTGAGGGAAACATCTTCATCAAGATTTAAGAACTTGCCCGTAATTCAACTGAGAAAACTCTGCTGAGATTTAGGAACTGTCTGTAATTCGACGGAGGAACTTTGTCGAGATTTAGGACCTTATCTGTAATTCAACTGAGGATAATTCGGTTGAGATTAAATAACTGGTCAGTAATTCGACTGAGGGAAACATCTTCATCAAGATTTAAGAACTTGCTCGTAATTCAATTGAGAAAACTCTGCTGAGATTTAGGAACTGTCTGTAATTCGACGGAGGAACTTGTCGAGATTTAGAACCTTATCTGTAATTCAACTGAGGATAATTCGGTTGATATTTAAGATCTGGTCAGTAATTCGACTGAGGGAAACATCTTCGTCAATATTTAAGAACTTGCCCGTAATTCAACTGAGAAAACTCTACTGAGATTTAGGAACTGTCTGTAATTTGACGGAGGAACTTGTCGAGATTTAGGGACTTGTCTGTAATTCAACTGAGGATAATTCTGTCGAGATTTAAGAACTGGTCATTAGTTCGACTGGAGGGAAACATCTTCATCGAGATTTAAGAACTTGCCCGTAATTCAACTGAGAAAACTCTGCTTAGAATTAGGAACTGTCTGTAATTTGACGGAGGAACTTTGTCGAGATTTAGGACCTTGTCTGTAATTCAACTGAGGATAATTCTGTTGAGATTTAAGAACTGGTCAGTAATTCGACTGAAGTAAAAGCTTCATAGCTTTGAACTTTATGAGAATTTAACCGCATCCTTCCTGAAAGGTAAAGGTTAGCCGTATGTAATGTGTTGTACCCCAAAATTTGCCCTCCCATATTCTTCAAGATTTGCCAAGATCAAGCTTCAAAATATCTCAAGGGTTGCACAGTCCAATTGCCTCCTAACACAGTCAAAAACCCTAAATGCTCCACAAGTCAACTGTAGGGGCAAAATGGTCATTTGACAGTCAAAAGTCAAAATTTTTGGTCAACATCTTATTTGAATCCACAAACATCATTTGATCAATTCTTGATCATGATTCCATAAGCATGGCTCAAAAAGTCTCAAGATGCAAAAGTTTCTATTTTTGGACAGCTGAAAAGTCAACTGCAAATTGACCAAGGCATAACTTCTTCATGGTTCATCATAAAAATCCCATCCAATGCTCATTTTGAATGGGATGACATTTCCTACAACTCATCTTCACACTCCAAGTCCAAGAAATGCTCTCACAAAAAGTTATCAATTTCAACATTATAGGTCATTTTCAAAAGTCAACAAAAAGGCACTTTAAGTCAAAGACCATAACTTGAGATTGGTAAATCAAAATGACATGGGACCAAAGGCATTGGTTAGAGGACTTCAAGACCTTTCCAAAATGTCCAAGAACATGTTCATAGCTTCAAAATTGAGCAAGATATGCATTGGAGAAGTTGGGAAAGTTTTGGGAATTTTGAAAAGTCAACTTTGCCTAAAACACTTCAAAATTGCTAATGGGCCTCAAATTCTTCCTTGAATCATTACCCAAAGCCTATGCACGACCCATTGAGCTTAAAAGGATTTGTTTTCTTATTTTTAATTAATTAATTGAATTTTTATTCATATTAATTCATTTAATTAGATTTAATTATGAGAAAATATCAAATAATGCATTTTCAAATCTTTTTATGCAGCAAATATGTTCATTATATGCTAAAGATTTTGTGCATCATCCAAGGGGACAAGATCATCCACATTTGGCAAGATTTTCAATGAAAAAAGATTGAAAAATATATGGAAAAATCAAATATTGAAATCATCAATTCATGGAATTATGGGCTTGTTTCTTGACCTAATTTCATTCATATACTTATGCATAACCTAACCTAATGGGGACATACACGAAAAAGCTGCAAAAGAGCCATAACCAAATTGCAAATTTTCAACAAAAACTTGGAATCTAAAATCACATTTGCAGGATCACTCAAGGCCTAAAACCTATTCCAACACCTTGCTGACATTGCTGGGAAGCTATAGCAACCAAGAACAAGCTTCCACGTCCAAGGAAACGGTAGAACAGAATCGTGTTATTCACAAAAAAATTCATAATCGAATTCTGCATTCTATGCATCATTGTTATATTTTGATTGTTGATTTACACTAATAATGATCTTCTGAAGCTTTTGGTAACATTTAATTGGACTAACACTGCCTGTAGCCAAATCCACCATTGATGAAACCTAGGGTTTCAGAAGCTTCAAAATAGGGTTTCTCATATATGGTAAAATTAGACCACCAGACTTATACAGCTGAATTCGTTGCAACAAGACGAATCGTTTGAAACAATTGCGCCCTTTTTATATTAAGGCATCTTTTATTCGCTATTTTTCATGGATGTGCTTAGTGGGGGTTTAAAACCCCCGCTACATTTTTTATGTTTACAGGAAAAAGATGAAGAAGAAGCTGAGGTGTCTGAGCGTGATAGGAGCGTTCAAAATTTGGCGCGTTTTTTTTTAATATTTCAACATAATGGGCATATTTTATATATTATGTTTCTTTATTATATTATATACAAACGAACACAATAGATCAATTGGCAAGGGACGTGTACTGCAGGCATTGGGACCTGGGTTCGATTCCCAGGTCCCCCCATATGTTTAATAATTTTTGTCTTAACGTGTTCACATGCAGCGTACTCCCAACGTTCCATCATACGCCCTCACGCACAGCTTGCCAGATGGCCATGATGATCAATCCAAGGGCCACTGAATGAATTCCAGGGTGTACCTCAGTCAAGCCTCACACGCATGATTAGAAAAGTCAAACCAGGCCTTGTCTCTTGGGCCAGAATTGCTTCAAAACACCTCCATTTGGGCCTGATACCCCCCATTGGTTTGCATATTTTTAATTCTATTTTCTTTTCTTTTAATCATTTAATTGTTTTAGTTATTTTTATTTAATTCACATAAAATAATTTTCCATATAAAAAACAGAAAAACCAAGAATACAAAATATGTCTAATTATTATTAATTCATCACTAATTTATTTTTGTAAATAAATGTTAATGATTAATTTAGTTAATTTAGGTTTTACTTTAATCTTTTCTTAATAAATAAAATATGTAGAATTAGGGTTTTTTTGACATTCTCATCTTTTTCTTAATTAAATCATTTTTCTCATTATTTATTATTATTGTCCATTACTATTTATTTTTGTAAATAAACATGTACATTAATCAATTAGTAAATTAGGTTAACTTGAGTATTTTCTTAATAATTAAAATAATTTAGAACTAGGGTTTTTTTTTCTTCTTATTTTCATTAAATACCAAAAAACATTAAAAAAAAACAATTTCTTTTCCTTCTTTTCTTTAATTAAATAATTAATTAGCTTTTAATCCCATTTAATTTCAAGCAAAGGGTCAAAACCCTCGGACATTCAATTTTAATTTCTTTTCGCGCATTATTTTCTTTTCGAATATTATGTAACTGCTCAAGGATTATAATAGTAATTAGGTATTTATTTACTTTCCGCATTTTTATCAAACGGGTCTTTGTATTTTGGCGATGTATAGACCCGCGCCTTGTAATAGCGTAGCTTTATATTTCCGTCTTTTACTTTCCGCACTCTTAAATTCTAAATTGCATGAAAGAATGTATGGTTAATTAAAAACAAGCGTAGCTCACAATGCCATGATCAAAGATAAACTTAACATGAAAACAACACACAAATGCACACACCACTTCTAGGGTACGCCTCACCTGTTGCCTTCGAAACGTGGTCGTCAAGTATAGGACGTTTTAGTAAGTCCTTATGTCCATGATTCAGTTGCCTCGGAACAGTTGCCTCGGAATAGTTGCCTCAAAACGGTTGCCTCGGATTAAAAAAGGATCAAGGACATAAGGGTAGCTTCTAAGGTGTCCTGCTGTTGCTTCGGTGACCACAACGTCCCTAACAATCAAATTGACCCGAACACCTCCAACGGTGGTGCTACCTACCTCTCAATGGTGGGATGGCACTACCTTAAGGACATTTACACAACCTAATTCCTTAGGGTAGGTAGACGACTCATGGATACTTGCTCTCTTCAAAAACAAATCAAAAACTCTTTTCACACCGACACCTTTCAAAAAGCTTTCAAAACAATTTTTCAAACACTCTTGAGGACAGATACAAGAGTTATTCAGAAATCTTTAAACGAAACTTTTTCAAACCCACTCACAATTGAAAAGAAAACATTTTGAAAACACAATGAGCAAGTATCTAAGAGCCCATGGATAACCATGGATAGAAAGGGTGTTAACACCTTCCCTTTCTATAAATCTACCTCCCGAACCGAGAAACTATCTCATAAGGAATTTTGTTGTGCTTTTGTCCTGTCCATGTTGGAGAAAATAAAAGACGGTGGCGACTCTTGCTTCCGTGACATTTCGCGAACCAGCGTTAAACAGTCAGTTCTAAATCCACCGATCACAGAACTGGCGACTCTGTTGGGGACAATATAAAGGTGAGGTGTACCTTAGGACTAAGATCACTTGTGTTTTCAATTGTCTGAATTGTTTGCTTTATTGTTGTGGGTACTGTTTTGGGAGTTATATAGATCCTAACCCGGATCTGGGGATACCTTCTTAGAAAGTAGCAACAAGACTGTGAGGGAACTGTACGGGGTATACCGACACGGTTGAAGCAGTCTGCTATGTTGATGTGGCACTTTGGTGAGTACCGGTAACCCTTGAGTCCAGTCAAGGAGAGTACGGGGCCGCCGCATGGTGTCGTGAAGCATCAACTGACCTTAGGAACCTTAATTGAACCATCTTGGCCTCTTTAGGGTAGTGAGATAACTGACTTTGGTGCAGTCCGAGGTTGGTTGATACTCGATACTACACTCAATTGAGGGTTGTTTTCTTGGAATATTTCGGTCGCCAGTTCAGTGGCTAAATCGAAACGATGAACAATGAAAGCAATCCAATGATATTGGGACCCTTAGAACCCGGTTACTTCTGATAGGACAGGTTTTGAGCCCACCAACTTCAAGAGGGTAATACTCAGACCCCATGCTGGCCTAAACTCTAAGGGCTGTGGTGTGACTTGTGTGCCTTATCATGTTTGCTTTTGTGAATATTTGTGGTGTGTCCTTATCATAGCATCATAACATCATACAACATCATATGCATTGACTAACCATTTCAGGGGTTCGAATCTTCATCTTTGTTCTTGTTTTGTAGGACATGGAAACTATCCGCAGAAAGACAATTCAGATCAGCCTTGTAAGGATCCCTCCTCATCTTAAGGAACTTATATCCAGGATTCCCGAGAGCTCTTCTTTCAGTGAGAAACATGGAAGACTCATCAG
This sequence comes from Vicia faba, assembly GCA_948472305.1. NCBI lineage: Eukaryota > Viridiplantae > Streptophyta > Magnoliopsida > Fabales > Fabaceae > Vicia > Vicia faba. The sequence goes on from OX451736.1 coordinate 1,234,625,552, forward strand.
CTTGGTCAACACCAACATTGAGGAAGATATGATAAAGGTCCTCTTCCAGTTCTTTGACCCTCTGCACCACTGTTTTACTTTTCTAGATTATCAACTAGTGCCTACATTGGAAGAGTTCTCCCGGCTTCTGAAAATCCCCATCCTTAGTCAACTACCCTACAACGGTACGGAAAAGGAACCCAAACTTGAAGAGATTGCTAAAGCATTACGCCTACAACCATCTGACATCAAGGGACATTGGGAAGTTAGAAGTGGTATCAAAGGATTCTTGGCCAGGTTTCTGTTTGAGAAGGCCCAAGAATGTTGGAATTCCCTTGACCTACAAGCTTTTGAAGAAGTTGTGGCCCTCCTTGTCTATGGGTTGGTTTTATTCCCGAATCCCGATAAGCTTATAGATATCCATGCTGTCAAGATCTTCATGTCCAGGAATCCCATACCTACGTTGCTTGGGGACATCCTTCACTCATGTTACACTCGAACCATGAGTAAAAGAGGTGTTCTTATGTGCTGCACTCCTCTCCAGGGAAGGTGGTTTATTTTGCACCTTCCACAATCAGTTTTGAAGAATGAGCGGGGTTTGAGATGGTCATAACGATTGATGACTCTTACACATGCAGATATACATTGGTGCTCTCGGTCCAGAGAGGATGTCACTATCATTGATCGTTGCGGGGAGTTTCCTAATGTTCCTTTACTTGGAATCAGAGGAGGTATTACTTACAACCCGTGTCTGGCTTGGAGACAGTTTGGTTATGCTCGGAGGGATGGCCCTCATGACATGTTAATTCCTGACATAGTTTTTGACTTCGACAACGATGCACAAGGACTTCGCCAGAGATTTATCAGAGCTTGGAGGATGCCCAGCAGGGTAGACAGCAAGACACTGGGGCATATGAACTCCATCCCGTTGGAACCTTATCTCAAGTGGGTACGAGCCCGCTCCCAGAAGTTAGTGATGCCATATCCTCATGTTCTCCCTGTGATCAAAGAGCCAATTTTGGAAGGAGAGGTGTCCTACACCATTCAACATCCTGACATGCCTACATCCTGGGAAGAAATGCAGAAGAGCTGGATCCAGCTTAAGGAAGAACGGAATTATCTTGAGTCCAGTCTACATGCTAGTGAGAAGAAGGTCTTGGAGCTCACCCGCCTACTGCACGAGGAAAAGACTCTCAACACTTACATTGCTCCAAAGAGGATGCGCAATGTCTTTTGGGATTGATTTACTTTGTAATGTTTTCCCATGAGGCCTTGATGTACTGAAAAATTATTTCTTAATGATAACGCGTGTTCCTTTTTATCTACAACAAATTTGAACTTTCGAACCCTTGAATGCATTGTATAAAAACATATCATGCATCATATGCATCACAGGTACTCTTCTTTTCAGGTTGCTTAATGTTCTTCGCTGTTTATTTCAGCTCGCCATCATGAATCCTGAATCATCTACTGAGCAGTCCATCAAGGCCCTTCAGGCTCAGAACGCCCAGTTCCAAGAGCTGATCATGAGTTTGGCCCATGGACAAGAGGAGTTGAAGGCTCTGCTGGTCAAGAAGAAGAAGAAGAGAACTGTACTATTCAACACTGGCCGGAGGTTTGGTAATACACTGCAGAATGAGGTTGATCAAGCTGGTTCTTCTGTAGGGAAAGGCAGTCCCCAGGGGGAAGGGTTCCTAGTCCGGTGGTCTCTGACAACGAGACTGATTTCAGTGAGGAGAAGTATCCTCCAGCTGAAGACAAGTACAAGCAGTTAGAGGATCGCCTGAATGCTATGGAAATTCAACAGGTGCCTGGTTTGGATTTTGGAGACTTGGTTCTATCTTCTGGTGCGGTGATCCCACACAAGTTCAAAGCACCATCTTTCGCAAAGTATGACGGGGCGTCCTGCCCTAAGCTACATCTCAGATCTTATGTGCGGAAGATTCAGCCGTATACTGTGGACAAGAATTTGTGGATCCATTTCTTCCAGGAGAGTCTTTCAGGGACTCATCTCGAATGGTTCTATCAGCTGGATGGAACCAAGGTTCGTAACTGGGAGGATTTAGCTACTGCTTTTTACAAGCAGTATCAGTATAATGCCGACCTCGCTCCTACGCGTACCCAACTCCAGGGTATGTCGCTAGGATCGGGAGAAGGTTTTAAAGAGTATGCGCAGAAGTGGAGGGACCTGGCTGGCAGGGTGCAGCCACCATTAACCGACCGTGAACTAGTGGACATGTTCTTGGGGACCCTATCCGGGCCATTCTTCAATCATCTCATTGGCAATTCGTCTGCAGGGTTTACAGACCTCATTCTGACTGGGGAAAGAATAGAAGCTGGCATGAAATCATGGAAGATACAGAAAGGTGCGTCCTCAAGTTCTGAGAAAAAGCCTTTCAAGAAGGAAGCCAGTGCTGTGTATGGGCCTAGAAGGCAAAACAAACCAGAACGCAGCCAAGCTGTCAACGCGGTGGTGATTGCAAAGCCTGCTGCCGCTCCTCAACAACCTAACCAACCAAGGGGTGAGAGACCCAGAAGAGAATATACTCGGCTTAGTATGACCTTGTCGTAGATCTTGCCGCAGCTGTTATCGACCAACTTGGTAACCGTCAGAGAAGCTCCGAAGGTGGTAAACACAACCTCTCCGAAGTATAATCCAAACGCCCGCTGTGCTTATCACTCAGATAGCCCGGGGCATTCCACTGATGATTGTTGGGCCCTAAGAAATAAGGTTCAGGTTCTTATCGACGCCAAGGAAGTACAGTTTAGGCGCCTGAGAAGCCTAATGTGGTGACAGCTCCCCTGCCCGACCATGGGGTGAATGCTATCAGGGATGGTGATGAAGTGGAGGAATCTGAGTTCAACAGCTGGATTTACCCAACGGCCGATGGTGGACTGGCCAATTGGACTGCAAAAGACTACATACCTGTTACTTTTGTTACGCAGTAATGAATTCCTTTGTTTTTTAATTAGTAATGAACAATAAATTGAAACTTTATGGCCCGGTGTCTTACCCGGGGCACCGTGGATTCATTTGTGAGGGCTTATTACTTGTCATTTCCATATATCATGAATAAAGACATTGGACGTTTTTCGCATTTCGAATCTTGTGCTCCCTTTCTTTCTTTCTTTATATATTGCAAAACAGCTATATTTACACACACTCACTCATACAGGTTTCAATCCACCCTGGATCTCACTGGTAACGACTCTGCTACTGCCAGTTATGACTTCGAAAATCCGATCAACTTAACCGAAGACGAAGGTGAAGATGATTGCGAAGTGCCTGGTGAGCTTGCAAGACTGTTACTCTAGGAAGAGAGGGCCATTCAGCCACATGAAGAGCCAGTGGAAACGGTAAACCTGGGTACTGAGACAGATAAAAAGGAAGTCAAGATTGGTGCTAATCTAGAGCTCAGTGTGAAACAACGGTTGGTTCGGATGTTACATGATTATGTGGAAATCTTTGCCTGGTCTTACGAAGACATACCTGGGTTGGATACCGACATTGTGGTCCATCACTTGCCTACCAAGGAAGACTGCCCTCCGGTTAAACAAAAGGTCCGACGTATGCGTCCAGAGATGTCTGAGAAGATCAAAGCTGAGGTTATGAAACAATTTGATGCCAGGTTTCTAGCAGTGACTTCTTACCCTCAGTGGGTTGCCAACGTAGTTCTGGTACCAAAGAAAGATGGTAAGGTCAGAATGTGTGTCGATTACAGGGATCTGAACAGGGCCATCCCCAAGGATGACTTCCCCTACCTCACATTGATGTTCTGGTTGACAATACTGCTCAACACAAGGTGTTCTCCTTCATGGATGGTTTTTCAGGCTATAATCAGATCAAGATGGCTCCTGAAGATATGGAAAAGACTACCTTTGTTACTCAGTGGGGCACCTTCTGCTACAAGGTCATGCCTTTTGGACTGAAAAATGCTGGGGCAACCTACCAACGTGCCATGGTTGCTTTATTTCATGACATGATCCACCATGAGATTGAAGTGTACGTCGATGATATGATTGCAAGGTCTCAAACTGAGGAGGAACACCTTGGCCATCTACAGAAGCTGTTTGACCGTCTAAAGTTATACAAGTTGAGGTTGAACCCAAACAAGTGCACATTTGGGGTAAGATCTGGAAAGTTGCTAGGCTTCGTCGTGAGCGACAAAGGTATTCAAGTGGACCCTGCCAAGGTTAAATCCATACAAGAGATGCCAGTTCCCAAGACAGAGAAAGAAGTCAGAGGCTTTCTAGGATGTCTGAATTACATTGCCCGATTCATCTCGCATCTAACCGCTACCTGTGAGCCAATCTTCAAGCTGCTGAAGAAAGATCAGGTAGTACGTTGGAATGATGAATGTCAGGCCGCTTTTGACAGAATCAAAGAGTATCTCTAAGAACCACCCATCCTTATTCCACCGGTTGAAGGGAGACCTCTAATACTATACTTGACAGTACTTGACAGCTCAATGGGGTGTGTGCTGGGGCAGCATGACGAGTCTGGCCGAAAAGAGCACGCCATTTATTACCTTAGCAAAAAGTTTACCGACTGTGAGACCCGATACTCATTGCTCGAGAAAACTTGCTGCGCTTTGGTATGGGCTGCTCGCCGGCTGAGACAGTATATGCTGACTCACACTACTCTGTTAATATCAAAAATGGATCCAATAAACTACATATTCGAAAAGCCTGCTCTGTCTGGAAGAATAGCAAGATGGCAAATGATCTTGACAGAATACGACATCCAGTACACGACTCAGAAAGCTATCAAAGGAAGTGTATTGGCAGACCATTTAGCACACCAAGCAGTGAACGAATACCAGTCAATGAACTTTGAATTTCCTGACGAGAACATCATGGTAGTGACTGATTGTGAAGTACCTGGGCCGGATGAAGGACCTGAGGAAGGATCCCGATGGTCTATGCACTTTGACGGAGCCTCCAACGCTTTGGGTAACGGTATTGGCGCTGTGATCATATCACCCAAAGGAACCCATACTCCACTTATTGCCCGACTATGTTTCAACTGCACTAAGAACATGGCGGAGTATGAGGCATGCATCATGGGTCTTCAAGATGCGATTGACTTAAGGATCAAGTTTCTGAGTGTCTTCGGAGATTCCGCTCTCGTGATCAATCAGATCAAAGGCGAGTGGGATACGAAACACCCAAACCTTATTCCTTACAAAGAATGTGTGTTGACATTGATCCCCCATTTCACAGAGATCACTTTTGAACACTTCCCAAGAGAGGAGAATCAGCTGGCGGATGCGTTGGCCACGATGTCTTCTATGTTCAAAGTCAAATGGGATAATGAGGCTCCCCGGATCATTATCTGGAAACTGGACGAACCTGCATATTGTTGTGATCTTGAGGCTGAAACAGTAACTGAGAAACCCTGGTATCATGAGGTGAAAAGGTACTTGGAAGATCAAGAATACCCTGAAGGTGCATCCATCAATGACAAAAAGTTTCTGAGAAGGTTCGCAGCGAAGTTCTTCCTCAGCAACGGCATTCTGTACAAGCGAAACCATGATTCGACCTTACTGCGTTGTATGGACAAAGCTGAAGCAGAAAGAATCATGGCAGAGCTACATGAAGGTACCTTTGGAACACATTCCAGTGGACACACCATGGCAAAGAAAATCCTTCGGGCAGGATACTTCTGGTCCACAATGGAAGCCGATTGTTACCAACATTATAGGACATGTCATAAGTGCCAGATTTATGCAGATAAGGTGCACGTTCCTCCAGTTCCTCTGAATGTTTTGACAACACCTTGGCCTTTTGCAACGTGGGGCACTGATATGATCGGCGAGATTAAACCTACAGCATCCAACGGGCATCGCTTCATCCTGGTGGCGATTGATTACTTTATAAAGTGGGTTGAAGCAGCTTCCTACGCTACAGTAACCAAGAATGTCGTGGCACGGTTTATTCGGAATAACCTGATCTGTCGATACGGCGTCCCAGAAAGGATCATTACGGATAATGGTACCAATCTTAACAATAAGATGATCACTGAGCTCTGCGAACAATTCAAGATACAGCACCACAACTCTTCTCCTTACCGACCGAAGATGAATGGGGCTGTAGAAGCAGCTAATAAGAATATCAAGAAAATTGTGCAGAAGATGACAGTGACCTATAAAGATTGGCACGAGATGTTACCGTTTGCTCTTCATGGGTACCGTACCTCAGCAAGAACGTCAACCGGGGCAACACCCTTTTCCTTGGTCTATGGCATGGAGGCAGTCTTGCCGATTGAAGTCCAAATACCCTCTCTCCAGATAATGAAGGATGCAGATCTGAGCGAAGATGACTGGATCCAAACTCGACTTGATCAGTTAAACCTAATAGACGAAAAGAGACTCACTGCTATCTGTCATCGTCAAACGTATCAAAAATGGATGATCAGGGCATTTAACAAGAAAGTCAAACCACAAGAGTATCAAGTTGGGAATTTGGTAATCAAACGCATCATTCTTCCTCAAAGTGATCCCAGGGGCAAATGGACCCCTACGTACGAAGGGCCATTTGTGGTTAAACATGTGTTCTCAGGAGGAGCCATGATTCTAACCACCATGGACGGTGACGACCTTCCTCATCCCGCTAATGCAGACATAGTAAAAAGATACTACGCATGATAAAAGACCCGCTAGGTTGACATACCTAGGCAAAATTTAGGGCTTCCCGGTGAACCAAAAGGGTTCGGGCAAAAATAAGGGATGAAATGAAAAAAATATGTACACCCGGCAAGTCGAAAACCTGAAAAGGCGGCTTGGGCAAAAATGGGTATCCCGGTGGACTGAAAACCCGAAAGGGCGGTCCAGGCAAAAGTTAGGGATTAAAGCGTAATACTATGTCTCATTGGATCACCTTGCATCCAGAATCCGGTATCAACATCAATCAGCTTCATCTTCAACTGAGCAGCCAAGTATGAGACGCTCGAAGATATAAAGGCGATAGCAGAGTTGGAACCCAGTGGGATTATTCATTTCACATAGCTGTTTTGTTTTCCCTTTTCACAAAATTGTATAAACTCTGTTGTTCGGCGGTGTTCTCTTACTAGGACGTCAGCCTCTTGTACATAAACACCTATTTACAGGCAAATTCCAAAATCAATACAAATTCACTTTTTAGACAAATTGCCAATTGTTTTTTTCCTTTTTCTGTTTTGTTTTGCGAAGAACGTCCAATGTTCAATTGTGATATATGCATTTGACACTAATTGCTAACTCATAAATATTTGCATACGAAACAAAGGATTAGTTACAGGTGACATTAGAAATAGGGGCAATAATGAGTTGTCTAAACGGTCTAATTGCTTTGTCCACCAAGGTACCAAGGTAAGTTCGGCTGAAGATTGTAACCAAGATGCCTTAATTCCCCAGAGAGTGAGCCAAGGTTCAGCAATACTCTCCCCCAAGCAGTTAGTCTCCCAATCAACCCTAACAAGGAACAATATCTCCATCAAACCAGTAACACTCTCCCCAAGCAGAGTTAGCCTATGGTCAGCCTCAAGGAAGGTGGATTATCCCCAGAAGATCTCAATATTCCCCAATGGAGTACACAGACATTCCCAACAAGCGTCCCCGGCAGTCTTGATCCAAGATTGTTCCCCGGCGGTATACCGAACACTACAAGTGGAGCCACTCCCCCAGTGCAATCTCAAAAGTTTCCCCAGGAAAGTGGAATCCATATCCCCAACAGGTCTTGAAGCTTATCCCCAGTAGATTCTGGAAGCCATCCCCTGCAGAGCACGAACGCTCCCCCGACTTTGTTCAAAGGTTATTTCCCCACCAGGATATAACTGGGTTATCCTCAGCCAATTGCCACAGAAAGATCGTCCCCGACGAAGTCTTCCTATCCCCAGCGGAGTTCATCAATTCCAACAGAGCTCAACAATGGTATCCCCAGCGGAGTTATCATCAACATCTCAGCAAAGTATATCTCTTCCCCACAGAGCATTCCCGGCAGAGTAATCTACTCGCCAAGTTTATTCCCCAACGGAGTTATCTTCTCCTACCGGTTTATGCTTGCAGTCATCACTCCCCAGCAGAAACGAAGCTCTACTCCTCAACATCAGCCCAGGATTTAGCTTCCCAGCACCCGTCAAGGATTTATTTTCCTAGACAAAAATCCATAAACATCACATTTTCATACATTATAGCATGCATATACGCATCATGAACATACAATCTCATTTATTTTGAGAATATCACGCATCTCATACATCATGACATCGCATACAACTAACGTTTTGTCTTTTCAGGACAAAGGTTAATACAAAGATGATTACTATCAACGGTCGTGATTCCAGATCCGATTCCTGTATCTTGCCAGGGTGTATCTGTTGACGACTAATTCCAGACTCGATTCATGTATCCTGCCAGGGCACGTCTAAAGAGTTTGAAGATCTGATTCCTGTATCTTGCCAGGGTGTATCTGTTGACGACTAATTCCAGACTCGATTCCTGTATCCTGCCAGGGCACGTCTGAAGAGTTTGAAGATCCGATTCCTGTATCTTGCCAGGGTGTATCTATTGACGACTATATTCCAGACTCAATTCCTGTATCCTGCCAGGGCACGTCTGAAGAGTTTGAAGATCCGATTCCTGTATCTTACCAGGGTGTATCTGTTGACGACTAATTCCAGACTCGATTCCTGTATCCTGCCAGGGCACGTCTGAAGAGTTCGAAGATCCGATTCCTGTATCTTGCCAGGGTGTATCTGTTGACGACTAATTCCAGACTCGATTCCTGTATCCTGCCAGGGCACGTCTGAAGAGTTCGAAGATCCGAATCCTGTATCTTGCCAGGGTGTATCTGTTGACGACTAATTCCAGACTCGATTCCTGTATCCTGCCAAGGCACGTCTGAAGAGTTTGAAGATCCGATTCCTGTATCTTGCCAGGGTGTATCTGTTGACGACTAATTCCAGACTCGATTCCTGTATCCTGCCAGGGCACGTCTGAAGAGTTTGAAGATCCGATTCATGTATCTTGCCAGGGTGTATCTATTGACGACTATTCTCCAGACTCGATTCCTGTATCTGGCTAGGGCACGTCCGAAGAGTTTAAAGATTCGATTCCTGTATCCAGCCAGGGCACATCTACATAAAGAGTTTGAAGATCAACTCCTGTAACAGGCCAGGTAATTATTTTTCTTTCTCAGGTACGCAAGTTCTCGCTAAGGAATCTCTTACGCGATCGACAACCTCCCGATGGCATCTATAAGCCCAAATCTCCACTTACCAACAGTTCCAAATGGCATCTATAAGCCCATTCCCGACAAGGTTCTGTCACATCTATAGATGGCATCTATAAGCCCATCCTCCTACCCATCATCTTTCCAAATGGCATCTGTAAGCCCATTCCCACCATCACACTGCTTACACTCTACTATGTGAGTGCAAATTTCTGGGCACTCTAGTGTTCAATCATCTTCCACCTTCAGATTACAAAAGGCACGCCAGCCAATCTACATCCTCAGGTCTAAGAAGATTGAACAGGGGCAATTGTTGTACCCCAAAATTTTCCCTCCCATATTCTTCAAGATTTGCCAAGATCAAGCTTCAAAATATCTCAAGGGTTGCACAGTCCAATTGCCTCCTAACAGAGTCAAAAACCCTAAATGCTCCACAAGTCAACTGTAGGGGCAAAATGGTCATTTGACAGTCAAAAGTCAAAATTTTTGGTCAACATCTTATTTTGAAGCCACAAACATCATTTGATCAATTCTTGATCATGATTCCATAAGCATGGCTCAAAAAGTCTCAAGATGCAAAAGTTTCTATTTTTGGACAGTTGAAAAGTCAACTGCAAATTGACCAAGGCATAACTTCTTCATGGTTAATCAGAAAAATCCCATCCAATGCTCATTTTGAAGGGGATGACATTTCCTACAACTCATCCTCACACTCCAAGTCCAAGAAATGCTCTCACAAAAAGTTATCAATTTCAACATTATAGGTCATTTTCAAAAGTCAACAAAAAGGAACTTTAAGTCAAAGACCATAAATTGAGATTGGTAAATCAAAATGACATGGGACCAAAGGCATTGGTTAGAGGACTTCAATACCTTTCCAAAATGTCCAAGAACATGTTCATAGCTTCAAAATTGAGCAAGATATGCATTAGAGAAGTTGGGAAATTTTTGGGAATTTTGAAAAGTCAACTTTGCCTAAAACACTTCAAAATTGCTAATGGGCCTCAAATTCTTCCTTGAATCATTACCCAAAGCCTATGCACGACCCATTGAGCTTAAAAGAATTTGTTTTCTTATTTTTAATTAATTAATTGAATTTTTATTCATATTAATTCATTTAATTAGATTTAATTATGAGAAAATATCAAATAATGCATTTTCAAATCTTTTTATGCAGCAAATATGTTCATTATATGCTAAAGATTTCGTGCATCATCCAAGGGGACAAGATCATCCACATTTGGCAAGATTTTCAATGAAAAAAGATTGAAAAATATATGGAAAAATCAAATATTGAAATCATCAATTCATGGACTTATGGGCTTGTTTCTTGACCTAATTTCGTTCATATACTTATGCATAACCTAACCTAATGGGGACATACACGAAAAAATTGCAAAAGAGCCATAACCAAATTGCAAATTTTCAACAAAAACTTGGAATCTGAAATCACATTTGCAGGATCACTCAAGGCCTAAAACCTATTCCAACACCTTGCTGACATTGCTGGGAAGCTATAGCAACCAAGAACAAGTTTCCACGTCCAAGGAAACGGTAGAACAGAATCGTGTTATTCACAAAAAATTTCATAATCAAATTCTGCATTCTATGCATCATTGTTATATTTTGATTGTTGATTTACACTAATAATGATCTTCTGAAGCTTTTGGTAACATTTAATTGGACTAACACTGCCTGTAGCCAAATCCACCATTGATGAAACCTAGGGTTTCAGAAGCTTCAAAATAGGGTTTCTCATATATGGTAAAATTAGACCACCAAACTTATACAGCTGAATTCGTGGCAACAAGATGAATCGTTTGAAACAATCGCGCCCTTTTTATATTAAGGCATCTTCTATTCGCTATTTTTCATGGCTGTGCTTAGTGGGGGTTTAAAACCCCCGTTACTTGTTTTATGTTTACAGGAAAAAGATGAAGAAGAAGCTGAGGTGTCTGAGCGTGATAGGAGCGTTCAAACTTTGGCGCGTTTTTTTTAATATTTCAGCATAATGGGCATATTGTTGTACCCCAAAATTTGCCCTCCCATATTCTTCAAGATTTGCAAAGAGCATGCTTCAAAATCTCCCAAAGGTTGCACAGTTCAATGGCCTCCTAACAGTCAAAAATTACGGTTTTTGTTCTGGCAAAGAAATTGAAGTTTCCAAGGGTCCAATCAAGTCCCACATGCCTATAAACATTGTCAAGCATCCTTAGGCCAAGTTTCAAGACTCACAGCATAAAATTGCACAGTCAAAAACCCTAATTGCTCAACGGTCAACTGTAGGGGCAAAATGGTCATTTGACAGTCAAAAGTCCAAATTTTTGGTCAACATCTTATTTTGAAGCCACAAACATCATTTGATCAATGCTTGATCATGATTTTCAAGGTATGGCTCAAAAAGTCTCAAGATGCAAAAGTTTCTATATTTGGACAGCTGAAAAAAGTCAACAGTAACTTGACCAAGGCATAACTTCCACATGGTTCATCAGAAAAATTCCATCCAAAGCTCATTTTGAAGAGAATGACATTTCCTACAACTCATCTCCACACTTCAAGTCCAAGAAATGCTCTCACAAAAAGTTATCAATCTCAACATTATAGGTCATTTTCAAAAGTCAACAAAAAGGGACTTTAAGTCAAAGACCATAACTTGAGATTGGTAAATCAAAACGACATGGGACCAAAGGCATTGGTTATAGGACTTCAAGACCTTCCCAAAATGTCCAAGAACATGATCAAAGCTTAAAAATTGAGCAAGATATGCCTTGTGGAAGTTGGTAAATTTTTGGGAATTTTGAAAAGTCAATTTTACTTCAAATACCTAAAAATTGCTAATGGGCCTCAACTTCTTCCAAGAATCATCACCCAAAAGCTATGCACGACCCATTGACCCAAAGGGGAGTTATTTTCCTATTTTTAATTAATTAATTGAATATTTAATCTATTTAATTCATTTAATTAAAATTAATTATAAGAAAAATACTAATCCATGCTTTTCAAATCTTTTTGTGCATAGAATTCACTCAAGATTTCGTGCACTATTCAATAAGGAAAGAATCAAGGTGATTGGCAATGATTGGCATGTTCTTCACATGAAAAAGATTGAAAAAGATACCATTGAAATCAAATCTCAAAAGCATTGAATACATGGTTGTTGGGCTTGGATTTTTGACCAAAATCATTCCATATACATACAGAAACCTAACCCTAATCACAAGAACCTAGAAGCTGCGCCTCAAACCAAAGAATCACTTTACATTTTTTGTCAAAAAATTGAAAACTGAAAACACACATAGAGCACTTTTCCAAGCCAAAGAACGATTCCATTACATTCCTGACGCATCAAGGAAGCTTTCTGAATCAAAATCACGTCCTCTAACCTCAAGAATTGGTATAACCGTGTTCCACTTTTCTTAAAAAAATTGATAATCGTATTCCATTTTATATGCATGATTAATGTCTTTTAACTGTTGTTTTGCACTAACATGAGCATTCTAAAGCTGTTGGTATCTTCTAATTGAACTAACGTGCCCTGTACGAGAATCTGCCATGGAAATTTTCTAGGTTTTCATAAGCTTGAAATTGGGGACTTTTGCATATGGAAAAATTAGGCAGCGAGACATACACCATTGAAATCGTGACATCCTGAAGGACAAAATCTATACCTCGCGCTCAATTTATGATGATCCATATTCTAATCGCTATTATTGTGTGTTGTAGTTAGTGGGGGTTTAAAACCCCCTCTATTTGATTTTAGTTGCAGGTATAACATGGAGAAGAAGCATGCATGGCTTGAGGTTATTGGGCTATTCAAAATTGGCGCGTGATTTTGGTGGTTCAGACTATTAACTTTTATCTTTTCTTATAATATTCGCGTTCCATATAATTGACAAACAAACGCATTTGGCTGGATGGAAAGTGAGGTGTCCTTCAAGCATTGGGACCTGGGTTCGGTTCCCAGGTCCCCCTCTTTCTTCAATAATATTTTTTCCAATACACTTCCATGCAGCGTGCTATCCAGGTTCCACAATACACCTTCACATCAGTGCCTGCCACATGTCCCTGAAGCTCAATCTAGTGGCCATCAACAAGCGACTACCATGTACGTTAGTCAGCTATCCCACATAAGCGCTGGAAAAGTCAACGTGGCCAACATCCTGATGGGCCAAAACTCCTCTAATCACACCTCCAATTGGGCCAACTCACCCCCTCTGGTTTGCATATGTATATTTTTATTTCTTGTTTTAATTCTTTCTTTATTCTTTTGTTTGCTTTATTATTTTAATTAATTTACCAAAAAATAAATTTTTATAACACAAAAAAAAAAAAATCAGAAAGTCAAAAATAAAAATGTTTATTATTTAATTCACTAATATTCATTTTGTAAATAGGTTTAATAATCAATTTAGTTTTTTAGGTTTAATGTTTTCTTAAATAAATTAAAAAATATATAAAAACAAGTCTTTTATCATTTTTTATTCTTTTTCTTAATAAATAATCTTTTTTTGTCACTATTAGTAATTAATTATTTTTGTAAATAAATTTGTCATTAAATGATTAGGTTAAATTAGGTCAAACTTGAATTTATTTCTTTAATAATTAAAAAATACTTAGAATTAGGGTTTTAATTCCAATTAATTCTCTTTAATTTCATAAATCCAAAAAAAAGCATAAAAAATGAGTCCTTTCCTTTATTTAATTTAATTAATTTAATAATTTCAATTTAATTTCCTCAAAGGGTCCAACGCCCTCGCACCTTCGAATATAATTTTCTCTTCGCGCGTTTATTTTATTTTTCTTTGTGAAATTTATGTACTTGCCTCAAAGCCTTGTAATAGATTAATTAGATATTTACTTTCTGCATTTTTATTTATTCAAATCGGGTCTTGGTTTAATTTGGCGATGTAGACCCGCGCCTTTGTAATAGCGTAGGACTTTTATCTTCTCGCACCTTTTAACTGCTAATAATTTGCATGAAAGAATGAATGGCCAAAAATAAAATCAAAGTGTAGAACACTCAATGCATGACAAGACAAATATAACTGAAAATGACACACAAATCACACACCACTCTTAGGGTACGCCTCACTGTTGCCTTGCCCCTCGAAACGTGGTCGTCGAGTAGAGGACGTTTTAGTAAGTCCTCATGTCCACGAACATGGCATGCGGGTAGCTTCTAAGGTGTCTTCCTATTGCTCTGGTGACCATACTGTCCCGAACCCTCGAATTGACCCGAACACCTCCAACGGTGGTGCTACCTACCTCTCAATGGTGGGATGGCACTACCTTAAGGACATTTACACAGACTAATTCCTTAGGGTAGGTAGATGACTCGTAGATACTTGCTCTAATTTAAAACAAATCAAAAACTTCTTTTCACACCGACACTTTGCAAAAAGCTTTCAAAACGATTTTTCAAACACTCTTGAGGACTGATACAAGAGTCGAACTGAAATTTTAAGCGAAACTTTTTCAAACCCACTCTGAAAAGCAAAAAAACATTTTTGAAAACACAAATGAGCAAGTATCTAAGAGCCCATGGATAACCATGGATAGAAAGGGTGCTGACACCTTCCCTTTCTATAAATCTACCTCCCAAACTGAGAGCTAATCTCAATAAGGAATTTTTCTGTGCTTTTGTCCTTTCCATATTGGAGAAAATAAAAGACGGTGGCGACTCTTGCTTCCGCGACATTTCGCGCACCAGCGTTAAACAGTCAGTTCCAGATCCACCGATCACAGAACTGGCGACTCTACTGGGGAAATACTTTATAAAGTGAGGTGTACCTTATGATAGTTCATAACTGTGTTTTCAATTGTTTTGACTTGTTTGCTTTAAATTGTAGGTTGCATCAGAGTTACATAGATCCTAACCCTGATCTGGGGATACCCTGTTTAGGTAGCATAAGCTGTGAGGGACCTGTCCGGCGTAGACCGACACGGGTGAAGCAGTGGCTACGTTGGTGTGGCACCTTGGTCTGTACCGATATCCCTTGTGTTGCAACGAGGAGAATATGGGTCTTCTGAGGAGTCATTAAGCACCAACAGACCTTAGAACCTTAAATGACACAACTTGGCCATTAGAACAGTAGCAGTATGCTACGCCCATTGAGGCTAAACTCTCGTGATGGTTCTGGCTGCAAGAAAAGATTGCGATGCTGGAGTTATGACCGATTGAGGGTAGTCAATGATATTGGGATCCTCTAAGAACCCGGTTACTTTTGATAGGACAGGTATGAACCAACAAACTGAAAGAGGGTAATACCTAGACCTCATGCTGGCCTAAACTTTAAGGGCTTGTCTTGTGTGACTTGTGTGCCTTACCATGTTTGCCTTTGTAAATATTTGTGGTGTGCTTTATCATAACATCATAACATCATGAGCATTGCATGCATCCTGCATAAGGACTGACCATTTCAAAGACAAGAGGGTTTCACCTTTGCTCTGTTTTGTAGGAAATCATGATGCCTATGCGAAGGAATACTATCCGGTTCAACTTTGTTCACCCACCTGAGTTGCTTGAAGAGTTGGTTAGCAGGATTCCAAATACCACTTCCTTCATCCAGAGGCATGGTTCTCTTCTCAATTTAGTCACTGCAAAGCGGGATCAATAGTTGATGAGTGTCCTGACCCAGTTCTATGACCCTCTGTACGAGTGTTTCACCTTTCAAGACTTCCAGCTGGTCCCTACCCTTGAAGAGTTCTCTGATTTGCTTGGTATCCCTATCTTGGATCAGACTCCCTTCACTGGTTGGGAAAAGACCCTCAGGCTTGAGGAGGTTGCTGCAGCTCTCCCCTTGACCCACCAAGAAGTAATGGACAACTGGGTGACTAGAAGCGGAGTTAAGGTTTTCTTGGCCAAGTTTCTGATTGGTAAAGCTAACAGTTTCTGGAATGACTTGGACTTTAGGGCATATGAAGACATCTTGGCTCTCTTAATCTATGGGCTAGTCTTGTTTCCTAATCCTGACAACTTCATTAACGTCACTGCCATAAGGATCTTTATGTCTCAGAACCCTGTGCCCACTCTCTTGGGTGACATCCTGCAACAACTTTATGCTCGTACTGCCCGAAGACGAGGAACTCTATGGTGTTGTATCCCTTTGTTGGTGAGGTGGTTTATTTCGCACCTCCCTAAGTTCGTGCTGAAGAACCAAGAAGGAAGAGGTTGGGCTCATAGGTTAATGTCTCTCACTGACAAGGACATCATTTGGACTTTCAGAGGTTTGGATGAGATAGCTGTTATTGATTGTTGCGGAGAATACCCTAATGTTCCTTTGATTGGTACTCAAGGAGGAATCTCTTACAATCCATGTCTAGCGCTCCGTCAGTTTGGAAGGGCCAGAAGAGCAGGGCCTTATGAGATGTTGGTGCCTCACATCAGTTTTGAGTTTCAGGTGGATAGTGACGAGCTGCGTCGCAGATTCATCAAGGCTTGGGACAAAGTTCATAAAGCTGACCCACAAGAGTTAGGACCAAAGACTTCTCTACCTATGGAAGCCTACTACAAATGGGTTCGCATCCGTGCTCAGAAGTTAGGTATGCCATACGAAGCTGTCAGACCCGTCATTCTTGAGTATCCTGACAAAGATGGGGCCCCTCCAACTGTCCTCCCTCCTCAGATACCTACTGATTATGAGACATTAAAGAGGTCTTGGTCGCAACTGCGAGAAGAACGGGATTCTTATCGGGAAAAGTTTAACGAGCAGGAATTGAAGATCCAGAAGCTGACAAAGCAGTTGGAGAATGAGCGAGCTCTGAACGACTACATCCGTACTGAGAAAAGGAGACCCTGGGATCAATGATGAGCTCTGGATGTTCTTTTAAAGTTTTATTTCCCTTTTCAGTATTTCCATTTTATGTAACGCCTAAGGGCAACCTGCTGAACAATTTAAGTTTCAAAGTTGAATCTAATGAAGTGTGTTCCTTTTTGTTTACAAAGTTGATTCCTGATTGTCTTTGAAAACATAAATCATACGCATTCCATTCATCATGTGCATAGCAGGTATTCTTCTTTTCAGGTTGCTTACTGTTCTTCGCTGTTTATTTCAGCATCATGAACCCTGACTCATCATCAACCGAGATGTCTATCAAGGACCTTCAGGCACATAACGCGCAATTTCAGGAGCTGATCATGGGTTTGGCTCAAGGCCAAGAAGAGCTGAAGGCTTAATCCTGAAGAAGGAGAAGAAGAAGAAGAGAACTGTTCTTTTCAACTCAGGCCGGAGGTTTGGTAACACTCTGCAGAATGAAGAAGCTGGTTCTTCTGTAGGCAAAGACAGTCCCCATGGGGGAAAGGCCTCAAGTCCAGTAGTCTCTGACAATGAGACTGACTTTAATGAGGAACAGTATCCTCCTGTTGAAGACCGGTATAAGCAGTTGGAAGACAGACTGAATGCAATGGAGATCCAACAAGTGCCTGGGCTGGATTTCGGAGACTTGGGCTTATCTACTGGTGTGATTATTCCTCATAAGTTTAAGGCACCATCTTTCACCAAGTATGACGGGGCGTCTTGCCCCAAGCTACACCTCAGATCTTATGTGCGGAAGATTCAACCGTACACTGTGGATAAGAATTTGTGGATCCACTTCTTCCAGGAGAGTCTTTCAGGGACTCATCTCGAATGGTTCTATCAGCTGGATGGGACCAAAGTTCATAACTGGGAGGAGTTGGCTACTGCTTTTTATAAGCAGTATCAATATAATGCCGACCTTGCTCCTACACGTACCCAACTCCAGGGTATGTCGCTAGGATCAAGCGAAGGTTTCAAAGAGTATGCACGGAAGTGGAGGGATCTGGCTGGCAGGGTGCAACCTCCGTTAACAGACCGTGAGCTGGTGGATATGTTCTTGGGGACCCTATCTGGGCCATTTTTCAATCATCTTATCGGTAACTCATCTGCAGGGTTCACTGACCTTATTCTGACATGAGAGAGGATAGAGGCTGGAATGAAGTCCGGTAAAATTCAGAAGGGTGCATCTTCAAGTTCTGAGAAGAAACCCTTTAAGAAGGAGGCCAGTGCTGTATATGGGCCTAGGAGACATGATAAACCAGAACGCCGCCAATTTGTCAACGCGGTGGTGATTGCTAAGCCTGCTGCCGCTCCTCGGCAAACCAATCCACAAAGGGCTGAGAGACCCAGAAGAGAGTTTACCCGTCTAAGTATGACCCTATCGCAAATCTTGCCGCAGTTGCTATCCACCAATTTGGTGACTGTTAGAGAGGCCCCGAAGGTTGTGAATACTGCCTCTCCCAAGTACAATCCAAATGCCCGCTGTGCTTATCACTCCGATAGCCCGGGGCATTCCACTGATGACTGTTGGGCCTTGAGGAATAAGGTGCAAGATCTTATTGACGCAAAGGAGATACAATTTGAGGCGCCTGAGAGGCCAAATGTGGTGACTGCTCCTATGCCCCAGCATGGAGTGAATGCCATTGATGAAGATGTGTATGTCGTTTCTATGAATGATGTAGCTACTCCTCTGATGACTGTTAAGAGGAACCTACTGCTGGCCGGTTTATTTCCGGGTTGTAGAGAAGGTTGCCTTTTATGTGCTGTTTCCCTTTCTGGTTGTCCTTTGCTGAAGTTGGGCATCCAAAGCCTGATGGACAGCAAAGAGATTCTGTTCAAGAAGACCGCTGTTCCGTTTGTTCTTGTGGAAGATGTATCTGTTGTTACAATTTTCAATAATCCAATCAAGGCTCCCCCGAGGAAGCCAGTTAAAATCATGACTGTCGCACCCATTGTGATTACTGATCCGGGGCCTCTCCCCTATGAATCTGATAAGGCTGTCCCATGGCACTATGGGGCAGATGTGTATGTACATGGAATAAAGCAAGAGTTCAACACTGGCACCAGCATCAGCAATATCACTTGTCCAGCCAAAGTTACCCGCAGTGGCAGGCTCTTCTCGCCTGACATTGCACCACCAGCTATTCGAAGACCCCTCATTATAACACCTGCAAGTGCACCTGTTCCCATTTCTGATCAAGTTGTTTCCCCTGTTGCCGAGTCATCTAATGCTCGGGGCAAAGGGATTGAAGATGAGCCTGCCCGGATGGAGGCACCAAAGTCTGTGAATGTTGAAGCCTCCCAGCAAGAAATGGAGGAAATTCTCAAAATAATCAAGAAGAGCGATTTTAATGTTGTTGAGCAGCTGGGGCATACCCCCTCCAAGATCTCTATGCTCTCCTTGCTGATGTGCTCAGAGGCCCATGCTAAGGCCCTGATTTCATTTCTAAAGACGGCCCATGTGCCACAAGAGACATCTGCAGTCCAGTTTACTGATTGCGTAGCCAATTTGACAGCTGACAATGGTTTGGGTTTCTCGGATGCTGACCTTACTGCTAAGGGAAAGAACCACAACGATGCCCTGCACGTCTCTATAGAATGCAGGGGCACTACTCTTGCACACGTATTAGTGGACACTGGTTCTTCCCTGAATGTGCTACCCAAAAAGGCCTTAGACCGATTGGATTGTGAGGGCCTGGAGCTGAAACCTAGCAACATCATTGTCAGAGCCTTTGACGGTTCTAAGAGGATGGTTCATGGAGAGGTAGACATTCCTATTCGTGTGGGATCTCAAGTATTCGACTCAACTTTCTATGTGATGGATATCCGTCCATCTTATTCCTGTTTACTGGGTCGACCTTGGATTCACAAAGCTGGGGCAGTGACCTCTACCCTACATCAGAAGCTCAAGTACCCCGTCAAAGGAAAGATCATCACTGTGCAGGGAGAGGAGGAGTATATGGTTAGCCACTTGAATTCCTTCCGATATATTGAGATGGACGGGGAGTTTATTGAAACCCCCTTTCAACATTTTGAAGAGGTACCTCCAACGTTGGCAGCGGCAGAAACAGTGGTTGAAGAGGATGTTCCTTTGAAGATGGCTTCCCTAAAGGATGCCCGGGCTGTGATCGAGAAAGGTGAATGTGCTAACTGGGGCAGGCTCCCTGATTTCACTCTTAAAACTGACAAGTTTGGACTGGGTTTTACTAAAGAGGCTCAGAGGGCTGTGCACAAGGCAAGGACCAGAAGACCTCATGTGCTCATCACCAATCCAGGAGTGAATGCCATTGGGGTTGAAGATGAAGTGGAAGAGTCAGAGTTTGATAGCTAGATCTACCCGACGACTGATGGTGGATTGACCAATTGGACTGCTAAAGATCATACTCCTGTTACTTTTGTTACGCAGTAATAAACTCCTTTGTTTTTGTTATTTGTAATAAACAATGAATTGAAACTCTATGGCCCGGTGTCTTACCCGGGGCACCGTGGCTTCATTTGTGAGGGCATATTAATTGTCATTTCATATATCATGAATAAAGACCTTGGACGTTTTCTCGCATTTCAAATCTTATGCTCCTTTTCTTTCTTTCCTTTCTTTATATATTGCAAAACAACTGTATTTACACACACTCACCCATACAGGTTTCAATCCACTCTGGATCTCACTGGTAACGACTCTGCTACTGCCAGTTATGACTTCGAAAATCCGATCAACTTAGCCGAAGACGAAGGTGAAGATGATTGCAAAGTGCCTGGTGAGCTTGCAAGACTGTTACTCCAGGAAGAGAGGGCAATTCAACCACATGAAGAGCCGGTGTAAACAATAAATCTGGGTACTGATACAGATAGGAAGGAAGTCAAGATTGGTGCCAACCTAGAGCTCAGCGTGAAGCAACGGTTGACTCAGATGTTACATGATTATGTGGAGATCTTCGCCTGGTCCTACAAAGACATGCCTGGATTAGATACCGACATTGTGGTCCATCATTTGCCTACCAAGGAAGACTGCCCTCCGGTTAAGCAAAAGGTCCGTCGTATGCGTCCAGAGATGTCTGAGAAGATCAAAGCTGAGGTTATGAAGCAGTTTGATGCCGGTTTTCTTGCAGTGACTTCTTACCCTCAGTGGGTTGCTAATGTGGTGCCGGTACCGAAGAAGGATGGTAAGGTCAGAATGTGTGTTGACTACAGGGATCTGAACAGGGCCAGCCCCAAGGATGACTTCCCTCTACCTCACATTGATGTCCTTGTCGACAATACTGCTCAGCACAAGGTGTTCTCTTTCATGGACGGCTTTTCAGGTTATAATCAGATCAAGATGGCTCCTGAAGACATGGAAAAGACTACCTTCGTTACTCAGTGGGGCACCTTCTGCTACAAGGTCATGCCTTTTGGACTGAAAAATGCTGGGGCAACCTACCAACGTGCCATGGTTTCCTTATTTCATGACATGATCCATCATGAGATAGAAGTGTATGTTGACGACATGATCGCAAGGTCCCAAACTGAGGAAGAACACCTTGATCATCTGCAGAAATTGTTTGACCGTCTGAAGTTGTACAAGCTGAGGTTAAACCCAAACAAGTGCACCTTCGGGGTAAGATCTGGAAAGTTGCTAGGCTTCGTTGTAAGTGATAAGGGTATTCAAGTGGACCCTGCCAAGGTTAAAGCCATTCAAGAGATGCCAGTTCCTAAGACAGAGAAAGAAGTCAGAGGCTTTTTAGGACGCCTGAATTACATTGCTCGATTCATCTCACACCTAACTGCCACCTGTGAACCAATCTTCAAGCTGCTAAAGAAAGATCAGGTAGTACGTTGGAATGATGAATGTCAGGACGCCTTTGACAGGATCAAAGAGTATCTCCAAGAACCACCCATCCTTATGCCACCGGTTGAAGGGAGACCTCTGATACTATACCTAACAGTACTTGACAACTCAATGGGGTGTGTGCTGGGGCAGCATGACGAGTCTGGCCGAAAAGAGTATGCCATTTATTACCTTAGCAAAAAGTTTACCGACTGTGAGACCCCATACTCACTGCTTGAGAAAACTTGCTGCGCTTTGGTATGGGCTGCTCGCCGGCTGAGACAGTATATGCTGACTCACACTACCTTATTGATTTCAAAGATGGATCCAATAAAGTATATATTTGAAAAGCCTGCTCTGTCTGGGAGAATAGCAAGATGGCAAATGATCTTGACAGAATACGACATCCAGTACACAACCCAGAAAGCCATCAAGGGAAGTGTATTGGCAGACCACTTGGCACATCAGGCAGTAGACGACTATCAGTCAATGAACTTCGAGTTTCCAGACGAGAGTATCATGATAGTGACTGATTGTGAAGTGCCTGGACCGGATGAAGGACCTGAGGAAGGATCCCGATGGTCTATGCACTTTGACGGAGCCTCCAATTCTTTGGGTAACGGTATCGGCGCTGTGATCACATCCCCTCAAGGCACTCATACTCCACTCACTGCCCGGCTATGTTTCAACTGCACCAACAACATGGCGGAGTATGAGGCATGCATCATGGGTCTCCAAGCTGCGATTGACTTAAGGATCAAGTTTCTGAGTGTCTTCGGAGATTCCGCTCTCGTGATCAATCAGATCAAAGGAGAGTGGGATACGAAACATCTGAATCTTATTCCTTACAAAGAATGTGTGTTGACCTTGGTCCCCCATTTCACAGAGATAACCTTTGAACACTTTCCGAGAGAGGAGAATCAGCTGGCGGACGCGTTAGCCACGATGTCTTCTATGGTCAAGGTCAAATGGGACAATGAGGCTCCCCGGGTCATCATTTGGAAACTGGACGAACCGGCATACTGTTGTGATCTTGAGACTGAGTTGGTGACTGAGAAACCTTGGTACCATGAGGTGAAGAGATATTTGGAAGCTCAGGAATACCCTGAAGGTGCATCTGTCAACGATAAGAAGTTTCTAAGAAGATTCGCAGCAAAGTTCTTCCTTAGCAATGGCATCCTGTATAAGCGAAACCATGATTCGACCTTACTGCGTTGTGTGGATAAGACTGAAGCAGAAAGGATCATGGCAGAGCTGCATGAGGGTACCTTCGGGACGCATCCAGTGGACATACTATGGCAAAGAAGATCCTTCGGGCAGGGTATTTCTGGTCCACCATGGAAGCTGACTGCTACCAACACTCTCGGACATGCCATAAATTCCAGATTTACGCAGACAAGGTGCATGTTCCTCCAGTTCCTCTGAATGTCTTGACAGCACCTTGGCCGTTTGCAATGTGGGGCATAGATATGATCGGCGAGATTAAACCTACAGCGTCCAATGGGCATCGCTTCATCCTAGTAGCGATTGATTACTTCACGAAGTGGGTTGAAGCAGCTTCCTACGCTACGGTAACCAAGACTGTTGTGGCACGGTTCATTCGGCATAATCTGATCTGTCGATACGGTGTCCCTGAAAGAATCACTACAGACAACGGTACCAATCTCAATAACAAGATGATCACTGAGCTCTGCGAGCAGTTCAAGATACAGCACCACAACTCTTCTCCTTATCGGCCGAAGATGAATGGGGCTGTAGAAGCAGCGAATAAGAACATTAAGAAAATTGTGCAGAAGATGACAGTGACTTATAAAGATTGGCACGAGATGTTACCGTTCGCTCTACATGGGTACCGCACCTCAGCAAGGACGTCAACCGGGGCAACTCCTTTCTCCTTGGTCTATGGTATGGAGGCAGTCTTACCGATCGAAGTGCAGATACCCTCTCTCTGGATAATGAAGGATGCAGATCTGAGTGAAGATGATTGGATCCAGACACGACTTGATCAACTAAACTTAATTGACGAAAAGAGACTTGTTGCTATTTGTCATGGTCAGACGTACCAAAAACGGATGATCAGGGCATTTAACAAAAAGGTCAGACCACAAGAATATCAAGTTGGGGATTTGGTAATCAAGCGTATCATCCTTCCTCAGAGTGATCCAAGGGGCAAATGGACCCCTACGTATGAAGGGACATTTGTGGTTAAACATGTGTTCTCAGGAGGAGCCATGATTCTAACCAACATGGATGGTGACGACCTTCCTCACCCCGCCAATGCAGACATAGTTAAAAGATACTACGCATGAAAAAAGACCCGCTAGGTTGACATACCTAGGCAAAAATTAGGGCTTCCCGGCGAACCAAAAGGGTTCGGGCAAACTGAAGGGATGAAATGAAAAAATCTGTACACCCGGCAAGTCGAAAACCTGAAAAGGCGGCTTGGGCAAAAATGGGTATCCCGGTGGACTGAAAACCCGAAAGGGCGGTCCAGGCAAAAGTTAGGGATAAAGCGTAATACTATGTCTCATTGGATCACTTTGCATCCAGAATCCGGTATCAGCATCAAGTTCAGACGGCATCGATCAACCAGCTTCATCTTCAGCTAGGTCATCAAGTGATGAGACGCTCGAAGATATAAAGGCGATAGCAGAGTTGGAACCCAGTGGGATCATTCTTTTCACACAGCTGTTTTATTTTCCTTTGTACAAATTGTATAAATTCTTTTGTTCGGCGGCGTTCTCTTACTAGGACGTCAGCCTCTTGTACATAAACGCCTATTTTACAGGCAAATTCAAAAATAAATATAAATACACTTTTCAGTTAAAATTGCCAAGTGTTTTTTCCTTTTTCTGTTTTGTTTTGCGAAGAACGTCCAAGGTTCAATTTGTGATATATGCATTGACACTAATTGCTAACTCATAAATATTTGCATACGAAACAAAGGATTAATTACAGGTAACATTAGAAATAGGGGCAATAATGAGTTGTCTAAGTGATCTAATTGTTCCGTCCACCAAGGTACCAAGGTAAGTTCAGCTGAAGAACGTAACCAGTATATCTTAACTCCCCAGAGAGTGAGCCAGCAAGTCAGTGCACTCTCCCCAAGCCAAGCTATACAATCAGCCTTAAGGAAGTTGGGTATCCCCCGCAGATCTCAACATTCCCCAGCGCGATATACAGATATTCTTAAACAAGCATCCCCGGCAGTCTTGACCTAAAGATTGTTCCCCGGTGGTATATCAAACATTCAATGGAGTCACTTCCCCAATATAGTTCAAAATTTCCCCAGGAGAGTCCAATCAAGATTTCCCCAGGAAAGTTCAATCCATCTCCGCGACACGAAGCTTATCCCCAGTAGATTCTGGAAGCTTTCCCCCGCAGGGCACGAACGCGTCCCCCGGCTTTATTCAAAGGTTGTTTCCCTACCAGGATATAACTGGGTTATCCTCAGCCAAAAGCCACGGAAAGGTCGTCCTCGGCAAAGTCTTCTTATCCCCAGCGAAGTCTATTAAAGCTCCCAACATAACAATGGTATCCCCAACGGAGTTATCAACATCTCAACAGAGTACCTCTCTCCCCACAGAGTATTATGCCCCAGCAAGATCGCTAGAATAATTTCCTCCTCGCAGAGTAATCCATTCGCCAAGTTTATTCCCTAACAGAGTTATCTTCTCCTACCGGTATTCTTGCAACTATCATCCCCAGCGGAAACAACAAAGCACTATTCTCCAACATCAGCCCAGGATGTGACTTCCCGGCACCCGTCAAGGTTTTACTTTCCTAGACAAAAACATACGTTCATAAACATCACATACATCATGATACATGCATGAACGCATCATATCTTACAATCTCATTTATGTTGAGAACATCATTGCTTGATACATATCATGCATTACATATGACTGACCTTTACCTTTCAGGAAAGATCCAGTAAGTTCTCAGTTATTCCAAGACTTTCATCTGGTTCAGTTAAATTGATTCTAAGATTTTTCTGATTCTTATCCAGTCAAAGTTAATCCAAGGCCTTCTCTGGTTCAGTCAGATCGACCCTAAGATCTCCCTGATTCTTACCTAGTTGAAGATGTTTCAAGACCTTGCCTGGTTCAGTTAAATCGACCCTAAGATTTTTCTGATTCTTATCCAGTCAAAGGCCTTCTCTGGTTCAGTCAGATCGACCCTAAGATCTCCCTGATGCTTATCCAGTTGAAGATATTCCAAGACCTTGCTCGGTTCGGTTAAATCGACCCTAAGATTTTCCTGATTCTTATCCAGCCAAATGCCTTCTCTGGTTCAGTCAGATCGACCCTAAGATCTCCCTGATTCTTATCCAGGTGAAGATATTCCAAGACCTTGCCTGGTTCAGTTAAATCGACCCTAAGATTTTCCTGATTCTTATCCAGTCAAAGGCCTTCTCCGGTTCAGTCAGATCGACCCTAAGATCTCCCTGATTCTTATCCCAGTAGAAGACATCCAAGATTCTCTCAGTGTTCCTGTTGAGGTAGTAATCGCCCAAGGTTCTCTCAGCGTTCCTGTTGAGGTAGTAATCGCCCAAGGTTCTCTCAGCGTTCCTGTTGAGGTAGTAATCGCCCCAAGATTCTCTCAGCGTTCCTGTTGAGGTAGTAATCGTTCAAGGTTCTCTCAGCGTTCCTGTTGAGATAGTAATCGCCCAAGGTTCTCTCACCGTCCCGTTGAGGTAGTAACCATCCCTAATTCATTCATAACCTTTTGAAGCTCCAGACTCGATTCCTGTATCTCGCCAGGGCACGTCTGACGAGGTTTAAAAGATTCAATTCCTGTAACCAGTCAGGACACATCTACACAAAGGGTCTGAAGACCAGCTCCTGTAACAGGTCAGGTAATCATCTTTCTTTTTTCAGGTACGCAGGTTCTCGCTAAGGAATCTCTTACGCGATTGACACCCAGATGGCATCTATAAGCCCATCCACCTTCCATCACCTCTCAACATGGCATCTATAAGCCCATCCTCCTATCCACTAATCTCCAAATGGAATCTGTAAGCCCATTCCCACCATCACATTACTATGTGAGCGCAAATTTCTGGGCACTCTAGTGTTCAATCATCTTCCACCTTCGGATTACGAAAGGCACGTCAGCCAATCTGCACCCTCAGGTCTAAGAAGATTGAACAGGGGAAACTGTTGTACCCTAAAATTTTCCCTCCCATATTCTTCAAGATTTGCAAAGAGCATGCTTCAAAATCTCCAAAAGGTTGCACAGTTCAATGGCCTCCTAACAGTCAAAAATTATGGTTTTTGTTCTGGCAAAGAAATTGAAGTTTCCAAGGGTCCAATCAAGTCCCACATGCCTATAAACATTGTCAAGCATCCTTAGGCCAAGTTTCAAGACTCACAGCACAAAATTGCACAGTCAAAAACCCTAGTTGCTCAACAGTCAACTGTAGGGGCAAAATGGTCATTTGACAGTCAAAAGTCCAAATTTTTGGTCAACATCTTATTTTGAAGCCACAAACATCATTTGATCAATGCTTGATCATGATTTTCAAGGTGTGGCTCAAAAAGTCTCAAGATGCAAAAGTTTCTATATTTGGACAGTTGAAAAAAGTCAACAGTAACTTGACCAAGGCATAACTTCCACATGGTTCATCAGAAAAATTCCATCCAAAGCTCATTTTGAAGAGAATGACATTTACTACAACTCATCTTCACACTTTAAGTCCAAGAAATGCTCTCACAAAAAGTTATCAATCTCAACATTATAGGTCATTTTCAAAAGTCAACAAAAAGGGACTTTAAGTCAAAGACCATAACTTGAGATTGGTAAATCAAAATGACATGGGACCAAAGGCATTGGTTAGAGGACTTCAAGACCTTTCCAAAATGTCCAAGAACATGATAAAGCTTAAAAATTGAGCAAGATATGCCTTGTGGAAGTTGGGAAATTTTTGGGAATTTTGAAAAGTCAATTTTACTTCAAATACCTAAAAATTGCTAATGGGCCTCAACTTCTTCCAAGAATCATCACCCAAAAGCTGTGCACGACCCATTGACCCAAAGGGGAGTTATTTTCCTATTTTTAATTAATTAATTGAATATTTAATCTATTTAATTCATTTAATTAAAATTAATTATAAGAAAAATACTAATCCATGCTTTTCAAATCTTTTTGTGCATAGAATTCACTCAAGATTTCGTGCACTATTCAATAAGGAAAGAATCAAGGTGATTGGCAATGATTGGCATGTTCTTCACATGAAAAAGATTGAAAAAGATACCATTGAAATCAAATCTCAAAAGCATTGAATACATGGTTGTTGGGCTTGGATTTTTGACCAAAATCATTCCATATACATACAGAAACCTAACCCTAATCACAAGAACCTAGAAGCTGCGCCTCAAACCAAAGAATCACTTTGCATTTTTTGTCAAAAAATTGAAAACTGAAAACACACATAGAGCACTTTTCCAAGCCAAAGAACGATTCCATTACATTCCTGACGCATCAAGGAAGCTTTCTGAATCAAAATCACGTCCTCTAACCTCAAGAATTGGTATAACCGTGTTCCACTTTTCTTAAAAAAATTGATAATCGTATTCCATTTTATATGCATGATTAATGTCTTTTAACTGTTGTTTTGCACTAACATGAGCATTCTAAAGCTGTTGGTATCTTCTAATTGAACTAACGTGCCCTGTACGAGAATCTGCCATGGAAATTTTCTAGGTTTTCATAAGCTTGAAATTGGGGACTTTTGCATATGGAAAAATTAGGCAGCGAGACATACACCATTGAAATCGTGACATCCTGAAGGACAAAATCTATACCTCGCGCTCAATTTATGATGAGCCATATTCTAATCGCTATTATTGTGTGTTGTAGTTAGTGGGGGTTTAAAACCCCCGCTATTTGATTTTTGTTGCAGGTATAACATGGAGAAGAAGCATGCGTGGCTTGAGGTTATTGGGCTATTCAAAATTGGCGCGTGATTTTGGTGGTTCAGACTATTAACTTTTATCTTTTCTTATAATATTCGCGTTCCATATAATTGACAAACAAACGCATTTGGCTGGATGGAAAGTGAGGTGTCCTTCAAGCATTGGGACCTGGGTTCGATTCCCAGGTCCCCCTCTTTCTTCAATAATATTTTTTCCAATACATTTCCATGCAGCGTGCTATCCAGGTTCCACAATACACCTTCACATCAGTGCCTGCCACATGTCCCTGAAGCTCAATCTAGTGGCCATCAACAAGCGACTACCATGTACGTTAGTCAGCTATCCCACATAAGCGCTGGAAAAGTCAACGTGGCCAACATCCTGATGGGCCAAAACTCCTCTAATCACACTTCCAATTGGGCCAACTCACCCCCTCTGGTTTGCATATGTATATTTTTATTTCTTGTTTTAATTCTTTCTTTATTCTTTTGTTTGCTTTATTATTTTAATTAATTTACCAAAAAATAAATTTTTATAACACAAAAAAAAAATATCAGAAAGTCAAAAATAAAAATGTTTATTATTTAATTCACTAATATTCATTTTGTAAATAGGTTTAATAATCAATTTAGTTTTTTAGGTTTAATGTTTTCTTAAATAAATTAAAAAAAATATAAAAACAAGTCTTTTATCATTTTTTATTCTTTTTCTTAATAAATAATCTTTTTTTGTCACTATTAGTAATTAATTATTTTTGTAAATAAATTTGTCATTAAATGATTAGGTTAAATTAGGTCAAACTTGAATTTATTTCTTTAATAATTAAAAAATGCTTAGAATTAGGGTTTTAATTCCAATTAATTCTCTTTAATTTCATAAATCCAAAAAAAAGCATAAAAAATGAGTCCTTTCCTTTATTTAATTTAATTAATTTAATAATTTCAATTTAATTTCCTCAAAGGGTCCAACGCCCTCGCACCTTCGAATATAATTTTCTCTTCGCGCGTTTATTTTATTTTTCTTTGTGAAATTTATGTACTTGCCCCAAAGCCTTGTAATAGATTAATTAGATATTTACTTTCTGCATTTTTATTTATTCAAATCGGGTCTTGGTTTAATTTGGCGATGTAGACCCGCGCCTTTGTAATAGCGTAGGACTTTTATCTTCTCGCACCTTTTAACTGCTAATAATTTGCATGAAAGAATGAATGGCCAAAAATAAAATAAAAGTGTAGAACACTCAATGCATGACAAGACAAATATAACTGAAAATGACACACAAATCACACACCACTCTTAGGGTACGCCTCACTGTTGCCTTGCCCCTCGAAACGTGGTCGTCGAGTAGAGGACGTTTTAGTAAGTCCTCATGTCCACGAACATGGCATGAGGGTAGCTTCTAAGGTGTCTTCCTATTGCTCTGGTGACCATATTGTCCCGAACCCTCGAATTGACCCGAACACCTCCAACGGTGGTGCTACCTACCTCTCAATGGTGGGATGACACTACCTTAAAGAAATTTACACAGACTAATTCCTTAGGGTAGGTAGATGACTCGTAGATACTTGCTCTAATTCAAAACAAATCAAAAACTTCTTTTCACACCGACACTTTGAAAAAAGCTTTCAAAATGATTTTTCAAACACTCTTGAGGACTGATACAAGAGTCGAACTGAAATTTTAAGCGAAACTTTTTCAAACCCACTCTGAAAAGCAAACAAACATTTTTGAAAACACAAATGAGCAAGTATCTAAGAGCCCATGGATAACCATGGATAGAAAGGATGCTAACACCTTCCCTTTCTATAAATCTACCTCCCGAACCGAGAGCTAATCTCAATAAGGAATTTTTCTTTGCTTTTGTCCTTTCCATATTGGAGAAAATAAAAGACGGTGGCGACTCTTGCTTCCGCGACATTTCGCGCACCAGCGTTAAACAGTCAGTTCCAGATCCACCGATCACACATATTTTATATATTATGTTTCTTTATTATATTATATACAAACGAACGCAATAGATCAATTGGCAAGGGACGTGTACTGCAGGCATTGGGACCTGGGTTCGATTCCCAGGTCCCCCCATATGTTTAATAATTTTTGTCTTAACGTGTTCACATGCAGCGTACTCCCAACGTTCCACCATACACCCTCACGCACAGCTTGCCAGATGGCCATGATGATCAATCCAAGGGCCACTGAATGAATTCCAGGGTGTACCTCAGTCAAGTCTCACACGCATGATTAGAAAAGTCAAACCAGGCCTTGTCTCTTGGGCCATAATTGCTTCAAAACACCTCCATTTGGGCCTGATACCCCCCATTGGTTTGCATATTTTTAATTCTATTTTCTTTTCTTTTAATCATTTAATTGTTTTAGTTATTTTTATTTAATTCACATAAAATAATTTTCCATATAAAAAATAGAAAAACCAAGAATACAAAATATGTCTAATTATTATTAATTCATCACTAATTTATTTTTGTAAATAAATGTTAATGATTAATTTAGTTAACTTAGGTTTTACTTTAATCTTTTCTTAATAAATAAAATATGTAGAATTAGGGTTTTTTTGACATTCTCATCTTTTTCTTAATTAAATCATTTTTCTCATTATTTATTATTATTGTCCATTACTATTTATTTTTGTAAATAAACATGTACATTAATCAATTAGTAAATTAGGTTAACTTGAGTATTTTCTTAATAATTAAAATAATTTAGAACTAGGGTTTTTTTTTTCTTTAATTCTTTTTTTCTTCTTATTTTCATTAAATACCAAAAAACATAAAAAAAACAATTTCTTTTCCTTCTTTTCTTTAATTAAATAATTAATTAGCTTTTAATCCCATTTAATTTCAAGCAAAGGATCAAAACCCTCGGACATTCAATTTTAATTTCTTTTCGCGCATTATTTTCTTTTCGAATATTATGTAACTGCTCAAGGATTGTAATAGTAATTAGGTATTTATTTACTTTCCGCATTTTTATCAAACGGGTCTTTGTATTTTGGCGATGTATAGACCCGCGCCTTGTAATAGCGTAACTTTATATTTCCGTCTTTTACTTTCCGCACTCTTAAATTCTAAATTGCATGAAAGAATGTATGGTTAATTAAAAACAAGTGTAGCTCACAATGCCATGATCAAAGATAAACTTAACATGAAAACAACACACAAATACACACACCACTTCTAGGGTACGCCTCACCTGTTGCCTTCAAAATGTGGTCGTCAAGTATAGGACGTTTTAGTAAGTCCTTATGTCCATGATTCAGTTGCCTCGGAACAGTTGCCTCGGAATAGTTGCCTCGAAATGGTTGCCTCGGATTAAAAAAGGATCAAGGACATAAGGGTAGCTTCTAAGGTGTCCTGCTGTTGCTTCGGTGACCACAACGTCCCTAACAATCAAATTGACCCGAACACCTCCAACGGTGGTGCTACCTACCTCTCAATGGTGGGATGGCACTACCTTAAGGACATTTACACAACCTAATTCCTTAGGGTAGGTAGACGACTCATGGATACTTGCTCTCTTCAAAAACAAATCAAAAACTCTTTTCACACCGACACCTTTCAAAAAGCTTTCAAAACAATTTTTCAAACACTCTTGAGGACAGATACAAGAGTTATTCAGAAATCTTTAAACGAAACTTTTTCAAACCCACTCACAATTGAAAAGAAAACATTTTGAAAACACAATGAGCAAGTATCTAAGAGCCCATGGATAACCATGGATAGAAAGGGTGCTAACACCTTCCCTTTCTATAAATCTACCTCCCGAACCGAGAAACTATCTCATAAGGAATTTTGCTGTGCTTTTGTCCTGTCCATGTTGGAGAAAATAAAAGACGGTGGCGACTCTTGCTTCCGCGACATTTTGCGAACCAGCGTTAAACAGTCAGTTCTAAATCCACCGATCACATAATGCATGATATATATCAGGCAATGATGTTCTCAAAATAAATGAGATTGTATTGTATGATGCGTATATGCATGTGTTATGATGTATGGAAATGTATGTTTTTAGATGGGGAAAATAAATCCCGGATAGCTGCTGGAGAGAAGAGTTGAATTCTTTGTTTCCGTTGGGGATAGCGAATGAAGATGATTGTGAGAATAAACCTGCAGGAGAGGATAACTCCGTTGGGGAATAAACTGATGAGGAGATTACTCTGTGGGGAAGAGATGCTCTGTAGAGGATTCTGTTGATAAATTCCGCTGGGGGTGAATTACCGTTGCTGGTGATACTGAATCCTGTTGGGGATTAGGCTCCTGTTTGTGAAAGGCATGAACTCCGTTGGGGATGATCTTCAGTTGTGACTTCACTGGGGATAACCTTTTAGACTCTAATGGGGATAGTCCTTTGAGCTCTGCTGGGGACAATCTTCCAAAGTCTACTGGGGATGATTCTCTAAACTCCACTAGGGAAGCTTTTTCAGACTGCGCTGGGAAAAATTTCAAACTCCACTGGGGATATCTTGTAATCTGCTGGGGAATATTCTTATACTCTGCTGGGGAATATTAAGACCTTTCAGTGCTGATGGTAAATAAAACTCTGCTTGGGGAGAATATTACCGATTCATTCACAATTGCAAGTCTCAGTTGGGGAGAGTTAACATTATTGTCTTACTCTGCGGGGAGTGAATGCATCTCAACCATATTCTTCAACTAAATCTACCTTTATACCTGGTGGATAGAGCAACCGTAAAGCTTGGACAATCTTATTGCCCCTGTTTCTGATATTACGAATAATCGTCTTTTGTTTTGCATGTAAATATTCATGAGCAGCAATTAATGTCAAATGCATATATCAAAAATGAATATTGGACGTTCTTTGCAAAACATAACAGAAAAAGGAAAA
Organism: Vicia faba; assembly: GCA_948472305.1. Lineage (NCBI taxonomy): Eukaryota > Viridiplantae > Streptophyta > Magnoliopsida > Fabales > Fabaceae > Vicia > Vicia faba. The sequence continues at coordinate 1,234,659,121 of OX451736.1, forward strand.
ACAGTTTGAAATTTCTCTGAAAATGAATTGTATTGATTTTTAAAGTTTGGCCTGTAAATAGGCGTTTTTATACAAGAGGTTGACGTCCTAGTAAGAGAATGCTGCCGAACAAATAGAATTTAGACAATTTTTGAAAAACTAAACAAAACAGCTATGTGAATAACCCCACTGGGTTCTAACTTTGCTATTGCCTTTATGTCCTCGAGCATCTCATCACTTTTCTACTTGGTTGAAGGTAGATCAGAATGTTTAGTGTCGTCCGAGCTTGATAGTTGACACCGAAGTCTGGTTGCAGGTGATCCAATGAGACACAGTGTTACGCTTTGATCCCTAATTTTTGCCTGGACCGCCCTTTCTGGTTTTCAGTCCACCAGGATACCCTTTTTTGCCCAAGCCGCCCTTTCAGGTTTTCGACTTACCGGGTGTACAGATTTTTTCATTTCATCCCTTATTTTTGCCCGAACCCTTTTAGTTTGCCAGGAAGCCCTTATTTTTGCCTAGGCCAGTCAACCTAGCGGGTCTTTGATCATGCGTAGTATTTTTTCACTATGTCTGCATTGACGGGGTGAGGAAGGTCGTCACCACCCATGGTGGTTAGAATCATGGCTCCTCCCGAGAAAATATTCTTAACCACAAATGGCCCTTCGTAAGTAGGGGTCCATTTGCCCCTGGGATCACCTTATGGAAGTATGATGCGCTTGATAACCAGGTCCCCAACTTGATACTCTTGTCGTCTAAATTTCTTGTTAAATGCCTTGATTATCCGTTTTTGATACGTCTGACCATGACAAATAGCAGTAAGTCTCTTCTCGTCGATTAAATTCAGTTGATCAAGCCGGGTCTGAATCCAGTTATCTTCGCTCAAACCTGCATCCTTCATAATCCAAAGAGAGGGTATCCGAACTTCAATGGGCAAGACGGCCTCCATGCCATAAACCAAGGAATATGGTGTTGCCCCTGTTGACGTCCGTGCTGAGGTACGGTACCCGTGAAGGTACCCGTGAAGAGCAAATGGTAACATCTCATGCCAGTCTTTGTATGTCACCGTCATCTTCTGCACAATCTACTTAATGTTCTTATTGGCCGCTTCTACAGCCCCATTCATCTTCGGCCGATAAGGAGAAGAGTTATGATGCTGTATCTTGAACTGTTTGCAGAGCTCGGTGATCATCTTATTATTGAGATTTGTACCATTGTCTGTAATGATCCTCTCTGGTACACCATACCGACAGATCAGGTTGTGCCGAATGAACCGTGCCACGACGTTCTTGGTTACTGTAGCAAAGGAAGTTGCTTTAACCCACTTTGTGAAGTAATCAATAGCTACCAGGATGAAACGATGCCCGTTAGATTCCGTAGGTCTGATCTCGCTGATCATGTCGATGCCCCACATTGCGAAAGGCCAAGGATCCATCAAGACTTTCAGAGGTACTGGAGGTATGTGCACCTTATCAGCATAGACTTGGCACTTATGACAGGTCCGAGAGTGCTGATAACAGTCGGATTCCATTGTGGACCAGTAATATCTTGCCCGAAGGATTCTCTTTGCCATGGTGTGTCCACTAGAATGAGTTCTAAAAGTACCTTCATGTAACTCTACCATAATCCTTTCTGCTTCTTTCTTATCCACACAATGCAGTAAGGTTGAATCATTGTTACGCTTATAAAGAATGCCATTACTGATGAAGAACTTCGCCGCGAACCTCCTCAAAAACTTCTTGTAATTGACAGATGCACCCTCGGGGTATTCCTGAGCCTCAAGATACCTCTTCACCTCATGAAACTAGGGTTTACCCGTTGCCTCTTCAGTTTCAATGTCACAACAATGTGCAGGTTCATCCAACCTCTCAATGGTAATCTGGGGAGCTTCGTTGTCCCAATTGACTTTGAACATAGAAGACATCGTAGCTAGCGCGTCCACCAACTGATTCTCCTCTCTAGGGAAGTGTTCAAAGGTTATTTCTTCGAAGTGTGGAAGCAACGTCAACACATACTCCTTGTAAGGAATAAGATTAGGGTGTTTCGTATCCCACTCGCCTTTAATCTGGTTGATCACGAGAGCAGAATCTCCAAAAACACTTAAGAACTTAATCCTTAGGTAAATAGCTGCTCGAAGACCCATGATGCACGCTTCATACTCCGCCATATTATTGGTGCAGTTGAAACATAGTCGGGAGGTGAATGGAGTATGAGAGTCTTCAGGAGATATGATCACGGCGCCAATGCCATTACCCAAAGCGTTTGAAGCTCCATCAAAGTACATAGACCATCGGGATCCCTCCTCAGGTGCTTCATCCGGTCCAAGTGTCTCACAGTCAGTCACTATCATGATATTCTCATCGGGAAATTCAAAGTTCATAGACTGGTAATCATCCACTGCCTGATGTACCAAATGATCTGCCAATATAATTCCCTTGATTGCATTTTGGGTCGTGTACTGGATGTCATACTCAGTCAAAATTATTTGCCATCTTGCTATTCTTCCGGACAAGGCAGGCTTCTCGAAGATATACTTGATTGGATCCATCTTTGATATAAATAAAGTAGTGTGAGTCAACATATACTGTCTCAGCTGGCGAGCAGCCCATGCCAAAGCGCAGCAAGTTTTCTCGAGCAACGAGTATCGGGTCTCACAGTCGGTAAAATTTTTGCTAAGGTAATAAATAACATGCTCTTTTCGGCCAGACTCGTCATGCTGACCCAGCACACACCCCCATTGAGTTATCGAGTACTGTCAAGTATAAGATCAGAGGTCTCCCTTCAACTGGCGGCATCAGAATAGGCGGCTCTTGGAGATACTCCTTGATTCTTTCGAAAGCGGCTTGACATTCGTCGTTCCATCTTACCACTTGATCTTTCTTCAATAACTTGAAGATTGGCTCACAAGTAGCAGTCAGGTGTGAGATGAATCGGGCAATATAGTTCAATCGTCCTAAAAAGCCTCTGACTTCTTTTTCTGTTCGGGGAGCTGGCATTTCCTGTATAGCCTACACCTTTGCGGGATCCACTTGAATGCCTTTGTCACTTACGACGAAACGAAGCAGCATACCAGACCTCACCCTGAAGGTGCACTTGTTCGGGTTTAACCTCAGCTTGTACAATTTCAACCTTTCAAATAGCTTCTGAAGATGGTCCAGATGTTCTTCCTCGGTCTTGGATCTTGCAATCATGTCGTCGACGTATACCTCAATCTCATGATGGATCATGTCATGAAACAAAGCGACCATGGCGCGCTGATACGTTGCCCCAGCATTCTTTAATCCGAAGGGCATGACTTTGTAGCAAAAGGTACCCCATTGAGTAACAAAGGTTATCTTCTCCATATCTTCGGGAGCCATTTTAATCTGATTGTAACCGGAGAAACCATCCATAAAGGAGAAGACCTTATGCTGTGCGGTGTTGTCAACTAGAACGTCGATATGAGGTAGAGGGAAGTCATCCTTGGGGCTTGCCCTGTTCAGATCCCTATAGTCGACACACATTTGAACCTTACCATCCTTCTTCGGCACAGGAACCACGTTGGCCACCCACTGAGGGTAAGAAGTAACTGCTAGAAAACCGGCGTCAAACTGTTTCATAACTTCAGCCTTGATTTTCTCAGACATCTCCGGGCGTATTCGGCGGACTTTCTGTTTTACTGGAGGACAGTCTTCCTTGGTAGGCAAATGGTGAACCACAATATCGGTATCCAACCCAGACATATCTTTATAAGACCAGGCAAAGATCTCAACATAGTCATGCTGCATCTGAATCAACCGTTGCTTAACACTAGCTTCCAGATTTGCACCAATCTTGACCTCTTTCTTGTCTACCTCTGTACCCAGATTTACTGATTCCACCGGCTCTTCATGTGGCTGTATGGCCCTCTCTTCATGAAGTAGCAGTCTAGCAAGTTCACCAGGCACTTCGCAATCATCTTCACCTTTGTCTTCGGCTAAGTTGATCGGACTTTTGAAGTCATAACTGGCAGTAGCAGAGTCGTTACCAGTAGGATCCAGAGTGGATGTAGACCTGTATATGTGAGTGTGTGTAAAATAGCTATTTTGCAATATAAAATAAAAGAGAAACAAGGAGCGCAAAATTTGAAATGCAAGAAACGTCCAATGCTTTTATTAATGATATATGTAGATGACACACATAAAGCCCTCACAAATAAAACCACGGTGCCCCGGGTAAGACACCGGGCCATAAAGTTTAAACATTATCTGTTACAAATTCAAAACAAAAAGTCTCATTATTGGGTGTTGTACCCCAAAATTTGCTCTCCCATTTCCTCAACATTTTTCTCATCACAAAACCCTTGAAGATCAAGACCCAGTTAGGGTTTCCTCTACTCAAGACTTCTCGTTGACCCAAATTAGGGTTTGTGTTTGCACAAAAATATTTTTACCTAAAATGCCTAAGATGACTTTCATGCTTCATGTTGGACTCCCAAGTTTATCCATACCAAGTTTCAAGTCTTGATTCCAAATTTTGCCCAGTCAATTGGACAATTGACCTAGAAATCAACTGTATTGGGGAAAAAGTCAACTGTGGCCAATTGACAGTCAAATCTCATGAAAATTGACCCACATTAACATTATAAACTCATATGGACCATTTGATCAAGTTTGGATCACAATTCCACAAGAAATTTGATCAGATCACCAAAAGGGCAAAATGGTCATTTTTAGGGTTTTGACTGCACAAAGGCAATTTTTGACTGTTTGACTTAGCCAATGGCAAACCAAGCTCACATATGGACTCAAGGACCCCATGGAATTATCTTGACATTCTCAACAAGTTCAAAAGATCCCAAATACACAAGATTGACAGTTGAATTTCTCAGTCAATTGATCAATTTTGACTGTATACTGAAAAGTCAAACTTTGACTTTTTGGTCAAAATCAAGTGTCAAGATTCATTTTTCATCAAAACATGCCAAATCATGAAACTTGTTCACCAAGAAATCAAAAATTGCAAATTAGGGTTTGAAATGAGAATTTTTCATAACTTAGAATTTTTCTAAGTTATGAAAAACCCTAATTTTTTCCCAACTTTGCCCCACTTTATCACCAAGATTCATTTGGATTCAAGCAAAAGTCAAAACATGAAAGTTGTATCCTACTGCATAATCTACAACTTTGATTCACAAAGTTTTCCAAAAAGAAGCTTGTATCTCAAGTTACAATTTTTGGAACAAGGGTACCAAACCATTCTTAACTTAGTGAAATTTTGACCTTTTTAGGCAAGCTTTTTACCTAACTTCAAGACCATTTTTCATACACTTCCACTTGGAATTTCAATTTGCATTTCAAAGATGTATTGTAGAGCACATTCCAAGCTTTCCAAAATGTCCAAGAACTCATCAAACAACCTCATGGTTAGGAAGAATCGAATTTGACAATATGGGAAAAACTCACTTTTGAATTGGCCAAGTTACATGTTCATAACACTATGCATTTTTCAATCTCAGCTTGCACAACTTGATTACAGGTCTTTTATCTCAATTACACTCATAAATTTAATGCCAATCCTTTGTGCCAAGACCATGTTCTATGTGTTCAAGCATTGCCTAAAGGTTTAATCCCAAATTGGAAAAAGCATTATATCCATTTTTGCAAAAGTTACACTTTATGTCAATTGGTAAATCAAGAAGGTACAAAGGAAATCTAATTGGCACAAGTTTATGAGTTAATCACACTGATCAAGGAGAAGTTTAGCAGCATAGTATGGGGGCATGTACAGGCTAGAAGCACAACTTGACCATTGCTTGCTTAAAGTTCAAGAAAGATAGCATAACATGTACCAACTCTCATATCAGTTAACCAAGGCTTAGAGAAAGTTATCAAACACATTCTAAACATTCATCCTAAGCTGAAGCACGACCCTAAGATCCTCAATACCTCCCCATTCCCAGAATCACCTTCAAACTGCTCAAAACAGGGCATCCCTGCAGTTTGAGTGCCATAGCTCAAACCTTCCATGTTTTCTTGCTAAAGACTCATCAAACACATTCCATAACATCCTTTGAAGCTAACCAAAACCTAAAACACGACCTGTAACACTCCCAGACATCATCACCATTTTCATTTTCTGGTTTTGCAGTTGAAGTTCTATAGCACGATTCAAAAGGTTTCAAGGCAAAGTAAAGCTTGGAATAGCATCCTCACACTTCAAGGAAGCTGTACAAATCATCATCTTGCCCTGAAAGCTCCTCCATTGCAAGGCACGATTCCAACTGAACAGGTATATTCATGAAGTTCTATCTCTCAGTATATGCATTGTTAGCTTTAGGTTTGTGAAGGAAACATGTCACAATCATAGCCCTGAACATGCCCATGTGATTAGATTTCATTTATATTATGTATGCTTAGAGAATTTTGAGTCTGAACATTGATGAAAAACTAGGTCAGGAATTGGGGGAGAAGAAATTCTCCCTCATCTTAGAGAGTTAAGTCAAGTTCTTTATATCCCTGGATTCGTCTTCTCATGCTCTACATTTTTCATGTTGAAAGTTTTGCTTAAAAGTCCAGGAATTGGGAGATAGGAAACGCGTGTTTGCTTGAACAAAAGATGTTCTAAGGTTGAAGATGACCTAGTTCTAGGCTGGGCCTGTTTGACTTTTCCTTTTTGCACCCTTTTATTGCTTTTACACCCCCTGAGCCCATTTTGCTTATTTTAATGATTTCTTGACTTTTTCTTTTTTGGTTTAACTTATTTATTTTTTTCTTATGATATTAAAAATATAAAAAATATTTTTCTCACCATTTTCCTATTTATTAGGTATTTATTTGTTTAGATTAGTTTTTTTAAACATAAATAAATAAATAGATATACTTTATTTTAAAATGTTAAAATAGTGCAAATACACTTTTATTTTCATTTTATTTCATTTTATCTTCTGAAAATATTTTATATAAAAAAATACTTTTTTTTATATAGATATTAAATATTATTATTTTCTATATATAATACATATTTAGAAAATAATACATATATATATATATATATATATATATATATATATATATATATATATATATATATATATATATATATATATATATATATATATATATATATATATATATATATATATATATATATATATATATATATATATATATATATATATATATATATATATATATATATATATATATATATATATATATATATATATATATATATATATATATATATATATATATATATATATATATATATATATATATATATATATATATATATATATATATATATATATATATATATATATATATATATATATATATTTATTAATATATTTAGGTTAAATTACAAAATATACACACTTTTATCTTCTTGTTAAATATTTAATATAAAAATGCCTTTTCACAAATATACTTCATTTTTATTTTATTTTTTGTAACAAATAAATATTATGCATAATGAATAAATAATACATTTTACTTAATAAAATTAGGGTTTTGCCCTAAACATAAAAAACTCCAAAAAATAATACTTTTATTTTTGTTTATTTTTACATGTAAAAATACTTTTTTTCCATACATACAAAAAACCATTTTTGCATCTTGCATATTTATTCTTATTTTATTTAATTTATGCAATTAAATTATCTTGTAAATAATTCAGTATTGATGTAATAGTTTAGGTTTAAATTCCTTGTCAAAATCCCCATTTGAACATTTGTACCCCCCTTCCCATATATGGTGTTGTAATAGCTTAGTAAATTTATTTTTCGCACTTTATTGCTTTCTAATTATACCATGTTAGAATTAGGGTTTGTATGCGAAAAACAACGAAAATAGTTTGACCTAATTTCAAGATAAACAAGCATGAAAATGGACAACACTTATCACACTTGCACCCCTAGGGTATTCCACTTGTTGCCTTCAATAAATGGGCCATATTGCATGTTAGGTCTCTTTGGGCAAAACAAACACAAATCAAATGATCATAGTCCCTCGATGACGCTTTCAAAAAGTTGCCTAAACAAATGATCAAGTCCCTTAAGAAAAAAAATTGCCCAAGATGCTTGGCACCATTGCAATTATGGTCTAAACGATGACCCGCGCCCGTCCCTTTCACATCCTAACATGAGATTGTCCACCAAATACAATGGTGGAACAAACTTGTTAAAAGGGTTAAAACATAGCAATAAACTTTGAGAAATTTAGGAGTAGATAACCTCTTAGTTACTTGAATCAAACTTACAAAAAACAAAACACTTGCCTATTTTCTAAAACCATACCTCACAACACTTTCAAAATAAACTTTCAAAAATAAATGCAAAACCATAGTCAGTTCTCCCACCGTATCACACTGGGTAATAAAAGAAATTGGAGTGAAGTATTTTGATGTCCAATTGCTCAGTCCACCATCAGTAGTAGGATAGATCCAACTGTCAAATTCAGATTCTTTAACATCGTCTTCAATGGCATTTACTCCTGAATTACCGATAAACAGGGGAGGTCTTCCGATCCGTGCACTCCGAACAACCCTTTGAGCTTATGCAGTGAAACCCAAACCAAACTTGTTATCTTATGTGCAAAATCATGGAGTTGGCCCCAATTCGCAAACCCACCTTTCTCAATAACAGCCCGGGCATCCTTGAAGGAAGCCATCTTCATTGGAGGATCTTCAGTAACAGTTTCAGCTGATGCCAGGGTCTGGGGAACCTCTTCAAAATGTTGAAACAGGGTCTCAATGAACTCCCCATCCATCTCTACATATCGGAAAGAGTTGAGGTGGCTCACCATGTACTCCTCTTCTCCTCGTACCGTAACAATTTTCCCCTTCACTGGGTACTTCAGCATCTGGTGGAGCGTAGAAGTTACTGCCCCAGCTTTGTGGATCCACGGGCGACCCAGCAAACAAGAGTAAGATGGTCGAATGTCCATCACATAGAATGTAGACGCGAAAATCTGAGAACCAACCTTAACTGGAATATCCACTTCTCCATGTACCATTCTTTTGGACCCGTCAAAGGCCCTGGCTACAATGTTACTCGGCTTCAGCTCCAACCCTTCACAGTCTAACCGGTCTAATGCCTTCTTAGGTAAGACATTCAACGAGGACCCAATATCCACTAACACATGAGTTAGAGTAGTGCCCATGCATTCAATGGAGACATGCAGAGCATCATTGTGATTCTTCCCCTTAGTAGTCAAGTCTGCGTCGGAGAAACCCAACCCATTATTTGCTGTTAGACTAGCCACACAATCTTTAAAATGATCAGATGATGTCTCCTGCGGCACGTGCGCAGTCTTCAGGAAAGCAATCAGAGCCTTGGCACGGGCTTCTGAGCATAGCAACAGAGACAACATAGAGATTTTAGACGGGGTTTTCCCCAGTTGTTCGACTACATTATAGTCGCTCTTTTTGATGATCTTCAAAATTTCTTCCATCTCTTGTCTAGAGGCTTCAACAGTAATCCTCTTCGGTGCCTCCGTCTGGGTAGGCTCACCAGTGGTCCCTTTTCCCCGAGTGTTAGATGACTCGGCAACACGGGTAAGAATGGGAACTTGAACAGGAATAGTATCAGGTGTACTGGCCGGTATAATAACAAGTGGCTTCCGAATAGTTGGTGGAGAGATCTCGGGGGAGAAAAGTCTTCCGCTGCGGGTGACTTTGGCAGGTCCAACAATATTGCTGACGTCAGTATCAACCTCTTCAGCACTCAAGCCTTGCTTAACTCCGTGGTAATATACGTCAGCCCCGTAGTGCCACGGGACAGCTTTATCGGATGTATAGGGGATAGGCCCAGGAATAGTGATGATCAAAGGAGTGATTCTTGGAACAGATGTAATTCTAACAGGCTTTCTCGAGGAAGCCTTGGAAGAATTGTCGAAAATGGTGATTATAGCAACTTCTTCAACAGGAACCAAAGGAACAACAGTCTTCTCAAACAGAATTTCTTTGTTATCCATCAGGCGTTGGACACCTGACTTCAAAAGATGACAACCAGTAGGTAGGACAGCACACAGATGGCAACCTTCACCATAGCCTGGAAATAAACCGGCTAAAAGAAGGTTCTTCTTCACAGTCATCAATGGAGTAACAATGTCTTTCACAGAAACCACAAACAATTCTTCCTCTACAGCATTCACTCCATGCTTGGGCATAAGAGCAGTCACAACATTAGGCATTTCTGGTGCTTCGAACTCAATCTCTTTAGCATCAATCAAGTCCTGTATTTTATTCTTCAGGACCCAACAATCATTCGTATCGTGCTCCGGGCTATCAGAATGAAAAGCGCAACGGGCGTTCGGATTGTACATTGGTGATGTTGTATTGGGATTCTTCGGGGCCTCCTTCCGAATCACCAAGTTGTTCTTCAATAACTGTGGCAGAATCTGAGACAAAGTCATGTTGAGCTGAGTGATCTGTCTTCGCGGCCTCTCGGCCCTTGGCTGATTGTTGGGCTGAGGAGCAACAATAGGTCTTGATATAACAACCGCATTAACAACTTGGCAACGTTCAGGTCTATTATGGCTCTATGAAATGTAAACAGCACTGGAATCCTTCTTAAAATGCTTCTTCTTGGTACTTAATGAAGCACCCTCTGTATTTTACCACTCTTGATACCGACTTCAATTCTTTCCCCGGTCATAATCAGCTCAGTAAATCCGAACGATGAACTTCCAATCAGATGGTTGAAATACGGACCGGACAAGGTCCCCAGAAACATATCTACTAACTCCCTGTCAGCCAACGGGGGTTGCACTCTACCAGCAAGGTCCCTCCATTTCTGAGCATAGTCTTTGAAACCTTCGCCCGCACCCATAGACATACCCTGAATTTGGGTACGTGTGGGAGCGAGGTCGGCATTGTATTGGTACTGCTTGTAAAAAGTAGCAGCAATGTCTTCCCAATTATGGATACTAACTCCTTCCAACTGGTAAAACCATTCAAGCTGAGTCCCTGTGAGACTATCTTGAAAGAAGTGGATCCAGAGGTTCTTATCAGCAGTGTATGGCTAAATTTTTCTAACATACGAACGGAGGTGCAGCTTTGGAAAAGAAACCCCGTCGTATTTAGCAAAGGCTGGTGCTTTAAACTTGTGGGGAATCACCACCCCATATGACAAACCCAAATCACCAAAGTCCAATCTAGGGACTTTCTGGATCTCCATCGCACTTAGCCGGTCTTCAAGCTATTTATATCTATGCTCAGCAGGAGGATACTGGTCTTCATCAAAGTCAGTCTCATTGTCTGAAACCCATAGGGCTAGGGACCCTCCTTTCTTCTTGGTTTTCTGCCCCTCCAGATGAGTGGGATAGATTGACTTCATCTCGCAGCCTATTTCCAAACCTGTGACCCATGTTCAGGAGGACTGTCTTCTTGTTCTTCTTCTTATCCTTCAAGATAAGAGTCTTCAGATCTTACTGACCCTTAGCAAAATTCATGAACATTTCCTGGAATTGAGTGTTTTGAGCTTGTAGAGCCTTGATAGCTTGATCAGTTGATGTTTCAGCAGACATGGTGAGTGAGTGCTGAAATAAACAACGAAGAAGATGAGAAAACCTGTAAGGGTACCTATTATGAGGTGCATGGATTGAAATGCGTATGTATGATTTCAAAGACTTTGGAAATTCAAATTCGTAAACCAAAATGAAACACACTTTTATTAGATAAATTTGAACAATGTCTGATAAATGCCTTTGAGGCGTTAAAAGAAAGAAATACTGAAAAATAAATCAAAGCTAGAAATAATCAAAAGACATTAGCGCTCCCATGGTCGTTTGCCTTTGGTGCTGACATAGTCGTTGAGGACCCTCTCATTCTCCAACTGTCTTGTAAGCTTTAGAATCATCCGCTATTGTTCGTGATACTTTTCTCTGTAAGTATCCCGCTCTTCTCTCAGCTGCATCCAAGACCTCTTTAATGCCCCAATGTAAGTGGGCATGTATGGGTGGAGGATGGTAGGTGGAACCCCTTCTTCATCAGCAACCTCAACAATCACAGGCAGGATAGCTTCGTACGGCATTCCCAGCTTTTGGGCACGTATACGAACCCATCGGAGATACGGTTCCATTGGAAGAGAGGTCTTCATCCCTAACTCGTGCAGATCAGATTTGTGCACCCTATCCCAGGCTCGTATGAATCTGCGGAGATGCTCGTCACTATCCCCTTGGAAGTCAAAGACAATACTTGGCATTAGCAACTCATGAGGTCCTTCCCTCCTAGCTCACCCAAACTGACGTAAGGCCAGACAAGGATTATAGGTGATCCCTCCTCGAACTCCAAGTAGTGGAACATTGGGGTATTCCCCACAACGATCAATAATAGTCACTTCTTCCATGTCCTTAGTACTCCAGATGATGTCATTGTGAGAGAGACATAATCCTGTAGGCCCAACCCATGCCTTCCTTGTTCTTCAAAACTGATTTGGGGAGGTGAGAAGTAAACCACCTTGCCAGCAATGGTGCACAACATATAAGGGTTCCCCGTTTCCGAGCAGTACGGGCATAAAGAGAGTGCAAAATGTCACCCAAGAGAGTGGGTACCAGATCACGGGAAATGAAGATCTTCACCGCATTCACGTCGACAAAAGAATCTGAGTTAGGAAACAACACCAAACCATATATGAGAAGAGCCAGAATGTCCTTGAATGCCTGAAAGTCTAGACTGTCCCAGAACTGATTAGCCCGATCAACCAATAATTTAGCCAAGAAGCCCTTTGTCCCACTTCTAGTCTCCCAGTTAGACATTACTTCAACCTTTGTCAGATGGAGGGCTGAAGCAATCTCTTCCGGCCTAATGAATTTCTCCCAACCTGTAAACGGGGTCTGCTCTAGGATGGAGATACCAAGTAGATCAGAGAACTCTTCCAAGGTAGGGACCAACTGGTAGTCCGAAAAAGTAAAGCAATGGTACAGTGGATCAAAGAACTGGCAGAGAACACTCATCATTTGTTCATCCAGCTTGGAGGTGACTAGACTGAGGAGGTGCCCATGTCTTCTGATAAAAGAGGAAGTATCTGGAACCTTTGCAACCAATTTCTTAAGCTGAGTGGGAATCTGGACAAAGTTGATCCGAATAGTGTTTCTACACATGGGTGCCATGACCTACAAAATAGAACAAAGATGAATCCCCTCTGTCTTTGAAATAGGTTAGTCCAATGCAATATGCAGGCAATGTCATGATGTCATGATGTCATGATAGAAACACATCACAGGTATTCACAAATAGCAAACATGGTAAAGGCACACAAGTCACACAGATAGCCCTTAGATTTCAGGCTGGCAAGGAGTTTAGGTACTACCCTCTTTCAGTTCAGTTGGTTTAAACCTGTCCTAAAAATAGTAATCGGGTTCTAGAGGATCTCAATATCACTGACTACCCTTGATCGATCATAATTCTAGTTTGGCAACCTTTTCTTGCGGCCGAAATCATCGCGATAGTTTAGTCTCAATGAGTGTAGCATACTGCTACTGTTCTATGGCCAAGTTGGTCAATTATAGGTGTTAAGGTCAGTTGGTGCTTAATGACCCCTTAGAAGACCCATATTCTCCTCGTTGTGCCACAAGGGATATCGGTACAAATTAAAGTGTCACACCAACGTAGCTACTGCTTCAACCGTATCGGTCTATGTCGTACAGTTCCCTCACAGTTTATTGCTACTTACCTAAAGGGTATCCCCCAGATCTGGGTTAGGATCTATAGTAACTCCGATTCAAGCCCACAAAGATAAAACATACAAGTCAAGCAATTGAAAACATTATGAACTATTCCTAAGGTACAACCCACTTATAGATATCCCCAGCAGAGTCGACAGTTTTGTGATACGATGAAAGAACTGACTGTTTTTGGAATGCTGGTTTGCATTTTGCGTTTGTTTTCGCAAAATGTCGTGGTAAGCAAGAGTCACCACCGACTTTTATTTTATCCAACAAGGAAAGAAAAAAAGCATAGAAAAATTCCTTTTTCGAGATATTTCTCGGGTTCAGGGGGTAGATTATAGAAAGGGAAGGTGTTAGAATCCTTTCTATCCGTGGTTATCCACGGGCTCTTAGGCACTTGCTCAATTGTTTTCAAAATTATTTTCTTTGTGCTTGTGGGTTTGAAAAAGTTTTTTTTGAAACTTGGATTTAACTCTTCCTTCTGTCCTCAAAAGTGTAATAAAGTGTTTTGGAAAACTTTGTTCGAAAAGTGTAAGTGTGAAGAGTTTTGTTTTTTGAAAGAGCAAGTATCTAAGAACCATCTACCTACTCAAAAAAAGAATCGTTCTATGCTAATTTCCTTTAGCCAATGCTATCCCACTATTGATGAGTAGGTAGCATCGTCGTTGGAGTTTGAGGGTCAATTCGAATGAGGGACATACGATCACTAAAGAAATGTTAGGACGCCTTAGCGGTAACCCTAATGTCTTAGATCATTTGATTGAGGCAACAATATCTGAGGCAACCATTTCGAGGTGACTATGATCTTTTAGACAAGAGGGCGACCTCTAAAATAACCTATACTCAATGACTGTGTACGAAGGCAACCAAGTGGGGTGTACCCTAAGAGTGCGCATGTGCGAGTGTGTCGTTTTCAGTTATTTTTATCTTTGCACATGTTTAGGGTGATCTAATTTGATTTTAGGTTAAGCATTCATTCTTGTCATGCAAACCCTATTATCAAACATCTAGCAGTTATAATTTGCGGAAATAAAATGCGGAATTTAAATTACAAGGCGTCGGGTATTTACATCGCCAAAGACAAAACCCTTTGAAAAATAAAGTAAAGCGGTAAAAATAACTAAATGTCCTATTTAACTACTACAACCCATAAGCAAATACATTAATATGATAAAAATGAATACAACGCGCGGGAAATTTAAATCGAGTGCGAAATTTAGGGTTTAGACCCTTTTGAAAGAAAATTGCTTTTTTTTTTGTTGTTTTTATTTAAGAAAGAAAATTAAACCTAAATTAAATGACTGAGTTAAATTAATAAATTAATTAAATGAAAAATAAATTATGACATATTTTTGAGTTTTTGTTATTTTAAGAAAGAAAATAAAATTAATTAAATTAGTAGTTAAAACCTAATTAAATCTAATTAATTTTAATTATTTACAAAAATTAATTAAAGTTTTCTAATTAAAAACCTAATCAATTAATAAGTTTATTAAGAAAAATAAAAGTTTAAAATTTGATTGAATAAAAAATATTTTTGTGATTTTATTTGATGAAAAAATAATTTTATGATTGGTTAGAAAATTAAATAAAACAATTAAAGTAACTAAACAAAAATAAATAAAAGAGTGGAAGGATTGGGCCTGTTTTGAGGTGTTAATAGCAATTCTATAGGCCCAATAATGATGGCCCATTTTACTTTTTTGGATCTGGTACACACGCATTGACCAGCGCTTTGGTGGACCTTCAACGCTTGGCCACCAGATCTGGCCCTTTGCCATCTGGCGCTTGGATAGTGAGGGAGCATGGTATAGTCCAAACATGAGTGTGCATGCAATCACCTGAAAAATAATAATATTGAGAAAGAGAGGGACCTGGGATTCGAACCCAGATCCTGAAGGAGAATGCTTTGCCAAGGTTACCACTGAGCCACGCTGCTTTAGTTGTTAGTATAATAAGTATCAATAATTATATAACAAAACAATTCCAATGCCAGAAAAAACAAAAAAAGGCGCGCTTGGTTTGAATGGCCCCATGGAAAGAGGACACCTCATCGTCCCTGTCCTCAAACCCTTGTAAAAATTACCTGCGGATTTTCATTCGCAGCAAAAATCGTAGCCTTGTTCTAAAATCTCCCTCAGGCCATATAAATACAATCCAAGAACATGGTTCAATTCGTCATGACCTTCTGATCACGACCATGTTCTTCTTATGGGCCAATTATACTTGAAACAGAAAGCCCCAAAAAAACTGCAAGAACCCTAACTATGGTGATTCTTGTTTCAGATCATATAAACGAAATTCATTAATGCCAAAAGCTAGCAAATGTTCTTATGATCACAAATATGCAACTATTTTGTTCAATGGATGCCAGGATAATGCAAATCGAAATCAAGAATGTGGCTATGTCACGTGAGACTTACAGTGCACTAGGGAGTCTAAAAATGCATGGCTTGGATCGTAACAACTTTTGGAGATGGCCAGCAATTGATTGAGACAACTCTCGCGTCCTGAAACTGCCTCTAACCTGGATTTTGATCTCCAACTTTTTTGTGATTTTTCCACTTTTGTTCTGCTTCTACCAATGCTTGCCAACCCTTATTTCGTGTCCTTCAACTTGCTTATATATTGTATGTTGCATTAGGTCTCAATTGGTTATCCAAATCTTCCCATATTAAGCCTTGGATATTTGATTTTATCTCCATTTACAAACTTGCCAAATTTGCTTGATTCCAATCTTTTTTCACATGATTCACTTGATACGAATTTGATGATGATAATAGCTGTATTTGGAGCCTGAAATCAACACAAGATCTTGGTTATCAATGCCTTTTGATTTTTATTTGATTTATTTTGATTTAAATCAAATTAATTCAAATAAAATCAAAATAGTTAATAAAAAAAATGATATGGACACATGGCTGGAGCTAGGGCACGTGGGAAATAATGCAAACTCAAATCAAGTGGAAAAGAATGGGCCCATTTGGCAAAATTTGATTTTTTGGGGATAATTGACTTTTGGCAATTTTGCAAAAAAAAGTCCAACTTCAACAATGCATAACTTCTTCAATTTTGAACTTTTGGAGGTGTTCTTGGACACTTTAGAAAGCTTGAGATGTCCTATAATCAAACCGTTTGGTCTCATCGCATTTTGATATTCCATGCTCAAGTTATAAGCTTTGGAAAAAAAGGTGTTTTTGTTGACTTTCAAAAATAACCTATAATGTCCAAATTCATAACTTCTTGTGAGTGTATTTTTTGATCTTGGGGTATGAAGATGGATTGTAGAAAATTGTATCCTATTCAAAATGAGATTTGGATGGGTCATTTCTCATAAAGTATGAGAAAGTTATGCTTGGTCAAAATTGAGTTGACTTTTCCTGAAAAACCCTAATTTAGCAACTTTTGAATCTTGATGAATTTTGAGCAATCCTTGATGAATCATGATCAACCCTTGATCAAATGATGAAATATCTTTCAAAATGATAATTTTGACAAAAAATATTGAGGTTTGACTGTCTGTAGGTCACAGTTGACTTTTGCTATAACATAGTCGATTTTTGGACCTTTGGGCAATTGACTGAGCAAACTTCCTCTGCAAGGCTTGAAACTTGACATGGATGATCTTGAGAGCATATTAGGACAATGTTGATAATTTGGGACCACTTGGACTCAAGGATCTTGATACAACATGAAACCCTAATTTGGGGTAGACTGCCTTAGGAGATAGCTTGTCTGACCAACTCTTGAGCTATCTTGAGCCACTTGGAGATTTTTCTTGCAATGTCTTGAGAAACATGAGAGGGGAAATTTTGGGGTACAACAGTCATCATCAAAAAGGGGGATATTGTTAGAACCAAGTTTGGTTCTAATCATATCTTAGAGTTTTGATGATAACAATGAAATAAATTTTGTGAAATAAATTTTATACTCTATTGTGTATGTTCTCTAAATTCAGATGATGTTATGACTCATGCATCTCAAGAAAGAAACATCATTCTACGCAAGTCTAAAGCAAACTCTGAAGGAAGAACTCCAAGGCAAACTCTGATGAAAAGAAATCATAAGCAACCTCTGATAAAGCTAGCTGAAGCAAAGATTTGAAAGAAGCAGGCTGAAAGCAACATCTGATAATGCAAGCTGAAGCAAACTCTGATGAACATAAAATAAAGAATACTCTGATAGAAGAAAAGTTAAAGTAAACTCTGAAGTGGCAACGCTGCAAGCAAACTCTTAAACTTCCATATACAAGCTCTGACAGTACCATTGGTAATTTAATGCAAAGACGGCTAACACACTCAAGTGGTACTATACACGAGACATTGGAAACATAAAGACCAAGCCAACATGCATCATTAATGCATACACTCTCTTCAAGAAAGTAACGGTCAAGACTAGAAGCTATATATAGAATATCATTTGTTTCAAAGAAAGGTTACTGATCCACGAGAAACATACTAATGCCCACTGCTTTCATTCTTGTAAACTAATACTGTATAGTGGGTAAATCTTAAGTATTTGGCAACAATCTTAGTGATAAATCACAGTTTGTGATAAAGCTTATTAGAAGCATTCTGATTCACTACTGTTGAGAGATAATTTTTGTAAGTGTTCCTTGAGAGACCAGTTGGGCCATATTTCTCAAGAGGGCTAGGACTAGTTGAGTCTTAGAGGTGTTAGTCACTTGCAGTTAGCTTATGAATTGTATTGTTAGTCACAACAATTTGGTTGTGCATTTGTAATCAGTTTGATTATAGTGGATTACGTCCTCGTTGATAGAGGAGAAATCACCTTAGCGGGTGGACTGGAGTAGTTTGAGTTTCAAATGAACCAGGATAAAAATACCTGTGTCCTTCCATTAGTATAGCGCGAAAAAAAGGAAAAACTTATTCAACCACCCCCCCTCTAAGTGTTTTCTCATCCTTCAACGCCCACGTTAATTATCATACACCCTTCCATCTCATCCGCCTGATCCTCGTTGGACAAGCGATAAGCCAAGTCTCCATGTAACACCCGTGTACCCTCACACACTCGATCAACCAAGCTGTGATAAGGTGGGAGAACTGACTTGAGGGTTTTGCGTTCTATCGCAAATGTTGCGGTTAGCAAGAGTCGCCACTGACTTTTCTTTTATCCAAAAGGAAAGGTGAAAAAGCACAGGAAAGACCTTTAAGATTGTTTCTTGGGTTCGGGGGGTAGATTATAAAAATGGAAGGTATTAGCACCCTTTTTATCCATGGTTTTCCATGGGCTCTTAGTTACTTGCTAGATCACTTGCTTTTGTTTGAAATTGTGCTTTGTGTGGTTTTTGAAAGTATTTTGTAAAGAGGCCATTATTTAGGCAATATTTGTAATGATTCTCGTTCGTAAGAATGTATACAAAGATATTGATCTTTTGAAAATGTTTTCAATGTTTGTAAGATGTTTGGAAATGTGTGCATTTGTTTTGAAAATAGCAAGGATATTTGTTTTGAAATGGAGCAAGTAACTCGGAGTAATCTACCTACTCAATGTCTTTCTTGTTCATTTTCTTTTCCTTTGACATTGTTGTCTTACCATTGATTTGGTAAGCAACCTTATCTTTGGATGTTAACGGGACGGGCGTGGGTCATCGTATATCCATGATTAGCAATGTTGTAAGGTATTTTAGCATTTTTTAGGGACTAAGATCATTTTTGTAAGGCAACTTTGAATAGCGTCATCGAGGGACTATGATCTTGTTTTTGTTTGTTTTGCTAAGATACCTTACATGCGTAATAAGGCCATTTTTATATAAGGAAACCAAGTGGAGTAACCCTAAGGGTGCTTGTGTGCAAGTGTTCCATTTTCATGCTTGATTTTGTCTTGAATTAGGGTTTTCTATTTGATTGGTTTTATCTTGCCATACAAACCCTAATTACTAGCATGTTATGTAAAAGCGATAAATTGCGAAATTTAAAGATTACTACACTATTACAACATTTTGTGGGAGGGGGTTATACAATTTATGAATGGGGATTGCAATAATATAAACCTAATTAATCTATTACAACCAAATTGAATTTGTACAAATATTAGAATAAATAATGTACTAGATAAATTAAATATGCAAAGATGTATATAAATGCAAAAGAAGATTTTGTTTGATTTTTTACATGGAAAAAGTTTTATCCTAAACCTAGTAAATAAATCAAGATTATCTCAAATTAATTAGGAAAAGAAAATTATTTTTTTAGAGAAGATTTTTAGTAAACCCTAATTCTAATTTATCAAAAGGAAATAAATTTCTTTAAGAAAAGGTAAGTATTTTTGTATTTTGTCTTGAAAATAATATATGGTATTTATGAAGTATTTTGGTCTTTCTATATGTTAAAATAAATATTTAATAGGTGTGAAAAAAATAAATATTTAACCTAATTCTATTTTAATTTACAAGTTTATTAAAAAATATAGTATATAACTTAAATAAAAAATAAATATTTTTTATGAGAAAATAAAATAAAATAAAACAAAAATATAATATTTATCATTTTTTAATATTTTTTTATGATTAAGAAAATATATTTGATAAAATAAAAATAGAAAATAAAATAGGTAAATAAAATATTTGGGCCAGGGGTGTCATGATTAAACCGGAAGTAGCATATTAGCAAAAAAAAAGGCCCAAGAATTGAAGCCCATGTTGCAAACAACAAAAAAAAGGTGGAAAAATATGGAAAAAATGCAAAAGGCAGCGCCAAGGCTCAAACCTGTGACCTAGGGCATTTTTGCGCGCTGCCTTACCACTGGGGTGGCTGTACATCCGTTAGTCTAAGTGAAAACACAAATACATAACACAAAACATTGTCTTTCCCTGTACTTCATCTTCAACCTTTGGCTAGTCGGACCCCCTGTAACTTTTTCATTTCTCAACAAAAATGGAAAGTGATAACATGAACATTACAACATTTTACTTCACGATTCTAACCACGTGCATAACTAAAACTATAAGTCCAAGATCAGAGAGAATTTTGTTGGCCCTAATTCTTAACCTAATTTTTTCAGAAACTTCAAACTTAAAATTCTCTAAACTCAAGCCAAATAAATGCAAGCTATGGATATGCACAGCTTTGTAGCAATAATGTCTACATTCTATATTCACAAATGGAGAGCTAACTATGCATGTATTAAGAGTTAGAAAAACAGAAAAATCACCTTGAAAATGGAAATCGTGTTTTGAAAATGAGCTTGCTTTAGGATGCTGTGATGATCAGGTTAGCTTCCTTGAACCTCTAGGAAGCTAATGCAATGCTTAGCTTGTCTTGAGGGTGGCTGGAATGGTCTGGAGAAGTCCACCTGTGTTACTCTGTTTTTGAACTTCAACAATGTGGAAGATGGAGTCACAATGATGTTTCAGGGTGTGGGATGGTTTACTTGTAAGGTAAGGAAGCTTGGGAAAACAAAAGGCCTGAAAACGCACGAGTGAAATGGAAGATTTAGTTCACAAGTCAGAAATGGCAAGTTTGGAGGCTTGGTATGCAATTTCTGATTCTAGGGTGTTTCAAGGCTTGGGCATCCTGTGGTTTTAGTTGCAAAATGATGGCTTTATATAGAGCAAAAGGTTGGAGGACTTGTGCTTGCTCAGAAGTACAAGATCACATGTCTTGCTACATTTCTTGTTTTTGAAGCAAGTGTAAGAAGTGACTTTTTAAGGCATGATTCTGATCTTGTAGGGTGGCTTGAAGCTTTAAACATGTTTTGTTCAGGTTTAGAGACTTGGTTTGTGCAGAAAGAACAAGTCCAAGGCTCAAGAAATGGAAAAATGCAAAAAGCATGCTTTTCCAAAATGGCAATGTTGACTTTCTTCCAAAAATGGCAATTTTCTTGTACAATGCATTGAATGCTTGACTTTAGGGCATGAAATCTTGTGCAATCCATTAATGGTGGAGTGACAAACGAGTTTTAGGCCTGAAAAGTGAAGATTGTACAGCCAATTTTCAAATTTGAAAACTTGTTCTTCATAAAAATGACATATAATCAAAATGATAAAACTCTAACTTCATCTCTTCGATTCTCCCTACTCAAGAATGAACTCAAGGAGTTCTTGGACATTTTGGAAATATTGTAATGTGCTATACAACCCATCTTTGAAATGCTTTTGAAAATTCCTCTTGGAACTAGGTGAAAAGTTTCCATGAAGTTAGGTCAAAAACTTGTCCCTTAGCCAGACTTATGAACATCTGTTGGAATTGGGCGTTCTGTGCCTGAAGATCTTTGATGGCTTGATTGGAAGACATTTCTGCTGAAATAAACAGCGAAGAAGATGAGAAACATGTAAGGGTACCTGTAATGATGTGCATGATAATGGGATGCGCATGTAATGATTTCAAAGACTTTGGGAGATTTAAATTTGCAAACCAAAAATAAACAAACTTTATTAGATTAACTTTGAAAGGTTCAACAATGCCTTTAAGGCATTACAAAGAAGTAAAATAAAATAAGATCTAAAACTACAAAAAGCGAAATCAAAAGTCCCATGGACGCTTCCTCTCTATGCCGATGTAGTCATTGATCACTCTTTCTTCCTCGAGTTGCCTGGTGAGCTTCAAAATCTTCCTTTCTTGTTCACAGTACTTTTCTCGGTAAGTATCTCGCTCATTCTTCAGCTGAATCCAAGATCTCTGCAGCTCCCCAGAGCCAGTGGGCATGTAGGGATAGAGAATTGTGTAAGGAATGCCATCTTCATTAGTAGGCTCCATAATTACTGGTAACACGGCCTCATAGGGCATCCCAAGCTTCTGGGCACGAGCTCGGATCAACTGGAGATAAGGCTGCATAGGAAGGGAAGTCTTTGGTCCCAACTCTTGGGGGTCATATTTGTTCACCATGCCCCAAGCTCGTATAAACCTCCGGTGGTGCTCCTTAACATCCTTCTTGTAGTCAAATACAATGTCCTCAAGAAGTAGCTCATGGGGACCATCTCTCCGAGCACGACCAAATTGTCACAAAGCTAGACAAGGATTGTAAGTTATACCCCCTCTGATTCCAAGCAATGGGACATTAGCGTATTCCCCACAACGATCAATAACAGCAGTGTCTTCCATAGCCCGGGAACACCAAAGAATATATGTATGGGCAAGTGACATTATTCTGTAGGACCAACCCAAACATTCTTCGTTCTTCAGCATAGACTTAGGGAGGTGCAAAATAAACCACCTCGACAGCAACGACATGCAACACATGAGAGTACCTCTCCTTCTCATGGTATGAATATAGAGGGCATGCAAGATATCACCCAGCAGGGTAGGCACAGGATTGCGAGAAAGGAAAATCTTGACAGCATTCACATCTACAAAGGAATCTGGATTTGGGAAGAGAATCAAACCATAGATAAGGAGAGCCAAGACATCTTCAAAAGCATGAAAATCCAAATTATCCCAGAATAGCTGAGCCTGGTCTATTAGAATTTTGGCTAGAAAAACTTTGACCCCACTTCGTGTTTCCCAATTGGATACTACATCAGCCCGTTTCAAATGCAGAGTTAAGGCGGTGTCTTCTGGTCTAGGAACTTCTTCCATACTTGTGAAGGGTACTTGTTCAAGAATGGATATGCCCAATAGGTGAGAGAACTCTTCTAAGGTGGGAACCAGCTGGTAATCTGGAAAGGTGAAGCAATGATGCACGGGATCAGAGAACTAGAAAAGTACACTCATCATCTGCTCATCAAGATTTAAAGTAACCAAGCTGAGAAGTTGACTGTGTCTCTTAATGAACATAGAAGTCTTAGAAACTCTTGAGGCTAACTCTTTGAGTTGGGCAGGTATTTGCACAAAGTTGACTCAGATGGTATTTCTGTGCACGGAAGCCATGATCTGCAAAATAGAACAAAGATAAATTCCCTTGGTCTTTGAAATGGTCAGTGTAATGAAGCATGAATGTCATGTTATGATGCATGATGTCATGATAACCCAGAGGTATAACAAACAACAGGCATTGCAAACATAGTCAAATCACACAAGACCCTTAGGTTTAAGGCTTGCATGAAGTCAAAGGTAATACCCTCTTGAAGTTAAGTTGGTTTCAACCTGTCCTAGAAAAAGTAACCGGGTTCTAGAGGATCTCAATATCACTGACCATCCTCCATAGGTCATGGTTTCAGCTCACCCAATCTTTTCTTGCGGCCGGAACTATCTCGATAGTATGGTCTCAATGAGTGTAGCATCGAGTATCAACCAGTTCCCAGCTTTACACCGAGACCGGCTATCTCACTACTTTCTAATGGCCAAGTTGGTCGATTAAAGGTTCTAAGGTCAGTTGATGCTTAACGACACCACGCAGCGGCCCCGTATTCTCCTCGTTTCTCCACAAGGGATACCAATACCAACCAATGTGCCACATCAACATAGCTACTGCTTCAACCGTATCAGTCTACGCCGTACAGTTCCCCCCACAGTCTATTGCTACTTACCTAAAAGGTGTCCCCAGATCCGAGTTAGGATCTATAGTAACTCCCAAACAAAAACCCTTAAAAGTAAAGCAATCAAAGCAATCAAGAGAAGCAATTATGATGAACTAGATCCTAAGGTATACCCCATTTATACAGTCCCCAAAAGAGTCGCTAGTTCTATGATACGGTGGCAGAACCAACTATTTTTAAATGCTGGTTTGCGTTTTGTGCTTTTTGTTCGCAAAATGTCGCGGTAAGCAAGAGTTGCCACCTACTTTTATTTCATCCAATCGGAAATGAAAAAAGTACAGAAAAAATCCTTTTTCGAGATATTCTGAGTACGGGGGGTAGATTATAGAAAGGGAAGGTGTTAGCACCCTTTCTATCCATGGTTTTCCATGAGCTCTTAAGTACTTGCTCATCTTTTTAAAATTGCTTGTGTATGTGCTTTGTTTTGAAACAGTTTGACTTCGTGATAACCCTTGTATCAGTCCTCAAAGGTGTGACGAAGTTGTTGTTTTTTTAAAATTTGTTTGAAAAGTGTAAGTATGAAAAGTTTTGATTTGAGCAAGTACCTACTAGCATCTACCTACTCAAAAAAAGATTGTTTCTATTCTCGTTTCCTTTAGACAGTGCTATCCCACTATTGAGAAATAGGTAGCACCGTCGTTGGAGTTGTAAGGGTCAATTCGTAAGGGACGTACGATCACTAAAGCAATGTTAGGACACCTTAGTAGTAACCCTAGAGTCGTAAGATCATATTCGAGGCAACATTTCCGAGGCAACATTTCCGAGGCAACATTCGAACGAGACGTTTGATCTTTTTAGACAGGAGGGTAACCACTAAGACACCCTATACTTAATGATCGTTTACCGAAGGCAACCGAAGTGAGAGTGTACCCTAAGAGTGATATGTGCGAGTGATTTGTTTCGGTTATTTATCTTTGCACATTAGGGTTTTCTAACTGTATTAAATTATCATGCAATCTTGTCATACAATCCTATTAACATACATCTAGACAGTTAAATATTGGCAGAAATCAAGATGCGAGAAAGTAAATCTATGCTATTACAAGGCTTCGGGGAGGGGAATTAATTACATAGCCAAAAATCCCAGGAAAAAGCGATAAATAAAAAAACCTAGATTGAACTATTACAAATCATGCACAGTTACAATAATATTGACAAAATAAAATATTATGCGCGCGATGACTCGAATACGAGATGATTAGGGTTTCGACCCTTGCCTAAACCTAATTGTGATTAATTAAAAAATGTTTTTGTTATGTTTTAAGAAAATAATGGAATTGTTAAGTTAAAGGAAAATCCTAAGTCTGATTAATTTTAAAATTACGAATTAAATTAATTTTAATCTACGACCTATTTTTGTATTTTATTTATTTGAGACAAAGAGAAAAATAAAATTAAATCAAAAGTTAACCTAATTTCTATTTATATTTTATGAAAACAAATCATAATTTCCCTAAATTAGACTAAATTAAGTTAATTTGATAATAGTAAAAAAAAACTAAATCTAATTTTGTGAATTTTGATTTTATGATTTTTTATGAAAAAAAAGATTAATTTGTTAACTGAAAATAATTAAAGAAAGTGTTAAAAGAATTAAGAATAAATAAACAAAAAAAAGGATGATATGGGCTTGCATTAGCAACTGGGGGGGGGGTGTTGTTTGAGATTTGAGCCCAAACCCAATCCTAGCCCTTTTGACTTTGCCCAAATCCAGTGTGCATGCTTGACTCAGGCGCATGGTGGTCCTCCCAAAGTGGTATGTTGATTTGGGGACATTGATGAATTAGAGGGCCAGATCTTGATGGTGCACGATGAATACCTTGTCCTGCACTCGATCGAGACATGCAGAGCATCATTATGATTTCTCCCCTTAGCAGTCAGATCCGTATCTGAAAACCCTAACCCATTGTCAGCAGTCAGGCTAGCCACACAATCTTTGAACTGATATGCAGAAGTTTCCTGCGGCACATGCGCAGTCTTGAGAAATGCAATCAAAGCCTTTGCATGGGCTTCAGAACACAACAACAAGGACAACATGGAGATCTTTGACGGGGTCTGCCCCAGTTGCTCGACCATATTGTAGTCGCTCTTTTTGATAATCTTCGGTATTTCCTCTATCTCTTGTTTAGAGGTTTCTACAATGATCTTCTTAGGTGCCTCCGTCCGGGAAGGCTCGCCTATGATCTCTTTGCCCCGAGTCCCAGATGGCTCGGCGACAGGGGTGATAACTGGAATAGGAACTGGGGTAGTAGTTGACATACTAGCTGATGGAATGACAACAGGTTCGTGGACAGTCGGAGGGGAAATCTTAGTAGAAAAGAGTCTTCCACTTCTGGTGACCTTGCTAGCCCCAACAATATTACTGATATCAGAACCAGCTTCTTCAGTTTGCAGATCTTGCTTAACACCATGGTAATATACATCAGCACCGTAATGCCATGAGATAGCCTTATCTGAGGTATATGGGATGAGACCCGGAGCGGTGATTATTAATGGAGCGATTCTTAGAACAGGTGTAACCCTAACAGGTTTTCTCGAGGAAACCTTGGAAGGATTGACGGAAATGGTAATAATGGCAACGTCTTCATTTGGAACAAACGGCATC
Source organism: Vicia faba (assembly GCA_948472305.1). Lineage (NCBI taxonomy): Eukaryota > Viridiplantae > Streptophyta > Magnoliopsida > Fabales > Fabaceae > Vicia > Vicia faba. The sequence goes on from OX451736.1 coordinate 1,234,685,771, forward strand.
ATAGTCTTCTCAAACAAAATCTCTTTATTATCCATCAGGCGCTGAACACCTGACTTCAATAAACAGCAACCAGAAGGCAGAATTGAGCACATGTGGCAACCTTCACCACAGCCCGGAAATAAACCGGCCTATAACAAATTCTTCTTAACCGTCATCAAAGGAGTAGAAATTTCTTCCACAGAGGTCACAAACGAATCGGTGTCCACATCATTGACTCCACGACCATGTTTGGGCATAGGAGCAGTTATAATGTTTGGCTTTTCCGGAGCATCAAACTCAATCTCTTTAGCTTCCAGCAAATCTTGCACTTTATTCCTCAGAGCCCAGCAATCGTTTGTATCATGGCCCGGACTCTCGAAATGGTAGGCGCACCGCGCGTTGGGATTGTATCTGGGAGAAGTAGTGTTTGGATTCTTGGGAGCCTCTTTCAAAGTTGCCAAGTTGGATTTTAACAGATGAGGCAAAACTTCAGCCAGAGTCATGTTGATGCGGGTAAACTGCCGTTGTGGTCTTTCCACCCTTTGCTGACTGTTGCATTGTGGAGCAGCCGTGGGTCTTGGTATCATTCAGCATTTACCGCTTGACGGTGTTCAAGTCTGCTTTGGCCCCTTGGGCCGTAGGCTGCACTAGCTTCCTTCTTACCAGTGAAAGGATTCTTTTCTGTACTGGACGAAGCATCCTTTTGTATCTTACCACTTCGGATACCCGCTTCCACTCTCTCTCTAGTCAAAATTAACTCAGTAAACCCAGATGACGAACTGTCGATTAAGTGATTGAAAAATGGACCAGATAACGTTCCTAAAAACATGTCAACCAACTCCCTATCATACAAAGTGATGTGAATGAATCCCCTGCACCTATTCCTTCTTCCTCAGCCCAAACCACCATCATCATCTCTCCTAAAATCACCCCTCCTACGTCGCCAGCAATTCCCACACCTCCCTTACCTGAACCCTCATCACCTCACCCTCTAGAACCTACCTTTAATCCATCCTCATCAGAACCTCTTGAACCATCTGAACCTTCTGACTTTCTTAGGACTGTAGTTGACCCTGAATCTCTACGTTATCTGCAAATAATATCCACCAAAAAGGTTGTTCCCAAACCAACCCCAAAACCTATTCAGCCAGATGATAATGTACGTTTTCATAATTTTTCAACAGAAATGCAGACGTGGATAGACCTTCTGAAGGCAAACAGTGCCAACAACCTGGACCCAACTGCATGTGATTTTATGTGGGAAGCATTCATAAGGAAATTCAATGATGAAACCTTCAATTTGCAAGATCTGTGCTATTCTCAGGTTCTTGAGAATTTCACCCAGTATCTGAATGCCTTCAAGACAGAAGTCGTAAATATCTGGGATAAAAAGTCTCCACTGCAAATTTGCAAGATGAATCTGAAGATGGCTCTGAGTCAGACCCAAATCCCTTGGAAATGACTATGTATTGTCAACCTTCTGCTCAAGTAGCCTCTGAGAAAGTGCCAACTCTTCTGATTGATCTTGGCATCCTCCTCTCCAATGTTGTAGGCTCAGGCTCTGCTGCTTCTGCTCCAAAGGTTGTATCTTCTGAAGCGGTTTCAACATCTGCTCCCTCTTTGCTGGCGATGGATACTCTGAATGAACTGAAGAAGGAAAATGAAGCCATCCATGAACGTTTGGACAAACAGGATGAAACCAACAAGGAAATCAGAACTTGGATGATGAAACAAGAGGAATCCTCAAATGAAATCAAGAATCTTCTTCTTTCTCTTGTCTCTCGTCAATCTTCGTTTTAATTTTTTTTCTCCAATTTTCTTGTTGTTTTTATTTTGTACCTATGTCTTTTGAATCTTCAATATACAAATATTTTGAATCTATTTTTTTTTACTTTTTGATTATAACAAAAAGGGGGAGAAAATAAGATTTTGATCTGATCCATGATAATGGTTATGGGACTAAGTCTCAAACATTCCTATCAAAATACAAAGCTCTTTTCTATTTAAGAGATATGCAGGTACCTCAAGACTCTGAAAGACTAAGCTCTGAACATCATCTGGAAAAGAACTTCTAAAAAAACTCTGAAAGAAAAATGTCTAAAAGCTCTGAAGAACAAATCTCAGGAAGTTTCCCTTATGCTTTTAAACTCTTTGATTATTTTTTTTCAGAAGAAGAAATATCAATCTCAGGGGGAGATTCTCACTCTTGCACAAAATTTTTTTAATCAAAATCTGAATTGTTTTGTCATCATCAAAAATGGGAAGATTGTTAGAACCAAGTTTGGTTCTAATCATATCTTAGAGTTTTGATGATAACAATGAAATAAATTTTATACTCTGATGTGTATGTTCTCTAAATTCAGATGATGTTTTGACTCATGCATCTCAAGAAAGAAACATCATTCTACGCAAGTCTAAAGCAAACTCTGAAGGAAGCACTCCAAGGCAAACTCTGATGAAAAGCAATCATAAGCAACCTCTGATAAAGCTAGCTGAAGCAAATATTTGAAAGAAGCAGGCTGAAAGGAACATCTGATAATGCAAGCTGAAGCAAACTCTGATGCATGATTCATTTACCCCTGTCATATAGGTTATTATCGAACCCCCCCCCCCCCCCCCCCCCCCCCTAAAATTCTTTTTTGCAAGAATTTCCTAAACATTTGAAGATTTTTTTATTTTTTACCTTTATCACATTCAGTCACTAAAAAAACTGATGTATCCGTTTTTTTTATTGAGGTGGATGTCAAATGACTTTATTATTTTAATTTATTATTATTTTTAATGCTATGTTGATATTTAATTTTTATTCATTTTTATTTTATGTTTGAAAATATTGTGAAATAATCTTACTGCTGAGCTAGATGACTGTCCTTGATATATTTAAGTAGTTAATAGTATTTATAGCGTACTTCACTGTATTTAATCAATTAAATATAAATATAATCTTTTTAATATTTCTAAAAACCTTTATTTAATTTTTCTTTTTTATTTTCTCTTTTTCTTTTACTGTTATCTTTTTTTGATTTAATTTTATCATTTCTTTTTTGTTTTTTAATAATACTTATTTTAATTTAAATTATTTCAATCATTAATATATAATTAATAATTATCATAATAGTTTAGTTAACACATAATATAATTATTATTATATAGTTAATATATATATATATATAGTTAATATTACATAATAATTCAAAATAAATATTTATGACATAATATTTAGTTAACATATTCATTAATTACATAAAAATATATTCTTAATTATTAAATATTAAGTTTATTAAATTTCAAATATTATATTTGAATATTAATCAAATTAAAATATTATAATTAAATATTAAATTTATTAAATATCTTTCAATGTATCAAATATAGAATATGTTGTTGTTGCCATCTTGTGCAACTGCCATCAGTAGCGTGCCTTTGTATTTCTCATACAACCAAGTCCCATCAATTTGTATAATTGGTTTTCATGATGCAAATCCTGTGATGCAAGGTTGAAAACCCCAAAACACTCGACTAAATATTCCATTTCCGTTGAGTTGACTACCATCTGGGACGTATGCTGGCACTGTTTCCAGAATGTAAACAGTACCCGGAGAATAAGTCTGGAGTGCATTCAGGTAGCGAGGAAGTTCTTGGTATGACTCCTCCCAATTTCCATATACCTTTTCAATTGTCTTGGTCTTTGCTAACTACGTCTTTCGGTAAGACGTAGTATAGTTAAATACCGTAGTGATGTGGGAGATTATGGTTTTCACCTTCAATGATGGATCGTTGCTGATGAGTGGTAGGATTTCTTGACAAATGAGATCATAATTTAGTTTCCGATGATCCTGTGATTGAGTAGAACTAACACACGTGTGGGTAGACATAGAACCTATAACCCAACAATCACCTCTTAATCTGTATGATGCAGTGAGCTTGAAAATCGACCGAGTTGGATTTACATGGTCCACCTTAAAATCGACTGAGTTGAGCATGTGAAATTTTTTGATGGCTCGGATACATTCTTCTCTGTTACGAAATTTGTCTTTCTCTTTTAAGTTTTCATCCGACTGCATATACGGATTGAAAAATAAATCAGAAGACGGTTCATATCCGCACATGTTGAAGTTTGTCATGTGCGGAGGTGGTGTGTAGACCTCGTCCAAGTTTGGCCTCCAATCGTTTTTTGAAGTACAAGAAATTGGCTTTCCTGTTTAAAAAAAATCGAATGTTCTCAGTGTCTCTAAACAAAAACCCAGAGGTGGGACAAATGTATGTCTCACCGTTGAAATGTGCATTGATCACATATTGGGGTGCAGAGGCCATTGTGTATGACTGTTTGAAGGTTTGAAGTTTATGAGTTAATTGCTGGAATTTTTTAATGTTCTAGTGTTTGAGAGATTAAGTGTATGAGTGTTTTGATAAATTTAAGATTAAATAGGTTGTACTGAATTTGAATAAACCAACAGTAAGCACTCTCCAAGGCTGTCACCTAGCCTGCACCTACACTGCAACCTCTAAGGCGCCTCCCATCACGTCCAATTGTGTTACATGCATGCAGAGATGCCTTCTCCAAGGTTGTCACCTAGCATGCGCCTACACTGCAACCCATGCCACCTCTTATTCGCCAACAGGGATGGCGACACCTTTCATTTTTGTACTCTTACGCCAAGTCCAATGGCATCTACTTTCACGTCCAATTGTGTTACATGCATTCAGAGATGTCTTCTCTAAGGCTGTCACCTAGCCTGCACCTACACTGCAACCCATGCCAACCTCTAAGGCGCCTCCCATCACGTCAAATCGTGTTACATGCATGCAAATATGTCTTCTCCAAGGCTGCCACCTAGCCTGCGCCTATACTGCAACCCATGCCACCTCTTATTCGCCAACAGGGATGACGACACCTTTCATTTTTGTACTTTTTAGCTAAGTCCAATGGCTCCCACCTTCACGTCCAATCGTGTTACATGCATTCAGAGATTCCTTCTCCAAGGTTGTCACCTAGCCTGCACCTACACTGAAACCCATGGCAACCTCTAAGGCGCCTCCCATCACGTCCAATCGTGTTACATGCATGCAGATATGCCTTCTTCAAGGCTGTCATCTAGCCTGCGACTACACTGCAACCCATGTCACCTCTTATTTGCCAACAGGGATGGCGATACCTTTCATTTTTATACTCTTACGCCAAGTCCAATGGCGCCTACCTTCACGTCCAATCGTGTTACATACATTCAGAAATGCCTTCTCCAAGGCTGTCACCTAGCCTGCACCTAAACTACAAACCATGCCAACCTCTAAGGTGCCTCCCATCACGTCCAATCGTGTTACATGCATGCAGAGATGCCTTCTCCAAGGCTGTCACCAAGCCTGCGCCTACACTGCAACCCATTCCACCTCTTATTCGCCAACATGGATGGCGACACATTTCATTTCTGTACTCTTTCGCCAAGTCCAATAGTGCCTACCTTCACGTCCAATCGTGTTACATGCATTCAGAGATTCCTTCTCCAAGGTTGTCACCTAGCCTGCACCTACACTACAACCCATGCCAACCTCTAAGGCGCATCCCATCATGTCCAATCGTGTTACATGCATGCAGAGATGCCTTCTCCAAGTCTGTCACCTAGCATGCGCCTACACTGCACCCCATGCCACCTCTTATTCTCCAACAGGGATGGTGACACCTTTCATTTTTGTACTCTTACGCCAAGTCCATTGGCGCCTACCTTCACGTCCAATCGTGTTACATGCATTCAGAGATGCCTTCTCCAAGGTTGTCACCTAGCCTGCACCTACACTACAACCCATGCCAACCTCTAAGGCGCCTCCCATCACGTCCAATCGTGTTACATACATGCATAGATGCCTTCTCCAAGGTTGTCACCTAGCCTGCGCTTACACTGCAACTCATGCCACCTCTTATTCGTCAACAGGGATGGCGACACCTTTCATTTTTGTACTCTTTCGCCAAGTCCAATGGCGCCTCCTTTCACGTCCAATCGTGTTACATGAATGCAGAGATGCCTTCCCCAACGCTGCCACGTAGCCTGCACCTACACTGCAAGAGTGACACTTATCATGCATGCATGCACCCACCTACCACCTCACTTACTCTATGATAAAATTTTGCCTATAAATGCAGAGCCTCACATACTTCTATCGCATCCACAATCGTCTCACTCTCTTCTACAAACTCTTTCATAATATCTTACAATTTCAAACTCTTTCATAATCTCAGACATTTTCAACAATGGCTCTTCTCATAATGGGAGATTCTCACAGAGGCACAAGGGATAACATTGCAGCGTTTGTAAGTTTCTTTTATACTTATACTTTTGTCATACTTCTATTAATGCTTTATTCATCTTACATTCTCTTACACTTTTTACATTATTAACTTATGATATTAAAAGATTCAGAATTCGGTCACACAACTACCTTGCTTCTGACCCGTTAATCGTACCCTATCTCGAATACGCAGGTTTCTGAAACATTATAAAGATCTCCAACTGCACGATTGATTCAAAGTTCATACTTGAAATGTTGGAAATGTGGGGACCAGAGACCCATACATTTCATCTACCAATAGGTGAATGTACCGTCACACTAGAGGACGTGTACATGTTATTGGGTCTCCCTGTCGATGGTAAGGCGGTTAACGGGTCAGTTCAACAACCCAATTCTCTATGTGAAGAATTGTTGGGGAGGGATATGGTTGAAGGTGGTGGTGCGAGAGTTCAGGGTATACTACTTACTGAGCTAAAAAATCATTATGCGACTCTGGAATTGAACAAAAATTCCTTCGAGCTAGCTAAGGTAATAAAAGCTAGAAATTATATAATGATATTATTTGAAACCTTTTTATTTCCTGAAAGTACTATTTGGTTGACCCACAAACACAATCGGAACAACCCTCATTTCCCCAACAACAAACCCAACACACATCAACCTCCCACCAACCCCCCCCCCCCCCCCCCCCCGACGAAACAGAACCACGAACACCCAACCATAGCCACCACCACAATACAATTACACCCATATACCCCACAACCAACCACAATCACCACCTCAGTACCAATACCCCCATATGCCTCACACCCAACCATAATTTCAACAACAATACCAATACACCCGCATACCCCACACACAATTTCAGTCTTCTGCATATCCCAATATGACCCCCTTAACATCCAACCTTAGCCCTGATCTGGGATTATCCGAATATTATGAACCAACCAACCCAACTTACCATCAACCACAACATCACCAAAGCACCCAACATCCTCAATACCAAACACCCCAAGATTCATTTCCTTTCTACCCCCCATACTCAGACGACCAGTGCTACCGACCAACCATGGAACCCCATCCACCACCAACACGACCAAACTTTGAGGGTATGGGCAACCGACTGTACCAAAGTAGATCTTTTAGATATGAAGATCTGATCGATATCATGGATCCGGAATGCAATGACTTCGTTGAGCCATCGACCCTGCCACAACGGGAAACGCGATGAAACCCAACACGGGAAAGGCGAGGACGAGGATGCGGAACCGGGGGTCATTATCGGATTTCTGAGGGACCACTGACTAATTTGTATTTTTTATGTAATCGTTATGTGTGTAATCATATTTTGTAAATAAAAAGTCAATTTTGTTGATCCTATATCGAATACGTAACACACCACATTTAAAATAAAAAACGCAAAAAATCGCCTCTTAATTGCACTAAGGCGCCATCTCACTTGGCTTAGGGCAAGGCTTTAACACCTAGGCTCCAAGTGAGATGACGCCTCCCCTTTAAAATAAGGTGTAGGCGCCAAGTGGGATGGCTCCTCCCTTGGAGAGTTTTCTGAAATATGATTATTTGCGTAATTTTCTCCGAAACATGATTATTTGTGAAAGTTTTTTTAATACCTAGTTATTCCAAAAAAATATTCGAGAACTGGGTTAAATATATTTGTATTTAATTGATTTAATATTGAATGTATTAAATATATTTGTATTTAATTGATTTAATATTAATTGTATTAAATATATTTGGATGCATGACATTAAAAATAATAATAAATTAAAATAATAAAGCCCAGCATCCGCCTGAATAAAACAAACAATATTTATCATCAGACCCTTATCTTAGTATGTGGCCAGAAGTACAAGTACACGCAGATTGGAAATCTATCATGTTAAGAATTTGAAAACAGCTTCAAACCATTTCTGTTATGGAAAGGAGTTGCAAGGTGTGTGTGACTAGTGGTGCTGGTTATATTGGTTCTCTCTTAGTCAAAAAGCTTCTACAAAAGGGCTACACCGTCCATGCTACTCTTAGAAACTTGAGTATTTCTCTCAATCTCTGCAATGCCACTTTTTCTTTCTTTCACCTATAATATTATTAACCGTGAATTCGTTGATTCATTGTAGAGGACGATTCGAAAGTAAGTTTATTGAGAGGACTTCCTCATGCAAATACTAGACTTGTGTTATTTGAAGCTGACATATACAAACCAGATGAGTTTTGGCATGCAATCCAAGGATGTCACTTTGTCTTTCATGTTGCTACTGCCTTTCAACACCAAACTAATTCTCAGGTTCATTTCTCCACTAATTCATTATTACTATTTTCTTTCCTTTTGTAGCATCAACTTATAACTTTGTCCCATTAATAATTTAAATAATAAATTTTATATATATAGTATTTTTTAACTTTTAATAATTTATGATATTTTATTTAATTTACTTTATAAAAATTATTATAATAAATATAGATAAATATGTTAAGAAAATTCCATTGAAAAAAAGAAAATATATGAAATAATAATTATGATTTTCTTTATAGAAAAAAAAATATTTGACAAACTCAACTTTTAATGTTCTACAAAGAATAGTGATTATTTTAAAAAATTATTTAATATTATGAAATAACTAACATAAATATGGCAAAATATGGTTCAGAAACTTCTTTAAACATGACACTATAAATAATATTGATCAAAAGTTATATCGTTTTCTTAATTTTTAAACTTATAGACAAAAATAATAAATGAACACTTGATGTATAACCAACTTATATTCTCATAAAATGAATTGATATTAAAATAATTAGTTTATAAGACAGTTTAAATAGGAGATGTGTATGACTATCAGATGTAGAATCACAAACATTTTACTTATTCACTTTTTGTGAATTTCAACCGTTAATTTATATGACCAAAAAAACTAATATACAAAAAATTATTTATTATTTAACATTCTAATGAAAATATAATTATTTATTTTAATATGTATCTATTAAAAATTCTTATATTTTTTATAGGAAACAATTTAATAAAAATATTTAAATTTATTAAGTATTGTAAAATCTAATAAAAAAGTATTGATTTTTTTAAAAATATTTATCAAAATTACAAACTAAACAAAAGTGAATTATTAGACTTATGATAATTCTCTTATTTTTAAGGGAAAAGTATACTCATCTCTCTTTGAAATTTGTTAATATGATCGGACACCCTTTTTAATTTTAAAATATGCACTAAACTCCCTTTTATATATATATATATATATATATATATATATATATATATATATATATATATATATATATATATATATATATATATATATATATATATATATATATATATATATATATATATATATATATATATATATATATATATATATAGTTTTTTTAGTGACTGACAAAAAATCGTAGGTAAATGTCATTTACATATATGATTTTTTGTTGTCACTAAAAAAATAGAAAAGAGTGTTGAAGCCATTTTAATAGACCTTAGGGAAATTAATATATATTTTAACTTTTTCTTGTTCAGTTGTCATCATAAAAATCTTTGAAGACTTTAACCTACACAACACATAGAACCACAACCTTCTCAACCACAATCTTTTTTGACTCGATCATGTTTCATATGAAATGCAAACAAATAATAAGGTGTTTTGTTCTCTTTTGACACGCTTGATAATTAGCCAAGTGAATGACACTTTAACTAATAGAATGTATCTTCACACATTTTTTAGTGATCCATAAGCCATAATCATGCCTATTAACAATATGGTCTCCTTGTCTCCTTCAACAAGGAAAATACATTTCATTTGAGTAATAGGTAAACAAAAAATTCAAAAAATATTTTCTAGTGTCCACATTAACAACATAGTTCAGATCCACAAAATTCTATAAATTTATTTATCTTGAGTTGATTCTATGTACTTAAATTCACCCTTCAATGAACCATTCAGGCATGTCAGTATCCCCTTTAAATCTTTCCACTGAACTTGACCCTGATTTGCGAAAAATTGACTTACTAGGCTAATTGTAAATGCTAAGTCTGTTCTACTACAACTGATACTATACATGATGCTTCCAAGCCCAATTTCATAGGAACTAATCTCCATCATCTTCTTATATTCTTTAGTTTAAGGAAGTTGCATGCTCTAAATCTTAGTGTGATGATCTAAATGAGTGTTGACGGATTTAAAATCTTACATTCTAAATTATTCTACCATATTCTTCAAGTAAGTATATTGAAACAAGAAAAAATCAATATTTTTGTAGTTTCTTGGGGTACCCATACCTAGGGTCCTCTTAGCTTCACCAAGATCTTTTATCTCAAATTCTCCATTCAAAGCATCCTCCAGCATACTAATCTCTTCCTTGATAGAGCTTGCCGCCAAGATATCATCAACATATATAATATGATTGATGATGACTTCCTCATTCCTCATTAATATGCATTCTCAACTATCAACACCATTTCTCACAAAACCATGCTAAAAAATAAATTCATCAAACTGATGATACCACTGACTTTGGTTTTGCTTAAACACTTAGAAATATTTCTTCAATAAACACACTTTGTATAATACAAAACCTTAATGTTTCTCCATGTAGATTGTATCTTCAAGGTCTACATGTAAGAAATATGCTTCGACGTCCATTTATTCCAACTCAATATCATATTAATTTACGATTTCCATAAGTACCCTTTTAGAATATTGTTTTACCAAGAGTGAAAATATTTCATTATAATCAGTTCTCCCCATCTGAGCAAACCTATTTTCTATAAGCCTTGCCTTAAAAATTAGTTTTTCAATCACCATAATACCTTTATTCTTCGTGAAGATCCAATTTCATTAAAACACACTTTATTTTTAAGTAGTCTCACAAGCTTCCAAGTATGATTCTTCATCGGTTAATGTATATCATCATTCATTGCCTTCATCCATTTTTTATTGTCTTTGATTTTGAAGGATTTCTTGAAGGTATTTGGTTTAGACTTTTGAATCCTTTGAGATACATTTAAATCATAACAAATACGAGCAACACAAACATATCTCTGACGTGGTATAATCTCCTTCCTCCATATATCATCTGCTAATTGATAATTTAGATCCATTATAGACTTCATATTTCTATAACTAGAAGTAGGATCCCCATCTTCCTTATTATCTATAGTGTCAATAGTGGGAACCTCCTCCTGAAACATAATCTCCTCCACTTTAGTTTTTTTTCTTTCCCTTTCAGATCTTTGAAGTTCATCCCCATACAAGTTTCATCAAAATTAGAATCCCTAATTATGATGAAATTTTGGCACTTGCAATAAAAAGGTCAAGACTGATGTCTCAACAGAAAACATGATGTTGGGACAAATATTATAACATCTGTTGACAGAAAATCTATTATTGATTGTGCAAAAATATAAATTGCAGAAATTTAAATAACACAATCAATTGTTAACCAGTTCGGTGCAACGTAACTTACTCTGAGGGCTACCAAGCCATGAAGGAAATTCACTATGATAATATTAGTGTGAAGCCTAAACAGTTTCAGTTTACAACTTCTCTGCTAATCATTACCTTATGCAACTTCTACCTAGGAACCTTCTAGATATGAGAACCCCGTCTCACTTCCAATCACCATAGTGATATACCTAAAACATCAAACCTTGTGACTAGAATTGAACCCAAAAGAAGATTACACTTCCAATAAACAATACTTAGTTAAGACTCTTAACTAAGAGCAATACTCAACCCTTTGCTTAAAAGCTCATGAGTGAGAGTAATAGATTGATAAAAAAACAACAATCAGTCAAATCAATGCATCAAAAGATACATGAGTGACATACAAAGAACATAAACACTAAAAACCCAAAAGACTCTCAAAACCCTAATCTTTAAGTTGCACACACAGTTTCTTATTTTTGAATGCTTATTATTTTAGGTCTAGCAAGTCCTTATTTATAGACTCTTGCATTATGGGCTTGGACTCTTCAAAATATCCAATCTTCACGTTCAAAACAACTGCAAGATCTTCTCATAAAAATAGGAACAAATCTTTTTTAAATCTACCTAAAAAGTCTCCAAGATCCTTTTTAAGAAATCCAATTAAATTTGCACTTTATTCCTTAATAATCTCCTTGACATGCGCATGATGATGAGGTATATCCAAAATGATCTCATCAAATCAAATCAAATATGTCAATAGATATACAACAACAATGCTTAGTGTATACAGTCCAGAATGTCATGACATTTGTCTTCGACATCTTGCTGAAAACACATAACAGTTGAACTGGCAAGACAACTGATGAAGATGTTACAACATCTTGCTCAACATTAGTATAGAACCATATTTTATCATAAAAATATATTTGAGACTTCATGCAGTTACATATCACTACCTTCAAAATTTCAGAAGATCAGATGTCCAGACATGTGTTCTGACATCACACAACACAACTCCTCCACAACATCAGAGCTAGACAAATCAGATATGTCAAATACTCCCCCTGTCACACATGATGATGACTCCCCCTCAAGGGAAGATCCCAAATCACCGGAATATGAACTACCTAAGTTCACACATCAGAAGAAACAACAATAGAAGACAAAATAACCTCACATCAGGTTTTCCTCACATCACGCAAGATGTCATAATATCAAACAAGACAACCTGCACACATACTTCAGTAGTAGAAGCAGAAAAAACTTTAACTACAAACTAGCATGACAGACTATCATGCTCCCCCTAAATAATTGCATCCAGCAAGCAACCATAATCACTACTCCCTCCTTAGTAGTAGAACACTCCTATCAGCATGCTAATTAACATGTCAAGACATGTTTAATAACATCAGGATACACATAAAACAATAACATTTTACTCCCTCTTTTTATCCAAAACTTGACAAAAACTGGAGTAACTGTAAACATATAGAAGCACAAAACACACATGGAAGCACAAAGGCACGAAACACACATGGAAGCAGAAATTGAAACACAATAGCTGATGGAACCAAACTTCACCAAAACTTCAGGTGGTCATCCACCTCTCGCCTTTGTTAAAGATCCTCCTACACTCTCTGGTGCTGTCACCAGCCTTTTTCAGAGAGCCTTTGTCCCATCCAATAGCAACATACTTAGGCTTCCTAAGCATCGGAACATAGAGGAAAGATGCAGTACCAGTTGCACTTATCCATAATTATAATTGTTATAACTCTTTAATAGTACAAGGTCCAATCCCACTGCTTACAACAATAAGTTATTCCTTATTATCTATATGATCCAGAGTAATAACCTTTCCTTCAGCAAGATTCTTGATAAGTTGCTTATGACTATCAAGGTGATTATTCCAGCCATGTTGAGTAAAATATTCGATATCATTCAAATCTTCACCAAATAATGTTATAACATCATGTTTGACATTATGATCCTTCAACATATGGTCAATCCATACTAGTTAAGAACAAACTCTCCTTGTTCCACCATACTCAGATACAATCGTATTTCCAGAGGCACAATCAGACAATTTTTTAGATACAAATATCTACTGGCGCACTTATGCAATTCAATATCCTTCTTTCTTGAATAGAAGAACACATCCTTGGTTCAAGTTTAGAAACAAGACATGAATTAACAATGTCTGTTTCATTTGAGTGTGTAGTATTGATCTTTTTGAGCTGATCTATCTAAAACCTAACTTCAAAGTCATCAGGATCAACACTTGTGGAATCATATATTGCTTATGTTCTTATCTCCTCAGTCTGTACAAAAGATGCTCCAATATTGTCTTCGACATCCTTCTCCTTTTCAGGGGAAAAATCATCAATTATCACACCTGTGGATTCCATAACATCTTTAGTACTGAAGTTAAATACTTTATACGCTCTTTTGTTTGAAGAGTAACCTAAAAATATTCCTTCATTCTTTATGAGATTTTCCTTACCTTTTTATCTTTGTTCACTAAGACATGTCATTTAATTCCAAAGGTATGAAAATGCTTGACTGTAGGATTTCTTCCTGTCCATATATCATAGAGAGTAGTTGAAGTACCTCCTCTCAAAGTGACCCTATTATGAATGTAGCAAGCAGTACTCATAGCTTCAACCAAAAACTCCAATGATAATTGCTTGGTGGAGAGCATAACTCTAGCTGATTCCTGTATAGCCCTAGTCTTTTACTCAACAATTCTATTTTGCAGAGAAGTGATGGAATGAGAACACTCATAACTAATACCTTTAGAATCACAAAATTCATAGAATTTTGCATTCTCAAATTCCTTTTCATGTTCACTTCTGATATGGAAAATCACACGCTTCTTCTCCTCTTGAATGTTTTCACACAGATCTTTGAATACTTCAAATGCATATGTTTTTTCTCTAAGAAAATTCATCTAAGTATGCCCAGAAAAATCATAAATAACCATATAGGCATACCTTTTTCATCTCAGGCTATCTATTTGCATAGGTCCCATTATATCCATATGAAGAAGTTCCAAAACTTTGGAAGTAGTCTGATGTTGCAACATCGGGTGTGACATCATAGATTGCTTTGTAATTTCACACTCACCATAGACTTTTCTTTCTCCAATTTTGAGATCTTGCATTCCCTTGATAGCTTCTTCATATAAAATCTCCATCATTCCTTTTATATTAAGATGTCCAAGTTTCTGGTGCCATAGCTTTACTTCTTCTTCATGAGTTATTAGGCATGTTGAAGAATAAGCAGTTATCTGATATTCCTATAGATAACAGTTATCTTGAGATCTAATTTCATTCATTAGGATAACATCCCTTTTATCTTTGACCAGCCATTCTGACTTTGAGAAGTAGACTAGCAGACCTTGGTCACACAATTGACTAATGCTAATGAGCTTAGTAGTTAATCCTTTCACATAAAGAACATCTTATAAACTAGGAGAACCAACACACTTTAACTTACCAACTCCTTTGATTTCACTATTAAACCCATCACCAAATCTTACAAATCCTGTGGGATGAGGCCTAATATTCACCAATAACTTTTGAACTACTGTCATGTGTCTAGAGCATCCACTGTCAAAATACCAGTCTTCTCTATTTGACTCTTCTAAGGAAGTACGAGCAATAAAGTTCATATCCCTATTTTTAACACATCTCTTGTTGCTTACTTGATCAACCTTAAAATGAATTGAAGATTTTTGATATCCATACAGTTTATAACAAAAGGTATTTATATGACCACGCTCTCCATAATAATGGCATATCCATGTTGATGATTGAAATCTAGATAATGTTTTATCATGTCTTATAGGATGTTGACCATTCTCTTCCTTTCAGGAGAAAATGACTCCTATTTAGATACTCTTCTTTGTTTGTTATCAGATTGATAATCAACTTCAGTATCTCATTCTTCTCTCACCATATCATCTTTACTTTTCATTTTCTTCAAGGAATCTGACATGTTATTGAGCTTGAAATTTAAGAGAGTTACCTCAATTTGAAGATGTGAAACAAAACATAGAATCTTCTTCTTTTCATTCCCCAATTCAGATATAATCTTCCTTTGTTCTTCTATTATCCAAAGACTTTCTACACACCTGTCACAAGTATCCTTGTAAGATACATCAAGGTATTCATAGAGATTACTATCAACATAATTTTCCACATCATCTGGCCATTTGTCTGAAAGAGCCACCACAAGTTTTTCATATTCATTGTTAGCCTCATCTTCTGACTAATCATCATTAGACTAAGACACAATGAAGCCCTTTTCCTACCTCTTGAGAAACATAGGACATTCTGGTTTGATGTAATCAAAACGTTCACCCTCATAGTATTGAATGCCTTTGCTTTAATTGGTATTTTATTTAGGTTTGGTATTCTTCTGAAAGTCATAATCACTCCTGATGTCAGATGAGATGTTCCAGACATTTGGTCTTCCACTTCTGTCCATCCTTTTCAGAATTCTGTTGAATTTGTTTCCAAGTAACACAATAGTATTGGATAGACCTTCATCAGTATCTAAATTAGCTTGGCCTTCTTTATCTCCAGTATTGGAAAAAAATCTAGACACTTGTTCTTTTTCTCAGACTTGTCACTAATGACCAACTCAAAGGTTTAAAGTGAACCAACAAGTTCATTAACCCTCATGTTGCCGATGATATGAGCTTCTTCAATGGATGTTACCTTCATGTCAAATTTCCTAGGTAAAGACCTAAGAATCTTTCTAACAAGATTTTCTTCTGACATCTTTTCCCCCAATGCACTAGATGCATTAGCTATTTCAAGAATCTTCATATGATATTCCTGAATGGTATCATCATCATCATTCATCCTTATATTCTCAAATTTAGAAGTTAGAAGCTGGAGTCTTGACATCTTTACTTTGGATGTACCTTCATGAGTTATCTTGAGAATTTTCCAAGCATCCTTTGCTATAGTATATGTATTAATTAGCTTGAAAACATTCATGTCTACTCCATTGAATAAAGCATTCAAGGAATTTGAATTTCCAAGATCTAATTTATCATCCTCATCATTGAAATCTTCTTATGGCTTAAATGAAACCTTTCCATCTTTGTTTATATTAACATGATGTTCCCATCCTTTAAAAATAGCCTTCCAAGCCTTGTTGTTCATAGTCTTCAAAAAATACATAATTCTAACTTTCCACCGATCATAATTAGAACCATCTAACAGAGGTGATCTGTTGCTGTATCCTCTTTATTTATTCATATTACCAGAAAATAGTCTCCTTAGAGCTCACCCAATAGAGAGAGCAGGGTGTCTGCTCTGATGCCTATTGAAATTCATGCACTTGTGATAAAAAGATCAAGACTAATGTCTCAATACAAAATGCGATGTCAAGACAAATGTTATAACATATGTTGACATAAAACCTATTGTTGATTGTGCAGAAAGATAAATTGCATAAATATAAATAACATAATCAATTGTAAACCCGGCTCAGTGCAACATCACCTACTCTAGGGGCTATCAAGCCAGGAAGAAAATCCACTATGATAATATTAATTTGAATCCTAAATAGTCCAAGTTTACAACTTCTTTTCTAATCATTACCTTGTGCAACTTATACCTAGAAACCTCCTAAATATGAGAACTCCGTCTCACTTTTAATCACCACAGTGATATACCTACAACCACAAACCTTGTGACTAGAATTGAACCCAAAAGAAGATTAAACTTCCAATAAACAATACATAGTTAATACTCTTAACTAAGAACAATACTCAACCATTTTATTAAAATCTTGTGGGTGAGAATAATAGTTTGATAAACAAGCAACAATCATTCAACTCAATGAATCAATAGATACATGAGTGAAATACAAAGAACAAAAACACTAAAAACCTAAAAGACTCCCAAAACCCTAATCCTTAAGTTGCACACACGATTTCTTCTTTTTGAATGTTTGCTATTTTAGGTCTAACAAGTCTTTATTTATAGACTCTTGCATTATGGGCTTAGACTCTTCAAAAGATCAAATCTTCACGTTCAAAGCAGCTGCAACATCTTCTCGGAAAAATATGAACAAATCTTTTAAAATCTTCCTAAAAATACTCCAAGATCCTTTTTAAGAAAACCAATTAAATCTGCATTTTGTTCCTAAATAATCTCTTTGACCCGCACATAGTGATGAGGTATATCCAAAATGATATCATCAAATATAATCCAATTTGTCAAGAGATATACAACAGTAGTGCCTGTTATACACAATCTAGGATGTCATGACATTTGTCTTCGACATCTTACTAAAAACACATAACAGCTGAACTGTCAGAATAATTGATGATGATGTTAAAACATCTTGCTCAACATTAATATAGAACTATATTTTACCAAAATGTAGCCAATCATAAAACCATGGAACTAAAAAATTTGATCCTCCAGGTTTCATATTCCATAACTTGTATTCCTTCACACGTTTAGGATAACCAATGAAGACACTCTTCATAGCCCTAGCATTAAGCTTGTCTTTCTTGGTATGCGCAAACTTCAAGGCTCCAAAATTATTCAAATTATATTAGTCTATCGATTTCCCACTTTAAACCTCCATAATATCTTTAAGACTATTCTTATGGACAAACATTTATAATCAACTAAGATGAAGTAGCAATAATGTCAACCCAAAAACTCTTTGGTAACTCAGCTCCAAACAACACACATTTTACTCTACAAAATGGTCTTATTCACGTGTTCATCTTAGCCATTTTGTTGAGGTGTGTCAGAAACAATTATATGTCATTTTATATTCTGTTTCCTGTAAAACTCATTAAACTACTCTAAAACAAACTCTACATCGTTATTAGTTCTTAACACATTCAGTTTAGTTCTCAATTGATTTCCTATTAAAAATAAAATTCTTTGAAATTTTTAAATGTGTCACTTTTATTTTCAAAATGTGAACCCATGCTCTTCTAGAAAAATCATCAATAATAGTGAGAAAATAAAAACCACCCTCATGAGTTACCATTGTTTTGGACCCCACTATTTTTAACTTCGACTTATAAAAACCCTTAGACTTGGACTTTGACCTAGATTTCTTCCCATTTTGGTATCCTCTACCTTCACTCATCTTTCTTAAAACATTCAAACATTCACCAATATTGTCAACCACAAACTCTTTCATTTTGGTTTTCTCTTTGGTTCTTATAACCGATTGAACCTCTTCCAAGGTGATATCTTGTTCCTTACCATAAAGTAGATAATTCATAAAATGCTCAAAAAAAATTGGTAACGAGTTCAAAAAGAGTAAGGCCTTATCCTTATTATCAAGTTTAACCTCAATATTTTTCAAGTCGTCAATGATCTTATAAAATTTTTCCAATGGCTCCACGATGTATTATCATTAATAATTGGAAATTAGTAGAGTTGTTGTTTTAGACACAATGTATGAGCCAAGTACTTGGTTGTATACAAGTTTGACCCACATCTTTCTCGCAGTCATCTCCCTTGTGACTTCTCTTAAAATTTTATCTTAGAGACACAAGATTGTGGAATTCTTGACCATATCCACTATCTTGGTCTTCTCTGCTTGCGTTAGGATTATCGACATGAGTGCATTACATTTCCATGCTTCCACATGGTTTTGTTGAATTAAGATTGCTTGTATTTCACTTTCCATAACTCAAAGTTGTTATCTCTGAATTTTTTTACATCCTATTTAAAAACCATAATGCTCACTTGTAAACTTAATGATCCCTTTGCCCCTCAATAGACGCCACTTATTGTGAAATCGAAGATCAAACACACCAAAAACTTGATGCGAGGGTAAAAGAATAATGAAAACCACACTTAACGATCTCATAATCTATTTCTCTAAGTTTCCCTCTAAAAAATACTCTCGCACAATCTAAGTGACCGAAAAACTCATTGCTGTCCAAAAATCGAAAAATGTGTCTCACATGCTTAAAGTACGCCTCACGCGTTCATGCTAATTTCAACTTAATTGAATGTATTTATTATGACTATCATGATTTTATTTTGAATATATGCACCAATTTACTATGGTTAAATTTTACAAATCAAGCAAATTTAGTAGTTTAAATATTTTTTTCATATTTTTTGAAGTATTATTGAAAAATATTAATCATGTACTTTTTATATCTATCGTAAATGAAAATAGAGTTGTACTAACCCGTATGTAAATTTTTTGGCAGTTTAAGAGCATTGAAGAAGCTGTAGTAGCAGGTGTAAAAAGCATCGCTATAAATTGTATTAAATCTGGAACGGTAAAAAAATTGATATACACTGGCACAGTTGTTGCTTCTTCTCCATTGAAGGATGATGGAAGTGGCTACAAAGACTTCATTGATGAAACATGTTGCACACCTCTACATCTTCCTCTCACCGCTCTCCATAAGGTAGTAATTTATAGTTATACACCTTTATATTACACCACCAAAAAAACAAGAGCATATAACAAATATTGGTTAATTATTTTGTTAGGAATATGCGGATTCTAAGACACTGGCTGAGAAAGAATTGTTAATGAGGTATGGCAAAGATGAAAATGAAAGTGGTAGACTTGATGTGGTTAGTCTTGACATTGGTCTGGTGGGAGGGGATGCTCTTCTTAGTTACATGTCAGCAAGTGCTGCAGTGCTCATTTCTCAGCTGAAAGACAATGAAGCGCTACATCAATCTTTGAAGTTCGTAGAAGATATATGTGGAAAGATTCCACTAGTCCATGTTGATGATGTTTGTGAAGCTCATATCTTTTGTGCTGAAAATCCATCTATCAATGGCAAAATCTTGCTTGCAAACTCATATGTATCATCAGTAGAGATAACAAATTATTATCGTCGAAACTATCCAGAATTCAAACTGAAGGAGAAGTAAGTTTATATTAATGATGAAAATTGAAAAGTGTAGTATTCAATAATAAGTATTTAAAATGTGACAATATTTGACATTTGGTTTTAGGTATTTGGAAGGGCCAAACAGGGAAATCAAATGGGCATCAACAAAACTCATTGATGAAGGGTTTGTTTTCAAGCATGATCTCAGGATGATATTGGATGATAGTATCAAATATGCAAGAAGAATAGGTGATCTTAGTATGTAATAATATAAAAATACACTTTCAATTATTTATAAACTATTAAATAATTATAAACTATTACGTAAAAACTTAAAATTATTTATTAAATAATATATCTAAATAAATATTTATTACATAGTTAACTCATTTATTTATTACATAAAAAATATTATTAATTCATTTACATAAACTAATTAATTATATTTGATTATGTAAATAGAAATATTTATATAGTTGATTAGTTAGATATTTCTCATTTGTAAAAATAAACTAATGATGTTATATCACCTTATAAATAATCCACTAGAAAAATTCATATTAATTTTTTAAAATAAATACTTCATTTTAAGGTAATTTAGTAGGGCCTCCTGAAAATAAATAATTATTAATATTGAAAATAAGATATGTTAGAAATATCTATGGAATAACTTAATCAATAGAGCAATATATCCCACTGGTTGTGACTTCATATGTATTTATAGTATTTTATTGGTCAATGGAATTTTTTAATATTAGATTTATTTCTTTTATTATTTTAACTATTATTCTAAAGAATTCTATTTTTTAAATAATATATTAGTTGTTAATAATAAGATAAAATAAATGAATATTTATATTTATATTGTTAAACTATGTTTTTACCAAGGGGTGCATGTCATTTAGGGAGAATGTGTCCTTAAAATAGGATAATCCTAGTAAGTAAAAAAGAGAAAACAAATAAAATAAATCAAAATAAATAAATGACATTACCTCAACGCTACAGTAGCGCTACATTAGCCCTTAACGAAAACGAAGAAGAAGGTTGTGTGTGTTGGAAATCCACTAAAAGACTATGATAAATTTCTACCCCAATGACGATTAGTTATGAGAAAAACAAAGAAAAGAAGACAAGACAATTAATTTCTGCAGAGTTTCTCTCTGCTTACAAACTGTGAAAACTTTATTATTCACTTTGCAACTGTAAAATATTGTGAATGACTTGCTTGACTTGCTTACAAAAAAATAGGGGTTACTCCCTCTATTTATAACTGAGCTTACACCCTAAGTCAAAAGCCTAAAAAATATCTATTTTGTTAATAAATCAAATCTAATCTATTCTAGACTTAAATCAAATCTATTTAAATCTAAAACAAATAAAATCTTTTCAACACTATGAATTACAATTTAACACACCACCTAATTCATTGTGTCTAAACTATCTACATTCATCATGACTCTTATCTTTTTGAATACTTCGACTTGCACTCCCTTCGTCATGATGTCTGCAATCTGATTCTCAGTTCTGCAGTGTTCTAAATTCATCTTCTCATCTGCTACCTGCTCTCGAAGATAATGGAACCTCATTTCGATGTGCTTACTTCGACCATGTGCTATTGGGTTCTTCGCCAGATTGATAGCTGACATGATGTCGATCTTCATGGTAATTGCTCCATGATCTTTCCCAGTTATCTCTTCGACCAAGTTCACCATCCAAGTTGCTTGACATGCACAAAGAGAATCAACTATGTATTCTGCTTCACATGATGATAATGCCACTACTGGTTTCTTTCTTGAATTCCAAGCAGCTGGTGCACCACCTAGCATAAACACATATTTCGCTGTTGACTTTCGATCTTCAGCATCACTACACCAACTCGAATCAGTGTATCCCATTAACTTTCTTTCTTTTCCTTTATCAGCTGCAGGAAACAAAATGCCATAATCGAAAGTTCCTTTGAGATACCTTATTATCCTCTTCACTGCTGCTAGATGTGATACCTTTGGCTTCTGCATGAATCTACTTACCATACCTACACTATATGCTAAGTCAGGCCTTGTATGACAAAGGTATCTCAATGATCCAATAAGTCTTATGTATTGGGTTGGATCAACATCATCTTCATCTGCATCTTTCGACAATTGCAGTCTTGGTTCTGCAGGTGTCGAAGTTGGGTTGCATTCTTCCATCTCAAATCTCTTGAGAATTTCTCCTACATATCTTCTTTGATGCATCATCAAACCTATACTGCTCTTGTAGAATTCGGTACCAAGGAAATATGAAATCTCACCCAAGTCAGACATTTTGAATTCCTTGCTGAGATCACCTTTGAAGTCTTCGATCTCACTCTTGCAGCTATCTGTTATCAACAAATCATCTACATAGAGACATAGTATAAGCAATTTACTCTTGTTTCTTCTTACATATACTCCATGTTCAGTTGTGCACTTCACAAATTCCTTCTCCCTTAAGAAACTATCAATTTTCTTATTCCAAGCCCTTGGAGCTTGTTTCAATCCATACAGGGCTTTATGCAGCCTTGTACACCTTTCTTTCTTCGTCATGTTTCACAAACCCAATTGGTTGTTTAACATAGACTTCTTCATCTAAGGGTCCATTTAGGAATTCACACTTCACGTCCATCTGACATATGTGCCAACTGTTTATTTCTGCTAGACCAACAACCAACCTGATTGTTTCGATCCTAGCAACAGGTGCAAAAACTTCATCGAAGTCTATTCCTTCTTTCTGTAGAAATCCTTTCTCCACAAGCCTTGCTTTGTGTCGAGTTACTTCCCCTTTCGAATTCGTTTTCACTTTGTATACCCACTTGACATCAATTTCCTTCTTGCCGTGAGGAAATTTGACAAGTGACCAAGTGTTGTTGTCTTCGATAGACTTCACTTCTTCGTTCATTGCTTTCACCCACTTCGAATCCTTCAATGCTTCATCTGCATTAACGGGTTCGACATCTGCATAGAAAGCATAATGTACCAGCTCACCTTCATCATCTATCACATCATCTGATGTAATCACACAATCTTGCAATTTTGCAGGCATGCGTCTTGTTCTTTGAGGTCTGTTGTACTTGGTATATCTGTTGGTTCCTCTTATCGAACTTCTCTTTTGACTTGAGTTTCTGGTTCTTCGAATAGGATTCCCACTGAATCTTTCTTGACATTATCAGTCCAATCCCATTCTTTAAACTCATCTATGATCACATTCCTGCTGATCACAATCTTCTTTTTCACTGGATCGAACAACTTGTAGCCTCCTGTCGAATGATATCCAACTAGAATCATTTGACTTGACTTGTCATCAAGTTTTCTTCTCAACTGATCTGGCACATGTCTATGTGCAATATATCCAAATACCTTCAGATGACTCAAGCTAGGCTTCACACCAGACCAACATTCTTCTGGAGTAATTCCTTCTATCTTCTTTGTAGGACATCTGTTCAAAATATATGTTGCAGTCGAAACAGCTTCACCCCAAAACTCTTTAGGTAAATTCTTTCCTTTCAACATACTTCTCACCATATTCATGATGGATTGATTCTTCCTTTCTGTAATTCCATTTTGTTATGGAGTATAGGGTGGCACCACCTCATGCACAATCCCTTCCTTTTCACACAGCCTGTCGAAGTCTTTTGACACATATTCTCCACCACCATCAGTTCTCAAAACTTTGAGCTTTCGACCATTTTGTCTTTCGACCATAGACTTAAACTTGGAAAATACTTTGATCACTTCACTTTTCTTCTTGATCAGATAAGTCCATAGCTTTCGACTGAAACCATCTATGAATGTAACAAAGTATTTGTTACCTCCCATCAAATCTACCTGGATTGGTCCACATACATCAGAGTATATGACTTCAAGAATAGCCTTCGATCTTCTTCCTGCATCCTTGCTGAAGCTATTCTTGTGTTGCTTCGTCTGCACACATTCCTCACATACTTCGTTTGGAATGTCAATTTCAGGAAATCCTGAAACCATATTTCTTCTATTCAAATCTCGGATGTCTCTAAAGTTGAGATGACCTAGTCTATAATGCCATATCCATTCATCTCTGCTAGTTGCAGTCGAAAGGCACTTGTGCTCCATCACATTTAGTTCAATCTTGAAGGTTCGATTCTGAGACATATGAGCCTTCAAGATTAATCTCCCATTTGCATCAACGACTCTCATCATCTTATCTTCGATTGAAACTTTATAATTCTTTTCGATCAACTGTCCTATACTGAGAAAACTGCTCTTCATGCCTGGTATGTACAACACATTGGAGATTACTGACCTTTTTCCATCTTTCCTCATAATCGGAACATCACCAATACCTTGAGCTGCTAGGGTATTGTCATTTGCAAATTTTACCATATTTTTCATTGCGGGCTTTATATTGACAAACTAGTCTTTCCTTCCAGACATATGTGATGAACATCCTAAATCCAAGTACCATTGGTCCTTGAATCTATCTTCATCTCTTGTTGTGACCATCAACATCATCTCTTCTTCTTCATGTTTTGCAAGCTTTGCATTACTTTCTTGATTCTTTCGTTTTTCTGGACAATCACTCGAATAATGTCCATACTTCTGACAATTGTAACATTAAATGTGTATCTTATCAGGTTTTCAACCACCACATCTTCCTCTATTTACAACACCACCTCTTTGGTTTCCTTGGTATGGTCTTCTTTGATTCGACATGTTTCCTTCGATCTGGTTTCCTCTACCATTCGATTTGTTGTAGCCACCTCTACCTCTGTTGAAACACTTTCCTTTGCCTTTGGTTTATTTTGCTGAATGTGCCTGCAAGGCCACATCACTCTTCGATTTGCCTGCATCTCTTTCATTCATTCTTTGTTCATGAGATTCAAGCGTCCCTTGAAGCTCTTCCTTTGTCAATTTCGACAAGTCTTTTCCCTCTTCTATCGCCACCACTATGTGGTCGAACTTAGGAGCTAAAGATCTCAAGATCTTCGAAACAACAGCTCTTGCTGTTAACATTTCTCCACATATCTTGATTTGATTTACTAGTTTTGTAACTCTAGTGAAGAAATCAAATATGCTTTCACTGTCTTCCATCTGAAGAAGTTCGTACGTCCTTTTATGAGTTTGTAACCTCACTTCTTTCACCTTCTCAGCGCCTTCAAAAGACTTCTCAAAGATTTCCCAAGCTTCTTTTGCAGATTCTGAATCACTAACTTTTTCGAAATTTTCTGGGCTGACACATTGATGAATTATAAATACTGCTTTATAACTCAGCTTCTCAGATTCTGTGTATTTCTTCTTTTCTTCTTCTGAAGCGTTTTCTCCAAGCACTTCGACTCCATTTTTTACAAGATCCCAAAGAACTTGACACCTGAATAAGACTTTCATCTGTTTGCACCAATTCTCATAGTTGACAACTTTTAAAATTGGTAGCGTTGCTGGATAGTTTGCATTCCCATAACTTGTCATCGTAAATTCTTCAATCGTTCTTGATTGATACTTCCCTTGAATTGAAACAAAAGCTCTTGATACCAGATGTTGGAAATCCACCAAAAGACTATGATGAATTTCTACCCCAATGACGATTAGTTATGAGAAAAACAAAGAAAAGAAGACAAGACAATTAATTTCTGCAGAATTTCTCTCTGCTCACAAACTGTGAAAACTTTATTATTCACTTTGCAACTGCAAAATACTGTAAATGACTTGCTTGACTTGCTTACAAAAAAATAGGGGTTACTCCCTCTATTTATAACTGAGCTTACACCCAAAGCCCAAAGCCCAAAAAATATGTATTTTGTTACTAAATCAAATCTAATATATTCTAGACTTAAATCAAATCTATTTAAATCTAAAATAAATCAAATCTTTTCAACACTATAAATTATAATTTAACAGTGCGACTACGTTTATAGGAAATTGATTCTCGACTCAAACAACAGTGCAAAATATCTTTTTCGATTCACCTTAAATTAGTGTGAGTTTTTTATCTTTAAATTAGTTTTGATTTTATATTCATTCTAATTTTTAGCCAATATATCACATCTTTTAGAGTTCAAATTTTCTCCATTGTTTAACTTAAGATTTTTAATTCGTTCTCCTTCATTGTAACTTCAATTTGAGTGGAACAAGTGCCAAAACGATCGGAAAAATATTGCTAACATTATCCATCAACTTAATCTCTGATTTTGGAATAAGTTATTTGATTCAAATATTGAAATTGAGATTTTAATATTTAATTTTAGAATATTTAACTTTGAATCTACAAATTTGATTTATTTGAAGTCGATGATTGGAATAAATAAATAAATAAATAAATAGGTGTTAGAAAACATCAAAATTAGGTAAGGGGTGAGAGTGAGTTCGAATAGTAGGTATAAAATAAGTGAAATGAATGGAAGAGTTGTATTTCTCAAAACTCAATTAGGTCATTAAATAAATGCAAATCTAAACGTGTGAGATTAAAAGATGAGCTAGAAAATTTATTAAAGTCTTTATTGATTTAATTTATGTTGAACTGTGATCATTGATGTTATGGTGAAGAATTGTGGATAATTTTGTTCATGTGTAAAATATTATAGTTGTCTAATTATCATGTGTATTTGATGATTTATATGATTGTGAGTTGATTATATATGATGCATGAGTAGATGTGATAACTTGTCAAAGTGATATACTAATGATAGTATTGTGACTATGATTGAGTTGTGTGAATACTTAGTGTTAGTTGATGAATTGATTTACTTATTTGTATGTATTTATGCTAAATGATGTGTGACCATACATAGTACATAAAAATAATGTGAAATTGATGAGTTTGATTGACATGTTATGATTCTTTAATATGAAGAATTATAATTAGTAAATGTAGTTATTTACAAAGGCATTATGATTATAATTGGTAAATATAATTATTTGTAAATATTTTATGATTGTTTGATTTGAAGAATTATGGTTATTTTTCCTCGATGGATTAAGATGAATTTATATGCATAATTATGATGTATATGTATAATGTATTAAGTGGTATTTGAATGTAATAAATACATAATGGTGATGCATAAATTATGAATAAGAGGTTGTACAATCAAGGTGTAAAAGTATTTATTGTTTTCGCATAGACATTAGAAATTTTGACGTAGATTTTATTTTGTGACCATATAGGTAGGGTTAGATAAATCTAAGTTAATGTTAGAGAAGTAAATTTAATGAATTTTTATTAAGACCGGCATGCTAACAACATACCACATTTCGATATCTGCATGTTTGAAGGAATTTTGACTACAACATGCAAAAAATTGACTTCTTTTTTTTGTGGTATTAAAAATACTCAGTCGTAAGAAATGCTCAAAATACAACAGAGTCGCTACTGAATTTTATTTATTTCAAAGGAAAGGAAAAATATCGATAAAACTCATGAAAGAAAAGAAAAATGGTCATCGCAACCAGATCGGATTTGAGAGTCAGTTATGCAATGGGAAGATATTAACACCCTTCACATCTGGTATACTAATGTGAATCATTTAGTTAGTTTTGTGAAAGAGTGTTAGTGTAATGTTAGTTTGCGACCTTCTAATTATTAAGTGAGAAATAGAAAGAAAATATTTTTAGGATTTTTTATTATTGTGCTTGTGATACGGTGGGAGAACTGACTTGGGTGTTTTGTATTTTATCGCAAATGTTGCGGATAGCAAGAGTCGTCGCCGACTTTTCTTTTATCCAAAAGGAAAAGCTGAAAAGAACAAGAAATACCTTTGAGATTATTTCTTGAGTTCGGAGGGTAGATTATGAAAAGGGAAGGTATTAGCACCCTTTTCATCCATAGTTATCTATGAGCTCTTAGTTGCTTGCTAGATCACTTGCTTTTGTTTGAAAATGTGCTTTGTGTGGTTTTTTGAAAGTATTTTGAAAAGGCACCATTGTTTAGGCAAACTTCGTAATAGTTCTCGTTCGTAAGAACGTATACAAAGTATTGAGCTTTTGAAAATGTTTCAAGTTTGGAAGACGTTTTGAAAGTGTTTTTGGAAGTGTTTTTGAAAGTGTTGGTGTTTGTTTTGAAAATAAGCAAGAGTGTTTGATTTGAAATTGAGCAAGCAACTAGGAACAATCTACCTACTCAAAAGTCTTAGTTCATTTCTTTCTTTCCTTTGATATTGCTATCTTACCATTGATTTGGTAAGAAGCCCTATCTTTGGATGTAGAGAGACGAGCGTGGGTCATCGTATATCCATGATAGCAATGTTGTGAAATATCTTAGCAATTTTCTTTGAGGGACTAAGATCATTTTGAAAGGCAACATTTGATAGCGTCATCGAGGGACTATCATCTTGTGTTTTTTAATTTCTTTGCTAAGATATCCCACATGCATAACATGGCCATTTTTGTAAGGCAACAAAGTGGATTTACCCTAAGGGTGTAAGTGTGCAAGTGTTTTGATTTACATGCTTTGTTTTGTCTTGAATTAGGGTTTGCTAACTTGTTGATTTTTATCTTTCCATACAAATCCTAATTTACTAGCATTTATATATAAAACATTAATTGTGGAAAATAAAAATACTAAGCTATTACATCATTAGGGGAGGGGGTATACAAATTTACAAATGAGGATTTGCAAGAAAATTAAATCTAATTAATTATTACAACTATATTGAATATTATACAAAATTTGAGATAAAATGCAAGAATGCAAAATGAAAAAAGAAATGCTTTTTTATTTGATTTTATGAAAGGTTTTAATCTTGTCCTAATTAAAAAAATGACCAATTAAAAATTAAACAAAATTAACTTAAACTAGTTAAGAAAAGGAATTAATTTAAAATGATTTTTAGGGTTTTTTATGAAAATATTTTTAAATTAAAAATAATAGAAAAAATAATTAATTAAAATAAACCTAAGTTCTAAATTAATTTTAATTAAGAAAAGAAAATAATATAATAATTAAACTAAGTCTAAACATTAATTATTGTTAAAAAATAATTAATTTGTTAAAAGAAAATATTTTGGTCTTTTTGTTTTATAAAATATTAATGATTATTTTTAAATATGCAAATAAATCAATAAAATATATTTTTGGATTTTTATTAATAAAAAAGATAATAATAATAATAATAATAATAATAATAATAATAATAATAATAATAATAATAATAATAATAATAAAAAAAATAAAAAATAATATGTGTTGTACCCCAAAATTTGCCCTCTCATATTTCTCAAAACATTGCAAGAAAAATCTCCAAGTGGCTCAAGGTTGCTCAAGAGTTGGTCAGACAAGCTATCTCCTAAGGTAGTCAACCCCAAATTAGGGGTTTGTGTTGCATCAAGATCCTTGAATCCAAATGACCTTAAGTGCTCTCCAATGTCCTAATATTCTCTCAAGATCATCCATGTCAAATTTCAAGCCTTGTAGAGGAAGTTTGCTCAGTCAATTGCTCAAAGGGTCCAAAAATCGACTGTGCTAGGGCAAAAGTCAACTGTGACCCAAATACAGTCAAACTTCAATAATTTTTGCCAACATTCTCATTTTTAAGGATATTTAATCATTTGATCAAGGGTTGATCATGATTCATCAAGGATTGCTCAAAATTCATCAAGACTCAAAAGTTCCTAAATTAGGGTTTTGCAGGAAAAGTCAACCCAACTTTGACCAAGCATAACTTTATCATACTTTATTAGAAATGACCCATCCAAAGCTCATTTGGAATAGGGTGAAATTTCCGACAATCCATATTCATACCCCAAGATAAAAAAATGCACTCAGAAGAAGTTATAAATTTGGACATTATAGGTCATTTTTGAAAGTCAACAAAAACACCTTTCTTTCCAAAGCTTATAACTTGAGCATGGAATATCAAAATGCGATGATAACAAAAGGGTTGGTTATAGGACATCTCAAGCTTTCTAAAAAGTCCAAGAACACCTCCAAAAGTTCAAAATTGAAGAAGTTGTGCATTGTTGAAGTTGGACATTTTTGCAAAATTGCCAAAAGTCAACTATCCCCAAAACGTCAAATTTTGTCAAATGGGCACATTCTTTTCCACTTGATTTGAGCTTGCATAGTTTCCCACATGTCCTAGCTTCAGCCATGAGCTCATATTTCTTTTTTATTATTTAATTTGATTTTTTATTGAATTTATTCATTTTAAATCAAATAAAATCATAGAAAATCCAAATAATTAAAAACTCTTGATTTATTGATTATTTTAGGCTTTGTTTACAGCTAGCAACATCATAGAATTCGTATCAGGCCATATCATGTACAAAAAGATTGCATCAAATCCAATTTGGAAAGGTTAATAATGGAGATCAAATCAAACATGTATGCATTGATTTAGAGAGATTTAGTCCATGATTCTACCCTAATGCAAAGCATGATACATAAGGAAGCCAAAGCAATCAAGATCAGGGTGGGTATTGGCAGAAAGAGGCAGAACAAAGTTTGAAAAAAGTGACAAAAAGCTTGAAATCGAAATCGTGCTTAGAGGTGTTTTCAAAGGCTGAAACCTGTCCCAATCTCTTCATGGGTGTTCACACAAGCGATCTGGATCAAAAGCAAGCATTCTCAGACCTTCACAAGCGCTGTAAGTGTCACGATATTTGGCTCTGTTCTTGAAATCATAACTCTCCATTCTTGCATCATTTGAACAAATTATTGGCATATTTGTAATCCTTACAACATTTCCAAGCTATGTGCATCATTCAATTTTGTTTATCTGACCTGTAATGCAAAACACCATATCTAGGGTTCTTGGAGCTTTTTTGGGCGTTTTCTTTTCAGGAACAATTGGCCATCAAGAAGGGTATGGTTAGGACCATGAGGTTGAGACGAGCATAACCATGCCCTTGAAATACATTTTTGTGGCTCGTAGCAAATTTTGGAGATGGCCTGGCTTATAGCTACGGACTTCTGTCCGTTGGTATAGGTCTGAATTGTTTTAGCCACGGATGAGAGGTTGAAGACAATACGTGGCGTCCACCCACTGCATCATTCAAATGGCGCACATTTTTTATTATTTTTCTGGCCATTGACTTGTGTTACTTTATTATATTTTATTTGTATATTGCTAACAAACAAAACAAAGCAGCGTAGTGGCAAGGCAAGTGCTCCAAACTCCTCCAGGACCTGGGTTCGAATCCCAGGTCCCCCACTTTCTCTATATTTTTCCTTTTCAAGTATTCCAATTCATGCTTGAGCCTATAGAACACCGTGCACTATCATCTATCCAATGGCCAGATGGCCAAAGGCCAAATCTGGTGGCCAAGAGCTGATGGTCCACCATAGGCAAAGTTCACGCATGTCCATTGGATTCCACAAAGTCAAACAAGGCCAGCTGCAATTGGGCCACATAATTGCTAGTCATACTCCTATTTCAGGCCCAAACCCCTCTTCCCTTCTATTTATTTCTTTGTTTTAATTAATTGTTTTGTTATTTTTATTTAATTACTAACCAATTAAAATTCAGTCTTTTATAAAATGAAATCACCAAAAAAATTTTTTATTCAATTAAATTTTAACTTTTATTCTTTATTAATAAATACTAATAAATTAATTTAGGTTTTAATTCTGGAATAATTTTAACCCATTTTGCAAATAGTTAAAATTAACTAGACTTAATTAGGTTTTAATTACTAACATTAATTATTTTACTTTTCTTTCTTAAAATAACAAAAAGACCAAAAATAATTTATTTTTATTATTAATTCAATTTAGTAATTAATTTAGGTTTAATTTCTTTCTTAAAATAAAAACAACAAAAGATGTCTTCTTTAAAGGGTCAAAACCCTAATTTGCGCTCGATTTAATTTCCCGCACGCGATTTACTTTATTTTTATCCAATAATGTACTTGCCTCTGGATTGTAATAGTTAATAGGACCTTTATTTATTTTTTATCGCTTTATTTTATTTTAAAAGGGTTTGTCTTTGGCAATGTAAATATCCGACGCCTTGTAATTTAAATTCCGCATTTTATTTCCCGCAAATTATAACTGTTAGATGTTTGATAATAGGATGACATGACAAGACTGAATGTTTTAACCTAAAATCAACTTAGATCACCATTAACATGTACAAAGATAAAAATAATTGAAAACAACACACTCGCACATGCGCACTCCTAGGGTACACCCTACTTGGTTGCCTTCGTACGCGGTCATTGAGTATAGGTCGTTTTAGAGGTTGTCCTCCTATCTAAAAGATCATAGTCGCCTCGAAATGGTTGCCTCGGATATTGTTACCTCAAACAAATGATCTAAGACATTAGGGTTACCGCTAAGGCGTCCTAACATTGCTTTGGTGACCGTAAGTCCCTAATTCGAATTGACCCTTAAACTCCAACGACGGTGCTACCTACTCATTAATAGTGGGATAGCATTGTCTAAAGGACATTAGCATAGAACGATTCCTTTTTCGAGTAGGTAGATGTTCTTAGATACTTGCTCTTTCAAAAAAACAAAAACTTTTCACACTTACACTTTTTTGAACAAAGTTTTCAAAAACACTTCATATACTCTTGAGGACAGAAGCAAGAGTTAAATCGAAGTTTCAAACAAAAACTTTTTTCAAACCCACAAGCACAAAGAAAGCAATTTTGAAAACAATTGAGCAAGTACCTAAGAGCCCGTGGATAACTACAGATATAAAGGGTGCTAACACCTTCCCTTTCTATAATCTACCCCCCGTACTCAGAAATATCTCGAAAAAGGAATTTTTCTGTGCTTTTTTCCTTTCCTTGTTGGATAAAATAAAAGTCGGTGGCGACTCTTGCTTACCGCGACATTTTGCAAAAACGAACGCAAAACGCAAACCAGCATTCCAAAAAATAGTCAGTTCTTCCCACCGTATCACAGAACTGGCGACTCAGCTGGGGAAGCTTATAAGTGGAGTGTACCTTAGGAATAGTTCATAATGTTTTCAATTGCTTGACTTGTATGCTTTATCTTTGTGGGCTTGAATCGGAGTTACTATAGATCCTAACCCGGATCTAGGGATACCCTTTAGGTAAGTAGCAATAAACTGTGAGGGAACTGTACGGCGTAGACTGATACGGTTGAAGCAGTAGCTACGTTGGTGTGGCACTTTAGTATGTACCGATATCCCTTATGGCGCAACGAGGAGAGTATGGGGTCTGCTAAGGGGTCATTAAGCACCAACTGACCTTAGAACCTTTAAATTGACCAACTTGGCCATAGAACAGTAGCAGTATGCTACACTCATTGAGACTAAACTCTCGCGATGATTCCGGCCGCAAGAAAAGGTTGCTAAACTGGAATTATGACCGATCGAGGGTAGTCAGTGATATTGAGATCCTCTAGAACCCGGTTACTATTTTTAGGACAGGTTTGAACCGACTGAACTGAAAGAGTGTAGTACCTAGACTCCTTGCCAGCCTGAAATATAAGGGCTCTCTGTGTGACTTGCGTGCCTTTACCATGTTTGCTATTTGTGGATACTTGTGGTGTGTTTTCTATCATGACATCATGACATCATGACATTGCATGCATATTGCATTGGACTAACCTATTTCAAAGACAGAGGGATTCATCTTTGTTCTGTTTTGTAGGTCATGGCACCCATGCGTAGAAACACTATCCGAATCAACTTTGTCCAGGTTC
Source organism: Vicia faba (assembly GCA_948472305.1). Lineage (NCBI taxonomy): Eukaryota > Viridiplantae > Streptophyta > Magnoliopsida > Fabales > Fabaceae > Vicia > Vicia faba. Next base: position 1,234,719,944 of record OX451736.1, read on the forward strand.
CCACTCTGCTTAAAGAATTGGTTGCAAAGATGTCAGATACTTCTTCCTTTATCAGAAGACATGGGAACCTTCTTGGTTTGGTCACTTCCAAATTGGATGAACAGATGATGAGTGTCTTAGTCCAGTTCTTTGATCCACTGTACCATTGCTTTACTTTTCCGGACTACCAGTTGGTCCCTACCTTGGAAGAGTTCTCTGATCTGCTTGGTATCTCTATTCTGGAGCAGGCCCCGTTCACAGGTTGGGAGAAAGTCCTTATGCCGGAAGTGATTGCTTCAGCCCTCCATCTGACAAAGGCTGGGGTAATGTCTAATTGGGAGACTAGAAGTGGGACTAAAGGCTTCTTGACTAAGTTTTTGGTTGGTAAGGTTAATCAGTTCTAGGACAGTTTATACTTTCAGGCGTTCGAGGATATCTTGGCTCTTCTTATTTATGGTCTGGTTCTGTTTCCAAACTCAGATGCGTTTGTTGACGTAAATGCGGTGAAGATCTTTGTTTCCCGTAATCCGGTACCTACTCTCTTGGGTGACATTTTACACTCTCTTTATGCCCGTACCGCTCGGAAACAGGGAACCCTTATGAGTTGTGCTCCATTGCTGGCGAGGTGGTTTATTTCTCACCTCCCCAGATCAGTTTTGAAGAACAAAGAAGGCATGGGCTGGGCCTACAAGATTATGTCTCTCTCTCATAATGACATCATTTGGACTATCAAGGGTATGGAAGATGTGGCTATTATTGATCGTTGTGGGGAATACCCCAATGTTCCACTAATAGGAACCCATGGAGGGATCACCTATAATCCATGTTTGTCCTTACGTCAATTCGGGCGAGCTAGGAGGGAAGGACCTCATGAGTTACTAATTCCAAGTATTGTCTTTGATTTCCAAGGGGATAGTGACGAGCAACGCTGCAAATTCATAAGAGCCTGGGATAGAGTACACAGGTTGGATCCACACGACCTGGGTGCAAAGACTTCTCTACCAATGGAACCATATCTCCGATGGGTTCGCATCCGTGCCCAAAAGCTGGGAATGCCCTACGAAGCTGTCTTGCCTATAACTGTTGAGGTTGCTGATGAAGAAGGGGTTCCTCCTACCATCCTACACCCTTACATGCCTACTGACATTGGGGCATTGAAGAGGTCCTGGATGCAGCTGAGGGAAGAACGGGATACTTATAGAGAAAAGTATCACGAGCAAGAGCATAAGATTCAGAAGTTGACAAGGCAACTGGAGAACAAGCGGATCCTCAACGACTATGTCAGCACCAAAGGCAAACGACCATGGGAGCGCTGATTGTCTTTTGATTTATTTCTAGTTTTGATTTACCTTTCAGTTTTTTCTTGTAACGCCTTAAGGGCATTTGTTGAACAATTGAATTCAAAGTTTATCTAATAAAAGTGTGTTTCATTTTTGGTTACGAATTTGAATCTCCAAAGTATTTGAAATCATATCATACGCATTTCATTCCATGCACCTCATAACAGGTACCCATTACATGTTGCTTATCTTCTTCACTATTTATTTCAGCATCATGTCTTCTGAAACATCAACTGGACAAGCAGTTAAGGCTCTACAGGCTCAAAACGCCCAGTTCCAGGAATTGTTCATGAGTTTAGACAAGGGTCAGAAAGATCTGAAGACCCTTATTTTGAAAGATAAGAAGAAGAAGAAGAAGAAGAAGAAGACGGTCCTCCTGAACATGGGTCATAGGTTAGAAAACAGGCTGCGAGATGATGTCAATCTATCCCAATCATCTGGAGGGGGAGAAAACCAAGAAGAAAGGAGGGTCCCTAGCCCTGTGGTATCCGATCATGAGACTGACTTTGACGAAGACCAATATCGTCCTGCCGAGGATAGATATAAACAACTTGAAGACCGGTTAAGTGCCATGGAGATTCAGAAGGTCCCCGGGTTGGACTTTGGTGATCTAGGTTTGTCGTCTGGGGTGGTGATTCCCCACAAATTCAAATCACCAGATTTTGCTAAGTACGATGGAGTTTCTTGTCCGAAGCTGCATCTCTGGTCGTATGTGAGAAAGATTCAGCCATACACCGCTGACAAGAATCTCTGGATCCATTTCTTTCAAGACAGTCTCTCAGGGACTCAGCTTGAATGGTTTTACCAGCAGGAAGGAGCTAGTATCCATAATTGGGAAGATTTGGTTGCTGCTTTCTACAAGAAGTACCAATACAATGCCGACCTCGCTCCCACGCGTACCCAACTCCAGGGTATGTCTATGGGTGCGGGTGAAGGTTTCAAAGACTACGCTCAGAAGTGGAGGGACCTTGCTGGAAGAGTGAAACCACCCTTGGCTGATAGGGAGCTAGTGGATATGTTTCTGGGGACCTTATCTGGTCTGTATTTCAACCATCTGATTGGGAGTTCTTCGTCCGGGTTTACAGAGCTGATCATGACCGGGGAAAGAATTGAAGCTGGTATCAAGAGAGGTAAGATACAGAAGGGTGCTTCATCAAGCACCGAGAAGAAGCCCTTTAAGAAGGAGTCGAGTGTTGTTTATAGCACAAAAAGCCATAATAGACCTGAACGCTGCTAAGCTGTTAATGCGGTTGTTATATCAAGACCTGTTGGTGCTCCTCAGCGTAACAATTAGCCAAGGGCCAAGATACCACGAAGATAATTCACTCAGCTCAACATGACTTTATCTCAGATTCTGCCGCAATTATTAAAGACCAACTTGGTGATTCCAAGGGAGGCCCCGAAGAGTCCCAACACAACATCACCGATGTACGATCCGAATGCCCGCTGTGCTTTTCACTCTGATAGCCCGGGGCATGATACGGATAACTGATGGGTTTTGAAGAATAAGGTACAAGACTTGATTGATGCTAAGGAGATCGAGTTCGGAGCACCAGAAAAGCCTAAACATGATGTGGGAGTGAACGCTATCGGGGATGATGATGATGAAGAGTTTAGAATTAACAACTGGATTTACCCGACTGCCGACGGTGGATTGAGCAACTAGACAGCGAAGTATTCTATGCCTGTTTCTGTTATCACCCAGCAATGAGACTTTTGTTTTGAATTTGTAACAGACAATGTTTTAAACTTTACGGCCCAGTGCCTTACCCGAGACACCGTGGCTTCATTTGTGAGGGCTTTATGTGTGTCATCTACATATATCATTAATAAAAGCATTGGACTTTTCTTGCATTTCAAATTTTGCGCTCCTTGTTTTTCTTTTATTACATATTGCAAAACAGCTATTTTACACACACTCACATATACAGGTCTACATCCACTCTGGATCCCACTGATAACGACTCTGCTACTGCCGGTTATGACTTCGAAAGTCTGATCAACTTAGCCGAAGATGAAGGTGAAGATGATTGCGAAGTGCCTGGTGAACTTGCTAGACTGTTACTCCAAGAAGAGAGGGCCATACAACCGCATGAAGAGCCAGTGGAAACAATAAATCTGGGTACAGAGGTAGACAAGAAAGAGGTCAAAATAGGTGTAAATCTAGAAGCTAGTGTTAAGAAACGGTTGGTTCAGATGCTGCGAGACTACGTTGAGATCTTTGCCTGGTCTTGTGAAGATATTCCTGGGTTGGATACCGATATTGTGGTTCACCGATTGCCTACCAAAGAAGATTGTCCTCCAGTGAAACAGAAGGTTCGCCGAATGCGCCCAGAAATGTCTGAGAAAATCAAGGCTGAAGTGATGAAACAGTTTGATATCGGTTTTATAGCAGTTACTTCTTACCCTCAGTGGGTGCCAATGTGGTTCCTGTGCCGAAAAAGGATGGTAAAGTTCAGATGTGTGTTGACTATAGGGATCTGAACAGGGCGAGTCCCAAGGATGATTTCCCTCTACCTCATATCGACGTTCTGGTTGACAACACTGCTCAGCATAAGGTATTCTCCTTTATAGATGGTTTCTCCGGTTACAATCAGATTAAGATGGCTCCCAAGGATATGGAGAAGACCACTTTTGTTACTCAATGGGGTACCTTTTGCTACAAGGTCATGCCTTTCGGATTGAAAAATGCTGGGGCAATGTATCAACGCACCATGGTCGCTTTGTTCCATGACATGATCCATCATGAGATTGAGGTATACGTCGATGACATGATTGCAAGATCCCAGACTGAGGAAGAACATCTTGACCACCTTCAGAAGTTATTTGACAGGTTGAAGTTGTACAAGCTGAGGTTAAACCCGAACAAGTGCACCTTCGAGGTGAGATCTGGTAAGCTGCTGGGTTTCGTCGTAAGCGATAAAGGTATTCAAGTGGATCCTGCAAAGGTGAAGGCTATACAGGAGATTCCAGCTCCCCGAACAGAAAAAGAAGTCATAGGCTTTCTGGGACGTCTGAACTACATTGCCCGATTCATCTCGCACCTGACTGCTACTTGATAGCCAATCTTCAAGTTACTGAAGAAAGATCAAGTGGTAAGATGGAACGACGAATTTCAAGCCGCTTTCGAAAGGATCAAGGAGTATCTCCAGGAGCCACCTATTCCGATTCCACCAGTTGAAGGGAGACCTCTGATCTTATACTTGACAATACTCGACAACTCAATGGGGTGTGTGTTGGGTCAGCATGACGAGTCTGGCCGAAAAGAGCATGCTATTTATTACCTTAGAAAAAAGTTTACCGACTGCGAGACCCGATACTCGTTGCTCGAGAAAACTTGCTGCACTTTGGCATGGGCTGCTCGCCGGCTAAGACAATATGTGCTGACTCACACTACTCTATTGATATCAAAGATGGATCCAATCAAGTATATCTTCGAGAAGCCTGCCTTGTCCGGAAGAATAGCAAGATGGCAGATGATCTTGACCGAGTATGACATCTAGTACACGACTCAGAAGGCAATCAAGGGAAGTGTGTTGGAAGACCATTTGGCACATCAGGTAGTGGATGATTACCATTCTATGAACTTTGAATTTCTGGATGAGAATATCATGATAGTAACTGACTGTAAGACACCTGGACCGGATGAAGGACCTGAAGAGGGATCCCGATGGTCTATGTACTTTGATGGAGCTTCGAACGCTTTGGGTAATGGCATTGGCGCCGTGATCATATCTCTTGAAGGCTCTCATACTCCGTTCACCGCCCGACTATGTTTCAACTGCACCAACAACATGGCGGAGTATGAAGCATGCATTATGGACCTTCGAGCAACAATTTACCTAAGGATTAAGTTTCTAAGTGTTTTCGGAGATTCCGCTCTCGTGATCAGTCAGATCAAAGGCGAGTGGGATACGAAACATCCTAATCTTGTTCCTTACAAGGAGTATGTATTGACTTTGCTACCGCACTTCGAGGAGATAACCTTTGAATACTTCCCTAGAGAGGAGAATCAGTTGGCGGACGCGTTAGCTACGATGTCTTCTATATTCAAAGTCAATTGGGACAACGAAGCTCCCCAGATTATCATTGAAAGATTGGACGAACCTGCACATTTCTGTGATATTGAGACTGAAGAGGCAGCATATAAACCCTGGTTTCATGAGGTGAAGAGATACCTTGAGGCTCAGGAATACCCTGAGGGTGCATCTGTTAATGATAAAAAGTTTCTGAGGAGGTTCGCGGCGAAGTTCTTCATCAGCAATGACATCCTTTACAAGCATAACCATGATTTAACCTTACTGTGATGTGTGGATAAGAACGAAGCGGAAAGAATCATGGAAGATTTACATTAAGGTACTTTCGGGACTCATTCCAGTGGACACACCATGGCAAAGAAAATCCTTCGGGCAGGATACTATTTGTCCATAATGGAAGCCGACTGTTATCAACATTCTTGGACCTGTCACAAGTGCCAAGTCTATGCTGATAAGGTGCACATACCTCCAGTTCCTCTGAACATCTTGACGGCTCCATGGCCTTTTGCAATGTGCGGCATTAATATGATCGGTGAGATCAGACCTACGGCATCTAACGGGCATCGTTTCATCCTGGTAGCAATTGATTACTTTACGAAGTGGGTTGAAGCAGCTTCCTTTGCTATAGTAACCAAGAACATCGTAGCACGGTTCATTCGGCATAATCTGATCTGTCGATATGGTGTACCAGAGAAGATCATTACAGACAATGGTACAAATCTCAACAATAAGATGATCACTGAACTCTGCAAACAGTTCAAGATACAGCATCACAACTCTTCTCCCTACCGTCCGAAGATGAATGGGGCTGTAGAAGCGGCTAATAAGAACATTAAGAAGATTGTGCAGAAGATGATGGTGACATACAAATATTGGCACGAGATGTTACCATTTGCTCTTCATGGGTACCGTACCTCAGTACGGACCTCAACAGGGGCAACACCCTATTCCTTGGTTTACGACATGGAGGCCGTCTTTCCCATTGAAGTTCAGATACCCTCTCTTCGGATTATGAAGGATGCAGGTTTGAGCAAAGATGAACGGATTCAGACCCGGCTTGATCAGCTGAACTTAATCGACGAAAAGAGACTTACTACTATTTGTCATGGTCAAACGTGTCAAAAGCGGATGATCAAGGCATTTGACAAGAAAGTTAGACGACAAGAGTATCAAGTTGGGGACCTGGTTATCAAGCGCATTATCTTACCTCAAGGTGATCCCAGGGGAAAATGGACCTCTACTTATGAAGGGCCATTTGTGGTTAAGAACATTTTCTCAGGAGGAGCCATGATTCTAACCACCACGGATGGTGACGACCTTCCTCACCCCGTCAATGCAGACATAGTGAAAAGATACTATGCATAAACAAAGACCCGCTAGGTTGACTGGACTAGGCAAAAATAAGGGCTTCTCGGTGAACCAAAAGGGTTCGGGCAAAAATAAGGGATGAAAATGAAAAAATCTGTACACCCGACAAGTCGAAAACCTGAAAAGGAGGCTTGGGCAAAAAAGGGTATCCCGGTGGATTGAAAACCCGAAAGGGCGGTCCAGGAAAAAATTAGGGATCAAAGCGTAACACTATGTCTCATTGGATCACCTTGCGACAAGACTTCGATATCGACTATCAAGCTCGGACGGCACTAATCAATCTGATCTACCTTCAACCTAGTAGCAAAGTGATGAGATGCTCGAGAACATAAAGACAATAGCAAATTTGGAACCCAGTGGGATTATTCACATAGCTGTTTTGTTCAATTTTTCACAAATTATGTAAATTCTATTATTTGGCGGCATTCTCTTACTAGGATGTCAGCCTCTTGTACAAAAATGCCTATTTACAGGCCAAACTTCAAAATTAATACAACTCATTTTTAGAGAGATTTCAAACTATTTTTCCTTTATCTGTTTTGTATTGCAAAGAACGTCCAATGTTCATTTTTGATATATGCACTTGACATTAATTGCTGCTCATAAATATTTACATGCGAAACAAAAGACGATTACTGGTAATATCAGAAACAGGGGCAATAAGAATTGTCCAAACTTTACAGTTGCTCTGTCCACCAGGTACAAGGTAAATTCAGCTGAAGAATATGGTTGAGATGCATTCACTCCCCGCAGAGTAAGACAGTAATGATAGCTCTCCCCAGCTGAGACTCGCAACTGTGAATGAATCGATAATACTCTCCCCAAGCAGAGTTTATCTACCATCAACACTAGAAAGGTTTAATATCCCCAGCAGTCTTAATATTACCTAATGGAGTATAAGAATATTCCCCGGCATAATACAAGATATCCCCAGTGGAGTCTGAAATTTTTCCCAGCGCGGTCTGAAGAAGCTTCCCCAGTAGAACTTGGAGAATCATCCCCAGTAAACTTTGGAAGATTGTCCCCCAACAAGTTCAAAGGATTATCCCCATAAGAGTCTAGAAGGTTATCCCCAGTGAAGTCGCAACTGAAAGATTATCCCCAGTGGAGTTCTTTCCTTTCACAAACAGGAGTTCAATCCCCAACAGGATTCAGTATCACCAGCAACGATAATTCATCCCCAGCAGAATTTATCGGTGGAATCCTCAGTGGAGCATCTCTTCCCCACAGATTAATCTCCTCATCAGTTTATTCCCCAACGGAATTATCCTCTCCTGCAGGTTTATTCTCGCAATCATCTTCGTTCGCTATCCCCAGGGAAAGTGAAGAATTCAACGCTTTTCCCCAACAGCTATCCGGGATTTATTTTCCCCAGCCAAAGCATTACTCTTCCATAAATCATGATACATGCATATATGCATCATACATCATAATATCATTTATTTTGAGAACATCATTGCTTGATATATATCATGCATTGCATATGACTGACCTTTACCTTTCAGGAAAGATGCAGTTAAGTTCCTAGCTATGTCGAACTACTGACCGGTTCTTAAATCTCAACTGAATTAGTCTCGGTTGAATTACAGATAAGGTTCTAAATCTCGACAATTTTCCTCCATCGAAGTGTGGACGAGTTCTTAAATCTCAATAGAATTATTCTCCGTTGAAGTACAGACAGTTCCTAGATCTCGATGAAGATGTTTCCCTCAGTCAAAGTACTGACCGGTTCTTAAATCTCAACTGAATTAGTCTCGGTTGAATTATAGATAAGGTTCTAAATCTCGACAATTTTCCTCCGTCGAAGTGTGGATGAGTTCTTAAATCTCAACAGAATTATTCTCCGTTGAAGTACAGACAGTTCCTAGATCTTGATGAAGATGTTTCCCTCAGTCGAAGTACTGACCGGTTCTTAAATCTCAACTGAATTAGTCTCGGTTGAATTACAGATAAGGTTCTAAATCTCAACAATTTTCCTCCGTCGAAGTGTGGACGAGTTCTTAAATCTCAACAGAATTATTCTCCGTTGAAGTACAGACAGTTCCTAGATCTCGATGAAGATGTTTCCCTCAGTCGAAGTACTGACCGGTTCTTAAATCTCAACTGAATTAGTCTCGGTTGAATTACACATAAGGTTCTAAATCTCGACAATTTTCCTCCGTCGAAGTGTGGACGAGCTCTTAAATCTCAACAAAATTATTCTCCGTTGAAGTACAGACAGTTCCTAGATCTCGATGAAGATGTTTCCCTCAGTCGAAGTACTGACCGGTTCTTAAATCTCAACTGAATTAGTCTTGATTGAATTACAGATAAGGTTCTAAATCTCGACAATTTTCCTCCGTCGAAGTGTGGACGAGCTCTTAAATCTCAACAGAATTATTCTCCGTTGAAGTACAGACAGTTCCTAGATCTCGATGAAGATGTTTCCCTCAGTCGAAGTACTGACCGGTTCTTAAATCTCAACTGAATTAGTCTCGGTTGAATTACAGATAAGGTTCTAAATCTCGACAATTTTCCTCCGTCGAAGTGTGGACGAGCTCTTAAATCTCAACATAATTATTCTCCATTGAAGTACAGACAGTTCCTAGATCTCGATGAAGATGTTTCCCTCAGTCGAAGTACTGACCGGTTCTTAAATCTCAACTGAATTAGTCTCGGTTGAATTACAGATAAGGTTCTAAATCTCGGTAATTTTCCTCAGTCGAAGTACTAACCGGTTCTTAAATCTCAACTGAATTAGTCTCGGTTGAATTACAAGATAAGGTCCTAAATCTCTAAAAATATCCCCCCAGTTGAATTACGGACAAGTTCTTAAAACTCAGCAGAGATGTAATCTTAGCTGAGGTACAGGCAAGTTCCTAAATCTCAACAAAGATCATGCTTCCCCGGTGAAATCTTCCACCACAACAGGTATGCGAGCTCTCGCTAAGGAATCTCTTATGTGATCGACACTCCTGAAGATGGCATCTTTAAGCCCATCCCCCCGCCAACAATCTCCGAATGGCATCTGTAAGCCCATTCCCGACATCACCAGGCTGATATCACTTCATGCGAGTGCAAATTTCTGGGCACTCTAGTGTTCAATCATCTTTCACCCTCGGATCACGAAAGGCACGAAAGCCAATCTACATCCTCAGGTTTAAGAAGATTGAACAGGGGCAGCTGTTGTACCCCAAAATTTTTCCTCTCATATTTCTCAAAACATTGCAAGAAAAATCTCCAAGTGGCTCAAGGTTGCTCAAGAGTTGGTCAGACAAGCTATCTCCTAAGGATGTCAACCCCAAATTAGGGTTTTGGATTGCATCAAGATCCTTGAATCCAAATGACTTAAAGTGCTCCCCAATGTCCTAATATGCTCTCAAGATCATCCATGTCAAATTTCAAGCCTTGCAGAGGAAGTTTGCTCAGTCAATTGCTCAAAGGGTCCAAAAAACGATTGTGCTAGAGCAAAAGTCAACTGTGACCCAAATACAGTCAAACTTCAAGAATTTTTGCCAACATTCTCATTTTGAAGGATATTTCATCATTTGATCAAGGGTTGATCAGGATTCATTAAGGATTGCTCAAAATTCATCAAGACTCAAAAGTTGCTAAATTAGGGTTTTGTAGGAAAAGTCAACCCAACTTTGACCAAGCATAACTTTCTCATAATTTATGAGAAATGACCCATCCAAATCTCATTTTCAATAGAATGCAATTTCCTACAATCCATATTCATACCCCAAGATCAAAAAATGCACTCACAAGAAGTTACATATTTGGACATTATAGGTCATTTTTGAAAGTCAACAAAATCACATTTTTTACTAAAGCTTATAACTTGAGAATGGAATATCAAAATGAGATGAGACCAAACGTTTTGGTTAGAGGACATCTCAAGCTTTCTAAAACATCCAAGAACACCTCCAAAAGTTCCAAATTGAAGAAGTTATGCATTGTTGAAGTGTGACATTTTTGTAAAATTGCCAAAAGTCAACTATCCCCAAAACATCAAATTTTGTCAAATGGGCCCATTCTTTTCCACTTGATTTGAGCTTGCATAGTTGCCCACATGTCCTAGCTTCAGCCATGAGCTCATATTTATTTTTTATTATTTTATTTTATTTTTTATTGAATTTATTCATTTTAAATCAAATAAAATCATAGAAAATCCAAATAATTAAAAACTCTTGATTTATTGATTATTTTAGGCTTTGTTTACAGCTAGCAACATCATGGAATTCGTATCAGGCCATATCATGTACAAATAGATTGCATCAAATCAAATTTGGAAAGGTTAATAATGGAGATCAAATCAAATATGTATGCATTGATTTAGAGAGATTCAGTCCATGATTTCTACCCTAATGCAAAGCATGATACATAAGGAAGCCAAAGCAATCGAGACCAGGGTGGGTATTGGCAGAAAGAGACAGAACAAAGTTTGAAAAAAGTGACAAAAAGCTTGAATCGAAATCGTGCTTAGAGGTGTTTTCAAAGGCTGAAACCTGTCCCAATCTCTTCCTGGGTGTTCACACAAGCGATCTGGATCAAAAGCAAGCGTTCTTAGACCTTCACAAGCGTTGTAAGTGTCACGATATTTGGCTCTGTTCTTGAAATCATAACTCTCCATTCTTGCATCATTTGAACAAATTATTGGCATATTTGTAATCCTCACAACATTTCTAAGCTATGTGCATCATTCAATTTTGTTTATCTGACCTGTAATGCAAAACACCATAGCTAGGGTTCTTGGAGCTTTTTTGGGCGTTTTCTTTTCAGGAACAATTGGCCATCAAGAAGGGTATGGTTAGGACCGTGAGGTTGAGACGAGCATAACCATGCCCTTGAAATTCATTTTTGTGGCTCGTAGCAAGTTTTGGAGATGGCCTGGCTTATAGCTACAGACTTATGTCCGTTGGTATAGGTCTGAATTGTTTTAGCCACGTATGAGAGGTTGAAGACAATATGTGGCGTCCACCCATTGCATCATTCAAATGGCGCGCGTTTTTTATAATTTTTCTGGCCATTGACTTGTGTTACTTTATTATATTTTATTTGTATATTGCTAACAAACAAAACAAAGCAGCGTAGTGGCAAGGCAAGCGCTCCAAACTCCTCCAGGACCTGGGTTCGAATCCCAGGTCCCCCACTTTCTCTATATTTTTCCTTTTCAGGTATTCCAATGCATGCTTGAGCCTGTAGAACACCGTGCACTATCATCTATCCAATGGCTAGATGGCCAAAGGCCAAATCTGGTGGCCAAGAGCTGATGGTCCACCATAGGCAAAGTCCACTGGATTCCACAAAGTCAAACAAGGCCAGCTGCAATTGGGCCACAAAATTGCTAGTCATACTCCTATTTCAGGCCCAAACCCCTCTTCCCTTCTATTTATTTCTTTGTTTTAATTAATTGTTTTGTTATTTTTATTTAATTACTAACCAATTAAAATTCAGTCTTTTATAAAATGAAATCACCAAAAAAAAAATTTATTCAATTAAATTTGAACTTTTATTTTTTAATAATAAATACTAATAAATTAATTTAGGTTTTAATTCTAGAATAATTTTAATCTATTTTGCAAATAATTAAAATTAACTAGACTTAATTAGGTTTTAATTACTAACATTAATTATTTTATTTTTCTTTCTTAAAATAACAAAAAGACCAAAAATAATTTATTTTTATTTTTAATTCAATTTAGTAATTAATTTAGGTTTAATTTCTTTCTTAAAATAAAAACAACAAAAGATGTCTTCTTTAAAGGGTCAAAACCCTAATTTGCGCTCGATTTAATTTCCCACACGAGATTTACTTTATTTTTATCTAATAATGTACTTGCCTCTGGATTGTAATAGTTAATAGGACCTTTATTTATTTTTTATCGCTTTATTTTATTTTTAAGGGTTTGTCTTTGGCGATGTAAATACCCGACGCCTTGTAATTTAAATTCCGCATTTTATTTCCTACAAATTATAACTGTTAGATTTTTGATAATAGGATGGCATGACAAGACTGAATGTTTTAACATAAAATCAACTTAGATCACCATTAACATGTACAAAGATAAAAATAACTGAAAACAACACACTCGCACATGCGCACTCCTAGGAAACACCCCACTTGGTTGCCTTCTTACGCGGTCATTGCGTATAGGTCGTTTTAGAGGTCGTCCTCATGTCTAAAAGATCATAGTCGCCTCGAAATGGTTGCCTCAGATATTGTTGCCTCAAACAAATGATCTAAGACATTAGGGTTACCGCTAAGGCGTCCTAACATTGCTTTGGTGACCGTAAGTCCCTAATTCGAATTGACCCTTAAACTGCAACGACGGTGCTACCTACTCATTAATAGTGGGATAACATTGTTTAAAGGACATTAGCATAGAACGATTCCTTTTTCGAGTAGGTAGATGTTCTTAGATACTTGCTTTTTCAAAAAAACAAAAACTTTTCACACTTATACTTTTTTGAACAAAGTTTTGAAAAACACTTCATACACTCTTGAGGACAGAAGCAAGAGTTAAATCGAAGTTTCAAACAAAAACTTTTTTCAAACCCACAAGCACAAAGAAAGCAATTTTGATAACAATTGAGCAAGTACCCAAGAGCCCGTGGATAACCACGGATAGAAAGGGTGCTAACACCTTCCCTTTCTATAATCTACCCCCCGTGCTCAAAAATATCTCGAAAAAGGAATTTTTCTGTGCTTTTTTCCTTTCCTTGTTGGATAAAATAAAAGTCGGTGGCGACTCTTGCTTACCGCAACATTTTGCAAAAATGAACGCAAAACGCAAACCAGCATTCCAAAAAATAGTAAGTTCTTCCCACCGTATCACAATATGAAAAGTAAAAATAAAATAAAGAAATAGAAATAAAAAAACAGGGGTGTAAACAATAATCAGGGGGGAAGGTCAGCAAACAAATAGTTAGGCCCAAAGGAGGAAAGCCCAACACCTGTTACAAACAAAAAAAGAGAGAAACACAGAAAATATAACAAAAAAAAAGGTAATATGGACGCTGGGGCTCGAACCCAGGTCCAAAGGGTGATAGGCGCACGCTTTAACCACTGAGGTGGTGATACATCCGTTAACTTGTACACAATAATAAATACATAACACAAATTTTGTCCCGACTGTACTTCATCTTCAACTTCCAGCTAAAGGATCTCAAACTTGTTCATTTCTCAACCATTTTTAAAAATGTAAACATGAAACTTGTGCATTTTTCCACCACGAATCCAACCGTGTAACTAACTTAAGCTAACATTCAAAGATAAGGATGAATTTATGAAAGTATCAAATTCTGACCTAAATGTTTCAGCAAGTTCAAACTCAAAATTCTCCATGCTCAAGCAACATAAATGAAATCTATGGACATGTATAGTTTCAGGGAAATGATATTTATATTCTATCTTCACAACTACAAGCCTAACAATGCCTAAATAATGAGATAGAAGTTCAAGAAAAATACCTCAAAACTAGAAATCGTGAAATGAGTTTGAGCTTGCTTCAAGTGATGGTGATTGTCAGGTTTGCTTCCTTGAACCTCTATGAAGCTAATGCAATGCTTACTTGATGTTGGGAGTACTTGAATCGTGTTAGAGAAGTCAAGATGCAAGCTCTGTTTTTTAGTTATGGGAGTTGATGAAGATGGTGTTACAGTTGGATAACAGGTGTTGGAATTGTTTATGTATGATGTTTAGAAGCTTTTGGAAGCAAAAGGCCAAGAAACGCACTAATGGTTTTTGATTTTGGGATTTTTGGCCAGAATATGCAACAACGGAGGTTTGTTATGAAAATATAACTTTGGGAGTGTTTGAGAGCTTGTGTATTCGTGTCCTTGCTTACAAATAACTTGTGCATGCGTATGGAAAAGATTGTTGCACTTGAGAGGGTCAGAAGCACAAGTTATAGACTTATGGCTATGTTACTTGATTTTGAAGAAAAGTGGAAATATGGTTTCAAGGCATAGTACAAGCATGGCCTGAGTTATTAGAGGATCTAGACAAGTTTCTTATAGATTTTAGGTTGTGTGTGATCAGAAGAAACAAGTGCAAAGCTCAAGACAAGTTGACTTTGTGATTAAAGCTTCTTTACAAGAATGGAATGGTAACTTTGTGCCATAAATGGAAATGCAACTTGGATAATAGCTCAAATGCTTGGATCAAAGCTCTAACAACTATGTAAACATTTAATTATGGAGTGATAAACAAGTTTGAGGTCTGTAAAGCAAATATTATGCAGCCTAGCTATGAATTGGTCAAGTGTTCATCACAAATTCTGCCTTGTAAATCAAGAATGAAACCCTAACTTCATCTCTTTGATTCTCTTAGCTCAAGCATGATCCTAATGAGTTCTTGGACATTTTGGAAAGCTTGTAACATCCTATACAACCTATATGTTGAAAATTTTTGAAAATTCCTCTTGGAACTATGTTGAAAATTTCCATGAAGTTAGGTCAAAATCTTGCCTAAACTAGGGCAAAATTTCACTAAGTTTCCAAGTTTCATGAACATGTATTCACAAAATCATAACTTGAAATCAATGCATTTCTAGGAAAAGTTATGTTATACAATGTTTTATATCTCATTGAGATATACAACTTTCATTTTTAAAGTTTCCTTTGAATCATCTTGCATCATGGTGAAAAATGGGCTCAAAGTTGTGAAAAAATATGAAGTTTTCAACACTTAGAAAAATTTCTAAGTTTAGAAATTTTGACTTTTCAAAATGAAATCTTGAATTTTTGATTTCTTGATGAACAAGTTTCATATTTTGACATGTTTGATGAATTATGATCTTTGACACTTGATTTTGACTAAAAAGTCAAAGTTTGACTTTTCAGTATGTAGTTGACTTTTGATCAGTTGACTGAAAATCAACTATCAATCAATTGATCTTGAGGGAAGTTTTGAGTTATGCCATTAGGTAAAAATGATGAAATTGAATCCTTGAGATCATGTCTCCAACAAATCAACCATTTGCTAGGTCAAAAATCAGAAATTGCCCTTCCTTAGTCAAAACCCTAATTTTGACTAGTTTGCCCTTTTGATGTTATGATCAAATTTCTTGAGGAATTGTGATAAAAAATTGATCAAATGACATATATGAGTTCATAATGTTGATATGGATAAAAAATTATGAATTTTGACTGTAAATTGACCACAATTGACTTTTTCCCCAATACAGCTGATTTTTAGGTTAACTAGTCAATTGACTGAGCAAAAATGTGATCCAAAACTTGAAATTTGACATGAACAATCTTGAGGGTCCAAAATGATCCATGAAATTCATATTAGGCATTAAAAGTTCAATTATCCTTGTTTAATCTCAAACCCTAATTTCCAGTTATTAGTGCTTAAGGAGGTGTCTTGAGCTGATCAACCCTAGTGCAGTCTTGAACCAAAGGAGATCTTGTGAGAGATTACTTGATAAATGAGAGGGAAAATTTTGGGGTACAACGGTGCTCTCTAAGATTTCAAAATCATGTGTCTACATATTCCTGGGTGCAATGAAAAAATTAGAGCTTTGTAGTTCATGGTAGAAAGGATATATGTGTTGGTTGATTTTAGTGAACAACGCTTAGATCGCATTCTAGAAGTTAAATATTGTTTGTATACTTGCATGTGAGAGGCTTAAGCATTTGTTTGTTTCGCGGTATAATGGATAAAACATGTGATATTTATGTAAAGTTTTTAGAGTTGTGCTAAGGAGAAATAGTTTGATGAGTTGAAATTGATTTTATATGGAGCGAGTAACTGTTTGAACAAGGCGTGCACCATGCACTCATTTGCTCAAAGTTTCAAAAGAGTGTGCATCCAATTGTCCTTTTTCGTCCATGTTTATGAAAATCATCTTTGCGGAATATGAGTAACCGTTTGAACAAGGTGTGCGCCTTACGCTCGTTTACTCAGGTTTCAAATGGATGTTCATTCAATTTTCCTTTATTCCAAGTTTAATTAATGTATTTTAGGTGGAAAGAAGAATAGTCATTTTGAACAAAGTGTACACCTTACGCCCGACTATCAAGGTTTCAAAATATTATGCATCCAACTGTCCTTTTATCACTCGACTTTATTGTGAAAAATATTAAAAAGTGTTAATTATTTAATCGATAAAAACTTCATGTTGACCAATCTTTTGAATCGTATTCAATTGAAATTATTTTGAAAATTTGACTTGACGTTGGATCAAGCATTTTTAATCTCTTTGAAATGGTTCATTTTTAGCCTAATCTTGATTAATTCTAAAAGATGAATTAATAATCAAAATTAAAACTAAAATTGTTCTACTAAAAAAACTTAATTACAGACAAAAATATGCAATATAAAATAAAATAAAAGAACACATAAAAAAACAAAATAAAACGAAAACAAATAGAAAGAAAATAAAAGAACAAAAATGAAACGAAAATGGGGTAAAACTAAAAAGATGCCAAAGGCCCATCAAAGGCACTACAAAGAAAAAACTGGGGGTATGGAGTGAAATGGGCAAAGGCCCAACTGGTCATAAGCCCTGATAAGAATCAACCTTTGTTGATTCATTCTGGAGCGTGAGATTAGGGGACTTCTATGGTCAAAAGGGATCTAATGATGGTGATTGCTTGTGCATAAAACCTAAGGTGGGGGACATGCCACCTAATCACATATTGACTAGGGGATTTAAACAAAATGAAGGTGTTGAGAGGCACAACTTGGCTCAAGTTCAACAAACAACAAAAAAGGTATAAAAACATAGAGGTCTTCATAAGACCTCGTTTACACTCCCCACACTCTCTTTCTCTCTATCTCTCTCACTTCAGAATTCATCACTCCAAACTCTCTCTACCATCTCTTCCTCAACCCATCTAACCATCACCATACTCGCCTATAGCCTCTGTCCTCAGCCCCCATAACCACCATGCCTTACATATTCTGGTTGAAGTTCAACCAGAAAACCATAAATTCCAAATTTCTTCAAAACGTCCCCAACCCTAAAACATACAACAGAAACTCAATCCCAAAATCCTCTGCGGACCTAGATATGAACTCAGATTAAATTAAAAACACTTCAAATCCCTAAATCAAAGAAAAAGCATTTCGAAAATCCTAACCTTTCAAACCTCAAATCCGACCCAAAACCTCAACAATCTCAAACCAAGCCTCACTTAAATCATTCCTCAAATACAAATATGTAGCTAAACAACACAAACCCTCAGAACCATGAATCAAAGCAATCCAGGTTCAAAAAATCCTAACCCTAACTATCTCTAAACAGAACCAAAAACCCCAAACAAAATATCATTCATCCATAAAATAAAAAATAAAACTACAAATAAAAACGAAATCTACAAGATGTCGGCTAATATAAATAATTAGGTCGTGTTTCAAACATTCAAAGTCCAACATGAAGACAAATGTCCAGTCCTATTTTAAATACAACAAGGCATGTACATTCAATAACATACACACATCAATTGAAGAAACACAAAGAAGAAATAACTTTCGGAAGTTACCGGAGTGACATATCAACTAAGATAAGACTCTAGAACTCCTTATCTTTATGTCTTTTCTTTAGTTTTATCCTTCTTCTTTATTCCATGCTTTTTGTGTTGTTGTCAGTTTGTTGTTGCGTATGACTCAGTATTATTGCTTATGTTGTCGTTGTATTGTTGTGTTATGGTCTATCTCACTTAGTTCAGAGTTTCCATGTGAAACTTTGAGTAAGTTTTAGGTTTCTTGAGCTTTGGGTGAGGGTAGTTATAATTTTAACATAGTTTTGGTATAAGAAATGCTGATAAAAAATGAACAGTAATGGTGTTAATATATAGGGTGAGTCATGTATGGTTAATATATGTGAAATTTTCTATTAGTGGTTGTAGCAGTGAAAATCAGAGATCAAGCTATTGATTAACTTGACTCGTAAATAAGAAAGAGTCGCCACCGCGCTTTATCATTTCCAAGGGAAAAGGGAAAAGTGCGAAATAAAACTCATAAATATGCAAAGTAAGTGCAACACTAAAAGTAAAGAAAAATACAATGCATTTGAAAAGAGATCAGAGGTTCAGGGGTTTATTATACAAAGGGAAGGTACTAGCACCCTATGTATCTATATTATCCTATAGGAACCTTTTGAATTATCAGTTTTTTGGTTAAAATAGATTTTCTTGCTAAATGAGTGTGGGGATGAGATTTTGAAAATGTAACGACCTAGTGTCGAACTTTTTGGCTTAAAAGATGTGTGAGTTTTTTATTTTTAAATTAGGGTTTAAAAGAGATTTGTCTTTAGATTAATAAAACTAAAAAAAAATGTAGAAATGGGTTTTCGTACAATCGTATTAAATATATTTGATGACACGAAGTCAGTGAATTCGATTTTTCCCTTTAGAGTTAGACGCAAACAAAATATAAAGACTAAATGACCGACAAAGCGAAATTAAATAAATAGCAATTAAATAACTAAATAATTATCAACCAAAAATTAACTAAAAAATAAAGAAAGACAAAATTATACTAATATATATTATTGGTATTTTTTTAATGAGGGAAAGAAAGAAATAATTATAAACCTAATCTAATATTTTTGTATTATATTTTTATGATTTTTTAAATGAAATAAGACAAAAACTTAAAAAAATTAGAAATAAGAAAATAAAAGTCCAACAATTAGGACTTGAACTCAGGTTCTATGGATTATAACAAAGTTGCTTTACCACTAAACCATACTCACTTTTATGCTATATACACACCTTAATTAAAATAAAAAGAATTTGAGTTAAAAGGGGATAAAAAGCAGAATATTGGTAAGATGTCCCCAATGGTTCTCGAACCCAGGACCTCACACATGCATCACTAACACATTAATCATTACACCATGCTATCCATTCATGAATATATCTGATCAAAAACTATAAGAATTAAAATTTATGAAATGGATTGGGCTAAAAATTCAAGCCCAAACCCGGATCCACTTAAGATGGAAAAGAGAGGGTTTTTGGAAACCCTAACTGGAAGAGAGCGCCGCTGTCTCTTTGGGAATAGGAAAAGTTACAATTAATTTTTTAATTCTTAATTAATTATCAGCAAAAACTCAATTAATTCAAAATAATATTTCTATCTCACAATTTCTCCCTCTCTGTTCTTAGTCTCTTTCGCGCCCTCTTTTCTCTGCTCTTCCTTGTTTTCTTTGACGCTTTTCACATGAACTCACAAGCTCTCTCTTCTGATCCCTATATGCCTTTGGTTCTCTCTGTTCCCATGCTTCTACTTTGTTCTGCCATGCTCGATTCACTCACGAACACCATAACAACTCAGAAACTCCAAACATCTACCCTCACCAATTAAAACCCTCAATCCCAAATTCTCATCATGTTAAACAGAGGAATAAAAAAAACAAATAAAGCAGAAAGAACAAAAATTTCATAGAACCAATGAAGAATCTGCCGCACAAACTCGACGATTTAAGGTACTTGCTTTCCGATTTTCTCATAGTCTTTTAATCGCTCATCTCACATGGTTATCATGTATGTTCACGGTTTCAGAACAAATAACTCTCACGATTCTCATAGTTTGTCTATATTTCTACGCTTCGTCTCTCTCTAAATTTCTGATCCAAACATCGACAACAACAGACAATATTGCTAGTATAGGAATAAAAAAATCAAGAAGAGAAAAAAATGACAAAGAGGAAGAGCAAATCGAAATTTCAGAGTATTATATCAAGGTATGCGTTTAATCTTTTATGTTTTCTGAAAATTACCTCTGCGTAGTAACAAATTCGTTATGAACTAAATATATTTTTTTGGATTTTCTTTTTTATGAAAATAAAAATAAAAGAAAGATGATTAAAAGTGCAAAAATACATGATTTAGTAAAGTTGGGCAAAACCAGTTAAATTTCACTAAATTCATAATGATTTCTAACGTTTCTATTTTTTCGTGGCTTTTTCAAAGTATAATCATCTCTTGACTTGAAAAGAAAAATTGTAGATGATGTCAAGGAAAATCATATGTAAAAACAACCGCTAAAAAATGTCGAAATTTGAAGAAGTTATGAATTTTTGAAATCTGACTCAAGAATTGGCAAAAATAGACCGAATTGCTTGTGAACACTTGCTATGTAATGATGAAGATGAGAGGTGGTATCTTAGGTCAAAAATTTGAGTATAACAGTGGTAGCGTGTGTGAATGGAGTTGGGGGAAAAGAAATTGAGAGAAATGAAGAATGATATGCTCATATTTTATTAGGTAGTGATCCTCGTGAGAGATTCGTGAATTGAAGGGATAAGGTTAAGTGATTGTGTGTTTGTTGGGAAATTGGTGAAATGAAATCTGCATTTTGGTTTAGTTGGAATGTGTTTGCAAATTGAAATGAAGTTTGGATTGATATTGTTTTGGGAGTTTTGGAAAAGTTACAGTTTTTGTGCGAGTGAAGTTTGTTGTTGTGGTCTCGAATATTGATTGGATGTATGATTGTGCAGTATGGTGATGATTGTATGCTAATAGTTTTTCATTCTTTTTGTTGTTTTGTATAGATTATGCACATGTAGTGATGGAGTAATGGTGTAAAACTAATGAGGTTGATGGAGTACGGAGGCAAGGCTTGGCTTGGAGCTTGGGCAAGAAGCAAGGATAGAGTGATGTTTGGAGCTGAAGTTGATGGCTTGGCTCAGATCATGTGGAAAAAAGCCTTTTGTTCTCTTTTTTTCTTCTTTTTTCTATGCATCATGTATGTAGTGTATGTATGTAATGTATAGATTGGTATTGGATAATCACGTGGGTGTAATAGAATGAAATAGGATGTAATGGAATGTACTATTTTGAGATATGCAATGATGTAATGTTAAATATTGTCTTTATTTGAATTTCTAATCAATTTTAGCTCATTCAAAAATAAACTCATTTTTAACCAATTTGTTTTATATAAAAAGTCCAAATAAACTAACTTGTCTAGAACACTAAATCATGATTAAGATAAAACTATGCTAATATCAGTTATAATCCATGTTTTGTGTGGAGGAGTACTTAGAAAGCTAGAGAGGTTATAACGCTAGGTTGTAGGTGGATTATCGGTGATGGAAGTCTTATCAAAGTAACGAACGAACCTTGGCTTCGATGGAATCGTGATGGGTATTTGATTGGTCGTCATAAGCAAGGTGTGTATGACATAACCGTTAATAATATCATGTTGCCTAAGGTTAAACGATGGAATATAAGAGTATTACGTGACATGTTTGATTTTTCAGCTGTAGAGGAAATAGTCCATGTTCCATTGGTGGAGGAGGTCATTGAGGGTACATTAATTTGGAAGGATTAGCAAAATGGTAATTATAGTGTGCGATAAGGTTATAGGGTGTGGAGGATTGCTCAGAGAGGAGGATCAAACTCGGGTAACATGGCGAATTGGGGTAGTATATGGAAAATTAAATCTCCCAGTAGAGTGAAACTTTTTTTGTTAAGACTTCGTCAACGTCATATGTCAGCTACTTGGAAGAGTGTCTGTTTTGCAACATCCATGTTGAGGATGATTTTCATGTGTTTTTTTGGTGTCCAAAAACTAATCAATATTGGGGGGCAGAAGGTTTGAATTATATTATTGATCATAGAGCTTATTCTTTACATGATGGAAAGTCGATTATTCTAGATATTTGCAACAAGGAAGATAGGAATGTAGTCGGTAGAGTTGTCGTAATGTTAGAAGTCATATGGAAGAATAGGAATAACTTTATTTGGAATAATGAGAAAGAGGGATGTCCTAAGCTTGGTTGGCTTGCGTTTCACAAGTGGAATGAATCGTTTTCGGCCATACAATTCCAGGTTAGCGGTGAGGGGAATCAGCATGTGCCTAGATGGAGCCCTCTATCTTCCGGATGGCTCAAGTGTAATGTGGATGCTGGTTTTAACAAGAATTGTGGAACTACGAATAGAGGGTGGCGTGTTTGTGATAACTCTGGTAACTTTCTCATTGTAGGTGTGATGTGGGATGTCGGTAATCTTTCCGTCATAGAAGTGGATGCTTTGGTGCTCAAAGAAGATATTCACAACGCTATAGCTTTGAATCTTGATCATGTGGTTTTTAAAACTGTTTCTCTTTGCGTGGTGCATGCTTTACGTACCACTATTATTGGAAACTCTGAGTTTTATACTGTTGTTAGAGTTATTAATCTATTGCTACAAAATTTTCCCAACTTTGAGGTTGAGTTTATCAAACGTCAAGCGGATTTGGTTTCCCACTCGTTAACAAAGGCGGATAATTCTTGGGCTAGGCGTAGCATTTTTCATAGTGTTTCTCCTTGTATCGAACATTTGATTTTTAATTAAAGAAGTTAGATTTGCTCTATTAAAAAAAAAATTGTTAACTTGAAGAAGAAATTATTAAAATACAAAAGGAAAACAAAAATAAGAAAGTCTACTCTTGAATTTTACTTTTCTCTTTTCCTTTTTATTGATAAAATTATAATTAAAATAAGAACTAAAAAATGCAAAAATAGAAGATAAAAGGAACAAAAAGTCAAACCTTTGACTTTAGCTCAGTGTATGCTGATGAAATGATGCTGATGAAATTTACACCAGAACAATGCAAATGAAAGTAAGTAAAAGTCAACAAAGTCAAAATTTCTAAATTTTATTTTTCCTAAATGTAATGTCAACATGACCAAATAAAATGGTCGTGATATATTGATGAATCCATTGGTTCAAAATCTAAGGCAAAATTTAGGGTGTGACAGCTGCCACTACTTAATTATTATGACTTAGATGATTCAAATAACACAAGTATTCATAGAAAATGGATCTTTTTCAGCTTTTTCGATGGGGCTAGGGCGCCCAAAGAAAATGGTGCCACTGCCATTGAAAACTTAATTCAAAATAATAACAACGCCGAAGAGGAAGACACCATAGGTGACACAATCTATGACTCAGTAAGTTTGAATAGCACTATTAAAGGTCCATTGGATGAAACCATTTCCTTTGTCTCAGAGGAAAACCAAATTCCAAATATTGTTGAAGTGGAAACCCTAATTCCGAATATTGTTAAAGAACAGAAGGAATCAAGGAAGTTGTGGGTGGACATACTCAATTGGAATAGGAACCCTGCTAAGGGTATGGAAATGGAGTTCATTGTGTGGTCAATTTTTAATGGCGTAATTGAGGTGGAGATAGTTATGGAAGACATAATCTCTGAGTTCAAATTTTGGGAGTCGTCTTTGATTATGTATGCTTTAGGGGGAGATCTTAGCATGAACATGGTGAAGCAGTTCATGATAAAAACATGGAACTCTGTGCAACTCCTAGGCATGTACTATAAGGATGAAGGTTATTTCATCTTGAAGTTCAATTAATTCAGAGACAAGGATAAAGTATTGATGAAAGGGCCATATAATATAAGGAATATTTAAGGAAAATTGCGATCAAAAGCGCAGCAGAATTTAAAATTTTCCTTTAGCGATCCTTACGAATGAACATGGTCAGTGATAGAAATATTTACCTCTTGTGGAGATTCAGACCTTTGATGTTGTGATCACGAGAATTGATGAAGAACAACGCCTCTACTCAGTCCACACGAATAGATCGCTTCCGGTCACAATGCTAGCTGATCACGAACGGAAACCTTGAGTGAGAGAGAGAATCAAAAACGAAATTGCATCAAGTGAAATTTGAAGAAGTGAAAAACACAAGAAGGGGGGTTGAATTGTAAAAACTGGAAATCAATTGCAATCAACAGAGTATTTTTATCCTGGTTCGTTTGATCTCAAACTACTCCAGTCCACCCGTCAAGGTGATTTCGCCTCTCTCCAACGAGGTCTTAATCCACTATATTCAACTGAATATTACAATCTGCTTTAACAACTGCTAAAGCCTTCTTGATGCAAACCACAAACCGGTTTCTCAAGGAATTACTTTCTTACAAAGAATTGAAATCTAGGTGTGTGAATGTTTTCTACAAAACTGTTTATCACAACTGTGATACTACACAACTTAAGCTTATGGAAACTAGATTGCTAAAATAATTGAGTAAGGAATTTTGGAGCTTTTAGCAAACTGGGAGTGAGGAAGATGATGAATAGCTTTTAGGCGTGTAGATTGGTGTAGAGCATTAGCCAATTCAATCTTCATTGACTTGTTTATATAGCATTGGAAATAGTGTACGTTGGAGTAATAATTCTGTTTCAATGCCAATAACATTCTTTCCTTATTAAGCAGATCTTGTCTGGAATGATGCCGTTGGTAATAAATCATCTTGAATGCACAATACCGTTGCCACTTAAGCGTGTTCTGGCTTTGGCTCATTCTGACGCTGCTTAGGTGCTGATGAACTATTGTTGTCTTTATCAGAGTTCAGAGTGTTGAGCGCAGATCTGTTCATCAAGCTTCAGCATAAGCGCAAGTTGATCTTCTGATTCTGGTATCTGATATAACATCTTGTGATGCTGATGTTGATATCCAATTTTCTGATGCTGATGTTGATATCCAATTTTCTGATGCTGATGAGGATGTTCTCATGCTGATACCCATCAGAGTTTCTGTAAAACAGAATGTAATTTTTAGATAGCATATGTGTCTTACATGAATCATACAATTAATGTATCTTAGCATTTTGTTATCATCAAAACTTAAACTTAGGGTAGTAGATTTAAACTTTGTTCTAACAATCTCCCCCTTTTTGATGATGACAAAAACTATATATTTTTTAATTGAAAATAGCGTGAAAAGTATCAGAGATAGCTAAATAATAAGTCGTATCAGAATTAATTAGGAAGTTATCAAAGATAAGGGATAAGAGATATCAGAGTTTAGATCGGAGATACTCCCCCTGAATTTATTACTTCCCTTTTTAATTCCATGAGTTCTTCAGGATCAGATCTTTATTGACTTTCTTTGAACATCAGAATATCAGAGCTTCAGATCAGAATATCAGAGCTTCGAGCTTCAGTGTATCAGAGGTGATTAACTTCTTGTACCTGTAGACTTATGCAAAAACAGAAAACATTCAAGTATATCAGAGTGTTAGAATGTTTGAGACTTTTTGTCTCAGTAATCCATTATTGAAAAATATCATTCTTGTTCTCCCCCTTTTTGTCAGCAATCAAAAAGTGTAAGTAATATAAGCTAAAACGATCAGAGCATAAAAACTTGTTATATTAAATTCAGAGCCAGACAATCAGTACAGATGATATGCAAAGAAAACATTGAAATTATCATGAATGAAAAACTAAGGTTGGGGTGGGAAGCGTGTGAATAGAGTCTCCAGCATTGCCTTAATCTGATCAGCAGTTTCATTCTGCTTGTGCACCATGCTGACTACTGTATCTATCTTGCTGTCTTGCACACCCATCCTTTCCTTCATCTTCTGATCATTTTCATCCATTCTTTGCTGCAGACGAATATCATTCAGCTTCAGCTCTTCCAGAGTCTGCCTGTCCAAGGCAGCTTGAGAAACGTCAGAAGCAGGAAGCTTCTGAGAGCTTTCTGCAACATCTTCAGCTTGACTGACCTCTTCAGCTTGAATAGTCTGATCTTCTGCTTGCTGAACTTTTGAAGCTGGACGCTTCTCAGACCATGGCTCACTATCCAGAAAGAGCACTTCGTCCTGTGGCAGCTGACTTTCAACTTCCTTCAGCAGCTTGCTGAAGTTCTGTTGTGCCTGCTCATAATTGATGTCTTGCAATTTGAGGGCTTCAGCGCGTACCCATATTCTGAAACGTGTCCAGAGTTGGTTTGAGGCAGCAAGATCAATCATTCCAGGGCAAACTTGCTTTAGAGAAGCAATCCATTGCTGCAAACCTGTTTCAAAATTCACAATGCCAGAGCCAACATCTGGCTGTTTTGGTTTGGGAATGGCTATTTTGTGTTTGAGATCAGCAAGACGGTCAAGGATTGTTAAATCGATGAAGGTCCTGCTGTGGTCTTCTATAGTTTGTTTGGGAGATGGAGTGGGAGAATCAAAAATAATAATTGGACTGTTTGGAGTATTTGGAGGGGTAGTTTCTGGCGAGGATGGCAGTTGGGCCATGGTTACAGTTGTTCCACATGGAATCTGAATTGCCAAGGGTTGTGGCTCAGAGGATTGAGTAGAATGAGGTTCAGGTGATGGAGTTTCAGAGTGATGAAACTCAGGTTGTGGAGGTGATGGTTGAGGTGATGGTGGATGAATTTCTGGTTGAGGAGAGGGAGGAGGAATTGCTGGTTGTGGAGAAGGAGATGGAATTTCTGGTTGTTGTGGAATTTGTGGTTCTTCTGGTATGGGTGAAAGAGTATGTTCTGGTTGAGGAGAGTGGGCATTTTATGGTTGAGTGTTTGGATTATCTGAGAGGTGAGCGGAAACACGTTCATCAATTTCAGACAGAACTTTGTCAAGTTCTGATGTTGTTGATGTCGTGGGTTTTGGAGTTTGGGATTTGGTGCGGGGTCTCCTGAGAGTCAATGACTCAGAAGGGTTATCTTCTGGTTCGGTTTCATCAATAGTTGGTATGGGGATTGGAAGTTCATGTAAAGCTGGGGTTGGGATTGATGTTGGAATAGCAGAAGAATTTAAAACAGAAGCAGCAGATAGATTACCTCTTTTCTTAGGTGTCTGCTGGGATGGTCCTTCTGAAGTGGCCTTTCTTTTCTTTGTCTTCTTCATAGTAACTTCTGGTTGTTGTTGGTGCAGATCTTTAATATTCAGTTTGGGATCTGTACCATCAGCCTTGCAAGCGTCCAAGTATCTGAGAACCACAACTGGTTTTGATTCAATCTCAGAGAATAGTGGAAAGTCGTTCAGTGGGACTCTTCTGTTGGTGATGTCAGCAAGAGGAGTAACGCTGGGCTCCTTTCTGATATTCTCTATCAGTTTCATTTTCTTCAGATTCTTGGCGTTCAGAGGCTTGCCAATAGTAGGTTCAATAGAACTTAATTCCTGAGCTTCTGTAAGGTGTTCTATCAGCCTATTCTCAGTCAGAATATTTGATATTAACCTGCCAAAGGGTATCCAATCCCTATTTGTCCTTTCTTCTTCCCTTGTCTCCTTGACGCTGGTCCTGAGGTGATTAAACAGAAGATGAGCCAAGTTGATCTTTACCTTCTGATTAATAAAATAGATCAGAAACTGCTGATCTATATTTATATAATCAGGAGAGCTTGTTGGCTTCCTGTGATTAAAGCACCCCAGAATGATCTTTGCCCATATTTTGTCCTGATCCTTTAAGTCTCTGATTTTGCTGTTGGGAACCCCATGGGTGAAAATCTGCCTTGCAATGACAGCAACGTCAGAGCATCTTTCAGCCATGTCGATACAGCGGATACCACCACCACTGTATCCAATCAATCTTGCTATGTGATCCTCAGTGATCACAATCTTCTTTCCCATTATGTAGAAGGTGACTTGATGCGTTGATGAGTACGCATGAATCCAGAACTCCTTGACCAAGACTGGGAACGTTGGTCCAACCAACCTATCAAAATATTTCTCCCATCCCTGTGCCCTAACTTCTTCTGTCAAATCGAATCCATTTTCTTTCAGACTGGAGAAGTCAACAATCAGTTCAGACAGCACTTCCAAATTCTTCACTGGTGTAAGGAGTGTTCTGAAGGGAACTTGGTATTGTTCAGAAGAAGCCTCCTTCTGAGAACCTGCAGAAACATTGGTGGAGGTTGCCATGTTCACACTTAGGGTTTTTTTCTGAGAAAACTGAAAAATGGGTTTCTTTTGAGAGAGATGAACACACAAGGAAAATGCAGAAAATATTTTGTAAGATTGTAAGAAACGGTAAAAGATTAATGTGAGATGTTAATGTGCTTAAATAGATTTCAAAATAATTTTTGAAAGTGTAAACGGTTTCAAGAAAGAGAAATAATTCATGATTACGTTTTAAAACATGATTACATGCATTTAATGCTTGCTGGTTTTGGGGGATTTGAGAAAGATACTTGAAACGGTTACCAGACATGTGTCTCAATGCACCCAATCAGCGTTTTGCCTTCTCAGAAGCGTGCACGCGTTCTGCTTCAGAGATTTGTTGATGATTGGATGACAGTTGTTTGATTTAGTGAGCAGCACGTCTATCCTTGAGCTGAAACGCTCAGATCTTTAAGAATAGCATATGATACAATCTGCATGTCTATCTTTCTGAAAAGAGATTGATCAGAAGTTCACAGTAAAACAAATACATTCTGAAGGATAATATATAGAATTAAAGCATTTTCACTCTGGGCAGATTTTCATGCTGAGATGTTTCAGAATGAAATTGAACCTATCTTCAGAAAGGGGTTTAGTGAAGATATCAGCCCATTGATGGTCTGTATCAATAAATTTTAAGTTCAAAATTCCTTTCTGAATGTAGTCCCTAATGAAGTGATGTTTTATTTCTATATGTTTAGCCCTAGAATGTAAAATGGGATTCTTACTTAAGAAAATAGCAGAAGTATTGTCACAGAGTATAGGGATGTTACTCTCAAAAATATGGAAGTCTTCAAGCTGACTTTTCATCCAGAGCATTTGTGTTCTACATCCTGCTGCTGCTATGTACTCAGCTTCTGCTGTTGATAGCGCAATTGTGGATTGCCTTTTGCTGGACCAAGAGATCAGATTTTCTCCCAGAAACTGGCAGCTTCCAGAAGTACTTTTACGCTCTACTCTGTCTCCAGCAAAGTCAGCATCGCAGTAGCCTACTAAGATGTAATCACTAGATTTTCTATAAAATAAACCCAGATTAGTAGTACCTTTCAGATACTTGAAAATTCGCTTAACAGCTGTTAAGTGAGTTTCTCTAGGATCTGATTGGAATCTAGCACAAATACATACGTTGAATAAGATATCAGGCCTTGAAGCTGTCAGATAAAGGAGAGAGCCAATCATACCTCTGTAGACCTTCTGTTCTACCTTTTTGCTTACCTCTTCTCTTTCCAGAATGCACGTGGGATGCATTGGAATCTTTGATGGCTTACATTCTGAGAGGTCAAATTTCTTCAGAAGATCTCTGACATATTTGCTTTGATGAATGTAAGTTCCCTCTGGAGTTTGATTGATCTGAATTCCTAGAAAGAATTTCAGTTCCCCCATGAGGCTCATCTCAAATTCTGCCTGCATACACTTAGCAAATTTTCTTCCAAGAGAAGGATTAGTAGATCCAAAAATAATATCATCAACATAAATTTGACAGACTAAGATGTCATTCTTAACTGACTTACAGAATAAGGTAGTGTCCACCTTCCCTCTGGTGAATTCATTTTCTAACAGAAAGTTACTTAGTCTTTCATACCAAGCTCTGGGAGCTTGTTTCAGACCATATAGTGGCTTCTTTAGTTTGAAAACATGTTCTAGATGTTTTGTATTTTCAAAACCAGGGGGTTGGTGCACATAAACCTCTTCTTCTATATAACCATTTAAGAATGCACTCTTGACATCCATCTGATACAGAGTGATGCCTCTATTAACAACAAATGAAATTAAAAGTCTGATAGATTCTAACCTGGCGACTTGAGCAAAGATTTCTGTATAGTCTATCCCCTCTTGCTGACTATAACCTTGTGCTACCAGTCGTGATTTGTTTCTGATGACTTCACCTTGTTCATTAAGCTTGTTTCTGAACACCCATCTTGTTTCAATGACGTTGAATCCTTTTGGTCTGGGAACAAGATCCCATACATCATTTCTGGTGAATTGATTCAGCTCTTCTTGCATTGCTAGAATCCAGTCATTGTCCAGAAGTGCTTCATCAATAGAAGAAGGTTCAATCAGAGACACAAGTCCCATGAGGGTTTCTTCAGAGTTTCTGAAGCTTGCTCTTGTTCTGATTGGATCTTCCTTTCTTCCTAAGATAGTTTCTTCTGGGTGATCCAAGCTGCTTCTGGGTAGTCTCTTCTGAGGTTGATCAGCAGCTGTTGTAGGATTGCTAGCAGTGCTCCTTTCAGATGTTGAAGGGGTGTCTGTGTTGAGAGCTTCTGATGACTTGTCTTCAGAACCTGTAAATTCAATTTCCATACCTGCAAAAACTTCATTCTGCTTTGACTTTACAAAGTCAAGCTTATCATCAAAACGAACACTGATTGATTCTTCCACAATCTGTGTTTCTGTATTGTATACTCTGTACCCTCTTAAGCGTTCAGAGTATCCTAACATAATACACTTCTATGCTTTAGAGTCAAACTTGTTCAAATAATTCTTTGTATTTAACATAAAACAAGTACATCCAAATGGATGAAAATATGAAATGTTGGGCTTTCTGTTCTTCCACAATTCATATGGAGTCTTTTCCAGAATAGGTCTTATTGAGATTCTATTCTGAATGTAGCACGCTGTGTTTATTGCCTCTACCCAGAAGATCTTAGCAACATTTGTCTCATTGATCATGGTTCTGGCCATTTCTTGCAATGTTCTGTTCTTTCATTCTACAACTCCATTTTGTTGGGGAGTTCTAGGACAAGAGAAATCATGCAGAATGCCTCTGTCATTAAAGAATGACTCAAAATCTTTGTTTTCAAACTCTCCACCATGATCACTTCTGACTTTAACGATTCTAAGATCCTTTTCATTCTGAACTTGGTTACAGAAGGTAACAAACACAGAGTGTGACTCGTCCTTGTGTCTTAAGAACTTTACCCATGTCCATCTGCTATAGTCATCTACGATTACTAACCCATACTTCTTGCCACTGACTGAAGCAGTTTTAACTGGTCCAAATAAGTCAATATGCAGAAGTTCTAATGGCTTAGAGGTAGAAACAACATTTTTAGATTTGAAAGAAGGTTTTTCAAACTTGCCTTTCTGACATGCTTCACACAGAGCATCTGAATTGAACTTCAAATTAGGAAGTCCTCTGACCAGATTGAGTTTGTTAATCTGAGATATTCTTCTCATACTAACATGCCCCAATCTTCTGTGCCAGATCCACTGCTCGTTGTTAACAGACAGAAGACACTTTACATTCTGACTTTTCAGTTCAGAAAGTTTGATTTTATAGATGTTGTTTTTACTCTTTCCATTAAACAGGATAGTCCCATCTTTCTGACTAACAGCTTTACATGATTTTTGATTAAAGATTATATCATAACCGTTATCACTTAATTGACTTATGGATAACAGATTATGCATTAATCCATCTACTAGCAGAACATTATTTATAGAGGGAAGATTTCCATTACCTACAGTTCCAGAGCCAATGACCTTTCCCCTCTGATTGCCTCCAAAGCCAACGTGGCCTCCAAGCTTAAGTTCCAGGCTTTGGAACATATGCCTTCTTCCCGTCATGTGTCGCGAGCAGCCAGAGTCCAGGTACCATGACTGGTGTTTCTGATTTGCTGCTAAAGATATCTGCAACATGTATTATTTTATCCTTAGGTACCCAGATTTTCTTGGGTCCTGATTTGTTAGATTTACCAAAACTCTGGTTGAATTTTTGTTTCACATAATACTTACTGCTAGTGTATTTAATATCATGTGTGTGACCATACACAAAATGTGAGTTCAGAGGAGTGTGTTTAATGGTTAAATCCATGGCATTCTTTGGTGTAGGAACCTTACCTTGGTATCCTATTCCCTTCCTGCCGTTTCTGCTAACTCCATAGATCATTGAAGCCATTTTGCTTCTATCTATGCTTTTAGCAAGGAACTTCTGGAAACTATGATCATACTCCTTGATGATCTCATCAGCGCTGCTGGGAGTTTCAGAAATTGGTTCCTTCTGAGAGTTTTGTAAAGTATTTTCTAATTTTGAAATTTTATTTCTCAGCTCAGAATTTCCAATTTAAGACTCTCAGTCTTATCAGAGTCAGATTCAAGATTCCTTTTCAGGTTTCTGAATTTAACTCTAATCTGCTGGTACCTTTCCAGAATTTCATTAAGGCTTTCAGCAAGTTCAGCCTTAGTAAAATTAATTGCAAAGTTAGGAAATACCTCTTCAGTATCTAATTCTGAGTCTGATTCAGAGGCTTCACTATCTTCTGAAATGTTGGCCATGAGAGCTATGTTTTCTCTCTCATCATCTGATTCTGAGTCAGCTTCAGACGAGTCAGAGTCATCCCATGTAGCCATGAGACTTTTCTTCTTTTGTCTTCTAAACTTCTTTTTTGGCTTTTCCCTCTGAAGCTTTGGGCAGTCACTCTTGTAGTGTCCTTGCTCATTGCACTCATAGAAGATGATGTCCTTGGTGTTTGGCTTTCTGCTTCCTGAGGAGCCTTCAGATCTTCTGTATCCAGAGGAAGAATCTGTCCTTTTGTATCTGGAAGAAGACTCGTTCTGATCAGATCTTCTGGGATTCCTGAACTTCCTTTGCCTCTGCTTCCACAGTTGGTTCACTCTTCTGGAGAGAAGAGAAAGTTCGTCTTCTTTTGATGAGGATCCATCAGATGTTTCTTCAACTGCCTGCAAAACTTTAGACTCAGATTTTTTGTTAGATTTTAATGCTAAAGGCTTACCTTGCTTCTGAGGTTCATCAGCTTCTAGCTCCATCTCATGACTTCTGAGGGAGCTGATAAGTTCCTCCAGAGAAATTTTGTTTAGATCTTTTGCTAGCTTCAGAGCTGTAACCATTGGCCTCCACTGCTTTGGTAAGCTTCTGATGATCTTCTTGACGTGATCAACAGTAGAGTATCCTTTTTCCAGAACCTTGAGACCAGCCACCAGAATTTGGAATCTTGAGAACATTGTTTCAATGGATTCACTTTCTTCCATTTTGAATGCCTCATACTTCTGAATGAGCGCAAGAGCTTTAGTTTCTTTGACCTGAATGTTTCCCTCATGCGTCATTCTGAGTGAGTCAAACATGTTCTTTGCTGTGTCTCTGTTAGAGATCTTTTCATATTCAGCATAAGAGATGGCGCTGAGAAGGATGGTTCTGGCCTTGTGGTGATTTTTGAAGTCACGCTTTTGTTGGTCAGACATTGCTTTTCTATCAATCTTTTGACCGCTTGCATTCACAGGGTACGTGTATCCATCTGTCACCATGTCCCACAGATCAGCATCATGTGCCAGAAAGAAGCTTTCAATTCTGTCTTTCCAGTAATCAAAATTTTCTCCATCAAAGACTGGAGGTTTGCCGCTGAATCTGTCTCTGTCTTCATTGTTGTCATTGCTGGTGTGTTGATAAGTTCCTGCCATTTGTGTTTTTCTGACGCTGGATCTTGTACTGACACGGTTAAGTGTTTTAGCTCAGAACCAGGCGCTCTGATGCCAATTGAAGAAGTGAAAAACACAAGAAGGGGGGTTGAATTGTAAAAACTGGAAATCAATTGCAATCAACCGAGTATTTTTATCCTGGTTCGTTTGATCTCAAACTACTCCAGTCCACCCCTCAAGGTGATTTCGCCTCTCTCCAACGAGGTCTTAATCCACTATATTCAACTGAATATTACAATCTGCTTTAACAACTGCTAAAGCCTTCTTGATGCAAACCACAAACCGGTTTCTCAAGGAATTACTTTCTTACAAAGAATTGAAATCTAGGTGTGTGAATGTTTTCTACAAAACTGTTTATCACAACTGTGATACTACACAACTTAAGCTTATGGAAACTAGATTTCTAAAATAATTGAGTAAGGAATTTTGGAGCTTTTAGCAAACTGAGAGTGAGGAAGATGATGAATAGCTTTTAGGCGTGTAGATTGGTGTAGAGCATTAGCCAATTCAATCTTCATTGACTTGTTTATATAGCATTGGAAATAGTGTACGTTGGAGTAATAATTCTGTTTCAATGCCAATAACATTCTTTCCTTATTAAGCAGATCTTGTCTAGAATGATGCCGTTGGTAATAAATCATCTTGAATGCACAATACCGTTGCCACTTAAGCGTGTTCTGGCTTTGGCTCATTCTGACGCTTCTTAGGTGCTGATGAATTATTGTTGTCTTTATCAGAGTTCAGAGTGTTGAGCGCAGATCTGTTCATCAAGCTTCAGCATAAGCGCAAGTTGATCTTCTGATTCTGGTATCTGATATAACATCTTTTGATGCTGATGTTGATATCTAATTTTCTGATGCTGATGTTGATATCCAATTTTCTGATG
Source organism: Vicia faba (assembly GCA_948472305.1). Lineage (NCBI taxonomy): Eukaryota > Viridiplantae > Streptophyta > Magnoliopsida > Fabales > Fabaceae > Vicia > Vicia faba. The sequence continues at coordinate 1,234,754,603 of OX451736.1, forward strand.
CTGATGAGGATGTTCTCATGCTGATACCCATCAGAGTTTCTGTAAAACAGAATGTAATTTTTAGATAGCATATGTGTCTTACATGAATCATACAATTAATGTATCTTAGCATTTTGTTATCATCAAAACTTAAACTTAGGGTAGTAGTTTCAAACTTTGTTCTAACAAAATTGCTTCATCACAAGGGATCTATTTATAGAATCACTCGTGTGGGCTACAAGCTAAAAGCCTAATTAAGGCTATAAGCTAAAATCCCAATTACGCTTATGGACATCATACCTTATGATGTACCATATATCACTTGTCCACGTGATACCTTACCACTTTCCGTATTACACTTAAGTGCACCGTATCTTACGGTGTTCCTTATTTATTCTATCTCTCATCAACCTGTCCTTATGTGTGTGACCCTGTAGGTTTTCGCGACGTTGGCAATTATATTAAATCACACATTTAATATAATAAACAATGAGCGGTATCTAGCAACACATCACTGTTACCCAAGTCACGAAAATGTCATGTGATCTGACCAAAACTTTTCCGTGATAATATTTGTGTTGTACAATTACCCTTTTGCCCTCATGTCTATATTGAACACAAGGCATACACTGTGTCACCCTTGTCCAGTTCAATATTGGGCCATTAGACATTTATCCTGTTATGCAGGATGAGCAAATTCCATCTAGGTCACTCATGTCCCTTAGCATGCTTTGTGAAGTACCCATCAACCGTCTTTGTAGTCATCCAGTTACGGATGACGTTTGATCAGTAATAAAGTACTTGACTCTACATCTAGGGTCCATAGTGGTTTCAGGTCGAAGGGTGGTATACACCATTATCATCATGAGAATAACTTATGACACTTTGCATAACATTCTATGTAGTATTCTCATAGCGGGTCAATCCAATATAAATATTAGTCCTAATATTCATACCTATGTCAAGACTTGATAACTCCTTATCTATGATCCATGAGATGTGATCATCAATCTATCTTCATAATAATCTTAATGCTTTAATGTTATCCCACTTCACATTAAAGCTTGACTATGGATACTTTAAGAATAGTGTCTTATGTTTAATGGGATCTCATGATTAAGTCACACTTAACATTTCATTAAACAAATAAACCATTATAGGGACTTTATTATTTTGGAAAGCAAACATAATAAAGAAATGCCTTTTATTATTAATAAATAATTCGATACAAGTACCAAAAGTATTGGCCTCTAGGGCTTACACCAATAAATATGTCGATGTTTCTTTGTGAATAGAGGCCAAATTTCAACCTGCAAAATGATTTTCTCAGAACCCTTCCCATTTTGGTAAAATTTCCCCAACTCCCTTTATTTTAATGGGAAATTACAAGTCTAAACAAGATTAGAAGTGCATTAGGGAACCCAATGGTGATAGATGAATGCAAGACTAATAAGTATAGGGTCTCATACGCTAGAATTTTGGTGGAGATGGATATCATAAAAGAGCTTCCAAAAGAGATCATAATAAATGATAATGATGGATAAAAAATGATACAAGTGCTGGAGTACGAGTGGAAACCCTTATACTGCAGTAAATGCCAGAAAGATGGTCATAATTGTGATAAGCCAAAATCAAAAGAGAAGCACTGGATCCAAAAACCTCCTAATGAATAAGGAAGGAAAGACGTTCATGAAACACTAATGAAGCAACCAGATATTACTCAAAGGGATGAAAGGAGTAAAATGGGTCTTGAAGCAAAGCAATTTCCATATGCTATTGATAAAAAGAAGAATCCCAATGTGAAACAAACTACAGAGGAAAAAGAAGAATGGACAAAGGTGAAATCTAGTGGGAAAGATATTGGAAAGGAAATCTTATTTGACCCTATCCTAGGTACGATTTCTTGTGGTAATGGATTTGATGCTCTAGGGGTTTTGAATGATCTCCTAGAGCTATAAAATACTGGCCAATGATTACTACTTGGAATATTAGGGGACTAAATAAGTTAGCTAGGATTAGGGAGATTATTTTCTGGCTCCACAAGCTTTATTCTGACATCAATATCTTGATTGAAACAAGGGTTAAAGTAAATAAAGCTAGGTCTGTTAGATAGAAACTGAACCTTGGTGGGAAGTATGTAGATAACTACCAATACCATGAGAATTATAGAATATGGATTCAGTGGAATAATAAGATCATTGATATTAAGGTTATTAGATGTTCTAGCTAAATGTTGCATTGTGGTGTCTTTGATATTACGGGTACCCTGAGATTTTGGATGACTGCTATCTATGCGCATAATAAGCTAGAGCAAAGGAAATATATGTAGTATGACATAGAGAGGCTTAACCAACAGGGTCCTTGGTGTCTCATATAAGACTTCAATAATGTTATGAATACCCAAGACAAAATTGGGGGAAATATGGTGAATGAGCATGAGTATAAGGATTTGTGGGACATGATGGATAAAAAGGGCCTAAGTGAAATAGACAACTCTGGGGACTATTTCACTTGGTAGAATAAGCATAGTGTTGGGGATATTTACTCTAGGATTGATAAAGTGTTGGGGAATGTTGAATGGTTCCAAGCCGAACTTAACTCTTCCCTCAAAATCTTTTCTCCAAATATATATGACCATGTGTTATTGGTTGTGGCTCAACAAGACATGAATATTAAGAGGTTATAAAGGTTTAAATTTTTAAATTTTGTCACTAATGTTGATGGTTGCAATGCTACCAAAAAACAGATGGGGAGACCCATGTATGTTTTTTGAGAAAAGTTGAAACGCATAAAGCTAATGATGAGTAACTTTAATAAGCCTCTGCTTAAGGCTAAGCACACCATTTTAATAACCATGAAAAATTTGGAGGAGGATCAAATGGACCTTCAAAATTACAGGATGAATGCCCATAAGATTGAGAAAGTTAAGAGACTCTCTGAGGAGCTAATAAAATGGAATGATATTGATGAAGCTATTCTAAAACAGAGATCCAAAATAAATTGGTTAAAGTTGGGGGATAGCAATAATAGTTTCTTTTATGCCTCGGTTAAAGAAAAGCAACGTGCTAGTAGTATGGCAGTTCTGTTTAGAGAGGATGGCTCCAACATATACTCCCAAAATGATATTGAAGAGGTGATCTTAAAGTATTATGGTGGTCTGATGGGTAAGGAGGAAAATAATCTGTTGGGTATTGACATTGGGACAATGAGTAGAGGGAACCAACTTAGCAAGATTCTAAGTGACAACTTGGTGGGTCCTATTACTGAAGCATAAATTTTAAATGGCATGAAAGGTATCTATGACTTGTAAGCACAAGGGCTTGATGGTTACAAATCTTACTTTTTTATAAAATAGTTGGGTGATAAGTGAAAAATAGTCTTTATATTTGTGTATATTTTAGTGGCACTTATCGACTCATTTTGTTGTAATCTTTTGAATAAACCTCAACTTGTGTGTGTATTTGTACATTTTGAGTATAATCCATTTTTGTATAAATATTGTATTGTTTGATAGTTTTTCATCTCTTTTGTAGGTATTCATTCATGTTTGGAGCATTGAGCAATAAAGAGCCGAAGTCATAACTTCAAAGAGGCGATTTTGAGCAACCCATCAAAGAATAAGGCTCAAATCAAAGAATAGAAAATCATTAATTTCATTGATATTTAGTCATTGTTAGATAGATCATTGAATAAGCTTTCCAACACTTTCGATCGTGCATAAATCGAATTTACGCTTCTCAAGTTATGGAGGAAACAAAATCTAAATTTTTTCTCATGACAACAAAGTGTGCTTAGAGGGCTCCGTGCCGCTAAGAAGTATCCACGATTTTCAGACTCATTAAATAGGGTAAAGGTCATATTTTTAGGTTATGGGTTGGATATTTTTGAGTTCCAACACCATTAATTTAATTTTTTTGGTAGAGATAGGCTTATAAACAACATTTGAAGGTTGCAATCGGATGATCTGGAGTCAAAATTCTCATTGCATTTTTTTTTAGCTTTATTACTTTTTTATTTGATTTAGTTAGTAACTTTAAAATTTTAATTTTTATTTAGTTTAGTTAGTAATTTCAGAATTTTTATTTAGTTTAGATAATAATTTGAATTTTTATTTGGAGGAAAAGACACAAAATGACATAAGGTCAACAAGACAATCATTTCCATTATATTTTAAGCAATGAAAGCACATTAATCAAAGCATAAGCATTCGGGGATCCACAAGAAAATAAATCTAAGTAAACAAATAATAAGAAAGAGGCAATGGGAATTTTTATTTAAAATGACGAAGACAATCAATTTTTTTTAGCAATAACTATGTTTTGAAAAAAAATACACAAATAACCATGTTTTGGAGAAATTTACGCAAATAACTATATTTCAGAAAATGTTATAATACAGTAGCCATCTTAGATGGTGCATACGTTGATTTTTTTTAAAGGAGGAGCCAAGTGAGATGGCGCCTAGCTATCTCCTGAATTTTATTTCAATTTTTTCTATTTTCCTGCAGATTTGACATTTCCTGCGGATTTACTTGCAGATTTACCTGCAAACTATTTTCATACAGGTAATTTCATAGAAAATCCACAGGTGAGTCCGCAGGTAATATCAAATCTGCAGGATATATGAGGCGCCAATTCAAGTGGCGCCTCCTCTTTAATTCATTTTTTTGAATCATGGTTAGATTGAAAATTATTGTGGAAGGTTGGTTAGTTAAGTATTAAAACTTCAAAACTTAGTTATTTTTTTTAAAAAAAAATTCAAGACAATTAAATACAAATGAAAGAGAATGTAACTAAATAATTAAACTAACGATATTTTACCAAACTAAATTAAAATTATAAAGTTACTAACTAAACTAAATAAAAATTCTAAAATTACTAACTAAACTAAATAAAAATTAAAATTCTAAAGTTACTAACTAAATCAAATAAAAAAGTAATAAAGCTAAAAAAAAAATTCCTAATATCCTAAAATATCCTAATAAGATAAAATATCTTAATATCCTAAAATTACCTAATAAGATGCAAGAATAATTTTTTTTGTATTTAGTGAAACTTATTGTTAAGAATAAAGAGTTAATAAATTTACAACATGAATTTACATGGAGATTGATCATAAACTAGCATATACTAACACTATAACAACAACAAAACTTGAACACATAAAAATATTGAAATTCTAGTATCAGATATGTGATGTCGAATGAGATGTCACGACACAAATATCTGTTTACAAGTAAGGTGAAGTAAAATCAAAAGCAGTAAAAACAAAAGAGATTGTTCATCCAGTTCAGTGTACAACAATACCTACTCTGGGGGCTACCAAGCCAGGGACAAGTTCACTAAATAGTATTAATTCATAGATCCTCAGTAAATAACCAGTTTACGATCTAATCACTTAATCACTACCCAAGCTAAACTTCTACCTAAGACTCACCTAGGTATGAGGCCATCCTCAAAACCCTTCAATCACTTACAATGAAGAACTTAACAAAATTAATAAGTTTGAAACACTTCAATCGTTCATTACTTAAAAACTTATGAATGATACATAATTAACAACCCAAATAACAACTCAAGTATTTAAACTAGTACTTAGAGTGTATTACAAATAAAAATCCTAGACTTCTAATCAGAAAGAAAGTATTCTTCTTCAAAAGTTGCTTGTCTTTGAATAAGGAAGCAAGTCCTTTTATATGTGAAGCTTTGGGCTTGGGCTTAAAAACAAATATTCAAATCTTTTAAATATTTCCATAAAAACAGGCCAAGATAAAAATATGCAATTTGAAAAATATTTCTCCTCTTTTTTCGCAGCCCGTAGATCACAAATCCCGAATTATGCCACGCATGAAAACAGGAAACAAAAGACTTAACTAATTTTGGGCTGAGATTAGTTCAGTAGGAAGATGTCAAGACATCTTCTTTGATATCATTCAAAACAGTTTTTCTCCAAATGTTAAGACATTAAGAAAAACATTAAGAAGTCATTGTTTTACCAATATTGCTGCCAACAAACACTTACAACCCCCCCCCCCCCCCCCTTTGGCAAATTTTGGCTAAAACATTATTAGAGCATATTATCAGAGCATTATTAGGGCTGCAACATAAGAAAGGCAATCAAAACATACATTCAGTTAGCAGTTAGCTGTTAGCAAGGAAGATGACCAAACATCTTATGAGACATGAGGCTCCCCCTCAAGTATTGAGCTCCCTCTCAAATAATAGTCAGTGGTCAGTCAGAGGTTAATGGTTAGTCAATCACTCACTCACTTTCTCTCCCCCTTTTTAGTCATAGTATGCCAAAGAAAGGATGCATTCAGGATAATATCAGTATTAGGGTACAAACCATATAATTCAAATGTCAAGCACATGAAAGTGCCAAAAAAGAAATAAAGAGTTCAGAGAGACATCAAGTAGTTTAACTGTCATCAGGACCAGTTGACTTGGTTGAACCAGAACTTCTTTTCACACTGGAGTCTTCACCTTCAAAGCTCACTGTATCATCAAGGTTGCTGTCCTTTTGTAGGTCCTTGATCATTTTTTCAAAAATTATCTTCCTATCTGAGCTCACTCTGATTACATCATCTAAATCCTTGCAGGATTCCCTTAATTCATTGATTATTTCATTCTTGGTGGAGGTCTTTTCAGCAGGTGAAGATGTTAAAACAATGTCCGGGACATGTTATCCTAAAAAGAGCTTAAAATGGAGGGTCAAGGCAGACTCCCTCTTGCATACAACATTATTTCCACTTAGGGTTCCAGGATGCTGATTTAGGATAATTCCACAGAGGAGGGAAGGAAAAGCAATTGGCATCTTAATGGCACAAGGTCCTGCATTTTTGATAGTCTGATCAAATATGTAAGTTCATAATCAAAAAGTTTCTGGTTTCCAATAGCATTAATTAACTTTCCTAAACCAATAGAGATGGTTGAAGTGTGATTAGTGGGGACCCAATTTGCAGCAACAATCCTATGTAAAATTGCATATTTCAAACTCAGTTTGTTGATAGGAAGTTTGTTTTTCATTGGCCACTCACTTACTTGATTAGCAGTAATGGCTTTACGCACTTGATTGTCTGTTACTTCCAGCTCACAACATACATCTTCAGAACTATCTAGAAAATTTTTTATAATGGAAGGAGAAAATTCTACACACTTTCCTCTAACAAAAACCTTTCTATACTCCTTACTCTTATGGTCAGCATAATCAACATGAATATTAACAATAAACTCCTTAGCAAGAGTTTCATAGCAATTTGCAAACCTGATAACTGTTTTCATCAGTCCAACATAGGAGATCAACTCCATGATTTCCTTACATTCCAAAGCACCAGCTCCTAGTTCTCTCTCCAGGGAAATCCTTCTTTGATACACATACTTCCACTTTTCAGCATTCCCAACAGAGTGAAAGGAGATGTTGTCAAGTGGGGCATCAGGAACCCTAACTGTCAATTTCTTATTTGCAGACTTTTTGATAGGAGAGATATCTTAGACATCTTGCTCAATATTGTAATTAGAGTCAGTCTCTTCAACTAGAACAACTTTCTTCTTACTCTTGGATCTTTTTACAACATACTCTTCATCATCAGTAGAGCTAACATGTCTAGCTTTTCTTTTGCTAGAAGGGGGGACCACTTTACTTCATGCTTTTGGGGGTCCATACATAGTTTTCTTCTTGATTGTTTTGGGAGGGGTTGTGACACTTGCATATTTAACTTTCTTGGACTTTAGCCTTCTTACAATACCAATTACAACATTAGTGATGAGCTCATTGTCAGACAACTCTTCAACATTGACTACATTCAAAACATTGTGACCTTCTCCATCCTTGGAGGCAGCAACATCTTCTTTAGAAGGAGAGTTTTCTTCAACATTTTGTTCAAGATTTTCCTCAACATATTGATCAACATTTTCTTCTTCCATTTGTTTTAGGGCAGAGGTTACAAGCTTCTCAAGTTTGCTATCAGCAACATCATTCTTGGATGATTCAACAACATCATTTTTAGGATTACTTCCTTTGTCAGCAGGAGGAGGCATACGAGCAAGGGGAGTAGAAATCACATGCACAACAAATCCTTCATCTAATACTTCGTCCACAAGCCTTCTGATGCTTCTATCAACATTAACAATTTCTTCTTCAATTCTATTATCAGTAGTAGTAGAAGAGTTACCTTTGTCATCTTTAGATTTCTTAGCTGGTGATGATCTAGGTTTCTTGACCTTTTTCTCAAGCGGGGGGATCGTTGATAGAGGAGTAACATGTAGTACTCTGCCAAGAGAAAGATTTTCATTTGCAGATTTTGAGGAAGATGATGTGTGATGTTGAGACATGTTTGAGAATTTTTTAGCAAGGTGATGAAGAATGGCAAGGGTCCTTTTTCTATGGAGGAGAATGAAGATTTTGTGAAAGTAGAGAGAAGAAATTTCGTAGCGTGTGGGAAACAAATTGAGGCAGTTTTGTAATGATTTCTTTCTAACTTTTATTTGTTGGAAACACAAATAATGCAATATCACTTTAATGATATTCCCACACACTTTTAATTACTACAAAGCCTAATATAAACATATCCCTAATTTCCTCTTAAATTCTCCAATTGATTAGCATCCAAAGATTTTGTAATAATGTTAGCCAGTTACAACTCAATGGCTACATGTTCTAAAGCAACAATATTTTCTTCAATAAGCTCTCTTATGAAGTGATGATAGATGTCAATATGCTTGGTCCTGCTGTGTTGAATGGGATTCTTTGAAATGTGCATGGCGCTTAAATTGTCACAGAATAATGTCATGACATCTTGTTTAACATTGTATTATGATAACATTTGTTTCATCCAAACCAATTGAGAACAACTACTTCTTGCAGCAATGTACTCAGCCTCAGCAGTGGATAGAGACACACAATTTTGCTTCTTGCTGAACCAAGATATGAGATTATTTCCTAGAAATAAGCATCCTCCTGATGTACTCTTTCTATCATCAACACTTCCTGCCCAATCAACATCACAAAAACCAGTTAAGACATAATTTGATCCATGATATTACAGCATACTATAGTCGCCTTTCCTATTCACATATTTAAGAATCCTCTTCACATGGTTGGCATGGCTAATTTTAGAATCAGCTTGATATCTTGTACACACCCTACAGCAAAGGCAATGTCTGGTCTACTAGTTATGAGATATAAGAGACTGCCTATCATGCTTCTGTAGAGACTTTGATCTACACTTACTCCTTTTTCATCTTTAGTCAGCTTCAGATGTGTGGGAGCAGGGGTTCTTTTGTGACTGGAATTCTCCATCCCAAACTTCTTCACTATATTCTTGGCATATTTGTTCTGAGATAAAAATATGGAGTCTTCCATTTGTTTAACTTGCAGACTAAAAATAGGTTAATTCACCAACAAGACTCATTTCAAATTCAGATTGCATTTGCTTGACAAAATGTTGAACCATCTCATATGACATCCCACCAAATACAATATCATCAACATAGATTTGAACAATCATAATCTTCCCTTCTTCTTTGACAAAGAGGGTTTTGTCTATGCCACCTTTCTTATATCCATTCTCCATAAGGAATTATGTCAGTCTCTCATACCAAGCTCTTGGAGCTTGTTTCAACACATACAGAGCTTTCTTCAGTTTGTAAACATGTTTAAGAAAACATGGATCAATAAATCCTTTTGGTTGTTCAACAAAAACCTCTTCATTTAGGTATACGTTCAAGAAGGCACTCTTTACATCCATTTGAAATAATTTAAATTTCAAAATGCATGCAACTCCCAACAGTAGTCTGATTGATTCAAGTCTAGCCACGGAAGCAAAGGTTTCATCAAAGTCCATTCCTTCAATTTGAGTGTATCCTTGTGCAACTAACCTTGCCTTATTTCTAGTCACCACCCATTTTTCATCAGATTTATTCTTGTATACCCATTTAGTGCCAATCACATTTGTCCCTTCAGGTCTTGGAACCAGATCCCAAACTTCATTCCTACTTAATTGTTCCAGCTCCTCTTGCATAACATTAATCCAGAACTCATCAGTTAGGGCCTCTTTGACATTCTTAGGCTCAATTTTTTATACAAAGCAAGAGTTTTAAATCCCTTCTCTTGATCTGGTAGTAACTCCCTTGCTTGGATCTCCAATGATAAGCTCCTTAGGATGATCTTTCTGAGTTCTAATTGAAGGTCCTTTATTGAGGTGACTATGCTGGGGATCTTATAGAGGAGGATTGGAATTAATACTTGTGTCATTTGATTCAGTTGGACTATCGAGAAAAGATGTTCCAACATCTTTTGAGACATCTTCTTCAACATTCCATCCTCTATCATCAATAGTAACATTTATTGACTCCATCATAACTTTGGTTATGGAGTTAAAAACTCTGTATGCTCTGCTGTTTATAGAGTAGCCCAGGAATATTCCTTCACGACTCATGGGATCTATCTTCCTCTTTTTCTCATGATCAGCTAAGATGTAACATTTACTTCCGAAAACATGAAAGTATTTAATAGTTGGTTTTCTTCCCATCCATATTTCATACAAAGTAGCTAAAGTGCCTTTCCTTAGAGTGACTCTATTATGGATATAGCACATAATATTCATTGCTTCAGCCCAAAAATGGTAGGGTAGCTTCTTAGCATGAATCATGGCTCTGGATGATTCTTGGAGAGTTCTATTCTTGCATTCTACAATCCCATTCTGTTGAGGAGTAATGGGAGAAGATAATTCATTACTTATTTCTTCAGAGGAGTAAAACTCAGCAAATTTGTTGTTCTCAAATTCCTTTCCATGATCACTTCTTATTCTTATGACATGGATTTCCTTTTCCCTTTGAAGTTTTTAACAAAGATCTTTGAACACTTTAAAAGTTTCTGATTTTTCTCTAGTAAAGTTTATCCATGTGTATCTAGAAAAGTCATCTACAACAATATAGGCATACCTCTTACCACCAAGACTTTCAACCTGCATAGGTCCCATCAAGTCCATGTGAAGAAGTTCCAAAACTTTTGATGTAGTAAGATGTTGAATCTTCTGATGTGACATCTTAGTCTACTTTCCAATTTAAGAGTCACCACATACCCTTCCTTCTTCCATACTGAGCTTAGGAATCCCTCTTACCACTTCTTCAGATATAATTCTCTTCATACCTTTTAGATGAAAGTGCCCTAACTTTTGGTGCCATACTTTAACTTCATTCTCTTTAGCTAAAATATATGTTGAGGAGAGGTTTAACTCTTGAGAAACCCATAGATAACAATTGTCTTTAGATCTGTTCCTTTCATGATAACTTCATTCTTTTCATTGCACATGAGACATTCTACCTTAGAGAAGTTAACTTTGAATCCTTGATCAAATAGTTGGCTTATGCTTATTAGGTTAGCTGTTAACCCTTTTATAAGTAACTTATTATCAAGCTTAGGAACTCCTGAATAGTCAAGCTTGCCAACATCTTTGATTTCTCCTTTTTCTCCATCACCAAAAGTCACATAACTGGTGGAATGAGATTTGACATCCACCAACAGATTCTTGACACCTATCATGTGTCTAGAACAACCATTGTTAAAGTACCAGTCATCTTTGGTTGATACTCTGAGAGATGTGTGAGCAATGAAACTACCAACCTTGGACTTGGGAACCCACTGTTTCTCCTTTTTGCTATTTTGGGGAATCTTATCAGTTTTGGGAAGAGTATTTTTAGGATACCCATACAACTTGAAACATAAGGGCCTTATATGTCCAAGCCTTCCACAACGGTGACATCTCCAGGGCTAGGGATTCTCTCTGGTATGGTTAATCTTTTTCTTCTGATGATGTTTTCCATTATGTCCTTTCTTCACATGAGGTTTCCCAAGATGTCCTTTCTTATCATGATGTTGAGACATTTGATTTGACATCTTTAGTTTAGGCTTGGCATGTGTGGAAACAGATGAGGGCGGGTTGCCATGATATTCTTTCTTTACATGATGTTTGCCAAGAAGTCCTTTCTTACCATGATGTTTTCCCACATGTTGAGGCATTTGATTCAACATCTTTGGTTTAGGCTTGGCATAAGTGGAAACAGATGAAGGCTCTTCCGAGTTAGGTTCCTTTTTCTCATTGAAACCTAAACCAATCTTGTCTCATGTCATTCTTCTTTCTTGGAGAATTTCATCTAGAGTGTCAGACCCATTATTCAGCATCTTGAGAGATTTAACCATTCTATCAAAATTTGAATTTAGAGAAGAAACTTCACTTTCCAAATCAGAAATAGTTTTAAGACGCTCTTCTTTTTCCTCTTTCAGTTGAGTTATAAGGGCTTTTTATTTCTCCCCTTTAAGACATACTTCTGCACTTCTGAGACATAATTCTTTGTATGAAGCAGCTAACTCATCAAAGGTTAGTTCACCATCACTATACTCTTCATCTGATACATATTTTCCTGTCAATGCTTTAACATATTTGGCAAATTCTTCAAGATCACTCTCTGAGTCCTCTTTGGACCAAGTAACAGATAGATTCTTCTTCTGTTTCTTTAGATATGTAGGACATTCAGCTCTAATGTGACCAAAGCCTTCACATTCATGACATTGTATTCCCTTCCCTTGAGAATATTTTTTTTCAGCCCTTTTTATTCCCACCTCATTTGACTTATAGATGTCAGATGGGATGTTCTTGACATTTGATCTTTGGTTCTTGTCCATTCTTTTTATCACTTTATTAAATTTTCTTCCAAGAATAGCTAAAGCATTTGATATTCCTCCATCTGTATCCAGATCACAATCCTCTTCTTCATCTTCAGTATTAGATACAAAGGCTATGCTTTTGTTTTTCTTCTCAGATCTTTCATTTATGCTTAATTCAAATGTTAGAAGGGATCTAACAAGTTCATCCACTTTTATTTTGTCAATGTCTTGGGCTTCTTCTATAGCAGTTACTTTCATATCAAATCTCTTGGGAAGAGACCTGAGCATCTTTCTCACGAATTTGTCTTCAGGTATTTTCTCTCCTAAAGCACTGGAGGCATTAGCAATTTCTAGGATGTTCATATGGAAGTCATTTATACTTTCATCATCTTTCATCCTCAAATTCTCAAATTTTATAGTGAGTAACTGAAGTCTTGACATCTTAACTTTGGATGTGCCTTCATGAGTAGATTGAAGAATTCTCCATGCATCCTTAACACATGTATTCACTAACTTGAAAATGTTCTTGTCAATTTCATTGAATATAACATTCAAGGCTTTAGAATTTCCAAGAGTAATTTCATCTTCTTCCTTAGACCAATCTTCTTCAAGTTTTAATTCAGAAGTATGTTCTCCATTTTTTCACAATTTGACAGGGTGTTTCCATCCTCTTAAAACAGCTTTCCAAGTCCTGCTATCTAAGGACTTTAGAAAGGCAACCATATGTGGTTTCCAGTAGTCATAATTGCTTCCATCTAGAATGGGTGGTCTGTTCATAAATCCTCCTTCATTGTCTATAGTACCAGAAAGTATCTTCCCTGGATCTCACCCAGATAAAGAGCAGGATACCTGCTCTGATACCAATTAAAATTCTGGTATCAGAGATGTGATGTCGAATGAGATGTCATGACACAAATATCAGTTTGCAAGTAAGGTGCAATAAAATCAAAAGTAGTAAACACACAAGAGATTGTTCATCCAGTCCAGTGTACAACAACACCTACTCTGGGGGCTACCAAGCCAGGGATAAGTTAACTAAATAGTATCAATTCATAGACTCTTAGTAAATAACCAGTTTATGATCTAATTACTTAATCACTACCCAAGTTAAACTTCTACCTAAGACTCACCTAGGTATGAGGCCATCCTCAAATCCCTTCAATCACTTACAGTGAAGAACTTAACAAAATTAATAAGTTTGAAACACTTTAATCATTCAATACTTAAAAGCTTATGAATGATACACAATTAACAATCCAAATAACAACTCAAGTATTTACACTAATACTTAGAGTGTATTATAAATAAAAAGCCTAGACTTCTAATCAGAAAGAAAGTATTCTTCTTCAAAAGTTGCTTGTCTTTGAATAAGGAAGCAAGTCCTTATATATGCGAAGCTTTGAGCTTGGGCTTAAAAACAAATATTCAAATCTTTTGAATATTTCCATAAAAACAGGCCAAGATAAAAATATGCAATTTGAAAAATATTCCTCCATATTTTTCGTAGTCTGTAGATCACAAATCCTGAATTATGCCACACACGAAAACAGGAAACAAAAGACTTAGCGGATTTTGGGCTGAAATCAGTTTAGTAGGAAGATGTCAACAAATCTGTTTTGACATCATTAAAAACAGTTTTGCTCCAAATGTTAAGACATTGAGCAAAATATTAACAAGTCATTGTTTTAGCAAAATTGCTGCCAACAAACACTTACAAATATTATATTTTTACAACATAACTTCAAAAACAAAAAAAAAAATATAAACTAAACTATTAACTATATTGGTGTGCACGAAAATAAATGATCAACGATACTCACAAATTTCAAAGTAAGCAAAGATTGAACTTGTTGTGTTGAAGGAAGTGAAAGTGTTTTGGTGGAGGTTGTTGTTGTGGTGAAGATGGTGAATGTTTATGGGTATTGTGTAAGTAAAAGAAAAAGATAAAATTTGATTCCTAAAAAAACAAAAAAATATTGGACTTGAAAAATATGTAATAAATGTGCAAAAAGTTGAGAATTTATGCGTGATATTGTTAGTCCAAAATGAGAGAAAGATAAGTCTTATTTATAGTGTAAATAAGGTGGGAGTGTTGATGTGACAATCCATGTGACTTTATGATAATAGTTCTTAGCCATTGATAAATCCAAGTTGACAATCCATGTGAAGCGTGAGAATGATTCTTGATCATTGATAAGTACAAGTTGACAATTCATGCGAAGTATTTGTACTATATTGTAGTGGTCCAAACTTTTCTTTATTGACAAAAAGAATAAAAGAACAAAGTAATAATAATAATAATAGTAATAATAATAATAATAATAATAATAATAATAATAATAATAATAATAATAATAATAATAATAATAATAATAATAATAATAATAATAATAATACTAATAACTAAAAGTGTTAGTAATAATAATAAATACAAAATAGAAAATAAAAGAGACATTAAATTAATTAGTTATGATTTTTTCTTAAAATAAAATAAATGAAAATAAAAGTTTAATTTAAAAAGATAAAAAATAAAATACATATTCTAAAAAAGTAAAAGGACTTATATACATTTTTTTTGAACTTTTTTTTGAAATAAATGATACCAATATATAAATTTAAATTAATAAAAGAACATATTTTTTAATAATTTTTTAGTAAAGAAGTAAAAATAGTAAATAAAAAATAACATGATGCTAAATATATTTTTTTTGTGATTTTTTAAATGGAAAATATCATGAAAAAAACACTAAAAATCAAATTCTACTAAATTCATAATCGACTTCTATCATTTCTATTTTTTTCGCGACTTTTCAAAGCATAATAGCTCTTGACTTGTAAAAAAAAGTTGTAGATGACGTCAAGGAGAATCATATGCACAAAGAACCACTAAAAATGTCGAAATTGGAAGAAGTTGTGAATTTTCGAACTTTGACTTGAGAAATTGACAAAAATAGATCAAAGCACTTTTGAACACTTCTTGAGGAGATTTGGCTCGACTCATCTGATTCAATCTTTGTCTTGTATGAAAACAAAAGGAAAACCAAGCAAATATATTTTTTTGGATTTTGGTTAAAAGTTAGTAAAAATATAAAGGTTAAAGATAAAGGAAATAAGTAAACACAAAGACGTTTGGCGAAAGAACCCAGTCTGTGATCTTGACGCTATGTAATGATGCCAAAGAGACGTGGGATCTTAGGTCAAAAATTAGGGTGCAACAGATGACCCTATTTAAGTTTCTTCTATCATAGATATGAAGATACTTAAATACAACATAAAACCCAATTTTTGGTCCTAAGATGTCTCAAAATGGATATGATATGATATGTAATGGACTCTTTTTTTGACACATTTTTTGTATGTGATATGACATGAGAGACAGGCTCTGTGGGGATAAGGCTTGAAATACGACAGTCATGGTAGATTGAAAGGGATGACATGGCAAGACGCCTTGAGAAACAAAAATTACTTCTGAAGATCTGTCAAGGCAACAAGAAGTATCTGTCAATACTTGGGAAGATAAAGACGAGACCCTGAAAAGACGAATAGTGACATCCAAAAATAGCATTGAATGAGGGCTACATCAAAGGTTGGCATTTGATAGCAACAAAAGATTAAGACATCCAATATTGACATTCAAGTGAAACAAAAAGATCAAGACATCCAATATTGGCATTAGAGTGAAACAAAAAGATCAAGACATTCAATATTGGTATTGGAGTGAAACAAAAAGATCAAGACATCCAATATGGGATTTTGAGTGAAAGTGAGAAACATAACTGGGGATAAGACATCTAATTATTGGCTTTGGATGATAACAGATCTATGAAAGAGGACCACGACATCTAATTATTGGCTTTGGAAAACAGAAGAACACGACATTCAATTATTGGATTTGAATGATGAGAAAAGAATTATGACATCCAATCATTAGCTTTGGACGAACGAATACCAAAACATCTAATAATTGGCTTTAAATGAAGGGAAAAGAGATATGGCATCCAATCATTGGCTTTGGATGAAAGACGACCGCAACATCTAATGATTTGCTTTGAATGAAGGGAAAAAGAAAAATGGCATCCAATGGTTAGCTTTGGATTAACAAAAAGTCAAGACATACAAATTACATTGGAATAGGAACACACCCAATCTTAGCATTGGACGGGAAAGAGGAACAAAGATTACATTATTGGCATCAGATTGGAAAGAGAGATAGGTCATCCAAGATTAGCATTAAACAGAAAAGAGAGACATACAGACAGAGATCTACTTTGGTAGGTGCCAAGTAAATTGGAATTTGACCACAAGGTAAGATGTTGGTGACAATAAGACCTCGGGATATGTAAACGAGTATGCTTGGTATTTGAATTCTATACGCAATACTAATGCTAACACAGCTGGGTTCGATTCTTTTTTGAAGAAAAATTGGACTTTGATTCCACAACACAGAGAACATTTCCATACCTAAAATCAGAAGACGCTTTTGTCGTACCCTAAATTTTCCCTACCTCGATGATTTTATTTTTCAAGATTAAAATAGAAGAAATATTTAATTAAAGATGGTACATCAGTATCTGATGGCCCATCTTTATCCAAGACTAGGGGATGTATATTAATCCAGGAGAATGGAGCTTTCTAAATCAGAAAGACTCATAAACCCATTCGTAAAGTATGTTGGCCAATGGCCCATGCGATCTGAAAACGGAAAATTATTCAAATAACTATTAAGTTCTTAATTATTAAATAGTTGTTATTAGTAAACGAGAAGTATAACTAAGCACCATTTAAACATTATTTCTTGTTAATAACAAAAGGGGAGGTATAATTCTGAATTATAGGCCGATTAGGCTTCTTTAGTTGGTCTTTTTTCCATTTTTGATCCAAACAACAAAAGGTAGGGGTGTAATTACTAATAACAGGCCCATTACGACGTTTTGGTCATTTGCTGGTTAGGAGTTTTATTTATTGGCTGATAATCTGCTAGATCAAGTTAATGTTGGGCCCAATTTGTAGCAAAGAGGCCTAATTCGGATTATGGTAGTAAATAAAATATTAAGTTAGGCCCAATTAACGTTTTTATTGAAACAATTTTTGTTTATCAGATATTGAGTTTCAAAATCATTTATTGAAGATTATTTGAAAAAAGATTGTTTTGAAAGGCAATTTGGCCTAGTGATATTGAAAACCTTTTCTTGCTGTATTAGAAGATTAAATGCGTTGGGCTGATTAATTACAATGCAAAGCCCAATTGAATTTAAAAATGGTTTCTTGTTGTAAGGAAAAAAATAAGAGTTGGGCTGAAAGAATGAAAATAGTGACGCAGGCCTGTGTTCCATTAACAACAACTGTACAAATCAACCCAAAATTCACGATTGGTATTTCCAATAAACAGCCACTGTAGAAATCTTCTACAAGCTAAATCCAGAATATTAAATCAATTGCAGATTACCAAAATCGAATCTTTTATAGCAAGAACAAATAATAATCTTTACAAGTCCAAGCCCCAAACTAATACAATACAAAACGATATCAAATCTGGAAACGTTATTTACAGAGAAAAATCTGAAGACTACCAAATCTAAGAATATTTGTTTAAAATACAGAAAAGTCTATTACATAATCCAATCCAAATCTACATAAACAAAATTGAATCCCTAATTGGTATCTAAATCCCTAGATCTAAGGCAAAATTTGTAACAACAAGTTGATCTAAAACCCTAAATTATCACCCTATAAATAGAAATGAAAAATACAGTAAAAAGGAGGGGGGACGAAGATTATACCGAGGCGAATAAGGAGAACTCAAATCCGCAAAGAACGATCACCGGTTGATGTAAAAGAACGATCCGGCAACTGAGGTGTCGATATCCGAAACCCTAGTTGCTATCCTCCCCTCCGCTGGCAATCGTATCACCACCATCGCGGTCGCCGAAACCTACAAGACAGAAGAAGATAGAAGAATTAGTGAATCGGAAAAGCTCGAAACTCAGAAATTAGAAAATGTAATCATTACGGAGGGTATGCGCTTAGCTTTGATTTTTGTTTTTTTATTGTTGATTTGGAGTCATAAGAGTTAGGGGGATTTTTTGAGCCGCCTCCGGTGGAGGGAAGAGAGGGGTTGAGGGTTTTATGTTGAAGCGGCGAGGAAGAGAGAAAGGGATAGTGTCGCTGTAACAAAAACAAAATGAAACTGAAATGTAAAAAAAATGTTCATATGCACCCACATTAATTATCATACACCCTTCCATCTCCTCCGCCTAATCCTCGTTGGACGGCCGATAGGCCAACTCACCATGTAACACCCGTGTACCCTCACACATTCGATCAGCCAAGCCCTTTTCCAAATGCATAATGCGCCAAGCCCAGTTTCTATACGCACCCTCTTTCACTAGTTTACCAAACCATCCAAGGAAGTACCCCCCCCCCCCCCCCCCCCCTTTCAGAACTGTTTTGGGCCTAGCCCATACCACTATTAACACACTATACTTTTGCTTCATAAATAATAATACACCCGCTGATTAATTTATTTTCTATATTTTTTAAATTCTAATTATTTATTCTATTTTCTTTTTCTTTTTTTATTGTTTTTAATAATTACTATTATTATTTATAATTATTATGATTATTAATATTAATTTTTATATTATTATTATTTATCCTATGTTTATCTTATTTATTATCATCCAAATTATTTATATTTTAAACTCATGAACATATTTTATGTATATTTGCATTAAAGTATTTTTTACTCATGCATTAATTATGATTTTTCACAATTACTACGATAAAAAAATACATAACCAACATCAAACTATTTTTCGCAACAAACTAATCTAAACAACTATTTTTGCAAAAGGGTTTCAAACGGATTTTGACTAATCGCGCATTTAGCCAAAATCTCCGCAATCACTACAACCGGTCAAAATGTGAGGTGATTCAAAATACATTTGCAACCCCTAAAAAACATCAACCCCATACGAAGTACGAATTGGGACTCTGATTCCTCATAAGAGGATACGTAGGCATACGATCAAAAATCGTAACGAGTTCCTTTATAAAAAATTTAAAACCCTTTCCCCTAATTAAAACTTAAAACCCTATGTTACCCAAACCTAAACCTAAAACCTAGTATCCTAACAAGGTAGATGAAAGATGCCTAACACCTTCTTTTCGTCTAATAGAGTCAGAAACCTAGAATCTCTGTCTGCGAATTAGGGTTTTCTGTTAGATTCCCTTCCCTAGGATAAAAACTAATAGTGGGGACTCTAATTTAAAAACCAGTCGCAACAGCTGGAGAATCTACCGGGGACTCTCCTTAACCCTAGGTTTTAGGTAATTTTGGGTTTATTTTTATTCGCTTTATTTATTTATTGTATTTATCTATTTTATTGCATTTATTTATTTATTGTCTTTCTTTATCAATATATATTTACTGCGTGGTGGGAACTTTTATCTCAAAAATATTCTCAATGTAACCCTTAGAAAGAAGGTTCGTCTATTAGCTTAGGAGATACATCATCCCTGCGAGTTTATGTGACGACTTCGCCTAGAGTCGGTGGACTTCCGAAAAAGGAATACTTATCGAGAGATATCCTCTTGACGAGTAGGACTTTGGAAGGACACCCATGACTCTTTGTAACGACCTTAACCTAAAATATCATGACGAGACCTTTCACGACTTTGAGGTGAAAGTCTCAGTCTGTAAAGAGGCTCCACCTAAGGGAGGCCCTTGTGCGTTTTCCCTCTGGTGTTATTGATGACATGCTTAAGGAAGCTACCTTTTGGGAGGGTGAACCAACCATAGATCAAAATTAAGGAGCCTACCTTCTAAGGGTACCTGTCACAAAACACCGTCACTCAACCCTACATCTATGCATTCATACATTTCATATATTTGTCATACATTTCATATATTTGTCACCCGTTTCTTTTTTATTTGTCTTATTCACAGGGGGTACAAAAAATAATAATAAACTCAAGATTTTTGGTGACTGTCCTTAAAAATGGATACCAAAGGAAACAACTTGTCCACGTCAACGCGCCAAACATGTCTGAAATCAAAGCCACAAAAGGGAAATAATGTGCTAAAGACTTTCTCAAGCTTTGTCAAGCAAAGGTGGATGGTTTCAAAATCAGATATCCGCAGGCGCACCTAGAAGACTTATTTTCCTTTGCTTGATTTCACGCAAATAATGTTTTGGTTTAAGATTGTAATATTTTTCAATATCTGAATTATGTTACCTTCAATAAAGGCATTTTGTTTCCACATCTCGTTTGCATATCTATTTTTAAGCTGATCACCGAATAAAAAAAAAGAAGCGAAAAATAAATATATACCCAAGTGAATAAGACATTTAACCCCGCTCATATTCATACATATTCATTCACATGCATGCATTCATAAACACCTGCATATCATATCGAAACTCATCTTTTTTTTATATAAAAAAAATCTCTCCAGTAAACCATTGGTAGAAGAAGATATTCACCTCCTTGGCTTCCATATCAAACAAGGGCCTATCAACAAAAATCAATGGAGAAAATCAAGGAAACTCAGGCTGCATTCAAAGAGGATCTCGACCAAGTAAAGGGTGATGTAACTTCAATGAAAGGAGATATGAGTCAAGTTCTCCTAGCTTTGAAGAACATCATTGACAAGCAAGACCAGATTCCCAGGGTAGCTTTGGAAGAAGTAGCCCAAATGATCGGTGCATCAAGCGGTCACCAACTAAGGAAAGAGCCAGAAGCAGGACTCTAAAATTCCGTCATGGCCCAACAAGAAGTTGAAACTGAAGGGTTTGTCCCACTTCCACCAAAAGCGGGGGCATCACATACCCTACAGATTCCAACCAATAATGCAGACAACTACTTGGACCTGCAATGCGGAGACCACGACCCAAAGGATGCCAACCAAGAACCCTTAAAGATGATTGGTACTCATACTGTTGATAATCCACTGGTAACAAATCAGTACAAAGCTCTAGAGGAAAGATTAAAAGCCGTGGAGGGTTTTGACGCCTTCGAAGTAGACGCTCTCAAAATGGGTCTAGTTCCTGATGTGGTGATTCCACCGAAGTTCAAAGTACCTGACTTTGGAAAATACATGGGGCTCACTTGTCCAAGAAATCATCTGCGCATGTATTGGAGGAAGTTGCATGCCCATGCCCACGATCAGAAGTTGATGATTCACTATTTTCAAGATAGCTTGAGTGGGGCATCTTTAGATTGGTATATGCAATTGGAGAAAACACATATTTGAACATGGGAAGATCTTGCTAATGCCTTCTTAAATCATTATAAATATAACCTAGACATGGTGCCTACCCGCATGCAACTCCAGAATCTGTTCCAGAAGAAAGAAGAGTCCTTCAAAGAATATGCTCAAAGATGGAGGGAGATGGCATCCCGTGTGCAACCGCCGTTGTTGGAAAAGGAGTTAGTAGACATGTTCATGGGAACTTTACAAGGGCTGTATTATGAGAATATGGTTGGAAGTATCTCTTCGGAGTTCTCAGATCTAGTGACTATCGGAGAAAGAATCGAAACTGGAATAAAAAGTGGGAAAATACCCGGGGGACCATCAAATCCCCCCTACAATTCAAGAAGGCCTGCTTCAAACTAACCCAAAGGAAAAGAGGGAGAAATTAATGCTATAGCCTCACAACCAAGGACACCACAACCATTAGTGATCTCACAAGGACAACAACAAGGCAGAGTTGGAATGTCGCAAAGAAATTTTGATCCGCTACCTATGCCACTTAGCCAGTTATTATAACACCTTATAAAAGCATCCTTGGTGGAACTCAAGCCTCTAGCTCCTCTGGTCGGGCCACTCCCACGAAGGTACAATACCGACGCCAGATGCGAATACCATGCTAACTCTCCGAGGCACACCATAGAACAATGCTGGGCATTTAAAAATAAAGTGCAGGACTTGCTAGAATCTTAAGACATAACTTTCGAGAAGCCCAAAATCAAACCATATGCCTTTGCACGATGGGCCAACAATAAATGCAATTGAAGTAGCCACTAACTTTGGGGAAATCAGATAGGCAAAAACCCCAATTAACTTGTTGAAGGAGTATCTGTTCAAATGTGGATTCCTGTTGGAATATAATGAAGCCTTCAAGAGAATGCTACAAAAGCTAGTGGACCAGGGGATAGTCCAATTCGGATCATACCTTGAAGAAAAATATAAAGCTACTCTGAAGGGTGAAACGCGTTTTCCTCCGATCTAAGAGACCTTTATAGAGCATGGAGGACATGTGGCGATGATATCTAACAAAGTCAACAACGAAAGGGGCAACTGACTTCATCCGAGAATGCGCCCCAGGAGAAGAAATCAAAAGATGGACTGTCGTGGAGATTCCTGAGATCTTTTTCTTTCCTAAATAATTTTTCTTGTTTTAAAAAAGAACCTATGTCAAGCCCAAGGCATAGGGGTTGCTTATAAGGGTCCCCTTTTTGTTTCAGACAATATTTATAATTAATAAAAGTTATATTTTGTTTTAAATTAAGATTCTTGTCTTTCTCTTGCATTTATTCCTTAAATTTAAAAATGGCAATACTTTATATGCATGTGCATTTTCAAAAAGCTCATATACTAAAATCTGCACCAAAACATGATAAAGGTGAGATCCATGCCCAAAACCACCGATAATGCTACTGCTGCGACCCGATATAATTTTGATGCTCCCATTAACCAAGCCAAGGAGGAAGATGATAAAGATCTTGAACTCTCTGAGGAAATGGTGAGGGAAATAAAATGAAAGGCTGAAAATATACAACTGTATCAAAAGGCTATTAAGACCATTAATCTAGGTACAAAGGAAGAAATCAAGCTAGGGGCAGTGTTAGAACATAGCGTCAAAGAAATGCTGATGAAGCCATTATCTAGATCACCAACCACTGCCAGAATATCAACCTATGAAGTTCGACTTTCCAGACATAGATTTCATAGGTGACTATGAGACACCAGGACCTAACGAAAGAAATCAAGCCAGGGGCACGTTGGACACTCATGTTCGACGGGGCTTCAAATGCACTGGGGCACGATATAGGGGCAATTTTGACTTCTCCAAAGAATTATCACAAGCCCTATGGTACAAGATTGTTTTTGTACCCCAAAATCCCCCCCCCCCCCCCATTTTATCAAGATTTTTCTCACAAGACTTCTTGGACTCAAGACAAGATTAGGGTTAGGTCAGCTTAAGACATCATCTTGCACTAATAACCTGAAATTAGGGTTTGAGTTTGCACAAGGATTTTTGGACCATCAATGCTTCATGTGACTTTCATACACCATATTGGACCCCTAAGATTGCTCATGTTAAGTTTCAAGCCTTGAATTACATTTTTTGCTCAGTCAATTGGACAGTTGACTTAAAAATCAGCTGTATTGGGGAAAAAGTAAACCATGGCCAATTTACAGTCAAACTTCATAATTTTTTATCCAAAACAACAATTTAGACTCATATGTACCATTTGATCAAGTTTGGATCACAACTCTTCAAGAAATTTGATCAAATCATCAAAAGGGCAAAATGGTCAAAATTAGGGTTTTGACTGAAGAAGGGCAATTTCTGATTTTTTAACCTAGCAAATGGCAAATTGGGTTCAAACATGGTTTCAAGGATCCAATGGAATCATCTTGACCTAATTGTATAGTTCAAAAGATCTCAAGTACATTGGATTGACAGATGAATTTTGCAGTCAACTGATTAAAAGTCAACTATACACTGAAAAGTCAAACTTTGACTTTTTGGTCAAAATCAAGTGCCAAGGGTCACAATTCATCAAGACATGTCAAAATGTGAAACTTATTGGCCAAGAAACCTAAAATTGCAAATTAGGGTTTTAATTTGAAATTTTTCATAACTTAGAATTTTCTAAGTATTCAAAATTTCTTATTTTTTCCTAACTTTGCACCATTTTTCACCATGATGTAATTTGATTCAAAGGAAACTTCCAACATGAAAGTTGTAGTCCTCCATGAAATATACAACTTTTCTTCACAAAGTTTTCCCAAAAGATGCTTGGATCTCAAGTTATGATTTTGTGAATAGGGGTCCATAAACTAAATAACTTAGAGAAATTTTGCCCTAGTTTAGGCAGGTTTTTGACCTAACTTCATGGTAACTTTTCACCTAGTTAAAAGAAGTATATCAATTTTCATTTCAAATATGGATTGTATAGCATGTTGCAAGATTTCCAAAATGTCCAAGAACTCTCTAAGATCATTTGTGGTTAGGGAGAATCGAAGAAGAGAAAATGGCATTTTGCCACTTTTGTTCAAGCCATTTTCACAATGCATCAAGTTGCAAATCTGATCAAGCATGCTTGTACCTTGCATTAAATGTCCTAAACTCCTTCTACACTCCATAATTAAATTCTAACTCAATGGATAATGGCTTTATTTTGACCTTTAGAGCATTGTACAAGAAATAAATCCATAAATGGCATAAAGGGCACATTGCCATTTTCATAAAGCAAGCTTTTTGCAACTTTGCTATCCTTGAGCCTTGGACCTGTTCTTTTGTCTCAAGAAATGTCCACAGATATCAGGAAAAGCATACCAACCCTCTGCAGCTAGCAAGCAAACAAGGACAAGCATGTTGGCATAAGTCTTGTCACTTTTCTTCAAAAGCAAGAAAAGTTGTAAAAGTCAAGAGAACTTGTACATCTGATAAAGGGTGGACTTGGCCTCATTCAAAAACTTCACAAACTTATCTCAAGCTATAACACGAGTGCTTATGATCTAAAACTCACCAAAACTCAAAAAACACAAATTTTTGCCCAAACAGGGCAGCTTCTGCAAAATCCTAGCCAAGTCATATTTTGCTCGTACGTTTTGCCTCTTGCCACTTGAAACACTTCATCCACATCATATCCAAACTATCCAAGCCTTTGTTCTGTTGCTGTAACCTCTATTTCAGACATCACCGTTTTCAAACTTGAAGGTTGCAGATTGACTTCTACAGGGAGTTTCAGCCATCCACAAGGCCAACTAAGCATTGGAATAGCTTGAGGGAACTTCAAGGAAGCTCACACGATCCTTAGGCCTCACTCAAAGTCCCCACATTGCCATATTCAAATCCAGATGAAGGAGGTATTTTTCAAAACTTTATCTCTCTATTTAGGCATCCTCAAGCCACGATTTGTGAAGCAAAAATGTAGTCCTTAACTTGGTGAAGCTGTACATATGCATATTTGTCATTTATATTAACTGTGCCATGAGAATATGAAGCTTGAAGTTCATGAAAAAATTAGGTCAGGAATTAGGGGTGATTAAATTCTCTCTGATCTTTTAAAGTTAGTTTACAAATCTTATATCATTGGAATCGTGATAAAAAATGCTACATGTTTCATGTTACAAGTTTTTGTTTTTGTGCAAAGAATAGCAAGTTGCAGGTTTGAAAAAACGCACGCAAGGAAGAAGCCAAGGACAGGGACGAAGCTGATGATCTGGGCTTTTTGCAATTTTGGCCTTTTTGTTTCTACTTTTTGCACCCCCTGCATTACTTTTGCACCCCCTTTGCATATTTTGTATATTTTTCATATTTTCTTTTTATTTTTATGTTTATTGATTTTAATAATTTTTCTGAAAATTAAAAAATCACAAAAATATTTTCTTGATTTTTTGCAATTTTATTTTATTTTTATTATTTTTTCCACATATAAAATAGTTTTATTTTAATAAATAGAACTTATTTTCTTATTTATTTGTAAATACATTTAATAAATACCATATACATTTTTATTTTATTTATTTTATACATAAAATATTTATTTTCATATATTTTATTTTTTGTAATATTTTTAATAATATTATTTATTATTTCTTGTACAAAAATGAATAGAATAAATAATATAGAACATATTTTTCTTTTAATAAAAAAAACTAGGGTTTCACCCTTTCAAAAATAACAATATTATTTTTCTTATTTTTAGGACTTAAATAATTTTATCTTTTCATACATAAAATTAATACAAAATATTTTTGCATAACTACATTTTATTGCATTTTTAATATTTGTGTATTTATTTATTGTACAATAATTCAATTGGGTTGTAATAGTATTTTAGGGTTTTATTTTGTGCAAATATCCCCATTCAAAAACTTGTATCCCCCCTCCCATAATAATTGTTGTAATAGCTTAGATTTATTTTACGCAATTTATCGCATTATACCATGTTTAGTAAAACTAGGGTTTGCATGATAAGACAAAAATCAAACAAATAGAATGACCTAATACAAGACAAACAAAAGCATATAAAATGACAATACATTGCACACAAGCACCCCTAGGGTTTCACCCACTTGGTTGCCTAAACAAAATGGTCGTGGTATGCATGCAAAGTATCTTGGCAAAACAAAGCAAAACAAAAGATCATAGTCCCTCGATTACGCTATCAAAAGGTTGCCTAAACAAAATGATCTTGGTCCCTAAAAATGCTAAAGATACTTGGCAACATTGCTATCATGGTCATACAATGACCCACGCCCGTCCCGTTTAACTTCCGAAGATAGGGTTGTTTACCAAATCAATGGTAAATCAACAATGTCAAAGGAATAAAAATGTACAAGAAAGACTTTTGAGTAGGTAGAATGCTTCTTGTTACTTGATCAACTTCAAAACAATCCTTGCTATTTTCAAACAAACACACACATTTCAAAACATTTCCAAACAACTTCCAAAACATTGAAACATTTTTCAAAAGACAAACATCTTTGTATACATTCTTACGAACGAGAATCATTACAAAGATTGCCTAAACGATGGCCTCTTTTCAAAATACTTTCAAAACCACATAAAGCACCATTTCAAACAATTTCAAAAGCAAAGAAAGTGATCTAAATAAGTAACTAAGAGCCCATGGAAAACCATGGATGAAAAGGGTGCTAGCACCTTCCCTTTTCATAATTTACCCGCCGAACTCAAGAAAACATCTCAAAGGTCTTTCCTGTGCTTTTTTACCTTTCCTTTTGGATAAAAGAAAAGTCGGTGGCGACTCTTGATAACCGCAACATTTGCGAACACAAACGCAAAACCTCAAGTCAGTTCTCCCACGGCATCACAGAACTGGCGACTCTGCTGGGGAATATTATAAAAGTGGGGTTACCTTAGGGTTTAGATCACCTTTATTTGCTTACAATTGTTTGACTTGTTTGCTTTACATTTTGGTTCTATTGTTTGGGTTTGAATCCTCTACCCGGATTTGGGAAACATTATAGGTAAATAGCAATACATTGTGGAAACTGTGCGGGGTATACCGACATGGTCTAAGCAATAGCTATGTTAGTGCGACATATTTGTGGGTACCGGTAGCCTTTGAGTCAATCAAAGAGAATACAGGGCCACTGAGTGATGTCATGAAGCACTAATGAACTTCTAGAACCTTTACTTGACCAACTTGGCCTTTTAGGATGTAGTGAGATGACCGGCTTTGGTGCAGTCCGAAGTTGGTAGATACTCGATACTACACTCATTGAGGGTTGGTTCCTTGGAATATTTCGGTCGCCAGTAAAGAGGTTGAATTGAAACAATGAACAAGGAAACAATCCAGTGATATTGAGCTCCTTAGAACCCGGTTACTATTTCTAGGACAGGTTGAGCCAACTAAACTTCAAGAGGGTATTTACCTATGAAACCTCATGCAAGCCTAAACTAAGAACTTGTGTGATTTTCTTGTACATATATACTTCTGTATAACATCATGAACATCATATGCATCCACTAACCATTTCAAGGATTTGGAGATTCATCTTTGTTCCTGTTTTGTAGGTTATGGATTCACTTCGAAGGAAAACTATCCAGATCAACCTTGTAAGAATTCCTCCACAACTCAAGGAGCTAGCTTCAAGGATTCCTGAGAATTCTCCGTTCACCGAGAGACATGGTCGTCTACTCAACTTGGTCACCACCAACACAGAGGAGGATATGCTGAAAGTTCTCTTCCAGTTCTTTGACCCTTTGCATCATTGCTTCACATTTCCTGACTACCAACTTGTGCCCACTTTGGAGGAATTTTCTCAACTCTTGAGGATTCCTATTCTCAATCAACTAACTTTCAACGGTACGGAAAGAGATCCAAAGCCAGAAGAGATTGCTCAAACCCTGCACTTGCACTCATCTGATGTCACAACACATTGGGAAACTAGAAGTGGTGTCAAAGGCTTCTTGTCAAAGTTTCTGTTTGAGAAGGCCCAAAGTTGTTGGAATTCTCTAGACTTGCAAGCTTTTGAGGAGATTGTAGCTCTTCTCATCTATGGGATGGTCTTGTTCCCTAACCTTGACCAACTCATAGATGTGAACGCTGTCAAAATCTTCATGTCTCGCAACCCGGTGCCTACTTTGCTTGGGGATATCCTTCACTCTTTTCACACTCATACAATAAGGAAAAGAGGTATTCTCATGTGTTGCACTCCTCTCCTGGCAAGATGGTTTATTTATCATATTCCCCAATCAGTCTTGAAGAATGATGAAGGTTTGAGGTGGTCACAACGGTTAATGACACTTACACATTCAGATATTCATTGGTGTTCTCGATCCAGAGAGAATGTCATCATTGTTGACCGCTGTGGGGAATTCCATAATGTCCCTCTACTTGGCATTAGGGGAGGCATCACCTACAACCCCTGCTTGGCTCTAAGATAGTTTGGTTATGCCCGAAGGGATGGCCCACATGACATGCTGATTCAAGGATTGGTTTTCGACTATGGCAAGGACGACCAAGGACTCCGTCAGAGATTCATCCGAGCTTGGAGGATCCCAACAAGGTGGATAGCAAGACTATGGGACACAAGAATTCCATCCCTCTTGAGCCTTACCTCAAGTGGGTACGAACCCGCACCCAAAGTCTTATGATGCCTTATCCCTCGATTCTCCCAGTGATTATAGAGTCTGTTAAGGAAGGAGAGGTTCCATACACCATCCTACATCCTGACATGCCAACATCACTCGAAGACCTATAAAGGAGTTGGATACAGCTCAAGAGAGAGCGCGATACTTTCGAAGCCCAATTCTACGCAAGAGAGAAGAAGGTTTTGGAACTCACTCAACTACTTCACGAAGAGCAGACTCTCAACACCTACATTGCACCAAAGAGGATGCACAATGTCTTTTTACCTTAGAATTTTGTATTATTTTGCCCAAGGGGCATTGATGTACTAACAATTCTATCTTATTAATATGACGTGTGTTTCTTTTTTGTTTAAAACAAATTTGAATTTCTGAATCCTTGAAAGCATTGCATGAATACATATCATTCATCATAAGCATAAACATGTCTTCACACCAGGTTTCCTCATCTCTCTGCTGTTTATTTCAGTAAGATGGATATCGAACAAACGGTCAAAGATTTGCAAGCTCAGAATTCACAATTTCAACAGTTGCTCATGACTTTAGCCAAGGGGCAGGAGGAACTGAAGACTTTGCTAGAAAAAGAAAAAGAGAAAAAGAAGAAAAAGCCAACTGGTGTGGTTCTCATGGGTAGAAGATTTCAGGGACAAGCCAGACGGACCATGGAATTCCCATCCACATCTGAAGTGGGGGAAGGAAAAGAAAAAGGAGCGGCAGTGCCATCCGATTTTGAAGCAGAGGAAGAGGAAGAAGAAGACTAATCTGAACAGCAATACCCTCCGGCCGATGACAAATACAAAAACCTGGAAGAATGTCTAGCTGCTATGGAGATACAGAGAGTACCGGGGCTGGATTTTGAGGAGTTAGGGTTGGTTTCTGGAATTGTAATCCCTCCTAAGTTTAAAGTGCCACTATTTGCTAAGTATGATGGGGTGTCTTGCCCAAAAATGCACCTCAGATCCTATGTTAGGAAGATTTAACCACATTCTTCTGACAAAGACCTGTGGGTCCACTTTTTCCAGGACAGTCTATCAGGAACGCAACTTGATTGGTTCTACCAGTTGGAGAGGGAAGATGTTCACAATTGGGAAGACTTGGAAGCCTCATTCTATAAATAGTATCAATACAACGCCGACTTGGCGCCGACCCGTACTCAGCTACAGAGTATGGCTATGGCTACCAATGAGGGCTTCAAAGATTACGCCCAAAAGTGGAGAGATCTAGCCGGAAGGGTACAACCACCTTTATCTGAAAGAGAGTTAGTGGACATGTTCTTGGGGACTCTTTCAGGCCCTTTCTTTAATCACATGATTGGAAGCTCCTCTGCAGATTTCACTGAATTGATTTTAACTGGAAAAAGAGTGGAAGCCGGTATCAGAAGTGGGAAAATTCAGAAAGACGCGTCTGCCTCAATAGCTGTAAAAAAGCCCTTCACTGGAAAGAAGGAAGTGTCTGCTGTCTATGCACAGAGGAATCAGGGAAGAATCGAATGACAACCAACAGTGGGGGCCGTTATGATTCAAAAGTATGCATCAGACCAGCCAAGAAATAACCAGTCGAGAAGTGATCGGCCAAGAAATAACCAGCAAAGGGTGGAAAGGCCTGTAAGGCAATTCACCAAGATAAACATGACTCCACCTCAGGTGCTACCACATCTCTTGAAGTTGAATCTGGCCACTTTGAAAGAGGCCCCAAAAAATCCTAATACTGCTTCTCTACATTACCATTCGAACTCCAGATGCGCGTACCATTTAGAAAGTCCAGGGCACGACACCAACAACTGTTGGGCCTTGAAGAACAAGATTCAAGATCTGATCGACGCAAAGGAAGTTGAATTTGAAGCTCCTAAAAAGCCGAATGTTATCTCCGCTCCAATGCCTAGGCATGGACACAATGCTAGTGCTATTGAGGAATACTTATTTGTTGACACCATGGATAATTTGTTAACTCCTCTCCTAACCATCAAGTTGAATTTGTTAAAAGCTAGGGTCTTCCCAGGTTATAACCAAGACTGCCATGCTTGCTTGTCATCATCATTTGACTGTCCTTTGTTGAAGAAAGGTATCCAACAATTGATTGGTAACCAGGAAATTTTGTTTGAGAAAGCTCCTATTTCACCCATTCCGGTTCCAGAAGTTTCAATAATAACCATATACGCCAATCCTTACAGGGTTCCTAAAAAACCCGTTAGGATTACATCCGCTCCAATGACTACTTCATTGAAGATACCAATGCCCGGGCCAGCCCCTTACAAATCAGATAAAATGGTATCATGGAACTATGGTGGAGAAATCTACTACCATGTTGTCAAACAGATTGAACAGACTGCCGAAGACGAAAGCTCCGAAGAGGACAATTCCGACATCAGTAATATTGCCGGAACAAGCAAGGTTACTCGTAGTGGAAGAATCATTTCTCCAGAGATTGCTCCTCCAACAGCAGTCTTTGGACCCGTGGCCATTCCGAAGATTTCCTCTACACCAGTAATTGTACCTACAAGTGTACCCGCCAACAAAGACAATACAATTCCTATCCCTACTCCCGGTGCCGAGAATAAAGGAAAGAATGTTGAAGAGGAGCCTGTCCTGACGAAGGCTCAATCGCTAGTTATTCCTGAAACATCCAAGAAGGAGATGGAAGAAATCCTGAGGATCATTAAGAAAAGTGATTATGATGTGGTGGAACAACTGGGGCAGACCCCTCCAAAATATCTATGTTAGCATTGCTGCTTTGCTCAGAGGCACATGCTAAAGCTTTGTTCAAGTTTCTGAAGACGACTCATGTGCCGCAAGAGACGTTTGCGGATCAATTCCAAGAGTGTGTGGCCAGTTTGACAGTTGACAATGGCCTGGGTTTCTATGATGCTGACTTGACGCCCCGAGGGAGAAAACACAACGAGGCACTACATGTCTCAGTGGAGTGTAAGGGAACCACCTTATCCCATGTTTTGGTTGATACTGGATCATCTTTAAATGTCTTGCCGAAGAAAGCCCTTGATAGATTAGATTGTGAGGGGCTAACTCTAAAACCCAGCAATATAGTGGTCAGAGCTTTTGATGGATCCAAGAGGATGGTCCACGGGGAGGTGGACATCCCAATTACGGTAGGAACTCAGGTTTTCAACTCAACATTCTATGTGATGGACATCCGTCCTTCTTATTCCTGTCTGTTGGGAAGCCCCTGGATCCATAATGTCGGAGCTGTCACCTCCACCTTGCACCAGATGCTCAAGTACCCTGTCCAAGGGAAGATTATACCTATCCATGGGGAAGAGGAATATATGATTAGTCATCTGAATTCCTTCCATTATGTGGAGTTAGATGGCGAATTCATAGAGACCCCTTTCCAACATTTTGAAGAAGTCTCTGAAGAAATAGCGGCGACGAAGGCAGTATCCTCAACTCCTGTGATCACGAGACCACCACCTCGAATGTCATCTCTCAAGGATGCTAGGGCAGTAGTGGAAGAAGGCGGATCCACCATCTAGGGGAAGCTTCCAGACTTTCCTTTCAAATCAGACAAATTCGGCTTGGGGTTCACTTCGACTGCTCAGAAGGCCGTGCGCCACGCCCGTGCTGGAGGGCCACCTGTGAAGATCAGCCACCGAGGGGTTAATGCACTATAGGACAGTGAAGAAGAGGGCAGCCTGGAAGATTGGATATTTCCTACTGTCAGCGGAGGACTGTGCAACTGGGAAGCAAAAGACTTTGTTCCGATTATGTTTATAACTCAGTAATTTATCTTTTCCATTTCTGTTGGACTGTAATAAATCACAAAACAATTCGTATTTTTTCAACCTTGTGTCTTACCCGAGGCACATAGGTCCATTTGTAAGGGTTCTTATTTCATTTTCATATGTCATTTAATGAATCATGGACGCTTTTCATATTTAAACCTTTTATGCTCATTGTCTTTCTTTTACATTTTGTTGTTTTAAGATGGCTATCCCTTACACACACCCACACTCACAAATACAGGTACCCTTCCATTCCGGATCCCATGGGTAACGATACTGCTATAGCCTTCAGTGACTCTGAAGATCTGATCTACCAAGCTGAATACGAAGGTGAGGAAGATTGTGAGGTACCAGGGGAATTGGCCAGACTACTACAACAAGAGGAAAGAGAAATTCAGCCTTATGAAGAGCAGTTGGATACAATCAACTTGGGAACTGAGGATGATAAGAAGGAAATCAAAATAGGTGCCAATCTAGACCCGAGTGTCAAAGAGCGCCTAATTCAGTTGTTGCATGATTATGTTGAGATATTTGCCTGGTCATACGAAGACATGTCGGGACTCGATACAGACATTGTAGTACACCGTCTACCCACAAGAGAAGACTGTCCACCAGTGAAACAAAAGGTCCGCCGCATGAGACCTGACATGTTAGAGAAGATCAAAGCAGAAGTTATGAAGCAGTTCAATGCTGGATTTCTGGTTGTTACTTCCTATCCACAATGGGTTTCTAACATTTTGCCCGTGCCTAAGAAGGACGACAAAGTGAGAATGTGCGTGGATTATAGAGACTTAAACAGGGCCAGCCCTAAAGATGACTTTCCACATCCGCACATCGACATTCTGGTCGACAATACAGCTCAGTACAAAGTATTTTCTTTCATGGAAGGATTCTCAGGCTATAACCAGATCAAAATGGAACCTGAGGACATGGAGAAAACTACATTTGTTACACAGTGGGGTACGTTCTGCTACAAAGTGATGCCATTCGGACTGAAGAATGCTGGGGCAACCTATCAACGCACCATGGTAGCATTGTTTCATGATATGATACATCATGAGATAGAGGTCTACGTAGATGACATGATAGCCCGATCACAAACTGAAGAAGAACACCTTGATCACTTGCAAAAGCTGTTCGTCAGGTTGAAGGAGTACAAGCTCAGATTGAACCCAAACAAGTGTACATTCGGAGTCCAGTCCGGTAAACTCTTAGGTTTCATTGTCAATAACAAAGGCATCGAGGTTGATCCTGCCAAAGTCAAAGCTATACAAGAAATGCTGCTCCTCGCACTGAGAAAGAGGTCAGAGGTTTCTTGGGACGCCTAAGCTACATTGCTAGGTTCATTTCTCAGCTAACATCTACTTGTGAACCAATCTTCAAGCTGTTGAAGAAAGATCAGGTAGTTCGATGGAATGATGACTGTCAGATTGCTTTCAATAAAATCAAGGAGTATTTACTAGAACCTCCTATCTTGATGCCACCCGTTGAAGGAAGACTGCTAATCATGTACTTGACCGTCTTAGAGAATTCAATGGGGTGCGTACTGGGACAGCATGACGAGTCTGGCCGAAAAGAGCATGCCATTTATTACCTTAGCAAAAATTTTACCGAATGTGAAACCAGATATTCACTGCTTGAGAAAACTTGCTGCGCTTTGGTATGAGCTGCTCGCCGGCTAAGACAGTATATGTTGACTCATACCACTTTGCTGATATCTAAGATGGATCCGATAAAGTACATCTTTGAGAAGCCTGCTTTGTCGGGAAGGATAGCTAGATGGCAGATGATCCTAACAGAATACGACATACAATACACGACCCAAAAAGCTATAAAGGGTAGTGTGCTAGCTGATCATCTGGCCCATCAAGCTGTAGAAGATTACTAATCTATGAAGTTTGACTTCCCCGACGAAGACATCATGACATTGGACAACATTGAAGATTTCAGACTATATGACGGACCTGAACAAGGATCCCGATGGACCCTGTACTTTGATGGGGCCTCCAATGCACTTGGCAACGGTATTGGCGCGGTACTCATATCCCTATAAGGTTGCCATACTCCTTTCACCGCCAGACTTTGCTTCAACTGTACGAACAGCATGGCAGAGTACGAGGCATGCATCTTTGGACTCAAGGCTGCCATAGACTTGGGAATCAAATCCTTAGATGTATTTGGGGACTCAACTTTGGTCATCAGTCAGATCAAAGGAGAGTGGGACACTAAGCATCTAAACCTCATCCCTTACAAAGAACATGTTTTGACGTTGTTACCACATTTAGAGCAGATTACCTTCGAGCACTTCCCGCGAGAAGAAAATCAGCTAGCAGATGCCCTAGCTACAATGTCATATATGTTTAAACTTGATTGGGATAATGAAGCTCCCCAAATCACCATTGAACGGATGGACGAACCGACACATTGTCACGAGATTAATACCGAAGAAGTAGTGGGCCAGCTATGGTTTCATGAAGTCAAAAGGTATCTCGAGGCTCAAGAATACCCTGAAGGAGCTTCAGTCATTGACAAAAAGTTCTTAAGGAGATTCTCAGCTAAGTTCTTCCTAAGTAATGGCATCCTGTACAAGCACAATCATGATTCTATTCTGCTCCGTTGTGTGGACAAGATTGAAGCTGAAAAGATCATGGCTGAATTGCATGAGGGCACCTTTGGCACTCACTCTAGCGGGCATACGATGGCTAAGAAGATCCTACGGGTAGGCTATTACTGGTCTACCATGGAAGCTGACTGCTATCAACACTCCCGGACTTGCCATAAATGTCAAATCTATGCGGACAAGGTACCTGTGCCTCATGTTCCTCTAAATGTCTTAACAACTCCTTGGACCTTCGCTATGTGGGGAATCAACATGATTGGAGAGATCAAGCCTACAGCATCCAATGGACACTGCTTTATTCTGGTGGCCATTGATTACTTCACCAAGTGGGTCGAAGCAGCTTCCTTCGCATCCGTTACTAAGAATGTTGTTGCCCGCTTCATTAGACAAAACCTTATTTGCCGGTACGGTATCCCCGAAAGGATCATCACTGATAACGGTACAAACCTTAACAATACTATGATCACTGCTTTGTGCGAGCAGTTCAAAATTCAACATCACAATTCATCTCCCTATCGGCCAAAGATGAATGGTGCAGTCGAAGATGCTAACAAAAATATCAAGAAGATCATACAAAAGATGACAGTCACCTACAAGGACTGGCACAAAATGTTACCGTTTGCTCTCCATGGGTACCGTACCACGGCTCGCACATCAACTGGGGCAACACCCTATTCTTTGGTATACGGCATGGAGGCTGTTT
The DNA here is from genome assembly GCA_948472305.1 of Vicia faba. NCBI lineage: Eukaryota > Viridiplantae > Streptophyta > Magnoliopsida > Fabales > Fabaceae > Vicia > Vicia faba. Next base: position 1,234,791,163 of record OX451736.1, read on the forward strand.
TACCTATTGAGGTTCAGATTCCCTCCTTGAGAATTATGAAGGATGCTGGTTTGAGTGAAGACGATTGGATCCAGACCCGACTTGATCAATTGAACTTAATTAACGAGAAGAGACTTATTGCTGTTTACCATGGTCAGACGTATAAAAAATGGATGATCAAAGCTTTCAACAAGAAAGTCAGACGCCAGGTATATCAAGTTGGAGATCTAGCGATCAAGCGCATCATCTTGCCACAAAGTGATCCCAGGGGAAAATGGACTCCTACCTACGAAGGACCATTTGTAATCAAGAACATCTTTTCTGGTGGGGCAATGATTTTAACCACCATGGACGACGACGATCTGCCGCACCCTGCGAACGCAGACATAGTCAAAAGATACTACGCATAAATGACCCGCTAGGTTGACACACCTAGGCAAAAAAAGGGGCATCCCGGTGAATCTAAAACCCGAAAGGGCGGTTCAGGCAAAAATTAGGGATAAAAATAAAAAAAATCTGTACACCCGGCAAGTTGAAAACCCGAAAGGGTGACTTGGGCAAAAAAGGGTTTCCCGGTGGACTGAAAACCCGAAAGGGCGGTCCAGCCAAAAGTTAGGGAATTAAAGCGTATGACTATGTCTCGTCGGATCACTTTAAGGACAATCTCTTCACTAACAAACTCTGAGCTTCTGATTAATTCAATCATCTTCGGACGAAGCAACGAACAGACAAGATATTCGGAGATACGGAGGCTATAGCAGAATGGGAACCCCATGGGATTTTTAACACATAGCTATCTTTGTATAAAATTTTCTCATTTTTATGACACCATCCTCTTACTAGGATGTCTGTCTCCTTTGTACAAAATACTTATTCAAAGTAAATACAAAGATGTCTCTTTCAAAGTACAAAAACTATTTGCTTTTTTTTTACACTTGTGTTTTTATTTGCAAAAACATCCAATGATTCATTGATAAACATATGCATTTGAACATAATTACTGCTTACAAATAAACAGGATGGAAAAGAACAATTACTAACAGACTAAAAGGATGGGAAAACGTCTTTAGGCTATTCCAGGAGTAATCCCTACAGTACATCATCTAGATCCCCAGCGGAGATAAGATTTCAAACCCTTAATCTCTATCAGAGTTAAAACTTCAAACTCCCGATCCCCAGCGGAGCCAAAACTTCTAGCTATCAATCCCCAGCGGAAACCATCTAGTTTCTCCAATTTCCCCAGCAAGTTATCTTGAAACCTGGAAATCAACTAGATAACAGTTAGCTTTTGTCTCTTCCCAACCTAGGATAACTCCCTAGTAGAGTCACAGACAACCCAATCTCCTGAACTTACTCCCCAGCAGTAAGCCTTCTCCCCCACAGAGTTTTTATTTTTTCAACAGGATGAAGATTCTCATTCTTAATTCCCTAGTGAAGTCGCCAAAGTTTTCATTGCTCCTCAACGAAATGAAGATTCTCATTCTTAATTCCCCGCAGAAGTCATCAGAGTTTCCCCTATTCCCCAGTAGAATAAGGATTCCCATCGTGTAACCCCCAGTAGAAGTCATCAAAGCTCTCTGGATTCCCCAAGCAGATTACTCAAGCATTATACGGCATTGCTTGCAACAGAATTTTTATCAATACTCCAACTTCAAGACGTGAAGGATCCTTGTATCCCCACGGAAGTTGTTAAGGATTTTTAATCCCCAACAGTCGCCCAAGATTTATTATCCCCAGCTGTCAAGGATTTATTTTCCTCAGCAATACAGCAAATCAACTTACATGCGCATATATTACATCCATATATCATAAACATTGATAAAACACATATATTGCCTCATACATTTCATGCAACATAACTTTAAGTTTCAACTAACGTTTTACCCTTTTCAGGATAAGATTAACAAGCCACCGTTAACAATATACAATCATGATACAATACAGATACACTCCAGACACGGAAGTCATTCTATTGCTCATTCAGATTCAGATTTCAGATACAGTTCAGATACACTCCTGATACAGATGCCATCTTGATACTTATTCAGATTTCAGATACAGTTCAGATACGCTTTAGATACGGATGCCATCCTGATACTTATTCAGATTTCAACTATCAAATACAGTTCAGATACACTCCAAACATGGAAGTCATTCTGTCAGTTATTCAGATTCTAGTTCAGATACGCTCCAGACACGGATGCCATTCTGGACCTTATTCAGTTTTCCGATTCAGATACAGTACGGATACACTCCAGACACGGAAGTCATTCTTTTGCTCATTCAGATTTAGATCTCGGATACAATTTAGATACGCTCCAGACGCGGATGCTATTCTATTACTCATTCAGATTCAAACTTCAGATACAGTCCAGATACGCTCCAGACACGGTTTCCATTCTTTCACTTATTCTGATTTTCCCCAGCTTAGATACGCTCAGACACGATTGTCATTCTGTTACTTATTCAGAATTCAAGTCACCAGATACAGCTCATATACGTCCCAGACACGGACGCCATTCTGATACTCATTCTTTTGGCTTACAACTTACAACTCAACAAACATTTTTGGATGGCATCTACAAGCCCATCTCCAACAAGATTCTATCACATCTCCAAATGGCATCTTTAAGCCCATTCCCTTAACTACTTCATCAAGTGCAAATTTATGGGCATTATAGTGGCCAATCATCTTTTACCTTCGAGTCACGAACGACAAAGCTCACCAATCTAACTCTTCAAGTTCAAGAAGACTGAACAGGGGCAGTTGTTGTACCCCAAAATTTGCCCCCCATTTATCAAGATTTTTCTCACAAGACTTCTTGGACTCAAGACAAGATTAGGGTTAGGTCAGCTCAAGACATCATCTTGCACTGATAACCTGAAATTAGGGTTTGAGTTTGCACAAGTATTTTTGGACCATCAATGCTTCATGTGACTTTCATACACCATCTTGGACCCCTAAGATTGCTCATGTTAAGTTTCAAGCCTTGAATTACATTTTTTGCTCAGTTAATTGGATAGTTGACCTAAAAATTAGTTGTATTGGGGAAAAAGTCAACCATGGTCAATTTACAGTCAAACTTCATAATTTTTTATCCACAACAACATTTTAGACTCATATGTACCATTTGATCAAGTTTGGATCACAACTCCTCAAGAAATTTGATCAAATCATCAAAAGGGCAAAATGGTCAAAATTAGGGTTTTGACTGAAGAAGGGCAATTTCTGATTTTTTAACCTAGCCAATGGCCAATTGGGTTCAAACATGGTTTCAAGGATCCAATGGCATCATCTTGACCTAATTGTATAGTTCAAAAGATCTCAAGTATATTGTATTGACAGATGAATTTTGCAGTCAACTGATCAAAAGTCAATTGTATACTGAAAAGTCAAACTTTGACTTTTTGGTCAAAATCAAGTGCCAAGGGTCATAATTCATCAATACATGTCAAAATGTGAAACTTATTGGCCAAGAAACCTAAAATTTCAAATTAGGGTTTTAATTTGAATATTTTCATAACTTAGAATTTTTCTAAGTATGAAAAATTTCTTATTTTTTCCTAACTTTGCACCATTTTTTCACCATGATGGAATTTTATTCAAAGGAAACTTCCAACATGAAAGTTGTAGTCCTCCATGAAATCTACAACTTTGCTTCTCAAAGTTTTCCCAAAAGATGCTTGGATCTCAAGTTATGATTTTGTGAATAGGGGTCCATAAACTAAATAACTTAGTGAAATTTTGCCCTAGTTTAGGCAGGTTTTTGACCTAACTTCCTGGAAACTTTTCACCTAGTTCCAAAAGTATCTCAAGTTGAATTTAAAATATAGATTGTAGAGCATGTTGCAATCTTTTCAAAATGTCCAAGAACTCTCCAAGATCATTTGTGGTTAGGAAGAATTGAAGAAGAGAAAATGGCATTTTGCCACTTTTGTTCAAGCCATTTTCACAATGCATCAAGTTGCAAATCTGATCAAGCATGCTTGTACCTTGTATTAAAGGTCCTAAACTCCTTCTACACTCCATAATTAAATTCTAACTCAATGGATAATGGCTTTATTTTGACCTTTAGAGCATTGCACAAGAAATAAATCCATAAATGGCATAAAGGGCACATTGCCATTTTCATAAAGCAAGCTTTTTGCAACTTTTCTATCCTTGAGACTTCGACCCGTTCTTTTGTCACAAGCAATGTCCACAGATATCAGGCAAAGCATACTAACCCTCTGCAGCTAGCAAGCAAACAAGGACAAGCATGTTGGCATAAGTCTTGTCACTTTTCTTCAAAAGTAAGAAAATTTGCAAAAGTCAAGAGAACTTGTACATCTGATAAAGGGTGGACTTGGCCTCATTCAAAAACTTCACAAACTTATCTCAAGCTAGAACACGAATGCTTATGATCTAAAACTCTCCAAAACTCAAAAAACTCAAATTTCTGCCCAAACAGGGCAGCTTCTGCAAAATCCTAGCCAAGTCATATTTGGCTCATACCTTTTGCCTCTTGCCACTTGAAACACTTCATCCACATCATATCCAAACTATCCAAGCCTTTGTCCTGTTGCTGTAACCTCTATTTCAGACATCACCATTTTCAAACTTGAAGGTTGCAGATTTACTTCTACAGGGAGTTTCACCCATCCACAAGGCCAGCTAAGCATTGGAATAGCTTGAGGGAACTTCAAGGAAGCTCACACGATCCTTAGGCCTCACTCAAAATCCTCACATTGCCATATTCAAATCCAGCTGAAGGAGGTATTTTTCAAAACTTTATCTCTCTATTTAGGCATCTTCAAGCCACGATTTGTGAAGCAAAAATGTAGTCCTTAACTTGGTGAAGTTGTACATATGCATATTTGTCATTTATATTTTCTGTGCCATGAGAATTTGAAGCTTGAAGTTCATGAAAAAATTAGGTCAGGAATTAGGGGTGATTAAATTCTCTATGATCTTTTAAAGTTAGTTTACAAATCTTATATCATTGGAATCGTGATAAAAAATGCTACATGTTTCATGTTGCAAGTTTTTGTTTTTGTGCAAAGAATAGCAAGTTACAGGTTTGAAAAAACGCGCGCAGGGAAAAAGCCAAGGACAGGGACGAAGCTGATGATCTGGGCTTTTTGCAATTTTGGCCTTTTTGTTTCTACTTTTTGCACCCCTTTGTATATTTTGTATATTTTTCATATTTTCTTTTTATTTTTATGTTTATTGATTTTAATAATTTTTTCTGAACATTAAAAAATCACAAAAATATTTTCTTGATTTTTTACAATTTTATTTTATTTTTATTATTTTTTCCACATATAAAATAGTTTTATTTTAATAAATAGAACTTATTTTCTTATTTATTTGTAAATACATTTAATAAATACCATATACATTTTTATTTTATTTATTTTATACATAAAATATTTATTTTCATATATTTTATTTTTTGTAATATTTGTTAATAATATTATTTATTATTTCTTGTACAAAAATGAATAGAATAAATAATATAGAACATATTTTTCTTTTAATAAAAAAAACTAGGGTTTCACCCTTTCAAAAATAACAATATTATTTTTCTTATTTTTTGGACTTAAATAATTTTATCTTTTCATACATAAAATTAATACAAAATATTTTTGCATAACTACATTTTATTGCATTTTTAATATTTGTGTATTTATTTATTGTACAATAATTCAATTGGGTTGTAATAGTATTTTAGGGTTTTATTTTATGCAAATATCCCCATTCAAAAACGTGTATCCCCCCTCCCATAATAATTGTTGTAATAGCTTAGATTTATTTTACGCAATTTATCGCATTATACCATGTTTAGTAAAACTAGGGTTTGCATGATAAGACAAAAATCAAACAAATAGAATGACCTAATACAAGACAAACAAAAGCATGTAAAATGAAAACACATTGCGCACAAGCACCCCTAGGGTTTCATCCACTTGGTTTCCTAAACAAAATAGCCATGGTATGCATGCAAAGTATCTTGGCAAAACAAAGCAAAACAAAATATCATAGTCCCTCGACGACGCTATCAAAAGGTTGCCTAAATAAAATCATCTTGGTCCCTCAAAATGCTAAAGATACTTGGAAACATTGCTATCATGGTCATACGATGACCTACGCCCGTCTCGTTTAACATCCAAAGATAGGGTTGTTTACCAAATCAATGGTAAATCAACAATGTCAAAGGAATAAAAATGTGCAAGAAAGACTTTTGAGTAGGTAGAATGCTTCTAGTTACTTGATCAACTTCAAAACAATCCTTGCTATTTTCAAACAAACACACACATTTCAAAACATTTCCAAACAACTTCCAAAACATTGAAACATTTTTCAAAAGACAAACATCTTTGTATACATTCTTACGAACGAGAATCATTACAAAGATTGGATAAACGATGGCCTCTTTTCAAAATACTTTCAAAACCACACAAAACACCATTTCAAACAATTTCAAAAGCAAAGCAAGTGATCTAAACAAGTAACTAAGAGCCCATGGAAAACCATGGATGAAAAGGGTGCTAGTATCTTCCCTTTTCATAATCTACCCCCCAAACTCAAGAAAACATCTCAAAGGTCTTTCCTGTGCTTTTTTACCTTTCCTTTTGGATAAAAGAAAAGTCGGTGGCGACTCTTGCTAACCGCAACATTTACAAACACAAACGCAAAACCTCAAGTCAGTTCTCCCACCGCATCACAATTGTGTTTGACTACACCAACAATATCACCGAGTACGAAGCTTGTATACTAGGACGGGAAGCTACCATTAATATGAGAACAAATCATCTCAAAGTATTTGGGGACTCCGCATTAGTCATATATCAATCCAACGGAAAATGGGATATTAAACATCCAAAACTGATTCCATATCGGGGTCATATTTTAAAGTTGGCTTCGGAATTCACAAAGATCACTTTCAGTCATATCCCACGAGAAGAAAATCAAATGGCAGACACTCTGGTAACTATATCAACTATGTTTAAAGTAACTTGGTCGAACCACGAACCGCGCATCACAATCAAACACTTTGAAGAGCCCGTACATTTTCTTGCTATCAAAGAAAGACCGAACGACAAGCCTTGGTTTTAGGACATCAAGAAGTACCTCAAAAAACAATAACATCCAGAAAATGCCTCTAGCATCGATAAACAAACTATACGGAAATTAGCCTCGAAATTCTTTCGGAGTAACGGTGTACTCCACAAGAGGAACAACAACATGGTCTAGTACTCAAGAAGATTCTTCTACCTCACCTTGATTCACGTGGTAAATGGAAACCCGAATATGAAGGTCCATACATAGTCAAAATAACATTCTCCGGTGGTGGTCTAATCCTCACAACAATGGATGGGGAGGAACTACCACATCCAGTGAACTCAGATGCATTCAAAAAATACTATGTATAAAAAGCTCGTTAAGCTTGAACCTTAAAATGGCGACTTAGGCAAAAAGGAGCATCTCGGTGGATCGAAAAACCCTAAAGGGCGATCCAGGAAAAAATTAGGGGCATATAAATAAAAAAATTATCCCGCTGGATTGAAAACCCGAAAGGGCAATCCAGGCAAAAATTAGGGATTTCATACAAAGAAATAAAGAACAAAAAGACTGCAATCTAAGAACTGCGACTACAAACCACAAAAGGAGAGATAGATTTGAATCATACAACTCTGAAGCGAAGGAAATAAGGGATATTAAAAGGATATTGGGGAACAACAACAACAATTATCATTTCTTATTGTCATTTACAGTTTTAAAACTTTATGTAATTACCTCTTTCTAGGAATTGCATCTTGTACATTCGCCTATTCAGAGGCATAATCAATAAAACATTCACTTTACTTTTCATCTTTCAAATTTCATTTTTTTCTAGACTTGTTTACAAAATACTACGATTATTGCTTATGAATATCATCTTGAAATCATTTTGGGGGAATTAACAATTAAAAAACATTTGACAAAACATCAAAAAAGCATTTTGGTTAGAAAAACATCAAAAAGAAAATCCATGTCTACGTCCATACACATATTTACTCCTACGTCTACGCTCACAACACTCAAAGTCTACGTCTGCACTTGTGTCTACGCCTATGCCTGCATTTACAACATAAAAGTCTATACATATGCCAATACATACGTCTACGTCTACGCTCGCGCTTACAAAACAACAAAACCAATGTTCAAAATCTTGCTAGACACCTTTCATCGCATTCAAATCAAATTCAACGATGCCACGACAATACAACATACAACGCCAGGGATTGGTAATTCAAAACCAATGGTTTAAAGGAGAGAATGCCAAAAACAATCTTCATAAAATTTCAAGGCATACACACATTTTAAACACATTTCATACATACATTTTGCATATCCAAAGCATACCTACACTATACATTTTTGCATACAATACGCATATACTCAAGGTTCCATATCAATGTCAAACATCATACATATACAAACATTCAATACACACAATTAGGGTTCCATCTCGGTATCAGGAAGCATATGCCTGTATCACACATCAAACAAACCATCTCACCCTCGATTCAATCTTCTAAGGGCCAGTCAACAAAACACTTCTCCTACAATTCAACCTGTCACCTAAGTCTCCATGCCGTGACGCGTTCAGCCCATCAACTAAGTCTCCATGTTGTGATGAGTTCCTCATAGAATAGCCCATTACCTAAGTCTCCATGCAGTAATGTACGAAGCTCGATGAATTTCCTCTAAGCCTCAATGTATTCTCATCATCTAACCCATATTTAATTAAATGATTGTTATGTTGTTATTTATGCAGAAGTGCAGATTTATATAATCAACCATATACTAGAAGAAGAAATAAAATCTTCTAAATGTATAGCTGAATACACCTAGATCAAGAGTCTAGTTCATTCATTCCTAGAGCAAGAATCAAAATTGTGGTCTATTAGAAAGAAGGAGCAAGAATCTATTATTCTAAGAAAATAAATGTTATTACTAAATAATATTATAACTAACTATCTTTTGGTCTTTCAATTACATTTGATTCTTAATCTTTCCACTATCTTATTAATAAAAACCCACTACTTATAATATTTAAAGTTTATTCAACAAAACTCTTATGTAAACTTAAATGTTTCTTCCATCCATCACGCATATCAATTTCTTGCCTCTGTCGAAAATTTCTTTCGACAATGGTTTTGTGAAAATATCTGCGGTTTGATTCTTGCTTACTACATGCCTCAATTCGAAACTTCCTTCCTTCACATGTTCTCGAATGAAGTGGAATCGAATGTCAATGTGTTTGCTTCTTTCATGGTTTACTGGATTCTTTGCCAACTCGATTGCTGATTTGTTGTCCACTTGTATTACTGTTGCATCTTCCTGTTTTAGCTTCATCTTGCTTATCAATCTTCTAATCCATACTGCATGACAAACGCCCCAAGATGCTGCCACATATTTAGCTTCACACGTAGAAAGTGTTACTATCGGTTGCTTTTAAGAAAGCCAAGTAAATACTGTGTTTCCCATGAAGAACACATATCCAGAAGTGCTTTTCCGATCGTCTATATCTCCGCACCAATCACTGTCAGAGTAACCAACTAACTTGTAGTCTTCTATTCTTGAATAGAAAATTCCAAATGACATTGTTCCTTAGATGTACCTTAGGATTTATTTTAATGTCTTCCAATGTGAATGTACTGGATCCTCCATGAATCGACTTGCAATGCCAACACTTAACGGAATGTCTATCCATGTGCATGTGAGATAGCAAAGACTACCTACCAAGCTTCGATATTTGCTTACTTCAACATGTTCTCCTCCATCAAATTTCGATAATTTTGTGCCTGGTTCCATTGGCTCGAAGTTGGATTACAACTTTTCACCTTATATTTTCCCATGAGTTCTTTTGCATATTTTTCTTGTGAAATAAAAATTCCAGTTTCTTCTTGTCGAACTTGCAGACTAAGAAAGAATCTCATCAGACCTAAGTCTGTCATTTCAAATTTGCGTGTCATGGTGCTTTTGAATTCTTCTATCATTTGAACATCACTGCCTAAAAAAATAAGGTCATAAACATAGAGAGAAACAAGTAATACATTACTTCCATTTTTCTTCACATAGAGAGCATGTTCATACAGACATTGTTCGAACCCATTCTCCTTGAAATATGTGTCTATTCGTGTGTTCCATGCCCGTGGTGCCTGCTTCAGCCCATATATCATTTCTTCAATTTCATCACCTTCTTCTCTTCACTGATCCTCATATACCCGAGTGGTTGTTCGACATAGATTTCTTCTTCAAGCACACCATTCAAAAATGTTTTCTTGACACCCGTTTGAAATATTGGCCACTTGAATTGAGCAGCTTGAGAAATGAGCAATCAAATTGCTTCCATTCTTGCAACAGGTGCAAACACTTCGTCATAGTCAATTCCTGCTTTCTGTTTGTATCCCTTCGCAACAAGTCGTGCTTTGTATCATTCTACTTTTTCTTTGAGCGTTCATGTTTTTCTTGAATACCCACTTTACACCAATAGGTTGACTACCTTTTGGAAATTCGACTAGCTCCCAGGTGTTGTTGCAGTCTATCGCTCTAATCTCTTCGTCCATGGCACTTTTCCACTTCTTGTCTTATAATGCTTCTTCGACACTGATGTTTTCAGCATCTGCCAGAAGGCACACAAGGTGTACCTCATTTGTCGAATCATATAAGTCTTGCAAACTTCGCATTCTGGGTTGTAGAGGTTCATCTTCATTTTTAGTATCTTCATGTTCTGTTGAAATGCTTGTTGGTACAATTATAGATGATTCTTCGACTGCGTCTATAACTTCTGTCGAATTATTCCAGTCCCACTTGCTCGCTTCGTTTATTTGAACGTCTCTACTCATGATCACTTTTTTGCTTATGGGGTCGAATAGCTTGTACCCTTTTGTATTCTCATAATATCTAATGAATATATACTTTTGACTTTTGTCTTCAAGTTTCGTTCTTCGTTGATCTGGTACAATTGCATAATCTACACTACCAAATATTTTGAGATAAGAAACTGTTGGCTTCTGTCCGCTTCATGCTTCTTGTGGTGTTTGATCTTCTAACTTTGAATATGGACATCAATTCTGAACATAAATAGCACATTGTACAGCTTATGCCCAGAATTCTTTCGACATGTTCTTGCTCTTAAGCATTGATCGAATCATGTCAAGAATAGTTTGATTCTTTCTTTCAGCCACACCATTTTGCTGAGGTGAATATGGTGCATTTGGGAATCTCCTTATTCCCTACTCTTCACAATACTTCATAAAGGTCGTTGAAGTGTAATCACCTCCTCTGTCAGATCGAACTGCTTTGATCTGTCCGTCGGTTGCCTTCTCCACCATTACTTTGAACTTTTTGAATACCTCTAATGCTTCAGACTTTTCTTTCAAGAAATAAATCCAGGTCTTTTGTGAGAAATTGTCGATAAAAGAAATGAAGTACCTTTTTCCACTGAAGGATTCTGGAGTGATTGGCCCACATATGTCAATATGAATCAATTCGAGAATTTGTTTAGCTTGATATTCTGCCTTCTTTTGAAATGAGGTTCTTGTTTGTTTGCTGAGCACACATTCTTCACAAAACTTTCCTTCATAATCCATGTCTAGTAGTCCGTGCACCATGTTCCTTTTATCCAACCTTCTCAAACCAGCATGATGTAGATGACCAAAGCGCATATGCCATAGTGACGCTTTGTCTTACATTTCGACTTGTAGACATTTCTCTCGAACGTTCCTCATATTCAGTTTGTACATTCGATTTCTTTCCATTTCGACACAGGCGATCAAATGTCCTTTTTTGTCCTTTAAATGAAGTATTTGATCTTTTATAATTATCGAAAATCCTTTTTCTGTAAGTTATCCCAAACTCAAGATGTTGGTCTTGAGATCTGATACATAGTAAACATCTTGGATTAATCCAATCAAGACATCCTTCTGTAAGTAACAGATTGTACCCTTTCCTTCGACATTCACTTTCGATGCATCTCTAAAAGGCACATTATCATCTTCAATTTTTTCATTTCTTTAAACAGGTGTTTGTAACCACACATGTGATTACTTCCTCCTGAGTCAAGATACCAAACATGGTCATTACTGGTGTTGATTTCATTTTGAGCCATCAGGAGAAAACCTTCATTCTCTTTACCTTCCAAGGATAGATTGGTTGTTTCTTATACCTTCTTTTCGATCCGACAATCCTTTGCAAGCTATCCCACTTTATCACAGTTATAAAATTTGTAGGAATTGCAATCCTTCGCGTAATGACCATACTTCCCACACTTGTAGCATTCAAAGTTGGAGTGGTTCGATCGACCACCTCTTTGACCATATCCTCTACCACACCAATTTTGTTGGTTCGAATGTCCTCTCTCGAAGTTGCTGCCTCGACCACTTCAACCATTGTCACGAACTCCACGGCCACGTCCTCTTCCTCAAAAGTTTTGAGAAAATAGTACCTTTTTGTCTTTGATCAAATCCATGGTTTGATTTTCTTCTTCGACTGCTTCTTCCTTCTTTTTCATCTTACATTGTTCATGTGCTTTGAGAGAACCAGCGAGCTCTTCGACTGAGAGTGTTGAAAGGTCCGTCGATTCTTCTATTGCACACAAAATATTCTTAAATTTATCTATTAAAGACCTCAAGATCTTTTCAACAACTCGTGCATCAGTTATTGTTTCGCCATTTCTGGTGAGTTGGTTCACCACCTTTTGTACACGTGTGATATAGTCATATACAATTTCTGTCTCCTTCATCTACATCTTCTCCAATTCGCCATGAAGAGTTTGGAGTCAAACTTGCTTCACTCGGTCTGCTCCTTTGAACAATTTCTCTAACGTGTCCCATGCTTCTTTCGACGTAGTCGAACCAGCAATCTTTTCGAAGACTGATTCGTCAACAGTCCTGAACAACATGTATAATTCCATTTTATCCTTCAATTGTGTCTCTTTCAACACCTCAGTTTGAGCTGTCGTATGTCCTACAACCTTTGTTGGTTCTTCAAACCCATCTCTGGTCACCTCCCACGCATCTAGAGATCCAAGAAGAGCTTTCATTTGGATACTCCAATTTTCGTAATTTGACTTTGTTAGTCGTGGCAACAACATTTGATTCATCATGTTTGCCATTAGTTCTGATGCCAATTTGTTAGAAATAATGAGCAAACTTTTATAACTTGTTGTTTAATAAAATACAATCTTGATCTTTATATAGACCCAAAGACTTCTACCATTCTAAGAAATTAAATGCTATTAGTAAATACTATTATAACCCATTATCTTTTGGCCTTCCAACTACATTTGATTCTTAACCTTCTCACTACCTTATTATAAAAAATCCACTACTTATAACAATTAAAATTTATTCAACATGGTCGTCGTCATCATCGATCATCAATAATCGATCATCAATCATCGATCATCGATCATCAATCATGAATCATCAAATACATACTAGTAACATCAACCAAGCAACACACATCTTGCACACATGGATAGAGAGACATATTACTATAAGACTATATAAGACTAGTTTTTCTTTCATCATTTCGCCATTTCCTTTCCAGACCGAAAAAGAAAAAAGAAAAATCTTATTGTTTTACTTTTCATGTAATACAAAAAAAAATCTTGTTGTTTTACTTTTCATGCAATACTAATATAGACTATGCGATTATGTTGTGTTTGTGTTTAATTAGTGAAAATCTCTCGCCCATAAATGTCGTCCTTAAAATAGACAGATTAGTTGACCATGCATGCAATATTATTGTTAAATATTTATTTTTGTTGATTATGTTAGAATGATAAATAAAAGGTAAGAATAGAATTGGTAGGAAATAGATTTTTTTCGGATATTGGTGGTGCTGAGACTGAGTGTCGGATATTATTTCACTCTCATTTTTTTCTTCTTTCTTTATTATTGAAAAATTAAACGCACGTTAAGTAGATATTTCATTTTTGTTAAAAATTGATCTGGAGATGCATCTACAAATATTTATGGCGTGAATTCGAAAATGCATCGCGAAACATTTACCTCCATACTTCTTAGGCAGAAATATTGTCTTAAATTTGTATTTATTCTAATTCAAAGTCATTTTAATGCGATTAACATTGCCATAATATAATTTAAACATTAATAAACACAAATATCATAGGACAAGGTAATGCATTAATTAAAAAGCATCCAATGATACTACAGACATTGTTCTCAAAGTATGAAAAGTAATACTAAAATATCCCAAAATATAAATAAAAGCATAATTTACCTCATATGCCTAATCCTAACCCCTGACTCCTCTTCTGTCGTCGGTAACTCAAGACATTTTGTGCCTTAGTAAGAATGGAACATGCTAGGGCAACCACATCATTGGAACCTCTTTCAAATAGCCCAAACTCAATGCCTTCATAAGCAATCCACATAATATTCTGACAGATCGATAACATATCAATAGCATGGTCATCCATGACCTGCTCATTCTCTAGGATCTTCTCATTAGCAGACCTAGGTGGATGTCCAGAAGCGTCTGGTATCATGGTAGGGTGTAACACACTATAGAACTAAGTCATGTAACCATCCACATAAGACCATTGACTTGTAGTGACATACTCAGATACTCCTCTAATACCAGACGACTCTCGTAATCCGCATAATGTCATAAAGCAATATGCGGAAGATGCTGTTAGGAGCTGTTACTAGCTTATCCTTGATAACAGTAAAAAAATGTAGGTGGTCTTTGTCAAAATTGAATTTGTTCTCCTTTATGAGAAGCTTACATAATTGTTTTGCAAAATTTGAGAAATCTTTAATAAAACGCATATAAAATCCCGCATGCCCCAAGAAACTCCTAATTCATTTAACATTTAGAGTAGGGGGAAGCTTTTCAATAACTTTTTATTTTTTCTCGATCCACTTCTATTCCTTTAACATAAATTTTATGTCCAAGTACAATTCCCTATGTTACCATAAAATAACATTATTCCCAGTTTAAAACTAAGTTAATTTCGACACATCTTTTTATTACATTATCAAGCTTATTAAGAAAACAATTGAAAGAAGTGAAAAACACAGAAAAATCATCCATGATTAGATCTATAGAATTTTCAATCATATCAGAAAAATAGAATGCACGCGCCTTTGAAATATGGCAGGTGTATTGTAACACCCCGATTTAGTTAGAATTATTTTATTTAAAATAATTAGATGATGTGGTGTATTTCATGCGTTGGTAAATTTTTATAATATATTGTGATGCAAATTACGAGTATTAGAGGCTTTAGAAACTATAGAAGTTAAGATGATGGGGGTGTATGACCAAAAGTGTAGAAATGTAGGGGTGTGGTGAGATAAACATATTATTAGTATTATTTGGATTAAATAATAGATGTATTATTATTTTATAATAATTAAATATAATTGTTAGTAGAATAATAGAATACATATTATTTTATTAAATAATCATTTAATGAAGGAATGACATAGTTTGGATTAAGTATTAGGGGTCTAGAGATTATTATTAGAAAAACAAGGACGTGAGAACGAAAGGAAAATATAGAACGATCGTAGAATGAGAGAAAAGAAGAGAAGGGAAGAGCTAGGGAAAGAAGTATTCCACAACTTTTAGAGGATAAAAGCTTCGAACTAAGGTAAGGGGGTGAATGGATTCTCTAAATGCTGGTTATAACATGAGAGGGTAGTGAGGTTTCCTTTCCCTCTTTAGGTTTTTGGCATAATTGATATATGATCATCTTTTTTTGATTGATTGATGTTGTGATATATGATTCAATATGAAATTGTGAATCTTGTGATGTTAATGATGTAACTATTATTCATAATTGTTGTTGTTGTGATGTTGTTTCCATGAAACCCCAATCTAGGAATTATAGGTTAGGAATATGACAAACAATAAGGATTTAGATGTGAAAAATTGTTACAGGATAATAGATAAATGAGGTATATGAAGTACATAGGTTGTTATGTGTAAAAATACTACTTTAGACCAGAATTTGGAGGTTAGAAGTGCCCAAATTGGGTGAAAATTGGACTCGTTTATGCAAGAAATCACAATAGAAAAACCCTATTCGTGCAGGATCGCCGAACGATGAAGGATGTGTCGCCGAGCAATGGAGTTTCGCCAGGAGAGGAAGCGATGGAGAGGTGAAAAGATGAATGTTTTTATAATGCGTCGCTTCTAGCATCTTCAGGAAAAGAGTGACACGAAAGTAGTGTCGTCGGGCGACGGAGGGTGTCGTTGGACGATGGATGGCAGATTCAGATGACCGTACAAATTTTCTTAAAAATGTCATAACTTGAGTTTTAGAATCCCGATTGATGCTCCTCTTGAAGTGTTGGATAGATAATGAATCGAATTACATTTAGGTGGAATTAAATGAGTAAAAGAATGGTTACTCCCAATACTTAGAGTAAGGTAGAGATAGATTATTATGAGATAGGTTAGGCTGATATGTGCGCTACGACAAACTATGGATACTATGAAGAATATGGCATGATGAGGATGATGATCTTGGTGGCATGAATTGGCATATTGTTGAAGGCCTATGCCTTGTGGTTGCATAATCTATGTTGTTGCATGTTGATGTTGCATGCATTTCATTGGCGAGGGCTTATGCTATATTATTGGCCTGTAATGGTGTTATGTTGAGGGCTTATGCCCTGTTGTTGCCTAATTGGCACTATTTTGGGGGCTTATGCCCTGATGGTACCACATGCATTGATTTGATGTCGGTCTCATTGCATTGCATTATTAATGAGTTGATGTTGGATGTTGTGAATGATGTGTTACGTTGTGAAGTGTTATATGATGTGTGAATTATGTGCATTACTACTCCTTAGCATGTGATACTCACCGTGTATTTATTGAATGTAATTCTCACCCCTTTTGTGTTGTTGTGTTTATACTTTTCGGGCGTACAAATAATCAGTTACCCGAGTAGTGCTTGAAGAGAATGTTACCTGATCGAGTCTTAAGAGTCGCTTTGATACGTAACACAGGATTTGGGAATTTGTTATATTTTCGTATTGTTTTATTTTTTACCTATCATACTTTTATGCTTATGATGGACCACATGTTCGTGGAGTTTTATTATTGTTGAGGCTTGATGCCATGGAAGAGAATTAAACTGAAATATTCCACTGCTAGTTGATTGTTATAAATAAATGATGTAATAAAGTGATTTGAGACTTTATGAAAATTTGAATTATGTGACATCCTGTTGTGTAGACTATGATATATTTCATGTATTTTGATATAATTATTCTTATGAGTAAATGGGGTGTTACAATTGGTATCAGAGTAGGTCGGTAGGTCCGGCCAGGTTGTAGAGTCATTAGTATAGTGTGAGAGTAGAATACTGTCGATTTGTTTATTCTAACCTTTGTGTGATGTTGTAAAGTGAAGCAGAGTGGTGGCTAGAAGGAATGGTAATGCACTTACTACATCCCTTTAGGTGTTGGCCCAGGATATGCAACATCAGCATAATACTAGAGAGGAACGATGGATCTCGTGCAATGGAAACTTTCCAGAGGAACCATCCACCTACGTTCAGAGGGAAGCATGACCCTGAAGGAGCACAGGAGTGGCTCAAATAAATTTAAAGGATCTTTCGGGTTATAGACTGTTCTGAGGCGCAGAAAGTGCATTTTTTATGCATATGCTGGCAGGAGAGGCTGATGACTAATGGGTTGCCACTCGTCAAAGACTGGACGGTGCAGGAGAAGTTGTTACTTGGGTTGTGTTTCGCAGGGAGTTCCTAAGGAAGTATTGCCGAAAATATATCTGCGGGAAGAAAGAGATTGAATATCTGGAGATGAAACAGGGAGAGTTGTGTGTGACTGAATATGCTGCCAAGTTCGTGGAATTAGAGAACTATTATACTCATTACAATGAGGAGACAACTGAATTTTCAAAGTGCATCAAGTTTTAAAATGGATTACGCTCATAAATTAAGAAGGAAATTGTGTATCAGCGGACCCGTAAAATTTCCGGATTTGGTGAATAGCTGCAGAATCCTTGAAGAGGACAGTAAGGTTCACTACAAGGCCATAATTGAGAAGAGAGGCAGACAATAAAAGAATCGTGGGAAGCCTTAAAATTTCCCAAATGATAAGAGAAAATAAAGGGTTGTTGATGGTAGAAGGACCAGTGGGGGAGGTGCTCCTGTTGACATCGTGTATTATCGATGTGGTAAGCTAGGTCATTAAAGTAATGCATGTACTGGGGATGTGAAGAGGTGTTTTCATTGCGGTAAGACTAGGCATGAGGTAGCTTATTGCATACACAAGGCAGTACTGTGTTTCAACTGTGGCGGAGAAGGACATATCAATACTCAGTGTCATAAATCGAAGAAAGCTCAAACTGGTGGGAAAGTATTTGCTTTAGCTGGAACTCAGACATCCAGTGGAGACTGTCTAATCAGAGGTATTTTCTTCATTAATAATACTTCTTTATTACTTTTATTGATACTGGTGCTACGCATTGTTTTATTGTTCCTGATTGTGCTAAATGGTTAGGCCTTGTGTTATCTTCTATGAAGGGGAAAATGGTTATCGATACTCTAGCTAAGGGATCAATAACTACTTCCCTAGTATTCTTGAAGTGTCCTTTGTCCATCTAAGACAAAGAGTTTGCTATTGATCTAGTTTGTTTACCTTTGACTGGTCTGTATGTAATTTTGGGTATGAACTGGTTGGAATACAATTAAGTTCATATCAATTGTTACAACAAATATGTATGGTTTTCCACTCTTGATGAGGAAGGGGAAGCTGAATTCTTATCAGCAAGACAGTTGAACAAACTGATGCAAGATGAAGCTCATGTGTTTTCATTAATGACGTCTTTATCTGTTAAGAATCAGGCTATTATTGATGAGTTGCAAGTGGTGCGTGAATTTCCTTAAGTTTTCCCAGATTATATTACAAATGTGCCGCCAGAGAGAAGTAGAGTTTTCTATTGATCTTGTTTAGGGTATCAAACCTATCTCTATGGAACCCTATCGAATGTCAGCAATTGAATGGGTGCAATTGAAGAAACAACTGGAAAACTTACTTGAGAAGAAATTTGTTAGAACAAGTGTATCGCCTTGGGGAGCCCCGATGTTACTTGTGAAAAAGAAGGAGGGTAGTATGAGACTCTGTGTAGATTACCGATAATTTAATAAAGTGACAATCAAAAACAAGTACCCACTTCCGAGGATAGATGACTTGATGGATCAACTGGTAGATGCACACGTGTTTAGAAAGATTGACTTGAGGCCGGGTTATCATCAAATTCAAGTCAAGAATGACGATATTCAGAAGATAGCTTTCAGGACTCGGTATGGGAACTATGAATATTTAGTGATGACTTTTGGTGTTACTAACATGCTGGTGTGTTTATGGAGTACATGAACTGCATCTTTCATACTTATTTGGATCGGCTTGTAGTATTATTCATCGACGATCTTAATATATTCCAAATTAGAATAGGAACATGTTGAGCATTTATTAATTGTATTGCAAATGTTAAAAGAGAAGAATATATATGCGAAGTTATCCAAGTGCAAGTTTTGGTTAGAGAAAATTAGTTTTCTTGGTCATGTTATTTCAGGTGGTGGAATTGTTGTAGACTCGTCCAAGGTAGATGCAGTATTACAGTGGGAAACTCCAAAATCAGTTACGGAGATTAGAAGCTTTTTGGGATTGGCTGGCTATTATATGAGGTTTATTGAAGGTTTTTCTAAGTTAGCACTTCCACTAACTCAGTTTACTTGCAAAGGTAGAGCATTCATATGGAACATCCAATGCAAAGAAAATTTTGTTATGCTGGAGAAGAGACTGATGACGACTCTGATTTTGGTATTACATAATCCTGAAGAATCGTTTGTGGTATATTGTTATGCTTCTAAATTGGGTTTAGATGGAGTGCTCATGCAGAATGACAAGGTAGTAGCGTATGCATCGAGACAATTGAGAATTCATGAAAGTAATTATCCTACGCATGATTTAGAGCTAGTTGCAGTGGTGTTTGTACTAAATATTTGGAGACACTACCTTTATGGGTCCAAATTTGAAGTATTTAGAAATCATAAGAGCTTAAAGTATTTGTTTGATCATAAGGAATTGAATATGAGGCAGCGAAGGTGGTTAGAACTGTTGAAAAATTATGACTTTGGCTTGAAGTATCATCCAGGTAAAGCTAATGTTGTGGCTGATGCTTTGAGTCAAAAGACTTTACATATGTCTTCTATGATGGTTAGAGAGTTGGAGTTGATTGAGAAATTCATAGATATGAGTTTAGTCTGTGAAGTGACACCGCAAAGTGTGATGTTTGGAATGTTGAAGATTAACAATGATTTCTTGGGTAATATTAAAGAAGCACAAAAGCTAGATGTGAAGTTGGTATACTTGATTGTTGCGACTAACCAGTCAGAGGATAGTTATTTTAAAGTGGATGCCCAAGGTGTGTTGAGATTCTGTGATAGAATTTGCATCCATGATGATGTAGAAATGAGAAAGATGATTCTGGAGGAAAGTCATAGGAGTAGTTTGAGTATTCATCCGGGAGCTACTAAGATGTATCATGACTTGAAGAGGTTATTTTGGTGGTCCGAATTGAAATAGGATGTGGCATAGTTTGTGTACGAGTGTTTGATTTTCTAGAAGTCGAATGTCAAGCATCATAAACTTGTGGGATTGTTAGAATCGCTAGATGTTTCAGAATGGAAGTGGGATAACATATAGATGGACTTTGTGACGGGGCTACCTAATACTCTGAGAGGACATGATGCGATTTGGGTGATTATTGATAGGCTAACAAAATCAGCTCATTTCATTTGGATTAATATCATTTTTCATGTGACGAAGTTGGCAGAGATTTATCTCCATGTAATTGTAATGCTACACGGTGTTCTGTCAAGCATAGTATCCGATAGGAATCCGAGGTTTACTTTTGATTTTTGGAGGAGTTTGAAAGATGCGTTGGGCTCTAAGTTGAGATTGAGTTTTGCGTATCACCCACAGATATATGGCTAGACAAATAGAATTATTCAGTTGTTAGAGGATTTGTTGAGAGCTTGTGATCTTGAGAAAGGAGGTACATGGGATAGTTGTCTTCTAATGATTGATTTCACTTATAATAATATTTTTCATTCTAGTATCGATATGACACCTTTTGAGGCATTGTATGGTCGAAGGTGCAAAACGCCTTTGTTTTGGTATGAATATGGTGAGAGTGTAGCGCTCGGGCCTGAAATTGTGCGAGAAATTATGGAGAAAGTGAAGTTAATTCGAGAAAAGATGAAGACTTTGCAGAGTAGACAAAATAGTTACCATGACAAGAGAAGGAAATATCTTGAGTTTCAATAGGGAGACCGTGTATTCTTGAGAGTGTCTCTAGTAACCAGTGTAGGTCGTGCTTTGAGGTCGAAGAAATTGACTCCTCGATTTATTGGCCCTTATCAAATATCACAGAAGATGGGGAGTATTGCATATAGAGTGGCCTTGCCACCTAATCTGTAAAATTTTCATGATGTGCTCCATGTTACAACTATGAAAGTATATTTTAGATCCATCACATGTGATTCTGATGGATGATATACAAGTGCGAGATAATCTTACTGTTGAGGTCGTACCTGTGAGGATCAAGGATCATGAAATAAAGAAACTGAGAGGAAAGGAGATTACTCTCGTGAAAGTAGTTTGGGGAAGAGTTGCTGGAGAGAATGCAACGTGGTAATTATAGAGCAAAATGCGAGAGGCTTATCTAGAGTTATTTGTCTAAGGTAATTTTTGAGGACGAAAATATTCTAAGTGGGGGAGATTTGTAACATCCCAATTTAGTTAGAATTATTTTATTTAAAATAATTAGATGATGTGGTGTATTCTATGCATTGGTGAATTTTTATAGTGTGTTGTGATGTAAATTACGGGAGTTAGAGACTTTAGAAACTATAGAAGTTAAGATGATGGGGGTGTATGACAAAAAGTGTAGAAATATAGGGGTGTGGTGAGATAAACATATTTTTAGAATTATTTGGATTAAATAATATAGTTATTATTATTTTATAATAATTAAATGGAATTGTTAGTATAATAATAGAATTCATGTTATTTTATTAATTAATTATTTAAGGAAGGAATGCCATAGTTGGAATTAAGTATCAGGGTCTAGAGATTATTATTAGAAAAACAAGGACGTGAGAACGGAAGGAAAAAAATAGAAAGACCGTAGAATGAGAGAAGAGAAGAGAAGGGAAGATCTAGGACAAGAAGGATTCCACAACTTTTGGAGGATCAAAGCTTCGAAGTAAGGTAAAGGGGGTGAATGGCTTCTCTAAATGGTGGTTATAACATGAGAGGGTAGTGAGCGTTCCTTTTCGTCTTTAGGTTTTTGGCATAATTGATGTATTATCATCTTTGTTTGATTGATTGATGTTGTGATATGATTCTATATGAAATTGTGAATCTTGTGATCTTAATGTTGTAACTGTTGTTGATAATTGTTGTTGTTGTGATGTTGTTTCCATGAAATCCCAATCTAGGAATTATATATTAGGAATATGACAAACAATGAGGATTTGGATGTGAAAATTTGTTACAGGATAATAGATCAATGAGGTATATGAATTACATAGGTTGTTATGTGTAAAAATACTACTTTAGATTGATTGGTTTATGCAGGAAATCACAACAGCAAAACCTTGTTCATGCAGGAACGTCGGGCGATGAAGGATGTGTCGCTGGGCGATGGAGTTTCGCCAGGAGAATGAGGAAGCGATAGAGAAGTAAAAAGATGAATGTTTCTGTAATGCGTCGCTTCTAGCATCGTCGGGCGAAGGGTGACACGGAAGTAGTGTCATCGGGCGACGGAGGGTGTCGTTAGGCGATGGATGGCAGATTCAGATGACCATATAATTTTCTTAAAAATTTCATAACTTGAGTTTTAGAACCCCGATTTATGCTCTGCTCGAAATGTTGGATAGATATTAAACGAACTTCGTTTAGGTGGAATAAAATGAGTAAAATAATGGTTACTCCCAATACTTAGGGTAAGGTATATTTAGATTATTATGAGATAGGTTAGGCCGATATCTACACTACAATGAACTGTGGATACTATGACGAATATGGCATGATGATGATGATCTTGGTGGCATGAATTGGCATATTGTTGAAGGCTTATTCCTTATGGTTGCGTAATATATGTTGTTTCATGTTGATGTTTCATACATTTCATTGGTGACGGCTCATGCTCTGTTGTTGGCCTGTAATAACATTATCTTGGGGGCTTATGCTCTGTTGTTTGCCTATAATGACATTATGTTGAGGGCTTATGCCCTGTTTTTCCCAATTAGAAATATGTTAGGGGATTATGCGCTGATGGCATCACATGCATTGAGTTGATGTTGGTCTCATTGCATTGCATTATTAATGAATTGATGTTGTATGTTGTGAATGATGTGTTGCGTTGTGAAGTGTTATGTGATGTGTGAATTGTGTGAATTAGTACTCTTTAGTATGTGATATTCACCGTGTATTTATTGAATTTAATTCTCTCGCCATTTTTGTTTTTGTGTTTGTTCTTTTCGGGAGTACAGATAATCAGGTGCCCGAGTAGTGCATAAAGAGAATGTTACATGATCGAGTCTTATGAGTCGCTCTGATATGTAACACGGGATTATGAGTCTTATGAGCCATCCTTAAACAAAAAATGCAAAAGGAAAGAAAATGAACACAGCAGTTTATCAAATGAAAAACGTCCAATGAATCATTAAACATGGCATATGGATATGAAAGTAATCAAAAACCTTACAAGTGGACCTACATGCCCCGGGCAAGGCATGAGGTAAAAAGATAGTGTACGGATTGTTCGAAAATAAATATTACAGACCAATAGGAAATGTTTGACAGATAAATTACTGATGAATAAAAGTGATGGGGACAAAGTCTTTTTCCTCCCAGTTGCACAATCCTCCTTTGACAGTTGGGTAAATCCACTCTTTGATGTTGCTCTCTTTGTCTTCATCCTCCAAAGCGTTGATTCCGTAGGGAGAAATTTTGACTGGCGCTCTTTCAATCTTCGAACGACGCATAGCTTTCTGGCCCGCGGTAGTGAATCCTAATCCAAATTTGTCTGTTTTATGTGGAATATCAGGCAACTGCCCCCACGCTGAATTCTTCCCCTCCTTTATTACGGCCTTTGCGTCCTCCAGAGATGCCATCCTGGCCATCTGCCTCGGTGTCTCAACTGCCAACTTTGCTACTGTTATTTCAGGAAGGACTTCTTCGAAATGCTGGAAAGGTGTCTCAATGAACTCACCTTCTACCTCCACGTACCGGAAGGAGTTCAAGTGGCTGATCATGTACTCCTCTTCACCATGGACGATAATGATCTTTCCCTTGACATGATACTTCAACATCTGATGTAAGGAGGAGGTGACTGCCCCGGCATGGTGTATCCAAGGCCTACCCAACAAGCAAGAGTATGACGGACGGATGTCCATCACATAGAAAGTAGATTTAAACACCTCGGTGCCCACCTTGATGGGAATATCAACCTCCCCATGGACCATTCTCTTCGAACCATCGAAAGCTCTGACAACAATATCACTCGGTTTCAACTCCAACCCTTCACAATCTAGTCGGTCCAAGGCCTTCTTAGGCAGTACATTCAGTGACGAACCAGTGTCGACCAAGACATGTGCGAGAGTAGTTCCTCGACACTCGACTGAAATGTGCAACGCATCATTGTGGTTTCTACCTTTAGGAGTTAGGTCGGCATCAGAGAAACCTAATCCATTATCCACAGTAAGGCTGGCCACGCAATTTTGAAATTGATCTGCAGAGGTTTCCTGGGGCACATGGGCTGCCTTCAGGAATTTTATCAGAGCTTTAGCGTGCGCTTCCGAGCAAAGTAGTAGTGCCAGCATGGAGATCTTTGAGGGGGTTTGCCCCAGCTGTTCTACCACATTGTAATCACTCCTTTTGATTATCTTCAAGATCTCATCCATTTCCTTCTTGGAGGTTTCCGGGATGACCAAGGGTTGATCCCTCGTCCTGACGAGCTCATCTTGGATTCCCTTACCTTTATCAACAGCGGTAGGAGGGACAATACTAGGAACAACAACATCTTCGATCAATGGGGTTCTAGCAGAGAGTTTTATTGGTGCAGGGATGACCTTGTCAGTAGATGAGGGTCCAAAGATTTCTCTTGGAGGGGCAATCTCTGGAGAAAATATTCTCCCGCTCTGGGTGATTTTGCTCGTGCCCGCAATGTTTCCAATGCTGGCTTCTTCATCATCCGAACCTTCTTCAGTTATTTCGATTTGTTTAATACCATGGTAGTAGACGTCACCGCCGTAGTTCCATGATATTGACTTCTCAGAAATATAGGGGACAGGCCCTGGCATTGTTATCTTCAAAGGAACAGACTTCGTAGCTGGTGTAATCTTAACAGGCTTTCTGACGGCCTTGGAAAGATTGGCGTGAATGGTTATGATTGAGACATCTTCAGTATGAGTTGGAATGGCAGAAACTTTTTCAAACAAAATTTGTCGACTATCCATTAGGCCTTGGATGCCTTTCTTCAGTAGCGGACAATCAAACGGCAGAGAGTAACAACAATAGCAGTGTTCTTTACATCCCGGGAAAATCCCGGCTTTTAACAGATTCAACTTGATGGTTAATAATGGAGTTATCAGATCATTGACATCAGCAACATACAAATCTTCTTCAATGGCATTGACATGTCGGCCGTGCTTCGGCATTGGAGCAGATATCACGTTCGGCTTCTCTGGAGTGTCGAACTCTACCTCCTTCGCCTCTATCAAGTCTTGGATCTTATGCTTGAGTTCCCAACAATCATTGGTGTCGTGCCCGACACTGTCAGAATGGTAGGCACATTTAGCATTAGGATGGTAATGTGGAGAGGACGTATTCACATTTTTTGGTGCCTCTTTGATAGTGGCGAGATTCAACTTCAACAGATGGGGAAGCACTTGCGCTGGCGTCATATTAATGCGGGTGAACTGCCGTTGTGGCCGTTCCACCCGTTGCTGATTTAGTCTGGACTGGTTATAGCGAGGCTGTTCACTTGAAGGGTTTTGAATCATTACGGCCCCCACAGTTGGCCAGCATTCAGTCTTCCCTGCTCTTCTCTGAGAATATACCACAGCTGTTTCCTTCTTGAAAGGTTTCTTCTCAACACTTGCAGCGGCACCCTTCTGAATCTTTCCCGACTTGATGCCAGCTTCTATTCTTTCGCCTGTTAAGATCAAATCGGTAAACCCCGTGGAAGAGTTACCAATCAGATGATTGAAAAATGGCCCAGATAGGGTCCCCAGAAACATATCAACAAGCTCACGGTCGGTTAAAGGCGGCTGCACCCTGCCAGCCAAATCCCTCCATTTTTGTGCATATTCTTTGAATCCTTCGCCTGTTCCCAGTGACATACGTTGAAGTTGGGTACGCGTGGGAGCAAGGTCAGAATTATACTGATATTGTTTGTAAAAGGCGGTGGCCAAGTCTTCCCAGTTTCGGACGCTGGTTCCCTCTAGCTGATAGAACCACTCCAGTTGAGCCCCAGAAAGGCTGTCTTGAAAGAAGTGGATCCAAAGGTTCTTATCTTTCGTATAAGGTTGGATCTTCCTTATGTAGGACCTGAGATGCATTTTTGGACAGGACAGCCCATCATACCTCACAAAAACTGGCACTTTGAACTTTGGGGGAATCACAATCCCGACAACTAAACCCAAGTCTTCAAAATCCAAACCCGGTACTCTCTGTAGCTCCATGGCGGCCAACCTGTCTTCTAAACCTTTGTATTTATCATCAGCTGGGGGGTATTGTTGATCAGAGTAGTCTTCATCCTCTTCGACCTCCTCTTCTTCCACATCGGACTCGGAAGGTACCGCAGCCCCACCTCCTTTACTGGTTCCTTCATCAGAAGTAGGAGGAAATTCAAGCACTCTCCTGGCCTCTCCTTCAAATCTTCTCCCTAAAGTAGCCACCCCGAGTCTCTTTTTCTTCTTTTTCACTGGGTCTTTATTCCCCAGCAAGGTCTTTAGATCCTCCTGACCTTTAGCCAAGGTCATCAGGAGTTGCTGGAATTGTGCATTTTGAGCCTGTAGTTCTTTGACTGTTTGCTCGAGATCCATCCTACTGAAATAAACAGCAGACAGATAAGGAAACCTGGCTTGAGACCTGCTTATGCACATGATGAATGGTATGCTTATGTATGCAATGCATTCAAGGATTTAGAATATTCAAAATTGTTGCAGACAAAAAAAGAACGCACATCATATTAATAAGAAGAAATTTGTTAGTACATAAATGCCCCATGGGCCAAATATTACAAAAACAACTTCTCAAGGTAAAAAGACATTGCGCATCCTCTTTGGTGCGATGTAGGTGTTGAGGGCCTCTTGCTCATGGAGTCGGCGGGTAAGCTCTAGAACCTTCTTCTCACTAGCGTAGAAGCTGGCTTTAAAAGTGTTCCGTTCCTCCTTGAGCTGAATCCAGCTCTTCTGCATTTCCTCCCACGATGTAGGCATGTCAGGATATAGGATGGTGTAGGGAACCTCTCCTTCCTTGACGGGCTCTTTAATCACAGGGAGAACATGAGGATAAGGCATCATTAGACTCTGGGCTCGGGCTCGTACCCACTTGAGATAAGGTTCAAGAGGGATGGAGTTCTTGTGTCCCAGAGTCTTGCTATTAACCTTGTTGGGCCTCCCCCAAGCTCTGATGAATCTTTGGCGAAGTCCTTGCGCATCTTTGTCGAAGTCAAAAACTAGGTCAGGAATCAACATGTCGTGAGGGCCATCCCTCCGTGCATATCCAAATTGCCTCAAAGCTAGGCAAGGGTTGTAGATGATACCCCCTCTGATTCCAAGTAAAGGAACATTAGGAAACTCTCTGCAACGATCGACGATGATGACATTTTCTCTGGACCGAGAACACCAATGTACATCAGAGTGAGTAAGAGTCATCAACCGTTGGGACCACCTTGAGCCTTGGTCATTCTTCAAGACAGATTGTGGAAGGTGCGAAATAAACCACCTTGCAAGGAGAGGAGTACAGCACATGAGAACACCCCTCTTTCTCATTGTTCGTGTGTAAAATGAGTGAAGGATGTCCCCAAGCAATGTTGGTATTGGATTTCTGGACAAGAAGATTTTGACGGTGTTGACATCTACCAATTGGTCAGAATTTGGGAACAAGACCAACCCATAGATAAGGAGTGCCACAATTTCTTCAAAGGCTTGTAGGTCCAACGAATTCCAACACTCTTGTGCCTTCTCAAACAAGAATTTTGCTAAGAATCCTTTGACGCCGCTTCTGGTTTCCCAATGCCCCTTGATGTCGGATGGTTGTAGATGTAATGCTC
This sequence comes from Vicia faba, assembly GCA_948472305.1. NCBI lineage: Eukaryota > Viridiplantae > Streptophyta > Magnoliopsida > Fabales > Fabaceae > Vicia > Vicia faba. The sequence goes on from OX451736.1 coordinate 1,234,819,538, forward strand.
GAGCAACATCTTCCGGCTTTGGTTCCTTTTCCGTACCGTTGAAGGGTAGTTGATTAAGGATATGGATTCTTAGGAGTTAAGAAAACTCCTCCAAAGTGGGCACCAACTGGTAATCGGGGAAAGTGAAACAGTGGTGAAGAGGGTCAAAGAATTGGAATAGCACTTTCATCATGTCTTCTTCAATGTTGGTGTTGACTAAGCTGAGCATTCTACCATGTCTTTCACTGAAGGATGAGCTTTCCGGAATTCTTGAGGTGAGCTCCTTGAGTTGAGGAGAGATTCTCACAAGGTTGACTTGGATGGTTTTTCTGCGAGGAATTTCCATGACCTACAAAACAAGAACAAAGATGAAGATCTAAACCCTTGAAATGGTTAGTGAATGCATATGATGCTTTATGATGTTTATGATGTGTGCGCAAAACATATGTACAAGCAATTCACACCAAACCCTAGTTTCAGGCTTGCATGAGGTTTCATAGGTAAGTACCCTCTTGAGTGTAGTTGGCTTAAAAACCTGTCCTATAAATAGTAACCGGGTTCTAAGGAGCTCAATATCACTGGATTGTTTTCATCGTTCATGGTTTTGGTTTAGCCACTTAACTAGCGACCAAAATATTCCAAGAAAACAAACCTCAATGAGTGTAGTATCGAGTATCTACCAACTTCGGACTGCACCAAAGCCGGTCATCTCACTACCCCTAATAAAAGGCCAAGATGGTCAAGTAAGGTTCTAGGTCATTAGTGCTTAGTGACATCACTCAGCGGCCCCGTACTCTCCTTGATTGAACTCAAGGGTTACCGGTACTCACAAATATGTCGCACTAATATAGCTATTGCTTCGATCGTGTCGGTATACCCCGCACAGTTTCCATAACATATTGCTATCTATGAATGTTTCCCAAAATCCGGGTGTAGGATTGCAAACCCAAACAAGAGAGCCAAGATATAAAGTAATCAATTCAAACAATTAGTCATGCAAAAGGGTGATCTAAGCCCTAAGGTTACTCCACTTTTAAAGTTGTCCCCAGCAGAGTCGCCAGTTCTGTGGTACGGTGGGAGAACTGACTATGGTTTTGCGTTTGTTTTTGCAAATGTTTCGGTTGAGCAAGAGTCGCCACCGACTTTTTATTTTATCCTAAGGAAAGGTTTAAAAAGCACAGCAAAAACCTTTGAGATATTTTCTTGGGTTCGTGGAGTAGATTATAGAAAGGGAAGGTATTAGCACCCTTTCTATCCATGGTTATCCATGGGCTCTTAGGTACTTGCTTAGATCAACTTGCATTGGTTTTCAATTGTTTGAAATGGTGCTTTATGTGTGGTTTTGAAAATGTTTTGAAAAAGATGCCTTGTCTAGGCTACCCTTGTAACAATTCTTTACTCGAATGTTTTACAAAAGGTGTTTGTCTTTTTGAAAAGATGTTTCAAGGTTTTTGAAAGTTTGTTTTGAAAGTGTTTGTGAAGTGTGGTTTAAAAAATAGGCAAGTGTTTTTGTTTTGCAAGTTAACAAGTACTTAAGAGCCATCTACCCTAAAGTTCTCAAAGATTATTTTTTGCTATGTTTTAACCCTTTTAACAATTTTGTTCCACCATTGCATTTGGTGGACAATCTTGTGTTAGGATGTGAAAGGGACGGGCGCGGGTCATCATTTAGACCATAATTGCAATGGTGCCAAGTATCTTTGGGCAATTTTCCTTTAAGGGACTTGATCATTTTTAGGCAACTCTTCGAAAGCGTCATCGAGGGACTATGATCATTTGAATTGTGTTTGTTTTGCCCAAAGAGACCTAACATGCAACATGGCCCTTTTATTGAAGGCAACAAGTGGAATACCCTAGGGGTGCAAGTGTGATTAGTGTTGTCCATTTTCATGCTTGATTATCTTGAAATTAGGTCAAACTATTTTTGTTGTTTTTATTTGCATACAAACCCTAATTCTAACATGGCATAATTAGAAAGCATTAAAATGCGAAAAATAAAGTTCTAAACTATTACAACACAATATATGGGAAGGGGGGTACAAATGTTCAAATGGGGGGTATTTTGACAAGGAATTTAAACCTAGACTATTACATCAATTTTGAATTATTTACAAGATATTTAATTGCACAAATTAAATGGAAATAAAATAAATATGCAAGATGCAAAAAAATGTTTTTATGTGTATGAAAAAGAGTATTTTTATATGTCAAGTAAACAAAATAAAAAGTATTAATTTTTGGGTATTTTTAAGTTTAGGGTAAAACCCTAATTTTATTAGGTAGAAGGTATTATTTATTTAATATGTACAATGTTTATTTATTATATACAAAAATAAAATAAAAATGAAGTACATTTATAAAAAAAGGTATTTTTAATGTCAAATATTAATAAAATAAAAATGTATATATTTTTGTATTTTTGCCCTAAATATTCTAGTAAATATATATATATTTGTATTATTTACTAAATATGTATTATATATATAAAATAATATTTAATATTTATAAAAAAAGTATATTTTATATCAAATATTTTCAGAAGATAAAATAAAATAAAAATAAAAAAATGAATGTATTTGGTATTTATTCCTAATATTCTAAAAAAGTATTATGTATTTATTTACATACAAATATCAATATAAACAAATAAATGCCTAAAAAATATAAAAATGGTCTGAAAAATATTTTTTATATTTTTAATATTATTAGAAAAAATAAATAAGTCAGAACAAAAAAGAAAAAGTCAAAAAAACATAAAAATAAACATAATGGGCCAAGGGGGTGTAAAAGTAAAAACATGGTGTGAAAAGAAATAACAAAACAGGCCCAGCCCACGTGGAGCTTCTTCAACCTCCAGCCAGAAACTTTGTCAAAAACGCGCGCTTGGAACACTGATTCAAACACCTGGATTCTTGGACTTTTAGCACAAACTTACAACATAAGAAATGTTAATCATCAAGCCACGATTCTGGATATGTAAAGAACTCATCCTAACTCTCAGAAATGAGAGAGAATTTCATCATTCCCAAATCTTAACCTAACTTTTTATCAATGTTCAGACCTTAAATTCTCACAACATATGCAAAATAAATGGAAAGTAAAGGTATGTACAGTTTCAGGGGCATGAGTAGAACACTTCTTATTCACAAACTTAGAGCTAATGATGTCTACATTGAGAGATAGAAGTTCAAGAATATACCTGTTCAGTTGGCATCGTGTCTGGCAATGGAGGAGCTTTCAGGGCAAGATGATGATTTGTACAACTTGCTTGAAGTGTGAGGATGCTATTCCAATACTTGGTATGCTTTGAAACCTTCTGTATCAAGCTGCAGAAGTCAACCTGCAAGAGGAAGAAATGAAAATGTCCAAACTGATTAGAGGAGTTACAGTCCACTTCTAATGCTTTGGATAGTTTGGATTGATGGTAAGGAAAGTATTTGAACTGGTTTTGGCCAAGATGCACGATGGAAATGAGTTGTGGGATTCAAGTTGCAGAATTTGCCCTGTTTGGACAGTTTGAGAGTGATTCTGTGTTTGAGAGGGCAATGGAGGTGGATAGCTCGTGTTTCAGCTTGGGTTTGATGATTAGAAAGTGTTTGACAAGTTTGCTTAAGCTTGGTTTACAGGAAATGAGAGTTGTTATGTGTTATGGCAAGTTTCTTACACTTTAAGCAACAAAAGGCCACTTGGTGTTTCTAGCCTGTACAGGCCCCCATTCTATGCTGAACCACTTAGTCTTGATCGGTGTAATTAGCCCATAAACTTGTTCCAAAGAGATCTTAACTGTACTTGCTTGGATTTGCATTTTGACATAAAGTTCACTTTTGCAAAAATGGTTAAAATGCTTTATCTATTTTGGGATTAAACCATTATGCAATGCTTGAACACAAAAAATATGGTCTTGGCACAATGAGTTTGCATTAAATTTATGAGTGTAAAAGAGATTTAGGGCCTGTAATCAAGAAATGCATGCTGATTTGAAAATTGCCTAAGTGTATGAACATGGAAATTGGCCATAACAAAAGTGAGTTTTTCCCATATTGCCAAATTCGATTCTCTCTAACCATGAGGTTGTTTGATGAGTTCTTGGACATTTTGGAAATATTGAAATGTGTACTTCAATCCATCTTTGAAATGCAAATTGAAATTCCAAGTGGAAGTATGTGAAAAATGGTCTTGAAGTTAGGCAAAAATCCTGCCTAAAATAGGTCAAATTTTCTCTAAGTTAAGAATGGTTTGGCACCCTTATTCCAAAAATTGTAACTTGAGATACAAGCTTCTTTTGGGAAAACTTTGTGAATCAAAGTTGTAGATTTTTCAATAGGCTACAACTTTCATGTTTTGACTTTTGCTTGAATCCAAATGAATCTTGGTGATAAAGTGGGACAAAGTTAGGAAAAAATTAGGGTTTTTTATAACTTAGAAAAATTCTAAGTTATGAAAAATCTTCATTCAAACCCTAATTTGCAATTCTTGATTTCTTGATGAACAAGTTTCATTATTTGGCATGTTTTGATGAAAAATGAATCTTGACACTTGATTTTGACCAAAAAGTCAAAGTTTGACTTTTCAGTATACAGTCAAAATTGATCAATTGACTGGGAAATTCAACTGTCAATGTTGTGCATTTGGGATCTTTTGAACTTGTTGAGCATGTCAAGACAATTCCATGGGGTCCTTGAGTCCATATGTGAGCTTGGTTTGCCATTGGCTAGGTCAAACAGTCAAAAATTGCCTTTGTGTAGTCAAAACCCTAAAAATGACCATTTTGCCCTTTTGGTGATCTGATCAAATTTCTTGTGGAATTGTGATCCAAACTGGATCAAATGGTCCATATGAGTTCATAATGTTGATGTGGGTCAAATTTCATGAGATTTGACTATCAATTGGCCACAGTTGACTTTTTCCCCAATATAGCTGATTTCTAGGTCAACTGTCCAATTGACTGGGCAAATTTTGGAATCAAGACTTGAAACTTGGTATGGATAAACTTGGGAGTCCAATATGAAGCATGAATGTCATCCTAGGCATTTTTGGTCAAAACATCTTTGTGCAAACACAAACCCTAATTTGGGTCAACAGTGCAAGGAGAAGTCTTGAGCAAATGAAACCCTAACTGGATCTTGAGCTTCAAGGGCTTTGTGATGAGAAATCATTTAGAGATGGGAGGGCAAATTTTGGGGTACAACACTATCCAATAAATTATAGTTAGTAAAATTTAACAATAATCGAAAACAACGATGCATCTAAGGAGCCAAGTCATTATACCATAATCTATATGTAAAAGAACATGAAATGAATGATGAGATGCATGCAATTCGAAAACAATGATTGATTGATGAGTGCTAAATTATTGTGAATTTGAGTGTGAATAATTAGTACGCGTCGGATTAATTTGTTTGCTTTTTGTCAATAAACCTCAACTTTAGTGTATATTCGGTATAGTTTATGTTATAGTGTTTTTATTGCATTATTGTGTAAATATCATTGAGTTTAATTGATTTTATCTCAATTTTGTAGGTATTTAAGCATTGATATTTAAACATTTTTAGATAGAGAATTGAATAAGCTTTCCAACACTTCTGACCATGAGCGAATCAGAGTTACAGTTCAAAACTTATGGCTGAATCTGTGCTGGTTTTTCAACTTTCTGTCATCTGTCTTTGGGCGACGCTTTTTGGTCGCCGGGCATTCTGGAGCCACCTGAAGCATGGAAAAAACACAGTTTTGGTTGTCGGGCGATGCTTTTTGGTCACCGGGCGACGCTTTTTGGTCATCGGGCGATGCTTTTTGGTCGCAGGGCGATGCGGGACAGTCATAAATGCGTATTTAGGGGTAAAAACACATGTTTTGGGTATGGTTTTGGGTATTTTTGACCCCAACTCCATCATCCTTCATTTTTTGATAGTTAGAGCTTAGAAAACAACATTGAAGCTTGCATACGGATGATCCGGGTGGATTTCTCTTCAATCGGCACTGACAAACCGGTAGTGTGATACGGTGGCAGAACCGACTGATTTTTATTACTACTAGTTTTGTGTTTTTTTTTGCAAATGCATGGTAAGTAAGAGTCGCCACCGATTTTTATTTTATCCAACAAAGGAAAAGGGAAAAAGAACAGAAAAAACCTTTTTCAAGATGTTTCTGAGTACGGGGGGTAGATTATAGAAAGGGAAGGTGTTAGCACCCTTTCTATCAATGGTTTTCCATGGGCTCTTAGGTACTTGCTCATTCTTAAATTTCTTTTGTGTGTTTGTGTGCTTTAAAAAAGTTTTGAAATTTCCTTAGTGCAGCGTTTTACTTTATGGTAACCCTTGTATCAGTCCTCAAGAGTGTGATAAAGTGTTTTTGAAAACTTTAGCTTGAAAAGTATTTTAAAAAGTGTAAGTGTAAAAGATTCGTTTTGAGGAAGTACTTAAGAGTTTCTACCTACTCGAAAAATGTTATTCGTTTTCTTAATTCCTTTAGATAGCACTATGCTACTATTAAGGAGTAGGTAGCTCCATTGTTGGAGTTTGAGGGACAATTGAAAGGGACGATTACGGTCACTAAAGTAACTGTTAGGAAACCTTAGTAGTTACCCTAGAGTCCTAAAGATCTTTCTGAGGCAACATTCGAATGGGTCATCTTTGATCTTTTGGGACTAGAGGGCAACCACTAAAACTCCCTATACTTCATGACCATTTACCGAAGGCAACCTAAGTGGGGAAAAACCCTAGGAGTAAGCATGTGCAAGTGTTTGTTTTTCAATCAATTATATTTGCACATTTAGGGTTTTCTACTGTTTTAAATTATGATCTTTTGCATACAATCCTATTATCAATCATCTAACAGTTTATAATGATGGAAAGTAAAATGCGAGAAATTTGAACCTAGATATTACAAGGTGTGATATGGTTGGAGAACTGACTTGGGTGTTTTGCGTTTGATCGCAAATGTTGCCGTTAGCAAGAGTCGCCACCGACTTTTCTTTTATCCAAAAGGAAAGGTAAAAAAGCACAAGAAAGACCTTTGAGATTATTTCTTGAGTTCGGGGGGTAGATTATGAAAAGGGAAGGTATTATCATCCTTTTCATCCATGGTTTTCCATGGGCTCATAGTTACTTGCTAGATCACTTGCTTTTGTTTGAAATTATGCTTTGTGTGGTTCTTTGAAAGTATTTTTGAAAAGAGGCCATTGTTTAGGCAAATTTTGTAATGATTCTCGTTCGTAAGAATATATACAAAGTGTTTGATCTTTTGAAAAAGTTTTCAAGTTTTGGAAGATGTTTTGAAATTGTTGGTGTTTGTTTTTGAAAATAGCAAGGATGTTTTTGTTTTGAAATGGAGCAAGTAACTAGGAACATTCTACCCACTCAAAAGTCTTTCATGTTCATTTCCATTTTCCTTTGAAATTGTTATCTTACCATTGATTTGGTAAGTAGCCCTATCTTTGGATGTAAACGGGACGGGTGTGGGTCATCGTATAACCATGATTAGCAATGTTGCAAGGTATCTTAGCATTTTTCTTTAGGGACTAAGATCATTTTGAAAGGAAACTTTTGATAGCGTCATCGAGGGACTATGATCTTATATTTCACTTGTTTTTGCTAAGATGCCTCACACGCATAATATGGTCATTTTTGTAAGGCAACCAAGTGGATTTACCCTAGGGGTACTTGTGTGCAAATGTGTTTGATTTACATGCATTGTTTATCTTGAATTAGGGTTGGCTACTTGTTGATTTTATCTTTCCATACAAACCCTAATTACTAGCATTTATATAAAGTAGGGATGGCAAGCAGACCCAAACCCGCGGGCCCCACCCGCACCCGCACCCGAGTCAACGGGTGAAACCCGAATTGACTGGGTTTTTGGTTCGGGTTCGGGTGCCACCCGATATTTCGGGTGTGGGTTTGGGATAGCTTAAACCCGCACCCGAAACCCGAAACCACACCCGCTTATATGTTAAATTACAAAACTATCCCTAAATATATATATATATATATATATATATATATATATATATATATATATATATATATATATATTTCAATAATTAAAAATAAAATGTAGGGTTTATTGTTCAGTAGTCAGTACATCACGCCATGCCACAGATTCAACTTTCAAGTTCACGCTCACTTCAGTTCACCCACCGGCCACCGCCATCGTCACCTTCGTCACCTCCGTCACCTTCGTCACCTCTGTCAGACTGTCACCTTCGTTAGTTCGTTTCTCCGTCTCCTTCGCCTCTTCACCGACGCCTACAAACTCCTCCGTCATCAGTACCCAATCCAATTTCATTTTTTCTCTTCCCGCTTTCGGACACTTTCTCACTTCTCTTCCCACACTTTTCTCTTTCTCTATTTTCTCTCTTCTCTCTCTTTTTTCAGAAACCCTAACACAGCCGCCATCCCCCTTTCCCCACCATATTTGTGGTCACCTCCACCTCCAATGAAAATACCAAATTCAAATTTGAACTTCTCATCTCACGACCTTCCTGATGTACCAATTGTAGTTTTGATTCGAACAACTTTGCCGTCAACAACCGTTTCTTCATCTTCGACCGATTTCATAAGAACGACCATCGTGAATCGTATACTCTTCATCTGTTAATCAATTTTTTTGTTAACAGTGTTCTGATATCCATTTATGTTAATGACTTTTGAGGTTGGTTCACTGTTGTTGTTGTTTGATGTGGTTTAATCGCAAAGAGCAAAGAATATTACCATTGGAAAACTACTCAGGTACGATGCTTTTGATTTTTTCTATGCGTCAGTTTTGAGTTTCTTTTTGCGGTTCGATTTGAACCTTCTTCCTCTGAACCCTGTTGAGTTATCTGGTCATTGATGTAATGTCTACTTGTATTTTTTCTTTGTAGAAATTTGTTGTTTTGGTTGCTGATATTGTGTATATGTTTATATTTACTTGCTTGTGAAATTTATGCAGGTAACTGATGAGGTTGTCAATAAGGCTGAAAAGAATTTGGGTGGTAAGAAGAATGCAATGAAAATGGTGTTGCTGAAGGAAACAAGGATAGTCCTGCTAATGAAGTTAAAAAAAAAGAACCTGAAGATAAGGTGAATGACCATCACATCTCCTTCTTTAATTTGTTTTTTAATGTTTGAAGTTATTAACCTGTTTGCTCTTTGCGTTGATTGATTTGTTTATAATTTGATGTACAAAATTCATAAATGTTGGCCAGAAGCAAGATGCTCAGCAGACTTTGCACGGCCTTATAACTTCGACACAATATCGAGCATGGCAGAAAACTTTTGAATGGATTATGTTTAAGTATGTAGAGTTGTGTTTGGACATGAGGAAATGACGTTTTTCTATGGACGGGCTTATTCAGTACCGTATCATATGTCAGCAAGTGAATGTTAGTTCTTTGAAGAAGGTCACTAAGCATTTCATGCACATGTCATTAACCTATCAATATTCTTGATATATATATTTAAAATATTCAGTCCTTTACACAATTTTTTCAATGTTGTCTCATTAGCTTACTTATATTATTATTGCTTGCAGGTTTCTGAAAAGGCTCCTGGAAGGTACCGAGTTGGAGTTTTGCAAATGGGAAGGAGATGTCCAGGAAATGCTGAAAGATGTACCTAAGAAGCTTAACGTGCTTGTAGAGGTTTAATACTGAGAATCCTTTATTTGTGGCTATAGTAGTATAATATTTAGTGGTTGCATTAAACTTTCTATTTATGTGTACTTGTATTTTATGCAGCATTGGTCTCGAGATGAAAAAAATAAAAGTTTAAGAGAAACAAAAAAGTCATTCCAGTTTATAGGACATATTGTTCGCTTCATCATCTTATGAAGATGCTGATTGGTTCTCAGTTTTTGTTCATATGACTGACTTTTTTTATGGTAAGCCTTCTAAAGATATATTCTTCCTTTTAACTTTTTATGATGATTTTTTTTTGTATATGCATTTTGATTTCATTTGTTTTGTTCCATCATTTTGATGAAATTGCAGTTATAAGTTGTGTGGCGGTTCAGTTGGACTATTAGTGCAACCTGAAAAGTGGTCAAGAGTTGAGACATGTTCTGACGTAGCATAGTGGGAAGTTTGTGGGCGTTAACTTCAGCTTTTCAACCATTTTTGTTACAACAAATATTGATGTTGTCGCATCTCACTTTTTCTGGAAATTTCAATGTTTTCCCAAAGCTGAAAGGACCTGATTACATCTCTTATGCATTTTCCGATCCTTATTGATATAGACTTTAATGGTTAAGCTTAAATAGAGGGTAACTTTTTTCATTAGAGGTGTATCTTATACATTACAGTTTAAATACGGTGAGCTTCATTTTTGCGGTTTTGACATAATTACGGTTTCGTTACATCTTATGATTCTGAGCTAGTTTTGGTTTGAATTAAATACATAGGAAGCACGCAATTATGAAGCTGAATTGGAGGATTACTCACATGTTGAAGCAACGGGGAGAAGAAAATTTTTCTTCCAATCTTTCTTACAAAGTGTTCGATGATATGCCTTTGCCGTTTTCTTGATTCTTTCTCTTCTGTTTTCTTTGATTTTTCGATATAGCATTGTTGTTGTGTTGATTTTCTGTGTTGAGGCTTCGATTGTGGATTTGATTGAAATGAGAGTGATTGAGTTTGCTTTACAAGGACAAGTAAGCACTACCATGAAATGGATTATATTTCTTTACATCGTACTTCGACCTATTGCTTCTAACCGGCATGCTTGGATTTGTATAACAATATCATTTATTTATGTGTTTCTTGCTCCTTAATGTTTTAAGGTACAACATTGATGGGGATAACCATCTGCTTATGAGAAGTCATTATCTAGCAGTTGCGCGTGAATGAGATAGACAAGAACAATATATCAGCGGAGCTTTATGAGTTGGGTGGCCGCGGTCCAGTCGGAGCATAGTTATTGAGTTGCAAAACTGATTTTGATTGAGTATTACATTTTTATGAAGTTCTTTTTTATAGCATAAGATGGAGGTTAATCTTGAAGGGTCTAATGTCTCATTTTCTTTTATACAATTGTTTATGAAATTTCTTGTTGTTTGTAGTAGGTAAAAAGAATCAAGTGCACAAGTTAGTAGAATCAAAGACATGTGTTATGATTTGCTCAATGATTATCAACAGATTAAACTTAGAGATGCACAACCTACTGCTCCATCCATTACCAAGAATTAAGTTACATGTTTTATATGTTTTAAGTTTCACATGTTTGTTATTACAATTTAAAATTATGATGATAATATCTATTAGTGTTTCTTAACATGTGAAATATATTTTCTTTGTAATAGGTAAAATAGATCAAGTGAACACAACTTCGGAGCCGGAAGGAACATCTAATCTTACACAAGAAAGTTGTAATATATTAGCTTGTTGTTGTTGAAAATTTGTAATTTGATTGTAGAATTTAATTTTAATTGTAATGTTAAGATGTTGAAGACTATGTTAAGATAATTGTGATTGCATTTTCTTGAAGACAATGTAAAGAGACCTTATTTTAATTGTAATTTTTTTTTTGATTTTTGGTGCGGGTTTGGGTTTGGGTGAAAAAACCCGAACCCAACGGGTGCGGGCGTGGGTGTGATTTTGTCACCCGAATAGCCTTCGGGTTCGGGTTTGGGTGAAAAAACCCGAACCCAACGGGTGCGGGCGCGGGTGTGATTTTGTCACCCGAATAGCCTTCGGGTTCGGGTTCGAGTTCGGGTTCGGGTGATGATTTCGGGTGCGGGTGTGGGTAGTGTGAAACCCGCACCCGACCCGTTGCCATCCTTAATATAAAGCGATAAATTACGGAATTTAAAATTACTATGCTATTACAATACTCATGGGAGGGGGTGTACAAATTTACAAATGGGGATTGCGAGAAAATTAAACCTAATTATCTATTACAACCATATTGAATTTTGTAAAAAATTGAAAATAAAATGCAAGAATATAAATGAAAAAAGAAATGATTTTTTGTTGTTTTTATGAAAGGGGTTTATAACCTAAACCTAATTAAGAAAATAACTAATGAAAATTAAATAAAATTAACTTAAACTAATTAAGAAAAGAAATTAACTTAAAAAGGATTTTTTAGGGTTTTTTATGAAAAGGTTTTAAATTAAAAATAATATGAAAATTAATTAAAAAAGAAACCTAAGTTCTAAATTAATTTTAATTAAGAAAATAAAATAATATAATAATTTAACCTAAGTTTTTAAAAATTAATTATTTAAGAAAAATAAATTAATTTGTTTAAGAAAATGTTTTTAGTCTTTTTGTTTTATAGAGAAAATAAAATATATAAGTATGAATAAAAATATTTTTTTGGATTTTTGTTAATAAAAATAATAATAACATTAATAATAATAATAACAAAAATAATATGAAATAAAATAAAAATAAATGAGAAAAATAAAATATTAAATAAAACAATGGGCCTGGGGTGTAAAAGTAGTCAGGGGCTAGAGGTTAGCAAAAATGAAAGCCTAAAAGGGGAGAAGCCCATGCGCTGCAAGCTGAAGCAAAAAAAAGATGGGAAAATGTTGAAAATGAACAAAAGGGTACCACTAGGGCTCGAACCCAGGTCCCATAGGTAACAGGCGCGCGCTTTAATCACTGGGGTGGTGATACATCCGTTAACTTGTGTGAAAGGATAAATATATAACACAAATTGCGCCCTGATTACACTTCATCTTCAACCTCCAGCCAAAGGATCTGTAACTTGCTCATTTCTCAACCATTTGCAAAAATGTAAACATGAAAATTGCTCCATTTTGTCACACGAATTCAACCATATAAATATCCTAAGCTATAAATAAAAAATGAATGAGAATTTCTAAAAGTACCAAATTCTGACCTAAATATTTCAGAAAGTTCAAACTCAAAATTCTCCTAGCTCAATCAAAATAAATGAAATCTATGGACATGTATAGTTTCAGGGCAATGATGTCTACATTTTATCTTCATAAATGCAAGCCTAACAATGCCTAAATATGAAGATAGAAGTTCAAGAAAAATACCTCAAAACTGGAAATTGTGAAATGGATTTGAGCTTGTTTCAGTGCTGATGATCAGGTTAGCTTCCTTGGACCTCTATGAAGCTAATGCAATGGCTGGCTTGAGCTGAGGGTGGCTGGAATGGTCTGGAGAAGTCCAACTGTGATGCTTTGTTTTTGAACTTGGAAATGGATGAAGATGGTGTTACAGTCGTGTAACAGGGATAATGATGGCTTATGTATGATGTTTGGAAGCTTTTGGAGGCAAAAGGCCAAGAAACGCACGTGTGAAATGGAAGTTTGAAGTTCTTGGTCAGAATATGCAACAATGGTGGTTTGTGATGCAGTTCTGAGTTTTGGAAGTTTTCAGGGCTTGTCTATTCGTGTGTTCTCTTGCAAATAGTGTATGTATTTATAGGCAAGAGGTTTTATGTCTTATATCAAGTCAGAATTTGAAAATCAAATGTTGTAGCATCTTTCTTGTTTTTGAAGCAAAGTTGAAACATCTTGTTCCAAGGCAAAGTACAGGGATGCATAGAATGGTTAGTACTTTGGACATGCTTGCTTTTGGTTTATAGGGTTTGTGTGTGCAGAAAGAACAAGTTCAATGCTCAAGGAGAGTGGACTTTGTGATTAAAGCACTTTTCAAGAATAACAATGGTGCCTTTCTTCCAAAAATGGAAATGTAACTTGGATAATGGTTCAAATGCTTGGACAATGGCTCCATATGTTGTGTAAACATTTAATTAAGGAGTGAATTTCAAGTTAGAAGCCTGAAAAGTGAGATTATGCAGCATGGCTATGTGATTTGGTCCATTGTGCATCACAAATTCTGCCTTGCAAAACAACTTGAAAACCTAACTTCTGACCTTCGATTCTCCTTTCTCACAAATGATCTCAAGAAGTTCTTGGAAATTTTGGAAATCTTGTAATGTGATCTACAACCCCTCTTTGAATCACTTTTGAAAATTCCCCTTGGAACTATATGAAAAAGTGCCATGAAGTTAGGTCAAAATCCTGCCTAACCTAGAGCAAAATTTCACTAAGTGTTTAGTTTCAAGACTATGACTTCATGAATTAATAACTTGAGATCTAAGCATTTTTAGGAGAAGTTGTGTAAAGTAATGTTCTAGATATAATGGAGATCTACAACTTTCATGTTGCAAGTTTCTTTTGAATCCTCTTGCATCATGGTGAAAATTTGCTCAAAGTTGTGAAAAAAATGAAGTTTTAAACACTTAGAAAAAATTTTAAGTTAGAAAACTTTTACTTTTCAAAATGAAATCTTGACTTTTTGATTTCTTGATGAATAAGTTTCATATATTGACATATTTTGATGAATTGTGATCTTTAACATTGGATTTTGACCAAAAAGTCAGAGTTTGACTTTTCAGTGTATAGTTGACTTTTGATCAGTTTGCTGAAAATTCACTATCAATCCAATTGATCTTGAGCAATGTTTTAGGTCATGCCATTAGGTAAAAATGATTTAATTAAACTCTTGAGAACATGATTCAAACCAATTGATCACTTGCTAGGTCAAAAATCAGAAATTGTCCATTCTCAATCAAAACCCTAATTTTGACCATTTTTCTCTTTTGATGATTTTATCAAATTTCTTGAGGAATTGTGGTACAAACTTGATCAAATGATACATATGAGTTTATAATATTGATGTGGATCAAAAATTATGAAGTTTGACTGTAAATTGGCCATAGTTGACTTTTTCCTCAATACAATTGATTTTTAGGTCAACTGCTCAATTGACTGAGCAAAAGTGTATTCCAAGGCTTGAAACTTGACATTAGTACTCTTGGGGGTCCAAAATGATCCATGAAAGTCACATGAAGCATTTAAAGTTCAATTATCCTTGTGCAATCACAAACCCTAATTTTGGTCATCAGTGCTTAAGGAGGTGTCTTGAGTTGATCAACCCTAGTGAAGTCTTGAACTAAGAGAGATCTTTGTGAGAAAATGTGTGATAAGTGAGAGGGAAAATTTTGGGGTACAACAGCTTCCCCTATTCAATCTTCTTAAACCTGAAGAGTTAGATTGGAGGATTTGCCATTCGTGACTTGAAGGTGGAAGATGATTGGACACTAGAGTGCCCAGTAATTTGCACTCGGGGATGTGATGGTTAATAGTGTAGGGAATGGGATTAAAGATGCCATTTGGAGAGGAGATGATAAGTTGTCGGATATGGGCTTGCAGATGCCATCCAAAATGATTGATGGACTGTATCTGAAAGAGAATCTAAATGAGTATCAAAATGGCGTTCGTGTTTGGAGCGTATCTGAACTGTATCTGAAGGCTGAATCTGTATCAGAATGGAATCTGTGTCTGGAGCGTATATGAACTATATTTGGAAGCTGATTCTGAATGAGTATCAGAATAGCGTCTGTGTCTGGAGCGTATCTGTACTATATTTGAGAGAGAATCTGAATGAGAATGGCATCTGTGTCTAGAGCGTATCTGAACTGTATCTGGAAGCTGAGTCTGAATGAGTATCAGAATGGCGTCCTTGTCTGGAGCGCATCTGAACTGTATCTGAAAGCTGAATTTGAATGAGTATCAGAATTGCATCCGTGTCTGGAGCGTATCTGTACTGTATCTGAGAGAGAATCTGAATGAGTATCAGAATGGCATCCGTGTCTAGAGCGTATCTGAACTGTATCTGAAAGCTTAATCTAAATGAGTATCAGAATGGCGTCCGTGTCTGGAGCGTATCTGTACTGTATCTGAGAGAGAATCTGAATAAGTATCAGAATGGCATCCGTGTCTGGAGTGTATCTGAACTGTATCTGGAAGTTGAGTCAGAAGAAACCCGTGTAGGATTGCTTCATCTAGTCGTGTAGATAATTGTCCTGGCTTGTTTTAGGTATCAACCTCTGACCTTTTGTGAATTGTTGATGATAAACATCCGCTGACTGATCTTTCCTGAAGAGACAAAAGATTAGTTGTATGCAATGTCATGATGTATGAAATTCATTGTATAATGATGTTCTCAATAAAATGAATGAGATTATGTTGTATGCGTTCGTGTTGTCAATGTCATGACGTAAGGATGCAGTGTATGGGTATGTAAGCTATGTTGCTGTAACATTGTTAGATTAGGGGAAATAAATCCATGACTGTTGTTGGGGCCATGGAGTGTAAGTCTTCATGTTTTGAAGTGTTGATGAGTTGATGAGCTCCTATTTGTTAGAGAAATAAACTCTGTTGTAAGGGAAACACCGTGTATGGCTTTGTGAAATCCTGTTGGGGAATCCTGAGAAATTCAGCGACTTCTACTAGGGAGTGATAATTGGAAATTTTGTTCCGCTGGGGATACGAGAGGGCTTGGTATCATTAAGCTGCACACTGTGGGGGATTTTAAAGAATAGTCTAAAGATATTATCCTATTCTTTAAAGCCATTAGTGATTGTCTTCTATTTTTGCTTATTTATAAACAATATTTATGTTCAAATGCATATGCTCAAAAATAAATCATTGGACGTTTTTGTAAACAAAACACAGAAATTAAAGAAAAAAAACAGATAGTTTTTTACTTTCAAAGGAGTATCTTTGTATTATCTCGAATAAGTATTTTGTACAATGAGACGAACATCCTAGTACGAGAATGTCGTCGTTAAAAATGAAAATTTGATACAAAGAAAAGATAGCTATGTGCAATAATCCTATGGGGTTCCCATTCTATTATAGCCGTCGTGTCTCTGAGCGTCTTGTCCACTTGCTGCCTTGTCGGAAGTTGATTGGATTGATCAGAATCGTTAAGTATATCAGTCTAAGCCAAAGGTTATTTGCAAAGGTGATCCAACGGGACATAGTCATACACTTTAATTCCCTAACTTTTACTAGGACCACTGTGATACGGTGGGAGAACTAACTTGAAGGTTTTGCGTTTGTATTCGTAAATGTTACGGTTTAGAAAAAGTCAGCACCGACTTTTCTTTTATCCAAAAGGAAAGGTAAAAAAGCACAGGAAATACCTTTAGAGATGCTTTCTTGAGTTCGGGGGGTAGATTATGAAAAGGGGAGGTGTTAGCACTCTTTTCATCCATGGTTTTCCATGGGCTCTTAGTTACTTTCTAGATCACTTGCTTTTGTTTGAATGTGTGCTTGTGATGTGGGTTTTGAAAGTATTTTGAAAATGTGACTTTGTAATGATTCTCATCTCTATAAGAATGCATACAAATTATTATTTTGAAAATAGTTCAAAGAGGTATTTGTGGAATGTGTTTTTGAAAGTGATTTTGAAAAGGGTTTTCTTTGTAATGATTCTCGTCTCTATAAGAACGCGTACAAAGTGTTATCTTTTGAAAATGTTTCAAAATGAGGGTGTTGGTGTATAAAATGTTTTTGTTGTGAGCAAGCGAGCAACTAGGAGCGAATCTACCTACTCAAAAAGGTCTTAATTGTTCTTTTCCTCCTCCTTTATATGTTTCTATCTTACCATTGAGTTGGTAAGAAGCCCCATCATTGGACGTGAAGGGACGCACGTTGGGACATTTGTATAGTTATAGAAGGCAATGTTGCAAGGTATCTTAGCATTTTATTTTAGGGACTAAGATCATTTGTAAGGCAACTTTGAATAGCGTCATCGAGGGACTATGATCTTGTATTTAGATTCGTTTTGCTAAGACACCCCACATGCGTAACATGACCATTTTTAGGGAAAAAAGTGGAGTTAACCTTAAGGGTGCTAGTGTGCAAGTGTGTTTGATTGCATGCATTTTAGTCTTGATTAGGGTGATCTATTTGTTGATTTCATGTCTTGCCATACACACCCTAGTTACTAAAAATGTATGAAAGCAATAAAAGTGCGAAAAGTAAGGATTCTACGCTATTACAATCATTAGTGGGGATGGGGTGTACAAATTTATGAATGGGGGGTTGCGAGAAAATAAATCCTAATTATTTATTACAACCATATTGAAATAATAATGCAAAAAAGAAAAGGGACATTGTTTTAAAAAAAAGGGTTTTTTTTTGTGTTATTGAATAAAAAAAGGGAAATGAATTAGCTTAGTAAAAAAAAGAAAATATTTTTATGCCTTTTTTATATTGACGAAAAGAGTTTTAATGTTGAAAGTGATAAAAAGGAAAATAAATGAGATATAGACTCAGCGTGCTGCTATAAGCAACACAAACGGAATCAGAAGTTCTGGAGTCAGGAGTGCTGTTACTCAGCAGGAAACATCAGTGGGTATCAGAAGTTCTGAGTTGGTAAACTCTGAGGTCCTGCAAGAAACGTTAGAGGGAAAACACATAAATTATGGGTGGTATTCAGACAGTGGGCCAAAAGTCAGAGGTTCTGTATTACACTAAAACATTGAGTAAACATCAGGAATTCAGTGTATTGTCAGCATGTGAAAATCAGAAACTCTGAGTGTTTAAAGCAGCAAGGGGAAGCATCAAAAGTTCAATGTGTTTGACATGTAGGGAGAACTCAGAAGCTTTGTGTTGTGTTAGAACAGTGAGTGAATCATGGAAGTTCTATGTGTTAGAATGGTGAGTGAAAAACAGAAGTTATATGTTACATTTCAACTCTTTCAGCAAATCAGAAGGATAAAAGCACAATAGTTTATAGAAGTTCTGATCCTGATCCTGAGTCTAGCCTTAATCAGGAAGTTCTGATCCACAGTCTTTCTACTTACGCAGTGATATGGACAACATCAACACTGTGATATTTACATGTTTAATGATGTTCTGAATGAGAAGATGCAGAGTCAGGGAGACTTACCTTAAACCTGGAACACGTGTTTGGAACTTAATTTGCTGCCTTCAGATATTCTGGAATCAGCAAGAACAACGGAAGAGAGAATACCAAACTCTTTTACTTCAAGGGAAGAACAAAGGTTTTGGTTTTCTGTTTGGGAATTCTGGATTTTTTATGAAGGTATCACAGTTTTCTTTTCTTTCTTTTGACAACTCTCTCTCTAAAAGCCAACAGGTTTTTGTAGTTTGTGTTTGCAGTTTTTGGACTCTTGGAATTTTTGCAGGGGTTCAAGGCTTTTCTTTCTCAAATTTCTGACCTCTTTACAGTTGCCAATGGAGTTCAATTTATAGGCAAAGATTTTGTATTTTTTAGAGGTCAAGTTGCACCAACATCATATGTTAGGCGCTGACTTGCTCTTAAAGTAAGTTTAAACAAGCATGGTTCAAGGCATAAAGCAGGATGGCTAGCAGGTTTAGCAGCGCCTAAGCTGGATTTGTCAGCCAAAATTAAGGAAAATCAAAAGCAACACATGGGCCTAGCACCCTTTTGCATAAAAGTTTACTTTCCCAAGACAGTAGAGGTACACGTGGGGGAAATCCTTTGGATAAAGACTCAAAAGTGGTTGTGAGCATTAAATGAGCATTAAATGATAATGAAATTTATCAAATCAGAAATCCTTCCATGTGAAACTCTGCCTCATTGTTTAATTCTAGATCAGAAGTTCAGCTTCAGCATAGCTTATAATAGACATCCAATCTTCTGATCCTTTTATCTCTTGGCTCTAGCATGTTCTAAAGGAGCTCCCAGACTTTCTAGGAAGCTTGCAGCATGCTTTGTAACCTTCTTTGACTTACCCTTGCAAACTCTGACTGATCCTTTGTGAAAACTGGCCCAGAAGTTCTGACCAAACTCTGTCTTGAAATTATCCAGAATTTGCTGAGTGCTTTAGTTTCATGGACGTGTCTTCAAGGACTTATAACTTGAAATCCCAGCAGCATTTCTAGGAGGAGTACTGTTTTGTAATGTTTTAGATCTCACTGAAATCTATAACTATTGAATCATAAGTTCTTCCAGAATCAGCGTGTATCATGGTGAAAATCTGACCAGAAGTTCTGAGCTTGTCATATTTCTTAAACACTTAGAAAAATTCTAAGTATTTAGAATTTTGACTTCTCCAAAGTAGTTTTTGACTTTTGAATTTCTCGATGAAACAAACTTCATATTTTTAACATGTCTTGCTGAAATATGATTCTTGAAACTTGATTTTGATCCAAAAGTCAAAGTTTGACTTTTCAGTGTGCAAATGACCGTTTTGTCCTTCTGGATGATTTTCTTGGAAAATTTGTAATTTAAAGCTTGAAATTGGATGGGAACAAACCTGAGGGTTCAAGGTGATCCTTTGAGAAATGAGAGGGCAAATTTTGGGGTACAACAACCGCCCTTTCAGGTTTTCAGTCCACCGAGATACCCTTTTTTGCCCAAGTCGCCCTTTTGGGTTTTCAACTTGCCGGGTGTACAGATTTTTTTTGTTTTATCCCTAATTTTTTCCCGAACCTTTGTGGTTCGCCGGGATGCCCTTGTTTTTCCTAGGTGTGTCAACCTAGCAGGTCTCTTATGCGTAGTATCTTTTGACTAAGTTCGCGTTCATAGGATGCGACAGGTCGTTGCCATCCATAGTGGTCAAGATCATTGCTCCACCAGAGAATATGCTTTTGATCATAAACGGTCCTTCGTATGTAGGATTCCATTTCCCCTGGGATCACCTTGTGGCAGTATGATGCGCTTGATCACCAAATCCACGACTTGATATACTTGGCGTCTGACCTTTTTGTTGAAAGCCTTGATCATCCATTTTTGATACATTTGACCATGACAGACATCAGTAAGCCTTTTCTCATCAATCAAGTTTAGTTGACAAGACGAGTTTGGATCCAATCTTCTTCATTCAGCCCTCCATCCTTCATAATTATCATAGAGGGGATCTGGACCTCAATAGGCAAGACAACCTCTATGCCGTATACCAGAGAGTAGGGTGTTACCCCAGTTGATGTGCGTGTCGTGGTACGATAACCGTGGAGAGCGAATGGTAGCATCTCATGCCAGTCTTTGTACGTGACTTTCGTTTTCTGTATAATCTTTTTGATGTTCTTATTTGCGGCTTCGATAGCACCATTCATATTTGGCCGGTAAGGGGAAGAATTGTGGTGCTGGATCTTGAATTGCATGCACAGTGCAATGATCATAGTATTGTTGAGATTCATACCATTGTCTGTGATGATCCTCTCCGTGATACCGTACCGACAGATGAGATTCTGTTTGATGAACCGGGCTACAAAATTCTTGGTAACGGAAGTGAAAGAAGTCGCCTCAACCCACTTCGTGAAATAGTAAATGGCCACCAAGATGAAGCGGTGTCCATTAGAGGCCGTGGGCTTGATTTCTCCAATCATATCAATTCCCCACATCGCGAATGGTCAGGGAGTAGTCAGTACATTTAGTGGAACTGGAGGTACATGCAATTTGACAACATAGATCTGACACTTATGACAAGTTTGAGAGTGTTGATAGCAATCTGCTTCCATGGTAGACCAGTAATAACCTGCCAGTAGGATCTTCTTTGCCATCGTATGGCCGCTGGAATGGGTGCCAAAGTGCCTTCATGTAGATCAGCCATGATCTTTTCTGCCTCAATCTTGTTTATGCAACGGAGAAAAACAGAGTCATGGTTGCGTTTGTAGAGAATGCAATTACTAGGGAAGAACTTAGCAGAGAATCTCCTTAAGAACTTCTTATCATTGGCTGAAGCTCCTTCCGGATATTCTTGAGCCTCGAGATACCTCTTGACTTCGTGAAACCAAGGCCGGTCCACTACTTCTTCAGTAATAATCTCGTGACAGTGAGCTAGTTCATCCATTCGTTCAATGGTGATCTGGGGAGCCTCGTTATCCCATTTAAGTTTAAACATGGATGACATTGTGGCTAGCGCGTTTGCTAGCTAATTTTCTTCTTGCAGGAAATGCTCGAAGGTTATATTCTCAAAATGTGGGATCAATGTCAACACATGTTCTTTGTAGGGGATAAGGTTAGGGTGTTTGGGGTCCCATTCCCCTTTGATCTGGCTGATGGCCAAAGCTGAATCTCCGAATACATTTAAGGATTTGATCCCCAAATCTATGGCAGGTTTGAGACCAAAAATGCATGCTTCGTATTCTGCCATGTTATTTGTACAATTGAAGCAGAGTCTTGTCATAAAGGGAGTATGACATCCTTCAGGAGACATGAGTACAACACCTATACCATTTCCGAGTGCGTTTGACGCCCCATCAAAAACCAGGATCCTTCGGGATCCTTGTTCAGGTCCGTCATATGGTCTGAATTCTTCACAGTTGTTTACCATCATGATGTCTTCATCTGGGAATTCGAACTTCATGGACTGGTAGTCATCCACAGCTTGATGAGCAAGGTGATCAGCTAGTATACTGCCTTTTATTGCTTTTTGGGTAGTATACTGTATATCATATTCTGTCAGGATCATCTTCCATCTTGCTATTCTCCCTGAGAGGGAAGGTTTCTCGAATATGTATTTTATCGGATCCATTTTGGATATCAATAAGGTAGTATGTGTCAGCATATACTGTCTTAACCGGCGAGTAGCCCATATCAGAGTGCAGCAAGTTTTCTCAAGCAGTGAATATCTTGTTTCATAGTCGATAAACTTTTTTCTCAGGTAGTAAATAACATGCTCTTTTCGTCCAGACTTGTCATGCTTCCCCAGCACACACCCCATCGAATTTTCCAAAATGGTTAGATACATAATAAAGGGTCTTCCCTCGACTGGTGGCATCAAAATATGAGGCTCTTGTAGGTACTCTTTGATCTTATCGAAGGCAGTTTGGCATTCATCATTTTATTTGACTACTTGATCTTTCTTCAGCAATTTGAAGATTGTTTCACAAGTAGCTGTTAGGTGAGAACTGAATCTGGAAATGTAGCTTAATCGTCCTAAGAATCCTCTGACTTCCTTCTCGGTACGAGGAGTAGGAATTTCTTGTATTGCTTTCACTTTGGCAAGATCCACTTCAATACCTTTACCACTGACGACAAAGCCTCGGAGTTTACCGGACCTCACCCCAAATGTGCATTTATTTGGGTTCAACCTCATCTTGTATTTCTTTAATATCTCAAACAGCTTCTGCAAATGGTCAAGATGTTCCTCTTCAGTTTGAGATATGGCTATCATATCGCCCACGTAGACCTCTATTTCGTGATGTATCATGTCGTGAAATAAGGCTACCATGGCATGCTGATAGGTTTCCCCAACATTCTTCAACCCGAATGGCATAACCTTGTAGCAGAATATGCCCCACTGTGTGACAAAGGTCATTTTCTCCATGTCCTCAGGCGCCATTTTGATTTGGTTGTAGCCTGAGAAACCGTCCATGAAGGAAAACACTTTATGTTGTGCTGTATTGTCAACCAAAATATCGATGTGGGGAAGTGGGAAATCATCCTTAGGGCATGCCTATTCAAATATCTGTAGTCCACGCACATGCGTACTTTGCCGTCCTTTTTAGGCACGGGAACAACATTGGCGACCCATTGTGGATAAAAGGTGACGGCCAAGAATTCGGCGTTGAATTGTTTCATGACTTCCGCTTTGATATTTTCTGACATGTATGGTCGCATGCGACAAATCTTTTGTTTTACCGGAGGGAAGTCTTCTTTTGTTGGTAGACGATGCACCACGATATCTGCATCAAGTCCTGGCATGTCTTCATACGACTAGGCAAAGACCTCAACATAATCATGTAGCAACTGAATTAGACGTTTCTTGAAACTAGGTTCCAGATATGCCCCCACCTTGACTCCTTTCTTGTCCTCTTCGGTACCTAGGTTCACTGTGTCCACTGGTTCTTTGTGGGGCTGAATGGTCCTCTCTTCTTGTTGTAGTAACCTGGCTAGTTCTCCTGGTATTTCATAATCTTCCTCACCTTCATCTTCGGCTTGGTAGATTAGATTTTCAGAGTCACAAAAGGCCATAGTAGAATCGTTACCCATGGGATCCCGAATGGAGGTAGATCTGGATTTTGAATATGAGTGTGTGTAAGAGTATAGCTATCTTTGAAAGAAATAAAAATTGTAAAAAGAAAGACAACAAACACAAAGTTTGTATGCAAAAACGTCCATGATTCATTGATGACATATGAAAATGAGATAATAACCCTTACAAATGAATCGTTGTGCCTCGGGTAAGACACAAGGCTTTTAAAAGTCTGAATTGTTTAATTACTACATATCCGACAAAATTTAAAGAAAATTACTGTTGGATAAAGTAATTGGGACAAAATCTTTAGCTTCCCAGTTGCTGAGTCCTCCATTGACATTTGGGAAAATCCATTCCTCTAAGTCGTAGTTGTCCTCATCATCCTCCACTGCATTGACTCTGTGGTTACTGATTTTCAAAGGGCGTCCCCTGGCGCGAGCACGGTGTACAGCTTTCTGGGCTCCTGAAGTGAAACCCAAACCAAATTTGGCAGACTTGTATGGGATATCCTGGAGTTTGCCCCAAATAGTGCACCCACCTTCTTCCATCACTGCCATGGTATCTTTCAGAGAAGATATATTTAGTGGAGGTCTTATAATCTTTGGGATTTAGGAAACAACTTTGGTTACTGCCACGGTTGGTGGGACTTCCTCGAAGTGATGAAATGGAGTTTCAATGAATTTGCCATCCAATTCCACATATCTGAAGGAGTTTAAATGACTGAACATATATTCCTCTTCTCCATAGAAAATAATGATCTTCCCCTTGGTTGGGTATTTCAGCATTTGATGTAATGTAGAGGTGACAGCACCAGCATTGTGAATGCATGGTCGGACCAATAAGCAGGAGTAGGAAGGGTGAATAACCATCACGTAAAAAGTTGAATCAAAGGTTTGGGTTCCAACTTTTATGGGGATGTCCACCTCCCTATGCACCATTCTCTTTGAACCGTTGAAGGCCCTTACCACTCTATTGCTGGGTTTTAAGGTCAAACCTTCACAGTCCAGTTTATTAATAGCCTTCTTAGGCAGCACATTCAAAGACGAACCGATATCCACCAAGACATGGGCCAAAGTTATGCCCCGACATTCGACAGAGACATGCAATGCCTCGTTGTGATTCCTCCCTCTAGGTGTCAAGTCAGCATCAGAAAAGCCTAAACCATTGTCCGCGATTAAGCTGGCCACACGGTCTTGGAACTGATCAGCAGAGATTTCTTGTGGTACATGGGAAGTTTTAAGGAATTTCACCAAGGCCTTTGCATGAGCCTCAGAACACAATAGTAAAGCCAGCATGGAAATCTTTGACGGAGTCTGCCCTAGCTGCTCGACTATGTTGTAGTCGCTTCTCTTTATAATCTTCAGAATTTCTTCCATCTCCTTTTTGGAGGCCTCAGGGGTAGATACTGTTTGCGCCTTCATCCGGACAGGCTCAACCATAATGCCTTTTCCCTGAGTCTCGGTTGACTCGGAGGTAGGAGTGTCAGCAGGTGTAACTATAGGAATTGTAGTAGTAGTAGTGTCATCAGGGGTAACCAAAGGGATTATAGTAGTAGTGTTAGCAGGAGCAGGAACAGGGATGATCACAGGGTCGGTAACATTCTTTGGAGGAGCAATCTCTGGGGAGAATACTCTTCCACTTCGGGTTATCTTGCTGGTTCCCGCAATATTACTGATGTCAGGATCAGCCTTATCAAGAATTGAGTCTTCATCAGTCTGCCAATCTTGTTTGACGCCGTGATAGTAGACATCACACCCATAATTCCATGGGACAGTCTTATCTGATGAGTACGGGATTGGTCCAGGCATAGTAATTATCAGTGGAGCTACTTTAGGAACTGATGTAATCCTAACGGGTCTTTTGGTGGAGACCCTAGAAGAATTGGCGGAAATGGTTACTATTGAAACATCATTGTAAGAAACGGTTGGAACAGGAGTCTTCTCAAACAAAATCTCTTTGTCGTCCATTAGGCGTTGAACACCTTCTTTCAATAAATGAAAACCAATTGGTAGGGATAAACAGAGGTGGAAGCTTTCATCACAACCCGGAAATACACCGACATTCAATAGATTCCTCTTGATAGTTAGGAGAGTAGTAATGAGTTCATCAACAGCAATAACAAACATATCATCTTCTACAGCGTTAACACCACTGCCGTGCTTGGGCATAGGAGCGGTGATAACATTTGGGATCTCATGAGCATCAAAATCAATTTCTTTAGCTTCAAGGAGGTCTTGCACCTTGTTTTTCAAAGCCCAACAGTTGTTCGTATCATGGTCTGGACTTTCTGAATGGTATGCATAGCGAGCATTAGGATGGTAATGAGGAGATGTTGTGTTAGGATTCTTTGGAGCTTCTTTCAAAGTTACCAGACTAGATCTCAACAAATGTGGTAGTACTTGAGATAATGTCATATTAATCCGGGTAAATTGTCTTACTGGCCTCTCTGTTCTAGGTTGATCGTTCCTTTGTTAAGTAGGTGCAGTGTAACACCCCATTTCTACCCCAAGCAATTATATAAAATAAATCAAAGTTATAAAATTCAATCATGCAAATGAACCAGGGCGTCACAAATTCTTCTATAAAACTCATTTCCTTCATCGTGGATATACAACACTTTCAAAACATCGGATGAACCATCATAACATCTTTAATTAAATAACTCAACATCTACGCAACAAAATTCTCAATAACAATTTTATCATCAATACAGCAACTTCAAAACAACACAATTTAATAATAATCAACAATCAAAACAGCAAGCGTTCATCCCCCCGAGTGTTACATATCAGAGCAATGACACCGACTCGAACTACTAAAGGTATACAGCCTTCACTCTCGATTACCTGCGCGTTACCAACATAAGGGCAACATTCAAACAGAAGGGGTGAGATATCTAATAATATAATAAAGGGCATGATATATAATATATTAAATTAGATCAATACACATCACCACTTCCCATCTCGTAATCAACAATAATCACAACAATAATACACATTCACAGCATCATCACACACTTCTTTATGCAATCATATAATTCGAATCAAGACTATGCAAATGCATGTGGTACCATTGGAGCAGAACTCCCATCTCAAAAATTTGCCAATTAATAGAGGCATCAATAAGGCATAGCCTTCATCTCAAAATTCGCCAATACTGGCCATCTCAACGAGCATAAGCTCCACCTTAAAATGCAATGTATGCCACACAATCATGAATGTAATAACAACACCCAAATTAACAACATCTCAAATTAACAACATCTCCAAAGCATCTCAACGTCTCTTCATCAACATCTCATATCATCATAATAATTCATCAAACATCATTTATTTATTATAAATCATCAACACAACATTATTAACAACTTCTCACTACCAACTCAGTTGTACATTAATACCACAGTAATTCATACTGCTATCTTGTAATTCTTACATTGTTACTGTCACTAATCCTACTGTTATGATTCTAACAACAGCCTATAGGCATCTAATTTTCATCATTCTGTTCAAAACCAACGCAATGATCAAACGGGATTTAACTCTAAATCCTAAATTGGCTACTAAGATTACACTTCCTATTATTCATTTTAATCCTCTAGAATAATGTTCATCGCGTTAGCTATCCAACACTTCAAATGGCATCTCAAACGACATCCTAAAACTCAAGTTACAACACTTTAAAACTGAATCTGTCAAAAATCAGGCATTATTGGTCGACGCAAAACCCCTTGGATTGACGCGTACTGCTCTAACTGCACAACATGAGTCGACGCATCCTCTCATGGATTGACTCATCCTAAGTCTTGCACACAACATGTATCGACACATGAATCCCACAGATCGACTCATCCTGAGTCTCTCAACCTTCATGTATTGACACAAGCCTCTTCGTGTCGACTCATACTGAGTCTCTAGGCCCTCATGTATCGACGCATCAAGTTTGAGGTCGATACATCCTGATCCTTCCTGCATAATTCTGCGATTTTCTTCAATGCCTCTCACTACGGGATTCATGTTTTTAACCCTACAAACTTAATATAATCATGATAAATCATCACCTACAATTATCCTATAATACTACATCGATCAAACAACATCGGGACATCATTATTCATCTAAAATTCATCAAATCTTCATCATACATCATCATATACATCCAATTCAAGAACAAAACATCAATCACCTCTAACCACACATATCAATCATCATGAACCCAATTATAAAGTCAGAACCCCACCCTTACCTTGGATTGAAGGTCGCTCTATAATCTTCCGGTTGAAACCTCATTCTATCATTTTTCCACTTTTTCCAGCAGCTTCACGTTCTCCTTCTCAATCCTTATTCTTCTACTGCTTCTTTCTTTTCTACTATTTCTAACAACAATAAAATAACCTATTATTCTTTATTCCTTATTGGGATTAAAACTAATACACCCCTAATTACTTCTATTCCTTCGAATAAGCCCATACCAAATAATATTATAATTCTAATATTATTTCTCCACTTAATAAAATAAATCCAATTAATCATAATACATCCTCTCAAATATTCCAAAAATAATTTAATTTAAATGATTAATTAAATTACGAGCGTTACAACTCTCCCCCACTTAGAATATTTTCGTCCTCGAAATTTTACCTCAATCAAACAAGTCAGGGTAGGAGTCTCGCATCTTGCTCTCCAACTCCCAAGTCATCCTCTCTCCGGCAGCTCCTAGCCAAACCACTTTAACCAAGGCAATCTCTTTTCCCCTCAGAGTCTTTATTTCACGATCCGCGATCCGTACAGGCATCATCTCCACCGTAAGATTATCCCGTACTTGCACATTATCCATATGAATCACATGAGATGGATCTGAAATATACTTTCGAAGTTGCGACACGTGAAACACATCATGCAAATTCGAAAGATTATGCGGTAAAGCCACTCTATAGGCAACATTCCCCACTCTCTCCGAAATCGGATATGGTCCAATAAAACGAGAAGTGAGCTTCTTAGACTTCAATGCTCTTCCAACACCAGTCACAGGTGTAACCCTCAAAAACACATGATCACCAGATTGGAATTCTAAATCTTTCCTTCGCTTGTCATGATAACTCTTCTTTATACTTTGCGAAGCTTTCATCTTTTCTAGAATCAACTTCACCTTCTCAGTAGTCTCACGAACAAGTTCAGGTCCAAGTACTACACTCTCACCAGATTCATGCCAACATAAAGGAGTTCTACATCTTCGACCATACAACGCTTCAAAAGGTTCCATCCCAATATTAGAATGGTAACTTTTATTATAAGTGAACTCTACCAACGGAAGATAGGTATCCCACGAACATCCCTGCTCGATAACACATGCCCTCAATAAGTCTTCCAACAATTGAATCATCCGTTCAGTCTGACTATCTGTCTGAGGATGATACGTTGAACTCAACCTCAACTTAGAACCCAACGCTTCTTGCAAACTCTTCCAAAAATAAGAAGTAAATCTTGAATCTCTATCTGACACAATACACAAAGGAACACCATGAAACTTCACAATCACACTAGTGTAAATCTCAGCCAACTTCGACACTAGAAAACAAATGTTAATAGGAATAAAATGAGCTGACTTCGTAGCCTATCAACAATCACCCAAATTGAATCATGTCCTCTTAAGGTATTAGGTAACCCCGTCACAAAGTCCATTGAAATGCTATCCCATTTCCATTCTGGAACTTCCAACGGTTGCATCAACCCTGCAGGCTTCTGGTGTTCAACTTTCGACTTCTGACAAGTCAAACATGCATACACAAAACGTGCCACATCACTCTTCATCCCAGGCCACCAAAATAAGCCTTCCAAATCTTGATACATCTTTGTAGCTCCTGGATGAATACTCAACCTACTTCTACGACTCTCTTCAAGTATCACTTTCTTCATCTCAGCATCATCAGGAATACAAATCCGATTACAAAATCTCAACACACCTTGCGCATATAGCTTAAAATCATTATTCTCAGGCTGATCAATCCCAACCATCAAATCTACCAGTTTCACATCCAACTTCTGAGCTTCTCTGATACTGTCTAGAAATTCATTATTAATCTTCAACATACCCAACATAACACTCTGCGGAGTAACCTCGTAAACTAAGCTCATATCTCTGAACTGCTAAATCAATTCCAAATCTTTAATCATCATTGCTGACATATGTAAAATCTTTCGACTCAACGCATCAGCTACCACATTCGCTCTTCCAAGATGATAATTCAAACCGAAATCATAATCCTTTAACAATTATAACCATCTTCATTGCCTCATATTCAACTCCTTCTGATTAAATAAATACTTTAAGCTCTTATGGTCACTAAACACTTCAAATCTAGAACCATAAAGATAATTCCTCTAAATCTTCAACACAAAGACAACAACAACAAGCTCTAAATCATGTGTAGGATAGTTCTTCTCATGAGTCCTCAACTGCCTAGACGCATAAGCAACTACCTTACTGTTGCACCCCAAAATTTTCCCTCTCATTTATTAAGATTATTCTCAGAGGATCTCTTTGACCCAAGACTAGATTAGGGTTTGGTCAGCTCAAGACATCTCATCTTGCACTAATAACCCAAAATTAGGGTTTGAGATTGCACAAGGATTTTTGGACTATCAATGCTTCATATGAATTTCAAACATCATTATGGACCCCTAAGATTACTCATGACAAGTTTCAAGCCTTGAACCACCTTTTTGATCAGTCAATTGGACAGTTGACCTAAAAATCAGCTGTATTGGGGAAAAAGTCAACAATGGCCAATTTACAGTCAAACTTCATAATTTTTTATCCACATCAACATTTTAGACTCACATGTATCATTTGATCAAGTTTGGATCACAATTCCTCAAGAAATTTGATCAAATCATCAAAAGGGCAAAATGGTCAAAATTAGTGTTTTGATTGAGAAAGGTCAATTTCTGATTTTTGACCTAACCAATGACCATTTGGTTTGAAGCATGATTTCAAGGTTTCATTTGTATCATCTTGACCTAATTACATGGTTCAAAACATTGCAAATCCATTGGATAGACAGATGAAATTTGCAGTCAACTGATCAAAAGTCAACTGTATACTGAAAAGTCAAACTTTGACTTTTTGGTCAAAATCAAGTGCCAAGGATCATAATTCATCAAAACATGTCAAAATGTGAAACTTGTTCATCAAGGAATCAAAGATTGAATATTTGGTTTTAAAATTTGAAATTTTCTTAACTTACAAATTTTTCTAAGTATATAAAATTTCTTATTTTTTCTCAACTTTAAGCCATTTTTTCACCATGATACAAGATGATTCAAAGGAAATTCCCAACATGAAAGCTGTAGATCTCCATGAAATCTACGACTTTAGCTAACACATTTTTCCTTAAAGATGCTTGGATCTCAAGATATAATTTTATGAATACATGCCCATGAACTAAAATAACTTAGTGAAATTTCGCCCTAATTTAGGCAGGTTTTTGGCCCAACTTCATGGCAATTTTCACCTAGTTCCAAGAGGAATCTTGAAATGCATTTTAAAGATGAGTTATAGAGAACATTGCAAGATTTCCAAAATGTCCAAGAACTCCTTGAGATCATTTTTGAGTAGAGAGAATCGAAGAGGTGAAGTTGACAATTTCTCACTTTGTTTTCAAACCATTTGTAATCAAGAACAAAATTCAAATCAGAACCTATGCTGCCTAATTCTTGCTTTACAGGTCAAAAAATTGCTTCTCACTTCATAATTTAATGCTTACTCAGTTGACAAAGCCTTAATTAAAGCCCAAAGGTCTTTGTCCAATATTTACTTCCATAAATGGCACAGAGTTGCCATTGCCATTTTGGAAAAGCTTCACTTTTGTAACTTTCCATTTCTTGAGCATTGAACCTGTCTTCTCTGCACATACAAGTCCCACAGACCTAAAGCAATTTGTGTAAAGCTTATACCAACTCTAAGCAGGCCAGTACAAGCATGAGAAGACTTGTCTCTTCACTTTGCTTCAAAAGAAAGAAAGTGTGCAAAATTCCTAAAATTGAAAAATATATTGAGAAGCTGACTTGAAACCTTTTCCATACTAATACACAAACACATTACAACTTAGAAAACGATTGAAAGAGGCCTGAAACACTCAAACACTTCATATCACTAAAAAATTGTCAAAACTTGCAGTTTGTGTCCATGCATAGGAATCCATCAATTGGCTCGTGCGTTTCAAGTTTTAATCATCCAAACACTTTACCTACATCATATCTAAGTGATCCTGATCATCATCCCTGCACTGTAATTCCTCCTTCTTCATCTGCCATTTTTGTTTTCAAAGCTTGCAGATTGACTTGGATAGAGAGTTTCAGAAAATTTCAAAGTAAGGTAATGATTGGAACACACACAAGGAGGTTTAAGCAACCTCAAGCAAACTTCAGGCCTTCCTAAATCTGACTCAAACTCCATTCACGATCTCAATTGAAAGAGGTAAAAACTCCAACTTTTATCTCTTCATATAGGAATCCATTGACCATGATTTGTGAATATACAATGTAGATATCATTGCTACAAAGCTGTACATATCCATAACTTGCATTTATTTGGCCTGAGTTGAGAGAATTTTGAGCTTGAAGTTACTGGAAAAAATAGGTTAAGAATTAGGGCCATTAAAATTCTCTTTAATCTTGGACTTATAGTTTTAGTTATGCACATGGTTAGAATCGTGGGACAAAATGCTATAAAATTTATGTTATCAATTTCCATTTTTGTTGAGAGATGAAAGAGTTACAGGAGGTTTGGCCAACTTGAGGAAGAAGATGAAGTACATGGAAAGGAAGTTTATTATGTTATGTTTTTGTTGTTTCATATAAATCAACGGATGTACAGCCACCCTGGTGGCAAGGTAGGCCCTGGTAAAGTCCAGGTCATGGGTTCGAACCTTGGCGCTACCTTTTACATTTTTTTCATGTTTTCAACTTCAGTTTTTTTATTTTTGGCAGCATGGGCTTGGTTCTTGGGCCTTATTTTTTTTCTAACACACTACTCCTTGTTTACTTGCAGCACCCCCTGGCCCAATCTTTTTATTATTTATTTTATTTTCATATTTGTTTTATTAAAATATTTTCTTTAACACATAAAAATCATATAAAATATAAATATGATTATATTGCATTTTATTTTATTTTATTTTATTTTTTCACATAAAAATGTATTTTATCTTAAATATATACTAACTATCTTTCTTAAACAAATTTGAAAAATAAATTAAACGTATATATGTTCTTATCTTTTCTTTTATATTTATATATATACTTGTAAATATTTATTTTGACATATAAAAACTAAATATTTTCATAAAATATTATTTATTATTTTTAATACAAAAATTACATAAAAATAATACATAAGAACTTTATTTTCTTTTAAATTAGAAATTAGGGTTAACTTTTGCATTCATACATCTTTGCATATTTAATTTATCTTGTATGTTATTTATTCCAATATTTGTACAAATTCGATTTGGTTGTAATAGCTTAATTAGATTTACATTCTTGCAAATCCTCATTTATAATTTGTATTCCCCCTCCCATAAAATGTTTTAATAGCCTAGTAATCTTTAAATTATGCAATTTGTCGCTTTTATATACCATGCTAGTAATTAGGGTTTGTATGGAAAGATAAAAACAAATCAAATAGAAAACCCTAAATCCAAGACAAAATCAAAGAATGAAAATAACACACTTGCACACAAGCATCTTTAGGGTTTCTCCACTTGGTTGCCTTATACAAAAATAGCCATATTACCATGCAAAGTATCTTGGCAAAGCAAACAAATATAAGATCATAGTCCCTCGATGACGCTATTCAAAGTTGCCTTACAAAATGATCTTGCTCCCTAAAAAATGCTAAGATACTTTGCAATATTGCTAATCATGGTTATACAATGACCCACGCCCATCCCATTTACATCCAAAGATAGGGTTACTTACCAAATCAATGGTAAGACAACAATGTCAAAGGAATAGAAAATAAACAAGAAAGAAATTTGAGTAGGTAGATTACTTCTAGTTACTTGCTCTATTTCCAAACAACTATCCTTGCTATTTTCAAAACAAACACACACATTTCAAAAAACATCTTACAAACATTGAAAAAATTTTCAAAAATACAAACATCTTTGTATACATTCTTACGAACAAGAATCATTACAAAGGTTTCCTAAACAATGGCCTCTTTTACAAAATACTTTCAAAAAACCACACAAAGCACAATTTCAAAACAAAAGCAAGTGATCTAGCAAGTAACTAAGATCCCATGGAAAACCATGGATGAAAGGGGTGCTAATACCTTCCCTTTTCATAATCTACCCCCCGAACTCAAGAAACAATCTCAAAGGTCTTTCCTATGCTTTTTCACCTTTCCTTTTGGATAAAAGAAAAGTCGGTGGCGAATCTTGCTAACTGCAACATTTGCGATAAAATGCAAAACCCTCAAGTCAGTTCTCCCACCATATCACAGAACTGGCGACTCTGCTGGGGAATTTTATAAAAGTGGGGTTACCTTAGGGCTAGATCACATTTATTTGCTTACATTGTTTGACTTGTATGCTTTACATTTTGGTTCTTTGTTTAGGTTTGAATCCTCTACCCGGATTTGGGATACATTATAGGTAAATAGAAATACATTGTGGAAACTGTGCGGGGTATACCGACATGGTCTAAGCAATAACTATGTTAGTGTGATATATTTGTGGGTACCGGTAGCCTTTGAGTCAATCAAAGAGAATACGGGGCCGCTGAGTGATGTCATGAAGCACTAATGAACTTCTAGAACCCTTACTTGACCAACTTGGCCTTTAGGATGTAGTAAGATGACCAGCTTTAGTGCAGTCCGAAGTAGGTAGATACTCGATGCTACACTCATTGAGGGTTGGTTTCTTGGGATATTTTGGTCGCCATTAAAGAGGCCTGAGCTGAAACAATGACCAAGGAAACAATCCCGTGATATTGAGCTCCTTAGAACCCGGTTACTATTACTAGGACAGGTTTAAGCCAACTAAACTTCAAGAGGGTACTTACCTATAAAACCCCATGCAAGCCTAAACTAAGAACTTGTTTGCTTTGCTTGTATATGCATACTTGTACATAACATCATGGACAAAATGAGCATCATATGCATCCACTAACCATTTAAAGGATTTTGGAGATTCATCTTTGTTCTTGTTTTGTAGGATATGGATTCACTTCGTAGGAAAACTATCCAAGTCAACCTTGTAAGAATTCCTCCACAACTCAAGGAGCTAGCTTAAAGGATCCCTGAGAACTCTCCATTCACCGAAAGGCATGGTCGTCTACTCAACTTGGTCACCTCCAACACAGATGAGGATATGATGAAGGTGCTCTTCTAGTTCTTTGATCCTTTGCACCATTGCTTCACATTTCCCGACTACCAGCTTGTGCCCACTTTGGAAGAATTCTCTCAACTCTTGAGGATTCCCATTCTCAATCAACTACCTTTCAACGGTACGGAAAGAGACCCAAAGCCAGAAGAGATTGCTCAAGCCCTGCACTTGCACTCATCT
Source organism: Vicia faba (assembly GCA_948472305.1). Taxonomy (NCBI): domain Eukaryota; kingdom Viridiplantae; phylum Streptophyta; class Magnoliopsida; order Fabales; family Fabaceae; genus Vicia; species Vicia faba. The sequence continues at coordinate 1,234,854,818 of OX451736.1, forward strand.
GATGTCACAACTCATTGGGAAACTAGAAGTGGTGTCAAAGGCTTCTTAGCAAAGTTCCTGTTTGAGAAAGCCCAAAGCTGTTGGAATTCCTTAGACTTGCAAGATTTTGAGGAAATTGTGGCTCTCCTCATCTATGGGATGATTTTAGTTCCCAATTCTAACCAACTCATAGATGTGAGTGCTGTCAAAATCTTCATGTCACGCAATCCGGTGCCTACATTGCTAGGGGATATCCTACACTCTTTTCACACTCGCACAATGAGGAAAAGAGGTGTCCTTATGTGTTGCACTCCTCTTCTGGAAAAATGGTTTATTTCTCATCTTCCCCAATCAGTCTTAAAGAATGAGCTAGGATTAAGGTGGTCACAAAGGTTAATGACGCTCAAACATTCAGATATTCATTGGTGTTCCCGATCCAAAGAGAATGTTATCATTGTTGACCGTTGTGGGGAATTCCATAATGTCCCTCTACTTGGCATTAGGGGAGGCATCACCTACAACCCTTGCTTAGCTCTAAGATAGTTTGTTTATGCCCGAAGGGATGGCCCGCATGAGATGCTGATTCAAGGCTTGGTATTCGACTACGACAACGACGATCAAGGTCTTCAACAGAGATTCATCCGAGCTTTGAGGATGCTAAACAAGGTGGATAGCAAGACTTTGGGACACAAGAATTCCATCCCTCTTGAGCCTTACCTCAAGTGGGTATGAACCCGCGCTCAAAGTATTATGATGCCTTATCCTTCCATTCTCCCAGTGATCATTGAGCCTGTTAAGGAGGGAGAAGTTCCATACACTATCCTACATCCTGACATGCCCACATCTCTTGAAGACTTACAAAGGGATTGAATATAACTCAAAGGAGAGCGAGATACATTCGAAGCCCAATTCTACGCAAGCGAGAAGAAGGTTTTGCAACTCACTAGGCTACTTCATAAGAAGCAGACTCTAAATGCCTACATAGAACCAAAGAAGATGCCCACTACTTTTTTTATCTTAGAGTGTTGTATTATTTTGCCCAAGGGTCATTGATGTACTCAAACTCTATCTTATTAATATAACGTGTGTTTCTTTTTGTCTAAAACGAACTTGAATCTTTAAAAATCCTTGAAAACATTACATATGCACATATCATTCATCATAACATAAACATGTCTTTTGCAACGAGTTTCCTCATCTCTCTACTGTTTATTTCAGTAAGATGGATCTCGAACAGATAGTCAAAAATCTTCAAGTTCAAAACACACAATTTCAACAGTTACTCATGAGCCTAGCCAAGGGGCAAGAAGAGTTGAAGACTCTGTTAGCTGAAGAAAGAAAGAAGAAAACAAAGAAAGCCACTGGGGTTTTGAACATGGGGAAAAGGTTTCAGGGACAGACTAGAAGAACCTTGAATTTTGCAACCACTTCTGGGGAAGGAGAAGGGAAAGGAAAGGAAACAGCGGTTCCGTCAAAATCTGAAGAGGAGGAAGAAGAGGAAGATTACTCTGAGGAACAATATCCTCCAGCAGATGATAAGTACATACATCTTGAAGAGAGTTTGAGCGCTATGGAAATACAAAAGGTGCCAGGTCTAGACTTTGAAGAATTGGGACTAGTGTCAAGAATTGTGATCCCACCGAAGTTTATAGTGCCGTTGTTTGCAAAATATGATGGGGTGTCATGTCCTAAGATGCACCTCTGATCATATGTAATAAAAATCCATCCGCACTCCGCCGATAAAGACCTGTGGGTGCATTTTTTCTAAGATAGCCTATCTGGAACACAACTCGATTGGTTTTACCAATTGGAAAGGGCCGACGTCCACAAATGGGAAGATCTTGCCGCAGCTTTCTATAAGCAATACAAATATAATGCGGATTTGGCGCCTACCCATACTCAACTTCAGAGTATGGCCATGGCTTCCAATGAGGGTTTCAAGGATTACGCGCAGAAGTGGAGAGATCTAGCTGGGAGAGTTCAACCCCCTCTGTCTAAAAGGGAGTTGGTGGACATGTTCTTAGGCACTCTATCGGGCCCTTTCTTCAACCATCTGATTGGAAGCTCATCTACGGGATTTACTGAGTTAATACTGACTAGAGAAAGGGTGGAAGCTGGCATAAAAAGTGGAAATATTCAGAAGGACTCATCTGCCTCTACAGCTGTGAGAAAACCTTTCATCGGGAAGAAGGAGTTATCTGATGTTTATCCACAAAGGAACCAAGGGAGAGATGAACGTCGAACAATGGTAGGGGCTGTTATGATCCCAAAGCCTACTTTTGATCAACCAAGGAGTAATCAACCGAGGGTGGAAAGGCCAATCCGACAATTCACCAGAATTAATATGACTCTAGCCCAGGTTTTACCACATCTTCTGAAATCCAATTTGACAACTCTGAAGGAAGCTTCAAAGAACCCCAACACAGCGTCCCCTCATTATCACCCAAATGCCTAATGTGCATATCATTCTGAAAGCCCGGGTCATGACACTAACAAATGTTGGGCCCTGAAAAACAAAATTCAAGACCTTATAGAGGAAAAAGAGATTGAGTTTGATACGCCCGAGAAGCCAAACGTCATTTCTGATCCTATACCTAGACATGACCATAACACCAATGTTATCGAAGAATATTTATTTGTTACCACAATTGATGAACTCTTAACTCCACTCCCAATCATTAAGATAAACTTGTTGAAAGCCGGTGTATTCTAGGGTTGTAATGAAAACGGCCATCTCTGCTTATCCTTACCAAATGTTTGCCCTTTGTTGAAAAAAGGCATTCAACGCTTGATAGACAATAAAGAGATTCTGTTTGAAAGTACTCTTATTTTACTTGTTCCTATTGAAGACGTTTCAATCATCACCATCTCCGCCAATTCTTCCAGGGTCCCCAAAAGACCCGTTAGGATTACATCGGTTCCAAAAACTACTCCTCTTATAATCACAATGCCTGGGCCAGTCCCGTATGAATCAGACAAAACTGTGTCGTGGAATTATGGTGGAGACATATACTACCATGGTATCAAACAAGATGGACTGGCCGTCGAAGAGATAAGCTCCGAAGAAGAAGACTTCGACATTAGCAATATCACCGGAACTAGTAAGATTACCCGAAGTGGTAGAATCTTCTCTCCAGAAATTGCCCCCCAAAGGCAGTTTTTGGACCCCTGGCTGCTCCAAAGGTTACCTCCGTACCAATAATCATATTTGCAAGTGCTCATATTGACAAAAACGACACAACCCCTGTTGTTATCCATACCAACACTCCTACTGCTGAAACTCAAGGAAAAAGTATTCAAGAAGAGCCTGTCCGGACGAAGGCTCAACCACTGAATATCCCCGAAACCTCCAAGAAGGAAATATAGGAGATTCTGAGAATAATAAAGAAGAGCAACTATGACGTAGTTGAACAGTTGGGGCGAACTCCCTCCAAAATCTCCATGCTGGCATTGTTACTGTGCTCCGAGGCACATACGAAAGCCCTGGTGAAGTTTCTGAAGATAGCCCATGTGCCTCAAGAGACGTTTGTTGACTAATTTCAAGATTGTGTGGCCAGTTTGACGATGGATAACGGCCTAGACTTCTCGGATGCTGATCTGACACCAAGGGGAAGGAAGCACAATGAGGCATTGCATGTCTCTGTGGAATATAGAGGAACAACTTTGGCCCATGTCTTGGTGGACACTGGCTCATCTTTGAATGTTTTACCGAAGAAAGCTCTCGACAGATTAGACTGTGAAGGACTGATGTTGAAACCCAATAACATAGTCGTGAGAGCGTTTGATGGCTCAAAGAGGATGGTGCACGGGGAGGTGGATATCCCCATAAAAGTTGGGACTCAAACTTTCAACTCAACCTTCTATGTAATGGACATCCGACCCTCTTACTCATGTCTGCTAAGACGACTGTGGATCCACAATGCCGGTGGTGTCACCTCTACACTGCACCAGATGGTGAAATATCCGGTCTAGGGAAAGATTATCACTGTCCACGGGGAGGAAGAGTATATGATTAGTCACCTCAATTCCTTTCGGTATGTGGAATTGGACGACGAGTTCATTTAAAATCCTTTTCAACATTTCAAAAAAGTCCCCCAAGAGGTAGCAGTAACCAAGACTGTGTCCCAGATTCCCAATATTACAAGACCTCCGCTCCAGATGTCATCTCTAAAGGACGCCAAAGCAGTAGTAGAGGAGGGTGGATGCACCATCTGGGGGGAAATTCTGGATATTCCGTATAAATCTGACAAGTTTAGCTTAGGGTTCACTTCAAGTTCCCAGAAGGCTGTGCTTCGTGCCCGTGCTGGAGGGCCACCCTTGAAGATTAGCAACCGAGAGGTTAATACGGTGGAAGATGGTGAAGAAGATTGCTGCTTGGAGGATTGGATCTTTCCTACTATCAATGGAGGACTTTACAATTGGGAGGCCAGAGACTTTGTCCCAATAACTTTCATCCCTCAGTAATTTATCTTTACATTTATGTTGGACTTGTAATATTCACAAACAATTCGCACATTTAAAACCTTGTGTCTTGCCCGAGGCACAATGATCCATTTGTAAAGGTTTTTATTTCATCTTCATATGACATTCAATGAATCATGGACGTTTTTCACATACAAACTTTTGTGCTCATTGTTTTTTCTTTTTCATTTTATTTTTAAGGATGGCTATACCCTTACACACACCCACACTCACAAATGTAGGTACCCCTCCATTCCGGATCCCATGGGTAACGATACTACTATGGCCTTTTGTGACTCTGAGGATCTAATCTACCAAGCCGAAGACGAAGGTGAGGAAGATTGTGAATTTCCAGGGGAACTGGCCAGACTACTACAACAAGAGGAAAGAGCTATTCAGCCTCATGAGGAACCGATGGATACAATCAACTTGGGTACTAAGGATGATAAAAAAGAAATCAAGGTGGGTGCCAATATGGAGCCCAGTGTCAAGGAGCGTCTGATTCAGCTGTTACGTGATTATGTTGAGATCTTTACTTGGTCATATAAAGACATGTCGGGACTCGATACAGACATCGTGGTACACCGTCTCCCTACAAGAGAAGATTGTCCACCAGTAAAGCAAAAAGTACGCCGCATGAGACCTGACATGTCAGAGAAGATTAAAGCGGAAGTCATGAAACAATTTAATGTTGGATTCTTGGTTGTCACTTCTTATCCCCAATGGGTTGCCAACATTGTTCCCATGCCTAAAAAGGATGGTAATACGGTCAGCCCTAAAGATGATTTTCCACTCCCACACATCGATATCCGGGTTGACAATACGGCCTAACACAAAGTGTTTTCCTTCATGGACAGATTCTCAGGTTACAACCAAATCAAAATGGCACCCGAGGACATGGAGAAAATAACATTTGTCACACAGTGGGGCACATTCTGCTACAAAGTGATGCTATTCAGACTGAAGAATGCTGGGGCAACCTATCAGCGCGCCATGGTAGCTTTGTTTCATGACATGATACATCATGAAATAGAGGTCTACGTAGACAATATGATAGCCCGATCACAAACGAAAGAAGAGCACCTTGATCACTTGCAAAAGTTGTTTGAAAGGTTGAAGAATTATAAACTAAGGTTGAATCCAAACAAGTGCACATTCGGAGTACGGTCCGGTAAACTTTTAGGTTTTGTCGTCAGTAACAAAGGAATTGAGGTTGATCATGCCAAGGTTAAAGCAATACAAGAAATGTCAGGTCCTTGTATTGAGAAGGAAGTCAGAGGATTCTTGGGACGCCTGAACTATATTGCCAGATTCATTTCTCACCTAACGGCTACTTGTGAGCCAATCTTGAAACTATTGAAGAAAGATCAAGTAGTCAGATGGAATGATGAATGCCAGGTTGCTTTTGACAAGATCAAGGAGTACTTACAAGAGCCTCCTATTTTGATGCCACCGGTCGAGGGAAGACCATTGATCAAGTATCTGACCGTTTTAGAGAACTCGATGGGCTGTGTATTGGGGCAGCATGACGAGTATGGCCAAAAAGAGCACGCTATTTACTACCTGAGCAAAAATTTTACCAACTGTGAAACCAGATATTTACTGCTCGAGAAAACTTGCTACACTCTGGCATGGGCTGCTCGCCGGCTAAGACAGTATATGCTGACTCATACTACCTTGTTGATATCTAAGATGGATCTGATAAAATACATCTTCGAAAAGCCTACTCTGTCTGGGAGGATAGCTAGATGGCAGATGATCCTAACAAAATATGACATACAGTATACTACCCAGAAAGCTATAAAGGGTAGTATATTGACTGATCACCTTTCTCACTAAGCTGTAGAAGACTATCAGTCCATGAAGTTTGAATTCCCGGATGAAGACATCATGACATTAGACAACTGTGAAGAAATCAGACCATATGACAGACCTGAACAAGGATCTCGATGGACCCTGTTCTTTGATGGGGCATCCAATGCACTTGGTAATGGTATCGATGCTGTACTCATATCTCCGAAGGGCGTCATACTCCCTTTACTGCCAGACTTTGCTTCAACTGTACAAACAACATGGCGGAGTACAAAGCATATATCTTGGGTCTCAGAGCTGCCATAGACTTGGGAATAAAATCTTTAGATGTATTCGGAGATTCAACTTTGGTCATCAGTCAGATCAAAGGGGAATGTGACACTAAGCACCCAAATCTTATCCCTTACAAAGAACATGTTTTGACATTGCTACCACATTTCGAGAAGATTACCTTCGAGCATTTCCCGTGAGAAGAAAATCAGCTAGCAGACGCTCTAGCCACAATGTCATCTATGTTTAAACTTAATTGGGATAACGAGGCTCCCCAGATCACCATTGAGCGAATGGATGAACCAGCACACTGTCACGAGATTAATACTGAAGAGGTAGTGGACCAGCCTTGGTTTCATAAAGTCTAGAAGTATCTCGAGGCTCAAGAATATCCAAAAGGAGCTGCAATCAATGACAAGAAGTTCTTAAGGAGATTCTATGCTAAGTTCTTCCTTAGTAATGGCATCCTGTACAAACGCAATCATGACTCCATTTTTCTCCGGTGTGTGGATAAGATTGAGGCTGAAAAGATCATGGTTGAATTACATGAAGGTACTTTTGGCACTCACTCCAGTGGGCATACGATGGCGAAGAAAATTCTTCAGGAAGGATATTATTGGTCTACCATGGAAGCAAATTGCTATCAACGCTCTCGGACCTGTCATAAGTGTCAAATTTATGCTGACAAGGTTCACGTACCTCCGGTTCCTCTGAATGTCTTGACGACTCCTTGGCCCTTTGCTATATGGGGAATTGATATGATTGGAGAGATCAAGCCGACAGCCTCCAATGGACACCACTTCATCCTAGTGGCCAATGACTATTTTACCAAGTGGGTTGAAGCAGCTTCCTTCGCTTCTATTACCAAGAATGTTGTTTCCCGCTTCATCAAGCAAAACCTTATTTGCCGGTATGGTATCCCGGAAAGGATCATCACTAACTATGGTACAAATCTCAACAACACTATGATCACTGCCTTGTACGAGCAATTCAAGATCCAGCATCACAATTCTTCCCCCTATCGGTCAAAGATGAATGGTGATGTCGAAGCTGCAAATAAGAACATTAAAAAGATTATACAAAAGATGACAGTCACATACAAAGACTGGCATGATATGCTACCATTCTCTCCACGGTTATCATACCACGACTCGCACATCAACTGGGGAAACACCCTATTCTTTGGTATATGGCATGGAAGCTGTTTTGGCTATTGAGGTTCAGATCCCCTCTCTGAGGATTATGAAAGATGCAGGTTTGAATGAAGACGATTGGATCCAGACTCGACTTGATCAACTGAACTTAATTGATGAAAAGAGACTTACTGCTATCTGCCATGGTCAAATGTATCAAAAACGGATGATCAAGGCTTTCAACAAGAAAGTCAGGCACCAAGTAGATCAAGTTAGGGATTTAGTGATCAAACGTATCATCTTACTACAAAGTAATCCCAGGGGAAAATGGACTCCTACCTATGAAGGACCATTTGTAATCAAGAACATATTCTCTGGTGGGTCAATGATCTTAACCACCATGGACGGTGACAACCTGCCACACCCTGCAAACGCGGACATAGTCAAAAGAAACTACGCATAAGAGACCCACTAGGTTGACACACCTAGGCAAAAAAGGGCATCCCGGCGAACCAAAAAGGTTCGGGCAAAAATTAGGGATAAAAATAAAAAATCTGTACACCCGACAAGTTGAAAACCCGAAAGGGCGACTTGGGAAAAAAAAGGGTTTCCCGGTGGACTGAAAACCTGAAAGGGCGGTCCAGACAAAAGTTAGGGAATTAAAGCCTATGACTATGTCCCGTCGAATCACTTTGCGGACAACCTCTGACATCCACTGACAAACTCGGATTTTCTGATCAATTCCTTCATCTTCGGACGAAGCAACAAATTGACAAGATATTCAGAGATATGAAGGTTATAGCATAATGGGAACCCCATGGGATTATCACACATAGCTATCTTTCTTTGTATAAATATTTCTTGTTTTATGCCACCATTCTATTACTAGAATGTTTGTCTCCTTTGTACAAAATACTTATTCAAAGTCATTACAAAGATACCTCTTTGAAAGTACATAAAACTATTTATCTTTTTCTTTACACTTGTGTTTTATTTGCAAAAAACATCCAATGATTCATTAATGAACATATGCATTTGAACATAATTATTGTTTACAAATAAACAAAATGAGAAAGGCAATTACTGATAGATGGAAGGAATAGGAAAATGTCTCTAGGATATTATCCAAGAAATCCCCATAGTACGTCATTTAGATCCCCAGCGGAACAAATTTCATATTATTAATCCCCAGTAGAAATCGTCAAGTTTCTCAGGATTCCCCAAGCAGATCTTACAAGCAGTACATGACATTGCCCTTGCAATAGAATTTACTTCTCTCAACAAGAGTTCGTCAGTACTTCAACTCCAAGACATGAAAGTTCAACATATCCTCAGCAGCTTTCAAGGATTTATTTTCCTCAATCAAACGGCAATACAGCAAATCAGCTCACATGTGCATACATTGCATCCACATATCATAAACACTGATAAAACAAATACATTGCATCATACATTTCATGCAATATAACTTATTTTCAGCTAACATTTTACCCTTTTCAGGATAAGATTAAACAACTACCATTAACAATATGCAATCAGATACAGTTCAGATACGCTCCAGACACGGATGCCATCCTAATACTCATTCAGATTGCAAGTTCAGATACGGTTCAGACACGCTCCAGACACGGATGCCATTCTGATACTCGTTCAAATTCAGACAATTAGATACAGTTCAGATACGCTCCAGACACTGATTCCATTCTGATACTCATTCAGATTCAGACAATCAGATACATTTCAGATATGCTCCAGACACGGATGTTATTCTGATACTCATTCAGATTCAGACTTTCAGATACAGTACGGATATGCTCCAAACACGGATGCCATTCTGATACTCATTCAGATTCAACTTTCAGATACGCCCCAGACACGGATGCCATTCTGATACTCATTCAGATTCAACTTTCAGATACAGTTCAGACACGTTCCAGACACGGACACAATTCTGATACTCATTCTTTCAGCTTACAACTTACAATTCAAAAAACATTCTTGGATGGAATCTACAAGCCCATCTCTAACAAGATTCTATCACTTCTCTAAATTGCATCTTTAAGCCCATTCCCTCAACTGCACATCGTCGAGTGCAACTTTCTGGGTACTCTAGTGTCCAATCATTCTCTCACCTTCGAGCCACGAATGGCAAAGCTCGCCAATCTAACTTTTCAGGTTTAAGAAGATTGAACAGGGGCAGCTGTTGTACCCCAAAATTTTCCCTCTCATTTATCAAGATTATTCTCATAGGATCTCTTTGACCCAAGACTGGATTAGGGTTTGGTCAACTCAAGACATCTCATCTTGCATTGATAACCCAAAATTAGGGTTTGAGATTTCACAAGGATTTTTGGACTATCAGTGCTTCATATGACTTTCAAACATCATGATGGACCCCTAAGATTACTCATGACAAGTTTCAAGCCTTGAACCACATTTTTTATCAGTCAATTGGACAGTTGACCTAAAAATCAGCTGTATTGGGGAAAAAGTCAACAATGGCCAATTTACAGTCAAACTTCATAATTTTTTATCCACATCAACATTTTAGACTCACATGTATCATTTGATCAAGTTTGGATCACAATTCCTCAAGAAATTTGATCAAATCATCAAAAGGGAAAAATGGTCAAAATTAGGGTTTTGACTAAGAAAGGGCAATTTCTGATTTTTGACCTAACCAATGACCATTTGGTTTGAAGCATGATTTCAAGGGTTAATTTGTATCATCTTGACCTAATTACATGGTTCAAAATATTGCAAATCCATTGGATAGACAGATGAAATTTGCAGTCAACTGATCAAAAGTCAACTGTATACTGAAAAGTCAAACTTTGACTTTTTGGTCAAAATCAAGTGCCAAGGATCATAATTCATCAAAACATGTCAAAGTGTGAAACTTGTTCATCAAGGAATCAAAGATTGAAGATTTGGTTTTAAAATTTGAAAATTTCTTAACTTAGAAATTTTTCTAAGTATAGAAAATTTCTTATTTTTTCTCAACTTTAAGCCATTTTTTCACCATGCAATACAAGATGATTCAAAGGAAATTCCCAACATGAAAGTTGTAGATATCCATTAAATCTATAACTTTTCTTCACACATTTTTCCTTAAATATGCTTGGATCTCGAGATATAATTTTATGAATACATGCCCATGAACTAAAATAACTTAGTGAAATTTTGCCCTAATTTAGGCAGGGTTTTTGACCCAACTTCATGGAAATTTTTCACCTAGTTCCAAGAGGAATCTTGAAATTCATTTCAAAGATGAGTTATATAGCACATTGCAAGCTTTCCAAAATGTCCAAGAACTCCTTGAGATCATATTTGAGTAGAGAGAATCGAAGAGGTGAAGTTGGCAATTTCTCACTTTGTTTTCAAACCATTTGTAATCAAGAACAAAATTCAAATCAGAACCTATGCTGCCTAATTCTTGCTTTACAGGTCCCAAACTTGTTTCTCACTTCATAATTTAATGCTTACTCAGTTGACAAAGCCTTAATTCAATCCCAAAGGTCTTTGTCCAAGCTTTAATTCCATAAATGGCACAAAGTTGTCATTGCCATTTTGGAAAAGCTTCACTTTTGAAACTTTCCATTTCTTGAGCATTAAACATGTCTTCTCTGCACATACAAGTCCTACAGACCTAAAGAAATTTGTGTAAAGCTTATACCAACTCTAAGCAGGCCAGTACAAGCATGAGAAGACTTGTCTCTTCACTTTGCTTCAAAAGCAAGAAAGTGTGCAAAAAGCCTACAATTGAAAAATATATTGAGAAGCTGACTTGAAACCTTTTCCATACTAATACACAAACACATTACAACTTAGAAAATGATTGAAAGAGTCCTGGAACACTCAAACACTACATATCACCAAAAAACTGTCAAAACTTCAGTTTGTGTCTAGGCATAGTAATCCATCAATTGGCTCATGCGTTTCAAGTTTTAATCATCCAAACACTTTACCTACATCATATCTAAGTGATCCAGATTATAATCCCTGCACTGTAACTCCTCCTTCTTCATATGCAATTTGTTGTACCCCAATTTCCCCCCCTAAGATCCCTTCATCATACCATATTGTTTCAATCACAACAAGATCACATTAGGGTTTTTGGTTCTTCTCCCTATCTTTAGCCTTGCTCTTTTGAGGAGTTACCAAGCACTTTGACTTGTTTTCTTTTGTGATCATGGATATTTTGCTTTGATTTTATCTCTAATTAACAAAATATAATATTGGTTTGTCTTACTTGTCAATAATGTAGGTAGCGACAATGAGGTTTAGCAAGTTGCATCATGGGTTTATTTCCATGCCCTAGTCAAAAGCTTGAGAGATTCAAACCTCACCATTGAAATTTTTTTAAGGTTGGTATGGAAGTAGTTTCGGTGGCCATGAGTCCTCATCATCATCCTTAACAAATTCTATTCACAAAGGAAGAATATTGGCACATAAAAGTTTGTTCAAACTTGGCAAAGTTCCACCAAGCATTCTCTTGATCTAGAGGCTAGGGTTTTGGACTTCAGAGGGGCATATCTTGCTCATCTTTTGGTATTTTTGAGTGATTCCAAAAACATTCTTCTCTTCAAAGAGTTACCAATAAATCACTTCAAAAGTTCCAAGGAGTTTTCATGAGGAAGTAACTTGGTGAAGAAGAAAGATTACAAGTCATCCAAATGAATCCCTCATTTCCCATTTGTGATTTCAAATGGTCATAACTTGGTCAATTTTTATCACCTTGAGCCCATTATTTTTTCATGATGACCCTAAGGATTAGTACTTCATGACTTCTTTTATGTGCAAAGTAAGAAAATGGATGGAAGTTTCCTTAAGAATGCAAGAGATTATAGGTCATTTCATGATTTTTGGCCAAATTCAACAAGTCATAACTTGCTCAATTTTTGGAGATTTTGAGTGGTTCAAATTGAAAAATGTCATTAAAGAGATCTACTTCATTCCATCTTTTTTGGTCAAGAGAAAATTCTAAGTGCAAGGCCATGTTTGGATGCAAGAGATTATAGGTCATTTTTAAAGAAGAATTTAAAATATTTCTAAGTATGGAAAATCAACTCTTTTTCTTCAACTTTGACTCCATATAGTTTTCAGCTCAAGCATCTATTTGATTCCATTCTTTTTCCATTGCAAAGCTTGTTACCTCATCTTTCCAAAGCATCAAGAATTTTGCCCTAAGACCCACCGAGGTGGAAATGCCATTGGATTGAACTTGGTAACTTAGAACTGAAGTTTCACCATAAGTCAGAATTTAAAATCCATGTTTTGGCCTTTAAACATCAAATTAGCATGCGATTGTGATCTAAACATGTTTAACCAAGTTGCCAAAGTGTATTAGAGCCTTGAAACACAAGGATTTGTTGAGTTTTGATGCAAATCAGATCACACTTTGCTCGTGTATCAGGTTCACACAATTTCCCTCCAATTTGCATCACTCCACATGCTTGAACATTCCATTTGATTCCCTATAAATAGAGGGTCATCCCCCATTCAATTTCCCAAGCTTAAATAGCCAGAATCACCCTGCCAAACTTGCTTCACAACTCAAAATTCAGCTACTTTGAATCCTATTCTCAAGCCTTTTTTAATCCATTTTTTTCATCAATTCACCTTCCTTAATCTTCCCTGGAACTAACCATATAATCACATTCAAGAATCGCGCCCTATATTGCTCCATAGAAGTCCAGTTTCAGAGCTCTACAACTCAACTTCAATAGGTAGATTCCTTCATTAATTCTTCAAAACTTTGGTATCATTGTGTTTCTCTCATTGCCCTGGTTCTAGTCGCAACACTTACTTTTATCTGGAAGCACGTTTTGACCATGAATTTTCAAATCCCTTTTCAAAACTTTCTTTCCAAATTGCTTGAGTTACAGTTTATATAAATTTGGCGCGAGGGTGTGGTTGTCTTTGTCTTGAAGAGGCAAAGCGAATGGCGTAGGTCTGAGCTTCTGATTTTACAGTTTGAGAGACCTGCAATTCGTGAAGGCTGGAGGTTGAAGATAACCAACGTGTCATCTTCTAACCAATGAAAGCGTGACATTTGTTATTTTCAAATTCTGATTTTATTAATGATTTTGTACGTTATTCATTAAAGACCATGATGTGCACAGCGCGCCAGATCCTTTGGATTTGATTACTAACGCGTTTTGACTCTCATCCAATGGTCCACATATTTTTCTTTTATTTTCTTTTTCTGATTTTTATATTTTAATTGTTTTAAATTTCAAAAAATCATAGAAAATTCATTTTTAGTCCAAAAACACTAAAAAAATTATGAAAAATATTTTGGATTATTCTCTTTCTGATTTTTATATTTTCACAATTTAATTTTATGTTTTGGTATTTTTTATAAATTTACAGTTTATTTGAATTGTTTTAAATATTTAAAAATACTTTTATGCATTTTTTAATTCTGAAAAAATTATGGAATGATCCAATGATATTGTGACAAATATTGGTGACCTTATTTTATTTTTGTTTCTGACTTTGCTATTTTTTACTATTTTTGTTTATCTTACCCATTTATTTTAATTTTTAAAAATAGTTTCTGACTTTTAAAAATCCCCAAAAAATTTGTAAAAATTACTTGGCCTCTTTTCTGAATTTTCTACGATCTTATTTTTCATTTCTCGATTAATTTGAATATAATTGGCATTTTCTTCATTATTTTCCATTTTAAAAACATTTTTAAACCCTTTAATGAACATATTAATTATATTATTATTTTGTGAATATTTTCTGGCTGTCTTGGGTTTAGTTTTTGGTCATAGCTTTATTAACATCATTGGATCCATGGTGTTGAGTTTAACTCCACAAGAAATGGATGAATGATTTTAATAATAGTTTGATTAAATATTAATTCAAATGTGGTTTTTCTTTTTACCCTAATTCCTCTTCATCACATCCCCTTCTTATTGCATTAAATGTTGTTAGAGCATGATCTCTATATCATGTCTCAAAACAAATGGTGCATAGATTGCTATTGACCGACCTCAAAATAGGTGTGACTTCTATATAAGTCCACTTACGATTGCTTAACATAGCACTAAATTTTGTCCTGATTCGAATAAATGATCATTTGTGGCCCAAACTTATGATTGCAAGCCCAAGTATGTTAATTTGATCTCTTTGATCCAATAACCTTGAGATTCATTGTGTGGAGGCTTTGGTTCTACCAATCCTCTAATGGATCTATAACACCTTTGATCAACGTGGATCACTTAAACATCGTTGAACATTAAATGGTACTTGTGAGAATTCAAAATGGATGATATACTTGACAAAAAGAAAATGCAACTTGTTGTGTGGAGGATTTTGTTCTACCAATCCTCTAATGAGTTTCAAATGCAAGTTTCAAGATGATCATCCAACTAACCACTAATTATTGACTTGTTTTATTTTATGCTTTTATTCTCTTATGCTTTATGCACTATTTATTTTTTAGCATTTTACATTTTATGCCATTTTCACCTTTGCTCATTTGAGCATTTATTTTCTTGTCATTTTTACTTCCCTCACTTGAGCTTTTCTTTTTCCTTTTTCTGAGATACTTCATAACCAACTTAAACCCTAAAAAACTCTTAATGGTACTTGGACTATTTGGTTACTATCCTTGGCATGATTGAGCAGTGGACTTTTTTCTTGGACTTAGGATTAGAAACCTTGGCCTATCTTAGATACCTTGTGATCTTATCTGATTATTTTGTCTGGATCTCTTGAGGTTTTCCTCAAGACATTGGGTTGCTTGTTTGTTTTTGTGTGCAGGTTTTTGTGATTACACTCTTTGTTTGTAATCTGGAATTCACCCACATACAGCCGTTACTCTGCTCAATTTTTGTGAAGACTTAATATATTTGAAGAGGTCTAGTATCTTTTCTTGATTGGTTTCACTCCAAAGAATGGGAATTCTATCTTGGCTCATAATGTCAAGTTTTGGCTTCTTGTTGGTTAGATAGTCATTATCCTTAGCTTTTACCTTATGCTTTAGGATAGCCTCTTCTTCTCCTCCCATCTTCTTTAATTTCAAAAATCTTCTCCCTCCTTCTGAAAACCCTTCTTGTTTAGAAACTTAAACACTTTCATAATAAACTTGGGCTTATGTCCATGCATTTTTTAAAAAAAAATTATAAATAAACTCCAATCAATTCAATAATACCTTGATATTTTTGTGAGAAGACTAAAAGTAAAAAAATATCATTTCAAACCATTTTGCCACTTTGGATTTTATTTTAAAACTTTTCTCAAAAGGTTAGACTCTTGTCAATCCTTGTAGTGATGCAAACAACTATACTTCTACAATATGTAGTGAAGTGAGATATTTTCCACTTGGGTGTTGAGTGAGGCATTGTTGATTTTAAAATCCAAGCCATATCCTCCACTTTGAGATGATGCAAATTCTACTTTCTCATGATTGTGGGTAGTAAGTATGTTTTCCGCACGGACAATGACGATGATGTCTTATCTCTTAAAATCAACCAACACACTTTTGTTTCAAACTTTTAAAAGAGTAACTACGTGTACCCTGATCCCCTATTGCACGAAAGGTGGTATGTAGGCACTAAAGGTTCGCAACCGCGGCGGGTGCAAAAATCATTAAAAAAAAATACTTCTTTTCTCACCTCCACTATCCATTTTATATACAACACATTTTTATAGCCAAAATATACAAATTTTACAAAGAGGTTCATGCGGAGTGCCGTAGATGTTTAGGGTGCTAATACCTTCCCTTTGCATAACCAACCCCCTTACCTTGAACCTTTCCCCCTGTTTTTGGGTTATTCGCTCTTTTCCCATTCCTTTGGAAACAATAAAGCGCGGTGGCGATTTTTATTTTTGATTTGTATAAAGTCTAGTCAATGCAATGGCTTATTCTTGAAAATTTCTACCGCTACAGAAAAATGGCGACTTCACTGAGGACAGATTGACCTCCTGTTGGTCCATCCCTAAGTGGGTTAAGCCTATCTTTGTTTATATCTGTATATGTGCTATAGCTGTTTATGTGTTATATTTTGTATATATGTTTGTCTGGATTTTCCTGGTTTTCAGGGTGCTTTGTGATTACTCATAAGTCCTATACCTGGACTTGGGCAAACTTTAATATAGGACGGGCGATATAGTCATGTTAACTTTGAGGGAGTAATCCCAAAAAAGGAGGCATGAGATCCCCCACTTAGTGGAGGCCCCTTTGACTGTAGTGTCATTCACCGAGTAATCGGGAAGATGTACTGCTTTCGACCTGGAAGCCTACTGAAACTGAGGACCGTAGAATACCAAACCCATCTTGACTTTTTAGGTGTAGTGCGGAAGCTATGACGGAGTAATCCGGTAATAGTTGTCACGCGATACTACACTCAGACGAGTCTTTCTTGAGAATATTACAAATTACCAAGTTAATCAGGAATTTGGTAATATCTGAAGGAAGGATGTAGACTCTGGGAACCTCTAGAACCTTGTTCAGCAGGTGATAACTTTTTAGACCAACACCTTATGGGTAGTACCTTCGACCTCATGCTCGTGACGTTGAACCTATGAACCTTATATGTGTGATCTTGTGTGTGATTGCTGCATCATGCATCCATGCACTCATAAGCATCTTTTAAAGAAAATAATATTTCAAGGGATTTAAAGGTTGACTATTCGTGAATATCTCAGGTACTGTTAACCATGGATTCTGGAAAGAGAAAGACCAGGAAATACAGTTTCAAGGATCCCAAGATAGATGAGTTGGTCAGTCTAATTCCAGAGATTGAGTGTCCTGCAGACTTTCGGAAGAAGTATGGATCCATCATTCCTCTCATGAAGCTAAAGATGAAGGAGGGTATTCTCTCGACCTTGGACCAGTTCTATGATCTGATGTATCACTGCTTTACTTTTCCCGATTATCAATTGATGCCTACACTGGAGGAGTATTCTTATCTATTGGATTTACCTGTTACCGATCGTGTTCCTTTTAATGGTTTGGAGGGCGAGCCAAAACCACATGAGATTGCTGCTTTGATTCATCTGGGGAAGTCTGAGGTGGAAGCCCATATGACTACTAAAGGAGGGATTAGTGGATTACCAGCTCAGTTCTTATTGGAGAAAGCTCATTACTTTGCCATAATGAAGAGTACGGTTGCTTTTGAGGCCATCTTTGCTTTACTTGCTTATGGATTATTCTTATTTCCTAATGTGGACAAGTTTGTTGACATTAACGCTATCAGGATTTTCATGATTGGAAACCCAGTTCCTACACTATTGGGTGATGCTTATTACTCTGTTCATCTTCGGAGTTCTTATCATGGGGGAATGATTATCTGTTGCACGCCTTTTTTGTACCGGTGGTTCATCTCTCATATGCCTCAGTCTGATGCTTTTTGGGATGTCAAGAAGGAACCTCGTTGGGCTCCTAAGATCATGGCACTTACTTACTCGAATATTGATTGGTATCATCGAGCTTATCAGGATATAGAGATTATTGACAGTTGTGGTAGTTTCCCCAATGTACCTCTTCTTGTTACAAAGGGAGGAATTAACTATAACCCTGTTCTTGCACGGCGACAGCTTGGTTATCCGATGAGGGATAAACCAAATAGTATTCATTTGAGTAGTTTCTTTCTGAAGGAAGGAGAAGACCACAGTGAAGCTAGGGAGCAGATTGCAAAGGCCTGGCGTCACATTCATAAGAAAAGTAGGAAAGATTTGGGACCTAGGGGTGCTGTTTATTTGGAGCCATATCTTCAGTGGGTCCGATCGAGAGCCACCCAGTTTAAGATGTTGTATACCCGGGAGACACCCATGCCTGATCTGTTTGTGAAGACCACTCCTCCTTTATTAGATGATCTAGAAGAGTTGCAGCTTGCTTTGGTTAGGATGCAACAGGAAAGAGATGCTTGGAAGAACAAGTTCCAGACTTTAGAGAGTTCCTACAAAGACGACTTGAAGGAGAAAGATGATTTGATCGAGATCCTTGAGAGTCGAGCAATAGAGTCTATGGAGAGGCAAGGGGATTTATTTTCTCCTAAGCCTCAAACAGGTGCTGATTACTCATTTCCAGATCTGAATGATTGGAAGGAGGTTGCCATCAGACATGTGGAAGAAAACCAGAGGTTGAGAGCTCAGATTGCCAAGCTCACAGGGAAGCACCAACGTACAGATTGATCTCTATCAGTTTCTTTATCTCATGATTTTTTAGATTGTATTTTCATCTTGTACTTGGGATCATTGAAACTTGTAACCCAATTTGAAGTTATTATAATAAAAGTGTTCAGTATTTCAAATGCGTTATTATTTTGATGTTTGGAATATGTCTATAAACATTAAATCCCTTGAAATATTAAACGATAAAGTAAAAATAATCATATACATTGCATAACATGCATCATATTGCACATATTTCTTGCATTTATTATGCATATCCAGGTGCCTTACCCAGCTTTTTGCTTCATTCAGCAAGCTGACTCATCACTACAACACTCGGGCTAATTTCAAAAAGAAGATGGACAACTTGGAACAGGAGAATCGCGAGCTACACAAAGAAGTTTCTTATTTGAAGGCCGGCTTAGCCAATTTGACTACTCTGATGGAAGCTCTGGTGGTTGCTTAGAATCAGCCACCGAGTGTTCAACCTCAACCAACAAGGGCAAATGCTGAAGTTCTTGTTGTTCCTGTATCCGCTACTCCGACTGTTGTTCAAAACTGTATGCCTCAGGGTTATTCGTGGGGAATGCCGAAGAATTTTAAACCTGAAGGTTTCAATTTGGGCACCCAAGATGCTCCAATGGTTCTAAATGTTGTTACTCCAGCACCTCCTGTGGTGTATGTTGTTCCTGTTGCACCTCCTTCGGTGAATTTGGTTCCGTTTGTTAATGAAGATGCATGTCGTCCTTTCCCTTCGTCGAGTGAAGATTTGGTTCTTTATGATAGAATGGATGATTTCCAAGAGCGGTTTGATAGAATGCAAATAGAGATAAAGGCTCTTAGGGGAAAAGAGTTATTTGGGCAGAATGTGAATGAGCTGTGTTTGGTCCCGAATGTCAAAGTGCCTGCTAAGTTTAAGGTCCCAAAGTTTGAGAAGTACAAAGGCAACACTTGCCCTCGTGCTCACTTGGTGATGTATGTAAGGAGAATTTCTATCCACACTGATGATCAGCGTCTGCTGATTCACTTTTCCCAGGATAGTCTGATTGGTGCAACATTGAAATGGTACATGAGTTTTGACAGCGCCAACATCCATACCTTTAATGATTTGGGAGAAGCATTAATAAAACAATACAAGTACAATGTGGACATGGCGCCCGATCGTGACCAGCTTAGAGCCATGGTTCAGAAAGACATAGAATCGTTTAAAGAGTACGCACAGAGATGGCGTGAAGTGGCTGCACAAGTGATTCCTCCCGTGGAGGAGAAGGAAATGACTAAAATTTTTCTGAAGACGCTAGGTGCTTTCTACTACGAAAGAATGGTAGCAAGTGCCCCTAGTGATTTTATAGAGATGGTAGGAATGGGTGTCCGCCTAGAAGAGGCAGTAAGAGAAGGCCGTTTGACAAAGGGTGAAGGATCCAGAGGTGTGAAAAAGCAAGCTTATGGGTTCACAAAGGAGAAAGAGGGGGATACAAATGCTGTTATACAAGAGAGGAGAATAAATGCTCCTAGAAGGAATTATCAGCTTCACCATCAAGTTGCTTCAGGGACTCCTGTTATGAATGTCGCTCCAACTACTGTTGCTTATCAAAGATAGTCCCAGCAGGGGAACCAAGGGAATAATCAGAGAAGGGAGAACTATGACCCTATTCCCATGAGTTATGCAGAGCTACTACCAGCATTGATTCAGAAGAAGTTGGTCCAGACACGACCACCTCCAGTTGTACCATCACCATTTCCTTGGTATTACAAAGCAGACCAGACGCGTGCCTTTCATCTGGGAGAACCAGGGCATAGTGTTGAAAATTGTTATCCTTTGAGGACTGAAGTGCAAAGGTTGGTGAAGTCCGGAATTTTATCTTTCAAAGACATGAGACCTAATGTAAAAGAAAATCCTCTACCCAAGCACGGGGGAGTGAATGCTGTAAATATGGTGGCCGGTTGTCCAAGTGACTTCCAGATTTTTGACATTAATTTGGTTAGAGGGGATTTGGTAAAGATGCATGCAGATCTCTATGAATTCAGTTATTATACGCATGACCACGCTGATTGTTCTATTTGTAGTACAAACATACAGGGTTACGAGAAGATAAAGGCTGATTTACAAGAGATGATGGATGAAGGTCTAATTCATATAATCAGGCCTAGGGCAGAATATGAAGATGAAGTTAATATGGTTTCTGGATGTCCGGGTGAATTCAGAATTTTTGAAGTAGAGCATTTGAATGAAGATCTCGTACAGTTGCATGCTACCTTCTGTCGTACTGCTGGTCAGGTGGAACACCAATATGGGTCTTGCATAGTTTGTTGTCGAGACCCCCGAGGATGTTCTATTGTGAGAGAGGGTGTTCAATTGCTGTTATACAATGGAACTATCAAGATCATAGGTCAGAGAGATGATTATCACGAGATTGATATGGTTGAAATTTGTTTGATGGGAGAAGAGTTATAAGAAGAATATGCCTCCATGGATGAGTATTTCTCTTCAGACAAAGATTTGTTTGCTGAAAATGGTCTTTTAAGGGTTGATTGTGTCGAGGAAGGTGTAAACGTCATTGTACCTTGTTTTAGTGCACCCTCTCATCTTGAGGTGAAGTACCATAGCAAACCAGTTGTTACCCCATTGGTAATTAGTCTGCCAGGACATGTTCCCTATAAATCAGATAAGGTTGTGCCTTACAAATACAACGCTACAATCTTAGAAGATGGGGTGGAAGTTCCCATCCAGCCAATGCCAGACATTGGAAATATAGCTGATAATAGTAGGGTGACCCGTAGTGGTCGCGTGTTTGCGACGGTTATTCGAAGAGACGTTGTTGCTGGAAAGAAAATTGTTGAGAACGGTGAGCCTAAGAAGGTTGCAGGAGAGACTAGTGGAGCTACATTGGAGAAAGAAGTGGATGATATCTTGAAGATAATTAAAATGAGCGACTACAAAATTGTGGACCAGCTATTGCAGACTCCTTCAACGATATCCATCCTAGCTTTATTGATGAATTCCTCCGCTCATAGAGAATCACTGATGAGAGTACTAGACCAAGATTTTGTAGAGAATTACATGTTGTTAGATTAATTCAGCAGCGTAATTGGAAACAATACATCATGTAACAACTTAAGTTTCTGCGATGATGAGTTACCAGATGAAGGGAGGAATCACAACCTGTCCCTCCATATATCTATGAACTACAAGAATGATTCGCTATCCAATGTGCTAATTGATAACGGATCCGCGTTGAATGTTATACCGAGAAGTACTCTCATGAAGTTAAAGTATCAGGGAACACCAATGCGCCCGAGTGGCATCATTGTGAAGGCTTTTGATGGCTCGAGGAAATCTGTCATCGGTGAAGTGGACTTGCCCATCCATATAGGACCACACTTGTTCTTGATAACTCTCCAGGTAATGGATATTATTCCCGCGTATAGTTGTTTGCTAGGACGACCATGGATACATGAAGCAGGGGCTGTCACTTCAACTATGCATCAGAAGCTAAAATTTATGCGTGAAGGGAAGGTAGTGATCATAAATGTGGAGTAGGCGTTATTGATATCCCATCTATCCTCTTTCAGTATTGTAGAAGCGGATGAGGCTGTTGTTGGAACCCAGTTCCAAGCCCTATCCATTGACAACATAAGGAAGAATGAGAATTATGTGGTTTCCCTGAAGGATGTGCAACAGGTGGTGCGCAATGGTCATAATGCAGTTTAGGGACGGCTTGTGGATCCACCTGTGAACAAGAACAAAACTGGATTAGGTTTCTCTTCGAGGAATGGAAAAGGCGAAAGTTTGAAGTCAAAGTCTTCTGTGAATAGTTATCATGATGTTTTCCGCAGCGGAGGCTACCTCCATCCGATTGGTTCTCGAATTAATGCTGTTGAAGAGGATGAAGCAGAGCAGGAAGTACCGAATTATGTGACGCATGGAGTCCGAGTTGAGAACTGGTTCACCATTAATGTTCCTTCTTGCATGCATGTTTCAAAGTAATTTGATTTGTTAATCTGCTTCTTTCTTTTGAAAATCTTTCACTATTCCCAAGGTGGAAGTATTAATGTTGTAGGGCTTATATGTTTGCTATAATTGTTAAGATCATTAATAAAAGTTGTCTTTGCTTCCAAAAATTATGTCTTTTATTTTATGCCTTTTTCTTGAAAAATGGTAATAATAAAAAAAACCTTTCAAAAT
The DNA here is from genome assembly GCA_948472305.1 of Vicia faba. Classification (NCBI taxonomy): domain Eukaryota; kingdom Viridiplantae; phylum Streptophyta; class Magnoliopsida; order Fabales; family Fabaceae; genus Vicia; species Vicia faba. The sequence goes on from OX451736.1 coordinate 1,234,877,792, forward strand.
AAATAATAACTGAAAATTAATCTGCATGATCACTTGTTATATGTGTCAGTTTCTAAAAACAATCATAAATCATATGTGCAGATTAATTAAAAAACTCGTTGAATACAATGACCCTGCACCCTCTCCCAACTTTGATTGTCCTGTGTTCAGGGCTGAAGAAGAAGATTATGATGAGATTCCAGAAGAAGTCTCACGGTTGCTTGAACACGAGGAAAATACCATTCAGCCATATAAGGAGCCTTTGGAAGTGGTTAATTTGGGTTCAGAAGAAGATCCGAAGGAAGTCAAGATTGGAGCATCGTTGCATTCTGATGTAAGGAGAGGGTTGATTGAGCTGTTGAAAGAGTATGTGGATATTTTTGCTTGGTCTTATCAAGATATGCCTGGTCTAGATACAGACATTGTCGAGCATCGTTTGCCGTTGAAGCCAGATTGTCCGCCAGTTAAACAAAAGTTGAGAAGAACCCACCCAGATATGGATGTAAAGATCAAAGAAGAGGTCCTAAAGCAAATTAATGTTGGTTTTCTTGTGACGTCAGTGTATCCTCAATGGATCTCCAATATTGTCCCAGTACCGAAAAAAGACGGAAAAGTCTGCATGTGCGTAGATTACAGAGATCTAAATAAAGATAGTCCAAAAGATGATTTCCCATTGCCTCACATTGACATGTTAGTGGATAGCACAGTAAAATTCAAGGTATTCTCGTTCATGGAAGGATTTTCCGGGTATACTCAAATAAGAATGGCTCTAGAGGACATGGAAAAAACAATGTTTATCACACCCTGGGGAACATTCTATTACAGAGTGATTCCCTTCGGGTTGAAGAACGCTTGTGCAACGTACCAGAGGGCTATGACAACCCTATTCCATGATCTGATGCACAAAGAAACCGAAGTATATGTTGATGATATGATTGGCAAATCCCAAACTGAAGAAAGGCATACAAAATATCTGTTGAAGTTGTTTCGGCATTTGAGGAAGTATCGTCTCCGCCTGAATCCAAATAAATGCACCTTCGGAGTTAGATCGGGGAAATTGTTGGGTTTTATTGTTAGCCAGAAAGGAATTGAAGTTGACCCTGATAAAGTCAAAGCAATTCAAGAAATGCCAGCACCAAGAACTGAAAAGCAAGTCAGGGGCTTCCTCAAGCGTTTGAATTATATCTCCAGATTTATTTCCCACATGACTGCAACGTGTGAACCAATCTTTAAGTTGTTAAAGAAAGATCAAGGTTGTGTGTGGACAGATGACTGCCAAAGGGAATTTGAAAGTATTAAAGAATATCTACTTGAACCTCCTATCTTGCTCCCTCCCGTAAAAGGAAGACCGTTGATTATGTATCTAATAGTGTTAGATAAATCCATGGGTTGTATTCTGGGACAACAGGATGAAACGGGAAAGAAAGAGTTTTCCATTTATTATATCAGCAAAAAGTTCACTGATTATGAGTCGCGGTATACTATGCTAGAAAAAACATGTTGTGCTTTGGCCTGGGCGGAAAAGCGTTTGCGGCAGTATATGTTGAATCATACTACTTGGTTGATCTCCAAAATGGATCCAATCAAGTATATTTTTGAAAAGCCTACTCTTACTGGGAGAATTGCCCACTGGCAGATGTTGTTATCTGAATATGATATCGAGTACCGCATTCAAAAGGCTATCAAAAGTAGTGTGTTGGCAGATTACCTGGCTCACCAGCCGGTGGAAGATCATCAGTCTGCAGAATATGAATTCCCCGATGAAGATGTGATGTTCTTGAAAGTGAAAGATTATGATGAACCATTGTCGGGGGAGGGCCCCGACCTTGAATCTCATTAGAGTATGGTATTTGATGGAGCTGTGAATGCTTATGGTAAAGGAATTGGTGTTGTGATTGTTACTCCTCATGGATCACACATTCCTTTTACTGCAAGGTTAACATTTGATTGCACTAATAATATGGCGGAACATGAGGCTTGCATCATGGGTCTTGAGGAAGCTATTGATCTCAGAATCAAAATTCTGGATGTGTATGGCGATTCATCTTTGGTAATAAATCAAATTAAAGGAGAATGGGACAGTCGTCACCCTGGCTTGATCCCTTACAAAGATTATGCTAGAAGATTACTACCCTTCTTCAATAAAGTTAAATTCCATCACATTCCTAGGGATGAAAATCAAATGGCAGATGCTCTGGCTACTCTAGCTTCCATGTACCAAGTAAATGCTTGGAATGATATACCTCGAATTACAGTTCGACGGCTAGATAGGCCCGCTCATGTGTTTGCGACAGAGGAGGTAGCTGATGAAAAACCTTGGTATTATGATATCAAGCATTTTCTTCAGACTCAGGAATACCCGTTTGGTGTGTCAAAGAAAGATAGAAAGACACTGAGAAGATTGGCAAGCAGTTTCTTCCTCAGTGAAAATGTGTTATACAAGAGGAATTTTGACATGGTCTTGCTCAGATGCGTGGATAGATACGAAGTAGACATGTTGATGCATGAGATCCATGAAGGTTCATTTGGCACTCATGCTAATGGACATTCAATGGCTAAAAAGATGCTCAGGGCAGGTTATTATTGGTTGACAATGGAATATGATTGTTACAAATTTGTAAAGAAGTGCCATAAATGCCAGATTTACGCAGATAAGATCCATGTGCCTCCGACACTCCTCAATGTGATTTCCTCCCCATGGCCTTTCTCTATGTGGGGTATTGACATGATTGGGATGATAGAACTCAAAGCTTTGAATGGGAACCATTTTATCTTGGTAGCAATTGACTACTTTACCAAATGGGTAGAGGCTGCTTCATATGCCAATGTTACCAAACATGTGGTTATGTGTTTCATCAAAAACAATCTTATATGCCGGTATGGTGTGCCGAGCAGAATCATCACTGACAATGGCTCGAATTTGAACAACAAGATGATGACTGAACTGTGCGAAGAATTCAAGATTGTCCATCATAATTCATCTCCATACAGGCCAAAGATTAATGGGGCTGTTGAAGCTGCTAATAAGAATATCAAGAGAATTATCCAGAAAATGGTTGTTATTTATAAGTATTGGCATGAAATGCTCCCTTTTGCTCTACATGGATATCGAATATCTGTCCGCACTTCAACAAGAGCAACCCCGTTTTCTCTAGTGTATGGAATGGAAGTTGTACTCCCTGTCGAGGTAGAGATTTCCTTGCTGCGTGTGATAATGGAAGCCAAATTGATAGAGGCTGAATGTGTTCAGAACAGGTTTAACCAATTGAACTTGATTGAAGAGAAGAGAATGACAGCTTTGTGTCATGGGCATTTATATCAGAAAAGAATGAAGAAAGCATTTGACAAAAAGGTCAAACCTCGTGAATTCAGAGAAGGCGACCTCGTGCTCAGGAAGATCATGTCTTTCAACACTGATTCTAGGGCAAGTGGACTCCCAATTTTAAAGGCCCGTATGTTGTCAAGAAAGCCTTCTCTGGTGGTGCATTAATTCTTGAAACTATGGATGGCGAGGAGTTCCCACGTCCCATGAATGCTGATGCAGTCAAGAAATACTTCGCCAAAAGAAATAAAAGAACAGCTCGCTAAGTTGAAAACCCGAAAGGGCAGCTTAGGCAAAAAAGAGCGTCTCGGTAGGCCGAAAACCCGAAAGGGCGGTCTAGGAAAAAATTAGAGACATAAACAGAATAAATTTCCCGCTAAGTTGAAAACCCGCAAGGGTAGCTTAGGCAAAATTTATGGACTTTCTTGGCAAGTAACTACGTCATACGAGACTTGATCATTGAAGCAACAATCTTCTCGGATCCTCACCATACTTCAGCGGAAGCTGCTACCCAGGATTTCAAATGTTGTTAGGAGGGATAGTGGTCATTGTATCTCAATGTATCTTTTCCATTATGTATTACCATTTCCTAAACCTTGTAATCATCCATGGAGTCTCGCCATTCGCAGACTACCATTCTATTAATGAAATTCGAGCTTTTGCCCAACTCTTTGTGTTCTTATTTTTATTTAGCTTGCAAAGGCTTCATTTATTACTGATAATAACTGTTAAAGCAAAAAGATTAAAAAAGCAAAATTGACTTTTCAAAAAAAAAGAGAGATCTTTACAAATTCAATTTACTTTGGGATTTCTTATGAAACAATGACAACAAGAATGTTGGTCCCAAGAATGAACAAACTCCGTTTATTTTAAGAAGATTTACTCCCTTCATGAAGGTTTTCTCAGGTCATTTTACTGGTATGTGTGCAATCTTTGTGTGTTTCTCAGATAGTTAAAGATGATATCAATGGGTGCAAGGTACAGTATTGGGTTTATGATCCCAATATCACCAGTCAAGTCTTGGTTCGCTTTTGATTTTGGGTTTGCATGGTCAGAAGCCTCTGTCTCAGATTCCCCAGCAAAGTCTTCCCTTATATAATGAAAGGTTTTATTCCTTTGGTATACTGGGATGTCGCTCTTTTTGCAGTTTTGGCATTAATATTGACTTCTTGACTTCCCGGGAAGATTATCCCAGGGCATCTCTTGTTGGAATGACTACTCGTGATGAAAGTTTTCTCCAGGGAGGTAGGCTTGAATCCCCCCAATAAGGTTTGGTTGTGTCAGCGTCAGTCTGCTTTATTTAAGGTTGGTCTCGCAATATCCAGTAGGCATGTTGCTTTTGGAAAACTGTTTTCTCCGATAAAACCGGAAGAAGGATGTTCTATCCCGATATCTGTTTGATTTGGCTACGTCCGGATTATGTTTCTCCTCAGTGAAGTTAAAGCAGGAAATAGGTTTGGTTTCCGCAGTTGCTTTTACCTTTCTTGGATTGATCTTTCTGGTTGAAGTTCAGCCCAATGTTGTTAGTACCTGAGACGGTTTTGTTTGTTTATACTGATCATGTATCCTTTTACCAGCATATGCACGATATCACTCATACATTCATACATACATCATGCATTGCTAAAAATCATTGTTCATTGATATAGTGTTCTGACCTTTCCTGCAACGCTCTTTGCTTAGTTGAATTTAGTTTTCCCTCTTGAGTTTATTTCTCAAAGGATGAATCAGCATTGGCCGTCTTGCTCCAGTTTATTTCTGAATTGGATTTGTGGTTTTATGAAAACTTTGGGTTTTGGTTTGTGCATTTATTTTTCACATGAAGACTTTATCTCCTCAGCAGAAATATCGTGGCACTTCCTCGGGAAATCATATTTCCATCCCTAGAAAGTCATTTCTCTTTGCAAATCCCCTTGACAATAAGTGGAAGTCTCTTTTTTTGAGACAGATTACGTATTACCCTTTCCAGGCAGATTTCCTTGGTTAAAGAAGAAGTTGAGACCCGTTCTTGGCAAAACACCAGAATCTTGGGGTGATATGATATATTTTATCTTTCTACCTTCAATGAACGTTGGTAGTACATCGACAGTGAACGTTGGTGTTTGTTATCTTTTTGCTATCTTCAGTGAACATTGATAGTTCATCGTCATTGAACGACGGTGATATGATATATTTTCTCTTTCTACCTTCAGTGAACGTTGGTAGTACATCGATAGTGAACGTCGGTGTTTGTTATCTTTTTTTTATCTTCAGTGAACGTTGATAGTTCATCATCAATGAATGGTGGTGATATGATATATTTTCTCTTTCTACCTTCAATGAACGTTGGTAGTACATCGGCAGTGAACGTCGGTGTTTCTTATCTTTTTGATATCTTCAGTGAACATTGATAGTTCATCGTCAGTGAACGGCGGTGACATGATATATTTTCTCTTTCTACCTTCAGTGAACGTTGGTAGTACATCGGCAGTGAACGACGATGCTTGTTATCCTCCTCTCTGGTTCTTTTCTTGTGGTTTACCAGTGATTTATTTTCCTGGTGGGATTGCTCTTTTTTTCTACATTTCATGTTGCATCCCCAATGCTATTTTGCGTCTTTTTTGTTCCATTCATATGCATTCATATGCATAAATGTTTGAATGGCATCTTAGGGCCAAAAATAGGGTTTATTTTATATTTAAGTGTCTTCGATCACGTCGACACGAAGATTTTTAACCTTCGTATCTCCAGATAGAAGAAACTTAAATAAGGGCAGTTGTTGTACCCCAATTTTTGCCCCTAAGATCCCTTCATCATACCATATTGTTTCAATCACAACAAGATCACATTAGGGTTTTTGGTTCTTCTCCCTATCTTTAGCTTGCTCTTTTGAGGAGTTACCAAGTACTTTGACTTGTTTTCTTTTGTGATCATGGATATTTTGCTTTGATTTTCTCTCTAATTAACAAAATACAATATTGGTTTGTCTTACTTGTCAATAATGTAGGTAAAGGCAATGAGGTTTAGTAAGTTGCATCATGGGTTCATGAGTTTATTTCCATGCCCTAGTCAAAAGCTTGAGAGATTCAAACCTCACCATTGAAATTGTTTTGAGGTTGGTATGGAAGTAGTTTCGGTGGCCATATGTCCTCATCATTATCCTCAAAAAATTCTATTCACAAAGGAATAATATTGGCACAAAAAAGTTTGTTCAAACTTGGCAAAGTTCCACCAAGCATTCTCTTGATCTAGAGGCTAGGGTTTTGGACTTCAGAGGGGCATATCTTGCTCATCTTTTGGTATTTTTGAGTGATTCCAAAAAAAATCTTCTCTTCAAAGAGTTACCAACAAATAACTTCAAAAGTTCCAAGGATTTTTCATGAGGAAGGAACTTGGTGAAGAAGAAAGATTACAAGTCATCCAGATGAATCCCTCATTTTCCATATGTGACTTCAAATAGTCATAACTTGGTCAATTTTTATAATGTTGAGCCCATTATTTTTTCATGATGACCCTAAGGATGTTTACTTCATTCCTTCTTTTATGTGCAAAGTAAGAAAATGGATGGAAGTTGCCTTAAGAATGCAAGAGATTATAGGTCATTTCATGATTTTTGGCCAACTTCAACAAGTCATAACTTGCTCAATTTTTGGAGATTTTGAGTGGTTCAAATTGCAAAATGTCATTCAAGAGATCTACTTTATTCCATCTTTTTTGGTCAAGAGCAAATTCTTAGTTCAAGGCCATGTTTGGATGCAAGAGATTATAGGTCATTTTTAAAGAACAATTTAAAATATTTCTAAGTATGGAAAGTCAACTCTTTTTCTTCAACTTTGACTCCATGTAGTTTTCAGCTCAAGCATCCATTTGATTCCATTCTTTTTCCATTGAAAAGCTTTTTACCTCATCATTCCAAAGCATCAAGGATTTTCCCTAAGACCCCCTGAGGTGGAAATGCCATTGGATTGAACTTGGTAAATTGGAACTGAAGTTTCACCATAAGTTAGAATTTGAAATCCATGTTTTGGGCTTTAAACATCAAATTAGCACGCGTTTGTGATCTAAACATGTTTAACCAAGTTGCCAAAGTGGATTAGAGCCTTGAAACGCAAGGATTTAATGAGTTTTGATGCAAATCAGATCACACTTTGCTCGTGTATCAGGTTCACACGATTTCCCTCAAATTTGCATCATTCCACACGCTTGAACATTCCATTTGATTCCCTGTAAATAGAGGGTCATCCCCCATTCAATTTCCCAAGCTTAGATAGCCAGAATCACCCTGCCAAACTTGCTTCACAACTCAGAATTTAGCTACTTCGAATCCTATTCTCAAGCCTTTTTCAATCCATTTTTTTCATCAATTCACCTTCCTTAATCTTCCCTGAAGCTAACCATATAATCACATTCAAGAATCGCGCCCTATATTGCTCCATAGAAGTCCAGTTTCAGAGCTCTGCAACTCAACTTCAATAGGTAGATTCCTTCATTAATTCTTCAAACTTTGGTATCATTGTGTTTCTCTCATTGCCTTGGTTCTAGTCGCAACACTTACTTTTATCTGGAAGCACGTTTTGACCATGAATTTTCAAATCTCTTTTTAAAACTTTCTTTCCAAATTGCTTGAGTTACAATTTATATAAATTTGGCGCGAGGGTGTGGTTGTCTTCATCTTGAAGAGACGAAGCGAATGGCATAGGTCTGAGCTTCTGATTTTATAGTTTGACAGACCTGCAATTCGTGAAGGCTGGAGGTTGAAGATGACCAACGTGTCATCTTCTAACTAATGAAAGCGTGACATTTGTTATTTTTCAAATTCTGATTTTATTAATGATTATGTATGTTATTCACTAAAGACCATGATATGCACAGTGCGCTAGATCCTTTGGATTTGATTACTAACGCGTTTTGACTCTCATCCAATGGTCCACATCTTTTTCTTTTATTTTCTTTTTCTGATTTTTATATTTTAATTGTTTTAAATTTCAAAAAATCATAGAAAATTCATTTTTAGTCCAACAAATCTAAAAAAATTATGAAAAATATTTTTGATTATTCTCTTTCTAATTTTTATTTTTTCACAATTTAATTTTGTGTTTTGGTATTTTTTTTTATAAATTTACACTTTATTTGAATTGTTTTAAATGTTTAAAAATACTTTTATGCGTTTTTTAATTCTAAAAAAAATTATGGAATGATCCAATGATATTGTGACAAATATTCGTGGCCTTATTTTATTTTTGTTTCTGACTTTGCAATTTTTTACTATTTTTGTTTATTTTACCCATTTATTTTAATTTTTAAAAATAGTTTCTGACTCTTAAAAATCCCCAAAAATTTTGTAAAAATTACTTGGCCTCTTTTCTGATTTTTCTATGGTCTTATTTTTCATTTCTTGATTAATTTGAATATGATTGGCATTTTCTTCATTATTTTCCATTTTAAAAACATTTTTAAACCCTTTAATGAACATATTAATTATATTATTATTAGTGAATATTTTCTGGCTGTCTTGGGTTGATTTTTTGGTCATGGCTTTATTAACATCATTAGATCCATGGTGTTGAGTTTAACTCCACAAGAAATGGATGAATGGTTTTAATAATAGTTTGATTAAATATTAATTCAAATGTGGTTTTTCTTTTTACCCTAATTCCTCTTCATCTCATCCCCTTCTTATTGCATTAAATGTTGTTAGAGCATGATCTCTATATCATGTCTCAAAACAAATGGTGCATAGATTTCTATTGACCGGCCTCAAAATAGGTGCGACTTCTATATAAGTCCACTTACGATTTCTTAACATAGCGCTAAATTTTATCCTGATTCGAATAAATGATCATTCGTGGCCCAAACTTATGATTGCAAGCCCAAGTATGTTAATTTAATCTCTTTGATCCAATAACCTTGAGATTCATTATGTGGAGGCTTTGGTTCTACCAATCCTCTAATGGATCTACAACACCTTTGGTCAACGGGGATCACTTAAACATCGTTGATCATTAAATGGTATTTGTGAGAATTCCAAATGGATGATATACTTGACAAAAAGCAAATGCAACTTATTGTGTGGAGGCTTTGGTTCTACCAATCCTATAATGATTTCCAAATGCAAGTTTCAAGATGGTCATTCAACTAACCACTAATTATTGACTTGTTTTATTCTATGCTTTTATTCTCTTATGCTTTATGCAATATTTATTTTTTAGCATTTTACATTTCATGCCATTTTCATCTTTTTCTCATTTGAGAATTTATTTTCTTGTCATTTTTACTTTGCTCACTTGAGCTTTTATTTTTCCTTTTTCTAAGATACTTAATAACCAACTTAAACCCTAAAAAACTCTTAATGGTACTTGGACTATTTGGTTACTATCCTTGGTATGATGGAGCAGTGGACTTTTTCTTGGACTTAGGATTAGAAACCTTGGCCTATCTTGGATACCTTGTGATCTTATCTGATTATGTTGTCTGGAGCTCTTGAGGTTTACCTCAAGATATTGGGTTGCTTGTTTATTTTTATGTGCAGGTTTTTGTGATTACACTCTTTATTTGTAATCTGGAATACACCCGCACACAACCGTTACTCTGCTCAATTTTTGTGAAGACTTAATATATTTGAAGAGGTCTAGTATCTTTGCTTGCTTGGTTTCACTCCAAAGAATGGGAATTCTATCTTGGCTCATAATGTCAAGTTTTGGCTTCTTGTTGGTTAGATGGTCCTTATCCTTAGATTTTACCTTATGCTTTAGGATAGCCTCTTCTTCTCCTCCCATCTTCTTTAATTTCAAAAATCTTCTCCCTCCTTCTGAAAACCCTTCTTGTTTTGAAACTTAAACACTTTCATAATAAACTTGGGCTTATGTCCATGCATTTTAAAAAAAATATTTTATAAATAAACTCCAATCAATTTAATAATACCTTAACATTTTTGTGAGAAGACTAAAAGTCAAAAAATCTTATTTCAAACCATTTTGCCACTTTGGCTTTTATTTTAAAACTTTTCTCAAAAGGTTAGACTCTTGTCAATCCTTGTAGCGATGCAAACAACTATACTTCTACAATATGTAGTGAAGTGAGATATTTTCGACTTGGGTGTTGAGTGAGGCATTGTTGATTTTAAAATCCAATCCATATCCTCCACTTTGAGATGATGTAAATTCTCCTTTCTCATGATTGTGGGTAGTAAGTATGTTTTCCGCACGGACAATGACGACGATGTCTTATCTCTTAAAATCAACCAACACACTTTTGTTTCAAACTTTTAAAAGAGGAACTATGTGTACCCCGATCCCCTATTGCACGAAAGGTGGTACGTAGACACTAAAGGTTCACAACCGTGGAGGATGCAAAAATCATTAAAAAAAATACTTATTTTCTCACCTCCACTATCCATTTTATATACAACACATTTTTATAGCCAAAATATACAGATTTTACAAAGAGGTTCTTGCGGAGTACCGTAGATGTTTATGGTGCTACTACCCTCCCTTTGTATAACCAACCCCCTTACCTTGAATCTTACCCCCTCTTTTTGGGTTATTTACTCTTTTCCCATTCATTTGGAAACAATAAAGCGCGGTGGCGATTTTTATTTTTGATTTGTATAAAGTCTAGTCAATCCAATGGCTTAGTCTTGAACATTTCTACCGCTACACCATTTTTGTTTTCAAAGCTTGCAGATTGACTTGGATAGAGAGTTTCAGACACTTTCAAAGCAAGGTAAAGATTGGAACACACTCAGGGAGGTTCAAGCAAGCTCAAGCAACCTTCAGGCCTTCCTAAATCTCACTCAAACTCCATTCACGATCTCAACTGAAAGAGGTAAAACCTCCAACTTTTATCTCTTTATACAGGCATCCATTGACCATGATTTATGAATATACAATGTAGATATCATACTACAAAGTTGTACATATCCATAACTTGCATTTATTTGGCCTGAGTTGAGAGAATTTTGAGCTTGAAGTTCCTGAAAAAATTAGGTTAATAATTAGGGCCATTAAAATTCTCTTTAATCTTAGACTTATAGTTTTAGTTATGCACATGGTTAGAATCGTGGGACAAAATGCTATAACATTCATGTTATCAATTTCCATTTTTGTTGAGAGATGAAAGAGTTACAGGAGGTCCAGCCAACTTGAGGAAGAAGATGAAGTACAGGGCAAGGAAGTTTCTTATGTTATGTTTTTGTTGTTTCATATAAATCAACGGATGTACAGCCACCCCAGTGGTAAGGTAGCGCGCTGGTAAGGCCCAGGTCATGGGTTCGAACCTTGGTGCTACCTTTTACATTTTTTTTACATTTTTTCAGCTTCAGTTTTGTTATTTTTGACAGCATGGGCTTGGTTCTTGGGCCTTCTTTTTTTTTCTAACACACTACTCCCTGTTTACTTGCAGCACCCCTGGCCCAATCTTTTTATTATTTATTTTATTTTCATATTTGTTTTATTAAAATATTTTCTTTAACACATAAAAATCATAAAAAAATATAAATATGATTATATTGCATTTTATTTTATTTTATTTTATTTTTTCACATAAAAATATATTTTATCTTAAATATATACTAACTATCTTTCTTAAACAAATTTGTAAAAATAAATTAAACTTAGATATGTTCTTATCTTTTCTTTTATATTTATATATATACTTGTAAATATTTATTTTGACATATAAAAAATAAATATTTTCATAAAATATTGTTTATTATTTTTAATACAAAAAATACATGAAAATAATACATAAGAACTTTGTTTTCTTTTAAATTAGAAATTAGTGTTAACTTTTGTTTTCAAGAATTAATTTCTTTTCCTTAAGTTTATTAGGTTTAGGTCAAATTTTTTTTCACAAAACCAAACAAAATATTATTTGCATTCATACATCTTTGCATATTTAATTTATCTTGTATGTTATTTATTCTAATATTTGTACAAATTCGATATGGTTGTAATAGCTTAATTAGATTTACATTCTTGCAAATCCCCATTTATAATTTGTATTCCCCCCTCCCATAAAATGTTGTAATAGCGTAGTAATCTTTAAATTACGCAATTTACCGCTTTTATATACCATGCTAGTAATTAGGGTTTGTATGGCAAGATAAAAACAAATCAAATAGAAAACTCTAAATCCAAGACAAAATCAAAGCATGAAAATAACACACTTGCACACAAGCATCTTTAGGGTTTCTCCACTTGGTTGCCTTATACAAAAATAGCCATATTACGCATGCGAAGTATCTTGGCAAAACAAACAAATATAAAATCATAGTCCCTCGATGACGCTATTCAAGGTTGCCTTACAAAATGATCTTGGTCCCTCAAAGATGCTAAGATACTTTGCAATATTGCTAATCATGGTTATACGATGACCCACGCTCGTCCCGTTTACATCCAAAGATAGGGTTGCTTACCAAATAAATGGTAAGACAACAATGTCAAAGGAATAGAAAATAAACAAGAAAGACATTTGAGTAGGTAGATTACTTCTAGTTACTTGCTCTATTTCCAAACAACTATCCTTGCTATTTTTGAAACAAACACACACATTTCAAAAAACATCTTACAAACATTGAAAACATTTTCAAAAAGACAAACATCTTTGTATACATTCTTACGAACGAGAATCATTACAAAGGTTGCCTAAACAATGGCCTCTTTTACAAAATACTTTCAAAAAACCACACAAAGCATAATTTCAAAACAAAAGCAAGTGATCTAGCAAGTAACTAAGAGCCCATGGAAAACCATGGATGAAATGGATGCTAATACCTTCCCTTTTCATAATCTACCCCCCGAACTCAAGAAACAATCTCAAAGGTCTTTCCTGTGCTTTTTCACCTTTCCTTTTGGATAAAAGAAAACTCGGTGGCGACTCTTGCTAACCGCAACATTTGTGATAAAACACAAAACCATCAAGTCAGTTCTCCCACCATATCACACTTACCATTCTGCATAAGCATACCTCCTAAACCCATCTTAGAAGCATCACAATACACTACAAAAGGCTCTCCTGGATTATGCCACGTCAAAATCGGAGCCGACATCAACCTCTTCTTCAATTCTGTAAAACTTTCTTCGCACTGAACATCCCAACCAAAAGCTCTACCTTTACAAGTCAACTTAGTCAATGGAAGTGCAAGCTTAGAAAAGCCTTCGATAAGCCTTCTATAGTAACCAGCTAATCCCAAGAAGCTTCTAATCTCAGTAGCTGACTTTGGAGTTTCCCATTGCAACACAACATCAACCTTTGATGGATCTACAACAATGCCACTACCTGAAATCACATGACCAAGAAAACTAACCTCTTTCAGCCAGAATTCACACTTGGACAACTTTGCATACAACTTCTTCTCTTTCAAAATCTGCAATACTACCCTCAAGTGTTCTGCATGCTCTTCTTCTGACTTAGTGTAAATCAAAATATCATCAATGAACACCACTATAAACCGATCCAAATAAGTATGAAAGATACGATTCATATATTCCATGAATATTCTCGGCGCGTTAGTAACACCAAAAGGAATCACTGAATACTCATAATGTCCATAACGCGTTCTGAAAGCCGTCTTCTGAATATCTTCATCTTTCACTTTAATCTGATGGTAACCCGACCTCAAATCAATCTTACTAAACACACGAGCATCCACCAATTGACCCACCAAGTCATCTATTCTTGGAAGCAGATACTTGTTCTTAATTGTTACCTTTTCAACTGTATATAATCAACACAAAGTCTCATACTTCCATCTTTCTTCTTCACTAACAACACTAGAGCACCCCACGGCGACACACTTCGTCTTACAAACTTCTTCTCAAGTAACTCTTCCAATTGATTCTTTAACTCTGACAATTCATATGCAGACATCCTGTATGGTGCCATAGTCACAGGTCTGGTACCAGGTACAAGATCAATTACAAATTCAACTTCCCTCTCTGGAGGTACATCAGGAATCTCATCAGGGAAAACTTCAGGAAATTCACACACCACCTACAATTCCTCAATTATAGCTTGAGTCTCTACAGATAGAGACGCCATCAACGAAAACATCTTTGCTTCCTCTTGCATCAACTTCCTCAACTGTATAGCAGACAACAGACTACCTCCCTCTTCTTCAGGAGTAGAAAACCTCACATACTTGTCATAACAGTTAATATGAACACAGTTATGCTCTAACCAGTTCATACCCAGAATCACATCCAAACCTCTTAACGGAAAACAAACCAAATCAACAACAAAGTATATGTCGAAGATCGACAAGGGACACTTCAAACACACAAAAGAAGTAGTCACTGACCCCTTGGCTGGAGTATCGACGACCATTTCTCCATTCAAAGAAGACAACATAAGACCCAATCTTTCAACACAATCAACAACAATAAAACAATACGTAGCACCAGTATCAATAATAGTAATTAAAGGAGTACTATTAATGAAACATGTACCTCTGATAAGTCTATCCTCAACATCTGTCTGATCCTCCACTAAAGCAAACACCTTACCACTTGACTGAGCTCTTTTCGATTTCGGACACTAGCTACCAATGTGCCCTTCTCCTCTACAATTGAAATAAATCACATCCTTATGTTCACACTCATATACAACATGTCCGTTCTTACCACAACGGAAACACCTCCTCACTTCAGTAGTGCACATATTACTCTTGTGCCCAGGTTTTCCACACTTAAAACAAACCACACCAGCAGGAGCATCTCCCCCACTAGTCCTTTGACTTTGAGCAACTTTCTGTTTACCTTTACCAACTGGGGCATCATAAGGCTTACCACAATTCTGTTGGTGCTTACCCCTCTTCTCACAGATAATCTTGTAATGGGCATTATTATCCTCTTCATAAATCCTGCAACTATCAACCAAATCAGCAAAGGCACGAATTTTCTGGTATCCAACCGCCTTCTTAATCTCTGGGCGTAACCCATTCTCAAATTTGATACACTTCGAAAACTCAGCATTTGCTTTAGCGTAATGCGGATAAAACTTAGCCAACTCAAAAAACTTGGCTGCATACTCAACAACTGACATACTTCCTTGCTTCAGCTCAAGAAACTCAATTTCCTTCTTACCACGGACATCTTCAGGAAAGTACTTTCTCAGGAATTCCCTACGGAACACAGCCCAAGTGAAATTCTCACCTGCAGCTTCCAACTTCTGACAAGTTTCTAGCCACCAGTCATCAACCTCGACTGCTAGCATATGAGTACTGTGATACAGTGGGAAAGAAGTGACTGTTTTTTGGAATGTTGGTTCACGTTTTGCGTTTGTTTTCGCAAAATGTCGCGGTAAGCAAGAGTCACCACCGTCTTTTATTTTATCCAATAAGGAAAGGAAAAAAAGCACAGAAAAATTCCTTTTTCGAGATATTTCTCGGGTTCGGGGGTAGATTATAGAAAGGGAAGGTGTTAGCACCCTTTCTATCTGTGGTTATCCACGGGCTCTTAGGTACTTACTCAAAGTGTTTTCAAAATTTGCTTTTCTTTGTGTTTGTGGGTTTGAAAAAGTTCTTATTTTGAAAAGGAGTGTAAGTGTGAAAATTTTGTTTTGTTTTGAAAGAGCAAGTACTTAAGAACCATCTACCTACTCGAAAAAGGAATCGTTCTATGCTAATGTCCTTTAGAAAATTCTATCCTACTATTGATGAGTAGGTAGCATCGTCGTTGGAGTTTAAGGGTCAATTCGATTAACGGACGTGCGGTCACTAAAGCAATGTTAGGACGCCTTAGCGGTAACCCTAATGTCTTAGATCATTTTTCCGAGGCAACTGTTTCGAGGAAACTTATGATCTTTGGACAAGAGGGCGACCTCTAAAACTTCCTATACTCAATGACCACGTTCGAAGGCAACCAAGTGAGGTGTACCCTAAGAGTGCGCATGTGCGAGTGTGTTGTTTCGATTAATTTTATCTTTGCACGTGTTAGTGGTGATCTATGTTGATTTTAGGTTTAAACGTTCAATCTTGTCATGCATTCCCTATTATCAAACATCTAACAGTTTATGAGTTGCGGAAATTAAATTGCGGAAATTAAAACTAACTATTACAAGGCGTCGGGTATTTACATCGCCAAAAGCAACCCTTAAAATTAAAATGCGGAAAGTAAATAAAACGATAAAATAATTAAAGTCCTATTAAACTATTACATTCCGAGAAACAGATACAATATAGAATAAAAATGGAATGCGTGCGGGAAATTAAATCGGGCGAATTCTAGGGTTTTGACCCTTTGATTGTTTAAAGAAAAGATTTTTTTTGGTTATTTTTGAATTAAAAAAGAAATTAAATTAGGTTAAGCATTAAATTAACAAATTAATTAATTAATTAATAAAAATGATATTTTTGGATTTTTGAGTATTTAAAGAAATAAAAATAAATTAATCAAAGTTAATAAAAAACTAATTGTCTAAGTTAATTTCAATTATTACAAAAGATATTAAAGTTATTTCCTAATTAAACTAAATTAATTAAATTAATTTTTATTAACAAAAATAAAATACTGCAAATTAAATTAAATAAAAGAAATTATTTTTTGGTTTTAATTTTATTAAGAAAAAGTTTTAATTAGTTAGTGATTAAATAATAATAACAATAATTAATTAAATAGAAATAATAAAAATAGAGAAAGAGTTTAGGAGGTTATGGGCCTGAAAAAGGAGGTTTTGATAGCAATTTGATGGCCCAATAACATGCAGGCCTGATTGACTTTCTGGAATTCCATGTGGCACGTTGACTAGAGCATATGGTGGACATCACATCTGGACCACCAGATCTGGCCTGGGGCCATCTGGGAAGCATTTGAGTGAGGGAGTATGATGAACCACGCGCTTGGTTTTGTACTGAATAACCTGAAGAAAAATATTAACAAATGCATGGGAGACCTGGGATTCGAACCGAGGTCCTGTTGGT
Organism: Vicia faba; assembly: GCA_948472305.1. Classification (NCBI taxonomy): domain Eukaryota; kingdom Viridiplantae; phylum Streptophyta; class Magnoliopsida; order Fabales; family Fabaceae; genus Vicia; species Vicia faba. The sequence continues at coordinate 1,234,894,990 of OX451736.1, forward strand.
CACTGAACAAAGCCTCTACCACTTAACCAGTGCGTTTCATTTATTAGTGTAGTGGACAATAAATAATATAAGGGAAAAAACAATAATATGCCAGAAAATATAAAAAACGCGCCAAGTTTGAATCCACCATTGGGAGAGGGCTACGTCTTCATCTTCTTCATTTGACCCTGGGTATTTACCTGCGGATTTATATCCGCAGCTAAATCCGTATGTCCCTCCTAAAATTAGTTCTAGTCCATGAAAATTGATTCCAAGCACATGGTTGTGCTCATCTAGGCTTCCTGAACACGTCCATGTCCATTAATGGCTCCAATTTTTCCTGTAAAAGAAATGCCCAAAACACAAGCTACGAAACCCTAGGTTCGGTCATAAGGCTACAGTCCATATAAATGCAATCAAATAATGCAGAAAGCTTGTAAATTGAACAAGGATCATGAATATGTCAACAATTTGCCAAGAAAATGCAAGAATGTGGAGTTTCGATTTTAAGTACAGGGCGGTATTTTGAGAGACTTACAGTGCGATTGAAAGGGTGTGAGAGCTTGTTTCTGATTGCAAGAGGTTCGGTGGATACCCAGCAATGGATTGGTGTTGAGATTTTTCCTTGAAAATGCCTCTATACAAGATTTCAGTTTCACACTTTTTCACCTTTTTTCAAGTTTTTCCTTTGATGATTCTGCAGCCTCTAGCCTCAAATTCGTGTGCCTTTCACTTGTATATGTAATGAGCAATGCATTAGGTTAACATTTGTGGACTCAATCCTTGCACATCAATGCTTGGATATTTGATTTGATCCTCCATTGATAACCTTCCAATTTTGTCCAAAATCCAATATTTTTGCACATGGAATGTATGATACGAATTTGATACACTTGATGATGATGATTAGGTCCTGAAATAGCCAAAAAGAGATCAAATAATCCATGCTTGGATTTTATTTGATTTAAATTGATTTAAAATGAAATAATTCATTAAAAAATCAAATTAAATAATAAAATTGATGAATGGTCACAAGGCTGAAGCTAGTACACGTGTGTAGTGTGAAAAGATCAAATCAAGTGGAAAATAATGGGCCCCTTTGACAAAATTTGAAGTTTTGGGGATATTTGACTTTTGGCAATTTTGCAAAAATGCCCAACTTCAACAATGCATAACTTCTTCAATTTTAAACTTTTGGAAGTGTTCTTGGACTTTTTAGAAATCTTGAGATGTCCTATAACCAAAACTTTTGGTATCATCTCATTTTGATATTCCATGCTGAAGTTATAAGCTTTGGAAAAAAAAGGTGTTTTTGTTGACTTTCAAAAATGACCTATAATGTCCAAATTTGTAACTTCTTGTGAGTGCATTTGTTGATCTTGGGGTAGGAATATGGATTGTAGGAAATTGCACCCTATTCAAAATGAGATTTGGATGGGTCATTTATAATAAAGTATGAGAAAGTTATGCTTGGTCAAAGTTGAGTTGACTTTTCTTGCAAAACCCTAATTTAGCAACTTTTGAGTCTTGATGAATTTTGAGCAATCCTTGGTGAATCATGATCAACCCTTGATCAAATGATGAAATATCCTTCAAAATGAGAATGTTGACAAAAAATATTGAAGTTTGACTGTATTTGGGTCACAATTAACTTTTGCCCTAGCACAGTCGATTTTTGGACCTTTTGAGCAATTGACTGAGCAAACTTCCTCTGCAAGGCTTGAAATTTGACATGGATGAACTTGAGAACATATTAGAACATTGGGGAGCACTTGAGGTCATTTGGATGAAAGGACCTTGATGCAACACAAAACCCTAATTTGAGGTTGACTGCCTTAGGAGATAGCTTGACTGTCCAACTCTTGAGCAATCTTGAGCAACTTGGAGATTTCTCTTGCAATGTTTTGAGAAATATGAGAGGGAAAATTTTGGGGTAAAACAAGTACCATAACGAACCTTCTGCGCTGGAGTGCAGTCCATCACACGGAAGATTCTCTCGATCTCTTTCAACCACTCCAATGCTCCATCAAGATCATACTTTCCCTTGAACGTAGGTGGATTCTCCCTCTGGAAGGTCGCCAAGCTACGAGATCCAGCATTCCCGTCAGAATTCGGCTAATTCTCCATCGCATGAGCCATTGCATCTAAAGCAGTAGCAAGGGCAACATCATTCCTTCCAGCCATCTCAACTTCTAACTACAACATAAACAACGATTAGAACTCAAATTAACAATACTCGACTGTTAGATAACTACGACTTGACGACAAGGTCGGACCAACCTTTTGATCTGATACCAACTTTGTAACACCCTAATTCTACCCCAAGAAATTATATAAAATAAATCAGAGTTATAAAATTCAATCATGCAAACGAACCAGGGCATCACAAATTCTTCTATAAAACTCATTGCCTTCATCGTGGATATATAAAACTTTCAAAACATCGGATGAACCATCATAACATCTTTAATTAAATAACTCAACATCTACGCAGCGGAATTCTCAATAACAATTTTATCATCAATACAGCAACTTCAAAATAACACAATTTAATAATAATCAACAATCAAAACAGCAAGCGTTCATCCCCTCGAGTGTTACATATCAGATCAATGACACCGACTCGAACTACTGAAGGTATACAACCTTCACTCTCGATTACCTGCACCTTACCAACATAAGGGCAACATTCAAACAGAAGGGGTGAGATATCTAACAATATAATAAAGCGCATGATAATTAATATATTAAATTAGATCAATACACATCACCACTTCCCATCTCGTAATCAACAATAATCACAACAATAATATACATTCACAACATCATCACACACTTCTTTATGCAATCATATAATGCGACTCAATACTATGCAAATGCATGTGGTACCATTGGAGCATAACTCCCATCTCAAAAATTTTCCAATTAATAGAGGCATCAATAAGGCATAGCCGTCATATCAAAATTCGCCAATACAGGCCATCTCAACGAGCATAAGCTCCATCTCAAAATGCAATGTATGCGACACAATCATGAATGTAATAACAACACCCAAATTAACAACATCTCAAATTAATAACATCTCAAAAGCATCTCAACGTCTCTTCATCAACATCTCATATCATCATAATAATTCATCAAACATCATTTATTTATTATAAATCATCAACACAACATCATTAACAACTTCTCACTAACAACTCAGTTGTACATTAATACCACAGTAATTCATACTACTATCCTGTAATTCTTACATCGTCAATGTCACTAATCCTATTGTTATGCTTCTAACAGCAGCCTCTAGGCATCTAATTTGCATCATTCTGTTCAAAACCAACGCAACGATCAACACGGGAATTAACTCTAAATCCTAAATTGGCTACTAGGATTACACTTCCTATTATTCATTTTAATCCTCTAGAATAATGTTCATCGCGTTAGCTACCCAACACTTCGAACGACATCCTAAAACTCAAGTTACAGCACTTTAAAACTGAATCTGTCAAAAATCAGGCATTATGGGTTGACGCAAAACCCCTTGGATCGATGCGTACTGCTCTAACTGCACAACATGAATCGACGTATCCTCTCATGGATTGACTCATCCTAAGTCTTGCACACAACATGCATCGACACATGCATCCCACAGACTGACTCATCCTGAGTTTTTCAACCTTCATGTATCGACGTAAGCCTCTTCGTGTCGACTCATACTGAGTCTCTAGACCCTCATGTATCGACGCATCAAGTTTGAGGTCGACACATCCTGATCCTTCCTGCATAATTCTGCGATTTTCTTCCCTTCTTCTCACTATGGGATTCATGTTATTAACCCTACAAACTTAATATAATCATGATAAATCATCACCTACAATTATCCTATAATACTACATCGATCAAACAACATTGGGAGATCATTATTCATCTAAAAATCATCAAATATTCATCATACATCATCATATACATCCAATTCAAGAACAAAACAGCAATCACCTCTAACTCCACATATCAATCATTATGAACCCAATTATAAAGTCAGAACCCCATACTTACCTTGGATTGAAGGTCGCTCTATAATCTTCCGGTCGAAACCTCGTTCTGCCGTTTTTCCACTTTTTCCAGCAGCTTCACGTTCTCCTTCTCAATCCTTATTCTTCTACTGCTTCTTTCTTTTCAACTCTTTCTAACAACAATAAAATAACCTATTATTCTTTATTCCTTATTGGGCTTAAAACTAATACACCCCCATATTACTTTTATTCCTTCGAATAAGCCCACACCAAATAATATTATAATTCTAATATTATTTCTCCACTTAATAAAATAAATCCAATTAATCATAACACATTCTCTCAAATATTCCAAAAATAATTTAATTTAAATGATTAATTAAATTACGGGCGTTACATGCAGGTTCGGGATCATGACAGCCCCTACCATCGGTTGGCGTTCAGTTCTTTCTTGATTCCTTTGAGGATACACAACACCAACTTATTTCTTCCCAATAAAAGGCTTTCTTACAGCAACAGAGGATGCGTCTTTTTGAATCTTCCCACTCTTAATCCCAGCTTTCACTCTTTCTCCGGTCAAGATTAGCTTAGTGAAGCCTGCTGAGGAGCTTCCAATCAAATGATTAAAGAAAGGACCTGACAAGGTACCTGTAGCGGCAGAAATGCTCAAGACTAAGCCATTGGATTCACTAGACATTATACAAATCAAAATAAAAATCGCCACCGCGCTTTATTATTTCCAAAGGAATGGTACAAGAGAGAATAACCCAAAAAGAAGGGGGAAAGATTCAAGGTAAGGGGGTTGGTTATGCCAAGGGAAGGTATTAGCACCCTAAACATCTACGGTACTCCACAGGAGCCTCTTTGTAAAATCTGTATATTTTGGCTATAAAAAATGTTGTATATATATATATATAAAAAAATGGATGGTGGAGGTGAGAAAAGAAATATATATTTTTTTATGATTTTTGCACCCCCTGCGGTTGCGAACCTTTAGTGCCTATGTACCACCTTTCGTGCAATAGGGGATCAGGGTACACGTAGTTCCTTTTTTAAAAGGTTTGAAACACAAATGTGTTGGTTAATTTTATGAGATAAAACATCATCGTCATTGTCCGTGTGGAAAACATACCTACTACCCACAATCATGAGAAACGAGAATTTGCATCATCTCAAAGTGGAGGATATGGCTCGGATTTTAAAATCAACAATGCCTCACTCAACACCTAAGTGGAAAATATCTCTCTTAACTACATATTGTAGAAGTATAGTTGTTTGCATCACTACAAGGATTGACAAGAGTTTAATCTTTTGAGAAATGTTTAAATTAAAAGCCAAAGTGGCAAAATGGTTTGAATGAGATTGATTGACTTTTAGTCTTCTCACAAAAAATGTCAAGGTATTATTAAATTGATTGGAATTTATTTATGAAAATGTTTTGAAAATGCATGGACATAAGTCCAAGTTTATTATGAAAATGGTTCAAGTTTCAAAACAAGAATAGTTTTCAAAAGGTGGAAGAATATTTTTGAAATTAAAGAAGATGGGAGGAGAAGAAGAGGCTATCCTAAAGCATAAGGTAAAAGCTAGGGATAAGAACCATCTAACCAACAAGAAGCCAATACTTGACATTATGAGATAAGATAGAATTCCCATTCTTTGGATTGAAACCAAGCAAGAAAAAATACTAGACCTCTTGAGAGAACCAAACTTTAAGTGTATTAAGTCTTCATAAAAATTGGGCAGAGTAACGGCTGTATACGGGTGAATTCTAGATCACAAACAGAGGATGTAATCACAAAAAACCTGCACACAAAACAAACAAGCAACCCAATATCTTGAGGTAAACCTCAAGAACTCCAGACAAAATAATCAGATAAGATATCCAAGATAGGTCAAGGTTTCTAATCCTAAGTCCTAGAAAAGTCCCATGCTCCATAATTCCAAGGATAGTAACCAAATAGTCCAAGTACCATTATATATTTTTTAGGGTTTATGTTGATTATTAGGTATCTTAAAAATAAAATAAAAAACTCAAGTGAGCAAAGTAAAAATGACAAGAAAGTAAATTCTCAAATGAGCAAAAATGAAAATGGCATGAAATGTAAATGCTAAAAGTAAATGGTACAAAAAGCATAAAAAAGAATAAAAGCATAAGGTAAAACAAGTCAATAATTAGTGGTTAGTTGGATGACCATCTTGAAACTTGAATTTGGAACTCATTAGAGGATTTGTAGAACCAAAGCCTCCACACAACAAGTTGCATTTGCTTTTTGTAAAGTATATCATCCATTTGGAATTCTCACAAGTACCATTTAATGATCAACGATATTTAAGTGATCCGCGTTGACCAAAGGTGTTGTAGATCCATTAGAGGATTAGTAGAACCAAAGCCTCCACACAATGAATCTCAAGGTTATTGGATCAAAGAGATCAAATTAACATACTTGGGCTTGCAATCATAAGTTTGGGCCATGAATGATCATTTATTCGAATCGGGACAAAATTTAGCGCTATGTTAAGCAATCGTAAGTGGACTTATATAGAAGTTGCACCTGTTTTGAGGTCGGTCAATAGCAATCTATGTATTTCATGTTTGGATAAATGATATAGAGATCATTATCCCATAACATGTAATACAATAAGAAAGGGGAATAAGATGAAGAGAGATAGGGAAAAAAATAGAAACCACGTTTGAATTAAATTTTAATCAAACTATTATTAAAATCATTCAACCATCTTTGTGGAGTTAAACTCAACACCATGGATCCAATGATGTTAATAAAGTTCATGATCCAAAACCTAACCCAAGATTAGCCAGAAAATAATCATAAAATAATATCACATTTAATATACATTAAAAGGGTTTAAAAAATGTTTAAAAATCAAAATAAAAGAGAAAAATATCAACTATGTTCAAATTAATCAAGAAAGAAAAAGTAAGGCCATAGAAAAATCAGAAATGGATCCAAATATTTTTATGAAATTTTTGGTAATTTTTAAAAGTCAGAAACTATTTTTAAACTATTTAAAATTGTTCAAACAAACAAAAAATAGGTCAAAAATAGTAAACCTCAACATAAAATTCCATAAAATTTTCAGAAAGTCAAAAATATGCAAAATAATATTTATGAATTTTTTCAGAATTAAAAAATGTCAAAGTATTTTTTAGGTAATTAAAAGAAACCAAATAATACAAATAATACAAAAAATACCAAATGTCAAAATAAAAATGTGAAAAAATAGTCATGAGATCAGAAATAATTCAAAGTATTTTTTGTGAATTTTTTCATATTTTTTGGATAAAAAATAAAGGAGTTATGAATTTTTGAAAATTTAATCAATAAAAATATAAAATCAGAAAATAAAATAAAACCAAAAAGATGTGGACCATCAGATCATAGTCAAAACGCGTTAGTAAGCTGATCCAGTGGACCAGACGCGCTGTGCTTGATATGGACCTTAGTGAGATACGCGTAGGATCAGAAAAAAGGCAACCAATGAAATTAAAATATTTGGCACGCTATCATTGGCTGAGACGAGACATGTCATCGTCTTCAACCTCCAGACACATTGCAATAGGGATTTTGTGAGATCCTTCAAAGTGAAAAATTAGGATCCCAGGCTAGTATCATTGAACTCGTCTCTTCAAGACGATTCTAACACCATCATCGCGCCAAATTTATAAAAGGTATGGAGAGAGATATGAATCAAAAACCCAGAAAATAGCTAGCACCTTCAATTTGATATTTCTCTCTCAATTCTCAATGGATTTTAAAATTGTAAGCAGCATTAGAATCAGGAGAAGGAGTAGAATATATTAGTGCTTGATTTGGATCCAAATGGTGGAGAATTCTACCTTTTCTAAGTTCAAGGAAGATGCTCTGAAACTGGACTTATGTAGCTTGAATTATGGCTCGTTTTGATTGGTTTAAGTGTTGGAGAGTTTATATGATGCTTAAGGATGATGAATGCACAAATAATTTTGGAAAAGGGAGCTTAAATCTCAGAAACTGAATTAAAAAAAGATGGGTTCGTTTGAAGTTTTGGCAGGGTGTTTTTGGCTCTCAAAGCTTGAAGAAATAAATGGGGGATGACCCTCTATTTATAGGGAAGTGAGTGGGAATGAAAATTTGAAGAAACAAGGAAGTTTGGAGGGAAATTGAGTGAAGGTCGAGCACGAGTGAAGTGTCACTTCATTTCCATCAAAACTCAACCAAATCTCGCGTTTTGGGGTGCTAATCACATCTGGTAGGTTCGCTAATCAAGTTTAAATAAAAAACATGCATAAATATTGTGTTTAGAAGTCACATTATGGATTTCAAAATTCTGACTTTGTGGAAAATTCAGTTTCAAGTTACCAAATTCAAATCCATGTCATTTCCAACTCAAGGGGTCTTAGGGCATGATTCTTGATGCTTTAGAAAGATGAGGTTACAAGCTTTACAATGGAAAAATAATGGGATCAAATGGATACTTGAGATGAAAGTTACATTTAGTCAAAGTTGAAGAAAAAGGGTTGACTTTCCATACTTCGAAATATTTCAAATTCTTCTTCAAAAATGACCTATAATCTTTTGCATCCAAACATGGCCTTTCCACTTGGAATTTGCTCTTGACCAAAAAAGATGGAATGTAGTAGGTCTCTTGAATGACATTTCGAAACTTGAACCACTTAAAATATCCAAAAATTGAGCAAGTTATGACTTGTTGAAGTTGGCCAAAAATCATGAAATGACCTATAATCTTTTGCATATTTAAGGCAACTTCCATCCATTTTCTCACTTTGAACATAAAAGAAGGAATAAAGTTCACATATTTAAGATCATTATGGAAAAAGAATGGACTCAAGGTGATAAACATTAACCTAGTTATGACCATTTGAAGTCACATATGGAAAATTGTGGATTCATCTAGATGACTTGTAATCTTTCTTCTTCACCAAGTTCCTTCCACGTGAAAAATCCTTGGAACTTTTGAAGTGATTTGTTGATAACCCTTTGAAGAGAAGGATGTATTTTGAATCACTCAAAAATACCAAAAGGTGAGCAAGATATACTCCTTTGAAGTTCAAAACCCTATCTTCTAGATCAAGAGAATGCCTTGAGGAACTTTGACAAGTTTGAACAAACTTCTTGTACCAGTATTCTTGATTTGTGAATAGAAGTTGTTAAGGATGATAATGAGGACTCATAGCCACCAAAAAAACTTCCATATCATGAAATTTGAGAGAAATATGCTCTTATGACCAATAGGAACAAGGCCTTGTCCAAACATGACAACTTCTCCAATCAATCCCTTGTACTTTTGGAGTCAAATCTAATAACCTAGAAATGTGATGAACCAAAGCAACCTTGCCATGCCAATTCTCCAAAAACCAATCCATTGGTGAGGTTTGAACTTCTCAAGCTATATTTACTAGGACATGGAAATAAATTCATGAACCCGTGGAGTAACTTGTTAAATCTCATTGCCCTTACCTACATGGATAACAAGCAAGACAAGCCAACATTTTATTTTATTAGTTAAGTGAAGAAATCAAAACAATATTCATGATGACAAAAGGAACATAAGTCAAGGTGCTTGGTAATCCCTCGAAAGGAGAAAAACTCAAAGTATAGAGGGGAACCAAGGATCCTAGTGTGATCTTGTTGTGAATAAATCAACATGGTATGATGAAGGGATCTTAGGGGCAAAAATTGGGGTACAACAGCTGCCCTTATTTAAGTTTCTTCTATCTGAAGATACGAAGGTTAAAAATCTTTGTGTCGACGCGATCGAAGATACTTAAATATAAAACAAACCCTATTTTTTGCCCTAAGATGCCATGCAAATGCTTATGCATATGAACAGTACCAAAGAGACGCAAGGTATCACTGGGGATGCAACAATAATAAAGAAACAAAGGAGCAACCCCACCAGGAAATTAAATCACTAGTGGATCAAAAGAACTTAATTAGAGAGGATGGTATGATGGTCAAAGGACACACCAACTTCTACTGAAGGCGAAGCTACCAACGTTTACTGAAGGCAGAGAGAAAGATAACAAACATCGATGTTCATTGCCGATGGTCTACCAACTTTCACTGAAGGCAGAAAGAGAATATATCATATCACCATCGTTCGCTGACGATGAACTACCAACATTCACTTAGGGTAGCAAAAAGATAACAAACACAGACGTTCACTGCCGATGGTCTACCAACTTTCACTGAAGGTAGAAAGAGAATATATCATATCACTGTCGTTCACTGACGATGAACTACCAACGTTCATTGAGGGTAGCAAAAAAAAAACAAACACCGACATTCACTGTTGATGGTCTACCAACTTTCACTGAAGGTAGAAAGAGAATATATCATATCACCGCCGTTCACTGACGATGAACTACCAACGTTCACTGAGGGTAGAAAAAAGATAACAAACACCGACTTCACTGCCGATGGTCTACCAACTTTCACTGAAGGTAGAAAGAGAATATATCATATCACTGTCGTTCACTGACGATGAACTACCAACGTTCACTGAGGGTAGAAAAAAGATAACAGTTGTACCCCAAAATTTGCCCTCTCATTTCTCAAGATATTTCCTATAAAGATCTTCAATGCCTCATGTTTGCGCAAGTATCGACTAGGTCAAACAATTTTCCCAACATTGATACCTCCAATTAAGGTTTGGGTTTGTACAAAGGCAGTTGGATTGCTAATGTTTCTAATGACTTTCATGAATCATTATGGACCCTCAGGATTATTTTTGTCAAGTTTCATGTTTGGGATCACAATTTTCCAAGAAAGTCATTCAAATTACCAAAAGGGGCAAAATGAGCAAAATCGAAGTTTCTGCTGGAAAAAGTCAATCGGACCCTAAAAAGTCAAACTTTGACGTTTGACCAAATTTGAATCCCAAAAATCACATTATGTCATAACATCCAAAAAATGGATTTTGATCATCAAAAATCAAGAGAATCAAAAATCCAACTTTGCAAGACTTTGAATTTTTTTCTAAGTATTTTCTATACTTGGTTAATTTCATTTGCTTCATGACATTTTTACTACAATTCCAAATAATTCAAAATGATGCAAGTAATTCAAGTTATTACAAAGTGGCATTCTTACAAAATTACAAATTCTAAAACTATGCCTTGATTGAATTTTCTCAAAAAAATACCTTATCACAATGCTTTGGCCCTTGATATAATGTGCATGTAATATTCCACAAGACCAAATTTGTCACATGCTACAAATCATGTTGTCCAAGTTGAACAAAATGTGATGTGCCGCATTGCTACAACACCCCATGCTTCCCTGCAATAAAGCTTGTGATATGTTGCACCCCAAGGATGCATGCTGCCCAATGAAGTCCAAAAACTGCTCTATGCAGTCTGCCCAAGCCTGCATCACAACAACCCCAAAAATTGCACCAAAATGGCAAAGGAAAATTGTGTGAAGAAAGTGTCAAAGCAGTAAGCAAAAACAATTCAAAATAACTTATGTAGTTTCCCCCCTAAACCACAGTCAAGGGTCTACAAAAAGAGGATTGTCTCATAAGACAAAGGGGTTAGATTTTAGAGGTTGGATTTGGAAGAGAGGATTGAGAGAGAGAATAGAGAGTTATTATTGAGCAGAAAAACAGTATTCTTGTTAACCTTGACTGATTTTTCAAAATAAAATTTGTTCTTGTTCAAAACAGAAACCCAATCCCTTATTCCACCATACAAACTCTCCATAAGCCAAACACTTCATCACATACAAAGTTTGGCCAAACATAAAAATAGTCCTTGTAGTGCTTCTATTCATATTCACCATCAAAAATACCAAAAATATTACAGTACAGTCCAACTCGGTTCCAGTAGTCCAGAGCAGCTTTCTAAAAACTCACAAAGTCATCACAGCATTTGGAAAAGTATTCAGATCTAAAACAACCAGTGCAGCCCAAAGGTAAGTCCTCTTGACTTGATATCTTGTCATTACATCATTAATAAACTGTAGTTCTTTGAGAATAAGATGTAGTATTTTATTATCCATTTGAGCTAATCATTTGCTTATGATTTAGGCTTCTTCAATCATGTATTATTTACGTTTGTCCATCATATGCCATAAACTAACTTGTACAGTCAATAAAATAATGTTTAAGCCAGAAAAATGCAGCATGTATCAACACATATCCTCATATGTCGACCCATCCTAGTGAAAAAGACAGGGTATAAGTCGACACATAACCCTCATGCATCGACCCATACTGAGTTCAGGTCACAAAACAGAAGCTGAAAGAGCCTATGAGTCGATACATACGCGTTTCGCGTCGATACCAGAAGGGGCATGAGTCGACACATCCCATTATGTGTCGACTCATACTGAACTAATTTTGTTTTACAGGAGCAAGGAAAAGCTATGTGTCGATGCATAGCAGCATGGGTCGACACATAGCGATTCAAAATGCATTTTTCCCTATATTTTACACTGTTTTCACATTGTCTTCTTTATCATTCGATATGGTTGTAATATTTTAGTTTCTACTTCATCCCCATTGTTAGATTGTACCCCCATCCCCCTAAAGTGATGTAATAGCTTAGATTTTACTTTCCGCATTTTATTTGCCTTTCATATATTGCTAGTAAATAAGATGTATGGCAAGATAAAATCAACAAATAGATGACTTTCAAATACAAGACAAAATGCATGCAAACTAACACACTATTCACACTAACACCTCTAGGGTAACCTCATTCCGTTGCCTATTGGAAAAATAGTCATGTCCCTCGAACATGGACGTTTTAGCAAAGACCCTCGATAAAAGATCGTAGTCCCTCGATGACCCTCAATGTTGCCTTCGGTGAACGATCTAGTCCCTAAACGACATTTCTAAAACGTTCCATGAGTTGCCTTCTATGACTATACAAAAGTCCCTACAACCGTCCCTTCACATCCAACGATGGGACTTCTTACCAAAACAATGGTAATATAGTCATATCTAAAGGAGAAGGAAAAGCACATTTAAGACCTTTTGAGTAGGTAGTTTCGCTCTTAGTTACTCGCTTGCTCGCAACAAAAACAATTCATACACCAACACTTTCGTTTCAAAAACCTTTTCAAAAATAGATAAAGTAGTTTGTATACGTTCTTATAGAAACGAGAACCTTTGTAAAATATCTTTCCGAAAACCATTTTCCATAACACAATCCACAAACACGTCTTTAAACTATCTTTCGAAACAAAAACTTTGTACGCGTTCTTATAGAAACGAGAACCATTACAAAGACATTTTCAAAACACTTTCAAAGCCCACATTACAAAGCACATTCAAACAAAAGCAAGTTGATCTAGCGACTAACTAAGAGCCCATGGAAAACCATGGATGAAAAGGGTGCTAACACCTTCCCTTTTCATAATCTACCCCCCGAACTAAAAAAAACATCTCTAAAGGTCTTTCCTGTGCTTTTTCACCTTTCCTTTTGGATAAAAGAAAAGTCGGTAGAAACTCTTGCTAAACCGTAGCATTGAATACAAACGAAACTTCAAGTCAGTTCTCCCACTGTATCACAGAACTGGCGACTCTGCTGGGGAGTTAAATAAAAGTGGGGTTACCTTATGGCTAAATCATATTTACTTGCTTACATTGTTTGACTTGTATGCTTTATATTATGGTTCTTTGTTTGGGTTTGAAATCCTCTACCTAGATTTGGGATACATTACAGGTAAATAGCAATACATTGTGGAAACTGTACGGGGTATACCGACATGGTCTAAGAAATAGCTATGTTAGTGTGACATATTTGTGGGTACCGGTAGCCTTTGAGTCAATCAAAGAGAATACGGGGCCGCTGAGTGATATCATGAAGCACTAATGAACTTCTATATCCCTTTACTTGACCAACTTGGCCTTTAGGATGTAGTGAGATGACCGGCTTTGGTGCAGTACGAAGTTGGTAGATACTCGATTCTGCACTCATTGGGGGTTGGTTTCTTGGGATATTTCGGTCGCCATTAAAGAGGCTTGAGCTGAAACAATGACCAAGGAAACAATCCGGTGATATTGAGCTCCTTAGAACTCGGTTACTATTACTAGGACAAGTTTGAGCCAACTAAACTTTAAGAGGGTACTTACCTATAAAACCCCATGCAAGCCTAAATTAAGAACTTATTTGCTTTCCTTGTATATGCATACTTGTACATAACATCATGGACATCATGAACATCATATGCATTCACTAACCGTTTCAAGGATTTTGGAGATTCAACTTTGTTCTTGTTTTGTAGGATATGGATTCACTTCGCAGGAAAACTATCCAAGTCAACCTTGTAAGAATTCCTCCACAACTTAAAGAGCTAGCTTCAAGAATCCATGAGAACTCTCCATTCATCGAGAGGCATGGTCGTATACTCAACTTGGTCACCTCCAACACATATGAGGATATGATGAAGGTGCTCTTTCAGTTCTTTGATCCTTTGCACCATTACTTCACATTTCCCGACTATCAGCTTGTGCCTACTTTGGAAGAATTCTCTCAACTCTTGAGGATTCCCATTCTCCATCAACTACCTTTCAACTATACGGAAAGATACCCAAATCCAAAAGAGATTGCTCAAGCTCTGCACTTGCACTCATCTAATGTTACAACTCATTGGGAAACTAGAAGTGGTGTCAAAGGCTTCTTAGCAAAGTTCTTGTTTGAGAAAGCCCAAAGCTGTTGGAATTCCATAGACTTTTAAGCATTTGAGGAAATTATGGCTCTTCTTATCTATGGGATGGTCTTGTTTCCCAAACCGGACCAACTCATAGACGTGAGCACCGTCAAAATCTTCATGTCACGCAATTCGGTACCTACGTTGCTAGGGGATATCCTACACTCTTTTCACACTCGCACAATGAGGAAAAGAGGTGTCCTTATGTGTTGCACTCCTCTCCTAGAAAGATGGTTTATTCCTCATCTTCCCCAATTAGTCTTAAAGAATGAGCAAGGATTAAGGTGGTCACAAAGGTTAATGACGCTCAAACATTCAGATATTCATTGGCAGTCTCAATCCAAAGAGAATGTTATCATTGTTGACCGTTGTGGGGAATTCCCTAATGTCCCTCTACTTGGAATTAGGGGATGCATCACCTACAACCCATGCTTAGCTCTAAGACAGTTTGGTTACGCCCGAAGGGATGGCCCGCATGAGATGCTGATTCAAGGTTTGGTATTCGACTACGACAACGACGATCAAGGTCTTCGCCAGAGATTCATCCGAGCTTGGAGGATGCTAAACAAGGTGGATAGAAAAACTTTGGGACACAAGAATTCCATCCCTCCTGAGCCTTACCTCAAGTGGGTATAAACCCGCGCCCAAAGTCTTATGATGCCTTATCCTTCCATCCTTCTGGTTATCATTGAGCCTGTTAAGGAGGGAGAAGTTCCATACACTATCCTACATCCTGACATGCCCACATCTCTTGAAGACCTACAAAGGGATTGGATACAACTCAAAGGAGAGCGAGATACTTTCAAAGCCCAATTCTACGCAAGCGAGAAGAAGGTTTTGGAACTCACTAGGCTACTTCATGAGGAGCAGCCTCTAAATGCCTACATAGCACCAAAGAGGATGCGCACTACTTTTTATCTTAGAATGTTGTATTATTTTGCCCAAGGGCCATTGATGTACTCAAACTCTATCTTATTAATATAACGTGTGTTTATTTTTTGGTCTAAAACGAACTTGAATCTTTAAAAATCCTTGAAAACATTACATATGCACATATCATTCATCATGACATAAAAAGGTCTTTTGCAACGAGTTTCCTCATCTCTCTACTGTTTATTTTAGTAAGATGGATCTCGAACAGACAGTCAAAGATCTTCAAGTTCAAAACACGCAGTTTCAACAGTTACTCATGACCCTAGCCGAGGGGCAAGAAGAGTTAAAGACTCTGTTAGCTGAAGAAATAAAAAAGAAAACAAAGAAAGCCACTGGGGTTTTGAACATAGGGAGAAGGTTTCAGGGACATACTAGAAGAACCTTGAATTTTGCAACCACTTTCGGGGAAGGAGAAGGGAAAGGAAAGGAAACAGCGGTTCTGTCAGAATCTGAAGAGGAGGAAGAAGAGGAAGACTACTCCAAGGAACAGTATCCTCCAGCAGATGATAAGTACAGACATCTTGAAGAGCGTTTGAGCGCTATGGAAATACAAAAGGTTCCAGGTCTAGACTTTGAAGAATTGGGATAAGTGTCGGGAATTGTGATCCCACCGAAGTTCGAAGTGCCTTTATTTGAAAAATATGATTGGGTGTCATATCCTAAGATGCACCTCCGATCATATGTGAGAAAGATCTAGCCTCACTCCGTCGATAAAGACCTGTGGGTGCATTGTTTCCAAGATAGACTATCTGGAACATAACTCGTTGGTTTTATCAATTGGAAAGGGCCAACATCCACAACTGGGAAGATCTTGCTGCAGCTTTCTATAATCAATACCAATATAATGCAGATTTAGTGCCTACCCGTACTCAACTTCAGAGTATGGCCATGGCTTCCAATGAGGGTTTCAAGGATTACGCGCAGAAGTGGAGGGATCTATCTAGGAGAGTTCAACACCCTCTGTCTGAAAGGGTGTTGGTGGATATGTTCTTAGGCACTCTATCGGGCCCTTTTCTTCAACCATTTGATTGGGAGCTCATCTGCGGGATTTACTGAGTTAATACTGACCGGAGAGAGGGTGGAAGATAGCATAAAAAGTGGAAAGATTCAGAAGGATTCATCTGCCTCTACAGCCATGAGAAATCCTTTCATTGGGAAGAAGGAGGTATCTACTGTTTATCCACAAAGGAGCCAAGGGAGAGCCGAACACCGACCAATGGTAGGGATTGTTATGATCCAAAAGCCTACATCTGATCAACCAAGGAGTAATCAACCGAGGGTGGAAAGGCTAGTCCGACAATTCACCAGAATCAATATGACTCTAGCCCAGGTTTTACCACATCTTCTGAAATCCAATTTGACAACTCTGAAGGAAGCTCCAAAGAACCCCAACACAGCGTCCCCTCATTATCACCCAAATGCCCGTTTCACATATCATTCTGAAAGTCTGGGTCATGACACTAACAACTGTTGGGCCCTGAAAAACAAAATTCAAGACCTTATAGGGGCAAAAGAGATTTAGTTTGATGCGCCCGAGAAGCCAAACGTCATTTCTGCTCCTATGCCTAGACATGGCCATAACACCAATGTTATCGAAAAAGATTTGTTTGTTACCATAATTGATGAACGCTTGACTCCACTCCCAATCATTAAGATAAACTTGTTGAAAGCAAGTGTATTCCTGGGTTGTAATGAAGACTGCCATCTCTGCTTATCCTCACCAACTGTTTGCCCTTCGTTGAAAATAGGCATTCAACGCTTGATAGACAACAAAGAGATTCTGTTTGAAAGTACTCCTGTTTTACCTGTTCCTGTTGAAGACGTTTCAATCATAACCATCTCCGCCAATTCTTCTAGGGCCCCCAAAAGACCCGTTAGAATTACATCGGTTCCAAAAACTACTCCTCTTATAATCACAATTCCCGGGCCAATCCTGTATGAATCAGACAAAACAGTGTCGTGGAATTATGGTGGAGACATCTACTACCTTGGTATCAAACAAGATAGGCTAGCCGCCGAAGAGATAAACTCCGAAGAAGAAGACTCTGACATTAGCAATATTGTCGGAACCGGTAAGATTACCCGAAGCGGTAGAATCTTCTCTCCAGAAATTGCCCCCCCCCCCCCTAAAGGCAGTTCTTGGACCCATGGTTGATCCAAAGGTTACATCCGTACCAATAATCATATCTGCAAATGCTCCTATTGACGAAGACGATACAACTCCTGCTGTCATTCCTACCAACACTCCTGCTGCTGAAACTCGAGGAAAAAGTATTTAATAAGATCTTGTCCGGATGAAGGCTCAACCACTGGCTATCCCTGAAACCTCCAAGAAGGAAATGGAGGAGATCCTGAGAATAATAAAGAAGATCGACTATGACGTTGTTGAACAGTTGGGGAAAATCCCTCCAAAATCTCCATGTTGGCATTGTTGCAGTGCTCCGAGGCACATGCAAAAGCCCTGGTGAAGTTCCTAAAGACAGCCCATGTGCCTCAAGAGACGTCTGTTGACCAATTTCAAGATTGTGTGGCCAGTTTGACGGCGGGTAACGGCCTAGGCTTCGCGGATGCTAATTTGACACCAAGGGGAAGGAAGCAAAACGAGGCATTTCATGTCTCTGTGGAATATAGAGGAACAACTCTGGCCCATGTCTTGGTGGACACTAGCTCATCTTTGAATTTTTTACCGAAGAAAGCTCTCGACAGATTAGACTGCGAAGGACTGACGTTGAAACTCAGTGACATAGTCGTGAGAGCGTTTGATGGCTCAAAGAGGATGGTGCACGGGGAGGTGGATATCCCCATAAAAGTTGGGACTCAAACTTTCAACTCAACCTTCTATGTAATGGACATCCGCCCCTCTTACTCCTGTCTTCTAGGATGACTGTGGATCCATAATGCCGGTGTTGTCACCTCTACACTACACCAGATGCTAAAATACCCGGTCCTGGGAAAGATTATCACTGTCCACGGAGAGGAAGAGTATATGATTAGCCACCTCAATTCTTTATGGTATGTGGAATTGGATGGCGAGTTTATTGAAACTCCTTTTCAACATTTCGAAGAGGTCCCCCAAGAGGTAGTAGTGACCAAGACTACATCCCAGATTCCCAAGATTACAAGACCTCCACTCCGGATGTCATCTCTGAAAGACGCCAAGGCAGTAGTAGAGGAGGGTGGATGCACCATCTGGGGCAACTTCCGGATATTCCGTATAAATCTAACAAGTTTGGTCTAGGATTCACTTCAAGTGCTCAGAAGGCTGTGCGTCGTGCCCGTGCTGGAGGGCCACCCTTGAAGATTAGAAACCGAGATGTCAATGCGGTGGAATATAGTGAAGAGGATTGAAGCTTGGAGGATTGGATCTTTCCTACTATCAACGGAGTACTTCGCAATTGGGAAGCCAGAGACTTTGTCCCAATAACTTTCATCTCTCAGTAATTTATCTTTACATTTCTGTTGGACTTGTAATATTCACAAACAATTCGCACATTTAAAACCTTGTGTCTTTCCCGAGGCACAATGGTCCATTTGTAAGGGTTTTTTATTTCATCTTCATATGACATTCAATGAATCATGGATGTTTTTCACATACAAACTTTTGTGCTCATTGTTTTTTTCTTGTACATTTTATTTTTTAAAGGATGGCTATACCCTTACACACACTCACACTCACAAATACAGGTACCCATCTATTCCGGATCCCATGGGTAACGATACTGCTATGGCCTTTCATGACTCTGAGGATCTAATCTACCAAGCCAAGGACGAAGGTGAGGAACATTGTGAAGTACCAGGGGAGCTGGCCAGACTACTACAACAAGAGGAAAGAGCCATTCAGCCTCACGAGGAACCTGTGGATACAATCAACCTGGGTACCGAGGAGGATAAAAAAGAGTTCAAGGTGGGTGCTAATCTGGAGCCCAGTGTTAAGGAGCGTCTGGTTCAGCTGTTGCATGATTATGTTGAGATCTTTGCCTGGTCATATGAAGATATGCTGGGACTCGATACAGACATCGTGGTACATCGTCTTCCAATAAAAGAAGACTGTCCACCAGTAAAACAAAAAGTCTGCCGCATGAGACCTAACATGTCAGAGAAGATCAAAGAGGAAGTCATGAAACAATTCAATGCTGGATTCTTGGCTGTCACTTCCTATCCTCAATGGGTAGCCAACATTGTTCCCATGCCTAAAAAAGACGGAAAAGTACGAATGTGTTTGGACTATAGAGATTTGAATAGGGCCAGCCCTAAAGATGATTTTCCACTCCCCCACATTGATATCCTGGTTGACAATACGGCCCAGCACAAAGTGTTTTCCTTTATGGACGGATTCTCAGGTTACAACCAAATCAAAATGGCACCTGAGGACATGGAGAAAACAACATTTGTCACACAGTGGGGCACATTCTGCTACAAAGTGATGCCATTCGGACTGAAGAGTGTTGTGGCAACCTATCAGCGTGCCATGGTAGCTTTGTTTCATGACATGATACATCATGAAATAGAGGTCTACGTAGATGATATGATAGCCTGATCACAAATAGAAGAAGAGCACCTTGATCACTTGCAAAAGTTGTTTGAGAGATTGAATAAGTATAAACTAAGGTTGAATCCAAACAAGTGCACATTCGGAGTACGGTCCGGTAAACTCCTAGGCTTTGTCGTCAGTAACAAAGGTATTGAGGTCGATCCTGCCAAGGTTAAAGCAATACAAGAAATGCCTGCTCCTCGTACTGAGAAGGAAGTCAGAGGATTCTTGGGACGCTTGAACTATATTTCCAGATTCATTTCTCACCTAACAGCTACTTGTGAGCCAATCTTCAAACTATTGAAGAAAGATCAAGTAGTCAAATAGAATGATGAATGCCAAACTGCTTTCGACAAAATCAAAGAGTACTTGCATGAGCCTCATGTTTTGATGCCACCAATCGAGGGAAGACCACTGATCATGTATCTGACTGTTCTAGAAAACTCAATGGGGTGTGTACTTGGGCAGAATGACGAGTCTGGCCGAAAAGAGCACGCTATTTACTACCTGAGCAAAAAGTTTACCGACTGTGAAACCAGATATTCACTGCTCGAGAAAACTTGTTGTGCTCTGGCATGGGCTGCTCGCCGGCTAAGACAGTATATGTTGACTCATACTACTTTGTTGATATCTAAGATGGATCCGATAAAATACATCTTCGAAAAGCCTGCTCTGTCTGGGAGGATAGCTAGATGACAGATGATCCTAACAGAATATGACATACAGTATACTACCCATAAAGCTATAAAGGGAAGTGTATTGGCTGATCACCTTGCTCACCAAGCTGTAGAAGACTATCAGTCCAAGAAGTTTGAATTTCTGGATGAAGACATCATGACATTAGACAATTGCGAAGAAATCAGGCCATATGACGGACATGAACAAGGATCTCGATGGACCCTGTTCTTTGATGGGGAATCCAATGCACTTGGTAATGGTATCGGCGCTGTACTCATATCTCCATAAGGGTGTCATACTCCTTTTACTGCCAGACTTTGCTTCAACTGTACGAACAACATGGCAGAATACGAAGCATGCATCTTTGGTCTCAGAGCTGCCATAAACTTGGGAATCAAATCCTTAGACGTGTTTGCAGATTCAGCTTTGGTCATCAGTCAGATCAAAGGGGAATGAGACACTAAGCACCCAAATCTTATCCCTTACAAAGAACATGTTTTGACATTGCTACCACATTTTGAGAAGATTACCTTCGAGCATTTCCCGCGAGAAGAAAATCAGCTAGCAGACGCTCTAGCTACAATGGCATCTATGTTTAAACTTAATTGGGATTACGAGGCTCCCCAGATCACCATCAAATGAATGGATGAACCAGCACACTGTCACGAGATTAATAATGAAAAGGGAGTGGACCAGCCTTGGTTTCATGAAGTCAAGAGGTATCTCGAGGCTCAGGAATATCCAGAAGGAGCTTCAATCAATGATAAGAAATTCTTAAGGAGATTCTCTGCTAAGTTCTTCCTGAGTAATGGCATCCTGTATAAACGTAATCATGACTCCATTCTGCTTCGGTGTGTGGAAAAGGTTGAAGCAAAAAAGATCATGGCTGAATTACATGAAGGTACTTTTGGCACTACCTCTAGTGGGCATACGATGGCGAAGAAAATCCTACGGGCAGGCTATTATTGGTCTACCATGGAAGAAGACTTCTATCAACACTCTCGGACCTGTCATAAGTGTCAAATTTATATTGACAAGGTGCACGTACCTACGGTTCCTCTGAATGTCTTGACGGCTCCTTGGCCCTTTGCTATGTGGGGAATTGATATGATTGGGGAGATCAAGCCTACAGCCTCCAATGGACACCGCTTCATCCTAGTGGCCATTGACTACTTTACAAAGTGGGTCGAAGCAGCTTCCTTCGCTTTTGTTACTAAGAATGTTGTTGTCCGCTTCATCAAGAAAAATCTCATTTGCCGGTACAGTATCTCGGAAAGGATCATCACTGGTAATGGTACAAATCTTAACAACACTATGATCACCGCCTTGTGCGAGCAATTCAAAATTCAGCATCACAATTCTTCTCCCTACCGGCCAAAGATGAATGGTGTTATCGAGGCTGCAAATAAAAACATTAAGAAGATCATATAGAAGATGACAGTCACCTACAAGGACTGGAATGAGATGCTACCATTTTCTCTCCACGGGTATCGTACCATGGCTCACACATCAATTGGGGCAAAACCCTATTCTTTGGTATATGGCATGGATGTTGTTTTTCCTATTGAGATTCAGATCCCTTCTCTGAGGATTATGAAAGACGCAGGTTTGAGTGAAGACGATTAGATCCAAACTCGACTTGATCAACTGAATTTAATTGATGAAAAGAGATTAACTGTTATTTGCCATGGTCAAATGTATCAAAAACGGATGATCAAGGCTTTCAACAAGAAAGTCAGACGCCAAGTATATCAAGTTGGGGATCTAGTGATCAAACGTATCATCTTGCCACAAAGTGATCCCAGGGGCAAATAGACTCCTACCTATGAAGGATCATTTGTAATCAAGAATATATTCTCTGGTGGGGAAATGATCTTGACCACCATGGATGGCGACGACCTGCCAAACCCTGCGAACACTGACATAGTCAAAAGATACTACGCATAAGAGACCCTCTAGGTTGACACACCTAGGGAAAAAAAGGGCATCCCGGCAAACCAAAAAGGTTCGGGAAAAAATTAGGGATAAAATTAAAAAAAATATGTACACCTGGCAAGTTGAAAACCCAAAAGGGAAACTTGGGCAAAAAAGGGTTTCCCGGTGGGCTGAAACCCGAAAGGGCGGTCCAGGAAAAAGTTAGGGAATTAAAGCATATGACTATGTCCCATCGGATCACTTAATGGACAACCTTTGACTTCCACTGATAAACTCGGTGTTTCTGATAATTCAATCATCTTCGGATGAGGCAACAAATAGACAAGATATTCAGAGATATGAAGGCTATAGAAGAATGGGAACCCCATGGGATTATTACACATAGTTATCTTTCTTTGTAATTTTTTCTTGTTTTATGGCACCATTCTCTTACTAGAATGTTTGTCTCCTTTGTACAAAATACTTATTCAAAGTCAATACAAAGATATCTCTTTGAAAGTACATAAAACTATTTGTCTTTTTTCTTTAAACTTGTGTTTTATTTGCAAAAACATCCAATGATTCATTGATAAACATATGCATTTGAACATAATTACTGTTTACAAATGAACAAAATGAGAAAGACAATTACTGATAGGTTGAAAGGACGGGAAAACGTCTCTAAGGTATTCCATAAGTAATCCCCACAGCACGTCATTTAAGTCCCCAGCAGAACAAATTTCAAATTATTAATCCCCAGTAGAAATCGTCAAATTTCTCAGGGTTCCTCAAGCAGATCTTACAAGCAGTACATGGCATTGCCCTCACAACAGAAGTTACTTCTCTCAACAAGGGTTCGTCAGTACTTCAACTTCAAGACATAAAGTTCAACATATCCTCGGCAACATTCAAGGATTTATTTTCCTCCATCAAACAGCGATACAGCAAATCAGCTTACATACGCATACATTGCATCCATATAATATAAACATTGATAAAGCAAATACATTGCATCATACATTTCATACAACATAACTTTGTGTTTCAGCTAACATTTTACCCTTTTCAGGATAAGATTAACTGCTACCATTAACAATATGCAATGATGATACAGTTCAGATACGCTCCAGATACGGATGCCATCCTGATACTCATTCAGATTCAACCTCAAGATACAGTTCAGATACGCTCAAGATACGGATGCCATCCTGATACTCATTCAGATTCAACCTCAAGATACAGTTCAGATACACTCCAGATACGGATGCCATCCTGATACTCATTCAGATTCAACCTCAAGATACAGTTCAGATACGCTCCAGATACGGATGCCATCCTGATACTCATTCAGATTCAACCTTTTGATACAGTTCAGATACGCTCCAGATACGGATGCCGTCCTGATACTCATTCAGATTCAACCTCAAGATACAGTTCAGATACGCTCCATATACGGATGCCATCCTGATACTCATTCAGATACAACTTTTGATACAGTTCAGATACGCTCCAGATACGGATGCCATCCTGATACTCATTCAGATCCAGCTTTTGATACAGTTCAGATACGCTCTAGATTCGGATGTCATTCTGTCACTCATTCAAAATACAGTCCAGATACGATCCAGATTTGGATGTCATTCTGTCACTCATTCAAAATACAATCCAGATATGATCTAGATTCGGATGTCATTTTGTCACTCATTCAAATACATTCCAGATACGCTCCAGATACGGATGCCATTCTGATAATCATTCAGTTCGAGCTTACAGGTACAGTCTAGTAACCACCTTCGGATGACATCTTTAAGCCCATCTCCAACAACTATCCATTACCTCTCCAAATGGAATCTTTAAGCCCATTCCCTACATAATCAACTAACACATCTTTGAGTGCAAATTTCTGGGCACTCTAGTGTCCAATCATCTTTCACCTTCGAGTCACGAATGGAAAAACATGCCAATCTAACTCTTCAGGCTTAAGAAGATTGAACAGGGGCAGCTGTTGTACCCCAAAATTTGCCCTCCCATTTCTCAAGATATTTCCTATAAAGATCTTCAATGCCTCAAGTTTACGCAAGTATCGACTAGGTCAAACAATTTTCCCAACACTGATACCTCAAATTAGGGTTTGGGTTTGTACAAAGGCAGTTGGATTGCTAATGTTTCGAATGAATTTCATGAATCATTATGGACCCTCAGGATTATTTTTGTCAAGTTTCAAGTTTGGGATCACAATTTTCCAAGAAAGTCATTCAAATTACCAAAAGGGGCAAAATGAGCAAAATCAGAGTTTCAGCTGGAAAAAGTCAATCGGACGCTAAAAAGTCAAACTTTGACTTTTTGACCAATTTTGAGTCCCAAAAATCACATTATGTCAAGACATCCAAAAAATGGAGTTTGATCATCCAAAATCAAGAGAATCAAAAATCCAACTTTGCCAGACTTTGAAATTTTTCTATGTATTTTCTATACTTGGTTAATTTCATTTGCTTCATGACATTTTTTACTACAATTCCAAGTGGCATTCTTACAAGATTACAAATTCTAAAACTATGCCTTGATTGAATTTTCTCAAAAAAAGACCTTGTCACAATGCTTTGGCCCTTGATATAATGTGCATGTCATATTCCACAAGACCAAATTTGTGACATGCTACAAATCATGTTGTCCAAGTTGAACAAAATGTGATGTGCCACGTTTCTACAACACCCCATGCTGCCCTGCAAGAAAGCATGTGCTATGCTGCACCCCAAGGATGCATGTTGCGCAATGCAGTCCAAAAACTGCTCTATGTAGTATGCCCAAGCCTGCATCACAACAGCCCCAAAAATTGCACCAAAATGGCAAAGGAAAATTGTGTGAAGAAAGTTTCAAAGCAGTAAGCAAAAACAATTCAAAATAACTTATGTAGTTCCCCCCCTAAACCACAGTCAAGGGTCTACAAAAAGAGGACTATCTCATAAGACAAAGGGGTTAGATTTTAGAGGTTGGATTTGGAAGAGAGGATTGAGAGAGAGAATAGAGTTATTATTGAGCAGAAAAACAATATTCTTGTTAACCTTGACTGATTTTTCAAAATCAAATATGTTCTTGTTCAAAACAGAAACCCAATCCCCTATTCCACCATACAAACTCTCCATAAGCCAAACACTTCATCACATACAAAGTTTGGCCAAACATAAAAACAGACCTTGTAGTGCTATTCACATTCACCATCAAAAATACCAAAGGAGAAGGAAAAGCACATTTAAGACCTTTTGAGTAGGTAATTTCGCTCTTAGTTACTCGCTTGCTCACAACAAAAACATTTCATACACCAACACTTTCGTTTCAAAAACCTTTTCAAAAAGATAAAGCATTTTGTATACGTTCTTATAGAGACGAGAACCTTTGTAAAATATCATTCCGAAAACCATTTTCCATAACACAATCCACAAACACGTCTTTAAACTATCTTTCGAAACAAAAACTTTGTACGCGTTCTTATTGAAACGAGAACCATTACAAAGACATTTTCAAAACACTTTCAAAGCCCACATCACAAAGCACATTCAAACAAAAGCAAGTTGATCTAGCGAGTAACTAAGAGCCCATGGAAAACCATGGATGAAAAGGGTGCTAACACCTTCCCTTTTCATAATCTACCTCCCGAACTAAAAAAAACATCTCTAAAGGTCTTTCCTGTGCTTTTTCACCTTTCCTTTTGGATAAAAGAAAAGTCGGTGGCGACCTTGCTAAACCTCAACATTTGCGAACACAAACGCAACTTCAAGTCAGTTCTCCCACCGTATCACAATAGCAAACACTGACGTTCATTGTCGATGGTCTACCAACTTTCACTGAAGGTAGAAAGAGAATATATCATATCACCGCCGTTCATTGACGATGAACTACCAACGTTCACTAAGGGTAGCAAAAAGATAACAAACACCGACGTTCACTGCCGATGGTCTACCAACTTTCACTGAAGGTAGAAAGAGAATATATCATATCACCACCGTTCACTGACGATGAACTACCAACGTTCACTGAAGTTAGAAAAAAGATAACAAGTTTCCCCAAGATTCTAGTGTTTCGCCTAGAACGGGTCTCAACTTCTTCTTTAACCAAGGCACTCCTCCTGGAAAGGATAAAACATAAGCTGTCTCAAATAAAGATACTTTCTATTTGTGGTCACGGAGGATTGTAAAAGGAAATGACTTTTTGGGGAAAGAGGTATGACTTCCTGGGGAGATGCCATGATATTCTTGCTAAGGGGATAAAGTCTTCTTGTGAAAAATAAATGCACTAACCAAAGCTTGGAGTTTTTCAGAATTCCAAAGTAAATAGCATTACCGGGGAGCCACAGATCCAAACCAAAAATAAACTGGAATGAAATAGTCAACCTGAATTCATCCTTTGAGAAATAAACTTAAGAGGGAAAACCAAATTTATCCAAACAAGGAGCTATACCGGAAGGTTTAAAGCAACAAACTTCTATGAGGGACAACTCAGTAGGGAAATTGAAAGAATATACGTTTTTTTCTTAAGACCAATGCTCTAATGACAAAAGGGTAACTTATCTCTGCAAAACAGGGTAATATGTCAACAAAAATATTAACAAATGTCAATGAAAAATGATTTGTCAATTTTAGCTATTAATGATGTATGTATGAATGTACGAGTGCCATCGTGCGTATGTTGGCAAAATAGATACACAATCATTGGGAACAAACAAGCAAAACCGCCTCAGGAACTAACAACACTCGGCTACGCTTCAACCAGGATGATCATTCCAAGAAAGGTAAAGGCCAGCTGCGGAAACCAAACCTACTGCCTGCTTTAACTTTACTGAGGAGAAACATAATCCAGAGGTAGACAAATCAAACAGATACCGGGGTAGAACATCCTTCTTCAGGCTTCATCGAGGAAACCAGTGTTTCTCAAAAGTAACATGCCTATTGGAGATTGCAAGACCAGTCTCAAATAAAGCAGACTGACACCGAAACAATCAAACTTCACTGGGGAATTCAAGCCTACTTCCATGGAGAAAAATGCGGATTGAAACTTTACATCATGAAAACTCAGAAAAGAGGAGAAATGAATCCAAACTTGACCGAGGATACCGGAACCATAAACCCAATATGGTGAAAACAACCCGAGTAGACCTTCCCGAGGGGAACAAAACTTCTTAAAACAACTGGAGTTTGTCCATTCCTGGGATCACCATTTTTGTTGTCATTGTTTCATCACAAACCTCAAAGTAAAAGTAAATTGTAAAAAAAAAAATTTTTTGAAAAATCAATGTTGTTATTTAATCTTTTTGATTTGAAAGTTATTATCAGTAATAAATGGATTCTTTGCAAGCTAAATAAAATAAGAAACACAAAGAATTGGGTAAAAGCTTGAATTTCATTAATAGAATGGTAGTCTGGGAATGGAGAGACTCCATAGATGATTACAAAGTTTGGGAAAAGGTAATGCATAATGGAAAAGATACATTGAGATACAATGACCACTATCCCCCTAACAACTTTTGAAATCCTGAGCAGCAGCTTTTGTTGAAGTATGGTGATGATCCGAGAGGATTGTTGTTTCAACGATCAAGTCTTGTCTGACGTAGTTACTTTCCAAGAAAATCCCTAACTTTTGCCTAAGCTGCCCTTGCGGGTTTTTAACTTAGCGGGAAATTTATTCTGTTTATGTCTCTAATTTTTTCCTAGACCTCCCTTTCGGGTTTTCGGCCTACCGAGATGCTCCTTTTTGCCTAAGCTGCCCTTTCGTGTTTTCAACTTTGCGAGTTGTTCTTTTGTTTCTTTAGGCGAAGTATTTCTTGACTGCGTCAGCATTCATGGGACGTGGGAACTCCTCTCCATCCAAAGTTTCAAGAATTAACACACGTCCAGAGAAGTCTTTCTTGACAACATACGGGCCTTCAAAATTGGGATTCCACTTGCCCCTAGAATCGGTGTTGAAAGACATGATCTTCCATAGCACGAGGTCGCCTTCTCTAAATTCACGAGGTTTGACCTTCTTATCAAACGCTTTCTTCATTCTCTTCTGATATAACTGCCCATGACACAAAGCTGTCATTCTCTTCTCCTCAATCAAATTTAATTGGTCAAACCTGTTCTGGACCCATTCAGCCTCTGACAACTTGGCTTCCATTATCACACGCAACGAGGGAATCTCTACCTCGACTGGGAGTACAACTTCCATTCCATACACCAGGAAGAACGGGGTTGCTCCTGTTGAAGTGCGGACAGATGTTCGATATCCATGCAGAGCAAAAGGGAGCATTTCATGCCAATCCTTATAAGTAATTACCATCTTCTGGATAATTCTCTTGATATTCTTATTAGCAGCTTCAACAACCCCATTCATCTTTGGCATGTATGGAGATGAATTGTGATGGACAATCTTGAATTCTTCACACAGTTCTGTCATCATCTTGTTGTTCAAATTCGAGCCATTGTCAGTGATGATTCTGCTCGGCACACCATACTGGCATATAAGATTATTCTTGATGAAACACACAACCACATGTTTAGTAACATTGGCATATGAAGCAGCCTCCACCCATTTGGTGAAGTAGTCAATTGCTACCAAGATAAAACGGTGCCCATTCGAAGCTTTGGGTTCTATCATCCCAATTATGTCAATACCCCACATAGAGAAAGTCCATTGGGAGGAAATCACATTGAGAAGTGTCGGAGGCACATGGACCCTGTCTGCATAAATATGGCATTTATGGCACTTCTTTGCAAACTTATAACAGTTAGATTCCATTGTCATCCAATAATAACCTTCCCTTAGCATTTTTTTACCCATCAAATGTCCATTGGCATGAGTGCCAAATGAACCTTCATGAATATCATGCATCGACATGTCTGCTTCGTGTCTATCCACGCATCTGAGCAAGACCATGTCATAATTTCTCTTGTACAACACATTTTCACTAAGGAAGAAACTGCCTGCCAATCTTCTCAATGTCTTTCTATCTTTCTTCGACGCACCAATCGGGTATTCCTGAGTCTGAAGAAAGTTCTTAATATCATAATACCAAGGTTTCTCATCAACTACCCCTTCGGTTGTAAACACATGAGCGGGCCTATTGTTGGCTCCTAAATTCGACACCTTTGTTTTGATTGATGTCAGCCATTAAAGCTGAAGGATGTTTTCGACTGGCTAATCCTGTCGAAGTGCCCGTCGAAAGATGGCCAAGTACTTAGAAGATTTCTTCCAAGGAAGAAGGCTGATTGCCTTCGACGTCGAAGGAGTTTCTCGTCGAAGATGTCTCTTGACGAAAGTGTTCGATGGTCCAGAATGGAGCAGTTTGAAATTCAAGCGTTTGGAGGGAAAACGGTTTCCAGCAGTTACTACGTGCAAACGTGCAAGGATCTGGAGCGTCAAGCATGGAGAACGTGCCAAGTGGATTGACCTCGAAGCAGTGTAACTGCCCGACGGTTACTTGGAATGTTTTAGTATAAATAGGAGTAGACATGTAGTTTCTCGCGTGTGTTCACAATTCTATACATAGTCACTCATTTAGATTCGAGTACCCAGCGTGTGAGAAAGAATTGTTGAGAAATGTATGTGTGAAACACCAATTTTATCAATTAAAGTCATTTACTTTCCCAGAATTTTACTTGCTTTTCTCTTTACATTTCCTGTCGAACCTTTACTTTAAAGTCTTGTTTATTTTACCAAGCCTTTCCTTTATGCAATTTACTTGAAACCTTTTATTTAAAGCCTTATCCAACTTAACCAAACTTCAAAATCAACCTATGTCCATAGGATCAATCTGATCGATCCTGCGAGTAACCAAATAAGTAACCATTTGGAGGATCAGCGGTTGTTTACCAAAACCCAAGGTAAACAAATTGGCACACCCGGTGGGACTGTGTGTTGATTGTTGAAAATAATCTCATCTTTTCGAGTTGTATGTTATTGAGAAGTGGTAGAATATACACTAACGATAACAATACTGCCAGAAGAAGGGAAGAGATGGCGAATCCGCCAAACAATAACGAAATCCCACAAATGAGTGTGGGAGCAACGGTTAATATGACCGTAAGTGAAGCGACGAATGTTGGTTCGACACCAGCAGTATCGGTCACAACCACGGGGCCAATAACTTCGTTAACAGGCCCCAGAATACCTTTGGGAACTCCCCCACCAAGGGGAAATTTAGGCACAAGGCCTGTAGTTCCCCCAGGATTTATTCCATTCTATGGTATGCCAACTTCTGAAGTGGCAAGCCTAACGAATGCTGCGTCCACTTTTTCAGACCCTTTCGTGAGTGCCTCTTCGCCACTCCAAGGCTCTGGAGTAGGCATGGCGAATAGAAATAGGACTCAACTCTTAGGAGGAACGTCCCAAGTAGCCCATGGCCTTACAAATGCCTCGACAGCAGTCTTGAGGCAACAAATGGACGAAAGCAACCATGATATGGTGCAAATGTTGGCACAAACTTTGAGTACAGTGCTAAATCCTCTAATACAAAATACTACTCAATCGAATCAGCAAGTTACAGCGCAAATGATGCGTTTGGCTGACTTCTTTGGAGTACCCCCACCTATTCGACAGCCCCAAAGGGCGCAAATAAGGGGAAATCAAGGGATATTTGTAGAGGAAGAAACCACCATTAACCAGGCTCAACAGCCTGTCGAAGAGAACCTTAGGGCACGATTGGAATAACCTGTCGAAGAACCTAGGGTAATTACCCCAGAGGTGAGGTTAGTTAACAGAAATCAAAATGCTGACGAAGTGGTTCAGCATATCCAATACCAAAACATGGGTTTGGAAAACAATCTGGCAACCATGATCGAAAGGATCATGACTCAAAATGGGATGAACATGGGCTTTCGAAGGCCCAACTTTACATCTCCATTGTCAGAATATGTGTTACAAACTGACTTACCTCCTAGAAGCAAAGTCCCCAAATTTACTAAGTTCTCTGGGGACACGACAGAATCTACTGTCGAGCATGTGGCAAGATATTTGATCGAAGCAGGAGACATTTCGAATAACGAAAACCTAAGGATCAAATACTTCCCAAGTTCTTTAACCAAGAACGCTTTTACTTGGTTTACAACTCTCCCCCCCAATTCGATCCATCATTGGACCCAGTTGGAAAGATTGTTCCATGAACAATTCTACATGGGGCAAACCAAGATAAGCCTGAAAGAACTGGCCAGTGTGAAGAGACGTTTCACTGAACCTATAGACGAATATCTGAATAGGTTTAGGTTGCTCAAGGCGAGATGTTTTACACAAGTGCCAGAACATGAGTTGGTCGAAATAGCCGCAGGCGGTTTAGATTATTCCATTAGGAAAAAGCTAGACACCCAGTACCTAAGAGACATGGCCCAACTGGCCGATAGAGTTCGACAGGTCGAACGCCTCAAAGCTGAAAAAGCTAAGGCAACAAAAACTCACAAGAGAGAGAGAATAGCGTACGTTGAGATGGACGACGAAGATCTAGAATCCTTCGACGATACTTTAACTGTCGAAGAAGGAGAAGTCGATTTAGCAGAACTAAAACAAGGGCCACCATACTCTTGTAAACTGTTAGTCCCCTCAAATGGGAAAAATCCCAGTGGTCCAGAAAGGACCAACGATAGGTTCCCAAAAAAGACTTATAGTTTTGACATCACAAAATGTGATGAAATATTCGACTTGCTAGTTAAAGATGGCCAAATGATAGTACCCCCTGGGGTAAAAGTGCCTCCTCTTGATCAAAGAAAGAAGAGAGGTTTTTGCAAATATCATAATTTTCTGGGCCATAAAACTTCTCAATGTTTTCTTTTCAGGAATCTTGTGCAAGACGCTATTGAGGAAGGGAGATTAAAGTTTGCTGACAAATCCCCCATGGCTGTCGACTCCAATCCACTGAAGGCTGAAGCCCACTATGCTGAACCCTCTGAGGTGAACATGATAGAGGCAACCAGGATCCAGTCGAAGAAGCCAGGCATTACCATGGTCGAAGTCTCAAAGGACCACATCAACATGCCAATCTTTGGCAGTTTTTCTGGAAATTTATCCAGGAAGACAATTGAAGCTGTCCAGAAAGCGGTCGAGAACCCGAAGTCGGAGACTGCTGAAGCACAAAAAACTGGACCAAAGCCCAGTTCCCACTTGGCCACTGTTCAAGGCCAGACGGAGAATCTGGAGATACAAATGAAGCAACTAACTCTTGCTAGCAAAGATACAATGAATATCAACATGGTTGAACTTTCTGACCCAAAAGCATCAGAAGAGGCCATAAGGCAAGAGCAGGCTAATAAAACGGCTTTCCCTAGGGAAAACGAAAACTTGGCAGATTTTTTACAAAGATGCCAGAAGAAGAAATCAGAGGTGATGCTGTGTCCAAGATGCAGTTCGATCTTTGATAAAAAGGCTACTGAGCACATTCAAGGCGTGAGAGCAGCGAATAAGAGAAGGGAGAATGCTGACCTTCGACATGATCCCAAAAGGGGTTCTAACCAAGACAAGAGGCCATTGACTTTTAGGCCTCCAACAAATGTGCCAGTAGACACTTGGTACAAAACTTCTGGCCGGAAAAGGCCAAGTGAGGAGAAATGGCATTCTTTCGATGTGCCAAGAGGTTCCTCTTTGACTCAAAAGAAAGAGCCTCAAGTTGCTGCACCTAAGGTTGCACAAGTGTCCAGCAACTACAAGGGTAAAAATCCTATGTCTCGATCTCAGTGGAGGAGATATCAAAGGAGACGAAAAGCTGAAAGGGAGGCTGCCAACGAACCTAAGGCAGAGACGAGTTCGAATGTTCCTCAAAGGAAACAAAGAAAGCCTCTTGAGAGAGAGCCAGTTACCAACAGGCTAGTTTGGCCTAACCAAAGTGAAGTCGAAGACGAAGATGATGCTGAGTCCGATGATACTTTGGATATAATGGTGAATATTGTTTCAGTGCTGCCCAGGGAATTCAATCGACAGGTAGAAGTCGAAGCCAGTGACTGGGAAGTGGAACAAGAAATGGCCAAACATAGGCCAGTGTGCTATTTTGTCATGGACAATGGCACTACTGAGGAACAAAATGGCTTCTTCGAGCCACCTACAGAGGCGATGAAGAATCACCTCAAGCCTTTGTTCATAAGGGCTAAACTCGAAGAGACCACTGTGAATAAAATATTGGTCGACTGTGGGGCAACTATCAATATTATCCCTCATTCTATGCTAAGGAAGATTGGCAAAAGGGATGAGGAAATCAAACCTCACAATATGGTCCTGTCGAACTATGAGGGCGGCATAGGGACCACCATGGGAGTGATCCAGCTAGATATCAAAGTTGGGTCTATCTTTCGACCAACGATGTTCATGGTCATATCGGCCAAACCTAACTACAACCTTTTGTTAGGCCGTGAGTGGATTCATGGTGTTGGCGCTGTGCCTTCATCGATGCACCAAAGACTGCTGCTATGGCGTCCAGATGGGATGGTCGAAAACATAGAGGCAGATCAAAGCTACTACCTTGGCGAAGTGAATCACTTGGGTGTGGCAGATTTCGACAAAAACTTGGCTCACATAGGGCCATGTCCAACACCTGACTTCGACATGGCGCCAGCGCCAAACACCTTTTGTTCCCTATACCTGCATCCTGAGCATGGTTTCCAATGGGACAGAGAAGACTTGTCCCACATAGACTTCAGTGGGTTAACTGATATCCAACCAACTGGTTGGGGAAGTGAATTCAGTGATAATGACTGAGTCACTGTCTTTGAAGCGAATTTCGGCTTATGTAGCCGAAACCAAGATGATAACGGCTCTCGAAGCCGAAGTAAAGTACATGGCCACACAGGCCAATGATCAACAATTATCTGCTGTTGGCCCAGGAAAGGATTTCGATCCAAAACCTCCTGATATCATGCCAGAAGAAGTGCAGGAACAGAGGCTCGACACCATCTATGACGATGAGCCTTTGGGCTTCGAAAAGGATCCCTTGGCGAACAACATTAAAATGTTAGCACAAGACCCTTTAGAAGAAATCAACTTAGGCGAAGGATCAGAGAAAAGGCCAACTTACATCAGCGCCAAAATCGATCCAGAACTTAGGTTGGAAGTAATCCAATTGCTGAAAGAGTTTAAAGACTGTTTTGCATGGGATTATGATGAAATGCCTGGTCTCGATAGAGGATTGGTAGAACTTCAGTTGCCAATCAAACCTGGGAAGAAGCCAATCAAGCAAAATCCAAGGCGCTTCGCTCCTGAGATACTGTCGAAGATCAAAACGGAGGTCGAAAGACTTCTGAAATGTAAATTCATCCGTGTTACAAGGTATGTCGAATGGATTGCAAATATTGTGCCAGTAATTAAGAAAAATGGAACGTTAAGGGTGTGCATAGATTTCAGAGATTTGAATGCTGCCACCCCCAAAGATGAATATCCTATGCCTGTGGCGGAAATGCTAGTCGATTCTGCCGCTGGCTATGAATACCTGAGTATGCTCGATGGTTATTTAGGATATAATCAAATATTCATTGCTGAAGAGGATGTGTCGAAAACAGCTTTTCGATGCCCTGGGGCCTTAGGCACTTACGAATGGGTAGTGATGCCTTTTGGCCTAAAGAACGCTGGGGCAACGTACCAGCGAGCAATGAATACTATCTTCCATGATTTTATTAACACTTTTATGCAAGTTTATATTGATGATATTGTTATAAAATCTGTTTCCAGGAAGAACCATATTGACCACCTTCGACAATCATTCGAAAGAATGAGAGAACATGGTCTGAAGATGAACCCTTTGAAGTGTGCGTTCTGTGTGAAAGCTGGAGATTTCTTGGGCTTCGTTGTCCACAAAAAAGGAATCGAAATCAACCAGAACAAGACGAAGGCAATTCTGGAAGCGAAAGCGCCATCGAATAAGAAGGAATTGCAATCTCTCTTAGGCAAGATAAATTTCTTAAGGAGGTTTATATCTAATCTAAGTGGGAAAGCTCAGGCCTTTTCACCCTTACTTCGACTGAATAAAGAGGGGTTCGAATGGGGGCAAGAGCAACAATAAGCCTTCGACAAAATCAAAGGGTACCTCACGAAGCCACCTATTTTGGTGCCTCCTTGTAGCAATAGGAGTATGAGATTGTACATAGCTGCATCTGACAAAACTCTGGGAAGTATGTTAGCCCAAGAGGATGATAGTGGAGTCGAAAGACCCATTTACTACCTCAGTCGAGTTTTGAATGATGCAGAAACTAGATATAGCGAAGTTGAAAAATTGTGTCTATGTCTGTATTTCTCTTGTACAAAACTCAAGCAATATATAAAACCAGTTGATGTTTATGTTTCGTCTCATTTTGATGTTTTCAAATATATGTTGTCGAAACCTATCTTGCATAGTCGAATTGGCAAGTGGGCATTAGCATTAACTGAATACTCCTTGACCTTTATGCCTCTTAAGGCAGTAAAAGGACAAGTAGTTGCAGATTTCATAGTCGACCATTCAATTCAAGTCGAGGATATTAACTATGTGGAGATAGAACCTTGGAAATTCTACTTCGATGGTTCCAGCCATAAAAATGGAACAGGAGTAGGAGTCTTGATTATTTCTCCAGATAAAATTCCAACAACATTCAAGTACCAAATAGCAGGTTCTTGTTCGAACAATGAGGCTGAGTATGAAGCTCTAATTACTGGCCTTGAGATATTGTTGGAATTGGGGGCAACTCGAGTCGAAATAATGGGAGACTCAGAGTTAGTCATTAAGCAAGTCACAAAGGAATATAAATGCATAAGAGAAAATCTCATTATGTACTTTGTGATAGCAAATCGTTTGTTAAAAAAATTTGAAAGTGTCAATATTCGACACATACCCAGAGTCGAAAATCAAATAGCCAATGACTTGGCACAAATTGCATCTGGGTATAAGATTTCAAAAACGAGATTACAAAGGGCAATCAAAGTTCGAGAAAAGATAAAGGCAACTTGTCTATCACCAACAGACTTGGAATCGACGAGACTAGGATATGCTGATCACAGTAACTTCGAGATTTCGTTCATTGATAATTTGTCAGAGCAAGATTGGAGGAAACCCATTGTGGACTATCTTCAAAATCCAGGAGCTTCGACAGAACGAAAAACAAAATACAGGGCGTTGAGTTATGTACTCATGGGAAATGAGTTATTCAAGAAGACGCCTGAAGGGGTGTTGCTGAAATGTTTAAGTGAAACTGAAGCATACATAGCCCTTTCGACTACGCATGCTGGGGCATGTGGGGCTCACCAAGCAGGCCATAAGATGAAATGGTTGTTGTTTCGACAAGGACTATATTGGCCCACTATGCTGAAAGATTGTGTTGAGTTCGCCAAGGGTTGTCCAGAGTGTCAAGTTCATACAGGCATCCAACATGTACCAGCAAGCGAACTTCACTCGATAGTGAAGCCTTGGCCCTTTAGAGGATGGGCGTTGGATCTCATTGGAGAGATTCGACCAGCATCATCAAAGAGTCAGAAATACATATTGGTAGGCATTGATTATTTTACTAAGTGGATCGAAGCTGTCCCTTTAGTCAATGTAGACCAAGAAAATGTCATTGAATTCATTCAAAAGAACATTATATTTAGGTATGGAATCCCTGAGACAATCACAACTGATCAAGGGTCAGTTTTCACTGGTCGAAAGATGCAGGAATTTGCTCAGGAAACAGGTTTCAAACTCCTAACATCCACGCCTTATTATGCACAGGCGAACGGTCAAGTCGAAGCAGCTAACAAAGTGGTGATTGGCTTGATAAAGAAACATGTTGGGAAGAAACCAAAGAATTGGCATAAGACGTTAGACCAGATTTTATGGGCTTGTCGAACGTCCCCAAAAGAAGCCACTGGCACAACACCATATAGGCTAACTTTTGGCCATGATGCAGTATTGCCAGCAGAAATTTGTCTTCAATCTGCAAGGGTTCAGAGGCATTATGATATTCCTTCTGAAGTTTACTGGAACATGATGTTAGATGAACTGGTGGATTTAGACGAAGAAAGATTACACGCTCTCGACCTACTCAGGCTTCAGAAGAAAAGAGTAGAAGACTCTTATAATAGAAAGGTAAAACCTAAGGTATTTTTGCCTGAAGAACTAGTTTGGAAGGTAATTCTTCCCATGGATCGAAGAGATCGAAGCATGGGGAAATGGTCACCCAAATGGGAAGGACCCTTCAGAGTTATCCAAACTTTTTCTGGTGGAGCCTATGAAGTCAAAGAGTTAGGTGGAGATAAAAGGCTCTTGAGAGTAAATGGTAAATATTTGAAAAAATACAAACCTATACTTCAAGAGATAAAAATAAAATAATAAAAGAACAAGTCTAAAGTAACCATAAAAATGCCAAAATAGAAATTTTATTAATTTCATCCAAGATGGCAATTGTTGTCGAATAACGATTACAGAATGTGGTTACAAAAGAGAATCGATCAAAAGGTAAGAGAGTTCCTGAGTCGAAGATACTTGGCATGCTGCAGCTCCAACCTCTTCTTGCACCAGGAGTTTTCCTGCACTAGTTTGGCAATTTGAGCGTCGAGGCTTTGGGCCCTTTCAGCGAATTCCAGGCCTTGTTTGATCTCAGTCTGGCTCTCAGTGTCTGAGATGGTCGAAAGAATTTCCTCCTTGAGTACAGTGTTGGCGTTTATCTTCGCCTCTATTTCTGCGATTTGTGCCCGGAAGGAAACATTCTCTCGATCAATGGCATCGACTCTTTCCTGTGCAGACGCTTTTTGTTCCGACAACTCAGCAATTCGAGAAGTCGAATCTGAGACAGCAGTCCATGCAGATGAGCTTTTGCCATACAGCACTTCAAGCTGACTGTTAAACCCTCTTTGGCGCCTGTAATCTGCTGAAACTTGATCAATCATAGAGTGTAACTCCATGATCAAGTCTGAGATTTCTGGGGCTACAGCTTCAAAGTCGACAGCATTCAAGACCCCTTTTAAGCATGATGGAGCAGTGGGGTCCCCCTCTAAAGTCTTCATCAAGTCCCTCTTGAAGAACTGGGCCTTAACCTTCGCCAAAGCATCATCAAGAGGAGAAGTTTCAGTAGACTTCCCCGACAGGGTAGGAATTTCCTGACTAGTGTCAGACGAACTCTTACTCTCGATGATTGCATTGAGGTAGCTGACAGGGTCAGTTTGTTTCAAGAGTTCCAAGTCCTCTTTTGACCTGTGCTTCGAGGAAGTAACCCTTGCAACAGTATTATCTTGGGTTAGAGGCTGTTGAATGCTAAGTGTCTCGATTGGTTGCTCTTCGACTCGGACTGAGGCGGTACCAGCGTCGACTTGTGGTTCTTCGTTAGCATCACCCTGGGGTCCTTCGCCAGCGTCATGTTGTGGCTCTTCGCTAGCGTCACCCTGGTGTCCTTCGCCAGTACCACCTTGGTGCTCTTCGTCAACAGCATCTTGATTCTCTTCGCCATTGCCTTGGTCCCTTTCTTCATGACTCTCTTCTGACAGGTCCACCACTTGAACCGTTTCTGGTTGTTGTTCCTCCACTGGCTGTTGTTCCTCCACCATAGGTTCCTCTGTTGTTTTCTCCACTGTTTCAGCATTGGCCTCATTCTCAGTGTGGGCTTCGTCATTGCCCAAGTCTTTTTCCTGAGGCCTGCTAAGTTCAGCAGATTCCAGCGTTTCTGAGGTCCTTGGTGGAGAACTTTCAGTAGTGTCCTGAAAAAGGAAAGAAGACAAATCTTCAGATGTCGAAAGAGACATAATCGAATATGGGTATCTATGCCTAAGTTATAAAAAGGTCTAAGGGATTACCTGTGGATTAACTTCAGCCCCAGGGCTGGAATTGTCACTCTCGACAGGCTTGTTAAGAAGGATGTTTAGTTCCTCCTCAGTTGGCTCCTCGATGATCACTGGAGGTGGCCTAGGCTTTCTCACAGCAACCTTTATTCTGACGGTTCGACCTTCAGGAGCAGGAGCAGGAACAGAAGCATCCTTCGTCAACTTTCGCCTCTTCAAGGGGGCAGGAGGGGAGTCACTTTCGTCATCACTTCTAGATTCGACAACCAGTGCTGCCCGCTTCTTGGGCGAAGGTGCCTAGAAAACCAACAGGAATTCGATTGAATAATTGCATCGAAAATCAAAAATCGAAAGCCAGAAGGAAAATGAAGAAAGTCTGGTTACCAATATAGAAGGCTTCTTCGAAGGGCCTTCCCCCTGTTGGTTGCTTATGGTCTTCGCCGGCGCTGTAGTCTTCGCCGGCGGTGGAGGTTTTGCTGAAGGGCCTCCTCCTTGTTGGCCTTCTGTAGCCTTCTTGGCTAGAGGCTTTCGAACAACTGAAAGCAAAATAAAAAATTAACAGGCTAGTAGTCGAAGAGAAAGATAAAAAGTAATGTGAGAACATGAACTTACATTTCTTTACTTTGTCCAACACAAGGACAAAAGACTTCTGCAACTCAGCCATGAAGTCCTTCTCGTCGAAGAAGTACTCAGCATAATAGCTTCTCCACCACTCCTCGAAGGATGGTGAGCAAAGGAAATTAAGCTGGTAGTCAAACAACGAGAGGATTGTTCGACCAGCATATCTTCCGATATGCTTGATGGCAGCTTCTTCTGTATAATCGTTGCAGAAGTACAACATTGACTTCTCTCTTTGAAAAATCGGAGAAGGTAGGGTTTGGATAATACCAAACTGGCGAGATACCAGATTTGGTTGATAGGCAAGCAGACTCAAATGAGTCTTAGAACTCTTAAATCGAAGAGGCATGATCCTCGGTGTAAGGAACGCCTCCCACAGTATTGTGTGTTCATCAACATTGGGACCACTCGACTCCTTTGGGTGTGGCCTCGTGAACCATGCTGGGCCTACTCGTCGTTGAGCAAATGGAGCCATAGTTGAAACAAACTCCTTCCTTCGAGCGAACATTAAAACGAAGTTGGTGAAGGTTTGTTGAAACTCCAGCCCATCTTCCACAGGTGTCAGCAGAGCCAACCTGATGCCTTCGACACGCCTGTTTGCTATTGCTGGCGCCTGTTCATTTATCTGAACCTTCTTGGGTAAGAAAGATTCGAAAGTGGCGTTGAGCCACAGTTGAAGTAGCCAAAAAGGCCCAGCGAGTAGCAAACTGGCCCTGTCCTCGACATGTTTCAGAAGAGTGGCCCCATTGCTGATCGAGTCATAGAGGCTAGCCAGAATTATTTCTGCCAAACAGATGTTTTGGCGGTGATGCAGTTGGGTAGCAAGAGTGACCATCTTTTTGGTCACCTGTAGAGACTTCGAGCAAAACACAAAGCGAGTTAGCCATAAGGCTAGAAACGCTATGTGTTCGACATCCGACACAGTATCTGTCGACCTGTCGTGATAATGGTTGATAAAAGTGGTGTATGTTGGCTTGGTCTCAGAGAAGCCAATTTGGTCCTCCGACATCTCCTCCGGATCGAAGTAATCCCCGGTTGGTCGAAGGCCAGTAATAGCTGCCACATCGAAGAGTGTGGGGGTTAACATCCCACATGGAAGATGAAAAGTGAAGTGAGAGTAATCCCAGAACAACAGTGAAGCTATCAGCATCTCTAGGGAGTAGTTCAAACCCGTCTTCGACAGCATCACTAAGTCGAAGATTCCCATATCCTTCCAGATTGGAGTTTGATGCTTCTCCAACTTTGTTAGCCAAGCAACATAATCGGAGGTCAGATTAGGGCAAGACCTGAAGACCCTAACACTTCTGTTGAAGAAGCGGAGGTCGATTTTTTCGCGTGTAGGGTCTTCGTTGTCTTCTGCGTCTTTCTTGGCGCATGCTACTGGCTTGAGTTTCTCGACTATTGGGAAATAGCTCTTGATCTTCAGAGCTTCAGAGATGCTTGGATTCATGGGGCCAGACATTGCAAAAATCTGGTTGGAGTATCCAACCGGGATCATCAAGTGGCGTGAATAGGCGTCGTGAACGGCGATGTCAGAAGGTTCAGGAACCCTTCGTTTGCCTGTAGAGTTTACTACTGGGGCAGTAACGAAGACCTTGGGTTTAACGTGTTCAGTTGGTGCGTTAGCACTAGGGGCAGTAGAAGCAGATGCCATTGTTTGAATGAGGTTGAAGATGAAGAGGAAGAGTTTTCTGCAAAGATAGCAAACTTATGTGAAAACAAGGAAGTTTGAAGGCTAGTTGGCGTAAAAAGTCCCACAATGGGATATTCACTGCTATTTATAGTAGTGGGAGAAATCCCCAATAACGAGGACATTAAATGCCATTTAATGCTGCAGGAATTAGTGGGACGCGTGGCAGCCCCTTGTTGTTTTGGCCGTTTCTGCAGAAACAGAGGGACGCAGCGTGCGTCCTCGTTTTTGAGAATTGTCATAATGACAAATTCTGAAATGACGTTTGGTACTGCACGCCGTACTGAAAGTGACATCCTAGGATCAAATCAATGATGGTTTTCTTGGGATTGCCAATAGTTGGTAAAAAGCAACAAAAAGTGCACAAGTTAACTTGTGACTAAGCGTGGAAAGACAGGTGTCGAATGGCGTTTCAAAGAATGCCTTTTTCTTTCAAGAGTCGAAATAAGGCATTCTTGGGGGGCAATTTGTTGGCTCCTAAATTCGACACCTTTGTTTTGATTGATGTCAGCCATTAAAGCTGAAGGATGTTTTCGACTGGCTAATCCTGTCGAAGTGCCCGTCGAAAGATGGCCAAGTACTTAGAAGATTTCTTCCAAGGAAGAAGGCTGATTGCCTTCGACGTCGAAGGAGTTTCTCGTCGAAGATGTCTCTTGACGAAAGTGTTCGATGGTCCAGAATGGAGCAGTTTGAAATTCAAGCGTTTGGAGGGAAAACGGTTTCCAGCAGTTACTACGTGCAAACGTGCAAGGATCTGGAGCGTCAAGCATGGAGAACGTGCCAAGTGGATTGACCTCGAAGCAGTGTAACTGCCCAACGGTTACTTGGAATGTTTTAGTATAAATAGGAGTAGACATGTAGTTTCTCGCGTGTGTTCACAATTCTATACATAGTCACTCATTTAGATTCGAGTACCCAGCGTGTGAGAAAGAATTGTTGAGAAATGTATGTGTGAAACACCAATTTTATCAATTAAAGTCATTTACTTTCCCAGAATTTTACTTGCTTTTCTCTTTACATTTCCTGTCGAACCTTTACTTTAAAGTCTTGTTTATTTTACCAAGCCTTTCCTTTATGCAATTTACTTGAAACCTTTTATTTAAAGCCTTATCCAACTTAACCAAACTTCAAAATCAACCTATGTCCATAGGATCAATCTGATCGATCCTGCGAGTAACCAAATAAGTAACCATTTGGAGGATCAGCGGTTGTTTACCAAAACCCAAGGTAAACACCTATCCAGCTGCCGAACCTTGATTCGAGGTGTATCATTCCAGGTATTCACTTGATACATAGAAGCCAGAGTTGCCAGAGCATCCGCCATTTGATTTTCATCTCTAGGGATGTGATGGAATTCAACTTTATTGAAGAATGGTAATAATCTTCTAGCATAATATTTGTAAGGGATCAAGCCAGGGTGACGAGTGTCCCATTCTCCTTTAATCTGATTTATTACCAAAGCTGAATCACCATACACATCTAGAATTTTGACTCTGATATCAATAGCTTCCTCGAGACCCATGATGCAAGCCTCATATTCGTCCATATTATTAGTGCAATCAAATGTTAACCTTGCAGTAAAAGGATTGTGCGATCCATGAGGAGTGACAATCACAACACCAATTCCTTTACCATAAGCATTCACAACTCCATCAAATATCATACTCCAATGAGATTCAGGGTCAGGTCCTTCCTCAGGCAACGACTCATCACAATCTTTCACTTTAAGGAACATCACATCCTCGTCGGGGAATTCATATTCTGCAGACTGGTTATCCTCCACTGGTTGGCGAGCAAGATAATCTTCCAACACACTACTTTTAATGGCCTTTTGAGTGTGGTATTCGATATCATATTCAGATAGCCACATCTTCCAGCGGGCAATTCTCCCATTAAGAGCAGGCTTTTAGAAAATGTACTTGATTGGATCCATTTTGGAGATCAACCAAGTGGTATGATTGAACATATACTTCCGCAAACGCTTTGCCGCCCAGGCCAAAGCACAACATGTTTTTTCCAGCATGGAATACCGCGACTCACAGTCAGTGAATTTTTTACTGAGATGATAAATGGCGAACTCCTTCTTCCCAGTTTCATCATGTTATCCCAGAATACAACCCATGGATTTATCTAACATTGTTAGATACATAATCAACGGTCACCCTTCTACGGGAGGGAGCAAGATAGGAGGTTCAAGCAGATATTCTTTAATGCTCTCAAATTCCCTTTGGCAGTCATCCGTCCATATACAACCTTGATCTTTCTTTAACAACTTAAAGATTGGTTCGCATGTTGCAGTCATGTGGGAAATAAATCTGGAAATATAATTCAAATGCCCGAGGAAACCTCTGACTTGCTTTTCAGTTCTTGGTGCTAGCATTTCTTGAATTGCTTTGACTTTATCAGGGTCAACTTCGATTCCTTTCTGGCTAACAATGAAACCCAACAACTTCCCCGATCAAACACTGAAGGTGCATTTATTTGGATTCAAGCGGAAACGATACTTCCTCAAACGCTGAAACAGTTTCAACAAATCTTCTATATGCCCTGCTTCAGTCTAGGATTTGGCGATCATATCATCAACATATACTTTGATTTCCTTGTGCATCAGATCATGGAATAGGGTTATCATAGCCCTCTGGTACATTGCACCAGCGTTCTTCAATCCGAAGGGAATCACTCTGTAACAGAATGTTCCCCAGGGTGTGATCAACGTTGTTTTTTACATGTCCTCTGGAGCCATTATTATTTGATTATACCCGGAAAATCCATCCATGAACGATAATACTTTGAATTTTGTTGTACTATCCACTAACATGTCGATGTGAGGCAATGGAAAATCATCTTTTGGACTAGCTTTATTTAGATCTCTGTAATCCACGCACATGCGGACTTTTCCGTATTTTTTCGGTACTGGGACAATATTGGCAATCCATTGAGGATGCACTGAAGTCACAAGAAAACCATCATTAATCTACTTTAGAACCTCCTCTTTAATCTTTACTGCCATATCTGAGAGAGTTCTTCTCAACTTCTATTTGATTGGCGGAGATTCTGGCTTCAACGACAAATGATGCTCGACAATATCTATATCTAGACCAGGCATATCTTGGTAAGACCAAGCAAAAATATCCACATACTCTTCCAACAACTCAATCAACCTTCTCTTCACATCGGGATGTAACGATTATCTAATCTTGACTTCCTTCG
Source organism: Vicia faba (assembly GCA_948472305.1). Lineage (NCBI taxonomy): Eukaryota > Viridiplantae > Streptophyta > Magnoliopsida > Fabales > Fabaceae > Vicia > Vicia faba. Next base: position 1,234,939,957 of record OX451736.1, read on the forward strand.
GATCTTCTTCTGAACCCAAATTGATCACTCCCAAAGGCTCTTTATATGGTTGAATGGTATTTTCCTCGTGATCAAGCAACCGTGAGACATCTTCTGGAATCTCATCGTAATCTTCTTCTTCATCCCCAAACACAGGACATTCAAAGTTGGGAGAGGGTGCAGGGTCATTGTATTCAACGGGTTTTTTAATTAATTTCGACATATGATTTATGATTGCTTTTAGAAACTGACACATATAACAAGTGATCATGCAGATTGAATTTCAGTTATTATTTACTTTGAAAGGGTTTTTTTTTATTACCATTTTCCAAGAAAAAGCAGGAAATAAAAAACATAATTCGGGAAACAAAGACAACTTTTATTATTGATCTTAATAGTTACAGCAAATAGATAAGCCATACAACATTAATACTTCCACCTTAGGCAGAGTGAAATATTTTCAAAAGAAAGATTAATCAAATAAAATTACTTTGACACATGTATGCAAGAGGGAACATCAATGGTGACCCAGTTCTGAACCCTGACTCCATGCGTCACATAATTCGGCATTTCCTGCTCTGCTTCATCCTCCTCAACAGCATTAATTCCAGAATCAGTTGGATGGAGGTAACCTCCACTGTGGAAAACATCATGATAGCTGCTCATAGTAGACTTTGACTTCAAACTTTCGCCTTTGCCATTCTTTGAAGAGAAACCCAAACCAGTTATATTCTTCTTCACGGGTGGATCCATAATTCGTCCCCAGACTGCATTATGACCATTGCGCACAACCAGCTACGCGTCCTTCAGCGAAACCATGGAATTCTCATTTCTCCTTATGTTGTCAACAGATAGGGCTTGGAACTGGGTTCCAACAGAAGCCTCATCCGCTTCTACAATACTGAAAGAGGACAAATGAGATATCAATAATGCCTGCTCCCCATTTATGATCACCATCTTCCCTTCACGCACAAACTTTAGCTTCTGATGTAAAGTTGAAGTGAAAGCCCCTGCTTCATGTATCCATGGTCGTCCTAGAAAACAAATATACGCAGGAATAATGTCCATGACCTGGAAGGTTATCTGGAACAAATGCGGTCCTATATGGATGGGTAAGTCCACTTCACCGATGACGGATTTCCTTGACCCATCAAATGCTTTCACAATAATGCCACTCGGGCGCATAGGTGTTCCTTGGTATTTCAACTTCATGAGGGTACTCCTCGATATAACATTCAACGCGAATCCATTATCAATTAGCACATTGGATAGAGAATCATTCTTGCAGTTCATAGATATGTGGAGGGCCAGGTTATGATTCCTTCCTTCATCTGGTAATTCATTACCGCAGAAACTCAAATTATTACATGACGTAATGTTTCCAATTATGTTGTTGAATTGATCTATTGGCATGTCACTCTCCACAAAAGCTTGGTCTAGTACCCTCATCAAGGATTCTCTATGAGTAGAGGAATTCATTAATAAAGCTAAGATAGATATCTTTGAAGGAGTTTGCAGTAGCTGATCTATAATTATGTAGTTGCTCAACTTAATTATCTTCAAAATATCATCCACATCTTTCTATAGCATAGCTCAACTAGTCTCTCCTGTAGCCTTCTTAGGTTCATCATTCTCAGCAATTTTCTTTCCAACAGCAACATCTCTCTGAACAACCGGGGTAAACACCCGACTGCTACGGGTCACCCTGCTATTTTCGGCTATATTTCCAACATTGGGCATTGGATGGATTGGAATTTCCACCCCATCTTCTAAGATTGTAGCGTTGTATTTGTAAGGCATAACCTTATTTGATTTGTAGGGGATAAGACCTGGCAAACTAATTACCAATGGGGTAAAAGCTGGCTTGCTATGGTACTCCACTTCATAATGGGCGGGTGCACCAAAACAAGGCACAATGACGTTTACCCCTTCTTCAACACAATCAGTCATCAAAAAGTCATTTCTGGAAAAAAAAATCTTCGTTTGAAGAGAAATACTCATCTGCAGAGGCATACTCTTCCTCTGACTCTTCTTCTATTAAACAAAACTCAACCATGTTAACCTCATGATAATCATCCCTCTGACCTGTGATCTTGATAGTTCCATTGTCTAATAGCAACTGGATACCCTCCCTCACGATTGAACATCCTTGGGGGTTTCGACAACAAACTAGGCAAGATCCATATTGGTGTTCCACCTGATCAGCCGTATGGCAGAAGGTAGCATGCAACTGCACGAGATCCTCATTCAAATACTCCACATCAAAAATTCTGAATTCACCAGGACATTCAGAAACCATATTCACTTCCTCTTCATACTCTGCCCTAGGCCTGATTATGTGGATGAGGCCCTCATCCATCATTTCCTGTAAATCAGCCTTTATCTTCACGCAACCTTGTATATTTATACTGCAAGTAGCACAACCGGCATGGTCATGCATATAGTAGCTGAGTTCATAGAGGTCTGCGTGCATTTTCACCAAATCTCCTCTAACCAGATTAATGTCAAAAATCCGGAAGTCGCCTGGACAACCGACCACCATATTTACATCATTTACTCCCTCGTGCTTGGGTAGAGGGTTATCTTTCAAATTAGGTCCCATGTCCTTGAAAGATAGAATTCCATACTTCACCAACTTCTGCACTTCAGTCTTCAAAGAATAACAATTCTCAACACTATTCCCTGGTGCTCCCTTATGAAAAGCACATGTTTGGTCTGCTTTGTAATACCAAGGCAATGGTGATGGTACCACGGGAGGTGGTCATGTCTGGACCAACTTTTCTGAATCAATGCTGGTAGTAGCTTTGTATAGCTAATGGGAATAGGGTCATAACTCTCTCTTCTCTGATTATACCCTTGATTCCCCTGTTGGGACGGTCTCTAATAAGCAATGGTAGTTGGAGTGGCATTCATAACAGGAGTAACTGAGGCGACTTGCTAATGACGCTGATAATTCCTTCTAGGAGCATTTACCCTCCTCTCTTTTATAATAGAATTTGCATCTCACTCTTTATTCTTGGTAAACCCATACGATGGCTTCTTTATACCCCCGGATCCTTCACTCTTCGTCAAACGGCCTTCTCTTACAGCCTCTTCCAAGCGGATACCCATTCCTACCATCTCAGTAAAGTCACTTGGTGCGCTAGCTACCATCCTCTCGTAGTAGAAAGCACCCAGCGTCTTCAAGAAAATATTAGTCATCTCCTTCTCTTCTATGGGAGGAATCACTTGGGCGGCTACCTCGCGCCATCTCTGTGCATACTCTTTGAACAATTCCCTGTATTTCTGAACCATGGCCCTAAGTTGGTTACGGTCAGGCGCCATGTCCACATTGTACTTGTATTGTTTGATGAATGCTTCTCCCAAAATTTAAAAAGTATGGATATTGGTGTTGTCCAAACTCATATACCATTTCAGCGCTGCGCCAGTCAAACTATCCTAAAAAAAGTGAATCAGCAGACGCTGATCATCAGTATGGGTAGACATTCTCCTCACGTACATCACCAGGTGAGCACGAGGGCAAGTGTTGCCCTTATACTTCTCAAATTCTGGGACCTTGAACTTAGCAGGTATCTTAACATTTGGGACCAAACATAGCTCATTCACGTTCTGCCCAAATAGCTCTTTTCCCCTAAGGGCCTTCATCTCTCTTTGCATCTTGTCAAACTGCTCTTGAAAATCATCCATTCTGTCATAAAGACCCAAGTCTTCACTCGGTGGAGGGAAGGGACGACACACATCATTATTAACAAAAGGAATCAAATTCACCGAAGGAGGTGCAAAAGGAACACCATACACCACAGAAGGTTCCGGAGTAACAATAGTATGAACCACTGGAGTATCTTTAGGACCAAGATTGAAACCTTCAGGTGCAAAATTCTCTGGCATTCCCCACAGATAACCTTGAGGCATGCGATTCTGAACAACAGCTGGAGTAGCAGATATGGGAACAGTCGGAACTTCAATAGTTTCCCTTGTTGGTTGAGGTTGAACACTCGGTGGCTGATTCTGAGAAGCCACTAGAACTTCCATCAGAGTAGTCAGATTGGCCATGTCGGCCTTCAAAGCAGAAACTTCTTCGTGCAGCTCGCGATTCTCCTGTTCTAAGTTGTCCATCTTCTTTTTGAAATTAGCCCGAGTGTTGTAGTGATGAGTCAGCTTACTGAACAAAGTAAAGAAGCTGGGTAAGACACCTGGATATGCATAATAAATGCAAGAAATATGTGCAATATGATGCATGATATGCAATGCATATGATTATTTTTGCTTCATTATTTAATATTTTAAGTGATTTAAGTTTTATAGACATGTTGCAAACATCAAAGTAATAAAGCTTTTGAAATACTGAATTTTTTTATTATAATAACTCCAAAATGGTTTACAAGTTTCAATGATCTCAAGTACAAGATGAAAATACAATCTAAAATCCTGAGAAAAGGAACTGATGGAGATCAATCTGTACGTTGGCGCTTCCCCGTGAGCCTGGAAATCTTAGCCTTCAACCTCTGGTTTTCTTCCGTATATCTAGTGGCAACCTCCTTCCAATCATCTGAATCAGGAAGTAAGTGATCAACACCTGATTGAGGCCTAGGAGAAAATAAATCCCCTTGCCTCTCCATGGACTCTACCACTCGACTCTCCAGAATCTCAATTAAGTCGTCTTTCTCCTTCAGGTCTGCTCTGTAGGAACTCTCTAAAGTTTGGAACTTGTTCTTCCAAGCATCCCTTTCCTGTTGCATCCTAACCAAAGCAAGTTGCGGCTCTTCTAGATCATCTAATAAGGGAGGAGTGGTCTTCAAAAATAGATCAAGCATGGGTGTCTCCCGGGTATACGACATCTTTAACTGAATGGCTCTTGATCGGATCCATTGAAGATATGGCTCCAAAGAAACAGCACCCCTAGGTCCCAAATCCTTCCTACTCTTCTTATGAATGTGACACCAGGCCTTCGCAATCTGCTCCCTAGCTTCCCTATGGTCTTCCCCTTCCTTCAGAAAGAAACTACTCAAATGAATACTATTCGGTTTATCCCTCATCGGATAACCAAGCTACCGTCATGCAAGAACAGGGTTATAGTTAATTCCTCCCTTTGTACCAAGAAGAGGTACATTGGGGAAACTACCACAACTGTCAATAATCTCTACATCCTGGTAAGCTCGATGATACCAACCAATATTTAAGTGAGTAAGTGCCGTGATCTTAGGAGCCCAATGGGGTTCCTTCTTGACATCCCAAAAAGAATCAGACTGAGGCATATGAGAGATGAACCACCGGTACAACAGAGGCGTGCAACAAATAATCATTCCCTCATGATAAGAATTCCGAAGATGAATAGAGTAATAAGCATCACCCAACAGTGTAGGAACTGGGTTTCCAATCATGAAAATCCTGATAGCGTTAATGTCAACAAACTTGTCCACATTTGGAAATAAGAATAACCCGTAAGCAAGCAGAGCAAAGATGGCCTCAAAAGCAATTGTACTCTTCATTCTGGAAAAGTAACAAGCTTTCTCCAATAAGAATTGAGTTGATAACCCTCTAATACATTCTTTAGTAGTCATATGGGCTTGAACCTCAGACTTCCCCAGGTGAATCAAAACGGCAATCTCATGTGGTTTTGGCTCACTCTCCAAACCAGTAAAAGGAACACGATCGGTAACAGGTAAATCTAATAGATAAGAATACTCCTCCAGTGTGGGCATCAACTGATAGTCGGGAAAAGTAAAGCAGTGATACATTGGATCATAGAACTAGACCAAGGTCGAGAGAATACCCCCCTTCATCTTCAGCTTCATGAGAAGAATAATGGATCCATACTTCTTCTGAAAGTCTGCAGAACACTTGATCTCTGGAATTAGACTGATCACTCATCTATCTTGGGATCCTAGAAACTGTATTTCCCAGTCTTTCTCTTCCCAGAATCCATGGTTAAAAGTACCTGAGATATTCACAAATAGTCAACCTTTAAATCCCTTGAAATATGGTTTTCTTCAAAAGATGCTTATGAGTGCATGGATGCATGATGCAATAATCACACACAATATATTTTTATAGGTTCAACGTCACAAGCATGAGGTCGAAGTTACTACCCATAAGGTGTTGTTCTAAAAAGTTATCACCTTCCGAACAAAGTTGTAGAGGTTCCTAGAGTCTACATCCTTCAATCGGATATTACTAACTTCCTGATTAACTCCGTAAATAGTAATATTCTCAAGAAAGAATCGTCTGAGCGTAGTATCGTGTGACAACTATTTCCGAATTACTCCGTCATAGCTTCCGCACTACACCTAAAAGGCCAAGATGGGTTTGGTGTTCTACGGTCCTCAGTTTCAGCAGGCTCTCAGGTCGAAAGCAGTATGTCTTCCTGATTACTCGGTAAATGACACTACAGTCAAAGGGGCCTCGACTGAGTGGGGGATCTTGTGCCTCCTTTTTTTGGATTACTCCCTCAAAGTTAACATGACTATACCGCCCGTCCTATCTTAAAGTTTTCCCAAGTCCGGGTATAGGACTTATGAGTAATCACCAAGCACCCTGAAAACCAGGAAAATCCAAACAAACATATATACAACATATTATCACAAAAATAGTAATAACACATATACAAATATAAACAAAGATAGGCTTAACCCACTTTAGGGATGGACCAACAAGAGGTCAATCTTTCCCCAGTGAAGTCGCCATTTTTCTGTAGCGGTAGAAATGCTCAAGACTAAGCCATTGGATTGACTAAACTTTATACAAATCAAAATAAAAATTGCCACCGCACTTTATTGTTTCCAAAGAAATGGGAAAAGAGAGAATAATCCAAAAAGAAGGGGGAAAGATTCAAGGTAAGGGGGGTAGTTATGCCAAGGGAAGGTATTAGCACCCTAAACATCTACGGTACTCCGCATGAGCCTCTTTGTAAAATATGTATATTTTGGCTATAAAAAATGTTGTATATATATAAAAAAAAATGGATGGTGGAGGTGAGAAAAGAAATATATATTTTTTTATGATTTTTGAACCCGCCGCAGTTGCGAACCTTTAGAGCCTACGTACCACCTTTCGTGCAATAGGGGATTAGGGTACACGTAGTTCCTCTTTTAAAAGGTTTGAAACACAAATGTGTTGGTTAATTTTATGAGATAAGACATCACTGTCATTGTCCGTGTGGAAAACAAACCTACTACCCGCAATCATGAGAAAGGATAATTTGCATCATCTCAAAGTGGAGGATATGGCTCGGATTTTAAAATCAACAATGCCTCACTCAACACCTAAGTGGAAAATATCTCTCTTCACTACATATTGTAGAAGTATAGTTGTTTGCATCACTACAATAATTGACAAGAGTTTAATCTTTTGAGAAAAGTTTAAATTAAAAGCCAAAGTGGCAAAATGGTTTGAATGATATTGATTGACTTTTAGTCTTCTCACAAAAAATGTCAAGGTATTATTAAATTAATTGGAATTTATTTATGAAAATGTTTTGAAAATGCATGGACATAAGTCCAAGTTTATTATGAAAATGGTTCAAGTTTCAAAACAAGAAGAGTTTTCAAAAGGAGGAAGAATATTTTTGAAATTAAAGAAGATGGGAGGAGAAGAAGAGGTTATCCTAAAGCATAAGGTAAAATCTAGAGATAAGAACCATCTAACCAACAAGAAGCCAATACTTGACATTATGAGCCAAGGTATAATTCTCATTCTTTTGATTGAAACCAAGCAAGCGAAAATACTAGACCTCTTGAGAGAACCAAACTTTAAGTGTATTAAGTCTTCACAAAAATTGGGCAGAGTAACGGCTGTATACGGGTGAATTCCAGATTACAAATAGAGGATGTAATCACAAAAAACCTGCACACAAAACAAACAAGCAACCCAATGTCTTTAGGTAAACCTCAATAACTCTAGACAAAATAATCAGATAAGATCTCCAAGATAGGTCAAGGTTTCTAATCCTAAGTCTAAGAAAAGTCCCATGCTCCATAATGCCAAGGATAGTAACCAAATAGTCCAAGTATATCATCCATTTGGAATTCAAAGCCTCCACACAAAAAGTTGCATTTGCTTTTTGTAGAACCAAAGCCTCCACACAAAAAGTTGCATTTGCTTTTTGTCAAGTATATCATCCATTTGGAATTCTCACAAGTACCATTTAATGATTAACAATGTTTAAGTGATCCGCATTGACCAAAGGTGTTGTAGATCCATTAGAGGATTGGTAGAACCAAAGCCTTCACACAATGAATCTCAAGGTTATTGGATCAAAGAGATCAAACTAACATACTTGGGCTTGCAATCATAAGTTTGGGCCACGAATGATCATTTATTCAAATCGGGACAAAATTTAGCGCTATGTTAAGCAATTGTAAGTGGACTTATATAGAAGTCGCACCTATTTTGAGACCGGTCAATAGCAATCTATGTATTTCATGTTTGGATAAATGATATAGAGATCATTATCCCATAACATGTAATACAATAAGAAAGGGGAATAAGATGAAGAGGGATAGGGAAAAAAATACAAACCACATTTGAATTAAATTTTAATCAAACTATTATTAAAATCATTCATCCATTTTTATGGAGTTAAACTCAACACCATGGATCCAATGATGTTAATAAAGTTCATGATCCAAAACCTAACCCAAGATTAGCCAGAAAATAATCACAAAATAATATCACATTTAATATATACATTAAAAGGGGTTAAAAATGTTTAAAAGTCAAAATAGAGGAGAAAAATATCAACTATGTTCAAATTAATCAAGAAAGAAAAAGTAAGGCCATAGAATAATCAGAAATGGATCCAAATATTTTTATAATATTTTTGGTAATTTTTAAAAGTCAGAAACTATTTTTAAACTATTTAAAATTACTCAAACAAAAAAAAATAGGTCAAAAATAGTAAACCTCAACATAAAATTCCATAAAATTTTCAGAAAGTCAAAAATATGAAAAATAATATTTATGAATTTTTTCAGAATTAAAAAATGTCAAAGTATTTTTTAGGTAATTAAAAGAAAGCAAATAATACAAAAAATACAAAAATACCAAATGTCAAAATAAAAATGTGAATAAGTAGTCATGAGATCAGAAATAATTCAAAGTATTTTTTGTGAATTTTTTCATAATTTTTGGATAAAAAATAAAAGAGTTATGAATTTTTGAAAATTTAATCAATAAAAATATAAAATCAGAAAATAAAATAAAACCAAAAAGATGTGGACCATCAGATCATAGTCAAAACGCGTTACTAAGCTGATCTAGTGGATCGGACGCGCTGTGCTTGATATGGACCTTAGTGAGATACGTATCAGATCAGAAAAAAGGCAATCAATGAAATTAAAACGTTTGGCACGCTATCATTGACTGAGACGAGACATGTCATCATCTTCAACCTCTAGACACCCTGCAATGGGGATTTTGTGAGATCCTTCAAATGGAATAATTAGGATCCCAGGCTAGTATCATTGAACTCGTCTCTTCAAGACAATTATAACACCACCATCGCGCAAAATTATATAAGGTATGGTGAGAGATATGAATCAAAAACCCAGAATATAGCGAACACCTTCAATTTGAGATTTCTCTCTCAATTCTCAATGGATTTAAAAATTGTAAGCAGCATTAGAATCAGGAGAAGGAGTAGAATAGATTAGTGCTTGATTTGGATCCAAATGGTGGAGAATTCTACCTTTTCGAAGTTCAAGGGAGAAGCTCTGAAATTGGACTTATGTAGCTTGAATTATGGCTCGTTTTGATTGGTTTAAGTGTTGGAGAGTTTATATGATGCTTAAGGATGATGAATGCATAAATAATTTTGGAAAAGGGAGCTTAAATCTCAGAAACTGGATTAAAAAAAGATGGGTTCATGTGAAGTTTTGTCAGGATGTTTTTGGCTCTTAAAGCTTGAAGAAATGAATGGGGGATGACCCTCTAATTATAGGGAAGTGAATGAGAATTAAAATTTGAAGAAACAAGGAAGTTTGGAGGGAAATTGAGTGAAGGTCGAGCACGAGTGAAGTGTGACTTCATTTCCATCAAAACTCAACCAAATCTTGCGTTTTGGGGTGCTAATCACTTTAGGCAAGTTTGCTAGTCAAGTTTAAATCAAAAACACGCATAAATATTGTGTTTAGAAGTCACATTATGGATTTCAAAATTCTGACTTTGTGGAAAATTCAATTTCAAGTTACCAAATTCAAATCTATGGCATTTCCAACTCAAGGGGTCTTAGGGCATGATTCTTAATGCTTTAGAAAGATGAGGTTACAAGCTTTACAGTGGAAAAAGAATGGGATCAAATGGCTACTTGAGATGAAAGTTACATTGAGTAAAATTTGAAGAAAAAGGGTTGACTTTCCATACTTAGAAATATTTCAAATTCTTCTTCAAAAATGACCTATAATCTTTTGCATCCAAACATGGCCTTCAACTTGGAATTTGATCTTGACCCAAAAAGATGGAATTAAGTAGATCTATTAAATGACATTTTGAAACTTGAACCACTCAAAATATCCAAAAATTGAGCAAGTTATGACTTGTTGAAGTTGGCCAAAAATCATGAAATGACCTATAATCTTTTACATATTTAAGGTAACTTCCATCCATTTTCTCACTTTGCTCATAAAAGAAGGCATAAAGTTCACATCTTCAAGATCATTATGGAAAAATAATGGACTCAAGGTGATAACAATTGACCAAGTTATGACCATTTGAAGTCACATATGGAAAATTGTGGATTCATCTGGATGACTTGTAATCTTTCTTCTTCACCAAGTTCCTTCCACATGAAAACTCCTTGGAACTTTTGAAGTGATTTGTTTATAACCCTATGAAGAGAAGGATTTCTTTGGAATAACTCAAAAATACCAAAAGGTGAGCAAGATATACTCCTTTGAAGTTCAAAACCCTAGCTTCTAGATCAAGAGAATGCCTTGAGGAACTTTGACAAGTTTGAACAAACTTCTTGTACCAATATTATTGATTTGTGAATAGAAGTTGTTGAGTATGATAATGAGGACTCATAGCCACCAAAACCACTTCCATATCTTGAATTTTGAGAGAAATATGCTCTTGTGACCAATAGGAACAAGGCCTTGTCCAAACATGACAACTTCTCCAATCAACCCCTTGTACTTTTGGATTTAAATCTAATAACCTTGAAATGTGATGAACCAAAGTAACCTTTCCATGCCAATTCTCCCAAAATCAATCCATTGGTGAGGTTTGAACTTCTCAAGCTATATTGACTAGGGCATGGAAATAAACTCATAAACCCATGGAGTAACTTGTTAAATCTCATTGCCCTTACCTACATGGATAACAAGAAAGACAAGCCAACATTTTATTTTATTAGTTAAGTGAAGAAATCAAAATAGTATTCATGATCACAAAAGGAACATAAGTCAAGGTTCTTGGTAATCCCTCAAAAGGAGCAAAACTCAAAGTAGGGAGGGGAACCAAGGATCCTAGTGTGATCTTGTTGTAAATAAATACACATGGTATGATGAAGGGATCTTAGGGGGGGGGGGGGGGAAATTGGGGTACAACAGTACCCAGAAACATGTCTACTAGTTCTCTTTCGGAAAGGGGAGGCTAGACTCTTCCTGCTAAGTCCCTCCATTTCTGAGCGTAGTCTTTAAAACCTTCACTTGAAACCATAGCCATACTTTGGACTTGAGTACGGGTGGGAGAAAGATCCGCGTTGTACTGATATTGTTTATAGAAAGCAGCGGCAATGTCTTCCCAATTGTGGATGTTGGCCCTTTCTACTTGATAGAACCAATCAAGTTGAGTTCCAGATAGACTGTCTTGGAAAAAAGGACCCATAAATCCCTGTCAGCAGTGTGAGGCTGTATCTTCCTCACATAGGATCAGAGATGCATTTTGGGGCACGAAACTCCGTCGTATTTAGAAAATATTGGTTCCTTTAATTTTGGGGGAATGACAATCCCAGACACCAAGCCTAACTCCTCAAAGTCTAGCCCGGGCACTTTATGGATTTCCATTACGCTTAGTTGTTCTTCTAGATGCTTGTATTTTTTGTCAGCCGGGGGATACTGCTCTTCAGAGTAATCCTCTTCTTCTTCCTCTTCAGACTCTTGCTGGACAACTGCTTCCTTGCCTTTCCCATCTTGGTTATCTTTTTCACCGGATGATGTTGCAAAATCTAGGGTCCTTCTTTCTTATCCTTGGAACCTTCTTCCCATATTCAGCACTCTGGTTACTTTCTTTTTCTTCTTCTTTTCTTCAATCAACAAGGTTTTCAGATCTTCTTGCCCTTTGGCTAGAGTCAAGAGCATCTGTTGAAACTGAGCATTCTACGCCTGGAGGTCTTTAACTGTCTGCTCGAGATCTATCTTACTGAAATAAATGGTAGAAAGATGAGGAGACTTGTTGTGAGAAAACCTGCTTATGTTATGATGAATGGTAAATGCATATGCAATGATTTCAAGGAAATTAGAGATTTAAATTTGCTTTAGACCAAAAAAGGAACGCACGTTATATTAATAAGTTAAAGTTTTGAGTACATCATGCCTCTTTTGGGCTTACAAAGAAAATACAAAAACTTTAAGATAAAAAAGTTGTACGCATCCTCTTTGGTGCGGTGTAGGCGTTCAGGCTCCGCTCCTCATGAAGTTGATTAGTGAGTCCAAAACTTTCTTCTCGCTGGCGTAGAATTGGGCCTCAAAAGTATCTCGATCACCCTTAAGCTGTATCCAATCCCTTTGTAAGTCTTCAAGCAAGGTAGGCATGTCAGGATGTAGGATAGTGTATGGGATATCTCCTTCCACAACAGGCTCTATGATTACCGGGAGAATGGAGGGGTAAGGCATCATAAGAATTTCAGCACGAGCTCGTACCCACTTGAGGTAAGGCTCAAGAGGGATGGAGTTTTTATGCCCCAATGTCTTGCTATCTACCTTGTTCAAAATCCTCCAAGCTCGGATAAATCTCTGGCGGTGACCTTGATCGTCGTTCTCGTAGTCAACTACCAAACCTTGAATGAGCATCTCATGTGGGCCATCCCTTCGGGCGTAACCAAACTGTCTTAATCCTAAGCATGGGTTGTAGGTGATACCTCCCCAAATTCCAAGTAAAGGGACATTAGGTAATTCTCCATAACGGTCGATAATAGTAACATTCTCTATGGATCGGGAACACCAATGAATGTTTGAATATCTGAGTGTCATCAACCTATGTGACCACCTTGAACCTTGCTCGTTCTTTAGTACAGATTGGGGCAGATGTGAAATAAACCATCTTGCCAAAAGAGGAGTACAACACATAAGGATACATATTTTCCTCATAGTGCGAGTGAGAAAATAATGCAGGATGTTCCCTAGCAAAGTAGGCATCGGGTTACGAGACATGAAGATTTTGACAGTGCTCACATCTATGAGTTGGTTAGGATTTGGAAATTAAACCATCCCATAGAAGAGGAGAGCCACAATTTCCTCAAAAGCTTGCAAATCCAAAGAGTTCCAATAGTTTTGGGCTTTCTCAAACAAGAAATTTTCTAGGAAACCTTTAACACCACTCCTTGTTTCCCAATTAGTTGTGATATCAGATGGTTGCAAGTGTTGAGCTTGAGCAATATATTTTGGCTTTGTATCTCTTTCCGTACCGTTGAAAGGTAGTTGATTGAGAATGGGAATCCTTAAGAGTCGGGAGAATTCTTCCAAAGTTGGCACAAGTTGATAATCAGGAAATGTGAAGCAATGGTGTAAAGGATCAAAGAACGGAAAGAGCACCTTCATCATCTCTTCATCAGTGTTGGAGGTGACCAAGTTTAGTAGGCGACCATGTATTTCGGTAAATGGAGAATTTTCAGGAATCATTGATGCTAGCTCTTTAAGTTGAGGAGGGATCCTTACAAGATTGACTTGAATGGTTTTCCTGCGAATAGAATCCATGTCCTACAAAACAGAACAAAGATAAATCCCAAGATCCTTGAAATGGTTAGTGAATATGAGTATGATGTTATGATGTTTTTGATGTTATGTACAAGTATATATATACAAACAAGTCCTTGGGTTTAGGCTTGCATGCAGTCTTATAGGTAAGTACCCTCTTGAAGTATAGTTGGCTCAAACCTGTCTTAGTAATAGTAACTGGGTTCTAAGGAGCTCAATATTATTGACTTGTTTCCTTGGGCATTATTTCAGCGCAAGCCTGTTTAATGGCGACCGAAATATCCTAAAAAACCAAACCTTAATGATTGTAGTATCGAGTATCTACCAACTTCGGACTGCACCAAAGTCGGTCATCTCACTACGTACTAATGGCCAAGTTGGTCAAGTAAAGGTTCTAAAAGTTCATTAGTGCTTCATGACATCACTCAGCGGCCTTGTATTCTACTTGACTACTCAAGGGCTACTGGTACCCACAAATATATCACACTAACATAGCTATTGCTTAGACCATGTCAGTATACCCCGCATAGTTTCCAAAACGTATTGCTACTTACCTATAAGGTATCCCAAATCTGGGTAGAGGATTCAAACCCAAACAAAGAACCATAATGTAAAGCATACAAGTCAAACAAAGAAAAAAAGTAAATGTGATCTAACCCTAAGATAACCCCACTTTTAGAATTTTCCCCAGTAGAGTCTCCACTTATGTGATAAGGTGGGAGAACTGACTTGGGTGTTTTGTGTTTGATCGCAAAGGTTGCGGTTAGCAAGAGTCGTCACCGACTTTTATTTTATCCAAAAGGAAAGGTGAAAAAGCACAGGAAAGACCTTTGAGATTATTTCTTGAGTTCAGGGGGTAGATTATGAAAAGGGAAGGTATTAGCACCCTTTTCATTCATGGTTTTCCATGGGCTCTTAGTTACTTGCTAGATCACTTGCTTTTGTTTGAAATTGTGCTTTGTGTGGTTCTTTGAAAGTATTTTTGAAAAAAGGTCATTGTTTAGGAAAACTTTGTAATGATTCTCGTTCGTAAGAATATATACAAAGTGTTTGATCTTTTGAAAATGTTTTCAAGTTTTGGAAGATGTTTTGAAAGTGTTGGTGTTTGTTTTTGAAAATAGCAAGGATGTTTTTGTTTTGAAATAGAGCAAGTAACTAGGAACATTCTACCTACTCAAAAGTCTTTCATGTTCATTTCCTTATTCCTTTGACATTGTTATCTTGCCATTGATTTGGTAAGTAACCCTATCTTTGGATGTAAACGTGACGGGTGTGGGTCATCGTATAACCATGATTAGCAATGTAGCAAGTTATCTTAGAATTTTTCTTTATGGACTAAGATCATTTTGAAAGGCAACTTTTGATAGCGTCATCGAGGGACTATGATCTTATATTTCCCTTGTTTTTGCTAAGATACCTCACATGCATAATATGGTCATTTTTGTAAGGCATCCAAGTGGATTTACCCTAGGGGTGCTTGTGTGCAAATGTGTTTGATTTACATGCATTGTTTATCTTGAATTAGGGTTTGCTACTTGTTGATTTTATCTTTCCATACAAACCCTAATTACTAGCATTTATATAAAGCGATAAATTGTGGAATTTAAAATTACTACGCTATTATAATACTCATGGGAGGGGGTCTACAAATTTACAAATGGGGATTGCGAGAAAATTAAACCTAATTATCTATTACAACCATGTTGAATTTTGTACAAAATTGAAAATAAAATGCAAGAATATAAATAGAAAATGAAATAATTTTTTGTTGATTTTATGAAAGGGGTTTATAACCTAAACCTAATTAAGAAAATAATTAATGAAAATTAAATAAAATTAACTTAAACTAATTAAGAAAACAAATTAACTTTAAAAGGATTTTTTAGGGTTTTTCATGAAAAGGTTTTAAATTAAAAATAATATGAAAATTAATTGAAAAAGAAATCTATGTTCTAAATTAATTTTAATTAAGAAAATAATATAATATAATAATTTAATCTAAGTCTAAAAATTAATTATTTAAGAAAAAGAAATTAATTTGTTTAAGAAAATGTTTTTAGTCTTTTTGTTTAATAGAGAAAATAAAATATATAAGTATGAATAAAAATATTTTTTTGGATTTTTATTAATAAAAATAATAATAATATTAATAATAATAAATAATAATAATAATAATAATAGTAACAAAAATAATATGAAATAAAATAAAAATAAATGAGAAAAATGAAATATTAAATAAAACAATGGGCCAGGGGTGTAAAAGTAGTTAGGGGCTAGAGGTTAGCAAAAATGAAAGCCCAAAAGGGGAGAAGCCCATGCACTGCAAGCTGAAGCAAAAAAAAAGATGGAATAATGTTTAAAATGAACAAAAGGGTACCATTGGGGCTCGAACCCAGGTCCCATAGGTAACAGGCGCGTGCTTTAACCACTGGGGTGGTGATACATCTGTTAACTTGTGTGAAAGGATAAATATATAACACAAAACGTGTCTTGATTACACTTCATATTCAACCTCCAGCCAAAGGATATGTAACTTGCTCATTTCTCAACCATTTGCAAAAATATAAACATGAAAATTGCTCCATTTTGTCACACGAATTCAACCATATAAATATCATAATCTATAATTCAAAAATGAATGAGAATTTCTAAAAGTACCAAATGCTGACCTAAATATTTTAGAAAGTTCAAACTTAAAATTCTCCTAGCTCAATCAAAATAAATGAAATCTATGGACATGTATAGTTTCAGGGCAATGGTGTCTATATTTTATCTTCACAAATGCAAGCCTAACAATGCCTAAATATGAAGATAGAAGTTCAAGAAAAATACCTCAAAATTGGAAATCGTGAAATGGATTTGAGCTTGTTTCAGGTAGTGCTGATGATCAGGTTAGCTTCCTTGGACCTCTAGGAAGCTAATGCAATGACTGGCTTGAGCTGAGGGTGGCTGGAATGGTCTGGAGAATTCCAACTGTGATGCTCTGTTTTTGAACTTGGAAATGGATGAAGATGGTGTTACAGTCGTGTAACGGGGATAGGGATGGCTTATGTATGATGTTTGGAAGCTTTTGGAGGCAAAAGGCCAAGAAACGCACGAGTGAAATGGAAGTTTGAAGTTCTTGGTTAGAATATGCAAAAATGGTGGTTTGTGATGTAGTTTTGAGTTTTGGTTTTTTAGGGCTTGTCTATTCGTGTGTTATATTGCAAATAGTGTATGTATTTATAGGCAAGAGGTTTTATGTCTTATATCAAGTTAGAATTTGAAAATCAAATGTTGTAGCATCTTTCTTGTTTTTGAAGCAAAGTTGAAACATCTTGTTCTAAGGCAAAGTACAAGGCTGCATAGAGTGGTTAGTACTTTGGACATGCTTGCTTTCAGTTTATATGGTTTGTTTGTGCAGAAAGAACAAGTTCAATGCTCAATGAGAGTGGACTTTGTGATTAAAGCCACTTTTCAAGAATAGCAATGGTGCCTTTCTTCCAAAAATGGAAATGCAACTTGGATAATGGTTCAAATGCTTGGACAATGGCTCCATATATTGTGTAAACATTTAATTAAGGAGTGAATGGAAAGTTAGAAGCCTGCAAATTGATATTATGCAGCATGGCTATGTGATTTGGTCCATTGTGCATCACAAATCCTGCCTTGTAAAACAACTTGAAAACCTAACTTCTGACCTTCGATTATCCTTGCTCACAAATGATCTCAAGAAGTTCTTGGACATTTTGGAAAGCTTGTAATGTGCTCTACAACCCCTATTTGAATCACTTTTGAAAATTTCCCTTGGAACTATATGAAAAAGTGCCATGAAGTTAGGTCAAAATCCTACCTAAACTAGGGCAAAATTTCACTAAGTGTTTAGTTTCAAAACTATGACTTCATGAATTAATAACTTGAGATCCAAGCATTTTTAGGAGTATTTGTGTAAATTAATGTTTTAGATATCATGGAGATCTGCAACTTTCATGTTGCAAGTTTCTTTTGAATCCTCTTGCATCATGGTGAAAAATTTTCTCAAAGTTGTGAAAAAACATGAAGTTTTAAACACTTAGAAAAATTTCTAAGTTAGAAAACTTTGACTTTTCATAATGAAATCTTGACTTTTTGATTTCTTGATGAATAATTTTCATATTTTGACATATTTTGATGAATTGTGATCTTTGACATTGGATTTTGACCAAAAAGTCGAAGTTTGACTTTTCAGTGTACAATTGACTTTTAATCAGTTGACTGAAAATTCATTATCTATCTAATTGATCTTGAGCAATGTTTTAGGTCATGCCATTAGGTAAAAATTATGCAATTTAACTCTTAAGATCATGCTTCAAACCAATTTATCACTTGCTAGGTCAAAAACCAGAAATTGCCCCTTCTCAGTCAAAACCCTAATTTTGACCATTTTGCCCTTTTGATGATTTGATCAAATTTCTTGAGGAATTGTGGTACAAACTTGATCAAATGATACATATGAGTTTATAATGTTGATGTGGATCAAAAATTATGAAGTTTGACTGTAAATTGGCCATAGTTGACTTTTTTCCCAATATAGATGATTTTTAGGTCAACTGCTCAAATTGACTGAGCAAAAGTGTGATCCAAGGCTTGAAACTTGACATGAGTAATCTTGTGGGTCCAAAATGATCCATGAAAGTCACATGAAGCATTGAAAGTTTAATTATCCTTGTGCAATCCCAAACCCTATTGGTCATCAGTGCTTAAGGAGGTGTCGTGAGTTGATCAACCCTAGTGCAGTCTTGAACTGAGAGAGATCTTTGTGAGAAAATATGTGATAAGTGAGAGGGAAAATTTTGGGGTACAACACAAGGCTTTGGGGAGGGGGATTATATAATCAAAAAGTTTGGGGAAAACAGTAAATGAAAATAGTAATAAACCTAATTAACTATTACAAACTCGGAGCAATTACATTAATTGGAAAAATGAATAAATAAATGCGCGTGACAAAATTATATACGGGGAATTGACAATTAAATTCAAAGATATTTAATTTAGTGAATAAATAAAAAAATATTTTTTGGATTTTTTGAGAAAGTAATTAATTTTGCAAATTAACCTAATTTCTAATTAATTTTAATTATGAAAAAAAAGAAATATAAGTTATCCTAATTAACCTAATTAATTAATGGAATTAAATATTTTATAAAAAACCTAATTCTAATTTTTTGTGTTTTCATGATTTTAAGATTTAATTAAAAAAAGACTTTTTAAAATAATTAAAAAAAATAATTAAAACAAATAAAGAAATAAAAGAGAAATTAAAACAAAAATAAAAAGAATGGGCCTGATGCTGGAAGTAATTCTGAGGGGTGTGAATTGGAATTTCCCAGGCCCAGAATAGCTGGCCCAATGGCTGCGCCTGATCTAGTGGGGATCACCTTTGGAAGCCCACCATGTGCTGTGTTAGATCTAGACTGATGATGGATCTAGTGGACAGGATCTGGGAGCGCATAGCATGGGCCTGGGTGTGAGGTACAGGGAATCTGCAAAGAAATTGTGAGAAAAATAATGTGTAGGAGGCAGGGGTCGAACCCCTGACCTCCTACACACGCGCGTCTTAAAACCTCTTCCCTTTGCCACTGAGCCAAGCTGATCATTTGTTAATACAAACACAAATAATATATTATATAGAATGAAAAGTCAATTTTTTTATAAAAACGCGCAAAAATTCAAATGGACCATTCAAGATCTGCCACGCCTTCATCTTCTTCTCTGAGACTGTTGTCTTAGGTAAAGACCTTTACCTACAGACGTTTTCCATAGCTATAACCTACACATCTCAAAAATCATATCCATGCAATATAAAGAAAATTCAAGACCATGGATCAATTGGATTTGATCCTCTGATCATGATGGTGTCCTTCATTAGACCCAATTGTACCTGTATCTGAAAGCCCTAAAGCAAAGCTCTGAACCCTAACAATGGCATTCCATCAAACAGGCATCAAAACACATAATTGGTTATGCAAATACGTTCTAAATGATTGTACAAGCATGAATATATACATAGAAATAGTTTATCATGCATAAATTCCAAAAACTAATTTCAAGAACAAGAGCAAACTGTGATTGCTATATATGCTGTTTCTGAAGGTGTTGATGTGTGGTAATGCTCCAGATAGCTCCCAAACACATCCAGGAATGGATTGCATGCCTTCAAAGTCCTTGAATCTCCTTGTAGAAGGGAGTCCTATTCTCACTTTTTGTCCAAAATTTGAGTCTTTGTTCTTGCTTTGTGGGAGGTAGGTTGCGCATAAAACTTGTGTTATAGGGTTGCAATACTTTATTATATGTAGTGAATCCGATTAGGGCAATATAATTGTAAAGAATCAAAGATATAATGATCTTGAATTTTGATTCTAATCTTTGCAAATTTTAAGATTTTCTCTTGTTTTGGAGCTTGCACGATTTGTCTTGGCTATAGACAACTTGCATGATCTATAATTCAATGCAAAATAAATATCATTCCATTGATTTTATTTATTTTGATTTTATTTGATTTTATTTGAATTTTAAATAAATAAAATAAAAATAAATTAAATAAATAAATAAGTGAATAAGGCATGGAGGGTCCCATAGGTCGTGGACCATGCTAGAACTGAGATTCAATCTTGACAAGATGGGCCCATGTGGAAAAAAATGCAATTTTGGGCATTGTTGACTTTGTGCAAATTTCCAAAAATGGCCAACTTTGACAATGCATATCTCTCTCAATTTTGACCCTAAGAGGATGTTCATTGACTTTTTAGAAATCTTAGGATGTCCTCTAAACTACCCTTTGGGTTTCATCTCAATTGGATCTTCCATGTTCATGTAAAGAGCTTTGACCCAAAAGGTGTTTTTGTTGACTTTTTGAAATGACCTATAATGTATGAATTTATATCTTTTCATGAGTGCATTTCTTGAACTTTAGGGATGAATATGAGTTGTAGGGAATTGGATTCTCTTCAAAATGAGCCTTGGATGAGAAATTTCTGACAAATTATGAGAAATTTATGCCTGGTCAAAGTTTGGTTGACTTTTCTTATATAAACCCTAATTTAGCAACTTTTGAGTTTTGATGAATTAGGAGCATTCCTTGAGGAATCATGATCAACCCTTGATCAAATGATGGATATTGATTCAAAATGTTGATGTTGACCAAAAATCTTGAAGTTTGACTGTATGTGGGCCATAGTTGACTTTTGCCCTAGTACAGTTGATTTTCAGGCATTTGAGTTGTTGACTGAGCAAACTTCTTGTGCAAGGCATGAAACTTGGCATGGATAATCTTGAGGAAATATTAGGGAAATGGAAACTATTTAGGACCCTTGGAACTCAAACATATTTATGAGGAGTGAAACCCTAGTTTGAGGCTCATTGTCTTAGGAGGAGTATTTGTCTGGTCAATCCTTAGTCAACTTGAGTAATTAAGGACCTCTAGGAGTATGTTTTGTGTGAAAATGGGAGGGAAAATTTTGGGGTACAACAGCTGCCCTTGTTCAATCTTCTTAAACCTGAGGATTTAGATTGGCTTGTCTGCCTTTCGTGATCTGAAGCCTTGAGGAATCATGATCAACCCTTGATCAAATGATGGATATTGATTCAAAATGTTGATGTTGACCAAAAATCTTGAAGTTTGACTGTATGTGGGCCATAGTTGACTTTTGCCCTAGTACAGTTGATTTTCAGGCATTTGAGTTGTTGACTGAGCAAACTTCTTGTGCAAGGCATGAAACTTGGCATGGATAATCTTGAGGAAATATTAGGGAAATGGAAACTATTTAGGACCCTTGGAACTCAAACATATTTATGAGGAGTGAAACCCTAGTTTGAGGCTCATTGTCTTAGGAGGAGTATTTTTCTGGTCAATCCTTAGTCAACTTGAGTAATTAAGGACCTCTAGGAGTATGTTTTGTGTGAAAATGGGAGGGAAAATTTTGGGGTACAACAGCTGCTCATGTTCAATCTTCTTAAACCTGAGGATTTAGATTGGCTTGTCTGCCTTTCGTGATCTGAAGGTGGAAGATGATTGAACACTAGAGTGCCCCGAAATTTGCGCTCGTATGAAGTGAATGTCGATCGATAATATCGGGAATGGGATTAAAAATGCCATTTGGAAGGTGACGGAGAATCGTCGGAGATGGGCTTAAAGATACCATCCAGAAAATATATCGGTTTCATAAGAGATTCCTTTGCGAGAATTCTTGTACCTGCCATTGGGAAGGACTTCGCTGGGGAATGTTGATTTATGACCTGGGAAATAGAGTCTAGGAGCTTCGGTTGTCCATTACTCTACTGGGGAAATAACTCTTGATTGATGAGACAAAAGTGAGTTATTATCTGGTCGTATTCCAGGCTTCACAATTGACTTACCAGGGAATATGAAATCGACCGTATCTGTTGTCCAGAGATAAAAGAGAAGGAACTTGTATAGGGCTTTCTCAGGATAAGTCCATGAAAAAATACGTCAGGTAATTCAGGAAAAGGATCCTGGATAGTAGGGATATGAGAAGTAACCTGGATGATAGGGTTACTTCGAAACGAAATCCTGGATAGTAAGGCTATGAGAAGGAACCTGGATAGTAGGGTTACTTCAAAATGAAATCCTGGATAGTAGGGCTATGAGAAGGAACCTGAATCGTAGGGTTACTTCGAAATGAAAGCATGGATAGTAGGGCTGTGAGAAGGAACCTGGGTAGTAGGGTTTCTTCGAAATGAAAGCCTGGGTGGTAGGGCTATAAGAAGGAACCTGGATAGTAGGGTTACTTCGAAATAAAAGCCTGGATAGTAGGGCTATGAGAAGGAACCTGGATAGTAGGGTTACTTCGAAATAAAAGCCTGAATAGTAGGGCTATGAGAAGGAACCTGCATAGTAGGGTTACTTCGAAATAAAATCCTGGATAGTAGGGTTATGAGAAGGAACCTGGATAGTAGGGTTACTTCGAAATGAAAGCATGGAGATTAAGGCTATGAGAAGGAACCTGGATAGTAGGGTTACTCCGAAATAAAATCCTGGATAGTAGGGCTATGAGAAGGAACCTGGATAGTAGGGTTACTTCGAAATGAAAGCCTGGATAGTAGGGTTGTGAGAAGGAACCTGGATCGTAGGGTTACTTCGAAATGAAAGCCTGGATAGTAGGGCTGTGAGAAGGAACCTGGATAGTAGGGTTACTTCGAAATGAAAGCCTGGATAATAGGGTTATGAGAAGGAACCTGGATAGTAGGGTTACTTCGAAATGAAAGCCTGGATAGTAGGGCTGTGAGAAGGAACCTGGGTAGTAGGGTTACTTCGAAATGAAAGCCTGAATAGTAGGGCTATGAGAAGGAACTTGGACAGTAGGGTTACTTCGAAATGAAAGCCTGGATAGTAGGGCTATGAGAAGGAACCTGGATAGTAGGGTTACTTCAAAATGAAAGCCTTGATAGTAAGGCTATGAGAAGGAACCTGGATCGTAGGGTTACTCCGAAATGAAAGCCTGGATAGTAGGGCTTATGATAAGGATCATGGATAGTAGGGTTGCCTCAGTTGATCACTTAGGTTAGTTGACCCGTTTGGTTTCGTGAACTGATTTTCCATTGGTTGTCTGCAGGTATGACACGTAGCTTCATGGATTTAATCTTGAACTATTGAAATTGTTGATGATAACCATCTTTCCTAAAAAGGTACAAGATTAACTATATGTGAAGTGGCGACTCTGCTGGGGATTATAATAAAGTGGGGTTACTACTGAGCTATGTAATATCAGTTATGCAATATAAGCTCAGACGATCCTCCCACTGAGGATAGATACAAACAGTTAGAGGATCGTCTGAGCGTAATGGAGATCCAAAGAGTACCAGGGCTGGATTTTTAATTGCTGGGTTTGGTTTCTAGGGTTGTCATCCCACCGAAGTTCAAGGCTCCGGTATTTGCAAAGTATGATGGGGTTTCTTGTCCCAAGCTTCATCTTTGTTCTTACATGAAAAAGATTCAGCCTCACACTGCTGATAGGAACTTGTGGGTCTATTTCTTTCAAGATAGTCTGTCCGGGACTCAGCTTGAGTAGTTTTATCAGCTGGAGGGAACCAATGTCCGCAACTGGGAAGATCTGGCTGCTGTGTTTTATAAGCAATATCAATATAACGCTGAACTTGCTCCTACCCGTACTCAACTTCAGAGTATGTCTATGGGTGCAAGCGAAGGTTTTAAGGACTACGCATAAAAGTGGAGAGATTTGGCAGGGAGAGTCCAACCCCCTTTGTTTGACAGGGAGTTGGTAGACATGTTTCTCGGTACGTTGTCTGACCCTTTCTTCAATCACTTGATTGGCAGCTCCTCAGCTGATTTTACTGAGCTGATATTGACTGGAGAAAGGGTAGAAGCTGGGACCCGAAGTGGTAAGATCCAGAAAGACACCTCTTAAAGTAAAGTGAAGAATACATTCACGGGTAAGAAGGAGGTCAATGTTATTTGTAATCCAAGAGGTTAGAGCAGAACCGAGCACCGTCCAACGGTATGGGCTGTGATGATACCTAGGCCTGTGGCTACTCAACAACGAAACAATTGGCCAAGGGTAGAAGGACCTCAAAGGCAGTTCACCCGAATCAATATGACGTTGCATGAGGTTTTACCCTATTTTTTAAAATCTAACTTGGCAACTTTAAAGGAGGATCCCAAGAATCCCAACACCACATCTCCTTGTTACAATCCAAACGCTTGGTGTGCTTACCATTCTGAGAGTCCAGGCCACGATACAAACGATTGTTGGGCTCTGAGTAATAAGATACAGGATCTGATCGAAGCAAAGGAGATTGGGTTTGATGCTCCTGAGATGCCTAATGTCATAACTACTGCCATTCCCAAGCACAACCGTGGTGTTAATGCCGTTGATACTGATCTATTTGTTACTTCTGTTGATGAAGTTTCCACTCCTCTCATGACCGTCAAGAAGAATTTGTTGCTAGCCGGTTTATTTCGGGTTATGGTGAAGGTTTCCACATGTGTTTATCTCTGCCTTCTGGTTGATATTTGCTGAAAGCAGGTGTTCAACTCCTGATGGATAACAAAGAGATTTTGTTCGAAAAGACTCTGTTTCCAACTTTTCTACATGTAGATGTTTCTATCATAACCATTTCCGCCAATCCTTCTAAGGTCTCCTCCAAAAGACCTGTTAGGATTACACCTGCTCCAAGAATTGCTCCGTTAATAATCACTTTTCCTGGCCCTGTACCATACTCCTCGGACAAAGTTGTTCCTTGGAATTACAGTGTTGACGTTTACTACCATGGCGTCAAGCAGGATTCATTAACCATTAAAGACGAAGAAGCTGAAGAGGTTGATTCTGATATCAGTAACATTGTCGGGACCAACAAAATTACTCGAAGTGGAAGGGTTTTCTCTCCCGAGATCTCCCCGAAGACTGTTGCTAGGCCCGTTGTTATTCCATATGTTGTTCCTGCTAGTACTTCTGCTACTACTCCCATCCTTACTCCAATTATTACCCCTACCAATGAGTCATCTGGGACTCGGGGAAAAGAAGTTGTAGGTGAGCCTGCCCGGACGGAGGCACCTAGAGAAGTTATTTTGGAATCCTCTAAACAAGAAATGAAGGAGATTTTAAAAATAATCAAGAAGAGCGACTACAATATGGTCGAACAGCTGGGAAAGATTCCTTCGAAGATACCAATGTTGGCTCCGATATTGTGTTCTGAGGCCCATGCAAAGGATTTGATTACATTTCTCAAGACTGCGCATGTGCCGCAAGAAACCTCCCCTGACTAATTCAAAGACTGTGTGGCCAGTTTGACTGCCGATAATGGGTTGGGTTTTTCAGATGCTAATTTGACACCCAAGGGAAGAAAGCATAATGATGCTCTGCATGTCTCGATCGAATGCAGGGGCACTACTATGGCCCTTGTTCTAGTGGACACTGGATCTTCACTAAACGTTCTTCCCAAGAAGGCTCTTGATAGGCTAGATTGTGAAGGTTTGACCTTAAAGCCCAGTAACATTGTGGTGAGGGCTTTCGACAGTTCAAAAAGAATGGTGCACGGGAAGGTGGACATCCCTGTCAAAGTGGGTTCCCAGACCTTTGAATCCACCTTCTACGTGATGGATATCAGGCCATCTTACTCTTGTTTGTTGGGTTATCCTTGGATCCATGAAGTTGGGGCCGTTACTTCTACGCTGCACCAAATTTTGAAGTATCCAATGAAGGGGAAGATTGTCACCGTGCATGGTGAAGAGGAGTATATGGTAAGCCACCTGAATTCTTTCAAGTATGTGTCAAAATTTTGAACAGGTTCCCCAGATTATGGTATCAACCGAGACTATCATCAGTGTGCCAAAGATCATCAAACCTCCTATGAAGATGGCTTCTCTCAAGGACGCCAGAGCAGTAGTTGAAGAAGGTGGGTGTACCATTTGGGGACAGCTCCCTGATTTTCCTTATAAAACTGACAAATTTGGTTTGGGTTTTACTTCAGGAGCTCAAAGGGTTGTTCGACGTGCTCGGGATGAAGGACCTTCCCTACGCATCAGCAATCGCGGGGTCAATGTTATAGAAGACAATGATGAGGATTCTGATATTGACAGATGGATCTACCCTACAACAAACGGTGGGCCTAGTAACTGGACGGCCAAAGATTTTGTGCCAATTACTTTTGTTCAGCAGTAATTGTCTTACTTGTTTTTCAGATTTGTAATAAACAATATAAACTCTATGGCCTTGTGTCTTACCCGAGGAACAATGGTTTATTTGTGAGGGTTATTATATGTCATTTTCATATGTCATCAATAAAATATTGGAAGTTCTTGCATACAAATTTTGCGCTCTCTGTTTTTCTTTTCTGCTTTTCACTTTATCAATACAGCTATGCTCTTACACACACTCACATATCAAATTGAAGATCCATATCCACTCTGGATCCCATTGATAATAGTTCTGCTATTGCCATTTATAACTTCGAAAATCTGATCAACCAGTCGAGGACGAAGGTGAGGAAGATTGTGAGGTACCTGGAGAACTTGCTAGACCGTTACAGCAGGAAGAGAGGGCTATACAGCCTCATGAAGAGCCATTCGAGACAATAAACTTGGGCACAGAGGTAGACAGAAAAGAAGTCAAGATTGGCGTAAATCTAGAGTTTGGTGTCAAACAGCGGTTGGTACAGATGTTGCACGATTATGTTGAGATCTTCACCTTGTCATATGAAGACATGTCGGGGCTAGACACAAATATAGTGGTTCATCGTCTACCAACTAAAGAAGATTGTCCTCCGGTTAAATAGAAGGTCCGTCGTATGCGCCCTGAAATGTCAGAGAAGATCAAAGTAGAGGTTATGAAACAGTTTAACACTGGGTTCTTAGCTATCACCTCCTATCCGCAGTGGGTTGCTAACGTGGTTTCGGTACCTAAGAAGGACAGTAAGGTACGGATGTGTGTGGACTACAGAGACCTGAACAGGGCAAGCCCCAAGGATCACTTCTCGTTTCCCCATATCGATGTTCTAGTTGACAACACCGCACAACACAAAATCTTTATCTTCATGGATGGTTTCTCTAGCTACAACCAGATCAAGATGGCACCTGAAGATATGGAGAAGACAACCTTCGTCACACAGTGGGGCACCTTCTGTTACAAGGTTATGCCTTTCGGATTAAAGAATGCTAGCGCAACTTATCAACGAGCCATGGTATATTAGTTCCACGATATGATTCACCATGAGATAGAGGTTTGTGTTGATGACATGATAGCCAGGTCTCAACTGAAGAAGAACACCTTGATCATCTACAAAAGCTATTTGAGAGGTTAAAGACATACAAGTTGAGGTTAAATCCGAACAAGTGCACCTTCGGGGTAAGGTCTGGTAAATTTTTGGGGTTTATCGTCAGTGACAAAGGTATTCAGGTAGACCCTGTGAAGGTGAAGGCTATATAAGAGATGTTGGCTCCCCGTACTGAGAAGGAAGTTAGAGGTTTCTTGGGATGCCTAAATTATATCTCCAAGTTCATTTCACATCTGACTGCTACTTGTGAGTTGATCTTAAAATCCTGAAGAAATATCAAGTGGTAAAGTGGAATGACGAATTCTAGACTGCCTTCGAAAGAATCAAGGAATACCTTCAAGAGCCACCAATTCTGATGCCTCCAATTTAAGGAAGACCTTTGATAATGTACTTAACAGTGTTAGACAATTCAATGGGGTGTGTGTTGGGGCAGCATGACGAGTCTGGTCAAAAAGAGCATGCAATATACTACCTTAGCAAAACTTTTACCGACTTTGAGATAAGAAACTCACTGCTCGAGAAAACTTGTTGTGCTTTGGCATGGGCTGCTCGCCGACTAAGACAGTATATGTTGACCCACACTACTTTGTTGATATCTAAGATGGATCTGATCAAGTACATATTTAAGAAGCCTGCTCTCTCCGGAAGAATAGCAAGATGGAAGATGATCTTAACTGAATACGATATCCAATACACAACCCAGAAAGCAATAAAGGGAAGTGTATTAGCTGATCATTTGGCTCATCAGGCCGTGGATGACTACCAATCCATGAATTTTGAGTTCCTGGACGAGAATATTATGCTAGTGACTGACTATGAAGAACCTAGACCGAATGAAGTACCTGAAGAAGGATCCCGATGGATTATGGTTTTTGACGGAGCTTCGAACGCACTCTGTAATGGAATTGGTGTTGTAATCATATCCCCCGAGGGCTATCATACTCCTTTCACTGCCCAACTATGCTTCAATTGTACCAACAACATGGCAGAGTATGAAGCATGCATCATGGGTCTCAAAGCAGCTATTGACCTGAGGATCAAGTTCTTAAACGTCTTCGGGGATTCAGCCTTGGTGATAAGTCATATCAATGTAGAATGGGATATGAAGCATCTGAATCTCATCCCGTACAAAGAGCACGTTCTTACATTGCCCCCACACTTTGACGAGGTAACCTTTGAACATTTCCCACGAGAGGAGAATCGGTTAGTGGACGCGTTAGCTACCATGTCTTTTATGTTCAAGGTCAGGTGGGACAACGAAGCTCCCTGAATCACCATTGAGAGGTTGGATGAACCAGCGTACTGCTATAAGATTGATACTGAAGAGGTAGTAGATAAACCTTGGTTTCACGAAGTAAAAAGGTATCTTGAGGCTCAAGAGTATCCCGAGGGGGCATCTGTCAACGATAAGAAGTTTTTGAGAAGGTTTGCCGCGAAATTCTTCCTCAGTAATGGAATCCTCTACAAGCGCAACCATGACTCTAACTTACTGCGGTGTGTAGACAAGAGCGAAACAGAGAGGATTATGGAAGATTTACATGAAGGTACATTCGGAACCTATTCAAGTGGACATACCATGGCTAAGAAGATCCTACGGGAAGGATACTATTGGTCCACTATGGAAGTAGATTAGTATCAGCACTCCCGATCTTGCCATAAGTGCCAAATCTACGCTGATAAAGTACATGTACCTCCGGTTCCCTTGAATGTCTTGACGGCTCCTTGGCCCTTTGTAATGTGGGGCATTAACATGATCGGAGAGATTAGACCTACCGCTTTCAACGGGCATCGCTTCATCCTGGTGGCCATTGATTACTTCACGAAGTGGGTTGAAGCTGCCTCTTTTGCTACTGTTACCAAGAATGTTGTGGCGCGGTTTATCAAGCATAACCTGTTTTGTCGTTACAGTGTGCCAGAGAGAATCATCACTGATAATGGTATGAATCTCAATAACACGATGATCACCGAACTCTGTAAACAGTTCAAGATCCAGCACCATAATTCTTCCCCTTACCGACCGAAGATGAATGGCGTTGTCGAAGCTTCTAACAAGAACATTAAGAAGATCATACTGAAGATGACGATAACATACAAAGACTGACACAAGATGTTACCATTTTCTCTTCATGGGTACCTCACCTCCGTACAAACATCGACAGGGGAAACACCTTACTCTCTGGTATATGGCATGGAGGTTGTCCTGCCTATTAAGGTCCAGATCCCTTCTCTAAGGATTATGAAGGATGTGGGTTTGAACAAAGATGACTGGATCCATACTCGACTTGATCAACTGAATCTGGTCAATAAAAAGAGACTTACTGTTGTCTGTCATGGTCAAATGTACCAAAAACGAATGATCAAGGTTTTCAACAAAAAAGTCAGGCGCCAAGTATATCAAGTCGGGGATCTGGTGATCAAGCGCATCATACTGCCGCAAGGTGATCCCAGGGGCAAATGAAATCCCACATACGAAGGTCCATTTGTGATCAAAAACATTTTCTTGGGTGGAGCCATGATTCTGACTACCATGGATGGTGACGACTTCTCTCACCCTGTCAATGCGGACATAGTGAAAAGATATTACGCATGATTAAAGACCCGCTAGGTTGACTAGCCTAGGAAAAAATAAGGGCTTCCCGGCGAACCAAAAGGGTTCGGGAAAAATTGAGGGATGAAAACCAAAAAATATGTACACCCGGTAAGTCAAAAACCTGAAAAGGCGGCTTGGGCAAAAAAGGGTATCCCGGTGGACTGAAAACCCGAAAGGGCGGTCCAGGCAAAAGTTAGGGATTCAAAGTATATCACTACGTCCCATTGGATCACCTTGCGACCAGACTTCAGTATCAACTATCAAGCTCGAACGACACCAATCAATCTAGTCAGCTTCGGACATGCAGCAAAGTGATGAGACGCTCGAAGATGTGGAGTCAATAGAGGAATTGAAACTCAATGGGATTATTACACATAGTTGTTTTCTTATCTTTGTACACAATATTTGTATAGCCTTCATTTTTACGGCAACGTTCTCTTACTAGAGCATCGGCTTCCTTGTACAAAAACGCCTATTATAGGCCAACTTCAGAAATTAATACAAAGTCATTTTTAAAAATCCATTTGTTTTTCTTTTTCTATTTTATTTTGAAAAAATGTCCAATGATTTACTCTTGACATATGCATTTGAATATGATTGATATTCACAAATATTTTCATATGAAACAGAAAGACAGTTGCTCGTGACTTAAGGAACGGGGCAAAGTCTAAAAAACCATTTCAATCTCGACATTTACTTTGTTCAGCATGATACAGGGGCAGAGACAGCTTTAAAGCAAGGTCACCATTACATGCGACCCCGTGACGTCTACACTCCCCACAGAGTGGAGGCAACTAAAGCTTTGACATCAGCTTCCCCAAACAGGAGTTAATTTCCCCAGCAAAGTTCCTTCAGAGAGCCGACATTTATATTCCCCAGACGAAGTTTATAATTGCAAGCGGTTCATAAAGTTCTTCTCCCGAGCACAGTTTATTTCTCTAAATACATAAGCTCAATCCCCAACAGAGCTTATTCCTCCAGCTACGGAATTTCATCCCCCAGTGGATTTTATTTCTCCGAATCGGCAAAATCTTCCAGCAAAGCATCTCCTATCTCAAACAGAGTTATTCCCCCGCAGAGTTATTCTCAAGCAGAGTCTCTCCCCGATAAAATATTCACAAACAGAAAGGAGTAAATCCACGGCATAGTCATCTCCATTCATCGTCCCCAGCAGAAGTAGAAGAACCACTTTTTCTACAATGGTCAGGAATTCATTTCCCAGCACTCTCCAACAGCAGTCAGGGATTTATTTTCCCAGACTCGGATATGTCACAATAGCATTTCATGTTCATACATCATGACGTGCACATACATATTGCATACAGCATAATCTCATTTATTTTGAGAACATCATCACGCAATGCATTTCATGCATCGCATATAATTAATCCTGTAATTTTTCAGGAAAGATGGTTATCATCAACAATTCCAACAGCTCAAGATTAAATCCATAAAGCTATACATGGAAAATCAGTTCCCGAAACCAAACAGGTCAACTAATCTACGTGATCAAATGAAGCAGCCCTACTATCCAGGCTTTTATTCTGAAGCAACCCTACTATCCAGGCTCTTTATTTTGAAGTACCCCTACTATCCAGGTTCCTTCTCATAGCCCTACTATCCAGGATTTCATTTCGAAGTAACCCTACTACCCAGGTTCCTTCTCACAACCCTACTATCCAGGCTTTCATTTCAAAGTAATCCTACTACCCAGGTTCCTTCTCACAGCTCTATTATCCTGGCTTTCATTTCGAAGTAACCCTGCGACCCAGGTTCCTTCTCACAGCCCTACTATCCAGGCTTTCATTTTGAAGTAACCCTACGACCCAGGTTCCTTCTCATAGCCTTACTATTCAGGCTTTCATTTCGAAGTAACCCTACTCTCCAGGTTCCTTCTCATAGCCCTACTATCCAGGCTTTCATTTCGAAGTAACCCTACTATCCAGGTTCCTTCTCACAACCCTACTATCCAGGCTTTCATTTCGAAGCAACCCTACTATCCAGGTTCCTTCTCATAGCCCTACTATCCAGGCTTTCATTTCGAAGTAACCCTACAACCCAGGTTCCTTCTTACAGTTCTACTGTCCAGGCTTTCATTTCGAAGTAACCCTACTATCCAGGTTCCTTTTCATAGCCTACTATCCAAGCTTTCATTTCGAAGTAACCCTACTATCCAGGTTCCCTCTCACATCCCTACTATCCAGGATTTTATTTCGAAGTAACCCTACTATCCAGGTTCCTTCTCATAGCCCTACTATCCAAGCTTTCATTTGAAAGTACCCCTACGACCCAGGTTCCTTCTCACAACCCTACTATCCAGGCTTTCATTTCGAAGTAACCCTACTGCCTAGGTTCCTTCTCAAAGATCTACTATCTAGGCTTTCATTTCGAAGGAACCCTACTATCCATGTTCCTTCTCATAGCCCTACTGTGATACGGTGGGAGAACTGACTATGGTTTTGCGTTTGTATTCGCACTTGTTCGGTTGAGCAAGAGTCGCCACCGACTTTTTATTTTATCCTAAAGGAAAGGTTTAAAAAGCACAGCAAAAACCTTTTGAGATATTTCGTGGGTTCGGGGGGTAGATTATGAAAAGGGAAGGTATTAGCACCCTTTTCATCCATGGTTATCCATGGGCTCTTAGTTACTTGGTTTTTTAGATCACTTGCCTTGATTTTCGATTACTTGAAATTGTGGTGTGTGTGTGTGTGTTTTGAAAATGTTTTTGAAGAAGATGCCTTGTCTTAGGCTACCTTTGTAATAATTCTTTACTCGAATGTTTTACAAAGGTGTGTATCTTTTCGAAAAGATGTTTCAAAATGTTTTGAGAGTTTATTTTGAAAGTGTTTGTGGAATGTGGTTTTTGAAAAGAAGGCAAGCGTTTTTGCAAGTTGATCTCAAGTGACTAAGAGTTTTGTCTACCCTATTGTACTCAAAGGTTTTCTCTATGTTTTCAACCCTTTTTAAACAATTATGTTCCACCATTGAATTTGATGGACAATCTTGCGTTTAGGATGTTTAACGGGACGGGCGCGGGTCATCGTATGGACCATGAATGCAATGGTGCCAAGTGTCTTTGGCAATTTTCTTTGAAGGGACTATGATCATTCCGTTTTAAGCAACATTCGAAAGCGTCATCGAGGGACTTATGATCATTTGAATTTATTTTGCCAAAGATACTCGACGTGCAAGCATGGCCCATTTTGGAAGGCAACATGTAGGATTACCCTAGAGGATGTAAGTGTGATTGTGTATTAATTTCATGTATTTGTCTTGTATTAGGTTATCTAGCGTTTGATTTTATGTACATGCAAACCCTAGGTCTAACCATGGTATAATTGAAAGCGGTAAATTGCGAAAATGTAAAGTCTACGCTATTACAGAATAAGTATCCGGGAGTGGGGGTACAAATTTACAAATGGGGATGAGACTTTCGGAATGTAATGTCCAATAAGTTACAACCAAATCAAATTTGCGATCAAATGTAAATGTAACGTATATACAAATATAAGTAAATGTACAACGTATCAAATGCAAGTATATTGTGTAAGTGCACGTGTATATGTGTATTTGTATATGTAATTATTTACAGGTGCGACAATGTGAATTTAGGAAAGTATTATTAAGTATTTTTTTGACCTAAAGAAAAATTAAATGTTTATTAATCTTTGATTTGTGATCTTGTATTTTCTTTAATATGTACAAAAAAGAATGTTTTGATTAAATGCTCTAAGTTCTAATTATGTATATAAAAAAAGTATTTTTATTTGTTATGTACAAAAGGGAAATTTTGATTAAATGTTTTAAGTTTAAATTATGTATATAAAAAAAGTATTTTTATTTGTTATGTACAAAAAGCATTTTAATTAAATGTTTTAAAGTTTATGTACAAAGAATGGTATTTACTTAAAAGAAAAAAGGTTTTACATTTTAATTGTATTGTGTAAATAAATAAAAAATGTATACAAATTATTAACTAAAAATGTTTTAAGTTAAAATAAAGAATGAGTTTTAATTAAAAGGATAAGTTATATTCAAGGTTATAAAAAGAATAATTTAATGTAGAAAAAAAAGGGTTATGTTAAATAACAAAGGGTTTTAAGTTTTAAAAAAAGTTTGAATGGGCCCAAACCCAAAAATGTTCAGAAGCAGGGGGGTGTCGTTTAGGAATACATTGGGCTTTAGGCGTGATTGAAACGGGCAAGGCCCAGCATGCTTGAAACAAGCAGTTTTAGGGTTAATGTGTTTTGTGTTCAGAAGAGGACTTAGGGTTTACAGAGGCGCGTCGTTCGTTCGTTCTTCGTTCATCTTCTCCGATCGTTCCTGAGTGCAATCTCCCTCTCCTAGCCACCTACGCCACCTTTCATCCTTCCCTTCGCGTTTGTTCAAGCAACGGTAAAAGGGTAAGACTTTTGTTCTAGCGCATCCTTTAAGGGTTTCACGTTTTACGCATGTTTTGATTCTTATATACTCTGATTTTGTTTATGGTTTACGCAAGATTTTGAAATGAGGGAAAGGGAGTACTACCTGTCGGAGACGGAGAAGGAGGAGATTAGGAGGTGTTACGGCGGCTTGATGGCGAAGAGGGGAGATGCGTGACGCTGGGCTTGCTTTTTTTTTTGTAACCCTGGTACTCGAAACACTTTTTTATATCTTTCTCTTCTTCTCCCTGTTGCCTTATTGAGTTGCCTATTTGCTTTTTCCTTGCCCAATGATGAACCTAGGGTTCTGAGGGCCTTGAATGCCTCTGTTTGGTTGCCTTGGTACGCTTTGTCTCTCGTATGCTTGAATATGCTGAGATTGATGCCTTACTTTGAGTTGCCTTCTGTACACTTGTGTGGCCTTGATGCTTCTTTGGCTCGTTAATGCTGCCTTGTTCTGAGTTGCCTCAATATTTCTTTATTTCCTCCTTCCATTACCTTGAATGCTTGCCTTGTGACTTGCCTTTGAACGTTTATTGCCTGTGATGAAGAATTTCTGAGGCTTATGCTTGACAATTCCTTGGAACATGCTATGGTTGAAACATTGTTTTGACTAGCTGGACTTCTTCTTCTCGTGTTGCCTGCCTTCGTTGCTTTTTTGATTTGCCTGTTGAAATGTGATACTTTTTTTTATGCCCAGTGATGAACTTTCTGAGGGCTTTTGTTGCCTTGAATATTTGCCCTTTTTCGCGTGAGGCTTGAAGCTGGACAGGTTTTAGTCTTGACAGGGTTTTGAATGGCTTATGGCTTTTTGTTTGGATGTATTTGGATTAGGCTTGAAGCTGGACAGGTTTTAGCTTGTTTATACTTTTGTTGTCTGGCAGATTTTGAGCTTTAGCAGGTTCGGTGCTTCAGGTTTGATGCGTCAGGTTTGATGATCTTCAGGCAGTTTTTAGGCTTTGGGTGATTTCATCTGATTTATGCTTCTTGGTTTAGGCAGGTTTTATGCTGAGGCAGGTTTGATGCTGAGGCAGGTCTGATGCTGAGGCAGGTTTGATGCTGAGGCGGGTTTGATGTCTTTGGCATATGTTAGTTATGTTTTTGTGTTTGAAGGTTTCAAGCTTGAGGTTTTTGAACTAGTTTCTGAGATGGTTTCTAGAGTTTTCAAACTTGTGTTGGCTTATGAGGTCTCAGGCAGGTATGTTGTTTGATGGTTTATGTTGTACACAGGTTAAGGTTTTGCTTTAGGTTATGTTATGACCTGGGGTTTTTTATGTTTATGCAGGGGATAAAGGCTTCAGCAGGTTCTAGCTGTGGCTTGACAGGGACCCTAAGTTTATATCTTTGTCATGGTTGTCTTGCTGCCTCTCTCTCCCTGTACTGTGTTCAGTTTTTGTATATTTTTCTATCTTCCTGCCTAAAGCCTAAGACCTGCTTTCTTTTTCTCTTCTTCTTCTCTCTCCAGTACAGTCTTGCATTAAGATATTATTTATGCATTGTACTTCTTTTTTCTGAAAGGGCCACCTCTTTGGGAAATGATGAAAATGAGTGTGTTTTGCTTGCATAACAATTTTTCTCTGCATTCTTGTCTCTTCTTCCAGATTTTGTGCTTTTGACATCTTTCTAAATCTCTTGAATAGCTGTGACATTTTGACAGCAAGTTTGAATTTTTCAGTTTGGACTTCTAGTTTGGTTTGAACTTGGAGTTTTGAGATTTGAACTTATGCAGTTTGGATAATTTTTGAATTGTGCAATTTGACTTTTGTGCATTCATTTTTAGCAAATAAAAACTCGTCCCTCTTTGTGAACCGGGAGAAATCTCGTGATTTGCAGAGAGGGTTAACTGATCCCAATCAGTGGCCCTTAATGATGAATTTTTATATCTGTCCCTTTATTTATTTATCTGCTATTTGACTTTTCCTCTTTTCTTTTGCAGATGAATATTTGAATGGAGAGGGGTATTAAATGAAGAATGAAGAATTAGAACAAATAGGATAGTTTCATTTTTTATTTAAATTTAAACTAATGTAAAATCATTGTTGTAAATAAATTGTAAACAATAATTTTACGAATAATTTAAAAATAAATAAAAGTTTTTATTATCCAATTAATTCTATTTCCTTTTATTGTTTATTTATTATTTAAAATTATTTGAATTAAAATAATTGAAAAACAAATTCCAATCACTTAATCTCAGAATAATAAATTTAAATAAACAATGCTTTAGCAATTTACTCAGTTAAACCTGGCATTTCCAATATCCAAAGTAAAGCAACAGTTAATCAAAGCGACTGATCAGGCGCATTCCCTTTTCACTGATTTCTTACCAAACACTTGTAAATCCAAATTGAATGTATCCTTTGACTGGTTCAATCAAACAAATGTGAATTCAATCCAAATGCCCTCTTTTACTGATTAAGTCAAACAATGCGAATTCAAACCAAATCTCGGAATAACTTGCAAAGTGCTGTAGAATTTAAATCCTTCTGAGAATGTGCCCACAAAAACCCTAATTCCTGATTAAATTCCAAAGAGCGTTCGCTTGATCAAAGTTGAGCCAAAATCAACAAAAACCCTAAACCAACTGTTTGAAACATTCCAGTGCCATGAAAAATAAATAAAACCCTAATTGCGTCTGACTGACGAGAAAAGTCCGTTTGACCGATTCCTGAGCCAGTTTGAAAGATCAGGAAAAGCCTGAAGCTGTGATTTCTTGTGGAAAAATGCGAGGGCAAATTTTTGGGTACAACAGTTGCCCCTGTTCTATCTTCTTGAACCTGAAGAGTTAGATTGGCAAGTTTGCCTTTCGCGACTTGAAGGTAAAAGAAGATTGGACACTAAAGTGCCCAGAAAATTTGCACTCGGCGATGTGATGGTAGAGGTGAATGGGCTTAAAGATTCCATTTGGTGATGGGCTTAAAGATGCCATCTGATGCGATAGAATCTTGTCGGGGGATGGGCTTAGAGATGCCATCTGATAATGGGCTTAAAGATGCCATTTGGTGACTGCTGGTAGGAGGATGGGCTTATAGATGCCATCTGGAAATGTTGAACTGTATGTCAATGGTGAGTGGACGAGTATCAAAAAGGCACCCATGTTTTGGAACATCTCTGAATTGGGGGTCCGAGTAAGCAATAGATTGACATCCATGTTTGGAGAATCCGTAAACTATTTTGAAGTTGAGATTGAATAAGCAATAGAGCCACATCCGTTGTTGGGAAGCGTCCGTAAACTGTTTTCAAAAGTTGGCATCTGAACAAGTTGGTAGATTAACATCCGTTGTTGGGAAGAATCCGTAAACTGTTTTCAGAAGTCTTGAGAAGAATCTGAACAAGTGATAGGTTAGCATCCGTTACTGGAGAACCCGTGAACTATTTTCAGAAGTCTTGAAGTTGAAGAGGAACTGGTGTAGGGTTTCCTGATGATGCGTCTGAATGGATCTGGAATAAGTATCAGAATGTCGCCGTGTCCAGGTCACATCTGAACTATTTCTGGATGAATCTCGGGAGGTGATCTTTGTCTGTCGACTGATCTTACCTGAAAAAGTAAAGGGTTAGTTGTATGCAATATCATGATGCATGATGCAATGTATGTGACATCAATGTTTATGACATGAATGTGATGAATGCGCATGTAAGCTGATGAGCTATCTTGTTGAGGATAAATGAATCTTGGACGGATGAAGATAAAAGAATCTTGACTGCTGCCAGGAAAATAATTCCCCGACTGTTGCTGGGGAGGAGAATTCCTGATGACCTCTACTGGGGAGTTCCAATCTAATAGACTCATGCTGGGGATGTAAGACTGAGAATCTTCAGTCTGGTGGGAAGTATTTCTGGCGACTTCACTGGGGAACTCAAGATTTGTCCTCCCAAAACTCTGTGGGGAGAAGGTTCATTAGTCTGGCTCCGCTAGGGATTGATAATTTGAAGTTTTAGCTTCGCTGGGGATAATGAAACTTGACTCTGAGTGGAGTTAGCTTCTGGAAGGTTCTCTGGCTGGGGATTGCGAGAGTCCTCTGATTGCTGCAGGTGAAGGCTTTGGATCTGAACAAGCGATAGATTGACATCCGTTACTGGAGAATCCGTAAACTGTTTTCAGAACGTCTTGAAGAGTCTGAACAAGTGATAGGTTAACATTCGTTACTGGAGAACCCGTGAACTGTTTTCAGAAGTCTTGAAGTTGAATAAGCAATAGAGCAGCATCTGTTTGTTGGGAAGCGTCCGTAAACTGTTTTCAGAGGTTGCATCTGAACAAGTGATAGATTAACATCCGTTGTTGGGAAGAATCCATAAACTGTTTTCAGAAGTCTTGAGAAGAATCTGAACAAGCGATAGGTTAACATCCGTTACTTGGAGAACCCGTGAACTGTTTTCAGAACGTTGAGAAGAGTCTGAACAAGCGATAGGTTAACATCTGTTACTGGAGAACCCGTGAACTGTTTTCAGAACGTTGAGAAGAGTCTGAACAAGCGATAGGTTAACATCCGTTACTGGAGAACCCGTGAACTGTTTTCAGAAGTCTTGAAGTTGAATAAGCAATAGAGCAGCATCCGTTGTTGGGAAGCGTCCGTAAACTATTTTCAAAGGTTGCATCTGAACAAGTTGGTAGATTAACATCCGTTGTTGGGAAGAATCCGTAAACTGTTTTCAGAAGTCTTGAAAAGAATTTGAACAAGTGATAGGTTAACATCCGTTACTGGAGAACCCGTGAACTGTTTCCAGAAGTCTTGAAGTTGAATAAGCAATAGAGCAGCATCCGTTGTTGGGAAGCGTCCGTAAACTGTTTTCAAAAATTGCATCTGAACAAGCGATAGATTAACATCCGTTGTTGGGAAGAATCCATAGACTGTTTTCAGAAGTCTTGAGAAGAATCTGAACAAGTGATAGGTTAACATCTGTTACTAGAGAACCCGTGAACTGTTTTCAGAAATCTTGAGGTTGAATAAGCAATAAAGCAGCATCCGTTGTTGGGAAGCGTCCGTAAACTGTTTTCAAAAATTGCATCTGAACAAGCGATAGATTAACATCCGTTGTTGGGAAGAATCCATAGACTGTTTTCAGAAATCTTGAGAAGAATCTGAACAAGTGATAGGTTAACATCCGCTACTGGAGAACCCGTGAACTGTTTTCAGAAATCTTGAAGTTGGAGGAAGAACCGGTGTAGGGTTCCCTGATGATGAACTCGTGTAAAACTGCATCTGGATAAATCTGGAATAAGTGTCAGAATGTCGCCGTGTTCGGGTCACATCTGAACTATATCTTGAAAGTCTGAATGAGTTATAGAATGTCGCCATCTCTGGGTCACATCTTGAACTACATCCTGTCTTTTGAGGTGATAAGGAAATTGTTGACCACTTTTGACATTCGAATGCCCCAAATGGTGATGAAGGAGTCTTGAATCAGATTACTCTACATATTGAGAGATTTCTTGAAATCTTGACTGGACTGCCCCAGATTAACTGAATTTTGAAAGATCTATCGAAACATGACTGGACTGCCCCAGGTTAATTGGATTCTGAGAGATCTGTTGGAACTTGACTGGACTGCCCCAGGTTAATTGGATGGTGACATGTCATGCCCCCTGCTGATAGGAGATTTGCAATGGAAGTGTTATCCTCTTGAAGTGATTTTTACTTACTGAGAGAGTTTTCGTTCCCCCGAACATTCGCTGTATGAATTTCTTCGCTGTCAAACAAAAAGCCAAATGCAGACAGTGATATTCAAGCAATGCAAAGTTTATGTTTGTCTCAAAGTTTTGAAAAATGCGTTTTTAGCAGAAAACTTTTCATAAGACAAGTCAACACAAGATTTAGAGTAAAGCCCTACAGGAGTCAGGATACCTTTTGTAACAGTATGCTTTCGAACTAACCCATGCTTCAATTAGGACTTTTGAAGGGTTGTAACGTGGCTTGGTTCACGGTTTACGAAACAAAGGATAAAGGCTCAAAGTATATTTGTACCCACCCGCTCTTCGTGATGTTCTTCAACCTAAGCTCAGTTAATTGTGCGTCACACTCTGTTTTGAGTTTGGAATGTCTTTTGGGCGATGGTTCACCAGTTGAATTTGGGGAGACAGTCATCATCTCTTTTTTTCTTTTTCAACATTTTTCATGTTGTTAGGGATTTTGTAACGACCTCACTATTTTGATTTTGATTTGTTATCCCTATCTTTTGCCTGACTGTTACCGTTTTCCGGGATTACCGTCCCAGCTTTCTTAAGCCTCCTTTATAGGTTTTGGCTTGGTGGGCTTTTCTCTTTTGAGAGATTGACTGTCTATGTGATAGGGAACCACCCCTGTCTTTTGATTCTAAAGGAATGCTTTCCTTTTTTTTGACGTTGTTCGTTGTGTTACAAACTGAGAGTTTGCGACTTCAATGCGCACTTAACTGAGATACTACCCTGCCCCAGGTTTATATCAAAGGTTTTGATTGTTTAGAACAGAAAACTCCTACTTCTTTGGCTCGAAGGGGTTGACTAGGGATTAACTTCCTTATAACTCTAGTGTTTGGGAATTCAAAGAAATGCCTGTACATCATCAGCAAGGTCTGTTCGAAAGCATACTGTATAAGATCATGGTATTGTTTCGTCATCCTCCCTCTAAAGGCTTACAGCTTTTTATCAAGAGTCAAATATCATAAAGAAAAGCATAAGAGTAGTGAAACGAATGGATGAATTCAAGACAAACATATGCAATGCATTAATGAAAACAGAGTTTAACATCAACAGATAATTGTTTGACAGCAAAAGAAATTACAACTTTGAAAATTCAAAAAGAAGCAAAAGTCTTTCAGCTTGAGCTTCGTCACTTCAAGTGGAGAACCCTTTAACGGAAGATTTTCATCTCGCTGTCTGGCATGAATTCCAGCACCCCAATGTCGATCAGATCTTGAATCTTGTTCTTCAAGGCCCAACAGTCGTTGGTGTCGTGTCCCGGGCTGTAGGAATGGTAAACACAAAATGCGTCGGGATGATAGTGAGGAGAGGAGGTATTGAGCTTCTGAGGAGGATCCTTTAAGGTAAGCAGGTTGACCTCCAACAGGCGCTTCAGTATGAAGAAAGATGGTATTTCAGTCTCCGTGAATTGTCTTCCCGACGTTTCTTGCTTACGTCGATTATCCCTTTGACGCTGGCGAGGCTGTTGATGGGCTTGTGACCCTGAAGCAAGCAAAGGAGCTTTCCCCTTGTCTTCTTGAGTGGATGGAAGCTGAGCGGTGACTTGCTCTTCAACCTCAGATGTTTGCCCCAATTGGTTACTTGGAAGCAGTTGGCGGACAAGAACTCTGAGTTCCTCTTGTGTTTGAGATAGGTCTTGGATGAGAACCATCTGGCCCACCAACTGTCCCATCACTTGGGTCCTCAAGGTTGTCAGATCAAACTGCAGCTCCGCAAGCTGATCACTCTTGGCCTTGTTGGAATTCTCCAAGCCCTTTGTGAGGAGAGCTTTCATTTCTTCTTTCCCTAGAGACAAGTTCAGGAAAATCTCCTGCAGCTGAGCAGTCTGGTCTTGGATGTCTTTGACAGACCTTTCTAGAGCCATCTCTTACTGAAATAAACAGCAGGAGAGTAAGGAAACCTGAAAAAGGAAAGACTGTCAAAATGCAATGCATGATATGTGGATGCATGCTTTCAAGGATCTCTTGGGGTAAACACAAGAAAATGTTAGAGGTTGAACTTGGATCTTTGATTGGAGAACTTTGTATCGGTGGATGTCTTTCCACTAGAATCAAGCTCACCATGTCGAGTGGGTCATAGCCACTGATTCAAGTTGTTGTACTTGATCTTTGACTGGAGAACTTTGTATCGGTGGATGTCTTTCCACTAGAATCAAGCTCACCATGTCAAGTGGGTCATAGCCACTGATTCAAGTTGTTGCACTTGAACTTTGACTGGAGAACTTTGTTTAGAGGAGAAACCTCTTGCCCCTTGGTAGATGTCTGGTTCAACGTAACCCTGCATCAAAAGAACCTTCGAGATCCTTGAAATGGTTATTGAAAATGCTATGGTATGATGTCATGATGTTATGTACATGTATGCAAAAAGGCAAGTGAGTGTATATACAGACAAACATATTCACACAAAGCAAACAAGTCCTTAGATTTAGGATCGCATGAAGTTTAGGTAAGTACCCTCTTGAAGTTAGTTGGCTCATCCTGTCTTAAAATAGAAACCGGGTTCTAAGGAGCTCAATATCATTGGATTGTTTTCTGTGTTCATTGTTTCGGTTTAGCCACTTACTGGCGACCAAAATATTCCAAGAAAACAACCCTCAAATGAGTGTAGTATCGAGTATCTACCAACTTCGGACTGCACCAAAGTCGGTATTCTCACTACCCCTAAAAAGGCTAAGATGGTCAATTAAGGTTCTAAGAGTTCGTTAGTGCTTCACGACATCACTCAGCGGCCCCGTACTCTCCTTGATTGAACTCAAGGGTTACCGGTACTCACAAATATGTCACACTAACATAGCTTACTGCTTCAACCATGTCGGTATACCCCGCACAGTTCCCTCGCAGTTTTTTGCTATTTACCTAAGAAGGTACCTCAAATCCGGGTGTAGGATTTACAACAAACCCAAACAAGAACCCAAAAGATAAAGCAATCAAGTCAATCAGAGCAAGAAAGTAAAGGTGATCTAAACCCTAAGGTAACCCCACTTTTAAGTTTTTCCCCAGCAGAGTCACCAGTTCTGTGATACGGTGGGAGAACTGACTATGGTTTTGCGTTTGTATTCGCACTTGTTCGGTTGAGCAAGAGTCGCCACCGACTTTTTATTTTATCCTAAAGGAAAGGTTTAAAAAGCACAGCAAAAACCTTTTGAGATATTTCGTGGGTTCGGGGGGTAGATTATGAAAAGGGAAGGTATTAGCACCCTTTTCATCCATGGTTATCCATGGGCTCTTAGTTACTTGGTTTTTTAGATCACTTGCCTTGATTTTCGATTGCTTGAAATTGTGGTGTGTGTGTGTGTGTGTGTTATGAAAATGTTTTTGAAGAAGATGCCTTGTCTTAGGCTACCTTTGTAACAATTCTTTACTCGAATGTTTTACAAAGGTGTGCATCTTTTCGAAAAGATGTTTCAAAATGTTTTGAGAGTTTGTTTTGAAAGTGTTTGTGGAATGTGGTTTTTGAAAAGAAGGCAAGCGTTTTTGCAAATTGATCTCAAGTGACTAAGAGTTTTGTCTACCCTATTGTACTAAAAGGTTTTCTGTATGTTTTCAACCCTTTTTAAACAATTTTGTTCCACCATTGAATTTGATGGACAATCTTGCGTTTAGGATGTTTAACGGGACGGGCGCGGGTCATCGTATGGACCATGAATGCAATGGTGCCAAGTGTCTTTGGCAATTTGCTTTGAAGGGACTATGATCATTCCGTTTTAGGGAACATTCGAAAGCGTCATCGAGGGACTTATGATCATTTGAATTTGTTTTACCAAAGATACTCGACGTGCAAGCATGGCCCATTTTGGAAGGCAACATGTAGGATTACCCTA
Organism: Vicia faba; assembly: GCA_948472305.1. NCBI lineage: Eukaryota > Viridiplantae > Streptophyta > Magnoliopsida > Fabales > Fabaceae > Vicia > Vicia faba. Next base: position 1,234,984,121 of record OX451736.1, read on the forward strand.
GAGGATGTAAGTGTGATTGCGTATTGATTTCATGTATTTGTCTTGTATTAGGTTATCTAGCGTTTGATTTTATGTACATGCAAACCCTAGGTCTAACCATGGTATAATTGAAAGCGGTAAATTGCGAAAATGTAAAGTCTACGCTATTACAGAATAAGTATCCGGGAGTGGGGGTACAAATTTACAAATGGGGATGAGACTTTAGGAATGTAATGTCCAATAAGTTACAACCAAATCGAATTTGCGATCAAATGTAAATGTAACGAATATACAAATATAAGTAAATGTACAACGTATCAAATGCAAGTATATTGTGTAAGTGCACGTGTATATGTGTATTTGTATATGTAATTATTTACAGGTGCGACAATGTGAATTTAGGAAAGTATTATTAAGTATTGTTTTGACCTAAAGAAAAATTAAATGTTTATTAATCTTTGATTTGTGATCTTGTATTTTCTTTAATATGTACAAAAAAGAATGTTTTGATTAAATGCTCTAAGTTCTAATTATGTATATAAAAAAAAGTATTTTTATTTGTTATGTACAAAAGGGAAATTTAGATTAAATGTTTTAAGTTTAAATTATGTATATAAAAAAAGTATTTTTATTTTTTATGTACAAAAATAATTTTAATTAAATGTTTTAAAGTTTATGTACAAAGAATGGTATTTACTTAAAAGAAAAAAGGTTTTACATTTTAATTGTATTGTGTAAATAAATAAAAAATGTATACAAATTATTAACTAAAAATGTTTTAAGTTAAAATAAAGAATGAGTTTTAATTAAAAGGATAAGTTATATTCAAGGTTATAAAAAGAATAATTTAATGTAGAAAAAAAAAGGGTTATGTTAAATAACAAAGGGTTTTAAGTTTTAAAAAAAGTTTGAATGGGCCCAAACCCAAAAATGTTCAGAAGCAGGGGGGGTGTCGTTTAGGAATACATTGGGCTTTAGGCGTGATTGAAACGGGCAAGGCCCAGCATGCTTGAAACAAGCAGTTTTAGGGTTAATGTGTTTTGTGTTCAGAAGAGGACTTAGGGTTTACAGAGGCGCGTCGTTCGTTCGTTCTTCGTTCATCTTCTCCGATCGTTCCTGAGTGCAATCTCCCTCGCCTAGCCACCTACGCCACCTCTCATCCTTCCCTTCGCGTTTGTTCAAGCAACGGTAAAAGGGTAAGACTTTTGTTCTAGCGCATCCTTTGAGGGTTTCACGTTTTACGCATGTTTTGATTCTTATATACTCTGATTTTGTTTATGGTTTACGCAAGATTTTGAAATGAGGGAAAGGGAGTACTACCTGTCGGAGACGGAGAAGGAGGAGATTAGGAGGTGTTACGGCGGCTTGATGGCGAAGAGGGGAGATGCGTGACGCTGGGCTTGCTTTTTTTTTGGTAACCCTGGTACTCGAAACACTTTTTATATCTTTCTCTTCTTCTCCCTGTTGCCTTATTGAGTTGCCTATTTGCTTTTTCCTTGCCCAATTATGAACCTAGGGTTCTGAGGGCCTTGAATGCCTCTGTTTGGTTGCCTTGGTACGCTTTGTCTCTCGTATGCTTGAATATGCTGAGATTGATGCCTTACTTTGAGTTGCCTTCTGTACACTTGTGTGGCCTTGATGCTTCTTTGGCTCGTTAATGCTGCCTTGTTCTGAGTTGCCTCAATATTTCTTTATTTCCTCCTTCCATTGCCTTGAATACTTGCCTTGTGACTTGCCTTTGAACGTTTGTTGCCTGTGATGAAGAATTTCTAAGGCTTATGCTTGACCATTCCTTTGAACATGTTATGGTTGAAACATTGTTTTGACTAGCTGGACTTCTTCTTCTCGTGTTGCCTGCCTTCCTTGCTTTTTTGATTTGCCTGTTGAAATGTGATGCTTTTTTATGCCCAGTGATGAACTTTCTGAGGGCTTTTGTTGCCTTGAATATTTTCCCTTTTTCGCGTGAGGCTCGAAGCTGGACAGGTTTTAGTCTTGACAGGGTTTTGAATGGCTTATGGCTTTTTGTTTGGATGTATTTGGATTAGGCTTGAAGCTGGACAGGTTTTAGCTTGTTTATACTTTTGTTGTCTGGCAGATTTTGAGCTTTAGCAGGTTCGATGCTTCAGGTTTGATGCGTCAGGTTTGATGATCTTCAGGCAGTTTTTAGGCTTTGGGTGATTTCATCTGGTTTATGCTTCTTGGTTTAGGCAGGTTTTAGGCTGAGGCAGGTCTGATGCTGAGGCAGGTCTGATGTTGAGGCAGGTTTGATGCTGAGGCAGGTTTGATGTCTTTGGCATATGTTAGTTATGTTTTTGTGTTTGAAGGTTTCAAGCTTGAGGTTTTTGAACTAGTTTCTGAGATGGTTTCTAGATTTTTCAAACTTGTGTTGGCTTATGAGGTCTCAGGCAGGTATGTTGTTTGATGGTTTATGTTGTACACAGGTTAAGGTTTTGCTTTAGGTTATGTTATGGCCTGGGGTTTTTTATGTTTATGCAGGGGATAAAGGCTTCAGCAGGTTCTAGCTGTGGCTTGACAGGGACCCTAAGTCTATATCTTTGTCATGGTTGTCTTGCTGCCTCTCTCTCACTGTACTGTGTTCAGTTTTTGTATATTTTTCTATCTTCCTGCCTAAATCCTAAGACCTGCTTTCTTTTTCTCTTCTTCTTCTCTCTCCAGTACAGTCTTGCATTAAGATATTATTTATGCATTGTACTTCTTTTTTCTGAAAGGGCCACCTCTTTGGGAAATGATGAAAATGAGTGTGTTTTGCTTGCATAACAATTTTTCTCTGCATTCTTGTCTCTTCTTCCAGATTTTGTGCTTTTGACATCTTTCCAAATCTCTTGAATAGCTTTGTGACATTTTGACAGCAAGTTTGAATTTTTCAGTTTGGACTTCTAGTTTGGTTTGAACTTGGAGTTTTGAGATTTGAACTTATGCAGTTTGGATAATTTTTGAATTGTGCAATTTGACTTTTGTGCATTCATTTTTAGCAAATAAAAACTCGTCCCTCTTTGTGAACCGGGAGAAATCCCGTGATTTGCAGAGAGGGTTAACTGATCCCAATCAGTGGCCCTTAATGATGAATTTTTATATTTGTCCCTTTATTTATTTATCTGCTATTTGACTTTTCCTCTTTTCTTTTGCAGATGAATATTTGAATGGAGAGGGGTATTAAATGAAGAATGAAGAATTAGAACAAATAGGATAGTTTCATTTTTTTATTTAAATTTAAACTAATGTAAAATCATTGTTGTAAATAAATTGTAAACAATAATTGTACGAATAATTTAAAAATAAATAAAAGTTTTTATTATCCAATTAATTATATTTCCTTTTATTGTTTATTTATTATTTAAAATTCTTTGAATTAAAATAATTGAAAAACAAATTCCAATCACTTAATCTCAGAATAATAAATTTAAATAAACAATGCTTTAGCAATTTACTCAGTTAAACCTGGCATTTCCAATATCCAAAGCAAAGCAACAGTTAATCAAAACGACTGATCAGGCGCATTCCCTTTTCACTGATTTCTTACCAAACACTTGTAAATCCAAACTGAATGTATCCTTTGACTGGTTCAATCAAACAAACGTGAATTCAATCCAAATGCCCTCTTTTACTGATTAAGTCAAACAATGCGAATTCAAATCAAATCTCGGAATAACTTGCAAAGTGCTGTAGAATTTAAATCCTTCTGAGAATGTGCCCACAAAAACCCTAATTCCTGATTAAATTCCAAAGAGCGTTCGCTTGATCAAAGTTGAGCCAAAATCAACAAAAACCCTAAACCAACTGTTTGAAACATTCCAGAGCCCTGAAAAATCAATAAAAGCCTAATTGCGTCTGACTGACGAGAAAAGTCCGTTTGACCGATTCCTGAGCCAGTTTGAAAGATCAAGAAAAGCCTGAAGCTGTGATTTCTTGTGGAAAAATGCGAGGGCAAATTTTGGGGTACAACACCTACTATTTAGGTTTCATTTCGAAGTAACCCTACTATCCAGGTTCCTTCTCATAGCCCTACTATCCAGGCTTTCATTTCGAAGTATCCCTACTATCCAGGTTCCTTCTCATAGCCCTACTATCCAGGTTCCTTCTCATAGCCCTACTATCCAGGCTTTCATTTCGGAGTAACCCTACTATCCAGGTTCCCTCTCACAGCCCTACTATCTAGGATTTCATTTTGAAGTAATCCTACTATCCAGGTTCCATCTCATAGCCCTACTATCCAGGCTTTTATTTCGAAGTAACCCTACTATCCAGGTTCCTTCTCAAAGCCCTACTATACAGGCTTTCATTTTGAAGTAACCCCACTATCCATGTTCCTTCTCATAGCCTTACTATCCAAGCTCCTTGCCATGAATTACTTGACGCAGTTTTGCATGGACTTATCCCGAGAAATCCCTATACAGGTTCCTTCTCTTTTATCCCAGGACAACATTTTACAACACTATAAAACCTGGACCCGACCAGATACGGTTGATTTCACATTCCCCTAGTAAGTCACTGTGAAGCCTGGAATACGACCAAATAGCAGTCAGCCTAATCATCCTTAACAAGTCACCGTGAAACCCGGGCTCGACAAGATAACAGCTCACCTTTGTCTCATCAATCGAGAGTTAATTCCCCAGTAGAGTAATGGGCAACCGAAGCTCCTAGACTCTATTTCCCATGACATAAACCAACATTCCCCGGTGAAGCCTTCCTCAACGACAGGTACAGGAATTCATGCAAAGGAATCTCTTATGCAACCGATATCTTTTCTGGATGGCATATTTAAGCCCATCTCCTACAATTCTCCATCGCCTTCCAAAAGGCATCTGTAAGCCCATTTCTGATATTATCGATCAGTATTACTTCATGCGGGTGCAAATTTCTGGGCACTCTAGTGTTCAATCATCTTCCACCTTCAGATCACGAAAGGCAAACCAGCTAATCTACATCCTCAGGTTTAAGAAGATTGAACAGGGGCAGCTGTTGTACCCCAAAATTTTCCCTCCCATTTTCACACAAAACATACTCTTAGAGGTCCTCAATTGCTTAAGTTGACTAAGGATTGACCAGACAAAACCTCCTCCTAAGACAATGAGCCCCAAACTAGGGTTTCACTTCTCACCAAGATGTTTGAGTTCCAAGGGTCCTAAGTGGTTTCCATTTCCCTAATATGTCCTCAAGATCATCCATGTCAAGTTTCATGCGTTGCACGAGAAGTTTGTTCAGTCAACTGCTCAAATGCTTGAAAATCAATTGTACTAGGTCAAAAGTCAACTATGACCCACATACAGTCAAACTTCAAGATTTTTGGTCAACATCAACATTTTAAAGTGACATCCATCATTTTATCAAGGGTTGATCATGATTCCTCAAGGAATGCTCCTAATTCATCAAAACTCAAAAGTTGCTAAATTAGGGTTTTTATAGGAAAAATTAACCAAACTTTGACCAGGCATAACTTTCTCATACTTCATCATAAATTTCTCATCCAAGGCTCATTTTGAATAGAATTTAATTCCCTATAACTCATCTTCATCCCTCAAGTTTAAGAAATTCACTCACGAAAAGATATAAATTCAGACATTATAGGTCATTTTCAAAAGTCAACAAAAACACCTTTGGGGTCAAAGCTTCTCACTTAAACATGGAATATCCAATTGAGATGAAACCAAAAGGGTTGTTTAGAGGACATCCTAATATTTCTAAAAAGTCAAAGAACACCCTCTTAGGATCAAAATTGTGAGCGATATGCATTTCAAAGTTGTACATTTTTGGAAATTTGCCCAAAGTCAACAATGCTCAAAATTGCATTTTTTTCACATGGGCCCATCTTTTCAAGATTGAAACTCAGTCCTAGCATGGTCTATGACCTATGGGACCCTCCATGCCTTATTCACTCATTTATTTAATTTATTTTGATTTTTATTCATTTCAAACTCAAATAAAATTAAATAAATCCAAATAAATAATATAATTTGTTTTAGGAATGATTTTTGCATTGAATGGAGATCTTATATGCTGTCAAATAGCTAGGAAATCGTGCAAGGCCAAATAGGATACAAAATCTTCACATATGGCAACTTTTAAAGATTTGATTTTTTTCTAAAGCCTTGCAATTATATTGCCCTAATTTGATTTACTACATATAATAATGCATTGAAGCCCTTGAACACAGGTTTTATGCGCAGCCTGCCTCCCACAAAGCAAGAACAAGGACTCAAATTTTGGACAAAAATTGAGAATCAGAATTCCTTCTACAAGGAGATTCAAGGACTTTGAAGGCTTGCAATCCATTCCTGAGCGTGTTTGGGAGCTATCTGGAGCATTACCACACACCAACACCTTCAGAAACAGCATATATAGTGTTGTGCCCCAAAATTTTCTCTCTCATTTATCAAATATTTTCTCACAAGATCTGCTTTTGTTCAAGATTGACAAGGGTTGATCAGCTCAAGACATCTCCTTAAGCACTGATGACTGAAATTAGGGTTTGATATTGCACAAGGATATTTGAAATTTTAATGCCTCATATGACTTTCATGGATCATTATGGACCCTAAAGAGTACTCATGTCAAGTTTCAAGTCTTGGGTCACATTTTTGCCCAGTCAATTGACCAGTTGACCTAAAAATCAGCTGTATTGAGGAAAAAGTCAATTGTGGCCAATTTACAGTCAAACTTCATAATTTTTTATCCATATCAACATTATAAACTCATATGCATCATTTGATCAACTTTAAACCACAATTCCTCAATAAATTTGATCAAATCATCAAAAGGGCAAAATGGTCAAAATTAGGGATTTGATTGAGAAAGGGCAATTTCTGATTTTTGACCTAGAAAATGGTTAATTGGTTTGAGGTATGATCTAAAGAGTTCAATTATATCATTTTTACCTAATGGCATGACCCAAAACATTTCTCAAGGTCATTTGATTGATAGTTGATTTTCAGTTAACTGATCAAAAGTCAACTATACACTAAAAAGTCAAACTTTGACTTTTTGGTCAAAATCAAGTGTCAAAGATTGCAATTCATCAAAACATGTCAAAATATGAAACTTGTTCATCAAGAAATCAAAAAGTCAAGATTTCATTTTTGAAAAGTCAAAGTTTCCAAACTTAGAAATTTTTCTAAGTGTTGAAAACTTCATATTTTTTCACAACTTTGAGCAATTTTTTCACCATGATGCAAGATAATTCAAAAGAAACTTTCAACATGAAAGTTGTAGATCTCCATGAGATCTAAAACATTTATTTACACAACTTCTCCTAGAAATACTTGGATCTCAAGTTATTAATCCATGAATTCATGGTCATGAAACTAAACACTTAGTGAACATTTTGCCCTAGTTTAGGCAGGATTTTGACATAACTTCATAGCAATTTTTATTATAGTTCCAAAAGGAATTTTCAAAAGTGATTAAAATAGGGGTTGTAGATCACATTACAAGCTTTTTAAAATGTCCAAGAACTCCTTGAGATCATTCTTGAGCAAGGATAATCGAAGAGAGGAAGTTAGGGTTTCAAACTGAAATTATAGGTCATTTTGTGATGAACAAGAATTCAAATCTCAAGCCTATGCTGCACAATCTTGCTTTACAGGCCTCTAAACCTCAAGATCTCTCCCTAATCAGAAGATTACACTTGCTTTTGAGCTAATATCCATTTAATTCAAGCTTTATCCAAGATAATTTTCCATTAATGGCACAAAGGCACCATTGCCATTTACATAAAGCAAGCTTTATGCAAAGTCAACTTACATTGAGCTTTGCACTTGTTCCTTCTACACAAACTTCCTCTACAAAGTCAGATAACCATGTTTAAAGTTGGTAACCACTCTAGATAGCTTTGTACTATGCATTGAAACCATGTTTGTCAACCTTAATTCAAAAACAAGCCAAGAAGCCAAAACATGTGATCTTGTACTTATGACCATCTCAAGTATCCAAACATTTTCCATACATATACATAAGTTATTTGCAAGAAAACAGACGCATACACAAGCCCTAAAACACACAAGAACTCAGAATTGAATCAAAAACCGTCATTGTTGCACATTCTGACCAAAAACTTGAAACTCACATCTCCCTCGTGCGTTTTCAAGCCTTTTGGTTCCTAAAGCTTCTAAACATCAAATACAACTCATCCTTGTCCTTGTTACACGACTGTAACTCCATTTCCATCTTCCTCCATAGCCAAAAACAGATCACTCCACATTGACTTCTCCAAGCCATTTCAGCCACTTTCAACTAAAGCTAACCATTGCATTAGCTTCCTGGGAACTTGAGGAAGCTAACTTGATCATTGCAGCACATTGAATCAAGCTCATTTTCATTTCATGATTTCCAGTTTTGAGGTATTTTTCTTGAACTTCTATCTCATTACTTAGGCATTAATAGGCTTGCATTTGTGAAGATAAAATGTAGACATCATTGCCCTGAATCTGTACATGTCCATAGATTTTATTTATATTGATTGAGCTAGGAAAATTTTAGGATTGAACCTCTGAAAATAATTAGGTCAGAATTTGGTACTTTCAAAAATTCTCATTCATCTTTGATTTATAGCTTATGATATTTATATGGTTGGATTCTATGGAAAAATGAAGCAACTTTCATGTTTGCATTTTCCATTTTTGTTGAGAAATGAATGAGATACAGGTGGTATGGATGGAGGTTGAAGATGAAGTGTATTCATGACTCATTTTGTATTATATATTTATCATTTCATTTAAGTTAACGGATGTATAGCCACCCCAATGGTAGAAGCGCGCGTCTTTCACCTTTAGGACCTGGGTTCGAGCCCCAGCGTCCGTTTTTGTCATTTTTTTCTTTCATTTTTGTTTCTTTTTTGCAGTCAACGCATTTGGGCTCTCTCCCTTGGGCCCGATCCATTTTAATCACTAATACCCCTTTGTTTGCTCATATCATGCAGCCCACATACTTTTTTTATTTATTTATTCTGGTTATACAAAAAATGGCTTTGGGCCTAATTTCTCAAAAGAATTACTTTCTAACCTCTCTTCTAATTTTCAAACCCCTGACTTTTCTTTATATTTTATTTTTATTTTATTTTCTTTATTATTTTTATTATTATCATTTTTATTATTATTACTATTATTTTTATTAATAAAAAATCCAAAAAATATTTCTATTTTATTATTTATATTTATTTAGTTTATTTTCTTCATAAAAACTAAAATAGCAAAAATATATCCTTTAATAAATTAATTTACTTTTTTATATATTTAAATAATTAGTCTTAATTTTTATTATATTATTTTCTTGTAAATTAAAATCAATTCAGATGCTGGGGCAGATGGATCTTATCCAAGGCTTAGCCCGGGAACAAGAAGAGCTGAGAACCATTATCAACCAACTTCATCAAGACAAATACAACAGTATGAAGCAACATTCGAGGCCGGGGGCCAAGTCACTGATCAGCCTCCAAGAAGACAAGGGTTTGGTTTGGTGAAGAATGGACCTCTCCAAGTCGCTACTACCTTACGGGTCCAACAAAAACCTCGCCAAAAACAACGGGTTGATCAGAGTAAGCCAAATATGCCCAAAAGGCAGTTTACCAAAATCAACATGTCATTGGCTCAAGCATTGCAATGCCTGTTGAAGGCCAAGTTGGTTATGTTAAGGGACCCTCCTCAGAATCCTAACATAGCCTCCCCAAACTACAATCCTGATGCAAGGTGTGCATACCATTCCAACAGTCTGGGGCATGATACTGATGACTGTTGGGCATTGAAAAATAAAATTCAGGACTTGATTGATGAAGGAGTGTTGGAGTTTACACAAGATGGTCAGGCTGAGTTCTTCTACCATCCCTCCAAGGCACGTCCTCTGAAGTGACAAGACCAGATGAGAAGACTTTTTGTTCATTAGAATTTTCAATTTGTAATTTTCTTTTGATTGTTCAAACATTTATTCATGTCAAACTTTGTTACTTTATCAATGCATTGCATGTGTCTGTTTTGAATCAATCCATTCGTATTCACTATATTAAAATTGCTTTCATTTTTGTGATGTTCAACTCTCGTTTAAAAAATTCTAAGCCTTTAGAGGGAGGATGACGAAAATGATATCAAAATCTCTACAGTATGCTTTTGAACAGACCCCGCTGACGATGTACAGGCGTTGTTTCAAATCCTAAACAGTGGAGTTATAAGGAAGATAATCTCTCGTCAACCCCTTTGAGCCAAAGAAGTTGGAGTTTTTTCTTTTTACACAAAATAAAACCCTTAATCACAACCTGGGGCAAGGTAGTTTTCTCAGTTAATCTGGGTGCACAATGAATGGCTTCAAAGACGTCCTTCCAAAACAAAAGACGGTGATGGTTCCCTATAATCGTCAAGACAAGCAGTCATTATCTCTCGAAATAAAAGCCCATTAAGTCAAAACCTATGAAGGAGACTTAAGAAAAAAACTGGGGCATTCCGCTGACTGTAATCACAAAAAGAAACATTTCAGGAAAAAGACAGGGATAATAAAATAAAAAAGAAAGAGGTCCTACAAACCCTCAACAAAAAAATGACTTCCTATTCAAAATAATTTGTCAGTACCCAAACCACCACTAGAATATCGGAGCAAAGACTCAAACGGGATCTAAATGCATAATTAGCTGAGTTTTAGGATCGAAGAACATCACGAAGAACGGGTGGGTACAAATAAATTTTGAGCCTTTATCCTTTGTTTCTTGAACCGTAAACCAGGCCACGTTATAACCCTTAAAAGTCATAGCTGAAGCATGGGTTAGTTCGAAAGCATACTGTTACAAAAGGTATCCTGACTCCTGTAGGACTTGCTGTAAATCCTGAGTTGACATCACACTTTTACAAAAAACTTGTTTTATTAAAAAATGAATTTTTAAACTTCAAGATAGGCATAAGCTTTTCATTCTTAAAATAACATTGTTTGCATATGACTATTTGTTCAACAGCAGCGAAATTCGCATGACGAATATCTAGTGAACAAAAACCTTATCAATAAAAAGGATCACCTCAAGTGGAAAAAACACTTCCAACCAAGGGGCACGGCAGGATCATTGTCTATCATCTGGGGCAGTCAAGTCAAGATTCAAGGAATCTCTCAAAGATGCCAAATAGCCAGAGGCAGATCTCCATCTGAATCACTTGGGGCATTGGACATGAATTCCAGCAACGAATCTTGTATGATCAAACGAACATCTTCTTGTAGTGTGGCAACACAACGCTACCGACAGTGACAACTCCCTACACCCTGAAAGTGTGGACATAGTCAAAAAATATTGCACATGAACAAAGACCCGCTAGGTTGACACACCTAGGCAAAACAAGGGAGTCCCGGCGAACCAAAAGGTTTGGGTAAAAATTAAGGATAAAAACAAAAAAAAAGATTTGTACACCAGGAAAGTCAAAAACACGAGAAGGAGGCTTGGGCAAAAAAGGGTATCCCGGTGGACTGAAAATCTGAAAAGACAGTCCAGGCAAAAGTTAGGGATTAAAGCGTACGACTATGTCCCGTTATCTTATCACTTTCCTATCAGTAGAAGACTTATCATTCCGATCGGTAGTTACCAAGCACCTCATAAGTTGGGATGAGACTCAATCCACAAGGCCTCCGCAGGCACTTTCTCCAGCAGGTACAGGGGCAGAAAAGTCTTGATACGAAGTCATTGTCATATCCTTAACACGCGTCCCAGTAACATCTACACTCCCCGCAAAGTAAGAAATATCCAAAAGCAGTGGTGTTAATTCTCCCCAAGCAGAGTTCATCTTTAACCAATAATGGAAGAACATCCCCATTGAAGTTTATTTCTTCCACAGACAGAAATTTTATCCCCGACAGAGTTTATCATCACCGGTAATGATAATTCATCCCCAGCCAAGTTTATTTCTCCAAATCAACAGGTCCTCTAGCAGAATATGACTTCCCCACAGAGTCATTTCCTCGTCAGTTTATTCCCCAGTGGAGTTATCCTCTCCTACAGGTTTATTCTCATAATCATCTTCATTCACCATCCCCAGCGGAAACGAAGAATTCAACTATTTTCTCCAGCAGCAATCCGGGATTTATTTTCCCCAGCTAAAAACATCACATTTTCATACATCATGACACATGCATATACGCATCATACAAACACAGTCTCATTTATTTTGAGAACATTATTGCTTGATACATATCACACATTACATACAACTAACCTTTACCTTGCAGGAAAGATACAATCAAATTCTCACAAAATTCAAGTTGTGAAGCTCGGGTACGACTGGGTAATAGTTTAATTCCCATTAAGTCGCTGTAAAGCCTGGACCACGACCAGATAGTAGTTCATTCTCAACTTTCCTCTTCAATAGAGATGATTCCTCAGTCGAATACGGATGACCGAAGTTCCTAAAATTCAACAGAGATGATTCCTTAGTTGAATACGGATGATCGAAGTTCCTAAAATTCAACAGAGATGTTTCCTCAGTAGAATACGGACGACCGGAGTTGCTAAAATTCAACAGAGATGGTTCCTCAGTAGAATACGGACGACCGAAGTTCCTAAAATTCAAACAGAGACGACTCACCAGCAAAATAACGGACGACCAAAGCTCCTAAAATTCTACTTCTCTCAACAGAGATCAGCCTTCCCCAGCGGAATCTTCCTCAATAACATGTATACAAGCTATCGCTAAGGAATCTCTTATGCGATTGACACTTCTTCGGATGGCATCTTTAAGCCCATCTTCCGTCATCAATCTCCAAATGGCATCTATAAGCCCATTCCCGACATCACAAGACAATTACCACTTCATGCGAGTGCAAATTTCTAGGCACTCTAGTGTTCAATCATCTTCCACCTTCGGATCACAAAAGGCAAGCAAGCCAATCTACATCCTCGGGTTTAAGAAGATTGAATAGGGGCAGCTGTTGTACCCCAAAATTTTCCCTCCCATATTTCTCAATACATTTCAAGAGTGATACTCAAGGTAGTCCGAGGGTTGGCCAGACAGGCTCTCTCCTAAGGCAGTCTACCTCAAATTAGGGTTTCATGTTGCATCAAGATACTTTAATCCAAGGGACCCCGAATGCTCAACATTGTCCCAATATGTTTTCAAGAACATCTATGTCAAGTTTCAAGCCCTACAGAGGAAATTTTCTCAGTCAATTGCTCAAAGGCCTGAAAATCGACTATGCTAGGGCAAAAGTCAACCCTGACCTACAAACAGTCAAACTTCAATATTTTTGGTCAACATCCTCATTTTTAAGTATATTTCATCATTTGATCAATGTTTGATCATGATTCATCAAGGATTGCTCATAATTCCTCAAGAACCAAAAGTTGCTAAATTAGGGTTTTGTAGGAAAAGTCAACTCAAATTTGACCAAGCATAACTTTCTCATACTTTATGAGAAATGACCCATCCAAAGCTCATTTTGAAGAGGATGAAATTCCCTACAATCCATCTTCATCTCCCAAGTTCAAAATATGCACTCACAAGATGTTATAAATTTGGACATTATATGTCATTTTGAAAAGTCAACAAAAACACCTTTTTTGTCAAAGCTTCATACATGAGCATGGAATATAAAATTGAGATGATACCAAAAGGGTTGATTAGAGGACATCTAAAGTTTCTAAAAAGTCCAAGAACACCTCCAAAGAGTCAAAATTGAGGAAGTTATGCATTGGTGAAGTTGACCTTTTTTGTAAAATTGCCAAAAGTCAACTATGCCTAAAACATTAATTTTTGCCAAATGGGCCCAATCTTTTTCACTTGTTTTGAGTTGGCAACATAGTCCACGAGCTCTAGACCTTGCCACTTGTCATTATCATGTTTTTATTATTTATTTTGATTTTTATTTGATTTAAATCAATTTTAATCAAAATAAATCATATAAAATCCAAAGTATTGAAAACTAAAGATTTTTACATGATTCAGGTCTTAATGTTCAGCTAGCATCAGGTCAAATTCGTATAAAGGCATGGAGTGGACAAAAAGATTGATTTTAGGCCAATTTTGGAATGATATTCAAGAGAATCAAATCACAATCAAATTCAATAATGGAAGAAGATTGAGTATATTCTATCAACCCTAATCCATTCCTTGATACATATAGAACGAAGGCAGACCCAAAACTAGGTGAGAAAGAGGCAGACGTAGCAATCAGAACTAAACTCGGAAAAAACAAGAAAAGTGGCGGATCGAATTCTTATTTAGAAGCAATTTTAAGATCCTTTGACTATCCTAATCGCTTCTTGGGATCACCAGCAAGCTGAACCAATCAAGAACAAGCAATTTCAAGCCTTGAAACCCACTGTAAGTCAGTCACGACCTTGATGAATTTTTGAAATCGAGTTGCATAAATTTGGCATTGATAGCATGAAACAATCATATATTCTTGATCCTTAAGACATTTAAAAAATATCTGTAATATTCAATTGCATTTTTATGGACCGTATCAAGATCTGCCATTGTTAGGTTTTCTTGGTTCGTTTTAGGGTTTTCTCGTACAGGTGAAATTGGCCCAGATGGAAGAAACCATTGTGATCAGCAGATCAAACCCAGTTGATCCATGGTCTTGAAATTTATTTACATGGCTTGTATGTGATTTCTGAGATGTGTAGAGTTTCAGCTACAGCGCCATGCCTGTAGGTAAAAATTAAGAGTTTTAAACGACAGATCCAGGAGGAAGACGATGGTGTGTCATGACCCTATTGGCCGGTTTAAATTGTGGCGCGTTACTCTGGCCAGAAACCTTTAGATCTGATATATTATTGTTATGTTGTATTGTTAAAACTAACACCCTAATGCAGTAGCCCAAAAGGAGGATGTCAGAAATTCATGGTTCTGGTTTTGATCCCAGGCGTGACCCTCTGGCACCCTTCCCCTTTGTTTTCACCACATCCAGCGCTTACATCTGCTAGAGGTTATCTTCTGATTTCATCAACCAGGACCAGATCAAGCATCCCCTGGACATCATCCTCTGGATCCATCAGCCCCAACCAGATCCAGCACACCTCATCTTCTAATGACCATAATCTGCTGGACCCACTAGCCAGGAGCAGATCCAGTATCACCATCCTCTGGACCACCATCTTCTAGATCACCATCTTCTGGGCACCATCATCTTCTGGATCATCATCCTCTGATCCAAACCGCTGATACCAGGCTACTTTTTCTTTTATTCTTTTGCATTTTCTTCATTAATTTAAATTATTTATTTTACTAACAAATTAATTATTTTTCTTTTATAAAAAAAACATAAAATGATACCTTTCACAAATTAGGTTTAGATTTCTATTTTTTTATATACAAAAAATTAAGTAATTTAATTAGGTTGTTAATTTAGATAACTTTAATTCTTTTTGTAAATAATTAGAAAATTAGGGTTTTGTCTAAAACTTAATTACATTTTCTTTTCCTTAAAAATAACCAAAAAATCAAAAAAGGCCATGTAATTATTTTAACTAATTTAATTAACTAATTAATTTTGGTATTTCATTTAGAAAACCTAATACTTTTTCTTTCAAAAAAAATATTAAAAACAACAAAAAACAATGTTTCTTTTAATTGGGTTAGAAAGGGTCAAAACCCTAGTTCGCACTCGTTCTAATTTTCTGGCGCACTTTATTTTTCTATTTTTGCCCTATTGATGTAACTGTCTACAGTTTGTAATAGTTAATTAGGACGTTTATTTTCATTTATCACTTTATTTTCAAAGGGGTTGTTTTTTGCTATGTAAATACTCGAAGCCTTGTAATAGCGTTTTCAATTTCCGCACTTTAAATTCCGCACAATATTGACTGTTAGATGTACGATATAGGGATGCATGACAAGAATGTATGATTAATTCTAAAACGGTTAGATCACCTTAACATGTGCAAAGATAATTAATCTGAAATTGAATCACTCGCACATGCGCACTCCTAGGGTACACTCCCACTTGGTTGCCTTCGGTAAACGGTCATTAAGTATAGGATGCTTTAGTGGTCGTCCTTTTGTCTAAACAAAGATCAAAGTCCCGATTCGGAAAAGTGGCCTTGGAATAGTTGCCTCGGAATTGTTGCCTCGAATAATTGATCTAAGACATTAGGGTTACTACTAAGACGTCCTAACATTGCTTTAGTGACCGTACGTCCCTTTTCAAATTGACCCTCAAAACTCCAACGACGATGCTACCTACTCACTAATAGTGGGATAGCATTGTCTAAAGGAAACGAACATAGAACGATTCTTTTTTTTCGAGTAGGTAGATTAGATCTCAAGTACTTGATCAATCCAAACAAACTTTTTTCACACTTACACTGCTTTACAAACAAAGTTTTCAAAAACACTTCATTAC
Source organism: Vicia faba (assembly GCA_948472305.1). Taxonomy (NCBI): domain Eukaryota; kingdom Viridiplantae; phylum Streptophyta; class Magnoliopsida; order Fabales; family Fabaceae; genus Vicia; species Vicia faba. The sequence continues at coordinate 1,235,000,417 of OX451736.1, forward strand.
ACTCTTGAAGACAGAAGCAAGAGTTAAATCGAAGTCGAAACAAAAACTTTTCAAAGCACACAAACACAAAGAAAACAATTTTGAAAATGATGAGCAAGTACCTAAGAGCCCGTAGATAACTACGGATAGAAAGGGTGCTAATACCTTCCCTTTCTATAATCTACCCCCCGTACTCAGAAATATCTAGAAAAAGGAATTTTTCTGTGCTTTTTCCTTTCCTAGCTAGATAAAATAAAAGACGGTGGCGACTCTTGCTTACCGCGACATTTTGCGAACACAAACATAAAACGTAAACCAGAAAATTCCTTTAAAAAAGGGAAACCACATCCCGGTTCTGGCCACCGTATCACACATTTCTTTCAAGATAGTCTGTCAGGGACTCAACTTGAATGGTTTTATCAGTTGGAAGGAGCCAATGTCCAAAATTGGGAAGACCTTGCTGCTGCCTTTTACAGGAAATATTAGTATAACGCCAACCTTACTCCTACTCGTACTCAGCTCTAGGGTATGTCAATGGGTGCAAGTGAAGGTTTTAAGGACTATGCTCAAAAGTGGAGAGATTTGGCTGGAAGAGTCCAACCCCCTTTGTCTGACAGGGAGTTGGTTGACATGTTTCTAGGGACGCTATCTGGTCCATTTTTCAATCATCTGATTGGCAGTTCGTCATATGGGTTTACTGAGTTGATCTTGACTGGGGAGAGAGTAGAAGTTGGTATCCGAAGTGGTAAGATACAAAAAGATACTTCATCAAGTGCGGTAAAGAATCCTTTCACCGGTAACACCGTCAAGCAGTAAATGCGGTAAATGCGGTAGTAATATCAAGACCCATAGTTGCTCCATAATGCAACAATCAACAAAGGGTGGAGAGACCACAGAGGTAGTACACTCGGCTCAATATGACCTTGTCTCAAATTCTACCACAATTATTGAAGACCAACCTGGTAACTCTGAGGGAAGCCCCGAAGAACTCCAACACCACATCTCCTCAATATAACCTGAATGCCCGTTGCGCCTATCACTCCGAAAGTCCAAGTCATGATACAAACAATTGTTGGGCCTTGAAGAACAAGGTGCAAGACCTGATCGAAGCCAAAGAAATTGAGTTTGACGCTCCGGAGAAGCCCAACGTCATAACTACTCTGATGCCCAAACACGGTCATGGAGTAAACTCTATAGACAATGATTTATTTGTGACTTTCGTGGAAGAAATTTCTACTCCTTTGATGAGAGTTAAGAGGAATTTGTTGTTATCCGGTTTATTTTCGGGCTGTGGTGAAGGTTGCCACATGTGTTCCATTCTACCTGCTGGTTGCCACTTATTGAAATCAGGTGTTCAGTGCCTGATGGATAACAAAGAGATCCTGTTCGAAAAGGCTATGATTCAGTTGGTTCCAATTCAAGATGTTGCCATCATAACCATTTCTGCCAATCCTTCCAAGGTTTCCTCGAGAAAGCCTGTTAGGATTACACCCGTCCCAAGAATTGCTCCGTTAATAATTATTGTCCCTGGTCCTATCCCATACACTTTGGATAAGGTTGTCCCTTGGAACTATGGTGCTGATGTATATTACCATGGAGTTAAGCAAGAAGAAGCTGATGTTGATGTCAGCAATATTGTCGGGGCTAGCAAGGTCACCAGAAGTGAAAGACTCTTTTCTCCCGAGATTTCCCCTCCGACTATTCACAAACCTGTTATCATTCCATCTTTTAGTACATCGGCTACTATCCCAGTTTCTACTCCAGTTATCACCCATGTCGCCGAGCCATCTGGGACTCGGGGCAAAGAAATCATAGGTGAGCCTGCCCAGAAGGAGGCGCCTAAGAAGATCATTGTGGAAACCTCTAAGCAAGAGATAGAGGAAATTCTAAAGATTATCAATAAGAGCAATTACAATATAGTCGAGCAGCTGGGGCAGACCCCGTCCAAAATCTACATGTTGTCCTTATTATTGTGCTCTGAAGCCCATGCAAAGGCTTTAATTGCATTCCTCAAGACTGCGCATGTGCCGCAGGAAACTTCAGCCGATCAATTCAAAGATTACGTAGCTAGTTTGACTGCCGACAATGGGCTGGGTTTCTCATATGTAGATCTGACTGCTAAAGGAAGAAATCACAATGATACTCTACACGTCTTGATCGAGTGCAGGGGAACTACTCTGGCCTATGTACTGGTAGATATCGGGTCCTCATTGAATGTTTTGCCAAAGAAAGCATTAGACCGTCTGGACTATGAAGATTTGATTCTAAAGCCGAGAAATATTGTGGTCAGGGATTTCGACGGGTCAAAAGGATGGTGCACGGGGAGGTGGACGTCCCTGTTAAAGTTGGGTCTCAGACTTTTGCATCCACCTTTTATGTGATGGATATCAGACCATCATATTCTTGATTGCTGGGTCGTCCTTGGATTTATAAGGCTGGGGCAGTGACTTCCACGCTCCACCAAATGTTGAAATATCCGGTAAAGGGGAAGATTGTCACAGTACAAGGTGAAGAGGAGTACATGGTGAGTGTGATACGGTGGGAGAACTGACTTGAGGTTTTGCGTTTGTTTTCACAAATGTTTCGGTTTAGCAAGAGTCGCCACCGACTTTTTATTTTATCCTAACGAAAGGTTAAAAAGCACAGGAAAAACCTTTTGAGATGTTTCGTGGGTTCGGGGGGTAGATTATAGAAAGGGAAGGTATTAGCACCCTTTCTATCCATGGTTATCCATGGGCTCTTAGTTACTTGCTTAGATCACTTGCCTTTGATTTTTAATTGTTTGAAATGGTGCTTTGTGTGTGTGTTTGAAAATGTTTTGAAAAGAGGCCATTGTCGTGGCAACCTTTGTAATGATCCATGTTTGAATGTATACAAAGGTGTATTTGTCTTTTGAAAAGTTTTCAATGTTTTTGAAAGTTGTTTTGAAAGTGTGTTGTGATGTGTGTTTTGAAAAATGGCAAGGATTGTTTTGCAAGGTTGGTTAAGTAACCAAGAGCTATCTACCCTAAATTTCTCAAAGATCTTTCCTATATTTTAACCCTTTTAACAGTATTGTTCCACCATTGTATTTGGTGGACAATCTTGTGTTAGGATGTTTAACGGGACGGGCACGGGTCATCGTTTAGACCATGAATGCAATGGTGCCAAGTGTCTTTGGCAATTTTTCCTTTAAGGGACTTGATCATTTTTAGGCAACTTTCGAAAGCGTCATCGAGGGACTATGATCATTTGAATTATTTTGTTTTGCCAAAGACACCCAACATGCAACATGGCCCATTATTGAAGGCAACAAGTGGAGTAACCCTAAGGGTGCAAGTGTGATTGGTGTTGTCCATTTTCATGCTTTGTTGTCTTTGAATTAGGTCAAACTATTTGTTATTTGATTTTTGCATACAAACCCTAAGTCTATCATGGCATATTTAGAAAGCTTTAAAATGCGGAATTTAAAGTCCTAAATTATTACAAAATAATCATAGGGATGGGGGTACAAATGTTCAAATGGGGATATTTAGCAAGAAATTTAAATCTAAACTATTACAATCCAAATTGAATATACAAGTTATTTAATTGTACAATAATTAAATAAGTACAATAAATATGCAAAATGCACAAAAATGGTTTTATATGTATGTAAAAGTATTTTTCATGTGAAATATAAACAAAAATAAAAAAAGGTTAATTTTTGGATATTTTCATGGTTTAGGGCAAAACCCTAATTTTCTAAATAAAAAGTATTTATTAATTATATTATATACAATATTTAATAATTATATACAAAAAATAAATAAAAGGGAAGTATATTGTAAAAAAGTAATTTTTGAGGTTAAATATTAATAAAAATGAAAATGTATTATTTTTATGTTTTTATCCTAAATATTCTAATAAATATATAAGTATTTATATTATATATTAACTATACTAAATATATACAAAAAAAATAAAATATTTATTATTTATCAAAAAAGTGTATTTTAAGAAAATGTTTTCAAAAGATAAAATAAAATAAAATCAGAAAATAAAATGTATTTTGTGTTATTTTTTAGTATTTCAAATAAAAGTATATATGTTTATTTATATGTACAAGTTTAAATAAAGCAAATAAATTCAAAATAAATGCAAAAATGAGTGGAAAAATATTTTTAATATTTTTTTATGTTTTGACAAAAAATAATAAGTCAGAAGAAAAAATAAAAAGTCAAAAATGATTAAAATATCACACAATGGGCCAAGGGGGTGTAAGTGGAAGAATGAGGTGCAAACAGAAAAATAAATCAAGCCCAGCCCAAAGGGAGTTGTCTTCAACCTCCAGCCATTTTTAAACACAAAAACGCGCGCTTCCTTCCATCCCTGTCATCTCTTGATTCTTTGACTTTCAACAAAAACTTACAACATCAATGTTATAGAGCATCATGTCACGATTCTAAACATATAAAGAAGTTGTTCTAACTCTCAGAAATGAGAGAGAATTTTTCCTCCCCCAATTCCTGACCTAGCTTTTTTCAAATGTTCATGTCTAAAATTCGTGCAGCACACACAACATAAATGAAAAGTGAGGATATGGGTAGCTTCAGGGCCATGAGTAGGACATAATTTCTTCACAAACCTAAGCCTAGATATGCCTGGATTGAGAGATAGAAGTTCAAACTTTTACCTGTTCAGCTTGAGTCGTGCACAATAATGGAGGTGCTTTCAATGGAATTTGAGGATTTGCACAGCTTGCCTGAGGTCCAAGGATACTTCCTCTATGCTTGGTGTGCCTTGAATCCTTCTGAATCAAGCTATGGAAATCAACCTGCAAGAGAGAAAAGTGAAAATGGCACACTTGGCTATGGCTGTTACAGTCTGTTTCCAAGGCTTGGGATAGTTTGTATGAATGTTATGGAATGTGTTTGAGGTGGTTTGGATGAAAACGCACGATGGAATGATCCTGGCCAAGTCAATCTGCAACAGGGACTCTGTTTTGCAGAAAAAATGTACTTTGATGGATGAGGAGGTATTGAGGGTTAAGGGCTCGTGTTCTAGGTTGGTTAGGGAGTATGCAATGTGTGTACAAAGTTTGTTTTGGCTCTTGCTTGCAGGAAGTGAATGTGGTCCCAGTTTTTACAAAGTTTCTTCTTATCTAAGCAAAGTTTGTCAAACTTGATTATAGGCTACTACAGGCCCCTCAAGCATGCTGCCTTTTCTCTCCTTGATCAGTGGAATTTGTTCATGAACTTGTGCCCAAAAGATCTGTCCTGTACCTCTTTGATTTGCTTTTTGACATAAAGTGTATCTTTACAAGAATGGCTAAAATGCTTTTTCCAAATATGGCTTAATCTTGCATGTAATGGTTAAATACACCAAATAGGACATGAACACAAAGGATATGCATTAAATTATTGAGTGTGGATGAGATAAAAGGCCTGTAATCTAGTTTGTGCAAGCTGAGTTCAAAATGCCAATGTTATGTACATGAATTTGGCCATGAACAAAGTGACTTTTGCCCATCTTGACAAATTCGAATCTCCCTAACCACAAGGGTGTTTGATGAGTTCTTGGATAATTTGGAAAGCTTGGAATGTGTAATACAATCCATCTTTGTAATGAATGTTGAAATTCCAAGTGGAAGCATGTGAAAAGTGGCCATGAAGTTGGGCAAAAATCCTGCCTAAAATAGGTCAAAATTTTCTAAGTTAAGAATGTTTTGCACCCCTATTCCAAAAATCATAACTTGAGATACAAGCTTCTTTTGAGAAAACTTTGTGAATCAAAGTTGTAGATTTTGAAATGGACTACAACTTTCATGTTTTGAGTTTTGTTTGAATCCAAATACATCTTGATGAAAAAATGGGACAAAGTTAGGAAAAAATTAGGAAATTTCATAACTTAGAAATTTTCTAAGTTATGAAATATCTTCATTTCAAACCCTAATTTGTAATTTTTGATTTCTTGATGAACAAGTTTCATAATTTGACATGTTTTGATGAAAAATTAATCTTGGCACTTGATTTTGACCAAAAAGTCAAAGTTTGACTTTTCAGTATACAGTCAAATTTGGATCAGTTGATTGGAAAATTCATCTGTCAATCTTGTGCATTTGGGATCTTTTGAACTTGTTGAATGTGTCAAGACCATGCCATTGAATCCTTGAGTCCATATGTGAGCTTGGTTTGCCATTGGCCAGGTCAAACAGTCAAAAATTGCCTTTGTGCAGTCAAAACCCTAAAAATGACCAATTTGCCCTTTTGGTGATATGATCAAATTTCTTGTGGAATTGTGATCCAAACTTGACCAAATGGTTAATATGAGTTCATAATGTTGATGTGGGTCAAAAATCATGAGGTTTGACTGTCAATTGACCACAGTTGACCTTTTCCCCAATACAGCTGATTTCTAGGTCAACTGTCCAATTGACTGGGCAAAGATTTGAATCAAGGCTTGAAACTTGGTATGGATAAACTTGTGAGTCTAACATGAAGCATGAAAGTCATTTTGGGCATTTTAGGTCAAAACATCTTTGTGAAAACTCAAACCCTAATTTGGGTCAACAGTGCAAGGAGGAGTCTTGAGCAGAGTAAATCCTAACTTGTTCTTGAACTCTAAGGGTCTAGTGATGAGGAAATGTTGAGAAAAGGAGAGGGCAAATTTTGGGGTACAACAGTTTCCCATGTTCAATCTTCTTAGACCTGAGGATGTAGATTGGCTTGCGTGCCTTTCGTGATCCGAAGGTGGAAGATGATTGAACACTAAAGTGCCCAGAAATTTGCACTCGCATAGTGGAGTATCAGCAATGTGATGTTGGGAATGGGCTTATAGATGCCATTTGGAAGTGTAATGGATAGTTGTGGAGATGGGCTTAAAGATGCCATCCGGGGTGTCGATTGCGTAAGAGATTCCTTAGCGAGAACTTGCGTACCTGAGAAAGAAAGATAGTTTCCTGGCTTGCTACAGGCGTTGATCTTCAGTCTCTTCATGCAGATATGCCCTGGCTAGATACAGGTATCGAATCTACAATCAAACGCTCACAGATATACCCTGGCTAGATATAGGAATCGAATCCGGAACTTCAAAAAGGTTGCTTACAGACGTGCCCTGGCTGGATACAGGTATCGAATCTCTAAACTATTCATGCAGATATGCCCTGGCTAGATACAGGTGTCGAATCCACAATCAAATACTCACAGATATGCCATGGCTGGATACAGGAATCGAATCTGGAATTGGTCGTCTACAGATATGCCCTGGCTGGATACAGGAATCGAATCTGGAACAAGTCGTCTACAGATATGCCCTGGCTGGATACAGGTATCGAATCTCTAAAATCTTCATGCAGACATGCCCTGGCTGGATACAGGTATCGAATCTATAATTAATTACTCACATATATGCCCTGTCTAGATACAGGAATTGAATCCATAACTTCAAAAGGTTGCTTACAGACGTGCCCTGGCTGGATACAGGTATCGAATCTCTAAACTATTCATGCAGATATGCCTTGGCTAGATACAGGGGTCGAATGCACAATCAAATACTCACAGATATGCCCTGGATGGATACAGGAATCGAATCTGGAATTGGTCGTCTACAGATATGCCCTGGCTGGATACAGGAATCGAATCTGGAACAAGTCGTCTACAGATATGCCCTTGCTGGATACATGTATCGAATCTCAAAAATCTTCATGCAGACATGCCCTGGCTGGATACAGGTATCGAATCTACAATCAATTACTCACAGATATGCCCTGGATAGATACAGGAATCGAATCCGGAACTTCAAAAGGTTGCTTACAGACGTGCCCTGGCTGGATACAGGTATCGAATCTCTAAACTATTCATGCAGATATGCCCTGGCTAGATACAGGTGTCGAATCCACAATCAAATACTCACATATATGCACTGGCTGGATACAGGAATCGAATTTGGAATTGGTCGTCTACAGATATGCCCTGGCTGGATACAGGTATCGAATCTCTAAACTCTTCATGCAGACATGCCCTGGCTGGATACAGGTATCGAATCTATAATCAATCACTCACAGATATGCCCTGGCTGGATACAGGTATCGAATCTGGAACTGCGATAGTTGATAGTAATCATCTTTGGATTGACCTTTTCCTGAAAAGGCAAAACATTAGTTGTATGCAATGTTATGATGTATGAGATGCATGATGTCATGATGTTCTCAAAAATAAATGAGATCGTGTGATATGATGCGTATATGTATGTATCAGGATGTATAAAATGTGAAATGTCTATGAATGTGTTTTCGACTAGGAAAATAAATCCTTGACGAAGGCCTGGAAATCAAATCCTGGGCTGATGTTGAAGAGTAGAGTTCTTCGCTTCCGCTGGGGATGATGGTTGCAAGAATAAACCGGTAGGAGAAGATGACTCCGTCGGGGGATAAACTTGTTGGAGAGATTACTCTACGGGGAATTACTCTGTGGGAAGAGATACTTCGCTGAGGTTTTGATGAGAGCTCCGCTGGGGATTCCATTGATAAGTTATGTTGGGGAATTTGATGAACTCCGTTGGGGATAGGAAGAACTTCACCGAGGACGATCTTTCCGTGGTAATTAGCTGAGGATAACCCAGTTATAAGCTCTGGTGGGAAATAACCTTTGAATGAATCTGGGGAGATGCGTTTGTACTCTGCAGGTGATAAGCTTCCAGAATCTACCGGGGATAAGCTTCAGAATCTACTGGGGAGGATGATTCAACTTTCCTGGGGAAACTTTTCAGACTGTATTGGAGAATGGTTCCACTGGGGTGTCTGGTATTTCGCCGGGGATGCTTGTTGAGCAATGTCTATACTCCGCTGGGGAATGTTGAGATCTTCTGGGGATACCCAACTTCCTTAAGGCTGACAGTAGACTAACTCTGCTTGGGGAGAGTATCGCTGACTTGCTGGAGATACTGTGCCTTTTTAGGGCTGATGGGAGACCAACTCTGCCTGGGGAGAGCATTGTTGAATCTTGTCTTACTCAACGGGGAGTGAAGGTATCCTGGTTACGTTCTTCAGCCGAACCTACCTTAGTACCTTGGTGGACAGAGCAACTAAACCGCTTAGACAACTCATTATTGCCCCTGTTTCTGATGTCATCTGTAATTAGTCCTTTGTTTCGCATGCAAATATTCATGATGAGCAATTAATGTCAAATGCATATATCAAAAATGAACATTGGACGTTCTTTGCAAAACAAAACAGAAAAAGGAAAAACGATGGGTAATTTGTCTGAAAAATTGAACTTGTATTGATTTTGAATTTTGCCTGTAAATAGGCGTTTTATGTACATGAGGCTGACGTCCTAGTAAGAGAACGCCACCGAGCAAAATAGAGTTTATACAATTTGTGAAAAGGAAACAAAACAGCTATGTGAAAAATAAACCCACTGGGTTCCAACTCTGCTATCGCCTTTATGTCTTCAAGCGTCTCATCACTTTGCTGCTTAGTTGAAGATGAAGCTGATTGATTTGTGTTGTCTGAACCCAATAGTTGATGCCGAATTCTGGATGCAAGGTGATCCAATGAGACATAGCATTATGCTTTATCCCTAACTTTTGCCTGGACCGCCCTTTCGGGTTTTCAGTCCACCGGGATACCCATTTTTGCCCAAGTCGCCTTTTCAGGTTTTCGACTTGCCGGGTGTACAGATTTTTTTCATTTCATCCCTTGTTTTTGCCCGAACCCTTTTGGTTTGCTGGGAAGCCCTTATTTTTGCCTAGGTGTGTCAACCTAGCGGGTCTTTTATTCATGCGTAGTATTTTTTTACTATGTCTACATTGGCGGGGTGAGGAAGGTCGTCACCATCCATGGTGGTTAGAATCATAGCTCCTCCTGAGAAGATATGTTTAACCACAAATGGCCCTTCGTACGTAGGGGTCCATTTTCCCCTGGGATCACTTTGAGGAAGAATGATGCGCTTGATTACCAGGTCTCCGACTTGATACTCTTGTCATCTGACCTTCTTGTTAAATGCCCTGATCATCCGTTTTTGGTACGTCTGACCATGACAAATAGCAGTGAGTCTCTTTTCGTCAATTAGGTTTAATTGATCAAGCCGAGTCTGGATCCAGTCATCTTCGCTTAAACCTGCATCCTTCATTATCCGGAGAGAGGGTATCTGGACTTCAATAGGCAAGACTGCCTCCATGCCATAGACCAAGGAAAAGGGAGTTTCCCCTGTTGACGTCCGTGCTGAGGTACGGTACCCATGAAGAGCAAACGGTAATATTTCGTGCCAATCTTTGTAGGTCACTGTCATTTTCTGCACAATCTTCTTGATGTTCTTATTCGCTGCTTCTACAGCCCCATTCATCTTCGGTCGATAGGGAGAAGAGTTATGGTGTTGTATCTTGAATTGCTCGCAGAGCTCAGTGATCATCTTGTTGTTAAGATTGGTACCATTATCCGTAATGATCCTCTCAGGTACACCATATCGACAGATCAGGTTGTGCCGAATGAACCGTGCCACGACGTTCTTGGTTACAGTAGCGAAGGAAGCTGCTTCGACCCACTTTGTGAAGTAATCAATCGCTACCAAGATGAAGCGATGCCCGTTGGATGCCGTAGGTATGATTTCGCCGATCATATCAATGCCCCACATTGCAAAAGGCCAAGGTGCTGTCAAGACGTTCATAGGAACCGGAGGAATGTGCACCTTATCAGCATAGATCTGGCATTTATGACAAGTTCGAGAATGCTGATAACAGACGGCTTCCATTGTGGACCAGAAATATCCTGCCCGAAGGATTTTCTTTGCCATGGTATGTCCACTGGAATGTGTTCCGAAGGTACCTTCATGTAGCTCTCCCATGATCCTTTCTGCTTCAGTCTTATCCACACAACGCAGTAAGGTTGAATCATGGTTTCGCTTGTAGAGAATGCCATTGCTGAGGAAGAACTTTTCCGCAAACCTTCTCAGGAACTTCTTGTCATTAACAGATGTGCCTTCGGGGTATTCTTGAGCTTCAAGGTACCTATTCACTTCATGATACCAGGGTTTTTCTGTTACCTCTTCGGTCTCGAGATCGCAGCAATGTGCAGGTTCATCCAACTTCCAAATAATGATCTGGGGTGCCTCGTTGTCCCATTTGACTTTGAACATAGAAGACATCGTAGCCAACGGGTCCGCTAACTAATTCTCCTCTCTTGGGAAGTGTTCAAAGGTTATCTCTTCGAAATGGGGAATCAACGTCAGCACATACTCCTTGTAAGGAATAAGATTTGGGTGTTTCGTATCCCACTCGCCTTTGATCTGATTGACCACGAGAGCAAAATCTCCGAAGACACTCAGGAACTTGATCCTTAAGTCAATTGCATCTTGAAGACCCATGATACATGCTTCATACTCTGCCATGTTGTTGGTGCAGTTGAAACATAGTCGGGCGGTGAGTGGAGTATGAGTGCCTTTAGGGGATATGATCACAGCGCCGATACCATTACCCAAAGCGTTCGAGGCTCCATCAAAGTGCATAGACCATCGGGATCCTTCCTCAGGTCCTTCATCCGGTCCAGGTACTTCACAATCAATCACTACCATGATATCCTCGTCTGGAAATTCAAAGTTCATCGACTGGTAATCGTCCACTGCCTGGTGTGCCAAATGGTCTGCCAATACACTTCCCTTGATCGCTTTTTGAGTCGTGTACTGGATGTCATATTCCGTCAAGATCATCTTCCATCTTGCTATTCTTCCGGACAAGTCGGGCTTTTCGAAGATGTACATGATAGGATCCATTTTTGAAATCAACAGAGTAGTGTGAGTTAACATATACTGTCTCAGCCGGCGAGCAGCCCATACCAAAGCGCAGCAAGTTTTCTCGAGCAGTGAGTATCGGGTCTCATAGTCGGTAAACTTTTTGCTAAGGTAATAAATGGCGTGTTCTTTTCGGCCAGACTCGTCATGCTGCCCCAGCACACACCCCATTGAGTTGTCCAGTACTGTCAAGTATAAGATTAGAGGTCTCCCTTCAACCGGCGGCATAAGAATGGGTGGTTCTTGGAGATACTCTTTGATTCTTTCAAAAGCAGCCTGACATTCATCGTTCCAACGTACTACTTGATCTTTCTTCAGCAGCTTGAAGATTGGTTCACAGGTAGCAGTTAGATGCGAGATGAATCGGGCAATGTAGTTCAACCGTCCTAGAAAGCCTCTGACTTCTTTCTCTGTCTTGGGAGTTGGCATCTCTTGTATGGCTTTCACTTTGGCAGGGTCCACTTGAATGCCTTTGTCGCTTACGACGAAGCCTAGCAATTTTCCAGATCTCACCCCAAAGGTGAACTTGTTTGGGTTCAACCTCAGCTTGTACAACTTCAGACGGTCAAACAGCTTATGTAGATGGTCAAGGTGTTCCTCCTCAGTTTGGGACCTTGCAATCATATCGTCGACGTATACTTCTATCTCGTGATGGATCATGTCATGAAACAAAGCAACCATGGCACGTTGGTCGGTTGCCCCGGCATTTTTCAACCCAAAAGGCATGACCTTGTAGCAAAAGGTGCCCCACTGAGTAACAAAAGTGGTCTTCTCCATGTCTTCAGGATCCATCTTGATCTGATTATAACCGGAGAAGTTGTCCATGAAGGAGAATACTTTATGCTGAGCAGTGTTGTCAACCAGAACGTCGATATGAGGCAGAGGGAAATCATCCTTAGGGCTCGCCCTGTTCAAATCCCTGTAATCAACACACATTCGGACCTTACCATCCTTCTTTGGCACTGGAACCACGTTGGCAACCCATTGAGGGTAAGAAGTCACTGCTAGAAACCCGGCATCAAATTGTTTCATAACCTCAGCTTTGATTTTCTCGGACATTTCTGGACGCATGCGGCGGACCTTCTGTTTTACCGGAGGGCATTCTTCCTTGGTAGGCAGGTGATGAACCACAATGTCGGTATCCAACCCAGGCATGTCTTCGTAAGACCAGGCAAATATTTCCACATAGTCATGCAGCATCTGAATCAACCGTTGTTTCACACTGAGCTCTAGATTGGCACCAATCTTGACTTCCTTTCTGTTTGTCTCAGTACCCAGATTTACCGTTTCCACTGGCTCTTCATGTGGCTGAATGGCCCTCTCTTCCTGGAGTAGTAGTCTTGAAAGTTCACCAGACAGTTCGAAATCATCTTCACCTTCGTCTTCGGCTAAGTTGATCGAATTTTCGAAGTCATAAATGGCAGTAGCAGAGTCGTTACTAGTGGGATCCAGAGTGGATTGGAACCTGTATAAGTGAGTGTGTGTAAATATAGCTGTTTTGCAATATATAATAAAGAAAGAAAAGGAGCGCAAGATTTGAAATGCAAAAAACGTCCAATGTTTTTATTAATGATATATGAAAATGACACACAAAAGCCCTCACAAATGAAGCCACGGTGCCTCGGGTAAGACACCGAGCCATAAAAGTTTCAAATTATTGTTTTTTACAAATTCAAAACAAAGGAGTTCATTACTGAGTGACAAAAGTAATAGGTGTGAAGTCTTTGGCAGTCCAGTTGCTTGGTCCACCGTCGGTTGTTGGGTAGATCCAACTGTCGAATTCAGATTCCTCCACGTCGTCTTCAATAGCATTTACTCCCGGGTTGGTGATGAACACAGGAGGTCTTCCAATCCTTGCCTTACGAACAACCCTCTGAGCTTCTGCAGTGAAACCCAAGCCAAACTTGTCAGTCTTTGGAGTGAAATCAGGAAGTCGGCCCCAGTTTGCGCACTCACCCTTCTCAATAACAGCCCGGGCATCCTTTAGGGAGGCCATCTTCAATGGAGAATCTTCTACAGTCACAGTCTCTGTTGATGCCAGTGTCTGAGGCACCTCTTCGAAGTGTTGAAAGGGGGTTTCAATGAACTCCCCATCCATCTTTATGTACCGGAACGAGTTGAGGTGGCTGACCATGTACTCTTCCTCCCCCTGAACTGTAACAATCTTCCCTCTGACCGGATACTTAAGCTTCTGATGTAGTGTGGAGGTCACAGCTCCAGCCTTGTGGATCCATGGACGACCCAGCAAACAAGAATAGGATGGTAGGATGTCCATCACATAGAAAGTAGAATCAAAAACTTGAGAACCAATCCTGATTGGAATGTAAACTTCCCCGTGTACCATCCTTTTCGAACCATCAAAGGCCCGGACAACAATGTTACTAGGCTTGAGCTCCAAACCCTCACAATCCAACCTGTCTAGGGCCTTCTTGGGTAATACGTTCAATGAAGAACCGGTGTCTACCAACACATGGGCAAGAGTAGTGCCCCTGCATTCAATGGAGACATGCAGGGCGTCGTTATGGTTCTTTCCTTTGGCAGTCAGATCGGCGTCAGAGAAACCCAACCCATTATCAGCAGTCAAGTTGGCCATACAATCGGTAAATTGATCAGCAGACGTTTCTTGTGGCACATGGGCCGTCTTCAGGAAGGAGATCAGAGCCTTGGCGTGGGCCTCTGAACACAACAATAGTGATAACATAGAAATATTTGATGGGGTGTGCCCCAGCTGCTCAACTACATTGAAATCACTCTTCTTGATAATCTTGAGGATCTCTTCCATCTCTTGCTGAGAAGCTTCAACATTGGTTGTCTTTGGTGCCTCCGTCAGGGCAGGCAAATCAGTAGCAATCCCTTTGCCCCGAGCGTCAGATGACTCGGCAGCAGGGGTAAAAACAGGAACTTGATCAGGAAGGGGAGCAGGCACACTTGCAGGTGTGATGATAAGAGGTCTCTGAATAGCTGGTGGTGCAATATCTGGTGAGAACAGCCTACCACTGCGAGTAAATTTGGCAGGCCCGGTGATGTTGCTGACGCCGGTACTTGTATCAAACTCTTGTTTTACTCCGAGCACATAAACATCTGCCCCATAGTGCCACGGGAAAGCTTTGTCGGATGTATAGGGGAGGGGCCCCGGAACAGTAATAATGATAGGAGCAACCTTCTGAGTAGACATGATTTTGACAGGCTTCTTTGAGAGAGCCTTAGGAGGTTTATTGAAAATAGTGACAATAGAAACTTCTTCAGCAGGGATAGCAGGAACAGTAATCTTTTCGAACAAGATCTCTTTATTGTCCATCAGGCTATGGATACCCGACTTCAACAAAGAACAACCAGCAGGTGAAACAGAACATAGAAGGCAACCTTTACTACATCCCGGAAATAAACCGGCTAGCAACAGGTTCCTCTTGACGGTCAACAACGGAGTAACAATATCATCCACAGAGGCTACATACAGGTCTTCTTCAACAGCATTCACTCCATGCTGGGGCATGGGAGCAGTCACAACATTGGGCCTTTCGGGCGCCTCGAACTGTATTTCTTTAGCATCAATAAGGTCCTGAACCTTATTCCTCAGAGCCCAACAATCGTCCGTAGTATGCCCCGGGCTGTCAGAGTGATAGGCTCAGCGGGCGTTGGGATTGTACTTCGGAGATGTTGTGTTTACCACCTTCGGAGCTTCCTTGACAGCTGCCAGATTGGTTGACAGTAGTTGTGGCAATATCTGAGACAGGGTCATGCTGAGTCGAGTGTACTTCCTTTTGGGTCTCTCACCCCTTGGTTGGTTATACTGCTGAGGAGCAGCAGTAGGCTTTGAAATTACTACCGCGTTGACAGCTTGGCGGCGTTCCGGATTATTTTGTCTTCTGGGACCATAAACAGCACTGGCTTCCTTCTTGAAGGGCTTCTTTTCAGTACTCGAGGAGGCACCTTTCTGTATCTTCCCCGACTTGATACCAGCTTCTATCCTCTCACCGGTTAAGATCAGATCTGTAAACCCAGCAGAAGAATTCCCAATCAGATGGTTGAAGAATGGACCGGACAGGGTCCCTAAGAACATGTCGACAAGCTCACGGTCCGTCAAAGGTGGTTGCACCCTTCCAGCCAGGTCCCTCCACTTCTGCACATACTCCTTGAATCCTTCACCCGTCCCCAGTGACATACCCTGGAGTTGGGTACGCGTGGGAGCGAGATCGGAATTTTACTGATACTGCTTATAAAATGCAGTAGCCAAGTCCTCCCAGTTTCGAATACTGGCTCCATCCAGCTGATAGAACCATTCGAGTTGATCCCCTGAAAGGCTATCCTGGAAGAAATGGATCCATAGGTTCTTGTCTGCAGTGTAAGGTTGGATCTTCCTTACATATGATCTGAGATGCAGCTTAGGGCAGGAAGCCCCGTCGTACTTTGCAAAGGCAGGTGCCTTGAACTTGTGTGGGATCACCACCCCAGAAGATAAACCTAGATCTCCAAAATCCAACCCCGGCACATGTTGAATTTCCATGGCATTTAAACGGTCCTCTAGTTTCTTGTACCTGTCTTCAGCAGGAGGGTACTGTTCATCATTGTAATCTGTCTCGTTTTCGGAGACTGCAGGACTAGGAACCCTTCCCCCTTGGGGACTATCCTTCCCTACAGAGGAAGTAGCCTGATCAGCCTCATTCTGCAGTGTATTCCCAAACCTCCGTCCAATGTTAAACAGCGCAGTTCTCTTCTTCTTCTTCTTCTTCAAGAGCAGAGTCTTCAACTCCTGTTGACCCTGGGCTAAGCTCATGACCAGCTCTTGAAATTGGGCGTTCTAGGCCTGGAGGGCCTTGATAGCTTGTTCGGTAGTAGGCTCGGAAGACATGATGATTGAGTGCTGAAATAAACAGCGAAGAAGATTAAGCAACCTGTAGAAGAAGGGTACCTATTATGCATATGATGCAATGAGATGCGTATGATTTATGTTTTCAAAGACAATCGGGATTCAACTTTGTAGACAAAAAGGAAACACACTTTATTAGATTCAAACTTTAAATTGTTCAACAATTTGCCCTTAGGCATTACAAAAATGAAAATACTAAAAAGGAAATAAATGTTGTAAAAGAAACATCCAAAGCCCATCAATGCTCCCATGGCCTCCTCTTCTCAGTATGGATATAGTCATTCAGGATCCGCTCATTCTCCAATTGCTTAGTCAGCTTCTGGATCTTTTGTTCCTGTTCGTTGAACTTTTCCCGATAAGAATCCCGTTCTTCCTGTAGCTGCGCCAAGATCTCTTTAGTGTATCAACATCAGTGGGTATCTGAGGAGGGAGGACAGTTGGAGGAACCCCGTCTTTATCAGGAAATTCAAGAATGATAGGCCTGACAGCTTCGTATGGCATACCTAACTTCTGAGCACGGATGCGGACCCATATGCAGTAGGGTTCCATTGGTAGAGAAGTCTTCGATCCCAACTCATGTGGGTCAGCTTTGTGAATTCTGTCCCAAGCCTTGATGAATCTATGGCGCAGCTCGTCACTGTCTACCTGAAACTCAAAACTGATGTGAGGTACCAACATCTCATGAGGCCCTGCTCTTCTGGCTCTTCCAAACTGACGGAGAGCTAAACATGGATTATAAGAGATTCCTCCCTGGGTACCGATCAATGGAACATTAGGATATTCTCCGCAACGATCAATAATGGCTACCTCATCCAAACCTCTGAGAGTCCAAATGATGTCATTATCAGTGAGAGACATTAACCTATGATCCCAGCCCTTTCCTTCTTTGTTCTTCAGCACGAACTTAGGGAGGTGCAAAATAAACCACCTCACTAACAAAGGAGCACAACACCACAGAGTTCCCCGTCTTCCGGCAGTACGAGCATAGAGATGTTGCAGGATATCACCCAAGAGAGTGGGTACAGGGTTCTGAGACATGAAGATCTTTATGGAGTTGACATTATTAAAGGTATCAGGATTTGGAAACAATACTAGACCATAGATTAAGAGAGCCAGAATGTCTTCGTATGCCTTGAAGTCTAAGTTATTCCAGAAACTATTAGCTTTGCCAACCAGAAACTTAGCCAAAAAGCCCTTAACTCCACTTCTAGTCTCCCAGTTAGCCATTACCTCTTCTTTGGTCAAGGGAAGGGCTGCAGCAATCTCTTCAGGCCTAAGAGTCTTCTCCCAACCAGTGAATGGAGTCTGCTCCAAAACAGGGATACCAAGTAACTCAGAGAATTCTTCCAGGGTAGGGACCAGCTGGAAGTCTTGAAAAGTGAAGCAATGGTACAGGGGATCATAAAACTGGACCAAGACACTCATCAGTTGTTGGTCCCACTTTAAAGTGACTAAACCGAGAAGAGAACCATGCCTCTTGATGAAGGAAGTAGTGTTTGAAATCCTATCAACCAATTCCTTGAGCAAAGTAGGTGGTTGAACAAAGTTGAGCCGGATAGTATTCCTACGCATGGGCATCATGATGTCCTACAAAACAGAGCAAAGATGAAACCCTCTTGTCTTTGAAATGGGTTAGTCCTTATGCAGGATGCATGCAATGATATGATGGTATGATGTTATGATAAAGCACACCACAAGTATTCACAAAGGCAAGCATGATAAGGCACACAAGTCACACAAGACAGCCCTTAGAGTTTAGGCCAGCATGAAGTTTAGGTATTACCCTCTTTCAGTTTTGTTGGTTAAGACATGTCCTATCAAAAGTAACCGGGTTCTAAAGGATCTCAATATCATTGACTACCCTCAATCGATCATAACTCCAGCATCGCAATCTTTTCTTGCGGCCAGAACCATCGCGAGAGTTTAGCCTCAATGAGTGTAGCATACTGCTACCGTTCTATGGCCAAGTTGGGTCAATTTAGGGTTCTAAGGTCGGTTGGTGCTTAATGACTCCTTAGAAGACCCATATTCTCCTCGTTGCAACACAAGGGATATTGGTACAGACCAAGGTGTCGCACCAACGTAGCCACTGCTTCACCCATGTCGGTCTACGTCGGACAGGTCCCTCACAGCTTATGCTACCTAAAGGGTTTTCCCCAGATCCTGGTTAGGATCTATGAAACTCCGATGCAAAGCCCACAAATATAAAAGCAAACAAAGCAAGCAATTGAAAACAAGAGTGGTCTAATCCTAAGGTAACCCCACTTTTAAGTTATTCCCCAACAGAGTCGCCAATTCTGTGATACGGTGGGAGAACTGACTTAAGGTTTTGTGTTTGTTTTCGCAAATGTTTCGGTTTAGCAAGAGTCGCCACCGACTTTTTATTTTATCCTAAGGAAAGGTTAAAAAGCACAGGAAAAACCTTTTGAGATGTTTCGTGGGTTCGGGGGGTAGATTATAGAAAGCGAAGGTATTAGCACCCTTTCTATCCATGGTTATCCATGGGCTCTTAGTTACTTGCTTAGATCACTTTCCTTTGATTTTCAATTGTTTGAAATGGTGCTTTGTGTGTGTGTTTGAAAATGTTTTGAAAAGAGGCCATTATCGTGGCAACCTTTGTAATGATCCATGTTTGAATGTATACAAAGGTGTATTTGTCTTTTGAAAAATTTTCAATGTTTTTGAAAGTTGTTTTGAAAGTGTGTTGTGATGTGCGTTTTGAAAAATGGCAAGGATTGTTTTGCAAGGTTGGTCAAGTAACCAAGAGCTATCTACCCTAAATTTCTCAAAGATCTTTCCTATGTTTTAACCCTTTTAACAGTATTGTTCCACCATTGTATTTGGTGGATAATCTTGTGTTAGGATGTTTAACGGGACGGGCACGGGTCATCGTTTAGACCATGAATGCAAGGGTGCCAAGTGTCTTTGGCAATTTTTCCTTTAAGGGACTTGATCATTTTTAGGCAACTTTCGAAAGCGTCATCGAGGGACTATGATCATTTGAATTGTTTTGTTTTGCCAAAGACACCCAACATGCAACATGGCCCATTATTGAAGGCAACAAGTGGAATAACCCTAGGGGTGCAAGTGTGATTGGTGTTGTCCATTTTCATGCTTTGTTGTCTTTGAATTAGGTCAAACTATTTGTTATTTGATTTTTGCATACAAACCCTAAGTCTATCATGGCATATTTAGAAAGCTTTAAAATGCGGAATTTAAAGTCCTAAATTAATACAAAATAATCATGGGGATGGGGGTACAAATGTTCAAATGGGGATATTTAGCAAGAAATTTAAATCTAAACTATTACAATCCAAATTGAATATACAAGTTATTTAATTGTACAATAATTAAATAAATACAATAAATATGCAAAATGCACAAAAATGGTTTTATATGTATATAAAAGTATTTTTCATGTGAAATATAAACAAAAATAAAAAAAAGGTTAATTTTTGGATATTTTCATGGTTTAGGGCAAAACCCTAATTTTCTAAATAAAAAGTATTTATTAATTATATTATATACAATATTTAATAATTATATACAAAAAATAAACAAAAGGGAAGTATATTGTAAAAAAAGTAATTTTTGAGGTTAAATATTAATAAAAATGAAAATGTATTATTTTTATGTTTTTATCCTAAATATTCTAATAAATATATAAGTATTTATATTATATATTAACTATACTAAATATATACAAAAAAAATAAAATATTTATTATTTATCAAAAAAGTGTATTTTAAGAAAATGTTTTCAAAAGATAAAATAAAATAAAATCAGAAAATAAAATGTATTTTGTGTTATTTTTTAGTATTTCAAATAAAAGTATATATGTTTATTTATATGTACAAGTTTAAATAAAGCAAATAAATTCAAAATAAATGCAAAAATGAGTGGAAAAATATTTTTAATATTTTTCATGTTTTGACAAAAAATAATAAGTCAGAAGAAAAAATAAAAAGTCAAAAATGATTAAAAAATCACACAATGGGCCAATGGGGTGTAAGTGGCAGAATGAGGTGCAAACAGAAAAATAAACCAAGCCCAGCCTAAAGGGAGTTGTCTTCAACCTCCAGCCATTTTCAAACACAAAAACGCGCGCTTCCTTCCATCCCTGCCATCTCTTGATTCTTTGACTTTCAACAAAAACTTACAACATCAATGTTATAGAGCATCATGTCACGATTCTAAACATATAAAGAAGTTGTTCTAACTCTCAGAAATGAGAGAGAATTTCTCCTCCCCCAATTCCAGACCTAGCTTTTTTCAAATGTTCATGTCCAAAATTCGTGCAGCACACACAACATAAATGAAAAGTGAGGATATGGGTAGCTTCAGGGCCATGAGTAGGACATAATTTCTTCACAAACCTAAGCCTAGATATGCCTGGATTGAGAGATAGAAGTTCAAACTTTTACCTGTTCAGCTTGAGTCATGCACAACAATGGAGGTGCTTTCAATGGAATTTGAGGATTTGCACAGCTTGCCTGAGGTCCAAGGATACTTCCTCTATGCTTGGTGTGCCTTGAATCCTTCTGAATCAAGCTATGGAAATCAACCTGCAAGAGAGAAAAGTGAAAATGGAACACTTGGCTATGGCTGTTACAGTCTGTTTCCAAGGCTTGGGATAGTTTATATGAATGTTACGAAATGTGTTTGAGGTGGTTTGGATGAAAACGCACGATGGAATGATGCTGGCCAAGTCAATCTGCAACAGGAACTCTGTTTTGCAGAAAAAATGTACTTTGATGGATGAGGAGGTATTGAGGGTTAAGGGCTCGTGTTCTAGGTTGGTTAGGGAGTATGCAATGTGTGTACAAAGTTTGTTTTGGCTCTTGCATGCAGGAAGTGAATGTGGTCCCAGTTTTTGCAAAGTTTCTTCTTATCTAAGCAAAGTTTGTCAAACTTGATTATAGGCTACTACAGGCCCCTCAAGCATGCTGCCTTTTCTCTCCTTGATCAGTGGAATTTGTTCATGAACTTGTGCCCAAAAGATCTGGCCTGTACCTCTTTGATTTGCTTTTTGACATAAAGTGTATCTTTACAAGAATGGCTAAAATGCTTTTTCCAAATATGGCTTAATCTTGCATGTAATGGTTAAATACACCAAATAGGACATGAACACAAAGGATATGCATTAAATTATTGAGTGTGGATGAGATAAAAGGCCTGTAATCTAGTTTGTGCAAGCTGAGTTCAAAATGCCAATGTTATGTACATGAATTTGGCCATGAACAAAGTGACTTTTGCCCATCTTGACAAATTCGAATCTCCCTAACCACAAAGGTGTTTGATGAGTTCTTGGACAATTTGGAAAGCTTGGAATGTGTAATACAATCCATCTTTGTAATGAATGTTGAAATTCCAAGTGGAAGCATGTGAAAAGTGGCCATGAAGTTGGGCAAAAATCCTGCCTAAAATAGGTCAAAAATTTTCTAAGTTAAGAATGTTTTGCACCCCTATTCCAAAAATCATAACTTGAGCTACAAGCTTCTTTTGAGAAAACTTTGTGAATCAAAGTTGTAGATTTTGCAATGGACTACAACTTTCATGTTTTGAGTTTTGTTTGAATCCAAATACATATTGATGAAAAAATGGGACAAAGTTAGGAAAAAATTAGGAAATTTCATAACTTAGAAATTTTCTAAGTTATGAAATTTCTTCATTTCAAACCCTAATTTGTAATTTTTGATTTCTTGATGAACAAGTTTCATAATTTGACATGTTTTGATGAAAAATGAATCTTGGCACTTGATTTTGACCAAAAAGTCAAAGTTTGACTTTTCAGTATACAGTCAAATTTGGATCAGTTGACTGGAAAATTCATCTGTCAATCTTGTGCATTTGGGATCTTTTGAACTTGTTGAATGTGTCAAGACCATGCCATTGAATCCTTGAGTCCATATGTGAGCTTGGTTTGCCATTGGCCAGGTCAAACAGTCAAAAATTGCCTTTGTGCAGTCAAAACCCTAAAAATGACCAATTTGCCCTTTTGGTGATCTGATCAAATTTCTTGTGGAATTGTGATCCAAGCTTGACCAAATGGTTCATATGAGTTCATAATGTTGATGTGGGTCAAAAATCATGAGGTTTGACTGTCAATTGACCACAGTTGACTTTTTCCCCAGTACAGCTGATTTATTGGTCAATTGTCCAATTGACTGGGCAAAGATTTGAATCAAGGCTTGAAACTTGGTATGGATAAACTTGTGAGTCCAACATGAAGCATGAAATTCATTTTGGGAATTTTAGGTCAAAACATCTTTGTGCAAACTCAAACCCTAATTTGGGTCAACAGTGCAAGGAGGAGTCTTGAGCAGAGCAAATCCTAACTTGTTCTTGAACTCCAAGGGTCTAGTGATGAGGAAATGTTGAGGAAATGAGAGGGAAAATTTTGGGGTACAACAGTGAGTCATCTTAACTCCTTCCGCTATGTGGAGATGGATGGGGAATTCATCGAAACCCCCTATCAGAACTTTGAAGAGGTTCCCCAGACTTTGGCGTCAACTGAAGTTGCTACTGACAAACCTTCGATGAAGATGGCTTCTCTCAAGGATGCCAGGGATGTAATTGAAGAAGGTGGGTGTGCAAATTGGGGCCAGCTCCCTGATTTCACGCACAAAACTGACAAATTTGGTTTGGGATTTACTATAGGGGCTCAAAGGACTGTTAGGCGTGCACGGATTGGAAGACCTCCTCTACACATCAATAATTCGGGAGTTAATGCAGTGGAAGACAGTGAAGAAGATTCAGATATCGACAGCTGGATCTACCCTACAACCAATGGTGGATTGAACAACTGGACGGCGAAAGACTTCATACTTGTTTCCTTTATTTCACAGTAATTGACTTTTGTTTTAAGAGTTGTAATAAACAGTTTGAAACTTTATGGCCCGGTACCTTGCCCGAGGTACCTTAGCTTTGCTTGTGAGGGCTTATTACTTGTCATTTCATATATCATCAATAAAACATTGGACATTTCTTGCATTACAAATTTTGAGCTCCTTGTTTTTCTTTTCTCTGTCTTTCGCCTTATCAAAAACAGCTATGCTCTTACACACACTCACGTATCATAATG
Source organism: Vicia faba (assembly GCA_948472305.1). NCBI lineage: Eukaryota > Viridiplantae > Streptophyta > Magnoliopsida > Fabales > Fabaceae > Vicia > Vicia faba. The sequence continues at coordinate 1,235,024,091 of OX451736.1, forward strand.
CAGATCCATATCCACTTTGGATCCCATTGATAACGACTCTGCTACTGCCAGTTATGACTTCGAAAATCCGATCAACCAAGCCGGGGACGAAGGTTAGGATGATTGTGAGGTTCCCGGAGAACTTTCTAGACTGTTACAGTATGAAGAGAGGGCCATACAGCCTCATGAAGAGTCAGTTGAGTCAGTGAATTTGGGTACAGAGGAAGACAGGGAAGAGGTCAAGATAGGTGCGAATTTGGAGCCTAGTGTCAAGCAACGGTTGATACAGATGCTACACGACTATGTTGATATCTTCTCCTGGTCTTTTGAAGATATGCCTGGTTTGGACACTGATATTATGGTACACCGCCTGCCGACTAAAGAAGACTGTCCTCCGGTAAAACAGAAGGTTCGCCGTATGCGCCCTGAGATGTCTGAGAAAATCAAAGCTGAGGTCATGAAACTGTTTGACGTTGGATTTTTAGCTGTTACTTCTTACCCGCAGTGGGTTGCCAATGTTGTTTTGGTGCCTAAGAAGGATGGTAAGGTACGGATGGGTGTGGACTATAGAGATCTGAACAGGGCAAGCCCCAATGACGACTTCCCACTTCCTCACATCGATGTTCTGGTCGACAACACCGCGCAGCATAAGATCTTCTCCTTCATGGATGGTTTTTCTGGTTACAATCAGATTAAGATGGCTCCTGAGGACATGGAGAAGACAACCTTCGTTACACAGTGGGGCACCTTTTGCTATAAAGTCATGTCGTTCGGATTGAAGAATGTTGGGGCAACTTTTCAGTGCGCCATGGTCGCTTTGTTCCACGACATGATTCACCATGAGATTGAGGCTTATGTTGATAATATGATAGCAAGGTCCTAGACTGAGGAAGAACATCTCGACCACCTCCAAAAACTATTTGACAGGTTGAAGACGTACAAGCTGAGGTTGAACCCGAACAAGTGCACCTTCGGAGTAAGGTCTGGTAAGTTGTTGGGTTTCATCGTCAGTGATAAGGGAATTCAGGTGGACCCTGCAAAGGTAAAATCTATACAATTGATGCTAGCTCCCCGCACAGAAAAAGAAGTCAGAGGATTTTTGGGACGTCTGAAATACATTGCCCGGTTCATCTCGCATCTGACTACTACTTGTGAGTCAATCTTCAAGCTGCTGGAGAAAGATCAAGTGGTAAAATGGAATGATGAATGTCATACCGCTTTCGAAAGAATCAAGGAATACCTCCAAGAGCCACCAATTCTAATTCCTCCAGTTGAAGGAAGACCTTTGATTTTATACTTAACAGTACTGGATAGTTCAATGGGGTGTGCGTTGGGGCAGCATGACGAGTCTGGCCGAAAAGAGCACGCTATTTACTACCTTGGCAAAAAATTTACCGACTGTGAGACCTAATACTCATTGCTAGAGAAAACTTGTTGCGCTTTGGAATGGGCTGCTCGCCGGCTGAGACAGTATATGCTGACTCACACCACCTTATTGATATCAAATATGGATCCAATTAAGTATATTATCGAAAAGCCTGCCTTAACCGGAAGAATAGCAAGATGGCCGATGATCCTAATTGAGTATGACATCTAATACACAACCCAAAAAGCAATCAAGGGGAGTGTATTGGCGGATCATTTGGCGCATCAGGTCGTGGATGACTAACAATCCATGAATTTCGAGTTCCCAGATGAGAACATCATGTTGGTGACCGACTGTGAAGAACCTGGACTGGATGAAGAACCCCAGGAGGGATCCCAATGGTCTATGTTTTTTGATGGAGCGTCGAACACATTGGGAAATGGCATTGGCGTTGTGATCATATCTCCTGAGGGCTGTCATACTCCATTCACCGCCCGACTATGCTTCAACTGCACCAACAATATGGTGGAGTATGAAGCATGCATCATAGGTCTTCGAGCTGCTATTGACCTGAGGATTAAGTTCTTGAGTGTATTCGGAGATTCCGCTTTACTGATTAGTTAGATCAAAGGTGAGTGGGATACGAAGCACCCAAATCTTATTCCTTACAAAGAATATGTACTGACGTTGCTCTCACACTTCAAGGAGATAACCTTTGAACACTTCCCAAGAGAGGAGAACCAGTTAGCGGACGCGCTAGCTACCATGTCTTCTATGTTCAAGTTCGGGTGGGACAATGAAGCTCCTCAGGTTACCATCGAGAGGTTGGACGAACCCGCACATTACTGTGACATTGAGACTAAAGAGGTAGCAGATAAACCATGGTTTCACGAGGTAAAGAGGTATCTTGAGACTCAAGAATACCCCGAGGGGGCATCTGTTAATGACAGGAAGTTTCTGAGAAGGTTTGTCACAAAGTTCTTCATGAGCAATGGGGTTCTCTATAAGCGTAACCATGATTCAACCTTACTGTGATGTATGGACAAAAGCGAGGCAGAAAGTATCATGGCAGAGCTACACGAAGGTACCTTCGGAACCCATTCCAGTGGACATACCATGGAAAAGAAGATCCTACGGGCAGGATATTACTGGTCCACTATGGAAGCTGATTGTTATCAGCATTCTCGGACCTGTCATAAGTGCCAAGTCTATGCTGATAAGGTGCATGTACCTCCAGTTCCTCTGAATGTTTTGACAGCTCCTTGGCCTTTCGCAATGTGGGGCATTGATATGATTGGCAAGATCCGGCCTACTGTGTCTAACGGGCATCGTTTCATTCTGGTAGCAGTTGATTATTTCACGAAGTGGGTCGAGGCATCTTCCTTTGCTACAGTAACCAAGAACCTCGTGGCACGGTTTATTCGACATAATCTGATATGTCGATATGGTGTACCAGAGAGGATCATTACGGACAATGGTACAAATCTTAATAATACGATAATCACCAAGCTCTGCAAACAGTTCAAGATACAGCATCACAACTCTTCTCCCTACCGGCCGAAGATGAATGGGGCTGTTGAAGCGGCTAACAAGAACATCAAGAAGATTGTGCAGAAAATGATGGTGACCTACAAAGACTGGCACGAGATGTTACCATTCGCTCTTCATGGGTACCGTACCTCAGCACGGACATCAACAGGGGAAACACCCCACTCTCTGGTGTATGGCATGGAGGCGGTCCTACCCATCAAAGTCCAGATACCTTCTCTCTGGATTATGAAGGATGCAGGTCTGAGCGAAGATGACTGGATCCAAACCCGACTTGATCAGCTGAGTTTAATTAATGAAAAGAGACTTACTTCTATTTGTCATGGTCAGACATAACAAAAATGAATGATTAAGGCATTTAACAAGAAAGTCAGACGTCAAGAATATCAAGTCGGGGATCTGTTGATCAAACGCATCATACTGCCGCAAGGTGATCCCAGGGGCAAATGGACTCCCACATACGAAGGGCCATTTGTGGTTAATAGCATTTTCTCGGGAGGAGCTATGATTCTAACCACCATGGATGGTGACTACCTTCCTCACCCCGTCAATGCAGACATAGTGAAAAAAATACTACGCATAATCAAAGACCCGCTAGGTTGACTGGCCTAGGCAAAAATAAGGGCTTCCCGGCGAACCAAAAGGGTTCGGGCAAAAGTAAGGGATGAAAACAATTTAAAAAAAACTATACACCCGACAAGTCGAAAACCTGAAAAGGCGGCTTGGGCAAAAAAGGATATCCTGGTGGACTGAAAACCCGAAAGGGTGGTTCAGGAAAAAATTAGGGATTGAAGCGTAACACTGTCTCATTGGATCATCTTGCAACCAGACTTCGGTATCAACTATCAAGCTCGGACGGCGCCAATCAATCTGATCCACCTTCGACCAAGTAGCAAAGTGATGAGACGCTTGAAGATATAAGGGCAATAGCAGAGTTGGAACCCAATGGGATTGTTTCATATAGCTGTTTTTCTTTCTTTTTCACAAATTATATAATTTCTATCTTTCGGCGGCGTTCTCTTACTAGGACGTCAGCCTCTTGTACAAAATGCCTATTACAGGCCAAATTCAAAATCAATACAATTCGTTTTTACAAGAAATTTCAACTTGTTTTTTCTGTTTTGTTTTGCAAGAACGTCCAATGATTCATTTTTGATATATGCATTTGAAAATAATTGTTGATCATAAATATTTACATGTGAAACAAAACACAATTACTCGTAATTCCAGGAACAGGGGCAAACAAGAAGTGTCTGAACCTTACAGTTGCTCTACCCACCAGGTACAGGGATAGAGCCAGCTTGAGAATATGACTGAAGATAGACACTCCCTGCAGAGTAGGAAGTATCTGAAGACAGTGGTGTTAATTCTCCCCAAACAGAGTTTATTTATCACCAGCAATAGAAGTTCACCATCAGCTGAGTTTATTTCTTCCACAATCAGAGATTCAATCCCCAAGCAGAGTTTACCTATCACCAGCCACGGTAATTCATCCCCAGCTGAGTTTATTTCTCCAAATTGGCAGATCGTCCGACAGAGTATCTCTCATCCCCACAGAGTCATTCTCCATACACGGTTATTCTCAAACAGAGTCTCTCCCGGCAGAATATTCTCAAGCAGAACAGACGCGAGTTTCTAGCTAATCATCTTCGGTCACTATCCCCAATGAGAACGAAGAACTCAACTCTTTATACTCTCCTACAGCAATCCAGGATTCGTTCTCCTCGGCCGGAGAATATCACAAAAAACATTGCATGTCCATACATCATGGCATGCGTATACATATTATACAGCATAATCTCATTTATTTTGAGAACATCATTACTCAATTTCATACATCATGACATTACATACGACTAAATCTTTACCTTTCAAGGAAAGATGCAATCAAGTTCTGTCAAGTTTTCCCTGGTTCAGTCAAATCGATACTAAGATTTCTATTCCAGTTCAAGCTATGAAGCCCGGATTCGACCGGATAATATCTTGATATCTCCATAATACTACGAAGCCTGGAATCGACCAGATAGTGGTATATCTTAAATTCAAGCTATGAAGCCCGGATTCGACCGGATAATATCTTGATTTCTCCAAAATACTATGAAGCCTGGAATCGACCAGATAGTGGTATACCTTTAATTTAAGCTATGAAGCCCAAAAATCGACCAGAAATCAGCTTAACCCTTAGCAAGTTATTGTGAAGCCTGGAAATCGACCAGATAGCAATAAAAGATACCATGAAGCCTGGAATCGACCAGATAATGTTATAAGACACCGCGAAGCCAGGATCACGACCAGATAGCGGCAAAGGATACTGAAGCCTGGGACACGACCAGATAACAGTATAAGGTACTGCGAAGCTTAGAATTCGACCAAATAGCAGTTTACTCGACTAATTACTATGAAGCCCGGAAATCGACCGGATATTAGTAAGCCTTAAATTCAAGTTGAAGCCCGGATGCGACCAGATAACCACTTGATTCATTATGAAGCCTGGAGCACGACCAGATAAGAATTGAGAAATTGCGAAGCCTGGAGAACAACCAGATAGCAAGTTTAATCTCATCTCCTTAGTAAGCCACTGTAAAGCCTAGAGCACGACCAGATAAAAGTCGATCTTATTTTTCCTCAATAAATCACTGTGAAGCCAAGAGCACGACCAGATAGCAGTTCATTTTCACCTCCTCAATTAAGAGATGATTCCCCAATAGATTAACGGACAACTGAAGTTCCTAAAACTTTATTTCTCTCAAGACAGAGACCAGCATTCCCCAGCGCAGTCCTCCTCAACGACAAGTATACAGGCTCTCGCAAAGGAATCTCTTATGTGATCGACACTTCTTCCGATGGCATATTTAAGCCCATCTTCCGACATCAACCTCCAAATGGAATTTATAAGCCCATTACCAATATCGCAAGACCAGTACCACTTCATGCGAGTGCAAATTTCTGGGCACTCTAGTGTTCAATCATCTTCCACCTTCGGATCACGAAAGGCAGACAAGCCAATCTACATCCTCAGGTTTAAGAAGATTGAACATGGGAAGCTGTTGTACCCCAAAATTTTCCCTCCCATATTTCTCAATACATGTCAAATGAGGTCCTCAAATTGCTCAAGGAAGTCCAAGGGTTGACCAGACAAACTCTCTCCTAAGGCAGTCTACCTCAAATTAGGGTTCCATTTTGCACCAAGATGCTTGAGTCCAAAGGGTACCAAATGCTCACCATTGTCCTAATATGTTCTCAAGATCATCCATGTCAAGTTTCAAGCCTTGCATAGGAAGTTTGCTCAGTCAATTGCTCAAAGGCCTGAAAATCGACTGTGCTAGGGAAAAAGTCAATTGTGACCCACATACAGTCAAACTTCAAGATTTTTGGTCAAAATTCTCATTTTGAAGTATTATTCATCATTTGATCAAGGTTTGATCATGATTCCTCAAGGATTTCTCACAATTCATCAAAACCCAAAAGTTGCTAAATTAGGGTTTTGTAGGAAAAGTCAACTCAACTTTGACCAAGCATAACTTTCTCATACTTTATCAAAAATGACCCATCCAAAGATCATTTAGAAGAGGATGAAATTCCCTACAATCCATATTCATCTCCCAAGTTCAAAATATGTACTCACAAGAAGATATGAATTTGGACATTATAGGTCATTTTGAAAAGTCAACAAAAACACATTTTGGGTCAAAGCTTCATACATGAACATGGAAGACTCAATTGAGATGAGACCAAAAAGGTTGCTTATAGGAAATCTTAATATTTCTAAAAAGTCCAAGAACACATCTCTAGGGTCAAAATTGAAGGAGTTATGCATTGGTAAAATTGACCCTTTTTGCAAAATTGCCAAAAGTCAAAAGTGGCCAAAATTGCATTTTTTGCCAAATGGGCCCAACTTTTTATGCTTGCATTGAGTTTGTAACATGACCCACGACCCATGAGACCTTCCATTTGTCATTCTTTTATTTTTATCATTTATTTTGATTTTATTTTAATTAAATCAAATAAAATCAAAATAAAATCATGAAAATATCAAAAACTAATTAAGGCTTAAGATGTTGTGCATGTTTAGGACTATTATACAGCTGGAGATGGAATCAAATCATGCAAGGTTCAAATGGACACAAAAGATTTCATTTTGCTTGATTTGGAAAGATTTGCACAAAGGATCAAATCATGAATCAATGATCATAATTGGAGAAGATTTGAAACAAGTTTGCAACCCTAATTCATTCTAGGGTACATAAGGAAAATTTACATATCAAAAAGAAAGAGATTGGAGGCGTGCAAAACAGAAAATAAAATTGCAAAATCTCAAGAAAAGTTGTAAATCGATTTTCAGGATTCAGGCTATCTCAAACCATTCTAAGTATCTCTATCGCTTGTTGGATATCCCTGGATCACATTGCAACCATTAGCAAGCTTCCTAACATCCAGAAACACGCCGTAAGTACCCCACAATTTTCACATTTTCTTGAAATTGAATTCAATAATTCTGGCATATTTAGCATGATTTGTTGACATATTCTTAATCCTTAAGTCATTTACAAACTAATGGTTACATTTAATTTCGTTTTTGCTGACTATACATCAAGATGCCATAGTTAGGGTTCTTGCTTCATTTTTAGGGTTTTTCTGTACAGGGACAATTGGCCATGGATAGTGGTACCATGATGCTCGTGAGGTTGCAACGAGTGGATTGGTACCACTAGTTTTGATTTATCATGCAGGGACAAGGTTTGGGAGTGGACAAGGGTTGTACCTACACCCAATGTTCGTAGGTAAAAGTATGTGACCTAAAATGACGGAAGCGACGAAGGAGACGATGGCGTGGCACGCTGTGAATGGGCCATTTGAATTTCGCGTATTTTTGAATTAGCCATTTGTTTTAGCATATTATATTTGTTGTTCATTATTTGTACAACTAACAAAGCTGGCACAACTGGTAAGCACGCAGGGTAAAAATGCCTAGGGGCCTGGGTTCGACCCCCAGGTCCCCATATTGCTTCATATTATTTTGCCTTACATATTCAGGTGTGCTGATCCCCCATGAGTCCATCATGCACTCTCCAAATCTGGTCATCCAATCCATCAACAAGCCAGATCCAATGCCACCCCTTGAAGGTCCACCATACGCCCAGTCAACAAGCAGCATGGGATTGAAAAAGTCAAAGCATGGCCAAGTGTTATTGAGCTCAGAATTGCAAGTCTCACACCCCTTCTTGCTAGCAACAACCAGGCCCATTCTTATTTCTTTCTTTTTCTTTCTTTTATTTAATTCAATTAGTTAATTTATTTTCTAACAAAACAATTTCTTTTTTTTTCACAAAAATCATAAAATCAATTTCACAAATTTAGAATTTAGGTTTTATTTTATTTTACCAAATTTAATTTAATATTTGTCTAATTTAATTTAGGACTAATTCTAACTTTTTTCACATATTTAAAATCAATTAGAAAAAAATTAGGGTTAACATGTGATTTAATTTTTATTTCTTTTCTCAATAAAACAAAAATACAAAAATAGGTTGATTTAGTTATTTTTCTTAAATATTAAATTATTCAGTAATTATATTTTTATTTATTCAACTAGAATCTTACTTTCTCAAATAACACAAAAACCACAAAAACAATAATTTCTCTTTTAATTAGGCTTAGTCGGGGTCAAAACCCTAATCTCTCGTTTTTTATTCATCGCGCGCGTTTATTGTTTTTGCAAATATTGATGTAACTGCTCATGGTATGTAATAGTTCAAATTAGGATTTTCTTTTATTTATCGTTATACGGGTTTTTTGGCTATGTAATTAATCCCACCCCTGAAGCCTTGTAATAGCGTAGTTTTTATTTCTCGCATTTTTATTCTCGCAAATATTAACTGTTAGATGTATGATAATAGGATTGTATGACAAGACTGCATGTTAATTTAAAATGGCTAGCAAACCCTAATGTGCAAAGATAATAACTTGAAATCAAATCACACGCACATGCGCACTCCTAGGGTATACTCTCACTTTGGTTGCCTTCGGTAAACAATCATTAAGTATAGGGTGTTTTAGTGGTTACCCTCCTGTCTAAACAAAGATCAAATGTCCCGTTCGGAAATGTTGCCTCAGAAAGGTTGCCTCAAATATGATCTTAAGACATTAGGGTTATTATTAAGACGTCCTAACATTGCTTTAGTGATCGTACGTCCCTTTCGAATTGACCCTTACAACTCCAACGACGATGCTACCTATTTCTCAATAGTAGGATAGCGCTGTCTAAAGGAAACGAGAATAGAAACAAACCCTTTTTCGAGTAGATAGATAATTGTTAGGTACTTGCTCAAAATAACAAACTTTTTCACACCAGATACTTTTTCAAACTAAAGTTTTCAAAAACACTTCGGAACACTCTTGAAGACAGAAGCAATGGTTAAAACAAAGTAAAACAAAAACTTTTCTGAACAAACACGAGCAATTTTTAAAGATGATCAAGTACCTAAGAGCCCATGGAAAACCATGGATAGAAAGGGTGCTAACACCTTCCCTTTCTATAAACTACCCCCCGTACTCAAAATCTCGAAAAAAGGAATTTTTCTGTGCTTTTTTCCTTTCCAGTTGGATAAAATAAAAGTTGGTGGCGACTCTTGCTTACCGTGACATTTTGCAAACGCAAACGCAAAATGCAAACCAGCATTTTCCAAAACAGTCTGGTTCTGCCACCGTATCACACACTGATCATCCTTTATCGGGCATTGTTTCAGCTCAGGAAATCTTTTCTTGCAGCCGAAATATCTCGAAAGTTTGATCTCAATGAGAGTAGCATCGAGTATCAACCAATCTTCAGCTTTATATCGAGGTCGGCTATCTCACTACTTTCTAATGGCCAAGTTTGTTCAACTAAGGTTCTAAAGTCCGTTAGTGCTTCACGACACCACGCGGTGGCCCCGTATTCTCCTCGTTTCAACACGAAGGATACCGGTACCAACCAAAGTATCACACCAACATAGCCATCGCTTAAACCATATCGGTCTATGTCGTACAGTCTCCACAATCTATTGTTGTTTACCTAAAAAGTGTCCTCGAATCCACGTGTAGGATGTTCAACAATACACAAGAAAAAACCCTTAAAGATAAAGCAGGAAAAACAAACAAGAAAGCAATTTAAAAATGACCTAGATCCTAAGGTATACCCCACTTTATTCCAGTACTCCCCAACAGAGTCACCAGTTCTGTGATACGGTGGCAGAACCGACTGTTTTTGTTACTACTGGTTTTGCATTTTTTGTTTGCAAATGTACGGTAAGTAAGAGTCGCCATCGACTTTTATTTCATCCAACAAAGGAAAAGGGAAAAAGAATAGAAAAACCTTTTTTGAGATGTTTCTGAGTACGGGGGGTAGATTATAGAAAGGGAAGGTGTTAGCACCCTTTTTATCCATGGTTTTCCATGGGCTCTTAGGTACTTGCTCATTTTTGAAATTGCTTTCGTGTGTTTGTGTGCTTGAAAAAGTTTTGAAATTTGCCTTAGTGTGGCGTTTCACTTTATGGTAACCCTTGTATCAGTCCTCAAGGGTGTGATAAAATGTTTTTGAAAACTTTGTTTAAAAATCTCGTTTGAAAGTGTATGTGTAAAAAGTTTACTTGAGCAAGTACCTAAAAGTTTCTACCTACTCGAAAAAAGTTTGTTCATTTTCTTATTTCCTATAGACAATGTTATCCTACTATTAAGGAGTAGGTAGCTCCATCGTTGGAGTTTAAGGGACAATCGAAAGGGACGAAAAGGACAATTAAGATCACTACAGTAATGGTTTGGAAACCTTAGTAATTACCCTAGAGTCCTAAAGATCTTTCTGAGGCAACATTCGAATGGGTCATTTTTTATCTTTTGGGACTAGAGGACAACCACTAAGACTCCTTATACTTCATGATCGTTTATTGAAGGCAACCGAAGTGGGGCAAACCCTAGGAGTGAGCATGTGCAAGTGTTTATTTTTCAGTTTATTTATCTTTGCACAATTAGGGTTTTCTACTGTATTAATTTGATTTATCTTTTGCATACAAGCCTCTTATCCATACATCTAGACAGTCTATAGTTGCAGAAAATTAAAAGTGGAAAAGTAAATCTACGCTATTACAAGGCTTCGGGGAGAGGGTTACATAACCAAAAAAACTGGGGATTGAACAATTAAATAATAAGCAGTAAAATAAACCCTAATTAAAAGCTATTACAAACTCGAAGAAAATACAATAATTGGAATTAAAAATAAAATATTGCGCGCGAGACGAATTAAATACGGGAATCAAAGTCTAAATTCAAAGGAAATCAAAGAAAATATTTTTGATATTTTTTGATTGAGAAAATTAAATATTTGCAAATTAACCCTAATTTTCTAATTGATTTTAATAATGGAAAAAAGAATTTAAATTACCCTAATTAAATTAATCTAATTAATTAATGAAATCAATTATTTAAAAAAACCTAATTCTAATGTTTGATGATTTTATGACTTTATGATTTAGAAAATAAAAATGTTTTTTCTTAAATAAATAAAATAAATAAATAAAATAGAATAATAAAAAAATAAGAAAGAAAAAACAAAATTGGGTCTGTTGCTGGAAGTGAACTGGGGGTGCAAAGTTGAAATTGCCAAGGCTCGGATTGGTTGGCCCATGTTCCTTGCGTGTGATCCCATGTGGATTAGCTTCAGAAATGCACCATGGGCAGCTGTGGCTGGATGCTGGATTTGGATCAAGGGATGATCCAAAGGGTAGGATTTGTGAGCGCATGATCGAAGCATGGAATAGTGATGTACTGAATCTGCAGTAAATTGTTAAGAAAAATAATAAAAGCACACGCCTGGGATCGAACCTAGGACTTTTGCTTCATAGGCACACTCCTCAACCATCTGCGCTAGCTGTACCATTTGTAAATATAATAAAACAAATAAAATATAATGGAAACAAAGTTACTTGCCCAGAAACACGCGCCAAATTCAAATGAGCCAGTGTATGGCTGCCACGTGATTGTCTTCCTCCCAGAACTGTTGTTTTTGGTATTAGACTTTTACCTACGGACAAAACAGTCATTAAAGGCTATAGTGACAGTTTTTGTCCGTAGCTACATCTCTGCAAGATTCAAATACATGATATACACAAAATAAATCCTATCTAAAGGCATAGGTCGACTGGAAATCATGCCCTAAGTCCATTGGTACCCATAATCTGGTCCAATTTCCCCTAGAGAAGGAAATCCAAAATTAGAGCTTACGAATCCTAGCCATGGAAAATGCTTATACATGCATTTAAACTCAGATTAAATAATCCAGAAACATTACAAATATGATGATAGACACGAATATATGATCAAAACATATTTATGATGGGTAAATCAATGAATTCGAGTTTGGATAAAAGAGACAAACCGTGATGTTGTAAGGGCGCGATTCTGGATGTTTCAGGCCTTGTGGATGATGGGAATAGCTTCCTGAGTATGCATGGATGATTACTGAAGACTCAAAACTCCTTGAATTGGCCTATGGAGAGAGATCCGGTCTGCACTTTTTTTTCAAAATTTGCAACTTTGTTCTTGCAGTTTTACACGACCAAAAACCCCTTTTCATGCCTTGGGAATGTTATGTTCTTATAGTGGAATGAATTAGGTTAACAAAAACTGATCATATCTTTGCAAATTATGGAGATTTGATTTAATTTTTTGCCTTGTATGATTTGTTTCTAAAATAGACCAAATCATGATTTTTCAATCCAAATAGCCCTTGCACGATTTGGATGATTTGCTAGCTGTTCATGGACTCATAATGTGCTCATAAAATCCAATTTTTGATTTTATTTGATTATTCTACTATTTAAATTGATTTATTTTGATTGAAATGGATAAAAAATCAAAATAAATAATAAAAATAATAGAATAATAGGTGGATAAGCTTAGGGGTTGTGGGCCATCTTAGGAACAAGTTTCAAACAAGAAAACATGGGCTCATTTAGAAAAAAAAAGTCATTTTGATCAATGTTGACTTCATGCACATTTCCAAAAATTGGTCAACTTTGACAATATATATCTACCTTAATTTTAACCTTAAGAGGGTGTTCTTGGACTTTTTAGAAAGCTTAAGTTGTCCGCTAAGCAACCTCTTTTGTTTCATCTCAATTGGATCTTCCATGTTCATGTAAGGAGCCTTGACCCAAAAGGTGTTTTTGTTGACATTTTGAAATAACCTATAATATCTGAATTTATATCTTTTTATGAGTGCATTTCTTGAACTTGAGGGATGAAGATGAGTTGTAAGGAATTGGATTCTCTTCAAAATGAGTCTTGGATGAGAAATTTCTGATAAAGTATGAGAATGTTATGCCTGGTCAAAGTTTGGTTGACTTTTCCTATAGAAACCCTAATTTCCCATTTTTGACTTTTGATGAGTTAGGAGCATTTCTTGAGGAATCATGATCAACCCTTGATCAAATGATGGATAATACTTCAAAATATTGATGTTGACCAAAAATCTTGAAGTTTGACTGTATTTGGGCCACAGTTGACTTTTGCCCTAGTACAGTTGATTTTCAGGCATTTGAGCAATTGACTGAGCAAACTTGTGGTGCAAGGTGTGATACTTGACATGGATGATCTTGAAGACATATTAGGGAAATGGAAATAATTTAGGACCCTTGGAACTCAAACATATTGATGAGGAGTGAAAACCCTAGTTTGAGGCCCATTATCTTAGCAGGAGGATTTGTCTGGTCAATCCTCAATCTACTTGAGCAATTGAGGACCTCTAGGAATATGTTTTAAGTAAGAATGGGAGGGAAAATTTTGGGGTACAACAAGAAGGAAACTTTCACTATATATTCTTCATTTGAGGTCTTCTTATTTGACTGTGAAGTTGAAGAGGATAATACAGTTGCTTCCTTTCCGCCTTATTCTTATGTGATGGGAGCTTTGACTCCTCCCATTTTATCAGCCTCAGAAATGCAGGCCATTGGACTGGGGAGAGAATGTGCTAGAGATTTTATTCTGATGTATCAGAGAACCTACAACCAAGACCCCAACGATGCTAACTTCAAACCACATATGGAGTATAAGGGTCTTCCAAACGTTGTTTCTTGGCTCAAGCACGTCGAGCATTTTAAAGTTGATGATTTGTCTTTGAGGAGGGTGGCGTTTGTGGAGCTGACATATGTTATTGAGTATAACTGGGTAGCTGTAGAAATGATAGAGACCCTTTTTGTTTAGAGTACTAATACAACTATTAACCAGGCCAACACCATGGTCGGATGCCCATCAGATTAGTCAGCCTTTCCAGTGGATTCAGAAGGGAAAAAAAAAGGTTGTAGCTTCTTTTGACAGTTGTTCAGTTCTGTTTGTCGAGTGCATGTTCACTCATATAAGGTTTTGGAAGCCTTCTTCAGAGTTTGAGGTGGCTCCTCTTTGTTTTAGACTTATTTACATGCTTTTGTTTTTATTGATTCACTAGTGGAGGTTATTTCCAAGCTATTTTATCCTCTTCTCAATTTGATTTTGGAATAATCAGGTTTTATTTTCTGAAGCTATTCTACTCTTGGGTTTCTGCATTCTTCTTTATCTGAAAATACTAAAAAATCATGCTTGGTTATTTTGTGTTGGTTTGTTTGTTTGATGCATTTGTGTCAAGTTTTCTTGTTGGAATTAGGTAGGGGTGGCAAAATGGATGGATATGGATTAGATTGTTAATGGATGGATCAAAATAATCCATTAATCCATTAACAATCCACTAAAACTTCCTTAGAAATATCCAATCAAATTCATCCATTAAGAATAAATACATCCAATTCATCGATTAACATCACTTTAATAGATGGATATTCATCCATCCAAAAAAGTAATTTAAATTTATTTTTAATAAATATTTTGTATATAATATTTTTTTGTATTTTTGTAAAAACTCCATTTTTTGAATTTTTGAAAAAACTTGTTTTTTCCGTATTTTTGAAAAAACTCGATTTTCTCTATTTAAAATAAAAACGATTTTCTGTATTTTCAAAAAACTTGATTTTTCGTATTTCCAAAAAAAACTCGATTTTCTGTATTTCCGTAAAAACTCAATTTTTGGTATTTCTGAAAAAAAATTAATTTTCTATATTTCCAAAAAAACTCGATTTTACGTATTTGCAAAAAACTGGATTTTATGTATTTCCAAAAAAATCGATTTTCTATTTTTTCTGAAAAAAACTCTTTTTTTTTGTTTTTAAAAAAATTGATTTTCTGTATTTCTGGAAAAAAAACTCAATTTTCTGCATTTCTAAAAAAAACTCGATTTTCTGTATTGCCGTTAAAAAACTCGATTTTCTGTATTTTCGTAAAAACTCAATTTTTCTGTATATCCATAAAAACTCGATTTTTTTGTATTTAAAAAAAATAAAATTTCTCTAATTTTGTGAAAATTCGATCTTCTATATATTCGTAAAAAATCATTTTTTCTATATTTCCATAAAAACATGACTTTTTATATTTCCGTAAAAACTAGATTTTTGTATATCCGTAAAAACCCGATTTTCCAAATATCTGTAATAACCTAATTTTCTATATTTCCATAAAAACTAGATTTTTCTATATTTATGCAAAAACTCGATTTTCTGTATTTCCTTAAAAAACTCGATTTTCTATATGTTCGTAAAAACTCGATTTTCATGTATGTCCGTAAAAACTCATTTTTTCTACATTTCAAAAATACTCAATTTTCTCTGTTTCTATAAAAACTCAATCTTCTATATTTTCATAAAAACTTGATTTTGGTTATTTATAAATAAAAAAACTTGATTTTCTCTGTTTCCATTAAAACTCAATTTTTTGTATTTCTGTAAAACTTGATTTTCTGTATTTCCGTAAAAACTCGATTTTTTATATTTTCATAAAAACATGATTTTTTTGTATTTTAAGGAAACACAAAAAAAATCAAGTTTTAACAGAAATACAGAAAATCTAGTTTTTCATAAATATCGAAAATCGAGTTTTTCATAAATATAGAAAATCAAAATTTACAGAAAAACAGAAAATCGAATTTTTAAGGAAACCAACAAAATCAAGTATTTTTAAATAACCAAAATGAAGTTTTTTTGAAAATACAGAAAATCGAGTTTTTGTCGGATAGTTTTTAAGGAAATACAGAAAATCATGTTTATACGGAAATAGAGAAAATTGAGTTTTTTCTTAAATATAGAAAATCGAGTTTTTTTACCAAAATTCAGAAAATCGTGTTTTTACTAACATAGAGAAAATCTATTTTTTTTTAAAATACGTAAAATCAAGTTTTTTCTGTATACAGAAAATCGTGTTTTTTAATGAAATACAAAAAATCTAGTTTTTACGGAAATAGAGAAAATCGAGTTTTTTTTGGAAATACAGGGAAAAAATCAAGTTTTTTTACAGAAATAAAGAAAATTGAGTTTTTACTAAAATACACAAGATCGAGTTTTTTATGGAAATACAAAAATTTGAGTTTTTACAGATACACAAAAAATTGAGTTTTTACGGGTATACAAAAAGTCGAGTTTTTATGGAAATACATAAAATTGTGTTTTTTTCAAAAATACAGAAAAGTTGAGTTTTTATAGATATACAAAAAGTTGGGTTTTTTACGGAAATACAAAACATCGAGTTTTTTTGAGAATATAGAAAATCAAATTTTTTATGAAATATAGAATGTCGTGTTTTTAAGGAAATATAGAAAATCTAGTTAATATGAAAGTACATAAAATCGAGTTTTTATGGGAATACAGAAAATCAAGTTTTTCCGAAAATACAGAAAATTGAGTTTTTTTCAAAAATATAATTTTTTGTTGTTTTTAAATGATTTAATAAATTTTAAAGTATATGATAAAAAATGTAACCAAAAAAAGTATATGATAAAAATAATCTATTTGATCACTCAAATATGTTGAATGGATTTGATCAATCCATGTATATAAATGGGTTGATTTGTCCAATCCATTAACATTGTTTTTATGTGATGGATGGATTGGATGATTTTTTTGGTGGATTGATTAGATGAATTTTGTTTTAATGGATCCAATTGTCACCCCTAGTATTAGGTATGTTGTTCATTTTATAATAATAATGGAATGCTTGTTTTGAATTTGGTGAAAATATGATGACGAGCCTTAAGGTAGTAATAGTATTACTGACTCATGGTTCTTTATTTGATTTATCTATTATGGAATTTTGGATTAAGATAATGTTTTTGTGAGAGATTTTTAAAGGAAACTATGCATAATTTGTTGTTTTTATGTTGGGGATTGAAGTTGTAAGAGTTATTGATAGATATGCTTCTTCAACTTGTATGATATTGGATGTTGTTGCTAGAATGAGAACTTCTGCGATTGAAAGCTTTAGCCACTAATTTGGTTTCTAGGACAGTAGAATTTACCATTGAGCAATTCAGGCAATGATCCTCAAGATATACTTTTGCTTCACTGTAATTAGGATTGACTCGAACAGTTTCATTTTCAAGCCATTCCTCATTGTTTGTTTGCCTTGGTTTGTCGTTATTAACTGAGATACACCCATTGCTTCATCTTTATAAATTAGTGTTCGGATTGTCCCCCAGCTCTTGTGGATTAAAAGGTTAATGAGATCAAAGAACATCTAGCTAATATCCTTTTTAAGGAAGTAAGAGTTGTAACGAGAGTTTTCTACATTCAATATGTTTTAGCAGACGAAGAAAATAAGAATATAATTGAGAATCGTATATGGGAATATTGTTGCGGTATTTACTTTGGACAAAGGAAAATGGCTATGCATCTTAAAGTAAATGATGACGAGAAGCTTAAGGATTTCAAAAAAAAATTGGAATTTGATTTCATTATGGTTTTAGCCTTTACACTAGCTGTAAGAAAGCACAAATTGAGCTCTGAGTTTGCTTAAGAAAATACAAACTGAAGTCTCATTTAAGATACTAGAATCATTTTCTAGCGTGGAATATTTCCGCCAGCTTGCCAGAGTATATGGAAACCACTCGCAAATTAATTGCAAGTGTTAACAAGAATGACCTGCTTGTATGTTTTCCATGAACTGCATACCCTATTATGGTGACTTAAAAAATGGGCTAGGTATGATTTATTCACTTGAATTTTTTTTTATGAATCGTTCTTTTTCTAATTTCCATTTAAGAAGATTTCATGTTCTTCTAGACCAGAGAACCAAATACTCATTTGGTCCAAGGAGAAACTGCAAACATCTATTGTTTTGTTTTACCTATAAGACATTCCTACTTTGATTAAGTATTGTTTCTTGGACGGCTTTGTATTTAGAGACATGGTTGCTCCAACTATGTTCTTGTATCCTATTTCAACCAAAGACATGTTTATAATCGATTTTGAGCACTAGATAAATAATACAGACGTTTATTAAATAAGTTTTTGGGAGACCATGGTCGCATCACATTATCATTTGCAGAAAATGTGCTTTCTTATTTTAAAAAATAGATATATTGAAGATATGAAAGGAAAAGTAGCTCAAGCCTCTCATTCTGTGTTCACTGCATTTATTATGTCTATGGGGAAGGAATCTGATAAAAAATTATATAGTCTCATTAAAGGAAAGACTAGTTTTCCATTCCATACAAGTATTCTTAATGGTAATTATTGTTGGATCTCTTAGGGATGATGAATACTTGAATTAGGGACTTGGAAGAATTGATTTACATTAAATTGACAATAAATGAACATAAGTATAAGTCTATATGAACTGGAATTTAAAAATATTCATTTTAGTCTCACATATAGAAAGGACAACACATATTAGTAGTGCATATATATTTTAAGTGGGCAAAAATGGGTTGGGCCTTGACCATTTATTTTTTGGAACCCAAATTGACGGGAAATTAATTAATGCAAATTAATTAATAAATCGATAGAAATTAATTATTATTAATTCATTCATTTGGTGAAAATTAATTATTTTTAATTAATTACTTAATTATGACGCATCATCTGCCAAACTCTAGTCTTAACCTAATTTTTTTTTTGAATTTGCTTGACTTTCAAGCTTCCAATCTTCCTTGTTGACCAAGTAAAAAGTGGCTAGTCATGACCTAATTCTTTACTGGGCCGGTTTCACTCTCTCTCTCTCTCTCTTGTTTTCCTCTCACTTCGTGTTCATATTATCACTTATAAATATAGGCTTCCCAAACTCAGCTTCTCACACAAGATTTCATAATCTGAAATCTCTCTCTTCTCTTCTATTTTCACTTCTTCAAATTTTTATTTTTGAGTGGCTTGTTTGTGCCATCTACGACTAGTTTATCCAGATATTACGAGTGGTTTTGACACCTTTATCAAGTGGTTCAACACCATCAAAAGGTCTATTTCTAGAACGATCACATATCGTGCAAGTAGTAATCATATAATTAAACTGAGCCATTTTATCCTAAAGGCGTCGGGGTAGTTAGTCTGATTTTGCATAACTTTAAGTAGAGCCACAAAGCATCTTAAAGAGAGTAATATGTTCCGCGACTCACCCTGGTAACTTCTTATGTGGCTATTTTCAAAATCCAAAAAACAATAATAAGACGTTTGAAAAACCGCAATGGCTATCGAAGAAGTTATTGGTAATTCTACAGTCATTATCTCTGACAAACCATTTAAGTTTGAGGGTTCTCACTTCAAACAATGGAAAGTTAAAATGAAAATTTTCTTAACCTTAAAGAACGTTTCCCATGTTTTGACTAAGGAAATTCATGTTGTTCCTTGTGGATCAACCGAGCAAACTAATGGTAACAAAACTGTGAATTCGGACGGAACTGTTAACTCATCTAAGTTAGACTCTAATGCAAAAGCTAAAGCCATAGTTGATGATTTACAACTCAGAAAAGAAATATCCATCTAGAAAGATGATTATTATCTTTGCAAAAACCACGTTTTGAACAGTCTCGCTGACGATCTATATGATTATTACAGTAATTATGAGACTGCTAAACAAGTATGAGAAGCTCTACAAAATAAATATGATACTGAAGAAACTGGAACAAAGAAGTATTTTGTAATACGCTACTTAATTTTGTAAAGGGTGTGTTTGGTTCAATCGAGGGAAGGGGAGGGGAGGGATTTTTATCAAGGGGAGAGGAGATGAGGGAAGGAATTTTAATTACATATATGTTTGGTTCAAAATATGAAAGGGGAGGAGAGAAATTTTATTTACAAATATGTTTTATTCCCGAGGGGAGGAGAGGTATTTTAAAACTAACTTACTTTTTTATCCTTGTAATTTTATCATAAGACTCGTGAAATTTAATGTTATAATTCAAATATTGACGAATTATAAGTATTCAATCAAAGAACATCATGAAATATTTTATAAAAACATAATGATTATAATATATTATTTTAAAAAGATTGTCGATTACAATAAAATTTAACAAAAATTATTATAAGCAAAAATATTACAGCAATTAAAAGGTAACATTAAAATATAAAAATAAAATAAAATAATTTATACACATATAATAATAATAATAATAATAATAATAATAATAATAATAATAATAATAATAATAATAATAATAATAATAATAATAATAATAATAATAATAATAATAATAATAATAATAATAATAATAATAATATGTTGAACATATAGAAATATAAGAAATATTAAAGTAAGATAAAATGTATTCAATGTAAAACTTTTAACATTTTAATTAAGTAAATAAATAAAGGTAAGTATGTAAATATAATTATAATTATAATGAAACACCTCCCATCCCTCCAAATTAGGGGGAAGCAAAAAGTGATTCAAGAGGGATTTTGGTCCCCTTCATCTACCTCCCCCTCCCCCTCTTAAAATTTGAGTCGAACACAAACTATTAAATATTACCTCCCATCTCTTCCATTTACCCCCAACCAAATGGACCCTAAAGGAGTGAGAATACACCACCAAGCCACCTTAACACATACACACACATCACTGTTTATCGGACCGTCTCGGCTTGGACCTTGACCATTTATTTTTGGAACTTGAATTGGTGAGAAATCAATTAATACAAATTAATTAATAAATCAATAGAAATTAATTATTATTAATTAATACATTTGCGGGGAATTAATTAATTTTAATTAATTAATTATGACGGGTCCTCTACCAAACTCTAGTGTTAACCTAATTTTTGATTGAGTTTGCTTGACTTCCAAGCTTGCGCTCTTCCTTTGCTGACCAATAAGAAGATCCAATAAATCTTCAATAAGCCCTGTCATCTTTGGATGCAAATTTGTGGCAAAAAGTTATTAATGATGAGATAGATTCTATAGAATTTAACAATACGTAACACTTAGTAGACTTGCCTCCTGGTTGCAAAATAAACTATTGTAAATGGGTTTTGAAAAAGAAACGTGTTAGATCCATGGTTTTAGGATTGACAGCAATTTTGTTAAAATATGGTTCTTAACTGATGTTGAGCAAGACGTCACAACATCTTGACCAACTGTCATGCCAGGTTCTGCTGTCATGTGTATTAGACAGATGTTGAGCCAGATGTCTTGACATCTTGGCCTACTGTACAGCAGGTGCTGTTGTTATTTTTCCTTGAAGATTTGATTGAAAAATATGAGATTCTAGATGATTTTAGTTCTCATACAGGCGCATCTAATCAAGAACATTTTAGGAACAATGCATATTTGATTTGGTTTCACAAAAATGATTTTTGAAACTTTTTAGGAAACTTTGAAGATTTGTTCCTATTTTTGTGTGAAGATCTTGCAGCTGTTTTAAAAAGAGAAGATTGAATTTAATTAAAGAGAGAAAGCCCATTCTGCAAGAGCATATAAATAAGGACTTGCTAAAAATAAAATAGCAAGCATGCACAACAAGAAAATAGTGGGTGCAATATAATGGTTTAGGGTTTTAGGAGTCTTTTACGGTCTTTGTGTTTTCTTCGTATGTCGCTCATATATGTTTGATACATTGAGATTGATTGATTATTCTTAGTTGGAGTTTTTAAGCAAAACTAAGTATTGTTCCCACTCATGATCTTTTAAGGAAAGGGTTTATTATTGTATTTTAAGTGTAATCTTCTATTTGGCTGTTTGGTTTTTGTCACGGGTTTATGACAGGTATTATCACTGAGGTGATTGTGGGAAGTGAGAGGGGGGTCTCATATCTAAAAGGTGTCTAGGTAGAATTTGAACAAGGTAGGGATTAGGTAATAAGTTGTAAACTAGGGTTTTTTATGCTTTGAACTAATAATATCATAGTGAATTTCCTTTTTGGCTTGGTAGCCCCCAGAGTAGGTGACATTGCACCGAACTGGCTTAACAATTGATTGTCTCTTTTACCTTCTACAGTTTAAATTCTTCATAATTCTATTTTGGTAAAATTATTTTCTGTCAGCAAATGATGTCATAACATCTGTCTTGACATTGTGTTTTGGTGTCGGGACATCAGTCTTGAAATTTCTTTTAAAGTGCCAGAATTTCAATTAGCGTCAGAGCAAGCACCATATTCTGTTTATTGAGTGAGCTCTAGAGAGAATAATTTCGGGTACTATCGACAAGGAAAAAGGATACAACAACAGACCATATTTGTTAAATGGTTCAAATTATGATTGGTGGAAGGTTAGAATGGTGGCCTTTCTGAAATCCATGGACAACAAAGCTTAGAAGGATGTTTTAAAAGGATGGGATCATCCTGTTGAGAAGGATAAATATGATATTAAGTCCTTGAAGCCAGAAGAAGATTGGTATGAAGATGATGATAAATTAGCCATTGGAAATTCCAAGGCTTTGAACGCTCTATTCAATGGAGTGGACAAGAATTTTTTTCAGGTTAATTAATACATGTATTGTAGCCAAGGATGCTTAGGAAATTCTCAGGACAACTCGTGAAGGTGCATCTAAAATGAAGATGTCAAGACTTCAGCTTTTCACCCCTAAATTTGAAAATCTTAAGATGAATGATGATGAGACCATTCAAGAATATCATATGAATGTTATTGAAATAGAAAATTCATATAATGCCTTGGGAGAAAAGATGTCAGAAGAAAAGCTTGTTAGGAAGATTCTTAGGTCTTTACCTAGGAAATTTGATATAAAGGTGACAACCATTGAAGAGGCTCATGACATCAGTAACATGAGGTTGATGAACTTGTTGGCTCACTTCAAACTTTTGAATTGGCTATTAGTGACAAGTCTGAGAAAAAGAACAAGAGCATAACTTTTGTATCCAATATTGAAGATGAAAAAGGTCGAGTTGATTTGGATGTTGAGGAAGGATTGTCCAATACCATTGTGTTACTTAGGAAGCAATTCAATAGAATTCTGAAGAGATAGGATAGAAGAGGAAAACCAAATGTCAAGAACATCTCATCTGACATCAATAATAACCTTGATTCTCAGAAGAAAACAAGAACTGAAGAGAACTCAAATCAAGGCAAAGGAATTCAATGCTATGAGTGTGAAGGATTTGGTCATATTAGACCAGAATGTCCCACCTTTCTCAAGAAGTAGAAGAAAGGGTTTATTGTATCTTGGTATGATGATGATGAGTCAGAAGATGAATATAACACTAAGACTTCCAAGCTTGTAATGGCTCTCTCTGGAAGATGAGCAGATGGAGTAGAAGCTTGTGATAAAAATGACTTCTATGAAGATATGGATGTGTTGTACAAGGATACTTGTGATAGGTGTGAAGAAAGACTTAGGACAGAGGAAGAATATAGGAAGATCATAGATGAATTGGAGAATGAAAAAAAAGTAACTTCTATGTACTATTTCTCATTTACAAAGTAAGGTAACTCTCCTAAATTTCAAGCTTAACAACTTGACAAATTCCTTAAGAATGGTGAAGAGTGAAACTGATGTGTTGAAGGAGGCTGAAGATACAAGAGTTAATTATAATTCTGATAATAAATAGAAGAAAAATCATGAAGAAAAGTTCTTCCCTTCTAAAAAGAAGAGAATGATCACCATGTTCAACCAAATGTTACAACATCCTGGAAGACATGATGTAATCTCATCCTCAATTCTCAACTTGGAGATGTCATTACTGTGGTGAGCATGGTCATATAAAGTCTTTTTGTTATAAACAATATGGAGATAAAAAAATATTTAGTTCATTCTAAGGTTGATCAAGTGAGCAAAAAGAGAAGTGTTGAAAATAGGGATATTAACCTTATAGCTCATACTTACTTAAGAGACTAAAATAGAGAAGACCGATACTTTGATAGTGGATGCTCTAGACATATGACAAGGGTCCAAAAGTTATTCTTAGATGTTAAGTCTCATCCCACAGGTTCTGTCAGATTTGGTGATGGCTTTAAAGGAGAAATCAAAGGAGTTGGAAAGTTGATGTGTGTTGGCTATCCTAGTTTAAAAGATGTGCTTCTTGTGAAAGGATTAACTATAATCTTATCAGCATTAGTCAATTGTGTGACCAAGGACTGCTAGTCAACTTCTCAAAGTCATAATTTCTGGTCAAAGATGAGAAAGATGTTATTCTGATAAAGGGCATAAGGTCTAAAGACAATTGTTATTTGTGGGAATCTCAAATAATTTCTTACTCTTCCACATGTTCAATAACCAATGAGGATGAAGTGAAGCTATGGTACCAGAAACTTGGACACCTTCATCTCAAAAGAATGAAGGAAATCATATCTGAAGGAGTCATTAGAGGAATGTTAGAGCTCAAGATTGAAGAACGGAAAGTCAGTGATGAGTATGAAATTAAGAAGCAAACTATGATGTCACACCCAATGTTGCAACATACGACTGCTTCCAAAGTGCTATAACTTCTTCATAAGGACTTAATGGGACCAATACAGATAGAAATCTTGGGCGGAAAGAGGTATGTCTATGTGGTTTTAGATGATTTTTCTGGGTGTACTTGGATGAAATTTCTTAGAGAAAAATCATATACTTTTGAAGTCTTCAAAGATCTGTGTCATAGCATTCAAGAGGATAAGAATAGTGTGATTTTCAAGGTTAGAAGCTACCATGACAAGGAGTTTGAAAATGTAAAACTATTTCAATTTTGTGCTTCTAAAAATATCAGTCATGAGTTTTCTTTTTCCATCACTTCTCAGCAAGATGGAATTGTTGAGCAAAAGACCAGGGCTATACAAGAATCAACTAGAGTCACGCTTCTTGATAAGCAATTGCCTTTTCACTTTTAGACTGAAGCTATGAATACTGCATGTTACATTCATAATATGGTCACCTTGAGAGGAGGTACTTTAATTACTCTTTATGAGCTATGGAAAGGAAGAAAACCTACAGTGAAATACTTTCATATGTTTGGAAGTAAATGCTATGTCTTGAATGACAAAGTTCAAAAGGATAAGAAGGATCATATAAGGGATTAAGAGGTATTTCTGGTTTACTCTTCAAGCACGAGAGCTTATAGAGTTTTTAACTCCAGAACCGGAATGACATGCAATCTATCAGTATGGTAATTGATGATTCAATTAGTGAACAAAGAATGGATGTTGAAGACAATGTTTGAACATCCTCTGTGCAGAATGATGAGGCAGTAAGAGAGGTAGTTTATGAATTCACAAGAATTGAATCAGTGAGTTCTCAATCCAATAAAGATCTCTCTATTAGAGGTCAGATAGAGAAATACAAGGAGCTGATTTCAAGCCAACTTGATGAAGAAGACATCACTGAATCAAATAAGAAAATATCAAATTCATGTCATGTTTCTAATGTTTAACCAAAATGAGTCTTAATATTCTAGAAAGGAAGATCTTGAATTGCATCATTGGGTCAAAGTGGGTTAGTGGATATTTTATCTCTAAGAAACAGTCTGATTTTATGTTTCAATGAGAAGCAAATATGTTCTTTTGGGAATACTATTGAATCTGAGTATGGTGGAACAAGGAGAGGTTTTTCTCAACTGGTGTGGATTAACCTGATTTTGAAGGGTTATAATTTCAAACATGATATCATGACACTACATTATAAAGATCTAAATGATATCAGATATCTCATTCAACATGGCTGGAAGAAGAACCTTGATAGTCATAATCAACTAATCAATAATCTTGTTAAAGGAAAGGTTATTACTATAGATCATATGGACAAAAAGGAACAATGTACTGTTATGTTTAAAGAAAATCATATTGAGAACATAAAGAGTGGGATTAGAACTTGCACTATTGAGGAATTATATCAATTACAGATATGGAGGAATGCAAAAGATATTGTGTCTTTCCTCTATGTTCTGATTCTTGAGAAGCCTAAGCAAGTTGCTATTGTTAGAAGATGGACAAAGATTTTCTACAAGATAGAAGGGTTGGCTTGAAGAAGACATGTTCTAAGGTGGTGACAAGGGAGTTTAGTGTCAACATGTATATAACATGTGACAACATGAAGGAGGGCAAAAGGATCTTTGACAGGGGTAAGAGGTGGAATACCACCTGAAAGTGATCATGATTGTGTGTGTTTCCAACTATTTGTTTGTGCTTCCATCTGTGTTTATTGCTTGTGTGCAATATGTGCTTCCATTTTGTGTTTACATTTACTCTATTTATGTCAATTTTGGCTAAAAAGGGAGATTAGAATGTTAGTATATTTTGTTTGTCCTGATGTTTTGTCACATGTCTTGACATGTTGATTAGCATGCTTATAGGATTGTACTACTCCTAAAAGGAGAGTAGTAATTGTGGTTTCTTGATGTATGCAACCATTTAGGGGGAGCATGATTGTCTGTCATGCTTAATTATTTGTGTTTATGTTGTTGCTACTGCTGATGTGGGGTATGTGTCCATGATGTCTTACCTGATGTTCTGACATCTTACCTGATGTGGATAATCCTGATGTGAGGCTTATTGTTCTTCTGCTACATGTGCCTCTGATGTGTGAACTTGGATAGTTCATATTTGGAAAATTGGATTTTCTAGTAATTTGGATTTCCCTTTGAGGGGGAGTTTTGGTTATGTGTGACATGAGAAGTATGAACATGTCTGAAGATGTGATGTGTGATGTCAAACTACATGTCTTACATCTAACTTATGGATATTTGAAGAAGTGTGTGTGAGGCTGGGTCTCTCCATAACTGCATGTTATCTCTGACATATTTTTATGTTTGCAGTTTGTACAAAGTATACATGGCTCTCATGTAGCTTGTGTTTTATGGTTAGGGTTTTATTCATCTCTCCAATTTAATTGTGCTAAGGTTATTTTAGCCAAAATTTGCCAAATGGGGAGATTGTTAGATCCATGGTTTTAGGATTGGCAACAATTTTGCTACAACATGGTTCTTAACTGATGTTGAGCAAGATGTCGCAACATCTTGACCAACTGTCATGACAGGTTCTACTGTCATGTGTATCCGAAAAATGTTGAGCCAGATGTCTTGACATCTTAGCCTATTGTATAATAGGTGTTACTGCTATTTTTCCTTGAAGATTTGATTGAAAAATATGAGATTCTAGATGATTTTAGTTCTCATACAGGCGTAGCTAATCAAGGATATTTTAGGAACAATGAATATTTAATTTGGTTTCATAAAAAGGATCTTTGAAACTTTTTAGGAAACTTTGAAGATTTGTTCCTATTTTTGTGTGAAGATCTTGCAGCTGATTTGAAAAGAGAAGATTGGATTTGATTGAAGAGTCCAAACCCATTATGCAAGAGTCTTTAAAAAAGGACTTGCTAAGCCTAAAATAGCAAGCATTCACAACAAGAAAAAACGTGGGTGAAATATAAGGATTTTGGGTTTTGGGTGTCTTTTAGGGTCTTTGTGTTTTCTTTGTATGTCACCCATGTATCTTTGATATATTGAGGTTGACTAATTGTTCTTATTTGAAACTTTAAGCAAAACTAAGTATTGTTCTCACTCATGAGATTTTAAGCAAAGAGTTGAGTATTGTATTTGAAGT
This sequence comes from Vicia faba, assembly GCA_948472305.1. Lineage (NCBI taxonomy): Eukaryota > Viridiplantae > Streptophyta > Magnoliopsida > Fabales > Fabaceae > Vicia > Vicia faba. Next base: position 1,235,051,828 of record OX451736.1, read on the forward strand.
GTAATCTTCTATTTGGTTCTTTGGTTTTTATCACAGGTTTGTGATAGGTTTTATCACTGAGGTGGTTGTGGGAAGTGAGTGGGGGATCTCATATCTAGAAAGTGTCTAAGTAGAAGTTTCACAAAGTATGGATTAGGTCCTAAGTTGTAAACTAGGATTGTTTAGTATTTGAAGTAATACTATAATAATGATTTTCCTTCTTGGCTTGATAGCCCCCAGAGTAGGTGATATTGCACCGAACCGGGTTAATAATTAATTGTGTCTTTTACCTTATGCAATTTAAATCCTGCATAATTCTATTTTCGTAAAAGTATTTTGTGTCAGCAGATGATGTCATAACATATGTCTTGACATTGTGTTTTGGTGTTGGGACATCAGTCTTAACATTTGTTTTAAAGTACCAAAACTTCAAAACTAAAACCTAATGTTGATAAGTACAAGGCTCGCCTTGTAGCCAAATGTTTTGGCAAAAAGAAAATGTAGATTTCTTCGACACTATCTTTCCAGTCACTAAATTACATCCATTAGGTTACTAATTTCAACATATGTTATTTATAACTTAATAGTACACCAAATGGATGTTAAAAAATCTTTTTTAAATGGTGACTTAGAAGAAGAAATCTATATGGACCAACCAAAAGGTTTTGTGACTCATGAACAAGAAAACAAGGCTTGTAAGTTAAATAAGTCTTTGTATGGGCTAAAACAAGATCCAAAGCAATGGCATGAAAAGTTTGATAACTTAATGATATCGAATGGGTACAAAGTGAATGACAGTGACAAATCTGTTTGTTACAAATATGAGAATCGCATTTGCACTATCATATGTCTCTATGTAGACGATATGCTCATATTTGGATCAGACATTCAGGTCGTTAATGATGTGAAATCATTATTGTGTAACAATTTTGATACGAAAGACCTCAGAAAATAAAGTGTGTTTCTTGTTATAAGGATCACGAGATTCGAGCAAAGAATTTTTTTTGGATCAATAACACTATTTGGAAAAGAACTTAAAAAAAATAATTACTTTGATTGTAAACTTGCAAGCACACCATATGATCTAAGCACGAAACTGTTTGAGAAAACTGGTGAAAGTGTTAGACAAGCAGAATATGCGAGCATCATTGGCAGTCTTAGGTATGCCATTGATTATACTAGACCCGACATTGCATATGTCATATAGGATTGTTGGACATGTTTACTAGTAGACCGAGTAATGAGCATTGGAAAGCTATTGAGCGAGTCATGTGGTACCTTAAAAATATTGTGAATCTCGGTTTGCATTATTATAGATTTCATGTTGTACTTAAAGGATACAATGATGCATATTGGAACACCTTATCAGGTAATTCCAAAGCAACTAGTGGTTATGTATTCAATATAGTTGGTGGAGTTGTATCTTGGAAATCAGAAACAAACTATCCTGGCTCAATCCACGATGGAGTCTGAGATGATAGCATTAGCGACTTCTAGTGAAGAAGTAATTTGGTTAAGATGCTTGCTAGCTGAGATCCCTTTATGGGAAAAACACATGCCAGTTGTGTCGATCCACTACGATAGTACCGTGGTATTGCAAAAATTGAGAATTGTTATTATAATAGTAAAATACATCAAATTAGAAGAAAACACAATATTATTTGAGATTGTATCTCTAAAGGAGCTGTAAGAGTGGATCATGTATGCATTGATAAAAATTTAGCAGATCCTTTGACGAAAGGATTAGCTAGAGAGAAAGTCTATAATATATCATATAAGATGAGACTAATGCCTATAGAAAAATGAGTTTCTCATGATGGTAACCCGACCTAAATGACTGGAGACTCCAAGAAATGGGTTCAATGGGTAATAACAAGTTGTGAGTAATATGGGTGATCATGCTAGAGTAAATGAGAGAAGCGTGAATCCTGAAGCGGTAAGAGGATGGGATAATAGAAACTCTTAATGAGATATATACTTTGTATGAGGGAGTACCTAGGCTACACGCGTACTCTTGATAGACTCACATATGTGATTGTGGAACTTAGATCGGTTCCTATGGAATTTCGAGGCTGATTTCCTAGAGTCTTCACTAAACTCAGATACATGTGCATGGCTATTAAAGCACGGACTATTAGAATACTCCTTAATAAAAGATTGTGTGCGATTTTGATGTTTGAGATAAAGTTCAAGACATTTGTGTTACTTTTATTGAATCAGAATCATACATGTTATGCAGAGGTTCAAGTTGTAGACACCTTTGCTTATGCACGACCTTAGAAATGTTTGACGTTATTTCTAAAATAACCTTTTTAAATTCAAGTGGGGGATTGTTGGAACTCTTGGGATGATGAATATTTGGAGTGAGGACTTGGAAGAATTGATTGATATTAAATTGTCAATAAATAAGCACAAATATGAGCTAGTATGAATGAAAGTGAATTTGAAAAGATTTGTTTTAGTCACACTTAAAAGGACAACACATATTAGTGGTGCATATATACTCCAAGTGGTCAAAATGGATTAGGCCCCAATGGATACCCATTTTTTTAAAGGAGTGAGAATACACCACCAAACATCCTTTACACGCATGCACGCACCATCGCTGTCGTCCGTCTGGTTGGCTGGCTCAGCTCGATTCGGTCTAGTTTGGTCTTGGTCTTGGGCTTGGGCCTTGATCGTTTATATTTTGGAACCTGAATTGGTGGGAAATTAATTAATATAAATTAATTAATAAATCAATAGAAATTATTATTATTATTAATTAAATGATTTGGTGGAAATTAATTAATTTTAATTATTTAAGCGTTAAATATATCATATCCCCCGTCAATATAGTGAGATTTGATTTTGCCTCCCTTAAGATTTTTTTTTGTGATCTTAACAAATGAAGATTCTCTCACCATAGACACCGGATCACACTATTCCATCCGAATCTTTCTATGTGGTATTTTTTTTTTTATATCCATGTTGAATTTTTATTTTTTATTTTTATTTTTATTTTTTATATTCATGTTGAATTTTTATTTTTTATTTTTATTTTTATATACTTTTTTAATTTTTTATTTAAACGTTTTAATTTTTAATTTTTTATATGACATCTGACTTTTTTATTTATTTATTTTAATTCTAAATTGACATGTTTTTTTCAATTTTCTTATAAACAAAATGCAAAATATTCAGAATATCCAAAATAATGGTAGCACCAGGATTTAATTTTTTTAATTTTTAATTTTTATATATTTTTAAATTTTTTATTTAAAATTTTTAATTTTTTATATGACATCTGACTTTTTTATTTATTTATTTTAATTCTAAATTGACATGTTTTTTCCAATTTTCTTATAAACAAAATGCAAAATATTCAGAATATCCAAAATACTGATAGCACCAGAATTTGAACTCACGCGTAGAAGGTAACAAGGTGCTGCTTATCCACCGGCCCAAATGAACAAATTGTAATAATTTTTAAAATAATATTTATAAATTTATTATTGGTCGAATAGTTCCCAGTACAAGAACTTGCAATTGTTGAAATCCATAGATGCTGAAATCCTTGGTCCTGACAATTTTCAAACAGTAACAGTTTTGTATTCCTTCCAACAATGATGCTTAAAATTATTTTCAATACACTGCTTCCATAATTTCATAAGATGTGAATAGCTCATAACAAGTCTCTAAAGCTATATTGCATGCTTATTAGAGACAGAGATGTAATTGCACCATATTTAGAAAAACCTTGCATGGTAAAGAACGGCTTCATCTCAACTTGCACTATCAATCTCAGCTTAATGTTTCATGTTCTAATTTCTGAAACAACTTTCTGCAGAGACTTTTCTTTCTTAAGCTTATGATCTCCATGTCAACACAACATTCATTCATATATATGTTGAGCATGGTATGTTAGTAAGACATATTTAAACCATCACAAACATCCATTAAACCATTAAAAAAAACACAAAAAAGATCAATATTCTTCCCAATCTCATGATACGTAAAAGTCCATTGCCTGAAATGTATTAAGTAGAACAAAAACAATTGATAGCCATAGAATAAAAAAGAAGATGAAAACAAGACTCGCGGATGGAACAGAAGCTGAAGCAAATAGCAACGGGACAAAAGAGAGATGAGACTGTGACACAGGGAGGAATGAACAAGTAATGTTGCAAGTTGCAACATTGTTAATGATATGAAAACCATTAACTTGCGAAATACTGCAGCCACCTGCATGGAAGACACATGGAACACCAAACTCACCATGTTAAGTGAAACTGAGTGAACAGCATGCTATAAATAGTTCCATATCGTTTGTTACACTAAAAATATAAGTGTTTATAAAGCAAACAAATAGAAATGTTCACAAATTGGAATATTACTCTTATGTACAAAAGTCAAAATATTTTTCTATAATTAATTTCGGAATATAAAACAGTTAAAGAAGTTATTTTAATTGGTAAATATTCTGTAAATATATATATATATTCTGTAAAAAATAATTTAAGAAAAAATGTTAAAAACAAACTAATAAAAATATATAATATATAAAATAAGAAAATTAAATAATTCCACGTGTAAAAATTAAATAAAAAATTGGAATCTTTACTTAAAATAGACAAATGAAAACTCACTACAATTTTATATTTAACCCATTATTTAATTATGATGTGTCATCTACCAAACTCTAGTATTTATCTAATTTTTGATTGAGTTTGCTTGACTCCCAAGCTTTCGTTCTTCCTTGTTGACCAAGTAAAAATCGATTAGTTGTGACTTAATTCTTGACTGAGCGGATTCCACTCTCGTCCACGTTTTCCTTTCACTTCATTCAGATTATCTCCTATAAATATATGCTTCCCAATCTCAGTTTCTACACCAGATTTTACAATCTAAAATCTCTCTCTTCTCTCCCATATTCACTTCTTCAAATTTTTCTTTTATGCTTTCGAGTGGCTTGTCTGCGCCCTCTGCGACTGGTTTATCCAAATATTACAAGTAGTTTTGACACCATCATTGAGGGGTTGAACACCACCAGAACTGGACTGTTTTATCCTAGAGGCGTTGTGGTAGTTAGACGGCTTTGCATAACTTTAGACAATACCGCAAAACATCTTAAAGAGAGAGAGGATCGTTTTGCGACTCATCCCAGTAACTTCTTTTGTGGCTATTTTCAAAATCCAAAAACAACAATTATCCTATGAAAGACCTTGATCTTTAATATGAGACTGATAATTTCAAATCATATTTATGTAATATTGTAATATGAGTATAAGGATATCCTGACATTACTACTTTTGAGGGAGTGGTTTTTGGAGTCGTAGGAATGGTGCAACATCTTCTTGATTAAAGCTCTACCAATTTTTATTGCATACATAGTTTTGTTGAAAAAGCGAATCAGCTTTATTCACAAGTGTTCACTCCATGAGGCTGATGAATGGAAGTAGTGGCAAGGAGTTCCAGAACCAACAGAGAAATTAATGGTGATTTTACGCCTAGTTTTGTTAAGAGATTTTTAGTATTTCAAGTGTTGTAACCGGATAACATGGGTGTGTAACTGGTTACAGGTGTCAAAATAAGTAAAGTAATCTAAGAAAATTTGCTTTTGAAATTGGTGTAACTGGTTATGCATTCACAATAATCGGTTACAGTTGTTTGTTATTTTTTGTTATTTAACAGTTGTAACCGATTACATGTTTTGTGTAACCGGTTACAGGTTCGACTTTTTGGTTTTTCTCTTATTTGACTTGATATTTTTTATTCCAATCACTTGTATTAATACCCTAGAGGTATGATTGTTATTGTTAATGAAAAGTTACAGAAAATGTTCACCCGTAATTCTCTCTCTCTCTCTCTCTCTCTCTCTCTCTCTCTCTCTCTAATTCTCCCTCATCCCTCTTTCTTTCTCTCACTCTCCACATTCAAAACCCTAAAATTTTCACCAATCAAGTGATTCAATTTTCAACATTTGGAATCATGAGCTTGGTTCTGATCCATAAAAAACCTAGTGCGCAACATGAACTCTGCCTCCAATGAAAGAATCCCTATAAACCTTCCAATCCTTGATTTAAAGAATTATGACAAACGGTGCAAGCAAATGAAAGTTTTGCTTGGCTACCAAGGTGTTCTTGAAGTGATCAGAATCGGGGTGAGTCCTCTTGTCGAAGGTGCAACATATGCACAGAGAGAAACCCATAAGGAATAAAAGAAGAAATATTACAAGGCGTTGTTTTGTATTCATCAATGTGTGGATGGTGACAACTTTGAGACAGTTGGTGATTGTGAATTGTCAAAGCAAGTGTGGCAAATCTTGGAGAAGGCATATGCAGGGGGTGACTAGGCGAAGGAAGTGAGGTTACAAAATAACAAATGTCAACTCGAATTAATTCAAATGGAGGAAAAGGAGATAATCAACAATACATAATGAGAATTACTCAATTGGTGAACCAAATAAACTCATATGGAGAAACAGTCACTGAGCAGAATGTTGTATCGAAAATCTTGTGTTCTTTGACGCCAAGATTTGATAACATTGTAGTGGCGATTGAGGAATCAAAGGATTTTGTGAAGATGAGCAAAGAGGAACTACAAAGCTTTATTGTGGATCATGGCCAAAGGATGTAGGAGAGTAACAGCGACAAGGAAAAGGCGGAGATCACTTTACAAGCTCATTTCAATGAGAAAGACAAGAAGTCGAAAGAGAAATGACCCTTGAAGAGTAAAGGGAATTTTCAAAATTTTGGTGGAAGAAAGTCCCGAAATGTCAAGAATTAAACTTGTCAAAAGGGTGAGAGCAGCTGTAAAAAAACAGTGGTCAAAGCAACTTTAGAGGTGAAAGAAAAAGAGGTTCGACAAAAGCAAGGTATAGTGCTTTAATTGTCAAAGGTTCAGTCATATTGCAAGAGAATGCAACATGGACAAGAATGAATCTCAAGGGGATGAAACCAAGGTTGCAAGACAAGAGTTTGATAATGAGAACACACTCTTGGTTATGATCATAGAAGGAGAACACAGTAGTAGCAGATTGTGGGACAGCAACAATAACAATGTTGAGAAAGCTGCAAAAATAGGTTGTAACTGGTTATGTGAAACGTGTAACCGGTTGCATGTAGAAGAAAAATCAATGGTTATTGTGAGAGAATGGGTCTAGTGCAGCGACGAATGGTATTTGGATTCCATATGTTCTACGCATATGACGGGGAGGGAGGATTGGTTTGTCAAAATCAATCAAGCCGCAAAGAACACAATGAAGTTTGCAGATGACACCACTCTAGCGGCTGATGAGATTGGTGATGTTTTGATCATGAGAATGGATGGTGGAGATTCCTTGATTAAATATGTATTGTACATTCCAGTAATCAAGTGTAACCTTCTAATTATTGGCCAATTTCTTGAGAAGGGTTACAAGATTCACATGGAGAACAAGATGCTACACGTTATGGACGCAAACAAGATTTTGGTCCTTAAAGCACTTATGGATGCCAATAGAACTTTCAAGATTGAGTTGAAGGTTATGAACATTTGTTTCCTGCTACAGCAGCTAGTAGAGAATAGTGGATATGGCACTACTCAACTACATTCTCTCGAATTTCCATCTAATTTTAATTTGTAAGGTTGAGAATACCCAACGAACTCAATGCCTGCATCATAAAAACAATATAAATACAATCTAAAACTGAAATACGCAGACAATAATAACAACAAAATACAGCTTATACCTCAAGAACATCGCGGGTACACTTCTTAGTCATCTTCTTCTCATTCAGCATCTCTCACTCCTCTTGCTCCTTCTAGACACTCGTCTGCACCTCCTGCAACGACTTCTCCCTCTCCTCCTCCAAAAACTTCTCCTGCGCCATTTGCAACAACTTCTCTCTCTCCTCCTCAATGAACCTCTCATGCACAGTCTGCCACAGCTTATCCTTTTGCTCCCCCAACTTAACAACAACAATCTCTTTAACCTCTCTCTTACTCATTTACTCTGTAGATGATTGAGAGCATCCAAAATATGCCTTGAAGCCAATGCCTCTACCAAGACCACGGACACACCTAGAATGCTCCTCAGTTCCAATCGCTTCTACCAAGATGTCATGACGACCTTGTGAAATGAAGAGGCCAACTTTGGTTAGTTCAACAAGATCATTTTACAACACATCAAATTTTATCTTTACCAAATTGATTTAACTAAAATAAATATTCTTGAAAAAAGTATCTACTTACAATCCTTTGAGCCACTTCGTGCGTAACTTTTGATGTGTACTTGTCGTCTTTTCTTTGGCATGCCCTCTTCCATTTATAGTGGCGTGATGGTGGAGATGGACTTCGATCAAGACTTATAGAATCTCCTAGCTCTTCTTCCATTTTTTTCTTTGTTTGTCCCTCATAATTTTTTCAATTCTTCGATATCCTCCATGAGACAACCTAAGTGGATAGATATTTTTAGCTAGATTTTCCTTTCCTTTTTGGCTCTTTGCCAAGAATTCAAGAGTTTTGTGAGACTCTACAAATTTCTCCCAAGTAGTTATATCAATAAATGAATATGCCTCGTATGGAGGTTTTTCTTTATCTTCTCTATGTTTAATATAATCATGGGTGAATTGTGTCTTAAACCCCCTTCAATGCTCACCATAATAAGTAAGCATTCTCTTTTTCATGTAGTCATTATCTGAAGTAACAATGAAATGATCATATGTGTGATCGGTGGATCTGGAACTGACTGTTTTAACGCTGGTTCGCGAAATGTCGCGGAAGCAAGAGTCGCCACCGTCTTTTATTTTCTCCAAATGGAAAGGACAAAAGCACAGAAAAATTCCTTAAAGAGATTGCTCTCGGTTCGGGAGGTAGGTTATAGAAAGGGAAGGTATTAGCACCCTTTCTATCCATGGTTATCCATGGGCTCTTAGGTACTTGCTCAATGTGTTTTCAAAATTGTTGTTTGCTTTTCAATTGTGGGTTTCAAAAATATTCTTTGAAAAGTTTCAATTCAACTCGTACGTCAGAGTGTTTGAAAAGTTTGTTTTGAAAGTTTTTGAAAGTGTTGGTGTGAAAAGATTTCAGTTTGTTTTGAAATTAGAGCAAGTACCTTTGAGAACCTACCTACCCTAAGGAATTCGTCTGTGTAGATGTCCTTTAAAGTAGTGCCATCCCACCATTGAGAGGTAGGTAGCACCACCGTTGGAGGTGTTCGGGTCAATTCGATTTGAGGGGCATGGTGATCACCGGAGCAACGGGAAGACACCTTAGAAGCTACCCTCATGCCAGGTTCCCGGACCATGAGGACTTACTAAGACGTTTTCTACTCGACGACCACCTTTCGAAAGGCAACAGTGAGGCGTACCCTAGGGGTGGTGTGTGCGAATTGTGTATTATTTTCGGTTTATTGTTTGTCTTGTCATGCATTGGTGATCTAACGATTCAATTTTATTTTCGGGCATTCATTCTTTCATGCATATTTATTAACAGTTAAAAGTGCGGGAATTTAAATCTAAACTATTACAACCGGCGCGGGTCCACATCGCCAAAAAAAAAAACCGAACCCGATTTGACTGAAAGTAAAATAAAGCGAATAAATAAAAAGTGCAAGAAATAAATCTAAACTTATTACAAGGCTTTGGGGCATATACAGAGGTATTTAAACAATGTAAAATAAATGCGCGAAATAAAGACTAAACAAAATTAGGGCTTTGGACCCTCTTACAAATAATTAAAATAATCAAGGAATTTAAAATTAAAATTTAAATGAAAAATAATGTTTTTGTGTTTTTTAGGTTTAAAAGAAAAAAGAGAAAAGTTAATTAAAATTAAAATCCTAGTTCTATCATTTTTTTTAAGTTTATTATGAAAAAAGATTTAATTTCTAACCTAATTAAATTCTAAACTAATTTATGTACAATTTTTGATTTATAGAAAATAAATAATAAATAATAGTATTGTGAGAAAAAAGGAAAAAATTAAAAAGGTTATGAAAAATTAATAATTAACCTAATTTTACATTTTTTGGATTTTTTATTATGAAAAAAGAATTAAAATTAACATTAAAACCTAATTAAACTAAATGAGTTACATTTTAATTTATTCAAAAAAAGAATCAAAATTAATTATATTTTTTTTGTCCTTTCTGTATTTTTTAATGTTTTTTGCATTTTTGTAAGAATTAATTAAATAAGAAAATAAAACACAAGTAAATTAAAAAATAATAAAATATAAAGAAAATTAGAAAAGAAAGAAAAAGGATAGAACCAGGGGGTGTGGATTTGAATTTGGAGGTGCAAATTTTGAAAAGCATGGCCCAATTGCTGACCATTTGTTGACTTTTTCCATTCAAGTGTGCGCCTGCTGACTTGCATCCATCCTATGCCTTTGTTCTGGACCCTTGGATGATCATCTGGGACACGTGGATGAACTGACTTTGCAGTGCATGGTGAGTCCTTATGTGAGCGCTGCATTGAACCTTGAAAGGAAAAATAATATGAGAAATTGCAAGACCTGGGACTTGAACCCAGGTCTTTGAGGTTAACACGCGCGTGTCTTGGCCAGCTGAGCCACTTGTTTTCATTTAACATATAATAGTTAATAAACAATATAAAATAAAAATGGTTAGTGTTATGTAAAACGCGCGCAAATTCGAATTGTCCAGTCTCCGTGTGACAACTCATCGTCCCTTCCAATTTCCTGAAATACAAACAAAGAAGGCAACGGTTTTGAAACGTTGTTTTACACATGCTATGAGAAAATAGCGAATAGCCATATAGGCTATATAAATTGTTCGCGATGGCATCTTCTTCTTCGTCTGGGTGTACTGAGTTCAGCCATGGCAGTCAGGGACTCTAATTTTTCCCCTAGGCAAAATCCCTAATTTGAGAAAGCTGTAACCCTAGGATTCGAAAATGGCAATTTCTTATTCATGGCACAAAAATGAAATTAAATGCAAGGGTTAGCTCAGAAACTTCATCATGAGTATGAATATCTAAAGAAAACTGCAAGAATGTGCTTGAATCGTGCTATATGATTTCAAAATTTTGAAGATGCAGTTGGACTCGTGGATACCAGTTCAAGGAGTTTTGGAAGATGTTATGAATTGGGATACGTTCAAAATCGTCTCAGGAAGCTATTGGTACCAAAATTATGGCTTCAGAAGATCCCTAGCTTTGAAATCAGATTTTCATTTTATGGTTCATTTTTCAAATTGCCAAATGGCCTTTGGACGAGTTTTGTGCTATGTTCCAGTTAGGGTTTGACTCAATGATCATTATGGAATAGACTTGGCTTGCTATCTCTCCTTAATCCATGCTTGAGAAAGAATTGGCATTAGGGTTTCATCCATTAACCATTTTTCCTATTTTCTAGCCAAAACCTAGACCTAGTGTGTAAATGAACCTTGGCCTGATTTTTGAGTTGGTTCATGATGTATAGAACTTGTCCAAATTCATTTGACACCATTTCATTGATTTTTAAATTTTATTTGAATTTTCAATGAATTAAAATGAATTAAATCATCAAAAATTAAATAAAATAAAAAAGTCAACATTTGGTCTTGAAATCAACCATGGGCCACGTGTGTGGCATGACAAGGATGGACAAAGTGAGAAAAATGGGGCCCTTTTGTCAAAATTGGATTTTCAAAGATAATTGACTTTTGCCATTTCACAAAATTTTCCCAACTTCTACAAGGCATAACTTGCTCAATTTTTAAGCTTTTCACATGTTCTTGGACATTTTGGAAAGGTCTTTGAGTCCTTTAACCAATGCCTTTGGTCCCATGTCATTTTGATTTACCAATCTCAAGTTATGGTCTTTGACTTAAAGTCCCTTTTTGTTGACTTTTGAAAATGACCTATAATGTTGAAATTGATAACTTTTTGTGAGAGCATTTCTTGGACTTGAAGTATGAAGATGAGTTGTAGGAAATGTCTTTCTCTTCAAAATGAGCTTTGGATGGAATTTTTCTGACAATCCATGTGAAAGTTATGCCCTGGTCAATTTCAGTTGACTTTTTCAGCTGTCCAAATATAGCAACTTTTGCACCTTTGATGATTTCTGAGCCAAATTTTGAGAATCATGATCAAGCATTGATCAAATGATGCTTGTGGCTTCAAAATGATATGTTGACCAAAAATTTGAACTTTTGACTGTCAAATGACCATTTTGCCCCTACAGTTGACTGTAGTGCAATCTAGGGTTTTGACTGTGCAATCTTGAGCTGAATGCCTTGAAACTTGATATGGGGATGCTTGACCATGTTTGTAAGCATATGAGACTTGATTGGCCCTTTGAAAACTTCATTTTCTTGATCAGAACCCAAACCCTAATTTTGACTGTATGGGAGACTGTTGCACTGCACAACCCTTGGGGAACTTTGTAGCTTGGCTTGGCAATTTCTTGAGGAATATGGGAGGGCAAATTTTGGGGTATAACAGTTGCCCCTGTTCAATCTTCTTAGACCTGAGGATGCAGATTGGCTGACGTGCCTTTCGTAATCCGAGGGTAAAAGATGATTGGACACTAGAGTGCCCTGAAATTTGCGCTCACATGTTAGCAGTGTGATGGTGGAATGGGCTTATAGATGCCATCTGGATGTTTGATTGCGTAAGAGATTCCCCGGCAAGAACCTGTATACCTGCAAAACAGAAAATGAGTACCTGACACGTTGCAGGAGCTGATGTTTAGATGTGTCCTGACTGGTTACAGGAGCTGAGTCTGGAGCTTCAAACGGCGATGAAATAACCAGGGATGATTACTTCCTCAGCATGAATGGTAAGAGAGCCTTGGGCGACTTTAACTTCAACAACGCTCGTTGAGAAAAATCTGGGGTGTCTTCTACTGGGATAAGAATCAGGGAGATCTTAGAGTCGATCTGACTGAACCAGAGAGGCCTTTGACTGGGTAAGAATTAGGAAAATCTTGGGACGATTTAACTGAACCGGTCTAGGTCTTGAAATGTCTTCAAAGGGATAAGCATCAGGAAAATCTTGGGACGATTTAACTGAACCAGAGAAGGCCTTTGACTGAACCAGTCTAGGTCTTGAAATGTCTTCAAAGGGATAAGCATCAGGAAAATCTTGGGACGATTTAACTGAACCAGAGAAGGCCTTTGACTGGATAAGCAATCAGGAAAATCTTGGGACGATTTAACTGAACCGGTCTAGGTCTTGAAATGTCTTCAAAGGGATAAGCATCAGGAAAATCTTGGGACGATCTAACTGAACCAGAGAAGGCCTTTGACTGAACCAGTCTAGGTCTTGAAATGTCTTCAATGGGATAAGCAATCAGGAAAATCTTGGGACGATTTAACTGAACCAGAGAAGGCCTTTGACTGAACCAGTCTAGGTCTTGAAATGTCTTCAATGGGATAAGCAATCAGGAAAATCTTGGGACGATTTAACTGAACCAGAGAAGGCCTTTGACTGAACCAGTCTAGGTCTTGAAATGTAGCTTGAGAACTTAACTGGATCTTCCCTGAAAGGTAAAAGTCAGTCATATGCAATGCATGATATGGATCAAGCAATGATGTTCTCAACATAAATGAGATTTGTATGATGCAGTGCGTTATGCATGCTATAATATTGTATGTGATGTTTTATGTATATTTTCGTCCAGGAAAATGAATCCTTGACGGGTGCCGGGAAGTCGTATCCCGGGCTGATGTCAAAGAATAGATTTTGCTTCCGCTGGGGATGATAACTGCAAGGATACCGGTAGGAGAAGACGACTCCGTTGCGGAATAAACTTGGCGAATGGGAGATTCTGCGGGGAGAAAAGATACTTTAGTGATCATGCTGGGAAGCAATACTCTGTGGGAAGAGTGATGCCTTGCTGAATGTTGATAGTAACTCTGTTGGGGATACCGTTGTTGTACTGGAAGTGTGAATTGACTTCGCTGGGGATAACCCAGTTATATCCTGTTGAGGAAATAACTCTTTAAATCAAGCCGGACGACGCGTTCGCGTCCTGTGAAGGATAAGCTTCCAGAATTTACTGGGGATAAGCTTACTGCTTGGGGAGATGAATTCCATCTTTCCTAGGGAACTTGGATGGGACTCTCCTGGGGAATTTAAGATATGCTTTGATATGCTGGGGAAGAATGCACTGACTTGCTGTCCTCTGGGGAATTTAAGATGTCTGGTTAGGTTCTTTAGTCGAACCTACCTTGGTACTTTGGAGGATAGAACAACTAGACTGCTCAGACAACTCTTTATTGCCCCTGTTTCTAGTGTCACCTGCAATTAGTTCTTTGTCTCGTATATTTATGAGCTAGCAAATTATTATCAATGCATATATCACAAATTGAACTTTGGACGTTCTTCACAAAACAAAACAAAAAGGAAAAACAGTTGGCACGTTTAACTGAAAAGTATATTTGTATTGATTTTGAATAGCCTGTGAATAGGCGTTTCGTGTACAAGAGGCTGGCGTCCTAGTAAGAGGTACGTCGCCGAACAAGAGAATTTATACAAGTTTTGTACAAAAGAAAATAAAACAGCTGTGTGAAAGATGAATGATCCACTGGGTGTCAACTCCGCTATAGCCTTTATAACTCCGAGCGTCTCATCACTTGGTGACCTTGGTTGAAGGTGAGGCTGACTGATCGATGCCGTCTTGATGTAGATACCGGATTCTGGATGCAAAGTGATCCAATGAGACATAGTATTACGCTTTTATCCCTAACTTTTGCCTGGACTGCCTTTTCGGGTTTTCAGTCCACCGGGATACCCATTTTTGCCCAAGCCGCCTTTTCAGGTTTTCGACTTGCCGGGTGTACAGATTTTTTCATTTTCATCCCTTCATTTTGCCCGAACCCTTTTGGTTCGACGGGAAGCCCTAATTTTTGCCTAGACATGTCAGCCTAGCGGATCTTTTTTTCATGCGTAGTATTTTTTAACTATGTCTGCATTGGCGGGGTGAGGAAGGTCGTCACCGTCCATGTTGGTTAATATCATTGCTCCTCCTGAGAACACATGCTTAACCACAAATGGCCCTTCGTACGTAGGGGTCCATTTGCCCCTTGGATCACTCTGAGGAAGGATGATTCGCTTGATCACCAGATCCCCGACTTGATATTCCTGTGGTCTGACCTTTTTGTTAAATGCCCTGATCATTCGTTTCTGATACGTCTGACCATGGCAGATAGCAGCAAGTCTCTTTTCGTCAATAAGGTTGAGCTGATCAAGTCGCGTCTGGATCCAATCATCTTCGTTCAGATTTGCATCCTTCATTATCCGGAGAGAAGGAATTTGTACTTCGATCGGCAAGACTGCCTCCATGCCATAAACCAGAGAGAAAGGAGTTGCCCCGGTTGACGTCCTAGCTGAGGTACGATACCCATGCAGAGCGAACGGTAACATCTCGTGCCAATCTTTATACGTTACTGTCATCTTCTGCACAATCTTCTTGATGTTTTTATTAGCTGCTTCTACAGCCCCATTCATCTTCGGTCTGTAAGGAGAAGAATTGTGGTGCTGTATCTTGAACTGTTCGCAAAGCTCGGTGATCATCTTATTGTTCAGATTGGTACCGTTGTCTGTAATAATCCGCTCAGGGACGCCGTACCGACAGATCAGGTTGTGCCGAATGAACCGTGCCACAACAGTCTTGGTTACCGTAGCATAGGATGCTGCTTCAACCCACTTCGTAAAATAGTCAATCGCCACTAGGATGAAGCGATGTCCATTGGATGCCGTAGGTTTTATCTCGCCAATCATGTCTATGCCCCACATTGCAAATGGCCAAGGCGCAGTCAGAACATTCAGGGGAACCGGAGGAACATGCACCTTGTCTGCGTAGATCTGGCATTTATGGCATGTCCTAGAATGTTGGTAGCAATCAGTTTCCATGGTGGACCAGTAATACCCGGCCCGTAGAATCTTCTTTGCCATGGTATGTCCACTGGAGTGTGTACCAAAGGTCCCGTCATGCAGCTCTTCCATGATTCTTTCTGCTTCAGCCTTATCTACACAACGCAGTAGGGTTGAATCCTGGTTTCGCTTGTACAAAATGCCGTTGCTAAGAAAGAACTTGGCTGCAAACCTCCTCAGGAACTTCTTATCATTGACAGATGCTCCTTCAGGGTATTCCTGGGCTTCCAGATATCTCTTCACTTCGTGGTACCAAGGCTTCTCAGTCACCAATTCAGTTTCGAGATCACAACAGTATGCCGGTTCGTCCAGTTTCCAGATGATGATCCGGGGAGCTTCATTATCCCATTTAACCTTGAACATTGAAGACATTGTAGCTAACGCGTCCGCCAGCTGATTCTCTTCTCTGGGAAAGTGCTCAAATGTTATCTCTGTGAAGTGGGGGATCAGGGCCAACACACATTCTCTGTAAGGGATCAAGTTTGGGTGCTTCGTATCCCACTCTCCTTTGATCTGATTGATCACGAGAGCGGAATCTCCGAAGACACTTAGAAATTTGATCCTCAGGTCAATCGCAGCTTGAAGACCCATAATACACGCCTCATACTCCGCCATGTTGTTGGTACAGTTGAAACACAACCGGGCGGTGAGTGGAGTATGAGTACCTTGCGGAGATACGATTATGGCGCCGATACCATTTCCCAAAGCATTGGAGGCTCCGTCAAAGTGCATAGACCATCGGGATCCTGGTTCAGGTCCTTCATCCGGTCCAGGTATTTCACAGTCAGTTACTATCATAATGCTTTCGTCTGGAAACTCGAAGTTCATTGATTGGTAGTCATCCACAGCTTGATGTGCTAGGTGGTCTGCCAATACACTTCCCTTGATGGCTTTTTGGGTCGTGTACTGAATGTCGTATTCCGTCAAGATCATCTGCCATCTTGCAATTCTCCCAGACAGAGCAGGCTTTTCGAATATGTACTTTATAGGATCCATTTTTGAGATTAACAAGGTAGTGTGAGTCAGCATATACTGTCTCAGCCGGCGAGCAGCCCATACCAAAGCGCAGCAAGTTTTCTCAAGCAGTGAGTATCGGGTCTCACAGTCGGTAAACTTTTTGCTAAGGTAATAAATGGCATGCTCTTTTCGGCCAGACTCGTCATGCTGCCCCAGCACACACCCCATTGCATTATCAAGCACTGTCAGGTAAAGTATCAAAGGTCTCCCTTCAACTGGTGGCATAAGGATGGGTGGTTCTTGGAGATATTCTTTGATTCTGTCAAAAGCAGCCTGGCATTCATCATTCCAACGTACTACCTGATCTTTCTTCAGCAGCTTGAAGATTGGTTCACAGGTAGCAGTCAGATGAGAGATGAAGCGAGCAATGTAATTCAGGCGTCCTAGAAAGCCTCTGACTTCCTTCTCCGTCTTAGGAACTGGCATCTCTTGAATGGCTTTGACCTTAGCAGGGTCCACTTGAATTCCTTTGTCACTGACCACAAAGCCCAGCAACTTTCCAGATCTTACCCCGAAGGTGCACTTGTTCGGGTTCAATCTCAGCTTGTACAGTTTCAACCGGTCGAACAACTTCTGCAGATGATCTAGGTGCTCTTCCTCAGTCTGGGACCTAGCGATCATGTCGTCCACATACACTTCTATCTCATGATGGATCATATCATGAAATAAGGTAACCATGGCACGTTGGTAGGTTGCCCCAGCATTCTTTAACCCGAACGGCATGACCTTGTAACAGAAGGTGCCCCACTGAGTAACAAAGGTAGTCTTTTCCATGTCTTCAGGTGCCATCTTGATCTGATTGTAGCCTGAAAAACCATCCATGAAAGAGAACACTTTGTGCTGAGCTGTATTATCAACAAGGACATCAATGTGGGGTAGAGGGAAGTCATCCTTGGGGCTGGCCCTGTTCAGATCCCTGTAATCAACACACATCCTGACCTTGCCGTCCTTCTTAGGTACCGGTACCACATTAGCAACCCACTGAGGGTAAGAAGTCACTGCAAGAAATCCGGCATCAAACTGCTTCATAACCTCGGCTTTAATCTTCTCGGACATCTCTGGACGCATACGGCGGACCTTTTGCTTAACCGGAGGGAAATCTTCTTTGGTTGGTAAATGATGGACCACAATGTCGGTATCTAATCCGGGCATATCTTCGTAGGACCAGGCAAAGATTTCTTTATAATCCTGCAGCATCTGAGTCAACCGTTGCTTCACGCTGAGTTCTAGGTTGGCACCAATCTTCACCTCTTTCTTGTCTTCCTCCGTACCCAAGTTTATTATTTCCACTGGCTCTTCATGGGGTTGAATTGCCCTCTCTTCCTGTTGTAACAGTCTTGCAAGTTCACCAGGCACTTCGCAATCATCTTCACCTTCGTCTGCGGCTAAGTTGATCGGATTTTCGAAGTCATAACTGGCAGTAGCAGAGTCGTTACCAGTGAGATCCAGAGTGGATTGAAACCTGTATGAGTGAGTGTGTGTAAATACAGCTGTTTTGCAATATGTAAAGGAAAGAAAGAAAAGGAGCGCAAAATTTGAAATGTGAAAACGCCCAATGCTTTTATTCATGATATATGATAGTGACAAACAAAAAGCCCTCATAAATAAACCACGGTGCCCCGGGTAAGACACCGGGCCATATAGTCTCAAATTATTGTTTATTACAAATCAAAACAAAGAAATTCATTTCTGGGGAACAAAAGTTATGGGAGTAAAATCTTTAGCAGTCCAATTGGTCAATCCACCGTCGGCCGTTGGGTAGATCCAGCTATCGAACTCTGACTCTCCCACTTCATCTTCCTCTCCAATAGCATTCACTCCATGCTGAGTGATGAGCAACGGAGGTCTTCCAATTCTTGCCTTGCGCACCGCTTTCTGAGCTTCCGTGGTGAAACCCAGCCCAAACTTGTTAGTCTTAGGAGTAAGATCAGGGAGCTTGCCCCAATTTGCACATTCACCTTTTTCGATCACAGCCCGGGCGTCCTTTAAGGAGGCCATCTTCATAGGAGAAACCTCTTCATCTTCCGCCGTTGCCAAGGTTGGTGGTACCTCCTCAAAATGTTGAAAGGGGGTTTCAATGAACTCCCCATCCATTTCCACGTATCTGAAAGAGTTGAGGTGGCTGACCATGTATTCCTCCTCCCCTTGCACTGTTACGATCCTCCCCCTGACCGGGTACTTGAGCTTCTGATGCAATGTGGAAGTCACCGCTCCAGCCTTGTGGATCCATGGGCGACCCAGCAAACAAGAATAGGACGGATGGATGTCCATCACATAAAATTTTGAATCAAATACTTGTGACCCAACCCTGATTGGGATGTCCACTTCACCATGCACCATTCTTTTGGACCCGTCAAAGGCCCGGACAACAATGCTACTTGGTTTGAGCTCTAGACCCTCACAATCCAGCCTATCCAGAGCCTTCTTGGGCAGCACATTTAATGAGGAACCTGTGTCAACCAGCACATGAGCAAGAGTAGTGCCCCTGCATTCAATGGAGACATGCAGGGCATCATTATGGTTCTTCCCCTTTGCTGTCAGATCGGCATCAGAGAAACCCAGGCCATTATCAGCAGTTAGGTTGGCCACACAATCGGTGAACTGGTCAGCAGTCGTATCTTGGGGTACATGGGCAGTCTTTAAGAAAGCAATCAGAGCCTTTGCATGGGCCTCTGAACACAGCAGCAGTGACAACATGGAGATTTTAGAGGGGGTGTGCCCCAGCTGTTCCACAACATTGAAATCACTTTTCTTTATTATCTTGAGAATTTCTTCCATTTCCTGCTTGGAAGCCTCAACAATGGTCTTTGGTGCCTCTGTCCTGGCAGGCACATCAGCAGCAATTCCCTTGCCCCGAGTATCAGACGACTCAGCAACAGGGGTGGATACTTGGTCAGAAGGAGAAACAGGCACTCTGGCAGGTGTGAAGATCAAAGGCCTATGAATTGCTGGAGGAGCAATGTCTGGCGAGAACAGTCTTCCACTACGAGTGACTTTAGCAGGCCCGGTGATGTTGGAGACACCAGTATCAATGTTGCACTCTTGTTTCACACCCAGAACATAAACATCCGCCCCATAGTGCCATGGGACAGCCTTATCAGATTTGTAGGGTATAGGCCCCGGAACAGTAATGGTGATGGGAACATTCTTGTGAACTGACAAAACTTGTATAGGCTTCTTTGAAGGAGCCTCGGAATAGTTGTTGAAGATGGTAACGATTGACACTTCTTCAACAGGAGCAGCAGGAACAACAGTCTTTTCAAACAAAATCTCTCTATTATCTATCAGGTTTTGGATGCCTGACTTTAATAGAGAACAACCAGCAGGGGAAGCAACACATAGAGGGCAACTTTCGCTACATCCCGGAAATAAACCGGCTAGCAACAGATTCCTCTTGACCATCAGCAACGGAGTAGCAACATCATCCACCGAAGCTACATACAAATTCTCCTCAACAGCATTCACTCCATGGTGGGGCATGGGAGCATTTACAACATTTGGCTTCTCGGGCGCTTCAAACTGTATCTCCTTGGCATCAATGAGGTCTTGAACCTTGTTTCTTAAGGCCCAACAGTCATCTGTGTTATGCCCCGGGCTATCAGAGTGATAAGCACAGCGAGCATTTGGATTGAACTTGGGAGATGCAGTGTTGGGAAACTTTGGAGCCTCCTTGACAGTCACTAAATTGGTGGATAGCAACTGTGGCAGGATTTGTGATAAGGTCATGCTTAACCGGGTGAACTCTCTCCGGGGTCTTTCAAACTTTTGAGGATTAGTGGACTGAGGAGCGGCAGCAGGTTTGGCAATCATTACCGCACTGACAGATTGGCGGTGTTCAGGTCGCTCTGTTCTCCGGGAGTTATATACAGCACTAGCCTCCTTTTTGAAAGGCTTCTTCTCAGTACTGGAGGAGGCAACTTTCTGTATCTTCCCTGATTTTATACCAGCCTCAATCCTTTCACCAGTCAGGATCAGATCAGTAAACCCAGCAGAGGAATTACCAATGAGATGATTGAAAAATGGACCAGACAGGGTCCCCAAGAACATATCTACCAGCTCCCGATCTGTCAACGGTGGCTGCACCCTGCCAGCCAGGTCTCTCCATTTCTGAGCATACTCCTTAAAACCTTCACCCGACCCTAGCGACATACCCTGGAGCTGGGTACGCGTAGGAGCGAGGTCGGCATTATACTGATACTGCTTGTAAAAAGCAGTGGCCAGATCCTCCCAGTTACGAATGCTGATTCCATCTAGCTGATAGAACCAATCGAGGTGAGTCCCTGAAAGACTCTCCTGGAAGAAGTGGATCCAAAGGTTCTTGTCTGCTGTGTAAGGCTGGATCTTCCTTACATAAGAACGGAGGTGCATCTTGGGACAGGAAGCCCCATCATACTTCACGAAGGCAGGTGTTTTGAACTTGTGCGGGATCACCACTCCAGTAGATAACCCCAAGTCTCCGAAATCCAATCCAGGTACCCGTTGAACTTCCACAGCCTTTAATCTGTCTTCCAGCTGTTTGTACCGGTCTTCAGCAGGAGGGTACTGGTCGTCGTTGAAGTCTGTTTCAGTATCAGAGCCCACAGGAGTAGTGACCTCCCTTTCTTGGTGACTACCTTCTGTCACAGATGGAGGAGTCCTTTCAGCTTCAATTTGCAAGGTGTTCCCGAGTCTGCGCCCAGTGCTAAATAGCACAGTCCTCCTCTTCTTCTTAGTCTTCTTCAACAGCATGGTCTTTAACTCTTGTTGACCCTGAGACAAGCCCTTGATCAGCTCCTGAAATTGGGCGTTTTGCGCCTGAAACTGGACGTTCTGCGCCTGAAGAGCCTTGATAGCCGCATCGGTTGATGATTCAGGAGGGTTCATGATGCTGAAATAAACAGCGAAGAACGGTAAACAACCTGAAAAGAAGAGTATTTATGATGCACATGATGAATGATATGTGTTTATGCAATGCATTCAAGAGTTCGAAAATTCAAATTTGTTGTAGACCAAAAGGAACACACTTTATTATTAAGAAAATCATTGTTTTAATACATCAAAGCCTCATGGGCAAAAATACAAAAAGATCAAGTCACATCCAAAATATGTTGCGCATCTTCTTTGGAGCTATATAAGTGTTGAGACTCCTTTCCTCATGCAACAGGCGGGTGAGCTCCAAGACCTTCTTTTCACTGGCATGCAAACTAGTCTCAAGAGAATTCCTCTCTTCTTTAAGCTGGATCCAACTCTTCTGCATCTCTTCCCAGGATGTGGGCATATCAGGGTGCTGGATAACATGAGACACCTCTCCTTCCAAGGCAGGTTCTTTGATTACTGGAAGCATGTGAGGATAAGGCATTACTAGCTTCTGAGAACGGGCTCGTACCCATTTGAGGTAAGGCTCCAAAGGGATGGAGTTCCTGTGCCCCAGTGTCTTGCTGTCTATCCTACTAGGCATCCTCCAAGCTCTGATAAATCTCTGGCGAAGTCCTTGAGTATCGTTGTCGAAATCAAAAACTATGTCAGGAATCAACATGTCATGAGGACCATCCCTCCGAGCATAACCAAACTGTCTCCAAGCCAGGCATGGACTATAAGTAATACCCCCTCTGATTCCAAGTAAAGGAACATTAGGATACTCCCCGCAACGATCAATGATAGTGACATCTTCCCTGGACCTAGGGCACCAATGTATATCTGCATGTGTAAGAGTCATCAGCCGTTGTGACCATCTCAAACCCCGCTCGTTCTTCAGGACTGATTGTGGAAGGTGCGAAATAAACCACTTTCCCAGGAGAGGAGTGCAACACATAAGGACACCTCTTTTTCTCATGGTTCGAGTGTAACATGAGTGAAGGAGGTCTCCCAGCAACGTAGGTATAGGATTCCTGGACATAAAGATCTGGACAGCACTGATATCAATGAGCTGATCTGGGTTAGGGAACAACACCAAACCATAAACAAGGAGAGCCACAACCTCTTCAAAAGCTTGTAAGTCAAGGGAGTTCCAACAATCATAGGCTTTTTCAAACAGAAACCTGGCTAAGAACCCTTTGATACCACTTCTAACTTCCCAATGTCCCTTGAGGTCAGATGACTGTAGGTGCAGGGCTTTAGCAATCTCTTCAAGGTTAGGTTCTTTTTCTGTACCGTTGAAGGGTAGCTGATCAAGGATAGGGATCTTCAGGAGTCGGGAGAACTCCTCCAATGTAGGTACCAACTGATAGTCCAAGAAGGTGAAACAGTGATGCAGAGGGTCAAAGAATTGGAACAGGACTTTTATCATATCTTCCTCAATGTTGGTGTTGACCAAGCTGATGAGGCTTCCATGCCTTTCACTGAATGAAGAGTTCTCGGGAATCCTGGATATAAGCTCCTTAAGCTGAGGAGGGATCCTTACAAGACTGATTGGAATTGTCTTTCTACGAATAGTTTCCATGTCCTACAAAACAAGAACAAAGATGAAAATTCGAACCCCTGAAATGGTTAGTCAATGCATATGATGCTGGATGATGTCATGATGCTATGATTAAACACAGATATTTACAAAGACAAACATGTAAGGCACACAAGGCACACAAGACAGGCCCTTAAGGTTTAAGGCCAGCATGGGGTCTGGGTAGTACCCTCTTGAAGTTGGTGGGTTCAACCTGTCCTAATCAAAGTAACCGGGTTCTAAGGTTCTCAATATCACGGGATTGCTTTCATTGTTCATCGTTTCGATTTAGCCACTGAACTGGCGACCGAAATATTCCAGGAAAGCAACCCTCAATTGAGTGTAGTATCGAGTATCAACCAACCTCGGACTGCACCAAAGTCAGTTATCTCACTACCCTAAAGAGGCCAAGATTGTTCAATTAAGGTTCCTAAGGTCTGTTGATGCTTCATGACACCACATGGAGGCCCCGTACTCTCCTTGACTGACTCAAGGGTTACCGGTACACACCAAAGTGCCACATCAACGTAGCAGACTGCTTCAACCATGTCGGTATACCCCGCACAGTTCCCTCACAGCCTTGTTGCTACTTTCTAAGAAGGTGTCCCCCAGATCCGGGTTAGGATCTATAGAACTCCCAGGCAACCCACAATTTTAAAGCACACAAGGAAAGCAATTGAAAACACAATGATCTTAGCCCTAAGGTACATCTCACTTTAAGTTTATCCCCAGCAGAGTCGCCAGTTCTGTGATCGGTGGATCTGGAACTGACTGTTTTAACGCTGGTTCGCGAAATGTCGCGGAAGCAAGAGTCGCCACCGTCTTTTATTTTCTCCAAATGGAAAGGACAAAAGCACAGAAAAATTCCTTAAAGAGATTGCTCTCGGTTCGGGAGGTAGGTTATAGAAAGGGAAGGTATTAGCACCCTTTCTATCCATGGTTATCCATGGGCTCTTAGGTACTTGCTCAATGTGTTTTCAAAATTGTTGTTTGCTTTTCAATTGTGGGTTTCAAAAATATTCTTTGAAAAGTTTCAATTCAACTCGTACGTCAGAGTGTTTGAAAAGTTTGTTTTGAAAGTTTTTGAAAGTGTTGGTGTGAAAAGATTTCAGTTTGTTTTGAAATTAGAGCAAGTACCTTTGAGAACCTACCTACCCTAAGGAATTCGTCTGTGTAGATGTCCTTTAAAGTAGTGCCATCCCACCATTGAGAGGTAGGTAGCACCACCGTTGGAGGTGTTCGGGTCAATTCGATTTGAGGGGCATGGTGATCACCGGAGCAACGGGAAGACACCTTAGAAGCTACCCTCATGCCAGGTTCCCGGACCATGAGGACTTACTAAGACGTTTTCTACTCGACGACCACCTTTCGAAAGGCAACAGTGAGGCGTACCCTAGGGGTGGTGTGTGCGAATTGTGTATTATTTTCGGTTTATTGTTTGTCTTGTCATGCATTGGTGATCTAACGATTCAATTTTATTTTCGGGCATTCATTCTTTCATGCATATTTATTAACAGTTAAAAGTGCGGGAATTTAAATCTAAACTATTACAACCGGCGCGGGTCCACATCGCCAAAAAAAAAAACCGAACCCGATTTGACTGAAAGTAAAATAAAGCGAATAAATAAAAAGTGCAAGAAATAAATCTAAACTTATTACAAGGCTTTGGGGCATATACAGAGGTATTTAAACAATGTAAAATAAATGCGCGAAATAAAGACTAAACAAAATTAGGGCTTTGGACCCTCTTACAAATAATTAAAATAATCAAGGAATTTAAAATTAAAATTTAAATGAAAAATAATGTTTTTGTGTTTTTTAGGTTTAAAAGAAAAAAGAGAAAAGTTAATTAAAATTAAAATCCTAGTTCTATCATTTTTTTTAAGTTTATTATGAAAAAAGATTTAATTTCTAACCTAATTAAATTCTAAACTAATTTATGTACAATTTTTGATTTATAGAAAATAAATAATAAATAATAGTATTGTGAGAAAAAAGGAAAAAATTAAAAAGGTTATGAAAAATTAATAATTAACCTAATTTTACATTTTTTGGATTTTTTATTATGAAAAAAGAATTAAAATTAACATTAAAACCTAATTAAACTAAATGAGTTACATTTTAATTTATTCAAAAAAAGAATCAAAATTAATTATATTTTTTTTGTCCTTTCTGTATTTTTTAATGTTTTTTGCATTTTTGTAAGAATTAATTAAATAAGAAAATAAAACACAAGTAAATTAAAAAATAATAAAATATAAAGAAAATTAGAAAAGAAAGAAAAAGGATAGAACCAGGGGGTGTGGATTTGAATTTGGAGGTGCAAATTTTGAAAAGCATGGCCCAATTGCTGACCATTTGTTGACTTTTTCCATTCAAGTGTGCGCCTGCTGACTTGCATCCATCCTATGCCTTTGTTCTGGACCCTTGGATGATCATCTGGGACACGTGGATGAACTGACTTTGCAGTGCATGGTGAGTCCTTATGTGAGCGCTGCATTGAACCTTGAAAGGAAAAATAATATGAGAAATTGCAAGACCTGGGACTTGAACCCAGGTCTTTGAGGTTAACACGCGCGTGTCTTGGCCAGCTGAGCCACTTGTTTTCATTTAACATATAATAGTTAATAAACAATATAAAATAAAAATGGTTAGTGTTATGTAAAACGCGCGCAAATTCGAATTGTCCAGTCTCCGTGTGACAACTCATCGTCCCTTCCAATTTCCTGAAATACAAACAAAGAAGGCAACGGTTTTGAAACGTTGTTTTACACATGCTATGAGAAAATAGCGAATAGCCATATAGGCTATATAAATTGTTCGCGATGGCATCTTCTTCTTCGTCTGGGTGTACTGAGTTCAGCCATGGCAGTCAGGGACTCTAATTTTTCCCCTAGGCAAAATCCCTAATTTGAGAAAGCTGTAACCCTAGGATTCGAAAATGGCAATTTCTTATTCATGGCACAAAAATGAAATTAAATGCAAGGGTTAGCTCAGAAACTTCATCATGAGTATGAATATCTAAAGAAAACTGCAAGAATGTGCTTGAATCGTGCTATATGATTTCAAAATTTTGAAGATGCAGTTGGACTCGTGGATACCAGTTCAAGGAGTTTTGGAAGATGTTATGAATTGGGATACGTTCAAAATCGTCTCAGGAAGCTATTGGTACCAAAATTATGGCTTCAGAAGATCCCTAGCTTTGAAATCAGATTTTCATTTTATGGTTCATTTTTCAAATTGCCAAATGGCCTTTGGACGAGTTTTGTGCTATGTTCCAGTTAGGGTTTGACTCAATGATCATTATGGAATAGACTTGGCTTGCTATCTCTCCTTAATCCATGCTTGAGAAAGAATTGGCATTAGGGTTTCATCCATTAACCATTTTTCCTATTTTCTAGCCAAAACCTAGACCTAGTGTGTAAATGAACCTTGGCCTGATTTTTGAGTTGGTTCATGATGTATAGAACTTGTCCAAATTCATTTGACACCATTTCATTGATTTTTAAATTTTATTTGAATTTTCAATGAATTAAAATGAATTAAATCATCAAAAATTAAATAAAATAAAAAAGTCAACATTTGGTCTTGAAATCAACCATGGGCCACGTGTGTGGCATGACAAGGATGGACAAAGTGAGAAAAATGGGGCCCTTTTGTCAAAATTGGATTTTCAAAGATAATTGACTTTTGCCATTTCACAAAATTTTCCCAACTTCTACAAGGCATAACTTGCTCAATTTTTAAGCTTTTCACATGTTCTTGGACATTTTGGAAAGGTCTTTGAGTCCTTTAACCAATGCCTTTGGTCCCATGTCATTTTGATTTACCAATCTCAAGTTATGGTCTTTGACTTAAAGTCCCTTTTTGTTGACTTTTGAAAATGACCTATAATGTTGAAATTGATAACTTTTTGTGAGAGCATTTCTTGGACTTGAAGTATGAATATGAGTTGTAGGAAATGTCTTTCTCTTCAAAATGAGCTTTGGATGGAATTTTTCTGACAATCCATGTGAAAGTTATGCCCTGGTCAATTTCAGTTGACTTTTTCAGCTGTCCAAATATAGCAACTTTTGCACCTTTGATGATTTCTGAGCCAAATTTTGAGAATCATGATCAAGCATTGATCAAATGATGCTTGTGGCTTCAAAATGATATGTTGACCAAAAATTTGAACTTTTGACTGTCAAATGACCATTTTGCCCCTACAGTTGACTGTAGTGCAATCTAGGGTTTTGACTGTGCAATCTTGAGCTGAATGCCTTGAAACTTGATATGGGGATGCTTGACCATGTTTGTAAGCATATGAGACTTGATTGGCCCTTTGAAAACTTCATTTTCTTGATCAGAACCCAAACCCTAATTTTGACTGTATGGGAGACTGTTGCACTGCACAACCCTTGGGGAACTTTGTAGCTTGGCTTGGCAATTTCTTGAGGAATATGGGAGGGCAAATTTTGGGGTATAACAATATGCTTACACAATAGATATGTTATTAGTATTGCACAAAAATACACTTGTAAAACAAAATATAAGATACAATATAAATACCTTAATATTATGTCAGTTTTTAATTCATCGTCAATGTCAGTCAACTATTTATCAAAATACTCACTTTACTTTTATCTTGTAACACAATGTAACCTAAAAAATCATCAGCTTTTTCACCGTCAACCTTGTCGGTTTCTGCATCAACTCTAACCGGGTGTCGAATACTAGATTCGTTGGCTTTTTTCACCTTTATATACATTGTGGCACATCTAGTTTTTCTTTTACGACTTTGTGTATTAACAAATTTTGCAACAGATGTTCTATGGGAGGTGCTTGTCGAATCGGCCATGACTACCAAGATGAATAGACAAAGTGAAAAACTAACGTTAATGAATATACAAATGGAAAATAATATAAACAAAATGATCAATAGACAGTGTAACGAAGAAACCCTAAACAAAATGATCAATAGACAAACTAAAAAACTAACATTGATGAATATACAAACTAACGATTCAGTGAAGAATAAACCTGTTGCAAAAATGGCGTTTGATGAATATCTTTTGGAAGAGTTTTGATGAATATCGCCTAGGATTTTTTGCTAAATGAGAGTGACGAACTGACGTTTGAGTGTAGATAGGTTAAATGAAAAGTTAGAAACTAGCTAGATAGTTCTATGAAGTATCTCATGCAAAATAAGTGTCATTTCAATTTTACACAAAAGCCGACGTGGTAGTGTTATTAAAAATATTAAATTATAAAAATAACTTCATAGCGTCATATTCTGGGAATTCATTTAAAAGATATATCACGTCGGATATTTAAGAAAACTGGGGGGTTAAAATTTGTCAAATAAAGTATTAAAATAATATTTTGAAATTAATATTATGAAAATGTTAATGCAAAATATATTATGTCTCGGTTGGATCCTGTAGCCGAGGTAAATATTAACGGAACAAATAGAAAAAAATAAAAATGAAAATTGGAAAGGTGCCAAGTGAGAAATACCTACTATCAATTGAAAAAGAAACATAAAATGCAACAATTAGGTGTTGAAGAGAGCTCTCTTATTGATAGCTTGCCTCGGTTATAATAAATAATTAAGGTCTAATATTTTTTATTTAAAAAAAGTTAATACAACATAGCGCTCCCACGACCTATACCCTCGTTTTTTCATTGTTTGAGGTGTAACCTTCTTCATGAAAAGTGTTATTTGTTGTAGTGCATGCTTCTTGATGGCCTTATTCTAACTTGTTATGAGTTACCGTTCTGGATCAATCTCTTGCAGGTTCTAACTTTTTATTTGGTGGAGTCTTGGGTTTGTACTGGATCCAATGTGTAATACGCCGCAAGTATATGAAAACACCGAAGTAGTAAAAAAGAGTTATCATCCTCAGAACCAATGATCAATCATCGTTATTTATCATATATGAGTTTATGTAAGATTGTATAAAAACTCGCTTGTTTCCGTGAAAAGGTAAAATATTGTATTTTCTTAACAATAAAGAGTCCAAGAATATGATTCTTTTCTACCAAATTAGATCATACAAGTAGCGATACTAATTACAACGAGAGCTTATCTTTTGTAGAAAATACCAAAATTAGTGGTAATGCTCATTTTTGTCGATGCATTACCATCTACTTTCGTAGCATGAATCGTAAACATAAGGATCCTTTATTAAACAAAAGTATTTCTTCAATTAATTCAAGATTATTTCACAATCTCAAAATTAATTGTTCGAATTTCTAAGTCATATATCATTTATACCCTTTCGGCGCATAAATGATATCTTTATGTTTCTACTTTCGTAGCAAACATCTTTCTTTTTAAAAATAGAAGTTTCGAAACAAAATGTCATTCTAGTTACAATTGATACTTACACAACTTGCATGAGGTATGTCACAGACCCTAAACTAACTACTCTAACATGGTTAAGGATAAAATAGGATAGACATACAAAGCATACATTGTAAAGGCAGTAAAATAAAACATGTTAATGCAGTGAATATCCATGAAATTAAAGATGTTCCAAGGAGACTTTTGATCCAATAAGGTGTGATCTAATACGATAATTATCGGGATCCTCTCTCTCTCTCCTATATGTTACAGTGATATTATAGGATTATTTTCCCAGTAAATGGAAGTTAACTCCACTACTGGACATGCAAAACTGAAATAAAAACCAATGGAGCATAAATGAAACAGAAAAATGAAACTGGAAAACCTGGAGTCTAAGTCCATGACGAGTGTCATGGATGATGACAAATAAATAGCAAAGATTGATGTGGAGCTAAAACAGAGGACAAACTGAACATACATTGCATAGATCTCACACAAGGTGAAAGAGAGCTACACTTCTATTTAGAGATACAATACAACAGGAAACATGAGGAGACAAAATGAGCAAAAAAATAGGGAGATTAAAATAGGAGCAAAACTTAACTAGAGGGGATCCAAGAAGAATCTTGCAGAGAAAACTTTTTAGTCTTAAAAGAGGTTTTTCAAGATTATGCGTTATTGGGACTCATGAGTCTCAAGTGATATGAATATTGCAAGTAAAAAGTAGAAAGTGACAAAATTTAAAAATAAATATGTTACTCATTAGATTATAAAGTGTATCAAATATAAGTTAGTTTTACATAAAAATTACTACTTTCCTTCCTTTATATAAGGGACATTCTATTTTTTAGATTCATTGAATAACCAATATATTTAATTTGTTTATAGACTAGATACATTGTTTATTCAATGAATCTAAAAAATGAATTGTCTCTTATATAAAGGAATAAAGGTAGTATAAAACTAGAAACAATTCAATGGAAACAAAATATTTTTTTTACAATAGAAAGATACATAAAAAGAGACTGAAGATCAGTTTGCAAATTCAACAACAATATACCTTTAAAATAAACTACAACTTTAAAATGATTATGAAATATATTTGCAATTCATAATTCACTTGGGTATAAGGTAAATCCTTACAATTTGGGTGGCAAATGGACATCCCTCCCTCATTTAGGTGCGTTCTACAAAAGTCTGCAAAAAAAAGGTGAGATGGGACAATTATTATGATATTATGTAGGATGTATGTTGGGAAACAAGTGAGTTATGTTGAAAAACAAAGTGTGAGTTCTAAGTCCCACATTATTTAGAAAAGTGGAGGTTGAGCCCTTTATAGTGAGAGGATCCATACACCTATCATCTTAAGGTTTTTGGTGAATATGTGGTGTCTCTCTCACTTGTGTGTTACTCTTGACCCAATATGGATGCTCGTCGGAATGATCCAATAGTGATATCAAAGCCTGATTTGAGTAAGGGACCAGCTCCTTGTATCGAAAGTCTTCTTGATACGGTGGTGGCCAAGCAGTGTGTTCCGTCATAGTGTCCATGACGAGTAAGGGTGTCTGTCAGCGGTTATTCAAGTATGTGGATGAAATATTTTCCGCTTGAGGGGGAGCATAGTGGATGGACTCATACTTGAGGGGGAGATTATTGGGAACAAGTGTGAGTTGTGTTGAAAAACAAAGTGTGAGTTCTAAGTTGCGCATTGCACTTTATAAGTGAGAGGATCCATAGACCTATCACCTTAAGATTTTGGGTGAATATGTGGTGTCTCTCTCACTTGTGTGTTGCTCTTGACCCATTGATAAGTGTCAAAATGTCATTAGTAGTATTTTGTGGCACTTATTAGCTTTGTTCTTTTGGTTTTTATAGTAAAACTCCAATTTTTGTGTAAATAATAGTATAATTGTGTTTTCGTGTAAATATTGTATCGTTTGATAGTTGTTCATCGCTTTTATAGGTATTTATTGCATGGTTGGAGCATAAAGTAATAAGATTCAAAGGCAAAGTTTCAAGATGCAATTTTGATGGAAATAACGAGTTCTAGGTTGTGCTAAGCGCAGCCTAGCGCGCTTGCAGGTGTTGTGGCAGAGAGGTTTTGCTGAATTTTGTACTTAGCGCATCGTGCTTAGCGTCAGTTAAGTCGGTTTAAGTGTTTTTAAGTGGAATTGCACTTAGTGTCACTTTTTGGGCTAAGCGGGGTCTAATATTTTTACCCACTATATATTCATTTGTTCATAGATTTTTAGGTATGTTTTTGGGGATTTTTAGTCTCAACTCCATCACAAACATTATTTGATGTTAGAGCTTAGAAAACAACAATGAAGATTGGATGATCCGAAGTCGAATTTCTCATCGATCGGAGTTGACAAACCAAGAGATGTTTGGTTCTTCTTCCTTCCTCTCTTTGTGTTCTCTATTTATTGAATTTTGTATGTAAGCTTACCTTGATTGTATGTATATTTGTTGATCATGGTGTTGTATATTATCTATTTTACAAATCAATATTGATGATTGCTTACTTTATCTTGGATTTGAGTTGTTATAGACATATACGATTTGAATTCGGATTTAGGATGAACATCTATTAGGTTCTAGACTATGGAGATAGATTTAGACTTAATATTTATTATGGTTATTGATGCTTAATGCTTTGTGTTGCTTAGTTGCGTAAGACATCACTAACGAGACAATACGATAGAACTCTCGTAGGTGCTTCAGACATGAACACTGATGTGAGGGATATATGATGATATTGACGAGTAATTTAGGTTGTGTACAACTTTGATCGATAGATTTTAGTATTTGATAGGGTAGATGAAATTCAAACCTGGAAAAGTTATCTCCTCTCCAAAAGATGTACTTATTTTCTTGTTCATATATTTACTTTCCGCACTTTACTCTTTTAAACCCATTGAAAACCAAACTCAGAAACACGGTAACTGTTAAACGACATTCTTTCTTTCTACACTAATTCCTGTGAAGACGATGAAACAAAATTAAAAATAGTTACTTTTAGGTGAAAAAACTCATACACCTATCACCGTAAGGTTTTAGATGAATATGTGGTGTCTCTCTCACTTGTGTGTTGCCATACACACACAAAAAAATGACAGGGTGGAACGTCCTCGCGGACACTGTATTTTCTAGCCTACAAATTGCAAAAATATGTGTTAATTCTCGAGTTCGAAAAAAATGGAACAATACAAATATATTAGAGGGTGCGGACCTAAAGTCGTAGTCCGTCCTAAAAAAACGTGTAAACAAAACAAATATATTCGATAAATCAAATCTATTTTGTCACCCCTAATTTTCTCTATGATCAAATATATTCAATTCATCCTTACATAAAAAAGATTTTGTCATTGAAATACAGATTCTCCAATTTTGAATTTTGTTAAAATTAGTCAACAATATATTAATGTGATACTGTCACACTTATTTTCTTTTTCTTTTTTTTTCGTTTTTTAATGTGTGAATCCATTTGATCATAAGCCTTTTGTAAAGTTAAATCAAATTTAATAACCGTGAACTCTGTTTAAAAATCTATTATTACTTCAATGACAATTATTTTTATAAAAACATTAATAATGAAACATTATTATGATTACAATGTACAATACTCTTTCAAAAATTGTCTTAAAGTAAATAAAGTTATCGGAAGAAAATGACAGTTCCTTCATCTTTTTCTTTCTTTTTCATTGTCATGGGGTCAAGCCCATGTGTTAGTTTGCTCCCCTTTTTGGGAACTTATATACTCTTTTTTCTTATTTTACATTCTAAAAACTTTTAAATCAATATTTCTTCAATTATTTTGTATACCAAATATATCCATAAAAAACATAAAACTCAATCTAAGTCCAAGACAAACAATTGTGATGGAGTCAAAACCATGTAGAACAACAGTACCTTAAACTTTTGTCTAAATATAGAAAATGCAAGAACTTAGGTTATGAAAAAAGAGTTTGGATTCTAAACACAAATTTTATCAACTTTTAAGATACTTTAATTTGCATATGCATACCTTCTCTCCCCTCTCAAGACCCTCAAGGGGGCAGGCACACAAAGAGCACCAACTTTGCACAACTTTTTTCACAACTTTTTCTGCACCATTCATTTGCATCTTACTTGTTTATGATTCAATGATGCATATTATTCTTTCGCAATTATAACATGATTTTATTTAAATGTATTTTTTATTATTTAATGAAAAAAACACAATAGTAAGAGAAGTAGGAACAGTTGGTATCTCGTGTTTTCAAATAAAATGTTGTACAGTTTTCTAACTTGTGCATTATTTGTGTTTCTCGAGAGGTACGGTATAATGATAAAAGCAATCTGTATAGTAAGTAATGAGTACTCAAATGACATTAAAAGCCTTTAACATTTATTCAGGCCCTACGTGCCATTCAACTTCTACATTAAATTATTATAGTAGTATTCATCATACACAACATCTAAAATATTAAATATCATTCATTCATCTCACAAAAATACTATCTTACTCAAAATTATAACAATTTTATTACCATTCTGACTTCAAGAAAACAAAAACATAAGTGAGTGGGTGTGACTTTTGAAGAAATGAATTATTTTTACAGCACCTAAAAAGGAAACAAAATAATCATGATTAATCCATCAACTACTAAAATAAAACTCAACCCATCAACCCATCAAAGAGTTCAGACCCTTTTTTTAAAGCCTGCAATATAAAACAAATGAGGCAATGCATGCCAAGACAAAACAAGCTCTCGTATCCATGAAACAATATTCAAAAACTCAACTCTTATATCTCTGCGAGATTTTAATAGACCATGTATACAATACATGGTCTGTTACATTTTACATTTTTCGTTCGACTGAGATTAATCTTGAGTAAAATCGGCGATAACTCGCGCCGATATATACAAATAAAACAAAAGAAGAAAAACAAGATGATAGTGAAAGGAGTGTGACGGAACAGTACAATTTGTTCGTATACTGTCACAAGCATGTGAAAGCAGGTGAACCCCCCACCCTACAAACAACCCCACAAGTGGACCTTACCATTCAGTCTCACCACCAATATCCGACAAAATCTATTTCCTACCAATTCTATTCTTACCATTTATCATTCTAACATAATTAACAAATATAAATTCTTAAGAATAATATTTTGCATGCATGGTATAAACTAATCTGTCTATTTTTAAGACCAAGACATTTTCGGGCAACACATTTTTACTAATTAAACACAAACATAACATAATCACATAGTTCTATATATTACATGAAAAGGTAAAAACAACATTTTTTGTTTTTCTGTCTGGAAATGAAATGGGAAATGATGAAAATGATGAAAGAAAACTAGTCTTATATAGTCTTATAGTAATATATAAACTAATATGCCTCTATCCATGTATGCAAGATGTGTATTGCTTGGTTGCTGTTAGTAGTATGTATTTGATTCATGATTCATGATTCATGATCGACGACGAGACGACCATGACCTCAGTTTTGATTCTTGCTCAAGGAACGAACGAACTAGTCTCTTGATCTAGGTGTACTCAGCTATACATCTAGAAGATTTTTTTCTTCTTCTAATATATGATTCCATTCTATAAATCTGCACTTCTGCATAAATAAAAACATAACAATCATTTAATTATATAGGTACATTTGTTTTTACTTGTAAAGGAAAAAAGTGTCAAAAATGGATATAAAAAATATATTATTACCCTAATTAACATGATCCCTTGCTCGCCTCTTCTATTTTTATTACCTATAATTCAAAACATTTGATATGCATAATGAAGCCTAAGAAATATATATACATATACACATATAGATATATTTTAATGAAAAGAAAATTAGTAGTACCTTGATTTGTAAAGAAAATTAAAGGGACGCATTGTTGTTGCCCGGAGCAGTTGTTGTTGTCGAGTCTGGCTTCTGAGACGAGATAGTTGAAAATGTGGCGCTCTCATTGACGTCTTCGAGTGGAGAGAATTCAGAGCGATGATCTCCAGCTGCTTTGGTTGGGGAAGCAAAGAGACTCTCAGGAAGGGTTTGCTCCACGTTTCTTCGGCGTCAAGAAACAATAATGCAAATATCAGAATATTGATAGAAACATAAATATTATCAGAAGAAAAGTCGAGTCTCATGCATGGATACCTAGTGCCGAGATCTACGGCTTCTGAATTTGCAGTATTGATTATGTTTCCACTTTCAACAGCAGCAGCATCAATGCGGGATGAATCAGCTTCCTTATGTAGCTGCTGCAGCTGCTGCTCAGATGCAGCACCGAAAGAACCGGGAGAAGTGAGGCTGACACCGTAGCCTGCAATGGAAAATGTATTAACAACGTAAACTGCATGTAACTGTTGGTTAGAATTACGCGATAGGCTATCATATATTGACTAACCAGTAATATCTCCTTGAATGTTATCGGGAGAAAGACCTGCATGGTTAACATGGCCATGAAGTTGATGAGGAAAAATAAAAGGAGCCCCGAGGGAAAGACTGCGCTGGTGGTGGATTGGAATATTCTTGAAGTCTGGAAGCTGCAGACTCTTCAGCCTCCTTTCTTGGAGTTCAAGGACTTGCTGCAACTCAGCCTGCTCCTCCATTTTCCTTCTCAATAAGATGTCATGCGGATTATATAACATTCTCGCTCCTGCGTAAAACACGTTCGGTCAGTTCGGAGATTCTATTGCAAGTTTACTGCATGCATGTGAGTGCTTAAATATAAAGAAACTGTAAGAAGTGCACGATATCTCGAGAAACCAAGTAGAATAAAGAAGCCGATACGAGAAATTTACTTACCGGGATGGAATTCAAAAGGTTCTTTAGATTCAAACCCAGAGGGACTTAAACACGGTGAAAAATCGCCCCTCTCTAGTTGTTGTGGATGTTGTCTCCTGAATACATGAGTCACACTGATATTAATCCAGGAATCATAAGATATAGGTGAAACAAATACAAGACGAGCACTTACTTGTCAGGAACTTTACCCTTCTCCTTGTAGGGTTTCACAAGCACGCGTGAATCGCATATGAAATGAGGATTCCCTTTCGATAATATGTTTCTCACCGTCTCTGGAAAGACAAAGGTAACAAACCCGAACATACGCTTCTGCTGGTAAGGAATTCTCACATCTTGGACAGGTCCATATTTGCTTCAAAATAACAAATGTGAATCATTGAATGAATGAAATCGCTCAACATGGATTTGAGTGCATGCATACAAAAACACCACTAAAATTTAGAGACCGGCACTACGTTGTTACACGTAAGTAATATCAAGTTCTAGAACAATATAAGATCAACCAGATATCACGGCGGCAATAACCATGCAAAAGAAAAAATTAAATACCAACTCGATTATACATACAAAACACGTTCACGTACGTGTCAGAAGGTAGACAGCATCACCAAGAACACTGAAAAGTTATTAATAGAATCAGCTTCGATAACGACAAATGATGTGTCCGAATGAGATTAACAATACATATCAAATCAGCATCGATAACGACAAATGATGACTCGAAACTACAAATGTCGATATCTTCGAAGCTTCTTAACAATACAAAATTAAGTTAGTTATATCTTAAGGGATAACACACATTAAAGTGATACCTGAAAATGTAAAGGATTAACCGAGTCTTCTCGTAGGAGACATATACATCATGATCTGCAAAGTTTATTGCCTAATACTTAAAGACAAACTCTAAACGTTACACACAAAACACGGCTTCGAAAGGAAGCATGTAACTTAACGTACTATCGTCATGTCAAGAAATTACTGAGTTTAAATTGCATACTGAAGAAGGGTGTCAGCGGAACGCCGTTAATTACTAAGCAAGCTCAAATCAATCAAGGATGGCAAAAAGACACATTACATAAGTTAGGAGTCAGGATCAACATCAGAGGCAATCAAAATCCATCTTCCCTAGGGCTTCCACAAGAAGCATCACACCAAGGAGAACATGCAAAACCACTTTCGTGGTATGCACAATCAAAATCACGGAAAATTACCGCAAAATTTTCACTCTAAAGCATGGAACCTGTAATGATTAATGGCAATATTTGAGAACTTATTTAAATAACTTCTCCATTGCATGTCTGCGCGAATAACCTAGCTACATGGTAATGTGATAAAACATCATATTTATCACCTGCATGTCATTAGTGAGTCATTTCCTGCGTGTTTTACCTGAAATACTCCGAAACATCCTCGTCTTTGAATGTGCTTTCAGCAGGAAAGGTTAAATAAATCTGCCGCGAAGCCGAGTTTGGCTTATCCCCAGCAACCATGGCAAGAAACTCATTCCTTTCGGGCCTTCCTCGACCACTAATGTTGAAATATTCTTCCCCCATCATAAACGCTGCCGCAGCTGCAGCTCTGAAATGCAACAACAAAGCCATGCATAATACTATTAGAACAAAAAATTCACAACTAAAAGTAAAACAAAGCAAGCAAACTAAAAGAATGTTCTCACCTTTGATTATCATTGTGCTGCTGCATCAGAAAATCAATGTACTTGTCGTACGAAGACGGCGATGTTCCACCAGCAGCAAGTTGTGTTGCAGCCAGCAACCTTTGATGCTGAGCAGCCTTGAACCTCAGGAACTCTTCATGCTGCTCCAATCCCTCGAACTTGGAGGGTGAACCAACAACAGCAACAGAATTAACATCAATTGAATCAGCATGAACAAACTTACAATTAGCACCATTTTTACAAAACCCTCTAGCAAAGTAAAGACATGGCTTAAAACCAAATCCTACTCCACTCTCTTCCACACCAAAACTAGCATCACTGGCAGAAAAACTCCTCCTATGGATACTATTAGCATCACCATTGTTACCAGACATCCAATTCTGAGGGCCAAGATTCATTTCAAGACGCGGATCAACCAAATCGTCACCATTAGATGACTCATTGAGAAAAGGAAAATACTCATTCAGTTGTTGTTCATCAACAAATTCACAATCACCACCATTATTAACCCTTGGTGAGAAAGAAGAACTACTACCACCACCACCAGAACCACCAACACCAACTCCAACAACCCCAACACCAGCTTGGATATTCTCATAAGAGAGTAAAGGATTAAACTTTGGACTCATTGGATTCTTTTGAAAAGAGGGTTGTGGCCAAACATTGGAAGAAGGAGAAGGAGGGTTTCTAGTGAAGTCAAAACCATTAGCAACGGTTCCAACGCCTCTGGGAGAAGATTTTGAAAAAGGGTTTGTGGAAGTTGAAGCGATTCTACCAATTGGGTTAAGAGGTGAAGGAGAAGAAGGGTTTGACAGTGCCATACCCAAATGGCCCTTGACCCTAATAGCAAGATTATGAATAACATGGTCAGGACAACATGCTAAACGTACTAATTCATATTCTTCAAGGTTCATCAGAAGATAACCCATGATTTTTGAAGCATTTTCAGGGTCAAAGTTCTTGACTTTAGCAAGAACTACATTTGTTGCTTCACAAGAACCCATTTCAGAAACAAAAGAAAAATTGAAACTTTCTCACTCAGGAATGAAATTTAGAGTAAAGGGTATCAAGAAACAATGGTGGTGGAGAGTTTTGATTTCTACTACAACATAACACTCACAATAGGTTTTGGTGGCTATGTATACACTCAACAAACCAACACACACACACTCTCTCTCTCTCTACTATGTTTTTGTTGTCTCTCTCTATAATCTGTCTCTCTCCTATCTCTAGCGTCAGAGAGATAGATTTCTCAGATCCACAACAACAACATAAGTAAAAAAAACACAGCAAAAACACAACCTTGTATATGGTTTTTTGTTTTTTTGAGAATTTCTTCTATTCCTATATATCATGGAAATCATGGTCTAATTATTATTATTATTAATAATAATAATTTAATTAATTTTTGTAAAAAAGTTGATGAAAAATATTTATGGAATGTTTTCAAAAGTTGAAATGTTTTAAAAGCTATTAAAGTAAAAACCTTTTTTTTGTGCATATTCACATTAATTGAAATTATAATACTACTAACTGTTGAGAAAAAATTTTAAACTTTATGCAACAAAAAGTACTGTTGCTATATGACAACTTGATTTTGTTATTATCCAATAGTGATTTTTTAAGATAAAAACAAACTTTTACCGACCCAAAAATACTTAAAATGTTATCACAATTTGTACCTGAAATACTTATTATATAACTCAAATTTTTTTATACTTTATGATATTATTTTGGAAATTTTTAGAAATAATATAATATAATAAAATAATATTGAGATGAGTTTATACAAGTGTTTAACAGAATTATACAGTTAATATAAAGCAATTAATTTCTTTAGTAAGTATATATTATTTTCTTTAATATAATTGTTTATCAATGCTTGTAAGATAATTTATTGCGTTTAAGACATAAATGATAATTTTATTGAAGAAATATATTATTATTTTTTACTTATAAAGAAATAAATTAGAAATTAACAAAAAATATCTTAATTTTAATTTAGAAAAATATATCACTTCATTTGTCTCATAATATTTATGATATTTTTAAAACCAAAAATTATTTTAAAATAATTACCGTTTTTAGTGTCTAATATAATTTTATTAGTTTACTTTTTTTCTATAAACAAGACTTGATTAATCAAAAAATCAAAATTTATATGACGAACAAAGATCTAACTTACAAGAAGACAGAGAAAAAAACAATCTAGTATATCATTAAGATAGCAATATATTTTCTAATGTACTTACTAAACTAACTCCTATACACAATCATATCAATAATCTCATATTATTTTTATTCATTGGTCCTAAAACAAACATTGTTGCGATGCTTCCACATATTAATAATTTCATATCAATAACTTTTTTTATTTATCGTGCATTTCTAATCTATATGAGTTAGGAGTCATTTAAATTTCTATCTTTGAACTCACTAAAATAAAACTTTTAGGTCACCCTTAAATCTTAAGTTTAATTTCTATTTCCCAACTCAATGTAACTTTTAGGTCACCTTTAAGTCTATTTGGTTCAATGGATTAGGAGGTTGGATGAATGAGGAAAAAAAATTATGAAAAAGGAGGGAAAATAATGGGAAGGGAGAAGAGAAATTTTAATTTTCATAAGATACATTTTAAAAGATTTCAAAAAAGAGAAAGAGAAATAATATTATTATAAATTTATATTATTTATTCTTTTAACCTCCCACGAGAGAAAAAGATGAGAGAAATTTTAATAAATATTATTTTAATTATACGTTTATTAAAAAAAAAAGAGCAATGTTGTTACAAATTTACATTTTTATGTTTTTAACATCTTAAAATGGAGAGAAATTATAATTTTAATAAAATACATGTTTATATAAGAGAGGAAATGAATAAATTTATTGTAACAAAGTTGTATTTTTATCCTTTTAGTCTTTCTTGTTATAATTCTTATATGCAATTAAAAGTGTAATAATACATCTCTTTTACTCCCTTTGTCAGGGGTTTTGCAACCATTATATTTTTTATCTTCTCCTCTTAAAAATTAAATCAAATGCTTAATTAAAAAAAAATTGTTATTCTTTTTTTCAAAATCACCTAATCTCACAAACATTTTAATAATATTACTTTTTTCAAAATTACAATCTCAACACTGAATAAATATATATTTGGTATTATAGTTGATCCTTGTCAAAATGATATCAATAAAAACATGTGTTTTTTTAATTGTATCTCTACTATCTCATACTAAAAATTATAATCAACGCAATATTTTAGGGTTTCGAACACTAGACTGAGAATTAATTTTTTTATTAATTATGTTACTTCATAATTTTTTTACTAAAGTTAAAATTAACAGGAGTCATAATGGATTAGAATTCAAGATGTCTATTTTTTATCAATGTCTTAGTATAATAAAATTTAATTTTTTTTTGCAATAACTAAGTATTAAAAAAAATACATAAATAATTATGTTTTGAAAAAAATTACACAAATAACTATGTTTCAAAAACGTTAATATGTAGGAGTCAAGTGAGATGGCACATCCACTTAATGTTTGACCTTAGGCGTCATCCCATATGGCGTATACACTGTCCACAAGCCATGTGAGATGGTGCAGGCTCTATATTTGTGGGAGGAGACGTCATCTAAGATGACTCCTACATGCAATAAGATTTGATAAGATTTGTTGTCATATGGCCCAATCATTGTCCATTGTCGTATGATCTCGTCTATTTCTCCACTGCAAGATTATCAACTTACGTACCTACATCCGGATTTGACAATCTGATCTCGTTGTAATAGTGTTTGAACGAAGGTGTGTTAATGCATATCTCGCGTTCATAACTGTTTTTTGAAGAGCCATGTCTTTGATATCCCGTATAAAATTTTGTACGATATGTCTAACGCAATAGACATGCGTAGAAGGGGTTCATGCCAACCATTAGTAGGATTATTGTATGCACTCTTAGTAGAAGCATGTCTGTCGGAGATCAAGCAGAGACTAGGTTGTGAAGCCACGTGTGTTCGAAGATTCTTGAGAAAGAAACTCCAAGCACCACCAGTCTCTCCCTCGACAAGACCAAAGGCAATTGGAAAAATATTATTATTGTCGTCTTGTGCAACTGCCATCAGTAGCGTGCCTTTGTATTTCTCGTACAACCATATTCCATCCATCTGAATAATAGGTTTGCAGGATGAAAATCTTGTGATGCAAGGTTGAAAAGCCCAAAACAGTCGATGAAATATTCCATTTTTGTTGACACGAGTACCATCTGGGGCATACACTGGAAATATTTCCATAATATAAACAGTTCCAAGAGCATACGTATGCAGTGCATACGAGTAGCGCGTAGTTCTTTCCATGAATCCTCCAAGTTCCTGTATACCTTTTCAATAGCCTTGGTCTTTGCTAATCATGCCTTCCTATATGATGAGGTATAATTGTAGACAATAGTGATGTGAGAGATTATTGCTTTCACCTTCAATGACAGATCATTGCTGACGAGAGGTAAGATTTATTTACATATTAGATCATAACTTAGTTTACGATGATCTTGTGATCGTGTAGAATTAACGCAAGTGTGGATGGACATAGAGCATATCACCTAACAATCACTTCTCATCCTATATGATGCAGTGAGCCTGAACATACACTATGGGTGGACACACTTAATTTTGTATATATCTGCATTTGTTCGGTCTACATTAAAATCGACAGAGTTTATCATGTGAAACTTTTTTATAGCTTGCACACAATCTTTGTTTGAACGAAATTTGTCTTTCTCTTTTAACTTTTCATCTGAATGCATATACGGGTTGTAGAAAACATCTGATGACGGTTCATCTCCACCCACGTTGAAGTTTGTCTTGTACGAAGGTGGTGTGTAGATTTCATTTGGAGATATTTCAGGTAGACCGTCGCCTTCAGAATCATAGTTGACCATGTTATCAAACTCTAACTCTTCATCTCCCTCTTCTTCGTCAACGACATCTACTTCAGCTAGTTCATCTTCGATGGGATTAACCACTTGTGACGCAATTGGTTGTGACAATTGAGGCTCTTGGAACCCAATGTACAACTCAACCCCAACGAAGATACAGATCCACAAACACATAACCTCAATCACAACCTCAATACCAATACACCCATATGTCTCACACCCAATCACAGTACGAAGAACACTAGCCATACATACGTCATCCCGATGTGGCCCCTCATTATCTCACCTTAGCCCAGACCTTGGTTTACCTAAAGAATATTCCCCAACCAACCCAACTTACGATCAGTCATCACATCACCATAACACCCAACAATCACAGTACCAAACTCCACAAGATTCATTTCCTTTTTACCCCCTTATTCATACGACTAGTGCTATCGACCATCCATGGAACCCCACCCCCCACCAATACGACCAAATTTTGAGGGCATGGGTAGCTGACTGTTTGAAAGTGGATCTTCCAGATATGCTGATCTGACAAATTTCATGGATCTTGAACGCGTTGACTTCGTAGGACCCTTGACCCAACTACAACAAGAAAATCGTTGAAACGCATCACGAGTTAGGCGAGGACGCGAGTGCGGAACCACGGGTCGTTATCGAGTTCCGGAAGACAACTAAATAATATGTAACTTTTATTCTCATTATGTAATCGAATAATTATTATTGAAAATCGAACTTTCATTTGCGACGAAATTGTCTTTTATTTTTTTAACAAAATTTATATAAAAAAAACACTTTGCACCTAGGCGCCATCTGAGATGACTTAGGAAAAATCACATTCGCCTAGACGCCATCTCATTTCGCGCCACCTTTAAAAAAATCAATGCATAAATCATTTGAAATGGCTGAACCATATAAATCAATCCTAAAAAATACTTGATTATTGAAAAAAATATATATATATTCACAAAACTCTATTGTGAAAAGAAAATACATACATTTGTTGAATGTCAATAAGGTTTTACTTTTTCACAATTTTCCAATATTTTTAGACTTAAAAGTTTTTGTATGTTTAACATTTGCTAGCAGTTTGACTCAATAGGGAGACAAGTTGGATTCTGGAGTTAGAAAATATATTTTCTTATATTTTTAATAAAATATTGAAGGATACTTGTTATTTGATTTTTGTATCACTCTACCTTCATTTCATGAAATGTTATTTTCTATGAATATGTGTTTCCTTATAGTATCCATAAATGATAATGTTTACAACATGCATGACCCATTCAAATGACATTCTAAATGGTCATATTTGATTTGATAATGAAATAAACTCATTACAATAATCCACTTCTACACACTGCCAATGCACCTTTACATCCATCTCAACATTCATCCTCTATTGACAAATTGCAAGATATGCATACTTACATGATTCGTGAACATAATTTGGTTGTTTTAAATAATCTTAGTGTAAGGAAATCTACAAAAATTTCCAATCCACCATTATATCCTAAAAGATTACCATTACATTCAAGTTACAAAATCTTTGACAAATTTAGTTATATATGTCTCTCTTTTTTTACCATGTTGATGTTGCCACAAGAGTTCTCATACTATATCTCTAGTTTTGTCCAACTCTTAAACTTTTCTTCCCCTTGCATTCTGCAATTTCAAACCTTTTGTAACTCTAATT
Organism: Vicia faba; assembly: GCA_948472305.1. Lineage (NCBI taxonomy): Eukaryota > Viridiplantae > Streptophyta > Magnoliopsida > Fabales > Fabaceae > Vicia > Vicia faba. The sequence continues at coordinate 1,235,096,525 of OX451736.1, forward strand.
GGGCAACTTGCCCTGACACTAGGCGTTCTATTATTGGATATTGCATATTTCTTGAAAGTTCTTTAATTTTTTAGAAGTCAAAGAAGCAACCAACTATGTGAAAATCCTCATCTCAGGCTGAATATTGAGCAATGACAATCACTGTTTGTGAACTCTTCTAACTCACATATTTGTTCTCATGCCATACTTTACATTAATAGCCAATCAGCTTGCCATATTACCTCCAATTCATCATTTTTTCAAGCAAACCATACACAAATATAATTGGCGGATCCAGGATATTTTTAAGATGGTGCAAGAAAAATGTTGATTACAAAAATTAAGTGTTAATAAAAAAATTAAACTTCTGCAAATTACAAGTATTATGTATGTTTTTAATTTTACGAATGAATTATTTAATATTATCAATACACATATATAATATAACTTTAATAAATATAATACCTCCTTTTCTCCTTTTGTATATAAATAAAATGCCATACTTTTTTATACATGTAATTCAATTAAACACATACTTTTGTATGGTAATTAAGTATTCAGAGTTAAAATTTTAAAGCAATTATATATATATATATATATATATATATATATATATATATATATATATATATATATATATATATATATATATATATATATATATATATATATATATATATATATATATATTTATAATTGTTTTGTATAATGTTTTTAAGAAAAAAGAAATACATTTAATTTAATGACATCTTTGAATAATGTCAATAAAGATTTTTAACTTTTTTTGAGATTGATAGATGAATGCATGCAATTATAATGGAACGATAGTGTGCATACTCATGTTGAGCGGAGAATTGTTTAGAACTTCGACACTATTTTCAACGAAGCACAAGGGTGCATGCATGTAATAGTTCTGGAACTATTTGTCACTATGTGCCTATGAGCTTCAGAGATAGAGTATATTCTTTAAACATAGAGTTGAGTGTTTGTGCATCCAATGATTTTGAGAGGTATATGCTTCGGTGGTAATTTCGTTAAGTAAAAAAAAATAACTTAATAAACAATTAAGATAATTAGAGAAAAATATCATGAACTTTTTGAAAGATAAAATGTCACTTCAAAATCAAGGTATCAAGAACCAGCAATTAAATTATATAATCCAAAAGCAAAATCAATATGTGAGTATTGTTTAGGTTACACTTGTTTATTTCAACTGGAATTTGCGAACCAAACCATATATAAAGTAAGCCAATAAAATTAATGTAATTTTATGTTTTAAGTTCATTGGCATTAATTATGTCATAGGAAGACACTACAAAAAAAGAAATAAAAAATACAATGAGGAAACTACCTATATATATATATATATATATATATATATATATATATATATATATATATATATATATATATATATATATATATATATATATATATATATATATATATATATATAGGTTAATTTAAATCAGTAAATATCTTAAAGCTTAAACTTAAAAGAAAAAAATGAAACCTAAGTTAATAATAAAATAAAAGTTTAATTATTATAGACGGGTAAAATGTTATATTTGATAAATTGTTAAAATTAATTAATCATGTGAAATAGAGATTAATTAATACAACTTTATGAATCATATAATGAAGTATCATGAACTTATGGAAAAGAGGGATTGAACATTATTTAAAAAACAAACTCAAGTTATTGAAAATCATTTTGGTTTTACATCTAATAGATCGACCATGCAAGCAATATATCTACACATTGTATGATGGAGCATATGCAAGTGATATATCTCTCGAAAGATTGATAAGGCATGCACTTAATTTTTATTGACTTGGAGAATGTGTATGATAGAATGCTTCTAAAGAGATTTTGAGAAAAATTCCTAAAGAAGAAAAAGTTTTGGGTTACATATATTAGATTATCGAAGATATGTATGAAGGGGTATTAACTCGTGTGCATTCCCAAACAAACATTCTTTTCATTGCAATAGGTTTGCATTAGGTTTAACTATATACCCCTTTTTTACCTTAATTTTCCATGTATTTACATAACACATTCAAGAGCTAGCACTGAATTGCATGCTTTTTGCAAATGATATAGTCTTACTTAAAGAGTTGAATGAGGATTTAAATGAAAGGTTGAAGACTTAGAGACAAGCTTTAGAAACACATAATTTTCACCTAAAAAAAGTAAGATGGAATATATGGAATGCAAGTTTAACTAAAGAAAAATGCTTTTAACATAAAGATGAAAGTTGGAGATCATATCATCTCGTAATATAAAATGATGGAGAAATAGAAAGGAGCGTAAACCATCAAATTTAAGTTGGGTGGCTGAAATGAAAAACGGCTTCATGTCTTTTATGTGACGCAAAGACACCACTCAAGCTAAAGGAAACAATTTACCGGACTGCAGTGAGACCTGCAATCCTATACGACTATTGTACAGTTGAAAATTAACAAGAAAATAAAATATAACGGCGATGAGAATGTTGTATTGAATATGTGATAAGACTACTTAAATAATTTGAACATGTAAAGAAAAGACATAAATCATATAACAAAAAAAATCAAATAGAGAGAAATCCAACAATTAAAGAAAAAGAACAACTACAAAGATTACAAGAGAAGAGAAGTAATTAAAAAAAGATTACAAGATTAACAATTTAGATAAAAAAGTTGATCTTAAATAAAATATTATACTAAAAATTGCTCCATATAGGTGACTCACTAAGAGCATCCACATCCATCATATTCATTTGGGTTCTTTAAATGAGACCCACATAATTTTTTATATTATTTCACATTTCTCAATTTTTTAAGCAACTCATCTACAATTCTCAAATATCCATCTAACTCATCAAAAAATTTAAAACGGATCCCACTACACTCCACAAAATCCACTCATATAACTATTTTCAACTGAAATGTAATATTTTAATATTACTTATATAGAAAGAGAGTGTAGAAGCGTTCCCACATAAACCGACTGCAAATGAAAGAACGCTTTTTTCTCTCAAATACCCATTTTATTCTGACATCATAACTTAAAAAATTGTGTAGAAACGACATACATGCACCGATAATCATGCTCTAAGACCCACTTGGTGAGATATGGTTTAAAAGCTGTTGTAATATTAACACAATTGTATTAATACTGTATATACACAACATACTATAAATTTTCAAAAATACAATCTCTTAAATTCCTTGAAAAAGATTAAAAAGTTTTATATTCTACCAAAAATAAATTACAAAATGAATTTGAACCCCAAACCTTTTTCACCAAGACAGTGGCATTATGTGCTCTTATCTCGAGGCTGAATAAAAGGAAAAAATAAGTGATTTTCAGGGAATATAGAATCGTGTCTCATTACAATTTACACGTCATCTTTCATCCAACAGTATGCTAAAATTTTGAACCAAACTTCCTTTTAATTTTTGGCTGAGAAAACCAATTTTCACCTTAAGAAATCCACTCAGGGAAGAAATCGTGGCAAAAAGTAATTTTTCCAACTTAAATGTATGCTAAAATTAAGTCAAACACTCTAATCGGTCATGAGTTGTTTATGACAATCTAATCCTTAAAATTGAGGGGTTAAATATATTAACCCTTTAAGTTACCACTAAATCTACAGTTGTACCACCCTTACTTTTATGAGTTACAGGCTATGCTACAAACTAGAAGACAAAAATCCTTCAAAGCTACCTACTAGAGGATGTTGCTACAAAAATGACCCTTTGACACGAAACATAGCCACAAAGAGTAAACGTTATCATGTAAAAAGCGCACAACATAGAGGCAAAGTAAAAGATGGGAGGAAAAAAATGCCTCCTTTGAGAGAAAAAGAAACACGCTGGCTCACTTTACTCATTCATGTGTACCACACAAGATGAAATCCAAAAGAGACTCTACCTTCCTCAACACATTACTAATATGTTAAAACACAATACATCATACATATTAAATTAGGAGTTAATACCATACAACAAATGATGTAAGATGATAATCTTTAGCAATTTTATATAAAGAAAGAAGAAAACAAAAGAACAAAAAAAACACTCAGGAACCCATATGTATTTGGCCTGACGGAAGCAGCATAAGTATATAGGGAAAAGCTTCCACAACTGGACAAACAGAAATCACACCACCCATTTAAAGGTTCCACACAATTGACATCATGATTAATACAGACCCTGTCAATATCTCCTCCGAGGAGGACTCCTTGAGCGCCGCTGAGGTGGTCTGCAAAATGTCAAAGTTCCAATGACTCAGATGCTAAATTTCAGAAAAGTTATATGATAAAATTTGATCTAACAGGTAGAAAGTTGGAATGCAAATCGTTGAACGGCAATACAGAAAAATACACCATATCTTAATTTTTCTAACCATTTATAAAAGGAGAGAATTATATGATATCCATTTTAATTTCTAATGAAGCCACACAACAAAGAATTAGGATATGTTTTACAAACGAATAATGTTAGAAACACGCTCCAACACGAACATCTCAAACACACTCTACTATCGGTTGAAATTTATACAGGAACCACCAAATTATGTGAGTCTCGTATAAATTTGGTGGAACCCACATGAATTTTAAAACCAATAGAAAAAAGTGTGTTAGTGATTGTCTTGCTAGCACTACTCAACAAATAATGCTAAGAACATACTATCTAACACACATGTCTCAACATTTTTAAGAAGGGAGTATATGTTGGCCAAACGACATAGAAATAGAAGATGTAAACTATTGGATTCAGAGGTTGAGAGGAAGAAGGGACTCAATTGTTTTATGTGAGAAAACAATACCACTCAAGGAAAAAGGGAAATTTTATCCTAAACTATAAGACCAACAACATTTATTGTATGGGACAAAGTATTGGACGACAAAAACAAACACGAGCAGAAACTAAGTGTAGAAGAGACGAGAATATTGTGTTGGATGTTTGAAAAGACTACAAGGAGTAGGATTAGAGATGATAGAATTAGAGAGAGTCGAGCAACACCTACGGTAGAAAAGATGATAAAATCTCGACTTAGATGGTTTTGATTTTGGACATGTGAAGAAGAGATGTGTAAATTCCGCAGTAAGAATAGTGGATTAGATAAAGGGAAACCCGGCTGCTAGAGGCAAAGGAAGAGCAAAAAAACCATCGGCAAAATTTAAAAAAAATATTTATAGGCCAATGACTTGGCTATAAGCATGAACTCCATGTAGCCAATCCCACCTAGTGAGTTGTTGGGTAAGACTACGATGTTGTAATAGGAAATACCAACTCAAACAAATGATGTTAAACTCAAATAAATGATGTTAAACTCAAATCAACATTGCACTGAACTTAGTTCAAGAATAATGTTGTGAAACAACATACTACCCTATCGACATAAAAACGTACCTGGCATTCTTTCTTTTAACGGACTCATTAATAGGTCCACTGCTGAAAGCCCAATCAACATAAATGGTTTGTGTAAGAAGCTCAGATCCATTCAAATTCTCTATTGCATTTCGAGCTTCCTCAGCACCCTCGTATTCAATCAGTGCATAACCCTAAAATAGAAAAGCTTATTAATATAGAAACCAAAACCTTCACGTGATAGACTGGCAGGTACAAAAATGAACAGAATTTGGTAAGTAAAGCTTCTGAAACTGATATTAAAATATCAATCAGTGCTGTATGAACATAGTAACAGAGAATGCAGAAAATTTACCTAGACAAGGATGGATAAACCCTGTTTACTAAAATACAAGTAGTCTACAAAAGAGAGGCTTAACTTTTCTTAATAAAATAGGATGAGATCAAAGCAGGGAAAGTGGCAAACAAGAATAAAAGCATTGTCATTACAGTATAAAACACAAGAAAAGACAATAACCTACAACAATTACTGGTTAAGAATAATTGTATCTTTCTTCTACTAAACCCTTTAAAGATCAACATTGCATTGAGCAACATCAATTTGAGAAAATATACTATCATGGTATGCAGTCAGGTTATTTTATAAATTTTATATCCATGAGAAACAAATTAACAACTGCCGGCTCCCACAAAGTAACTAACTAAATGTCTGCAGCAAAGCAGAGTTCGAGCCATGACTGAGACTTGAAATGGAAAGCTAAGCCCAATTAACGGTAAATATGAGAGTAAGGTTGAATAGATCAGGAGTATCCAAGTTTGATCCATGTAGCCCCAGTTAGTGGGGGGATAAGACTGAGGCTTGGTTGTTGTTGTTTATTTATATAAATAACTCTAGTTTAAGTTTTATATTTATTAGACATGTAGAGTAATTTTTAGTATTTTTATTTCACTTTAACGTGAAGTTTTCTTTTTTCAATTTGTTTAGGTGTACATTGCTCCTTAGTAATAGTTTAGTCGATAAGGGCTTTTATCATTTACAATCTACTTGCATAGCATGACACGTTAGGAAACAGTTGGCCCATTTTCATTTATCTTAGGCCAGTTACATAGACTCACTAAAATTGAGATCCATTCTCAAACCCTAAAGCTGGAACTTAATCTTCTAAAAAAACGCAAGAAGTTTCTCTACCACCACCACCCTAATGTTTTGATTGTCTGCTGCACCTGCACTTTCTAGCTACATCCTTCATTTCTTCTTATGTCATGTTTCTTATCGTGGTCAATTATGGCAAAAAAATTTATTCTTCCTAATGAACGCAACCTAAAACAGCTATTCAGCCGTGAGTTGCGGCAGTAAGCGCCACAGCTGTTGAACGCAGATAGCAAATAGAATGTGTCACACCATAGGTAGTTTCCACTCAGCGATTCTGCAATTGTGGTGCTATCGCTAACATAGACTATATCGACTTTGAACAACAATCAGCTTGAATCCTGATTCGAGATAATGATTCTAACCCGCATCAATGAATCCATACCAAACTTGAAGATAGTGATTCTAATTCGTATCAATGAATCCATACCAAACTTGGTGCAGCCAGCCAATTTATTTTGTCAACATTGTCTCATGGTTCATTTATGATATATCAACTTATAATTTTGCTTTGCTGTCACATATTTTGACAATGTATCTTACTATCCATAATAAGATTTGATTCAAAATTAAGAAAATAGATCTTCAGATTCACGATTTGATACCATACAAAGTGTAATCTACTAATCATCAAAATGTATCAACAATACAAGGCTTTAACTATTATAAAGTAGCACCATATAGATTAAATATTCCCATTAATCACTTATACTAACATTGGCCCCTCCATATTAAAACATTTTTGAACATCAATTCATGACAAGATAGTAACCATGGAACTAATCAATTTTAACCAATGAGCGCAATGCACGTGAATGAGTATAGAGTGAAAGAGAATCAATAACATACCTTGACAAAACCAGTGCGGCGATCAAGATTCAAGTTAAGGTTCTTAATCTCTCCATATTCACCAAACACATTATGCAAATCATCATCTTGAGCTTCCTCGTGCACACCGGTCACCAAAATAATCCATCCTTCAATGGCTGCATCATCAACATCAACAATTAACAGTAATAACCTAAAACCAAAACCAAAATCAAAAGAAGAAAAAAAGCAATCAAAATGGAAATTGGAAACACTAACATCTCTGAGGTCCAGGACCGCCCTCGGCGGTAAGAGTATCAAAACCAGAACCAGTGAGACGCGAGTTACGGTTAGCGGCGGAATCAGAATCCTGACGGAAACCACGACCTTTCGTCTTTTTGGGAACGGAGAGAGTCGAAGAAGCGGTGATGGCGGATTTGAGTTTAGGATGAGGAGGTGAAGCCTCGGCGTCAGGAGCACCTTCTTCGTCCATCAAGTCATCATCCTCCGGCTCGAAATCCAAAGCTTCTCCGTCGGCGGCGGTTCCTTGCATCTTCGCTGAAACTCGAAAAATGAACGAAAATTAGGTTAGGATTTAGGTTCGGTGGTAATGTTAGGGTTTGTTACTTTGTTTCAATGAAAATTGAAGGGTGCGTTACGAACCTGGTGATGGAAGAATGAGAGTAAGTAAACTCCTAGGGTTCCAAATTCCAACTCTAATTCGTTTGAATTTCAACGAGTAATGTAATACTAATATAATAACTTTTATTAATTGCTATTGATCGATCATAATTCTTGATTTGTTTAAAATATTCATTTTTTATTTTTTATTTTTTAAATAATATATTCAAATGAAATATTTATTTACTATACTTTTAATTATTCTTGTTAAATTATATAAAGTTTCAAATAAACCATTTCAAGGTGTCTTCTAGTTTTTTCTTTTGGTCTTTCAGTCCTTTAGATTTTCTTGTGTAACAATGATCAAAAGAATTTGTCCGTTTGTACAGATCGTGAAAAGTTTATATAAATATTTAATAAATATTATATAATTATAATTTTAAAAATTTTATATAAAAATATATATGAATTAATAAAAAAAATTCAATGATAATTGTTATATAAATATTAATTTAATTTATCAAGTTATATTAGTTGTCAGAATATATATAGATCTAATAATTATTATTAAACTAAATATTAAGTAGAAAAACAGATTTGACTCGTCAGACATGTTTATAATTTTTATAATTACTTATAACTTTAATTTTATAATTTATATTAACAAATATTATAAAATAAAATATATCATACACCAAAAAAACATATTGATTTAATAATAAATTAAAGTTATAATAATTTGATTAGATTTAATTAATTGAATAATATTATGTTTGTTAAATTTGTATAGTAATTAAGAAGTTATAAGATATAATAATTCAGAAGTCATTAAACATATGATCTCTAATATCTGTTAAATTTAAGTAAATATTTTGTCGGCCCGTCGAAAAAAAAAGTTTGGCTCGGGGGACATGTCTATGATTTTTAAATTCTTATATATGGTAAATTTATGGACGTTATTGATATTATATAATTTTATCATCTAATAGAAAATAAATTTAAACACACTTAAGTGTCAAAATTTAAACATATGATTTTGCAACTCTCTTAAATAATAAATTTAACTTTTTAATTTTTTTTTGTAAAAAGACAAGTAAAAGATCAATTATTTATAATATTACACTTTTGTATGTATGTGTCACTGCTACGCATGTTGCATATTTTAATCTTTAACTTTATTAATTATTGACACGTTTTAAACATAATTTTTTCTTTTAAAAAATATATAAATTAGTTTATATTATTTTAGGATGATAAAAAACACATTAATAAATTTTATTTTATTTTTAACTCCTATGAATTGTTTTGACAACATACATAAATAATAATAATAATCAATTAATATTGTTTTATTTTATAATAATAGTTATTGGTTTTGTAATCAATTTAAAAGGTGTAAATTTTTTATTATTAAATACATAAAATCTACTCTTATTTATTTGAATATTGAAACAACAATATTTCATTTCAATCTAAACATGTTTTTTCAACTTATATATTAATAATTTTTGAACGGGTAATTTAATCACCGTAATTCAATATAATTATGCCGTTTATAGTTTTTCAATGTATAGTTTAGTTACATCCAATCTAATTATGCAGTTTTCATTGGTAAATAAAAAGATGAAGATCATGTTGGTAAATGAAAAGACTATTTAAGAGAGTAAATGAAAAGTCAATCTCAATATAACATTAAAAATTGACTTTTAATGAAATTTTTTAACGCAATATTCACTCCAAAACATTTATGTATTCATCTATCGTTATTGTTCCGTATTTTCTTTTATCAAGACAAATATTTATTTATTTATTTTTATATAATTGATAATATTTTATCATAAAAATAATATTAATATTTATTATATAAATTAAAATTTTATATATCATTCAATTTTTTCATCAAACATATGATTTATGTTAGTTAGTTTATTCTTTTAAAGAATATGAAGACAGTGGAACATCTTTTTTATTTTATGTTTTTAATAATTATTCATTTAATAATTTTTTTTTATATGTACTCCCTCCGGTCTTATATGTAAGAAAAAAAAAAACTCACCCTTTAAGAAAGTGGTCATATATTCATTTAAATGGTGAGAAATATGCATTTTTTCCATATTTATCCTTATTTATTAATTTAGAATTTAATTAATAATTTTTTTATAACCATTTAATTATTGGTCATTTTGTTTTTATCGGCTGCAACTAATAAATGTCCACTTTTAAACTATTAAACTTTCTCACTCCACGTACTCTCATTGCAACCAATAAACTCTCACCTCAATGCCTAAATCAAAAGATGGAAATTCATTAGCTATTTGATGTGGGTTTGCCATGTTTAGAGTATAAAAAAAATAGAAGAACAAGACTCATGGTAGACAAAATACTGAATATGAAACATTTATAATAGGATATGGCATTTCAAAAGGCAATGGTAACAAATGCAACGTAAAAGTAAAAATAAATGTTCATTTGGAAACTATAAAAAGTGAAGTTATTAGAGGAATATTTTTGTTTTTGGAAAACTACAATATGAGGGTAAAATTGGAATGAAGAATTTAATTATATCAATGGTAATTAATTTTTGCTTATAATTGAGACTAGTAAATTTTTTTTTGTTGCTTACATATAAGACCGGAGGGAATACCAATTTTCTTATTTTTTGTATCAGAATATCTGATAATATTATTTTCTTATTTCCAGTATCATTTTATAATATCTTATATGATTTATTTTTTATCAAGTAAATGATATTTTAAAAATATATTAAAAAAATCATATTTGATTGAAAACTTTTAGAGAAACAAAATAGCCTAGTTAAAAGATTTTCATTTCTATGTGAAAACAAATTGTAAAAAACAAAATCAAATTAAATTAAATTAATTTATTAATTAATTATTGTTTTAAGAAACACAATTAAAATGAATTTCTTTAAAGTTATTTTGATTTTCTTTAATTAATAATGATGGTTATAAGAAAGAAAGAGATTTACATTATGACTTTTGTAATCATTTATTGGAATTATTTTGGACAACGTTTCAACGATTGGTTTTAGAAGTTTCAACAATACATCAATATTCTTGAAAATAATAATTATGATATAGATATTTTAGATATAATTTACCACTTAAATAAAAAATAATTATAATAATAATAGTAATGATGATAGAATTCATCAAATAATTAAAAAATAGAAATAATAACAGTTAGAAATGAGAAATATGATGCTTTATATAAATACATTTATATACTATATTTAAAAAGTAAATTATTTTGCATTATATAAATAAATATATACCATATTTATAAAGTAAATTATTTTGCATCTCAATAAATTAAAATATAACCTACCAAATAAAAGTATAACTAAAAAACAACATATCAGTAATATTATTTTTCAAATTTAACATAATTTAGTATCCAAATTCATGAGACATTTACATTAAAATTAAAAAAAAAACTGCAAGATAAAAAAAACTGTCAGAAAACTTAGTATCAATATCATTTATTTTTTCAACAATGTTTCCTTCAAAATATTAAAAGTGAAAAAAAATCATCAAAATTTGTTTAAAAAAAAATACATTTTACAACCTAAAAAAATAATTTTTGATGAGATACAAACAAATTTATGTTATAGTTGGATTACAAAATCAATTTTCAAAATGCACTTTATGTCATTGCCAACCTAAAATCTCTTTCACCTATGCAATCAATTTATGTGATGATCGAAATGATTTCAAATGTTAAGTGGAAAAAAAAAACATAATCGAAATGGTTTTAAATATTGAGTGATTAAAAGAATTATGAACTGTTACAAAGGAAGAATAGAGACGATACGGGTCTAGAGATCTCTTTGAATCAGTCAAATAATATTGGGCCTAAATTAACAAAGGAACGAAATAAGCCCAATATCACAAGATCTCAGCGTATAAGAAAATCGAGGAATTAACATCTCACCTCTAAATTATACATGTTATCCTCCACTTTTTTTATTTCAGAATTATTCTTGTTGAGTTATAAACAAATTTTCTGACGAAATTTTTGGTAGAGTTATTAAAATTTCTGATACAAACGAAAGTTCCGGTACACCCCAGCAAAATTTTTGATGTATGTAAATTTTCGGTAATTTATTTGAAATTTTTGGTATTCTGAAAATTTCAAATTTACCAGGCAGTACCAGAAATTTGAATTATACTGAAATTTTCAGTAGTTCGTGTATTCAAGTTTTTTTAGCGGTTAAGATTTTCCCGACATCTTTGGAGAGTTCATATTACATCGATAAATTTGTGTGATCTAGAATGCATTATTATTTATATAAATAGGGGCAGAAGTATATTTCAACAGAAACAACCCTGTTGTTGAATTCAAGCTTCCATATGGCTTCACATCCTTCGACAACTTAAAAGACAAGTTGAATGGTTTGCTTCATAATTTCGATAATAAAAGGGTGACAATGATCGAGTTTCAGGAGGATTGCACTGATACAAATGGATGGGTGAAATACAACCTGGTCGAGTTGAAGAATGATGAAGATGTGAAGGCCATGTGGAAACGTCCAAAATCATCTGGTAGTGCCTAGGTTTTCATGTTTAGTGTTTTTTAATTTCTGTTTGTTGTGCGGTTTTATGTTGTGTTAATTGTCTACTTGAAACATGTAATCGCCAAAATATACAATAAATAAGAAGTATGTGTGTCACAAAAGATACATATAATACAACTAAAATAAAACAGATCTACATAGGCCTTCCACAAGCTACGTCGGCTAACCTAGCTAAACATGTATAGATCTCACCATCAGGGTTTACCAAACCCGTAAGGTTGTCTAAATGAACTGCAATAAACTATGAAATCACTCCAGGTATACATCCTCACACTATGATGGATGTTGAACCACAACTGACGTATCCATGATCTCACATAGAAAGCTGATGATGTGACTCTGAAACCATCTATTAATATCATTAACTGGAGTCTCTGGAACTGGACGGGGGATGCCCTGTACATAACCATATTGGCGTAGACACTTCACAGGCAAATGTCTAGCCACATGGTTCTCCCATCTAATATGTCAGGAATACAAAGTAGATTCCTCAAATGCACGATGAGGCCGATGAGATGTATATGGTGTCCAGACGACATCCTTTATGGTCAAGGCATTGAGCCTTCTCTTATACTCCATCACACCTCTTGGATGGGCTTGCTTGCCTTTCCATCTCCTTGCACATGGAACAGTAGTTGGGACACGCTAGATGTTCCACTCACAGATGTGAGGGAAGTGCTCATATATTCAACAATGCATAAATAAAAACCATCATATAAATATACCCAAATAACTAATAAAAACCATCAAATAAATTATAGTATACTTGTAAATTATATCATGTATGCTCTAGCGGAGACCGGTACCTATGGTCTTCCACTAGCTCCACGTACAATTTCCTCAACCAAGACATTCAAAGGTGAAATCCTCGATTAAAGCCAAACTCCTCTAGCACCTTCGCCTCAGATACCTCCAAAATATACATAATCATGTGCACCGTTGTTGCATGGTTAATATGAGGAGGAGTGAAGAATGTACCAGCGACTGGGATGTAAAAAGGCGTTGACATCATCCAATATGATCGTCATATCCCCAAATAGAAGATGAAAGGATGATGTCCCTAGGTGCCACCGCTCAACAAAAGTAGACAACAGAGAGGCGTCCAATATGGTCAAGGAGCATTGGGCGAACTCCAACAGTTGAAAATCTCTAACAATACTACTAACCTCCTCAGTCATAGGACTCTCTGGGAAGTTCCTCAGCTTCAAACTGTGATAAGCGACCTTCAGCATTGGGTGCTCTTGTAAGAAGAAAAAATAAAATACATCAACTTTCAAACACTATAAAATTATGCAATTAAAGAAAACAAAATATATACATCACCATGCCATATCCTGTAAGTGACATTGTCAACAAATCTTGCCAGCACGAACCTGTTTGAAGGTCCTCCTAGAAAGGCTTCGTCGATGTGAACTGATGGCTCCATAAGCGTGTGATTCATGGTGTCTATATCAGTGGGGTACACCTCGACGACGCACTTAGCAATAACCTCCTCAACCTGCTCTACAATCTCCTCAGTTATCGACTACACAACCTGTTCGGCTGTCCGCCCAGCTGCTGGCTCCACAACAGGCACAACCTCCTTAATATGTTGCTCAACAGCCGACTTAATCATAGGCACAACTACAGGAGCAGGAGTATGTACCTCCTCGGCGGTAGAAACTCTAAGTCCTCGATAGCGGGGTGTACGAAACTGCGTCTACTGCTCAGCCATCTGTTTCCGATAAGAACTGGTCGGAGAGTGACATCCAGCCCGTAGCTCAGAAGCATGTGCCTTGTCAGCTCAGGCCTGAGCTTTCTCTCTATCGGACACCCTACCCATAAAAGAACCATCTTTGCCCCTGGTCCTAACTGAAACATTGAAAAAAATTAGGAAAATATCACTACAAGAAATGTTGAAATTTGCCAGGAGATTTAGCCAGGGGTTAAACCCCTAACAAAAAACAAGGTTGCTTAGGGTAAAGCCCATCGCAATGTGCAAATTATAAAATAAAATAAAAAAAACAAAACAAATTATGTGGGGTTACCCCTCACAAATAGGAAAGAGGGGAAATTTAAATTTTAAAAAGTTGCATTGCGAGGGGTACACTCCTGGGAAATAAAAATAGCGCCAAAGTGCTGCAATTTATTACGGGCCACCCCAAGCTAAATGTCAACGTGACAGTAGTGAGGGGTTGCCCCATGCCAGCTAGACAGATTTAGTCTAGTCATGGCAGTGTGCAAATTGCGCGTGCAATCGGCAGTTTCTAAGGCAAAAGTTACCAACGGGCTACCCCACACATAATTTGACTGTTCTTTTTCTGAGGGGCATCCCCTTGCAAAAACCATTTGTAATTATAACATCGCATCCACTCCACCGCTTCAGTTATATATTAGTTGTTTTAATTTCAACAAACAAAATATCACCTCTTCTTCTCCTCTCTCTATTCTCTCATCCAACCTTCAGAACTCTATCTTCTTCCTCCAAATAAAACCTAAATTTTCAATCACAACGTTAACACAAATAATTTTCCGATAAATATATTAAATTATTTTGTTATGTGTTTAATTTATTTTCAAAGTTAGTTTGTAATATAATTTTTTTTTTATGTATCAATTGGCATATCTAAAAGGAGTTAAATTTTGAAAGAAAACTTCAAACAAACACAACAATTTTTTCATCAATTTTACGTACACATTAAGAAATTTTCATCTTTTTTTTTTTGCATATAATATATTGATAGAGTATATATATATATATATATATATATATATATATATATATATATATATATATATATATATATATATATATATATATATATATATATATATATATATATATATATATATATATATATATATATATATATATATATATATATATATATATATATATATATATATATATATATATATATATATATATATATATATATATATATATATATATATATATATATATATATATATATATATATATATATATATATATATATATATATATATATATATATATATATATATATATATATATATATATATATATATATATATATATATATATATATATATATATATATATATATATATATATATATATATTATATATATATATATATATATATATATATATATATTATATATATATATATATATATATATATATATATATATATAATTTTTTTGGGATATGTATGATTTTTTTTTGGAATATGCATAATTTTCAAAATAATATAGTTTTTAAAACAGTATGTATAGAATATGTATAATTTTATTGAAATATGTATACATGATTTCTAAAAATATATTTTTATACAAATAGTATTTATTTTTTAAAATATGTAAATATTTATGTATAAAACAGTAAATATAATTTCTTGAAATATGTATAACTTTCAAAAAATATAGTTTCTAAAAATTATATATTTTAATATAAATAGTATATTTATTATTTAAATAAATACTTTGTATATTTCTAAAAATAAAAAGAAGATAGTTTATGTTTAAGATTAAAAAATTATTGAAAATTTATTATCAAACAAATATATAATTTATATGTTCAAGAGTAAGAACAAGTAAATATATTTTAATAATAAGTATGTAGTTTGTTTAGGATTAAAAATAATCAAATATTTTTTAAAAATAAATATACAGTTTATATATGTTTAGGATTAAATATATTTAAGATAATAAATATACGTTTAGAACTAAAAAATATATGGATATAAAAACATCATAGTATTTTTAGAAAAAATGAAGTAAATATATTTTAAAAGTATATATATTTTATATATTTGTAGAATTATATGTTTATTTAAAAAAAATATGTGTACTATATATTTTTAAAATTAGGTAGATATATTGTAAAAATATATGTTTAATTAGAGTAAATATTTAGAATAATTGAATAGTAATATATAATTTATTTTAGAGTAAGTATATGTTTAACTAGAGTAAATATATGTTTAATTTTATATATAATTAGATATATGATATTATCGATAAAATTTTAAAAATTTCTCGATAGATCACTCCTTATTTTTTAAAATAAAATTAAACCTGAACATGTGCAGTATGGAATATTATCAATTTTATTGTAGTTGGATATATGATAGATCGTTTTCTGAAAGACATGAGCTTAAACTGCATTTTAAGGAAGGAGTTGTCGGGTTTCTCTCGTATGCGTTTGGTCAAGAATGTTGTCAAAGCGAAGAAGGGGTAAGATGTCCGTGTTTAAAGTATGGTTGCAAAAATATTATTAGTGACCCTAGTGAAGTGAAACGTCACTTGTAGAGAGTGGGTTTTAGACCAAATTACTAGGTTTGGACATCTAATGGGAGAAAATGTCTGAGATGAATAGAGAGGCTTCTAGCAGTCAAACACGTGTTGGACCATATACAAATAGAGATAATCCAGGGAGTCCATCACATATGTAATGTCAGAAACAATTCAGTCTAGTCGAGGATATGGTCAGTGATGCATTAGGGGTGAATGTGGCTTATAATGAACCTCAAGACTTTGACGCAAAAGAGCTCCCGAATGAGAAAGCACAAAAGTTTTATCAGTTGTTGAAAGAAATAAATATACCATTGTTTAAGGGGTCTTCTGACTCTAGGCTATCAATGTGTGTTAGGCTTTTGGCTGCAAAGTCAAATTGTAATGTTTCTGATCAGTGTTTGGAATTCTTTGTGAGAATGATGTTGGACGCGACTCTTGTGAAAGAAAACATACCTACAAGTTATTATGATGCAAAGTGGATAGTGTCGAAGTTGGGACTAGAAGTAAAAAAGATTGATTGTTGCATTGGAGGTTGTGAGTTGTTTTATGATAATGAGTTTGGTTCAAATGATGGGGAATTAGAGGAATGTGAGTTTTGTAATAGTCTGAGGTATTTAGTTCACAGTAAAGGAGCTGATCGGAAGCAAAAATGAGTTGTAGTGAAATCCATGTTCTATCTACCAATATTACCTAGGTTGCAAAGAATGTTTTCATCAATGCACATCGCAGGCCAAATGACATGGCACCATACAAACATAATTAGTTATGGCATGATGCTACATCAATTTGATGGCGAGGCATGGAAAGACTTTGATATAGTTCATCTTGAATTTGCAGCAGAACCCAGGAATGTCAAACTTGGGTTATGCTTAGATGGTTTCACTCCTTATAATTTGTCAGCAAATGCATATTCTTGTTGGTCAGTTATTGTTACCCCGTACAATCTCCCTCATGAGATGTGTATGACGAAACCTTACATGTTTTTGACATGTATTATTCCAGAGCCGTCGAGTCCAAAGGCAGGAATGGATGTTTATTTGCAACCTTTAATTGATGATCTCAAGAGGTTGTGGGTGGAAGAGTGGACTTATGATGTGTCTCATAAATGAAACTTTAATATGCGAGCTGCTTTGATGTGGATAATCAACGATTTTCCTGCATATGGCATGTTGTTTGTATGAGGTACGCATGGAAAAATAGGATGTCAATATTGCATGGAGCATACAAAAGCGTTTACTTTGGATAAGGGTGGGAAAAGTTTGTGGTTTGACTGTCACTATAGGTTCTTACCTGCAAACCATGAATTTAGAAGAAAATAGTTCTTTTAAAAAAGGAAAAAAAAGTAACATATGTACTTCCCCCTCGATTGTTATCGATTGAAGTATGGAATAATGTTTGTGACCTACCAAAATTCACAGATAATGGTGAAGCACGCAGAATTCAAGGATATGGGGATTCTCACAATTGGAAAACAAGAAGTATTTTTTAGGATCTCCCATATTGGAAGGATAATTTGTTGTGACATAATCTTGATCTTATGCATATCAAGAAGAATTTTTTTGATAATATATTTAACACAGTGATGGATAATGAGAAGACGAAAGATAATGAGAAGGCTAGAAAAGACATGAAACTTTTGTGTAATCTAAAAGAATTAGAGTTGAAACCTCGACCAAATGGAAAATTATTAAAACCCAAAGCTTGTTACACTCTTACTCCCAAAGAAGCAAAAGCAGTTTGTCGATGGTTAAATGATTTGAGGATGCCTGATGGTTATTCTTCTAACTTGGCAAGATGCGTTGACGCCTCAACAGGGAAGATGCATGGAATGAAAAGTCACAATTGTCATGTTTTCATGGAACGATTGCTTCCAATTTCATTCAGTTCACTTCCTAAGAATGTGCTTAATCCACTAACTGATATTAGTCAATTTTTTAGAGACATTTTTGCATCAACTTTAAGAGTAGATGACATCATCAAACTGGACTAAAATATTCCTATCATTCTCTATAAGTTGGAGCAAATCTTTTTGCCGTGTTTCTTTGATTCTATGGATCATCTCCTTGTGCATATTGCTTATGAAGCTTTCCTAGGTGGACCTGTTCAATATAGATGGATGTATCCATTTGAACGATTCATGGGTGATTCAAAGCGATCAATGAAAAATAAGGCAAGAGTTGAGGGATCAATTTGTGCACATTATTTACATTGTGAAACATCACATTTTTGCTCTCATTATTTCAATCACATGATGTTGACTCCAAGAATCACAAGGAATGAAGTCACTTCTGTCAGAGAAGTCAATTCACCTTATCAGTTTCCGATCGTCTAGGCCGTCCCTCATGGAAGACGGGTGAGCATTGGCTTTCTCAAAAAGAAATGCAATATTCCCATGTCCATGTGTTGATTAACAATGTTGAATTTAAACCATATCTTGAGCAAGTATATTTAATTAAGTATATACGTTTTATTGGTTAAGACTTGTAACCTTCTCTAACCTACATTTTTTTCGAAATAGGGCATTTAGTACCTACTATTATCAAAGGACAGGCAAACAACCATTGACTGGTTACACACATGCCTATTTTCCAGCATGGTTCAAGCAAAAATTATCATGTATTATTGCACCAAGTTCTGAAACAATACATTTGATAAGTTTGTCTGAAGGCCCTTGTCAATGTGTAAATGAATGACACGCATACTTTGTAAACAATTACAAATTTCACACTAAGATTTGGAGTGAAGGGGAGAAAATTATAAACAGTAGTGTAGTCGTAAAAGAAGTTACATACGATGGTGAGGACGACCTCTATGGAGTTATCACACGTATTTACGAGTTGGTTTATAGTTATATGGACTCGGAAAATAAAGTTGTCTTATTTTATTGTGATTGGTATGATTTGTCTTCCAGAGGAACAAAAATTGATAAAAAAATATAACATCGTTGAGGTTCGAATAAATAGAAAGTACAAAGAGTGTGACCCTTTCATAATGGCACACAATGTCAGGCAAGTTTATTATGTACCTTATCCTTCAATTATCCCACATAAACGAGGACGGTGTGTTGTAACCAAGTCCAACCAAATGGGTCATATTGATACTGATGAAGTAATGGAAGATGTTGCATACCAAGATGATGAAATTTCACCTATTAATGAGGTATTTTAAAGTAGAGAGATTATAAGTTTGTGTCATACTGAAGTTGAGGATCAACAAGTTAACGCAACTATCTTGTTGTCAACAAATCCTGTGGAAGAAGAGCATGAAGAGCTAGGAGAGTCTGAAGACATTAACTTCAGATCTGATGAAGGCAATGAAGATTATGATGATGAATAATTTGAATATGTATTATGTAGTAACTCTTGTAAAAATATTATCTTTCGAAATAATCTTGTGTAATATTATCTTTCAAATATATATTATCTTGTGTAATATTATCTTTTATGTAATATTCATTGTTTAATGTTTTTCTTTCAAATAGAAAAAAATGCCACCCAAGAAAAATGCCTCCCAACAAAAGCCTCGCCGCAGCAGGTACATTATAGAGGAGGTGCCTGATTCATATTTTTTTATTCCTATGTGAAACAAACGGCTGAATAATCAACTGATAATGAAATCAATGAAGTCGCCATCGAACGTTTTTTATCCCACAAGAGGGGAAAGGTAAACATCGAGTAAACCTGAGAAGGGTGAATCACGATCAAACAACCGAGAGATCGGGTAAGGGAGTCTGTTACGCGAGGGGAAGGTATTAGCACCCCACACGCCCGTAATACTCTATGGTATCCACTCTTGTTATTTATCTTATAGGTGTGTAAGAATCTAAATCTAAGCTATACAAGGAATGCATGCAAAAGAAAGGAGAAAAGAATGTAGGGAAAATAAAAGTTGTGCTCGCTCGGGCCCTACCCCAATGCCTACGTATCCCTTTTAAGGAATCAGAGCAACCGTAATTTGGCTTCAAAAGTTTTTGTTGGTTTATATTTTTTTAATGAACAATATTAATTTCGCCTTCTGCTGCATCTCGATCTTTGGAGACTTACGCGTCAGCACAGAAGTGAATTAACATGTTATTTCTGAAAAGTTTGAAAGAAAAGCACGAAGGCACAAAAGAGTTTGCATTGGTTGATATTTTTTACCTTAAAAAAAGGATTTGAAAATTGTTAGATGTTTTATGCATTTGCTAAGAAAAAGAAAGTTTTTGTTTTGAATGCAAGGATGCAAAAGTGAAATTCTGGCTGCAGATACTCAATGTCACGTCCAATGTTATGACACCGTATCTGACTTACTATATGACAGTAAATACAAAAGCAGTAAAGAACACAGTCAATTGTTTACCCAGTTCAGTGTGCAACAACACCTACTCTGGGGGCTACCAAGCCAGGGAGAGAATCCACTATAAGAGATGTTAATTCAGGAATAAACCAACCAGTTTATCTCCTTCACTTAAGACCTACCCAATGCAATTCTAATCTAAGTACAACTTAAACCTGAGTTCCTACTCACTCCCCCTCAATCACAGCAGTGATACATAAACCAATTTGACTTAAGAATTGATGAAGACACTCTTCAAAAACACACACTTGATTAAGCTTCACAGCTTTTTAATCAAGCAACACAATCACTCGTGCTTCACAGCTTTGAGTGATGTACACAACTAACTTGACTCTGCTTCACAGCTTTAGTCAAGGAACATTCAAACACTCTTGCTTCAAAGCTTTGAGTGCTACACAACCCTTACAATCGAAACCTGTTCCAAGGCACTTATCACAATGATAATTGCTTGGAGTACAATAAACAAATCTATACAGATTACAAAATTGATCTTCTAATCAATCAGCAGGGGTCGCTTGAAAAACAGCAGCTCTGTTGAATATATAGCAGCTGCAACTTCAGTTAGGGTTTCCAAAAACCTAGGGTTGATTCCGTTTGACCTAAAGACCAGGTCACAGGACTTTATTAACCAGGTTAGGATTGAGCTAGGTTACTCCTCAGAAAACGCAGGATTCTGTTCAGAAAGGACTGAGTTATTTCCTGAAAAAACTCAGACTTATCCAATCCTGCAATCCTGTTAGTTCAGAACAGGATGTCATAACATCTGTTATGACATCTGAGAAAACCTGTCTACTGATTTAACAAAATGTGATCATTTTGCAAACATGCTCAGATACACACTTATAAACATCAGTATTTGAATTACAATATTTTTCTGCACATGTACCTAATGAGTTAGTACAACCTGAACTAGAATGTTATGACATCAGTCATGACATTCACACATACACTTGGGATTTACCAAAAATGCAAGCCAATACCTAAACACCTACAAACTCCCCCTTTGGCAAATTTTTGGCTAAAGTCCCTAAACAATCAGAGATAGATAGCAGCAGAAATAAGTGACAGCAGAAAAATAGAACACAGAATGTTAAGTACTAATTAAGCAAGTACTAAAATATTCTCCCCCTCTTTATCCATAAATGGGCCAAAGTTACATGTTCATAAAATTATACAGTTATCCAAAACAAAATAATGAGATCAGCAGCTGTCAACAGCAGAACACACTTCCAAACTCCACCAGCAACACCACCAAGCAGCAATCAACCTTCAAGCACTGTCATCAGACTCAGAGGAGCTAGTTTCTTCAATGTTGAGCTGTCCTTCAGCTTCTATACCTTCTTCCCTTCTGCTTTCTTCAGCTTCCTTCTTTTCTAGCCTGGCAATTAGAGCTTCTAGGGTCCTTTTTCTAGCATCCAGATCTTTGCAAGTTTCTTTTAAAACAGCTATGACATCTGATGTCTTGGACTGGGTCTTTGCAGATGATGTCTCAGCTGATGTTATGACAATGTCTGGAGCATGAGATCCCTGAAACAGTTTGTAGTGCAGGCCAAGGGCAGGAGCTCTTTTGCAGACTGTATCTCTTGCTACAAGGATGTCAGGGTATTGTGCAAGGATGATTCCACAAAGGAGGGAGGGAAAGGCAATTGGTCCTTTGACAGCATAACTGCCAGCATGCTTCAAAGTTTGTTCAAAGATGTACCTTCCATAGTCAAAGGCAGTCTTGGTTCCTACATCATAGATAAATCTCCCCAATCCTGTGGAGATGGTTGATTTGTGATTTGTAGGCACCCAGTTTGCTGCACCTATTTTATGCAAGATGGCAAATTTCATGCTGAGTTTACTAGCATTCAGCTTCCCTTTCAATGGCCAGTACTTTACTTGCCTGGCTGTGATGGTTAAACACACTTCATTGTCAGTTGCCTCTAGATCAGGACAGTCCTTATTTGTTCTTCCAAGAAACTTGTTGATTTCTGATGGAGAGAACTTGACCCTTCTTCCTCTAACAAACACACTCTCAAAGTCAGCTGACCTCCCATCAACACAATCATTGGACAAGTTCACTACAAACTCTTTAACCAGATTTTCATAACATTTGTTAAACTTCATCACTGTCTTCATTAGCCTAGCATTCCTGATCAGATCCATGATGTCTTTGCACTCCAAGGCATCATTGTTGAGTTCTCTCTCCAAGGCTATTCTCTTCAAGCAAACATACTTCCATCTGTTTGCATTGTCAGGATGATGAAAGGAGATGTTGTCTGTTGGCACTTCAGGCACTCTAGCAATCTTGCTGGAGGGGAGCTTCCTTCTGATGGGAGTTTCTTCAATATCAATCTCAAATTCTGATTCATCATCAGAATCAGAAGTTTCAGGTTCTTTACTTTTCTTAGAGATTGGTTGTCTAGCAGTCTGCACCTGTGCCTTCTTCCCTTTTGTCTGAATTTTCTCAGCCATCCCTTCAGCCTTGGATTTCTTAGCATCAGGTTTAACATTCTGACTACTCTTTCTTTTCATCAATCTCCTAGCAATGCTAGGGTTCACATTAGCAATCAGTTCATTATCTGAGTAATCTTCATCCACATCAATGATAGGTGGATCAGCAGCCTTTTCAGAGGGGTTCTGAATGTTGTCTTTTGGTGTCACAACATCCTCAGTGACATCTACATTTTCAGAACCTTCCACATTTGGACTTTCTGATTGATTCAAAGGGATAGAAATCCCCGGTACAGATTGGTTGCCACTCAGAATGCTAGTAACCATCCTAGCAATAGCTTGGTGTACTTGAACTGATCCTTCTCTATTAGGTATAGAAGACGAAGGATGAGAAGAATTACCAGAGACTGTAGCTTGAGCTCTTCCTGCATGTCTGGTTCTGAGCTTTTTGACTCTGGCTGGGTCAGTTTCCATCTCCCTGAGAGGAGTGACCTCAAGAACTTCAGATTCTATGCATGTAGTGATTGCCCTAGAATCTTGATCAGATGATGACGATGATGAGGAAGACGAAGCCGCCATGGTGGAAGACGATGTCTGAGACATTTTGTTTAACTTTGAGTAATAGTAGCAGTTTGAGAAAAATCTTTGATTGGGAGGAGGAAACAGGTTGCAAGGATGATAGAGGTAGGGAGTAAAAGGGAGTCTCTTCAACTTCTTAAGGCTTTTGAAGGAATTGTGAATGAATATGATTAACCCACTAAATATAGACTTAATAAAATTAATCCCTTCAACCCTTGTTTTCAGCAAAACTAATTGCTATAATTTCTCATGTTGGTGAATACCCAACCTGCCCCTCAAATTTTCAAGTTTATTTCCAACAAGCGTCTTGGTAGAAGAATCAGTCAGCTGAAGCTTAGAGAAACTATGTTCCAGTTTAAATGACTTCTTCTCTTCAAAGTCAATAGGGTTCAAGGAAATGTTGAATGTTTTCAGATTATCACAACACAATGTCACAACATCTTGTGTAACATTGTACTCAGGGAGCATCTGTTTTGACCAGATGTTTTGAGAACAGAATTTATGAGACTTGTTCTTTCCAACATCCTTGTCAAGATGACTTAAGGTTCTGACAACCCATTCTTCTTCAAGTTTATTTGCCACATCACATATATTATCAGCCTGTAGTTTTGGAGTTCTTCTGACAGCTTCCATAGGAATAGCTTTTTTCATTCTTCCAAGCTTATGCTGCCACTGTTTCATCTCTTTTTCTTCTTTGATGATTTGACTCATAGTGGAGATATCAGTGTTCTCAGGCTGCCACACATAACAATTATCTTTGGATTTGATTCCTCTCATTACAACATCTAGTTTTTCATTAAATACTAGACATTCAGATCTTGAGAAGTTGACCATGAATCCTAGATCACATAATTGACTGATGCTAATGAGATTAGTAGTCAACCCTTTTACCAGCAGTACCTTATTCAGACTTGGAACTCCAGGGCAGTCCAAATTACCAACTCCTTTGACTTCACCTTTAGCACCATCTCCAAAGGTCACAAAACTGGTGGTGTGAGGCATAACATTATTGAGGAGATTTTTGAATCCAGTCATGTGTCTGGAACATCCACTGTCAAAGTACCAATCTTCCTTTGCAGAGACCCTCAGGGAAGTGTGAGCTATCAGTGCAGTAGCCTTTTTCTTCCATTGAGGAGCATGTGGTACCTTTTTAGACTTAGGTTTGACATCTGAGTTCTGATTAGGATATCCATGTAGTCTGAAGCAGAAGGGCTTTATGTGACCATATTTCCCACAATGATGACATCTCCATCTTTGGTACCTCTTCTTCATATGTCTCTGTCCCTGATGTTGAGAGTAATGTTGAGACATCCGTTTTGACATTTGCTTCCCAGTACCAAATTTCTTTGTTTCCACAAATCCTAGGCCAGATTTATTTCCCATATTTTGTCCAGCCTGAAGGATCTCTTCCAATTTGTCTGTTTCATTGGTCAACATCTTGACAGATTTGGTCATTTGATTCAGTTGTGAGTTCAGCAATTGAACTTCTCCTTCTAGATGACTTATAGTTTCAAGATTCGCCCTTTTTTCAGCCTCCAGTTTGATAATGAGTTTTGATTGTTTCTCATTCTGCACACATACTTCAGCACTTCTGATACACAATTTCTTGTAGGTATCAGCCAGTTCTCCAAATGTTACTTCTTCATCACTAGTATCACTTTCAGAAGTACAAACACTAGTTAGGGCAGTAACTAGTTTAGCAGATTCTTCTTCAGAATTACTTTCTGAATCAGACCAAGTAACAGTCATTCCTTTCTTTTGCTTCTTAAGAAAAGTAGGACATTCAGCTCGAATATGTCCATATCCTTCACATCCATGGCATTGAATACCTCTGCCTTGGTTTCCCTTATCTTCTGACCCTGGTCTTCTGCTGGAACTGTCAATGTCAGAAGGAATGTTATGAACATTAGACCTTGACTTTGGGTCCATTCTTTTGATGAGCCTGTTGAACTGTCTTCCAAGCATGGCAATAGCTTCAGATATGTTTTCTTCTTCATCCTCCTTGTATTCAACATCAGTATTGGATACAAGTGCTATGCTTTTGTTCTTCTTGTCTCCATTATCAGTGATCCCCATCTCAAAAGTCTTAAGAGACCCAATAAGTTCATCCACTTTCAACTTGCTAATGTCCTGGGCTTCCTCTATGGCAGTTACCTTCATTGCAAATCTTTTAGGCAAGGATCTGAGAATCTTCCTCACCAATTTTTCTTCTGACATTTTTTCTCCCAGTGCTCCTGAGGTGTTGGCAATCTCCAAGATGTTCATGTGAAACTCATGAATGGTTTCATCTTCCATCATTTTTAGATTCTCAAACTTAGTGGTCAACATCTGAAGCCTTGACATTTTTACTTTGGAAGTGCCCTCATGAGTAGTTTTGAGAGTGTCCCAAACTTCCTTGGCCAGTTCATATTGATGTACTAGTCTGAAGATGTTTCTATCAATTCCATTGAACAAGGCATTTAAAGCTTTTGAATTTCCCAGAGCTAACTCATCTTCTTCTTTACTCCAATCTTCCTCAGGCTTCAGACTGATTGTCCCATCTCTCTCAGTTATGGTGGGATGAATCCATCCTTTGTCAGCAGCTCTCCAAGCCTTTTTGTCCAGAGATTTTAGGAAGGCAATCATACGAGGTTTCCAGTAGTCATAATTGGTTCCATCCAGAATGGGTGGTCTATTTCCAAAAACTCCTTCTTTGTCCATAGTGCCAGAAAGTGATATCCCTAGATCTCACCCAGTAATACAGGCAGGGTGCCTGCTCTGATGCCAATTGAAATTCTGGCTGCAGATACTCAATGTCACGTCCAATGTTATGACACCGTATCTGACTTACTATATGACAGTAAATACAAAAGCAGTAAAGAACACAGTCAATTGTTTACCCAGTTCAGTGTGCAACAACACCTACTCTGGGGGCTACCAAGCCAGGGAGAGAATCCACTATAAAAGATGTTAATTCAGGAATAAACCAACCAGTTTATCTCCTTCACTTAAGACCTACCCAATGCAATTCTAATCTAAGTACAACTTAAACCTGAGTTCCTACTCACTCCCCCTCAATCACAGCAGTGATACATAAACCAATTTGACTTAAGAATTGATGAAGACACTCTTCAAAAACACACACTTGATTAAGCTTCACAGCTTTTTAATCAAGCAACACAATCACTCGTGCTTCACAGCTTTGAGTGATGTACACAACTAACTTGACTCTGCTTCACAGCTTTAGTCAAGGAACATTCAAACACTCTTGCTTCAAAGCTTTGAGTGCTACACAACCCTTACAATCGAAACCTATTCCAAGGCACTTATCACAATGATAATTGCTTGAAGTACAATAAACAAATCTATACAGATTACAAAATTGATCTTCTAATCAATCAGCAGGGGTCGCTTGAAAAACAGCAACTCTGTTGAATATATAGCAGCTGCAACTTCAGTTAGGGTTTCCAAAAACCTAGGGTTGATTCCGTTTGACCTAAAGACCAGGTCACAGGACTTTATTAACCAGGTTAGGATTGAGCTAGGTTACTCCTCAGAAAACGCAGGATTCTGTTCAGAAAGGACTGAGTTATTTCCTGAAAAAACTCAGACTTATCCAATCCTGCAATCCTGTTAGTTCAGAACAGGATGTCATAACATCTGTTATGACATCTGAGAAAACCTGTCTACTGATTTAACAAAATGTGATCATTTTGCAAACATGCTCAAATACACACTTATAAACATCAGTATTTGAATTACAATATTTTTCTGCACATGTACCTAATGAGTTAGTACAACCTGAACTAGAATGTTATGACATCAGTCATGACATTCACACATACACTTGGGATTTACCAAAAATGCAAGCCAATACCTAAACACCTACAAAAAGAAAAGAAAACATCTAAGGGAGACTAACGCAAATCTATCCCTAATGTTATCATACAATGATTAATCCTAAGATTGAGTTTTTAAAGGAAATCTCTACCCTAAGTGAACATGCTTGGATACAATCCTAATGTCTATCTCAAATCATCATCTATAGATGAATCAAGAAGTCCTAAAGGAGCATAGCAAGGGTCTATCACCTAAAACTATGTCTATCTTGAATCATCATCTATAGTCGAATTGAGAGCTCCTAAGGGAACATGTCGAGGGTGTATCATCTCAAAACATGCACACCAAGACGAAATCAAGCAAGCAAACCAATAAGCTCAAGAGAACACACCTAAATATATACTATCTAGGTTAGCATGCCAAAGAAAGTCTAACAAAACTATCCTACGGGGAACATGCAATGAGAGTGAAGTCGTGATCTCAATTTCTAAATTGAGTGACTCATCGATCAACAAGAAATAAAGGAAAGAGATAAAATCCTATAGGGAGAATGCACTGAGAATGAATTCGTGATCTCAATTTCTAAATTGAGTTACTCATCGATCAACAAGAAAGTAAACAAATACAAGCACAACACATATAGTAAATGAAGTGCGGAATGCCTGCTACAGGTCTTTAAACAGTGACTTCGAGCGCACGCTCTTTATTTCCTACTTCTCATGATATCTAGAAAGCAGTAAAGTGCAAAATGAGATAAATAAGAGAAAATACCAAACAAATAAAAGTTCATAGCAAATCCTATCAAAACAAAGAAGCCCGACAATCTTCGAGTAAGCTTCACTAATCAAGGAAAAGAGTCAGAAATCAAATGCTCGGTATAAGTATCGAAGCATCATTGATGTGAAAATAAATCACAATCGAAATCTCAAGCGCATCCGCATATCACACAATAGACCTACGTAAGACTTAAATCTCAACAAGCAAAGGTGAATTACCAATCTCAAATATAATCGGATAATCAGGATTTAATTCCTAAAATCACATAAAAAAACTAACAAATTTTTATACTTGATTTTATTATTTTTTTTATCATGTAAAGAAACTCAAATAGAACAATTATAAAAAATATCTATAAAAAAATGCAAATAACAAAAAAAAGGGTGCAATATATATACAATGCTGCAAATTCTGGTGCTAAGCTCAATCCATGAAGATTTTTTATTACAAGCCATCAGGCTACCAAAAAATAGTGGTTGTGGGCTTCAGGGGGGTACAGTATGGAATCTTGGGGCATGCTGAAGAAAGTATGGTGGAACGAAGTCAGGGTGCTAGGGCCAATCCGCATGAGTCCAAGAAGTCCATTTTTTTGTTGACATTATTTCAGGCTTCTCCAAAACACAGTAGCAAGCTTAGCGGGAAAAAAACTCCCGGCCCAGAACAAATTCATTGCAATATCACCATAAAAAATAATCTAGCACTTATCCATTTATTATTTTTGAATTAAGTAAAAATATGATAAAATCAAAAGGTACCATATACAAAATGGCGCGTTTGGAAATTAGGTTAAAATTGTGACCTTTGAGCTTTCATCGTGAAAGAAACTCTGTTCTTTCTCAACACAGCGGCGCCAAATTCTGATCAACACGACGAGACCTCCTTCCGATTTGTCTCATATCAAACTTTCTTGTTTCTCTTTCGCGAGGTCCGTCTTAATTCTCCTACTCATCTCAATTCGATTTCACCGTAACTCAACCTTTCATTTCCCATCCAAATCACTGATGAAACTTCGATCTTTTTCGACCAACTATTCTTCTTCCTTCAATTTCTCAGTGTTTTTGTTGTTGAGTTTGAGATTAAGAGAAGCAATGATGCATTGGCAATGCTGAGATCCAAACAAAGACAATGATGACGATTACAGTTGTGACGCGTTTGCAGATTACCGGTAAAGACGATTGAAGTCATTGTAGAGATTTAATGGTGATGAAGACGTGAAGTGATGATGAATCCTTGAAGAAATTGAAGATGAAGGTTGAAAGGTTGATGACGATGTCGATATGGTTCCAAGAAAGAGATAAAGGTGATTGAAGATGAAGTTATGATGCATAGAGAGTTTCTTAAGATTTGGTGATTCTTATGCAGTTTGATCAATGAAGAGAGAATGAAGATTGGTGGTATGGAGGTGATGAAGAAAAATGAGATTGAATGCAGGGAGAGTAAGAATAGATAATTTCAGAGAATTTTTCTGGTATTTTGATTCTGCAGAATATTGAAGATTGATGAAGATACAAGAAGACGGTGGAAAAAAAGTTGAAGAAGATGCAGAGAATTTTGTGGTGATTTTTTCTGTATTTTTTCCTCTGTGTGAATGAATGATCGTGAATCCCTTCCCCTTCCTCCGTTACCACTTCTGTTATATTCTTTTTGTAGTTCTTCCTGAATTCTGTTTTGTTGCAGTTGGTATGGTTAGAAGTTGGTTAGATTTAGTTAGGGGTGAGGGTTAGTTACATAGTGAAAGTTAATTAGCTTCTGTTGGGAGTTCTGTTTAGGTTGGTTATAAGGTTTGTTACAAAAATTATGTTAGTTAGAAATTCTATTTCTCTAGTTAAGAGAGCTGAGAAATTCTGTTACACATGCTGGAATTTCTAAATTCACTTTCTGATTCTTTTTGCTGCAGTATATGCTTTCTTTGTTGGAGTACTAAGATATTTCTGATTCAAACATCAAAGCATCCCCCTGCTCAGTAAAATGCTCCTTGTTCTGCAAGTTGTCAAGATAACCCATGGTATTTAATTCCTCAACCCGAACTTTACTTATGTCTAGTACTGATAGATATGTACGATAAGCAAAGGTGAATGAAAATGGCTTTCCATCACTATTTATGGAACAAACCTGGTACTTCACTTCTTGGAATGAAAATGAAAATATTAAGAAAGGCAGGTATTCTTTGTTCACTTGAATGAATTGTGTCATCCATAAAATTACCATTTTACAACATTGTTCCTTATCACTGATCATAATCTCATACTAATCTAATATTTATTCAAATCCTACTCGGTTGTAGTATTGAACTGGTATATGCCGCTTTATGTGCAGGGTAGCTTTTTGTTGAGACAGGGCAGCAATATGCTTTATTGTGTATGTTTTTACATTTTGGATATTAATCAATTTTTTTGTAGATTTGGATGCAGATTTCTGGTTTGATATTTGAACATGATGCAAATGGAAATTATGCAGGGCTGAAGTATTTTAGACAGGTTCTGAGAAAGTTTTCAACTTTGGTAATGAAGGATGGGTGGTTTTTGAAGATTGGATTCATGGCACCGAAGAAATTGGAGCATGAATGATTTTTTAGAATTAAGTTTATGCTATGTATTAATGTAATGATTTATGGTGTAATGGCTTCATGTTTATTGTAATGGTAATGTAATAGAAACAAGTGATGTTGAATATATGAATGGTTTCTTATGATCATGCGCGTTAACAAGCATCTTTTATAAACCTTGATGTTTAACGAAATTTCCCTTTTCTAAACCAATATTTCTTTTCTTTTTTCCATGCCATTCTTCAACTGCAACTCGAATCCATAGCACACATTAGATAAAAGCTCAAGGGAGACCTTGGTACAAAAGTTAATTTTCCAAAGTTTACTTTGACTGAAGTCAAAAGATCTTATCCACGTATCTTGAATTCAGACCATGATTATGCATCTCAAGATCTTATAAGAACTTGTAAGCCAATCAACTAGGTATGCCATGTTGTAAGAAACCCTGCTTTGAATTCCTTGAACTTTGAATCATGATAAACCTTGAATCACTTTGCATGAATTCTTCAATGAGAAGCCTACTTCGATCCAAATCCACTCGTATTGTAGAGAATAAATGACAATGATAAGAACAATAATTGCCTTGATTAATAAGAAGTCCACAAAATCATATCTTAGGTCATGAATCACGCTTCACAATTCGATCCTCATCCCTTAGTGACTGGTTATCTAAACTTGAAATCAATGTCATGAGGAATATCTTATAGATAGACGATAAGATTTGTGTTACGGAAGAAATCGCTTGACATGAAACCTTAGTCGCACAAATGAAAACCCCAACACTTGTCGAGACTGGATAAAAATAGTTATATCCTGACGAGAAAAAGAATCCTGATAACCACACCTCACGACCTTAATTCTTAGTTCAAATGCACATAGAAATATCTAGACGAAGTATCTTTGAACCATGATTCAACAAAACCTGGATTGATTAACTGAGGAGTGGATGAATGCCATGTCATAGTCATTAAGCCTGATCAAATGATAAGCACACTTATATGATGAGACATATTGATTCAAAGACTATGTATGCTAGGTCCCGCCCTTGAATTTTTGACCAGAAAAAATCTGCAACCAATTGTTCATCAGAAGATAATAGCCTTGTAGCTTGATGGCGAAGAAGTCCAAACTAGTCATGAACCAAAACCCTAATTCCACAGTCTTCCACACCAAGAAGAAACAGAATGATCCGTCTTATTCAACATATACCTCAAATCAGATGTAAACCCTAACTTCATAAGTACTGGTTTTTTTGAACCTCAGGTGCTCTATTTTTTTATGAAAATGCATGCTATGCACATGACCTATTGGAATGGTGCAGATGAATTCAAAGTCTAAGCCAGAATAGAAGAAATTATGAGGGCAAATTTTGGGGTGCAATAACTGCCCCTATTTAATCTCCTTCAACCTGAAGGTAAGATTGGCACCATCCTTTCGAACTTTCAAGGTGGAAGAAAATTAAATACTTAAAAGAACCCTAAAATTTGCACTCCGAAGCCAGTCGGAAATTATTATATTTTTTAGTTTTCTGTATTTCCTTCTTTTTTTTACTTTTTGGGCAAAAGGGGTTATCGGGGATAAATGTATGTCAGACTAGGGTTAGGCACACATAAGAGAACTTGGTTATCAAGGAACATCTATTTGGAGTTAGTAGCGAACATATGACAAGAAATATATCAAAAGTACATGTTCGGGGTTGGTGGCGAACACATACGAAAGATATCAAAGATATATGTCCAGATCAGTAGCGGACATACGAAAAGATATCAAAGATACATACCCGGGGTTGGTAGCGGATATATATGAGAAAAAATATCGAAAGTACATGTCTGGGTTGGTAGCCGACACATACATAAGATATCAAAGATATATGCCTGAGTCAGTAGCAAACATACAAAAGATATCAAGGATGGAAGAAATATGTCAAATCGATTTCAACCAGATGTCGAAGATGGAAGAAATCTGTCAAATCGATCTCAACCAGATATCAAAGATGGAAGAAATCTGTCAAATAGATCTCAACCAGATATCCAAGATGGAAGAAATCGGTCAAATCGATTTCAGCCGAATACCAAAGATGGAAGAAATCTGTAAAATCGATTTCAACCGGATATCAAAGATGGAAGAAATCTGTCAAATCGATCTCAACCGGATATCGAAGATGGAAGAAATATGTTAAATCAATCTCAACCGGATATCGAAGATGGAAGAAATCTGTCAAATCGATTTCAACCGAATATCAAAGATGGAAGAAATATGTCAAATCAATCTCAACCGGATATCGAAGATGGAAGAAATATGTCAAATCAATTTCAACCGAATATCAAAGATGGAAGAAATCTGTCAAATCAATCTCAACCAGATATCAAAGATGGAAGAAATTTGTCAAATTGATTTCAACCGGATATCGAAGATGGAAGAAATCTGTCAAATCGATCTCAATCGGATATCAAAGATGGAAGAAATTTGTCAAATTGATTTCAACCGGATACCAAAGATGGAAGAAATCTGTCAAATTGATCTCAACCGAATATCAAAGATGGAAGAAATTTGTCAAATCAATCTCAACCGAATATCGAAGATGGAAGAAATCTGTCAAATTGATCTCAACCAGATATTCAAAGATGGGACAAATCTAACAAAGTGACCTCGACCAGATATATCAGGGAAGGAAAGAAATCTAACACAACAACTTCAACCATAGATATCAAAGCAGGAAGAGACCTAACACAGCGGACTAGACCGAAGATATTGAAGATGGAAGAGATCTAACACAGTGATCTCGACCAGAGATATATAAAAGAACACTAAACCGCAGATAGACTCCTGGAGAAAGAAAACCAAATGAAGATGAACTAGGGGTAAAATATATGTGTCTGACCAAAGTTAAACACATATAAGAAAGAGACCGACTGAAGTAGACTCTTAACAGAGGACATCGAAGGTAGAATTTCTAGGGATACCTCATGACATATCCCTTTTAGGGAAACTGGGCGAGAACTTTGACCAAGGTAAATTCAGAGAGTGCCGAATCAAAGGCAAACTTTACAGGAGAAAGAAACCAGCCGAGGGGTACTCTGACAAGAATACCAACTTAAGACAAATTTAAGGGAAAAGAACTTACTGAGGATTCACATATGTCTTGAATCCAAACAGAACTCCGGTCGAAGGAGTACTTATGATTAGAAAAGATAAACCAGTTGTAGGGACTCTAAACACGGATTGCCAACACATGTTAGACTTTAAGAGTTGCAAATACGCAAGAGCTACAAAATCTCTCAGACCAAAGGCGGACTGTATTTCTTCAAGAGTGGAAATTATCTGAATTACCACACACCAAGTATGGAGACTGTTGTACCCAAAAAATTTCCCTCTCACTTATCAAGGTTTTTTTCACAAGATCTCATTGGGCTCAAGACTGCACTAGGGTTTGATCAGCTCAAGACACCTCCTTATGCACTGATGACCAAAATTAGGGTTTGAGTTTGCACAAGGATTTTTGAACTATCAATGCTTCATATGACTTTAATGGACCATTAAGGACCCCCAAGATTACTCATGTCAAGTTTCAAGCCTTGGATCACACTTTTGATCAGTCAATTGAACAATTGACCTAAAAATCAGTTGTAATGGGGGAAAAAGTAAACCATAACCAATTTACAGTCACACTTCATAATTTTTGACCCACATCAACATTTTAGACTCATATGTATCATTTGATCAAGTTTGGATCACAATTCCACAAGAAATTTGATCAAATCTCCAAAAGGGCAAAATGGTCAAAATTAAGGTTTTGTCTGGGAAAGGGCAATTTCTTATTTTTAACCTAGAAAATGGTCAATTGGTTTA
The DNA here is from genome assembly GCA_948472305.1 of Vicia faba. Classification (NCBI taxonomy): domain Eukaryota; kingdom Viridiplantae; phylum Streptophyta; class Magnoliopsida; order Fabales; family Fabaceae; genus Vicia; species Vicia faba. The sequence goes on from OX451736.1 coordinate 1,235,131,640, forward strand.
AGGAATGATCTCAAGAGTCCAATTGCATCATTTTGACCTAATGACATGATTCAAAATATTGCAAGTCCATTGGATTGACAGATGAATTTTGCAGTCAACTAATCAAAAGTCAATTGTATACTGAAAAGTCAAACTTTGACTTTTTTGGTCAAATTCAAGTGCCAAGGATCATGATTCATCAAAACATGTCAAAATATGAAACTTGTTCATCAATAAATCAAGAATTTAAGATTTCATCTTGAAATGTTAAAATTTCTTAACTTAGAAATTTTTCTAAGTATGAAAATTTTCTTATTTTTTCATAACTTTAAGCCAAATTTTCACCATGATGCAAGATGATTCAAGAGAAACTTCCAATATGAAAGTTGTACATATCCATGAAATCTACAACATTTATTCACACAACTTTTCCTAAAAGTGCTTGGATCTAAAGTTATAATTTTGTGAATACATGCTCATGAACTAAAAAGGACTTAGTGAAATTTTGCCCTAGTTAGGCAGATTTTTGACCTAACTTAATGGCAATTTTTCACATATTTCCAAGGATAATCTTCAAAATCAATTCAAATATGGGTTGTAAAGCACATTTCAATCTTTCCAAAATGTCCAAGAACTTCTTGAGATCATTCTTGATCAATGAGAATCGAAGGCAAGAAGTTAGAGTTTTCAAACTTGAATTACAAGCCATTTTGTGAAGAACACTTGATCCAATCTTCAAGCATGTTGTACAAATATTGCTTTGCAGGTTTAAAAATTTCTAATCACTCAATAATTTAATGTTTACACAACTGGTAGAGCCATTGTCCAAGCATTTGAGCCATTATCCAAGTTGCATTTTCATTTTGGGAAGAAAGTCACCACTTCCATTTTGGAAAAGTGACTTTAATCAAAATGTCAACTCTTCTTGAGCCCATACATTGTTGTTTCTGACTCAAAAGCATTTAAAAGCAAGAAGCAACATATCTACAACCTTCTAACCACCCTGCAAATCCTTGTACTTCACATTGAAACCATGTTTGTCAACTTTGCTTCAAAAACAAGTAACCAAGCCATAACATGTGATTTCAATTTCTGAGTTGTTTCAAGCCTCAAAACCTCTTGCCTATAAGTACATACACTATTTGAAAGATGACACACGATTACTAGTGCCCTGAAATTATCTCAAACACTCAAAAACCACAAATCTGCTCAAAAACACCATTGATATACAGTTTCGAACCAAAACTCATCATCTTCATTTCCACTCGTGTGTTTTGAAAACCAATCATTCAAACACCTTCTATACATCATACCAAAGCAATCTAGGCCCATGTTTCAAGACTGTAACTCCTCCATAACTATCCACCATTTTCAAACATCAAGCTTGCAGGTTGACTTGAGTAGAGAGATTCAGAAACTTTCAAGACAAAGTAGGAGTTGGAATACACTCAAGGAGGTCCAGGCAAGCTAAACAGATCCTCAGACCATCTCAAAAGTTGCTCAAACTCCATTCACGACTCCAGCTGCAAGGGGTAAGTTTTCAAACTTCTATCTCTTCATACAAGCATATTTTGATCCTGATTTGTGAAGACAAATGTAGATATCTTTGCTCTAAAGCTGACCATGTTCATAGTTCCCATTTTTATTGACTGTGTATAGAGAATTTTGGATTTGAAATTTCTGAGAAAATTAGGTTTCAATTTAGGGCCAGCAAAATTAGTTTTCATCTTTGACTTTTAGCTTACATAAGTTATATAGTTGGATTCGTGGGAAGAAACACCACAACTTTCATGTTTGAACTTTCCATTTTTGTGGAGAGATGAAGAAGATACAGGTGGTCTGGCTAGGTGCGAGGTTGAAGATGAAGTGGTCTTCAGGAAGCAGTTTCTAATATATATTTATGGTTTGGTTATATGATCGGATGAAACAGCCACCCCTATGGCAAGCGCGCATGTACTAAGTCACTTCTTACCTAAAGGGCGAGGGTTCGAACCAATGTGAACCCCCCTTTTGTTTTTTTTCATATTTTCTGATCCTCTAACTTTTTTTTTGCAGGCGCTGGGCCCTTTGGGCATGGCATTGTTTTTTTATTTGCTAACTCACCTCCCTCCCTACTTTTGGCACCCCCTAGTCTATTTAATTTTTATTTACTTATTTATTTCATTTTTCTTTTTAAAAATATTTTCTAAAATACTAAAAATCATGAAAAATACAAAAAATGATACATTTTGTATTTTGACTTATTTTATTTTCCTATGAACAAAAATAATTTATTTACTATACTTTATTTATTTTTCTTATAAACTTAATTAATGATATATTATTTATTTTTCTTCATATCATTTAAAAATATATTATTTAAATACCAAAAAAAAAACTAAAAAATATTTTTAAAGCTATAAATATTTTCAAGATAAAAATGCCAAAAATACTTTCCTTAAAAATTATTTTCTTTTGGTTAATTAATATAATTAGGGTTTTCTTTTAAAAAATCTTTTTCTTAATAAATTCAAACTTAATTAATTATTTTCTTTATTTAAATTAGGTTAAGACAAAAAGTCTTTCTTTATGAAAATTAAACAAAATTCATCTTCTTTACATTTTTTATCCTTATACATTTATCCATCATTATACTTTGCATTTATGTAATTTTTGTACATATTCAATTTGGTTGTAATAGATTAATTAGGTTATATTATTGCAATCCCCATTCATAAATTGTATACTAATCATTATTGCAATCCCACAAGTATTGTAATAGCATAGTGTTGTACCCCAAAATTTGCCATCTCTTTTCTTCAACATTTTCTCATCACAAGACTCTTGGAACTCAAGATCAAATTAGGGTTTGCTCTGCTCAAGACTCCTCCTTGCACTATTGACCCAAATTAGGGTTTGAGTTTGCACAAAGATGTTTTGACCTAAAAGGCCCAAAGTTACTTTCATGTTTCATGTTGGATTCACAAGTTTATCCATACCAAGTTTTAAGCCTTGATTCCAGTCTTTGCCCAGTCAATTGGACAGTTGACCTAGAAATCAGCTGTATTGGGGAAAAAGTCAACTGTGGCCAATTGACAGTCAAACTTCATAATTTTTGACCCACATCAACATAATGAACTCATATGGACCATTTGATCAAGTTTGGATCACAATTCCACAAGAAATTTGATCAGATCACCAAAAGGACAAAATGGTCATTTTTAGGGTTTTGACTGCACAAAGGAAATTTTTTGACTGTTTGACCTAACCAATGGCAAACCAAGCTCATATATGGACTCAAGGACTCAATGACATTGTCTTGACACATTCAACAAGTTCAAAAGATCTCAAATGCACAAGATTGACAAATGAATTTTCCAGTCAACTGATCAAAATTTGACTGTATACTGAAAAGTCAAACTTTGACTTTTTGGTCAAAATCAAGTGCCAAGATTCATTTTTCATCAAAACATGTCAAATTATGAAACTTGTTCATCAAGAAATCAAAATTTGCAAATTAGGGTTTAAAATGAGAAAATTTCATAACCTAGAATTTTTCTAAGTTATGAAACTTCCTTATTTTTTCCTAACTTTGTCCCATTTTTTCATCAAGATACATTTGGATTCAAACAAAACTCAAAACATGAAAGTTGTAGTCCATTGAAAAATCTACAACTTTTATTCACAAAGTTTTCTCAAAGGAGGCTTGTAGCTCAAGTTATGATTTTTGGAACAAGGGTGCAAAACATTCTTAACTTAGAAAATTTTTGACCTATTCTAGGCAGGATTTTTGCCCAACTTCATGGCCACTTTTCACATGGTTCCACTTGGAATTTCAATTTTCATTACAAATATGGATTATAGTACACATTCCAAGCTTTCCAAATTGTCCAAGAACTTCTCAAACACCCTTGTGGTTAGGGAGAATCGAATTTGCAAAGATGGGCAAAAGTCACTTTGTTCATAGCCAAATACATGTTCATAACATTGCCATTTTCAAGTCAGCATGGTTCAAGCTAGATTACAGACCTCTAATCCTTTTCACACTCAATAATTTAATGCCAAACCATTGTGCCAAGATGTTATTTTGTTCATTTGGTCATTACATGCAAGATTAATCCATATTTTAAAAAAGCAATTTTGCCATTTTTGAAAAGGTACACTTTATGTCAAATACAAATCCAAGAGGCATGGGCCAGATCTTTGAAGCTAGCATTTGTACACAAATCCCTCTGATCAAGAAGAAGATATGCAGCATGCTCAAGGACTTGGTACAGGCCTATAATCCAACTTGCATTTCCTTACTTCAAAAATAAGCAAGATTGCAAAACATATACAACACTCACTTCCTGCAAGGATAAGCCTAAGCAAACTTTGTCCTCATCTTACATACACCCTAACTGACCCAAAACACGATTCCTTCACCCTCAATCCATCCTCATATCCAAAAACACACTCTTACTGCAGAAACAGAGCAAGTTCTGCAACTTGACTTCCACAAACATTTCCACCCGTGCATTTTGGCTAAAAAGAGTTCAAACATGTTCCATATCATCCATTGAAGCTATCCCAAGCATTGAACACAAACTGTAACATCCATATCCAAGTTTGCCATTTCCACTTTTTAGTTTTGCAGGTTAACTTCCATAGCTCGATACAGTTAGATTCAAAGCAAGCTAAGTGTTGGAGAAGGTTCCTTGGACCTCAGGCAAGCTGTACAAGTCCTCAAACACCATTGAAGTTGGCCATATTACTCTGTTCGAGTCAAGCTGAAACAGGTAAAATGTGAACTTCTATCTCTCTATCCAAGCATATTTAGGCTTAAGTGTAGGTGTTTAGTTATTGGCATGTATTTTTGGTAAAACCAGGTGTGTGAATGTCATGACTGATGTCATAACATTCTGGTTTATTAGGTACTGGTTTATTATGTACCTTTGCAGAAAAATAATGGCATACAGGTGCTGCTGTTTATGAGTGTGTATCTGAGCATTTTTCAAAAAGATCACATTTTTTGCCTTCTACCAAAATCAGTAAACAGGAATTCTGATGTCATAACAAATGTTAAGACATCCTGTACTGATCTAACAGTTATGCAGTTTGGTTAATTCTGAGATTTTTCAGGAAGATGACTCATTCTTTCCAGAACAGAATCTCACGTGGACCTTGGGTTAACCTAGCTCAACCCTAACCTGGTTGATAAAGTATTGTGACCAAGTCTTAAGGTCAAACGGAATTAACCCTAGCTTTTTGTGGAAACCCTAACTGAAGAAACAGCTGCTATATATTCAATAGGACTGCTGTTTGGAATTCATCCTTTTGACAGAAGATCAATTAGGAGCTGTATAGTTTTAATTGCTGTAATCCAAGCAAGTATCAATGTGATAAGTGACTTGGAATAGGTTTTAATTGTAAGGGTTTTGTATCACTCAAAGCTTTGAAGCAAGAGTGTTTTGTGTCTCTTGACTAAAGCTTTGAAGCAAAGTCAAGTTAGGTTTATGTATCACTCAAAGCTGTGAAGCAAGAGTGTTTGTGTTGCTTGATTAAAAAGCTGTGAAGCATAATCAAGTGTATGTTCTGAAGAGTGTCTTCATTAATTCATTAGTCAATTGTTTTAAGTATCACTGCTGTGATTGAGGGGGAGTGAGTAGGAACTCAGGTTTAAGTTGAACTTAGATTGAAGTTGCATTGGGTAGGTCTTAAGTGAAGGAGATAAACTGGTTGGTTTATTCCTGAATTAATATCTCTTATAGTGGATTTCCTCCCTGGCTTGGTAGCCCCTAGAGTAGGTGTTGTTTCACACTGAACTGGGTAAACAATTGACTGTGTTCTTTACTGTTTTTGTATTTACTGTCTTATAGAAAGTCAGATACGGTGTCATAACATTGACTGTGACATTGAGTATCTGCAGCCAAAATTTTCAATTGGCATCAGAGCGGGCACCCTGCCTGAATTACTGGGTGAGATCTAGGGATATCACTTTCTGGCACTATGGACAAAGAAGGAGTTTTTGGAAATAGACCACCCATTCTGGATGGAACAAATTATGACTACTGGAAACCTCGTATGATTGCCTTCTTAAAATCTCTGGACAAAAAGGCTTGGAGAGCTGCTGACAAAGGATGGAACCATCCTACCATAACTGAGAAAGATGGGACAATCAGTCTGAAGCCTGAGGAAGAATGGAGCAAAGAAGAAGATGAGTTAGCCCGGGGAAATTCCAAAGCCTTAAATGCCTTGTTCAATGGAATTGATAGAAACATTTTCAGACTAGTACATCAATGTGAACTGGCCAAGGAAGTGTGGGACACTCTCAAAACTACCCATGAAGGCACATCCAAAGTAAAAATGTCAAGGCTTCAGATGCTGACTACAAAGTTTGAGAACCTAAGGATGAAGGAAGATGAAACCATTCATGAGTTTCACATGAACATCTTGGAGATTGCCAACACCTCAGGAGCATTGGGTGAAAAGATGTCTGAAGAAAAACTGGTGAGAAAGATTCTCAGATCCCTGCCTAAAAGATTTGCAATGAAGGTAACTGCTATAGAGGAAGCCCAGGACATCAGCAATTTAAAAGTGGATGAACTCATTGGGTCTCTTCAGACTTTTGAGATGGGGATCAGTGACAATGTTGACAAGAAAAACAAGAGCATAGCACTTGTATCCGACACTGAAGATGAAGACAAGGAGGATGAAGAAGAAAATATTTCAGAAGCTATTGCCATGCTTGGAAGACAATTCAACAAACTCATCAAGAGAATGGATCCAAAGTCAAGGTCAAATGTTGATAACATTCCCTCTGACTTTAACAGATCTTATGACTCCAGCAGAAGACCAAGGTCTGAAGAGAAGGGAAATCAAGGCAGAGGAATTCAATGCCATGGTTGTGAGGGATATGGGCATATTCGAGCTGAATGCCCTACCTTTCTTAAGAAACAAAAGAAAGGAATGACTGTTACCTGGTCTGACTGTGATTCAGAAAGTAATTCTGAAGAAGAATCTGCCAAACTAGTTACTGCTCTAACTGGTGTTTGCACCTCTAAAAGTGACACCAGTGATGAGGAAGTGACATTTGAGGAACTGGCTGATACTTACAAGAAATTGTGTATCAGAAGTGCTGAAGTCTGTGTGCAAAATGAGAGACAGACAAAGTGCATCATAAAGTTGGAGGCTGAAAAAAGGGCAGACCTTAAAACTATAAGTCATCTAGAAGGGGAAGTTCAATTGCTGAACTCACAACTGAACCAGATGACCAAATCTGTCAAGATGCTGACAAATGGAACTGACAAATTGGAAGAAATCCTTCAGGTTGGACAAAATGTGGGAAACAAGTCTGGACTAGGATTTATGGAAGCAAAGAAATCTGGTGCAAACAAGAAGATCAGGTCTGATAAACAAATGTCAAAGCAGATGTCACAACATAACACTCAACATCGGGAACAGAGAAATATGAAGAAAAAGTACCAAAGATGGAGATGTCATCATTGTGGGAGGTTTGGTCACATTAAGCCTTTCTGCTTCAGATTGTATGGATACCCTAATCAGAACCCAGGTGCCAAACCTAAGGCTAACAGGGTACCACATACTCCTCAATGGAAGAAAAAGGCTACTGCCCTGATAGCCCACACTTCCCTGAGAGTCTCTGCAAAGGAAGACTGGTACTTTGACAGTGGGTGTTTTAAGCACATGATTGGAATCAAGAACATTCTCAATCATGTTAAACCTCACACCACTAGTTGTGTGACCTTTGGAGATGGTGCTAAAGGTGAAATCAAAGGAGTTGGTAATTTGGACTGCCCTGGAGTTCCAAATCTGAATGAAGTACTATTGGTAAAAGGCCTGTCTGCTAATCTCATTAGTATCAGTCAATTGTGTGATCTAGGATTCAAGGTCAACTTCTCAAAATCTGAATGTCTTGTAATAAATGAAAAACAAGAAGTTGTAATGAAATGAATCAGATCTAAAGACAACTGTTACTTGTGGCAGCCTGAGAACACTAATAACTCCATTGCGTGTTCTATTGCCAAAGAAGAAAAAGAGGTGAAACTGTGGCACCAAAAACTTGGCCACCTTCATCTAAGAGGAATGAAAAGTACTATCTCCATGGAAGCAGTCAGAAGGATTCCAAGACTGCAAATTGATAAAGGGAGAGTTTATGGTGAATATCAGGTGGAAAGGCTTGGTGAAAAGAGATATGCCTATGTTGTGGTGAATAACTTTGAAGTTTTTAAAGAACTGTGCAAAAGAACTCAAAAAGAAGGGTGTATTGTCAGAATCAGAAGTGATCATGACAAGGAATTTGGAAACAACAAGTTTAATAAGTTCTGTTTCTCAGAAGGAATTAGTCATGAATCCTCTTCTCCTATAACTCCTCAACAAAATGGAGTTGACAAAAAGAAAAATAGGAACATACAGGAATCTGCCAGAGCTATGATTCATGTCAAAATAATTCCTTTTCACCTTTGTGCTGAAATAGTTGCAGCTGGTAGTAGCTGTTCTCAAATTATCTGGACAAAACAGATGCTCACTGAGTATAATGTCTCACAAGATGTTGTGACATTGTACTATGACAATCTGAGTACAATCAATATTTCCAAGAACCCTATTCAGCATAGCAGGACCAAGCACATTGACCTTAAAAATTACTTTATCAGAGACATTGTAGAGGAGAAGACAATTAAACTGGAACATGTTGCCATTAAGCTACAGCTGGCTGACATTTTTACCAAGGCTCTTGATGCAAATCAATTTGAAAACTTGAGGGGCAAGATGGGTATTTGTCAACATGAGAAATTATAGCAATTAATTTTGCTCAAAACAATGGTTGAAGGAGTTATTTTTGTTAAGTCTATTTTAAGTGGGTTAATCATATATTTCCCCAATTCTTTCAAAATTATTAAGAAGTTGAATAGACACACATTTGCCTCCTTCCACTCTCGACTTTGCAACATCTCCTTTTCTCTCAATCAAAGTTTTCTCCCTAGTTGCTACTGGTTTTCCAAGTCAATCAAAATGTCTCAAACTTCATCCTCATCCAAGACAACTGTTTCATCTTCATCATCTGATTAAGATTCTCGAGCAATCACCTCATGCATGGATTCTGAAGTCCTGGAGATTACTCCTCTCAGAGAAATAGCATTTAACCCTTCCAAAGTCAAAAAGCTGAGAACAAGGCATGCAGGAAGGTCTCAGGCTACGTCATCCGGTAATCCCTCTCAACCTTCATCTTCTGTACCTAATAGGGAAGGATCAGCTTATGTATATCAAGCAATAACTAGGCTTGTTACAAGAATCCTGAGTGAGAACCACTCTGTACCGGGGATTTCTATTCCATTAAATCAAGAATCAGCAAGCCCAAATGTTGAAGGAAATCCAGATGTCTCTGAGAATGTTGAGACACCAAATGACAACATTCAAAAACCATCTGAAAACCTGGATGATATTCAGAACCCTTCAGAGAAGAATGTTGAACCACCTGTTATTGATGTGGATGAGGAATACTCAGACAATGAACTAATTTCCAATATAAACCCTAGCATAGCTAGGAGAATGATGAACAAAAAGGGTAATCAGAATGCTGCAAAATGTCTGACCAAAGAGAAACCTGCTGACAAGAAATCCAGGACTTAAGGCAAGACTGGTGTAGAATCTGTGAAGACTGGTCTGTCCAAAGGGAAGGTGAAAGCCTAAGTGCATACTGGGAGTCTCTCAAAACCTGCTAGACAACCAATTACAAAGAAGAGAAAAGAACCTGAGTCTTCTGATTCTGATGAGGAATCAGAGTTTGAAATTGATGCTGAAGACATTCCTATCAGAAGGAAACTCCCTTCCAGCAAAATGGCTAGAGTTCCTGAAGTCCCAACAGACAACATCTCTTTTCACCACCCTGACAATGCCAACAGATGGAAGTATGTTTGCTTGAAGAGAATAGCTTTAGAAAGAGAACTAAACAATGGTGCCATGGATTGCAAGGAAATCATGGACCTGATCAAAGCTGCTGGACTAATGAAGACTGTGGTAAAATTTACCAAGTGCTATGAAAATCTGGTCAAGGAATTTATAGTGAACTTGTCTGATGAATGTGCTGATGGAAGGTCAGCTGACTTTGAATGTGTCTATGTTAGAGGAAGAAGGGTTAATTTCTCTCCATCAGAAATTAACAAATTTCTTGGAAGATCAAATGAGGATTGCCCTGAACTAGAAGTCACTGACAATGAAGTATGTCAAACCATCATAGCAAGACAAGTCAAGTGCTGGCCCTTGAAAGGCAAGCTGAATGCCAGCAAACTAAGCATGAAATTTTCCATCCTGCACAAGATTGGTGCAGCCAACTGGGTCCCTACCAACCACAAATCAACTATCTCCACAGGATTGGGGAGATTCATTTATGATGTGGGAACCAAGACTGAATTTGACTATGGCATGTATATTTTTGAACAGAATTTAAAACATGCTGGTAGTTATGCTGTCAAAGGCCCTATTGCCTTTCCCTCCCTCCTTTGTGGAATTATCCTTGCACAGTACCCTGATATCCTGGTGGCAAGAGATACTGCTTGCAAAAGAGCTCCTACTCTTGGGTTACACTACAAGCTTTTTCAGGGATCTCATGTTCCTGATATTATCATAACATCAGCTGAGACATCATCTGTAAAAACTTAGTCCAAAACATTTGATGTTATAGCTGTATTGAAAGAGATCTGCAAAGAGCTGGAGATTAGGAAAAAGACTCTAGAAAACCTAATTGTCAGGTTAGAACAGGAGGAGGCTGAAGGAAACAGAAGGGAAGAGGGTGCTGCTGAAGATCAACTTAATACTGAAGAAAGTAGCTCCTCTGAAGGTGACAGTGCTTAAAGGTTGGTGGAGTTGATGCTGGTTCCTGGTGGAGTTTGCAAGTGTGTTCAGATTTTAGTTGTTGTTTTTATTACCTATTTTGGATAACTGTATAACTTTTAAGTACATGTATCTTTGGCCCATTTGTGGCTAAAGAGGGGGAGATATTCTGTGGTTAATTACTTGATAGACACTATATTTTTCTGCAGTCATATTCATTCTGCTGCTATCTATTCTCTGATTGCTTAGGGGCTTTAGCCAAAAATCTGCCAAAGGGGGGAGTTTGTAGGTGTTTAGTTATTGGCATGTATTTTTGGTAAAACCAGGTGTGTGAATGTCATGACTGATGTCATAACATTCTGGTTTATTAGGTACTGGTTTATTAGGTACCTTTGCAGAAAAATAATGGCATACAGGTGCTGCTGTTTATGAGTGTGTATCTGAGCATTTTGCAAAAAGATCACATTTTTTGCCTTCTACCAAAATCAGTAAACAAGAATTCTGATGTCATAACAAATGTTAAGACATCCTGTACTGATCTAACAGTTATGCAGTTTGGTTAATTCTGAGATTTTTCAGGAAGATGACTCATTCTTTCCAGAACAAAATCTCACGTGGACCTTGGGTTAACCTAGCTCAACCCTAACCTGGTTGATAAAGTCTTGTGACTAAGTCTTAAGGTCAAACGGAATTAACCCTAGCTTTTTGTGGAAACCCTAACTGAAGAAACATCTGCTATATATTCAACAGGACTGCTGTTTGGAATTCATCCTTTTGACAGAAGATCAATTAGGAGCTGTATAGTTTTAATTACTGTAATCCAAGCAAGTATCACTGTGATAAGTGACTTGGAATAGGTTTTAATTGTAAGGGTTTTGTGTCACTCAAAGCTTTGAAGCAAGAGTGTTTTGTGTTTCTTGACTAAAGCTTTGAAGCAAATTCAAGTTAGGTTTATGTATCACTCAAAGCTGTGAAGCAAGAGTGTTTGTGTTGCTTGATTAAAAAGCTGTGAAGCATAATCAAGTGTATGTTCTGAAGAGTGTCTTCATTAATTCATTAGTCAATTGTTTTAAGTATCACTGCTGTGATTGAGGGGGAGTGAGTAGGAACTCAGGTTTAAGTTGAACTTAGATTGAAGTTGCATTGGGTATGTCTTAAGTGAAGGAGATAAACTGGTTGGTTTATTCCTGAATTAATATCTCTTATAGTGGATTTCCTCCCTGGCTTGGTAGCCCCCAGAGTAGGTGTTGTTTCACACTGAACTGGGTAAACAATTGACTGTGTTCTTTACTATTTTTGTATTTACTGTCTTATAGAAAGTCAGATACGGTGTCATAACATTGACTGTGACATTGAGTATCTGCAGCCAGAATTTTCATTAAGTTTGTGAAGAAAGTATGTTCTACTCATAGCCCTGAAGCTATCCATATACTTACTTTTCATTTATATTGAGTATGCTGTGAGAATTTTGGCCATGAACATTGGAGAAAATTTAGGTCAGAAATTGGGGATGAAGAAATTCTCCCTCATCTCTTAGAGTTAGGTCAAGTTTTTTATATGTATGAATTCGTCTCTTCATGCTCTATAATGTTTGTGTTATGAGTTTTTGTTAAAAGTTAAAGAATCAGGAGTTTGTGTTGGACATGATGAAGCGCGCGTTTTCTGTTTGAAACAAGGCTGGAGGTTGAAGAAGGTTGACTTGGGCTGGGCCTGAGTTGTTTTTGCTCTTTGCACACTCTTTTTTAACTTACACCCCCCTGGCCCATTGTGTGAAATATTCACTATTTTTGCATTTTTCTTTTTGTTTCTGATTCTATATTTTTATTCAAGCATGAAAAAACACTAAAAATATTTTTTCTCACATTTTTGCATTTATTTGTTTCATTTAGCATATGTATGTAAATAAATATTTATACTTTTATTTAAAACACTAAAAAATAATACAAAAACATATTTATTTTAAATTATTATTTTATTTTACCTTTTGAAAACATTTTCTAAAAATATACTTTTTTTGTAAATAATTAATATTTTTATTTTTGTACATATTTAGTATATTTAAATATTCAACCATTTTTGTCTCATATCAATTGAGTCTTCCATGTTCATGTATGAAGCTTTGACCCAAAATGTGTTTTTGTTGACTTTTCAAAATGACCTATAATGTCCAAATTCGTATCTTTTTGTGAGTGCATATTTTGAACTTGGTAAATGAATATGAGTTATAGGGAATTACATCCTCTTCAAAATGAGCTTTGGATGAGTCACTTTGGATAAAATATGAGAAAGTTATGCTTGGTCAAAGTTGAGTTAACTTTTCCTGCAAAACCCTAATTTGGCAACTTTTGGGTTTTGATGAGTTGTGAGCAATACTTGAGGAATCATGATAAACCCTTGATCAAATGATGAATAATACTTCAAAATGATAATGTTGACAAAAATCTTGAAGTTTGACTGTATGTGGGCCACAATTGACTTTTGCCTTAGCATAGTCGACTTTCAGGCCTTTGAGCAATTGACTGAGTAAATTTTCTCTGCAAGGCTTGAAACTTGACATGGATGATCTTGAGAACATATTAGAACAATGGTGATCATTTTGGATCCTTTGGACTCAAGCATCTTGATGCAAAATGAAACCCTAATTTGGGGTAGACTGTCTTATGAGAGGGTTTGTCTGGTCAACTCTTGGACTTCCTTGAGCAATTTGAGGACCTCACTTGACATGTATTGAGAAATATGGGAGGGCAAATTTTGGGGTACAACAGCTTCCCTTGTTCAATCTTCTTAAACCTGAGGATGTAGATTGGGAATGGGCTTACAGATTCCATTTGGAAGTTGCTAGAGAATTGTCGGAGATGGGCTTAAAGATGCCGTCCGAAGAAGTGTCGACCGCATAAGAGATTCCTTTGCGAGAACCCGTATACCTGTTGTTGAGGAGGATTTTGCTGGGACACGCTGGTCTCTGTCTTGGGAGAAGTAGAATTTCAGGAGCTTCAATTGTCCGTTACTCTATTGGGGAATTATCTCTTAGTTGAAGAGGTGAAAATGCACTGCTATCTGGTCGTGCTCTAGGTTTTACATTGACTTACTGGGGAGATGAGATTAAACTTGCTATCTGGTCATCCTCCAGGCTTTGCAATTTCTCAATTCTTATCTGGTCGTGCTCTAGGCTTTAGAAGGAATTAGGTGGTTATTCGGTCGCATCCGGGTTTCAACTTGAATTTAAGGCATACTAATATCCGGTCGATTTCCGGGCTTCATAGTAATTGGCCGAGTAAACTGCTATTTCGTTGAATTCCAAGCTTCGTAGTACCTTATACTGTTATCTGGCCGTGTCCCAGGCTTTAGTGTCATTTGCTGCTATCTGGTCGTGCTCTAGTCTTCACAGCATCTTATACCGTTATATGGTCATGCGCCAGGCTTCACGGTGTCTTATACTATTGTCTGGTCGATTCCAGGCTTCATGGTATCTTGTACTGCTATCTGGTCGATTTCCAGGCTTCACAATAACTTGCTGAGGGTTAAGCTGTTTTCCGGTCGACTTTCGGGCTTCAAAGCTTGAACTGGAATAGAAATCTTAGTATTGATTTGACTGAACCAGGGGAAACTTGTGGGAACTTCAACTGGGAGAGAAATCTTAGTGTCGATTTGACTGATCCCAGGAGAGGTCTCAGATTAAGTTTGACTGGCCTAGAAATCAGGGGAATCTTAGCGGCGATTCGGCTGACCCAGATGAAAGTCTTAAAATGTCTTAAAATAGAAAAGAAACCTTAGTGTCGGTTTGACTGAACTAGAGAAAACTTTGTCAGAACTTGATTGCGTCTTTCCCTGAAAGGTAAAGAGTTAGTCGTATGTAATGTCATGATGTATGAAATGTATTAAGTAATGATGTTCTCAAAATAAATGAGATTGTGCTGCATGATGCGTATGCGCATGCTATGATGTATGGATATGCAATGTTCTTGTGATATTCTCTGGCTGGGGAGAATAAATCCTGGACTGCTATTGGAGAGTACAAGGAGTTGAGTTCTTCGTTCTTGCTGGGGATAGATAAACTCTGCTCGGGGAGAATTTTGCCGACTCATTCGCGATCATGAACCTCGGCTGGGGAGAGCTAACACCGTTGTCTTTGGATACTTCCTACTCTGCGGGGAAAGTATGTATCTTTAGTCATATTCTCATGTTGGCTATATCCATGTACCTAGTGGGTAGAGCAACTATAAGGTTTGGACACTTCTTGTTTGCCTCTGTTCCTGGAATTACGAGTAATTGTCTTTTGTTTCTTATGTAAATATTTATGAGCAACAATTATTTTCAAATGCATATATCAAAAATTAATCATCGGACGTTCTTGCAAAACAAAACAGAAAAAGAAAAAAATTTTGGAATTTCTTGTGGAAATGAATTGTATTGATTATTGAAGTTGGCCTGTAATAGGCGTTTTGTACAAAGAGGCTGACATCTTAGTAAGAGAACACCACCGAGGGAATAAAAATTATACAATTTGTGAAAAAGAAAGAAGAACAGCTATATGAAACAATCCCACTGGGTTCCAACTCTGCTATTTCCCTTATATCTTCGAGCGTCTCATCACTTTACTACTTGGTCGAAGGTGGATCATATTGATTGGCGTCGTCCGAGCTTGATAGTCGATACCGAAGTCTGGTCACAAGATGATTCAATAAGACATAGTGTTACGCTTCAATCCCTAATTTTTTCCTGGACCGCCCTTTCGATTTTTCAGTCCACCGGGATACCCTTTTTTGCCCAAGTCGCCTTTTCAGGTTTTCGATTAGCCAGGTGTACATTTTTTCATTTGCATCCCTTACTTTTTCCCGAACCCTTTTTGTTCGCCGGGAAGCCCTTATTTTTGCCTAGGCTAGTCAACCTAGCGGGTCTTTGACTATGCATAGTATCTTTTCACCATGTCTGCATTGACGGGGTGAGGAAGGTCGTCACCATCCATGGTGGTTAGAATCATAGCTCCTCCCGAGAAAATGTTCTTAACCATAAATGGCCCTTCGTATGTGGGAGTCCATTTGCCCCTGGGATCACCTTGCGGCAGTATGATGCATTTGATCACTAGATCCCCGACCTGATATTCTTGTCGTCTGTATTTCTTGTTAAAAGCCTTAATCATTCGCTTTTGATACGTCTGACCATGACAAATAGCAGTAAGTCTCTTTTCATCGATTAAATTCAGCTGATCAAGTCGGGTTTGGATCCAGTCGTTTTCGCTCAAACCCACATCCTTCATAATCCTGAGAGAGGGTATCTGGACTTCGATAGGTAGGACTTCCTCCATGCCATACACCAAAGAGTAAGGTGTTGCCCCTGTCGACGTCCATGCTGAGGTACGGTACCCATGAAGAGCAAATGGTAACATCTCGTGCTAGTCTTTGTATGTCACCTTCATCTTCTGCACAATCTTCTTAATGTTCTTGTTAGCCAATTCAACAACCCCATTCATCTTCGGCCGGTAGGGAGAAGAGTTATGATGTTGAATCTTAAACTGTTTGCAGAGCTTGGTGATCATCGTATTGTTGAGATTTGTACCATTGTCCGTAATGATTCTCTCTGGTACACCATATCGACAGATCAAGTTGTGTCGGATAAACCGCGCCACAACGTTCTTAGTTACTGTAGCAAAGGAAGCTGCCTCAACCCACTTCGTGAAATAATCAATAGCCACCAGAATGAAACAATGTTTGTTGGATGCAGTAGGTCTGCTCTCGCCGATCATGTCAATGCCCCACATTGCGAAAGGCCAGGCAGCTATCAAAACATTCAGGGGAACTGGAAGTATGTGCATCTTATCAGCATAGACCTGGCACTTATGACAGGTTCGAGAGTGTTGATAAAAATCGGCTTCCATAGTGGACCAATAATATCCTGCCCGTAGGATTTTCTTTGCCATGTTATGTCCACTGGAATGAGTTCCGAAGGTTCCTTCATGTAACTCTGCCATGATCCTTTCTGCCTCGCTCTTGTCCATGCATCACAGTAAGGTCGAATCAAGTTTACGCTTATAGAGGACATCATTATTGATGAAGAACTTTGCAGCGAACCTTCTTAAGAACTTCTTATCATTAACAGATGCACCCTCGTGGTACTCTTGAGTCTCAAGATACCTTTTTACTTCGTGAAACTAGGGTTTATCTGCTACCTCTTCAGTCTAGATGTCACAACAATGTGCGGGTTCGTCCAACCTCTCAATGGTAATCTGGGGAGCTTCATTGTCCCACCTGACTTTGAACATAGAAGACATAGTAGCTAGTGGGTCCGCTAACTGATTCTCCTCTCTTGGGAAGTGTTCAAAGGTTATCTCCTCAAAATGTGGGAGCAATGTCAGTACGTATTCTTTGTAAGGAATAATATTTGGGTGCTTCGTATCCTACTCGCCTCTGATCTGACTGATCACTAAAGCAGAATCTACGAATACACTCAAGAACTTAATCCTCAGGTCAATAGCAGCTCGAAGACCCAGGATACATGCTTCATACTCCGCCATATTATTGGTACAGTTAAAACATAATCGGGCGGTGAATGGAGTATGACATCCCTCAGGAGATATAATTACAGCACTAATGCCATTACCCGATGCGTTTGATGCTCCATTAAAATACATAGACCATCAGGATCCTTCCTCAGGTCCTTCATTCGGTCCGGGTTCTTCATAGTCGGTCACCAACATGATGTTGTCATTCGGGAACTCGAAATTCATGGATTGGTAGTCATCCACGGCCTGATGCGCCAAATGATCCGCCAATACACTCCCCTTGATTGCTTTTTGGGTGGTGTATTAGATGTCGTACTCGGTTAAGATCATCTGCCATCTTGCTATCCTTCCGGAGAGAGCAGGTTTCTCGAAAATATACTTGATTGGATCCATCTTTGATATCAATAAGGTGGTGTGAGTCAGCATATACTGTCTCAGCCAGCAAGCAACCCATGCCAAAGTGCAACAAGTTTTCTCGAGCAGTGAGTATCGGATCTCACAGTCGGTAAACTTTTTACTAAGGTAGTAAATAGCGTGCTCTTTTCGGCCAGACTCGTCATGCTGCCCCAGCACACACCCCATTGAATTGTCCAGTACTGTAAAGTATAAAATCAAAGGTCTTCCTTCAATTGGAGGCATCAAAATTGGCGGTTCTTGAAGATATTCTTTGATTCTTTCGAAAGCGGTCTGACATTCGTCATTCCACTTTACCACTTGATTTTTCTTCAGTAGCTTGAAGATTGGCTCACAAGTAGCAGTCAGATGTGAAATGAACCTGACGATGTAATTCAGACGTCCCAAAAAGCCTCTAACTTCCTTTTCTATGTGGGGAGTTGTGATGCGGTGGGAGAACTGACTTGAGGTTTTGCGTTTGTGTTTGCAAATGTTGCGGTTTAGCAAGAGTCGCCACCGACTTTTATTTTATCCAAAAGGAAAGGTAAAAAAGCACAGGAAAGACCTTTGAGATTGTTTTTGGGTTCGGGGGTAGATTATGAAAAGGGAAGTTGCTAGCACCCTTTTCATCCATGGTTTTCCATGGGCTCTTAGTTACTTGTTTTTAGATCACTTGCTTTGCTTTTTCAATTGTTTGAAATGGTGCTTTGTGTGGTTTTGAAAGTATTTTGAAAAGAGGCATTTGTTTAGGCAATCTTTGTAATGATTCTTGTTTGTAAGAATGTATACAAAGAAGTTTGTCTTTTGAAAAATGTTTCAATGTTTTGAAAGTTGTTTGGAAATTGTTTTGAAATGTGTGTGTGATAGTTTGAAAATAGCAAGGATTATTTTGAAAGAGATCAAGTAACTAGGAGTTATCTACCCTGCTCAAAAGTCTTTCCTATACATTTTTATTCCTTTGACATTGTTATTCTACCATTGTTTTGGTAGATAACCCTATCTTTGGATGTTAAACGGGACGGGCGTGGGTCATCGTATGACCATAATAACAATATTTCCAAGTATCTTTAGCAAGTTTTTGAGGGACTAAGATCATCTTTGTTTAGGCGACCAAGATAGTGTCATCGAGGGACTATGATCTTTTGTTTTGTTTTGTTTTGTTTTGTTTTGCCAAGATACCTAGCATGCATGCCATGGCCATGTTTTAAGGCAAACAAATGGGTGAAACCCTAGGGGTGCTTGTGTGCAAGGTGTTGTCATTTTTCATGCATTTGTTTGTCTTTGAATTAGGTCATGTTATTTGTTTGATTTTGTCTTATCATACAACCCCTAGTTTTTACTAAACATGCATATTATGCAATAAATTGCGTAAAGTAAATCTAAACTATTACAACAATATTATGGGGGAGGGGGATACAAGTTTTGAATACGGGGATATTGCTCAAAATAAAACCCTAATTTACTATTACAACCCAATTGAATTTATATACAATAAATAAATAAGCAAATATCTAAATATGCAATAAAAATGTAAATATGCAAAATGTTTTGTAATTGTTTTAAGTATGGGAAAATAACATTTTCTAAGTCCTAAAAATAAGGAAAAATAATGTTATTATTTTTGAAAGGGGAAACCCTAATTTTGATTTAATAGAAAATATTGTTTTCTAATATTCTTTTTATTCATTTTTGTTTAAGAAAAATAATAATAATATTATGCATAAATATTAAAAATTAAAATATGTGAGAAGATAATATTTTAAGTGTATGAATAATAAAAATAAAAATATTTAAGTATTTTAATATTATTTACAAGTTTATTTAAGAAAATAAATTCTATTTAACCTAATAAACTATTTTTATGCCATAAAAATAATAAAAATAATAAAATAAAATGCAAAAAATTAAGAAAATATTTTTATGATTTTATAATGTTCAGAAAATAAATAAATGGAAGTCAAAATATAAAATATGCAAGAAAATATAAAAAAAATAAAAAGAAATGCAAAGGGGGGTGCAGAAGTAAAATGGAGGGTGCAAAAAGTAGAGACAACAAGCCCAAGCCCAAGCTCACTTCATCCCTGACCTGTAATCTCAAGCCTCAACTCAACTTTAGTTTTGATGAAAGACAAACAAGCACTATGGCAAGAAGGAAAAGAAGTGGAATTAGCTTAAAGCATCATTCACTCAAAGCTTCAAGGATCATGGCAAGCAAACAAGTATATCAATATTCATTTGAACTAAATTGATAATAAATGCTCAAAAATGATATACACACTTACCACAACACTTCATTTAAAGTTTAAAGCAAATTCTAAGTTTTTCACTAATGTAAATCGATTAACACATCATGTAAATCGATTTATACATGTTTTTTTTTAAAACTGATTGCCCCTGGCAGCAATCGATTTACATGAAGTGTAAATCGATTATTTACTGAACTGAGTTAATTTTTTAACACTAGTAAATCGATTAACACATCATGTAAATCGATTTCCACTTCAAATTTTTTGAAAACAAGAACGTTACAAACCCGTGCAATCGATTTACATCTAATGCTAATCGATTTACACGTTGTAATTTTTGAAAAATCTGAACTTGATTCAAGATATCCTTCACACCTTTTCTCCAATGGTTGCATGGTCATACATTGCATCTTCTCAAGTTTTACAAACAGAAAAGTGGTATCCATTTGGAAAGGTATCTTGATTGCTTTAAATTCTAAATCTTTCAAATTATAAAACAACTCTTCTCTCATGCAATAATTCTGAACTTTGTAAAATATTCAAACTTCATATCTCTTAATTTTTAAAAACAAAGATTTTCTGCACTTTCACACATATAAGAACAGAAATCTTTGAGCATTTTCTAACCATTGTGTTACAGTTTGAATTGCTTACAAGAGAAGAAAGAAGAAACTTCATTGAAGTCACTCTATGTGATCAACATCTTTCAAGAAATCATATTTCATAGAATTATACTAAGTGTAACTTATTTCCAGGATTGTTGGAATTAAGTATTAGAATACTTTTGTACCTTGTTGTCCATTATTGGAAACAAGAGGTATCTTTTGAGAGGATTGTTCTCAAGAGACTTATTGTAAATCCAAGAGGGTGTTCTTGGTTTTTGTTAGTGTCTTTAGTTGATAAGACTAGGAAGAGTCTTGTAAAAGTTCTAACAAAATAGTGAAATCTATTGCGTGTTTGCAAGGGGACTGGACGTACTTCCGGGGTGTGGAAGGAACCAGGATAAATCTCCGTGTCTCTTTACTTTCTGCACTTTACCGTTTTCCATAACACTAAAACAAAACCAGAAAGTGTAAAATAAATCAAAAATCGACCACCACCTAATTCACCCCCCCTCTTAGGCGCAATCTTAAACTTACAATTGGTATCAGAGCAAGTTATAGGTAACCTGCTCCTAGAGATCCAGAATGGCTTCCGCAAATCAACAACCTGTTTTTAGAGATGGTGGTAGTAACAACAAGCCTCCTCTATTCTGTGGTGAATATTTTGACTTCTGGAAAATACGCATGAAGGCGCATCTAGAAGCGCAAGGAGAGGAAATATGGGATGCCGTTGAAAATGGTCCATTTATCCCGGTAACGGTAATCAATGGTGTTGGCTCTTCAAAGCCTAAAACTGCATGGGACGACGATGATAAAAAGAAAGTTCTCTATGACAAAAAGGAAATAAACCTTCTTCAAGGTGCACTTAGTATGGACAAATTCTTCCGTGTCTCGACATGCAAAACAACAAAGGAAATATGGGATACCTTGGTACAAACTCATGAAGGAACGAATGAAGTAAAAGATCAAGGCTAAATACCCTAAGTCAAGAATACGAACGATTTCGAATGCAGCCCGGAGAATCCATTCTTGACTTACAAAAGAGATTTGTGCACTTGACAAATCACTTAAGTGCTCTTGGTAAAACCTTGACAAATGATGAACTCAACTTGAAAGTCCTTAGATCATTGACTAGGGAATGGCAACCAAAGGTAACAGCAATCTCGGAAAAGAAGAGTCTCTCCGTAATGACTTCCTCTACATTATTTGGCAAACTTCAAGAATACGAAACGGAACTTGGTAGACTTGAAAAACATGAGAATCTAGAAAAGAAATCCAAAAACATTGCTTTAAAAATTGATTCAAAGGAAGTAGTAAAAGAAGACAATCCGGAAGAAGATGAAAATTTCATGCTTCTCGTTAAAAGACTTGGGAAGTTTTTTGGCAGAAATGACAAGGGCGGATCTCATGCAAATAAGAGAAGGCACTTCAAGAAAAGAGAAGCCTCCACATCAACACAAGATGTCTCATACTATGAATGTAGAAAGCAAGGACATATCAAGGTAAACTGTCCAAATCTCCCAAAGAAAACCGGATTCAAAGGAAAGGACTCAAAACACAAGAAAGCCTATATATAATGGGAAGATAATGATATGAGTAGTACATCGGAATCGGAAAGCGACGAATGTGCAAATTTAGCCTTAATGGCATCGCATCACTCCGACGATGAAGAAGAGGTTAGTAATGAATTTAATCTTTTTGGTGATGATGTTCAAGGTGCCATTGATGAACTCTTGAAAGAATGCAAAAGTTTATACAAAAAGGTGTCAAGCCAAGAAAAATAACTTCTAATTTGTCTCGAAACAATTGACACCATGACTAAAGATTTTGATCTTCAAAAACATAATTTTATAAAAGAAAAGGAAAACTTTGCGTGCACCAAGTGTGAATCAAATGTCTTTCAAATTGTTCAATTGAAAAGAGTCATTGAACGATATGAAAAAGGACAAATAGGATTGGAAGGATTACTAAGCCAACAACGTTATCCAAATGATAAAAGAGGTCTTGGTTATGTGAATACTAAGAAACCAAGTAACAATCCCATTGTTTTTGTAAAGGCTAGTAATAGTTCCAATCCCAAGATAGTAGAAAATAAACAAGTTGTTCATAATCATCAAAAGAAAAAGCCTAATGTATCTAAAAGAAAATAAATTACTAGATACAAGAGAAAATTTGTTCCAAACTATTTTTACTGTGGTATTGTTGGACACACACCTAATGCATGCTATATTAGAAATTTCAGTATGGCTAGTGGACACTATGCATGGGTGAAAAAGGGAACTAACTACGAAGGACCCAAGGCCACTTGGGTACCTAACAAGAAATAATTTGTTTTTGTAGGTATGCTTTAAATCCACATCAAACCTTTGGTATCTTGACAGTGGATGTTCAAAGCATATGACAGGAAATGTACACCAATTTTCATATCTAGTACATAAAACCAAAGGGTATGTCACCAATGGAGACAACACCAAAGGAAAGATTCTTGGCGTTGGAATAGTTGGCACACCTCCATCCATTCAAATTGAGGATGTTCTCTATGTTGAAGGATTAAAGCACAACCTTCTTAGCATAAGTCAACTTTGCGATAGAGGGTTCAAAATCAAATTCAACAAAGAAGAATGCCTAATTATGGATGAGGCAACCAATGAGGTAAAACTCAAAGGTATAAGATCTAACAATATTTTTATGATTACTTTAGATGATTTGTCTATGAATGTACAATGTCTCATGGTAAACAACAATGACGCTTGGTTATGGCACAAGAGGATTGCTCACATACACATGGAGCACTTGAACAAATTAATTAAGCATGACTTAGTTATTGGTCTACCAAAGATGAAATTCATCAAAGACAAATTATGTAGTGCATGCCAAAAGGGAAAACAAACCAAATCAACTTTCAAACCAAATAATGTGGTTTCAACAACAAGACCACTTCAATTGCTGCACATGGATCTTTTTGGTCCATCTAGAACAAGAAGCTTTAGAGGTAACATTTATGCTTTAGTTATTGTAGATGATTTTTCCCGTTTTTCTTGGACTTTGTTTTTAGTGCACAAAAATGACGCATTCAAGGCATTCAAGAGATATGAAAAACAAGTTCAAAATGAGAAGTCATTAAAGATAACATCAATCCAAAGTGATCATGGTGGAGAGTTCCAAAACAGTCTGTTTGAAGAATTTTGTGAAGAAAATGGGATCTTTCACAATTTTTCAGCACCAAGAACTCCACAACAAAATGGAGTAGTTGAAAGGAAAAATAGGTCTTTGATAGAACTTGCAAGAACCATGCTAAGTGACTCAAGTTTGCCTAAATATTTTTGGGCGGATGCGGTAAGCACGGCATGTTACGTAAGCAATCGCGTGATCATAAGACCTATACTAAAGAAAACTCCATATGAGATTTACAAAGGAAAAAACCAAATATCTCTCACTTTCACATTTTCGGGTGCAAATGTTTTATCCTTAACAACGACAAATACAATCTCGGTAAGTTCGATGAAAAATCGGATGAAGAGATCACGTACTCAAAGGAGATGTCGAGATTACTTTTGTGGACACTCAAAATCAACTCGCGGACATTTTCATAAAACCACTTGCAAAGGATGCATTCTTCAAAATTCGTCGTGAACTCGGAATCCTAGATGAACAAGATATATAAGGTGCACTCTATCCTCATCTATACATAAATGTACATATATATGGGCTTATAAAATGTTTCAAATGTTAAAAATATTGTTTTAAAATATTTTTTTAGAAGTAAATCAATTTACCAAGTGTGTAAATCGATTTACCACTGAAGCAAAACTCTTTTTTAATAAAATCTTTTTGAGTAAAGCGATTTACCAAGTATGTAAATCGATTTACCACTGAACCAAAATCAATTTTAAATAAAATCTTTTTAAGTAAATCGATTTACCAAGTATGTAAATCGATTTACCACTGAAATTGAAGCGTTTTTATTTAATTTTTCACTATGCAAATCGATTGATCCTACACACCAATCAATTTACACCTGTTCAGCATGTGATATTTTTATGAGTCTTTAATATATTGGTCAACCTTACCTTGCCTCTCAACCTCCCACCTTCTTTTTGACCAATCATGTAACCTTGACCAATCTCACTCAATTAAATCTCATAAAGACATCACTTACTCTACTCTACTATTTAATCTCACCAAAACTCCCTCACTATCTCATAACACCAAAACTCACTCACTATCTAATAACAACACCAAAAAATCTCTATCTTCCTTACTCAAAACCCTAACCATCGCCATGACTCCCAAAAGAAAAGCAACAGCCTCAGAAAAAGGAAAGAAGAAAACTGTTGCAGCCTCTGAAAACTCATTGCTTGAGTACCTCTTGGATACACAACGTGAAAGATTCATCAAGCACTTTCAAAGGAAAATAATCTCAACTCCCAAATTCGGTATGTTATCTACCTTTCCCGATGAATGCTTCACTTTTCATAGGGATTTGATTGCTTATGGGTTAGAACCTTTAATATCATCACATGGTTACTATTATCCGGATCTAGTTCGAGTATTTTACAGCAACATGCATTATGATAACAACAAATGCTATACCTATGTGCTCGGAACAAGAATTTCTCTGCATTCAAAAACAATAGGCAGAATTTTGAACATCCCATATACGGGAAGTTCTCTCTATGACCCAGAGGATGCTGACTGGGAAAATTATAGGAAGAGAGAATTCTTCTACAGCATTGGCCGGTTGTCAGAAGCAGAATACCGTGCAAAGCGGATCCGTAGTCTTGGCAGTGTTATTCTGGCTCGGGACACTTGGAGTGCTGGTAATTTTCACATTGATGATAGATTGTTCCATTATTTTCTGGTATATATTTTATTTCCTAGAGCAGGAAATCACTGTACTGTAATCGATCTAGAATTGCAAATTCTCTATGCAAGGAAAAATGGCATTTCGGTAAACTGGGCTAAACTGATTGTGGTGCATATGCTAAGAGTTGCCACAAGGGCTACTTTTCTGCCATATGCATACTTCATCACAAGGATCTTGGAAGCATTTGATATTGATTTTACTGGGTTTGAGAGGGTTGAAATGGATCCAATCAGCAATAGGATCTCCATAAAAAATGTTGATTCTCGGATGGGTGTTCATTTTGATTCTGAAGCAAAAACCATCACATATATTGGAGAGGATGTTGTAGGTGATGAAGGAAATAATGCGGATGAAGAAGAAAATGAAGTTCCTCCTCCTGCTGCCTCTTATGGTCCAACCAACCAAGATGTTATGGATTATATGACTCAACAGTTTGCATCTCTCAACACTAACATCAATGCTCAATGGACCGCAATAAATGATTCTACCTCCTCTCGCATCAATGCTTTTCAGAACGATGTGAACCAACAGTTTTCATACCTCTACTCACATCTCCATATTCCTCCATACGATCCAAATAATCCAGCACCTCCGCCTCCTCAATACATCGAACCACCTCTACAACAACAGTTTCCATATCAAGGACCCTTCTAATATTTTCCTGACCAATATTATTAAATTCCTGTTATTTATCATTATGTTTTTTGTTTGATAATTGCTTAAAGTGTTAGTTTTTGTATTATGTGTATTTGAACTTCATACGATATTTTTAGAAATTTGCGTTTTAGTTTAAGTTCATATCTATTTCAAATTGTTATAAGTATCATCTTATGTTACATCTTTCCCTTCTTTTTGATAATGTCAAAGGGGGAGAAGGATGTGATAGCACTTTATGGTTGTTTGTTTCAGTTTTCTTTTCAGGGTAAGTTTTCAAATATTTTTCTCCATAGGGGGAGAAATCTATCTTAGGGGGAGAAAACTCCTTTTGCTCCAATTCTGAACAACTCATAAAGAAAGATGGTTTGTCATCATCAAAAAGGGGGAGAATGTAATCTCAAGCCTCAACTCTACTTTAGTTTTGATGAAAGACAAACAAGCACTATGGCAAGAAGGAAAATAAGTGGAATTAGCTTAAAGCATCATTCACTCAAAGCTTCAAGGATCATGGCAAGCAAACAAGTATATCAATTCTCATTTGAACTAAATTGATTAGAAATGCTCAAAAATGATATACACACTTGCCACAACACTTCACTTAAAGTTTAAAGCAGATTCTAAGTTTTTCACTAATGTAAATCGATTAACACATCATGTAAATCGATTTACACATGTTTTTTTTTAAAAACTGATTGCCCCTAGCAGGTGTAAATCGATTGATTACTGAACTGAGTTAATTTTTTAACACTAGTAAATCAATTAACACATCATGTAAATCGATTTACACTTCAAATTTTTTGAAAACAAGAACGTTACAAACCCGTGCAATCGATTTACATCTAATGCTAATCGATTTACACGTTGTAATTTTTGAAAAATCTAAACTTGATTCAAGATATCCTTCACACCTTTTCTCCAATGGTTGCATGGTCATACATTGCATCTTCTCAAGTTTTACAAACAGAAAAAAGGTATCCATTTGGAAAGGTATCTTGATTGCTTTAAATACTAAATCTTTCAAATTATAAAACAACTCTTCTCTCATGCAATAATTCTGAACTTTGTAAAATATTCAAACTTCATATTTCTTATTTTTTAAGAACAAAGATTTTCTGCACTTTCACACATATAAGAATAGAAATATTTGAGAATTTTCTAACCATTGTGTTACAGTTTGAATGGCTTACAAGAGAAGAAAGAAGAAACTTCATTGAAGTCACTCTATGTGATCAACATCTTTCAAGAAATCATATTTCATAGAATTATACTAAGTGTAACTTATTTCCAGGATTGTTGGAATTAAGTATTAGAATACTTTTGTACCTTGTTGTCCATTGTTGGAAACCAGAGGTATATTTTGAGAGGATTGTTCTCAAGAGACTTATTGGAAATCCAAGAGGGTGTTCTTGGTATTTGTTAGTGTCTTTAGTTGATAAGACTAGGAAGAGTCTTGTAAAAGTTCTAACAAAATAGTGAAATCTCTTGCGTGTTTGCAAGGGGACTGGACGTACTTCCGGGGTGTGGAAGGAACAAGGATAAATCTCCGTGTCTCTTTACTTTCTGCACTTTACCGTTTTCCATAGCACTAAAACAAAACCAGAAAGTGTAAAATAAATCAAAAATCGACCACCACCTAATTCACCCCCCTCAAGCCTCAACTCAACTTTAGTTTTGATGAAAGACAAACAAGCACTATGGCAAGAAGGAAAAGAAGTGGAATTAGCTTAAATCATCATTCACTCAAAGCTTCAAGGATCATGGCAAGCAAACAAGTATATCAATTCTCATTTGAACTAAATTGATTAGAAATGCTCAAAAATGATATACACACTTGCCACAACACTTCACTTAAAGTTTAAAGCAAATTCTAAGTTTTTCACTAATGTAAATCGATTAACACATCATGTAAATCGATTTAAACTTGTTTTTTTTTTAAAACTGATTGCCCCTGGCATCAATCGATTTACATGGAGTGTAAATCGATTAATTACTGAATTGAGTTAATTTTTTAACACTAGTAAATCGATTAACACATCATGTAAATCGATTTACGCTTCAATTTTTTTGAAAACAAGAACGTTACAAACCCGTGCAATTGATTTACATCTAATGCTAATCGATTTACACGTTGTAATTTTTGAAAAATCTGAACTTGATTCAAGATATCCTTCACACCTTTTCTCCAATGGTTGCATGGTCATACATTGCATCTTCTCAAGTTTTACAAACAGAAAAGTGGTATCCATTTGGAAAGGTATCTTGATTGCTTTAAATACTAAATCTTTCAAATTATAAAACAACTCTTCTCTCATGTAATAATTCTGAACTTTGTAAAGTATTCAAACTTCATATTTCTTATTTTTTAAGAACAAAGATTTTATGCACTTTCACACATATAAGAACAGAAATCTCTGAGCATTTTCTAACCATTGTGTTACAGTTTGAATGGCTTATAAGAGAAGAAAGAAGAAACTTCATTGAAGTCACTCTATGTGATCAACATCTTTAAAGAAATCATATTTCATAGAATTATACTAAGTGTAACTTATTTCCAGGATTGTTGGAATTAAGTATTAGAATACTTTTGTACCTTGTTGTCCATTGTTGGAAACAAGAGGTATATTTTGAGTGGATTGTTCTCAAGAGACTTATTGGAAATCCAAGAGGGTGTTCTTGGTATTTGTTAGTGTCTTTAGTTGATAAGACTAGGAAGAGTCTTGTAAAAGTTCTAACAAAATAGTGAAATCTCTTGCGTGTTTGCAAGGAGACTGGACGTACTTCCGGGGTGTGGAAGGAACCAGGATAAATCTCTGTGTCTCTTTACTTTATGCACTTTACCGTTTTCCATAGCACTAAAACAAAACCAGAAAGTGTAAAATAAATCAAAAATTGACCACAACATAATTCACCCTCCTCTTAGGCGCAATCTTAAACTTACAATTGGTATCAGAGAAGGTTATAGGTAACCTGCTCCTAAAGATCCAGAATGACTTCCGCAAATCAACAACCCATTTTCAGAGATGGTGGTAGTAACAACAAGCCTCCTCTATTCTGTGGTGAATATTTTGACATCTGGAAAATACGCATGAAGGCGCATCTAGAAGCGCAAGGAGAGGAAATATGGGATGCCATTGAAAATGGTCCATTTATCCCGGTAACGGTAATCAATGGTGTTGGCTCTTCAAAGCCTAAAACTGCATGGGACGAAGATGATAAAAAGAAAGTTCTCTATGTCAAAAAGGCAATAAACCTTCTTCAAGGTGAACTTAGTATGGATGAATTCTTCCGTGTCTCGACATGCAAAACAGCAAAGGAAATATGGGATACCTTGGTACAAACTCATGAAGGAACGACTGAAGTAAAAAGATCAAGGCTAAATACTCTAAGTCAAGAATATGAACTATTTCGAATGCAGCCCAGAGAATCCATTCTTGACTTACAAAAGAGATTTGTGAACTTGACAAATCACTTAAGTGCTCTTGGTAAAACCTTGACAAATGATGAACTCATCTTGAAAGTCCTTAGATCATTGACTAGGGAATGGCAACCAAAGGTAACGGCAATCTTGGAAAAGAAGAGTCTCTCTGTAATGACTTCCGCTACATTATTTGGCAAACTTCAAGAATACGAAACGAAACTCGGTAGACTTAAAAAACATGAGAATCTAGAAAAGAAATCCAAAAACATTGCTTTAAAAATTGATTCAAAGGAAGTAGTAAAAGAAGACAATCCGGAAGAAGATGAAAATTTCATGCTTCTCGTTAAAAGACTTGGGAAGTTTTTTGGCAGAAATGACAAGGGCGAATCTCATGTAAGAGAAGGCACTTCAAGAAAAGAGAAGCCTCCACATCAACACAAGATGTCTCATGCTATGAATGTGGAAAGCAAGGACATATCAAGCCAAACTGTCCAAATCTCCCAAAGAAAACCGGATTCAAAGGAAAGGACTCAAAACACAAGAAAGCCTACATAGCATGGGAAGATAATGATATGAGTAGTACATCGGAATCGGAAAGCGACGAATGTGCAAATTTAGCCTTAATGGCATTGCATCACTCCGACGACGAAGAAGAGGTATGCTTGAAATCCACATCAAACCTTTGGTATCTTGACAGTGGATGTTCAAAGCATATGACAAGAGATGTACACCAATTTTCATATCTAGTACATAAAGCCAAAGGGTATGTCACCTATGGAGACAACACCAAAGGAAAGATTCTTGGCGTTGGAATAGTTGGCAAAACTCCATCCATTCAAATTGAGGATGTTCTCTATGTTGAAGGATTAAAGCACAACCTTCTTAGCATAAGTCAACTTTGCGATAGAGGGTTCAAAATCAAATTCAACAAAGAAGAATGCCTAATTATGGATGAGGCAACCAATGAGGTACAATGTCTCATGGTAAACAACAATGACGCTTGGTTATGGCACAAGAGGATTGCTCACATACACATGGAGCACTTGAACAAATTAATTAAGCATGACTTAGTTATTGGTCTAGCAAAGATGAAATTCATCAAAGACAAATTTTGTAGTGCATGCCAAAAGGGCAAACAAACCAAATCAACTTTCAAACCAAAGAATATGGTTTTAACAACAAGACCACTTCAATTGCTGCACATGGATCTTTTTGGTCCATCTAGAATAAGAAGCTTCAGAGGTAACATTTATGCTTTAGTTATTGTAGATGATTTTTCCCGTTTTACTTGGACTTTGTTTTTAGTGCACAAAAATGACGCATTCAAGGCATTCAAGAGATATGCAAAACAAGTTCAAAATGAGAAGTCATTAAAGATAACATCAATCCGAAGTGATCATGGTGGAGAGTTCCAAAACAGTTTGTTTGAAGAATTTTGTGAAGAAAATGGGATCTTCCACAATTTTTCAGCACCAAGAACTCCACAACAAAATGGAGTAGTTGAAAGGAAAAATAGGTCTTTGATAGAACTTGCAAGAACCATGCTAAGTGACTCAAGTTTGCCTAAATATTTTTGGGCGGATGCGGTAAGCACAGAATGTTACGTAAGCAATCGCGTGATCATAAGACCTATACTAAAGAAAACTCCATATGAGATTTACAAAGGAAGAAAACCAAATATCTCTCACTTTCACATTTTCGGGTGCAAATGTTTTGTCCTTAACAACAACAAAGACAATCTCGGTAAGTTCGATGAAAAATCGGATGAAGAGATCACGTACTCAAAGGAGATGTCGAGATTACTTTTGTGGACACTCAAAATCAACTCGTGGACATTTTCACAAAACCACTTGCAAAGGATGCGTTCTTCAAAATTCGTCGTGAACTCGGAATCCTAGATGAACAAGATATATAAGGTGAACTATATCCTTAACTATACATTAATGTACATATGTATGGGCTTAGAAAATGTTTCAAATGTTAAAAATATTTTTTTTAAATTTTTTTTATAGAAGTAAATAGATTTACCAAGTGTGTAAATCGATTTACCACTGAAGCAAAACTCTTTTTTAATAAAATCTTTTTGAGTAAATCGATTTACCAAGTCTGTAAATCGATTTACCACTGAACCAAAATCAATTTCAATAAAATATTTTTTTGTGTAAATCGATTTATCAAATGGGAAAATCGATTTATCACTGAAACTGAAGCGTTTTTATTTAATTTTTCACTATGCAAATCGATTGATCCTACACACCAATCGATTTACACCTGTTCAGCATGTGATATTTTTATGAGTCTTTAATATATTGGTCAACCTTACCTTGCCTCTCAACCTCCCACCTTCTTTTTGAACAATCATGTAACCTTGACCAACCCCACTTAATTAAGTCTCATAAAGACCTCACTTACCCTACTCTACTGTTTAATCTCACCAAAACTCCCTCACTATCTCATAACACCAAAACTCACTCAATACACCGAACCACCTCTACAACAATAGTTTCCATATCAAGGACCCTTCTAATATTTTCCTGGCCAATATTATTCAATTCCTGTTCTTTATCATTATGTTTTTTGTTTGATAATTGCTTCAAGTGTTAGTTTTGTATTATGTGTATTTGAACTTCGTACGATATTTTTAGCAATTTGCATTTTAGTTTATGTTCATATCTGTTTCAAATTGTTATAAGTATCATCTTATGTTACATCTTTCCCTTCTTTTTTATAATGTCAAAGGGGGAGAAGGATGTGATAGCACTTTATGGTTGTTTGTTTCAGTTTTCTTTTCAGGGCAAGTTTTCAAATCTTTTTCTCCATAGGGGGAGAAATCTATCTTAGGGGGAGAAAACTCCTTTTGCTCCAATTCTGAACAACTCATAAAGAAAGATGGTTTGTCATCATCAAAAAGGGGGAGAATGTAATATCAAGCCTCAACTCAACTTTAGTTTTGATGAAAGACAAACAAGCACTATGGCAAGAAGAAAAAGAAGTGGAATTAGCTTAAAGCATCATTCACTCAAAGCTTCAAGGATCATGGCAAGCAAACAAGTATATCAATTCTCATTTGAACTAAATTGATTAGAAATGCTCAAATATGATATACACACTTGCCACAACACTTCACTTAAAGTTTAAAGAAAATTCTAAGTTTTTCACTAATGTAAATCGATTAACACATCATATAAATCGATTTACACATGTTTTTTTTTAAAAACTGATTGCCCCTGGCAGCAATCGATTTACATGGAGTGTAAATCGATTGATTACTGAACTGAGTTAATTTTTTAACACTAGTAAATCGATTAACACATCATGTAAATCGATTTACACTTCAAATTTTTTGAAAACAAGAACGTTACAAACCCTTGCAATCGATTTACATCTAATGCTAATCGATTTACACGTTGTAATTTTTGAAAAATCTGAACTTGATTCAAGATATCCTTCACAACTTTTCTCCAATGGTTGCATGGTCATACGTTGCATCTTCTCAAGTTTTACAAACATAAAAGTGGTATCCATTTGGAAAGGTATCTTGATTGCTTTAAATACTAAATCTTTCAAATTATAAAACAACTCTTCTCTCATGCAATAATTCTGAACTTTGTATAATATTCAAACTTCATATTTCTTATTTTTTAAGAACAAAGATTTTCTGCACTTTCACACATATAAGAACAGAAATCTTTGAGCATTTTCTAACCATTGTGTTACAGTTTGAATTGCTTACAAGAGAAGAAACAAGAAACTTCATTGAAGTCACTCTATGTGATCAACATATTTCAAGAAATCATATTTCATAGAGTTATACTAAGTGTAACTTATTTCCTGGATTGTTGGAATTAAGTATTAGAATACTTTTGTACCTTGTTGTCCATTGTTGGAAACAAGAGGTATATTTTGAGAGGATTGTTCTCAAGAGACTTATTGGAAATCCAAGAGGGTGTTCTTGGTATTTGTTAGTGTCTTTAGTTTATAAGACTAGGAAGAGTATTGTAAAAGTTCTAACAAAATAGTGAAATCTCTTGCGTGTTTGCAAGGGGACTGGACGTACTTCCGGGGTGTGGAAGGAACCAGGATAAATCTCCGTGTCTCTTTACTTTATGCACTTTACCGTTTTCCATAGCACTAAAACAAAACCAGAAAGTGTAAAATAAATCAAAAATCGACCACCACCTAATTCACCCTCCTCTTAGGCGCAATCTTAAACTTACAATTGGTATCAGAGCAGGTTATAGGTAACCTGCTCCTAGAGATCCAAAATGGCTTCCGCAAATCAACAACCCGTTTTCAGAGATGGTGGTAGTAACAACAGGCCTCCTCTATTCTGTGGTGAATATTTTGACTTCTGGAAAATACGCATGAAGGCGCATCTAGAAGCGCAAGGAGAGGAAATATAGGATGCCGTTGAAATTGGTCCATTTATCCCGGTAACGGTAATCAATGGTGTTGGCTCTTCAAAGCCTAAAACTGCATGGGACGACGATGATAAAAAGAAAGTTCTCTATGACAAAAAGGCAATAAACCTTCTTCAAGGTGCACTTAGTATGGACGAATTCTTTCGTGTCTCGACATGCAAAACAACAAAGGAAATATGGGATACCTTGGTACAAACTCATGAAGGAACGACTGAAGTAAAAAGATCAAGGCTAAATACCCTAAGTCAAGAATACGAACTATTTCGAATGCAGCCCGGAGAATCCATTCTTGACTTACAAAAGAGATTTGTGCACTTGACAAATCACTTAAGTGCTCTTGGTAAAACCTTGACAAATGATGAACTCAACTTGAAAGTCCTTAGATCATTGACTAGGGAATGGCAACCAAAGGTAACGACAATCTCGGAAAAGAAGAGTCTCTCCGCAATGACTTCTGCTACATTATTTGGCAAACTTTAAGAATACGAAACGGAACTCGGTAGACTTAAAAAACATGAGAATCTAGAAAAGAAATCCAAAAACATTGCTTTAAAAATTGATTCAAAGGAAGTAGTAAAAGAAGACAATCCGGAAGAAGATGAAAATTTTATGCTTCTCGTTAAAAGACTTGGGAAGTTTTTTGGCAGAAATGACAAGGGAGGATCTCATGCAAATAAGAGAAGGCACATCAAGAAAAGAGAAGCCTATACATCAACACAAGATGTCTCATGCTATGAATTTGGAAAGCAAGGACATATCAAGCCAAACTGTCCAAATCTCCCAAAGAAAACCGGATTCAAAGGAAAGGACTCAAAACACAAGAAAGCCTACATAGCATGGGAAGATAATGATATGAGTAGTACATCGGAATCGGAAAGCGACGAATGTGCAAATTTAGCCTTAATGGCATCGCATCACTACGAAGACAAAGAAGAGGTATGCTTGAAATCCACATAAAACCTTTGGTATCTTGACAGTGGATGTTCAAAGCATATGACAAGAGATGTACACCAATTTTCATATCTAGTACATAAAGCCAAAGGGTATGTCACCTATGGAGACAAAACCAAAGGAAAGATTCTTGGCGTTGGAATAGTTGGCACACCTCCATCCATTCAAATTGAGGATGTTCTCTATGTTGAAGGATTAAAGCACAACCTTCTTAGCATAAGTCAACTTTGCGATAGAGGGTTCAAAATCAAATTCAACAAAGAAGAATGCCTAATTATGGATGAGGCAACCAATGAGGTACAATGTCTCATGGTAAACAACAATGACGCTTGGTTATGGCATAAGAGGATTGCTCACATACACATGGAGCACTTGAACAAATTAATTAAGCATGACTTAGTTATTGGTCTAGCAAAGATGAAATTCATCAAAGACAAATTTTGTAGTGCATGCCAAAAGGGCAAACAAACCAAATCAACTTTCAAACCAAAGAATATGGTTTTAACAACAAGACCACTTCAATTGCTGCAGATGGATCTTTTTGGTCCATCTAGAATAAGAAGCTTCAGAGGTAACATTTATGCTTTAGTTATTGTAGATGATTTTTCCCGTTTTACTTGGACTTTGTTTTTAGTGCACAAAAATGACGCATTCAAGGCATTCAAGAGATATGCAAAACAAGTTCAAAATGAGAAGTCATTAAAGATAACTTCAATCCGAAGTGATCATGGTGGAGAGTTCCAAAACAATTTGTTTGAAGAATTTTGTGAAGAAAATGGGATCTTCCACAATTTTTCAGCACCAAGAACTCCACAACAAAATGGAGTAGTTGAAAGGAAAAATAGGTCTTTGATAGAACTTGCAAGAACCATGCTAAGTGACTCAAGTTTGCCTAAATATTTTTGGGCGGATGCGGTAAGCACAAAATGTTACGTAAGCAATCGCGTGATCATAAGACCTATACTAAAGAAAACTCCATATGAGATTTACAAAGGAAGAAAACCAAATATCTCTCACTTTCACATTTTCGGGTGCAAATGTTTTGTCCTTAACAACAACAAAGACAATCTCGGTAAGTTCGATGAAAAATCGGATGAAGAGATCACGTACTCAAAGGAGATGCCGAGATTACTTTTGTGGACACTCAAAATCAACTCGCAGACATTTTCACAAAACCACTTGCAAAGGATGCATTCTTCAAAATTCGTCGTGAACTCGGAATCCTAGATGAACAAGATATATAAGGTGAACTCTATCCTTAACTATACACTAATGTACATATATATGGGCTTAGAAAATATTTCAAATGTTAAAAATATTTTTTTAAAATTTTTCTATAGAAGTAAATCGATTTACCAAGTGTGTAAATCGATTTACCACTGAAGCAAAACTCTTTTTTAATAAAATCTTTTTGAGTAAATCGATTTACCAAGTCTGTAAATCGATTTACCACTGAACCTAAATCAATTTTAATAAAATATTTTTTTGTGTAAATCGATTTATCAAATGGGCAAATCGATTTATCACTGAAATTGAAGCGTTTTTATTTAATTTTTCACTATGCAAATCGATTGATCCTACACACCAATCGATTTACACCTGTTCAGCATGTGATATTTTTATGAGTCTTTAATATATTGGTCAACCTTACCTTGCCTCTCAACCTCCCACCTTCTTTTTGACCAATCATGTAACCTTGACCAACCCCATTCAATTAAGTCTCATAAAGACCTCACTTACCCTACTCTACTGTTTAATCTCACCAAAACTCCCTCACTATCTCATAACACCAAAACTCACTCAATACACCGAACCACCTCTACAACAATAGTTTCCATATCAAGGACCCTTCTAATATTTTCCTGGCCAATATTATTCAATTCCTGTTCTTTATCATTATGTTTTTTGTTTGATAATTGCTTCAAGTGTTAGTTTTGTATTATGTGTATTTGAACTTCGTACGATATTTTTAGCAATTTGCGTTTTAGTTTATGTTCATATCTTTTTCAAATTGTTATAAGTATCATCTTATGTTACATCTTTCCCTTCTTTTTGATAATGTCAAAGGGGGAGAAGGATGTGATAGCACTTTATGGTTGTTTGTTTCAGTTTTCTTTTCAGGGCAAGTTTTCAAATCTTTTTCTCCATAGGGGAAAAAATCTATCTTAGGGGGAGAAAACTCCTTTTGCTCCAATTCTGGACAACTCATAAAGAAAGATGGTTTATCATCATCAAAAAGGGGGAGAGTGTAATCTCAAGCCTCAACTCAACTTTAGTTTTGATGAAAGACAAACAAGCACTATGGCAAGAAGAAAAAGAAGTGGAATTAGCTTAAAGCATCATTCACTCAAAGCTTTAAGGATCATGGCAAGCAAACAAGTATATCAATTCTCATTTGAACTAAATTGATTAGAAATGCTCAAAAATGATATACACACTTGCCACAACACTTCACTTAAAGTTTAAAGAAAATTCTAAGTTTTTCACTAATGTAAATCGATTAACACATCATGTAAATCGATTTACACATGTTTTTTTAAAAACTGATTGCCCCTGGCAGCAATCGATTTACATGGAGTGTAAATCGATTGATTACTGAACTGAGTTAATTTTTTAACACTAGTAAATCAATTAACACATCATGTAAATCGATTTACACTTCAAATTTTTTGAAAACAAGAACGTTACAAACCCGTGCAATCGATTTACATCTAATGCTAATCGATTTACACGTTGTAATTTTTGAAAAATCTGAACTTGATTCAAGATATCCCTCACACCTTTTCTCCAATGGTTGCATGGTCATACATTGCATATTCATAAGTTTTACAAACATAAAAGTGGTATCCATTTGGAAAGTTATCTTGATTGCTTTAAATACTAAATCTTTCAAATTATAAAACAACTCTTCTCTCATGCAATAATTCTGAACTTTGTAAAATATTCAAACTTCATATTTCTTATTTTTTAAGAACAAAGATTTTCTGCAGTTTCACACATATAAGAACAGAAATCTTTGAGCATTTTCTAACCATTGTGTTACAGTTTGAATTGCTTACAAGAGAAGAAAGAAGAAACTTCATTGAAGTCACTCTATGTGATCAACATCTTTCAAGAAATCATATTTCATAGAATTATATTAAGTGTAACTTATTTCCAGGATTGTTGGAATTAAGTATTAGAATACTTTTGTATCTTGTTGTCCATTGTTGGAAACAAGAGGTATATTTTGAGAGGATTGTTCTCAAGAGACTTATTGGAAATCCAAGAGGGTGT
The DNA here is from genome assembly GCA_948472305.1 of Vicia faba. NCBI lineage: Eukaryota > Viridiplantae > Streptophyta > Magnoliopsida > Fabales > Fabaceae > Vicia > Vicia faba. The sequence continues at coordinate 1,235,169,758 of OX451736.1, forward strand.
TCTTAGTATTTTTTTAGTGTCTTTAGTTGATAAGACTAGGAAGAGTATTGTAAAAGTTCTAACAAAATAGTGAAATCTCTTGCGTGTTTGCAAGGGGACTGGACGTACTTCTGGGGTGTGGAAGGAACCAGGATAAATCTCCGTGTCTCTTTACTTTCTGCACTTTACCGTTTTCCATAGCATTAAAACAAAACCAGAAAGTGTAAAATAAATAAAAAATCGACCACCACCTAATTCACCCCCCCTCTTAGGCGCAATCTTAAACTTACAATTGGTATCAGAGCAGGTTATAGGTAACCTGCTCCTAGAGATCCAGAATGGCTTCCGCAAATCAACAACCCGTTTTCAGAGATGGTGGTAGTAATAACAGGCCTCCTTTATTCTGTGGTGAATATTTTGACTTCTGGAAAATACGCATGAAGGCGCATCTAGAAGCGCAAGGAGAGGAAATATGGGATGCCGTTGAAAATGGTCCATTTATCCCGATAACGATAATCAATGGTGTTGGCTCTTTAAAGCCTAAAACTGCATGGGACGACGATGATAAAAAGAAAGTTCTCTATGACAAAAAGGCAATAAACCTTCTTCAAGGTGCACTTAGTATGGACGAATTCTTCCGTGTCTCGACATGCAAAACAACAAAGGAAATATGGGATACCTTGGTACAAACTCATGAAGGAACGACTGAAGTAAAAAGATCAAGGCTAAATACCCTAAGTCAAGAATACGAACTATTTCGAATGCAGCCCGGAGAATCCATTCTTGACTTACAAAAGAGATTTGTGCACTTGACAAATCACTTAAGTGCTCTTGGTAAAACCTTGACAAATGATGAACTCAACTTGAAAGTCCTTAGATCATTGACTAGGGAATGGCAACCAAAGGTAACGGCAATCCCGGAAAAGAAGAGTCTCTCCGCAATGACTTCCGCTACATTATTTGGCAAACTTCAAGAATACGAAACGGAACTCGGTAGATTTGAAAAACATGAGAATCTAGAAAAGAAATCCAAAAACATTGCTTTAAAAATTAATTCAAAGGAAGTAGTAAAAGAAGACAATTCGGAAGAAGATGAAAATTTCATGCTTCTCGTTAAAAGACTTGGGATGTTTTTTGGCAGAAATGACAAGGGCGGATCTCATGCAAATAAGAGAAGGCACTTCAAGAAAAGAGAAGCCTCCACATCAACACAAGATGTCTCATGCTATGAATTTGGAAAGCAAGGACATATCAAGCCAAACTGTCCAAATCTCCCATAGAAAACCGGATTCAAAGGAAAGGACTCAAAACACAAGAAAGCCTACATAGCATGTGAAGATAATGATATGAGTAGTACATCGGAATCGAAAAGCGACGAATGTGCAAATTTAGCCTTAATAGCATCGCATAACTCCGACGACGAAGAAGAGGTATGCTTGAAATCCACATCAAACCTTTGGTATCTTGACAGTGGATGTTCAAAGCATATGACAAGAGATGTACACCAATTTTCATATCTAGTACATAAAGCCAAAGGGTATGTCACCTATGGAGACAACACCAAAGGAAAGATTCTTGGCGTTGGAATAGTTGGCACACCTCCATCCATTCAAATTGAGGATGTTCTCTATGTTGAAGGATTAAAGCACAACCTTCTTAGCATAAGTCAACTTTGCGATAGAGGGTTCAAAATCAAATTCAACAAAGAAGAATGCATAATTATGGATGAGGCAACCAACTTTCCGTTCGTGACTCGAAGGTAAAAGATGATTGGACACTAGAGTGCCCGTAAATTTGCACTCATCAAAACGTAGTTGAGGAAATGGGCTAAAAGATGCCATTTGGAGATGTGATATAATCTTGTTGGAGATGGGCTTAAAGATGCCATCCAAGAATGTTTGTTGAGTTGTAAGTTGTAAGTCAGAAGAATAAGTATCAGAATGGCTTCCGTGTCTGGAACGTATCTGCATTGTATTTAGGGACTGAATCTGAATGAGCAATGGAATAGCATCCGTGTCTAGAGCGTATCCAAGCTGTATCTAAATGTTGAATATGAATAAGCAATATAATAGCATCCATGCCTGGAGCGTCTCTGAGCTGTATCTGGAGACTGTATCTGAATGAACAATGGAATGGCATCCGTGTCTAGAGCGTATCCGAGCTGTAAATCTGAATAAGTAACAGAATGACTTCCGTGTATGGAGTGTATCTGATCTGTATCTGAACTTTGTTATCTGAGTAAGTGACAAAATAACATCCGTGTCCGGAGCGTCTCTGAGCTGGGGAAAATCAGAATAAGTGATAGAATGGCAACCGTGTCTGGAGCGTATCTGGACTGTATCTGAATAAGTGACAGAATGTCTTCCGTGTCTGGAGTGTATCTGAACTTGAACTCTGAATGAGTAATAGAATGACTTCCGTGTCTAGAGTGTATCTTTACTGTATCTGAAATCTTTGAATATTGTTAATGATAGTTGTTAATCTTATCCTGAAAAGGGTAAAATGTTAGCTGAAACACAAAGTTATGTTGCATGAAATGTATGATGCAATAAATGTTTTTTTATTTTTTTATCAATGTTTATGATATATGGATGTAATGTATGCGCATGTAAGCTGATTTGTTGTCTTGCTGAGGAAAATAAATCCTTAACGGCTGGGGATATAAAAAATCCTTGACTGCTGCCGGGGAAAATAAATCTTTGACCGCTGCTGGAGATTCAAAATCTTTGATTGATGAGAAATCCTTGGTGACTGTTGGGGATTGACAACTTCTGTAAGGATATAAGGATCCTTCATACCTTGAAGTTGGGGTATTGACAACAATCTATTGTGAGAATGCCATACTGCTTGAGAAATCCGGAGAACCATGATGACCTCTACTGGGGATTACACAAAGGGAATCCTTTCTCGGCTGGGAATATGGAAAACCCTGATGACTTCTGCGGGGAACTAAGAATGAGAATCTTCAATCTGCTGGGGAATTTGAATCCTTGGGGACTTCATGCTGGAGAGTAATGAAGACTCTGGCAACTTTACTGGGGAATCAAGAATAAGAATCTTCATTCTGTTGGGGAGTAAAAACTCTATGGGGAAGAAGGCTTACTGCTGGAGAGAAGTTTAGGAGTTTTCGGTCGTCTGCCACTCTTACTGGGGAAAATCCCAGGTTGGGGAGAGACAAAGGTTAACTGTTATCTGGTTGATTTCCAGGCTTCAAGATAACTTGCTGGGGAAATTGGATGGTTTCCGCCGGGGATTAGAAGTCTGGACTAGACTGGGGATGAAGGTTTCAGCTCCGTTGGGGGATCCGTAACTCAAAGTTTTGGCTCCATTAGGGATTGGGAGTTTGAAGTTTTAACTCTGATGGAGATCAAGGGTTTAAAATTATAACTCCGCTAGGGATATGTATTTCAAGGTTTTAGCTCCGCTGAGGATCTAAATGATGTACTGCAGGGGATTTCTCTTGGAATAGCCTAAAGATGTTTTTCTATCCTTTCAACCTGTCAGTAATTGTTCTTTTCCATCCTGTTTATTTGTAAACAGTAATTATGTTCAAATGCATATGTTCATCAATGAATCATTGGACGTTTTTGCAAATAAAAACACAAGTGTAAAAAGGAAAAGACAAATAGTTTTTGTACTTTGAAAGAGACATCTTTGTATTAAATTTGAGTAAGTGTTTTGTACAAAGGAGACAAACATCCTAGTAAGGGGATGGTGTCATAAAAGTAATAAAAATTTATACAAAGAAAGATAACTATGTGTGTAAAAATCCCATGGGGTCCCCATTCTGCTATAGCCTTCGTAACTCCGAATATCTTGTCCATCCGCTGCTTCATACAAAGATGATTGAGTTGATCAGAAGCTCAGAGTTTGTCTATGAAGAGATTGTCCTTAAAGTGATCCGACGAGACATAGTCATACGCTTTAATTCCCTAACTTTTGCCTGGACTGCCCTTTTAGGTTTTCAGTCCACTGGGAAACCCTTTTTTGCCCAAGTCGCCCTTTCGGGTTTTCAACTTGCCGGCTGTACATATTTTTTTATTTATCCCTAATTTTTGCCTGAACCGCCCTTTCGGGTTTTCGATTCACCGGGATGCCCTTTTTTTGCCTAGGTGTGTCAACCTAGCGGGTCATTTATGCGTAATATCTTTTGACTATGTCTGCATTCGCAGGGTGCGGCAAGTCGTCGTCATCCATGGTGGTTAGGATCATTGCCCCACTTGAAAAGATGTTCTTGATTACAAATGGTCCTTCGTAGGTAGGAGTCCATTTGCCCCTGGGATCACTTTATGGCAAGATGATGCGCTTGATTACAAGATCCTCGACTTGATATACCTAGCGTCTGACTTTCTTATTGAAAGCCTTGATCATCCATTTTTGATACGTATGACTGTGCCAAACAGCAGTAAGTCTCTTCTCGTCAATTAAAATCAACTGGTCAAGCCGGGTCTGACTCCAATCGTCTTCACTCAAACCAGCATCTTTCATGATTCTTAAGGAGGGAATATGAACCTCGATGGGTAAAACAACTTCCATGCCATATACCAAGGAATATGGTGTTTCCCCAGTTGATGTGCGTGCCGTGGTATGGTACTCGTGAAGAGCAAACGGTAGCATTTCATGCTAGTTCTTGTAGGTGATTGTCATCTTTTGTATGATCTTCTTGATATTTTTGTTCGTAGCTTCGACATCACCGTTCATCTTTGGCCGGTAGGGAGATGAATTGTGATGTTGAATCTTGAACTGCTCGCACAAAGCGGTGATCATAATATTGTTCAGGTTTGTACCATTGTCAGTGATAATACTTTCGGGGATACCATACCGGAAAATAAGATTTTGCTTGATGAAGCGGGCAACCACATTCTTAGTAAAGGATGCGAAAGAAGCTGCTTCGACCCACTTGGTGAAGTAATCAATGGCCACCAGAATGAAGTGGTGTCCATTGGATGTTGTAGGCTTGATCTCTCCAATCATATCAATTCCCCACATAGCGAATGGCCAAGGAGCTGTTAAGACATTTAGAGGAACAGAAGGCACGTGCACCTTGTCTGCATAGATTTGACATTTGTGGCAGGTGCGGGAGTGTTGATATCAGTCAGCTTCCATGGTGGACCAGTAATAGCCTGCCCGTAGAATCTTCTTAGCCATCGTATGCCCGCTAGAGTGAGTGCCGAAGGTACCTTCATGCAATTCAGCTATGATCTTCTCAGCTTCAGCTTTGTCCATACAACAGAGCAGAATAGAATCATGATTGCGCTTGTACAGTATGCCATTACTCAAAAAGAACTCTGCCGAGAATCTCCTTAAGAACTTTTTGTCATTAACTGAAGCTCCTTCAGGATATTCCTGAGCCTCGAGATACCTTTTGACTTCATGAAACCACGACCGGTCCACTACTTCATCGGTATTAATCTCGTGACAATGTGCAGGTTCGTCCATCCGTTCAATGGTGATTTAGGGAGCCTCATTATCCCAGTTAAGTTTAAACATGGATGACATTGTAGCTAGTGCATCCGCTAGCTGATTTTCTTCTCACGGGAAGTGCTCGAAGGTAATCTTCTCGAAATGTGGTAACAATGTCAAGACATGTTCTTTGTAAGGGATTAGGTTTGGATGTTTAGTATCCCACTCTCCTTTGATCTGACTGATGACCAAAGCTGAGTCCCCAAATACAATCAAAGATTTGATTCCCAAGTCTATGGCAGCCTTGAGTCCAAAGATGCAAGCTTCATACTCTTCCATGTTGTTCGTACAGCTGAAGCAAAGTCTGGCTATGAAAGGTGTATGGAAACCTTCTGGAGAGATGAGTACCGCGCCGATACCGTTGCCAAGTTCATTGGAGACCCCATCAAAGTACAGGGTCCATCGGGATCCTTGTTCAGGTCTGTCATATGGTCTGATATCTTCAATGTTGTCCAATGTCACGATGTCTTCGTCAAGGAAGTCGAACCTCATGGATTGGTAATCTTCGACAGCTTGATGGGCCAGATGGTCAGCTAGCACACTTCCTTTTATAGCTTTTTGGGTCGTGTACTGTATATCATATTCTGTTAGGATCATCTGCCATCTAGCTATTCTTCCAGATAGAACAGGCTTCTCAAAGATGTACTTGATCGGATCTATCTTAGATATCAGCAAAGTGGTATGAGTCAACATGTATTGCCTTAGCCGGCGACCAGCCCATACCAAAGCGCAACAAGTTTTCTCGAGCAGTGAGTATCGGGTCTCACAGTCGGTAAACTTTTTGCTAAGGTAATAAATGGAATTCTATTTTCGGATAAACTCGTCATGTTCGCCCAATACGCACCCTATTGAATTCTCTAGGACAGTCAGATACATGATTAGCGGTCTCCCTTCGACGAATGGCATTAAGTTAGAAGGTTCTAGCAAATACTCCTTTATTTTATTGAAAGCAAATTGACAGTCATCATTCCATTTAACTACCTGATCTTTCTTCAACAGCTTGAAGATTGGTTCACAGGTAGATGTTAGGTGAGAAATGAACCTTGCGATGTAGTTTAGGCGTCCCAAGAAACCTCTGACCTCCTTCTCAGTGCGAGGGGTAGGCATTTCTTGTATAGCTTTGACTTTGGCAGGATCAACCTCGATGCTTTTGTTGCTGACAATGAAACCTAGAAGTTTACCGGACCTGACTTCAAATCTACACTTGTTTGGGTTCAATCTGAGCTTGTACTCCTTCAACCTGACAAACAGCTTCTGCAAGTGATCGAGGTGTTCTTCTTCAGTTTGTGATCGGGCTATCATGTCATCTACGTAAACCTCTATCTCATGATGTATTATATCATGAAACAAAGCTACCATGGCGCGTTGATAGGTTACCCCGACATTCTTCAGTCCGAATGGCATCACTTTGTAGCAGAACGTACCCCACTGTGTAACAAAAGTAGTTTTCTCCATGTCCTCAGGGGCCATTTTGATCTGGTTATAGCCTGAGAATCCGTCCATGAAAGAAAATACTTTGTGCGGAGCTGTGTTGTCGACCAGGATGTCGATGTGCGGAAGTGGAAACTCATCTTTAGGGCTGGCCCTGTTTAAGTCTCTGTAATCCACGCACATTATGACTTTGTTGTCCTTCTTAGGCACAAGCACAATGTTAGCAACCCATTGTGGATAGGAAGTAACATCCAAAAATCCAGCATTAAACTGCTTCATAACTTCTGCTTTGATCTTTTTGGACATGTCAGGTCTCATGTGGTGGACCTTCTGTTTAACTGGTGGACAATATTCTCTTGTGGGTAGACGGTGTACCATAATGTCTGTATCAAGTCCCGGCATGTCTTCGTAAGACCAGGCAAAGATCTCAACATAATCATGCAGTAACTGAATTAGGCGCTCCTTGACACTCGACTCTAGATTGGCACCTATCTTGATTTCCTTTTTTTCATCCTCAGTACCCAAGTTGATTGTGTCCAACTGTTCCTCATGAGGCTGAATTGCTCTTCCCTCTTGCTGTAGAAGTTTGGCCAATTCCCCTGGCACCTCACAATCTTCCTTATCTTCATATTCGGCTTGGTTGATCAGATCTTCAGAGTCACTGAAGGCTATAGCAGTATCGTTACCCATGGGTTCCGGAATGGAAGGGTACCTGCATTTGTGAGTGTTGGTGTGTGTAAGGGCATAGCCATTTTAAAACAACAAAATGTAAAAGAAAGATAATGAGCAAAAAGGTTTATATATGAAAAGCGTCCATGATTCATTAAAATGATATATGAAATGAAATAAGAACCCTTACAAATGGACCTATGTGCCTCGGGTAAGACACATGGTTGAAAAAGTACGAATGTTTGTGAATTATTACAGTCCAACATAAATGGAAAAGATAAATTACTGATTTATGAAAGTAATCGGAACAAAGTCTTTTGCTTCCCAGTTGCACAGTCCTCCACCAACAGTAGGGAAAATCCAGTCTTCCAAGTTTCCCTCTTCTTCACTGTCCTCTAGCGCATTAACCCCTCGGTGACTGATCTTCACAGGTGGCCCTCTAGCACGGGAGCGACGCACAACCTTCTAACTAGCCGAAGTGAAACCCAAGCCGAATTTGTCTGATTTGAAAGGAAAGTCGGGAAGTTGCCCCCAGATTATGGATCCGCCTTCTTCCACAACTGCCCTAGCATCCTTGAGAGACGACATCCGAGGTACAGGTCTTGTGATCACAGGAGTTAAGGACACTGCTTTGGTCGCTGTTATTTCTTCAGAAACTTCCTCAAAGTGTTGTAAAGGGGTCTCTATGAATTCGCCATCCAATTCCACATAACGGAAGGATTTCAGATGACTGATCATGTATTCCTCTTCGCCATGAACAATTATAATTTCCCTTGGACATGGTACTTGAGCTTTTGATGCATAATAGAAGTGACAGTTCCACCATGGTGAATCCAAGGTCTTTCCAATAGGCATAAGTAGGAAGGACGAATGTCCATCACGTAGAATATCGAAATGAACGTCTAGGTACCCACCTTGATCGGGATGTCCACCTCTCCATGGACCATCCTCTTAGAACCATCAAAGGCTCTGACAATTATGTTGTTGGGTTTCAGGGTTAAGCCTTCACAATCCAACCTATCCAAGGATTTCTTTGGCAAGACATTTAGAGACGACCCAATATCAACCAAAACATGAGCTAGGGTGGTTCCCCTACACTCCACCGAGATATGTAGCACGTCATTATGTTTTCTCCCTTTGGAGGTCATGACTGCATCAGAAAATCCCAGGCCATTGTCAGCTGTCAGACTGGCTACACATTCTTGGAACTGATCAACGAAGGTTTCTTGTGGCACGTGGGCCGTCTTCAAAAACTTGATCAAAGCTTTGGCATGTGCCTCAGAGCACGGTAACAAGGCTAACATAGATATTTTGGAGGGGGTCTGCCCCCGTTGTTCAACAACATTGTAATCACTTTTCTTAATAATCCTCAGAATCTCTTCCACCTCTTTCTGGGATGTTTCAGGAATGACTAATGACTGAGCCTTCATCAAGACAGGCTCCTCTTGAGCATTCTTTCCTTTTTTCTCAGCATCGGAAACAGGGATGGGAATTGCATTGTCATTGTTGGCGGGTACATTTGTAGGTACAGTTACAGGGGTAATCTTCGGGATGGCCGCGGGTCCAAAGACTGCTGTTGGAGGAGCAATCTCTGGAGAAAAGATTCGTCCACTACGAGTAGCCTTGCTTGTTTCGGAAATGTTACCGATGTTAAGATTATCTTCCTCATAGCTTTCTTCTTCAATGGTCTCTTCAATCTGTTTGACACCATGGTAGTAGATTTCTCCACCATAGTTCCATGGTACCATTTTGTCAGTTTTGTAAGGGGTTGGCCCTGGAATTGTTATCTTCAAAGGAGTAGTCACTGGAGCGGATGTAATCCTAACGAGTTTTTTAGGAACCCTGGAAGGATTGACGTATATGGTTATTATTGAAACTTCTAGAACTGGAATGGGTGAGACGAGAGCTTTCTCAAACAAAATTTCCTTGTTATCAATTAATTGTTGGATTATTTTCTTCAAAAGAGGACAGTCAAATGGGAAGGACAGGAAAGCATGGCAATCTTGGTCACAACCTGGGAACACCCCAACCTTCAACATATTCAACTTGATGGTTAGGAGAGGAGTTGACAACTCATCCACAACAGAAACAAACAGATCTTCTTCCAAAGCATTGGCATTGTGCCCATGCCTAGGCATTGGTGTGGAGATAACATTCGGCTTTTCAGGAGATTCAAATCAACTTCCTTGGCGTCAATTAGATCTTGTATCTTGTTCTTCAGGGCCCAACAATTGTTGGTGTCGTGCCCCGGACTTTCTGAGTGGTACGCGCATCTGGCGTTGGGATGGTAGTATGGAGATGAAGTGTTAGGGTTTTTAGGGGCCTCCTTTAGCATGGCTAGGTTCAACTTCAAGAGATGTGGTAAGACTTGAGCATGAGTCATGTTTATCTTGGTGAGTTGCCTTACAAGCCTTTCCACCCTTTGTTGGTTATTCTTCGGCTGATCATTCCTCGGCTGATTGTTTCTCAGTTGGTCTGATGCAGATTTCTGAATCATAATGGCCCCTACAGATGGTCGTCTTTCAACTCTCCCCTGATTCCTTTGGGCATAGACAGTTAACACTTCTTTCTTTCCCGTGAAGGGCTTTTTTTGCAGCAGCAGAAGTAGATGCATCCTTCTGGATTTTCCCGCTTCTAATACCGGCCTCCACTCTTTTTCCAGTCAGAATCAACTCAGTGAAACCTGCAGAGGAGCTTCCAATCAGGTGATTAAAGAAAGGACATGACAGAGTCCCCAAGAACATGCCCATAAGCTCTCTTTTAGATAAAGGTGGTAGCACCCTTCCGGCCAAATCCCTCCATTTCTGGGCATAGTCTTTGAAACCGTCATTGGTAGCCATGGCCATACTCTGTAGCTGAGTACGGGTTGGCGCCAAGTCGGAGTTATATTGATACTGTTTATAGAATGCGGCCGTCAAATCTTCCCAATTATGCACATCAGACCTCTCCAACTGGTAGAACCAATCCAATTGTGTTCCCGAAAGACTGTCCTGGAAAAAATGGACCCACATGTCTTTGTCAGAAGAATGTGGTTGAATTTTCCTGACATAAGATCGTAGGTGCATCTTTGGGCAAGACACCCCATCATACTTATCAAATAATGGCACTTTAAATTTAGTAGGGATTACAATTCCAGATACCAGCCCTAACTCCTCAAAATCCAACCCAGGCACTCTCTGTATCTCCATGGCAGCTAGGCGTTCTTCCAGGTTCTTGTATTTGTCATCGGCCGGAGGGTACTACTGTTCAGAATAGTCCTCATCCTCTTCTTCTTCTTCTTCTTCCTCAGAATCAGATGGCACTGCAGTTTCTTTTCCCTTTCTTACCCCTTCATCAGATGTTGAGGGGAAAACCAAAGTCCGTCTGGCTTGTTCTTCAAACCTTCTGCCCAAGATAGCTACACCATCTCTCTCTCTTCTTCTTCTTATTCTTCTCTTTTTCCTTCTCTAGTAGAGTCTTGAGCTCCTCCTGCCCCTTGGCCAAGGTCAGAAGTAGCTGTTGAAATTGTAAATTCTGGGCTTGCAAATCTTTGACCGTTTTCTCAATATCCATCTTGCTGAAATAAACAACAAAGAGATAAGGAAACTTGGTGTGAAGACCTGCTTATGCATATGATGAATGATATGTATTCATGTAATGAATTTAAGGATTCAGAAATTCAAATTTGTTTTAAACAAAAAAGGAACACACGTCATATTAATAAGATAGAATTTGTTAGTACATCAATGCCCCATGGGCAAAATAATACAAAATTCTAAGGTAAAAAGACGTTGCGCATCCTCTTGGTGCAATGTAGGTGTTGAGAGTCAGCTCTTCATGAAGTTGACAAGTGAGTTCCAAAACCTTCTTCTCGCTTGCGTAGAATTGGGCTTCGAAAGTGTCGCGCTCTCCCTTGAGATGTATCCAACTCCTTTGTAAATCTTCGAGTGATGTTGGCATGTCAGGATGTAGGAGGGTGTATGGAACCTCTCCTTCCATAACAGGCTCTATAATCACAGGGAGAATGGAGGGGTAAGGCATCATAAGACTTTGGGCGCAGGTTCGTACCCACTTGAGGTAAGGATCAAGGGGGATGGAATTATTGTGTCCCAAGGTCTTACTGTCTACCTTGTTGGGCATCCTCCAAGCTCGGATGAACCTTTGTCGGAGTCCTTGGTTGTTGTTGTCGAAGTCGAAAACCAAACCTTGAATCAGCATGTCATATGGGCCATCCCTTCGAGCATACCCAAACTGTCTCAGAGCCAAGCAAGGGTTGTAGGTGATGCCTCCCCTAATGCCAAGTAGAGGGACATTAGGAAATTCTCCACAACGATCAATGATAATGACATTCTCTTTTGATCGAGAACACCAATGAATATCTGAATGTGTAAGGGTCATCAACCATTGTGACCACCTCAAGCCTTGCTCATTCTTCAAAACTGATTGGGGAAGATGAGAAATAAACCATCTTGCCAGTAGAGGAGTACAACACATGAGAACACCTCTTTTCCTCATTGTTCGAGTGTGAAAAGAGTGGAGGATATCCCCAAGCAATGTAGGCACCGGGTTGCGAGCCATAAAGATTTTGACAGCACTGGCATCTATGAGTTGATTAGGGTTAGGGAACAAGACCATCCCATAGATGAGAAGAGCTACAATCTCCTCAAAAGCTTATAAGTCCAAAGAATTCCAGCAGCTTTGGGCTTTCTCAAACAAAAACTTTGACAAGAAGCCTTTGACACCACTTCTAGTTTCCCAATGTGTTGTGACATCAGAGAAGTGCAAGTGTAAGGCTTGAGCAATCTCTTATGGCTTTGGATCTTTTTCCGTACCATTGAAGGGTAGTTGATTGAGAATAGGAATCCTTAAGAGTTGAGAAAATTCCTCCAAAGTAGGCACAAGTTGGTAGTCAGGAAATGTGAAGCAATGATGCAAAGGGTCAACGAACTGGAAGAGAACTTTCATCATATCCTCCTCAGTGTTGGCAGTGACTAAGTTGAGTAGACGACCATGCCTATCGGTGAAAGGAGAATTCTCAGGAATCCTTGAAGCTAGCTCCTTAAGTTGTGGAGGAATTCTTACAAGGTTGACTTGGATAGTTTTCCTGCGAAGTGAATCCATAACCTACAAAACAGGAACAAAGATGAAAATCCAAAATCCTTGAAATGGTTAGTGGATGCATATGATGCTTCATGATATCCATGGTGTTATGCACAAGTATATATATGTACAAACAAATCACACAAGTTCCTAGTTTAGGCTTGCATGGGGTTTCATAGGTAAGTACCCTCATGAAGTTTAGTTGGCTCAACCTGTCCTAGAAATAGTAACCGGGTTCTAAGGAGCTCAATATCACTGGATTGTTTCCTTGTTCATTGTTTCAATTCAACCTCTTTACTGGCGACCTAAATATTCTAAGGAACCAACCATCAATGAGTGTTGTATCGAGTATCTACCAACTTCGGACTACACCAAAGCCAGTCATCTCACTACATCCTAAAAGGCCAAGTTGGTCAAGTAAAGGTTCTAAAAGTCCATTAGTGCTTCATGACATCACTCAATGGCCCCGTATTCTCTTTGGTTGACTCAAAGGCTACCGGTACCCACAAATATGTCGCACTAATATAGCTATTTCTTAGACCATGTCGGTATACCCCGCACAATTTCCACAATGTATTGCTATTTACCTATGAATGTTTCCCAAATCTGGGTAGAGGATTCAAATTCAAACAATAGAACCAAAGTGTAAAGCATACAAGTCAAGCAAGATAAGCATGTAAAGGTGATCTAAAGCCCTAAGGTAACCCCACTTTTATATTTGTCAACAGCAGAGTCGCCAGTTCTGTGATGCGGTAGGAGAACTGACTTGAGGTTTTGCGTTTGTGTTTGCAAATGTTGCCATTTAGCAAGAGTCGCCATCGACTTTTATTTTATCCAAAAGGAAAGGTAAAAAAGCACAGGAAAGACCTTTGAGGTTGTTTTTGGGTTCGGGGGGTAGATTATGAAAAGGGAAGGTGCTAGCACCCTTTTCATCCATGGTTTTCCATGGGCTCTTAGTTACTTGTTTTTAGATCACTTGCTTTGCTTTTTCAATTGTTTGAAATGGTGCTTTGTGTGGTTTTGAAAGTATTTTGAAAAGAGGCCTTTATTTAGGCAATCTTTGTAATGATTCTTGTTTGTAAGAATGTATACAAAGATGTTTGTCTTTTGAAAAATGTTTCAATGTTTTGAAAGTTGTTTGGAAATTGTTTTGAAATATGTGTGTGATAGTTTGAAAATAGCAAGGATTATTTTGAAAGAGATCAAGTAACTAGGAGTTATCCACCCTACTCAAAAGTCGTTCCTATACATTTTTATTCCTTTGACATTGTTATTCTACCATTATTTTGGTAGATAACCCTATCTTTGGATGTTAAACGGGACTGGCGTGGGTCATCGTATGACCATGATAACAATATTGCCAAGTATCTTTAGCAAGTTTTTGAGGGACTAAGATCATCTTTGTTTAGGCGACCAAGATAGCGTCATCGAGGGACTATGATCTTTTTTTTGTTTTGTTTTGCCAAGATACCTAACATGCATACCATGGCCATGTTTTAAGGCAACCAAGTGGGTGAAACCCTAGGGGTGCTTGTGTGAAAGGTGTTGTCATTTTTTATGCATTTGTTTGTCTTTGAATTAGGTCATGCTATTTGTTTGATTTTGTCTTATCATACAAACCCTAGTTTTTACTAAACATGCATATAATGCAATAAATTGCGTAAAGTAAATCTAAACTATTACAACAATATTATGGGGAGGGGGATACAAGTTTTGAATAGGGAGATATTGCTCAAAATAAAACCCTAATTTACTATTACAACCCAATTGAATTTATATACAATAAATAAATAAGCAAATATTTAAATATGCAATAAAAATGTAAATATGCAAAATGTTTTGTAATTGTTTCAAGTATGGGAAAATAACATTTTCTAAGCCCTAAAAATGAGAAAAAATAATGTTATTATTTTTGAAAGGGGAAACCCTAATTTTGATTTAATAGAAAATATTGTTTTCTAATATTCTTTTTATTCATTTTTGTTTAAGAAAAATAATAATAATATTATGCATAAATATTAAAAATTAAAATATGTAAGAAGATAATATTTTAAGTGTATGAATAATAAAAATAAAAATATTTAAGTATTTTAATATTATTTACAAGTTTATTTAAGAAAATAAATTCTATTTAACCTAATAAACTATTTTTATGCCATAAAAATAATAAAATAAAATGCAAAAAATTAAGAAAATATTTTAATGATTTTATAATGTTCAGAAAATAAATAAATGCGAGTCAAAATATAAAATATGCAAGAAAATATAAAAAAATAAAAAGAAATGCAAAGGCGGGTGCAGAAGTAAAATGGGGGGTGCAAAAAGTAGAGACAACAAGTCCAAGCCCAAGCTCACTTCATCCCTGACCTCCAGACCACAAACGCGCGCGTTGTACTTCAAATCCTATTCTTGCTATTCTTTGCATAAAATAAAAAGCTTATAACATGAAAAATGTAGCTCATGATCACACGATTCCAATGATATAAAGAACATGACCTAACTCTCAAATATCAGAGAGAATTTTAATGGCCCTAATTTCTGACCTAGTTTTTTCAGCATGTTCAACATCCAAATACTCTTAGCTCAGTTAATATAAATGGAAATTAAGCATATGTACAACTAAAGCATGTTACAGACTACATATTTGCTTCACAAACCTAAGCTTAAGGATGCCTAAATAGAGAGATAGAAACTTGACAAATACCTTGTGCAGTTGAGTTTGGATATGGCAATGTGGGAACTTTGAGTGAGGCATGAAGTTCTTGTGAGCTTCCTTGAAGTCCCCTCAAGCTTCTCCAATGCTCAGCTTGTCTTGTAGATGCCTGGATCCCCTTGTAGAAGTCAACCTGCAAACCTTCAAAATGAAAATGGTGAAGTGTGAAACTGAGCTTACAGTTGCAAGACAGGGGACTGGATAGTTTAGGTGTGATGTATGTAATGTGTTTGAAGTAATTCAAGGCAAAACGCATGAGGCAAAATGGAAATGGCTTGAGATTTGCAGAAGATGCCCTGTTTGGGCAGAAAATTGTGTTTTTTGTGTTTTAGGGTGTTTGAGAAGTTATGAAATCATGTCTTAGGCTTGCAACAATGTTCTGAGGTTGTTTGAAATGATACAAAGTTTTGTTTTTATCAGATGGAAGAGTTCACTTGACTTTTGCAAGTTTCTTGCTTTTGAAGAAAAGTTGAAATGACAATGCCCAAAAGCTTGTACTTGCTAGTTCCTTAGCTGATAAGAGTTGGTAAACATGCCTGATAACTGTGGATCTTGTCTGTAAAACCAAGTACAAGCATGCTTAGGACATATTTGCAACTTGAACCATTGTGAAAAATACCTTGGACAAAAGTGATAAATTTCCATTTTCATTCATTCGATTCTCCCTAACCATAAATGATCTTGGAGAGTTATTGGACATTTTGGAAAGCTTGTAACATGCTCTACAATACATCTTTGAAATTCATTCTGAGATTCCTCTTGGAACTATGTGAAAAGTTGCCATGAAGTTAGGTCAAAAATCTGCCTAAACTAGGGCAAAATTTCACTAAGTTAAAAAGTTTATGGACCCCTATTCACAAAATCATAACTTGAGATCCAAGCATATTTCGGGAAACTTTGTGAATCAAAGTTGTAGATTTCATGGAGGACTACAACTTTATGTTAGAAGTTTTCTTTGAATCCAATTGCATCATGGTGAAAAAGTTGTGGAAAGTTGGGAAAAAATAAGACATTTCCATAACTTAGAAAAATTCTAAGTTATGAAAAATTTCAAATTAAAACCCTAATTTTCAAAATTAGGTTTCTTGGTTAACAAGTTTCACATTTTGACATATCTTGATGAATTATGACCCTTGGCACTTGATTTTGACCAAAAAGTCAAAGTTTGACTTTTCAGTGTACAGTTGACTTTTGATCAGTTGACTGCAAAATTCATCTGTCAATTCTATGCATTTGAGATCTTTTGAACTATGTGATTGGGTCAAGATGATGCCATTGAGTCCTTGAAATCATGTTTGAACCCAATTGGTCATTGGCTAGGTCAAAAATCAGAAATTGCCCTTTCTCAGTCAAAACCCTAATTTTGACCATTTTGCCCTTTTGATGATCTGATCAGATTTCTTGAGGAGTTATGGTCCAAACTTGATCAAATGGTACATAGGAGCCTATAATGTTGTTGTGGATAAAAAAAAATGAAGTTTGACTGTAAATTGGCCATGGTTGACTTTTCCCCCAATACAATTGATTTTTAGGTCAACTGTCCAATTGACTGGGCAAAAATGTGATTCAGGTCTTGAAACTTGTCATGGACAATCTTAGGGGTCCAAGATGGTGTATGAAAGTCACATTAAGCATTGATGGTCCAAAATTCCTTGTGCAAACTCAAACCCTAATTTCAGGTCATTAGTGCAAGATGAGGTCTTGAGCAGAGCAAACCCTAATATGTCTGGAGTCCAAGAAGTCTTGTGAGGAAAATCTTGATAAAATGAGAGGGCAAATTTCGGGGTATAACAGGAGCCGACATCTCTTGTATGGCATTTACCTTGGCAGGATCCACTTGAATACCCTTATCATTGACGATGAAACCCGGTAGCTTACCAGATCTTACCCCGAAGGTGCACTTGTTCGGGTTTAACCTCAGCTTGTACGTCTTCAACCTGTTGAACAGTTTCTGGAGATGGTCAAGGTGCCCTTCCTCAGTCTGGGACCTTGCTATCATGTCATCAACATAAACCTCAATCTCATGGTGAATCATATCGTGGAACAAAGAGACCATGGTGCGTTGATAAGTTGCCCCAACATTCTTCAACCCAAAAGGCATTACCTTGTAGCAAAAGGTGCCATACTGTGTAACGAAGGTTGTCTTCTCCATGTCCTAGGGAGCCATCTTGATCTGATTGTAGCCAGAAAAACCATCCATGAAGGAGGAGATCTTGTGTTGCACAGTATTGTCGACTAGAACATCAATGTGAGGAAGTGGGAAGTCATCCTTGGGGCTTGCTCTGTTCAGATCTCTATAATCCACACACATCTGTACCTTAGCGTCCTTCTTAGGCACCAACACAACATTGGCAACCCATTGCGGATATGAAGTGACAGCTAAAAATCCCGCGTCGAACTGTTTCATGACCTCAACTTTGATTTTCTCAGACATCTCAGGGCGCATACGACAGACCTTCTGTTTTACTGGAGGACAATCTTCTTTAGTTGGCAAGCGATGAACCATAATATCGGTGTACAAACCAGGCATATCTTCGTAGGACCAGACGAAGATCTCAACATAGTCGCGTAGCATTTGTATTAACCGCTGCTTGACACTAGGCTCCATATTTGCACCTATCTTAACCTCTTTCCTGTCTTCCTCTGTACCTAAATTCACTGACTCGATTGGCTCTTCATGAAGCTGTATGGCCCTTTCTTCCTGTAGTAACAGTATAGCAAGTTCTCCAGGCACCTCACAATCATTCTCAACTTCGTCCTCATCTTGGTTGATCGGATTTTCGAAGTCATAAATGGCAGTAGCAGAGTTGTTATCAATGGGATCCAGAGTGGATATGGATCTGCATTATGATACGTGAATGTGTGTAAGAGAATAGCTGTTTTGATAGAGTGGGAGACAGAAAAGAAAAACAAAGAGCGCAAGATTTGTAATGCAAGAAAATGTCCAATGTTTTATTAATGATAGATGAAAAATGACAAATAATAAGCCCTCACAAGCAAAGCCAAGATGCCTCAGGCAAGGCACCGGGCCATAAAGTTTCAAACTGTCTATTACAACTTTCAAAACAAAAGTCAATTACTGTGGAATAAAAGAAACAGGTATGAAGTCCTTCGCCGTCCAGTTGTTTAATCCACCATTAGTTGTTGGGTAGATCCAACTGTCGTTATCTGAATCTTCTTCACTGTCTTCAATTGCATTAACTCCCTGATTGCTGATATGCAGAGGAGGTCTTCCAATTCGTGCGCACCTAATAGCCCTTTGAGCCTCTGTAGTAAAGCCCAAACCAAATTTGTCAGTTTTGTGTGTGAAATCAGGGAGCTGGCCCCAATTTGCACACCCACCTTCTTCAATTACAACCCTGGCATCCTTGAGAGAAGCCATCTTCATCAGAGGTTTGTCGGTAGTAACTTCAGTTGACACTAAAGTCTGAGGGACCTCTTCAAAGTTCTGACAAGGGGTTTCGATGAATTCCCCATCCATCTCCACATAGCAGAAGGAGTTGAGATTACTCACCATATACTCCTCTTCACCTCGTACCGTGACAATCTTCCCTTTCACCGGATATTTCAACATTTGATGGAGCATGGAAGTCATTGCCCCAGCCTTATGAATCCAAGGGCGAACCAACAAGCAAGAATATGATGGTCTAATATCCATCACATAAAAGGTGGACGCAAAAGTCTGAGAGCCAACTTTAACAGGGATGTCCACCTCCCTGCGTACCATCCTTTTTGACCTGTCAAAAGCCCTTACTACAATATTGCTCGGCTTTAGAATCAAACCTTCACAATCCAGACGGTCTAACGCCTTTTTTGGTAGAACATTCAATGAGGACCCGATATCCACCAGTACATGGGCCATAGTGGTACCCCTGCACTCGATTGAGATGTGCAGAGCATCATTATGATTTCTCCCCTCAACAGTCAGATTTGTATCTGAGAAACCCAACCCATTGTCGGCAGTCAGGCTAGCTACGCAATCTTTGAATTGATCGGCTGAAGTTTCCTGCGGCACATGCGCAGTTTTGAGGAATGCAATTAAAGCCTTTTCATGGGCTTCAGAACACAACAAGGACAACATGGAGATCTTTCATGGGGTCTGCCCTAGTTGCTCGAATACATTGTAGTCGCTTTTCTTGATAATTTTCAGTATTTCCTCTATCTCCTGCTTAGAGGTTTCTACGATGATCTTTTTAGGTGCCTCCGTCCGGGAAGGCTCACCTGTGATTTCCTTGCCCCGAGTCCCAGATGGCTCAGCGACATGGGTGATAACTGGAGTAGAAACTGGGACAGTAGCCGATGTACTAGCAGACGGAATGACAACAAGTTTGTGGACAGTTGGAGGGGAAATCTTGGGAGAAAAGAGTCTTCCACTTCTTGTGACCTTGCTTGTCCCAACAATATTACTGATGTCCATATCGGCCTCTTCAGCCCTCAAATCTTATTTAACATCATGGTAATATACATCAGCATCGTAATTCCATGGGATGGCTTTATCTGAGGTATATGGGATGGGACCAGGGACAGTAATTATTAACGGAGAAATTCTTAGGACGGGTGTAATCCTAACAAGTTTTCTCGAGGAAACCTTGGAAGGATTGGTGGAAATGGTTATGATGGCAACATCTTGAATTGGAACCAATGGAATCATATTCTTTTCGAACATGATCTATTTGTTATCCATCAGGTGCTGAATACCTGATTTCAATAAGCGGCAACTAGTAGGTAGAAATGAGCAGATGTGGTAACCTTCACCACAACCCAAAAATAAACCGGCCAATAACAAGTTATTCTTAACTGTCGTCAAAGGAGTAGAAATTTTTTCCACAAAGGTCACAAATAAATCATCGTCTATAGCATTTACTCCATGACCATGTTTGGGCATGGGAGCAGTTATGACGTTGGGCTTTTCTGAAGCGTCAAACTCAATCTCTTTGGCTTCGATCAAGTCTTGCACTTTGTTTTTCAAGGCCCAACAGTTGTTTGTATCATGACCTGGACTTTTGGAGTGATAGGCGCAACGGGCATTCGGGTTATAATAGGGAGATGTGGTGTTGGGGTTCTTCGGGGCTTCCCTCAGAGTTACCAGATTAGTCTTCAATAATTATGGTAGAATTTGAGACAAAGTCATATTGAGTCGGGTGAACTGCCTCTGTGGTCTTTCCACCCTTTGTTGATTGTTGCATTGTGGAGCAACTGTGGGTCTTGATATCACTATCACATTTACTGCTTGACGGTGTTCAGATCTGCTTTGGCCCCTCGGGACGTAGACTGCGCTAGCTTCTTTCTTACCGGTGAAAGGCTTCTTTACTGCACTTAATCAAGTATCCTTCTGTATTTTACCACTTCGGATAACAACTTCTACTCTCTCTCCAGTCAAAATCAACTCGGTAAACCCATATGACGCACTGCCGATCAAATGATTGAAAAATGGACCAGATAGCGTCCCTAGAAACATGTCAACCAACTCCCTATCAGACAAAGGGGGTTGGAATTTTCCAGCTAAGTCTCTCCACTTTTGATCATAGTCTTTAAAACCATCACTTGCACCCATAGACATACCCTGGAGCTGAGTACGAGTGGGAGCAAGGTCGGCATTATACTGATACTGCCTATAAAAAGCAGCAGCAAGATCTTCCCAGTTTCAGACACTGGCTCCTTCCAACTGATAAAAACATTCAAGCTGAGGCCCTGACAGACTGTCTTGAAAGAAATGCACCCACAAATTTCTATCAGCAGTGTGAGGTTATATTTTTCCGACATACGAGCGGAGATGGAGTTTTGGACAGGATACTCCATCGTACTTGGCAAAAACCAGAGCTTTGAAATTATGAGGGATCACCACTCCCGATACCAGTCCCAGCTCTACGAAATCCAAACCAAGGATCTTCTGTATCTCCATAGCACTCAGGCGGTCTTCTAGCTTCTTGTACCTATCCTCAGCAGGAGGATATTGCTCATCATCGTAATCTGTATCGTTATCAGAAACTGCTGGACTAGGGTCCTTTACCCTTTCTTGGTTCTCCCCGTCCTTGGATGAGGAGGTCAGATCAGCTGATTGTCTTATCCTTTCTCCGAATCTTCTACCCATGTTCAGAATACCAACCTTCTTCTTCTTCTTCTTCTTCTTCTTCTTCTCTTTCAGAATCAGGGTCTTCAGGTCCTCTTGCCCTTTAGCCAAGCTTAAGAACATCTGTTGGAATTGGGCATTTGTGCCTGAAGATCTTTGATGGCTTGATCGGAAGACATTTCTGCTGAAATAAACAACGAAGAAAATGAGAAACCTGTAATGGTACCTGTAATGGTGTGCATGATAATGGGATGCGCATGTAATGATTTCAAAGACTTTGGGAAATTTAAATTTGTAAACCAAAAATAAACAAACTTTATTAGATTAACTTGTAAAAGGTTCAACAATGCCTTTAAGGCGTTACAAAGAAATAAATGGAAAACAAATCTAGAACTAGAAAAGAAAAATCAAAAGTCCCATGAACGCTTCCTCTTTGTGCTGACGTAGTCATTTATCACTCTTTCTTCCTCGAGCTGCCTGGTGAGCTTCAAAATCTTCCTTTCTTGCTCATGGTACTTTTCCCAGTAAGTATCCCGCTCTTCCTTCAGCTGAATCTAATATCTTTGCAACTCCCTAGGATCAGTGGGCATGTAAGGATAGAGAACCGTGTAAGGAATGCCTTCTTCATTAGTGGGCTCCATAATTACTGGCAATACTGCTTTATAGGGCATCCCAAGCTTCTGGGCACGAGCTCATACCCATTGTAGGTAAGGCTGCATAGGAAGGGAAGTCCTTGGTCCTAGCTCTTGGGGATCAGATCTGTTCACCATGCCCCAAGCTCGTATAAACCTCCGGCGGTGCTCCTCAACGTCCTCCTTGTAGTCAAATGCAATATCCTCAAGAAGTATCTCATGGGGACCGTCCCTCCGAGCACGACCAAACTGTCACACAGCTAGACAAGGATTGTAGGTTATACCCCCTCTAATTCCAAGCAATGGGATATTAGGGTATCCCCCATATCGATCAATAACAGCAGTGTTTTCCATAATCCGGGAACACCAAAGAATGTCTATATGGGCAAGTGACATTATCCTTTTGGACCAACCCAATCCTTCTTCGTTCTTCAACACAGACTTGGGGAGGTGCAAATTAAACCACCTCGACAGCAACGCTATGCAACACATAAGAGTCCCTCTTCTTCGCACATTACGAGTGTAGAGGGCATGCAAGATATCACCCAATAGAGTAGGCACAGGGTTGCGAGAAAGGAAAATCTTGACCGCATTCACATCTATAAAGGAATCTGGATTCGGGAAGAGGACCAACCCATAGATAAGGAGAGCCAAGATATCTTCAAAAGCCTGAAAGTCCAAATTATCCCAGAATAGCTAAACCTGGTCTATCAAAAATTTGGCTAGGAAACCTTCGACCCCGCTTCGTGTTTCCCAATTGGATACTACATCAGCCCGTTTCAGATGCAAAGCTGAGGCAATGTCTTCTGGTCTAGGAACCTCCTCCATACTTGTGAAGGGTACTTGCTCAAGGATGGATATGCCCAATAAGTGAGAGAACTCTTCCAAAGTGGGAACCAACTGGTAATCCGGAAAGGTGAAGCAATGATGCACAAGATCGAAGAACTGGAAAAGTACACTCATCATCTGCTAATCAAGCTTTGATGTGACCAGGCTAAGAAGCTGACCATGTCTCTTAATGAACATAGAAGCCTCAGAAACTCTTGAGGCTAACTCTTTAAGTTGAGCAGGTATTTGCACAAAGCTAACTCGGATGGTATTTCTGCGCACATAAGCCATAATCTGCAAAACAGAATAAAGATAAATTCCCTTGGTCTTTGAAATGGTTAGTGTAATGAAGTATGAATGCCATCTTATTATGCATGATGTCATGATAAAACAAACAACAGGTATAACAGATAACAGGCATGGCAAAGACAAACAAGTCACACAAAGCCCTTAAGTTTAAGGCTTGCATGAGGTCAAAGGTAGTACCCTCTTGAAGTTCAGTTGGTTTCAACCTGTCCTAGCAAAAGTAACCGGGTTCTAGAGGTTCTCAATATCATTGACCATCCTCCATCGGTCATGGTTTTAGCTCACACAATCTTTTCTTGCGGACAGAACTATCTCGAGAGTATGGTCTCAATGAGTGTAGCATCGAGTATCAACCAGTTCTCAGCTTTACACCGAGGTCGGCTATCTCACTACTTTCTAATGGCCAAGTTGGTCGATTAAGGATTCTAAGTTCAGTTGATGCTTAACGACACACGCAGCGGCCCCGTATTCTCCTCGTTTCTCCACAAGAGATACCAATACCAACCAATATGCCACATCAATGTAGCTACTGCTTCAACTGTATAGGTCTATGCCGTACAGTTCCCTCACAGTTTATTGCTACTTACCTAAAAAGGTGTCCCCAGATCCGGGTTAGGATCTATAGTAACTCCCAAACAAAAACCCTTAAAAGTAAAGCAACCAAAACAAACAAGAGAAGCAAATATGATGAACTAGATCCTAAGGTATACCCCACTTATACACTCCCCACCAGAGTCTCCAGTTCTGTGATATGGTGGAAGAACTGACTGTTTTGAAAATGCTGGTTTGCGTTTTGCGTTTTGTGTTTGCAAAATGTCGTGGTAAGCAAGAGTCGCCACTGACTTTTATTTCATCTAACCAGAAAGGAAAAAAGCACAGAAAAAATCCTTTTTCGAGATATTCTGAGTACGGGGGGTAGATTATAGAAAGGGAAGGTGTTAGCACCCTTTCTATCCACGGTTTTCCATGGGCTCTTAGGTACTTGCTCATCTTTTAAAATTGCTTGTATGTGCTTGTTTTGAAAAGTTTGGTTTTACTTCGTTTTAACCCTTGTTTCTATCCCCAAGAGTGTTACGAAGTGTTTTGAAAACTTTAATTTGAAAAGTTTGATTGAAAGTGTATGGTGTAAAAGATTTGTTGTTTTGAGCAAGTACCTAACAGTTATCTACCTACTCGAAAAAAAGATCGTTTATGTTCTCGTTTCCTTTAGACAACGCTATCCTACTATTGTGAAATAGGTAGCATTGTCGTTGGAATTGTAAGGGTCAATTCGAAAGGGACGTATGATCACTAAAGCAATGTTAGGATGGCTTAGTAATAACCCTAAAGTCTTAAGATCATATTCGAGGCAACATTTCTGAGGCGACGTTTTCGAGGCAACATTTCCGAACGGGACTTTTGATCTTTGTTAGACAGGAGGGCAATCACTAAGACACCCTATACTTAATGATCGTTTACCGAAGGCAACCGAAGTGAGAGTATACCCTAGGAGTGCACATGTGCGAGTGATTTGATTTCAGTTATTATCTTTGCACATTAGGGTTTTCTAGCCGTTTTAAATTATCATGCAATCTTGTCATACAATCCTATCAACATACATCTAAACAGTTAATATTTGCGAGAATTAAAATGCAGGTGTTGTACCCCAAAATTTGCCCTCCCATGATTCTTCAAAGATTTGCCAAGTCAAGCTTCAAAGTTCCCCAAGGGTTGCACAGTGCAAAGGTCTCCTATACAGTCAAAACTATGGTTTGTGTTTTGATCAAGAAAAGGAAGTTTCCAAGGGTCCAATCAAGTCCCACATGCCTATAAATATGGTCAAGCATCCTCATATCAAGTTTCAAGGCATTCAACATAAAACTGCACAGTCAAAACCCTATATTGCACTACAGTCAACTATAGGGGCAAAATGGTCATTTGACAGTCAAAAGTTCAAATTTTTGGTCAACATATAATTTTGAAGCCACAAACATCATTTGTTCAATGCTTGATCATGATTCTCAAAATTTGGCTCAAAAATCATCAAGATGCAAAAGTTTCCTTATTTGGACAGCTGAAAAAGTCAACTGAAATTGACCAGGGCATAACTTTCACATGGATTATCAGAAAAATTCCATCCAAAGCTCATTTTGAAGAGAAAGACATTTCCTACAACTAATCTTCATACTTCAAGTCCAAGAAATGCTCTCACAAAAAGTTATCAATTTCAACATTATAGGTCATTTTCAAAAGTCAACAAAAAGGGACTTTAAGTCAAAGGCCATAACTTGAGATTGGTAAATCAAAATGACATGGGACCAAAGGCATTGGTTAGAGGACTCAAAGACCTTTCCACAATGTCCAATAACATGAGAAAATCTTAAAAATTGAGCAAGTTATGCCTTGTGGAAGTTGGGAAAGTTTTGGATATTTTGAAAAGTCAACATTACTTCAAATGACCTAAAATTGCTAATGGGTCCATTTTTCTTCCACAATTCATCATCCATGACATGTGAACGACCACTTGGCCCAAAGGGAAGTATTTCTTCATTTTTTATTTATTTATTTGAATTTTTATTTATATTAATTCATTTAAATCATTTAAATATATGAAAAATACTTAATTTAACCTAACAAATCTTTTTGCACATGTTTTAGTCTCAATAATTCGTGCACATTCAAATATGGGAAGATTTGGTTTGATTGGATCCTAATTGATACAAAATTGTATGGAAAAGATTGAAAAAACAAAGCTTGAAAATCCAATCTTCAAAACCATCATTGCATTGGATTTGTTCTACTTTTCTTGACCTAATGGACTCACTACATATGCTAGAACACAACCCTAATCAGAATACAGACTAAGCTGCGCAAGAAAGCCATTGACAAACTTGAAAAAATTGTCAAAAAAGTCAATTCTGAAAACATCATTCCAGGACGATTCAAGACCTAATTCTTGTTTCAATAGCTTCCTCAAGGTTCCCTGAACATATTCCAATCAAGAACAGCCATCCAAACGCAAGGAATTGGTATACAGCATTCAAGATACCTAGTGAAAAATTCATCATCGTGTTTTGAAATTTATGCATCTTCATAACATTTCATTTATTGATTCATATTCCTGATGAAATTCTGAAGCTAACCAATATAATTAATTGTATTTTTATGCTGTATACTCGATTTCACCATGCTTGAGTTTTAGGGTTTACAGGACCTCCAATTGGGGATTTTGAAACCAAGAAAAATTGGCCTTCAAGAGTACTATGGTTGTAATCAGCAAGTCTGAACGATCACAAACCACCCATCGCGCCTAATTTATGAGTGACCTAGGCTTATTCGCTATTTTCTCAAAACTGGCCTAAGAGAACGTACAAGAAACCGTTGCCTCATGTTTTTGTATTTCAGGAATATGAAGAAGACGAAGTCGTGTCAAATGGTGATAGGCCAGTTCAAAAATTCGCGCGTGTTTCCAAGCCATTAACCCACTTTCTTTTATATCATTTGTTTGTTTATTATATATAAAAATGCGTGATAGTGGTCCAGTGGCAAGGTGTGAACGTTGGTAATGCATATGACCTGGGTTCGAGTCCCGGGTCTACGTTAATTTCCATATTATTTTGCAATATATATTCATATGCAGTTTCAAAGGTGGAGCGCACCATACATCCTCTTAATCCAGTCATCCACGTGCACATTGGAATCAGATCAAAGGCTGAGAATTGGAGAGCACGCTACGCCCTAGTCAACATGCCAACACGTGATTCAAAAAGTCCACCAGGCCTTGCTAAATGGGCCAGATTACTAAGGCCAAACCTCCAAATTGGGGTCTGAACCCCCAGGTTTGCACATTCTTTTTATTGTTATTTTTTTCCTTTTTATTATTATTTATCCAATTTAATTAATTATTTTCACAAAATACAAAAAATGCATAAAAATCAGAAAAGATAAAAAAATACAATAAATATTTTTGTTTTAATATTTTCATAAATAAATTGGCATGTAATTAATTAGTTTAAATTAGGTTCTTTTTAATTTTAATTCCTTTCATAACAAAAATCAAAAAAATATAGAACTAGGTTTAATTAGTGTTTTATTCCTTTTTAATTTTTCTTTTTCACAATAATAATATTATTTTATTTATTTTCATAATTAAAATTGTATATAAAAATTAGGTTTAGTTTAAGTTTAATTCTAATGTTTTCTTAAATAAATTAAAATAAAATAGAATTAGGGTTAGTAGTTAATTTTAATTAATTCTTTCTTTTTTCTATTAAATCTTAAAATACATAAAAATACCAAAAAACAAAAACAATTTCTTTTCTTAATTAATTAATTTATGTAAGTTTAATTTTTGCAAAAGGGTCCAACGCCCTCGTTTCGATTTAATTTCGCATATTTATTTTATTTTGCTTAAATAATTATGTACCTCTCCCGAAGCCTTGTAATTACTTCTCACACTTTCAATTCTTTATTTGCTTTTATTTATTTTCTGTCAAATCGGGTCCTGGTTAATTTTGGCGATGTGGACCCGCACCATTTGTAATAGCTTTAGATTTATTTTTCCTCGCAACTTTTAATTGTTAAACAAAGCATGCAAGAATGAATGGCCTTAAATAAAAACAAGCGTAGAACACCAATAACATGACAAGATAAATACAAATGAAAACGACACACGAATCGCACACACCACCCCTAGGGTACGCCTCACTGTTGCCTTGCCTCGAAAGGTGGTCGTCGAGTAGAGGATGTCTTAGTAAGTCCTCATGATCCGGGAACCTGGCATGAGGGTAGCTTCTAAGGTGTCTTCCCATTGCTCTGGTGATCACCATGTCCCGAACCTTCGAATTGACCCGAACACCTCCAACGGTGGTGCTACCTACCTCTCAATGGTGGGATGGCACTACTTTAAAGGACATTTACACAGACGAATTCTTTAGGGTAGGTAGGTTCTCGTAGATACTTGCTCTAATTTCAAAACAAATCAAAAATACTTTTCACACCAACACATTTTCAAAAAGCTTTCGAAAGCATTTTTTCAAACACTCTTGAGGACCGATACAAGAGTCGAACTGGAATTTTCAAAGAAACTTTTTAAAACCCACAGTTGAAAAGCAAACAAACCTTTTGAAAACACAAATGAGCAAGTATCTAAGAGCCCATGGATAACCATGGATAGAAAGGGTGCTAACACCTTCCCTTTCTATAACCTACCTCCCGAACCGAGAGCAATCTCTTTAAGGAATTTTTCTGTGCTTTTGTCCTTTCCAATTGGAGAAAATAAAAGACGGTGGCGACTCTTGCTTCCGCGACATTTCGCGAACCAGCGTTAAACAGTCAGTTCCAGATCCACCGATCACAGAACTGGCGACTCTGCTGGGGACTAAACTTATAAAGTGAGGTGTACCTTAGGGCTAGTTCATAACTGTGTTTTCAATTGTATTGATTTGCTTGCTTTAAAATTGTAGGTTGCATCGAAGTTACATAGATCCTAACCCGGATCTGGGGATACCCTGTTTAGGTAGCATAAGCTGTGAGGGACCTGTCCGGCGTAGACCGACACAGGTGAAACAGTGGCTACGTTGGTGTGGCACCTTGGTCTGTACCGATATCCCTTGTGTCGCAACGAGGAGAATATGGGTCTTCTAAGGAGTCATTAAGCACCAACAACCTTAGAACCTTAATTGACACAACTTGGCCTTTAGAATTGTAGCAGTATGCTACGCCCATTGAGGCTAAACTCTCGTGATGGTTCTGGCCGCAAGAAAAGATTGTGATGCTGGAGTTATGACCGATTGAGGGTAGTCAATGATATTGGGATCCTCTAAGAACCCGGTTACTTTTGATTAGGACAGGTATGAACCAACAAACTGAAAGAGGGTAGTACCTAGACCTCATGCTGGCCTAAACTTTAGGGGCTTGCCTTGTGTGACTTGTGTGCCTTACCATGTTTGCCTTTGTATCTGTATGTGGTGTGCTTTATCATAACATCATAGCATCATGAGCATTGCATACATCCTGCATAAGGACTGACCATTTCAAAGACAAGAGGGTTTCATCTTTGCTCTGTTTTGTAGGACACTATGATGCCTGTGCGAAGGAATACTATCCGGTTCAACTTTGTACGTTCACCTGAGTTGCTTGATGAGTTGGTTAGCAGAATTCCAAATACCACTTCCTTCATTCAGAGGCATGGTTCCCTTCTCAGTTTAGTCACTGCAAAGCGGGATCAACAGTTGATGAGTGTTCTGACCCAGTTCTATGACCCTCTATACCAGTGCTTCACTTTTCAAGACTTCCAGCTGGTCCCTACCCTGGAAGAATTCTCTGATTTGCTTGGTATCCCTATCTTGGATCAGACTCCCTTTACTGGTTGGGAAAAGACCCTCAGGCTTGAGGATGTTGCTGCAGCTCTTCCTTTGGCCCATCAAGAGGTAACAGACAACTGGGTAGCTAGAAGCGGAGTTAAGGGTTTCTTGGCCAAGTTTCTGATTGGTAAAGCTAACAGTTTCTGGAATGACCTGGACTTTAGGGCATATGAAGACATCTTGGCTCTCCTAATCTATGGTTTAGTCCTGTTTCCTAATCCTGACAACTTCATCAATGTCACTGCCATAAGGATCTTTATGTCTCAGAATCCCGTGCCCACTCTCTTGGGTGACATCTTGCAACAACTTCATGCCCGTACTACCCGAAGACGAGGAACCCTGTGGTGTTGTATCCCTTTGTTGGTGAGGTGGTTTATTTCGCACCTCCCTAAGTTCGTACTAAAGAACCAAGAAGGAAGAGGTTGGGCTCATAGGTTAATGTCTCTCACCGATAAAGACATCATTTGGACTTGCAGAGGTTTGGATGAGATAGCTATTATTGATCGATGCGGGGAATACCCTAATGTTCCTCTGATTGGTACCCAAGGAGGGATCTCTTACAATCCATGTCTAGCACTCCGTCAGTTTGGAAGAGCAAGAATGGCAGGTCCCCATGAGATGTTGGTGCCTCACATCAGTTTCGAGTTTCAGGTGGATAGTGACGAGCTACGTCGTAGGTTCATCAAGGCTTGGGACAAAGTTCATAAAGCTGACCCACAAGAGTTAGGGCCAAAGACTTCTTTACCTATGGAAGCCTACTACAAATGGGTTCGCATCCGTGCTCAGAAGTTAGGTATGCCGTATGAAGCTGTCAGACCCGTCATTCTTGAGTGTCCTGACAAAGATGGTGTTCCTCCAACTGTCCTTCCTCCTCAGATACCTACTGATTATGAGACATTGAAGAGATCTTGGTCGCAACTGCGAGAAGAGCGAGATTCTTACCGGGAAAAGTTCAACGAGCAGGAATCAAAGATCCAGAAGCTGACCAAGCAGTTGGAGAATGAGAGAGCTCTGAATGCCTACATCCGTACTGAGAAGAGGAGACCATGGGATCAATAAGGAGCTCCAGATGTGCTTTTACAGTTTTATTTCCTTTTCAGTATTTCCTTTCATGTAACGCCTAAGGGCAACCTGTTGAATAATTCCAGTTTCAAAGTTGAATCTAATGAAG
Source organism: Vicia faba (assembly GCA_948472305.1). Lineage (NCBI taxonomy): Eukaryota > Viridiplantae > Streptophyta > Magnoliopsida > Fabales > Fabaceae > Vicia > Vicia faba. Next base: position 1,235,200,443 of record OX451736.1, read on the forward strand.
TGTGTTCCTTTTTTGTTTACAAAGTTGATTCCCGATTGTCTTTGAAAACATAAATCATACGCATTTCATACATCATGTGCATAGCAGGTTTTTCCCCTTTTCAGGTTGCTTACAGTTCTTTGCTGTTTATTTCAGCATCATGAATACCGACTCTGCATCAACGGAGACATCAATCAAGGCTCTTCAGGCGCAGAATGCGCAGTTTCAAGAATTAATCAAGGGTCTGGCTCAAGGCCAAGAAGAACTGAAGGCTATGCTCCTGAAGAAGGAGAAGAAGAAGAAGAGAAGAACTGTTCTGTTCAACTCGTGCCGAAGGTTTGGCAATGCTCTGCAGCAGGAAGAGGCTGGTTCTTCTGTTGACAAGAGTTCTCCTCAGGCAGAAGCAAGGGTTCCTAGTCCGGTAGTCTCCGACAACGAGACTGATTTTGATGAAGAGCAGTACCCTCCTGCAGAAGACAGATACAAGCAACTGGAGGATAGGTTGAAAGCTATGGAGGTTCAACAGGTACCTGGGCTGGATTTCGGAGATCTGGGTTTGTCAACTGGTGTGATTATCCCTCACAAATTCAAAGCACCATCCTTCTCTAAGTATGACGGGGCGTCTTGTCCCAAGCTGCATCTAAGGTCCTATGTTCGGAAAATTCAGCCGTACTCTGCGGATAAGAATTTGTGGATCCACTTCTTCCAGGAGAGTCTTTCAGGGACTCATCTCGAATGGTTCTATCAGCTGGATGGGACCAAGGTTCGTAACTGGGAGGAGTTGGCTACTGCTTTCTACAAGCAGTATCAATATAATGTCGACCTTGCCCCCACACATACCCAGCTCCAGGGTATGTCGTTAGGTGCAAGTGAAGGTTTTAAGGAGTACGCTCAGAAATGGAGAGACCTGGCTGGTAGGGTGCAGCCACCATTGACTGATCGGGAGTTGGTGGACATGTTCTTGGGGACCCTATCTGGGCCATTTTTCAACCATCTCATTGGGAATTCTTCTGCTGGGTTCACTGACTTGATTCTGACCGGAGAGAGAATTGAAGCTGGGTTAAAGTATGGGAAGATTGCGAAGGGTGCATCGTCTAGTTTTGAGAAGAAACCCTTCAAGAAGGAGTCTAGTGCCGTGTATGGTTCCCGGAAATCAGAGAGACCTGAGCGCCGCCAATCTGTCAGTGCGGTAATGATTGCTAAGCCTGCTGCCGTTCCTCACCCGACCAATTCTCAGAGGGCTGAAAGACCCCGGAGGGAGTTTACCCGGTTAAACATGACCCTATCACAGATCCTGCCACAGTTGCTATCCACCAATTTGGTGACTGTCAGGGAGGCTCCGAAGTTCCCCAACACTGCATCTCCTAAGTACAACCCGAATGCTCGTTGTGCTTACCATTCAGATAGCCCGGGGCACGCCACTGATGACTGCTGGGCATTAAGGAACAAGCTGCAGGACCTTATTGACGCCAAGGAGGTACAGTTCGAGGCATCTGAGAAGCCCAATGTAGTGACAGCTCCCCTGCCTGCTCATGGAGTGAATGCTATTGGGGACGAGGACGAAGTTGATGAAGCTGAGTTTAATAGCTGGATCTACCCGGCAACCGACAGTGGACCTAACAATTGGAGTGCAAAGGACAACTTATCTGTTTCTCTTGTTACTAAGTAATGAATTCCTATGTTTTTGGTATTTGTAATAAACAATGATAAACTCTATGGCCCGGTGTCTTACCCGAGGCACCGTGGTTCTATTTGTGAGGGCATACAAACTTTCATTTCATATATCATGAATGAAAATCTTGGACGTTTTCCCGCATTGCAAATATTGTGCTCCTTTTCTGTCTTTCTTTCCTTTTCATATATTTCAAAACAGCTGTATTTACACACACACTCACTCATACAGGTTTCAATCCACTCTGGATCTCACTGATAACAACTCCGCTACTGCCAATTATGACTTCGAAAATCCGATCAACTTAGCCGAAGATGAAGGTGAAGATGATTGCGAAGTGCCTGGCGAGCTTGCAAGACTGTTGCTTCAGGAAGAGAGGGCAATTCAACCCCATGAAGAGCCAGTGGAAACCATAAACCTGGGTACAGAGACAGACAGGAAAGAGGTAAAGATTGGTGCCAACCTAGAGCTCAGCGTGAAGCAACGGTTGACTCAAATGCTGCATGATTATGTGGAGATATTTTCCTGGTCCTACGAAGACATGCCAGGGTTGGATACCGATATTGTGGTCCATCACTTGCCAACTAAGGAAGACTGCCCGCCAGTTAAGCAAAAGGTCCGTCGGATGCGTCCAGAGATGTCTGAGAAGATTAAAGCCGAGGTTATGAAACAGTTTGATGCCGGGTTTCTTGCAGTGACTTCTTACCCTCAGTGGGTTGCTAATGTGGTGCCGGTACCTAAAAAGGATGGTAAGGTCAGAATGTGTGTCGATTACAGGGATCTGAACAGGGCCAGCCCCAAGGATGACTTCCCCTTACCTCACATTGATGTCCTTGTTGATAATACGGCTCAACACAAAGTATTCTCTTTCATGGATGGCTTTTCAGGTTACAATCAGATTAAAATGGCACCTGAAGACATGGAGAAGACTACATTTGTTACTCAGTGGGGCACCTTCTGTTACAAGGTCATGCCATTTGGATTAAAGAACGCTGGGGCAACCTACCAACGTGCCATGGTGGCTTTATTTCATGACATGATCCATCATGAGATAGAAGTGTATGTTGACGACATGATCGCAAGGTCCCAGACTGAGGAAGAACACTTAGATCATCTGCAGAAGTTGTTCGACCGGTTGAAACTGTACAAGCTGAGGTTGAACCCGAACAAGTGCACCTTCGGGGTAAGATCTGGAAAATTACTAGGCTTCGTGGTCAGTGATAAAGGTATTCAAGTGGATCCTGCTAAGGTCAAAGCTATTCAAGAGATGCCAGTCCCCAGGACAGAGAAAGAGGTCAGAGGCTTTTTAGGACGCCTGAATTACATTGCTCGCTTCATCTCACATCTAACCGCTACCTGTGAGCCAATCTTCAAGCTGTTGAAGAAAGATCAGGTAGTACGTTGGAACGATGAATGTCAGGCTGCTTTTGACAAAATCAGAGAGTATCTCCAAGAACCACCTATCCTTATGCCACCGGTTGAAGGGAGACCTCTGATACTATATCTGACAGTGCTGGACAACTCGATGGGGTGTGTGCTGGGGCAGCATGACGAGTCTGGCCGAAAAGAGCATGCCATTTATTACCTTAGCAAAAAGTTTACCGACTGTGAGACCCGATACTCACTGCTTGAGAAAACTTGCTGCGCTTTGGTATGGGCTGCTCGCCGGCTGAGACAGTATATGCTGACTCACACTACCTTGTTGATCTCAAAGATAGATCCTATAAAGTACATATTCGAAAAGCCTGCTCTGTCCGGGAGAATTGCAAGATGGCAAATGATCTTGACGGAATACGACATTCAGTACACGACCCAGAAAGCCATCAAGGGAAGTGTATTGGCAGACCACTTGGCACATCAGGCCGTAGATGATTATCAGTCAATGAACTTCGAGTTTCCGGATGAAAGCATCATGATAGTAACAAATTGTGAAGTACCTGGACCGGATGAAGGACCTGAACAAGGATCCCGATGGTCTATGCACTTTGACGGAGCATCCAACGCTTTGGGAAATGGTATCGGTGCCATCATCATATCTCCTCAAGGTACTCATACTCCACTCACTGCCCGACTATGTTTCAATTGTACCAACAACATGGCGGAGTATGAGGCGTGCATCATGGGTCTTCAAGCTGCGATCGACCTAAGGATCAAATTTCTAAGTGTCTTCGGAGATTCCGCTCTTGTGATCAATCAGATCAAAGGAGAGTGGGATACGAAACATCCAAACTTGATTCCTTACAGAGAATGTGTGTTGGCCCTGATCCCCCACTTCACAGAGATAACCTTTGAGCACTTCCCAAGAGAAGAGAATCAGTTAGCGGACGCGTTAGCTATAATGTCTTCTATGTTCAAAGTTAAATGGGATAATGAGGCTCCCCGGATCATCATCTGGAAACTGGACGAACCGGCATACTGTTGTGATATCGAGACTGAATTGGTGACTGAGAAGCCTTGGTACCATGAAGTGAAGAGATATCTGGAAGCTCAGGAATACCCTGAAGGTGCATCTGTCAACGATAAGAAATTCCTGAGGAGATTCGCAGCAAAGTTCTTCCTTAGCAACGACATCTTGTATAAGCGGAACCATGATTCAACCTTACTGCGTTGTGTGGATAAGACTGAAGCAGGAAGGATCATGGAAGAGCTGCATGAAGGGACCTTTGGTACGCATTCCAGTGGACACACTATGGCTGAGAAAATCCTGCGGGCAGGATACTACTGGTCCACAATGGAAGCTGATTGCTACCAACATTCCAGGACATGCCATAAGTGCCAGATTTATGCAGACAAGGTGCATGTTCCTCCGGTTCCCCTGAATGTTCTGACTGCGCCTTGGCCGTTTGCAATGTGGGGCATAGACATGATCAGCGAGATTAAACCTACGGCATCCAATGGACATCGCTTCATCCTAGTGGCGATTGATTATTTTACGAAGTGGGTTGAGGCAGCATCCTATGCTACGGTAACCAAGACTGTCGTGGCACGGTTCATTCGACACAACCTGATCTGTCGGTACGGTGTCCCCGAGAAAATAATTACAGACAACGGTACCAATCTGAACAACAAGATGATCGCTGAGCTCTGCGAACAGTTCAAGATACAGCACCACAATTCTTCTCCTTACAGACCGAAGATGAATGGGGCTGTAGAAGCAGCAAATAAGAACATCAAGAAAATCGTGCAGAAGATGACAGTGACTTATAAAGATTGGCACGAGATGTTACCGTTCGCTCTACATGGGTACCGTACCTCAGCTAGGACGTCAACCGGGGCAACTCCCTTCTCTCTGGTTTATGGCATGGAGGCAGTCTTGCCAATCGAAGTGCAAATACCCTCTCTCCGGATAATGAAGGATGCAAATCTGAACGAAGATGATTGGATCCAGACACGACTTGATCAGCTCAACCTCATTGATGAAAAGAGACTTGCTGCTATCTGCCATGGTCAGACGTATCAGAAACGGATGATCAGGGCATTTAACAAAAAGGTCAGACCACAAGAATATCAAGTTGGGGATCTGGTAATCAAGAGAATCATCCTTCCTCAGAGTGATCCAAGGGGCAAATGGACCCCTACGTACGAAGGGCCATTTGTGGTTAAGCATGTGTTCTCAGGAGGAGCAATGATATTAACCAATATGGATGGTGACGACCTTCCTCACCCCGCCAATACAGACATAGTAAAAAGATACTACGCATAAAAAAAGACCCGCTAGGCTGACATGCCTAGGCAAAAATTAGGGCTTCCCGTCGAACCAAAAGGGTTCGGGCAAAATGAAGGGATGAAATGAAAAAAAATCTGTACACCCGGCAAGTCGAAAACCTGAAAAGGCGGCTTGGGCAAAAATGGGTATCCCGGTGGACTGAAAACCCGAAAGGGCGGTCCAGGCAAAAATTAGGGATAAAGCGTAATACTATGTCTCGTTGATCACTTTGCATCCAGAGTCCGGTATCTACATCAAGTTCAGACGGCATCGATCAGTCAGCTTCACCTTTAACCAAGGTCATCAAGTGATGAGACGCTCGGAGTTATAAGGGCAATAGCAGAATTGAAACCCAGTGGGATCATTCATATTTCACACAGCTGTTTTATTTTCTTTTGTACAAAACTTGTATAAACTCTTTTGTTCGGCGGCGTTCTCTTACTAGGACGTCAGCCTCTTGTACACAAAAAAACGCCTATTTTCAGGCCATTCAAAAATCAATACAAATATATCTTTCAGTTAAACGTGCCAAGTGTTTTTCTTTTTCCGTTTTGTTTTGCGAAGAACGTCCAAGGTTCAATTTGTGATATATGCATTTACAATAATTTGCTAACTCATAAAGGTTTGCATACGAAACAAAGGATTTTATTACAGGTGACACTAGAAACAGGGGCAATAAAGAGTCGTCTAAAGCAATCTAATTGTTCTATCCTCCAAGGTACCGAGGTAGGTTCAGCTAAAGAACATAACCAGTACATCTTAATCCCCCAGAGAATAAGTCAGCAGCCAATACACCCTTCTCCAAGCAAAATTATCAAGTCTCAAGGAAGTTGGGTATCCTCCAGCAGATATCAACATTCCCCAGCAACACATATTCTTGACAAGCATCCCCGGCAGTCTTGGTTTAAAGATTGTTCCCCGGCGGCATATCAACATTCAAAGGAATCGCTTCCCCGACATAGTTCAAAACTTCCCCAAGAGTCCAGTCCAATCCAGTTCCCCAGGAAAGATGGAATTCATATCCCCAAGCAATAAGCTTATCCCCAGTAGATTCTGGAAGCTTATCCCCTCGCAGAGCACGAACACATCGTCCGACTTGATTTAAAGAGTTATTTCCTTAACAGGATATAACTGGGTTATCCTCAGCCAAAAGCCATGGAAAGAGCGTCCTCGACGAAATTCTCTTACCCCCAGCGAAGTCTATCAACACTTCCGGCACAACAAGGATATCCCTAGCAAATTATTATCTACACTCAGCAAGGCATCCCTCTTCCCACAGAGTATTGCTTCCCAGCATGGTCGCTAGAGTATCTTTTTTTCCCCGCAGAATCTTCCATTTTCCAAGTTTATTCCGCAACGGAGTCATCCTCTCCTACCGGTATTCTTGCAGTTATCGTCCCCAGCGGAAGCAAAATCTATTCTTCAATATCAGCCCAGGAGTGACTTCCCGGCATCCGTCAAGGATTTACTTTCCTAGACGAAAACATACATTCATAAAACATCACATACATCATTATAGCATGCATAGACGCATTATATCATACAGATCTCATTTATGTTGAGAACATCATTGCTTGATCCATATCATGCATTGCATATGACTGACCTTTACCTTTCAGGAAAGATGCAGTTGAAATTCTCAATCATATTTCAAGACCTAGACCGGTTCAGTTAATCGACTCCAAAGATTTCTTATCCAGGCCCAGGCCTTCTCTGGTCCAGCTAAATCGACTCCCAACAGATTTTTCTGATAAAGACTCAGTAGAAGTTATCCCAGATGGTTCCCTCTCCGACGGTGAGTGAGGTGATCATTCCTTTTCAAATGGTTCCCTCTCCGACAGTGAGTGAGGTGGTAAGTCCTTTTCAGATGTTTCCCTCTCCGATGGTGAGTGAGGTGATAGTCTCCTATGGTTCCCTCTCCGACGGTGAGTGAGGTGGTAAGTCCTTTTCAGATGTTTCCCTCTCCGACGGTGAGTGAGGTGATAGTCTCTTATGGTTCCCTCTCCGACGGTGAGTGAGGTGGTAAGTCCTTTTCAGATGTTTCCCTCTCCGACGGTGAGTGAGGTGATAGTCTCCTATGGTTCCCTCTCCGACGGTGAGTGAGGTGGTAAGTCCTTTTCAGATGTTTCCCTCTCCGACGGTGAGTGAGGTGATAGTCTCCTATGGTTCCCTCTCTGACGGTGAGTGAGGTGGTAAGTCCTTTTCAGATGTTTCCCTCTCCGACGGTGAGTAAGGTGATAGTCTCCTATGGTTCCCTCTCCGACGGTGAGTGAGGTGGTAAGTCCTTTTCAGATGTTTCCCTCTCCGACGGTGAGTGAGGTGATAATATCCTATGGTTCCCTCTCCGACGGTGAGTGAGGTGATAATTCCTTTTCAGATGTTTCCCTCTCCGACGGTGAGTGAGGTGATAGTCTCCTATGGTTCCCTCTCCGACGGTGAGTGAGGTGATAATTCCTTTTCAGATGTTTCCCTCTCCGACGGTGAGTGAGGTGATAGTCTCCTATGGTTCCCTCTCCGACGGTGAGTGAGGTGATAATTCCTTTTCAGATGTTTCCCTCTCCGACGGTGAGTGAGGTGATAGTCTGCTATGGTTCCCTCTCTGACGGTGAGTGAGGTGATAATTCCTTTTCAGATGTTTCCCTCTCCGACGGTGAGTGAGGTGATAGTCTCCTATGGTTCCCTCTCCGACGGTGAGTGAGGTGATAATTCCTTTTCAGATGTTTCCCTCTCTGACGGTGAGTGAGGTGATAGTCTCCTATGGTTCCCTCTCCGACGGTGAGTGAGGTGATAATTCCTTTTCAGATGTTTCCCTCTCCGACGGTGAGTGAGGTGATAGTCTCCTATGGTTCCCTCTCCGACGGTGAGTGAGGTGGTAAGTCCTTTTCAGATGTTTCCCTCTCCGACGGTGAGTGAGGTGATAATCTCCTATGGTTCCCTCTCCGACGGTGAGTGAGGTGGTAAGTCCTTTTCAGATGTTTCCCTCTGCGACGGTGAGTGAGGTGATAATCTCCTATGGTTCCCTCTCCGACGGTGAGTGAGGTAATAATTCCTTTCCAGATAGTTCCCTCTCCGACGGTGAGTGAGGTAATAATTCCTTTCAGATTATAATTTCCTATAGTTCCCTCTCCGACGGTGAGTGAGGTGATTCCCTTTCAGATTATAATGACCTATGGTTCTCTTCCCGATCCTGCGAAGATGGTATTTCCCACCAAGATTTTCTCAACGAGCGTTGTTGAAGTTAAAATCACCCAAGGTTCTTTTACCGTTCATGCTAAGGTAGTAACCATCCCTGGTTCATTCATCATCTTGTGAGGCTCCAGACTCAGCTCCTGTAACCAGTCAGGACACCTCTATATCAAGCATCTGAAACCAACTCCTGCAACGTGTCAGATACTCACTTTTCTTTTGCAGGTATGCAGGTTCTCGCTAAGGAATCTCTTACGCGATCAACATCCAGATGGCATCTATAAGCCCATCATCCCATCCAGCAACCTCTAAATGGCATCTATAAGCCCATTCCACCATCACTGCTTCTATGTGAGCGCAAATTTCTGGGCACTCTAGTGTCCAATCATCTTCTACCCTCGGATTACGAAAGGCACGTCAGCCAATCTGCATCCTCAGGTCTAAGAATATTGAACAGGGGCAACTGTTGTACCCCAAAATTTGCCCTCCCATGATTCTTCAAAGATTTGCCAAGTCAAGCTTCAAAGTTCCCCAAGGGTTGCACAGTGCAAAGGTCTCCTATACAGTCAAAACTAGGGTTTGTGTTCTGATCAAGAAAAGGAAGTTTCCAAGGGTCCAATCAAGTCCCACATGCCTATAAATATGGTCAAGCATCCTCATATCAAGTTTTAAGGCATTCAGCATAAAACTGCACAGTCAAAACCCTAGATTGCACTACAGTCAACTGTAGGGGCAAAATGGTCATTTGACAGTCAAAAGTTCAAATTTTTGGTCAACATATCATTTTGAAGCCACAAACATCATTTGATCAATGCTTGATCATGATTCTCAAAATTTGGCTCAAAAATCATCAAGATGCAAAAGTTTCCTTATTTGGACAGCTGAAAAAGTCAACTGAAATTGACCAGGGCATAACTTTCACATGGATTATCAGAAAAATTCCATCCAAAGCTCATTTTGAAGAGAAAGACATTTCCTACAACTCATCTTCATACTTCAAGTCCAAGAAATGCTCTCACAAAAAGTTATCAATTTCAACATTATAGGTCATTTTCAAAAGTCAACAAAAAGGGACTTTAAGTCAAAGGCCATAACGTGAGATTGGTAAATCAAAATGACATGGGACCAAAGGCATTGGTTAGAGGACTCAAAGACCTTTCCAAAATGTCCAAGAACATGAGAAAAGCTTAAAAATTGAGCAAGTTATGCCTTGTGGAAGTTGGGAAATTTTTGGATATTTTGAAAAGTCAACATTACTTCAAATGACCTAAAATTGCTAATGGGCCCATTTTTCTTCCACAATTCATCATCCATGACATGTGCACGACCACTTGGCCCAAAGGGAAGTATTTCTTCATTTTTTATTTATTTATTTGAATTTTTATTTATATTAATTCATTTAAATCATTTAAATATATGAAAAATACTTAATTTAACCTAACAAATCTTTTTGCACATGTTTTAGTCTCAATAATTCGTGCACATTCAAATATGGGAAGATTTGGTTTGATTGGATCCTAATTGATACAAAATTGTATGGAAAAGATTGAAAAAACAAAGCTTGAAAATCCAATCTTCAAAACCATCATTGCATTGGATTTGTTCTACTTTTCTTGACCTAATGGACTCACTACATATGCTAGAACACAACCCTAATCAGAATACAGACTAAGCTGCGCAAGAAAGCCATTGACAAACTTGAAAAAATTGTCAAAAAAGTCAATTCTGAAAACATCATTCCAGGACGATTCAAGACCTATTTCTAGTTTCAATAGCTTCCTCAAGGTTCCCTGAACATATTCCAATCAAGAACAGCCATCCAAACGCAAGGAATTGGTATACAACATTCAAGATACCTAGTGAAAAATTCATCATCGTGTTTTGAAATTTATGCATCTTCATAACATTTCATTTATTGATTCATATTCCTGATGAAATTCTGAAGCTAACCAATATAATTAATTGTATTTTTATGCTGTATACTCGATTTCACCATGCTTGAGTTTTAGGGTTTACAGGACCTCCAATTGGGGATTTTGAAACCAAGAAAAATTGGCCTTCAAGAGTACTATGGTTGTAATCAGCAAGTCTGAACGATCACAAACCACCCATCGCGCCTAATTTATGAGTGACCTAGGCTTATTCGCTATTTTCTCAAAACTGGCCTAAGAGAACGTACAAGAAACCGTTGCCTCATGTTTTTGTATTTCAGGAATATGAAGAAGACGAAGTCGTGTCAAATGGTGATAGGCCAGTTCAAAAATTCGCGCGCGTTTCCAAGCCATTAACCCACTTTCTTTTATATCATTTGTTTGTTTATTATATATCAAAATGCGTGATAGTGGTCCAGTGGCAAGGTGTGAACGTTGGTAATGCATATGACCTGGGTTCGAGTCCCGGGTCTACGTTAATTTCCATATTATTTTGCAATATATATTCATATGCAGTTTCAAAGGTGGAGCGCACCATACATCCTCTTAATCCAGTCATCCACGTGCACATTGGAATCAGATCAAAGGCTGAGAATTGGAGAGCACGCTACGCCCTAGTCAACATGCCAACACGTGATTCAAAAAGTCCACCAGGCCTTGCTAAATGGGCCAGATTACTAAGGCCAAACCTCCAAATTGGGGTCTGAACCCCCAGGTTTGCACATTCTTTTTATTGTTATTTTTTTCCTTTTTATTATTATTTATCCAATTTAATTAATTATTTTCACAAAATACAAAAAATGCATAAAAATCAGAAAAGATAAAAAAATACAATAAATATTTTTGTTTTAATATTTTCATAAATAAATTGGCATGTAATTAATTAGTTTAAATTAGGTTCTTTTTAATTTTAATTCCTTTCATAACAAAAATCAAAAAAATATAGAACTAGGTTTAATTAGTGTTTTATTCCTTTTTAATTTTTCTTTTTCACAATAATAATATTATTTTATTTATTTTCATAATTAAAATTGTATATAAAAATTAGGTTTAGTTTAAGTTTAATTCTAATGTTTTCTTAAATAAATTAAAATAAAATAGAATTAGGGTTAGTAGTTAATTTTAATTAATTCTTTCTTTTTTCTATTAAATCTTAAAATACATAAAAATACCAAAAAACAAAAACAATTTCTTTTCTTAATTAATTAATTTATGTAAGTTTAATTTTTGCAAAAGGGTCCAACGCCCTCGTTTCGATTTAATTTCGCATATTTATTTTATTTTGCTTAAATAATTATGTACCTCTCCCGAAGCCTTGTAATTACTTCTCGCACTTTCAATTCTTTATTTGCTTTTATTTATTTTCTGTCAAATCAGGTCCTGGTTAATTTTGGCGATGTGGACCCGCGCCATTTGTAATAGCTTTAGATTTATTTTTCCTCGCAACTTTTAATTGTTAAACAAAGCATGCAAGAATGAATGGCCTTAAATAAAAACAAGCGTAGAACACCAATAACATGACAAGATAAATACAAATGAAAACGACACACGAATCGCACACACCACCCCTAGGGTACGCCTCACTGTTGCCTTGCCTCGAAAGGTGGTCGTCGAGTAGAGGATGTCTTAGTAAGTCCTCATGATCCGGGAACCTGGCATGAGGGTAGCTTCTAAGGTGTCTTCCCATTGCTCTGGTGATCACCATGTCCCGAACCTTCGAATTGACCCGAACACCTCCAACGGTGGTGCTACCTACCTCTCAATGGTGGGATGGCACTACTTTAAAGGACATTTACACAGACGAATTCTTTAGGGTAGGTAGGTTCTCGTAGATACTTGCTCTAATTTCAAAACAAATCAAAAATACTTTTCACACCAACACATTTTCAAAAAGCTTTCGAAAGCATTTTTTCAAACACTCTTGAGGACCGATACAAGAGTCGAACTGGAATTTTCAAAGAAACTTTTTAAAACCCACAGTTGAAAAGCAAACAAACCTTTTGAAAACACAAATGAGCAAGTATCTAAGAGCCCATGGATAACTATGGATAGAAAGGGTGCTAACACCTTCCCTTTCTATAACCTACCTCCCGAACCGAGAGCAATCTCTTTAAGGAATTTTTCTGTGCTTTTGTCCTTTCCAATTGGAGAAAATAAAAGACGGTGGCGACTCTTGCTTCCGCGACATTTCGCGAACCAGCGTTAAACAGTCAGTTCCAGATCCACCGATCACAGCAGGAAAGTAAAACTACGCTATTACAAGGCTTCAGGGTAGGGATTAATTACATAGCCAAAAAAACCGTAAAAGAAAATAAAAGAAAGTCCTAGATTAAACTATTACATACTGTGGACAGTTACATCAATATTGCAAAAAAAAAGATAATAAAAACGCGCGATGAATCGAATGCAAAATAATTAGGGTTTTAACCCCAACTAAGCCTAATTGCAATTTAAAGGGAAAATCATTTTTTTTCGCTTGTGTTATTTGAGAAAATAAAGCTCAATTGAATAATAATAATAAAACCTAATTACTTAATTAATTTTAATTTAAGAAAAATAATTAAACTAACATATGTTTGTATTTTTTATTTTGGGAAAGAAATAAAAATTAAATCAAAAGTTTAACCCTAATTTTTCTAATTGGTTTTAATTATAAAAAAAGTTAGAATTTCCCTAAATTATGTTAAAATAAATTATATTAACAAAATTAATTTTTGATAAAATTAAAATCTAATTCTAATTTTTTGTGAATTCTTGATTTTATGATTTTTTGTGAAAAAGAAATTTATTTTGGTTAAAAATAATTAAGCAAATTAAATTAAATAAAAGAAATAAATAGAAAAGAAAGAAAAATGGGCCTGATGTTGTTTTAGCAAATGGGGGTGTGAATCTGATCTCTTGGCCCAACAATACCTGGCCCTTTTTGACTTTGCCAAATCCTGTGTGCATGCTTGACTCAGGCGCATAGTGGACCTTCAAGGGATAGCCTTGGATCTGAGGCATTTGATGGATTGAATGATCAGATCTGGACAGTACATGATGGACCCCTTGGCATGTAACACGCTAGATTACCTATTCAAGAAAAACATGAATAAAAGTTTGGACCTGGGGATCGAACCCAGGCCCTTAAGCATTCTCTCCTTGCACGCTTGCCATCTGAGCTGGCTATTTTAGTTGTACACACAATAACAAACAAATATTATATAATACAAACAAAATGTTAATCCTTAAAACGCGCGGAATTTAAACAATCAATTCAGGGAGTGCCACGTATCCATCTTCTTCCTCCCACCGTCGCTGTAAGTTTTGCAACTTTTACCTACGGACATTAAGCGTAGGTATAGCCCCTGTGCATTTCCAAAATCTCGTACATGCATGATAAATGAAAACCAATGGTACCAATCAACTCGTTTCAACCTCACGAGCATCATGGTACCATTATTAATGTCCAATTTTCCCTGTACAAGAAACCCCTAAAAACAAAGCACGAACCCTAGCCATGGTAGTTTCATGTTCAGTCAATAAAAATGCAATTGAATACAGTCATTAGCTTGCAAACATCTCAAGGATTATAAATATGCTAATCAATCATGCTAAATATGCCAGAATCAATGTATTCGAATTCAAGAAAAGAGACAAACTGTGTGACTTCTACGATGCGTTTCAGGGCGTGGGGAAGCTTGCTAACGATTGAAACACGATCCTGGGGTGTCCAACAATTGATTGGTATGGTTAGATTGGCTTGAGATGGCCTGAAACTTGGAAATTGGTTTGCATTTTTTCTTGAGGTTTTGCAATTTGTTCTTTGTCTTTGCACGCCTCTAGCCTCCTCCTTTTGATCTGCTTTTGTTCCTTATGTATAATAGAGTGCATTAGGATTCCAATTTGTATCAAATCTTTTCCAATTATGAATATTGACCCATGATTCAATCCTTGCACCAAATATTTCCAAAACAAGCAAATTCAATCTTTTTGTGTCCATATCAAGTCTTGCACGATTTGATCTTGTCTGCAGCTGTATAATGGACCTAATCATGCACAAAATCTCAAGATTTAATTAGTTTTTGATATTTTTATTATTTTATATTGATTTTATTTGATTTAAATGAAATAAAATCAAAATAAATAACAAAAATAAAAGAATGACATGTGTAAGGGCTCATCGGTCGTGGGTCACATTACAAACTCAGTGCAAGCATGAAAAGTTGGGCCCATTTAGCAAAAAATGCAATTTTGGCCACATTTGACTTTTGGCAATTTTGCAAAAAATGTCAACTTGGCCAATGCATAACTCTCTCAATTTTGACCCTAGAGAGGTGTTATTGGACTTTTTAGAAAGCTTAAGATGTCCTCTAATCAACCCTTTTGGTCTCATCTCAATTGAGTCTTCCATGTTCATGTATGAAGCTTTGACCCAAAATGTGTTTTTGTTGACTTTTCAAAATGACCCGCAATGTCCAAATTCATATATTCTTGTGAGTGAATATTTTGAACTTGGGAACTGAAGATGATTTGTAGGAAATTACATCCTCTTCAAAATGAGCTTTGGATGGATCATTTTGGATAAAATATGAGAAAGTTATGCTTGGTCAAAGTTGAGTTGACTTTTCCTACAAAACCCTAATTTGGCAACTTTTGGGTTTTGATGAGTTATGAGCAATCCTTGAGGAATCATGATCAACCCTTGATAAAATTATGAATAATACTTCAAAATGATAATGTTGACTAAAAATCTTGAAGTTTGACTGTATGTGGGCAACAATTGACTTTTTCCCTAGCACAATCGATTTTCAGGCCTTTGAGCAATTGACTGAGCAAATTTTCTCTGCAAGGCTTGAAACTTGACATGGATGATCTTGAGAACATATTAGGACAATGGTGAGCATTTGGGATCCTTTGGACTCAAGCATATTGATGCAAAATGAAACCCTAATTTGGGGTAGACTGTCTTAAGAGAGGGTTTGTCTGGTCAACTCTTGGACTTCCTTGAGCAATTTGAGGACATCAATTGACATGTATTGAGAAATATGGGAGGGAAAATTTTGGGGTACAATAATCTTTATGATGACTTTTAGATTGAGGGTCTTTTGCTAAGATATTCCTACGTTCGAGGGACATGACCATTGTTTTCCGAGGCAACCAAGTGAGGCATACCCTAAGGGTGCAAGTGTGAAGCAGTGTTTGATTTCAGTTATTTAATTTTTTCACAATTAAGG
Source organism: Vicia faba (assembly GCA_948472305.1). Taxonomy (NCBI): domain Eukaryota; kingdom Viridiplantae; phylum Streptophyta; class Magnoliopsida; order Fabales; family Fabaceae; genus Vicia; species Vicia faba. The sequence continues at coordinate 1,235,216,133 of OX451736.1, forward strand.
TGATCTACAATTTTAATTTTATTTGTCTTCTGCATGCAAGCCTATTATCCATGCATCTAGACAGTTCATAGTTTCAGAAATTAAAAGCGAAAAAGAAAATCTACGCTATTACAAGGCTTCGAGGAGGGGGTTACATGACCAAAAACCGGGGGATTAAACAGTAAATAATACGCGGTAAACTCTAATTAAAAACTATTACAAACCCTAAGCAAATACAATAATTGGAAAATAAAATATTGCGCGCGAGAATTAAGTAAGGGAATCAAAGTTTAAATTCTAAAATCTAATCAATTAAAGAGAAAATAATTTTTGTATTTTATTGTTGAGAAAAATATTTGAAATCTTAACCTATATTTAATTAATTAAAGAAAAATAATTTTTGGTATTTTATTGAGAAAATTAAATATTTGTGAATTAAACCTAATTTGTCTAATTAATTTTAATTATGAAAACAATCAAGTCAATATCATTAAATTAATTATTTTCCAAAAAAAAAACTAATTTTAATAAAAAACCTAATTCTACATTTGTGTGGTTTTCTTGATTTTATGATTAAATAAAAAAATGATTTTTTGTGTTATTTTTGTAAAAAGAAATAATTTATCAAATAATTAAAATAAAGGAAATAAAATAAAAAAAGAAAAAAAACTGGGCCTGTATTGTTGAGCAATTTAGGGGGTGTAGTACTGAATTTGTTAGGCTCATTCCTTGCTCAGTCCAGTCAACACGCTAGATCCAGTGTGATGTTCTTTGTGACGGTCCATGGTATGACTTGAGCGTTGGATTTGGATTGATGATGAATCTAATGGCTGGATGGTTAGTTGTAAATATAATAACATAAATAAAATATAAAGGAAATAAAGTGGTTTTCCTAAACGCGCGCGTGATTCAAGCCACCCAATGGGATTTTGCCACCTAATTGTCTTCCTCCCCATAACTATTGTTTTTGGCCACACTTTTACCTACAGTTGTTTCCGTCACTAAAAGTTATAGTCACGGATTTTGTTCGTAGCCAAAAACCTGTAAAATTCAAAAACGCAGCACAAGCAGAATAAATTCAAACCAAAGACATGGATCAATTGCAAATCATCTTCTAAGCATGATAGTACCCCTGATTTTTTCCAATTTTGCCTCTATATGGAATTCCAAATTTGGGACCTTAAAACCCTAACAATTGTATTGTGCCATTCCTGCACTTAAACTTCAATCAAACCAATAAAAAACATTGCAAATATGATAGCAAGCATGGATATATGATCAAAACATGTTTATGATGGATAAATCATTGAAAATGAATCTTGAAAAAAGATGCAAGCCGTGGCACTGCGAGGCGTGATTTCTGAAGGTTTTAAGGCTTGAGGATGATTGGAATGGCTTCAGAACACGTCCAGGAACAAATTGCTGGCTTTGAAATTACTTGAAATGGCCTATGGAAGAGAATACGGTCTGCACTTTTTCTTCCAAAATTTGCAATTTCTTCCCCTTGTTTTCACGACCCCCAAACCCTCTTTTATGCTTTAGAGATGTTAGGTATATATGATAGAATGATTTAGGTCAACAAAAACTGATCATATCTTTGCAAATTATGGAGATTTGATCTCATTCTTTGCCTTGTATGATTTGTTTCCAAAATAGACCAAATTAAGATCTTTTCCAATCAATTATCTCTTTCACGAATTTTTTGATTTGCTGGCTGTTCATGGACTCATAATATGCTCATAAAATCAAATCTTTGATTTTATTTGATTATTCTACTATTTAAATTGATTTATTTTGATTTAAATGGATAAAAAATCAAAGTAAATAATAAAAATAACAAAATAATAGGTGGATAAGCTCAGGGGTCGTGGGCCATCTTAGGAACAAGTTTCAAACAAGAAAACATGGGCCCATTTGAAAAAAAAAAGTCATTTTGATCAATATTGACTTCATGCACATTTCCAAAAATTGGTCAATTTTGACAATACACATCTCCCTCAATTTTAACCCTAAGAGGGTGTTCTTGGACTTTTTAGAAAGCTTAGGATGTCCCCTAAACAACCCTTTTAGTTTCATCTCAATTGGGCCTTCCATGTTCATGTAAGAAGCTTTGACCCAAAAGGTGTTTTTGTTGACTTTTCAAAAGGACCTATAATGTAGAAATTCATATCTTTTTATGAGTGCATATTTTGAACTTGTGGGATGAAGATGAGTTGTAGGAAATTGCATCCTCTTAAAAATGATCCTTGGATGGAAAATTTCTGATAAAGTATGAGGAATTTATGCTTAGTTAAAGTTTGGTTGACTTTTCCGATGAAACCATAATTTAGCAACTTTTGGGTTTTGATGAATTTGGGGCATTCCTTGAGGAATAATGATCAAACCTTGATAAAATGATGGATATCACTTCAAAATGTTTATGTTGACCAAAAATCTTGAAGTTTGACAATATGTGGGCCACATTTGACTTTTGACCTAATATAGTTGATTTTCAGGCATCTGGGTAATTGACTGAGCAAACTTCTTGTGCAAGGCATGAAACTTGACATGGATGATCTTGAGAATTAATTAGGACCATGGAGGGCATCTGGGACCTTTGGAGCTCCCCCAACCCGGTGAAAAGGAAAACCCTAATTTGAGGTACATTGCCTTAGGAGGGAGTTCGTCTGATCAATTCTTAGGCATCCTTGAGCAAGTTGAGGACCTCAATGAGCATGTGTTGAGTAAAATGAGAGGGAAATTTCGGGGTATAACAGCTTCCCCTGTTCAATCTTCTTAAACCTGAGGATGTAGATTGGTTGTCTGCCTTTCGTAATCTGAAGGTGGAAGATGATTGAACACTAAGTGCCCAGAAATTTGCACTCGTCTGAGATGGTGCTGGACTGTGTAGGTAGTATCAGGAATAGGCTTACAGATACCATTTGGAAAAGATGACGAAAGGTCGTCGAAGATGGGCTTAAATATGCCATCCAGGATGATGATGGAGAGTCGTCGGAGATGGGCTTAAAGATGCCATCCAGAAGAATGTTGATTTTATGAGATATTCCTTCAATGAGAATTCCTGTTCCTGTCATCGAGGAGGGATCTGCCGAGGAATGGTGGTCTCTGTCCTGGGAGAAATAGAATTTTAGGAGCTTCAGTTGTCCTTTACTCTACTGGGGAATCATCTCTTAATCGAGGAGGTGAAAGTGAACTGCTATCTGGTTGTGCTCCAGGCTTTACAGCGATTTGCTGAGGATAATAAGATTAACTATTATATGGTCGTGCTCCATGTTTCACAGTGACTTACTGGGGAAATGAGATTTAAACTTGCTATCTGGTCGTAATCCAGGCTTTGCAATTTCTCAATTCTTATCTGGTCGTGTTCCAGGCTTCAGAAGGAATTAAGTGGTTATCCGGTCGCATCCGGGTTTCAACTTGAATTTAAGGCATACTAATATCTGGTCGATTTCTGGACTTCATAGTAATTGGCCGAGTAAACTGCTATTTGGTAAAATTCCAAGCTTCGCGGTACCGCATACTGTTATCTGGTCAATTTCTAGGTTTCACAGTGTCTGTTGCCACTATCTGGCCATGCTCCAGTCTTCACAGTGTCTTATACCGTTATCTGGTCGTGCGCCAGGCTTCACGGTGTCTTATACCACTATCTGGTCGATTCCAGGCTTCATAGTATTTTGTAGAAATCAAGATATTATTCAGTCGATGTCCAGGCTTCACAGCTTGAATATGAGATATACCACTATCTGGTCGGGTCCAGGCTTCATAGTCTCTTATACTGTTATCCAGTCGATTTTCAGGCTTCACAGTATGGTGGGGGAATTAAGTTGTTATTCAGCCGATTTCTGGGCTTTATACCTTGAACTAGAATAAAAATCTTAGTATCGATTCGACTGAACCAGGGAAAACTTGTGATAACTTCAAATGGGAGAGAAATCTTAGTATCGATTTGACTGACCCCGGGAGAGGTCTCGGATTAACTTTGACTGACATATAAATCAGGGGAATCTTAGCAGCGATTCGGCTGACCCAGAAGAAAGTCTTAACATCTTCAACTAGAATAGAAACCTTAGTATCGGTTTGACTGAACCAGAAAAAATGTTGGAATATCTTCAACTGGAATAGAAACCTTAGTGTCGGTTTGACTGAACTAGAGAGAACTCGTGAGAACTTGATTGCATCTTTCCTTGAAAGGTAAAGAGTTTGTCCTATGTAATGTCATGATGTATGAAATGCATTGAGTAATGATGTTCTCAAAATAACTGAGATTGTGTTGTATAATGCGTATGCACATACCATGATGTATGGATATACAATGTTCTTGTGATATTCTCTGGATGGGGAGAATAAATCCTAGACTGCTGCTGGAGAGTATATGGAGTTGAGTTCTTCGTTACCGCTGGGGATAGTGACCAAAGATGATTAGTTGGAGATTAACATCCATTCTTCTTGAGAATATTCGCCGGGAGAGACTCTGTCTGAGGATAACCCTACAGGGGAATGACTCTATGGGGAAGAGAGATGCTCTGTTGGAAGATCTACTGATTTGGAGAAATAAACTCAGCTGGGGATGAACTTCCATTGCTGGAGAGAAGAGCTCTGTTGGAGATTGAGCTTCCGCTGTCAGAGAAATAAACTCTGCTCGGGAGATGGCTTTATAAACTGCTCATGGTTATAAAACTCGGCTGGGGAATACAGACATTAGCTTTCTGAAAGAGCCTGCTGGGGAAGGAATTCCTTCTTGGGGATACGGAGGTCGGACCTTGGTTGTCCTTACTCTGTGGGGAATATAGGTATCATTGGCTTGTATGTGATAGTGACTTCGCTTCCAACTGCCTCTGCCCCTTGTACCATGCTGGAAAAAGTACATGCGGAGATTTTGTGGATGGATCTATGTCGTGATTGTACTTAAACATGTATTTAATAAGTGTCAGGATGACATTTGTCTCTGGATCGTATATGAACTGTACTTGAAACATGTGTTGAATGAGTGTCAGAATGACATCTGTCTCTGGATCGTATCTGAACTGTATCTGAAACATGTGTCGAATGAGTGTCAGAATGACATTCGTCTCTGGATTGTATCTGAACTGTATTTGAAACATGTTTTGAATGAGTGTCAGAATGGCATCCATCTCTGGATCGTATCTGAACTATATCTTAAACATGCGTTGAATGAGTGTCAGAATGACACCCGTCTCTGGATCGTATCTGAACTGTATCTGAAAGCTGAATCTGAATGAGTATTAGAATGACATCTGTATCTGGAGCATATCTGAACTGTATCTGAAAGCTGAATCTGAATGAGTATCATAATAGCATCCATATCTGGAGCGTATCTGAACTGTATCGGAGAGCTGAATCTAAATGAGTATCAGAATGGCATCCGTATATGGAGTGTAACTGAACTGTATCTGAAAGCTGAATCTGAATGAGTATTAGAATGGCATCCGTATCTAGAGCGTATCTGAATTGTATCTGAAAGCTGAATCTGAATGAGTATCAGAATGGCATCCGTATCTGGAGCGTATCTGAACTGTATCTGAATGTATGAAAATCTTGAATAAGTAGCAGAATGACATCTGTATCTGGATCGTGTCTAAATCGTTTCTCGATTCTAGTTCTCTTGATGAATTCTAATCAAGGTATAAGTCTTCCACTGATAGACAGGTGATGGGACATAGTCGTACGTTTTAAATCCCTAACTTTTTCCTGGACCGCCCTTTCAGGTTTTCAGTCCACCGGGATACCTTTTTGCCCAAGCCGCCTTTTCAGGTTTTTGACTTGTTGGGTGTACAATTTTTTTTATATATATCCCTAACTTTTGCCCGAACCCTTTTGGTTCGCTGAGATTCCCTTATTTTTGCCTAGGTGTGTCAACCTAGCGGGTCTTTTTTCATGTGTAGTATTTTCCGACCATGTCCACACTTTCAGGATGTAGAGAGTTATCACTGTCCATAGTGTTGTGTTGTAGTACTGTCAAAAATGTTTTCTTGATGGCACATGATTCATTGTTGGAATGCGTGCGTAATGCCCCAAGCGATTCAGATGGAGATCTGCCCCTGGTTATTTGGCACTTTTGGAGAGACTTCCCTAGGTGTGTTTAGACATCGTGTCATGCCCCTTGCTTATGGAAGACCTGTTATTGGAAGTATCTTTCCCGCTGAGGTGATTCTTTCCATTGAGAGGATGTCTGTTCATCAAATATCCACTGTGCTGATTTCTCTGCTGTCAAACAATTAGTCATATGCGAACAATGTCATTTAAAGAATGCAAAACTCATGTCTGTCTTGAAATTTTTTTGAAAATGTGTTTTGTGTAGTAAAACGAAATTTGCAAGAATGTGATATAAACTCAGGATTCGTAACAAAGCCTACAAAAGTCAGGATACCTTTGTAACAGTATGCTCTCAAACTAACCCATGCTTCAGCTAGGACTTTTAAGGGTTATAACGTGGCCTGGTTCACGGTTCAAGAAAAAAAGGATAAAGGCTCAAATTTTATTTGTACCCAACTCGCTCTTCGTGATGTTCTTCAGTCCTATGCTCGGTTAATTGCGCGTTTAGATCACGATTGATTCTGGAATCTTTGCTCTGATACTTGGTGATGATTCAGAAAGTGAACATTTGTTTTGAAAAGGCAGTCATTTTTGTAATCTTCTTTTTGTCGAGGATTTGTAGTAACTTTTTTGTTTTGTTTTTGTTATCCCTTCTTTTGCCTGAACTGTTTCTTTTGTGATTACAGTCAGCGGGATGCCCCAATTTTTCTCTTAAGTCTCCTTCATAGGTTTTGACTTAATGGGCTTTTATTTCGAGAGATAATGACTGCCTGTCTTGACGATTATACGGAACCATCACCGTCTTTTGTTTTCTAAGGACGTCTTCGATACCATTCATTGTGTATGAAGTGGTAGATTGTGACTGAATGCGCCTCTAGATTAACTGAGAAAACTACCCTGCCCCAGGTTATGATTAAGGGTTTTAATTTGTGCGAAAAGAAAAACTCCTACTTCTTTGGCTCGAAGGGGTTGACTAGGGATTATCTTCCTTATAACTCTACTCTTTAGGATTTGAAACAACGCCTGTACATCGTCAGCGGGGTCTGTTTAAAAGCATACTGTAGAGATTGTGGTATCATTTTCGTCATCCTCCCTCTAAGGCTTAGAGTTTTTTTAATTGAGAGTTGAATATCACAAAAGGAAATAAGAGTGCATTTTTGAAATAGTGAATACGAATGAACTGATTCAAGACAAACATGTGCAATGCATTGATGAAATAACGAGGTTTGATATGAATAAATGTTCAAACAAATCAAAAGAAAATTACACATTGAAAATTCTAATGAACGAAAAGTCTTCTTGTGAGAACTTGTCACTTCAGATGGTATGCCTTGGAGGGATGGCAGAAGAACTCAGCCTGACCGTCTTGTGCGAATTTTAGCGCTCCTTCATCAATTAGGTCTTGAATTTTATTTCTCAACGCCCAACAATTGTTGGTGTCATGTCTAGGACTGTTGGAGTGGTACGCACATCTTGCATTTGGATTGTACATTGGGGAAGCTATGTTGGGATTCTGAGGAGGGTCCCTTAACACAACCAACTTGGCCTTCAACATGCGTTGCAATGCTTGAGCCTATGACATGTTGATTTCGGTGAAGCGTCTTTCGAATGTATTCTTCTTATGTCGATTGCCCCGTTGTCGTTGGCGAGGTTGTGGTTGGGCTTTTGATGTAGTAGCAATCTGGAAAGGTTTGTTCCTGACCAAACCAACCTCTTTTCTCACTGGGGGATGATTAATGCCTTGATCCACAATTTTAACTGTTTGTTTCATGGATCTGCATCCATCTTGGTGAAGCTTGTTGAGGAAGGATCTTAGCCCTTCTTGTCCTCGAGCTATGTTTTGGATAAGAGTCATCTGCCCTAGCATATGGATTCTCATTGCTTCTACCTCAGCTTGCAGTTGTTCCAATTGTTCATCCTTGTTGTTGTCAGGACGTTCCTTGGTCAGATTCCCGACGAAGAGTGTTTTCAGGTCTTCTTGCCCCTTGGATAGATTCAGGAGAAATTCCTTGAACTGGGCATATTGAACTTGGAGATCTCTGTTGTCTTGTTGGGGAGCCATTGCTGAAATAAACAGTGGAGGAGATGAGAAACCTGCTTTGAAACCTGCTTATGCAATGATATGTATTATATATGTATGCAATGTTTTCAAGGATCTTGCGGGGTAAACAAGAAAATGTCAGAAGTTGAATTTTACAGATTTTATTGAAGAAATTTATATCATTGAGAGCCCTTCTATGAGAGTCAAGCTCACCATATCAAGTGGGTCATAGCCCCTGACTCAAGTTGTTGAGTTTTGATCTTCTGCCGACATTGGCTAGAGGAAAATAAATCCCCTTGCCCCTTGCTAGACATCTGATTTATCATAACCTACATCACAGGCCCTCAAGATCCTTGAAATGGTTAAGGAAATGTTAAGGCATGATGTTATGATGTGTATGCTATGCTTTTAAGCAAAGGTGCAAAGTGATGTAAGCAAGTAAACCCTGCAAGAAATCCAAGTTATTGGATAATAACTGTAAACAAAACCTGCAAGGAACTCAATGTTGTCAGGTAATAAAACTCTACAAGTAGTTCAAGTTGAAAGAACACAAGTCACGCAAACAACCTTAGGTTTAGGCTTGCATGGGTTTTAAGGTCCTACCCTCTTGAAGTTGGATTGGTTCAACCTGTCCTATAAATATGTAACCGGGTTCTAAGGGATCTCAATATCACTGGTCATCCTTTATCGGGCATTGTTTCAGCTCAAGCAATCTTTTCTTGCAACTGAAATATCCCGAAAGTCTGATCTCAATGAGTGTAGCATAGAGTATCAACTAATCCTCAGTTTTATATTGAGGCCGACTATCTCACTACTTTCTAATGGCCAAGTTTGTTCAACTAAGGTTCTAAGGTCCGTTAGTGTTTCAAGACACCATGCGGTGGTCCCGTATTCTCCTCGTTTCCCCACAAAGGATACCAGTACCAACCAAAGGGTCACACCAACACAACCATCACTTAAACCATATCAGTCTATGTCGTACAGTCTCCATGATCTATTGCTGTTTACCTAAAAAGTGTCCCCAGATCCGGGTGTAGAATCTTTAATAATACCCAAACAAAACCCTTGAATTTAGAGCAGGCAAGGCAAAACAAGAAAGCAATTTTAAAATGACCTAGATCCTAAGGTAAACCCCACTTTATATTCCCCCAGATGAGTCGCCAGTTCTGTGATACGGTGGCAGAACCAACTGTTAATATTGGTTTGCGTTTTTTGTTCACAAATGTTGCGGTAAGTAAGAGTCGCCACCGACTTTTATTTTATCCAATCAGGAAAAGGAAAAAGAACAGAAAAAACCTTTTTCGAGATGTTTCTGAGTACGGGGGGTAGATTATAGAAAGGGAAGGTGATATCACCCTTTCTATCCATGGTTTTCCATGGGCTTTTAGGTACTTGCTCATTTTGAAAATTGCTTGTGAGTGTTTTGAAAAGTTTTTGTTTAACTTTGTGATAACCCTTGTATTGGTCCTCAAGAGTGTGACGAAGTGTTTTGAAAACTTTAGTTTAAAAAAGTTTGTTTGAAAGTGTATGGTGTAAAAGATTTGTCGTTTTGAGCAAGTACCTAACAGTTATCTACCTACTCGAAAAAAGGCATTCTTTCCTCCTATCCTTTAGACCGTGTTATCCTACTATTAGTGAGTAGGTAACCCTAGTCGTTGGATGTTTGAGAGACTATCGAAAGGGACATAATGGTCATTGAGGGCAACATGTAAGGATACCTTAGCATTTCGAAGGGACTGTCATCATATATTCGTAGGCAACATCGAGGGATAAGATCATTTCTCGTAGGAACTCGAGGGACTTTAAGGGACTATGATCTTTATGATTACTTTTAGATTGAGGATCTTTTTCTAAGATATCCCTATGTTCGAGGGACATGACCATTATTTTCAGAGGCAACCAAGTGAGGCATACCCTAATGATGCAAGTGTGAAGCAGTGTTTGATTTTAGTTATTTAATCTTTGCACAATTAAGGTGATCTATAGTTTTAATTTTATTTGTCTTTTGCATGCAAGCCTATTAGCCATACATCTAGACAATTCATAGTTACGGAAATTAAAAGCGAAAAAAGTAAATCTACGCTATTACAAGGCTTCGGGGAGGGGGTTACATGACCAAAAACCAGGGATTAAACAGTAAATAATATGCGGTAAACTCTAATTAAAAGCAATTACAAACCCGAAGCAAATACAATAATTGGAAAATAAAATATTGCACGCGAGAATTAAGTACGGGAATCAAAGTTTAAATTCTAAAATATAATCAATTAAAGAGAAAATATTTTTTTGTATTTTATTATTGAGAAAAATATTTGAAATCTTAACCTATCTAATTAATTAAATAAAAATATTTTTTGGTATTTTATTGAGAAAATTAAATATTTGTGAATTAAACCTAATTTGTCTAATTAATTTTAATTATGAAAACAATCAAGTCAATATCATTAAATTAATTATTTTCCAAAAAAAAAAAAATAGACCAAATTAAGATCTTTTCCAATCAATTAGCTCTTTCACGAATTTTTTGATTTGCTAGCTGTTCATAGACTCATAATATGCTCATAAAATCAAATCTTTGATTTTATTTGATTATTCTACTATTTAAATTGATTTATTTTGATTTAAATGGATAAAAAAGCAAAATAAATAATAAAAATAATAAAATAATAGGTGGATAATCTCAGGGGTCGTGGGCCATCTTAGGAACAAGTTTCAAATAAGAAAACATGGGCCCATTTGGAAAAAAAAGTCATTTTGATCAATATTGACTTCATGCACATTTCCAAAAATTGGTCAATTTTGACAATACATATCTCCCTCAATTTTAACCCTAAGATGGTGTTCTTGGACTTTTTAGAAAGCTTAGGATGTCCCATAAACAACCCTTTTGGTTTCATCTCAATTGGGTCTTCCATGTTCATGTAAGAAGCTTTGATCCAAAAGGTGTTTTTGTTGACTTTTCAAAAGGACCTATAATGTAGAAATTCATATTTTTTTATGAGTGCATATTTTTAACTTGTGGGATAAAGATGAGTTGTATGGAATTGCATCCTCTTCAAAATGAGCCCTGGATGGAAAATTTCTGATAAAGTATGAGGGAGTTATGCTTGGTCAAAGTTTGGTTGACTTTTCCTATGAAACCATAATTTAGCAACTTTTGGGTTTTGAAGAATTTGGGGCATTCCTTGAGAATCATGATCAAACATTGATCAAATGATGTATATCACTTCAAAATGTTGATGTTGACCAAAAATCTTGAAGTTTGACTGTATGTGGGCCATAATTGTCTTTTGACCTAGTACAGTTGATTTTTAGGCATCTGGGCAATTAACTGAGCAAATTTCTTGTGTAAGGCATGAAACTTGACATGGATGATCTTGAGAACATATTAGGACCATGGAGGGCATCTGGGACCTTTGGAGCTCCCCCACCCTGATGAAAATGGAAACCCTAATTTGAGGTACATTGCCTTAGGATGGAGTTTGTCTGATCAACTCTTGGACATCCTTGAGCAAGTTGAGGACCTCAATGGGCATGTGATGAGTAAAATGAGAGGGAAAATTTTGGGGTACAACAAAACACTTACATTTTCAAAATATCTTACAAAACTTGAAAACATTTTCAAAAGATCAAACATCTTTGTATACATTCTTACGAACGAGAATCATTACAAAGATTGCCTAAACAATGACCTCTTTACAAAATACTTTCAAAAAGCCACACAAAGCACAATTTCAAACAAAATAAAGTGACCTAGCAAGTAACTAAGAGCCCATGGAAAACCATGGATGAAAAGGGTGCTAATACCTTCCCTTTTCATAATCTACCCCCCGAACTCAAGAAACAATCTCAAAGGTCTTTCCTGTGCTTTTTCACCTTTCCTTTTGGATAAAAGAAAAGTCAGTGGCGACTCTTGCTAACTGCAACATTTGCGATCAAACGCAAAACCCTCAAGTCAGTTCTCCCACCGTATCACAGAACTAGCGACTCTGTTGGGGAATATTCTAAAAGTAGGGTTACCTTAGGGCTAGATCATATTTATTTGCTTACATTGTTTGACTTGTATGCTTTACATTATGGTTCTTTGTTTGGGTTTGAATCCTCTACCCAGATTTGGGATACATTATAGGTAAGTAGCAATACATTGTGGAAACTGTGCGGGGTATACCGACATGTTCTAAGCAATAACTACGTTAATGCGACATATTTGTGGGTACCGGTAGACTTTGAGTTAATCAAAGAGAATATGAGGCCGCTGAGTGATGTCATGAAGCACTAATGAACTTTTAGAACCTTTACTTGACCAACTTGGCCTTTAGGATGTAGTGAGATGACCGACTTTGGTGCAGTCAGAAGTTGGTAGATACTCGAAACTACATTCATTGAGGTTTGGTTTCTTGGGATATTTCGGTCGCCATTAAAGAGGCTTGTGCTGAAACAATAACAAAGAAACAAATAAGTGATATTGAGCTCCTTAGAACCCAGTTACTATTGCTAGGACAGGTTTGAGCCAACTAAACTTCAAGAGGGTACTTAACTATAAAACTCCATGCAAGCCTAAACCTAAGGACCTGTTTGCTTTGTGTTGTACCCCAAAATTTGCCCTCCCATATTCTTCAAGAAATTGCCAAGTCATGCTTTAAAATTCCCCAAGGGTTGCACAGTGTAAAGGCCTCCTAAGCAGTCAAAACTAGGGTTTTTGTTCTGATCAAGAAAATGAAGTTTTCAAAGGTCCAATCAAGGCCCACATGCCTACAAATATGGTCAAGCATCCTCATATCAAGTTCCAAGGCTTTCAGCACAAAATTGCACAGTCAAAACCCTAAATTGCACTACAGTCAACTATAGGGGCAAAATGGTCATTTGACAGTCAAAAGTTCAAATTTTTGGTCAAATATCATTTTGAAGCCACAAACATCATTTGATCAATGCTTGATCATGATTCTCAAAGTTTGGCTCAAAAAATCATCAAGATGCAAAAGTTTCCTTATTTGGACAGTTGAAAAAGTCAACTGAAATTGACCAGAGCATAACTTTCACATGGATTATCAGAAAAATTCCATCCAAAGCTCATTTTGAAGAGAAAGACATTTCCTACAACTCATCTTCATACTTCAAGTCCAAGAAATGCTCTCACAAAAAGTTATCAAATTCAACATTATAGGTCATTTTCAAAAGTCAACAAAAAGGGACTTTAAGTCAAAGGCCATAACTTGAGATTGGTAAATCAAAATGACATGGGACCAAAGACATTGGTTATAGGACTCAAAGACCTTTCCAAAATGTCCAAGAACATGAGAAAAGCTTAAAACTTGAGCAAGTTATGCCTTGTGGAAGTTGGGAAATTTTTGGATATTTTGAAAAGTCAACATTGATTCAAATGACCTAAAATTGCTAATGGGCCCATTTTCTTCCACAATTCATCCTCCATGACATGTGCACGACCACTTGGCCCAAAGGGAAGTTTTATTCATTTTTTATTTATTTATTTGAATTTTATTTATATTAATTCATTTAAATCAAATTAAATATATGAAAAATACTTAACCTAAAGTTTTAAATCTTTTTGTGCATGTTTTACCCTCAAGATTTCGTGCATATGCAAATAAGGAAAGATTTGGAGAGATTGGAGATGATTTGAACCAAAAACACATGGAAAAAGATATGGAAATCATGGTGAAAAAATCAAATATTGAATTCTTTAATTCATGGATCTTTGGAAAATTTCTTTGACCTAATCTATTCTATACATAAGCAAAAACAAAAACCTAATGCTGACACACACTGAGCTGCGCCCAAAAGCCATTATCAAACTTGGAAAATTTGGTCTAAAACTCAATTCTGAAAATCATATTGGAGGGCGATTCAAGGCACGATTCTCATCTCAATAGCTTGCTCAAGCATCATTGAACGTTTCCCAATCAAAAACCTTCATCAAAGCTTAAGGAATTGGTATATAGAACCTGAAATATCTCATGAAAATTTCATAATCGTACATCCTAATCCATGCATTCTTTATGAAATTTAATTATTGATTCATGTTGGTCATTTGATTCTGAAGATAACCCATGTATTCAATTGTGTTTTTGAGCTATACACGCGATTATGCCATTGTCAATTTCTAGGGTTTACAGGACCTAGAATTAGGGCTTCTCAAATAAGGAAAAATTGAGGCTTGGGACCTTGACCATCAAAACGAACGCATCTGGACGAAGAGAATCCATGTGTCGCGCTCAATTTATGAGTGCCTGAGAGCTAATCGCTATTTTCTGGAAAGTGGCCTAAGAGAACACATCCAAAACCGTTGCCTATGTTTCTCTTATTTCAGGAAAATAAAACACGTGAAGAAGACGACCTCGTGGCGAATGGTGATAGGCTGGTTTAAATTTCCGCGCGCAGGCCCACTAACATTCTTGTTTTTATTTATTATATTTGTTGATTATTATATATTAGCATGTGCAAAGTGGTTCAGCTGGAAAGCGTTGTGTGTGTTAACGTCCAAGACCTGGGTTCGAGTCCCAGGTCTGCATTATCTCAATATTATTTTTCCATGTACGTTCACATGCAGCTTCAGCGTTGTGGTCCACCATATGCCTTCCAGAATCCAACATCCACGTGCCCCTGGAGATCCAATCAAAGGCTACAACCTGAAGCACATCATAAGCCTGGTCAACGCTTCAGCATGCTACCAGAAAAAGTCCAACAAGGCCATGCTCAATGGGCCAGAATTGCTTGGATTTAACCTCCATATTGGGGTCTGAACCCCCAGGTTTGCATATTTTTTTTATTTTTTTTTACCTTTTTTGTATTATTATTTTTACTTCTTTTTCTTTATTATTGTTTTAATTAATTAATTTATTATTTTCATAAAATACAAAATACACATAAAAATCAGAAAAGAATTAAAACAATAAATAATTTTTATTTTAGTATTTTCTTAAATAAATTTGCATGTAAATAAAATTAGTTTTAAATTAGGTTTGCAATTTTAATTCTTTTAATAAAAAATCTAAAAAATGTAGAAATAGGTTTCAGTAATAATTTTTATCCTTTTTATTTTTCTTTCATAAATATATTAAATAATTAAATATTTTATTTTTTATAATTAAATTGCATGAAAATAACTTAGGGTTAATTTAGGTTAAAAACTTCAATATTTTCTTCTTAATAAATTAAAAATAATTAGAATTAGGGTTTGCGTCTTATTTTGATTAATTCTTTTTATATTAAATCATAAAATATTAAAAAACACCAAAAAACAAATTTCTTGCTTTCTTTTTAATTAAGTAATTTATCGTTAATTCAATTTTTGCAAAAAGGGTCCAACGCCCTCGTTTTGTTATTAATTCTTATTAATTCGCATTTATTTTTATTTCTCTATAATATTATGTATCTCTCCCAAGGCCTTGTAACATTTTAATTACTTCTCGCACTTTTAATTCTTTTAATTTCTTTATTTTCTGTCAAATCGGGTCCTGGTTTAATTTTGGCGATGTGGACCCGCGCCTTTTGTAATAGCTTAGAATTTACTTTTCTCGCAACCTTTTAACTGTTAATCAAAAGCATGAAAGAATGTATGGACAAAATAAAAACAAGCGTAGAAATCCAATAACATGACAAGATAAATGCAAATGAAAACGACACACGAATCGCACACACCACCCCTAGGGTACGCCTCACTGTTGCCTTGCCTCGAAAGGTGATCGTCGAGTAGAGGATGTCTTAGTAAGTCCTCATGATCCGGGAACCTGGCATGAGGGTAGCTTCTAAGGTGTCTTCCCATTGCTCTGGTGATCACCATGTCCCGAACCTCGAATTGACCCGAACACCTCCAACGGTGGTGCTACCTACCTCTCAATGGTGGGATGGCACTACTTTAAAGGACATCTACACAGACGAATTCCTTAGGGTAGGTAGGTTCTCGTAGATACTTGCTCTAATTTCAAAAACAAATCAAAAAAATACTTTTCACACCGACACATTTTCAAAAAGCTTTCGAAAGCAATTTTTCAAACACTCTTGAGGACCGATACAAGAGTCGAACTGAAATTTTCAAAGAAACTTTTTTTAAACCCCACATTGAAAAGAAAACAAACCATTTTTGAAAACACAATGAGCAAGTATCTAAGAGCCCATGGATAACCATGGATAGAAAGGGTGCTAACACCTTCCCTTTCTATAACCTACCTCCCGAACCGAGAGCAATCTCTTTAAGGAATTTTTCTGTGCTTTTGTCCTTTCCATTTGGAGAAAATAAAAGACGGTGGCGACTCTTGCTTACCGCGACATTTCGCGAACCAGCGTTAAACAGTCAGTTCCAGATCCACCGATCACAGAACTGGCGACTCTGCTGGGGACTCTTTATAAAGTGAGGTGTACCTTAGGATTAAGATCATTGTGTTTTCAATTGCTTTCCTTGCTTGCTTTATTATTGTGGGTTTCATGGGAGTTACATAGATCCTAACCCGGATCTGGGGATACCCTGTTTAGGTAGCATAATCTGTGAGGGACCTGTCCGGCGTATACCGACATGGGTGAAGCAGTGGCTACGTTGGTGTGGCGCCTTGGTCTGTACCGATATCCCTCGTGTTGAAACAGGGAGAATATGGGTCTTCCAAGGAGTCATTAAGCACCAACAGACCTTAGAACCTTAAATGACCCAACTTGGCCATTAGAACAGTAGCAGTATGCTACGCCCATTGAGGCTAAACTCTCGTGATGGTTCTGGCCGCAAGAAAAGATTGCGATGCTGGAGTTATGACCGATTGAGGGTAGTCAATGATATTGGGATCCTCTAAGAACCCGATTACTTTTGATAGGACAGGTATGAACCAACAAACTGAAAGAGGGTAATACCTAGACCCCATGCTGGCCTAAACTCTAA
The DNA here is from genome assembly GCA_948472305.1 of Vicia faba. NCBI lineage: Eukaryota > Viridiplantae > Streptophyta > Magnoliopsida > Fabales > Fabaceae > Vicia > Vicia faba. Next base: position 1,235,233,091 of record OX451736.1, read on the forward strand.
GGGCTTCTCTTGTGTGACTTGTGTGCCTTCGTACTTGACTACTTGCATGCTTTTTTGTCTGACACTCGAGCTTCTTGCAGGTTTTGGTTTATAGTCCTTAACTGGGACTCATAACAGGGATACTCACATTACCCCATGCATATCATGACATCATACCATTGCATACATTCTAACCCATTTCAAGGATCTCAAGGGCTTGTGATGCAGGTCATGATGAATCAAACATCTAGCAAGGGGCAAAGAGGATTTATTTTCCTCTAGCCAAAGTTATCAGGGGCTATGACCCACTGGATATGGTGAGCCTTTGACCCTTGACGAAGGACTCTCAACAACATGAAGTACCTTCAATCAAGTTACCAGTTCTCAACTCTAACAAGTTTCTCTGTTTACCCCGCGAGGTCCTTGAAATCATTGCATGCATATCATACATATCATTGCATAACAGGTACCCTTTCTCTGCAGGTTACTTACCTTCTTCGCTGTTTATTTCAGCAGTCTCGTCATGAATCCTGAATCCTCAACCGAGCACACTATCAAGGCCCTCCAGGCTCAGAACACCCAATTCCAAGGGCTGATCATGAATTTGACCCAGGGGCAACAAGATCTGAAGGCTCTGCTCTTGAAGAAGGAAAAGAAGAAGAAGAGGACTGTTTTGTTCAGCCCTAGACGTAGATCTGGGAACACCCTGCAGGATCAAGCTGAGAGGAAAACTCCATCTGTGGGGAAAGGCAGTCATCAAGAGGAAAGGGTTCCCAGTCCAGTGGTCTCCGACAATGAGGCAGATTTCAACGACGAACAATACCCTCCGGCTGAGGATAGGTACAAACAGTTGGAAGACCGGCTCAGTGCTATGGAGATACAAAAAGTGCCCGGCCTGGACTTCGAGGATCTTGGTCTGTCTTCTGGGGTAGTGATCCCGCACAAGTTTAAGGCACCTGCCTTTGCTAAATACGACGGGGCATCCTGTCCTAAATTGCATCTCAGGGCTTACACAAGGAGGATCCAGCCCTATACAGCTGACAAAAACTTATGGATCCATTTCTTCCAAGAGAGTCTTTCAGGGACTCAGCTCGAGTGGTTCTATCAATTGAATGGAGTCAACATCCGTACCTGGGAAGACTTAGCCACTGCATTTTACAAGCAATACCAGTACAATGTCGACCTTGCTCCTACACGTACCCAACTCCAGGGTATGTCGCTAGGGTCAAGTGAAGGTTTCAAGGAATACGCGCAGAGATGGAGAGACCTTGCTGGAAGGGTACAACCTCCATTAACTGACCGGGAACTCGTTGATATGTTCCTGGGGACCCTATCCGGGCCATTCTTCAATCATCTCATTGGTAATTCATCTGCTGGATTTACCGACCTCATCCTGACTGGCGAAAGAATTGAAGCTGGTATCAAGAGTGGGAAAATTCAAGAGGCCACACCTTCTGATACTCACAAGAAGCCTTACACGGGAAAGAAAGAGTCTAATGCTGCGTACAGCCATAAGAGTCGCCGTGACCAACATGCAGGGGCAGTCATGATCTCTGGTTCTGCACCACGCCGTCAACCACAAAAGGGAAATCAGCGAAGGCCGGACGAGCCTAAAAGACAATTCACCAACATTAACATGCCATGGTCACAAGCATTGTAACACATGTTGAAGATGAACCTGATTGCGGTGATTAACCCTCCTGCAAATCCCAAGACCTCCTCTCCAAGCTACAACCCAGAAGCAAGGTGTGCATATCATTCTGATAGCCCGGGGCACGATACTGAGGACTGTTGGGCACTGAAGTACAAGATTCAGAACATGATCGATGCCAAAGAGATCGAGTTCGAGCTTGCCGAGACTCCCAACGTGATCACTGCTCCATTGCCAAAACATGGCTAGGATTGAGAGATTTTTGTTCATTTGAATTCAAGTTGTATTTTTCCTTTCTTGATAAACAATTGTCATGTTAAACTCTTTTATTTCATGAATGCATTACACATGTCTGTCTTGAATTAATTATGTTTACTGTACTTAAAACTGCTTTCATATTTTTGGTGACGATTAACTCTTGACTGAAAATTCTAAACCTCTTGAGGGAGGATGACGAAAACGATACCGCGATCATTACAGTATGCTTTTGAACAGACCCCGCTGATGAGGTACAGGCATTGTTTCAAATCCTAAACACTGGAGTTATAAGGAAGATAATCCCTCGTCAACCCCTCTGAGCCAAAGAAGTAGGAGTTTTTATTTTCGAAAATTGAAATCCTTAATCATAACCTGGGGCAGGGTAGTTCTCTCAGTTGATCCAAGTGCATAACGAATGACACTAAAGAGGTCCTTACAAAGCAAAAAAGACAGTGATGGTTCCCTATAATCGTCAAGACAGGCAGTCATTATATTTCAAAATCAAAACCCAAAGAGTCAAAACCTATAAGGGGACTTACTAAACTGGGGCATCCCGCTGACTGTAATGACAAAGGAAACAGTTCAGGCAAAAAAAAAAAAAAAAAAAAAAAAGAAAAAAAAAAGAAAGGGATAACAAAAAATCAAAAGAAAGAGGTCTCACAAACCTTTAACAAAAACAAAAATGACTACCTAGTCAGAATAAATCATCAATGTCCGAACCATCACTGGAAAATCAGAGCAAAGACTCAAACAAGGTCTAACGTATGATCAACTGAGTTTAGGTTTGGAGAACATCACGAAGAGCGGGTGGGTACATATAATTTGAGCCTTTATCCTTTGTTTCTTGAACCGTGAACCAGGCCACGTTATAACCCTTAAAAGTCCTAGCTGAAGCATGGGTTGGTTCAAAAGCATACTGTTACAAAGGTATCCTGACTCCTGAAGGTTTGCGGTAAAATCTTGAGTTGACACCGCATTGTATTACAAAAAATGTATTTTCAAAATATTCAAGACAGACATAGGCTTTTGCATTCTTAAAATAACCTTGTTTGCATATGACTATTTGTTTGAACAGCAGGGAAATTCGCACGATGAACACCTTGTGAACAGAAGTACCTCCAACCAAGGGGCACAGTAGGAGCATTGCCCATTATTTGGGGCATGGCAAAATACTTCCAACAGGGGCAACTCCCTACATTCTGAGAACATGGACATAGTCGAAAAGATACTACGCAAAATCAAAGACCCGCTAGGTTGACACACCTAGGCAAAAATAAGGGCTTCCCGGCGAACCAAAAGGGTTCGGGAAAAATGAAGGGATGAAATGAAAAATCAGTACACTCGGCAAGTCGAAAACCTGAAAAGGCGGCTTGAGCAAAAATGGGTATCCCGGTGGACTGAAAACCCGAAAGGGCGGTCCAGGCAAAAGTTAGGGATCAAAGCGTACGACTATGTTCCGGCATCTCATCACTTGTCTACCCGAAGATTTGTCAATCACCCACACAGGTATCCTCTTCCCTCACCTCCGAAACAGGGGCAATAATGAGTTATCCAGGCGATCCAATTGCTCTGTCAAACAAAGTGCAAAGGAAAGATCAACATAAGGATGATTACCATCTACCTTTACAAATTCCAGATCGTGGGTTAACATCCGAGACCAAACAGGACAATCATCCACTTAATCAAAATCATGCAACCCTACACCGGTTCCTTCTCAATTTTCATCCAAAAGTTTTACACGAACTTATCCCGAAGCAACCTTACCCCGGTTCCTCCCAGAAATCTTACATGGATTTATCCCAAGGTAACCTAACCCCGGTTCCTCCAGAAATCTCACATGGATTTATCCCAAGGCAACCTCACCCCGGTTCCTCCAAAAGTCTTACATGGACCTATCTCAAGATGACCTAACCCCGGTTCATCAAGAAGTTTTACACAAACTTATCCGAGTAACCTAACCCCGGTTCCTCCAGAAGTCTCACATGGACCTATCTCAAGGATGACCTAACCCCGGTTCATCAAGAAGTTTTACACAAACTTATCCGAGTAACCTAACCCCGGTTCCTCCAGAAGTCTCACATGGACCTATCTCAAGGATGACTTAACCCCGGTTCATCAAGAAGTTTTTACACGAACTTATCCGAGTAACCTAACCCCGGTTCCTCCAGAAGTCTCACATGGACCTATCTCAAGGATGACTTAACCCCGGTTCATCAAGAAGTTTTTACACGAACTTATCCAAGTAACCTAACCCCGGTTCCTCCATAAGTCTTACATGGACCTATCTCAAGATGACCTAACCCCGGTTCATCACGAAGTTTTTACACAAACTTATCATGCCGTAACCTAACCCCGGTTCCTCCAGAAGTCTTACATGGACCTATCTCAAGATGACCTAACCCCGGTTCATCACGAAGTTTTTACACAAACTTATCCTGCCGTAACCTAACCCCGGTTCCTCCAGAAGTCTTACGTGGACCTATCTCAAGATGACCTAACCCCGGTTCATCAAGAAGTTTTACACAAACTTATCCTGCCGTAACCTAACCCCGGTTCCTCCAGAAGTCTTACATGGACCTATCTCAAGATGACCTAACCCCGGTTCATCAAGAAGTTTTACACGAACTTATCCTGCGGCAACCCAACCCCGGTTCCCCCAGAAGTCTTACATGGATTTAGCTCAAGATAACCTCACCCCGGCTCATCAAGAAGTTTTACACGAACTTACCTCACCAGGCAACCCTACACAGGTTCTCTTTCTCCGGACGTAGTTTTACACGAACTCGACATCAAGCAACCCTACATCGGTTCCCTCTCTTCAAGATGCAGTTTTACATGGACTCGTCACCCAGAAACAGGGTACACACAGGTTCTCCCTTTCCAAAAAACCAAGTTTTACACGAACTCATCATCAAAGTAACCCCACACAGGTTCCTTCTCCATTTCAGATGCGGTTTTACACGAGCTCATCAGCAGGCAACCCTACATAGGTTCCCTCTTTCAAAATTGCAGTTCAAAATCTCCCCAGGAGAGTCCAATCTAGCTCCCCCAGGAAAGTTGGAATCCATCTCCCCAAGCAGCAAGTTTATCCCCAGTAGATTCTGGAAGCTTATCCCTCGCAGAGCACGAACGCGTCGTCCGGCTTTATTCAAAGAGTTATTTCCGTAACAGGATATAACTGGGTTATCCTCATCCAAAAGCCACGGAAAGAGCGTCCTCGACGAAGTTTCCTTATCCCCAGCGAAGTCTATCAAACACTTCCAATACAACAAAGATATCCCCAGCAAAATCTATCAACACTCAGCAAGGCATCCCTCTTCCCACAGAGTATTGCTTCCCAGCATGGTCGCTAGAGTATCTTTTCTCCATGCAGAATCTTCCATTTGCCAAGTTTATTCCGCAACGGAGTCATCTTCTCCTGCCGGTATTCTTGCAGCTATCATCCCCAGCGGAGGCAAATCTACTCTTCAATATCAGCCCAGGAGTGACTTCCCGGCACTCGTCAAGGATTTACTTTCCTAGACGAAAACATATATTCATAAAACATCACATACATCATTATAGCATGCATAGACGCATCATATCATACAAATCTCATTTATGTTGAGAACATCATTGCTTGATCCATATCATGCATTGCATATGACTGACTTTTACCTTTCAGGAAAGATTCAGTTAAATTCTCAATCATATTTCAAGACCTAGACCGGTTCAGTTATTCGACTCCAAAGATTTCTTATCCAGTCCCAGGCCTTCTCTAGTCCAGCTAAATCGACTCCCAACAGATTTTTCTGATAAAGACTCAATAGAAGTTATCCCAGGTTATAATTTCCTATTGGTTCCCTCTCCGACGGTGAGTGAGGTGATAATTCCTTTTCAGATGGTTCCCTCTCCGACGGTGAGTGAGGTGATAATTCCTTTTCAAATGGTTCCCTCTCCGACGGTGAGTGAGGTGATAATTCCTTTTCGGATGGTTCCCTCTCCGACGGTGAGTGAGGTGATAATTCCTTTTCAGATGGTCCCCTCTCCGATGGTGCGTGAGGTGATAATTCCTTTTTAGATTATATTTTCCTATTGGTTCTCTCTCCGACGGTGCATGAGATTTCCATTTTAGGTTTTTTCTTGGAGATTGTAATTTCCTTTTGGTTCTCTTCCCGATACTGCGAAGATGGTAATTCCCACCAGGATTTTCTCAACGAGCGTTGTTGAAGTTAAAGTCACCCAAGGTTCTCTTACCATTCATGCTAAGGTAGTAACCATCCCTGGTTCATTCATCATCTTTTGAAGCTCCAGACTCAGCTCCCGTAACCAGTCAGGACACATTTATACAAAGCATCTGAAAATCAGCTCCTGCAACATGTCAGGTACTCATTTTTCTTTTGCAGGTATGCAGGTTCTCGCTAAGGAATCTCTTACGCGATTAACCTCCAGATGGCATCTATAAGCCCATCATCCCCCGTCAATCTCCGAATGGCATCTATAAGCCCATTCCATCATCACACTGCTACTATGTGAGTGCAAATTTCTGGGCACTCTAGTGTTCAATCATCTTCTACCCTCGGATTACGAAAGGCACGTTAGCCAATCTGCATCCTCAGGTCTAAGAAGATTGAACAGGGGCAACTGTTGTACCCCAAAATTTGCCCTCCCATATTCTTCAATAAATTGCCAAGTCATGCTTCAAAATTCCCCAAGGGTTGCACAGTGTAAAGGCCTCCTAAGCAGTCAAAACTAGGGTTTTTGTTCTGATCAAGAAAATGAAGTTTTCAAAGGTCCAATCAAGGCCCACATGCCTACAAATATGGTCAATCATCCTCATATCAAGTTCCAAGGCTTTCAGCACAAAATTGCACAGTCAAAACCCTAAATTGCACTACAGTCAACTGTAGGGGCAAAATGGTCATTTGACAGTCAAAAGTTCAAATTTTTGGTCAACATATCATTTTGAAGCCACAAACATCATTTAATCAATGCTTGATCATGATTCTCAAAGTTTGGCTCAAAAAATCATCAAGATGCAAAAGTTTCCTTATTTGGACAGTTGAAAAAGTCAACTGAAATTGACCAGAGCATAACTTTCACATGGATTATCAGAAAAATTCCATCCAAAGCTCATTTTGAAGAGAAAGAAATTTCCTACAACTCATCTTCATACTTCAAGTCCAAGAAATGCTCTCACAAAAAGTTATCAAATTCAACATTATAGGTCATTTTCAAAAGTCAACAAAAAGGGACTTTAAGTCAAAGGCCATAACCTGAGATTGGTAAATCAAAATGACATGGGACCAAAGACATTGGTTAGAGGACTCAAAGACCTTTCCAAAATGTCCAAGAACATGAGAAAAGCTTAAACATTGAGCAAGTTATGCCTTGTGGAAGTTGGGAAATTTTTGGATATTTTGAAAAGTCAACATTGATTCAAATGACCTAAAATTGCTAATGGGCCCATTTTTCTTCCACAATTCATCCTCCATGACATGTGCACGACCACTTGGCCCAAAGGGAAGTTTTATTCATTTTTTATTTATTTATTTGAATTTTATTTATATTAATTCATTTAAATCAAATTAAATATATCAAAAATACTTAACCTAAAGTTTTAAATCTTTTTGTGCATGTTTTACCCTCAAGATTTCGTGCATATGCAAATAAGGAAAGATTTGGAGAGATTGGAGATGATTTGAACCAAAAACACATGGAAAAAGATATGGAAATCATGGTGAAAAAATCAAATATTGAATTCTTTAATTCATGGATCTTTGGACAATTTCTTTGACCTAATCTATTCTATACATAAGCAAAAACAAAAACCTAATGCTGACACACACTGAGCTGCGCCCAAAAGCCATTATCAAACTTGGAAAATTTGGTCTAAAACTCAATTTTGAAAATCATATTGGAGGGCGATTCAAGGCACGATTCTCATCTCAATAGCTTGCTCAAGCATCATTGAACGTTTCCCAATCAAAAACCTTCATCAAAGCTTAAGGAATTGGTATACAGAACCTGAAATATCTCATGAAAATTTCATAATCGTACATCCTAATCCATGCATTCTTTATGAAATTTAATTATTGATTCATGTTGGTCATTTGATTCTGAAGCTAACCCATGTATTCAATTGTGTTTTTGAGCTATACACGCGATTATGCCATTGTCAATTTCTAGGGTTTACAGGACCTAGAATTAGGGCTTCTCAAATAAGGAAAAATTGAGGCTTGGGACCTTGACCATCAAAACGAACGCATCTGGACAAAGAGAATCCATGTGTCGCGCTTAATTTATGAGTGCCTGAGAGCTAATCGCTATTTTCTGGAAAGTGGCCTAAGAGAACACATCCAAAACCGTTGCCTATGTTTCTCTTATTTCAGGAAAATAAAACACGTGAAGAAGACGACCTCGTGGCGAATGGTGATAGGCTGGTTTAAATTTCCGCGCGCAGGCCCACTAACATTCTTGTTTTTATTTATTATATTTGTTGATTATTATATATTAGCATGTGCAAAGTGGTTCAGCTGGAAAGCGTTGTGTGTGTTAACGTCCAAGACCTGGGTTCGAGTCCCAGGTCTGCATTATCTCAATATTATTTTTCCATGTACGTTCACATGCAGCTTCAGCGTTGTGGTCCACCATATGCCTTCCAGAATCCAACATCCACGTGCCCCTGGAGATCCAATCAAAGGCTACAACCTGAAGCACATCATAAGCCTGGTCAACGCTTCAGCATGCTACCAGAAAAAGTCCAACAAGGCCATGCTCAATGGGCCAGAATTGCTTGGATTTAACCTCCATATTGGGGTATGAACCCCCAGGTTTGCATATTTTTTTTATTTTTTTTTACCTTTTTTGTATTATTATTTTTACTTCTTTTTCTTTATTATTGTTTTAATTAATTAATTTATTATTTTCATAAAATACAAAATACACATAAAAATCAGAAAAGAATTAAAACAATAAATAATTTTTATTTTAGTATTTTCTTAAATAAATTTGCATGTAAATAAAATTAGTTTTAAATTAGGTTTGCAATTTTAATTCTTTTAATAAAAAATCTAAAAAATGTAGAAATAGGTTTCAGTAATAATTTTTATCCTTTTTATTTTTCTTTCATAAATATATTAAATAATTAAATATTTTATTTTTTATAATTAAATTGCATGAAAATAACTTAGGGTTAATTTAGGTTAAAAACTTCAATATTTTCTTCTTAATAAATTAAAAATAATTAGAATTAGGGTTTGCGTCTTATTTTGATTAATTCTTTTTATATTAAATCATAAAATATTAAAAAACACCAAAAAACAAATTTCTTGCTTTCTTTTTAATTAAGTAATTTATCGTTAATTCAATTTTTGCAAAAAGGGTCCAACGCCCTCGTTTCGTTATTAATTCTTATTAATTCGCATTTATTTTTATTTCTCTATAATATTATGTATCTCTCCCAAGGCCTTGTAACATTTTAATTACTTCTCGCACTTTTAATTCTTTTAATTTCTTTATTTTCTGTCAAATCGGGTCCTGGTTTAATTTTGGCGATGTGGACCCGCGCCTTTTGTAATAGCTTAGAATTTACTTTTCTCGCAACCTTTTAACTGTTAATCAAAAGCATGAAAGAATGTATGGACAAAATAAAAACAAGCGTAGAAAACCAATAACATGACAAGATAAATGCAAATGAAAACGACACACGAATCGCACACACCACCCCTAGGGTACGCCTCACTGTTGCCTTGCCTCGAAAGGTGATCGTCGAGTAGAGGATGTCTTAGTAAGTCCTCATGATCCGGGAACCTGGCATGAGGGTAGCTTCTAAGGTGTCTTCCCATTGCTCTGGTGATCACCATGTCCCGAACCTCGAATTGACCCGAACACCTCCAACGGTGGTGCTACCTACCTCTCAATGGTGGGATGGCACTACTTTAAAGGACATCTACACAGACGAATTCCTTAGGGTAGGTAGGTTCTCGTAGATACTTGCTCTAATTTCAAAAAAAAATCAAAAAAATACTTTTCACACCGACACATTTTCAAAAAGCTTTCGAAAGCAATTTTTCAAACACTCTTGAGGACCGATACAAGAGTCGAACTGAAATTTTCAAAGAAACTTTTTTTAAACCCCACATTGAAAAGCAAACAAACCATTTTTGAAAACACAATGAGCAAGTATCTAAGAGCCCATGGATAACCATGGATAGAAAGGGTGCTAACACCTTCCCTTTCTATAACCTACCCCCGAACCGAGAGCAATCTCTTTAAGGAATTTTTCTGTGCTTTTGTCCTTTCCATTTGGAGAAAATAAAAGACGGTGGCGACTCTTGCTTACCGCGACATTTCGCGAACCAACGTTAAACAGTCAGTTCCAGATCCACCGATCACACTTTGTTTTTATATGCATACTTGTACATAACATCATGAACATCATATACATCCACTAACCATTTCAAAGATTTTGGGATTCATCTTTGTTCTTGTTTTGTAGGATATGGATTCACTCCGCAGGAAAACTATTCAAGTCAACCTTGTAAGGATCCCTCCACAACTCAAGGAGCTAGATTCAAGGATTCCTGAAAAATCTCCACTTACCGAGAGACATGGTCGCCTACTCAACTTTGTCACCTCCAACACAGATGAGGACATGATGAAGGTGCTCTTTCAGTTCTTTGATCCTTTACACCATTGCTTCACATTTCCCGACTATCAACTTGTGCCTACTTTGGAAGAATTCTCCCAACTCTTGAGGATTCCCATTCTCAATAACCTACCTTTCAATGGTACGGAAAGAGACCCAAAGCCAGAGGAGATTGCTCGAGCTCTACACTTGCACTCATCTGATGTCACAACTTATTGAGAAATAAGGAGTGGTGTCAAAGGTTTCCTAGCAAAGTTCCTGTTTGAAAAAGCCCAAAACTGTTGGAATTCCTTGGACTTGTAAGCCTTTAAGGAAATTGTGGCTCTCCTCATCTATGGGATGGTTTTGTTTCCAAATCTTGACCAAATCATAGACGTCAATGCCGTCAAAATCTTCATATCCCGCAACCCGGTGCCTACATTTCTAGGAGATATCCTACGCTCTTTTCACACTCGCACAATGAGGAAAAGAGGTGTCTTTATGTGTTTCACTCCTCTCTTGGCAAGATGGTTTATTTTGCATCTTCCCCAATCTGTATTAAAAAATGAGCAAGGTTCAAGGTGGTCACAAAGGTTGATGACGCTCAAACATTCAGACATTTATTGGTGCTTCCGATCCAAAGAGAATGTTATCATTATCGACTGTTGTGGAGAGTTCCCTAATGTCCCTTTACTTGCCATTAGGGGAGGTATCACCTATAACCTAAGCTTATCCTTAAGACAATTTGGTTACGCCCGAAGGGATGGCCCGCACGAGATGCTGATTCAAGGTTTGGTATTTGACCACGACAACAACGATCAAGGTCTTCGCCAGAGATTTATCCGAGATTGGAGGATGTTAAACAAGGTGGATAGAAAGACTTTGGGGCATAAAATTTCCATACCTCTTGAGCCTTACCTCAAATGGGTACGAACTCGTGCTCAGAGTCTTATGATGCCTTACCCCTCCATTCTCTCGGTAATCATTGAGCCTGTCATGGAAGGAGATGTTCCATACATTATCCTACACCCTGACATGCCCAACTCACTTGAAGACCTACAAAGAGATTGGATACAACTCAAAGGGGAGCGATATACTTTCGAAGCCTAATTCTACGCAAGCGAGAAGAAGGTTTTGGAACTCACTAGGCTACTTCATGAGGAGCAGACTCTCAATGCCTACATCGCACCAAAGAGGATGCGAACTACCTTTTTATCTTAGAGTTTTTGTATTATTTTGCCCGAAAAGGCATTGATGTACTCAAGCTTTAACTTATTAATATAACATGTGTTTCCTTTTTGTCTAAAACAAATTTGAATCTTTGAAATCCTTGAAATCATTACATATGCATATACCATTCATCATAACATAAGAAGGTCTTTTGCAACAAGTCTCCTCATCTCTCTACTGTTTATTTTAGTAAGATGGATCTCGAGCAAACAGTGAAGGACCTCTAAGCTCAGAATACACAGTTTTAGCAGTTGCTCTTGACCCTAGCCAAAGGACAAGAAGAATTGAAGACTTTGCTGGCTAAGGAGAGGAAAAAGAAAACAAAGAAGGTAACCGGAGTCTTAAACATGGGAAAAAGATTTCATGGGCAGACAAAAAGGACCTTAGATTTTGCAACTACATCTGGTGAAAGAGACAATCAAGATGGGAAAGGCAAGGAGACAGTTGTCCTGTCAGAATCATAAGAGGATGAGGAAGAAGAAGACTATTCTGAAGAACAATACCCTCCAGCTGATGACAAGTATAAACATCTCGAAGAGCGGTTGAGTGCGATGGAAATCCAAAAATGGCATGGTTTGGACTTTGAGGAATTGGGGTTAGTATCGGGGATTGTCATTCCTCCGAAATTTAAAGCACCTGTGTTCACCAAGTATGACGGAGTCTGATGCCCTAAAATGCATCTCTAGTCATATGTAAGGAAAATCCAGCCCCATACCGCTGACAAAGACTTATGGGTACATTTCTTCCAAGACAGTCTGTCTAGAACTCAAGTTGACTGGTTTTACCAACTAGAAAGAGCCAACGTTCACAATTGGGAAGATCTTGCTGCAACCTTGTACAAACAATACCAATACAATGCTGATCTGACGCCTACCCGTACTCAACTCCAGAGTATGACCATGGTTTCCAATGAAGGTTTCAAAGACTATGCGCAAAAATGGAGAGAATTGGCTGGAAGAGTTCAACCCCCTCTATTTGAGATTGAATTGGTAGACATGTTCCTGGGCACCTTGTCTGGTCCCTTATTCAATCATTTAGTTGGAAGTTCATCTGTAGGCTTTACTGAACTGATATTGACTGGAGAAAGGGTAGAAGCCGGTATAAAGAGTGGAAAGATTCAGAAAGATACATCTTCTTCTGTAGCTGTAAGGAAGCCTTTCATTAGAAAGAAAGAGGTGGTTGCTGTATATCCGCAAAGAAACCAAGATAGGGCCGAACGCCGTCCAATGGTGGGGGCTATTATGATTCTTAAACCCGCTCTTGATCAGCAAAGACACAACCAACTGAGGATGGAACAACCAATCATGCAGTTCACCAGAATTAACATGACCCCGTCTCAAGTATTACCGCATCTACTAAAATCCAATTTGGCGACCTTGAAAGAAGCTTCGAAAAACCCCAACACAATATCTCCTCACTATCATCCCAATGCCCGTTGCGCATATCACTCTGAAAGTCCCGACCATGACACTAATAACTGTTGGGCTTTAAAGAACAAAATACAAGACCTCATTGAAGCAAAAGAGATTGAATTTGATGCGCCCGAAAAGCCAAATGTCATTTCTGCCCCTATGCCCAGACATGGCCATAATACCAATGCCATTGAAGAAGGATTGTTTGTTACTTCAGTTAATGAACTTATGACCCCACTTTTGACTATTAAAATGAACTTGTTGAATGCCAGTGTATTCCCGGGCTGTGATGAAGTTTGCCATTTCTGTTTGTCCTCACCAACCAGCTGTCCTTTGTGAAAAACAGGCATTCAGTGCCTAATAGATAACAAAGAAATTTTGTTTGAAAAGACTTCTGTTCCACCTATTCCTTTTGAAGATGTTTCTATCATTACCATTTCTGCCAATTCTTCCAGGGTCTCCACCAAAAGACCCGTTAGAATTACATTAGTTCTGAGAATAACTCTTTTAATAATTACAATGCTTGGACCAGTCCCATATTCGTCAGACAAGACCGTACCATGGAATTATGGAGGGGATGTCTACTACCATGGTATCAAGTAGGACTGGCCAGCCGCCGAAGATTCAAGTTATGAGAAAGTGGATTTCAACGTCAATAATATTGCAGGAACTAGTAAGATTACCCGAAGTGGTAGGATCTTCTCTCCAGAAATTGCTCCCCCAAAAGCAGTTTTAGGACCCGTAATTATTCCTGCTATTGCTCCCCCAAAAGCCATTCCCGGTCCTACAATCATGTCCACCAATACTCCAACTGACAAAGCCGTTGCAACCCCCTGTTATCATTCCTACTGACACTCCTGCTGCCGAGTTAACCGAGACTCGAGGTAAAAGTATCCTGATTGAGCCTGTCCGGACGAAGGCTCTGTCATTGGCTATCCCTGAGACCTCCCGGAAAGAGAAGAAGGAGATTCTGAAGATCATTAAAAGAAGCGACTACGATGTAGTTGAACAACTAGGGAGGACTCCCTCTAAAATTTCCATGCTGGCATTACTACTATGTTCTGAGGAGCATGCAAAAGCCTTAGTAAAATTCCTGAAAATTACCCATGTACCCTAAGAGACATCTGTCGATCAGTTTCAAGACTGCGTAGCCAGTTTGACTGCAGATAATGGTCTAGGTTTTTCGGATGCTGATTTAACACCAAGAGGAAGGAAGCATAATGAGGCATTGCATGTCTCAGTTGAATGTAGGGTCACAACCTTAGCCCATGTTTTGGTGGACACTGGCTCATCTCTGAATGTGTTGCCTAAAAATCTCTTGATAGGCTTGACTGTGAGGGATTGACATTGAAGCCAAGTAACATAATAGTAAGAGATTTTGACAGCTCGAAAAGGATGGTACATGGGGAGGTAGACATTCCCATAAAAGTTGGAACACAAACTTTTGATTCAACTTTTTCTGTAATGGATATCCGTCCCTCATATTCCTGCTTGCTAGGTCGACCATGTATTCACAATTCTGGCGCTGTCACTTCTACGTTGCAGCAAATGCTGAAATATCCGATTCAAGGGAAGATTATCACCGTTCATGGAGAAGAGGAGTATATGATCAGCCATCTCAATTCCTTCACATATGTGGAATTAGATGTTGAATTTATTGAAACTCCATTTCAACACTTTGAAGAGGTCCCGCAATATGTGGCAGTAACCAAGGTTGTTCCCAAGATCACAAGGCCTCCGCTCTGGATGTCATCTCTGAAGGATGCCAAAGTAGTGGTAGAAGAAGGTGGGTGCACTATCTGGGGACAACTCCCAGATATCCCATATAAGTCTGACAAGTTTGGCCTAGGTTTCACTTCAAGTGCTCAGAAGGCTGCACGCCGCGCTCGTGCCGGAGGACCACCCCTAAAGATCAGCAACTACGAGGTCAACACCGTAGAAGATGAGGAAGATAGCTATGACTTAGAGGACTGGATATTCCCAACTATCAATGGAGGCCTCAGCAACTGGGAGGCTAGAGATTTTGTCCCAATCACTTTTATCCCATAGTAATTTGTTTTTACATTTTGTTGGATATGTAATATTAAAACAATTCGCACTCTTAAAACCTTGTGTCTTACCCGAGGCACAATGGTCCATTTGTAAGGGTTATTATCTCATTTTCATATGACATCAATGAATCATGGACGTTTTCGCATACAAACTTTTTTGCTCATTGTTTTTTTCTTTTTTCATTTTTATTTCTTTTAAGGATAGTTATACCATTACACACACTCACACTCACAATGCAGGTATACATCCATTAGGGATCCCATGGGTAACGATACTACTATGGCCTTTTGTGACTCTGAGAATATAATCTACCAAGTCGAAGACGAAGGTGAGGAAGATTGTGAAGTACCAAGAGAACTTTCCAGACTACTACAACAAGAAGAGAGAACCATTCAACCTCACAAAGAACCCGTGGATACAATCAACCTAAGTACGAAGAAGACAAAAAAGAGGTCAAGGTGGATGCCAATCTGGAACCCAATATCAAGGAGCGTCTGATTCAATTGTTACACGATTATGTTGAAGTATTTGCCTGGCCGTATGAAGACATGCTAGGACTTGATGCAGATATTGTGGTACATCATCTGCCTACAAGAGAGGATTGCCCACCAGTAAAGCAAAAGGTTCTCCGCATGAGGCCTGATATGTCAGAAAAGATTAAAGTAGAAGTCATGAAGCAATTCAATGCTGGATTTTTGGTTGTCACCTCTTATCCCTAATGGGTTTCCAATGTTGTTCCCGTACCCAAAAAAGATGGCAAAGTGCGAATATGTGTGGACTACAGAGATTTGAATGGGGCAAGCCCTAAAGATGATTTTCCACTCCCCCATATTGATATTCTAGTTGACAATACGGCACAACACAAAGTGTTTTCCTTCATGGAGGTTTCTCAGGTTACAACCAAATCAAAATAGCGCCTGAGACATGGAGAAAACAACGTTTGTCACGCAGTGGGGCACTTTCTACTATAAGGTGATTCCATTCGGACTGAAGAATGCTAGGGAAACCTATCAGCGTGCCATGGTAGATCTATTTCACGACATGATACATCACGAAATAAAGGTCTATGTGGACGACATGATAGCCAGATCTCAAACAGAATGAGAGCATCTTGATCACTTACAAAAATTGTTTGAGAGACTGAAGAAGTATAAACTGAGATTGAATCCAAACAAGTGCACATTTGGGGTACGGTCTGGTAAACTCCTAGGCTTTATCATCAACAACAAAGGTATTGAAGTAGATCCTACCAAGGTAAAAGAAATACAAGAGATGCCTGCTCCTCGTACTGAGAAGGAATTTAGAGGGTTCTTGGGACGTTTGAACTACATTGCCAGATTCATCTCTCACCTGACAGCTACCTGTGAACCAATATTCAAATTGTTGAAGAATGATCAAGTAGTCAAATGGAATGACGAGTGCCAAGTTGCCTTTGAAAAAATCAAAGAATACTTATAAGAGCCTCCTGTGTTGATGCCACCATTCGAGGGAAGACCGTTGATCATGTATTTGACTGTTTTAGAAAACTCAATGGGGTGTGTATTGGGGAAGCATGACGAGTCTGGCCAAAAAGAGCATGCTATTTACTACCTGAGAAAAAAGTTTACCGATTGTGAAACCAGATATTCACTGCTCGAGAAAACTTGCTGCGCTCTGGCATGGGCTGCTCGCCGGCTAAGACAGTATATGCTGACTCATACTACTTTATTGATATCTAAAATGGATCCGATAAAATACGTCTTCGAGAAGCCTGCTCTTTTTGGGAGAATAGAGAGATGGCAGATGATCCTGACGGAATATGACACACAATATACTACCCAGAAGGCTATAAAGGACAGTGTACTAGCTGATCACCTTGCTCATCAAGCTGTAGAAGACTACCAATCCATGAAGTTTGAATTTCCGGATGAAGACATCATGATGTTAAACAACTGTAAAGAATTCAGGCCATATGACGGACCTGAGCAAGGATCTCGGTGGACCCTGTATTTTGATGGGGCATCCAATGCACTTGGCAATGGTATCAGTGTTGTACTAATATCTCCGGAAGGGTGTCATACTCCATTTACTTCCAGACTTTGCTTCAATTGTACAAACAACATGGCGGAATACGAAGCATGCATCTTTGGTCTTAGAGCTGCCATAGACTTGGGGATCAATTCCTTGGATGTATTCAGAGACTCAACTTCGGTTATCAGCCAGATCAAAGGGGAATGGGACACCAAACACCCTAACATTATCCCTTATAAAGAACATGTTTTGACATTGTTACCACATTTTGAGAATATTACCTTCGAGCATTTCCCGCGAGAAGAAAATCAACTAGCAGACGCTCTAGCCACAATGTCATCTATGTTTAAACTTAATTGGGATAACGAGGCTCCCCAGCTCACCACCGAACGAATGGAGGAACCAGCGCACTGTCACGAGATTAATACTGAAGAAGTAGTGGACCATCCTTGGTTCCACGAAGTCAAGAGGTATCTCGAGGCTCAAGAATATCCAGAAGGAGCTTCAGTCAATGATAAGAAGTTCTTAAGGAAATTCTCTGCTAAATTCTTCCTTAGTAATGACATTCTTTACAAACGCAACCATGACTCTGTGTTACTTCTGTGCATAGACAAGGTTGAAGCTGAAAGGATCATGGCTGGATTACATGAAGGCACTTTTGGAACCCATTCCAGTGGGAATACGATGGCAAAGAAAATCCTACGGGCAGGCTATTACTGGTCTACCATGGAAGTAGATTGCTATCAACACTCTCGAACCTTCCACAAGTGTCAGATTTATGCTAACAAGGTGAACGTACCTCCGATTCCTCTGAATGTCTTGACGACTCCTTGGCCCTTTGCTATGTGGGGGATTGATATGATTGGGGAAATCAAGCCAACAACCTCCAATGGACACCGCTTCATCTTAGTGGACATTGATTATTTTACAAAGTGGGTGGAGGCAGCTTCCTTCGCTTTCGTTACCAAGAATGTTGTTTCCCGTTTCATCAAGCAAAATATCATTTGCCGATACGGTATCCCGGAAAGGATCATCACTGACAATGGTACAAATCTCAACAACACTATGATCACCTCCTTGTGCGAGAAACTCAAGATCCAGCATCACAATTCTTCCCCTTACCGGCCAAAGATGAATGGTGTTATCGAAGCTGCAAATAAAAAAATTAAAAAGATCATACAGAAAATGACAGTCACTTACAAAGACTGGCATGAGATGTTACCGTTTTCTCTCCACGGGTATCGTACCACAACTCGCACATCAACCGGGGCAACACCCTATTCTTGGGTTTACAGCATGGAAGTTGTCTTACCTATCAAGGTCCAGATCCCCTCTCTGAGCATTATGAAGGATGCAGGGCTGAACAAAGACGATTAGATCCAGACTCGACTTGATCAACTGAACTTGATTGATGAGAAGAGACTTACTGCTATTTTTCATGGTCAAATGTATCAAAAACTGATGATCAAGGCTTTCAACAAGAAGGTCAGACGCCAAGTGTATCAAGTTGGAGATCTGGTGATCAAACGCATCATACTGTCATAAGGTGATCCTAGGGGCAAATGGACTCCTACCTATGAAGGACCATTTATAGTCAAAAACATTTTCTCTGGTGGGGCAATGATATTAACCACCATGGATAGTGATGACCTGCCGCATCCTGCAAACGCGGACATAGTCAAAAGATACTACGTATAAGAGACCCGCTAGGTTGACATACCTAGGCAAAATAAGGGCATCCCGACGAACCAAAAAGGTTCAGGCAAAAATTAGGGATAAACAAAAAAAAATCTTTGTACACCTGGCAAGTTGAAAACCCGAAAGGGTGACTTGAGCAAAAAAGGGTTTCCCGGTGGACTGAAAACCCGAAAGGGCGGTCCAGGAAAAAGTTAGGGAATTAAAGCGTATGACTATGTCCCATTGGATCACCTTACAGACAACCTTTGGCTTCAACTAACAAACTCAAAGGTTCTGATCAATTCAATCATCTTTGGACGAGGAAACAAATATACAAGATGCTCAGAGATACAAAGGCTATAGCAAAATGGGAACCCTATGGGATTTTTACACATAGTTATCTTTTATTTGTATCAAAATTTTCATTTTTTACGACGGTGTTCTCCTACTAGAATGTTCGTCTCATTGTACAAAATACCTACTCAAATTCAATACAAAGATATTCCTTTGAAAGTGCAAAAATATCTGTTTTTCTTTACTCTTGTGTTTTGTTTACAAAAACGTCCAATGATTCATTGTTGAACATAATTATTGTTTACAAATAAACAAAATAAAAGACAATTAATAATGGCTTTAAGAGGTAGAGAAATATCTCTAAGCTATTTCCATAAATCCCCCACAATTTACAGTTTGATTCCCAACGGAACGAGATTCCAGTTATCAATCCCCAGTAGAAGTCGTCAAAATTCTCAGGATTCCCCAATAGGATTTTACAAGCAGTACATCGCATTTCCTTTACAACAAAGTTTATTTCTCTAAATAGAAATTCATCAACACTTAGACTTCACAACATGAAGACTTATATCCTCAGCAGCAGTCAGGGATTTATTTTTCCCCAACCCAACAGTAGTGCAACAAACTAGCTTACACACGCATAGATTGCATCCATATATCATAAACATTGATAACACGAATGCATTATACTATGAATTTCATACAACATAAACATTGCATTTTAACTAACATTTTACCCTTTTCAGGATAAGGTTAACAACTACCATTAACAATATTCAAAGTTTTCAGATACAGTTCGGGTATGCTCCAGATACAGACGCTATTCTGATACCCATTCAGACTCAAATTTCAGATATAGTTCAAAGACGCTCCAGACACGGATGTCATCCTGATACTCATTCAGATTCAACCTTTCAGATACAGTTCAGATACGCTCCAGACACGGATGCCATCCTGATACTCATTCAGATTCAACCTTCAGATACAGTTCAAATACGCTCTAGACACATATGCCATTCTGATACTCATTCAGATTCAACTTTCAGATACAGTTCAAATACGCTCCAAACACGAATGCCATTTTGATACTCATTCTTTCAACTTACAAATTACAATTCAGTAATCACTTTTGGATGGCATCTTTAAGCCCATCTCCTGCAGCTCTCTATCACCTCTCCAAATGGCATCTTTAAGCCCATTCCCTCAACCATCACATCACCGAGTGCAAATTTCTGGGCACTCTAGTGTCCAATCATCTTCCCCCTTCGAGTCACGACTGGAAAAACACACAAATCTAACTTTTCAGGCTTAAGAAGATTGAACATGGGCAGTTGTTGTACCCCAAAATTTTCCCTCTCACTTATCAATGTTTTTTCATAAGATCTCATTGGGCTCAAGACTACACTAGGGTTTGATCAACTCAAGACACCTCCTTATGCACTGATGACCAAAATTAGGATTTGAGTTTGCACAAGGATTTTTGAATTATCAATGCTTCATATGACTTTCATGGACCATTA
This sequence comes from Vicia faba, assembly GCA_948472305.1. NCBI lineage: Eukaryota > Viridiplantae > Streptophyta > Magnoliopsida > Fabales > Fabaceae > Vicia > Vicia faba. Next base: position 1,235,253,782 of record OX451736.1, read on the forward strand.
TGGAGCCCCAAGATTACTCATGTCAAGTTTCAAGCCTTGGATCACACTTTTGATCAGTCAATTGAACAGTTGACCTAAAAATCAGTTGTATTGGGAAAAAAAGTCAACCATAGCCAATTTACAGTCAAAATTCATGATTTTTGATCCACGTCAACATTTTAGACTCATATGTATCATTTGATCAAGTTTGGACCATAATTCCTCAAGAAATTTGATCAAATCTCCAAAAGGCAAAATGGTAAAAAATTAGGGTTTTGACTGGGAAATGGCAATTTCTAATTTTTAACCTAGGAAATGGTCAATTGGTTTAAGGCATTATATAAAGAGTCCAATTGCATCATTTTGACCCATGATCCAAAACATTGCAAGTCCATTGAATTGACAGATGAATTTTGCAGTCAACTGATCAAAAGTCAACTGTATACTGAAAATTCAAACTTTGACTTTTTTGGTCAAATTCAAGTGCCAAGGATCATGATTCATCAAAACATGTCAAAATATGAAACTTGTTCATCAAGAAATCAAGAATTTAAGATTTCATCTTGAAATGTTAAAATTTCTTAACTTAGAAATTTTTCTAAGTATGAAAATTTTCTTATTTTTTCATAACTTTAAGCCAAATTTTCACTATGATGCAAGATGATTCAAGAGAAACTTACAACATGAAAGTTGTAGATCTACATGAAATATACAACTTTTATTCACACAAATTTTCATAAAAGTGCTTGGATCTCAAGTTATAATTTTGTGAATACATGCTCATGAACTAAAAAAGACTTCGTGAAATTTTGCCCTAGTTAGGCAGATTTTTGACCTACCTTAATGGCAATTTTTCACATAGTTCCAAGGGGACTCTTCGAAATCAATTCAAATATGGGTTTTAGTGAACATTTCAAGCTTTCCAAAATGTCCAAGAACTCCTTGAGATTATCTTGAGCAAGGAGAATCGAAGGCAAGAAGTTATGGTTTTCAAACTTGAATTACAAGCCATTTTGTGACGAACACTTGATCCAATCTTCAAGCATGCTATACAAATCTTGCTTTAAAGGTTTCAAACTTGATAATCACTCAATATTTTAATGTTTACACAACTTATAGAGCCATTATCCAAGCATTTGAGCCATTATCCAAGTTGCATTTCCATTTTGGGAAGAAAATCACCACTTCCATTTTGGAAAAGTGACTTTAATCACAATGTCAACTCTTCTTGAACCCATACATTGTTGTTTCTGACTCAAAAGCATTTAAAAGCAAGAAGCAACATATCTACATCCTGCTAACCACCCTGAAAATCCTTGTACTTCACAATGAAACCATGTTTGTCAACTTTGCTTCAAAAACAAGTAACCAAGCCATAACACGTGATTTCAATTTCTGAGTTGTTTCAAGCCTCAAAACCTCTTGCCTATAAGTACATACACTATTTGCAAGGTGAAACACGATTACTAGTGCCCTAAAACTTTCTCAAACACTCAAAAACCACAAATATGCTCAAAAACACCATTGATATACAGTTTTGAACCAAAACTCATCATCTTCATTTCCACTCGTGCGTTTTGAAAACCAATCATTCAAACACCTTCTATACATCATACCAAAGTAATCCAGGCCCCTGTTTCAAGACTGTAACTCCTCCATCACTATCCACCATTTTCAAACATCAAGCTTGCAGGTTGACTTGAGTAGAGAGATTCAGAAACTTTCAAGACAAAGTAGGAGTTGGAATACACTCAAGGAGGTCCAAGCAAGCTAAACAGATCCTCAGGCCATCTTAAAAGTTGCTCAAACTCCATTCACGACTCCAGCTGTAATGGGTAAGTTTTCAAACTTCTATCTCTTTATACAAGCATCTTTTGATCCTGATTTGTGAAGACAAAATGTAGATATCTTTGCTCTAAAGTTGACCATGTTCATAGTTCCCATTTGTATTGACCGTGTATAGAGAATTTTGGATTTGAAATTTCTGAGAAAATTAGTGTTTCAATTTAGGGCCAGCAAAATTAGTTTTCATCTTTGAATTTTAGCTTACATAAGTTATATAGTTGGATTCGTGGGAAGAAACACCACAACTTTCATGTTTGAATTTTCCATTTTTGTGGAGAGATGAAGAAGATACAGGTGATCTGGCTAGGCGCGAGGTTGAAGATGAAGTGGTCTTCAGGAAGCAGTTTCTAATATATATTTATGGTTTGGTTATATGACCGAATGAAACAGCCACCCCAGTGGCAAGCGCACGCGTACTAAGTCACTTCTTACCTAAAGGGCGAGGGTTCGAACCAATGTGAATCCCCTTTTGTTTTTTTTCATATTTTCTGATCCTCTAACATTTTTTTTTGCAGGCACTGGGCCCTTTGTGCCTGGCATTGTTTTTTTATTTGCTAACTCACCTCCCTGCCTACTTTTGGCACCCCCTGGTCCATTTATTTTTATTTACTTATTTATTTCATTTTCTTTTTAAATTTTTTTTCTAAAATACTAAAAATCATGAAAAATACAAAAAATGATACATTTTATATTTTGACTTATTTTATTTTATTTTCCTATGAACAAAAATACTTTATTTACTATACTTTATTTATTTTTCTTATAAACTTAATTAATGATATATTATTTATTTTTCTTCATACCATTTAAAAATATATTATTTAAATACCAAAAAAAAAACAAAAAAATATTTTTAAAGCTATAAATATTTTCAAGATAAAAATGCCAAAAATACTTTCCTTAAAAATTATTTTCTTTTGGTTAATTAATAGAATTAGGGTTTTCTTTTAAAAAATCTTTTTCTTAATAAATTCAAACTTAATTAATTATTTTCTTTATTTAAATTAGGTTAAGACAAAAAAGTCTTTCTTTATGAAAATCAAACAAAATTCATCTTCTTTACATTTTTTATCCGTATACATTTATCCATCATTATACTTTGCATTTATGTAATTTTTGTACATGTTCAATTTAGTTGTAATAGATTAATTAGGTTTATATTATTGCAATCCCCATTCATAAATTGTATACCCCCTCCCACAAGTATTGTAATAGCGTAGTAATTTTAAATTTCGCAATTTATCGCTTTCATATATACAATGCTAGTAATTAGGTTTTGTATGGAAAGATTAAAATCAACCAAATAGCAAACCCTAATCCAAAACAAATTCAAGCATGAAAATAACACACTTCCACACAAGCACCCCTAGGGTAAAATCCACTTGGTTGCCTTACAAAATGGACATATTACGCATGCAAGGTATCTTAGCAAAAACAAACGAATACAAGATCATAGTCCCTCGATGATGCTATCTAAGTTTCCTTACACATGATCATAGTCCCTAAAAGAAAATGCTAAGATGCCTTGCAAACATTGCTAATCATGGTTATACGATGACCCACGCCCGTCCCGTTTACATCCAAAGATAGAGTTACTTACCAAATCAATGGTAAGATAACAATGTCAAAGGAAAAGGAAATATACAAGAAAGACTTTTGAGTAGGTAGATTGCTCCTAATTACTTGCTCCATTTCAAAACAAACATCCTCGTTATTTTCAAAAACAAACACTTACACTTTCAAAACATCTTACAAAACTTGAAAACATTTTCAAAAGATCAAACTTCTTTGTATACATTCTTACGGACGAGAATCATTACAAAGATTGCCTAAACAATGGCCTCTTTACAAAATACTTTCAAAAAACCACACAAAGCACAATTTCAAACAAAAGCAAGTGATATAGAAAGTAACTAAGAGCCCATGGAAAACCATGGATGAAAAGGGTGCTAATACCTTCCCTTTTCATAATCTACCCCCCGAACTGAAGAAACAATCTCAAAGGTATTTCCTGTGCTTTTTCACCTTTCCTTTTGGATAAAAGAAAAGTCGGTGGTGACTCTTGCTAACCGCAACATTTGCGATTAAATGCAAAACACCCAAGTCAGTTCTCCCACCACATCACAGAGACTAAAACACTTGTGAAGCAAGAAAGGCCATACACTGACCCTTACTCACATTCTGACGACAAAGGCTAACACAGGTAAAATAACCAAAGGCTTGCAAGGGAAAGAGAGACCCATAACTTACTGGGAAAATGGAAGATACCAAAGACCCGACTGGTGGTAAATCAAACAGACTCTGCTGGGGAAACAAAATGGAGTCGCTCTAGGCTTGCTGTAGAGATAATTCAAATTTGAGCGTATAATAATCTGGTTACCATAGGTGAACACAACTGGCTTATACTCATGCATGTTTGAATTTTTTTTATAGCGTAACGCTCCATACAATGGAAATGATATGTGTTTTGGTGGATGCAATATAATGATGCGTGTTTATCGATGCACTGAGAAAGCACATCAATAATTGACTACTGAGGAGACAATGAACTTCCGAACGATTATTCTTGCACATCTGATCCTCTATAGAGAAAATACGATCCGAACTTCAATGGGGAACCGAGACTCAAAACCACCAACCTCTAAAAATCGATATCATCAGGGAAGTAACTTCCTGGATAGAAATACTGCAAAAATAAATCGCAGTTCAGAGCAAATATTAAATCCTGATCAAACTCCCAACTTCCTGGGGAACAAATTATATATATTTGGTTAAAAAGAGAAGAGCTTTGCTGGGGATGCCAACTTTATCACATAGAATCTCTTGACGAAGATAACTTCTACCGGGGAGTATAGAAATTTTTAAATAAAAAGAATTCTACTCAGATCACACTGGGGATTACATCGCCGGGGAAAAAAGTCTTCACCTGGGGAAGAAACAAAAATCTTGGGACAAAAACTCCACTGGTGATATCTCGACATATTTTTTTTCTCACTGGGGATGAAAGAACTATGACTGGTACTCCTATGCATACCATACTGGGGAGACAGGACACTTGCTCCACTAAGGAAATAAGAATTACTCCACTGGGGAATAATAGGTACCTTACTTCGGTAGGTCCTTGAAATTCAGCTTCAACTGGGACCAAGACTACCTCATACACTAGGGGGTCCAAAGACTTTAGATGATAGAATCAATGATATCTAGTTACATTGAGTGTAGCCATATCTGCAAGATTCAAGCCGACAAGAAGTTCTATACTGGGGAGTAGAAATCATTTCATTGCGGATGATGATCGTCCTCATGAGGATAACAAACTAGAATCTCTCATAAGCAAACACGAGTCTCTTCAAGAAACTCCGATATAGGCAAGCCGCCTTGGAGAGAGAGGGAGTGCATTCCTCACTGAATAGGAGAATGCATACTTCATGGGGAGAACAAGTGCAAACCTCACTGGGGAAGCCGTAGAAAGTCGACTTCAAGGGAAGTATACCATAAATGTTTAATTGGTGAATAAAACATTTCTTCTAAGAAAAACCTGGAAAGAAACAAACTGCATTGAGAAGGAGGAATACTCAGATGAGGGTACGCCTCTACTAGGGAAAATACTGCAAAAATAAATTGCAGTTCAGAGAAAATTTTGAACTCTGATCCAACTCCCAACTTCCTGGAGAAAAATCTGACATCTCTTTCCATGGATAAAGAGAGTCTTGCTGGGAAATGGGACCTTCTGATATAAGTCCTCAATAAAAGTAACTTCGGCTGGAGAACCTTAGAAATTCTTAAATAAAAGAGTTCTATCCAGGCCACATGGGAGATACTACCATCAAGGGTAACAATCTTCACTTGAAGAAGAGGGGGCGTCTTTGAATCATAAGCTTGAGGTTCAAAACTCCACAGAGGAAACATTTCAGTAATACTCCATCAGTGGGGGTAAAAGAACACTAAACGACATTCGTCTATGCACACCACTCTAGAAAAATAGGAGACTTGCTCCAGTGAGGCATAACAAACATGTTAATCAAATATATTTTCAAGAATACTTGATAGGGGGTAAGCTTCCCTAGGGAGAGAAGGTACGAACTTCATAGAGACGATGAATGACAACCTCACGAGGAGGATAAATGACAACCAAGGAGACGCGGGGTATCGACTTCAAGAGGATATAACAAAGGTATCCAGTCCATAGAAGCAATTCTTCCCATATTCTTCATAGCAAAGTAGCCTGCATTGAAGAAGAAGGTCGTACAAAATCTTGTTGAAATGCACTTTTTTGAATATAAGCCCTCTGGAAGGGACAAACTCTTGAACAAACTCTCATCAAGAGTTTTAACTTCAGTGTGGATTACGCATGGGTATGTGTGATCGGTGGAAAAAGAACTGACTGTTTTTAGCTGGATCGCGTATATCGCGGTAAGCAAGAGTCGCCACCGTCTTTTATGTTCTCCAACATGGAAAGGACAAAAGCACAGCAAAATTCCTTATTGAGAATGTCTCTCGGTTCGGGAGGTAGATTTATAGAAAGGGAAGGTGTTAGCACCCTTTCTATCTATGGTTATCCATGAGCTCTTAGGTACTTGCTCTTATGTTTTCAAAATATGTTTGCATTTCAAATGTGAGTGAGTTTGAAAAAAGTTTCGTTTTTTGAAGATTTCTAAGCGACTCTTGTATCTGTCCTCAAGAGTGTTTGAAAAATTTGTTTTGAAAACTTTTGAAAGTGTCAGTGTGAAAAGATTGTTTTGTTTGTTTTTGAAGAGAGTAAGTACCCATGAGTCATCTACCTACCCTAAGGAATTAGGCTGTGTAAGAGTCCCTTAGATAGTTCCATCCCACCATTGAGAGGTAGGTAGCACCACCGTTGGAGGTGTTCGGGTCAATTCGATTACTAGGGACATTGTGGTCACCGAAGCAATAGTAGGACACCTTAGAAGTAACCCTAATGTCCTAGATCCTTTTTAATCCGAGGCAACCGTTTCGAGGCAATTGGATCTTAGACATAAGGGCAACCGCTAAAACACCCTATACTTGACGACCACTTTCGAGGCAACGAGTGAGGCGTACCCTAGAAGTGGCATGTGCATTGTGTGTTCAATTCAGTTTATGTTTATCTTTGATCATGCATTTGTGAGCTACGAGTTGTTTTTAATTTGTCATTCAGTCTTTCATGCTTATTAACAGTTATGAGTGCGGAAAATTAAAGTGCGAGAATGTAAAGCTATGCTATTACAAGGCGCGGGTCTATACATCGCCAAAAACAAAGACCCGTTTTGATAAAGTGCGGAAAGTAAAGAAAGCAATAAACATAATTACTATTACATTCTTGGAAGCAGTTACATAATAATCAAAATATAAAAATAACGCGCGAATAGAAATTAAATTGAGACGTCATAGGGTTTTTTGACCCTTTTGAGAAAATTATGAGTTTTTTGTCCTTTTGTATTAAATTAAAATTAAATATAATTAATTATTTAATTAAAGAAAAGAAAGTGTTTTTTATGTTTTTTGTATTTAATGATAATATAATAAAATAAATTAAAAGTCAAAAGAAAACCCTAGTTCTAAGTTTATTTTACTTATTATAAAAAAATGTCAATTTTAACCTAATCAACTAAATTAATTAATTTATATTTTTTATGTACAAAACAATAATTATTAATAATGATGATAATAAGAAAATGATTAAAAATGTCAAAACCTAATTCTACATAATTTTATTTATTGAGAAAAAGATTAAAATTTAAACCTAAATTAAACTAAGTCAATTGTTAATATTTATTTACAAAAATAATAGCTAATAGTAAAAAATAATAAACAATAAAAAATGTTTACAATTTTGTGATTTCTGGATTTATTGTGAAAAATTAATTTATTGTGAATTAATAATGATAATTATAATAATTAAAAGAATTAAAAGAAAAGAAAATAAAATAGAAAAAATAGCAAACCAAAGGGGGTGTGATGGCCCATATGGAGGTTTTTTTTGTTGAATTCTGGCCCAAGAACAAGCAAGCCACGTTGACTTTCATAAACATGTGTATGCTTATTGACCCCTGAGTACCATGGTCTTCATCTCCTGGCCACTGGATGGATGCTGAGAGACACATGGCGCATCACTGGTTGACGTGCATGGTAGAACATTGGACAGGCGCTGCTTGAGATAACGTTATGAAAAATAATATTGAATTTGGGTGGACCTGGGAATCGAACCCAGGTCCCAGTAATGAACAAACACGTCACCAACCACTACACCATCGCGTTGTATTTGTAATAATAATGGCTAGTGAAAATAATATACAAAATATCAATTATGCTGGGAAATTAGAGAAAGGCGCGCATCATATTTGAATCAACCAGTCATGTTCATCCACGTATTGTCTTCTTCATCTTTTCCTGCAAAACAAAGAACAAGTAGCGGGGGTTTTAAACCCCCACAAAATGAAGCGACCAAAAATAGCGATTGGGCCTGTATGTAATATAAATTGAGCGCGATAGTTGGGTTGAATTTGTCTGGCCTTGACGAATTCAACCATGCACGTTTCAAGTTCCAATTGTTCTGTATGTGCAAAGCCCTAAATTAACAACTTCGGAACCCTAATGTTCTTCAATGGTGGTTTTTGATTCAGAGCGCTACAATCAAATTGGATTATACCAATAGCTTCAGAATGTCCCTATTAACATAAATCAATCCAAAAAATGGTTAAAAACGCATGAATCATGATATGCAATTATGGAAAAATGTCCAAACCGTGGGACTTGTTGTGAATGATTCCTTGCGTGTTAGGGCTTGTTCTTGATGGCAACAGGTTCCTGGAGACTCAGGCAAGGTGTTTGAATCAAAAAGAGGCTTTGAATTCGCCTGGAAGACTGATTACAGTTTTGAGTTTTTTCCACTTTTTTTCAATATTGCGTATGGTGTTCTTGCAGCTCTTGCCCGTTCTTATGAATAGGGTTAGGTTCAGCCTTTGTATGTGAAGAGAATTAGGTCAACTTTTGGCCCAAGAATCCATTGTATTCAAGTTTCATTATGTGATTGCCAATCAAATCTTTTTCAATCTTTTTCTTTGATAAAACCTTGCCAATCATGGAGATTTTGATGTCTTTGAGGTGCACACGAATTGCCAGCTTGCCCTGATCTCATTTGCCTCATAAAAAGATTTGACAACCATGTTTTAATATTTTCCTATAATTAAATTAATTAAATGAATTATTAATCAATTAAAAATCCAAATAATTAATAAAAATAAGAAAATAATTCCAATTAATCTTAATGGGTCGTGCATAAGCCTTGGGTAAAGATTCAAGAAAGAATTTGAGGCCCATTAGCAAAAATGAAGTGTTTTAGGCAAAGTTGACTTTTGAAAGTTCCCAAAAATTTCCCAACTTCTCCAATGCATATCTTGCTCAATTTTGAAGCTATGAACATGTTCTTGGACATTTTGGAAAGTTCGTGAAGTCCTCTAACCAATTCCTTTGGTCCCATGTCATTTTGATTCACCAATCTTAAGTTATGGTCTTTGACTTAAAGTGCCTTTTTGTTGACTTTTGAAAATGACCTATAATGTAGAAATTGATAACTCTTTGTGAGAGCATTTCTTGGACTTGGAGTGTGAAGATGAGTTGTAGGAAATGTCATCCCCTTCAAAATGAGCATTGGATGGGATTTTTCTGATGAACCATGAAAAATTTATGCCTTGGTCAATTTGCAGTTGACTTTTCAACTATCCAAAAATAGCAACTTTTTGCATCTTGATGATTTTTGAGCCATGCTTGTGGAATCATGATCAAGACTTGATCAAATGATGATTGTGGCTTCAAAATAAGATGTTGACCAAAATTTCTGACTTTTGACTGTAAAATGACCATTTTGCCCCTGCAGTTGATTGTGAAGCAAATAGGGCTTTTGACTGTGGAATTTGCTACTGTGAGTCTTGAAACTTGCCATGTAGATGCTTGACAATGTATATAGGCACATGGGACTTGATTGAGCCCTTGAAAACCTCAATTTCTTTGCAAGAAACAAAACCCTAATTTTGGCTGTGTCAGGAAGCAATTGGACTGTGCAACCCTTGAGAGGTTTTGAACCATTTGGAGATTGATCTTGACAAATTCTGAAGAATATGGGAGGGAAAATTTTGGGGTGCAACAGTTGCCCCTGTTCAATCTTCTTAGACCTGAGGATGTAGATTGGCTGGCGTGCCTTTCGTGATCCGAAGGTGGAAGATGATTGAACACTAAAGTGCCCAGAAATTTGCACTCGCATAGTAGAGTATCAGCAGCGTGATGGCGGGAATAGGCTTACAAATGCCATTTGGAGAGATGATGGATAGGAGGATGGGCTTATAGATGCCATCTGGAACTGTGACAGAGCCTTGTCGGGAATGGGCTTATAGATGCCATTTGGGGACTGTTGGTATGTGGATGGGCTTATAGATGCCATCTAGGTGTCGATCGCATAAGAGATTCCTTAGCGAGAACTTGCGAACCTGAGAAAGAAAAATAATTACCTGGCCTGTTACAGGGGTTGATCTTCAAACTCTTTATGTAGATATGCCCTGGATGGATACAGGTATCGAATCTCTAAACTCTTCATGTAGATATGCCCTGGCTGGATACAAGTATTGAGTCTACAATCAGTTACTCACAGATGTGCCCTGGCTGGATACAGGAATTGAATCTGGAATTAGTCGTCAACAGATATGCCCTGGCTGGATACAGGAACCGAATCTTCAAACTCTTCAGACGTGCCCTGGCTGGATACAGGAATCGAATCTGGAATTAGTCGTCAACAGATATGCCCTGGCTAGATACAGGAATCGAATATTCAAACTCTTCAGACGTGCCCTGGCTGGATACAGGAATCGAATATGGAATTAGTCGTCAACAGATATGCCCTGGCTGGATACAGGAATCGAATCTTCAAACTCTTCAGACGTGCCCTGGATGGATACAGGAATCGAATCTGGAATTAGTCGTCAACAGATATGCCCTGGCTGGATATAGGAATCGAATCTTCAAACTCTTCAGACGTGCCCTGGCTGGATACAGGAATCGAATCTGGAATTAGTTGTCAACAGATATGCCCTGGCTGGATACAGGAATCGAATCTTCAAACTCTTCAGACGTGCCCTGGTTGGATACAGGAATCGAATCTGGAACTAGTCGTCAACATATATGCCCTGGCTGGATACAGGAATCGAATCTTCAAACTCTTCAGACGTGCCCTGGCTGGATACAGGAATCGAATCTGGAATTAGTCGTCAACAAATATGCCCTGGCTGGATACAGGAATCGAATCTTCAAACTCTTCAGACGTGCCCTGGCTGGATACAGGAATCGAATCTGGAACTAGTCGTCAACAGATATGCCCTGGCTGGATACAGGAATCGAATCTTCAAACTCTTCAGACGTGCCCTGGCTGGATACAGGAATCGAATCTGGAATTAGTCGTCAACAGATATGCCCTAGCTAGATACAGGAATCGAATCTTCAAACTCTTCAAACGTGCCCTGGCTGGATACAGGAATCGAATCTGGAACTAGTCGTCAACAGATATGCCCTGGCTGGATACAGGAATCGAATCTTCAAACTCTTCAGACGTGCCCTGGCTGGATACAGGAATCGAATCTGGAATTAGTCGTCAACAGATATGCCCTGGCTGGATACAGGAATCGAATCTTAAAACTCTTCAGACGTGCCCTGGCTAGATACAGGAATCGAATCTGGAATTAGTCGTCAACAGATATGCCCTGGCTGGATACAGGAATCGAATCTTCAAACTCTTCAGACGTGCCCTGGCTAGATACAGGAATTGAATCTGGAATTAGTCGTCAACAGATATACCCTGGCTGGATACAGGAATCAAATCTTCAAACTCTTCAGACGTGCCCTGGCTGGATACAAGAATCGAATCTGGAATTAGTCGTCAACAGATATGCCCTGGCTAGATACAGGTGTCGAATCTTCAAACTCTTCAGACGCGCCCTGGCTGGATACAGGAATCGAATCTGGAATTAGTCGTCAACAAATATGCCCTGGCTGGATACAGGAATCGAATCTTCAAACTCTTCAGACGTGCCCTGGCTGGATACATGAATCGAATCTGGAATTAGTCGTCAACAGATATGCCCTGGCTAGATACAGGTGTCGAATCTTCAAACTCTTCAGACGTGCCCTGGCTGGATACAGGAATCGAATCTGGAATTAGTCGTCAACAGATATGCCATGGCTGGATACAGGAATCGAATCTTCAAACTCTTCAGACGTGCCCTGGCTGGATACAGGAATCGAATCTGGAATTTCTTCATGCAGATATGCCCTGGCTAGATACATGTGTCGAATCCACAAGTAATCGCTCACAGATATGCCCTGGCTAGATACAGGTATCGAATCCGGAATTGCGACAGTTGATAGTAATCATCTTTGTATTGACCTTTTTCCTGAAAAGGCAAAACATTAGTTGTATGCAATGTTATGATGTATGAAATGCGTGATGTTCTCAAAATAAATGAGATTGTATGTTCATGATGCGTATGTGCATGCTATAATGTATGAAGATGTGATGTTTATGAATGTATTTTGGTCTAGGAAAATAAATCCTTGACGGATGCCGGGAAATTGAATCCTGGGCTGATGTTGGAAGAGTAGGGTTCTTCATCTCCGCTGGGGATGATGGTTGCGAGAATAAACCTGTAGGAGAAGATGACTCCGTTGAGGAATAAACTTTGTTGAAGAGATTATTCTGCGGGGAAATACTTTGTGGGAAGAGATACTTCGCCGAGGTTTTGATGATAACTTCGCTGGGGATTCCGTTGATAAGCTTTGTTGAGGGCATTTGGTGAACTCCGCTGGGGAATGGAAAGAACTTCGCCGAGGACGATCTTTCCGTGGTGATTAGCTGAGGATAACCCAGTTATAAGCTCTGGTGGGGAATAACCTTCTGAATAAGGCTTGGGAGACGCATTTGCACTCTGCATGGGATAAGCTTCCAGAATCTACTGGGGAGATTGATCCAACTCTCCTAGGGAAACTTTTGGACTGTACTGGGAAGTGGCTCCATTGGGGTGTCTGGTATTCCGCCGGGGAACAATCTTAGATCAAGACTGTCGGGGATGCTTGCTTAGGACCATCTGCATACTCCGCTGGGGAATGTTGAGATCTTCTGGGGATACCCACCTTCCTTAAGGCTGACAGTCGACTAACTCTGCTTGGGGAGAGTACTGCTGACTTGCTAGGGATATTGTGCCTTTTCGGGGCTGATTGGGAGACCAACTCTGCTCGGGGCGAGTATTGTTGAATCTTGTCTTACTCTATGGGGAGTGAAGGTATCCTGGTCATTCTTCAGCCGAACCTACCTTGGTACCTTGGTGGACAGAGCAACTAGATCATTTAGACAACTCATTATTGCCATTGTTTCTGATGTCACCTGTAATTAGTCCTTTGTTTCGCATGCAAATATTTATGAGTTAGCAATTAATGTCAAATGCATATATAAAAAATGAACATTGGACGTTCTTCGCAAGACAAAACAGAAAAAAGGAAAAACAATTGGCGATTGGTCTGAAAAGTGAATTTGTATTGATTTTTGAATTTGCCTGTAAATAGGCGTTTATGTACAAGAGGCTGACGTCCTAGTAAGAGAACGCCGCCGACCAATATAGAGTTTATACAATTTTGAAAAGGAAAACAAAACAGCTATGTGAAAAATCCCACTGGGTTCCAACTCTGCTATCGCCTTTATGTCTTCAAGCGTCTCATCACTTGGCTGCTTTAGTTGAAGATGAAGCTGATTGATTGATGTTGTCTGAACCTGATAGTTGATACCGGATTCTGGATGCAAAGTGATCCAATGAGACATAGTATTATGCTTTATCCCTAACTTTTGCATGGACCGCCCTTTCGGGTTTTCAGTCCACCGGGATACCCATTTTTGCCCAAGCCGCCTTTTCAGGTTTTTGACTTGCCGGGTGTACAGATTTTTTTTTATTTCATCCCTTATTTTTGCCCGAACCCTTTTGGTTCGCCGGGAAGCCCTTATTTTTGCCTAGGTGTGTCAACCTAGCGGGTCTTTTATTCATGCGTAGTATCTTTTTACTATGTCTGCATTGGCGGGGTGCGGAAGGTCGTCACCATCCATGGTGGTTAGAATCATAGCTCCTCCTGAGAAGATATGTTTAACCACAAATGGCCCTTCGTACGTAGGGGTCCATTTGCCCCTGGGATCACTTTGAGGAAGAATGATGCGCTTGATTACCAGGTCTCCAACTTGATACTCTTGTGGTCTGACTTTCTTATTAAATGCCCTGATCATCCGTTTTTGATACGTTTGACCATGACAAATAGTAGTGAGTCTCTTTTCGTCAATTAAGTTTAACTGATCAAGTCGAGTCTGGATCCAGTCATCTTCGCTCAAGCCTGCATCCTTCATTATCCGGAGAGAGGGTATCTGGACTTCAATAGGCAAGACTGCCTCCATGCCATAGACCAAGGAAAAGGGAGTTGCCCCGGTTGACGTTCTTGCTGAGGTACGGTACCCATGAAGAGAAAACGGTAACATCTCGTGCCAATCTTTATAGGTCACTGTCATCTTCTGCACAATCTTTTTGATATTCTTATTAGCTGCTTCTACAACCCCATTCATCTTCGGCCGATAAGGAGAAGAGTTGCGGTGCTGTATCTTGAATTGCTCGCAGAGCTCAGTGATCATCTTGTTATTGAGATTGGTACCATTGTCCGTAATGATCCTCTCAGGTACTCCGTATCGACAGATCAGGTTGTGCCGAATGAACCGTGCCACGACGTTCTTGGTTACGGTAGCGTAGGAAGCTGCCTCAACCCACTTTGTAAAGTAATCAATTGCCACCAGGATGAAGCGATGCCCATTGGATGTCGTCGGTCTGATCTCGCCGATCATATCAATGCCCCACATTGCAAAAGGCCAAGGTGCAGTCAAGACGTTCAGAGGTACTGGAGGAATGTGCACCTTATCTGCATATATCTGGCATTTGTGACACGTCCGAGAATGTTGGTAACAGTCGGCTTCCATTGTGGACCAGAAATATCCTCCCCGAAGAATTTTCTTTGCCATAGTATGTCCATTGGAGTGTGTTCTGAAGGTACCTTCATGTAGTTTTGCCATGATCTTTTCTGCTTCAGTCTTATCCACACAACGCAGTAAAGTTGAATCATGGTTTCGCTTGTATAGAATGCCATTGCTGAGGAAGAACTTTGCAGCGAACCTTCTCAGAAACTTCTTGTCATTGACAGATGCACCCTCGGGGTATTCTTGAGCTTCCAGGTACCTCTTCACCTCATGATACCAAGGTTTTTCAGTTACCTCTTCAGCCTCAAGATCACAGCAATATGCAGGTTCGTCCAATTTCCAAATGATGATCCGGGGAGCCTCGTTATCCCATTTGACTTTGAACATAGAAGACATCGTAGCCAGCGCGTCCGCCAACTGATTCTCCTCTCTTGGGAAGTGTTCAAAAGTTATCTCCGTGAAATGGGGGATCAATGTCAACACACATTCTTTGTAAGGAATAAGGTTTGGGTGTTTCGTATCCCACTCGCCTTTGATCTGATTGATCACGAGAGAGGAATCTCCGAAGACACTCAGAAACTTGATCCTTAAGTCAATTGCAGCTTGAAGACCCATGATGCATGCCTCATACTCAGCCATGTTGTTGGTGCAGTTGAAACATAGTCGGGCGTTCAGTGGAGTATGAGTGCCTTTAAGGGATATGATCACAGCACTGATACCGTTACCCAAAGCGTTCGAGGCTCCGTCGAAGTGCATAGACCATCGGGATCCTTCCTCAGGTCCTTCATCCGGTCCAGGTACTTCGCAATCAGTCACTACCATGATGTTCTCGTCTGGAAATTCAAAGTTCATAGATTGGTAGTCATCCACTGCCTGGTGTGCCAAATGGTCTGCCAATACACTTCCTTTGATAGCTTTCTGAGTCGTGTACTGGATGTCGTATTCCGTCAAGATCATCTGCCATCTTGCTATTCTTCCGGACAAGGCGGGCTTTTCGAATATGTACTTGATTGGATCCATTTTTGAAATTAACAGAGTAGTGTGAGTCAACATATACTGTCTCAGCCGGCGAGCAGCCCATACCAAAGCGCAGCAAGTTTTCTCGAGTAGTGAGTATCGGGTCTCACAGTCGGTAAACTTTTTGCTAAGGTAATAAATGGCATGCTCTTTTCGGCCAGACTCGTCATGCTGCCCCAGCACACACCCCATTGAGCTGTCAAGTACTGTCAAGTATAGTATAAGAGGTCTCCCTTCAACCGGTGGCATGAGAATGGGTGGTTCTTGGAGATACTCTTTGATTCTGTCGAAAGCGGCCTGACATTCATCGTTCCAACGTACTACATGATCTTTCTTCAGCAGCTTGAAGATTGGTTCACAGGTAGCAGTTAGATGCGAGATGAATCGGGCAATATAGTTCAGCCGTCCTAGAAAGCCTCTGACTTCTTTCTCTGTCTTGGGAACCGGCATCTCTTGTATGGCTTTCACCTTGGCAGGGTCCACTTGAATACCTTTGTCGCTCACGACGAAGCCTAGTAATTTTCCAGATCTCACCCCGAAGGTGCATTTGTTTGGGTTCAACCTCAGCTTGTACAACTTCAGACGGTCAAACAGCTTCTGTAGATGGTCCAGGTGTTCCTCCTCAGTTTGAGACCTTGCAACCATATCGTCGACGTATACCTCTATCTCATGATGGATCATGTCATGAAATAGAGCAACCATGGCACGTTGGTAGGTTGCCCCAGCATTTTTCAACCCAAAAGGCATGACCTTGTAGCAAAAGGTGCCCCACTGAGTAACAAAAGTGGTCTTCTCCATGTCTTCAGGAGCCATCTTGATCTGATTATAACCGGAGAAACCGTCCATGAAGGAGAACACCTTGTGCTGAGCAGTATTGTCAACCAGAACGTCGATATGAGGCAGAGGGAAGTCATCCTTAGGGCTCGCCCTGTTCAAATCCCTGTAATCAACACACATTCGGACCTTACCATCTTTCTTCGGTACCAGAACCACGTTGGCAACCCACTTAGGGTAAGAAGTCACTGCTAGAAACCCGACATCAAATTGTTTCATAACCTCAGCTTTGATTTTCTCGGACATCTCTGGACGTATACGGCGAACCTTTTGTTTAACCGGAGGGCATTCTTCCTTGGTAGGCAGGTGATGAACCACAATGTCGGTATCCAACCCAGGCATGTCTTCGTAGGACCAGGCAAAGATTTCCACATAATCATGCAACATCTGAATCAACCGTTGTTTCACGCTGAGCTCTAGATTGACACCAATCTTGACTTCCTTTCTGTCTGTCTCAGTACCCAGATTTACCGTTTCCACTAGCTCTTCATGTGGCTGAATGGCCCTCTCTTCCTGGAGTAACAGTCTTGCAAGCTCGCCAGGCACTTCACAATCATCTTCACCTTCGTCTTCGGCTAAGTTGATCGGATTTTCGAAGTCATAACTGGAAGTAGCAGAGTCGTCACCAGTGAGATCCAGAGTGGATTGAAACCTGTATAGGTGAGTGTGTGTAAATATAGCTGTTTTGCAATATATAAAAAAAGAAAGGGAGCACAAGATTCGAAACGCGAAAAACGTCCAATGTTTTTATTCATGATATATGGAAATGACAAGTAATAAGCCCTCACAAATGAAGCCACGGTGCCCCGGGTAAGACACCGGGCTATAAAGTTTCAAATTATTGTTCGTTACAAATTTAAAAACAAAGGAGTTCATTACTGAGTAACAAAAGTAACAGGTATGAAATCTTTGGCAGTCCAATTGTTCAGTCCACCGTCGGTCGTTGGGTAGATCCAGCTATCAAATTCAGATTCCTCCGCATCGCCTTCAATAGCATTCACTCCCGGGTTGGTGATGAATACGGGAGGTCTTCCAATCCTTGCTTTACGTACAGCCCTCTGAGCCTCTGCAGTGAAACCCAGCCCAAACTTGTCAGTCTTTGGAGTAAAATCAGGAAGCATGCCCCAGTTTGCGCACTCACCCTTCTCAACCACAGCTCGGGCGTCCTTCAAGGAAGCCATCTTCAAAGGAGAATTATCTTCGGTCACAGTCTCTGCTGCTGCCAATGTTGGAGGCACCTCTTCAAAGTGTTGAAAGGGGGTCTCAATGAACTCCCCGTCCATCTCTATATACCGGAATGAGTTAAGATGGCTAACCATGTATTCTTCCTCCCCCTGAACTGTAACAATCTTCCCTCTGACCGGGTACTTAAGCTTTTGATGTAGAGTTGAGGTCACAGCTCCAGCTTTGTGGATCCAAGGACGACCCAGCAAACAAGAATAGGATGGACGAATGTCCATCACATAGAATGTTGAATCAAAGACTTGAGAACCAACCCGGATTGGAATGTCCACTTCACCATGTACCATCCTCTTCGACCCGTCAAAGGCCCGGACAATAATGTTACTAGGCTTCAACTCCAAACCCTCACAATCCAACCTGTCTAAGGCCTTCTTGGGCAATACATTCAGTGAAGAACCGGTGTCTACCAACACATGTGCAAGAGTAGTGCCCCTGCATTCAATGGAGACATGCAGGGCATCATTGTGGTTTTTTCCCTTGGCAGTCAGGTCGGCGTCCGAGAAACCCAACCCATTATCAGCAGTCAAGTTGGCCATGCAATCAATAAATTGATCAGCAGACATTTCTTGTGGCACATGGGCCGTCTTCAGGAAGGAAATCAGGGCCTTGGCATGGGCCTCTGAACACAACAACAGTGATAGCATAGAGATCTTAGAGGGGGTGTACCCCAGCTGTTCAACGACGTTGAAATCACTCTTCTTGATAATCTTAAGAATTTCTTCCATCTCTTGCTGGGAGGCTTCAACATTAACAGTCTTCGGTGCCTCCATCTGGGCAGGCACATCGGTAGCCATCCCCTTACCCCGAGTGTCAGATGACTCGGCAGCAGGGGTAGCAACTTGATCAGGAGGGGAAACAGGCACACTGGCATGTGTGATAACAAGAGGTCTCTGAATAGTTAGAGGTGCAATATCAGGCGAGAAGAGCCTGCCACTGCGAGTAACTTTAGTAGGGCCAGTGATGTTACTGATGCCAGTATTGGTATTGAACTCTTGCTTTACTCCGAGTACATACACATCTGCCCCATAGTGCCACGGGACAACCTTGTCAGATTTATAGGGGAGGGGCCCCAGAACAGTAATGATGATAGGTGCAACAGACATGATTTTGACGGGCTTCCTCGGGGGAGCCTTGGTAGGATTGTTGAAAATGGTGACAACGGACACTTCTTCAGTAGGGACAATAGGAACAACAGTCTTCTTGAACAAGATCTCTTTGCTATCCATCAGGTTTTGGACGCCTGACTTCAGCAACGGACAACCAGCAGGTGAAACAGCACATAGAAGGCAACCTTTGCTACAACCCGGAAATAAACCGGCTAGCAACAGGTTCCTCTTGACGGTCAACAATAGGGTAACAATCTCATTCACAGAGACTACATACAGGTCTTCCTCAATAGCATTTACTCCATGCTGGGGCATGGGCGCAGTCACAACATTTGGCGCCTCAAACTGTATTTCCTTAGCATCGATAAGGTCCTGAACCTTATTCCTCAGGGCCCAACAATCATCAGTAGAATGCCCCGGGCTATCAGAGTGATAAGCACAGCGGGCGTTGGGGTTGTACTTTGGAGAGGTTGTGTTTACCACCTTCGGAGCTTCTCTGACAGTTACTAGGTTGGTTGACAGCAGTTGCGGCAAGATCTGAGACAAGGTCATACTAAGCCGAGTGTATTCTCTTCTAGGTCTCTCACCCCTTGGTTGGTTAGGTTGTCGAGGAGCGGCAGCAGGCTTTGAAATTACCACCGTGTTGACAGCTTGGCGGCGTTCCGGTTTATTTTGCCTTCTGGGACCATACACATCACTAGCTTCCTTCTTGAAAGGCTTCTTTTCAGAACTTGAGGATGCACCTTTATGTATCTTCCCCGATTTCATACCAGCTTCTATCCTCTCACCAGTCAGAATGAGATCTGTAAACCCTGCAGAAGAATTACCAATCAGGTGGTTGAAGAACGGCCCAGACAGGGTCCCCAAGAACATGTCCACGAGTTCACGGTCGGTCAATGGTGGCTGCACCCTGCCAGCCAGGTCCCTCCACTTTTGCACGTACTCTTTAAAACCTTCTCCCGATCCTAGAGACATACCCTGGAGTTGGGTACGTATAGGAGCGAGGTCGGCATTGTACTGATACTGCTTATAAAAAGCAGTAGCCAAGTCCTCCCAGTTATGAATATTGGTTCCATCCAGCTGATAGAACCATTCGAGATGAGTCCCTGAAAGACTCTCCTGGAAGAAATGGATCCATAAGTTCTTGTCTGCAGTATACGGCTGGATCTTCCGCACATAGGATCTGAGATGCAGTTTAGGGCAGGAAGCCCCGTCATACTTTGCAAAAGAAGGTGCCTTGAACTTGTGTGGGATCACCACCCCAGAAGATAAACCCAGATCTCCAAAATCTAACCCAGGCACCTGTTGAATTTCCATGGCACTCAGACGCTCCTCTAACTGCTTGTACCTGTCTTCAGCGGGAGGGTACTTGTGATACGGTGGGAGAACTGACTAGTGTTTTTTGCGTTCGTATTCGCACTTGTGCGGTTGAGTAAGAGTCGCCACCGACTTTTTATTTTATCCTAAAGGAAAGGTTAAAAAAGCACAACAAAAACCTTTTGAGATATTTCGTGGGTTCGGGGGGTAGATTATGAAAAGGGAAGGTATTAGCACCCTTTTCATCCATGGTTATCCATGGGCTCTTAGTTACTTGGTTTTTAGATCACTTGATTTGATTTTCGATTGCTTGAAAATGGTGTATGTGTGTGTTTTGAAAATGTTTTTGAAGAAGATGCCTTGTCTTAGGCTAACCTTGTAACAATTATTTACTCAAATATTTTACAAAGGCGTGTATCTTTTCGAAAAGATGTTTCAAATGTTTTTGAGAGTTTGTTTTGAAAGTGTTGTGGATTGTGTTTTTTTGAAAAGAAGGCAAGTGTTTTTGCAAGTGGGTCTCAAGTAACTAAGAGTTTTGTCTACCCTATTGTACTCAAAGGTTTTTGTTATGTTTTAACCCTTTTTAACAATTTTGTTCCACCATTGAATTTGGTGGACAATCTTGCGTTTTAGGAAGTTTGTTCGGGACGGGCGCGGGTCATCGTATGGACCATGAATGCAATGATGCCAAGTGTCTTTGGCAATTTGCTTTGAAGGGACTATGATCATTCCATTTAAGCAACTTTCGAAAGCGTCATCGAGGGACTTATGATCATTTGAATTTGTTTTGCCAAAGATACTCGACGTGCAAGCATGGCCCATTTTGGAAGGCAACATGTGGGATTACCCTAGAGGGTGCAAGTGTGATTGTGTATTGATTTCATGTATTTGTCTTGTATTAGGTTATCTAGCGTTTGATTTTATGTTCATGCAAACCCTAGGTCTAATCATGGTATAATTGAAAGCGGTAAATTGCGAGAATGTAAAGTCTACGCTATTACAAAATAAGTATCCAGGAGTGGGGGTACAATATTCACAAATGGGGATGAGACTTATAGTATCCAATAAGTTACAACCAAATCGAATTTGCGATCAAATGTAAATGACGAATATACAAATATAAGCAAATGTGTACAGGAGCAATGTAAATGTATTTGTATATTCGTCATTTACATTTGATCGCAAATTCGATTTGGTTGTAACTTATTGGATACTATAAGTCTCATCCCCATTTGTGAATATTGTACCCCCACTCCCGGATACTTATTTTGTAATAGCGTAGACTTTACATTCTCGCAATTTACCGCTTTCAATTATACCATGATTAGACCTAGGGTTTGCATGTACATAAAATCAAACGCTAGATAACCTAATACAAGACAAATACATGAAATCAATACACAATCACACTTGCACCCTCTAGGGTAATCCCACATGTTGCCTTCCAAAATGGGCCATACTTGCACGTCGAGTATCTTTGGCAAAACAAATTCAAATGATCATAAGTCCCTCGATGACGCTTTCGAAAGTTGCTTAAATGGAATGATCATAGTCCCTTCAAAGCAAATTGCCAAAGACACTTGGCATCATTGCATTCATGGTCCATACGATGACCCGCGCCCGTCCCGAACAAACTTCCTAAAACGCAAGATTGTCCACCAAATTCAATGGTGGAACAAAATTGTTAAAAAGGGTTAAAACATAACAAAAACCTTTGAGTACAATAGGGTAGACAAAACTCTTAGTTAGTTGAGACCCACTTGCAAAAACACTTGCCTTCTTTTCAAAAAAACACAATCCACAACACTTTCAAAACAAACTCTCAAAAACATTTGAAACATCTTTTCGAAAAGATACACGCCTTTGTAAAATATTCGAGTAAAGAATTGTTACAAGGTTAGCCTAAGACAAGGCATCTTCTTCAAAAACATTTTCAAAACACACACACATACACCATTTTCAAGCAATCGAAAATCAAAGCAAGTGATCTAAAAACCAAGTAACTAAGAACCCATGGATAACCATGGATGAAAAGGGTGCTAATACCTTCCCTTTTCATAATCTACCCCCCGAACCCACGAAATATCTCAAAAGGTTTTTGCTGTGCTTTTTTAACCTTTCCTTTAGGATAAAATAAAAAGTCGGTGGCGACTCTTGCTCAACCGCACAAGTGCGAATACGAACGCAAAAAACACTAGTCAATTCTCCCACCGTATCACAGAACTGGCGACTCTACTGGGGATATGTTTAAAAGTGGGGTTACCTTAGGGTTTAGATCACCTTTACTTTCTTAATTTGATTGACTTGATCCTTTGGGTTTGTTGTAAATCCTCCACCCGGATTTGGGGCACCTTTTTAGGTAAATAGCAAACAAACTGCGAGGGAACTGTGCGGGGTATACCGACATGGTTGAAGCAGTAAGCTATGTTAGTGTGACATATTTGTGAGTACCGGTAACCTAGTCAGGGAGAGTACGGGGCCACTGAGTGATGTCGTGAAGCACTAACGAACTCTTAGAACCTTAATTGACCATCTTAGCCTTTTTAGGGGTAGTGAGATGACCGACTTTGGTGCAGTCCGAAGTTGGTAGATCCTCGATACTACACTCATTTGAGGATTGTTTCCTTGGAATATTTTGGTCGCCAGTTAAGTGGCTAAACCGAAACGATGAACACAGAAAACAATCCAATGATATTGAGCTCCTTAGAACCCGATTTCTATTTTAGGACAGGATGAGCCAACTAACTTCAAGAGGGTACTTACCTAAACCTCATGCAAGCCTCAACCTAAGGACTTGTTTGCTTTGTGTGAATATGTTTGCCTGTATATACACTCACTTGCTTTTCGCATACATGTACATAACATCATAACATCATACCATAGCATTTTCAATAACCATTTCAAGGATCTCGAGGGTTCTTTGGATGCAGGGTTACGTTGAACCAGACGTCTATCAAGGGGCAAGGGGTTTCTCCTCTAACCAATGCAATCAAAGATCAAGTGCAACAACTTGAATCAGTGGCTATGACCCACTCGACATGGTGAGCTTGATTCTCGTGGAAAGACATCCACCGATACAAAGCTCTCCAATCAAAGATCAAGTGCAACAACTTGAATCAGTGGCTATGACCCACTTGACATAGTGAGCTTGATTCTAGTGGAAAGACATCCGCCGGTGCAAAGTTCTCCAACCCAAGAGCAGAGTTCAACCACTAACATCTTCTTGTGTTTACCCCAAGAGATCCTTGAAAGCATGCATCCACATATCATGCATTGCATTTTGACAATCTTTCCTTTTTCAGGTTTCCTTACTCTCCTGCTGTTTATTTCAGCAAGAGATGGCCCTAGAAAGGTCTGTCAAAGACATCCAAGACCAGACTGCTCAGCTGCAGGAGATGTTCCTGAGCTTGTCTCTGGGGCAAGAAGAGATGAAAGCTCTCCTCACCAAGAGCTTGGAGAATTCAAACGATGCCAGGAGTGATCAGCTTGCGGAGCTGCAGTTTGATTTGACAACCTTGAGGACCCAAGTGATGGGACAGTTGGTGGGCCAGATGGCTCTCATCCAAGACCTATCTCAAAGACAAGAGGAACTCAGAGTTCTTGTCCGCCAACTGCTTCCAAACAACCAACTGGGGCAAACATCTGAGGTTGAAGAGCAAGTCACCGCCCAACCTCCAGCCACTCAAGAAGACAAGGGGAAAGCTCCTTTTCTTGCTTCAGGGTCACAAGCCCTTCAACAACCTCGCCAGCGTCAACGGGGTAATCGGTGTAAGCAAGAAACGTCGGGAAGACAGTTCACGGAGATTGAAATACCATCATTCTTTATACTGAAACGCCTGATGGAGGTCAACTTGCTTACCGTAAAGGACCCTCCTCAGAAGCTCAATACCTCCTCTCCTAACTACCATCCCGATGCATTTTGTGTTTACCACTCCTACAGCCCGGGACACGACACCAACGAATGTTGGGCCTTGAAGAACAAGATTCAAGATCTGATCGACATTGGGGTGCTGGAATTCATGCCAGACGGCGAGATGAAAATCTTTCGTTGAAGGGTTCTCCACTTGAAGTGACGAAGCTCAAGCTGAAAGACTTTTGCTTCTTTTTGAATTTTCAAAGTTGTAATTTCTTTTGCTGTCAAACAATTATTTGTTGATGTTAAACTCTGTTTTCATTAATGCATTGCATATGTTTGTCTTGAATTCATCCATTCGTTTCACTACTCTTATGCTTTTCTTTATGATATTTGACTCTTGATAAAAAGCTTTAAGCTTTTAGAGGGAGGATGACGAAACAATACCATGATCTTATACAGTATGCTTTTGAACAGACCTTGCTGATGACGTACATGCATTTCTTTCAATTCCCAAACACTGGAGTTATAAGGAAGTTAATCCCTAGTCAACCCCTTCGAGCCAAAGAAGTAGGAGTTTTCTGTTCTAAACGATCAAAACCTTTGATATAAACCCGGGGCAGGGTAGTATCTCAGTTAATTCAAAAGAAAATGCGCAGTGAAGTCGCAAACTCTCAGTTCGTAACACAACGAACGACGTCGAAAAAAAGAAGAGAAAGCATTCCTTTGGAATCAAAAGACAAGGGTGGTTCCCTATCACATAGACAGTCAATCTCTCAAAAAAAGAAAAAAGCCCGCTGAGCCAAAACCTATAAAGGAGGCTTAAGAAAGCTGGGGCATCCCGCTGACAGTAATCCCGGAAAACGGTAACAGTCAGGCAAAAGTTAGGGATAACAAATCAAAATCAAAATAGTGAGGTCATTACAAAATCCTCAACAACATGAAAAAATTTTGAAAAAGAAAAAAAAAGAAGGAGATGATGACTGTCTCCCCAAATTCAACTGGTGAACCATCGCCCAAAAGTCGTTCCAAACTCAAAACAGAGTATGACGCAATTAACTGAGCTTAGGTTGGAGAACATCACGAAGAGCGGGTGGGTACAAATATATTTTGAGCCTTTATCCTTTGTTTCTTAAACCGTGAACCAAGCCACGTTACAACCCGTCAAAAGTCCTAATTGAAGCATGGGTTAGTTCGAAAGCATACTGTTACAAAAGGTATCCTGACTCCTGTAAGGCTTTACTCTAAATCTTGTGTTGATTTGTCTTATAAAAAGTTTTCTGCTAAAAACGCATTTTTCAAAACTTCGAGACAAACATAAACTTTGCATTGCTTGAATATCACTATCTGCATTTGGCTTTTTGTTTGACAGCGAAGAAATTCATACAGCGAATGTTCAGAGGAACGAAAACTCTCTCAGTAAGTAAAAATCACTTCAAGAGGATAACACTTCCATTACAAATCTCCTATCGACAAGGGGCATGACATGTCGCAATTCAATTAACCTGGGGCAGTCCAGTCAAGGTCCAACAGATCTTTCAAACTTCAATTAACTTGGGGCAGTCCAGTCTAGGTCCAACAGATCTTTCAAAGTTCAGTTAACCTGGGGCAGTCCAGTCAAGGTCCAACAGATCTTTCAAAGTTCAGTTAACCTGGGGCAGTCCAGTCAAGATTTCAAGAAATCTCTCAATGTGCATAGTAATCTGATTCAAGATTCTTTCATCACCACTTGGGGCATTCGAATGCCAAAAGTGTTCAACAAATCAACTATCACATTTCCAGACTCGATTCCTGTATCTAGCCAGGGCACGTCTGAAGAGTTTGAAGATTCGATTCCTGTATCCAGCCAGGGCATATCTGTTGACGACTATTTCCAGACTCGACTCCTGTATCCAGCCAGAGCACGTCTGAAGAGTTCCAGATCAACACGTGTAACAAGCCAGGAAAACATCTGTGAACGACCGATTGTAGACCAACCCCTGTAACAAGCCAGGAAATTATCTACATCACCACTTGGGGCATTCGAATGTCAAAAGTGTTCAAAAACCCGATGCAGTTTTACACAAGCTCATCATCAGGAAACCCTACACCGGTTCCTCTTCAAGACTTCTGAAAACAGTTTATGGATTCTTCCCAACAACGGATGTTAATCTACCAACTTGTTCAGACGCAACCATTGAAAACAGTTTACGGACGCTTCCCAACAACGGATGCTGCTCTATTGCTTATTCAATCTCAAGATTTCTGAAAATAGTTCACGGGTTCTCCAAGTAACGGATGTCAACCTATCACTTGTTCAGATTCTTCTCAAGACGTCTGAAAACAGTTTACGGATTCTTCCCAACAACGGATGTTAATCTACCAACTTGTTCAAACGCAACCTTTGAAAACAGTTTACGGACGCTTCCCAACAACGAATGCTGCTCTATTGCTTATTCAACTTCAAGATTTCTAAAAATAGTTCACGGGTTCTCCAAGTAACGGATGTTAACCTATCACTTGTTCAGATTCTTCTCAAGACTTCTGAAAACAGTTTATGGATTCTTCCCAACAACGGATGTTAATCTATCAGCTTGTTCAGATGCAACCTTTGAAAACAGTTTACGGACGCTTCCCAACAACGGATGCCGCTCTATTGCTTATTCAATCTCAAGATTTCTGAAAATAGTTCACGGGTTCTCCAAGTAACGGATGTCAACCTATCACTTGTTCAGATTCTTCTCAAGACGTCTGAAAACAGTTTACGGATTCTTCCCAACAACGGATGTTAATCTACCAACTTGTTCAGACGCAACCTTTGAAAACAGTTTACGGACGCTTCCCAACAACGGATGCTGCTCTATTGCTTATTCAACTTCAAGATTTCTGAAAATAGTTCACGGGTTCTCCAAGTAACGGATGTTAACCTATCACTTGTTCAGATTCTTCTCAAGACTTCTGAAAACAGTTTATGGATTCTTCCCAACAACGGTTGTTAATCTATCAGCTTGTTCAGATGCAACCTTTGAAAACAGTTTACGGACGCTTCCCAACAACGGATGCCGCTCTATTGCTTATTCAATCTCAAGATTTCTGAAAATAGTTCACGGGTTCTCCAAGTAACGGATGTCAACCTATCACTTGTTCAGATTCTTCTCAAGACGTCTGAAAACAGTTTACGGATTCTTCCCAACAACGGATGTTAATCTACCAACTTGTTCAGACACAACCTTTGAAAACAGTTTACGGACGCTTCCCAACAACGGATGTTGCTCTATTGCTTATTCAACTTCAAGATTTCTGAAAATAGTTCACGGGTTCTCCAAGTAACGGATGTTAACCTATCACTTGTTCAGATTCTTCTCAAGACTTCTGAAAACAGTTTATGGATTCTTCCCAACAACGGATGTTAATCTATCAGCTTGTTCAGATGCAACCTTTGAAAACAGTTTACGGACGCTTCCCAACAACGGATGCCGCTCTATTTCTTATTCAACTTCAAGATTTCTGAAAACAGTTCACGGGTTCTCCAAGTAACGGATGTTAACTTATCGCTTGTTCAGATTCTTCTCAAGCTAACTCCACTCAGAGTCAAGCTTCATTATCCCCAGCGAAGCTAAAACTTCAAATTATCAATCCCTAGCGGAACCGGACTATTGAACCTTCTCCCCACAGAGTTTTGGGAGGGCAAATCTCGAGTTCCCCAGTGAAGTCGCCAGAGTTACTTCCCACCGAGATGAAGATTCTCAATCTTACCTCCCCAGCATGGGTCAATTAGATTGGAACTCCCCAGTAGAGGTCATCAGGAATTCTCTTCCCCAGCAACAGCCAAGGAATTATTTTCCCGGCAGCAGTCAAGATGCTTTTATCTTCGGCCATCTCAGATTCATTTATCCTCAGCAAGATAGCTCATCAGCTTACATGCGCATTCATCACATTCATGTCATAAACATTGATGTCACATAAATTGCATCATGCATCATGACATTGCATACAACTAACCCTTTACCTTTTCAGGTAAGATCAGTCGGCAGACAAAGATCATCTTCCAAGTTTACTCAGATGTGACCCGGACACGGCGACATTCTGATACTTATTCCAGATTCATCCAAATGCAGCTTTACACGAGCTCCTCATCAGGAAACCCTACACCGGTTCCTCTTCAAGACGTCTGAAAACAGTTTACGGATTCTTCCCAACAACGGATGTCAATCTACCAACTTGTTCAGGTGCAATTTTTGAAAACCGTTTACGGACGCGTCCCAACAACGGATGCTGCTCTATTGCTTATTCAACTTCAAGACTTCTGAAAACAGTTCACGGGTTCTCCAGTAACGGATGTTAACCTATCGCTTGTTTAGACTCTTCTCAACTTTTGAAAACAGTTTACAGACGCCTCCCAACAACGGATGTGGCTCTATTGCTTATTCAATCTCAACTCCTGAAAATAGTTTACGGATTCTCCAGACATGATTGTCAATCTATTGCTTATTCGGACCTCCAATTCAGAGATGTTCCAAAACATGAGTGCCTTTCTGATACTCGTCCACTCACCATTGACATACAGTTCAACATTACCAGATGGCATCTATAAACCCATCCTCCTACCAGCAGTCACCAGATGGCATCTTTAAGCCCATCACTAAATGGCATCTTTAAGCCCATTATCAGATGGCATCTCTAAGCCCATCCCCTGACAAGATTCTATCGCACCAGATGGCATCTCTAAGCCCATCACCGACTGGCATCTGTAAGCCCATTTGAAATTCCTGGTATGTCACAGACTCAGGATGTCTAATGGAATGTTAAGACATCTGATCTGACATTAAGTGCTGTACAGGTAGAATAGGCTGTACTTTTGATATCTGTTCTACAACAGTCACTGAACTATCATACCAGAACCTGCAACACCTTTTGACAAACGCAGGTTCTGATTTACTGAAGTTTGGAGAAGTTAAGGTTAATCATATACATTGAAGTCATGAGGAATGCTGTGACATCAAACAAATAGCCAATGCAGAAAGTAAATAACACACAGAATTGTTCACCCAGTTCGGTTCAACCAACCTACATCTGGGGGCTTCTAAGCCAGGGATAAAGTTCACTATTAGTAGTATCAATTCAAAGACCCTACAGCCAACACACCCGTTGACAGCCTTCTCACTTAATCACTACCCAATGACACTTTTACCTAAGATCCAATCCTAGATATGAGACCCCTCTCACTCCCCCTCAATCACCGCAGTGATAACTTTCTACAGTACATAAACTGTTCAGAAGATACACTTCCATTACACATCTTGATCATGCTTAAAAGCTTCAATAAAGTACAATGCATACATCCTCTAACCTACAGGTTTTAAGGAGTATGGTGACCATCCCACAGCCCGGGTGGTTCACAACAAAACTAGCCCTAAATTATTACATCTTGTCAATACACGACCTCTTTCAAATTAGGTTACAATACTTCTATTTATAACACTTTTTACCCAACTGGATTTGGGCCTTCATATGACAGCAATGCAGCTTTAACGACCTGCATAAAGTAAGCAGAAAACTTCTGCTGTAAGTTAGGTCTTCAATCGAGCTTTTCTCCTTATCCTTAGCTTCTGATTGAATCTTCTAGGGCTCCACATATGCCTTCAATTTTCGCTACTTGTTATGCATTCTATTTGGCAGAATATTCTGCATAACTTCAGGAACAGAACTGCATCAGACTTGACAGTTCAGTAGCTTGATGTCTGGTATGATGTTATGACATCTCTTGAGACATGTTGTTCCAGATGTTGATTTAAATCAACACAACATGTTTAGGCATTTACAATAGGATTTTCAGGCTGTTCTTATTGTACATTACATTACATTATTGTTGTTACTATTTGTTTTACAAGAAATGAGCCAATCCTAAACGAAGGCACTTACAATCTCCCCCTTTGGCAAATTTTGGCTAAAACAAATACAACAACAATAAAAAATAAAAGTGTTCAGGATTACACACAGAAGGATGTCTTGACATCTTTGGTTGTAACCACACTAACCATCCAGGACCTCTTGAAGCACAGGAGGAAGAGGATGCACCTCATTCCCTTTTAGACCACGAACCATTTTTTGTCACTGGTGGTGGAAAAAGAGGACCGTGGGAGATAAACTATCCTTTCAGAGGCATTAGAGAACCTTTAAGGAGTGACCAGAATATCTCCCTTGTAACTCAGAACACAGGTCACAACTGTGTTCATAACTCAGATCACAAGTCACAAAGAAATTCACGCCATTTGAATTTCTGCTGAATTTGTGACAAGTCTTTGTGATCAAAATTTTGAGTAGCTGCTGCAACGAGGACAATGTCAACCCGTAACAGTACTCCTTTACTCCTTTTCTCCCCCTTTTTGGCCAAAAATTGACAAAGAAAGCCCTCACAAAACCAGATCCAAGAACAGTTTTCCCAGATCCGTACAAACCCCATGATGGTTGTGAGAGAAAAGAATGTGTGACAGGAGGTTATATAAGGAGATAACAGGTTCAAGAAGATGGCAATATAAAATCTTGGTCAAGGATACCTGTTAAAGTTGTTGCATGTTTCAGACTGACCGTGCATGAAATTTAGACGCATTTGTTTGTTTCTGCCAAAAGAACCAGTCCTAATACATGCATAAGTTTAGGTCAAAGCAATTCCTGAATAAAATCAGCCTTTGACCGACTGTTAAGGTTGAAGATTCTTTTGGGAAATAGAATACCAAATATAGCTCCTGAATAGCTACAATTACGTGGCGAAGTTATTTTCCACGTATTCTTCTTGATTTCCCCAAGGTTGCAATGTCGTTGGTAATGTCATGACACTTACTTAGACATTCTTCAACAACAGCAGCCTTCTTTTTACTTCTCTCAATTAGGCACAGAGAAGGACACTTTAAACATCCAGTAGCAAGAGACTAGTAGCATTAAGCATGGTCATCAATCATGCTTTCTTAAGTGTTGCTGAGATCCACCACAATTACTTTCTACCTTCTTCCAGACAGCAAAATAAGGAAGGAGGGAATAAACCAGAAGACTCCAAAATGCTTCACAAGACATCACAGATTAGTTCTAATACACAAAATTTAGATGCCACTTCAATTTCTTGTAGTAAAAGAACCCCTTGAACATATGCTGAATATATCAGAATTCTGATTTACCAGACCAAGTTGTTATTGATCAGATCTGAATCTTCCAAATTGCTCCAAAAGTATCAAAACTGCCACTTATGAGATTTTTAAGAATCTCTGAGATTTTCTTCCTAAACCCAGACAGATAACAAGAGCAATTCTTCAATCTCCTGATGTTGAGACATTATCCATGACTTCACTTAGAAGTTCACAATGTCATATTATCAGAACACATAAACATCAGCATACCACCGTCCTCTTCTGACTTCTGATCTTCAGATTAAGTCCAACAATACACATACAAAGTCTCCCTTCAATGTATATTGTAATTGGGGAAAGTGCAACACTCAGTGACTCCCCTTGTTAATGCCAATCAAAACCGTAGCGTGGAAACCAGTAGCACTAGCTCTGAGGTGGTAACTTCAAGCACCCTGAACTAGTCTTAGAACAGTAAGGACATCTCTGATTTATGACTCTCTGGATGGCTGAGAAATTATGTAGCCATAGTCTGAAACCAACCTCCAACCTTCTTAGTGTGCTTACAAGCTTTACTAAGATTCAGACTTTCTAGAAGGATTATCCTTTGATCATGTCATCCTTCTGTATAATATATTTACTAGTAGTTGCTAATACTAGTAAATTCTTAAGACCACAACAGTAGTTATGCATTGCTAAGCATACTACTTTTAAACACAAGTAGAATCTACTTATTCCAAGCCAACAATAGAACTGCCACACTAGAATATTAAGATTCACAGTCCCAAGTCTCTGCCACAGACTTCTAACAATAATGATGTTACAGCATGAACCTATCTGCTTGGGTTCTGAAGTTAACATCCAGGGGATTGATGCCCTTTTATATTCCCCATAAGAAAGGTATGATTACTCACCAGAATACTCTTAGAGAGAAATAAACTCTCTACCAAGTTCTGAGAAATAGGTTCAGAATACAGCCTTGCATGCATATTATACAAACACTTAGTCTCCCATCAAAGTGCTTATATATATCTTTATGCACGATCCTAATGAATACTTAGTCTCCCGTCAAAGTATTCATTATTAGTTAGATTATGCCATCTTCTCAAGGTAGGATAATTATTCTAACAATCTTCTGCTCCATGCATGAAGAACCAACTGGTCCTTACAAGCTTCCTTTGCTGAAGAGGCCCTTCGTTTGAGATGATGTTGCAACATCAGATCTGACATTGATCTCAACCATATGAGCCTGGCTTATACTATGGTTTTGGATGAACATCCATAGCAATCAAAGCACACTTTT
This sequence comes from Vicia faba, assembly GCA_948472305.1. Classification (NCBI taxonomy): domain Eukaryota; kingdom Viridiplantae; phylum Streptophyta; class Magnoliopsida; order Fabales; family Fabaceae; genus Vicia; species Vicia faba. The sequence continues at coordinate 1,235,286,414 of OX451736.1, forward strand.
CTTACATCCTTTATGATTAGACCCACAACAACCACATAACCATGCAGCAACTAGCATGTATCACCTTCACCTTGTCTGCTGACCCTTGAACAGTACAAAGGAGTTAATTGTACCATACTCCTGTAGACAAGAGCAGACCAAGTTGTTCTATTATGTGAGGACACCACATAAATGAACTTCAAGTAAAAAGAGGATCTTCTTAGGAACCCATGATCTTTTGAAGATAACTCCTCCTTGCTACATACAACTAACAAGTTCATCCTAGGTGATGGGGATGACTTGTCAAAGTGCAGATATCCACCATTTGACTTTGGTCCAGGATGTCAAGACATTTTGTATGACATGTCTTCTAAGATCTTCAGGTTAAGGACTCCCCCTGGACAAGTTTCAGGTTGCCACATTCTGTAACTTGTACTAGAAGTAACTTCATTATCAATCATGAGGATGTTTACTAAATCTGGAACTTATCTGTCTTTCCTCTTCAACAGTTGTGATGTTGTACATCCTTTATCATCACAAGCTTTAGAACTTTTGATTCTGATTTCCACATATTTATCACATAAAGATTCTGCTTCCATCATTTATTCAGTTAGAGTTATCTAATCACACTAGAGGATCCTGACTGATTACTTCTTCATGCTTGCTAAGCATATTTACTTGGCTGAAGACACAGAAATGATGTTCCATCATCCATCACATGAGGGGAAACCTGGAAATCACAGCTTTAAAGTCCTTTTAAGTGCATTTAGCTCAGCACATATACTCCCTTAAACTCACAACTGGAGTATATGACCTGTTGATTGTGTCATGATCAATTATTTCAAAACAGATGTCTCCTCTTCCAGATCAGGAGTAGGTTCCAAACATATGTACTCACATTACATGTGTTTAGCACCCAGAACATCTGTTCTTCAACTGGCAGTTGCATGATGTTCTAACATCCTTAAGAACATCAGTTCCATCTCCTTGGAACACATCATCCTTGATAATCTTCAAGGTCTTCAAGCAGCTTGCAGATGTATATGAGAATCATTGATCAATTGATACTCATCAATACTAATAATAAAAGCCTTTATGAGTGGACTTGAGGAAATCTCAAGTATCTTTGACATTATTGATAGATTGCAAAATCTGCTTACAAATTCTGTTGAAAATAATAACCCTAGAGTTCTTCTTTCACTTCAGGGGTTGTATCAGAAGCTATGCAGCGGAATAGCAGTACTTCACCAGAACTTACACAGTGCTTACTCCATATAGCAAGCATGACACATAAGGATTGAAAATAAATCAATCCTACAAGTTGTTTGCTTCTTCACCAAGCAACTTTCTAGACCCAACTCTACAACCCTGTTAAAAGAAAGCTTTATAAACACATATGATGCCTTATTAATATCTTCACTCCCGCATGAAGGTTTTGATAATATTCTTCTCTGTGCTGAAACCAGGTTGAACAATGCACTCCAAAATCTTCACTCCCGCATGAGGTCTTTGAATTTGTTCAAACACTTTCATCTTCCTTCAACATAGCTGATCTAGTTTCTCCCAAATTGGTTCATCCTCCACTCCTAGGGACCAAACAATATGAACACTACTGGTTCAAACAATATTCTACCTTGTACACAACCGGAAAGTATCCCCCATGGATCTCATCCAGAGACAGACAGGATGCCTGCTCTGATACCAATTGAAATTCCTGGTATGTCACAGACTCAGGATGTCTAATGGAATGTTAAGACATCTGATCTGACATTAAGTGTTGTACAGGTAGAATAGGCTGTACTTTTGATATCTGTTCTACAACAGTCACTGAACTATCATAGCAGAACCTGCAACACCTTTTGACAAATGCAGGTTCTGATTTACTGAAGTTTGGAGCAGTTAAGGTTAATCATATACATTGAAGTCATGAGGAATGTTGTGACATCAAACAAATAGCCAATGCAGAAAGTAAATAACACACAGAATTGTTCACCCAGTTCGGTTCAACCAACCTACATCTGGGGGCTTCCAAGCCAGGGATAAAGTTCACTATTAGTAGTATCAATTCAAAGACCCTACAGCCAACACACCCGTTGACAGCCTTCTCACTTAATCACTACCCAATGACACTTTTACCTAAGATCCAATCCTAGATATGAGACCCCTCTCACTCCCCCTCAATCACCGCAGTGATAACTTTCTACAGTACATAAACTGTTCAGAAGATACACTTCCATTACACATCTTGATCATGCTTAAAAGCTTCAATCAAGTACAATGCATACATCCTATAACCTACAGGTTTCAAGGAGTATGGTGACCATCCCACAGCCCGGGTGGTTCACAACAAAACTAGCCCTAAATGATTACATCTTGTCAATACACGACCTCTTTCAAATTAGGTTACAATACTTCTATTTATAACACTTTTTACCCAACTGGATTTGGGCCTTCATATGACAGCAATGCAGCTTTAACGACCTGCATAAAGTAAGCAGAAAACTTCTGCTGTAAGTTAGGTATTCAATCGAGCTTTTCTCCTTATCCTTAGCTTCTGATTGAATCTTCTAGGGCTCCACATATGCCTTCAATTTTCGCTACTTGTTATGCATTCTATTTGGCAGAATATTCTGCATAACTTCAGGAACAGAACTGCATCAGACTTGACAGTTCAGTAGCTTGATGTCTGGTATGATGTTATGACATCTCTTGAGACATGTTGTTCCAGATGTTGATTTAAATCAACACAACATGTTTAGGCATTTACAATAGGATTTTCAGGCTGTTCTTATTGTACATTACATTACATTATTGTTGTTACTATTTGTTTTACAAGAAATGAGCCAATCCTAAACGAAGGCACTTACACCATTCACCTCTACCATCACATCTCCGAGTGCAAATTTTCTGGGAACTTTAGTGTCCAATCTTCTTTTACCTTCAAGTCGCGAAAGGCAAACTTGCCAATCTAACTCTTCAGGTTCAAGAAGATTGAACAGGGGCAACTGTTGTACCCCAAAATTTGCCCTCGCATTTTTACACAAGAAATAACAACTTCAGGCTTTTCATGATCTTTCAAACTGGCTCAAGAACCGATCAAACTGACTTTTCTCGTCAGTCAGGACACAATTAGGGTTTTACTGATTTTCAGGGCTCCGGAATGTTTCACACAGTTGGCTTAGGGTTTTGGTTGATTTTGGCTCAATTTTGATCAGGCGAACGCTCTTTGGAATTTAATCAGGAATTAGGGTTTTTTGGGCACATTCTCAGAAAGATTTAAATGCTCTGCAAGTTATTCCGAGATTTGGATTGAGTTCGCATTATTTGACTTAATCAGTAAAAAGACCGCATTTGGGTTGAGTTCACATTGGTTTGTTTGAGCCAGTCAAAAGAAATATGCAGTTTGGATTTACAATGCTTGGTAAGAAATCAGTAAGAAAGGAATGCGTCTGAACAACGCCTCCTTGCCTGAGCTACCACGCTACCCCCTAAACTCTCTTTCCTCCCCAGCTCGAGTTCAATGGTCTCACGATAACAAGGTTCGTTTTTTATGTCTTTTATACCCTTTTTTACGAATTGCATGCTTATTTACTTTGAGCTTAAACTTTTGTTATGAAGGAGGTGATGGAGAAAAAGAGAGAGAGAAAGGCGTGCTACCTTCGGTCTTGGAGAAGGAGGAGAGATAGGGTTGGTGGCGCTCCGGAAGCTTGCCGGCGGGGATGCGGTTGATGATTTCTTTGAGCTTCCTGGTACTCTTTATCTTCTTGCGATTTTGAGGGTTTTGTGATGATATTGACTGAAAACCTCCTCTTAAATTTACTTCTTTCTTCTTCTCCTTTGCCTTTACTGTTTGTTGCCTTGAACGCTTGCTTATGTTGCCTCGAATGTTTATTGCTTTGATACTTTGCCCTATGATGAACTTTCTGAGGGCTTTCGTTGCCTTTGAATATACTTGGATATTTTGGTGTTTTATGAATGTCCCTGTGATGAACTCTTCGAGTTCCGAGGGCTTGAGGCTTGAATCCTATGTTTGCACCACTTCTGATTCTTGGCAAGGTTGGCTTGAGGCTTTGTGAGGTTTCTTACAGGTTTTAGGCTTATTGCAAGCTTAAGGTTGGTTTGACTGGTTTTAAGGCTTGAACAGGTTTTTTGCTTGAGATTCTGGACAGCAGGTTGGATGCTTAGGCAGGTTACTTTTGCTTAAGGTTCATTTTTTTGTTTAGGCAGGGTTGGGTTTGGTGTATATGCTGGTATGGCTTATGCAGTGGGCAAGTTTTGTGCTTCAGGTTCTAGCAGGTTTGAGTTTAGGCCATGTTTTATGCTGGTATGGCTTAGGCAAGTTTGCTTCAGGCAGGTTTAATGGCTTGACAGTAGGGTGAGGCTTGGTGCTCAATGCTTGTTGATTTGCTTCAGGCAGGTTTGGCATATGCAGGTGTTTGTAGTGGTTAGGCTTTGGTTCGGTGTATATGCTACATGTTTGAGGCTTTTGGAAGTAAAGCTAATGCAGGTTTGGTTTTTGACCGTCGTTAGGTTTATGCAGTAGGAGTTTGTATATATCTTGTGTTAGAGTTTTTGAACTTCTGCTTATCCTACTGTGTTCAGTCTTTTTTTGTATATTTCTTTCCTCCTGCCTAAAGCCTAAAAACCTGCTCTCTTACCTCTCTTCTTCTCTCTCTCAGTACAGTTGAATATTAAACTATGTTTTTTTTCTGTACTTTTAGTTCTGAAAGTGGCCACCTTTATCTTGGGAAATGATGAAAAAATGTTTTGCTTGCATGATAGTTTTGCTCTGCATTCTTGTCTCTTTTCTTTTGACAGCTTTTGTGCTTGCTTGATATCTTGCCATATCTTCTTTTGACAGCTTGGGTACCTTTGTGCAGTAACTTGTACCTTTTGGCATTTTTTGACAGAAAGTTGCAATTTGATTTTTAGTTGGGTTTGAACTGTGCAGTTTGAGATTTTGAACTTAGGCAGTTTGACACTTTGCATTTTTTCAACTTTGCATTCATGACTTAGAAAATAACATTCTTCGCTCTTTGTGAACCGGGAGAAATCCCATGATTTGCAGAGAGGGTTAACTGATCCCAATCAGTGGCCCTTAATGATGACTGTAATTTTATCTGTCTTTTCAACTCAATTTAACTGTTATTTGACTTTTCTCTTTTCCTCTTGCAGATGAATAATTGAATGGAGGGGAGCATCACTAAATGAAGAATGAAGAATTGGGGACTTAGAAAATATTTAGAAAAATAGGATAGTTTTATTTTCAATTTAATCATTGTAAGCTATTATTATTACAAATACTTCGTAAATGAATACTTGTATCTAAATAATAATTGTAACAACTATTTAAATATGAAATAAAAAATCTATTGATCCATTTAATTCTTTTTTATCCCTTTTCAATTATTTACTTATTATTCATAGTTCCTTAAATTAAGATAAATGAAAAATTAAATTCCAGATATTTAATCCTTAGAATAATAAATAATCAACTAAACATTGATTCTACGTTGATCAAAATAAATGAACTTGGCGCCTCCATCATCCAAAGCAACGCACAGTCAAACGCAATAACTGATCAGACGCATTCCTTTCTTACTGATTTCTTACCAAGCATTGTAAATCCAAACTGCATATTTCTTTTGACTGGCTCAAACAAACCAATGTGAACTCAACCCAAATGCGGTCTTTTTACTGATTAAGTCAAATAATGCGAACTCAATCCAAATCTCGGAATAACTTGCAGAGCATTTAAATCTTTCAGAGAATGTGCCCAAAAAACCCTAATTCCTGATTAAATTCCAAAGAGCGTTCGCCTGATCAAAATTGAGCCAAAATCAACCAAAACCCTAAGCCAACTGTGTGAAACATTCCGGAGCCCTGAAAATCAGTAAAACCCTAATTGTGTCCTGATTGACGAGAAAAGTCAGTTTGATCGGTTCTTGAGCCAGTTTGAAAGATCATGAAAAGCCTGAAGTTGTTATTTCTTGTGTAAAAATGCGAGGGCAAATTTTGGGGTACAATAGTACTGCTCATCATTGAAATCTGTCTCGTTGTCGGAGACCACAGGACTAGGGACCCTTCCCGCTTGGGGACTGCCTTTCCCTACAGAGGAAGCAACTTGATCAGCCTCATTTTACAGTGTATTACCAAACCTCCGTCCAGTGTTGAACAATACAGTTCTCTTCTTCTTCTTCTTCACCAGCATAGTCTTCAATTCCTCTTGACCTCGGGCTAAGCTCATGATCAACTCTTAGAACTGGGCGTTCCGGGCCTGGAGGGCCTTGATGGATTGCTCAGTAGATGATCCAGGATTCATGATGAGACGTGCTGAAATAAAAAGCGAAGAAGATTAAGCAACCTGTAAAAAAGAGTACCTGCTATGCACATGATGCATGATATGCTGTTTATGTAATGCATTCAAGGGTTCGAAAGTTCAAAATTATTGTAGACAAAAAGGAACACACGTTATCATTAAGAAATAATCTGTTCAGTACATCAAGGCCTCATGGGCAAAACATTACAAAGTAATTTAATCCCAAAAGACACTGCGCATCCTCTTTGGAGCTATGTAAGTATTGAGAGTCTTTTCCTCGTGCAGTAGGCGGGTGAGCTCCAGGACCTTCTTCTCACTGGCATGCAGGTTGGCTTCAAGAGAATTATGTTCTTCCTTTAGTTGGATCCAGCTCTTCTGCATTTCTTCCCAGGATGTAGGCATGTCAGGATGTTGAATGGTGTACGGGACCTCTCCTTCCAACACTGGCTCTTTGATCACAGGGAGGACATGAGGATATGGCATCCCCAGCTTCTGGGAGCGGGCTCGTACCCACTTGAGATAAGGCTCCAAAGGGATGGAGTTCTTGTGCCCCAGTGTCTTGCTATCTACCCTGTTGGGCATCCTCCAAGCTCTGATAAATCTCTGGCGAAGTCCTTGTGCATCGTTGTCGAAGTCAAAAACTATGTCAGGAATCAACATGTCATGAGGGCCATCCCTCTGAGCATATCCAAACTGTCTCAAAGCCAAACATGGGTTGTAAGTAATACCCCCTCTGATTCCAAGTAAAGGAACATTTGGAAACTCTCCGCAACGATCAATGATAGTGACATTCTCTCTGGACCGAGGACACCAATGTATATCAGCATGTGTAAGAGTCATTAATCGTTGTGACCATCTCAAACCCCGCTCGTTCTTCAAGACTGATTGTGGAAGGTGCGAAATAAACCACCTTGCCAGGAGAGGAGTGCAGCACATAAGAACACCTCTTTTTCTCATGGTTCGAGTGTAACATGAGTGAAGGATGTCCCCAAGCAACGTAGGTATAGGATTCCTGGATATGAAGATCTTGACAGCATTGGTATCTATGAGCTGATCGGGATTCGGGAACAACACCAACCCATAGACAAGGAGAGCCACAACTTCTTCAAAGGCTTGTAGGTCAAGGGAATTCCAACATTCTTGGGCCTTCTCTAACAGGAACTTTGCCAAGAATCCTTTGATACCACTTCTAACTTCCCAATGTCCCTTGATGTCAGATGGTTGTAGGCGTAATGCTTTAGCAACCTCTTCAAGCTTTGGTTCCCTTTCTGTACTGTTGTAGGGTAGTTGACTAAGGATAGGGATCTTCAGAAGCTGGGAGAACTCTTCCAAGGTAGGCACCAGTTGATAATCCGGGAAAGTAAAGCAGTGGTGCAAAGGATCAAAGAACTGGAAGAGGACCTTTATCATATCTTCCTCAATGTTGGTGTTGACCAAGCTGATGAGTCTGCCATGTTTCTCACTGAAAGAAGAGCTCTCGGGAATCCTGGATGTAAGCTCCTTAAGCTGAGGAGGGATCCTTACAAGGTTGATCTGAATTGTCTTTCTGCGGATAGTTTCCATGTCCTACAAAACAAGAACAAAGATGAAGATTCGAACCCCTGAAGTGGTTAGTGGATGCATGTGATGTTGTATGATGTTATGATGTTATGGTAAAAACACACCACAATTATCCACAAAAAGCAAACATAGTAAGGCACACAAGTTACACAAGACAGCCCTTAGAGTTTAGGCCAGCATGAAGTTTGGGGTACTACCCTCTTGAAGTTGGTGAGCTCAAAAACCTGTCCTATCAAAAGTAACCGGGTTCTAAGGATCTAAATATCATTGGGTTGTTTTCTATGTTCATTGTTTTGATTTAGCCACTGAACTGGCGATCAAAATATTCCAAGAAAACAACCCTCAATGAGTGTAGTATCGAGTATCAACCAACTTCGGACTGCACCAAAGTCGGTCATCTCACTACCCCTAAAGAGGCCAGGATGGTCAAGTAAGGTTCCTAAGGTCAGTTGATGCTTCACGACACCACGCGGCGGCCCCGTACTCTCCTTGACTTGACTCAAGGGTTACCGGTACTCACCAAAGTGCTACATCAACGTAGCAAACTGCTTCAACCGTGTCGGTATACCCCGCACAGTTCCCTCACAGTTTTGTTGCTACTTTCTAAGAGGTATCCCCCAGATCCAGGTTAGGATCTATAGAACTCCCAAAACAGGCCCACAATATGAAAGCAATCAAAACAGGCAATTGAAAACATAAGTATGATCTATCCTAAGGTACACCTCACTTTAAGTAGTCCCCAGCAGAGTCGCCAGTTCTGTGATCGGTGGAAAAAGAACTGACTGTTTTTAGCTGGATCGCGTATGTCATGGTAAGCAAGAGTCGCCACCGTCTTTTATGTTCTCCAACATGGAAAGGACAAAAGCACAACAAAATTCCTTATTGAGAATGTCTCTCGGTTCGGGAGGTAGATTTATAGAAAGGGAAGGTGTTAGCACCCTTTCTATCCATGGTTATCCATGGGCTCTTAGGTACTTGCTCTTATGTTTTCAAAATATGTTTACTTTTCAAATGTGAGTGAGTTTTAAAAAAGTTTCGTTTTTTGAAGATTTCTAAGCGACTCTTGTATCTGTCCTCAAGAGTGTTTGAAAAATTTGTTTTGAAAACTTTTGAAAGTGTCAGTGTGAAAAGATTGTTTTGTTTGTTTTTGAAGAGAGCAAGTACCCATGAGTCATCTACCTACCCTAAGGAATTAGGCTGTGTAAGAGTCCCTTAGATAGTGCCATCCCACCATTGAGAGGTAGGTAGCACCACCGTTGGAGGTGTTCGGGTCAATTCGAATACTAGGGACATTGTGGTCACCAAAGCAATAGTAGGACACCTTAGAAGTAACCCTAATGTCCCAGATCCTTTTTAATCCGAGGCAACCGTTTCGAGGCAACTGGATCTTAGACATAAGGGCGACCGCTAAAACACCCTATACTTGACGACCACTTTCGAGGCAACGAGTGAGGCGTACCCTAGAAGTGGCATGTGCATTGTGTGTTCAATTCAGTTTATGTTTATCTTTGATCATGCATTTGTGAGCTACGAGTTGTTTTTAATTTGTCATTCAGTCTTTCATGCTTATTAACAGTTAGGAGTGCGGAAAATTAAAGTGCGGGAATGTAAAGCTACACTATTACAAGGCACAGGTCTATACATCGCCAAAAACAAAGACCCGTTTTGATAAAGTGCGGAAAGTAAAGAAAGCAATAAACCTAATTACTATTACATTCTTGGAAGCAGTTACATAATAATCAAAATATAAAAATAACGCGCGAATAGAAATTAAATTGAGACGTCCTAGGGTTTTTTGACCCTTTTGAGAAAATTATGAGTTTTTTGTCCTTTTGTATTAAATTAAAATTAAATCTAATTAATTATTTAATTAAAGAAAAGAAAGTGTTTTTTATGTTTTTTGTATTTAATGATAATAAAATAAATTAAAAGTCAAAAGAAAACCCTAGTTCTAAGTTTATTTTACTTATTATAAAAAAAATGTCAATTTTAACCTAATCAACTAAATTAATTAATTTATATTTTTTATGTACAAAACAATAATTATTAATAATGATGATAATAAGAAAATGATTAAAAATGTCAAAACCTAATTCTACATAATTTTATTTATTGAGAAAAAGATTAAAATTTAAACCTAAATTAAACTAAGTCAATTGTTAATATTTATTTACAAAAATAATAGCTAATAGTAAAAAATAATAAACAATAAAAAATGTTTACAATTTTGTGATTTCTGGATTTATTGTGAAAAATTAATTTATTGTGAATTAATAATGATAATTATAATAATTAAAAGAATTAAAAGAAAAGAAAATAAAATAGAAAAAATAGCAAACCAAAGGGGGTGTGATGGCCCATATGGAGGTTTTTTTTGTTGAATTCTGGCCCAAGAACAAGCAAGCCACGTTGACTTTCATAATCATGTGCATGCTTATTGACCCCTGAGTACCATGGTCTTCATCTCCTGGCCACTGGATGGATGCTGAGAGACACATGGCGCATCACTGGTTGACGTGCATGGTAGAACATTGGACAGGCGCTGCTTGAGATAACGTTATGAAAAATAATATTGAATTTGGGTGGACCTGGGAATCAAACCCAGGTCCCAGTAATGAACAAACACGTCACCAACCAAAACACCATCGCGTTGTATTTGTAATAATAATGGCTAGTGAAAATAATATACAAAATATCAATTATGCTGGGAAATTAGAGAAAGGCGCGCATCATATTTGAATCAACCAGTCATGTTCATCCACGTATTGTCTTCTTCATCTTTTCCTGCAAAACAAAGAACAAGTAGCGGGGGTTTTAAACCACCACAAAATGAAGCAACCAAAAATAGCGATTGGGCCTGTATGTAATATAAATTGAGCGCGATAGTTGGGTTGGATTCGTCTGGCCTTGACGAATTCAACCATGCACGTTTCAAGGTCCAATTGTTCTGTATGTGCAAAGCCCTAAATTAACAGCTTCGGAACCCTAATGTTCTTCAATGGTGGTTTTTGATTCAGAGCGCTACAATCAAATTGGATTATACCAATAGCTTCAGAATGTCCCTATTAACATAAATCAATCCAAAAAAATGGTTAAAAACGCATGAATCATGATATGCAATTATGGAAAAATGTCCAAACCGTGGGACTTGTTGTGAACGATTCCTTGCGTGTTAGGGCTTGTTCTTGATGGCAACAGGTTCCTGGAGACTCAGGCAAGGTGTTTGAATCAAAAAGAGGCTTTGAATTCGCCTGGAAGACTGATTACAGTTTTGAGTTTTTTCCACTTTTTTTCAATATTGCATATGGTGTTCTTGCAGCTCTTGCCCGTTCTTATGAATAGGGTTAGGTTCAGCCTTTGTATGTGAAGAGAATTAGGTCAACTTTTGGCCCAAGAATCCATTGTATTCAAGTTTCATTATGTGATTGCCAATCAAATCTTTTTCAATCTTTTTCTTTGATAAAACCTTGCCAATCATGGAGATTTTGATGTCTTTGAGGTGCACACGAATTGCCAGCTTGCCCTGATCTCATTTGCCTCATAAAAAGATTTGACAACCATGTTTTGATATTTTCCTATAATTAAATTAATTAAATGAATTATTAATCAATTAAAAATCCAAATAATTATTAAAAATAAGAAAATAATTCCAATTAATCTTAATGCGTCGTGCATAAGCCTTGGGTAAAGATTCAAGAAAGAATTTGAGGCCCATTAGCAAAAATGAAGTGTTTTAGGCAAAGTTGACTTTTGAAAGTTCCCAAAAATTTCCCAACTTCTCCAATGCATATCTTGCTCAATTTTAAAGCTATGAACATGTTCTTGGACATTTTGGGAAGGTCTTGAAGTCCTCTAACCAATGCCTTTGGTCCCATGTCATTTTGAGTCACCAATCTCAAGTTATGGTCTTTGACTTAAAGTGCCTTTTTGCTGACTTTTGAAAATGACCTATAATGTAGAAATTGATAACTTTTTGTGAGAGCATTTCTAGGACTTTGAGTGTGAAGATGAGTTGTAGGAAATGTCATCCCCTTCAAAATGAGCATTGGATGGGATTTTTATGATGAACCATGAAAAAGTTATGCCTTGGTCAATTTGCAGTTGACTTTTCAGCTGTCCAAAAATAGCAACTTTTTGCATCTTGATGATTTTTGAGCCATGCTTGTGGAATCATGATCAAGACTTGATCAAATGATGATTGTGGCTTAAAAATAAGATGTTGACCAAAATTTCTGACTTTTGACTGTAAAATGACCATTTTGCCCCTGCAGTTGATTTTGAAGCAAATAGGGCTTTTGACTGTGGAATTTGCTGCTGTGAGTCTTGAAACTTGCCATGTAGATGCTTGACAATGTATATAGGCACATGGGACTTGATTGAGCCCTTGAAAACCTCAATTTCTTTGCAAGAAACAAAACCCTAATTTTGGCTGTGTCAGGAGGCAATTGGACTGTGCAACCCTTGAGAGGTTTTGAACCATTTGGAGATTGATCTTGACAAATTCTGAAGAATATGGGAGGGCAAATTTTGGGGTGCAACAGTATGCTTCCACTAGAGATAAGGAATTCTGTCTGGGTGAGAGTACGCCTTTACTTGGGATGAATGACTCCTTTCTGAGCAGAAGTAGGCGTTCGCTGGGGAAATTGGATCACATTCTACAAAAACCTTCATGTTGGTCACATACAGACCCTTCTTGATTCGTTTGCTAGTATGCTTCTTGTTGCAAAAGACCAACAATACTTGTAAAAAGAAGAACCAAACCTCCTATCCTCATGCCTCCAGTTGAAGGAAGACCCTTGATCATGTACTTGACAGTGCTAGAGAATTCTATGGGGTGTGTTTTGGACCAACATGACGAGTCTGGACGAAAAGAGCATGCTATTTACTACCTGAGCAAAAAGTTTACCGACTGTGAAACCAGATATTCACTGCTCTAGAAAACTTGCTGTGCTCTGGCATGAGCTGCTCGCCGGCTAAGACAATATATGTTAACTCATACTACTCTGTTGATTTCTAAGATAGACCCAATCAAGTACATCTTCGAGAAACATGCTCTTCCCGGACAAATAGCTAGATTGAAAATGATCTTGACTGAATACGATATTCAATACACAACGTAAAAGGCCATCAAAGGAAGTGTATTAGCAGATCATTTCGCCCATTAAGTTGTTGATGATTATCAGTCTATGAACTTTGACTTCCCAGATGAGAACATCATGCTAGTGACCGACTGTGTGAAACCTGGACCGTATGATGGACCTGAACAAGAATCCCAATGGACTATGGTCTTCGATGGGGATTCCAACGCCTTGGGTAACGGAATTGGTGTTGTGATTATCTCCCCTAAAGGTTGCCACACTCCTTTCACTGCCAGATTATGCTTCGATTGCACGAACAATATGGATGAGTACAAAGCATGCATTTTGGGTCTAAAGGCTGCCATTGATTTGAGGATCAATCATTTGAATGTGTTTGGGGATTCCGCTCTAGTGATTAGCCAAGTAAAAGGAGAGTGGGACACTAAGCATCCTAATCCCATTCCTTACAAAGAGCTAGTGCTATCTCTGATTCCTTACTTCGAAGAGGTCACATTTGAACATTTCCCTAGGGAGGAAATTCAGTTGGCTGACGCCTTGGCCACAATGTCTTCAATGTTCAAGGTCAGATGGGACAACGAAGCTCATATGATTACAATTGAGAGATTCGACGAATCTGCACACTGCTGTGAGCTCGACACTGACACAGAAAAACCATGGTACCATGAGGTGAAGAGATATCTTGAAGCACAAGAGTATCCCGAAGGAGCATCCATCAATGATCGAAAGTTCTTATGAAGATTTTAAGCCAAATTCTTCCTAAGTAACAGAATATTGTACAAGCACAACCATGACTTTACTCTACTCCGATGTGTTGACAAGAAGGAGGTAGAGGAAATTATGGAAGATATGCATGATGGTCTCTTTGGGAATCACTCAAGCAGACATACTATGGCCAATAAAATCTTGAGAGATGGTTACTATTGGTCAACGATGGAGACTGGTTGCCATTAACATTCAAGAACTTGCCATAAATGCCAAATCTATGTTGACAAGGTCCATGTGCCACCTATTCCTCTGAACGTCATGACCACTCCGTGGCCATTTGCAATGTGGGGCATTGACATGATTGGAGAGATCAAGCCCACCGCTTCCAATGGATATTGCTTCATTCTTGTCGCTATTAATTATTTCACCAAATGGGTCGAAGCCTCCTCATTTGTCTGAGTCACCAAGAATGTGGTAGCCAGATTCATCAAACATAACCTCATCTACCGCTATGGTATCCCCGAAAGGATTATCACCGTCAATGGGACTAACCTCACCAATGCTATGATTACCGAACTTTGCACTCAGTTCAAAATCAAGCATCACAATTGTTCTCCTTATAGACCTAAAATGAATGGCGTAGTCGAAGCGGCCAACAAAAACATTAAGAAGATTGTGCAGAAGATGGTAGTGACCTACAAGGATTGGCATGAGATATTACCGCTTGCTCTTCATGGCTACCGTACTTCAGCTAGGACATCAACTGGGGCAACTCCCTTTTCTTTATTTTATGGCATGGAAGTTGTTTTGCTAGTGGAAGTTCAGATTCCCTCACTAAGGATTATGAATGAGGCAAGCCTAAGCGAAGACGAGTGAATTCAGACAAGATTGGATTAGTTGAACTTGATCAATGAAAAACGACTGGTTGTTGTTTGTCACGATCAGATGTACCAAAAACACATAATTAAGGCTTTCAACAAAAAGATCAGGCCTCGAGTATATCAAGCTGGTGACTTGGTGATAAAGTGCATCATTCTGCCACAAGGCGACCCTAAAGGCAAATGTACTCCCACCTACGAAGGGTAATTTGTTGTTAAGAGAGTGTTCTCTGGTGGTGCCATGATGCTGACTGTTGTACCCCAAAATTTGCCCTCCCATATTCTTCAAAGATTTGCAAAGTTAAGCTTCAAAATTCCCCAAGGGTTGCACAGTGCAAGGACCTCCTAAGCAGTCAAAATTAGGGTTTTGATTATGGTCAAGAAAATGAAGTTTCCAAAGGTCCAATCAAGTCTCACATGCCTACAAATATGGTCAAGCATCCTCATATCAAGTTTCAAGACTTTCAGCACAAAATTGCACAGTCAAAAACCCTAATTGCACTACAGTCAACTGCAGGGGCAAATGGTCATTTGACAGTCAAAAGTTCAAATTTTTGGTCAACATATTATTTTTAAGCCACAAACATCATTTAATCAATGCTTGATCATGATTCTCAAAGATTGGCTCAAAAATCATCAAGATGCAAAAGTTTCCTTATTTGGACAGTTGGAAAAGTCAACTGTAAATTGACCAGAGCATAACTTTCACATGGATTATCAGAAAAATTCCATCCAAAGCTCATTTTGAAGAGAAAGACATTTCCTACAACTCATCTTCATACTTCAAGTCCAAGAAATGCTCTCACAAAAAGTTATCAATTTCAACATTATAGGTCATTTTCAAAAGTCAACAAAAAGGGACTTTAAGTCAAAGGCCATAACTTGATATTGGTAAATCAAAATGACATGGGACCAAAGGCATTGGTTAGAGGACTCAAAGACCTTTCCAAAATGTCCAAGAACATGAGAAAAGCTTAAAAATTGAGCAAGTTATGCCTTGTGGAAGTTGGGAAATTTTTGGATATTTTGAAAAGTCAACATTGATTCAAATGACCTAAAATTGCTAATGGGCCCATTTTTCCTCCATAATTCATCATCCATGACATGTGCACGACCACTTGGCCCAAAGGGAAGTTTTTATTCATTTTTTATTTATTTATTTGAATTTTTATTAATAATAATTCATTTAAATCAAATTAAATACATGAAAAATGCTAACCTAAGTTTTCCAATCTTTTTGTACATGTTTTATCCTCAAGATTTCGTGCATATTCAAATAAGGAAAGATTTGGAGAGATTGGAGTTGATTTGTATCAAAAAGCACATGGAAAGATTGAAAAAATAATGATGGAAAATCAAATCTCAAAATCCATGAATGAAAGAGATTTTGATCAGAATTGTTAACCTAATTCACTCATTACATAAGCCTAAACATAACCCTAATGCTGAGGACCATTGAAGCTGCGCAGAAACCCTTGGACAAACTTGAAAAATTAGCAAAAAATCTCAATTCTGAAAATACACTTGCAAGGCGATTCAAGCCACGATTTCCATTCCATTAGCTTCCTTGAAGGTTACAGGACATATTCCAATCGTTCCCCAAGCCCCATACTCAAGAAAACGTAAGATCACCATCGAAGTTGGTAAAGAAAATTCTTGAATCGGTTTCTGACATTCATGCATTGTTAACGTGTTTTATTGTTATATTTGTGCTTATAATAAAGTTTGCAAACTAATCACATGTTTTAATTGAAGTTTTATGCATTATATGCCAAGATACCATGTTCGTTTTCTAGGGTTTACAGGATTGGAAATTAGGGGTTTTTGAATGAGGAAAAATTAGAACCCCTGAGTACCACCATTGACACGAGCATGTCTGGACGAAGAAGAAGCCACCATCGCGCCTAATTTATGGAGCCCCTAGGGCTAATCGCTATTTTCTGATATACTATCTTAGGCAACGCGTGAAAACCGTTGCCCATGTTTCTTTTGTTTCAGGAAAATAAAAACCACACGAGGAAGACGATAACGTGTGAAGCGTGGATTGGTCAGTTTAAAATTCGCGCGCAGACCCACTAACCTTTTGTTTTCTTTTTATAATATTTGTTAGTTGCTTATTAATCAAACGCGTGAGTTGGCTCCACTGGAAAGCATAAGGACTGGTAATGTTAATGACCTGGGTTCGATCCCAGGTCTTCACCCTTTCCATTTGTTATTTTTCAATTAACGTTCATATGTAGCGCTTGTGCTGAAGACTATCATGCATCCTCCAAAATCAACGCCCACGTGTCCCAGAGCGTCAGATCAACGGCCATGAACTGAAGACTATGATGAACTCAAGTCAACGCGCGTGTATGCTCCCAGAAAAAAGTCCATAAGGCCTCAGATTCTTGGGCCAGGCTGCTAAACTATACCTCCTATCTGGGGACTGATACCCCCAAGGTTTGCAAAAATTTTGTTATTTTTATCTTTTCATTATTTTTATCTTCTTTTAATTATTATTCTTTTAATCAATTTAATATTTTCATAAATATAAAAAATACCCGTAAAAATCAGAAAAAAGAGAAAAACAATAAATATTTTATTTTTTCGTATTTTCATAAATAAATGCATATAGTTAAATTTAGTTTTAAATTAGGTTAATTTTAATTCTTTTCATAATAAAATCTAAAAAATGTAGAATTAGGTTTAATTAATAAATTTTCATTCTTTTCTTTTCTTTCATAAATAATTAAATAGTTAAGTATTTATTTTTTATAATTAAATTTTGTATATAAAAATTAGGGTTAATTTTAGGTTAAAAACTTCAATATTTTTCTTAATAAATTAAAAGTAATTAGAATTAGGGTTTGCATCTTATTTTAATTTTAGTTAATTCTCTTTTTTTTCATGTTAAATCCTAAAATATTAAAAAAAATACCAAAAACATTTCTTTTAATTTTAATTAATTCCATGTAATTTAATTTTGCAAAAGGGTCCAACGCCCTCGTTCTTAACTTCTTATTAATTCGCGTTTTTATTTTATTTCGTTTAAATATTTATGTATCTCTCCCGAAGCCGTGTAAATAATTGCTCGCACTTTTAATTCGTTATTTTCTTTTATTTTCTTTATTTTTCCTGTCAAATCGGGTTCGAGAAATTTTGGCTATGTGGACCCGCGCCTTTGTAATAACTTAGAATTTACTTTTCCCGCAATATTTTTAACTGTTAAATCAAAGCATGAAAGAATGTATGGACAAGAATAAAAACAAGCGTAGAACACCAATAACATGACAAGATAAATGCAAATGAAAACGATACACAAATCGCACACACCACCCCTAGGGTACGCCTCACTGTTGCCTTGCCTCGAAAGGTGATCGTCGAGTAGAGGATGTCTTAGTAAGTCCTCATGATCCGGGAACCTGGCATGAGGGTAGCTTCTAAGGTGTCTTCCTATTGCTCCGGTGATCACCATGTCCCGAACCTTCGAATTGACCCGAATGCCTCCAACGGTGGTGCTACCTACCTCTCAATGGTGGGATGGCACTACTTCAAAGGACATTTACACAGACGAATTCCTTAGGGTAGGTAGGTTCTCGTAGATACTTGCTCTAACTTCAAAAACAAATTCAGAAAATACTTTTCACACCAACACATTTTCAAAAGCTTTCGAAAGCAATTTTTCAAACACTCTTGAGGACCGATACAAGAGTCGAACTGAAATTTTCAAAGAAACTTTTTAAAACCCACAGTTGAAAAGCAAACAAACCATTTTTGAAAACACAAATGAGCAAGTATCTAAGAGCCCATGGATAACCATGGATAGAAAGGGTGCTAACACCTTCCCTTTCTATAACCTACCTCCCGAACCGAGAGCAATCTCTTTAAGGAATTTTTCTGTGCTTTTGTCCTTTCCATTTGGAGAAAATAAAAGACGGTGGCGACTCTTGCTTCCGCGACATTTCGCGAACCAGCGTTAAACAGTCAGTTCCAGATCCACCGATCACACTGACTACCATGGATGGTGAAGACTTCCCACATCCTGTGAACGTAGACATAGTTAAAAAATACTACACATAAGAGACCCGCTAGGTTGACACACCTAGGAAAAAATAAGGGCATCCTGGCAAACCAAAAGGTTTGGGAAAAAATTAGGGATATATGCAAAATATTGTACACCTGGCAAGTTGAAAACCCGAAAGGGCGACTTGGGAAAAAATGGGTATCCTGGTGGGCTGAAAACCCGAAAGGGCGGTCCAGGAAAAAGTTAAGGATTAAAAGTGTATGACTATGTCCCGTAGAATCACCACATTCGACTTTATTACCAAGGTCCGAGTTCAAACGGTCCAAGAATCAATCCAATCAACTTCTGTCAACGGCAAGGGACGTTCGAAGACATTGGGGCAATAATAGAGTTGGAAAGTAATGAGATCATTTCCACATGGATATTTGTTTTTATTTTCAATTTTTGTTTTCCTTTCGGCGATTTCCTCTTACTAGGATCTTCGTCTCTTTGTACAAAAAAATGCCTATTCATGGGCAAAATATCAATACAAATATACTTTGAAGTGCAAACTTTCTGTTTTGTTTTGAATGCAAAAACGTCCAATGACTAAAATTGAACGAACATATGCATGTGAACATAATTAAAACTATTTGGCACATGTATCCTGCTGAGCAGCAGCAAGCATCTCTTTAATGTATATGGAATATCCCCACAGAGTTATTTCATTAACATTATCCCCACAAGACCGACTATAATAAACCAATCCTCAACGGATTTTCCCACAAAGTCTCTTTGCATAGGTTGATCCCCAGCCAGAGTCTCAATCTCTTGACATTTCTCTCCCTAGATAAGTTGGTCCTAAAAGAAGAAGCCTTGTGGATCTCTTCCTAAAAGAACTCGTCTCGTGAGCAGTTCATCAAATATTCATCAACAGGGTTTATTTCCTCCAACAAACAACAAACAACAAAATTCCCCGGCACAGTCTATCCTCTCCAGCTTGAGTTTGCCTTTAAGACTATTACAAATCAGAGGGCCACAACCCCTAATCCCCAGTGACGTCACCAACAAAGTCACTTCTATCTCCAAAAGTTGTTGTGAAGCTTGGAATCCGACCAGATAACAGTCTTAACTTCAGTAAGTTGTTATTGTGAAGCCTGGATCCGACCAAATAACAGTCAACTTCATTCATTCAAATACTATGAAGCCTGGGCCCGACCAGATAATAGTACTACTTTCAGTCACTATGAAACCTGGACCCGACCAGATAATAGTTAACTTTTCAATACTATGAAGCATGGACCCGACCAGATAATAGTTTAACTCTCAAGTAACTATGAAGCTTGGACCCGACTATACAATAGTTAACTTTTCAAGACACTTTGAGTCTGGACCCGACCAGATAATAGTTTAACTCTCCGAGATATTGAAGAACTTGGACTCAATCAGACAAGGGTTTAACTTCTTTTCCCCAGTAAAGTTTGCCTCTACCCCAACGAAATACTGTGAAGCCTGAATCCGACCAGATATCAGTTCAACCTCATCTTTTCGGTAAGTTATTGTGAAGCCTGGAATCTGACCAGATAGCAATTAACTTCATCCACCTCAAAAGTCTACGAAGCTTGGATCCGACCAGATATCAGTTCAACTTCGTCTATTCAAGCAAGCTATTGTGAAGCCTGGACTCCGACTAGATAACAACTAGCTACAATCTTCAGAGAGTCACTATGAAGCCTGGACCCGAGCAGATAATAGTATAACTTTTCAAAAATTATGAAGCCTGGACCCGACCAGATAGTAATTACCACTTCAAATTACTTTAAAGCCTAGATCCGACCAGACAACAGTTCAATTTCAATAAATTTTCTGTGAAGCCTGGAGCCCGACCAGATAACAGTTAATTCATTCCTCCCTAGTAAGTTACCATGAAACCTAGAATCCGACCAGATAGCAGTTGAATTCCCCATCCTCATCAAGTTGTTGGGAAGCCTGGATCCGACCAGATAACAACTAACATTCAAGAGACATTCCCCGGCGAAAACATCCTTTCAACAAAGTTTGAAGATATGTATATTCTTCATCCCCGATAGTAATCTGGGATTCAGCTTCCCATAATTCCTCAGCAGTAGTCAGGGATTTATTTTCCCAGACAAATCTGCATTCCACATTCATACATCATATCATATACATACAAAACGCATTTAGCATAATCTCATTCATCTTGAGAACGTCATGCATACATCTGCATTTGACTAACCCTTTTTCCCACGGGTAAAACATTAAGTTTTGGTATAAATCGACCAAAGATTTATGTTGATACTTCTCCTAGTATTTACCATCATTCCTCCAAATGGCATCTATAAGCCCATTCCCAATACATCTTCGATTGCAAATTTCTAGGCACTTTAGTGTTCAATCATCTTCCACCTTCAAGTCACCAATGGCGGATCCGCCAATTTAACTCTTCAAGTTTAAGAAGAATGAACAGGGGAAGCTGTTGTACCCCAAAATTTCCCCTCTCATTTCTCAAGAAATATCTCATAAGATCTCCATTGACTCAAGACTACACAAAGTTTGATCAGCTCAAGACATCTCCTCAACCACTGACAACTGAAAATTAGGATTTGAGTTTTCACAAGGAAAATTGAACTTTAAAAGCCTCAAATTACTTTAATGGATTATTTTGGACCCTCAAGATTTATCATGTCAAGTTTCAAGTCTTGGATCATATTTTTGCTCAGTCAATTGCTCAGTTGACCTAAAATTAACTATAATGGGGAAAAGTCAATTGTGGTCAATTTGCAGTCAGACCTCATAATTTTTTATCCATATCAACATCATGAACTCATATATGTCAATTGATCAAGTTTGGATCACAATTCCTCAAGAAATTTGATCAGATCATCAAAAGGGCAAAATGGTCAATATTAGGGTTTTGACTGAGGAGGTTCAATTTTTGACTTTTGACCAAGGAAGTGATTTATTGGGTTAAGACATGATCTCAAGGATACACATACATCATTTTGACCTAATGGCACGGCTCAAAATATTTCTCAAGATCAATTGATTGATAGTTGAATTTCAGTCAACTGATGAAAAGTCAATTGTACACTAAAAAAGTCAAACTTTGACTTTTTGATCAAAATCAAGTTTCAAATATTACAATTCTTCAAGATATGTCAAAATATGAAACTTGTTCATCAATAAATTGAAAAGTCAAAATTATCTTTGAAAAGTCATAATTCTAAGACTTAGAATTTTTTCTAAGTGTTAGAAAGTTCATATTTTTTCATAACTTTATGCCAAATTTCCACCATGATTCAAGGGAAACTTCCAACATGAAAGTTGTAGATCTCAATGAGATCTAAAACATTGTATGGAAGAACTTTTTCTAGAAATGCTTGGATTTCAAGTTATGAATTTGTGAATACATGCTCATGAAACTTAAAAGACTTAGTGAAATTTTGCCCTAGTTAGGCAGGATTTTGACCTAACTTCATGGCAACTTTTCACCTAGTTCCAAATTGAATTTTCAAAAATGTCCAACATAAGGGTTATAAAGGATGTTACAATATTTCCAAAATGTCCAAGAACTCATTGAGATCATGTTTGTGCTAAGAGAATTGAAGCCATGAAGTTAGGGTTTCATTCTTGTTTTGCAAGGCAAATTTGTGAAGAACACTTGATCCAATCTTCAAGCATGTTGTACAAATTCCACTTTGCAGGCTTCTAACTTGCCTTTCACTCCATAATTAAATGTTTACAAAACTTTTAGAGCTTTGATCCAAGCATTTGAGGCATTGCCCAAATGGTTATTCCATTAATGGTACAAAGGTAACACTTCCATTTTGGAAAAGCAAACTTTATTGCAAAAGTAAATGCACAGAGCTCCCAACTTGTTTCATCTGAGTACAAGCAATGTCAAAGATAAAAGCAATATGTCTAGAGCCTCCCATAAAATAAGACCATGCTTGTACTATGCCTTGAAACCATGTTTTCCACTTTTCTTCAAAATCAAGTAACATAGCCATAACTTTATATCTCACAGAGTTGTCAACTTCAAACTCTCTAACCTTTTTCATATAACTATAAAAGTTATTTGCAAGCAAAGACACGAGTTCAAGCACCCTCAAAACCTCCCAAGCACCCTACTGCATAAAATCTTCCAAACTTGACAGTTTTGAACCAAAACTCATCATCTCTATTTTCACTCGTGCGTTTTTTATTTTTAATCATCCAAACACCTTGCATACATCATATACAATTGATACAGGCCCATGTTTCCTGACTGTAACCCCTCCATCATCATCCACCATTTTCAAAACTGAAGCTTGCAACTTGACTTGAGTTGGGAGTTTCAGCCATCCTCAAAGCAAAGTAGGAGTTGGAATACACTCAAGGAGGTCCAGATCAGCTAAACAGATCATTGGGAAACCTCAAAGCTTGCTCAAACTGAAAACACGACCTTCATATGCAAGGTAAGTTTTTTGAACTTCTATCTCTTCATACAAGCATCATTTGATTATGATTTGTAAAGATAAAATGTAGATATCATTGCCCTGAAGCTGTACATATTCATAGTTTTCATTTATATTGATTGAGCTTAGAGAATTTTAGGATTGAATCTCTGAAAAAAGTTAGGTCATAGTTTGGTACTTTTATAAATTCATGTTCATCTTTGAGAATTAGTTTAAGTTATTTACATATTCAGAATCATGATGAAATTTCTAACAAGATCGATGTTGGAAGTTTTGTGAATGAATGAAAAATGAGTGAGTTACAGGAACCATGGCTGGAGGTTGAAGATGAAGTCATTTCTAGGACTGGATTTATGTTATATATTTATTGTTTCAGTTAAGTTAACGGATGTATAGCCACCCGAGTGGTAAATCATCGTGTGTTTCATGTTCAGGGCGTGGGTTCAAGCCCAAACGCTACCACTTTTTGTTATTTTTCAACATTTTCTTTCTCCTTTTTACAAGTCAGCGCGCCTGGGCCATGTCTCACTGGGCCTTCACCTTTTTACTTGTGCTAACCCCCTGTTTCCAACTACAACACAAGCCCAACCTTTTTATTTTTATTTTTTTTTATTACAAAAATAAACACCATTTGGGCCAAACTGAAAACTATTTTTTTTAACAAACTGCCACATTCTATTTCAAAACCCCCCTGACTTTTATTTTTATATTTTTATTTTATTTTTTTTTTCTTTATTATTATTATTATTATTATTATTATTATTATTATTATTATTATTATTATATGTCTAATATATTTATATTCATGCATATTTTATTCCTTAAAAAAACAAAAATACAAATATTTTCTTAAACAAACATAATTTTCTTTTTCTTGATAAATTAATAATTAGATTTAGGGATCAGTTATTTTCTTTTTTTGTTTAAAATTAACTTAGAATTTAGTTTTCTTTTAATTAATTAATTTCCATATTATTTTTATTAAACTAAAAAACCCCTTTTCCAAAAAACCCTAAAAAATACTTTCTAATTTAATTTCTTTTCTTAATTAGTTTAGGTTTAATTTAATTAATTATTTTCTTTTAGATAATTAGGTTAAAACCAAACCCGTAACAAAATCCAAACAAAAATCCTTTTCTTTTCCATTTATATCCTTGTATATTATTTATTCATTTCTTGTACATCATTCAATATGGTTGTAATAGATAATTAGGTTTAGTTTCTTGCAATCCCCATTTGTAAATTTGTATACCACATCCCCCTAATGATGTAATAGCATAGTAATTTTACTTTCCGCAATTTATCACTTTCATATAAATGCTAGTAATTAAGGTTTGTATGGAAAGATAAAATCAACAAGTAGATAACCCTAATCAAAGATTAAATGCATGCAATTAAAACACACTATTCACACATGCACCCTTAGGGTAATTCCACTTGTTGCCTTATAAAATGGTCATGTTATGCATGTGGGATATCTTAGCAAAAACAATCAAAAATACAAGATCATAGTCCCTCGATGACGCTACGAATGTTGCCTTTCAAATGATCTTAGTCCCTCAAAGAGAAATGCTAAGATATCTCACAACATTGCTATCATGACTATACGATGACCCACGCCCGTCCATTTACATCCAAAGATAAGGCTTTTTACCAATTAATGGTAAGATAGCAATATCAAAGGAAGGAAGAAATGAATAAAGACTTTTGAGTAGGTAGAAACGTTCTTAGTTGCTTACTCACTTTCAAAACAAACATCCTTGCTCATTTTCAAAACAAACACCAACACTTTCAAAAAACAAACTTTCAAAACATAAAATATTTTCAAAAGTCCAACACTTTGTATACGTTCTTACGAACGAAAACCATTACAAAGTTTGCCAAAACGAAGGCGCCTTTTTAAAATACTTTCAAAAACCACCACAAAGCATATTTTCAAACAAAAGTAAGTGATCTAACAAGCAACTAAGAGCCCGTAGATAACTATGGATAAAAAGGGTGCTAATACCTTACCTTTTCATAATCTACCCCCCGAACTCAAGAAATAATCTCAAAGGACTTTCATGTTCTTTTCCACCTTTCCTTTTGGATAAAAGAAAAGTTATGGCAACTCTTGCTAACCGTAACAATTGCAATCAAACGCAAAACATCCCAAGTCATGTCTCCCACCGTATTAAAAAGTGTTTGCTTGGTCGTATGAAGATATGCCAGGGTTGGATACCGACATTGTAGTTCATCGTCTGTCAATGAAGGAAGATTGTCCTCCTGTTAAGTAAAAGGTTCGTCACATGCGGCCTGACATGTTTGAAAAGATAAAAGCTAAAGTAATGAAACAATTTGATGCAGGTTTCCTAGCTGTGACATCTTATCCTCAATGGGTTGCGAACGTGGTTCCCGTGCCAAAGAAAGATGGGAAGGTTTGTATGTGTGTAAACTATAGGGATTTAAATAGGGCAATCCCCAAAGATGATTTTCCTCTACCTCATATTGACGTCTTGGTTGATAATACCGCTCAACATAAAATCTTCTCCTTTATGGATGGATTTTCTGGATACAACCAAATGAAGATGGCTCCCAAAGACATGAAAAATACCACCTTTGTTATGCAATGGGGCACCTTTTGTTACAAGGTCATGTCGTTCGGATTAAAGAATGCATGGGCGACATATCAAAGAGCTATGGTAGATTTATTTCATGATATTATCCATCATAAAATAGAGGTATATGTGGATGATATAATTGCAAGGTCACAAACTGAAGAAGAGCATCTCGATAACCTACACAAGCTATTTGAGAGGTTGAAGAACTATAAGTTAAGGCTGAATCCTAACAAGTGCACTTTCAGAGTAAGGTATGGAAAACTTTTAGGTTTTGTGGTCAGTGGTACAGGCATCGAAATTGATCCTGCAAAGGTTAAATCCATTCAAGAAATTCTCGTTCCCCGTTCTAAGAAAGAAGTTAGAGGATTCTTGGGTCGTCTTAGCTACATTGCCCACTTCATATCTCACTCAACTGCTATTTGTGAGCCAATCTTCAAACTCTTGAAGAAAGATCAAGTAGTAAGATGGAACAACGATGGCCAAGCTGCCTTTGGTAAGATCAAGGAATATTTGCAGGAACCTCCTATCCTTATGCCTCCAGTGGAAGGAAGACCATTGATCATGTACTTGACTATGCTAGAGAATTCTATGGGGTGTGTGTTGGGCCAACATGACGAGTCTGGCCAAAAAGAGCATGCGATATACTACTTGAGCAAAATGTTTACCTACTGTGAAACCAGATATTCACTGCTCGAGAAAACTTGTTGCGCTCTGGCATGGGCTGCTCGCCGGCTAAGATAGAATATGTTGACTCACACCACTTTATTGATTTCTAAGATGGACCCCATCAAGTACATCTTCGAGAAACCACCCCTCTCCGGACAAATATCTAGATGGAAAATGATTCTGACTGAATACGATATTCAATATACAACACAAAAGGCCATCAAAGGAAGTGTATTGGCAGATCATTTGGCCCATCAAGCTATTGATGATTATCAATCTATGAACTCTGACTTCTCGGATGAGAATATCATGTTAGTGACTGACTGTGCAAAACCTGGACCGTATGACGGACCTGAACAAGGATCCCGATGGATTATGGTTTTTGATGAGGCTTCTAATGCTTTGGGCAATGGAATCGGTGTGTGATTATTTCTCCCGAAGGTTATCATACTCATTTCACTTCTAGACGGTGCTTCGATTGTACGAACAACATGGCTAAGTATGAAGCGTGCATCTTGGGTCTAAAGGATGCCATTGACTTGATGATCAAATTCTTGAACGTATTCAGAGATTCTTCTCTAGTGATTAGCCAAGTAAAGGGAGAATGGGACACTAAGCATCCTAACCTGATTCCTTACAAGGATCTTGTGTTAACTCCGATTACATGCTTCGAAGAGATCACCTTTGAACATTTCCCTAGAGAATAAAATCAGTTGGCTGATACCTTGGCTACAATGTCTTCCATGTTCAAGGTCAAATGGGAGAACGAAGCTCCTTTGATTACAATTGAGAAATTTGACGAACCTATGCACTGCTATGAGCTTGACACTGATGAAGAGAAACCATGGTACCATGAGGTGAGGAGATATCTTGAGGCACAAAGATATCCTGAAGGAGCTTCCATCAATGATAAGAAATTCTTGCAAATATTTTTAGCCAAATTCTTTCTAAGTAACGAAATCCTGTACAAGCGCAACCATGATTCTACTCTACTCTGATATATGGACAAGAAGGAGGCGGAGAAAATCATAGAACACATGCATGATGGCCTTTTTGGGACCCACTCTAGTGGACACACTATGACCAAGAAAATCCTGAGGGCTGGTTACTATTGGTCCACAATGGAAACTGATTGTCATCATCACTCAAGTACTTGCCAGAAGTGTCAAATCTATGTTGACAAGGTCCATGTACCTCCTATTCCTCTAAATTTCATGACTGCTCTGTGTCCATTTGCAATGTGGGGCATTGACATGATTGGGGAGATCAAACCTACTGCCTCTAATGGACACCGTTTCGTCCTTGTCGCCATTGATTACTTTACCAAATGGGTTGAAGCTGCCTCATTTTCCTCTGTCACAAAGAACACTGTAGCCAAATTCATCAAGCATAATCTCATCTGTCGTTACGGTATCCCCGAAAGAATTATCACCGATAATGGAACTAATCTCAACAACGTTATGATTATGGAACTCTGCACTCAGTTCAAAATCAAGCATCATAATTCTTCTCCATATAGACCCAAGATGAATGGCGCAGTGGAAGCTGCCAATAAAAATATCAAGAAGATTGTTCAAATGATAGTGGTAACGTATAAAGACTAGCATGAGATGTTACCATTTGCTCTCTATGGCTACTGTACTTCAGGTCAAACATCAACTGGGGGAACCCCATTCTCCTTGGTCTATGGCATGGAAGCTGTCCTACCTATCGAAGTTCAGATTCCCTCTCTAAGGATAATGAAGGAAGCAGATTTAGGAAAAGACGAATGGATTCAAACTAGGTTGGATCAGTTGAACTTGATTGATGAGAAGCGACTGGCTGTTGTTTGTCATGGTCAGATGTACCAAAAACGTATGATCAAGGCTTTCAACAAAAAAATCAAGCCTCGAGTGTATCAAGCTGGTGACTTAGTAATAAATTGCATCATCCTTCTATAAGAAGAACCCAGGGGGAAATGGAATCCCACTTATGAAGGAGCATTTATTATAAAGAAATTTTTCTCTGGTGGTGCCATGATGTTGAGTACTATGGATGGCGAAGACTTCCCACATCCTGTGAATGCGGACAGTTAAAAAATACTACGCATAAAACGACTCGCTAGGTTGACACACCTAGGCAAAAATAAGGGCATCCTGGCGAACCAAAAAGGTTTGGGCAAAAGTTAGAGATATGTGCAAAAGTTGAAAACCCGAAAGGGCGGCTTGGGCAAAAAAGGGTATCCTGGTGGGCTAAAAACCCGAAAGGGAGGTCCAGGCAAAATTTAAGGATTAAAGCGTATGGCTATGTCCCGTGGGATCTTTACAACCAACTTTATTACCAAAGTCCAAAGTTCAAATGGTCCAAGATCAATCCAATCAACTCCTGTTCAACGGCAAGGGATAATGTTCGAAGACATAGGGGCAATAGTAGGGTTGGAACACAATGAGATCATTTTCACCTGGCTATTATTTTTTGTTTTCACTTTGTATTCTTTCCATTCTTTCAACGATTTCCTCTTACTAGGATCTCGGTCTCTTTGTACAAAAATGCCTATTCATGGGCAAAAGATCAATACAAATATACTTTGAAATGCAAACTTTCTGTTTTTCTGTTTTGAGTGCAAAAGTGTCCAATGACTAAAATTGAATGAACATATGCTTATGAACATGACTAAACTTTCAACAAATGTATGCTTAAAAATAGTGACAAGCATCTCTTTAAATGCCTTTGAGATATCCCCACCGAGTTATTTCAATAACATTATTTGGATTCATAAAATCCACAACCAGAGTTTCGATCTTCGGAAAACCCTCTCCCCAGCTGATTTGATCTTAAAAGAGGAAGCCTTATGGAATTCTTCCTAAATAATATCCTCCAGAATAGTTCATCAAATATCCTCTTCAACAGGGTTTGTTTCCCCAACAAACTACAGATTCCCCAGCTTGAGTTTGCCTCTCAGAGTATTACAAACCAAGGGACTGCAACCCCTAATCTCCAGTGAAGTCGCCAACAGAGTCATCACTATCCTAGTAAGTTGTTCAAGCCTGGACCCGACCAGATAATAGTCAACTTCAAGCAAGTTACTGCGGAGCCTGGACCCGATCAGAAAATAGTTCAACTTCTCAAATCATTACTGAATCCTGGACTCGACCAAATAACAGTAAATCTCAATTCCAAGTTACTAAAGCCTGGACCCGACCAGATAATAGTTTAACTTCTCAAATTGCTTAAGCCTGGACCCGACCAATCAACAGTTCAAGCCTGGACCCGACCAGATACTAGTTAACCTCAAGTATAAATTGCTGAAGCCTGGACCCGACCAGTTAACAATTTAAAATTCTGAAGCCTGGACCCGACCAGATAATAGTTCCAATTTCTGAAACCCGGACCCGACCAAATAACAGTAAATCTTAAATTTAGTTGCTTAAGCCTGGACCCGACCGAATATTAGTTTAACTTCTTAAATTGCTGAAGCCTGGACCCGACCAGTCAACAATTTAAAATTCGGAAACCTGGACCCGACCATATAACAGTTCCAATTTCTAAAACCTGGACCCGACCAGATAATAGTAAATCTCAAATTTAGTTGCTAAAGCCTGGACTCGACCAGATATTAGTTTAAATTCTTAAATTGTTGAAGCCTAGACCTAACCAGTTAACAGTTCGAGTTACTGAAACCTGGACTCGACCAGATAACAGTTGATCTCAAGTTCAAATTGTTGAAAACTGGACCCGACCGGATAACATTAAATTTTAATTTCAAGTGGCTAGAGCCTGGACCCGACCAAATAGTAACTTAACTCCTCCATCTACTGCAAAGCCTGGACCCGACCAATTAACAATTCAAGTTGCTGAAACCTAGACCCGACCAGATAACAATTTAATTCTTAGAAATCACTAATAAAACTCCTCTTCCCTAGTAGAGTTTTCCACCATCCCAATGAGTTGCTGCAAAGCCTGGAATTTGACTAGATAACAATTAATTTCTTTATTCCCAGAAATTTATTATGAAGCCTGGAATCCGACTAGATAACAACTAACTTTCAATCGATAATTCTCCACCAAAGCAATGGACAACTAAAACTCTTGAATTCTATTTCCCAAGCAGAAATTAACGCTCTCCACATAGTCTTCTCAAGCAAAGTCAATATTCCTTAGAGGAGTTTCTTCTCAACCAAGCAGGAATCCCCAAATGGAAGCTGTTGTACCCCAAAATTTGCCCTCCCATATTCTTCAAAGTTTTGACAAGCATCATCTCCAAATGCTTCAAAATCTCTCAAGGATTGCACAATTCAATTGCCTCCTAAGGCAGTCAAAATTAGGGTTTTGGTTCTTGCAAGGAAGTTGAGGTTTTCAAAGGCTCAATCAAGTCCCATATGCTCATACACATTGTCAAGCATCTACATGCCAAGTTTCAAGACTCACAAGGTCAAGTTGCACAGTCAAAAACCCTAATTGCTTCACAATCAACTGTAGGGGCAAAATGGTCATTTGGCAGTCAAAAGTAAAATTTTTTGGTCAACATCTTATTTTGAAGCCACAATCATCATTTGGTCAAGTCTTGACCATGATTTCACAAGAATGGCTCAAAAATCATCAAGGTGTCAAAAGTTTCTATTTTTGGACAGCTGAAAAGTCAACTGTAACTTGACCAAGGCATAACTTTTTCATGGTTCATCAGAAAAATCCCATCCAATGCTCATTTTGAAGGGGATGACATTTCCTACAACTCATCTTCACATTCCAAGTCCAAGAAATGCTCTCACAAAAAGTTACCAATTTCAACATTATAGGTCATTTTCAAAAGTCAACAAAAAGGCACTTTAAGTCAAAGACCATAACTTTAGATTGGTAAATCAAAATGACATGGGACCAAAGGCATTGGTTATAGGACTTCAATACCTTTCCAAAATGTCCAAGAACATTTTCATATGATCAAAATTGAGCAAGATGTGCATTGGAGAAGTTGGGAAATTTTTGTGAAATGGCAAAAGTCAACTATCCTTGAAACTTCAATTTTTGACAAAAGGGCCCACTTTTTTCCTCTTGGTTCAGCCTTGTCATGCCACCCACGTGTCCCATGACCCATTACAAGACCAAACATTTATTTTTTCATTTTTATTTAATTTTTATGGATATTAATTCACTTTAATTCATAATAATTCAAATAAAAATCAAAAAATTTAATTAAGGGATATCTTGTGGCTTGAATGGCTTTGATACATCATAATCCACCTACCAATTTCGTGTAAGGTCCATTTTAAGCATAAAATTCAAATTTGGACAAAAAAGGCAAGTTTCTTCAATGGTGGTTATGGAAATCTCAAAACTTCATTGCAAGAGTTAAGAGCTCATAATTTGGATTGATTCTCATTCAAGGACATATATGCAAGCCTCTCATACAGTATACACGACCTAGAGACTCCTGAAACAAAGAAACCAAGTTCAAAATTTTGGAAGAAAAGTCACAAACTGAAATCAATCTTCCAGTGCAATTCAGACATTTTCTTTGATCCAAACACACTCCCAACCCTTCCAGGAACCTTTTGCAATCAGAACTAAGCGCCAAAGCTTAAGAAACTGCCCAGAATAAACTCACGGTTTGCAAATTTTTTCTAGAATTGAAACTCATATTCTATGCATCCTTAACATGTTGTAATCGTTGTTTTACATTGCTTGACCCTTTACAAAGCTTTTGGCATTGTTTAATTTCATTATCATGTACAGAATCGTGAATCACCATTGGAGATTTTTAGGGTTCTTAAGGTCTCGAATTGGGGATTTCCAGCACAGGCAAAATTAGGCCTTCTCACGCATATGCTTGAACTCGTGACATCAAGACGAACCCATTGATACCATCGCGCCTTTTTTATTTGACCTGTGTGCCTAATCGCTATTTTTGGCGTTGGCATTTTGTGGGGGTTTAAAACCCATGCTACTTGTTCTTTATTTTACAGGAAAAGGTTGAAGACAAAGGGCGTGGCAACATGTGATTGGCTGATTCAAATGAGATGCGCGCGTTTTGATTTTACAGCGTTGGAAATGACTATTATATATATTAATTTTTGTTTGTTTTACTAATGACTAAAACAAAATGGTGCAGTGGCTGGCAACACGCTCGGTATACGTTGGGACCTGGGTTCGATCCCCAGGTCCCCCTAATGCGTTATATTATTTTTCCTCTCATACTTGCTTGCAGCGTTCCAAAAGAAGGCATATCATACACCTCATCCAGGAGGGCGCCAAATGGCCTCAGAAGCAGATCCAAGGGCCAGAAAATGATGAGCACCATGCTCATGAGTCAACACACGCGCAGGCAACCTTCAAAGTCAAACAAAGCAGGATTCAAATGAGCCTCACAATTCAATTCAGAACACCCCATTTCTGGCCCATACCTCCCTTTGGTTTTATTATTTCTTATTATCTCTTTATTTTTCTTTTCTTTTATAACCTTTTTTTATTATTAATTATTACTATTATTAACTTAATTAATATTTTCATAAAAAAATAAAAAAAAAAACTAATATTATTATTATTATTAATTTCATTTTATTTTTGTAAATAAATACTAATAAATTGAATTAAGTTTAATTAGGCAACTTTAACTTTTTTTTTTAAATAACTAAAATAGATTTAGAATTAGGTTTTTTTATTAACTTTTAATTTTATTTCCTTTTATTTTATTTTCATAAAAAACATAAAAATACAAAAAAACTTTTATTTTCTTTTTAATAAATTAATTAATTAGTTTAATCATTAGTTTTAATTTCATTTAATCACAAAAAAGACAAAAAAAATTCATTTCTTTTCTTAAAAGGGTCAAAACCCTTAAGGCATTCCCGATTAATTTTTATTCGCGCGCATTTTATTTTGATTATTATGTAATTGCTTCCAAGAATGTAATAGTAATTAGGTTTACCGCTTTATTTAATTTCTCATACTTATTTACCAAAACGGGTCTTTGTATTTTTGGCGATGTATAGACCCGCGCCTTGTAATAGTGTAGAATTTATATTTCCGCAATTTACTTTCCGCACCCCTAACTGTTAAAAGCATGAAAGAATGTATGTAAATAAAATCAATCTGTAGCTCACAAATAACATGTACAAGATAACCTTAACTGAAAAACAACACACAATGCACATACCACTCTTAGGGTACGCCTCACTGGTTGCCTCGAACGTGGTCATCAAGTATAAGGTGTCTTAGAGGTCTCCCTTTGTCTAAAGATCCAGTTGCCTCGAAACGGTTGCCTCGGATAAAAGGATCTAAGACATTAGGGTTACTTCTAAGGTGTCCTACCATTGCTTAGGTGACCACACATGTCCCTAATAATCGAATTGACCCGAATACCTCCAACGATGGTGCTACCTACCTCTCAATGGTGGGATAGCACTATCTAAAGGACTCTTACACAGCCTAATTCCTTAAAGTAGGTAGATTTCTCTTAAGTACTTGCTCTCTTAAACAAACAAAAACAACTTTTCTCACCCCACACTTTCAAAAAGTTTTCAAACAAAACACTTCATACACTCTTGAGGACTGATACAAGAGTTACTTAGAATTTTTCTAAACAAACTTTTTTCAAAACCCACACACACTTGAAAAGCAAACAAAATTTTGAAAACATAAGAGCAAGTACCTAAGAGCCCGTGGATAACCACAGATAGAAAGGGTGCTAACACCTTCCCTTTCTATAAATCTACCTCCCGAACCGAGAAACATTATCAAATAAGGATCTTTGCTGTGCTTTTGTCCTTTCCATGTTAGAGAACATAAAAGACGGTGGCGACTCTTGCTTACCGCGACATTTTGCGAAACCAGCTTAAAAAACAGTCAGTTCTATTTCCATCGATCACAGAAGCATTTTAACAAAATCTGAAGATACACATACTCTTCATCTCCAACAACAATCCAAGATTTAACTTCTTAAAAATCCCAAGTATTTGTCAAGGATATGCTTCGATAACATGCCGCATTCATACATCATATAACATGCATAACATATACATACAACATAATCTCATTTATTTTGAGAACATCATTACACCATGCATACATTCGCATACATCTAACCCATTTGTTCCTTGCAGAAAAGACCATTTATCCAAAGACCTCTTATGGATCAGAATTAATTCTTCCAGGTAAAGACAGGCAAGACACCTAGTTTTCAGCAAGAATCGGAAAAAGATTTATGCTGATGTTTCTTCCAGTTTCTACCATCATCTCTCCATTCCCGAATCAATACATCATCGAGTGCCAATTTCTGGGCACTTTAGTGTTCAATCATCTTTCACCTTCAAGCCACGAATGACGGATCCGCCAATCTAACTCTTCGGGTTTAAGAAGATTGAACAGGGGAAGCTGTTGTACCCAAAAATTTTCCCTCTCATTTTCTCAATATTTATCTCACAAGATGTCCATTGGTTCAAGAAGGCACAAGGATGGACCAGCTCAATGCACCTCCTCAAGCACCGATGACTCAAAATTAGGGTTTGAGTTTGCACAAGTACAATTGGACCTTTAAGGCACCATATTACTTTCATGGATCATTTTGGACTCTCAAGATTGATTATATCAAGTTTCAAGCTTTGAATCACATTTTTGCTCAGTCAATTGATCAGTTGACCTAAAATCAACTATATTAGGCAAAAAGTCAACTGTATACTGAAAAGTCAAACATTGATTTTTTTGGGATCAAAATCAAGTTTCAAAAATTATATTTCATCAAGACATGTCAAAATATGAAGATTGTTCATAAATAAATCAAAAAGTCAAAATTATCTTTGAAAAGTCAAAATTCTAAGACTTGGAAATTTTTCTAAGTGTTAGAAAGTTAACTTTTTCCATGACTTTGTGCTAAATTTTCACCATGATATAAGATGATTCCAGGAAAACTTCCAACATGAAAGTTGTATATCTCAATGAGATCTAAAACATTGTAGGGCAGGACTTTTTCTAGAAATGCTTGGATTTTAAGTTATAAATTCATGAAGTCATGGCATTTTTTATTAAACACTTGGAGAAATTTTCAGCAGGTTTGGTCAGGTTTTTATCACAACTTCTTGTCCAGTTTTTATTAAGTTCCATTTTGATTTAATAAAATTGAAAAACATGAAAGTTTTAGAGTATGTTTCAAGCTTTCCAAAACATACAAGAGCATGAATTTATCATACTTGAGCTAGGAGATTCAAGAATCTGAAGTTGGGTATTCATTATTGATTTACAAGGCAAACTTGTGAAGAACACTTGATTCAATCTTCAACCATGCTGTACAAATCCCACTTTTCAGGCTTCTAACTTGCATTTCACTCCATAATTGAATGTTTACACAACTAATTGAGCTATAATCCAAGTGTTTGAACCATTATCCAATTGATCATTCCATTTTCGGAAGAAAGTTCACACTTCCATTTTGGAAAAGTGGCTTTAATCATAAAGTCTACTCTCCTTGAGCATTGGACCTGTTCTTTATGCACAAGCTTCATATACAAGATCAGAAACAAGCATTTTAAAAGTTCAACCACTCTACAATAGCATGGTACAAGCTTTGGGAAGATGTCTGTCACTTTGCTTCAAAAACAAGTTATGTTGCCAAAACATGGAAATTCAAATTATGAGTTGTTGTAACACTAAAAACCCCTTGCCTATAAATAAACACACTATTTTCAACATGAAAAAGGATATGACAAGCACAAAAACACCCTCAAACTCCCTCAAGCCAGAAATTGCACAAAACCTCCATCTTTGTGTCATTTCTGATTTTGAATACCCAACTCATAATTCCCTTGTGCTTTTATTGAACAAACCATTCACATACATCATATGGACAACAACTCAAACTCAAGCAAAACTTATGTAACATCTCTATTTCTCCGAGCTCAAGAATACTCAAGGAAGTAACTCAAGATCAAAACAAAAATTCCAGCTTCAAGGTAAGTCTCCTTGACTTTAAACCCTTCATTTCAAGCATCATTAGTTGATTCATCTTTGAAGATAAAATGTAATAACCATTCCCCTTGAAGCTAACCTTTGTTTGTCTTCCATTCTTGTCATTTATGTGTTGAGAACTAACCCCTGCGTGCAGCAAAACAATGATAGAGTAAAAAAATTGCAGTATGAGTCGACACATACATGTATGAGTCGACACATCTTAGTGGAAAAAAAGGCTATGAGTCGACACAAAGCATCATGAGTCGACATATAGTTCTATAACAGGCACAAAACAAAAAGGAAAAAAGGCACATGAGTCGACACAAAACCCGTATGTGTCGACACAAAACTAGGAATGAGTCGACACATGCCATTATGCATTGAATCATACTGAGTTGATTTGGACTTACAGGAGAAGGGAAAGTTTATGTGTTGATGCAAAAGAGTATGTGTCGACACATAGTGTTTAAAAATGCAATTTTCTTCCTTTTTTACACTGTTTTTATATTTCCTTTATATTTTCTTCATTGCTATTCAATATGGTTGTAATATTTAGACTTTTACTTCATCCCCATTTGTAAATTGTACCCCCATCCCCCTAATGTAATAGCATAGGATTTTAATTTCCGCAAATTTATCGCTTTAATATAATCGTTAGTAATTAGGGTGTGTAGGGCAAGATAAAATCGACCATTAAAAAACCCTAATCTCGAAAACAAAAATGCATGCAATTAAAACACAATCTCACAAGCACCTCTAGGGTAACCTCGCCTATTGCCTCGGAAAATAGTCATGTCCATCGAATATGAGACGTTTTAGCAAAGACCCTCGATAAAAAGATCGTAGTCCCTCGATAAACCTTCGATGTTTCCTTCGGTAAAACGATCTTAGTCCCTATGAAAATTACTAAAGAGTCTCATAAGTTTCCTTTTATGACTACACGATAACCCGCGCCTGTCCCTTTACATCCAAAGATAGGGCTTCTTACCAATCAATGGTAAGATAGAAATGTCAAAGGAAGAGAGAAATGAACAAAAGACTTTTTAGTAGGTAGAAAGTTCTTAGTTGCTTTCTCACAATCCATCTTAAAAAACAAACACCTTTTCAAACACACCAAACTCTTTCAAAACATGAAAAATGTTTTCAAAAATTCCAACACTTTGTATGCATTCTTATAGAGACGAGAATCATTACAAATTCGCCTAAAAGAAGGCACTTTTCAAAAATACTTTCAAAACCAACCAAAAACACATTTCAAACAAAGCGATTTCAAAAGTGCGCTAGCAAGCAACTAAGAGCCCGTAGATAACTACGGATGAAAAGGGTTCTAACACATTCCCTTTTCATAACCTACCCCCCGAACTCAAGAAAATATTTCAAAAGGTCTTTCCTGTTCTTTTCACCCTTTCCTTATTGGATAAAAGAAAAGTCGGTGGCGACTCTTGCTATCCGCAACAATTGCAAATAAAACACAGAACACCCAAGTCAGTTCTCCCACCATATTACAATATTATTCATAATTAGTTAACCCATTCCATTGAATTTGATCACACGATTTTATTCATAGTTTTTTAACACATTCCTTTGCATTTGAACACACGATGTGATTCATAGTTGACCCATTCCATTGACTTTGATAATACAATGTCATTCATAGTTAGTTGACTCATTTTATTAATTTTCATCACACGATGTCATTCATAGTTAGTTAACCCATTCCATTGAATTTGATCACACAATGTGATTCATAGTTAGTTAACTCATTCCATTGAACTTGATCACACGATATGATTCATAGTTAGTTAACCCATTTCATTGCATTTGATCACACACTGTAATTCATAGTTGACCCATTCTATTGACTTTGATAAGACAATGTCATTCATAGTTAGTTGACCAATTCCATTGACTTTGATCATATGATGTCATTCATAGTTAGTTAACCCATTCCATTGAATTTGATCACACAATGTGATTCATAGTTAGTTAACCCGTTCCATTGACTTTGATCACACAATGTGATTCATGGTTGACCCATTCCATTGATTTTGATAATACAATATTATTCCTAGTTAGTTGACCTATTCCATTGACTTTAATAATACAATGTCAATTATAATTAGTTTACCCATTCTATTAACCTTGATAATACAATGTCATTCGTAGTTAGTTAACCCATTTCGTTGAATTTGATAATACAATTTTATTTGAATTTAGTTAATCTATTCCATTGAATTTGATAATACAATGTCATTCATAGTTAGTTGACCAATTCCATTGACTTTTATCACACAATATCATTCTAGTTAGTTAACCCATTCCATTGACTTTGATCACACTATTTCATTCATAGTTAGTTATCCCATTTCATTGAATTTGATCACACGATGTGTTTCATAGTTAGTTAACCCATTCCATTGAATTTGATCACACAATGTGATTCATAGTTAGTTAATCTATTCCATTGAATTTGATCACACAATGTGATTCATAGTTAGTTAACCCATTCCATTGAATTTGATCAAAGGATATGATTTATAGTTATTTAATCCATTCCATTGAATTTGGTCACATGATGTCATTTGTAGTTAGTTGAATCATTCCATTGAATTTTATCACACGATGTCATTCGTAGTTAGTTGACCCGTTCCATTGACTTTGATCATATGATGTCATTCATAGTAGTTAACTCATTCCATTGACTTTCTTCACACGATGTCATTCATAGTTAGTTAACCCATTCCATTGAATTTGTTCACACAATGTGATTCATAGTTAGTTAACCCATTCTATTGAATTTTGTCACATGATTTGATTCATAGTTAGTTAATCCATTCCATTGAATTTGATCACACAATGTGTTTCTTAGTTAGTTAACATGTTTCATTGAATTTGATCACACGGTGTGATTCATGGTTAACATATTCCATTGACTTTGCTAATAAAATTTCATTCGTAGTTAGTTGACCGTTCCATTTACTTTGATAATACAATTTCATATGTAGTTAGTTGACGCATTCCAATAACTTTGATAACACAATGTCATTCGTAGTTAGTTAACCCATTCCCCTAACTTCGATAATACAATGTAATTTATAGTTTGTTAACCCATTTCATTGAATTTGATAATATAATATCATTCATAGTTAGTTAACCCATTCCATTGACTTTGATCACACGATGTCATTCATAGTTGGGTTACCAATTCCATTGAATTTGATCACCCGACGTGATTCATAGTTAGTTAACCTATTCCATTTAATTTAATCACACGATGTGATTCATAGTTAGTTAACCCATTCCATTGAATTTGTTCACACTATATGATTCATAGTTAGTTAACCCATTCTATTAAATTTGATCACACGATTTTATTCATAGTTTGTTAACATATTCCACTGCATTTGATCACACGATGGGACTCATAGTTGACTCATTCCATTGACTTTGATAATACAATGTCATTCGTAGTTAGTTGACTCATTTCATTGACTTTGATCACACGATGTCATTCATAGTTAGTTAACCCATTCCATTGAATTTGATCACACAATGTGATTCATGGTTAGTTAACTCATTCTATTGAATTTGATCACACGATGTGATTCATAGTTAGTTAACCTATTACAATGTATTTGATCACACAGTGTAATTCATAGGTTACCCATTCTATTGAATTTGATAATACAATGTCATTCGTAGTTAGTTGACCCATTCCATTGACTTTAATCATACGATGTCATTCATAGTTAGTTAACCCATTCCATTGAATTTTATCACATGATGTGATTCATAGTTAGTTAACCTGTTCCATTGAATTTTATCACACAATGTGATTCATAGTTGACCCATTCCATTGACTTTTATAATACAATATCATTCCTAGTTAGTTGACCCATTCCATTGACTTTAATAATACAATTTCAATTGTAGTTAGTTTACCCATTCCATTGACCTTGATAATACAATGTCATTCGTAGTTAGTTAACCAATTTCATTGAATTTGATAATACAATGTTATTTGTAGTTAGTTAATCTATTACATTGAATTTGATAATACAATGTCATTCGTAGTTAGTTGACCAATTCCATTGAATTTTATCACACAATGTCAATCATAGTTAGTTAACCAATTCCGTTGACTTTGATCACACGATTTCATTCATAGTTAGTTAGCCCATTCCATTGAATTTGATCACACGATTTGTTCATAGTTAGTTAACCCGTTCCATTGAATTTTATCACACGATGTGATTCATAGTTAGTTAATTCATTCCATTGAATTCGATCACACAATGTGATTCATAGTTAGTTAACCCATTCCATTGAATTTCATCACACAATGTGATTCATAGTTGACATATTCCATTGACTTTGATAATACAGTTTCATTCGTAGTTAGTTGACCAACTCCATTGACTTTGATAATACAATGTCATACGTAGTTAGTTGACACATTTTATTGACTTTGATAATACAATGTCATTCGTAGTTAGTTGACCCTTTCCATTGACTTTGATAATACAATGTCATTCATAGTTAGTTGTCTAATTCCATTGAATTTGATCAGATAATGTGATTCATAGTTAGTTAACCCATTCCATTGAATTTGATCACGTGATGTAATTCATAGTTAGTTAACTCATTCCATTGAATTTGATCATACGATGTGATTCATAGTTAGTTAACTCATTCCATTGAATTTGATTACACATTGTGATTCATATTTAGTTATCCCATTCCATTGAATTTGATCACACGATGTGATTCATAGTTTACCCTTTCCATTGACTTGTATAATATAATGTCATTTGTAGTTAGTTGACTCATTCCATTGACTTTGATCACACAATGTAATTCATAGTTAGTTAACCCATTCAATTGAATTTGGTTAGAGGATGTGATACATAGTTAGTTAACTCATTTCATTGAATTTGATCACACAATGTCATTTGTAGTTAGTTGATCTATTCCATTGAATTTGATCACACTATGTCATTCATAGTTAGTTGACCCATTCTATTGACTTTGATCACACGATGTCATTCCTAGTTATCTAACCCATTCCATTGACTTTAATCATACGATGTGATTCATAATTAACTCATTCCATTGATTTTGATCATACAATGTCATTCCATATAATTTTTGAATTTTAGAGAAAATATACTTTTTATATACATTAGACTTAAATATAATTTTTGAGTTTTAGTGAAAATTATAACTTTTAAATACAATAGACTTAAATATAGTTTTTTATTTTTAGAGAAAATTATAATTTTTAAATACAATAAACTTTAATATATTTTTGAATTTTATAGAAAATTATAATTTGAATGAAATATATAATTGTTAAATGAACTAGATAATTTTTAAATGAAATAGACTCAAATGATAATCAAAATCTGGTGCAGTCAATTTTGACAAAGTTTTCCACTGTTTTAAATCACGGCCGCTTATTTATTCTGGAGGGATGTGATTAATCTTTCACCTATATATATTAACCATTGAATTACATCGGGCGACTGTTAACTATACTATGTCAACGCATATGCTGCACCAAATTGCATTCAAATCCTTCTCGCTGCTTCATCTTCTATGCCGCTTCATGTTTCGTTCTCTCTCACCCATATCAAAGTGAAAACTGAAAATTTTATTTAGAGGGAATCCTTCCCCCAAATACTCATACCATATTCCAATGCATATTTTGCACGCCTACAAAAACTTCTTGTATCATCTCTTCACAAACCCTTAATTCTCAATTTTTCGCATCCCTTCTTCACATTCGCCTTCACCTTCAACATCCATTCAATCATGTCTTCGGCATTTATTTCAAACTTCATGCCCTTCAAATACCAAAATATGGTTGCAATAAACCAATGAGGCTGTTCATCTCCAATTCAAATGATAATCCTAAAAGAAGGCATTGGAAATGTGCAAATTGGGGTGTGAGTTTGATTTCATTTTATTGGTTACGATTTCTTATTTTATGAGTTGGAG
The DNA here is from genome assembly GCA_948472305.1 of Vicia faba. Classification (NCBI taxonomy): domain Eukaryota; kingdom Viridiplantae; phylum Streptophyta; class Magnoliopsida; order Fabales; family Fabaceae; genus Vicia; species Vicia faba. The sequence continues at coordinate 1,235,328,598 of OX451736.1, forward strand.
TCAATTATTGATTTTGTTAATTTTTATACGATTTCCTATACTAAAAAATTTCTTATTTTAAACAATTTCTTATTTAAAACAATTTCTTGTTTTATGTTTGTTTTCATTGTTTGTTTGATTCATTTATAGGCAATGACAAGCTGTAAGCTGTTCATATGGGTTAATGGTCAACCTCCATATGTTTGTAAAATAGGACATGAAACTAGAAATTTGTTGTTGGACTCAAACGATGCAAATACGGACAGTGCAAATATATGTTGTGGTTGCAACTTATTAGAGATTTTGAAGGATATGACTGTCATAGTTAAAGAACTTCAATGCAAGAAAGGAGAGAAGATGGAAATGAAACTACAAAATGAAATAAATACATCCAAGATGTTTAAGATCTTGTTGTATTTTTCTTGGATTATTGTCATTAGTTATTTTAAGGTGTTTTAGATGTTTATGCCACTAAATTTGTTGAACTGTCTAAATTTGTTGCATGCCTAACACAGAAAATGTTGCATTTATCTCAGCTTCAAATAAGATGATGCAAATAAACGTACAAATTCACATACTAATGACCTAATTTATAGTTTTTATTTTCTAGGTTAAGGTTTATTTTACTAATGACCTAATTTATTGTTATTTAAGAAAAAAAATTATAATGAAAAAAGAAAAGTTAATTTTTACAGTACTAGTTATTAGAACAAGTTAATGAAAAAAAAGTCATAAATAAAAATTAAAGGTTAAAGTCATAATGAAAAAAAAGTCATAACAATCAGAATGAAAAATTAATTTGAGCATTATCATACTTTAAATCATAAATAATTTGATCATATTGTACACAAATCTCATTTTTATAATGGATCAATTTATAGTAATAAAAATAATATTATCAATCCTGAATCCTTAAAATATTTTCAATATTATCATAGTTTTTCAATATTTTCAACATTATCATAGTTTTTTCAATCCTTAAAATCAAAAATTATTTTATATGTAGCTCATAAATATTGATTTAATTAAATATTATACACAAGCAACACATAATACATTATGAAACTTAACATTTGATTCATTTCACCTTCCATACATTGTACACAAACTTGAAATGGTTGGAATTTTTTACGATGGGCCTAAAGCCCTAAACAGACAATAGCAAAATATACTACCAACTACTTACCACTTCAATCAAGTTTCATTCTAAACATAAAATTAAACGGATTACATCATAAAACGAACAAACATTCTTGTAGGAGGATCTTTCACAGTGCACTCAAGAACATCACCAGCCCTCAGACGAGTTACTTTAACATACTCATACCAACCTAATCAAAGATATCTCTCCCTTAGCGTCCTACCAGTCTTCAACGCATATGGGTAAACAACACTTGTATGGACATCAACAAGGTTGATCTCAGTTTGCAACAACAATAACCGATTTTCAGCAATAGTAGCCGGAAAGTGATGCATTTTAAATATGTTTCAACTACAACATTAGTATCATATATGCGTATCTAAAATACCAACATGATGATTAAAATAACAGGTTTAGATTGCTTACGTAAACATTGTCGCCTCTTACAGCAGCAATAATGACATGATATTTGAATGAAATTCCATTTTCTTCGACCACAAGTTCATCAAAATTTTCATCCACCTCTTCTTCACCTTCATCACCTTCAAGGTCACCAAGATCGACATTCTGTTGAACCTCACTGTCACCGTAATTACCTAAAAACTCAGCCCATTGTTCATCAATCCTTCATAAAGAAAAACATACAACTATAAGATTCACAAAATAAATCATGAAACAATAAAACTTGAAGCTGAAATATATAAACACAAATATGTAAGTAAATGATAAAAATAATCACGTATCACTTGAAGTCACTGACTGAGATTCACCACCATACATTTGATCAAGAGGAATAACACCTTACAATTCACTTGAAAACATGTTTTTTTCCTTATGTTATTTTTCCTCTCTTGGTGGTACTATATATGTGGGAAAAACGTGAAAAATTTAGTTACACCTAACCTAAATAGCATTCATTGGTATTAATTATAAATAGAAAAATGTTAATGCATGTTGGATAAAACCATTACTATATGCATAGAATTAAGTGATTGAATGTTGAATTATATTAATTTGTATCTGTGTTGATTTGACTCCACTTAAATTAAAAACTCCTCTACTATGACACAAAAATGTATAGAGATGGAGGTATTCTAACCTTACCCGTGTTATACCACTAAAAATCATCTCCAACACATCACTTTTCATGCATGCTCAAATTACAGCTACTTCAATACTCATTCAAGTACCACCATTGTTCTTCGCTACAGCTGACCTTTGTATCCCAATAGGATCGTTAGTACTGCAATTTTTTTTTGTAACTTCATGGTTACGAGTCTCTTTAAAAACGGACACTACATATATATCCTTTTTGGTTTTGTAGTGCACACGAAGCCTAGTTGTGCGTTTAGTACGGGTCAAACATTTGTGATCTACTTTCTTATTTGTCCTACATAAGTGTTTATTCTCTCTTGAACCATACTTGTTGCATACAAACTACCTCATTATTGTTATTTTACTACCTCCATGCTCTCTTCTCCTAATATCACTTTTTCTAATGGAAAAACATTTACACTTACCATAATTATAATAAAAATCATAAGATTCATTAACAAAACTGAATTCCATAGCACGAATTTCATCAGTAGTCATGGCATTAATACTTACCACTTTATCGCCTACAATTGTATCTAATTCAACCGAATCATCTTCATCGTCAACATCATCATCTGAGCTTTGATAACTGTCACCCTCATCATCATTCAATTCAAACTCAGATATATCACAATCAGTGAAATGAACTTCATTGAAATCAACCTCAAATGAATCATCTGAGTTTACCTTCGTAAACCTGAATTAAAACAACTTTTAACACAGTAAAAATCATCATCAATCATAATACCTAATTCCATAATTAAAATCAAATGTAACTAAGAAAATTCAAAATCGAAATCATTAAATTTGAAACACATGTACAGAAAACAAATTCAGACATAATCCATAATCCCCAAATTGAAATACCCATATACAGAAAACAAATTCAAACATAAATCCTAATTCCCAAATTGAAATCAAATATAGTACCCCAATTTGATATCATTAAATCTTAGTAACTAATTTCAAATAAATATAACAAACATTTTCGTATTTATCTTAGCAACTCTGTTCTCAATATGAACACAAGCAAACTGCACTTTTTTGCGGTGTTTTGTTTGATGACTAAAAAAGCCCAGTTTTGCATATTTACCTTAGCAGCTCTGTTCTCAATACGAACACAAGCAAACTGCGATTTGTAGATTTTCCGTGGTGTTTTGTTTGATGACCAAAAAAGCCGAGTTTTGCATATTTGCCTTAGCAACTCTGTTCTCAATACGAACACAAGCAAACTGCGATTTGTAGATTTTTCGTGGTGTTTTGTTTGATGACTGATTGAATGCAGTGTTATGAAGAATAATAGAGGTCAGTTCGTTCAACAATGGCGGACGAACATAAAGTTGTGTATGAAGTGAGCACGAACAGAAAGGTGGACAAGATGAATTCGTCCAACAATGACGGATTGAGTATGAAAAGAGTTGAGGTTGAGTTGACTATGAAATTAGCAGAAGAGAAAAGAGAAATATGAAGTTTCGTTGAGAAAAATGAAATTTTGTTCATCCAAAAGATTTTGACACTTTTAATGGATTTTTAATTTAACAATTAAAAGTATTGATTTTCAATTTAACAATTAAAATTGTTAATTTTCAAATTATTAATTGTCATTTTTAATATGATAGGAACTTAATTGCAATATTAATAAATATGAGAAAAATAATAAATGGTATGTACAATATAATATAATTTATGTGGAACTGATTAAGTTAGAGTTTATTTTTTATTGGCCAAATTAGTGACTTCTCATTTTAATGACTGCACCATATAATTTTCCAAAATATAATAGTGTTGAGTGATAGTCCTTATATTCTAGCATTTATAGCAAGCAAAGTAACTTTTAGTAAGCCAAATTTTGTATGGAATTCATACTTGCAAATAAACTCAAAATTTCTTTGTGGTGATGGAATCTAAGCTTTGGCGAAATCTCCTTACTTTGTTCAGAGAAACACATCTTTCTAAGTGTATTTTATCTTTAAAAATATTTTATTTTGTCTACAATCATGAAACATAATATAAAAGAAATTGAAAGAAATTTCATTGTATCTTCTCGATCAATATCAAGCAACAAGGCAACAACGAAGAACCCCGATTATCAAAACATATTTTACATCAATAACTGTTAACCATCTATATGATACATATCAGATTCATGTCATTTTTGAAACTTTTTGAGTTTCTTTTGTTTATCATTTTACATTAAACCACCCTTTATGTAGCAACATACATGCATGCATGGGAAAATAGTGTTTCAAATCCAATAAACACTCAAAAAAATTCCTTACGGATTAGCTTTCTTAACACTACGAAAAACATCTTGCATTAACCTCTCATGTTCTCTAAGCATGTCATCAATGTTTCCCCCTGTAGCCATCAATGGTCCAGAACAATGGATTCTATTTTTCTTAGGCATTCCTGATTCTCGACCTGACATGCCTTGTTCCTTTTTAATAGAAATAGAGAAATCTATTGCTGCTTGATTCACATTTGACCTTTGTGTTCTTAAATCCGAAATATATTTCTTATATGGTTCTTGTCTCTTATTCGATAACGACGATGGTCCTGTTGTACTGTGCGTAAATGTTGTATATCCATTATGCATGGATGCTCTACTTGGTTCACACTTGTTATTAGATTCGTCGTCTTCTTGGGATTCATATTTAATACCAGACATTTTAGTATTTGATTTGCTCTGTTAATGTTTAAAGCAACCATAAGAATAAAAAAGAGTTATTAATAATAATAATAATGCATGTTTTTTAAAATATGTTACCTGGAATGATATATCTCCCCGACCATTATAGTCTGGTGTTTTCAATGCTTTGGTATTTCCTGTTCCTCTTAAAACACTTCCCGGTCCACGTTCTTTAATAGCTTCATTATTTTTTCTAATATAAACAAATAAATAAAAGTTTTATGAATAAGCATGAATAATAGTACTATTTTGGAGATTATGTGGAAGAGCATGCTTTTCTAATTTACTTAATTGTAACATAAAGCAAGCACCTTATTGATTCTTTATCACGGCGCTTGGCATCAAACTCTTTGCTTGGCGGAAGCTTTGGTAAGCTTGAAGGATCACAAGGTAGAGGATTTGTAATGAAGAACTGACATGAATATTAAAAGGTTAGTAGGTTGTTGGAGGTAATATACAAACTCAAAATTCATAAAATGATGTATTTTTTTCTCTTCAATTTAACTACCTCACTCTTAAGTGCGGAAGTTGCAGATCCTCGGTGTTCTGGTTCCATTGAGAGAAGTCTATCTACAAGGGCCAATCCAGTGGAAGGAAAATTGTTAAATGTTTTTGCGATTTGTCGTTGGTAAGAGTTTTGCGGTTTAAAACTTGTTGCATATGGAAGTTTTGTTCTTTGCCAATATTCTTCAGATGGCGAACCACAAAGCTTAAAAATTTTGTGCATTTGTTCCACCTTCACAAAAATCAAATTAGTGTAGAATTGTGAATATCATTATCTAAAACATAATAAATATGCAATAATGATGCATAATATATATATACCTCCGTTCTTCCAGGCATGATAGGCTTGCCCACAAACAATTCTGCAAGAATGCAACCGACGCTCCACATGTCGATTCCCACACCATAGTCTGTAGCACCTAGTAAAAGCTCAGGGGCTCTATACCAAAGAGTTACAACACGACTTGTCAATGGAACTTTGCTATTAGGTTCATAAACTGTTGCTAGACCAAAATCTCCAATTTTAAGATTTCCATTATTGTCAAGTAGAAGATTAGAACCCTTGATGTCACGGTGCAACACACCCTTGCTATGACAATGTTCTAGCCCACTTAGTAGTTGCTTCATGTAGCATTTTATCTGTTTAAAAAATTCCATATCATAAGACAACACAACCTTTTATTTTTCATAAGAAAAATAGTATTAATGGAGCATGTTGTGTAGATATTTATATATATATACCTGTGGTTCAGTAAACTTGATACCAGGTCTAGCTGCTAATCCAGCAAGGTCATGCTCCATGTATTCAAAAACAAGGTACAAACTAGTTGAAGTTCTAGATGTGACAATACCTTCAAGTTTGAGGATATTAGGATGATCAAGTTGACGCATAATATATATTTCCCTTGCCATAAAACGAACACTTTCAACATCTCCACTTGAAAACCTAACTTTCTTTAACGCAACATATTTACCAGTTTCACGATCAATAGCTTTATGCACACTACTATAAGCCCCTTGCCCAATCTGCGTATACAACAATACTCACTTCAGGGTAAATCAAACATATGTAGGTAAAAAGTTATGAAAAAAAGATGATGATATTAATAGAACTAACTTGGTCTAATTTTTCAAAAGTGTCAGCCCTTCTAGGAACCCAACCTTTGATAGCCTCAGCTGCAACTGAGGACAACCATATTGGCCATCCAGAATCAACATATTGTTCTCCTGAAAAATTTTGCACACTGAGTATTCTACTCATTATTGGCTTTCTTTCACCAACACCAGAACTTATTGTCTTACTTCTTTGATGTTGGCTTTTGTTGCTATCATCTGACTGATTGCTTTTCTCTTCTACTCTTTGAAACACTTGCGATGACGCCTTTGACAAATGTGGCATAATATTACCACCATCCATTGTAATGGCTATTCCAACCCCATTTATTTGTGTAGGAGCAACTAATTGCACTGAAGATTTATTCCATTCACTTTCTTTTCCACATTCTTCAACTCTTTCTCTGCTTGACGAATATTTTGAGCAAATGCACCCCATATTAACCGTGAAAATTTGTATGAGGTGCCCTTTGTTTAGGGCAAATATTGATAACAATAAAAAATCCACCTTAAAAGATCAATATTGCAACATAATGGGTTGGAGTATCCCTTTTACTCTCCTTAATCTAATTTTGCTTATAAAAAAATTGTTGTGACTTAATAATGCAAAAATTGGAGAATATCGATTTCAAACTAGAACTTATAATTCAATACCGAAAGAAGACATGAGGTTTTGAAAATCAAAGTATTTAAAATTATATGAATAAGAAATATGTATATGATCACAAAAGAACAATGAAGAAAGAGGATTGATTTACCCTATAATTAAGAAAATGGTTGATAATTAAAAGGAAAAATAAACCAATTTTTTTTATAAAAAAAACTTGATTGTTGAATCTTGAATAGAAAACAAAAGATAGAGACAATGAGGAAGAAGGGACATAAATGGAAATTTTGTTAAAAAATATGAAAATTTTGATTATGATGTGATTTGGAAGAATCGTTGTAGAGAAGATTGATTTTAGGGATGTGAGTGTAATCAAGTGCGAAAGTTGCGTAGAACCGAGTATTCTACATTGACAACACTTATCCTCATAATCTTACTTACTCATTAAATGATTCGATGGAATTTGAAAATTAAAAAAGATGTTATTCTTACACATCAAATAACTAACATCTATAAGAATAATTGTAATGCAAACATTCACGAAGTTAACATCAATATAAATAGAAATGTCTAATTTTAGTGTAGAATTTTTCATATTTATAATGTTACCTATAAGTTGTTATATTATATTATAAAGTAATAAAAAAAGACTTATATAATAAACGCTTATGTTATACACGCTTAATTAAATTGATCAAACAAATATACTTATTACAAATATACTCTGATGTCAAAATGGATTTGAAAATGAGCAAGCAAGTATGAAAGTTTAGAAAGTGTTGAATACCTGACCCTCTCAGAAGAGAGGGTATTTATAGCCCCAACGATGAGCCAAGGTCCCCATTATTGGGTCATGCTGAGGCCCAATAACGGAAACTGTCAGGGCTTACGTATGTATGGAGTCCAGCAAATGGGCTCCCCCTTGGTCAATTGCTCCATGAGAATAGGGGTTGGACCCGTGATGTCCGGAGGGCAGTTAAGATGACTGGTACGAGAACGTTGGCCACGTTTCCCAACGGGTATGTGGGGAGTTGCCCAACGGTCCCTAAGTTGGGTTGTCTGTTTGGGCCTTATGTAAAGGTGTTGGGTTGGGCCTCCTATCCGAGGGGCAAGTGCAGGCCCAGTCCAGATCAGGAGTGTTGTACCCCAAAATTTTCCCTTCCATATTTCTCAACAAATATCACGTGAAGCCCCCAAACTGCTCAAGGAAGTTCAGAAATTGACCAGACAAACTCTCTCCTAAGGCAGTCTACCTCAAATTAGGGTTTCATTTTTCATCAAGATGCTTGAGTTCAAATGATCCCAAATGCCTTCGATTATCCTAATATGTTCCCAAGATCATCCATGTCAAGTTTCAAGCCTTGCAGAAGAAGTTTGCTCAGTCAATTGCTCAAATGCCTAAAAATCGACTATGCTAGGTCAAAAGTCAACTGTGGCCCACATACAGTCAAACTTCAAGATTTTTGGTCAACATCCTCATTTTGAAGTATCATTCATCATTTGATCAAGGGTTGATCATGATTCATCAAGGATTGCTCACAATTCATCAACCCAAAAGTTGTCAAATTAGGGTTTTGTAGGAAAAGTCAACTCAACTTTGACCAAGCATAACTTTCTCATAATTCATCAGAAATGACCCATCCAAAGCTCATTTTGAAGGGGATGAAATTGTCTACAATTCATCTTCATCCCCCAAGTTCAAGATATGAAATCACAGGAAGATATGAATTTTGACATTATAGGTCATTTTGAAAAGTCAACAAAAACACCTTTTGGATCAAAACTTCATACATGAACATGGGAGACTCAATTGAGATGAGACAAAATGGGTTGCTTAGAGGAAATCCTAAGATTTCTAAAAAGTCCAAGAACACCCATCTAGGGTCAAAATTGAGAGAGTTGTGCATTGGCCAAGTTGACCATTTTTGCAAAATTGCTAAAAGTCAAATATGCTCAAAATTGCATTTTTTTTCTACATGGGCCCATCTTTTCAAGATTGCATCTCATTTCTAGCATAGTCCACGACCTATGGGACTCTCCATGCTTTATTTATTTAATTTATTTTGATTTTATTCATTTAAAATTCAAATAAAATCAAATAAATCTAAATAAATCATATAATGTGTTTTAGGGATGATTTTTGTATTGAAGGAAGATCTTATGTGCTGTCAAATGAGAACCAATTCGTGCAAGGCTGATTTGGGTTGAAAAAGATTGGATTGAAGCAAATTTGGAAAGATATCATATGCCATGAAAGACTAAATCAAATCTTCATAATGGGCAAGATTCAAGTTGTTTTTGTTGACCTAATATGTTGCACTACATATACAGAAGGAATCCAAGGCAGAGAGAGTTGGAACAGTCGTGCAGAGCAAGAACAGAACTGGAGACTCTACTGGGGACGAATAAGTAGGGTATACCTTAGGATCTAGTTCATCATATTTGCTTCTCTTGATTGCTTTGTTTGCTTTATTTTTTGAGGGTTCTGTTTGGGGTTACTATAGATCCTAACCCGAATCTGGGGATACCTTTTAGGTAAGTAGCAATAGACTGTGAGGGAACTGTACAACATAGACCGATACGGTTGAAGAAGTAGCTACGTTGATGTGGCACATTGGTTGGTATCGGTATCCCTTGTGGAGAAACGAGGAGAATACGGGGCCGCTGCGTGGTGTCGTTAAGCATTAACTGACCTTAGAACCTTTAATCGCCCAACTTGGCCATTAGAAAGTAGTGAGATAGTCGACCTCGGTGTAGAGCTGAGAACTGGTTGATACTCGATGCTACACTCATTGAGACCATACTCTCGAGATAGTTCCGGCCGCAAGAAAAGATTGCGTGAGCTGAAACCATGACCGATGGAGGATGGTCAGTGATATTGAGATCCTCTAGAACCCGATTACTTTTTCCTAGGACAGGTTGAAACCAACTTAACTTCAAGAGGGTATTACCTTTGACCTCATGCAAGCCTTAAACATAAGGGTTTTGTGTGATTTGACTGTGTTTGCAATACCTGTTGTTTGCTATACTTGTGGTTTATCATGACATCATGCATCATGACATGGCATTCATACTTCATTACACTAACCATTTCAAAGACCAAAGGAATTTATCTTTGTTCGGTTTTGCAGATCATGGCTTCCGTGCGCAGAAATACTATCCGAGTCAACTTTGTGCAAATACCTGCCCAACTTAAAAGAGCTAGCCTCAAGAGTTTCTGAGACTTCTATGTTCATTAAGAGACACAGTCAACTTCTCAGCCTGGTTACTTCAAATCTTGATGAGCAGATGATGAGCGTACTATTTCAGTTCTTCGATCCCGTGCATCATTGCTTCACCTTTCCAGACTACCAACTGGTACCCACCTTGGAAGAGTTCTCTCATCTATTGGGCATATCCATCCTTGAACAGGTACCCTTCACAGGTATGAAAGAAGTTCCTAGACCAGAAGACATTGCCTCAACTCTGCATTTAAAACAGGCCGATATGGTATCCAATTGGGAAACTCGAAGCAGAGTCGGAGGTTTTCTAGCCAAATTTCTGATAGACCATGCTCAGCTATTCTGGGATGATTTGGATTTTCAAGCTTTTGAAGATGTCTTGGCTCTCCTTATCTATGATTTGGTTCTCTTCCCGAATCCGGATTCCTTTGTAGATGTGAATGTTGTCAAGATTTTCCTTTCTCGCAACCCTGTGCCTACCTTGCTGGGAGATATCTTGCATGCTCTTCACACCCGTACTATGAGGAGAAGAGGAACTCTTATGTGTTGCATGTCGTTGTTGTCAAGGTGGTTTATTTCTCACCTCCCTAAGTCTGTGCTGAAGAACGAAGAAGGTTTGGGTTGGTCCTACAGAATAATGTCACTTGCTCATACAAATATTCTTTGGTGTTCTCAGGCTATGGAAGACACTTCTGTTATTGACCGTTGTGGGGGTACCCTAATGTCCCCTTGCTTGGAATTAGAGGAGGTATAAATTACAATCCTTGTCTAGCTTTGCGACAATTCGGTCGTGCTCGAAGAGATGGTCCCCATGAGTTACTTCTTGAGGACATTGTATTTGACTATCAGGAGGACATTAAGGAGCATCGTAGGAGGTTTATACAAGCCAAGGGCATGGTGAACAGATCTGATCCCCAAGAGTTAGGACCAAAGACTTCCCTTCCTATGCAGCCTTACCTCCAATGGGTCCGAGCTCGTGCCCAGAAGCTTGGGATGCCCTATGAGGCCGTATTACCAGTGATTATGGAGCCCACTAATGAAGAAGGCATTCCTTACACAGTTCTCTATCCTTACATGCCCACTGATCTTGGGGAGTTACAGAGGTCTTGGATTCAGCTGAAGAATGAGCGGGACACTTACCGGGACTAGTTCCATGAGCAAGAAAGGAAGGTTTTGAAGCTCACCAGGCAGCTCGAGGAAGAAAGAGTGATCAATGACTATATCAGCACAAAGAGGAAGCGACCATGGGACTTTTGCTTTTGCTTTTTCTAGTTTTAGATTTTGTTTTATTTACTTCTTTGTAACGCCTTAAAGGCATTGTTGAACCTTTCAAAGTTAAGCTAATAAAGTTTTGTTTATTTTTGGTTTACAAATTTAAATCTCCCGAAATCTTTGAAATCATTACATGCGCATCCCATTATCATGCACATCATTACAGGTACCCTTAAAGGTTTCTCATCTTCTGCATTGTTTATTTCAGCAGAAATATATTCCGATCAAGCCATCAAGGATTTTCAGGTACAGAACGCCCAATTCCAACAAATGTTCATAAGTTTGGCTAAAGGGCAAGAGGATCTGAAGACCCTTATTCTAAAACAGAAGAAGAAGAAGAAGAAGAAGGTCGGTATTTTGAACATGGGTAGAAGATTCGGAGAAAGGTTGAGACAACCAGCTGATCTGACCTCCTCATCCAAGGACGGGGAGAACCATGAAAGGGCAAAGGACCCTAGTCCTGCAGTTTCTGATAACGATACGGATTACGACGATGAGCAATATCCTCTTGCCAAGGATAGATACAAGCAGCTAGAAGACCGACTGAGTGCTATGGAGATTCAGAAAATACCTGGTTTAGATTTCGGAGAACTGGGACTGGTATCAGGAGTGGTCATCCCTCATAAGTTCAAAGCTCCATTTTTCGCCAAGTATGATGGGGTGTCCTGCCCAAAACTCCATTTCCACTCGTATGTTAGGAAAATCCAACCCCACACTGCTGATAGAAATTTATGGGTGCATTTCTTTCAAGATAGTCTGTCAGGGACTCAGCTTGAATGATTCTACCAGTTGGAAGGAGCCAATGTCTGAAACTGGGAAGATCTTGCTGCTGCTTTTTACAAGCAGTATCAGTATAACGCCGACATTGCTCCTACTCGTACTCAGCTCCAGGGTATGTCCATGGGTACAGGTGAAGGTTTTAAGGACTATGCTCAGAAGTGGAGAGACTTGGCTGGAAGAGTCCGACCCCCTTTGTCTGATATGGAGTTGGTTGATATGTTTCTAGGGACGCTATCTGGTCCATTTTTCAATCACTTAATCGGCAGCTCGTCATCCGGTTTTACTGAGTTGATTTTGACTGGAGAAAGAGTAGAAGCTGGCATTCAAAGTGGTAAAATACAGAAGGACGCCTCTTCGAGCTCGGTGAAGAAGCCTTTTGCTGGTAAGAAGGAAGCTAGTGCAGTCTATAGCCCGATGGGCCAGAACAGATCTGAACACCATCAAACGGTAAATGCTGTAGTGATACCAAGACCCACAGTTTCTCTACAACGCAACAATCAATAAAGGGTGGAAAGACCACAACGGCAGTTTACCCGCATCAATATGACTTTGGCTGAAGTTCTGCCTCACCTGCTGAAATTCAACTTGGCGACCTTGAGAGAGGCTCCCAAGAATCCAAACACTACTTCTCCCAGATACAATCCCACCGCGCGGTGCACCTACCATTCTGAGAGTCCGGGCCATGATACAAATGATTGCTGGGCCTTGAGAAACAAAGTACAAGATTTGCTCGAAGCCAAAGAGATTGAGTTTGACGCTACGGAAAAGCCGAATGTTATAACTGCTCCCATGCCCAAACATGGTCGTGGAGTTAATGTTGTTGACACCGATTTGTTTGTGACCTCTGTTAAAGAAATTTCTACTCCTCTGATGACGGTTAAGAAGAATTTGTTGTTGGCCAGTTTATTTCCGGGTTGTGGTGAAGGTTGCCACATGTGTTCAATCATGCCTACTGGTTGTCGTTTGTTGAAGTCAGGTGTTCAGCGCCTGATGGATAATAAAGAGATTTTGTTCGAGAAGACCATGATTCTGTTTGTTCTAAATGAAGACATTGCCATTATAACTATTTCCGCCAATCCTTCCAAGGTTTCCTCGAGAAAGCTTGTTAGGGTTACATCTGTTCCAAGAATTTCTCCGCTAATAATCACTGTTCATGGTCCCATTCCGTACACCTCCGACAAGGCTGTCCCATGGCATTATGGTGCTGATGTATATTACCATGGTGTTAAGCAAGATCTGAAGACTGAAGAAGTTGATACTAATGTCAGTAATATTGTCAGGACTAGTAAAGTTACCCGAAGTGGAAGGGTCTTCTCTCTTGAGATTTCCCCTAAGACTATCATCAAGCCTACTGTTATTCCAACTGCTGCTCCAACCAGCACTCCTGACATTTCTCATGTTCCTACTCCAGTTATTACACCTGCTACTAATCCTGTTCTTACTCCAGTTATCACCCCTGCTGCTGAGCCATCTGGGACTCGGGGCAAAGAAATTATAGGTGAGCCTGCCCGGACGGAGGCACCTAAGAAAATCGTTGTGGAAGCCTCTAAACAAGAAATAGAGGAAATACTGAAAATTATCAAGAAGAGTGACTACAACGTGGTCGAGCAGCTGGGGCAGGCCCCGTCAAAGATCTCTATGTTGTCCTTGTTGTTGTGTTCTGAAGCCCATGTGAAGGCTTTGATTGCATTTCTCAAAACTGTGCATGTGCCGCAGGAAACTTCCGCAGATCAGTTCAAAGATTGCGTGGCTAGCCTGACTGCTGACAATGGGCTAGGTTTTTCAGACGCGGATCTGACACTGAAAGGAAGAAATCATAATGATTCTCTGCACGTCTCGATCGAGTGCAGGGGCACCACTATGGCCCATGTGCTGGTAGATATCGGGTCCTCATTGAATGTTCTGCCAAAGAAAGCGTTAGACCGTCTGGATTGTGAGGGTTTGACTTTAAAGCCGAGTAACATTGTGGTAAGGGCTTTTGATGGATCAAAGAGAATGGTGCATGGGGAGGTGGACATCCCTGTCAAAGTGGGTTCTCAGACTTTTGGGTCCACCTTCTACGTAATGGATATCAGACCATCGTATTCTTGCTTGCTGGGTCGCCCTTGGATCCACAAGGCTGGGGTAGTTACTTCCACGCTCCATCAAATGCTGAAATACCCGGTGAAGGGGAAGATTGTCACGGTGCGAGGTGAAGAAGAGTATATGGTGAGTCACCTCAATTCCTTCCGCTATGTAGAGATGGACGGGGAATTTATAGAAACCCCTTGTTAAAATTTCGAAGAGGTCCCTCATTTCTCAGCATCAACTGAAGTTACTACCGGCAAACCTCCACTGAAGATGGCCTCTCTCAAGGATGCCAGGGTTGTAATTGAAGAAGGTGGGTGTACCAATTGGGGTCAGCTCCCTGATTTCACTCACAAAACTGACAAATTTGGTTTGGGCTTTACTACAGGGGCTCAAAGGGCTGTTAGGCGCGTGCGGGCTGGAAGACCTCCTCTACACATCAGCAATCGGGGGGTTAATGCAATTGAGGACAGTGAAGAGGATTCAAACATTGACAGTTGGATCTACCCAACAACCAATGGTGGACTGAACAACTAGACGGTGAAGGACTTCATACCTGTTTCTTTTATTCCGCAGTAATTGACTTTTGTTTTAAGATTTGTAATAAACAGTTTGAAACTTTACGGCCCGGTGCCTTGCCCGAGGCACCTTGGATTTGCTTGTGAGGGCTATTATTTGTCATTTCATATACCATTAATAAAGCATTGGACGATTCTTGCATTACAAATTTTGCGCTCCTTGTATATTCTTTTTTGTTTCCCACTTTATCAAAACAGCTATTTTCTTACACACACTCACGTATCATACTGCAGATCCATATCCACTATGGATCCCATTGATAACGACTCTGCTACTGCCAGTTATGACTTTGAAAATCTGATCAACCAAGCTGAGGATGAAGGTGAGGATGATTGTGAGGTGCCTGGAGAACTTGCTAGACTATTACAGCAGGAAGAGAGGGCCATACAACCTCATGAAGAGCCAGTTGAGTCACTGAATTTGGGTATAGAGGAAGACAGGAAAGAGGTTAAGATAGGTGCGAATCTGGAGCGTAGTGTCAAACAACGGTTAATACAGATGCTACGCGACTATGTTGAGATCTTCGCTTGGTCCTATGAAGACATGCCTTGTTTGGACAATGACATTGTGGTACACCGCCTGCCGACTAAAGAAGACTGCTCTCCGGTAAAAGCAGAAGGTCTGTCGTATGCGCCCTGAGATGTCAGAGAAAATCAAGGCAGAAGTCATGAAACAGTACGACACAGGGTTCTTAGATGTCACTTCTTATCCGCAGTGGGTTGCCAACGTTGTTCCGGTACCTAAGAAGGACAATAAGGTACGAATATGTGTGGACTATAGAGATCTGAACAGGGCAAGCCCCAAGGATGACTTCCAACTTCCTCACATTCATGTTCTGGTCGACAACACCGTGCAGCATAAGATCTTCTCTTTCATGGATAGTTTTTCTGGCTACAACCAGATCAAGATGGCCCCTGAGGACATGGAGAAGACAACCTTCGTTACACAGTGGGGCACCTTTTGTTACAAGGTAATTCCTTTTGGGTTGAAGAATGCTGGGGCAACTTATCAGCGCGCCATGGTCGCTTTGTTCCATGATATGATTCACCAAGAGATTGAGGTTTATGTTGATGACATGATAGCCAGATCCCAGGCTGAGGGGGAGCACCTTGATCATCTCCAGAAACTATTTGACAGGTTGAAGACGTACAAGCTAAGGTTGAATCCGAACAAGTGCACCTTTGGGGTAAGGTCTGGTAAGCTTTTGGGTTTTGTTGTTAGTGACAAAGGTATTCAGGTAGACCCCGCAAAGGTAAAAGCCATACAAGAGATGTCGGCTCCCCGCACAGAGAAGGAAGTTAGAGGCTTCTTGGGACGTCTGAACTACATTTCGAGATTCATTTCACATATGATTGCTACTTGCGAGCCAATCTTCAAGCTGTTGAAGAAAGATCAAGTGGTAAAGTGGAATGATGAATGCCAGACCGCTTTCGAAAGAATCAAGGAATACCTTCAAGAACCACCAATTTTGATGCCTCCAGTTTAAGGAAGACCTTTGATATTATACTTGACAGTGCTGGACAATTCAATGGGGTGTGTGTTGGGGCAGCATGACGAGTCTGGCCAAAAAGAGCACGCCATTTACTACCTTAGCAAAAAGTTTACCGACTGTGAGACCCGATACTCGTTGCTCGAGAAAACTTGCTGCACTTTGGCATGGGCTGCTCGCCGGCTGAGACAATATATGCTGACTCACACTACCTTGTTGATATCAAATATGGATCCGATCAAGTATATTTTCGAGAAGCCCGCTCTCTCCGGAAGGATAGCAAGATGGCAGATGATCTTAACTGAGTACGAAATCCAATACACAACCCAAAAGGCAATCAAGGGGAGTGTATTGGCAGATCATTTGGCGCATTAGGCCGTGGATGACTATCAATCCATGAATTTCGAGTTCTCGGATGAGAATATCATGTTGGTAACTGACTGCGAAGAACCGGGACCGGATGAAGGACCCGAGGAGGGATCCTGATGGTCTATGTATTTTGATGGAGCCTCTAATGCGTTGGGTAATGGCATTGGCACTGTAATCATATCTCCTGAGGGCTGTCATACTCCAGTCACCGCTCGATTATGTTTTAACTGCACCAACAACATGGCGGAGTATGAAGCATGTATCATGGGTCTTCGAGCTGTTATTGACCTGAGGAAAGTTCTTGAGTGTATTCGGAGATTCCGCTCTGGTGATAAGTCAGATAAAAGGCGAGTGGGATACGAAGCACCCGAATCTTATTCCTTACAAAGAGTATGTACTGACATTGCTCCCACACTTTGAGGAGGTAATCTTTGAGCATTTCCAAAGAGAGGAGAATCAGTTAGCGGATGCGCTAGCTACTATGTCTTTTATGTTCAAAGTTAGGTGGGACAATGAAGCTCCCTAGATTACCATTGAAAGGTTGGACGAACCCGCACATTGTTGTGACATTGAGACTGAAGAAGTGGCTGACAAACCCTGGTTTCATGAGGTAAAGAGGTATCTTGAGGCTCAAGAATACCCCGAGGGGGCATCTGTTAATGATAAGAAGTTTCTGAGAAGGTTTGTTGCGAAGTTCTTCATCAATAATGGAATCCTCTATAAGCGTAACCATGATTCAACCTTATTGCAGTGTGTAGACAAGAGCGAGGCAGAAAATATCATGGTAGACTTACATGAAGGTACCTTCGGAACTCATTCTAGTGGACATACCATGGCAAAGAAAATCCTACGAGCAGGATATTACTGGTCCACTATGGAAGCCGATTATTATCAGCATTCTCGAACCTGTCATAAGTGCCAAGTCTATGCTGATAAGGTGCATGTACCTCAATTTCCCCTTAATGTTTTGACCGCTCCTTGGCCCTTTGCAATATGGGGCATCGACATGATCGGCGAGATCAGACCTACTGCGTCTAATGGGCATCATTTCATTCTGGTAGCAATTGATTACTTTACAAAGTAGGTTGAGGCAGCTTCTTTTGCTACGGTAACCAAGAACGTCGTGGCGCGATTTATCCAACATAATCTGATCAGTTAATATGGTGTACCAGAGAGGATTATTACTGACAATGCTACAAATCTCAATAACACGATGATCATTGAGCTCTATAAACAGTTCAAGATTCAGCATCATAACTCTTCTCCCTACCGGCCGAAGATGAATGGAGCTGTCGAAGCGGCTAACAAGAACATCAAGAAGATTGTGCAGAAGATGATGGTGACATACAAAGACTGGCACGAGATGTTACCATTCGCTCTTTATGGGTACCGTACCTCGGCACGGACATTGACAGAGGCAACACCCTACTCTTTGGTGTACGGCATGGAGGCAGTCCTACCCATCAAAGTCTAGATACCCTCTCTCAGGATTATGAAGGATGCGGGTTTGAACGAAGCAACTGGATCTAAACCCGACTTGATCAGCTGAATCTAATCGATGAAAAGAGACTTATTGCTATCTATCATGGTCATACGTATCAAAAGCGAATGATCAAGGCTTTTAATAAGAAATTCAGACATCAAGAATATTGAGTCGGGGATCTAGTGATCAAACGCATCATACTACCGCAAGGTGATCCCAGGGGCAAATGGACCCCCACATACGAAGGGCCATTTATGGTTAAGAACATTTTCTCAGGAGGAGCTATGATTCTAACCACCATGGATGGTGATGACCTTCCTCACCCCGTCAATGCATACATAGTGAAAAGATATTATGCATAATCAAATACCCGCTAGGTTGACTGGCCTAGGCAAAAATAAGGGCTTCCCGGCAAACCAAAAGGGTTCGGGCAAAAGTAAGGGATGAAAATGAAAAAAACTGTACACCCGGCAAGTCGAAAACCTGAAAAGGCGACTTGGGCAAAAAAGGGTATCCCGGTGGACTGAAAACCCGAAAGGGCGGTCCAGGCAAAAATTAGGGATTAAAGCGTAACACTATGTCTCATGGGATCATCTTGCAACCAGACTTCGGTATCAACTATCGAGCTCGGACAACGCCAATTAATCTGATCCACCTTCTACCAAGAAGCAAAGTGATGAGATGCTTGAATATATAAAGGCAATAGCAGAGTTGGAACCCAATGGGACTGTTTCACATAGCTGTTTCTTTCTTTTACACAAATTGTATATTACTGTCTTTTCGGTGGTGTTCTCTTACTAGGACGTCAACCTCTTTGTACAAAACGCCTATTACAGGCCAACTTCGAAAAATCAATGCAATCCATTTTTGAGAGAAATTTCAATTTATTTTTCTTTTTCTATTTTGTTTTGCAAGAACGTCCAATGATTTATTTTTGGTATATGTATTTTAAAATGATTGCTGCTAATAAATGTTTACATAAGAAACAAAAGACGATTACTCGTAATTCCAGGAATAGGGAAAACAAGAAGTGTCCAAACCTTACAGTTACTCTGCCCATCAGGTACAGGGATAAAGCCATTGCGAACATAAGTGGTGGTGCATAAACTCCCCACAGAGTAAAAAGTATCCAAAGACAGTGATGTTAGCTTTCCCGAACAGGACATAACTCTCCCCAGCTGAGGTTCACAATCGCGAGTAAGTCGGTAAATTTCTCCCCAAGCAGAGTTTATTTCTCTCACAAGCAGAAATTCAATCTCCAACAGAATTCATTATCACCAACAACGGAAATTCATCTCCAACCGAGTTATTCCCTGCAGAGTTATCCTCAGACAGGGTCTTTTCCGTCAGAATATTTGCCAGCCGATGGGTAAATCCCCAACATAGACATTTTTTGTTCACCATCCCCAAATAGAAGCAGAGGAACTATGGTTCTTTACAAGCAGTCAAGAATACTATTTCTCATACTCCTCAAACAACAGTCAGGGGTTTATTTTCCTGGACTCAGTCTATTACGTCTGTAGTTCATGTTCATACATCATGAGATGTGCATACATCGCATATAACATAGTCTCATTTATTTTGAGAACATCATCATACAATGCATCTCATGCATCGCACATAAGTAACCCTGTATTTCTTTCAGGAAATACATTTATTATCAACAACTTCCAATATGTCCATGATCAACACTCGAAGCTAAACAGAGTAATCATCAGCGCGACAAGAACAACCTTACCCAGGTTCCTTCTGCAGTTTTACCCAAACTCATTCTGAAGCAGCCCTGCTATCCAAGCTTTCATATTGAAGTAACCCTACTATCCAGGTTCCTTCTTACAGCCCTACTATCCAGGCTTTCATATCGAAGTAACCCTACTATCTCGGTTCCTTCTCACAGCCCTACTATTCAGGCTTTCATATAGAAGTAACCCTACTATCCCGGTTCCTACTCACAGCCCTACTATCCAGGCTTTCATATCGAAGTAACCCTACTATCCCGGTTCCTTCTCACATCTCTACTATCCATGCTTTCATATTAAAGTAACCCTACTATCCAAGTTCCTTCTCACAGCCCTACTATCCAAGCTTTAATATCGAAGTAACCCTACTATCCCGGTTCCTTCTCACAGCCCTACTATCCAGGCTTTCATATCGAAGTAACCCTACTATCCCAGTTCATTCTCACAGCCCTACTATCCAGGCTTTCATATCGAAGTAACCCTACTATCCCGGTTCCTTCTTACAGCCCTACTATCTAGGCTTTCATATCAAAGTAACCCTACTATCCAGGTTCCTTTTCACAGCCCTACTACCCCAGCTTTCATATCGAAGTAACCCTACTATCCAGCTTCCTTCTTACAGCCCTACTACCCCAGCTTTCATATCGAAGTAACCCTACTATCCAGGTTCCTTCTCACAGCCCTACTACCCCGACTTTTCATATCGAAGTAACCCTACTATCCAGGTTCCTTCTCACAGCCCTACTATCCAGGCTCTCATATCGAAGTAACCCTACCATCCAGGTTCCTTCTCACAACCCTACTATCCAGGATTTCACATTGAAGTAACCCTACTATCTAGGTTCCTTCTCACAGCCCTACCATCCAGGATTTCATCTCGAAGCAACCCTGCTATCCAGGTTCCTTCTCATAACCTTATTATCTAGGTTCTTCCTCTTTTATCCCCAGACCGTAGTCCACAACACTGTAAGACTGGGACCCAATCAAACATAATTGATTTCACATTGCCCCAGTAAGTCGCGGTGCAACATATGCCCCAACCAAACACGCAGTTCACTTCCGCTTCCCAAACCGGAATTATTCCCCAGTAGAGTAACAGACAACTGAAGCTCTTAAAACTCTATTTCTCTCAAGACAGAGACCAACATTCCCCAACGAAGTCCTCCTCAGACAACGGGTATACGGGTTCTCGCGGAGGAATCTCTTATGCGATCGACACTTCTTCGGATGGCATCTTTAAGCCCATCTACGACAATTATCTAGCAACCTCCAAATGGCATCTATAAGCCCATTCCCGATATCGCAAGTTAAGTATCACTTCATGCGAGTGCAAATTTCTGGGCGCTCTAGTGTTCAATCATCTTCCACCTTCAGATCACGAAAGGCAGACAAACCAATCTACATCCTCGGGTTTAAGAAGATTTAACAGGGGCAACTGTTGTACCCCAAAATTTTCCCTCCCATATTTCTCAACAAATGTCATATGAAGCCCCCAAACTGCTCAAGGAAGTTCAAAAATTAACCAGACAAACTCTCTCCTAAGGCAGTCTACCTCAAATTAGGGTTTCATTTTTCATCAAGATGCTTGAGTCCAAAAGATCCCAAATGCCTTCCATTGTCCTAATATGTTCCCAAGATCATCCATGTAAAGTTTCAAGCCTTGCAGAAGAAGTTTGCTCAGTCAATTGCTTAAAGCCTGAAAATCGAATGTGCTAGGTCAAAAGTCAACTATGGCCCACATACAGTCAAACTTCAAGATTTTTGGTCAACATACTCATTTTGAAGTATCATTCATCATTTGGTCAAGGGTTGATCGTGATTTATCAAGGATTGCTCACAATTCATCAAAACCCAAAAGTTGCCAAATTAGGGTTTTGTAGGAAAAGTCAACTCAACTTTGACCAAGCATAACTTTCTCATAATTCATCAGAAATGACCCATCCAAAGCTCATTTTGAAGGAGATACAATTATCTGTAATTAATATTCATCCCCCAAGTTCAAGATATGCACTAACAGGAAGATATGAATTTTGACATTATAGGTCATTTTGAAAAGTCAACAAAAACACCTTTTCGGTAAAAGCTTCATACATGAACATGGGAGACTCAATTGAGATGAGACCAAAAGGGTTGCTTAGAGGACATCCTAAGCTTTCTAAAAAGTCCAAGAACACCCCCTCTAGGGTCAAAATTGAGAGAGTTATACATTGGCCAAGTTGACGATTTTTGTAAAATTACGAAAAGTCAAATGTGCTCAAAATTGCATTTTTTCCACATGGGCCCATCTTTTCAAGATTGCATCTCATTCCTAGCATAGTCCACGACCTATGGGACCCTCCATGCTTTATTTATTTATTTATTAAATTTATTTTTATTTTTATTAATTTAAAAATAAAAAAAAATCAAATAAATCTAAATAAATCATATAATGTGTTTTAGGGATGATTTTTGCATTGAAGGAAGATCTTATGTGCTGTCAAATGAGAACCAATTCGTGCAAGGTTGATTTGGGTTTAAAAAGATTGGATTGAAGCGAATTTGGAAAGATATCATATGCCATGAAAGACTAAATCAAATCTTCATAATGGGTAAGATTCAAGTCATTTTTGTTGACCTAATATGTTGCACTACATATACAGAAGGAATCCAAGGCAGAGAGAGAGTTGGAACAGTCGTGCAGAGAAAGAACAAGGAGCCCCCCAAGTTATTACCCGTAGGCGAAAGGGTGATGACTTAAGCTCTACTTTCATGGCCAGAGACTTGATCGAGAAGGACGGTCAAAGAGTCCTCAGAAAGGAACAGGGTGATGCCCGGATGGGGGACAACCCGCTCCAGTATATTGGGGATTTATGGGTGGATGGGCAGAGAGACCGAAGGGGTCAGTCGTTTGCTCTAATAGACCGCATTAGTCACGGGGAGCCTCCACGAGGTTTCTTTCGACATGCTCGTCTTTAAAAGGGTCGTTGAAGTGTCGAGCATTGTTTCATCCTTAGGGAGCTGAATGGAGGTGCTCGCGTATACGTCGTGCCCGCGTATGTGCAGTAATATTGACCATCTCCTTGTGCGAAGTATCCGCCTCATGCTCGTATGGGACTATGCATTAGAGTCGGGGATATACTTGTTGATCCAGAAGGGATACATGGTTGATTGTTGAGCCACGTGTCTAATGCTTTGGGGTGTCACCCCTTCAAGGGGAAACCTAAGAGGCCCAATCAAATGATGACCTTTCGTGATAGACCTCGTGGCGTGTGAATCACCTATAAAAAGGGGCCCCCGGGTCTCATTTTTCATCTTCTCTAGTTTTTTTTCAATCTTCTCTTGCTCGTTGCGTGAAGCTATCCTCTCAACCTCCTAGAATTTTTCTCCAAGAGTTCTTCATCCAAGTAAGTTCCATCCCCTTAACAGCGTGTTTCTTCAACATTTCTGGATTAAAACGTTTAAAATATGCCTTGATTGGATGAATATTCATGAGTTTTATGATGAACACTCATGAATGTTCATTGAAATTCACAAGTTCTGTGACGAGCACTCATGAACAATCATAGATATTTGTTAGGTATGAAGTCGGGGGGATTTCCCCGGATAACAACCACGATACGGGGACGTTCTCCCCGGATAACGAGGGTTGGCCCGGGCTTCTTGTCCGTTGAGTGAATATCATCCCCGACAATGTAATACTCCCCGACAAAATAATCCTCTTTAGTGTATAGTTGAGGGCTTGGGTCGAGTTTGTCGCCCTTTCACTTGATCTGCGGTGGAAGGGTGGATTTGATAATGTTGAATTCACTTTTTTCCCCTGCTTTTCAGGTATAATGGCGCACTCAGCTAGGGACGACGTTCTGGCCTCCAGTTATGAAGACGAGCCATACGGTGATGAGGACCCTCTGGCTTGGGTTGCCCCCGTGCCTCGAAACAAACCATCATGATTTTCCCAGGACGCGACAAACGCGTTTAATTATCCAAAGGAAGGGGCTCCTACCAACTGGATGCTTCAAATTCCCCACTGTGACCGGAGGATATGCTCGACGTACCCGGGAAAACGCTTCCCCATGTATGAATTTGCATTTAAAGAAGCAGGGATGCGCTTTCCCTTCAACGACTTCCAAGTCGGGGTTTTCCAGTGGCTTCAATTGGCGCCCTCACAACTTCACCCGAATGCGATGGAGTTTATGCAGGAGTTCGAGCTTGTATTCTAGTATCTGCAGATAGGGGCCACCCTTCCCCTCTTTTTTCGTATCTTTCACCTCCAAAGACAGTCCTTCGGAGAGGGGCAGGCGTGGTTGTCGTTCAAGCAGTTCGGGAAGCTCTTCAAGCCTTACCTGGAGTCTGTCTGGAACTTCAAAGAGAGGTATTTTTTTGTAAAGCCTCAGACGGACGTGGCCATAGACTCCCTATATACTCGCATGGAAGAGGTGGAGGATGGGCGGCCAGTTACCCGGCTCGTGGCCATATTTCCGCTCAGGTGGAAATGGAAGCACTTCGAGCAAAGGCCCGAATATTATGCCGTGAAGCCCGAGGACCTGGAGGCTCAGGACCAACTTTCCTACGAGAAGCTATCGTCCAACGTTAATATTTTCTCCCCCGCGAAGTGCGTGGATGTGAATAACAACCTCCTGTTCGATAACAAGGGGGAGTATCTTTTAGTCAATAGGTTAGTCAATACAAAAGCTCTGCTCGAGTTCTCCTCACACGGGGAAGAAATGAGACTCTTAGGTGGGGGACTTAGCTCTCACGATTAGTTTTGTTTGTTTTTATGCGGGAACGTGCCCGCGCTATTTTTCGTACTTTAACCTGACTGATGGTTCTTTTTTATTGTAGGTCGAATGGATTCCCTTTCTGAGCATTTGTTGAAGTTGAGGCCTAAGAACGCGTCCACCTCCAAGCCAAAAAGCAGAGTCACCCAGCTCCAAGACCAGGCCAAATCTGGGGGTCGTGCCAGCAGTTCCCCCTCCTTATTAAAAAATCTGGTTTCCTCCGGCGAGCCCGCCCAGCTTCCTGTCCGAGAGCCCGCGGCGAAGAGGAAATGTGCGGGGAATGCCGAAGGCATTGTGCCCGAGGGCAACAAAGTGCCAGTAGGGACCATTGTGTTACCTCCTTGCTATTTAAACCGCAATCTCTTCACTGGAGAGAGCTCCCTCGGTGTGCACGGGGAGGAGAGGGAGGAGATCTTTGTTAGAACAAGATTAGTTCTGATCATATCTCAGAGTTCTGATGATAACAATAAATTATATTTTAGATAATTTATAATCTGATGAACGTATTTGACAGTTTCAGATAATGTTCTGGCAGAAGCATTTTTGATGTGCTGAGCTAAAAATATATGAAGAAGTTCTTTGATCAAAGAACTATTTGCTTTTAGCGCAACTGCTGTTGCTGACTCTGGTAAGACAATTATTTTAATGCATCTTCTAACACTTAGCAGGATTCCTTGTTCAAAAGATTACTTGAAAGCAAGTGTTGTTCAGAAGTTTATTTGAAAGCAAGCGCTAATCAAGTTCTTAGCAAGCAAAACATTGTTTAGAAGATAAGCAAGCATGTTCTGAATTCAAGACGTTGAAGCAAGTTCTGAAAGAATGTAAAAGCCAACTTGTCTTGTCAAGCTTCGAGAAACATGTTCTTACAAGTGCCATTTTCTCATTTAATACAAAGATGGCTGCATGCACTCAAGTGTCTACGCTAGTTCATTAGAAAATGGAATAGTGCAAAGAAACACGCAAGCATTTAATGCTCTCCACTTTTTGAAGGCAGCAACAGTCATTTTGTTCTTACTATATATAGAAGGACATTTATTGCAAGCCAACTAACCAATCAATTTAAAAAAGAAGCAAGAAACTACGTGAAAAATTATGGGCTCACAAACTCTTTGTTCATACACTTTGTGCAAATTATTCTAAGTAAATAATCATAGTTGTGATATAGCTTTATTAGAAGCAAATTTTTATCTCACTATCTGTAAAGATTAAACTCTTGTAATTGTTCCTTGAGAGACCAAGTTTGGTCAGATTTCTCAAGTAGACTAGGACTAGATTTAAGTATTAGTGGTGTTAGTCACTTGTAAGATTACTTGTGCATTGTTAGTCACAACAGTTGTTGTGTGTTTGTAATCAGTTGATTATAGTGAATTAAGTCCTTATTGAGAAAGGAGAAATCACCTTGACGGGTGGACTGGAGTAGTTTGAGTTCAAATGAACCAGAATAAAAATAACCTTGTCTTTCCATTATTGTTGAGCTTTGTTAGAAAAGAAGGGGAAAAAACTTATTCAACCCCCCCCCCCCTTCTAAGTGTTTTCTTACCCTTCAATTGATATCAGAGCTTGACTCTGAGCACAACACTTAACCGTGTCAGGAAAATATCCAGAAGAAAACACAATGGCCGCTGAACAAAACAACAATAGTTATAACAAACCTCCTGTATTTGATGGAGAAGATTTTGAGTACTGGAAAGATAGACTAGAAAGTTTCTTTCTAGGTCATGATAGTGATCTATAGGATATAGTCTTGGATGGTTACACACATCCTACAGACTCAGAAGGAAACAAAGTTGATAGAAAAAATATGGATAGACAACAAAAAGTTGATTTTAAAAATCATCATAGAGCTAGAAATATTTTTCTAAATGCTATCTTTAAAGTAGAATATGAAAAAATCACAAATAGAAATACAACACATGATATGTTTGAGTCTCTTAAAATGACTCATGAAGGAAACGCTCAAGTGAAGGAGTCTAAAGCTCTGACTCTAGTTCAGAAGTATGAAGCCTTCAAAGTAGAATAAAGTGAGTCTATAGAAGCAATGTTCTCTAGGTTTCAAACTATGATTGTTGGTCTGAGAGTTTTGAACAAGGGATACACTAAAGCAGATCATGTTAAAAAGATCATCAGAAGCTTACCCAGAAGATGGGCACCAATGGTCACTGCTTTCAAAGTTTCAAAAGATCTGAACAACGTGTCTTTGGAGGAACTCATCAGCGCTCTCAGAAGTCATGAGATAGAACTTGATGAGCACGAGCCTCATAAGAAAGGTAAGTCTCTTGCCCTTAAATCAATTAAGAAATATGATACTAACGCTTTTCAGGCTGAAGAGGAAAGCTCTGAAGAATCAGAGTCAGAAGAAGACGAACTATCCTTTCTCTCCAGAAGGATCAATCATCTATGGAAGCACAGACATAAGAAGTTCAGGAACTTCAAGAAGTCAGAAGATAAACCAGAATCCTCTGGACACAAAAAGTCAAACAGAAGAGAGATAATTTGTTATGAATGCAAAGAGCCTGGACACTACAAGAGTGATTGTACATAACTTCAAAGAGAAAAACCAAAGAAAAAGTTTGGTAAAAAGAAAGGGATGATGGCAACCTGGGATGACTCAGAATCCTATGCAGATGAATCTGATTCTAAAGATGAGAATGCCAACCTAGTTCTGATGGCTACCACAGCAGATGACTCAGACTGTGAGTCAGAACCAAGAGAGGTATTTGCTGAATTCACTAGAAATGAACTTGCTGATAGTTTATCAGAACTTTTGGAAAACTATAGTCAACTCAAAATCAAATACAAGAAACTCAAGAAGAGTCTTGCATCTGATATTGAGAAGCATGAAGCAGAAAAATCTGAACTCTTAGAAAATAATTTTAAACTTAAAGAAGAAATTCAAAATGTTCAAAAAATTTCTAGTTTAGAATCTGTGTCTAGTTCAAAAGATATTCTAAAAGAATATGACTGTAGCTTTCAAACTTTTCTAGCTAAAAGCATAAATAGAAGCAAAATGGCTCCAATAATCTATGGAGTTAGTGGGAAAAACAGAAGAGGAATTGGATATGAACCTCCCAAAGGGAAGGAGACATACATACCAAAACCTGTTGCTAAGATGACTTTCACTTACAAGCCTCTGAACAAACAATTCAAGTTTGGACACTCACATGATATAAAATATACATCACATTCTGGAAACTCTTATGCTAACCCAAAGTTCAAACCGAACTTTAAACACTCTAACCCAAAAGGACTCAAAAAGATATGGGTACCTAAGGATAAAAAAATATTTGTTTTAGATGTCCTTAACAACTCAATTGTGACACCTGTCATGGTACCTGGACTCTGGGTGCTCACGACACATGACGGGAAAAAAGTCTATGTTCAAAAACCTGGAATTTAAAGCTAGAGGAGACGTGAAGTTTAGAGGTAATCAGAAAGGGAAGATTATTGGTTCTGGAACCATTGGAAATGGCAACCTTCCTTCTATCTCTAATGTTTTATTAGTAGAAGGATTAGCTTATAACCTACTATCCATAAGTCAATTAAGTGACAATGGTTATGACATTATCTTCAACCAAAACTCCTGTAGAGCTGTGAGTCAAAAAGATGGATCAATCCTCTTTTCTGGAAAGAGAAAAACAACATATACAAAATTGATTTATCAGATCTTAAATCTCAGAATGTTAAATGCCTTTTGTTTGTTAGCGATGAGCAATGGGTATGACACAGACGATTGGGACATGTCAGTCTAAGAAAAATCTCTCAACTAAATAAATTAAATTTAGTCAGAGGACTTCCCAATCTGAAGTACAACTCAGAAGCTCTGTGCGAAGCATGTCAAAAAGGAAAATTTTCAAAACCTTCCTTTAAATCCAAAAATGTTGTCTCTTCCTCTAAGCCATTAGAACTACTTCATATTGATCTGTTTGGGCCAGTTAAAACTGCATCCATCAGAGGCAAGAAGTATGGATTGGTCATTGTCGATGACTTCAGCAGATGGACATGGGTCAAGTTTTTAAAACACAAGGATGAGTCATATTTTGTGTTCATTGACTTCTGTAACCAAGTGCAAAACGAAAAAGATTTTAACATTATAAAAGTCAGAAGTGATCATGGTGGTGAATTTGAAAATCATTATTTTGAAAAATATTTTAAAGAAAATGGTATTGTTCACAATTTCTCTTGTCCTAGAACTCCCCAACAAAATGGAGTTGTAGAATGGAAGAATAGAACATTACAAGAAATGGCCAGAACCATGATCAAATGAAACTAATATGGAAAAGCACTTTTGGGCAGAAGCTGTGAACACAACATGTTACATTCAGAATAGAATCTTTATAAGACCTATTCTTGAAAAGACTCCCTATGAATTGTGGAAAAACAGAAAACCCAACATTTCTTATTTCCATCCTTTTGGATGTACTTATTTTATTCTGAACACTAAAGAAACTCTGAACAAGTTTGATTCTAAAGCACAAAAGTGTTTTCTGCTTGGATATTCTGAACACTCAAAAGGCTATAGAGTATACAACACAGAAATTCTAATTATTGAAGAATCAATCAAAGTCAGGTTTGATGATAAGCTTGGCCAGCAACAGCCAAAGCAAATTGATTTTTCTGTAGGTACAGAAGATCATCCCTTAAACTCTGAAACTTCAGAAGCAAAGGAAGATTCAGAAGCAAAGGAAGACTCAGAAGATCACCCTCTTGACAATGCTATGGATAATCTCAGAATTTCTGATCAACTCACTCATAAAAGGTTTCCTAGAATCTCTCCAGCTCATAAATAAGACGTAATCATTGGAAGAAAAGAAGATCCCATCAGAACAAGATCCTCTCTCAGAATCAATGAAGAATCATTGTTTGGTTTGGTATCTCTGATTGAGACAACTTCTATTGATGAAGCTCTGGAAGATAATGATTGGATCTTAGCAATCCAAGATGAACTCAATCAATTATCCAGAAATGATGTATGGGATCTAGTTCCAAGACCCAAAGGATTCAACATTATAGGAACCAAATGGGTTTTCAGAAACAAACTGAACGAGCAAGGAGAGGTGATCAGAAAAAAAGCACGACTGGTTGCACAGGGTTATAGTCAACAAGAAGGAATTGATTATAATGAAACCTTTTCCCTAGTCGCCAGGTTAAAGTCTATTAGATTATTAATTTCTTTTGCTGTGCAAAATAACATTTCATTATATCAAATGGATGTTAAAAGTGCATTTTTAAATGGCTAAGAAGAAGAAGATTATGTCCATCAATCTCCTGGATTTAATGATTCAAAACATCCAGAACATGTTTTTAAATTAAAAAAGTCTTTGTACGGTTTAAAACAAGCTCCCAGAGCTTGGTATGATCGTCTGAGTAATTTTCGTTTAGAAAAAGATTTTACCAGAGGGAAAGTGGACACAACTCTTTTCAGAAAGACATTTAAAAATGATATTTTAATTTGTCAAATTTATGTTGATGATATAATCTTTGGAACCTCTAATATCTCCCTTGGAAAAGAATTTGCTGAGACCATGCAGGCAGAATTTGAAATGAGCATGATGGGAGAATTGAAGTTCTTTCTGGGAATTCAAATCAACCCAGACTCCAGAAGGTACTTACATACATCAGACGAAGTATGTTAAAGAACTTCTGAAGAAATTTCAGATATCAGAAAGCAAAGATGCCAAGACACCAATGCATCCAACCTGCATTCTGGGAAAAGATGAGGTAAGTATGAAGGTAGATCAGAAGCTCTACAGAGGCATGATTGGATCCCTTCTCTATCTGACTGCATCTAGACCTGATATACTATTCAACATGTGTTTATGTGCTAGATTCCAATCAGATCCTAGAGAATCTCACTTAACTGCTGTTAAGAGAATTATGAGGTATCTGAAAGGTACTACTAATATGGGTTTGTGTTACAGAAGATCACAAGATTACAGACTAGTAGGTATTGTGATGCTGACTTTGCTGGAGATAGAATTGAAAGAAAGAGCACCTCTAGAAGCTGCCAATTTCTGGGTGATAATCTTATCTCGTGGTACAACAAGAAGAAAGCAACAATTGCACTTTCAACCACAGAAGCTGAGTATATATCTACTACTGGATGTAGTTCTCAGATTATTTGGATGAAAAGTCAGCTAGAAGATTTTAATCTTTATGAAAGTAAGATTCCTATCTTCTGTGATAATACTTCTGCTATTTATCTTTCTAAAAATCCAATTTTACATTCTAAAGCTAAACATATTGAAATTAAATATCATTTTATAAGGGACTATATTCAGAAGGGTATTCTAAATTTAATTTTTGTAAAAACAGACCATCAATGGGCTAACATTTTTACCAAACCCCTTTCAGAAGATAGATTTAAATTTATTTTGAAAAATATTTGTATGGAATTATGTCCTGAATAAAATAATATTTATCTTCTGTGTTTGACTTCAGAATGTCCTGAAATGAATGTTCTGATTAACAACTCTTCAGAAGTTAGAAGAGAAGATTACATCAGAAGCTATATGAAAAGTTCTGAAATGTTCTAACATTTCATTTCTAAGTATAGTTCAGAAATTCATTAGAACAAACAGTTGTCCCATGCAACCTTCAGGAGATGAACACGTGGTATGTTTCTGAAAGGTCACGCGTGCAAAAGCTACTGACGCCGTTCTAGGTAACTGTTATGATTAGCTCTAATATCACGTTTTCCCCTAATTTTTGCAAAATCATTAAATGCATGTAATGATGAGATTCGTTTTAATTTCTTTAAAAAACTTTTTTACAGTTTTATTTCTAAACCTATTTCAGAAACTTTTTCATATAAATACTTTTGAAAAAACCCTTTTTCACTTTTTACCGTCTCTCTCAAAACTCAAACGTTTATGTGATTTTTGTCTGAAACCCTTTTCATCTCTCAACTCTAAGATATCCAATGGCTTCCTCCTCTACCCATTCTAAGAACATCCACTCTGAGAAATACATCATTCCTGAGAGAACAACTCTCATTCTAGTGGACAGCTTGGAAGTGTTAAGTGAGTTAATGGTGGATTTTGAGAATCTAAGAGATAATGGTTTTGATATAATTCCTGCTGTTAAATTTCAAGGTTGGGGAAACTTTTTTGACCGTCTTGTTGGTCCAGTTTTTCCACACCTTGTGAAGGAATTCTGGATACATGCAATTGCTACCCCTAAAGTTATCCTCTCTTTCGTAATGGATAAGGAAATCTCCATTACTGAAAATCAAATCAGAAAGTTTCTAGGTTTTGAAGGACATGGAGTAACATGTATTTCAAGTGGAAGAATGGAAATGTCAAAGGTCTATTCATAAATTTTTACAAATGGACAAGGATCGTCTAAAGTCAGGGACTTGAAAAATAAGTACAAGATATGGGCAAGAATAATCCATGGGTGTATTCACCATAGGAAGGAAACTAGCTCTCCAAACTACATTAATGTTGATCAACAATACTTGTTGTTCTGCCTTGGAACAAATGTAAAAATTGATTTGCCTTATCTGCTATTTGAACATCTCTGGAATCATGTCAAAGAGACTAGGGAAGCTGAAAGGATTAAAAACCCCAAATCCAAAAGGAATTGAATTCCTATGGGTAGATTAATTTCAGACATTCTGACTGAGAATGGTCTGATTGCTCACCTGGATGAAGCTAATCTTCTTGGAGAGCTAGAGCCTACTTGTGGAAAGGCTATGACTGGAAATAATTTAGTGAAGAGGAAAATTATTGACAAGCTGCTGGTGGAACCAACTTCGTATGTTTCAGCAACTGTTAAGAGAAGAAGGATACCAATTCCTGATTTCCCTTTGTTCAACTCAGGAGATCACCCATGCATCATCCTGCATTACATTGAAATTTGTAAAGATACTAGAACACCAATTGATCCTGCTTGGTGATAACGAGAAAACATATCGTATAATTACCATGCTTTTTACCGATTTTATATTTCATTAAGTCGTCTAACCCCCGATTATTCCGAGATTATTTGTCTTTTTGCAGGTATAACACTTGTCGACTCAAACCGATGGAAAAGGACAACATGAAGAAGGCTAGACGATAAACAAAGAGAAAAAAGAATAAAAAAATACAAAGTTTGGACTTCTGGAACAGTGATGGTCGTCACGTCCCTGTGACGGGCGTAACACCCCCCAACATAAGGAAACGCTCGTCACACACCACTGACGAGCGTAAGGCACTACTTCAGCGCGTGACGACCGTCACCCACCTGTGACGACCGTCACGCGCGTGAAGGTGGACGTTATGCATGGATTGAAACGTGGGCGTTAAGGGCAGACTCGTTCTCCCTTTTTCTACTGAGTCCCCTATTTTCTTGCCACCACTATTAGTGCTCTTGTATTTTCTCCACTGAAGACTTCATCAAGAATTCAAAAACTGCTGATTTTTCCTATGCTATATATATGTGTACCAGTGCACAGTTCAAGGGTCGAAGAAATTTACTCAGAGCAAATATTATTTTATTTTACAGTTATTTTCCAATTTGCTTGTTTTGGAATTCTGTTTTCATTTTCTTGTAATTTTCATTCAAGCCTTAGTTTCTAGTTTTAAGTGTTAATTCTTCTTTCAAGAATTAACACAAATCATTTACTGCAAGTCAAGCTCGAAGATTGGATTACTGTAATACCTCAAGATTACCATAGCAACTTTGATTCCAGGTTTTTTATATTGCAATTATTATTCATTCAGTTTTTATAATATGCCAATTATTGCCATGAATTATATTTTGAAATGTATTGCTGTTAAGTTAATTATGTCTGGCTAAATTATTAATACCGGTATGTGACCGTAAGAACTGAAAGAATTCAATGATACCTTGGCCAAAAATATTTATAAAACAATTTCTGGTTTCCAATTTCCAAGATTAATTTAACTATCCTTGTCACGAGAGTGAGAGGTTAATTAACACGATTTTGCCACGAGAGTGGGAAATTAATTAAGGCAAGAACCTGCATGCGAGAGTTGGGGTTCAACCCAGATAGTGGTAACGAAGCATTAATTTTTAAATACACGAGAGTGTTTTAATAAATTAATTAAATTCAAATTGTTTTCAAAAAGTGTTATTAAATTTAAAGTGCATCCACTAGGTTTAGTAGCGTGACTTATTTCATAAACACGAGAGTGTATATCTCAGGTTTTTAAACAATTAGCTTTTACCGAAATACTTTATAGGCCAAGCGATTCACCGAAATCCCTAAGTCCGATTATCACATACCGGTATAATTAGTACTATTACTTTTAATTAAACTGTTTCCCCCAAAAATCGAATATTCATCGCTTAGTTAGACAAACTGTAGCATTAGATCGTATGAGATTGATCCTCAGTCTCTGTGGGTTCGATAATCTTTTAAAACTAGAACGACTGAACTGTATACTTGCAGTTAGTATCCCGACAGACTTATAAAGTCCCGATCAAGTTTTTGGTGCCGTTGTCGGGGACTGGTAGTCAATTAATTATGATTCTTCTGTTGCGCGTTTAGACTAAGCAACAGATACCCTTTTTCGATTTGTATGCCAAGGACTCGCTCACAAGGCGAACCACTTGACAAATCGACGGATGAACCTGAACGCATTCTTTCCATAAGACGTGCAGTCAGGGATTACTGTTTAAATCACGCTATTCCATTACCCAAACCAGAAATCAAGATTGATTCTGAAACTGATTCTAATTCTTCCTCTGAAACCGAAACCAATCCAGAATTAGACATGGCCGAAGAACAAAGGACCCGTCCACTGAAGGAGTACGCAGCTCCATCACAACAAGAGCCCCATAACAGCATTGCTGCTCCAGCAATAAACCAAAACGATTTCGAGTTAAAACCGTCATTGATATCAGCTATCCAACAACGCCAATTCTCTGGAGATCCTTCTGAGGATCCGAATGAACATCTTACAAAATCCGTTCAATTTGCCGACACAGTTATAGCAAATGGTGTTAGTAAAGATGCAATAAGATTACGTCTTTTCCATTTCTCACTAAGAGATAGAGCTTGGGCTTGGTTGCAATCCTTGCCATCAAATTCCGTCACTACGTGGGAAGGACTAAAGATCGTATTCTTAGCACGATACTTTCCCCCAAGCAAGACCGCTGCACTAAGAGCCTAAATCAACAGATTTAGGCAGAAGGATACTGAATCACTATTCGATGCATGGGAGCGCTACAAAGATATGATGTGAATGTGCCCACATCACAGACTAGAAAAATGGCTGATAATCCACACGTTTTATAATGGACTCTTGTACAACACAAGACTATCTATAGATGCCGCCGCAGGTGGTACACTGATGGATAAGCCTTATGACGAAGCTAACCAACTCATTGAAAACATGGCTCAGAACCACTATCAGTGGGGAGGAGAAAGAACATATGTGGAGAAGACTCAAACCAAAGGCGGGATGTACGAGATTAGTAGCCTAGATAAAGTTAATGTTAAGGTAGATGCTCTTACCCAAAAAATAGAAAGCTTGACCTTACCTCCTGCAGCTACCGTAGCTGCAGTTACCCCAAGCTGCGAAGTTTGTGGAGTACCTGGTCATGTTGGAACCGAATGTCAAATCTTAGCAGGAATAATGGCTGATCAGGTAAATTATGCTCAAGGAAATCCTTATGCCAATACCTATAATCCTGGTTGGAAGAACCATCCTAACTTCTCGTACAAGAACAATAACGCTTTATATGCACCTGGCCAAGCACCTGCTGTACCTCCAGGTTATCAAAAACCCGCTGGTAATGTTCCTAACATTCCTAAGAAATCTAACCTTGAAATCCTAATGGAAAATTTTATCGCTAATCAAGCCCAACAAAACAAAGAATTTCTCAATCAAAACGTTCACACCGGTGAACAGTTAAAGCTATTAGCAAACAAGGTAGATGCCCTAGCAACTCACAACAAAATGTTAGAAACCCAAATCTCCCAAGTAGCACAGCACCAAGCTAGTTCTGCCGCACCTGCTGGTACATTTCCTGGACAGCCACAACCCAATCCTAAAGGACATGCAAATGCTATCACATTACGAAGTGGGACAGCCCTTGACGGACCGGTAGATCCTAGACTCCAAAACCCGACCATGTATCAAAAGCCCAAAAAAGAAATAGAGAAGTCGAAAGATCAATCTGAAAATGTGGAGGAAGACGCGAATGAGAACAGAGAGGCCTCAGAAAAACCCTATGTGCCTCCACCACCATACAAACCACCAATTCCATACCCTCAAAGACTTGCAAAATCCAAGAACGAGGGACAATTCAA
The DNA here is from genome assembly GCA_948472305.1 of Vicia faba. Taxonomy (NCBI): domain Eukaryota; kingdom Viridiplantae; phylum Streptophyta; class Magnoliopsida; order Fabales; family Fabaceae; genus Vicia; species Vicia faba. The sequence continues at coordinate 1,235,364,742 of OX451736.1, forward strand.
GAAATTTGTAGAACTTCTGAAACAACTAAATGTCACTATTCCGTTTACAGAAGCTATAACCCAAATGCCGTCATATGCTAAATTCCTAAAAGAAATATTGGCTAATAAGAAAAAAATCATTGAGAACTAAACCGTTATGCTAACTGCCGAATGTAGCGCCATAATTCAAAATAACATGCCTCCAAAGCTAAAAGATCCTGGTAGTTTCTCCATACCATATGTAATTGGAAAATCTGTCATAGACAAAGCTCTATGCGATTTAGGAGCCAGTGTCAGTCTAATGCCCTTATCTATTTGCGAGAAGCTCAAATTAGGCGACATGAGACCTACAAAGATGTCCCTACAACTAGCCGACAGATCAGTAAAATTTCCTGTTGGTATGCTAGAAAACATTCCTGTCCGAATAGGACAATTTTACATACCGACTGACTTTATAATAATGGACATCAAGGAAGACTCAAACATTCCCATCATACTAGGAAGACCATTTTTAGCTACTGCAGGAGCCATCATTGACGTTAAGAAAGGGAAACTTACCTTCGAGGTAGGAGAAGAAAAAGTAGAATTCATTCTTTCCCAATTCTTTAAAGCCCCTGCTATAGATGATTCATGTTGTCTCCTAGATATTATCGATGAATGTGTCAAAGAACTTGAATGCCAAGAGGACACCTACTCTGAGATGCTGAAAATTCAGACACCGACTATCCTCAAGAGCGAAGACTGGAAATAGGAACACTTAGATGCCAACCTAAGCGAATGTTTAGCCTTAACACCCGATCCTGACTCAACTAATAAGAAACCCGGTATAGAACTTAAAACATTACCTGAAGATCTTAGGTATGAATTCTTAGATAAAGAACTCGAACGACCAGTTATAGTCAATGCCGAATTAGGAGAGATCGAAACCGAAAAACTTATTAGTGTGTTAAGGAAATATCCAGCCGCATTAGGATATAATATATCAGACCTAAAAGGAATAAGCCCTTCTCTCTGTATGCACCGCATTATGCTGGAGGAGGACTGCAAGACTTCTAGAGAACATCAAAGACGAATAAATCCTATCCTAAGTGAAGTCGTTAAGAAGGAAGTGCAAAAACTACTAGAGGCAGGCATCATATACCCAATATCAGATAGCAACTGGGTCAGTCCAGTTCATGTGGTGCCTAAGAAAGGAGGTGTTACAGTTATAACGAATACAAAAGGCGAATCGGTAGCACAACGTACTCAAACAGGATGGAGAATGTGTATCGATTATAGAAAATTAAACAAAGCTACGCGCAAAGACCATTTCCCATTACCATTCATTGATCAAATGCTCGAGCGTTTAGCCAAACATTCCCATTTCTGCTACCTTGACGGATACTCAGGATTATTTCAAATTCCCATTCATCCTGATGATCAAGAGAAAACTACGTTCACATGTCCCTATGGTACCTTTGCATACCGGAGAATGCCATTTGGACTATGTAATGCACCTGCAACTTTCCAACGATGCATGATGGCGATCTTCGCAGATTTTTTAGACAGAATCATGGAAGTATTCATGGACGATTTCTCTGTCTGTGGAGAGAGTTTCGACGGATGTTTAAAAAATCTTGAATTAGTACTAAAACGTTGTGTTAATGTCAACCTAGTGCTCAACTGGGAAAAATGTCACTTCATGGTGAGACAAGGAATTGTGTTGGGTCACATTGTATCAAACAGAGGGATTGAAGTCGACAAAGCAAAGATCGAAATTATCAAAAACCTTCAACCACCCAAAACAGTTAGAGAAATAAGAAGCTTTCTAGGACACGCGGGTTTTTACCGACGTTTTATAAAAGATTTCTCTAAAATCACCAAGCCACTAACTAAATTATTAATGAAAGAGGTTGAGTTTATTTTCGACGATAAATGCTTGAACGCATTCGAGACACTAAAAGAGGCCTTAATATCGACACCTATTATGCAACCTCCTGATTGGAACCTACCATTTGAAATAATGTGCGATGCGAGCGATTATGTTGTAGGCGCAGTCCTAGGACAACGCAAAGAAAAGAAGCTTCACGCTATCTACTACGCAAGCAGAACACTCGACCCCGCACAAATGAATTACGCCACTATAGAGAAGGAACTCTTAGCTGTGGTATTCGCATTGGACAAATTTCGTTCCTACTTAGTAGGCGCTAAAATCATTATTTATACGGATCATGCTGCGATCCGATACTTACTAAGCAAGAAGGACGCCAAACCACGATTACTCAGATGGATCTTACTCCTAAAAGAGTTTGACTTAGAAATAAAAGACAAAAGAGGAACTGAAAACGTGGTAGCTGACCATTTATCGAGATTAGATGGAATCCAAACCGAGAGTGTTCCCATAAACGAAGATTTCCCTTATGAACGCCTCATTGCCAAGCTAGAGACAAACCCTACCGATAGTTTAGATCCACACAATGAAACTTTCACAACTGTGGTAGTAAAATCCATTTGTACTAATACCACATTACCATGGTACGCTGACTTCGTCAACTATTTAGCTGCCGGTGTTTTACCACCTGATTTGACATACCAACAGCGGAAGAAATTTTTCCATGACCTTAAACACTACTTTTGGGATGAACCATTACTCTTTAAAAGAGGCGCCGATGGTATCTACCGTTGCTGTGTTCCCAATGATGAAATAAACGACGTCATTTCCCATTGCCATTCCGCCCCTTATGGTGGACACGCTAGTACATCGAAAACCTGTGCAAAAATACTTCAAGCTGGCTTCTTTTGGCCTACCTTATGGAAAGACGTCCACGTAGCAATTATGAACTGCGATAGATGTCAACGCACAGGAAATATATCTAGACGTGACGAAATGCCGCAAAAAGGAATCCTCGAAGTAGAAGTTTTCGATGTGTGGGGAATTGATTTCATGGGACCTTTCCCCGCATATTTTGGAAATAAATATATTTTGGTAGCCGTCGACTATGTATCAAAATGGATTGAAGCCATCGCCGCACCCACAAACGATACACGTGTGGTACTAAAACTATTCAAGAATATTATCTTCCCACGATTTGGTGTACCAAGACTAGTGATCAGCGATGGTGGCTCCCATTTTATCTCTAGAATCTTCGAAAGGTTACTTTCCAAATATGGCGTTACACATTGTTGTACCCCAAAATTTTCCCTCCCATATTTTTCAAAGATTTGTCAAGATCAATCTCCAGATGATTCAAAATCCCTCAAGGGTTGCACAGTCCAATTGCCTCCTAACACAGTCAAAATTAGGGTTTTGGTTATGGCAAAGAAATTGAGGTTTCCAAGGGTCAAATCAAGTCCCAAATGCCTATAAACATTGTCAAGCATCCATATGTCAAGTTTCAAGACTCACAGCATCAAGTTGCACAGTCAAAAAACCCTAATTGCTCCACAGTCAACTGCAGGGGCAAAATGGTCATTTGACAGTCAAAAGTCAAAAATTTTGGTCAACATCTTATTTTGAAGCCACAAACATCATTTGATCAATTTTTGATCATGATTCCATAAGCATGGCTCAAAAAGTCTCAAGATGCAAAAGTTTCTATTTTTGGACAGCTGAAAAGTCAACTGCAAATTGACCAAGGCATAACTTCTTCATGGTTTATCAGAAAAATCCCATCCAATGCTCATTTTGAAGGGGATGACATTTCCTACAACTCATCTTCACACTCCAAGTCTAAGAAATGCTCTCACAAAAAAGTTATCAATTTCAACATTATAGGTCATTTTCAAAAGTCAACAAAAAGGCACTTTAAGTCAAAGACCATAACTTGAGATTGGTAAATAAAAATGACATGGGACCAAAGGAATTGGTTAGAGGACTTCAAGACCTTTCCAAAATGTCCAAGAACATGATCATAACTTCAAAATTGAGCAAGATATGCATTGGAGAAGTTGGGAAATTTTTGGGAATTTTCAAAAGTCAACTTTGCCTAAAACACTTCAAAATTGCTAATGGGCCTCAAATTCTTCCTTGAATCATTACCCAAAGCTTATGCACGACCCATTGAGCTCAAAAAAATTTATTTTATTATTTTTAATTAATTAATTGGATTTATATTTATATTAATTCATTTAATTAGTTTTTATTATAAGAAAATTCAAAGATATGATTTTGTAGATCTTTTGTGCAGCAAATCAAACTAGGGCAAGTTGGAAAAGTCGTTTCTCATCCAAGGGGACAAGATCTTCCATAATTGGCAAGGTTTCATTGAAAAAAAGATTGAAATTTCATGATTGAAAATCAAATATTCAAGTCATAAATTCATGGATTCATGGGCTTGTTTTTTACCTAATTTTGATCACATACTTATGCATAACCTAACCCTACTCATAAGAACACGAAAAAGCTGCTCACAAACTCATAACCAAGTTGCAAAAAACTCAAGAAATTGGGAAAACTGAAATCATACTTGCAGCACGTTTCAAAGCATAAAAAGGATTCTAACACATTGCTGGACCTTCCAGGAGTCTTTTGGCATCAAGAATCAGTCCAAACGCGCAAAGAATCATAGAACATAAGCCATACGGTTTGCCACATTTTCTTGAATTCCATATCATGATTCATGCGCATTTGATACATATTATTGGTTGTTTTGTATTCACAGGAACCTTCTGAAGCTAATGATATGATTCAATTGCATTATAAGGCTCTGTATTGTGATTTTCCATTAACATGTTTTAGGGTTTCAGAGCTCAAAAATTGGGGCTTTGCATATGCTGTAAAATTGGACTATCAAACCAGTATAGACAAATTCCTTGCAACGAGACGAATCGATTGAAACCCTCGCGCTCAATTTATTTAATCTGTGCGCGTGTTCGCTATTTTTCACAGTTCCACTTAGTGGGGGTTTAAAACCCCCGCTACTTGTTTCATGTTTGCAGGAAGAACAAGGAAGAAGATGGACGTGGCATTACATGACTGGGGCATTCAAATCTTGGCGCGGTTTTTTAATGTTTCAGCATAATTGAGTTTTTCATATATATTAATTATTGTCTATTATATATACAAACGCGCTAAGTGGCTCAGTTGGTAGAGGATGTGTATTGTAACCATTGGGACCTGGGTTCGATTCCCAGGTCCCCCCATATAATTGTTGTTATTTTTCCTCAAGTATTCCAATGCAGCTTCCATCAAACGTTCCACCATACATGCTCATGCGCTAGCCTGCCAAGTGGCTTCAAGGTCCAATCCAATGGCCTCAGAATGAAATCCAGGGTGCACCCTAGTCAACCAGCGTATACACGATCTGGAAAGTCAAACGAGCTCTATGCTTCAATGGGCCAGAACTGCTTCAGTTAACCTCCCCCTTGGGCCTGATACCCCCCTTGGTTTGCATCTTTTTTAATTTTATTTTCTTTACTAATTATAATTCTTTTTAATTCTTTTTAATTATTTTTATTAATTCACCATTAATTAATTTTCATAATAAAAAAATCAGAAACAAAAAAAAATACAAATATATTTAATTATTATTAATTTCACCACTAACATATTTTTGTAAATAAATTTCAATAACTAAGTTAAATTAGGTTTTAATTTTAACACTTTTCTTAATAAATAAAAATGCATAGAATTGGGTTTTTGACACTTTTATCTTTTTCATAATTAATTATTATTATCATTATTTATTCCTATTTATTATTATTATTGTTTTGTACATAAATATGTAAATAATTAATTAGCTTAAATTAGGTCAACTTTGACATTTTCTTTAATAATTAAAATATATAGAATTAGGGTTTCATCTTGATTTTAATTTTCTTTATTTTCATAAATACAAAAACATAAAAAACACTTTTCTTTAATTAAATAATAATTAGACTTTAATTTAATTTAATTTCAAGCAAAGGGTCAAAACCCTCGGACGTTCAATTTTAATTTCTATTTCGCGCATTATTTTCTTTTGAATATTATGTAACTGCTCAAGGATGTAATAGTAATTAGGTTTATCGCTTTTCTTTTACTTTCCGCATCTTTTATTAAAAACGGGTCTTTGTAATTTGGCGATGTATAGACCCGCGCCTTGTAATAGCGTAGCTTTTATCTTTCTGTCTTTTAATTTTCCGCACTCCTAAATTCTAACTTGCATGAAAGAATGTATGTAAATAAAAACAACTCGTAGCTCACTAATTACAAAGACAAACATAACATGAAAACAACACACAAATACACAAACCACTTCTAGGGTACGCCTCATTCGTTGCCTTCGAAACGTGGTCATTAAGTATAGGACGTCTTAGAGGTCACCCTTGGTCCAAAGATCCAGTTGCCTCGAAACAGTTGCCTCGAAACGGTTGCCTCGGATAAAAAGGATCTAGGACATTAGGGTTACTTCTAAGATGTCCTACCATTGCTTCGGTGACCACACTGTCCCTAATAATCGAATTGACCCGAACACCTCCAACGATGGTGCTACCTACCTCTCAATGGTGGGATAGCACTATCTAAAGGACTCTTACACAACTTAATTCCTTAGGGTAGGTAGATGACTCATGGGTACTTGCTCTTTTCAAAAACAAACAAAATACTTTTCACACCTCACACTTTCTAAAAGTTTTCAAACAAATTTTTCATACACTCTTGAGGACAGATACAAGAGTTACTTAGAAATTTTTTCAAACGAAACTTTTTTCAAAACCCACACACTTGAAAAGCAAACAAATTTTGAAAACATAAGAGCAAGTACCTAAGAGCCCATGGATAACCATGGATAGAAAGGGTGCTAACACCTTCCCTTTCTATAAATCTACCTCCCGAACCGAGAGACATCTCGAAAAAGGAATTTTGCTGTGCTTTTGTCCTTTCCATGTTGGAGAACATAAAAGACGGTGGCGACTCTTGCTTACCGCGACATTTCGCGAAACCAGCTTAAAAAACAGTCAGTTCTATTTCCACCGATCACAAACATCGCATAGCCACACCATACCATCCTCAAACAAGTGGACAAGTGGAAGTGTCAAATAGGGAGATCAAACAAATACTTGAGAAAACCGTAGCCACATCCAGAAAAGACTGGTCCTCCAAGCTAAACGATGCTCTTTGGGCATATCAGAGAGCTTTCAAAACTCCTTTCGGAACAACGCCGTTCAAGTTAGTTTATGGAAAATCTTGTCATTTGCCAGTAGAATTAGAACATAAAGCTTATTGGGCCATAAAAACCCTTAAATTAAATTATAAGAGTGCTGGCGAGAAACGAGTGTTAGATATCCATGAACTAGAAGAATTGCGTTTAGACGCTTATGAAAATGCTAAAATCTATAAAGAACGAACAAAAAAATGGCACGATAAGCGTATCTCGCGGAAAGACTTTAAGGAAGGAGACATCGTACTCCTATTCAACTCTAGACTGGAACTTTTCCCGGGAAAATTACGTTCCAGATGGTCCGGACCGTTCGAAATTAACAAAGTTTTCCCAAGTGGTGCGATAGAAATTAAAGGTAGTTCTATCGAACCATTCATAGTTAATGGCCAACGCCTAAAGCACTACTTTAACGTCGGAAATATCGACTATTCGGCTTATCTTCAGTTAAGTGAGCCGCCTACCCCAAATACCTAACTGAATAGGTATTTACTGTCGAGCCGTCGACATAAAATAAAGGCGCTTCGTGGGAGGCAACCCATGTTTTACTTTAATTATTTTTTATGCTTTAACATGCTTTTATTTTTCTTTTCTTTTTCTTAATCTTTAAAACATTTTCATGATTGCATCTCTTACTCCTTTCTATTTTCTTCTGTTTTTATTTCTCCCTTTCATCTTTCTTTTTCTTTTTAATTTAACTTTGGCAATTTCCTAACCCGAAAATACTTACTTAATTTCCTTTTTTTTCAAACATTTATCAAACATTTTCAGGGGGGTAATTCTTTTACTTTCACATTTTCGCGCTATGGATTGTGCAAACTTCATGAATGTCAAATTGCGAAGCCGACACCAAAGAAGACGGTTTGCAGACCTGGGTGAATGGGAGATGTGTCCTACTATCTACGCAGATGATCATGCTATGGCTGCCCTTGGCATTCGTGAGAGTTTCATGTACTTGCTGCATCAGATTGGTTGGGACACTGCTCCTATCTGTAGACGGTTCTGTACCTACAAAAGGCTGACTCTTGAGTTCCTAAGCACCCTGAGTTTCATTCCAAATCATGGGATGGGATTCAACCGTGGGTTGATCACATTCAGAATGTTTAACATGGATTACACTTATAACCCGCGGGAGTTTAGCCAGCTGCTTGGGTTCCCTTTTGGACCCGATGTTATCAGTATGACACAGGAGAACCTTTTGCCTGAATCTGATCTTGATTATTTCTGGGGAAGCATCGCTGGTAATAACCATCCTGAGCCGTCAGATCTGTACTCTGAATGCATTCATAACCCGGCTATCAGGTATTTCCACAAGATCATAGCCCATACTATCTTTGGCAAACAGCAGAATGTCACATCTGTATCCCGTGATGAGTTATTTATTATGTATTGTGCATCCCAGAGTCGTCCGGTGAACGGTGCAGCTTATATACTCGCTAATATGGAGCGTATCATCCAGACTCCGAATGCACCGATCTTGTTGGGTGGGTTAGTTACCATGCTGTCTAATGCAATTGGACTCCGCCGGCCTATGCTCAGATCTGCCCCACTTTATGGAATAAAGCTGATGGACATTGCATTTTGTTTCAACACTAGCATGATCGAAAACCTTGGACCAGATCAATTTGACTTGCTAGTTAATCATCAGATCGTCCACAATTTTAAGCTTCTGGATCCTATCACCAGTGTGCACAACCGAGATAACTGGCTGTTTGACCTACACCATCCTGTTTCACCACCCTCCTCACCATCTACAGTTGACATTTATGAGGTTCCAAACACTACTAATGCTGATGAAGATCCTACTACACCGCCAGGATACCATGAGTTCCCTGATCCTTGGGAACAGCAGGCTACTTCCGCTGAGACCGCGACCCAGGCTCCTGATACTACTCCACCTCCACCTGCTGTTACCCTTGACTCCCTACATGAGGCAATTACGGACATGCGGGGCGAGCTGACTTCTCTCACGGTGGACTTCATAACCTTCATGGACTTGGTGACCGATCAGTTGGACTACATGCATCAGCATATGTTTCCGCCCCCCGTGGCTAGAGTTGCCATTGTTATTCATTTACTTCTCTCTTGCATTTGTACGTACAGTGGGGACACTGTTAAGTTTCAGTGTGGGAGGGATTTTTGGTTATTATTTCAGCATTTTTTTATTTCTAGTTACTTTGAAACAATTTGTCATGAATTTATTCAATTAAAGTTTATTTTAATTTTCATTTCTTTTCATTCCCAGTTTACTGTTTTATTTACTGTCTATGTTTATACGCAATATTTCTATTTCGTTATATACTGGTAACTAGTATTACAAAACTTTAATTATTAAAACACTTTTATATTTAAAACTCTTTTTGATTAAAATATTTCAAATAAACCAAAATATATATATATATAAATTCTTCAAAAACCAATTACCAAGAAAATAATAAACCCATAAACTCCCCAACGGTCACATAACGGTCATCTTATTTATGACGCTGCCTGCGTTACGACCGTCACACCCTTGTGAAGAGCGTAACGCGCCTTTTTCCCTCATGACGAGCGTCACACCCCTGTGACGACCGTCACGCAAACAGTGACCAGAACGGCTATTGCAGGGAACCGTTCCAACTTTCAACCATCCCCTTCATAAACCCACTTCCTTCCTCCATTGTTACCACATCACACGAAAAACCACCCATTCACTCCATTTTTCTTCTAATTTCTAAACTCCCAACACCAAATTACCATCCTTACAATCTCCCATTCTCATATTCCCAAATCAAATCCTACCTCCACCATGGCAAAAAACCCACACGCTCAAGCCATCAATTTCAGAATCGGCGAACCAGGGGAGAATCAACGAGCAAAGTTTCAGAAATTTCAACGTCGAGGTCTCCAACCCACAAGGTACGTTGACATCGACTGCCTAAGGAGTTTGGGACTACTCGACAGTGTCCGCCGATTATTACAAAGCGTGGATTTGTGGAACCTGTGCCGCGAACCAAGACCAATCTACAAAACTCTTACTCTTGAGTTCTTGAGTTCGTTTGTTTACGTCACTCCGCCGGGTGTCACAAACCAACTGTCGGGCCTGGCAAAATTCCGTATGTTTGGCGTTGACCACGAGTTGCCTCAATCTGACATCGCGAGACTTCTAGGATTTTGTTCGGACGAAGGTGCTCATTTTCGGGTACCGGATAGTTTTGGTGAGGAGGCTTTTAACTTGTGGCACAGTTTAACGAATATCCGTGCCGGATCCTATGACCACCTCAATGCCACCCACATTCACAATCCGGCCATCCGTTACTTCCATCGCATTCTTAGTAACACGATCTTCGCCCGCGACAACAACCATAAGCTCAACTCCAAGGAGCTCTTCTTTCTACACTGCGTGTTCACTGGGCAAAAGATCAATGCCGCCCCGTTCCTGCTTGCTCACATCCACTCTATTTGTGCTAGAGGTGGAAAACCTTTTTATTTCGGAGGGCTGGTTACTTCAATTTCCATTGGTCTAAATTACGGTGCTGCTCTCGCAACCTTGCCTTTTATGGCACCGACTTTGCTAACCTTGGATCACTGCAAAGCCGCACACCTCATCTACGAGCAGGAAGACGGAAGATTCCACCCCGTAATCAGGAATACTATCTATTAGAATATCATTTTGCCGAACAGGGACCGAATCGATCCAAGTAACCGAGCAAACTGGTTGTTCGACCCTGAAATTCCCACAGAGCCTGCACCTGCCCATGAAGACCAACCTGCAGCCGCTGCAGACGATATACAAGAAGAGTTGGATAGTGCTCCCCCTGTCCACGACATTCCAGGATCCTCATCTACACCCCCTCCTATCAATCTTGAAGACATCCTCCGCGCCATCCACATGCAAAACCAAATGAATGCGGCGTTTGAAAGGAGGCAAGCCGAGCAATTTGAGTCTCTGTGCGCCCAAAACGCTCAGATCTTGACTGGGCAGCGCAACATGAATGAGAGGTTAGATGAGGCCCTGTCAGAGCTTAACGCCTTGAGGATAGATATGAACACCTTTGGCTTCCAAGACACTGACACTGAAGCCACTCCTACCAGACGCTCTCGCACCAGGAGTGGAGGACGTGGTCACCAGTAGTCTTTCTTTAATTCCTATGTAATTTGTTATTTTTCTGTTTCATTTCTTTTCCTTTTGTTTTTGTAATTGTACTTCCCCCGCATATATACCGCAACATTGAGGACAATGTCGGATTTTGTGTGGGAGAGGTACCTTTCAATCTTTTATAAACTAGTAAATTCTTACAATATGTCTCGATTCAAATTCTTCGCTTTATTTTGCCATACCGAAATTTTTTTTATTTACGCATTAGCCCGACATACCTATTTTAACGAAATCCCAGTTGAAGAAGCCGAAAAAAACATAACAAGATCGATATGGTTCTGTCACCGCAGACTTCCTACTTACGCGATCCGTTTCAATAACCATTATACCGATATTTGGAGTTTCAAGTTCTAGAAGTAACCCCTAGTAGTTTATACTAGCAGTCAGCACCGTCTTGACACAAACCACGTGGAGAATCGATGAATATAAGTGTTTGATGCCTGATTCTAAAAATATCCTTCCTATCTCGCTGCTAAAAGAAAAGAAAATCTGTGTACCAAAATATACGGGCACATATAAGAGCTGAGCAAATAATGAAGGAATCCAGTGTTGGTTGGTTCAGAGGTATCTGGTTCTGAACTCGGTAGGGCATGCTACGGCCCGATCCCCCACAACCTCCAATTTGGATAACATATGTAGGGTTGCCACATTCATGTACCAGACCCCATGCTAAAAGGATCAAAGTCACTAACCGGTTACTCACTACATGCGTGCTAAGGCAAAGGGCTTAATGTGATTGCGCCAGAACGAAACCGGGTGAAGTAGATACGAGGAACTCCGGGCAGAGTTATAACGGAACTGTTGGATAGCTCGTTTAAAATGGAAGTCTATGGGTAAGCTTATTTCTTGCGTCATTAGCGTATCTTTAGTGTTTTACTCAAGTATTGGCCGAACCAACGAGGATTTCCCGAAACCACTTTAAAAATCCAAGGTATGTCATGCTTATGCCCTTGACAAAAACTTGTCCGACCTTTCGAATGACTATTTGCTTGAGGACAAGCAAAGGTTTAAGTATGGGGGAATTTAATAACGAGAAAACATATCATATAATTACCATGCTTTTTACCGATTTTATATTTCATTAAGTCGTCAAACCCCCGATTATTCCGAGATTATTTGTCTTTTTGCAGGTATAACACTTGTCGACTCAAACCGATGGAAAAGGACAACATGAAGAAGGCTAGATGATAAACAAAGAGAAAAAAGAATAAAAAAATATAAAGTTTGGACTTCTGGAATAGTGACGGTCGTCACGTCCCTGTGACGGGCGTAACACCCCCCAACATAAGGAAACGCTCGTCACACAACACTGACGAGCGTAAGGCACTACTTCAGCGTGTGACGACCGTCACCCACCTGTGACGACCGTCACCCACCTGTGACGACCGTCACGCGCGTGAAGGTGGACGTTATGCATGGATTGAGACGTGGGCGTTAAGGGCAGACTCGTTCTCCCTTTTTCTACTGAGTCCCCTATTTTCTTGCCACCACTATTAGTGCTCCTGTATTTTCTCCACTGAAGACTTCATCAAGAATTCAAAAACTGCTAATTTTTCCTATGCTATATATATGTGTACCAGTGCACAGTTCAAGGGTCGAAGAAATTTACTCAGAGCAAATATTATTTTATTTTACAGTTATTTTCCAATTTGCTTGTTTTGGAATTCTGTTTTCATTTTCTTGTAATTTTCATTCAAGCCTTAGTTTCTAGTTTTAAGTGTTAATTCTTCTTTCAAGAATTAACACAAATCATTTACTGCAAGTCAAGCTCGAAGATTGGATTATTGTAATACCTCAAGATTACCATAGCAACTTTGATTCCAGGTTTTTTATATTGCAATTATTATTCATTCAGTTTTTATAATATGCCAATTATTGCCATGAATTATATTTTGAACTGTATTGCTGTTAAGTTAATTATGTCTGGCTAAATTATTAATACCGGTATGTGACCGTAAGAACTGAAAGAATTCAATGATACCTTGGCCAAAAATATTTATAAAACAATTTCTGGTTTCCAATTTCTAAGATTAATTTAACTATCCTTGTCACGAGAGTGAGAGGTTAATTAACACGATTTTGCCACGAGAGTGGGAAATTAATTAAGGCAAGAACCTGCATGCGAGAGCTGGGGTTCAACCCAGATAGTGGTAACGAAGCATTGATTTTTAAATACACGAGAGTGTTTTAATAAATTAATTAAATTCAAATTGTTTTCAAAAAGTGTTATTAAATTTAAAGTGCATCCACTAGGTTTAGTAGCATGACTTATTTCATAAACACGAGAGTGTATGTCTCAGGTTTTTAAACAATTAGCTTTTACCGAAATACTTTCTAGGCCAAGCGATTCACCGAATTCCCTAAGTCCGATTATCACATACCAGTATAATTAGTACTATTACTTTTAATTAAACTGTTTCCCCCAAAAATCGAATATTCATCGCTTAGTTAGACAAACTGTAGCATTAGATCGTATGCGATTGATCCTCAGTCTCTGTGGGTTCGATATTCTTTTAAAACTAGAACGACTGAACTGTATACTTGCAGTTAGTATCCCGACAGACTTATAAAGTCTCGATCACTTGGCTCCAAGGAAGACACGAAGCTGCTCCAAATGTTGTTCTTCAGCAACCTTTGAAGAGGAAAGCTGTTGAAGGACCTTCTGCCATACCTCAAAAGAAGAAAAAGAAATCAGGTAAACCTGCTGAAACTATTACTGTTTATGATTCTGTCAATATATCTACATCTGCTGAACCTCAAACCTTAGGTAATATAGATGTTGATATTGACCTGACCATACCCTCTGACCCTCTAGATGACAACCCTCAAAGAGATCAAGTATTATCATACTTGAGTGACTTTGACTCTGATGAACACTCTGAAACCCAAACAGAACCATCCCAATCAGAACCATCTCACTCAGAACCTTCTCAAACCATTCCTGTTGAACACTTTTCTAGACCTCCTCCCAGACCATTATCACCCAGACCTACTAGATGGTATGATGCTGGCTTTTGGAGAATAAAAGGAATCAATGAACCTCTGGCCACTCTAAAGCCTCCATTCAACCTACCTTCTGAAAACATTTTTGCCTTAAACAGAACAAAAACATAAAATCCTACCCCAACTGCTAACAACACCATAATCATTTCACCTGACATCACACCACCAACATCTCCACAACTTCCAACTCCTGACTCACCAGTGATTTCACCTCCTCACATTCCAGAACACAAAAATTATGAACCACCTAAAACATTTGAACCTTCTGAAACTCATAAATCATCTGAACCTCATGATTAATCAGCATCACCTAACCGTTTTGACCAACCGGACCATTCAGCCACTCCTGATCCAACAGAAAATCCTGAACAAGCTAACTTTTTAAGAACTGTAGTTGACTTTGAATCTCTACAATTTGTGAAAAATAAAACTTTCAAGAAGGCTGTCCCAAAACCTGTTCATCCAGATGTAAATATATTATTTCAAAAAATTTTAATAGAAGTTCAAGCATGGTTGAATTTGCTGAAGGAAGACATCTCCAGAAGTGTGAACCCAGCTGTAACAGATCTTCTGTGGGAATCTTTCAGAAGTACTTTTGATGCTGAGTCCCTGAAGCTGCAAGATTTATGTCAATCTCAGGTGATTGAGAACGTCTCCAAGCATCTGCATGCCTTTCAGTCAGAAGCTGCTGATATTTGGGACAAGAAGTCTACTTTGATGATTGCTGATGCTCCAGCTGATTAAATGGACATTTCAGAAGATGAATCTGAAGAATCCTCTGAAGATTCAAATCCTCTGGAAATTGTTCTGTTGAATCAACCTTATGCAAAAGCAGCACCTGAACCAGTGCCAACTCTTGTGATGGATCTGGGCACTCTTCTATCAATTTTTGTTCGTTATGACTCAACGGTTGCTACTCCAAAGGTTGTATCTGCTGAAGCTTCTTCATCCTCTGCTCCTACTTCACTTATCATGGATACTCTGAATGAGCTCAAGAGGGAAAATGTAGTCATTCATGAGCACTTGGATAAGCAATACCAGACAAACCAAGAAATTAGAAACTGGATGATGAAACAAGAGGAATCTGCATCTGAGATCAAGAATCTTCTTATGGCCCTTGTTACTAAGAAATCCTAGTGTCATTCTGTTTCTTGTCTTTTGTTTGTTGTTTTTTACTTCTGGATATCTTTTGCTATTTTATGAAAACTTTTAATCTCTTCAACTATTTTTTATATACTTTTTGATTATGCCAAAAAGGGGGAGAAAATGAGTATTTTGATCTAATCTCTGATTAACAGTTATGGGACTAAGTCTCAGATATTCTAACAAAATACAAGATTTCTTTCTTTGTGCAAAAGAATTTTTGCAGGTATCACTTAAACTCTGGAAGAGTAATTCAGCTGAACATTATCTTCAAAAGAAGTTCTGAAGAAATCCAAGAAGATAGTTTTAAAGCTCTGATAAATAATCTCATGAAGTTTTATATATATAGAAATATTTATTTCAGAGGAAGATTCTTATCTCTTATTATATTCTATTTCTATATCTGAATATTTTTTGTCATCATCAAAAAGGGGGAGATTGTTAGAACAAGATTAGTTCTGATCATATCTCAGAGTTTTGATGATAACAATAAATTATATTTTAGATGATTTATACTCTGATGAACGTATTTGACTGTTTCAGATAATGTTCTGACAGAAGCATTTTTGATGTGTTGAGCTAAAAATATATGAAGAAGTTCTTTGATGAAAGAACTATTTGCTTTTAGCGCAACTGCTATTGCTGACTCTAGTAAGACAATTATTTTAATGCATCTTCTAACACTTAGCAGGATTCCTTGTTCAGAAGATTACTTGAAAGCAAGTGTTGTTCGGAAGTTTATTTGAAAGCAAGCGCTGATCAAGTTCTTAGCAAGAAAAGCATTATTTAGAAGATAAGCAAGCATGTTCTGAATTCAAGACGTTGAAGCAAGTTCTGAAAGAATGTAAAATCCAACTTGTCTTGTCAAGCTTCTGGAAACATGTTCTTACAAGTGCCGTTTGGTTATTTAATGCAAAGACGACTGCATGCACTCAAGTGTCTACGCCAGTTCATTGGAAAATGGAATAGTGCAAAGAAACACGCAAGCATTTAATGCTCTCCACTTTTTGAAGGCAACAACAGTCATTTTGTTCTTACTATATATAGAAGGACATTTATTGCAAGCCAACTAACCAATCAATTTCAAAAAGAAGCAAGAAACTACGTGAAAAATTCTGGGCTCACAAAATCTTTGTTCATACACTTTGTGCAAATTATTCTAAGTAAAAAATCACAGTTGTGATATAGATTTATTAGAAGCAAATTTTTATCTCACTATCTGTAAAGATTAAACTCTTGTAATTGTTCCTTGAGAGATCAAGTTTGGTCAGATTTCTCAAGTAGACTAGGACTAGATTTAAGTCTTAGTGGTGTTAGTCACTTGTAAGATTACTTGTGCATTGTTAGTCACAACAGTTGTTGTGTGTTTGTAATCAGTTGATTATAGTGAATTAAGTCCTTGTTGAGAAAGGCGAAATCACCTTGACGGGTGGACTGGAGTAGTTTGAGTTCAAACGAACCAGGATAAAAATAACCTTGTCTTTCCATTATTGTTGAGCTTTGTTAGAAAAGAAAAAAAAGAAACTTATTCAACCCCACCCCCCTTTCTAAGCGTTTTCTTACCCTTCAATCTTGTCCGAGGATAAGGAGGTCCGTCGGAAGAATTTGGTCGAGGAAGTGGCCGCTGTGATGAGGGTGCTCGAGATAACCCTTTTGCTAAATGACAAGGCCGCGAGCTCTCAGACCTCTCTCGACGCAGCTTATGCCAAGATCCAAAAGCTGATGGCTAAGAATGAGAAGTTAAAGGGCGACATCCTCAACCATGAGTCAAAGTTCGAGGCCCAAGTTCAACTTCTTAAGGATCTGAATGAGCTGAGGACTCAACTGGAGGCTGCTACTACCGAGAACGAGCGTATGGTCGCCCGTATAAAGGAGTTGGAGGGGATCACTGCCCCGACCGAGGATAAAACTGACGTGGAGAAGGTAATGGTATCTAGGGAGGAGTTGATCGCTCGTATCCGAGTGCTCGAACAAGACGTTGTTGATACCCTCGGCTATGGCTTCAACACTGCTGTCAAGCAGCTGCAGATCTTGAACCCGGGGGTAGAGATAGTGGTCGAAGGAGTGGGTCCGTTTAACCAGGTCATTGATGGAAAGATACTTTATCCCCCTGATAGTAGCGACGGGGAAGATGAAGTTTGATTTTTTTCGTTTCTTTTAGGGCATGCATTCCCATTCTTATTTGTTTCGTTTTTGTGGCCGTCATGCCTTAATTTGTAATTATTTGGAACAACTTCGGTCTTCACGGTCAGCATTTTATAGTTGTGTTGCTTTGCTTTGATGCCTGTTTTTGTTAGTGTTAGCTAATTCCTCGTTGTTTTTATCTTGATTATTAATTGAATGCTCGTATATCCTGTGAAAACATATGCTCAACAATTATTGTGATCGTTATAAAATCTGTTTTCCGTGTGGAGATATGCGCTCAACCCTAATATAAGTTCGACACATGTTGAAATGTGTCGAGGGCACAGAGTGGGGATCCACAGGAGGAGCGTATGATCCCGGTCGGGATTCTACGCTCGTGGCGTGAACTGTCCATCGCGAGCTGGGTGTTCTGCCATGTTCTGATACTTCGACAGCGGAGCTTGATCGAGGTCTCCCTGTCGGGCTAGGATACGGTTCGTCAAAATGAACGACATCCTACCTTTCGTTTAGTTGGTGGGTCACATCCGTACCTCGACGCGCCTATGTGGTCGAGCTTTTCCCTTTGTCGGTTGAAGATGGATATTCGACGGCAAAAAGTCCTCAGTGGGTGAGGGGCTTAACTGTAATATTTTTTTAGCTTCGCAGCATTCCAGGGTCGAGGTAGTGGTTCTCTGTTCAGTTGCTCGAGGTAATATTCTCTATTGCTCGTAGCTCCTCGGATGCGGTACGGCCCGTCCCAGTTTGTGGCCATCTTTCCCTCGCGGAAATCCTTCTGGTTTCTTTGCAAGACCAGACTGTTGACCTGAAATTCGCGCTTTATAAATTTGCTGTTGTGGCGTAGGGCTACCTGCTATTTCAGCGAGGCCTCACGAAGGGCTTCTCCTGATCGTATTTCTTTGACGAGGTTGAGCTCATCTCTGAGGGCCTCGTCGTTCATATCCTCGTCGAGGGGCGTTTCAGTTTGCCTAGATGGCTCCATGATTTCTACCGAGATGACAACCTCGATGTCGTAGGTCAGTCAGAATGGCGTCTCACCAATCGTCGAGTGGGGCGTCGTTCAGTAAGCCCATAGAACACTGTGTGAATCTTCGACCCATCCCTTCTTGGATTCGCCTAACCTACGTTTGAGTCCTCACAAGATGACCCTGTTCGCGGCTTCAGCTTGCCCGTTGGTCTGGCGGTGCTCGACCGAAGTAAAGTGCTGCTTAATGCTGAGTTTGGCAATGAAGCTTTGGAAACCTTGGTCGATGAATTGTGTGTCATTGTCCGTGAAGAGCACTTGTGGTATCCCGAAGCGAGCGAGCACGTTTCGTTTGTAAAAATGAAGGATGTTATGCAAGGTGATTTTCGCCAGGGATTCGGCCTCTATCCATTTAGTAAAATAGTCCACGGCCACGATGAGGAATTTGTTCTGGTATGTCCCTTGCACGGACGGTCCGAGGATGTCTATTCCCCACCAGGAAAATGGCCATGGGGACTGTGATCGGTGGAAATAGAACTGACTGTTTTTAATGCTGGTTCGCAAAATGTCGCGGTAAGCAAGAGTCGCCACCGTCTTTTATTTTCTCCAACAAGGAAAGGACAAAAGCATAGCAAAATTCCTTTTCGAGATGTTTCTCGGTTCAGGAGGTAGATTATAGAAAGGGAAGGTGTTATCACCCTTTCTATTCGTGGTTATCCACGGGATCTTAGGTACTCACTCACTATGTTTTCAAAAAATGTTTTGCTTTTCTTGTGTTTGTGGGTTTTTGAAAAAAGTTCGTTTGAAAACTTCGTTTTAACTCTTGTATCAGTCCTCAAGAGTGTATGAAGTGTTTGTTTGAAAACTTTTGTCAGAAAAGTGTAGGTGCGAAAAGTATTTTTGTTTTGAAAGAGCAAGTACCTGAGAACCTCTACCTACTCAAAAGAAATTAAGCTGTGTAAATGTCCTTTAGACAGTACTATCCCACTATTGAGAAGTAGGTAGCACCGTCGTTGGAGTTTTTCGGGTCAATTCGATTAATGGGACATGTGGTCACCAAAGCAATAGTAGGACGCCTTAGCGGTAACCCTAATGTCTTAGATCGTTTTATCCGAGGCAACCGTTTCGAGGCAACTTGGATCTTTAGACAAGAGGGCGACCTCTAAAACACCCTATACTCAATGACCACGTCGAGGCAACCAAGTGAGGCGTACCCTAAGAGTGGCATGTGCGAGTGTGTCAGGTTTCATGTTAAGTTATCTTTGCACATATTATGGTGAGCTACGGGTTGATTTTAATTTCAGAGATAAGTCTTGTCATGCATAGCCTAATTAACATACATCTAACAGTTAATAGTTTGCGGGAGAGTAAACTAAGCTATTACAAGGCGTCGGGTGTTTACATCGCCAAAAACAAACCCTTTGAAAAAGTAAATTGCGGAAAATAAAAGAAAAGCGATAAAAAGTCCTAATTAAAGCTATTACATCCTCGGAGCAAATACATAATTGGAATAAAAATTAATAAAACAAACATACGCGCGAGAGAAAATTGAACTGGAATGTTTTTAGGGTTTTGACCCCTTTTGGAGAAAGAAAGAAGTTTTGATTATTTATGAATTAAATTAATCCTAAAACTAATTAATTAATAAAAAGAAATATTTTTTGAGTTTTTTAGGTTTCAAGGAAATAAACTAAAAAAAGAAAACATGATTAAAAGTTGTCAAGAACCCTAATTCTATGTTGATTTTAAATTATTGAAAAAAAGTTAGAACTATCCTAATTAAACTAAATTAGTTAATTATATTTATTTACAAAAATAATAAAGGGTGAAATTAATAAATAATAATAATAAAAATATTATATTTTAGTTTTCTGAAGTTATTATGAAAAAATTAATTTGATTAATTAACTAATAATAATAATAATTAATAATAAAAATAGTTAAATAGAAAATATAAAAAAAGAGAAAAAAGAATAACCCAGGGGGGTGTTGGCCCAAGTTAGGAGGTTTGTTTGTAATTCTGAAGCCCAATTGCTCAAGCCTGTTTGACTTTCTGAGATCCTCCATGCGCTGGTTGGCCAAGGACTATGGTGATCATGCCATCCTGGCCTTCAAATTTGCTTTGCAAGCCACTTGGCGTATTGATAATTGAGGTATATGGTGGACATCATTATGAAACCTGCATGTGAACATTCAAAGGAAAAGGAAATAAAGGTTTTGGGGGACCTGGGATTCGAACCCAGGTCCCAATGCTTCCAAGCCAACGCATCCACCACTACACCACTTGCACGCTTTTGATATTATAATAACAAGCAATTATTATATTAAGAATTTAATCAATATGCTGTAAAACACCAAAAACGCGCGAGTTTTCAAATTACCCAATGGCATGCTAACACCTCATCGTCTTCTTCCTTTGTACCTGTAAAACAAAATCAGATAGCGGGGGTTTTTAACCCCCACAAACTAGTTGCACGAATAATAACGATTAGAGATACAGCACATATAAATATTTCGCGAGGGGTCCTTTGTGTTCGTCTTGGTTCAACGATTCCAACCATGGGTCTTATGAGTCCTAATTGTTCCTGGATTACAAAGCCCCAATTCAAAGCTCACGAACCCTAAAAATTCAACTATGGCATCTTTGGATTCAGGGAGTTATAAATCAATTAAATCATTCCATAAGCTTGGTATGACCTCTAGCAATACAAATCAAACACAACAGCATGTTAAATATGCATGAATCAAGCTGTACGATTCTAAAATAAAAAAGCAAACTGTGAAACTGTGTGTGATGATTCTATGAGCTTTAGTGCGTGAATTCAATTGTAAATCACTCCTGACACTTCCAGCAATGTGTTAGAATGAAAAACACGCCTTGAATTGTCCTGGAATGCAAATATCAGTTTTCACTTTTTCTTGAAATTTCTCAATATGCTATGGCTTTTTTATGCAGCTTTTTTCACATCCATGAGGTTAGGATTTGCTTGCATATATATAGAGGAAATGAATTAGGTCAAAAACTTGAGCAAGAATCCATTGCAATGATGATTGAATCCTTGATTGGAAATCAAATCTTTTTGATTTTTCATGATTGGAAAATGTTGCCAATTTTGGATTTTTTGTATCTTTGACTTTGAGCACGAAATTGCCAGCATATCTTGACCATATTTGCTTCACAAAAAGATTGAAAAACCAAATCTTGTATTTTCCTACAATTTAAATTAATTAAATGAATTAATATTAATTAAAAATCCAATTA
Organism: Vicia faba; assembly: GCA_948472305.1. Lineage (NCBI taxonomy): Eukaryota > Viridiplantae > Streptophyta > Magnoliopsida > Fabales > Fabaceae > Vicia > Vicia faba. Next base: position 1,235,386,488 of record OX451736.1, read on the forward strand.
ATCAATAAAAATAAGAAAATAAATTCAATTAAGCTTGATGGGTCGTGCATAGGCCATGGATGAAGTTTCAAGAAGATATTTGAGGCCCATTAACAAAAATAAGGTGTTTTGAGCAAAGTTGACTTTTGCAAATTCATAAAAATTTCTCAACTTCTCCAATGCATATCTTGCTCAATTTTGATCATATGACCATGTTCTTTGACATTTTGGAAAGGTCTTGAAGTCCTCTAACCAATTCCTTTGGTCCCATGTCATTTGGATCTACCAATCTCAAGTTATGGTCTTTGACTCAAAGTGTGTTTTTGTTGACTTTTGAAATTGACCTATAATGTAAAGATTGGTAACTTCTTGTGAGAGCATTTCTTGAACTTGGAGTGTGAAGATGGATTGTATAAAATGGCATTCCCTTCAAAATGAGCATTGGATGGAATTTTTCTGACAAACCATGAGAAAGTTATGCCCTGGTCAAGATACAGTTGACTTTTCTACTGTCCAAAAATAGTAACTTTTTGCATCTTGATGATTTTTTGAGCTATGCTTGTGGAATCATGATCAAGACTTGATCAAATGATGATTGTGGACTCAAAATAAGGCGTTGACCAAAAATTCTGACTTCTGACTGCAAAATGACCATTTGCCCCTGCAATTGACTGTGGATCAAATGAGGCTTTTGACTGTGCAAATTAGCACTGTGAGTCTTGAAACTTGGCATGTAGATGCTTGAGAATGTATATAGGCCTTTGAGACTTGATTGAACCAATGAAAACCCCAAATTCCTTGAAAGAACCAAAACCCTAATTTCAGCTGCCTTAAAAGGTGGTTTGATTGTACAACCCTTAAGCAATCTTGAGCAATTTAAGGATCATTCTTGACAAATATTGAGGAGTATGGGAGGGCAAATTTTAGGGTACAACAGTTGCCCCTGTTCAATCTTCTTAAACCTGAGGATGTATATTGGCTTGCGTGCCTTTCGTGATCCGAAGGTGGAAGATGATTGAACACTAAAGTGCCCAGAAATTTGCACTCGCATAGTGTAGTATCAGCAATGTGATGTCGGGAATGGGCTTACAGATGCCATTTGGAGAGATGACGGATAGGAGGATGGGCTTATAGATGCCATCTGGAAATGTAATGGATAGTTGTGGATATGGGCTTAAAGATGCCATCCAGGGGTGTCGATCGCATAAGAGATTCCTTAGCGAGAACTTGCATACCTGTAGTTTGTAGAATTGTAACTTTGTAAGTTGAAAGAAGGAACCTGTGTAGGGTTGCCTGATGATGAGTCCGTGTAAAACTGCATCTGAAAGAGAAGGAACCGATGTAGGGTTGCTTCATGATGGTCAAGTAGATAGTTGTCCTGTCTGGTTTCAGGTATTAATCTTCAATCTCCTCAATGTAGATAACTTTCCTGTCTAGTTACAGGTATAGATCTACAATCAATCGTCCACAGATATTTCATGGCTAGTTACAGGTGTTGATCCGGAACTTAAGAAGGCTGGCCAATGAGATAGTTTTCCTGGCTGGTTTCAGGTATTAATCTCTGACCTGAGAAAGAAAGATGGTTTCCTGGCCTGTTACAGGTGTTAATCTTCAATCTCTTCATGTAGATAGCTTTCCTGTCTAGTTACAGGTATAGATCCACAATTGGTCGTTCACAGATATTTCCTGGCTTGCTACAGGTGTTGATCCGGAACTTAAGAAAGGGTTGGTCAATGAGATAGCTGTCCTGGCTGGTTTCAGGTATTAATCTCTAACCTGAGAAAGAAAGATGGTTTCCTGGCCTGTTACAGGTGTTAATCTTCAATCTCTTCATGTAGATAACTTTTCTGGCTAGTTTCAGGTATAGATCTACAATCAGTCATCCACAAATATTTCCTGGCTAGTTACAGGTGTTGATCTAGAACTTGACAAGGTTGATGGTAGCCATCTTTTGATTGACCTTCTCCTGAAAAAGGTAAACGTTAGCTGTATGCAATGTCATGATGTATGAAATGCATGATGTCATGATGTTCTAAAAAATAAATGAGATTGTGTCGTATGCACTTTATCATGTATGTAAATAGGAGGTATGAAATGTGAAATGTTTATGAATGTATTTTCGTCTGGGAAAATAAATCCTTGACAAATGCCGGGGAGTTTGTTAAATCCTGGGCTGATGTTGAAGAGTAGGGTTCTTCGTTTCCGCTGGGGATGATGAACGAAGATGATTGCAAGAATAAACCTGTAGGAGAAGATGACTCCGTTGGGGAATAAACCTGGTGAAGATTTTACTCTGCGGTGAATTACTCTGTGGGAAGAGATGCTTCGCTGAGATTTTAATGATAACTCCGCTGGGGACTTCGTTGATAAGCTCTGTTGGGGAATTTTGGTGATGAACTCCGCTGGAGGATAGAAAGGACTTCGCTGGGGACGATCTTTCAGTTGCAATTTGCTGAGGATAACCCAGTTAGACTCTGGTGGGGATAACATCCGAATATGGCTGGGGAGAGATATTTGTACTCTGCAGGGGACAAGCTTCCAGAATCTACTGGGTAAGATGATTCAACTCCGTTGGGGAAGTTTTTCAGACTGCGCTGGGAAATGGTTCCGCTGAGGGCATCTTGTATTCCGCCGGGGAACAATCTTATATTTCTGTCGAGGAATATTAAGACTGCTGGGGATGCTTGCTGAGGAATATCTGTATACTCTGCTAGGGATTATTAAGATCTTCTTGGGATACCCAACCTTTTCAGGACTGATGGTAGACCAATTCTGCTTGGGGGAGAGTATTGCTGACTTGCTGGGGATACTGTGCCTTTTTAGGGATGATGGGAGACCAACTCTGCTTGGGGAGAGTATTGCTAATTCTTGTCTTACTCTGCGGGGAATGAAGGTATCTTGGTCAAATTCTTCAGCTGAACCTACCTTGGTACCTTAGTGGACAGAGCAACTAGACCTTTTAGACAATTCTCATTGCCCCTGTTTCTGATATCACCCGTGATTAGTCCTTTGTTTCGCATGCAAACATTTGTGATCAGCAATTAATGTCAAATGCATATATCAAAATTGAACATTGGACGTTCTTTGCAAAACAAAACAGATAAAGGAAAAACAATTGGCAATTTGTCTGAAAAATGAACTTGTATTGATTTTGAAGTTTGCCTGTAAATACGCGTTTTTGTACAAGAGGCTGACGTCCTAGTAAGAGAATGCCGCCGAGCAAATAGAATTTATACAAGAAGAAAACAAAACAGCTATGTGAACAATCCCACTGGGTTCCAACTCTGCTATCACCTTTATGTCTCCAAGCGTCTCATCACTTTGCTGCTTAGTTGAAGAGGAATCTGATTGATTGGTGCCGTCTGAGCCTGATGGTCGATACCGAAGTCTGGATGCAGGGTGATCCAATGAGACATAGTATTACGCTTTAATCCCTAACTTTTGCCTGGACCGCCTTTTCGGGTTTTCAGTCCACCGGGATACCCATTTTTGCCCAAGCCGCCTTTTCAGGTTTTCGACTTGCCGGGTGTACAGATTTTTTTATTTTCATCCCTTATTTTTGCCCGAACCCTTTTGGTTCGCCGAGAAGCCCTTATTTTTGCCTAGGCCAGTCAACCTAGCGGGTCTTTAATCATGCGTAGTATCTTTTTACTATGTATGCATTGACGGGGTGGGGAAGGTCGTCACCATCCATGGTGGTTAGAATCATTGCTCCTCCTGAGAAGATGTTCTTAACCACAAATGGCCCTTCGTACGTAGGGGTCCATTTTCCCCTGGGATCACCTTGAGGTAGGATGATGCGCTTGATTACCAGGTCTCCGACTTAATACTCTTGTCGTCTGACTTTCTTGTTAAATGCCTTGATCATCCGTTTTTGGTACGTCTGACCATGACAAATAGCGGTGAGTCTCTTTTCGTCAATTAGGTTTAATTGATCAAGCCGGGTCTGGATCCAGTCGTCTTTGCTCAAACCTGCATCCTTCATTATCCGGGGAGAGGGTATCTGAACTTCAATGGGCAGGACTGCCTCCATGCCGTATACCAAGGAAAAGGGTGTTGCCCCTGTTAACGTCCGTGCTGAGGTACGATACCCATGAAGAGCAAATGATAACATCTCGTGCCAATCTTTGTAGGTCACTGTCATCTTCTGCACAATCTTCTTAATATTCTTATTAGCCGCTTCTACAGCCCCATTCATCTTCGGCCGGTAGGGAGAAGAGTTGTGGTGTTGTATCTTGAATTGCTCGCAGAGCTTAGTGATCATATTGTTGTTAAGATTGGTACCATTATCCGTAATGATCCTCTCTGGTACACCGTATCGAAAAATCAGGTTATGTCGAATGAACCGTGCCACGACGTTCTTGGTTACTGTGGCAAAGGAAGCTGCTTCAACCCACTTCGTAAAGTAATCAATCGCTACCAGGATGAAGCGATGCCCGTTAGATGCTGTAGGTCTGATCTCGCCGATCATATCAATGCCCCACATTGCAAAATGCCAAGGTGTTGTAAAGACGTTCAGAGGAACTGGAGGAATGTGCACCTTATCAGCATAGACCTGGCATTTGTGACATGTCCGAGAATGCTGATAACAGTCGGCTTCCATTGTGGACCAATAATATCCTGCCCGAAGGATTTTCTTTGCCATGGTATGTCCATTGGAATGTGTTCCGAAGGTACCTTCATGCAGCTCTGTCATGATCCTTTCTGCTTCAGTTTTATCCATGCAACGCAGCAAGGTTGAATCATGGTTACGTTTATAGAGAAAGTCATTGCTGAGAAAGAACTTTGCCGCGAACCTTCTCAGAAACTTTTTGTCATTGACGGATGCGCCCTCGGGGTATTCTTGAGCTTCAAGATATATTTTTACCTCATGATACCAGGGTTTTTCTGTTACCTCTTCAGTCTCAAGATCACAGCAGTGTGCTGGTTCATCCAATTTCCAAATAATAATCCGGGGAGCCTTGTTGTCCCACTTGACTTTGAACATAGAAGACATCGTAGCTAGCGCGTCTGCCAACTGATTCTCCTCTCTTGGGAAGTGTTCAAAAGTTATCTCCTCGAAATGGGGAATCAACGTCAATACATACTCCTTGTAAGGAATAAGATTTGGGTGTTTCGTATCCCACTCGCCTTTGATCTGACTGATCACGAGAGCGGAATCTCTGAAGACACTCAGAAACTTGATCCTTAGGTCAATTGCAGCTTGAAGACCCATGATGCATGCTTCATACTCCGCCATGTTGTTGGTGCAGTTGAAACATAGCCGGGCGGTGAGCGGAGTATGAGAGCCCTTAGGGGATATGATCACAGCGCCAATACCGTTACCCCAAGCGTTTGAGGCTCCATCAAAGTGCATAGACCATCGGGATCCTTCCTCAGGTCCTTCATCTGGTCCAGGTATTTTACAATCAGTCACTACCATGATATTCTCGTCTGGAAATTCAAAGTTCATAGATTGGTAGTCATCCACTACTTGATGTGCCAAATGGTTTGCCAATACACTTCCCTTGATTGCTTTTTGAGTCGTGTACTGGATGTCATATTCAGTCAAGATCATCTGCCATCTTGCTATTCTTCCGGACAAGGCAGGCTTTTCGAAGATATACTTGATTGGATCCATTTTTGAAATCAACAGAGTAGTGTGAGTCAGCATATACTGTCTCAGCCGGCGAGCAGCCCATACCAAAGCGCAACAAGTTTTCTCGAGCAGTGAGTATCGGGTCTCACAGTCGGTAAACTTTTTGCTAAGGTAATAAATAGCATGCTCTTTTCGGCCGAACTCATCATGCTGCCCCAGCACACACCCCATTGAGTTGTCAAGTACTGTCAAGTATAAGATTAGAGGTCTCCCTTCAACCGGTGGCATAAGAATGGGTGGCTCTTGGAGATACTCTTTGATTCTTTCGAAAGCGGCCTGACATTCATCATTCCAACGTACTACTTGATCTTTCTTCAGTAGCTTGAAGATTGGTTCACAGGTAGCAGTTAGATGTGAGATGAATCGGGCAATGTAATTCAGCCGTCCTAGAAAGCCTCTGACTTCTTTCACTGTCTTGGGCACTGGTATCTCTTGTATGGCTTTCACTTTGGCAGGGTCCACTTGAATACCTTTGTCGCTCACGACGAAACCTAGTAGTTTTCTAGATCTCACCCCGAAGGTGCACTTGTTCGGGTTTAACCTTAGCTTGTATAACTTCAACCGGTCAAACAGCTTCTGTAGATGGTCAAGGTGTTCCTCCTCAGTTTGGGACCTTGCAATCATATTGTCAACGTATACTTCAATCTCATGATGGATCATGTCATGAAACAAAGCAACCATGGCACGTTGGTAGGTTGCCCCAACATTTTTCAACCCAAAAGGCATGACCTTGTAGCAAAAGGTGCCCCACTGAGTGACAAAGGTGGTCTTCTCCATGTCTTCAGGAGCCATCTTGATCTGATTATAACCGGAGAACCCGTCCATGAAGGAGAATACCTTATGCTGAGTAGTGTTATCAACCAGAACGTCGATGTGAGGCAGAGGGAAGTCATCCTTAGGGCTCGCCCTGTTCAAATCCCTGTAATCAACACACATTCCGACCTTACCATTTTTCTTCGGTACCGGAACCACGTTAGCAACCCACTGAGGGTAAGAAGTTACTTTTATAAAACCGGCGTCAAATTGTTTCATAACCTCAGCTTTGATTTTCTCAGACATCTCTGGACGCATACGGCGGACCTTCTGTTTTACCAGAGGGCATTCTTCCTTGGTAGGCAGATGATGAACCACAATGTCGGTATCCAACCCATGCATATCTTCGTAAGACCAGGCAAAGATTTCCACGTAGTCATGCAGCATCTGAATCAACCGTTGTTTCACACTAAGCTCCAGGTTGGCACCAATCTTGACTTCCTTTCTGTCTGTCTCAGTACCCAGATTTACCGTTTCCACTAGCTCTTCATGTGGCTGAATGGACCTCTCTTCCTGGAGTAGCAGTCTTGCAAGCTCACCAGGCACTTCGCAATCATCTTCACCTTCGTCTTCGGCTAAGTTGATCGGATTTTTGAAGTCATAACTGGCAGTAGCAGAGTCGTTACCAGTGAGATCCAGAATGGATTGGGACCTGTATATATGAGTGTGTGTGTGTAAATAGCTGTTTTGCAATATATAATAAAGAAAGACAAGGAGCACAATATTTGAAATGCAAAAAACGTCCAATGCTTTTATTAATGATATATGAAAATGACACACAAAAGCCCTCACAAATGAAGCCACGGTGCCCCGGGTAAGACACCGGGCCATAAAGTTTCATAATATTGTTTATTACAAATTCAAAACAAAGGAGTTCATTACTGAGTGACAAAAGTAATAGGGATGAAGTCTTTCGCTGTCCAGTTGTTAGGTCCACCGTTGGTCGTCGGGTAGATCCAGCTGTCGATATCAAACTCCTCATCATCATCCTCCCTAATAGCATTTACTCCATGCTTGGGCATGGGGGCAGTCATAACATTGGGCCTTTCGGGCGCCTCGAACTCTATCTCTTTAGCATCAATTAGGTCCTGAACCTTATTCTTCAGAGCCCAACAATCATCTGTAGCATGCCCCGGGCTGTCAGAGTGATAAGCGCAGCGGGCGTTGGGATTGTACTTTGGGGATGTTATATTCACGATCTTCGGAGCTTCTTTTATAGTCACCAGATTGGTTGTCAGTAACTGCGGCAATATCTGGGATAAGGTCATGTTGAGTCGAGTGAACTGCCTTCTAGGTCTCTCACCCCTTTGCTGGTTATGATGCTGAGGAGCAGCAGCAGGCTTTGAAATAACCACCGCATTGACAGCTTGGCAGCGTTCCGGTCTGTTCTGCCTCCTTGAACCATAGACAACACTAGATTCCTTATTGAATGGTTTCTTTTCAGTGCTCGAGGAGACACCTTTCTGTATCTTCCCAGACTTGATACCAGCTTCAATTCTCTCACCAGTCAAGATAAGGTCTGTAAACCCGGCTGAAGAATTTCCAATCAAATGGTTGAAGAACGGACCAGACAGGGTCCCCAGAAACATATCAACAAGTTCACGGTCAGTTAGAGGTGGCTGCACCCTTCCAGCAAGGTCTCTCCACTTTTGCGCATACTCCTTAAATCCTTCACCCGTCCCTATTGACATACCCTGGAGTTGGATACGCGTAGGAGCGAGGTCGGAATTATACTGATACTGCTTATAAAACGCAGTAGCCAAATCCTCCCAGTTACGAATACTGGCTCCATCCAGCTGATAGAACCATTCGAGTTGAGTCCCTGAAAGACTATCCTGGAAGAAATGGATCCACAAATTCTTGTCAGCAGTGTAAGGTTGGATCTTCCTTACATGCGACCGGAGGTGCAGCTTTGGGCATGAGGCTCCGTCATATTTGGCAAAAGCAGGTGCCTTGAACTTATGGGGAATCACCACCCCAGAGGATAAGCCTAGGTCTCCAAAATCCAACTCGGGCATATTCTGAATCTCCATGGCGGTCAAGCAGTCCTCTAGCTGTTTATACCTATCCTCAGCAGGAGGATACTGTTATGCATCATAATCCGTCTCGTTGTCGGAAGCACGGGACTAGGAACCCTTCTCTCTTGTGGACTATCTTTTCCTACAGATGAAGTAGTCAGCTCAACCTCATTCTGCAATCCATTCTCAAATCTGCGTCCAGTATTGAACAAAACAGTCCTCTTCTTCTTCTTCTTCTTCTTCAGAATCAGAGTCTTCAACTCCTGTTGACCCTTGGCTAGGCTCACAACCAACTCTTGGAACTGGGCGTTCTGGGCCTGGAGGACCTTGATAGCTTTTTCAGTGGAAGGTTCAGTAGACACGATGATTGCTGAAATAAACAGCGAAGAAGATAAGTGACCTGTAAAAAGGGTACCTGTTATGCATATGATGACATGAAATGCGTATGATTTATGTTTTCAAAGACAATCGGGATTCAACTTTGTAAAAAAAAGGAAACACACTTTATTAGATTCGAATTTAGAATTTAAATTGTTCAACAAATTGCCCTTAGGCGTTACAAGAATGGAAATAAGGAAAAGTAAATAAAAGTTGTAAAAGAAACATCCAAGGCCCATCAATGCTCCCATGGCCTCCTCTTCTCAGTACGGATATATTCATTCAGGATCCGCTCGTTTTCCAATTGTTTAGTCAGCTTCTGGATCTTTTGTTCCTGTTCGTTGAACCTTTCCCGATAAGAGTCCCGTTCTTCCTGCAGTTGTGCCCAATACCTCTTCAGCGTGTCCACATCAGTGGGCATATGAGGACGGAGAACAGTTGGAGGAACCCCGTCTTTATCAGCAATTTCAAGAGTAATAAGCCTGACAGCTTCGTATGGCATACCTAACTTCTGGGCACGGATGCGGACCCATATGAAATAGGATTCCATTGGCAGAGAAGTCTTAGGTCCCAACTCATGGGGGTCAGCTTTGTGAACTCTATCCCAAGCCCGGATGAATCTATGACGCAGCTCGTCACTATCTACCTGAAACTCAAAAATAATATGAGGTATCAACATCTCATGAGGCCCCTCTCTTCTGGCTCTTCCAAACTGATGGAGAGCTAAACATGGATTATAAGAGATTCATCCCTGGGTTCCGACCAATAGAACATTAGGATACTCTCCATAACGATCAATAACAGCCACCTCATCTAAACCTCTGAGAGTCCAAATGATGTCATTATCAGTGAGAGACATTATCCTATGAGCCCAGCCCCTTCCTTCTTTGTTCTTCAGTACAAACTTAGGGAGGTGCGAAATAAACCACCTCACCAATAAAGGAGCACAACACCATAAAGTTCCCCGTCTTCGGGCAGTACGAGCATAGATCTGTTGCAGGATATCACCCAAGAGAGTGGGTACAGGGTTCCGAGAGATGAAGATCCTTATGGCGTTGACATTAACAAAGGTGTCAGGATTTGGAAACAATACCAGGCCATAGATTAAGAGAGCCAGAATGTCTTCGTACGCCCTGAAGTCTAAGTCATTCTAGAAACTATTAGCTTTGCCAATCAGAAACTTAGCCAAAAAGCCCTTAACTCCATTTCTAGTCTCCCAGTTAGCCATTACCTCTTCTTTGGTCAAGGGAAGGGCTGCACCAATCTCTTCAGGCCTAAGAGTCTTTTCCCAACCAGTGAATGGAGTCTGTTCCAAAACAAGGATACCAAGCAAATCAGAGAATTCTTCCAGGGTAAGGACCAGCTGGAAGTCTTGAAAAGTGAAGCAATGGTATAGCGGATCATAAAACTGGGCCAGGACACTCATCAATTATTGGTCCCACTTTGAAGTGACTAAACCGAGAAGAGAACCATGCCTCTTGATGAAGGAGGTAGTGTTTGGAATCCTATCAACCAATTCTGTAAGCAAAGCAGGTGGTTGAACAAAGTTGAGCCGGATAGTGTTCCTACGCGCGGGCATCATGATGTCCTACAAAACAGAGCAAAGATGAAACCCTCTTGTCTTTGAAATGGGTTAGTCCTTATGCAGGATGCATGCAATGTTATGATGGTATGATGTCATGGTAAAGGCACACCACAAGTATTCACAAAAGGCAAACATGGTAAGGCACACAAGTCACACAAAAGAGCCCTTAGATTTCAGGCCAGCATGAAGTTTAGGTACTACCCTCTTTCAGTTTCAGTTGGTTAAGACCTGTCCTAGAAAATAGTAATCGGGTTCTAGAGGATCTCAATATCACTGACTACCCTCAATCGGTCATAACTCCAGCTTAGCAACCTTTATTTGCAGCCGGAACCATCACGAGAGTTTAGCCTCAATGAGTGTAGCATACTGCTACTGTTCTATGGCCAAGTTGGTCAATTTAAGGTTCTAAGGTCAGTTGGTGCTTAATGACTCCTCAGAAGACCCATATTCTCCTCGTTCCAACACAAGGGATATCGGTACAGACCAAGGTGTCACACCAATGTATCTACTGCTTCACCCGTGTCAGTCTACGTCGGACAGGTCCCTCACAGTTTATTGCTACTTACCTAAAGGGTATTCCCCAGATCCGGGTTAGGATTTATGAAACTCCAATACAAGCCCACAAAATTAAAGCATACAAGGCATACAATTGAAAACATAGAATGATCTAATCCTAAGGTACACCTCACTTATATATAGTCCCCAGCAGAGTCACCAGTTATGTGATCGGTGGAAATAGAACTGACTGTTTTTAATGCTGGTTCGCGAAATGTCGCGGTAAGCAAGAGTCGCCACCGTCTTTTATTTTCTCCAACAAGGAAAGGACAAAAGCATAGCAAAATTCCTTTTCGAGATGTTTCTCGGTTCGGGAGGTAGATTATAGAAAGGGAAGGTGTTAGCACCCTTTCTATCAGTGGTTATCCACGGGCTCTTAGGTACTCGCTCACTATGTTTTCAAAATATGTTTTGCTTTTCTTGTGTTTGTGGGTTTTTGAAAAAAGTTCGTTTGAAAACTTCGTTTTAACTCTTGTATCAGTCCTCAAGAGTGTATGAAGTGTTTGTTTGAAAACTTTTGTCAGAAAAGTGTAGGTGCGAAAAGTATTTTTGTTTTGAAAGAGCAAGTACCTGAGAACCTCTACCTACTCAAAAGAAATTAAACTGTGTAAATGTCCTTTAGACAGTACTATCCCACTATTGAGAAGTAGGTAGCACCGTCGTTGGAGTTTTTCGGGTCAATTCGATTAATGGGACATGTGGTCACCAAAGCAATAGTAGGACACCTTAGCGGTAACCCTAATGTCTTAGATCGTTTTATCCGAGGCAACTGTTTCGAGGCAACTTGGATCTTTAGACAAGAGGGCGACCTCTAAAACACCCTATACTCAATGACCACGTCGAGGCAACCAAGTGAGGCGTACCCTAAGAGTGGCATGTGCGAGTGTGTCAGGTTTCATGTTAAATTATCTTTGCACATATTATGGTGAGCTACGGGTTGATTTTAATTTCAGAGATAAGTCTTGCCATGCATACCCTAATTAACATACATCTAACAGTTAATAGTTTGCGGGAAAGTAAACTAAGCTATTACAAGGCGTCAGGTGTTTACATCGCCAAAAACAAACCCTTTGAAAAATAAATTGCGGAAAATAAAAGAAAAGCGATAAAAAGTCCTAATTAAAGCTATTACATCCTCGGAGCAAATACATAATTGGAATAAAAAATAATAAAACAAACATACGCGCGAGAGAAAATTGAACTGGAATGTTTTTAGGGTTTTGACCCCTTTTGGAGAAAGAAAGAAGTTTTGATTATTTATGAATTAAATTAATCCTAAAACTAATTAATTAATAAAAAGAAATGTTTTTTGAGTTTTTTAGGTTTCAAGGAAATAAAATAAAAAAAGAAAACATGATTAAAAGTTGTCAAGAACCCTAATTCTATGTTGATTTTAAATTATTGAAAAAAAGTTAGAACTATCCTAATTAAACTAAATTAGTTAATTATATTTATTTAAAAAAATAATAAAGGGTGAAATTAATAAATAATAATAATAAAAATATTATATTTTAGTTTTCTGAAGTTATTATGAAAAAATTAATTTGATTAATTAACTAATAATAATAATAATTAATAATAAAAATAGTTAAATAAAAAATATAAAAAAAGAGAAAAAAGAATAACCCAGGGGGGTGTTGGCCCAAGTTAGGAGGTTTGTTTGTAATTCGGAAGCCCAATTGCTAAAGCCTGTTTGACTTTCTGAGATCCTCCATGCGCTGGTTGGCCAAGGATTATGGTGATCATTCCATCCTGGCCTTCAAATTTGCTTTGCAAGCCACTTGGCGTGTTGATAATTGAGGTATATGGTGGACATCATTATGAAACCTGCATGTGAACATTCAAAGGAAAAGGAAATAAAGGTTTTGGGGGACCTGGGATTCGAACCCAGGTCCCAATGCTTCCAAGCCAACGCATCCACCACTACACCACTTGCACGCTTTTGATATTATAATAACAAGCAATTATTATATTAAGAATTTAATCAATATGCTGTAAAACACCAAAAACGCGTGAGTTTTCAAATTGCCCAATGGCATGCTAACACCTCATCGTCTTCTTCCTTTGTACCTGTAAAACAAAATCAGATAGCGGGGGTTTTTAACCCCCCACAAACTAGTTGCACGAATAATAGCGATTAGAGATACAACACATATAAATATTTCGCGAGGGGTCCTTTGTGTTCGTCTTGGTTCAACGATTCCAACCATGGGTCTTATGAGTCCTAATTGTTCCTGGATTGCAAAGCCCCAATTCAAAGCTCACGAACCCTAAAAATTCAACTATGGCATCTTTGGATTCAGGGAGTTATAAATCAATTAAATCATTCCATAAGCTTGGTATGACCTCTAGCAATACAAATCAAACACAAAAGCATGTTAAATATGCATGAATCAAGTTGTACGATTCTGAAATAAAAAAGCAAACCGTGAAACTGTGGGTGATGATTCTATGAGCTTTAGTGTGTGAATTCAATTGTAAATCACTCCTGACACTTCCAGCAATGTGTTAGAATGAAAAACACGCCTTGAATTGGCCTGGAATGCAAAGATCAGTTTTCACTTTTTCTTGAAATTTCTCAATATGCTATGGCTTTTTTCTGCAGCTTTTTTCACGTCCATGAGGTTAGAATTTGCTTGCATATATATAGAGGAAATGAATTAGGTCAAAAACTTGAGCAAGAATCCATTGCAATGATGATTGAATCCTTGATTGGAAATCAAATCTTTTTGATTTTTCATGATTGGAAAATGTTGCCAATTTTGGATTTTTTGTATCTTTGACTTTGAGCACGAAATTGCCAGCATATCTTGACCATATTTGCTTCACAAAAAGATTGAAAAACCAAATCTTGTATTTTCCTACAATTTAAATTAATTAAATGAATTAATATTAATTAAAAATCCAATTAATCAATAAAAATAAGAAAATAAATTCAATTAAGCTTGATGGGTCGTGCATAGGCCATGGATGAAGTTTCAAGAAGAGATTTGAGGCCCATTAACAAAAATAAGGTGTTTTGAGCAAAGTTGACTTTTGCAAATTCATAAAACTTTCCCAACTTCTCCAATGCATATCTTGCTCAATTTTGATCATATGACCATGTTCTTGGACATTTTGGAAAGGTCTTGAAGTCCTCTAACCAATTCCTTTGGTCCCATGTCATTTGGATTTACCAATCTCAAGTTATGGTCTTTGACTCAAAGTGTGTTTTTGTTGACTTTTGAAATTGACCTATAATGTAAAGATTGGTAACTTCTTGTGAGAGCATTTCTTGAACTTGGAGTGTGAAGATGGATTGTAGGAAATGGAATTCCCTTCAAAATGAGCATTGGATGGAATTTTTCTGACAAACCATGAGAAAGTTATGCCCTGGTCAAGATACAGTTGACTTTTCTACTGTCCAAAAATAGTAACTTTTTGCATCTTGATGATTTTTTGAGCTATGCTTGTGGAATCATGATCAAGACTTGATCAAATGATGATTGTGGACTCAAAATAAGGTGTTGACCAAAAATTCTTACTTTTGACTGCAAAATGACCATTTTGCCCCTGCAGTTGACTGTGGATCAAATGAGGCTTTTGACTGTGCAAATTGGCACTGTGAGTCTTGAAACTTGGCATGTAGATGCTTGAGAATGTATATAGGCCTTTGAGACTTGATTGAACCAATGAAAACCCCAAATTCCTTGAAAGAACCAAAACCCTAATTTCAGCTGCCTTAGGAGGTGGTGTACAACCCTTAAGCAATCTTGATCAATTTAAGGATCATTCTTGACAAATCATGAGGAATATGGGAGGGCAAATTTTGGGGTACAACAGAGACGATAGTGTATTTAGATCGTGCGGGGGAGCGAGGTGCATGTCAGCGTGTCTCTAGCACTTGTCGCACCTCTTAACGTTCTCTTTGGCGTCTTGTTTCGTGGTCAGCCAGTAGTATCCTGCTCGCAGCGCCTTTCGCGCTAGGGACCTTCCGCCCATGTGCTGGGCGTTGATTCCTTCATGGATTTCCTATAGTATTTTGGGGACCACGGATTAGTCGACGCATTTCAGGAGAGGGATGGAGAATCCATGACGATATAGTTTGTGCTCGAGCACGACATAAGAGCATGCTCGTCGTTTGGTTGCGGCTGCTTCCCTTTAGTCTGGAGGAAGCTCCCCTTTTGTTAGAAAATTGAATATCGGGGTCATCCAACATGTGATGTCCCCGATGGAATTTACTTCGAGTAGAGCCGTGGACTTTTCAATGCTCGGGCGAGCTAGGGACTCTTGTTTGACTGATTTGTTTCCGCCCTTCTTCTTTGTGCTCGCGAGATTTGAGAGTATATCGGCCCGCATGTTTTGCTCATGTGGTACATGGGTAATCTCTTCCCCGGTAAAACTTTTTCATATGTTCTTTAACCATGTTTAAATATTCAATGAGGTTGTTGTTCTTAGCCTGGTATCCCCATTGAACTTGAGCCGCGACAATTTGGGAGTCAGTGAAAATCTGAATCTCACGAGCGCCTAAATCCTCGGCCAGTCTTAGACCTGCGAGCAGAGCCTCGTATTCTGCCTGATTGTTTGAGGTCATAAAAGAGAGGGTGAGCGAATGTTCAATCATGAAACCTTCCTCGTTTTCAAGGAGGATTCCTGCTCCACTCCCGGTCGAGCTGGACGCTCCGTCCACGAAGATGGTCCATTTATGCTCCTTCCATGCGAGGGGGTTGTGCGCGGTCATCTCTGCGACGAAGTCAGCCAGAGTTTGGGCCTTTAGGGCTTTCCTGCTTTCATACTAGACATCAAATTCCGAAAGCTCCAAAGACCATTTTAGCATTCGACCTGCCATGTCTGGTCGGCCTAAGAGTTGTCTCACGGGCTGGTTCGTTCGTACGATGATCGTGTGTGCGAGGAAATAATGTCTGAGTCTTCTCTCCATGTTGACAAGGGCCAAGGACACTTTCTCGATCTGTTGGTATATGCCTCATGTTCCTGAAGCGCTTTGCTCGTGAAGTATATGAGTTTTTAACCATCGGGGGTCTCGCGAATGAGGGTTGCACTGACTGCCTCGACGAAGACGGTCAGATATAAAAACAAGGTCTCTCTGTCTAGTGGTTGTGATAGCACATGCGGTTAGGAAAATCTATGTTTGAGGTGGAGGAGGGCTCGATCGCACTCCTCGGTCCACTCGAAAGCTGCCTCTTTGCGCAAGAGTTTGAAAAACAGAAGGGCGTGCTGCGCGGATTTCGCGATGAAACGGGAGAGTGAGGCGAGCATACCGTTCAGGACTTGTAGCGAATTTTTTGAGTTAGGGGTAGGGAGGTCGGAGAATTCTCGGCATTTGTCGAGGTTGGCTTCGATTCCTTATTCCATTAGGTAGAACCCGAGGAACTTGCCCGCCTTAACCCCGAAGATGCATTTCTCGGGGTTGAACCTCATCCTGCACTGTCTTGCTTGGGCAAATACTTTCCTGAGATGGGAGACATGGTCTATGTCTACTCTAGATTTGACGATCATGTCGTCCATGTATACCTCGAGCATGTCTCTGATCTCATTGCGGAAAACTTTGTTCACCATCCATCAGTATGTTGCTCCTACGTTCTTCGGACCGAATGGCATTACGTTGTAGTAATAATTTCCCGAGCTGGTCATGAAGGCAGTGCAGTGTTTGTCGCTTATTGCCATTGGGATTTTGTTATAGCCCGAATAGGCGTCCATGAAAGATAAAATTTTATAGCCAACCGAGTTGTCGACCAGCCTATCAATATTAGGTAAAGGAAATGCATCTTTGGGGCATGCCTGATTAAGATCAGTATATTCAACACACATACGCCATTTTTAATTATTTTTCTTAACGATTACAACATTTGATAGCCAGGTTGAATACCGGGCTTCAGAAATAAAATTCGCCTTTAGGAGGTCATTTACAGCTTTTTCAGTAGCCTCCGTTTTCTCGGGAGACTGCCTACGCCTATGTTGTACTACTTCCCTAGCGGCTGGATCAATGGCGAGTTGATGACAGGAGACCTCGGGGTCGAGACCGGGCATCTCCGCAGTGCTCAACGCGAACAGATCTGTTGTTTCCCTCAGGCAGACCTTGATCTTCTTCCTCGCCAGGTCGGGGAGTCCGGTGCCGATCTTCACCCCTTTGCTCGGGTCTTCGCCGAGAGGGACGAGCTCGAAGTCTCCATCCGGAATTGGTCGGAGAAGGCCCTGCTCGTTGACGTGTGCTTCGTCTTGGTCGAAACGGGTGTCCAATGAGATTGAGTCCACCTTTGGAGGAGCGCTTCGTACTTCTACCTTAGTGGGTTATGGCTCCGACTGCTGTGGCTCTCTTGGCGAGCCGTATACCTGTGTCGACTGTGCTTTATCCCTTGGCTTCCGCGTTGAAGCATCTACGGGAAGCTTCTAGGTCTCCCTGGATGGTGGCGACGCGTGCCCTTTTTGTGTAGAACTTCATCTTCAGGTGGACGGTAGAGGGCACCGTTGTCAGTTATGCCAATGTCGGTCTCCCCATGATGCAGTTATAGAGGGACGGCCAGTCGATGACCAGGAAACTCACCTTGACTTGCCTGGTGGCGGTGCCTTCGCCAAAGATGGCCATGAGCTCCACGTACCCCAACGACTTGGATGTCGATCCATTAAAGCCCTGTAGGTCAGACCCCACATATGGTGAAAGGTGAGAGTCTGCAAGGTTTTGAAAAGCTGGTTGTACATCACGTCAATGGAACTTCCTTCGTCGACCAAGACGCGATGAACATCAAAGTTGGCCATTCTCGCCCTTATCAGAAGAGGGATGGCTGAATTGGGGGGGCCCTTCGGGCAATTCCTCAAGGTAAAAGGTGATTGGCTCCGATCTGCCCTTTATTCTCTCGAAAGTTACCGTTTGCGGGGGGGCTGCATCGACCAGCTCGTCCAACTTCCTCTTTTCCGAATTTATTGTAATGTCATTAAACTCTCCACCATTTATGGCCATGGCTGAGGGGAAGTTTTCCAACCTACTGCGTGTGGAGATAGGCTCTTCCATATGTTCGGGGACGTAGAAGTCCTCCGGTCTTGTAGCGGAGAATGCGGTCTGGATGGGGACCGACTCATCAGATGGTTAGGAATCCTCCTCTATCTCCCTTGTTTCGTGGGTATCTCGGTGAGGGGCGTCGCCTCACTGATATTTCCCGAGTCTTCCCCCTTTTATGAGGGTCTCAATAGCATCCTTGAGGTGGACACAATCTTCAGTCAAGTGTCCATGGCTCCGATGATATTGACAGTATTTGCTCCGATCTGCCACGGGCTTAGCAGGAGCGGAGCAAGGACGTTTGACGCTTCCGTCCTTAAAATCAGTGTTCGCCCACTCCACCAAAATACGCTCGCGGGAAGTTGTTAGCGGAGTATACTCGGTAAAGCGCCCCGAGGGTCCTCTTTGCTCACGAGGGTCCCGGGGTTTGTCATCCCTCCTCTTCTCGCCCGTTCGTTAAGGAGGGCCGGAGTCTTGTTGTCGTGGATTACTCGTTGATCCATGATTCCTTGGGTCCCAGGATCTATTGGCCGCCTCCCTCTCCTCGTAGTCCATGTATGCTCTGGATTTTTCGAGGAGGGCATCGAATGTTCGGGGCGGTTCGATGCCAACGACCTTTCTCAATTTTGTGCCCGGGAGGAGTCCCCTCTCGAGCAAGTATCTCTTCATGTGATCAGTGTAGGGGACCTAGATGGCTTCCCATGTGAACCGATCAATAAATTCCCTTAGGGTCTCGTCGTGTCTCTGGACGACCGCCTCGAGGGTTGCTTCAGTCTTTGGGTGGCGACGTGAAGCAGTAAACGAACTGATGAATTGGTTCTTTAGATTTCCCCAGGAGGTGATTGACCCCGGGGCGAGACTCTTGTACCAATCCATCACGGCTTTCCTCAATGTCGTGGAGAACAAATGGCATTTGATTTGTCCCCTAACTTTATGGTAGTGTAGCATGGCCTCGAACCCGTCAATATGGTCGACTGGGTCGGCGATGCCGTCGTATTCCTTCAAGTGGGGAGGCTTCTCCATGCCCGGGGGAATGGGTGCCTCCATAATGGCTTGTGACAAGGGACCGTGGGGGTTGTCCTCGTCACTCCTGTCAGGCGAGCAAGAAGGAGATCTGATGTGGTGGCGGTTATGGTGGCCCTAGTCACGTGGTGCGTTCCTCAGGCGGTACGGCCGTTCGTTGTTCCCCACATTCCTATCTCCAGGGGGTCTTCATTCTTGAAGTGAGGGGATGTGGTCACGTCTCCCCGAATCTACAGGATGGTCCCTCTCCAGTGGTGGGGATCACCCGGATGGTTGGGGAGAGGGACTTCGAGAGGCGTCCTGCTTGCGTCTCCGCGAGGGAGATTGGGAAAGTTCTTCTACTTGGCGATGAGGAGGAGACTGGGGCCTCCTATGTCTTCTGGGGGCTCTCCGAGCATCTTCGAGCGCCCTTAACGTCTCTCCTTGAGAGAAGATCAGAAAATTTATTTGGTTTATGGCCGCGAACAGTGCCCTGGTCGTGGCATCTGCTCCGGCGGGAACGGGGACCTCCTGGAAATGGATTTGTAGTATTTATAGGGAGGTGGCTAACCGTCTTCAAGTAGTGGAGGTATTGACGATGATGAGGCGTTTGCTTCGTATCTATAGTCAGAAGGCGCATATTAACGACATGGGCCATGTTATGGCTGGCAGTACCCGCGTTATCATTGTCAGGATTGTCGGTGACGTTGTTGTTGACGTCGACGACACAAACGTTGATATTTTCTACTGCTGGATCAGCCATGACGGTCAGAAGAGTGATTTAGCTTTAGTCTTGAGTGAACGGAAGACGGGGAAGCAAGTTTCCCACAAACGGTGCCACTGATCGTACTTGACAAGAATGGACCGTCGCAACTAGCTCGAGTAGAAGTTGAGAGTGAAGTGGGGGGGGGGGGGTACCTGCAAGACACTCTGATGCCAAAATGTGTTTGGGAATGAGCAAGCAAGTATGAAAGTTTAGAAAATGTTGAATACATGACCCTCTCAGAAGAGATGGTATTTATAGCCCTCAGCGCTGGGCCAAGGTCCCCATTATTGGATCACACCGAGGCCCAATAACGGAAACTGCCAGAGCTTACGTGTGTATAGAGTCCAGCAAGTGGGCTCCCCCCTGGTCAATTGTTCAGTGAGAATAGGGGTTGGACCCGTGATATTCGGAGGGCAGCTAAGATGACTGGCACGAGAACATGGGCCACATTCCCCAACGGATATGTGAGGAGTTGCCCAATGGTCCCTAACTTGGGCTGTCTGTTTGGGCCTTATGCAAAGGTGTTAGGTTAGGCCTCCTATCCGAGGGGCAAGTGCAGGCCCAGTCCAGATCCATTTCTTTTACTTGCCGAGATTTTATTTCATTCTTCTATGTTTTATGCGTTGGTTGTGTAGTTTGTTATTTTTAGGTTCAAAAGATTAAATCGGGACAAATTGGTGTAAATCTCTGAGTTTCAAAATAAATGCAAATATCCACCTACAGAAGGTCTGACACGGGTCGTGTCAGGATGATAGCCAGGACGGAGTCAGAATAAGAGAAGTCAGGGGTGTGACACGGGTGCCCGTGTCACCTGACACGGCTTGAGTCAGTAGGCCTGATACTTGGCAACTTAAATAAAAAAGGCAGAGGGCCAACATGGGTGCCCGTGTCACCTGACACAACCCGTGTTGGCAGGCACAACAATAATTCTGATTTTTGGAGTTTGATGTGGTATTGGATCATTAAGGGTACTTTGGACTTTTTGCACTGCTGAGTGGTGACCTGATACTACTTAGGTTAATTTTTGAGAAGAGAAAAGGGACTTTTTGCCACACGAAGAAAGGAAGATTGAAGATTGAAGTCTACGTAAGTGTTGGAGAACGGAGACCTTTCATGAGCGGAAGAGATTGAAGATCAAAGTTCACCATCTATGTGTAATGTTTAATTTTTCTTCTGAAATTACTTTGAATAATATGAGTAGCTAAACCTCCAATGCTAGGGGGTGTCCCTGATTTGATTATGTAATAACTTTGAATTTCCGATTTCATCAATTACATGGTTTTTATTATTCGATTTAATTGTATAAGGTTTTTCATGCTTTCTTTATCGGACAAATAAGGATTGTTCTACGGTTAATAATTAGTTGGACCGTAACTGTTAAAGTTTTTGTACAATTATACTATAGTAGATATCACCTTGGACTAGGGATACCCTATAGTTACCAGATAACTCTCGATAAAACAAAGGCTTGAATCTATCAGATATCTCTAAGGACTTAGGATTTTGGACGGATGTTCAAAGGTTTTCCCACTAAGGACTTAGGGGGAAATAACCTAAAGGGATGATAATTGGTATTATGAACTTGTTGAAGAAATCAGGATTCAAGTTGTTATATGGAAAATTATACACCATACCCTAGCATACTCATCATATCTGTGAAAAAGCCATTTTATATTTCTGCTACTTGTTAAGTGATAATTTCAAAACCAAAACCCATATCAAGTTTTGTTTAATTGAACTATGAATTTAACTCGATAATTGCACGCAGTCCTTGAGATCGACATTCAGAAAATCTCCATATTATTATAAGAGGCAAAAATAGTACACTTTCTATTTTTCTCATCAGTGACTCATCATAACACATTTTTTAGACTCGTGTCAAAATTAAAAATAAACTTGTCTTGATTACCAAAAACATATATATTTTTGTACGAACCCAACCTTCCATCCATTTTGTAGGTTTTTGTTTTTTTTTTTAGTTTAATTTTAATTTATGTCTGCCATTGCTTAGAGTTGAAGGTCTTATATGTTAATTCTTTGTTTTGTTGTGATTGACATTATGTTTGGTAAAATTAATTTAGCATAGACATGTTGAAATAAGATGTTCTATCAACTGCAACAACATGTTAAATGCAATGTCCTATGCAGTTTCTTTCGACATAGTGATTTTATACAGCTGCACTGTTGGATGTTTTAGTTTGTTACAAGTGAAGAATATTCTAGAAGTATTATGCTATCCTATGTGGCGCACAGTTTGAAGATTAAAAAGATTCAAGATGAATTCAAGGAGTATTCTCAGTTTCTAATTATGGAGATAATTTAGGAAACTAATGATTGGTGTCCTATCTTTGAGGAGATGATTCTGCAGCGCCTCTTTCATATTCATTTGCGTTTGTGAAGCTCAAATCCATTCCATTGAAGGTTATAAAAAGAAGACTTCAACCCTAGTATATGTGTGGAACTTACAATGTATTTTTATTAGGATTTGTGTGTTAATTGTGAGCCTCTCGATTATCATCTTGATAAAAGAGTAGGACTGTGTTTTTCGAGTTGTAAGTTTTGTCAGTCATTCTAAAGCTTTTAAGCAGTGAATGATTGTGTGTCTTTGAAGTGTGACTTCTGTTATTTTCTAAGTGTTTAGAATTGTTCAGTCATTGTTCTGTGATTGAAAGGAATTTGAGAAGGATCTCATACCTAGGTGAGTCTTAGATAGAAGTTAAGTAAGGGCAGTGATTAAGTGAGAAGTTGTAAATAGGGAGTTTAACTTCAAATTGATATTATCTAGTTGATTTCGTCCATGGCTTGGTAGCCCCCAAAATATGTGTTATTGTACACTGAATTGGGTTAACAATCATCTGTGTTATTTACTATTCTACAATGTATTTATCATTTATCTTATCATTGTGAGTTTGTTCAGATATAGGTGTCTCGACATATCTTAAAACATTTGAAAACTGAATATTAGAATTTCATTAAAGTTGTCTGTGCTTGTTGTCATTAAAAGAAAAATACATCATTTTAGAAGAATAAATATAAGGAGAATGAGAAAAAGTAAAAAGATTTTTTTTTAAACTTGATGGAAAAAAAGATAATGAACATTGCAAGGTGATGAATATTAAATATAATTTATGGATTTTGAATTTTTTATTAGGAGTTTATATTTTTATAGAAATTATAATTAACAAAATTTGAACTTAATCTTATCTTTCCTCAAAATTTTTTCTTTTTATTTTGAATTTTGAATTTTGAATTTTTTTTTTAATAACCATGTATTAAAATAATATTTCGCAAATAACCGGGTTTCGGAAAAAATTACGCAAATAACCATGTTTCAGATGACTTCCCAAAGGAGGAGCCATCTCACTTGGCGCCTCCACCTAGGGTTTTGCCCTAGGCGCCATCTCACTTGGCGCCTCCCTTGGCTTTTAGCCAAGTGAGATGGCGCATGCTCCTTAAAAGTGAGAGGAGGCGCCATCTCACTTGGCTCCTAGGGCAAAACTAGGGCAAAATATTGTTTTATAAATAATTCGTCTGTTTCTCCAAAATTTCTCACACTTTCTCGCACTGTATTTTTATTTTGTACTCTGTTATTTGCGTCATGACATCGCCTATGATTTTTAGCAGAGATGGTTACGTTATCTTCTCCGCCACGAAACCTGCGATGAAAATGAAATTCTGGCACATTCACTCCATGGAGCGTCTGAAGCGGGAGTTGATGCGATGGCTAGATGGAGACATTGCGGAGGGGGAAAAATTCGAAGGATCCAGCGAAAACGAACAATAACCTCACATGCGACAGGAAGACCTAATGTGTGGTTGGAGGAAGTCAAAACAGACAGCAATGTAATGTTGATGATGCATGGGTCAGATGAAATTGTGTTAACAGTTGTAATTTCGTAGATGGAATATCGTTAATTATTTTTGTACGCGTTTTATTAATTGAAGCAAAATCTATTAACGGAAAACCCAAATGTTTACAACACAATTATGAAAAGATTTTAAGTATTACAATATTTATGTGGTCGAGGCAGACGCCCGATTCGGACAATTTTTGCGATTGTGTCTGACCTGACGGCATAAACCACACTTTCTTTCCAACCTG
The DNA here is from genome assembly GCA_948472305.1 of Vicia faba. Classification (NCBI taxonomy): domain Eukaryota; kingdom Viridiplantae; phylum Streptophyta; class Magnoliopsida; order Fabales; family Fabaceae; genus Vicia; species Vicia faba. The sequence continues at coordinate 1,235,410,315 of OX451736.1, forward strand.
TCAAGATCGTCCATTTCTGTTGTGATGCGCTTACTTTTGGGACGACCCTTCTTGTTCCTTCGCATTTGGCCATTGTGCCACACTATTTCGCCGTCGTATGCAGGCCAATAATCTGGTTTTGCTACCAAAGGAAAGTTGTTGTTGTAAACATTGAGCAACGTTTCAGATTTGTAAACGTTTGACAGAAGTTGCAGCGCGTCTTGATGGGTATGAGCACAAGCGACAATGACATGAGAGCAAGGCATACGAAATGCTTGCAACCTGCAACAATCGCACCATTGAGAAGGTAAAATGACCCTATATTCTTGTCTTGGCAGGCCTTCATTGTGGTCGATTGTCTCTTTCACAATGAAGTTGTGGCTGTGTCGGTCAAACCGTATAACCATGTGAGTGTTGGCTTTAGCACTTTCAGCCTTAATTCATTTCATGCAGCTTTCACTCCATAGTTGTCCAGATTGCAACACTGCATTCCACATTTCACCTCTTTTTGCAAATAACGCAACCATCCTAAAATACGTAGATTTTACCAAGGCAGTGATTGGGAGGTTTCGTATGCCTTTGAATACCCCATTCATCGATTCAATAAGATTCGTTGTCATATGCCCCCATCTTTGGCCATTGTCGTATGACCTAGTCCATTTTTCCACCGGAATATTGTCGATCCACCTACCGGCTTCCGGATTAGACAAACAGATCTCGTTGCGGTAATATTTGAATGTGGGTTGTGTCAATGCATATCCCGCATTCATAACCGCTTTCCTCAATGTTTTGTCCTTGACCTCCCTCGAGAAATTCTGGACGATATGCCTAATGCAATAGACATGTGTAGAAGGAGGGTCATGCCAACCATTTGCTGGATTATTGTAGGCACTTTCAATGGAGGCATGTCTGTCCGATATCAAACAGAGATATGGTTGAGGAGCCACGTGTGTCCGCAGATTTTTCAGGAAAAAGCTCCAAGCACCATCGGTCTCCCCCTCGACAAGGGCAAAGGCAATGGGGAAAATGTTGTTGTTGCCATCTTGTCTAACTGCCATCAATAGCGTGCCTTTGTACTTCCTATACAACCAAGTCCCATCAATTTGTAAAATTGGTTTGCATGATGCAATCCCTGTGATGCATGGTTGAAATGCCCAAAACACGCGACTGAATATTTCGTTGCCATTCAGTAGACTACCATCTTGGGCGTACGCTGGAAATGTTTCCAGAACGTAAATACTACCTGGAGAATACGTCTTGAGTGCATTCAGGTAGCGGGGAAGTTCTCAGTATGACTCCTCCCAGTTTCCGTACACCCTTTCAATCGCCTTAGTCTTTGCTAACCACGCCTTACGGTAAGACGGAGTGTAGTTAAAAACCGTGGTGATGTGGGAGATAATTGTTTTCACCTTCAAAGATGGGTCGTTGCTGACCAGGGGTAGGATTTCTTGACAGATTAGATCATAGTTGAGTTTTCGGTGGTCCTGTGATTGAGTGGAACTTACACAAGTGTGGGTAGTCATGGAACCTATGACCCAGCAGTCACCCCTTAATCTGTATGATGCGGTCAGCTTGAACATACAGTCAGGGTGGACACACTTGATCTTGTACCTTTCTGGGTTGACATGATCCACCTTAAAATCAACCGAGTTGAGCATGTGAAATTTTTTAATGGCCCTGATGCATTCCTCTCTGTTACGAAACTTGTCCTTCTCTTTTAAATTTTCATCCGACTGCATATACGGATTGAAAAATAAGTCAGTAGAAGGTTCATCTCCGCCCATGTTGAAGTTTGTCATGTGCGGAGGTGGTGTGTAGATTTTGTTTGCAGGAATACTAGGGATGCCATCATCGTCGGAATCATCATTCACCATTTCATCAAACTCTAACTCGTTATCTTCTTCTTCATCATCAACTGCATCTACCTCAACTTGTTCATTCTCCAAAGGATCAACCTCCTGTGTCACCTGAGGCTCTTGCAGCAAAACGTACAACTCAATAGAGTCGTATCCGGAATAGACATGGCTAGAAATCATATTCTGGAGATCCTCGTCATCTTGAACTTCAACCTTATAAAAAATTACTTGGTTGTTTCCAAAGAAAACTGGATTCTGATAAAATATCTGGGACACCGGGCCTCGTTCAAGTTTGGCCTCCAATCTTTTTTTGAAGTACGAGAAATTGGCTTTCTCGTTTAAGAGAAATCAGGTGTTGTCTGTGTCTCTAAACAAAAACCCAACGGTGGGACAAATGTATGTCTCACCGTTGAAATGTGCTTTGACGACAAATTGTGGTGAAAAGGCCATTGCGTAGAATTGTTTTAAGGTTTGAAGCTTGGAATGTTTGAGGTTTATTGATTGTATGAAGGTTTGAATGTTGTAATGTTTGAAGGTTGGAATGTTTGAATTTTATGAGTGATTCGAAGGTTGGAATGTTTGATTGTTTGCAGGTTTGAAGGTTTGGTTGTAAGAACGTTTGAAGGTTGGAAGATTTGACAGATTATGTGAATCAATGTTATGATAAACGTAAGGCTAAAAATTTCAATTAAGTAAGGATGCAACCCCCCAAGGCTGCCAATAATGTTACATGCACTAATGCAAGGAATCCCAAAGGCTGTCACGTAGCCTGAGCCTAGGCTGCAACAAAGGACACCTCTTATTCGCCAATTGGGGTGGCGACACCATTCATTTTTGTACTCTTTCGCCAAGTCAAATGGCGCCTCCCTTACTGTCCAATCGTGATACATGCATGGGCTACCACCTAGCCTGCAAGGGTGACACATTTCATTTTTTGTACATGCATGCATGCATATGTGTAACCCCCTAGGCTTCCACCTAGCCTGCCCCAAGTCTGCACCTACACATTTATTTTGTAAGTCTCCTCCCATCAACTCCAATGGGCTTACATGCACTAATGCAAGGAATCCCAAAGGTTGTCACGTAGCATGAGCCTAGGCTGCAACAAAGGACACCTCTTATTCGCCAATTGGGGTGGCGACACCATTCATTTTTGTACTCTTTCGCCAAGTCCAATGGCGCCTCCCTTACTGTCCAATCGTGATACATGCATTGGCTGCCACCTAGCCTGTAAGAGTGACACATTTCATTTTTTGTACATGCATGCATGCATATGTGTAACCCCCTAGGCTGCCACCTAGCCTGCCCCAAGTCTGCACCTACACATTTATTTTGTAAGTCTCCTCCCATCAACTCCAATGGGCTTACATGCACTAATGCAAGGAATCCCAAAGGCTGTCACGTAGCCTGAGCCTAGGCTGCAACAAAGGACACCTCTTATTCGCCAATTGGGGTGGTGACACCATTCATTTTTGTACTCTTTCGCCAAGTCCAACGGCGCCTCCCTTACTGTCCAATCGTGATACATGCATTGGCTGCCACCTAGCCTGCAAGAGTGACACATTTCATTTTTTGTACATGCATGCATGCATATGTGTAACCCCCTAGGCTGCCACCTAGCATGCAAATGTGACACTTCGCAGGCATGCAAGCACAAGCAACCACTATATCAAATTTATTTGCCTATAAATACATACCATATGATACATCTCTCACACCCACACAAGTCTCACTCTCTGCTATGAAATATTTCATAAGTCTATCATACTCTCTATCTCTTCCTAAGTCTTTCATACTCTCAAGCATTTTAAACAATGGCTCTTCTAACAATGGGCGATACTCACAGAGGCACAAGGGAAAACATTGCCGCATTTGTAAGTTTCTTTTTTGGTTATACATTTTTCATACTTCAAATAACGCGTTGTTCATCTTAATTAATCTTACACATGTTACATTATGAACTCAGGACACAAATAGATTCAGAATTCGTTCGCACAACTACCTGGCTCCCGACCCATTTATCGTCCCATATCTGGAATACGCAGGTTTTGGACATGTCATAAAGATCTCCAACTGCACCATTGACTCGAAGTTCATTCTTGCAATGTTGGAAAGGTGGAGACCAGAGACCCATACATTCCACCTACCAATAGGTGAATGTACCATCACGCTAGAGGATGTGTACATGCTACTAGGTCTCCCTGTCAACGGTAAGGCCGTGAACGGGTCGGTTTAACAACCCAACTCTCAGTGTGAAGAACTGTTGGGTAGGGATATGGTAGAAGGTGGTGGTGCGAGAGGGCAGGGAATACTACTCACTGAGCTGAAAAGTCATTATGCAAGTTTGGAATTAAATGAAAATTCCTCTGAGAATGACAGGGTAGTAAAAGCCAGAACTTATCTTATGATACTTTTTGGTACATTTTTATTTCCCGAAAGTACGAGAAATAGTGTAAATTTTATGTATTTACATTTACTAAGAAATTTTGAAAAAACAAGAAAATATAGTTGGGGTTCTGCAGTTTTAGCCCACCTATACAGTTCCTTGTGCAAAAACGCAGTCAAGGAAAAATGTACATTTTATGGGTGCGCTTTTTTACTACAAGCCTGGGGTTGGTGGAGGATGGAGTCCTTAAACCCCGTCAACAACAACACTTTCGGTTTCCCGTACGCAACAAAGTAAGTCATCAAGTTATAGCATTTATAACTATTCATCTCTTCACCAAATATATGCTAAGAATAAAATGTTTCTCATTTCCTTTAGGTACTGCGTGAGGGGTATGGATTACGGCAAGAATCCAAGATTCAATGTCGCACTCTACCGCAATCTGTTGGATCACTTAGGCCCGGATGACGTACGTCATAGCTTTTATCTTTTGCTCAATTAAATTATTTATACATTACTTTTGCGTTAACCTGATTTACATTTTAACGCAGTTCGTCTGGAGACCGTATTTGGGTTTGGGCCATGATCCAAACCCGGAGGATGCAGCAACTTGGACCGCGAAGACTGCAATCATTCGGTTCAACATTGTGGAGATGCACCACAACGACCGTGTGAAGATGCAGTTCGGAATGCATCAAGAGATACCAAGTGATCCAACTTGTTTGCCCCCATGGCATCTTAAAAGGGTCGATGCCCAGTGGGGTCTTACCAACTGGAAAGACTTCGCTCCGGAGTGGTGTAAGATGTGGCAGAGGCGTCACCGCTATGTCTTGCAATTCCCAGTTTTCCTTATTCAAGGTAATATGCGACACTCGGATCAATATTTGTCTTGGTACAGGTCGGTTAGTAACCCTGAGATGCACGTGTCTCATCCAAGGTACTTGGTTGACCCACGCACACAATGGGCACAACCCTCGTTTCCCCATCAACAAACCCAAAACCCATCAACCTCCCAACAACCCCCAAGAAGAAACAGACCCACAAACACCTAACCACGGTCCCCACCACAACACCACTACACTCAAATGCCACACAACCAACCACAATCACCACCACACTACCAATACCCCGATATGCCTCACACCCAACCACAATACCAATCCCAATACCAGCACACCCGCATACCCCACACACAATTCCAGTCTTCCACATATCCCAATATGAGCCCCTCAACATCCAGCCTTAGCCCTGATATGGGAATGTCGAAAGATTACGAACAAACTGACCCAGCCTACCATCAACCACAATATCACCAAACCACCCAACATCCTCAATACCAAACACCAAAAGATCCATTTCCTTTCTACCCACCGTACTCAGACGATCAATGCTACAAACCCACTATGGAACCGCACCCACCGCCAACACGACCAAACTTTGAGGGTATGGGTAACCGACTGTACCAAAGCGGATCTTCTAGATATGGAGATCTGACTGATTTTATGGATCCGGACCGCATTGACTTCGCTGGGCCATCGACTTTGCCGCAGCAGGAAACGCGACGACACCCAGCACGAGAAAGGCGAGGACAGGGATGCGGAACCGGGGGTCATTACCGGGTTCCGGGGGATCACTGATTTATCTGTTTTTTTCCTGTATTTTTTTATCCATTTTTTTAATCTGTTTTTTTATCTGTTATTTTAATGTAATACAGTTGGATGTAATTATTATTTTTTAAATAAAAAGTCTATTTTGTTGATCCTCTGTCCAACACGCAACACACCGGACAAAAAAAAAATCAATTTTTGCCCTAAAAATACACCTAGACGCCATCTCACTTGGCTTAGGGCATGCCCTAAGCACATAGGCGCCAAGTGAGATGGCGCCTCCCCTTAAAATAGAGGTGCATGCGCCATTTCAGATGACTCCTCTTTTTGGGAGTCATCTGAAATATGGTTATTTGCGTATTTTTTTCCGAAACGCGGTTATTTGCGAAATATTATTTTAATACTTGGTTATTAATAAAAAAAATTCTCAAATTTTACACCATTATTTATTCTTAATTTTTTTTATAGTCATAACTAATCTTAAAATAAAAATCTGTTAATAGTCGCTTAGCATGGGTTGTGTCGGCGAATATGGTTGACTTAAAAAGTCTTATTTATGGATACTGAAATTCAACTTGTATATGTTGATCTTTTACCCTAACATATTGTCTTTTCTCACTCCTTTAATTTTCTCACAACATATATAAAAAACAGCTACAACTATTATGTCTCATTCATTGCTAAGATTATTTATTTTTCGTGTTTTTCGTAGGTTCTGATTTTTCCATTTCTTTATTGTTTTATGTTGTTTTCATGGTGACGCATATCCTTTTCTAAATCAATCCTAAAATCTTTATTGATACATTTTGACTAAACATGCCTAATATGTGGACAATGAGGTATCGATGTTCTGTCTTTCTTCTTTTTTACACAATAATTTTTAGTTAGATTTGAGGATCTTGATATAAAATATCAAGCTTAATTCAAAAATATACAAGATAGTTCTTAAATGATAAAATGGTTTACTGTTGAATTTTAATACATAAAGCGTCTCGATAAAAAATTTAGGATTGATTTAGCCCTTATTGATTGATAGCTTATATTTGTTCAACTATTAAGTAATTATTATGCTTTGATATCTTCTCTTCCAAAGAAGAAGTTGGTCTAAGTTATAAAAACATTGTAGCACGAGTGTATGCATTAGTGTAGACATAATGAAGACAATAAAGGAGTCTTGATCTGGAACTTCAAAGAAAAATTGGCCAAAAGTGGATTCTTTAATGATATGACAGTGTTATATTCAACACCATATGAGAAGTAAACTAAGCTCTTTTTCCCTTCTAAATGAAGGTCCAAATCATTTAATGTCCAAAATGACAACAAAATAATGGCACTGCTAAAAAAATGACATTTAAGAAAAGGTTTTTACATCAGATATAAAAATATACGATATAAAAAATAAAATTAAAAAGATTTTACATCAGGTATTTATTTGCAATGATATAAACAATATTAAAAAAATATTTTTCGCTACCTATTACATCGGGTCAATTAATCCACCGATGTAAAAGATTTTGTAAAAAAAACACGGTGACAGTTTTGTAAATAAAAAACTAGGTGGCAGATTGGTAAATAAAAAACACGCTAACCCTTACATCGGTTCTTGCATTCCACCGATGTAAAAAACTAGGTGACAAATTGGTAATATAAAAAATACGTTAACCCTTACATCAGGTCTTGCATTCCACCGATGTAAAAAACCTGAAAATCCTTACATCGGTCCTTGCGATAAACCGATGTAAAAAACCTCAAAAAGTAACAATTACATCGGTCATTGACATGCACCGATGTAAAAAAGATGATTGTGATGTAACCCTTACATCGGGTTAAAGTTTCCACCGATGTAAAAACTCTAATATATATTTGAGAAATAAACCCTCACTATTGTACATTTCGTTATTGTTCTCTCCTCAAAACCCTCACTGTTACACAGTCCGTCCGTCTCCGTCCTCCGCTCCACCTACACAGTCCGTCCGTCTCCGCCTACGAACGCCTCCGCCTACGAACGCCCTCCGCCCTTCGCCCTCCGCTGTCTCCTCGTAGATCTGCGTCGTCCTGCCGTCACAGGCCGTCATTTTCCCGCCGTGCACGAAGACGGTCTCGAATCTCCAGCCGTCACACTATCGCCGTCTTCGAAACCCCCTCCGCCGTCCAACTACGATTCAGGTAAGAAATTTTCTATTTTGTTCAACTTCATTGTATATCTATGGATTTCTAAGAGGTATATATACAAAAAAAAATTAAAGATATTCTTGTTGTTTTACTTGCTACTGAGATATATTATAAAAAATTAAAAGTACATATAAAAATAATTAGAAGATTATACTAGATACTAACTCAGTGGCTTGGTGAATCCATTCCTTTGTTCATATCTGTTTTTTAATTACTAAACAGTTTATTATTAGAGAGGTTAATTAAGTCTAATTAGTTATAAATAGTATATATTTTGTATAAAGTTAAGAATATAGTACATGTTGTGTATATGTCATTCTTTTTCATTAGAGAAATTGTCTCCTTAGAAACCTCTGAAAGAAAAGTTAATGGTCCTCTCAGAAATACACAGTTTATCTTTAACCTATCAAACTTAATAGAGTTATCACCTTGCCATTGAAATTTGATTCTATTTTTCTTTCTCCCGAAGCAGCGCAACTTGCGATCTCGAAATCTCTGTGAAATAGCGCAGCCGCGGGCACACCCTTCGTCAAACCTTCCTCCGTGTGAACATAGTTATGGATCGTAGTTGGATGAGAGCTAATCGATTAAGTGACGAGTACGAACATGGGGTGATGAAATTTCTACAGTTTGCTGAAAGTAATGCTGAAAAAAGTCTTCCTGTGGTTTGTTGTACCCCAAAATTTGCCCTCTCTTGTCTCAAGGACTTTTAGAATTACCTCCGTCAAGTTTCAAGCCTCAGATCATATTTTGTAAGAAGAATCATTCAAATTATCAAAAGGGGGCAAAATGAGCAAAATTGGAGTTTCAAAAAAAAGAAATCAACCGGACGTTAAAAAGTCAAACTTTGACCTTTTGACCAAATTTGAGTCCCAAAAATCACATTATGTCAAGACATCCAAATCATCAAAAGTCAAGAGAATAAAAAATCAAACTTTGTAAGACTTTGAAAATTTTCTAATAATTTTCTATACTTGGTTAATTTCATTTGCTTCATGGCATTTTACTATAATTCCAAATAATTCAAGATGGTGCAAGTAATTCAAGTGGCATTCTTACAAAATTACAAATTCTAAAACTATGCCTTGATTGAATTTTCTCAAAAGACCTTGTCACAATGTTTTGGCCCTTGATATAATGTGCATGAAATATTCCACAAGACCAAATTTGTGACATGCTACAAATCATACTGTCCAAGATTGAACAAAATGTGATGTGCCACATTGCCACAACACCCCATGCTGCCCTGCAAGAAAGCTTGTGCTATGCTGCACCCCAAGTATGCATGCTGCCCAATACAGTCCAAAACTGCTCTATGCAGTCTGCCCAAGCCTGCATCACAACAACCCCAAAATTGCAAAGGAAAAATTATGGGAAGAAAGTGTCAAAATAGTAGGCAAAAATAATTCAAATAACTTATGTGGTTTCCCCCCTAAACCACAGTCAAGGGTCTACAAAAGAGGGTTGTCTCATAAGACAGAGAGGTTGGATTTGAGAGGTGGGATTTTTAGAAGTAAAATTTTGAGGAGAGAGCATAGAGAGTTTTTTTGTTGAGCAGAAAAAACAGTATTCTTGGTAACCTTGACTTATTCATTCAAAATCAGCACCAGTTCCTATTTAAAACAGAACTCCAACCCATTACTCCAGATACAAACTCTCCATAAGCCAAACACTTCATCACATACAAAGTTTGTCCAAACCTAAAAATAGTCCTTGTAGTGCTATTCATCTTCACCATCAAAAATACCAAAAATATTACAGTACAGTCCAACTCAGTTCCAACAGTCTAGAGCAGCTTTCTGAAGACTCACAAAGTCATCACAGCATTTGGAAAAGCATTCAGATCTAAAACAACCAGTGCAACCCAAAGGTAAGTCCTCTTGACTTGATATATTTTCATTACATCATTAACAATCTTTTATTCTTGAAGATAAGATGTGGTATTTTATTATCCCTTTGAACTAGTCGTTTGCTTATGATTTAGGCTTATTCACTCATTTGTTATTTACATCTATCCATCATATGTTGTAAGCTAACCTCTACAGATAAGAAAAACGATGTTTAAGGCAGAAAAATACAGCATGTATCGACACATATCCTCATGTGTCGACTCATCCTAGTAAAAAAACAGGGTATGAGTCGACACATAACCCCCATGTATCGACCCATACTGATTTCAGGTGACAAAACTGAAGCTGGAAAAGTCTATGAGTTGATACATACGCGTTTCGCATCGATGCAAGAAGGTTTATGATTCGACACATCCCATTATGTGTCGACTCATACTGAGCTAATTTTGTTTCACAGGAGCAAGGAAAAGCTATGGGTCGATGCATAGCAGCATGGGTCGACGCATAGCAGTTCGAAATGTATTTTTCCCTTTATTTTACACTGTTTTTTACATTGTTTTCATTATCATTCGATATGGTTGTAATATTTTAGTTTCTACCTCATCCTCATTGTTAAATTGTACCTCCATCCCCCTAAAGTGATGTAATAGCTTAGATTTTACTCGCCTTTCATATATTGCTAGTAAATAGGATGCATGGCAAGATAAAATCAACAAATAGATGACTTTCAAATATAAGATAAAATGCATGCAAACTAACACACTTGCACACTAACACCTCTAGGATAATCTCATTTTGTGGCCTTTCGGAAAATAGTCATGTTCCTCGAACATGGGACGTTTTAGCAAAGACCCTCGATAAAAGATCGTAGTCCCTCGATGACCTTTCTTTGATGTTGCCCTCGGTAAACGACATTGCTAAAACATTCCATGAGTTGCCTTCTATGACTATACAAACGTCCCTACACCCCCCCCCCCCCCCCCCCTTCATATCCAACGATGGGACTTCTTACCAAATCAATGGTAAGATAGTCATATCTAAAGGAGAAGGAAAAACACATTTAAGACCTTTCGAGTAGGTAGATTCTCTCCTAGTTACTCGCTCGCTCACTACAAAAACACTTTTACACACCAACACTCTCATTTAAAAACATTTTCAAAAAGATAAAACATTTTGTATACGTTCTTATAGAGACGAGAACCATTGCAAAATATCTTTCCAAAAACCACTCTCCACAACACAATCCACAAACACGTCTTTGAACTATCTTTCGAAACAAAACTTTGTACGCGTTCTTATAGAAACGAGAACCATTACAAAGACATTTTTCAAAACACTTTCAAAGCCCACACCACAAAGCACATTCAAACAAAAGAAAGTTAATCTAGCGAGTAACTAAGAGCCCATGGAAAACCATGGATGTAAAGGGTGATAATACCTTCCCTTTTCATAATCTACCCCCCGAACCCGAGAAATAATCTCGAAAGGTCTTTCCTGTGCTTTTTACCTTTCCTTTTGGATAAAAGAAAAGTCAGTGGCGAATCTTTCTATCCGCACAAATGCGATCAAAATGCAAAACCTCAAGTTAGTTCTGCAACCGTATCACACAGTTTTTCTCTGTCCATGTGTTCGTTGTGCAAATAAAGAATCAAAATGTAGTAAAAAAGAAATCATGGATCATATAATTTGTGCAGGGATTTGTCAAAGTTATACATAATGGATATGGCACGGTGAAGTAGTAGCAAAGTCAAATATGTCTCAAAGAGATGATGTTAGTGTAGAAATGGATGATCGTCTAGAAGACATGATGCGTGATATTGGACAAGATTCATTTAAGAGGGCACATCTGTATGATACTCTATGCAGTGACAAGGATAAACCATTGTACCTGATGTGATACGGTGGCAGAACCGACTGTTTTTACTGGTTTGTGTTTTGCATTTTTCGTTTGCAAAATGTCGCGGTAAGCAAGAGTCTCCACCAAATTTTATTTCGTCCAACAAAGGAAAAGGAAAAAGAACAGAAAAAACCTTTTTTCGAGATATTCTGAGTACGGGGGGTAGATTATAGAAAGGGAAGGTGTTAGCATCCTTTTTATCCATGATTTTCCATGGGCTCTTAGGTACTTGCTCATCTTTTTAAAATTGCTTGTGTGTGTGCTTTCTTTGAAAATGTTTTACTTCGTGATAACCCCTGTATCAGTCCTCAAGAGTGTGACAAAGTTTGTTTTGAAAATTTGTTTTGAAAGGTGTTTGTGTGAAAAGTTTTGTTGAGCAAGTACTTAAGATTCTACCTACTCGGAAAAAGATTGTTCGTTCTCGTTTCCTTCAGACATCGCTATCCTACTATTAAGGAGTAGGTAGCACTGTCGTTGGAGTTTATAAGGAACATTCAAAAGGGACAAGTACAGTCACTAAAGCAACGGTTAGAAAACTTTAGTAGTAACCCTAGAGTCTTAAGATCTTTCCGAGGAAACATTTTCGAGGCAACATTTCCGAGGCAACATTCGAATGGGACGTTTGATCTTTTAGACATGAGGGTAACCACTAAAATCTCCTATGCTTAATGACTGTTTTACCGAAGGCAACCGAAGTGAGGCAAATCCTAGGAGTGAATATGTGCATGTGAAATTTTTCTGTTAATTAGTCTTTGCACATTAGGTGATCTACCGTTTTAATTTCAAGTAATCTTCCCATACAATCCTATTAGCCATGCATCTAACAGTTAAATATTTGCAGGAATTTAAAGTGAGAGAAAATAAACCTAACTATTACAAGGCTTTGGCAGTTACATAATTATCTTGACGGAAAATAAAAATGCAGAAACTTAAAACCCTAATTACTATTACAACCTCGAAACAGTTACAATAATAATAAAAAGAACTAAAATGTGCGCGGAAAATTAAATGCGGGAAGAAATTGAAAACCCTAAAAATCTAATTGAAAAAATATTTAAATTATTTTTGAGAAAAGACTTAATTAGGTTATGTACAATTAAAATCCTAATTCTAATTATTTTTAATTATAAAAAGAAATTGAAATTAACCTAATTTAAACTAAATTAAATAATTCAAGAAAATAAAATATTTTATAAAAAAATATTTTATGTATTTTTGTGGTTTTTATTTGAGAAAAAAAACAATTTAATTACAAATTTAAAACCTAGTTTCTAATTAATTTTAATTAAAACAAGTAATCAAATAAAAGTAATTAACCTAGTTTATTTTCAAAAATATTAATTTGAATAAATAAGACCTAATTCTGTATTTCGTGATTTTTTAGTTTAATAAAAAATAAATTTTGTGTTAATTAATTAAAACAATTAAAGAAAATAATTAAAGAAAATAATTAAAGAAATTAAAAAAAAAATAGAAAGAATAACAAACTGGGCCTGTATTGAATGTCCCAGGGGGGTGCAATTCTGAATTGATTTTGGGCCCAAGGCTGATGGCCTAACCCCTGCGCTGAACCCCATGTGCTGATCTTCTGATGGTGCACCATGGTCTCTCATCTAGAGTGCGTTAGATCTAATACTATGCTTGATCAAGTGGTTGGATGTTGGTGATGTATGGTAGACATCTGGCCAGGTGATGCACATGATCTGCAAATGGAAAAATTGAAAACAAAATTGCTGGGACCTGGGATCGAACCCTGGACTTTACGTTTACCAACAATGCACCTCACCATTGGGCCAACTAGCTTGTTTGTAATTATATTGAAGAAAAAAATATAATATGGCAAAATAAATGGTTAGTGGACAAAACGCACGAAATTTCAAATGGACAAATAGCTGACTGCCACGCCATCGTCTTCTCTAAGAATCCGTCGTTTTAGGCAAAGACCTATACCCACGGACAAACTTCCATGGCTAGAAACCTGTACAACTCAAAAACTCATAAAATGTAACATAAATGGAATTGAAGACCAGGGTTCAACTGGTTATGATGTCACGGTCATCATGGTATCTTGTTTGTGATCTAATTTTACCTGTAGCCAAAAAACCCAAAACACATGTGGAAACCCTAACAATGGCAAGTACAAATATAGGCTTCAAAAATGCAATTAAACTATTCAGTCAGCTTGCAAACATGATAAAGATCACAAACATGTCAATTAAATGTGCTAATAATGCCAGAATTGATGTAATCGATTTCAAAAAATAAGACAAATCGTGTGAGTGATTGCGTGCGTTTCTGGGCGCGATAAGACTTGCAAATGATCCAGTTAGCTTCAAAGATGCCCCGGGATGCGATTGGCAATGTTGGAATGGCTTGAATTGGCCTGTAACTTGAAATCCGATTCACACTTTTCTTTGAAATTTTAGAGTTTGGTTCTTGCTTTTTTCACGACTGCAACCCTTGTCTTATGCTTTGTACATGTTCCATATATATGTTAGAATGAATTAGGGTTATAAAATTGGCTTGTATCTTTGCAATTATGGAAGATTTGATTTGATTTCCATGCCATATGTAAACTTTCTATATTGAGCCAAATCATTCTTTTCTTGTACCAATCAGCCTTGATTCGTTTTGGTCTTGATATCTGTGCATAATTGGATTGCAAACATGTCCAAAAATCAAATCAAAACATATCTTTGCTATTATTCACCAATTATTTGATTTAATTCAAATTTTAATTAATAAAAAATCAAAATAAATTGAAAAATGAAGCAAATAATGTGTGGGTGAATATTTGGGTCGTGGACCATATTATAAGTGAGGTGCAAGCATAAAAAGTTAGGCCCATTTGGCAAAAAATGCATTTTTGAGCACATTTGACTTTTGACAATTTTGCAAAAAATGTCAACTTTGACAAGGCATGTCTCCTCCAATTTTAACCCTAGAGAGGTGTTCTTGGACTTTTTAGAAAGCTTAGGATTTTGTAGCGTGTGGGAAAAAATTTAAGACAGTCTTGAAATGATTGCTTTCGAAATTTTATTTGTTGGAAACATAAATAATATAATATCACTTTAATGATATTCCCACGCGCCCTTAATTGCTACAAACTCTCATATAAGAAAATCCCTAATTTTCTCTTAAGTTCTCAAACTGATTAGCATCCAAAGCCTTAGTGAAAATGTCAGCCAGTTGTAATTCAGTAGCTACATGTTCTAAGGCAACAATCTTTTGTTCAACAAGCTCTCTTATGAAGTGATAACGGATATCAATGTGTTTGGTCCTGCTGTTTTGAATATGATTTTTTGATATATTTATGGCACTTAGATTGTTACAGAATAATATCATGACATCTTGTTTGACATTATATTCTGTTAACATTTGTTTCATCCAAACCAATTGAGAGCAACTGCTTCCTGCAACAATATACTCAGCCTCAGCAGTGGACAAAGACACACAATTTTGCTTCTTACTGAACCAAGATATGAGATTACTTCCCAAAAAGAAACATCCTTCTGATGTACTTTTTATATCATCAGCACTTCCTGCTCAATCAGCATCACAATAACCCATTAAAGAAGAACTAGGTTCATGAGAATACAACATACCATAGTCACTTGTCCCATTCATATATTTAAGAATTATCTTCACATGGTCGGCATGGCTAACTTTAGGGTCGGCTTGATATCTAGCACACACCCCTACAAAAAAGGAAATGTCAGGTCAACTAGATGTGAGGTACAGAAGACTGCCTATCATACTTCTGTAAAGACTTTGATACACACTTACTCCTTTTTCATCTTTAGACAGCTTCAGATGTGTGAGAGCAGGAGTTCTTTTGTGACTGGAATTTTCCATCCCAAATTTATTTACTATATTCTTAGCATACTTGCTTTGAGATAAAAATATGGAATCTTCCATTTGTTTAACTTGCATACCAAGAAAGTAGGTTAATTCACCAAAAAGGCTCATCTCAAATTCTGACTGCATTTGCTTGACAAAATGTTGAACCATCTCATTTGACATCCCACCAAACATAATATCACCAACATAAATCTGTGAAATCATGATCTTCCCTTCTTCTTCCTTGACAAAAAGAGTTTTTTCTATGCCACCTTTCCTATATTCATTCTCATCAAGAAATTCTGTCAATCTCTCATACCAAGCTCTTGGAGCCTGCTTTAATCCATACAGAGCTTTCTTTAGTTTGTACACATGTTTAGGAAAACTTGGATCAACAAATCCCTTAGGTTGTTCCATATAAACTTCTTCATTAAGATAGCCATTTAAGAAGGCACTCTTTACATCCATTTGAAACAATTTAAATTTCAGTATGCATGCAACTCCCAAGAGTAGTCTGATTGATTAAAGTCTGGCTATAGGGGAAAAGGTTTCATCAAAGTCAACTCCTTCAATTTGAGTGTATCCTTGTGCCACTAACCTTTCCTTATTTCTAGTGACCACCCATTTTTCATCAGATTTATTCTTGTACACCCATTTAGTGCCAATCACATTTGTCCCTTCAGGTCTTGGAACCAGATCCCAAACTTCATTTCTACTGAATTGTTCTAGCTCTTCCTACATAGCATTAATCCAGAACTCATCAGTTAGGGCTTCTTTGACATTCTTAGGTTCAATTTTTGACACAAAGCAAGAGTTTGATATCCCTTCTCTTGATCTGGTAGTAACTCCTTTATTTAGATCTCCGATGATAAGCTCCTTAGGATGATCTTTCTGAGTTCTAATTGAAGGCCCTTTATTGAGATGATTGGGCTTAGCGTTTTCTTGAGGGAGATTAGAATCAATACTTCTGTCATTGGATTGTGTTGTAATATCAGATAAAGATGTTCCAACATCTTCTAAGATATCTTATTCATTATTCCGTCATCTATCATCAATAATAACGTTTATGGATTCCATAATAACTTTGGTTCTAGAGTTAAAGACTCTATAAGCTCTACTATTTATAGAGTAACCCAGGAATATTACTATATCACTCTTGGGATCCATCTTCCTCCTTTGTTCACGATCAACTAAGATGTAGCATTTACTTCTAAAAACATGAAATTATTTGACATTAGGTTTTATTCCTCTCCATATTTCATATAAGGTGGCTGAAGTGCCTTTCCTTAGAGTGACTCTGTTATAGATATAATACGTAGTATTCATAGCTTCAGCCCAAAAGTGGTAAGGTAACTTCTTAGCATGAATCATAGCTCTGGAAGATTCTTGAAGGGTTCTATTTTTACGTTCCACAATCCCCTTTTGTTGAGGAGTAATGGGATAAGAGAATTCATGACTGATTCCTTCAGAAGAGCAAAAGTTAGCAAATTTATTATTCTCAAATTCCTTTCCCTGATGACTTCTGATTCTGATGACATGACTATCTTTTTCCCTTTGAAGTTTTTGACAGAGATCTTTAAACACTTCAAAAGTTTTTTATTTTTCTCTAATAAAACTTATCCAGGTGTACCTAGAGAAGTCATCTACAACAACATAGGCATACTTATTTCAACCAAGACTTTCAACCTGCATAGGTCCCATCAAGTCCATATGAAGAAGTTCCAAAACTTTTGATGTAGTAAGATGTTGGATCTTCTAATGTGACATCTTAGTTTTCTTTCTAATCTAACAGTCACCACATACTCTTCATTCTTCTATCTTGAGCTTAGGAATCCCTCTCACGGCTTCTTCAGATATAATTCTTTTCATTCCTTTCAAATGAAAGTGACCCAATTTTTGATGCCATAGTTTAACTTCATTTTATTTGGATAAACCACATGTTGAGGGGAAGTTCAACTCTTGGGGAACCCATAAATAACAGTTGTCTTTAGAACTGATTCCTTTCATAATAACTTCATTCTTTTCATTGCAAACAAGACATTCTGCCTTGGTGAAGTTAACTTTGAATCCTTGATCAGACAATTGTCTTATATTTATCAGGTTAGTTGTTAACCCTTTAACAAGTAACACATCATCAAGCTTAGGGACTCCTGAACATTCCAGCTTGCCAACTCCTTTGATTTCACCTTTGGCTCCATCACCAAAAGTCACATAACTGGTGGAATGAGATTTGATATCTACCAACAGATTCTTGACACCTGTCATGTGTCTAGAATAGCCACTGTCAAAGTACCAGTCATCTTTGGTTGATACTCTGAGAGAGGTATGAGCTATAAAACTAGCAACATTAGACTTGGGAACCCACTGTTTCTTCTTTTTGTTATTTTTGGGAATCTGATCAGTTTTGGGAAGAGGAGTAGTTTTAGGATACCCATACAACTTGAAACAGAAAGGCCTTATATGACCAAGCCTTCCACAGTGATGACATCTCCAAGGCTGGGATTTCTCTCTGGTGTGACTAAAGTTTTCTTTCCATGATGTCCTTTATTGCCATGATGTTTAGACATTTGATTCGACATCTTTGGTTTAGACTTGGCATGAGTGGAATCTGATGAAGGTTCTTCTGAATTTGTTTCGTTTTTCTCATTAAACCCTAGACCACTCTTGTCTCCTGTTACTCTTCCTGCTTGAAGAATTTCATCTAATGTGCCAGATCCATTATCCAGCATCTTGAGAGATTTAACCATTCTATCAAGGTTTGAATTCAGAGAAGTCACTTCACTTTCCAGATTAGAAATAGTTTTTATATGCTCTTCTTTTTCTGCCTTCAGTTGAGTTATGAGGGATTTCTATTTCTCCCCTTCTTGCCACACTTCTGCACTTCTGAGACATAATTCTTTGTATGAAGCAGCTAACTCATAAAAGGTTAGTTCCCAATCACTAGACTCTTCATCAGAGAGATATTTTCCTGTCAATGCTTTAACATATTTGGTAGATTCTTCAAGATCACTCTCTGAGTCCTCTCCAGACTAAGTAACAGATAGATTCTTCTTCTGTTTCTTAAGATATGTAGGACATTCAGATCTAATGTGACCAAATCCTTCACATTCATGACATTGTATTCCCTTCCCTTGAGTGGATTTTTCTTCAGCCCTTTTTCTTCCAAACCCATTTGACTTATGGATGTCAGATGATATGTTCTTGACATTTGATCTTGGGTTCCTATTCATTCTTTTTATCACTTTGTTAAACTGTCTTCCAAGCATAACTAAGGAATTTGATATTCCTCCATCTATATCCAGATCACAGTCCTCCTCTTTATCTTCAGTATTTGATACAAAGGCTATGCTTTTGTTCTTCTTTTTAGATCTTTCATTGATGCTTAATTCAAATGTCATAAGGGATCCAACAAGTTCATCCACTTTCATCTTGTCAATGTCTTGAGCTTCTTCTATAGCAATCACTTTCATATCAAATCTCTTGGGAAGAGACCTGAGCATCTTTCTCACCAATTTGTCTTCAGGTATTTTCTCTCCTAAAGCACTGGATGCATTAGAAATCTCAAGAATGTTCATATGGAAGTCATTAATACTTTCATCATCCTTCATTCTCAGATTCTCAAATTTTTTGATGAGCAACTGAAGTCTTGACATCTTAACTTTGGATGTGCCTTCATGAGTAGATTGAAGATTTCCCCATGCATCTTTAGCTACTTCACATGTGTTCACTAATCTGAAAATGTTCTTCTCAATTCCATTGAATATAGAATTCAAGGCTTTAGAATTTCCAAGAGCAATTTCATCTTCTTCTTTAGACCAATCTTCTTCTGGTTTTAACTCAGAAGTAGGTTCTCCATTTTCTCCCAATTTAACAGGCTGTTTCCATCCTTTTAAGACAACTTTCTAAGCTCTGTTGTCCAGAGACTTTAGAAAGGCCACCATATGTGGTTTCCAATAGTCATAATTAATTCCATCCAGAATGGATGATCTGTTCACAAATACTCCTTCCTTGTCTATAGTATCAGAAAGTATCTTCCCTGGATCTCACCCAGATATAGAGCAGGAAGCCTGCTCTGATACCAATTGAAATTCTGGTATCAGGTATGTGATATCGAAGGGGATGTCATGACACAAATATATGAGGACAATGTAAAGTGAAACACTAATAAAAGTAGTAAAAACACATAGGATTGTTAACCCAGTTCATTTTACAACAACACCTACTCTGGGGGCTACTAAGCCAGGGACAAGTCCACTAAATAGTATCAATTCATAGACCCTCAGTAAACAATTAGTTTACGATCTAATCACTTAATCACTACCCGTGTTATACTTCTACCTAAGACACACCTAGGTATGAGTCCCTCCTCAAATCCCTTCAATCATTAACAGTGAAGAACAACAAAAATATTAAGTTTTAAAGACTTCAATCATTTAATACTTAGAAGCTTATGAATGATCCACAATTAACAACTTAAATAACAACTCAAGTATTAAACCAATACTAGAGTGTATTACAATTAAAAGACTTAGACTTCTAAAACATAAATAATGTATTCTTCTTTAAAAGTTGTAGTAATACGAATAAGGATGCAAGTCCTTACAAAGGCGCAACAGTGGGCTTGGTCTGAAAAACAAATATTCCAATCTTTTGAATATTTCCATGAAAACGGGCCAAGATATAATCCATAAGGATTAATGCAAATATAAAAATATTCCTCCATATTTTTCACAAATTATGAGTCAGAAATCCTGAATAATGGCGCGCATAAAAACAGGAAACATAAAAATTAAATTAGATATGAAGTTTCGTTCAGCTTAAGAGGCAGATGTCAAGACATCTTCTTTGACATCATTCAAAATAGTTTGTTTCAAATGTCAAGACATTTAGAAAAACATTATCAAGTCAGTGTTTTACCGAAATTTCTTCCAACAAACACTTACACCCATGTTGAGGATGCCAGTTGGTTTCTTGATTTTACCTCTCCTCTCTTTAGTGATGAGGGCCTTCAGCTCTTCCTTCCCCTTGGATAGATTCAGGAACATTTACTGGAATTGGGCATTCTGATCTTGGAGATCCTTAACTGTTTGTTTAAGAGCCATTCTTTCTTCTGAAATAAACAACAAAAAGATAAGAAACCTGTCTTGAAACACTCGTCATGTAGTGATATGCATGATATCTATATGCAATGTTTTCAAGGACCTTATGAGATTTAAATTTGTTAACCAAATGGAAACAGAAACAAAGTTTTTTATTAGTAAGTTCATGTGAAAACATGAGATTACAAAGGGATAAATTAAAAACTCCTAAAGTTTTAAGTTTCTCATGGATGTATCCTCTTTGTGTTGACATATGTGTTAACACTCTTCTCCTCGTGAAGTTGCTTCGTCAGCTCTAACACTTTCTTCTCACTTGCATAGAATTGAGTCTCAATGGTGCCCCATTCTTCCTTGAGTTGAATCCAGGACTTCTGCAATTCTTCAAGGTCAGTAGGCATGTCTGGATGAATGATGGTGTGAGAAACATCTCCTTCGACAACAGGCTCCATGATTACTGGTAGGACAACATGATATGGAATCACAAGGTTTTGAGCATGATCTTATACCCATTTGAGATAGGGCTCTAGAGGGATTTAATTCTTCTGTCCTAAGGTCTTGCTATCAATCTTGTTCACCATGCCCCAAGCATGTATAAACCGTTGACGATAACCTTGAGGATCATTCTTGTAATCGAATATAATACCCTGGATAAGCGTCTCATGAGGACAGTCTCTTCGAGCATAACCAAATTAACGTAGAGCTAGAGAAGGGTTGTAAGTAATACCTCCCCTAATTCCAAGGAGTAGAACATTAGGGGATTCCCCACAACGGTCAATGATAGTGATATCCTCGTGAGATCGGGAATACCAATAGATGTTTGTATGAGAGAGTGACATTATTCTTCGAGACCACCTCAAACCTTGTGTATTCTTCATTATCAAGTATGGAAGGTGCGAAATAAACCACCTGGATAGCAGAGGTATACAACACATGAGAGTTCCTCGCTTCTTCATAGTACGAGTGTGAAGAGAATGTAAAATATCTCCAAGCAAGGTAGGCACGGGATTACGAGCAAGAAATATTTTGATGGTGTTCACATCTATGAGTTGGTCTAGATTAGGGAATAGTACCAATCCATAGATTAATAGAGCCAAGATCTCCTCAAAAGCCTGAAAACTCATAGCATCCAGAAATAGTTGAGCCTTCTCTATCAGAAATTTAGCAAGAAATCCCTTAACTCCACTTCTTGTTTCCCAATTAAATACAATGTCGGACCGCTTAAGATGTGAGGTTGGTGAAATATCTTCTGGTTTTGGAACTTTCTCTAAACCGGTGAAGGGTATCTGATCAAGAACGGGTACTACCAGTAGTTTAGAGAACTCTTCCATTGTGGGTTCCAATTGATAATCTAGAAAGGTGAAATAGTGATGTGCAGGGTCAAAGAATAGGAATAGAACACTCATCATGTCTTCTTCAAAACCTGAGGTAACCAGACTGAGTAGTCGACCATGCCCTTTGATGAATTGAGAACTTTCGGGAACCCTTGAGACTAACTTCTTAAGCTGAGAAGGTACCCTTACAAAGTTGATCTGGATAGTGTTTCTGAGAGCGGAGTTCACAACCTACAACAAAGAACAAAGATAAATCCCTTGGTCCTTGAAATGTTAGTGAAAATGATATGGTATAATGTCATAATGTTATGATGTCATGTTCGAAAATTTAATCAGACACAAACAAAACACACAAGGCCTTAGGTTCAAGGTTGCATGGAGTTTGTAGGCAAATACCCTCTCGAGTTTAAGTTGGCTCAACCTGTCCTAAAAGAAGTAACCAGGTTCTAGCAGTCTCAATATCACTGATCTTTTTCTCAGGCATTGTTTCAGCACAACATCTGATTTGCGACCGAAATATCCTGAGAGTATGATCTCAATAAGTATAGTATCGAGTATCAACCAACTTCAGTCTGCACCAAATCCGGCCATCTCACTACTTTCTAATGGCTAAGTTGTGTCAACTAAGGTTCTAAGGCAAGTTAGTGCTTAGGGCACCACGCGGCAGCCCAAGATTCTCCTTGACTGACTCAAGGGACACCGGAACCAACCAATGTGTCGCACTAACGTAGCCATCGCTTCAACCATATCGGTCTATGCCATACAGTTTCCATGATCTATTGCTACTTACCTAAAATGCCCCCAGATCCGGGTATAGGATCTTTACAAAAATAAACTCGAGCGAAACCCCAAAATGTAAAGCATACAAATCAAGCAAGTAAATCATTTTGAATGTGATCTAACTCTAAGGTAGCCCCACTTTTAGTTTCTACCCAGCAGAGTTGCCAGTTTGTAATACGGTGGGAGAACTGACTTTTGGTTTTGCATTTTATCGCAAATGTTGCGGATAGCTAGAGTCACCACCGACTTTTCTTTTATCTAATAAGGAAAGTGTGAAAAGAACAGGAAAGACCTTTGAGAATTTTCTGAGTTCGGGGGGTAGGTTATGAAAAGGGAAGGTGTTAGCACCTTTTTCATTCGTAGTTATCTACGAGCTCTTAATTGTTAGCTCACTTTTGAAAATGCTTTATGAATGTGTTTGAAAATATTTTGAAAATTCCTAAGTGTGGCAAACTTTGTAATGAATCTGTATCGTTAAGAACGCATACAAAGTGTTTGTTTTGAGAATATTTCAGAAAAGAAGTGTTTTGTGAAAAATATTTTTTTTTAGTAAGCGACTGCGAGCTATCTACATACTCAAAAGTATTTCGCATTATTTTCCTCTTCCTTTAGATATTTCTATCCTACCATTAGTTAGTAGGAAGCCCTATCGTTGGATGTTTGAGGGACAGGCGCGGGTAATCGTACAGTCATAAAAGCAACTTGTAATACGCTTTAGCAATTTATCGTAAGGGACTAAGATCGTTTACCAAAGGCATCACCGAAGGGTCATCAAGGGACTACGATCTTTTTAATCGAGGGTCTTTGCTAAAGCGTCCCACGTTCGAGGGACATGACTGCTTTATTCGAAGGTAACAAGTGAGGTCACCCTAGAGGTGCATGTGTGAATAGTGTTTTGATTCAATTATTTTATCTTGTACTTAAGGTTATCTAGTGTTTTGTTTTAGATCTTGCCATACAAGCCTAATTACTATACAATAATAAGTAAAAGCAGTAAAACAGAAAAGAAAAATCCTACGCTATTACAATGCTTCAGGGAAGGGATACAATCCACAAAAATTAGGGAAAATAGAAAGCAGATAAAAAAACCTAATTAATTATTACACCCTTTAGAAGATACATTAAACAATCTAATATGAAAATAAAAGGACATGCGATGATGGTAAAAGTAAAAAGAAACGGAGAAATGTTTTTTCTTTTTTTTGTGATCGTTTTTGTTGAAAAATTGATGATTTAACCTAACTTAATTGATTTTAATTGGTTAAAAATAAAAATTTTATTAGTAAAAATAAAATGACTAAAACGACCTAATTATTGTTATTAAAAAAAATGAAATTAATTTATTTAACAAAAGTTAATCAATTTAATAAAGAAAACAAATTAATTTGGTTAATTTTAATAAAGAAAAACCTAATTCTAAATTGATTTTAAATTTATTTGAATAAAAATTAATTATGTGAAAAAAAAGGTTAAAACAAAAAATATAAAAAAAGAAATGCAACAGGCTTGAAGAAGTAAATCTGGAGGGGTGTAACAAAGTGATCCACTAGGCCCAAAGAGACAAGGCCCATGACGCTTGTGCTGGATCCGATGAGGATGGCTCCAGGAAGTTCACCGTGAGGGGGACACATCTGAGACGTTAGATCTGGTCCTGTGATGATCAAGTGATGATGAAGTGAGGAGCAGAATGAGCGCGCTAGGCTGGCTTGTACTGGATCTGCAAATAAGAAAACACATGAAAAATATAATACCAGGGGTAGAGATCAAACTCGTGCTCTGGTACACTAACTCCTTTGCAATACACGCTTCTACCGTTGGGGCGGCCATACGTCATTTCATGTAAATCAAACCATAAGATTAAATATAAAACATGACGCTATTAGTCGGAGAGGCGTCGGAGCCCTAGCTCCGGTCGTCTTCTCTGGTAGCTTGTAACGTATAGAACCTACGAAATCAAGGCGTTAGCGATCAAAAATGCCTTACTCCCCCTAATTTGACCCCCCCTGAATTCAAATATGGGCTTAGTTTTGGCCAAAAGTTCTTGTATCATGAGATTCGAACCAAACGAAACTGATCGGAGCAACTATGGAACTTTATGGTTCTGGCTGCATGGGATCACAATACTGATCAAACCTATTCAATATGTCTCAGAAACTTGTTAGTAGCATCAATTCAGTTTAAAACAAGACAAAATTAAAGATACAAATTTGCAAAAAATGTAAATCGGTTATGCCATGCTATACTGTTTCATGTGCTTAGGATCATGGTAATTGATCCAAACCTACCCTTCAGTATTCATGGAAGTGATTGGAATGAAGATTTCACAATGAGAAGGCTTGTAACGAGAGTTTTGAAACTCGAGGGTTTTTTGAGAAAAGTTTGGGTAATTTTTGCAATTTGAGGCAAGGATGTGTGTCCTATATCTGATGTTTTGCTGTGCTTATATAGAGGAAAGGATAGGTCAACAAATATGGGAAGAAACCATGCAATCATGGCCATGATCAAACAAAATCAAGCATGTTTTCCAATCTTCCATATTTAGAGATTTTTGTCATTTTTTTTGAGCTCACACGGTTTCTTGACTATCATGAGTTGTCTTGGGCCTGAACTGATCCAAAAAAACAAGCCCACATGCCTTGGTCAATTGATTTTATATTTTATTTGATTTAATTTGCATTTAAATGAATAAAAATTCAAATAAAAGAAATAAAAATCATAAAAATATGTGAAATGATTTATAGGTCCTCTAACACATTGTGAACATGTTTGAACATCAAAAGTTAGGCCCGTTAGTCTAAAATTTCAAGTTTGCTCACTTTGCACTTCATGCATTTTACCAAATTTTCCTAACTTGCAATGATCATAACTCTCTCAGTTTTTATCTTTTGAAGGTGATCTTGGACTTTTTGGAAATCTCAAGATGTACTCTTCAATTTATCTTTTGATCATTTTGTATTTGTAGTTTTTATCTTGATGTAAGTTTCCTTGACAAAAAGTGTTTTTTGTTGACTTTTGAAATGACCTGTAATGTATTGGCTCATATCTCTCAAATGAGGCACTTTTTGGACTTGAGCATACAAATAAAAAGTTGTATTGAATTGAATTTCCTTCAAAATGGGATTTTGTTGGGGAAAAGTTGATGAAGCATGTGAAATTTATGCTTGGTCAAAGTTCAGTTGACTTCTCCTAATGAAACCCTAATTTGGCAACTTTTGACCTTTGGTGATTTGAGGGCTTTTCTTGAGGAATCGTGATCATCTCTTGATCAGGTGATGAATATAACTTCAAAATATTGATGTTGACCAACAATCTTGAAGTTTGACTGTATCTTGACCATAGTTGACTTTTTACCCAATATAGTTGATTTTCAATCAACTGAGCTATTGGCTGAGCAATCTTGTGATGAAAGGCTTGAAAATTGACATGAGAATTCTCATGGACCTATGAAGAACTATGAAAACCATTTAAGGCCTTTGAAATAAAATTTTACTTGAGAAACACAAAACCCTAGTTATGGACCCATTGCTTAGGAGGAGAATTTGTTTGATCAACTCTTGAGCATCCTTGAGCATTTAAGAACCCTAGAAGAATGTCTTGAAGGAAATGGGAAGGAAAATTTTAGGGTACAACAGATACTCCAAGCTATATCCTCGATACTTCAGGAAGCTACTCCTGAGTATTTGTGTGTTATCCACGTGGAGGCAACATTCAAACAAAATTGGTGAGTAATCATGATTCATTATAAAAGATATAAGGAAAAGATTATTAGTTACCAACAACATCATCATACAATCAATACAAATTGTTGTACCCCAAAATTTGTTCTCCCATATTCTCCAAGATTTAACAAGAATCATATTCAAAAGGCTCAAGATTTCTCAAGGGATTGCACAGTCAAACATGCCCCCTAAGCCAGTCAAAATTAGGGTTTTGGTTCCTTCAGTGAATTTAAGGTTTTCAAGGGCTCAATCAAGTCATATATGCCTATATACATTGTCAAGCATCTACATGCCAAGTCTCAAGGCTCACAGCATCAAATTACACAGTCAAAAGCCCTATTTGGTTCACAATCAACTGCAGGGGCAAAATGGTCATTTTACAGTCAAAAGTCAAAAATTTTGGTCAACATTATATTTTGAAGCCACAATCATCATTTGATCAAGTCTTGATCATGATTCCTCAAGCATGGCTCAAAAATCATCAAGATGCCAAAAGTTTCTATTTTTGGACAGTTGAAAAGTCAACTGTAAATTGACCAAGGCATAACTTTTTCATGGTTCATCAGAAAAATCCCATCCAATGCTCATTTTGAAGGAGATGGCATTTCCTACAACACATCTTCACATTCCAAGTCCAAGAAATGCTCTCACAAAAAGTTATCAATTTCTACATTATAGGTCATTTTCAAAAGTCAACAAAAAGGCATTTTAAGTCAAAGACCATAACTTGAGATTGGTAAATCAAAATGACATGGGATCAAAAGCATTGGTTACAGAACTTCAAGACCTCTCCAAAATGTACAAGAACATGTTCATAGGATCAAAATTGAGCAAGATATGCATTGGAGAAGTTGGGAAATTTTTGGGAATTTATAAAAGTCAACTTTGCCCAAAACACTTCATTTTTGCTAATGGGCCTCAAATTCTTTCTTGAAACATTGCCCAAAGCATATGCACGACCCATTGAACTTAAATTGATTTATTTTCTTATTTTTAATTAATTAATTGAATTTTTATTAACATTAATTCATTTAATTCATTTAATTGTAGGAAAATTCAAAAGATATGGTTTTCAAATCTTTTTGTGATGCAAATAAACTCAACACATGCTGAAGATTTCATGTATCAATCAAGGAGACAAAAACATCCAATTTTAGCAAGTTTTGTCAATCAAAAATATGCAAAAAGATTTGATTGAAAATCAAATATGCAAACATGAATGCAATGGATTTTTGGACCAAGATTTGACCTAAAACCATTCAGCTATAAGAGCATAAGCAAAACCTAATTCCTCACACGTGCAAAGCTGCTGCAAGAACCATAGCCAAATTCCAAGAATTCAAAGAAAGCTTGAAACTATTTTTCATATTGCAGACCAATTCAAAGCCTTAGAACGATTCCAATACATTGCTGGGACATTCAGGAACGCGTTGGAATCCAAAACAAGCCTTAAAGCTCCAGGAATCACCTCAAACAGTCACACGATTTACCATTCTTTTCCATAATCGAAACTCAAGTTTTATGCATCATTAACATGTTTTGATTATTGCTTTGCATTGCTAACATCATTCTGAAGCTTTTGGTATTGATTAATTGCCTTATGGTGCCCTGAAACGCAAAACACCATTAATGAAATCTAGGGTTTCAGAGCTCTCAGATTAGGGCTTTCCACATACAGTAAAATTGGACTATCTCACGCATATGGTTGAAACCGCCTGGACAAGACGAATTGAATAAGACTATCGTGCCCAATTTATATAGCTCAGGGACCTATTCGCTATTTTCCCTCGTCCTATTTTGTGGGGGTTAAAAACCCCGCTAATTGCTTTTGTTTTACAGGAAAAAGGATGAAGACGAAGGGCGTGTCAGCTTGCTACTGGATGATTTAAATGGTGCGCGTTTTTTTCATAATTGTTAGCACATGTGTTTGGTTTCCTATAATATATTTATTGTTTACTATTATAACAAATGCGTTCAATTGGTTCAGTGGTACAGGTGCTGGCAAATGATCATTGGGACCTGGGTTCGATTCCCAGGTCCCCCCAAATGCTTGTTCATATTTTTTCTAACTCAATCACACGCAGGCTTCCTAAATGTATCCCATCATATGCCTCATCCTGATGCATGCCATGTGGCCACCACTATCAATCCAATGGCTAAAGAATGAAGACCATGCTGCTCATGAGTCAACGTAGGCGTGGACAACCAGGAAGGTCAACAAGGCTTGAATGTTCATGGGCCTAAAATTTCCAGTCAACACCTCCATCTGGGCCAGCATACCCCCCTGGTTTACTATCTTTTTCTTTGTTTATTTTCTTTTTCTTTTATTTTCTTTAACAATTATTATTATTATTAACCAACAAACTAATTTTTTATAATAAATTCAGAGATAAAAAAAAATTGTAATATTTTTATTATTTATTATTTTTATTATTAACTATTATTTTGTAAATAAACATTAACCAAATTGAATTAGTTAAATTAAGTTATTTTAATCTCTTTTTCACAATAAATAAAATAGGTTAGAATTAGGGTTTTGTTTACTAACTTTTTATTTCTTTTATTTTCATTAAAATATAAAAAAACACAAAAATATTTTTTCTTTAATTAAATAATTAATTAGAATTAGGTTTAATGTTTGATTAATTGCAAAAAAAGGACAAACTACTTTCTTTATTTCTCAAAAGGGTCAAAACCCTAAGGACGTTCCAATTTAATTCTTTCGCACATTATTCTTATTTTTTATTATTTATGTAACTGTTTCCGAAATGTAATAGTTAATTAGGATTTTATTGCTTTCTTTTACTTTCCGTATTTATTTTCCAAAACGGGTTTTTGTTTTTGGCGATGTATAGACCCGCGCCTTGTAATAGCATAGATTCATATTTCCGCAATTTATTTTCCGCACGCTTAACTGTTAATATGCACGAAAGACTGAATGCCAAATAAAATTAACTCGTAGATCATCAAGATGCATGTTCAAAGATAAACATAAGCTGAATTGAACACACATGCACATGTCACTCCTAGGGTACGCCTCACTGGTTGCCTCGAACGTGGTCGTCAAGTATAGGGTGTCTTAGAGGTCGCCCTCCTATCTAAGATCCAGTTGCCTCGAAACGGTTGCCTCGGATAAAAAAGGATCTAGGACATTAGGGTTACTTCTAAGGTGTCCTACTATTGCTTCGGTGACCACACTGTCCCTACAATCGAATTGACCCGAATACCTCCAACGACGGTGCTTCCTACTTCTCAATAGTGGGATAGCACTGTTTAAAGGACTCTTACACAGCCTAATTCCTTAGAATAGGTAGATTCTCGTGGGTACTTGCTCTCTCAAAACAAAAAAAAAAACAACTTTTCACACTGACACTTTCAAAAGTTTTCAAACAAATTTTTCATACACTCTTGAGGACAGATACAAGAGTTACTTAGAAATTTTTCAAACGAAACTTTTTTCAAAACCCACACACACTTGAAAAGCAAACAATTTTTGAAAACATAAGAGCAAGTACCTAAGAGCCCGTGGATAACCACGGATAGAAAGGGTGCTAACACCTTCCCTTTCTATAAATCTACCTCCCGAACTGAGAAACATTCTCGAAAAGGAATTTTGTTGTGCTTTTGTCCTTTCCTTATTGGAGAACATAAAAGACGATGACGACTCTTGCTTACCGCGACATTTCGCGAAACCAGCTTTAAACAGTCAGTTCTATTTCCACTGATCACAGAACTGGCGGCTCTGCTGGGGACTTATAAAATTGAGGTGTACCTTAGGATTAGACCACTCTTATGTTTTCAATTGCCTGTTTTGATTGCTTTAATATTGTGGGCCTGTTTTGGGAGTTTCATAGATCCTAACCCGGATCTGGGGAATACCCTTTAGGTAGCAACAAACTGTGAGGGAACTGTCCGGGGTATACTGACATGGTTGAAGCAGTTGCTATGTTGATGTGGCACTTTGGTAAGTACCGGTAACCCTTGAGTCAAGTCAAGGAGAGTACGGGGTCGCCGCGTGGTATCCTGAAGCATCAACTGACCTTAGGAACCTTACTTGACCATCCTGGCCTCTTTAGGGGTAGTGAGATGACCGACTTTGGTGCAGTCCGAAGTTGGTAGATACTCGATACTACACTTATTGAGGATTGTTTTCTTGGAATATTTTGATCGCCAGTTCAGTGGCTAAATCAAAACAATGAACACAGAAAACAACCCAATGATATTAAGCTCCTTAGAACCCGGTTACTTTCGATAGGACAGGTTTTGAGCCCACCAACTTCAAGAGGGTAGTACCTAAACTTCATGCTGGTCTGAAATCTAAGGGCTCTTATGTGTGACTTGTGTGCTTCATACTTGAACTACTTGCATACTTGTTATCTAACAACACGAGTTCCTTGCAGGTTTTGTTTACAGTCCTTAATTGGGACTCATTATCGGGCCCACTTACATCACTCCATGCATAGCATAACATCATACCATTGCATACATCCTGCATAAGGACTAACCCATTTCAAGGATCTCAAGGGTTTGTGATGTAGATCATGATGAACAAATGTCTAGCAAGGGGCAAAGGGGATTTATTTTCCTTTAGCCAGGTTGATGACTTGAGTCAGGGGCTATGACCCACTCGATATGGTGAGCTTTGACTCTTGAAGAAGGACTCTCAACAACAGGAAGTTCCTTTAATCAAGCAACCAGATTCAAATTCTAACAAGTTTCTTTGTTTACCCCGCGAGATCCTTGAAAACATTGCATGCATACATACACATCATTGCATTACAGGTACACTTTTGACAAGTCACTTACCTTCTTCGCTGTTTATTTCAGCAATCAGCATGAATCCTGAATCATTCAATGAACAAGCTATCAAGGCCCTCCAGGCCCAGAATGCCCAGTTCCAAGAGATGGTCATGAGCCTAGCCCAAGGTCAACGGGATTTGAAGACTCTGCTATTGAAGAAGAAGAAGAAGAGGACTGTGTTGTTCAACCCTAGACGCAAATCTGGGAATGGATCACAAAGCGAGGTTGAGCTGACTACCCCATCTGTAGGGAAAGACAACCCACAAGAGAGAAGGGTTCCTAGTCCCGTGGTCTCTGACAACGAGACAGATTTCAATGATGAACAGTATCCTCCTGCCGAAGACAGGTACAAACAGCTCGAAGACCGTCTAAGTGCTATGGAAATACATAAGGTTCCCGGCCTGGACTTCGAATATCTAGGTCTATCCTCTGGGGTAGTGATTCCTCATAAGTTCAAAGCACCTACTTTTGCAAAGTATGACGGGGCATCCTGTCCTAAGCTGCATCTCAGATCTTATGTAAGGAAGATCCAACCTTACACTGCAGACAAGAATCTATGGATCCATTTCTTCCAGGATAGCCTTTCAGGGGCTCAACTCGAGTGGTTCTATCAGCTGGATGGAACCAGTATTCGTAACTGGGAGGACTTGGCTACTGCATTTTATAAGCAGTATCAGTACAATGCCGACCTCGCTCCTATACGTACCCAACTCCAGGGTATGTCGCTAGGGACGGGAGAAGGTTTTAAGGAGTATGCACAAAAGTGGAAAGACCTTGCTGGAAGGGTGCAACCACCTCTGACTGACCATGAGCTTGTTGACATGTTCTTGGGGACTCTGTCTGGTCCGTTCTTCAACCACCTGATTGGTAATTCTTCTGCTGGGTTTACAGATCTGATCTTGACTGGTGAGAGGATAGAAGCTGGTATCAAGTCTGGGAAGATACAGAATGGTGACTCCTCGAACACTGAGAAGAAACCATCCAAGAAAGAATCTAGTGCTGTCATCGCGGTAGTTATTTCAAAACCGGCAAGTGCTCCTCAACATCACAACCAACAAAGGCAAGAGAGACCTAAAAGGCAATTCACTCCCCTCGGCATGACCTTGTCCCAGATATTGCCACAGTTGCTGGAGACCAAGTTGGTAACTCTAAGGGACCCTCCTAAGAATCCCAATAGGACACCTTCAAGGTATAACCCCAACGCATTCTGCGCTTATCATTCTGACATCCCAGGGCATGCTACAGATGATTGTTGGACTTTGAGGAACAAGGTTCAGGATCTGATCGACGCAAAGGAGGTCGAGTTCGAAGCGCCCGAGACTCCTAATGTGATCACTGCTCCCTTGCCAAAACATGGCTAGGATTGGAAAAAACTTTTGTTCATTTGAATGTTCAAGTTGTATTTTTCTTTGATTGTTCAAACATTTTATTCATGTCAAACGTTGTTATTTCATTAATGCATTACACATGTCTGTTTTGAAGTAATTATTTTGTATTCACTATATGCAAACTGTTTTCATATTTTTGTGATGATCAACTCTTGATTGAAATAATTCTAAGCCTCTTGAGGGAGGATGACGAAAACGATACCACGATTTACAGTATGCTTTTGAACAGACCCCCCTGATGAGGTACAAGAATTGTTTCAATTCCTAAACACTGGAGTTATAAGGAAGATAATCCCTCGTCAACCCCCTCTGAGCCAAAGAAGTTGGAGTTTTTCTTTTCGAAAATTAAAACCCTTAATCATAACCTGGGGCAGGGTAGTTCTCTCAGTTGGTCCAAGTGCACAACGAATGACACCAAAGAAGTCCTTACAAAACTAAAGACAGTGATGGTTCCGAATAATCATAAAGATAGGCAGTCGTTATCTTTCAAAAACTAAAGCCCGATAAGTCAAAACCTATGAAGGAGACTTACAAAACTGGGGCATCCCGCTGACTGTAATCACAAAAGAAACAGTTTAGGCAAAAAAAACAGGGATAATGAAATCAAAAAGAAAGAGGTACTATTAATCCTCAACAAAAAAAAGAGAAGAATGACTGCCTATTCGAAATAAACTATCAATATCCGAACCATCACCGGAATGTCAGAGCAAAGACTCAAACAAGGTCTAACGCACGATCAGCTGAGTTTAGGTTTGAAGAACATCACGAAGAGCGGGTGGGTACAAATACATTTTGAGCCTTTATCCTTTGTTTCTTAAACCGTGAACCAGGCCACGTTATAACCCTCAAAAGTCCTAGCTGAAGCATGGGTTAGTTCGAAAGCATACTGTTACGAAAGGTATCCTGACTCCTTAAGGCTTGCGGTAAAATAACGAGTTGACATCACAGTTTACCAAAAATTCACTTGTTTTTATGAAAAATGCATTTTCAAAAACTTCAAGACAGACATAAGCTTTGCATTTTTAATATAACATTGTTTGCATATGATTATTTGTTCGAACAGCAGAGAAATTCGCACGACGAATATCTAATGAACAAAAGCACTTCCAACCAGGGGGCATGGCATGATCATTGTCCATCATCTGGGGCAGTTAAGTCAAGATTCGGAGAATCTCTCAAAATGCCAAATAGCCAGGGGCAGATCTCCATCTGAATCACTCGGGGCATTGGACACAAATTCCAGCTACGAATCTTGCCTGATCAAACGAAGATCTTCTGGTCGCATGGCAACACAACAACGGGGGCACCTCCCTACATCCTGAGAGCGTGGACATAGTCGAAAAATACTGCGCATAATCAAAGACCCGCTAGGTTGACACACCTAGGCAAAAATAAGGGCTTCCCGGCGAACCAAAAGGGTTCGGGCAAAAATAAGGGATGAAATGAAAAAAAATATGTACACCCGGCAAGTCGAAAACCTGAAAAGGCGGCTTGGGCAAAAAAGGGTATCCCGGTGGACTGAAAACCCGAAAGGGCGGTCCAGGCAAAAATTAGGGATCAAAGCGTACGACTATGTCTCGTCATCTCGTCACCTGCCTACGAGAAGAAGATTTGTCAGTCGGCGGTCATCAAGCACCTCCACAGGTACCTTCTCCCACAGAAGCTGGGGCAATAATGAGTTGTCTAAGCGATCTGGTTGCTCTGCCCACCGAGGCACCAAGGTAAGTTCAGCTGAAGAACATGACCAAGTTACCTTCACTCCCCCGAGCAGAGTTAGTCTCCCGTCAGCCCCGAAAAGGCACAGTATCTCCAGCAAGTCAGCAACGCTCTCCCCAAGCATAGTTAGGCCACTGTCAGACCTAAGGAAGTTGGGTATCCCCAGAAGATCTCAACATTCCCCAGCGGAGCACACAGAGGTTCCTAAGCAAGCATCCTCGGCATTCTTGATCTAAGATTGTTCCCCGGCGGAATACCAGACATCCCAGTGGAGCCACCTCCCTAGTACAGTCCAAAAGTTTCCTCAGGAGAGTTGAATCAATCTCCCCAGTAGATTTTGGAAGCTTATCCCCAGTAGATTCTGGAAGCTTATACCCTGCAGAGTGCATAGCATCTCCTCGGCCATGTTCAAAGGTTATTCCCCACCAGAGCTTATAACTGAGTTATCCTCAGCTAATTACCACGGAAAGATCGTCCTCAGTGAAGTTCTTCCTATCCCCAGCGGAGTTCATCTTCCTCAACAAAACTTATCAATGGAATCCCCAGCGGAGTTCTCATCAGAATCTCAGCGAAGTATCTCTTCCCATAGAGTAATTCCCCGCAGAGTAATCTCTCCAACAAGTTTATTCCCCAACGAAGTCATCTTCTCCTACCGGTTTATTCTTGCAACCATCATCCCCAGCGGAAATGAAGAACTCTACTCTTCAGCATCAGCCCAGGATTAAACTTCCCGGCATTCGTCAAGGATTTATTTTCCTAGAAGAAAATACATTCATAAACATCGCATCGTCATACCTCATGATACATGCATATACGCATCATATGTTGAGAACATCATTGCTTGATCCATATCATGCATTGCATGTGACTGACCTTTACCTTTCAGGAAAGATACAGTTAAATGATCAGCTATGTCAAAGTAGACAAATACAGTCAAAAGAGACCAATCCAGTCAAAGAAGACAAGTCCAGTTAAATTAATTCCTAAAGTCAAGAAAGACAACCCGTCGTTATAGACACTCGTCGTTATAGACACCCGTCGTTATAGACACTCGTTGTTATAGACACTCGTCGTCATAGACACCCATCGTTATAGACACCCGTCATTATAGACACATGTCGTTATAGACACCCGTCGTTATAGACACCCGTCGTTATAGACACCCGTCGTTATAGACACCCGTCGTTATAGACACCCGTCGTTATAGACACCCGTCATTATAGACACCCGTCGTTATAGACACCCGTCGTTATAGACACCCGTCGTTATAGACACCCGTCAATATAGACACACGCCGTTAAAGATCACCCGTCCATGAAGACAACTCGTCAAAGAAGACAACACCTCCCATGGTTCAGTTAAATCAATTCCTGAAGATTTTCTGAGATAACCTGTCAGTAGAGACAACCCATCAACTTTTGAAGTTCCAGATTCGATACCTGTATCCAGCCAGGGCATATCTGTGAGTAATTGAGTGTAGATTTGATACCTGTATCTAGCCAGGGCATATCTACACGAAGAGATTGAAGATCAACCCCCGTAACAGGCCAGGAAATTATCTTTCTTTCTCAGGTACGCAAGTTCTCGCTAAGGAATCTCTTACGCGATCGACACCTTCCGATGGCATCTATAAGCCCATCCACCTACCAACAGTCTCCAAATGGCATCTATAAGCCCATTCACGACAAGATTTTGTCACATCTCCAGATGGCATCTATAAGCCTGTCCTCTTATCCATCATCTCTCCAAATGGCATCTGTAAGCCCATTCCCAACATCACATTGCTGATACCACTCTATGTGAGTGCAAATTTCTGGGCACTCTAGTGTTCAATCATCTTCCACCTTCGGATCACGAAAGGCACGCAAGCCAATCTACATCCTCAGGTTTAAGAAGATTGAACAGGGGCAACTGTTGTACCCCAAAATTTTCCCTCCCATATTCTCCAAGATTTAACAAGAATCATATTCAAAAGGCTCAAGATTTCTCAAGGGATTGCACAGTCAAACATGCCCCCTAAGCCAGTCAAAATTAGGGTTTTGGTTCCTTCAGTGAATTTGAGGTTTTCAAGGGCTCAATCAAGTCATATATGCCTATATACATTGTCAAGCATCTACATGCCAAGTCTCAAGGCTCACGGCATCAAATTACACAGTCAAAAGCCCTATTTGGTTCACAATCAACTACAGGGGAAAAATGGTCATTTTACAGTCAAAAGTCAAAAATTTTGGTCAACATCTTATTTTGAAGCCACAATCATCATTTGATCAAGTATTTATCATAATTCCTCAAGCATGGCTCAAAAATCATCAAGATGCCAAAAGTTTCTATTTTTGGACAGTTGAAAAGTCAACTGTAAATTGACCAAGGCATAACTTTTTCATGGTTCATCAGAAAAATCCCATCCAATGCTCATTTTGAAGGGGATGACATTTCCTACAACTCATCTTCACATTCCAAGTCCAAGAAATGCTCTCACAAAAAGTTATCAATTTCTACATTATAGGTCATTTTCAAATGTCAACAAAAAGGCATTTTAAGTCAAAGACCATAACTTGGGATTGGTAAATCAAAACGACATGGGACCAAAGGCATTGGTTAGAGGACTTCAAGACCTTTCCAAAATGTCCAAGAACATGTTCATAGGATAAAAATTGAGCAAGATATGCATTGGAGAAGTTGGGAAATTTTTGGGAATTTACAAAAGTCAACTTTGCCCAAAACACTTCATTTTTGCTAATGGGCCTCAAATTCTTTCTTGAAACATTGCCCAAAGCATATGCACGACCCATTGAACTTAAATTGATTTATTTTCTTATTTTTAATTAATTAATTGAATTTTTATTAATATTAATTCATTTAATTCATTTAATTGTAGGAAAATTCAAAAGATATGGTTTTCAAATCTTTTTGTGATGCAAATAAACTCAACACATGCTGAAGATTTCATGTATCAATCAAGGAGACAAAAACATCCAATTTTAGCAAGTTTTGTCAATCAAAAATATGCAAAAATATTTGATTGAAAATCAAATATGCAAACATGAATGCAATGGATTTTTGGACCAAGATTTGACCTAAAACCATTAAGCTATAAGAGCATAAGCAAAACCTAATTCCTCACACGTGCAAAGCTGCTGCAAGAACCATAGCCAAATTCCAAGAATTCAAAGAAAGCTTGAAATTGTTTTTCATATTGCAGACCAATTCAAAGCCTTAGAACGATTCCAATACATTGCTGGGACATTCAGGAACGCGTTGCAATCCAAAACAAGCCTTAAAGCTCCAGGAATCACCTCAAACAGTCACACGGTTTACCATTCTTTTCCATAATCGAAACTCAAGTTTTATGCATCATTAACATGTTTTGATTATTGCTTTGCATTGCTAACATCATTCTGAAGCTTTTGGTATTGATTAATTGCCTTATGGTGCCCTGAAACGCAAAACACCATTAATGAAATCTAGGCTTTCAGAGCTCTCAGATTAGGGCTTTCCACATACAGTAAAATTGGACTATCTCACGCATATGGTTGAAACCGCCTGGACAAGACGAATTGAATAAGACTATCGCGCCCAATTTATATAGCTCAGGGACCTATTCGCTATTTTCCCTCGTCCTATTTTGTGGGGGTTAAAACCCCCGCTAATTGCTTTTGTTTTATAGGAAAAAGGATGAAGACGAAGGGCGTGTTAGCTTGCTACTGGATGATTTAAATGGCGCGCGTTTTTTTCATAATTGTTAGCACATGTGTTTGGTTTCCTATAATATATTTATTGTTTACTATTATAACAAATGCGTTCAGTTGGTTCAGTGGTACAGGTGCTGGAAAATGATCATTGGGACCTGGGTTCGATTCCCAGGTCCCCCCAAATGCTTGTTCATATTTTTTCTAACTCAATCACACGCAGGCTTCCTAAATGTATCCCACCATATGCCTCATCCTGATGCATGCCATGTGGCCACCACTATCAATCCAATGGCCAAAGAATGAAGACCATGGTGCTCATGAGTCAACGCAGGCGTGGACAACCAGGAAGGTCAACAAGGCTTGAATGTTCATGGGCCTAAAATTTCCAGTCAACACCTCCATCTGGGCCAGCATACCCCCCCTGGTTTACTATCTTTTTCTTTGTTTATTTTCTTTTTCTTTTATTTTTATTAACAATTATTATTATTATTAACCAACAAACTAATTTTTTATAATAAATTCAGAGATAAAAAAAATTGTAAATATTTTTATTATTTATTATTTTTATTATTAACTATTATTTTGTAAATAAACATTAACCAAATTGAATTAGTTAAATTAGGTTATTTTAATCTCTTTTTCACAATAAATAAAATAG
Organism: Vicia faba; assembly: GCA_948472305.1. Taxonomy (NCBI): domain Eukaryota; kingdom Viridiplantae; phylum Streptophyta; class Magnoliopsida; order Fabales; family Fabaceae; genus Vicia; species Vicia faba. The sequence continues at coordinate 1,235,449,085 of OX451736.1, forward strand.
GTTAGAATTAGGGTTTTGTTTACTAACTTTTTATTTCTTTTATTTTCATTAAAATATAAAAAAACACAAAAACATTTTTTCTTTAATTAAATAATTAATTAGAATTAGGTTTAATGTTTGATTAATTGCAAAAAAAGGACAAACTACTTTCTTTATTTCTCAAAAGGGTCAAAACCCTAAGGACGTTCCAATTTAATTCTTTCGCACATTATTCTTATTTTTGATTATTTATGTAACTGTTTCCGGAATGTAATAGTTAATTAGGATTTTATTGCTTTCTTTTACTTTCCGTATTTATTTTCCAAAACAGGTTTTTGTTTTTGGCGATGTATAGACCCGCGCCTTGTAATAGCGTAGATTCATATTTCCGCAATTTATTTTCCGCACTCTTAACTGTTAATATGCATGAAAGACTGAATGCCAAATAAAATTAACTCGTAGATCACCAAGATGCATGTTCAAAGATAAACATAAGCTGAATTGAACACACATGCACATGCCACTCCTAGGGTACGCCTCACTGGTTGCCTCGAACGTGGTCGTCAAGTATAGGGTGTCTTAGAGGTCGCCCTCCTGTCTAAGATCCAGTTGCCTCGAAACGGTTGCCTCGAATAAAAAAGGATCTAGGACATTAGGGTTAATTCTAAGGTGTCCTACTATTGCTTCGGTGACCACACTGTCCCTACAATCGAATTGACCCGAATACCTCCAACGACGGTGCTTCCTACTTCTCAATAGTGGGATAGCACTGTTTAAAGGACTCTTACACAGCCTAATTCCTTAGAATAGGTAGATTCTCGTGGGTACTTGCTCTCTCAAAACAAAAAAAAACAACTTTTCACACTGACACTTTCAAAAGTTTTCAAACAAATTTTTCATACACTCTTGAGGACAGATACAAGAGTTACTTAGAAATTTTTCAAATGAAACTTTTTTCAAAACCCACACACACTTGAAAAGCAAACAATTTTTGAAAACATAAGAGCAAGTACCTAAGAGTCCGTGGATAACCACAGATAGAAAGGGTGCTAACACCTTCCCTTTCTATAAATCTACCTCCCGAACCGAGAAACATTCTCGAAAAGGAATTTTTCTGTGCTTTTGTCCTTTCCTTGTTGGAGAACATAAAAGACGGTGGCGACTCTTGCTTACCGCGACATTTCGCGAAACCAGCTTTAAACAGTCAGTTCTATTTCCACCGATCACACACATCATTCATCAACACTTTATACTCATTGATACATCACAATAGCACTTAAACATCCTTCATTATCAATTCTTTATATATTCACATAGTTCACAATTATCATCACATCACATAATTCATGCAATGTCATATAGAATTCTAATGCAACAACACTAACACAATGCATGTGGTAACCTGGATCATCACCCTCCATAGATCTCCACCATAGGATCAATTCTCTCTTGGAATCAGAGCACAACATAAATTTCTACCATTATCATAGGTAACACTTCACTAAATATCTAACAAGGACTTAGCTAATTGAGGCTCAACATGGGAGGATCAACATCCAAAAATGTTATGAATGAATAATGCACAACAACGAAATATATCAATTCGACCATGGTTATTCAAGTGCATCATCATTCACATAATCATCATATGATTATTCTATACATAGAATGTATACATATTAACATGCACATCATTCAAACATAATCCCAAACAACATAAATTACATCACAACAACATCATAGAAACATCATAACAATTTCATGGCAACATTAAGTTCATTCGTTGAAAAACAGAACACCTCAACATATTACACATACAATAATTCTAAACTCATAAACACATAGACACTATGATAATGCATCATTTAACTCATTTCATCTGTTATTATATATCTCTATGTGCCAGCATCCCAATGCTTCGATCGGTGCGTCAAATAGAGTCCTGAAACTCGAGTTACGACCTTTAAAAGTTACTGCCAGGTTTGCTCGCCCAATGACGGTGGTGGCGCCCTCCTCACCCGACGCTCGCCCGACGAGGTTGTGGAGATGATCCATCCCCCATAAATTATCCAGGAGCTCTTATTTTCCACCATTTCCTCTTGCCGCTTGTATCGCCAGGTGACGCTTGGGAGACTCTCCAGCCCCTTGCTCGCCCGACGACACATGCGATACTGCAACTTCTGTTGCAATTTCGCTACTGATACTAGCCATCCCAATTGAGATTATAGATAATATACTCATTCTAAAATTCATTATAAACACCATGTATCACATACTAACATCAAAACATGTATAGACACATATTAGGGTTAAATCATGGCATTCATATATCACTAACATCAACAATTTCATCATTATTTCATCAAATCAATCATACAATAAAATCCAACATCTACCTTAACCCCCTATCGATCATAATAAACTCGATTACACCCCTTACCTAGAATTCCTTAGCGGTTTGATTCTCTCTTCAAGTTTGACTGAATCCATTATTTGTTCTCTGTGCCCAAGCTCTTCTTTCACCTTTTTTCCTTTGTTTCTCTCTATTTCACGATCTATGTAAAAGTGTTCTCACTCTCCCCTAATTTTCTTCTTATATTGCCCCTTGGACCCTTTCTATGATCTTCCCATCATAATCTCACTAATCCTCATTATTTTTACCATCATGTCCTTAAGATCTCCACACAACTAATTATCTTATTTATTTTATTAACAAACTATATTAATATAACTAAAATTATTTAAATCTGAATAATTCTAATTATCACTTCTATCCCACTTACTACTCCAGAACACATCATCACACATTACATGAAATCAACAATAAATCACAAATAATCAAATCAATAAATAATTCTAAATTTCAGGGAGTTACACCTAGAATCAAGCGAACAAACGATAAATAGAAACACAAGAAACATCGAGCAATTCTTGTGGATAACAAAAACAAAATTGGAGCAATCAGTACCTAACAGACGAATCGAAATGAAGAATCAAAAATATGAATAGAAATGACAAATAGAGAGAGAGAGAGACAAACATGATAGATTAATCGAACCTAGAAACAAATCTATTTCCTTTCAAACACGATGAAACCTTGAACCTAGAACCTGGAACCTGGAAGCGATGAGAAATAATTTAAATTAGGGCATCGAAAAGAAATATGATGACAAGATTTCAAACTGAAGCGATTTTGGGAAACGATTTCAACCTGAAGTGATTTTGATAAGCGATTGCAACCATAAGCGATTTTGAGAAGCGATTGCAACCTGAAACGATGAAACGGAGAAACTATGAAATGATGAAATGATGAAGCGATTGCTTGAATGACTCAACCTGAAGCGATGAAACGATTTCAGTATGAGAAGCTAAAGCATGAATGACTCAACCTGAAGCGATGAAACAATTTCAGTCTGAGAAGCTGAAGGGATTTTTTCTTTTGTTTTTACTTTACAATTCTAATTCAATTTACTAAATAGATTATGTTTTTATTTTCTTTACTAAATACATTTTAGTAAATAGATTTTGATTATATTTTGTTAAATAATTTATAATATTTTATTTATTTTATTTTATTACATATATTTTAATTTATTTTTTGTAATATTTTATTATTTTATAATATTTTATTGATATACATATTTTTATTTTATAAATTAGATTTTAATTAAATTTTTAAAAAGCTTAAATTATTTTAGTTAAAATTTTATTTTATTTTAATTTATAATCTTGATTTTATTTTATAAATTTGAGTTTAATATAGTTTTGATTTTATTTTATTAATTTTAAATTTTATTTTATAAATTAAATTTTAGTTAGTTTTATTTGATTTCTTAATTTATAGTTAAAATAATCTACTAACAAATTATTTAAAATAATAAAAAATGAACGAAATTGGTGGGGATATAAAAATTAATTGGCACCAAAATTAACGTCAACCAAAATTAACGACATGCATCGTGTCTGACACTTATATGACACATGTAGTGTCGAAAAAGTCAGACAAGTGTCCCTAAATAAATGATTTATTTTCTTTTCTTCAACACTTTAAAATTCGGTGTCTGACACCCGGTTGACATTCACACAACATGTATCGAACAATTCAGACAAATATTTAAAAAAGAATTTATGTTTTTCTTTGCTTCACCACACCCTATACATTTTTAGGACAAATCTCACACATACTTAAAAGCTTTAAGCTTGTATTGAAACAATGTTATCCATAAAAAATTAAAGAGAATGATTTTGATTAAGATATTTTTAACTCATTTAATAATACATGAATACTTTGTCAGAAAGAAACACATTGTCGTTGAACACTATATCACCAACATAGTTCGAAATGGATATGAAAGAGAGTCACTTGATACTTATGATTCAATGATGTTACATGAATCGGTTAAATCTTCTCATATAACATTTGCTAATATTTTTAGTGTTTGTGGTGGTTTGTTAGATTAAATTATGGTAGAAGAAATCATGGGTTTGTGCCTAAAGTTGGTCTTGATAGTAATATTTATGTGGTGAATGCTCTTTTATTCTAAGTGTGGCTTAAATTTAGATGCTTTTCAGGTTTTTTTAGGATATTCGTGAGCCTAATGAGGTTACTTTTACTATAATGATGGGGGATCATCACAAATAAATCAAGTCAAGGAAACTTCGGAATTGTTTAGACTCGTGTTGAGAAAATGGATTCATGTTGATTCTATTTCCTTGTCTACCTTCTTGGGTATATGTGCGAAATGAGTATATTTTGATCTATGTGATGATAGTCGTGGGTTTTTTTACTAATGCGCAAGGAAAACATATACATACTCTCGCGATTAAAGTTGGGTTTGAGAGAGACCTTCTTTTATGCATTTCTTTGCTTGATATTTATGCTAAAACTATGAAACATCAAATCAAATTTAAATTTTAAAAAAGAAAAGATAAAAATCTGCAAGAAACCCTAAACCTCAAGAACAAAAATTTGTGAACATTGTTAATTTTATTTTGATACTCGTATCCTTCTTGTATCTCCAGATCTATCTATTTCCTAAAAAAACTAAAAGGGGAAATATGTTATAAAAGAAGGTGAAAAGGAGAAAAAAGCTAATGATTTTGAAAAAAATGAAGAGATGTGTAACTTGACCCATCTTTGAGATTTGTTACTTGAATGCATAAGAACAAATCTGTTACTTGACCCATCTTTGAGATTTGTTAAACTTGATGTATTGTTTCGTCACCTATTGCAAATAAAAAAAAAAGGAAATTGTAATAATAATATATGGGTATGGAGGAAGATTCCTCATAACAACAAGTTGAAAAATATTATAGCATGTTAATTAGAAAAGTAAACATGACTTACATGAAAAGAGTTTGAAAACAAAAAACGAAAGTAGATGATGAAAGACTTGGAAGAAGAAATTGTTATTGGCTCCAGATCCAAAATCTCATCAACAATATTTTATAGATCTAAAGAAGAAAATGAAAGAGAAGCAAAAATAGGATCTTCAATCTATGAAACATCAAAAGTAGAAATGAAGTCATAATAGATTCCATACAAAAAAATGAGAAAATGATTCGAAGATGAAGACAAATAATAAAATAAAATGAATACACGAAGAAGATAAATTCATTTTACCTAATATGTGAAAGACAAAGGTTTAGGAAATGGAGTTGTTGTTCACTTAGAGAGGAGACAAAGTTGAAGTTTGGAAAGAGGAAGGAGATAATGAATGAAAATGTAGAGTAAGAGATATGGAGTTTAGAAAACGTGTAATTGTGAAATGTTGGACAGTGTGCAGAGTAATAGACTGTCTGATTAAGAAATTTTGGGTTTACCAAGGTCAGGAATGGAAAAAGGGAGATTTGAAACAAATCAAAAACTAAAAAGGCAATAAAGATTACTTAGAATGACCTCATAATCATAATGGTTATATGGAGAGGAAAAGGCACCAATGTCATGACATTTCGATCAATCAGTTTATTACCATTTAACCTGAAATTGAATTAGTTGGAAGAAATAGGTTTAAACACTAAAAGCCCCCAAATTGGACATGTGTCATCGCGAAAGTTGAGGGTAAAATTGGTGTTTCCAGAATAATCAATCTTCTTATGTTATAGATAATCATGTGTATAATAATCATTTTACCCATATATATATATATATATATATATATATATATATATATATATATATATATATATATATATATATATATATATATATATATATATATATATATATATATATATATATATATATATTAAACACAAGGAATAGAATATATCACTCTCATATAGTCGAATATTATATTCCTTGATCCTCAAGTATACTTGATAACAAAAAATAAATTCAATATCTCATATTAACTTATTTGAGAGAGATCGTGCATTTTACGTTCATACTCGATAAAATGGATCATATATATTACTCACATAGATGTAGGATGGGCAAATCCCTTCTAGCTCACTCACGTCTATTATGGTTTCAGGCCAAAGCGCAGAACACTTCATTATTATTATGAGAATAACTTTTAATAATTACATAACACACTACGTATAAGAACAAGATTTGGTTCTGCATATAATCTCTGAGTTTTGATGATAAAAATACATATATTTTATGTGTAACAATTTTGGTATCTAATAGTTATTTTATTGTGCAGATAAAACATTCAAATTGATTCAGGATTGTTGTATGAAGAATCATCAGAAACGTGTTTAGCTCGCATCATAAAGACTATCGTTTAAGTTCTGAAGAAACATCAGTAGTTCTGATGAATACTGAATTTTCATCAGAAACAGAACCACATGTACTTCTCCATATAAATTGTTGCTTCAGAAGTCAAGTGTGTTCAAAAAAGAATATACAGTGAAGATCAGATATGAAGCTTTTGCTTCAATGATCAGAAAATAAGATAAAGTGCTTCTCAGATAAAGCTTTTGCTTCCATGCTCAGATATCAAGAAACTATTTATCAGATATGCTCCTATTATATATATGAAGAATAAGTTATGGTTTTGAAGACTCTGATACCTTTGGGAACACTAAAAAATAAATATCTTCTGGAATATTCATCTCTTCATATCAAAATCATTCCATCAAAAGATTGAAAAACAAAGACATAATCTCTTTTACACTCTCTTACTACTTCAAATCAGAAGTATCTCAAATAGAAGAAAATATCAAAAACTTATGCAATAAGTAAACAAGTACAACTGTCGGCACCTTTTCCAATATTTGTGGTGAACAGAGTGTACGAAAGAAGTTTTTGTGTGATCCTTATTTCCCATGTTCATACGCTACTGTTGTAGCAGGCGGCTTGGTGAAAGTAATGTTTTCCAACGGTCTTCTTTTCTCAGCCTATATAAATGGATTTCCACTTCTTTGAAAACCAACAATTTTTTAATAACACTATCAACGAACAAATCAACAAAACTACACAAAGAAAATAATCAAAAGCATAAGAAAACAAAAGAGAGAAAATATTCAAAGGAAAAACATAAAGAGTTATTACTCAGATTTGTGTTAACTTATATTCTCTTGAACACAAGAGTTGTTGCTCATTTTTGTGTTAATTCCACCATTATTGTATACACAAGAGTTGTTGCTCATATTTGTGTGTAAACATTTGTTCTTCATTGTGGTGTTAAATATGCTTTTTAGAAGAATTATTGTAAATATTGTTTGATTATAAATCTTTCTAGATTTATTTCCTCAAGTGACTAAGTTGTAGTCAGAATTACTTGAGACGACTAAGGTGTTTTTCTAAACTCTTAGAGGTTGTCGTAATCTTTCTAGATTATTGGATTAAGTCATTTTCTAAGGAAAAATCACCTTGGCGGGTGGACAAGAGTAGCCTTTTCTAAGGTGAACTTGTATAAACCAAACATGTCTCTTTTCTTTCTTGCTTAGTTATCATTGCTTGTTTGTGAGAAGCATTTGCAAAAGAAATAGTTTTTGAAAACCCCAATTCAACCCCCCCCCCCTCTTTCTTGTGTTTTTCTCAATATCCAATTGGTATCAGAGCTTCGGCTCTATCATTGATTCTCAAATTAAACACTTAACCGTATAGAGAGATCTAGTGTGATAAAAAATTCTATGGTTGTTGCTCATACAAACGAAATAGATGGTTACAGTACTAAGCCTCCTATTTTGTATGGATATAGTTTTTAACTATTGGAAAGATACACTAGAAATTTTCTTTCTAGGATATGATGTTGATCTTTGGGATCTTGTCATTTTTGGTTATGAAGCACTTGTATCTGCGATTGGTATTCCATTCTAAAAAACAAAATGAATGATGATCAAAAGTGCGTGCTCAAGAATCATCATAAAGCTAGAACGATTCTTCTCAACATTATATCTCATAATGAATATGTGAAGATCACTTATAGAGAAACGGAAAAAGATATTTTTGATTTGTTAAAAATGACACATGAAGGTAACACTCAAGTTAAGGAGTCTAAGGCGCTGGCCTTAATCCAAAAATATGAATTCTTAAAGATGGAAGAAGATGAAACTGTTGAAACTATGTTTTCAAGGTTACAAAATTTGGTCGCAGGACTTGAAGTTCTGGACAAGGGCTATTCTACAGCTGATCCTGTTAAAAAGATCATTAGGAGTCTTACTTAGTAATGGAGACATGTGGTTACTGATTTGAAGCTACCTAAGGATCTAAACACTTTGTCTCTAGAAGATTTGGTTAGCTCCCTTAGAAGTCATGAAATAGAGCTAGAGGAAGATGAGCCTCATAAAAGAAGTAAGTATGTTGCTCTAAAGTCAAAGTCAGGAAGGACCGAGTCAGAAAAGTGCAAAGCGTTCCAAGCTGAAGAAGTAGAAGATTCTGAAGATGGTCCTTCTGATGACGAAGATGAATTGTCCCTTCTTTCTAAAAGAGTCAAACAACTCTAGCAAAGACAAGGAAACTTTAGAAGACCCAAAAGAAGATAAGATCATTCAAAATCATCTGCAAGAGGAAGATCGAGCAAATAAGTTACTTTTTACGAATGCAAAGAACCAGAACACTTCAGAAATGAATGTCCAAAGCTTCATAAAGAAAGCACAGGAAAAGAAGGATTCAAGAAGAATACCTTCAACGGTAAGTAGAAAGGTCTCATGGAAACATGGGATGAATCAGTCTCTGAAGGATCAGATTCTGACGAAGAGCATGTGAATGTAGCACTCATGGCTACCACATCAGAAAAAGACTACACAAAAATCGAGTCTGACTCAGAGAGGTATTTTTTGAACTCTCTCGTGTTGAACTAGAATTATGTTTATCTGAATCTATGAGTAGTTATCAGATACTTCAACTAAAATTCAAGAACAATCAAAAAGTTCATAAACATGAAGTTGAAGAATATGGTAAGCTAGAGAAAGAAGTTTCAGAACAAAAAGGAGACATCTTTATTTTAGAAAAAGAAAATTTCTTTTTAAATGAAAAATGTTTAAAACTTCAATAAGCTATTTCTAAAGCATCTCCATCTTCTAAAACCGTCTTATACAAATATGATAAGGCATTTCAAAAACTCTTAAGCAATAGCAGAGATAGAAGCAAAATGGCTTCCATGATATGTGGTGTTAGTCATTATGGGAAAAGAGGAATTGGTTATAATTCTGATGAAGATATTCAATATAATAAACCATTCTCTCTATTTTCATATTTATATCCTTCTGCACAAACACAAATAATAAATATTGCACAAAAACCAAAAGTTATTAGAAACTCTGGGAAAACTAACCCTAAAGGACCCAAAAGTCTTTGGGTACAAAAAGAGAAATAGTGTATGTTGCATATATCTCATATAGAGCCGAATCACCAAACATGGCACCTGAACTTTGGTTGCTCATAATACATGATGGAAAGAAAGCATATGTTCCAAAGCCTGGAACTTAAAGATGCTTGATTCGATGGTTCTGGTGGAGATAAAAAAGGAAATAATAAAAGGATCTGGAATATCTAGTTTCGATGGAAAGACGGATGGTTCTGAGGATAAAGATTTCAACAAAAAGAACGATACTTATATAAGAAGTGTCTAAATACTTCTCAGTTTAGAAAAGGTTAAGTCTTATCCAAATAAGTGACTCTAAATTAAAGGCAAACATTGTCATAACAAGATTCACATTCAAAATATCTGAGGGAAAGCTTTTAGGATTGATGTCCTTATTAGAACCAACTTCTTATCAAGAAACATTTCTAATGACAAATGGATTATGGATATACAAGACGAGTTGAAATAGCTATCCAGAATTGATGATTCATTTGCCCATATTCTGAGGAACTTATGTCATCTAAATCCAATGACTTGTCATAAATGAAGTAATTAATGTGTCTTCAAAAAGTTATCACTCGATAGGTCAGAACTTCTTACCCTTTTATCTTAACTAATTTTATTATTGATTGTCTAGATACTTCTACAAGTTAGAAGGAGTCTCGATCATGATCTATTATGTCAGAAAACCTTTGGTATTTGTGATTCAAAATTATATCAGCCATTGTCTTTTCAAACGTATGGTTGTGATTCTCGTTTGACACTTGTGCACTTAAAATCATAAATGCATCGTTTGATTGACACCTCGAGCAGTGAAAATTCTTGAGATTGGGTTAAAATCATCATTACTTTTTCCTTCACATGTTTCCTATGCTTAAGTAATCATTTCAAAACTACTTTATAAAAACTCACATTTTCATCGTCACACACTTTTTCACTTCACTAACCACACTTTAGACTTTTCAAAACTCTAAAAAACCCTTTTCTCCTTACTTCGTACTCATCCATGGATGCTCATCAACAACAACTCTTTGTTTACACTCAAGAAATGCTTCGTCAAGAAGAATTCTCACAACAAATGCAGCAAGGTGATTCTTCGAATCAAGTGGTCTCAAGTTTTACACCACCCGATTCGGTAACTTTGAAACAAACTCTGGCTATGTTTCAACCTCCTCAAGAAATTCACATTCTAAATTGACCTAGGCATGTTCATTTATCTACACATGCTAATGAATTATAAGTTCTTCATGAACTTCTTGTAGATTTTGAGAATCTCAAAGATAACGAGATAGACTTAACTAAGGAACTTTATTTCCAAGGCTGGGATTTTTACTTCAAACACCTTCGTGGTCCTATTTTCACAAAGCTGGTAAGAGAATTCTGAAGATTTGTTGAAGCTGATGAAAAGTAAATTGTATCTTATGTTCTAGGAGTTAAAATCACCATCACTGAGAGATCTGTAGCCACTTTACTCAGAATGGAAAATGAAGGAGGAAAAGTAGTTTATCATGCAAACTCTAATCCAAATATCTGGAGAATGTGGTACTTCATGAGGGAAAACCACCTATGAAGGTTATGGAACTTCACAAGAATCTTCGTGTTTGGTTTAGGATCATTTTGGGATGCATTCATCCAAGACCCCCTCACAGTTCATCCGATTATGTTAATGCTGATCAAAAATTCATTTTGTTCTATCTGTTGAAAGGAACCAAGATTCATCTTCCACCTCTTCTCTTTAAATATATGAGAGATGCAATTAAAGAAACAAGAAGTTATGAAACCGGAAAGCCCAAAAAGACTTACATTCCTCTAGGTATACCGACTTCGAATATTTTAATTGAAAGTGGTCTTATAGACTATCTTACAAATATGAATCTCATGAATGATGTAGTAGCAACAACTAGAAAACTCTTCAATGGAAGCAACCTTAAAAGTATGAACATTGTTGATAAGTCTTGGGATGTGATTAACCCAAAAGTTCATGTCAATCTGCATAGTCTTAAGACTCAAAGATTCCCAGTTGATGGTTATCCTCTCTTCACAAAGCTTGATCCATCAGAGGTCCTGGAAAATCATCTAAATCGTCTGGCAATTAAAGGGGTTGACACATTTGTATTTTAGTATAATTCTCTTCTGGATAAACCTAATTCTCCACTCAAAAGGAAGTCCGATACTACTCTAAAGAAAAAGAAGAAAACTCAAGAGAAGAAATTAAGAATTCTAGAACTAAGTGTTTATGAAAATCCTGCTCAAAAAGTTGTTACTATGGTGTCATCCAGTAAATCTTCTATCTCTGATGTTTCTGGCTTTATCTATAGAACAATTGCTTCATTATTTGGTATACCATCACCACTCTCTTCGACCATAGTTAAAATTCATACATCCCATGTTCATCGTCTTTTATTTCAGCTATCACTGAAAAATACAAAATTATAATTTCACCTCAAATCATCCCTCAAACAACAACCTCAGAAACCCATACTCCCAAAATCTCTTTTACACCTCTGACTTTCACATCCTCACTTTCTAAATCTCTATTGGAATTTTCCTTCACTTCTGCTGCATCAACCACACCCACTTCAACTCAAGAAATTTTCATTCCCAAAACTCATCCAATAATCAAAACTCAACTAACTTCTATCACTGCCTCATCCTCAGTGCATCAACCAGTTACTAACTCTGAACCTCTCATATCTCTAAATATTTCTCCTTCACCTGTATCCTTCATTATCACAACCAACACCTCTTCAGAACCTCTGAAGCTTTACAACACCTCTGAACATTTTGATCCTGATTCTCCTCATCCTAACTTTGAAGTCCCAATCTCTTATGATTCAAAAGACTCTGATAAAACCATGTTTCATGAAAATTATTCAGATAAGGAAACTGATCCTACTAATGAAACTCTCGGTTAATCATTCCTTTGTTGCCCATCCTCATAGTCTTACCCTTGATAAAGCTATATCCAACTTTAAAGACAATGTTGAAAGGAAACTAAAGAAGCTCCATGAGAAATCTAACTCCGACAATGATTCCTCGACTGTGAATTCCAGCTGGAACAAGTTTATTAGATGGATGTCTATTGAAGTTCTTAGAATCAGAAATCTTGTTGTTAAGAATAAGATTAAATATGTGCAAAAAGTTGAAGAAAGATTTATGGTTGAAGAAGCTCAGAAGGCTGCTGAACGAGAAGTTGTAGAAAAAGAGGCTACTGAGAAAGTTGCAGCTGAGAAAAGAGCTAAGGAAGATGCTAGAGTTATAGCTAAGAAAAGTTCGGAAGAAACTTCCAAGGGTCCAAATAAGGTTGAGAACTATTCTACTCTTATGAAAACTCTTGATATTTTGCAAAAATAATAGAAAATGGTTAATGAAAGGCTTGGAGAACAGGATACAATTACAAATAATATTTAGAACATGCTGACTCAACTCCTGGCTCAGAAAAACTCTTCCGCCTCCAATCCTTAGACACTTTAGGCTACCTGCTTTATTGGTTGTTTTGTTTTCTGACTAGTTGTTCTTTGTTTTTTTTTATGTACCTTTTTTATTATATCTCTTAAATATATTTATTCAAATCATATCCGGTTGATTAGATCGAGCTCAAGATCAAAGAAAAAGAAAGAGTTAGAATCAACATTAAACATTGGATTTGTAGGCTTGTGTTGCTACTTTTCTCTTGTAAATAATTTTTGCAAAGTAAGATTGATATCTCGATTCTATTCAGAATTGAGGGAAAACATAGGCATAGAGAGGAAAATTAGTGAACGGCCTAAAAAAATCATTGTTTCCTCTCTCTCTCTCTCTCTCTCTCTCTCTCTCTCTCTCTCATTTACTTTCAATTGCAAATTGTTAGATTTATTGATTATGCAATTGATACGTATAGAAAAATCATTTATTTATCAAACTTGAAAGTGTTTTGTTGATTAAATTACAATCTATAAGATTGTAATTGGTTTTTCATATCAACAAAACCAAAAGAAAAATCTGAAAAATCGATTGCACACCAAGTGTTCGATAATTTGCTTATCATTGTTTTTTGTTATAAATTTCATTGGAAATAGATTTCCTTTGTGATCATTTTCAAACGAGCGATTGTGAAAATATATCGACCAAGTCACTTTAATTGCATCTCATATTGGTTTTACGCATATCCGGGTTTTCCGATAACGGTTCGGATTAGACGACATTTTTTATCCAAGATTGTTTTCCACTGCCCATAGTTAACAAAAGTTTTAAAACTAATTTTCAAAAGAAATTTTAACTTGATATCTATTCACCCCCTTTAGATAAGTTGTATTCGTCTAACATACACATGCTCAGGCCATACTTTTTTAAATAGAAAGTCATATGTTTTTTTATAAGTGTATTTAGTTAAAAAGATTATGCCACGTACTATAAAAAACTCTTTTAAGCCTATCGTGTCAATCTATTTAAATACATATGAATGACTTTATTATTATTATTATTATTATTATTATTATTATTATTATTATTATTATTATTATTATTATTATTATTATTATTATTATTATTATCATTTTTATATATTGGTATTTTGAATTAAAATACAAAACAAAGCATAGTTATTTGGAAGAACTTATGAAAATAAATTGAAAAAATCTCATGAAAAATGTTATAAGTTATTTTCATAAGTTCTCCTAAATAAATAGTATCATAAAACTTATGTTAATAGATACATTTAAATAAATCAATGTAAATGAGAATTTAGTCTTGTTTATAATTTAATTTATTAATCTCTTTAAATATTACTCGAATTGTGTTAGAAATCCACTAAAACCTATGATGAATTTCTATCAATCTTGATGAACAAGATTGATATCACCACACTATGACAATGAAAAATATGAAAGAAACGAAGAAATAAGACAATGTAATTTTCTGCAGAGTTCCTCTCTGCCCACAAACTGTGAAAAACTTTATTATTCACTTGCAACTGCAAATTCTATGAATACAACTTGATGACTTGATTACAAAAATAAGGGTTACTCTCTCTATTTATAGATTTAGGTTAGCTTGCTCCCTAAGTCAAAATCCCAAAACTATAAAAGCCCATATTACCTATTTTGGAACTACATCAAATTTATTCTATTTTAGATCTAAATCAAATCTATCTAAATCTAAAATCAAATTTGTATCAAATCTATGTGTAGCATCTTCGACACACCTGTTTCGACACTCTCTTGTCTCTGTCAAGCAAACTGCTTCGACACAAGAAATTACTTTTAACACACCATTTAATTTATTGTGTCTAAGCTATCTACATTCTTCATAACTCTTATTCTTCTGAATACTTCGACTTGCACTACCTTTGTCATGATGTCTACAATATGATTCTCAGTTTTGTAGTGTTCCAAGTTCATCTTCCCATATGTTACCTGCTCTTGAAGATAGTGGAACCTCATTTCGATGTGCTTGATTCGACCATGAACTATCGGGTTCTTTGCCAGGTTGATAGCTGACATGTTGTCAATCTTCATGGTAATTACTTCATGATCTTTATCTGTGATTTTTTCGACCAAATTCACCATTCATGTTGCTTGACATGCACAAAGAGAAGCATCTATGTATTCTACTTCGCATGATGATAATACCATTATTGGTTCCTTTATCAAAATCTAAGCAACTGGTGCACCACCTAGCATAAACACATAACCAGCTGTAGATTTTCGAGTTTCGACATCACTACACAAACTTGAATCAGTGTATCCAACTCGCTTGTATTCTTTTCCTTTATCAACTGCAGGAAACAAAATGCCATAGTCAAGAGTTCCTTTCAGATACCTCAATATCCTCTTCACTGCTGCTAGGTGTGATACCTTTGGCTTCTGTATTAACCTACTTACCATACCTATACTGCATTGCTAAGCCAGGCCTTGTATGAAAAAGGCATCTCAATGACCCAATAATTCTTCTGTATTAGGTTGCGTCAATATCATCTTCATCTGCATATTTCAACAGTTGCAGTCTTGGTTCTGCAGGTGTCGAAGTCGAGTTGCATTCTTTCATCTCAAATATCATGAGAATTTCTTTTGCATATCTTCTTTGATGCATTATCAAACCTCTATTACTCTTGTAAAATTCGACACCAAGAAAGTATGAAATGTCACCCAGTTCATACATTTTGAATTCCTTGCTGAGATCACCTTTGAAGTCTTTGATCTCATTCTTACAGCTACCTGTTATTAACAAGTCATCGACATAGAGACATAGTATAAACAATTTACTATTGCTTCTTATTACATATACTCCATGTTCAGTTGTGCACTTCATAAATTCCTTCTCCCTTAGGAAACTATCAATCTTCTTATTCCAAGCGCTTGGAGCTTGTTTCAATCCATACATGGCTTTATGCAGCATGTACATCTTTCTTTTTTTGTCATGTTTCACAAACACAATTGGTTATTTAACATAAATTTCTTTGTCTAAGTGTCCATTCAGGAATGCACACTTCATGCCCATCTGACATATGTGCCAACTGTTTATTTCTACTAGACCAACAACTAACCTGATTGTTTTAATCCTAGAAACAAGTGCAAATACTTCATCGAAGTCTATTCCTTCTTTCTGGAAAAATCCTTTCACCACAAGCCTTGATTTTTGTCGATTTACTTCCCCTTTGGTATTCATCTTCACTTTGTATACCCACTTGAAATCAATTTCCTTCTTGCCTTGAGGTAATTCGATAAGTGACCAAGTGTTATTATATTCGATTGACTTTACTTCTTCATTCATTACTTTCACCCACTTCGAATCTTTGAATACTTCAGTTGCATTGAAAGGTTAGACATCTGCATAGAAAGCATAATGTACTAGCTCACCTTTGTTAACAACCACATCATCTGATGTAATCACACATTCTTGCAACCTTGTAGGCATGCATTGTTCTTTGAGTTCTGCTTGTACTTGGTTGATCTATAACTGCTGGTTCTTCTTGTCGAACTTCTTTTTTGACTTGAGTTTCTAGTTCTTCAAGTAGGATTCTCACTGAATCTTTATTGACATTTTCAGTCCAATCCCATTCTTTAATCTCATCTATGACCATGTCCCTGTTGATCATAATATGCTTGTTCATTGGGTCGAACAACTTGTAACCTCCTGTCAAATGATATCCAACTAGAATAATTTAAATTGACTTGTCGTCAAGTTTTCTTCTCAACTGATCTGGCATATGTCTATGTGAAATAGATCCAAATACCTTCAGATGACTCAAGCTAAGCTTCATACCAGACCAATATTCTTCTGGAGTAATTCCTTCTAGCTTCTTCGTAGGACATTTGTTCAAAATATATGTTGCAGTCGACACAACTTCACCCCAAAACTCTTTAGATAAATGCTTGCCTTTAAACATACTTCTCATCATATTTATGATGGTTCAATTCCTCATTTATGCAGTTCTATTCTGCTGTGGAGTGTAGAGTGGCACCACCTCATGCATAATCCCCTATTTTTCACATAACTTGTTGAAGTCTTTCGACACATATTCTCCACCACCATCAGTTCTCAGAACTTTGAGCTTTCGACCACTTTGTCTTTCGACCATAAACTTAAACTTGGCAAATACCTCAATCACTTCACTTTTCTTCTTGATCAGGAAAGTCCACGGTTTTCGACTGAAATCATCTATGAATGTAACAAAGTATTTGTTACCTTCAAACAAATCCACCTGGATTGGTCCACATACATCACAATATATGACTTCGAGGACAGTCTTCGACTTACTTCTTGTATCCTTGCTGAAGTTATTCTTGTGTCGCTTCGTCTGCACACATTTCTCACACACCTCGCTTGGAATGTCAATTTCTGGCAACCCTAAAACCATATTTCTTCTTTTCAAATCTCTGATGTCTCTAAAGTGAGATGGCATAATCGATAATGCCATATCGATTCATCTCGGTTAGCTGCAGTCGAAAGGCACTTGTGTTCCATCATATTAAGTTCAATCTTGAAGGTTCTATTTTGAGACATGAGAGCCTTCAATATTAACCTTCCATTTGCATCGACGACTCTCATCATCTTATCTTTGACCGAAACTTTGTAATTCTTTTCGACCAACTGCCCTATGCTAAGAAAATTACTCTTCATGCCTGGTATGTACAACATATTGGAAATTACTGACCTCTTGCCATCTTTCCTCATAATCAAAACACCTCCAATACCTTCAGCTGCTAGAGTATTGTCATTTGCAAATTTTACCATGTTCTTCATTGACGGTTTTAGGTTAACAAACCAATCTTTCCTTCCAGACATATGTGATGAGCATCCCGAATCTAAGTACCATTGATCCTTGAATTTTTTCTTCATCTCTTGTTGTAACCATTAGAAACATCTCTTTTTCTTCATACTTTGCAAACTTTGTGAACGTTCTTGATTCTTTCACTTTTTTGGACAATCACTCGAATAATGACCATACTTATGACAATTGAAACACTAAATGTGACTCTTGTCAGGTTTTCGACCACCACCTCTTCCTCTATTCGCAACGCCACCTCTTTGGTTGCTTTGGTATTGTTTTCTTTGATTCGACACATTTTCTTCGTGTTGATTTCCTATACCAGTCGAACTGTTGTAGCCACCTTTACCTATGTTATCGAACCACTTTCCTTTGCCTTTCTCGTCTCTTGTTGATTGAGCCTGCAAAGCCACATCACTCTTCGACTTGCCTGCAACTCTTTCAACCATTCTTTGTTCGTGAGATTCAAGCGTCCCTTGAAACTCTTCCTTCGACAAAGATGACATGCCCTTCGACTCTTCTATGGCAACTGCCATATG
Source organism: Vicia faba (assembly GCA_948472305.1). NCBI lineage: Eukaryota > Viridiplantae > Streptophyta > Magnoliopsida > Fabales > Fabaceae > Vicia > Vicia faba. Next base: position 1,235,467,609 of record OX451736.1, read on the forward strand.
GTCGAACTTCGGAGCCAAAGATCTTAAGATCTTCGAAACAATAACTCTTGTTGTTAACATCTCTCCACAAGTCTTGATTTAATTCACTAGTTTCATAGCCCTAGTGAAGAAATCAAATATGCTTTCGCTATCTTCCATCTGAATCAATTCATACGTTCTTTTGTGAGTTTGTAACCTCTCCTCTTTCACCTTTTAAGTGCCTCCAAACGATTTCTTGAGAATCTCCCAAACTTCTTTTGCAGATTCTACATCACTAACCTTTTCAAAATTATCTTGACTGACACATTGGTGAATTATAAAGAGAGTTTTATAATTCTTCTTCTTTGATTATCTGTATTCTACTTCTTCTTCTTCTGAAGCGACTTCATCAAGCGGTTCTAATCTATGTTTCACAAGATCCCAAAGACCTTGAAAACAAAATATAACATTCATCTGTTTGCACAAATTCTCATAGTTATCTCCTTTAAGAATTGAGAGACTTGCTGGAAAATTTCCGTTAGCGTAATTCATCGCCATCGTGATCTTCTTCTTCTTCTTCTTCCCCGATCTTCTTGATCGTTCTTCCCTTGAATCACTCAACTGGAGCTCTTGATACCGGATGTTGGAAATCCACCAAAACTTATGATGAATTTCTATCAATCTTGATGAACAAGATTGATATCACCACACTATGACAATGAAATATAAAAGAAAGGAAGAAAGAAGACAATGTAATTTTCTGGAGAGTTTCACTTTGCCCACAAACTGTGGAAAATTTTATTATTCACTTGCAACTGCAAATTCTGTGAATACAACTTGATTGACTTGATTACAAAAATAGGGATACTCAAAAATACATATTTTAGAACTAAACCAAATCTATTCTATTTTAAATCTATTTAAATCTAAAATCAAATTTGTATCAAATATGTGTGTAGTATCTTCGACACACCTACTTCGACACTCATCTGTCTCTGTTGAACATACTACTTCCACACAAAGAATTACTTTCAATAAATTTCTTATTTTAAAACCTTCAAAGATGAGAATAATGCTTAAAAATAAGTTTATGATATATTACAAACTACACTTAAATTTTGAAATTTTTATATGCCACACTCAAACTTGTCAAAAACCTAACTCTGCGCAGATTCTCAACCCTAGTGATCAGTAGGGATATGCCACGACACTATCTGTGACAACGATGAAATTCTCTCTTTTTGGTTAACAGACACTTCAATGGTCTAGAAGGATTTCTTTAAAAAATACCATAGAAAGGAGACCTCAAGTCCATTGGTTGCAAGTTTATCAAATCTCCGTCGTGACAACTTCAACGAGCACCATAGATCTGATCTCGATTCACAAGGCCACCATCACCTGTTGTCCATTCACAAACAACGGTGAACCGGGTTCATCTCGAAGAAGCTACATATTGGAGATTCACGGCTTTCATTTGTGGTGTAGCTCTTAAGAAAATCCAGACTTTCTTTGAGAAATTAGCACACGAGGTTTACAATATCTCTAGAATAGATTGGTTGCTTTATATATATAGTTGGTTGGAAAATTAGCTGTGTATTATTTTTCTATTTTTAAGTCTTTTTTCAAACTGCATGTTTAATTTAATCACTTGATGTGCTAGTTTGCAAAATTTACACTATGCGCTCTTTATTTTACTTGGCAACTAGTATCAGCATGGAATACAAATTAAAAAATCTAGCAGCTACATCATTTTATAGCCCTTGGTCATTTGCAAGTTGCATTAATTCGTGCGTGCACTTTTGTTTACTGTTTAGATATAAGAGGCCTAAAGACTACATTAAATATTTTTCTAGTTATCTTCGGACATGGTTCGGTAGAATTTCAGTATTTGATGATAAATGTAAAAAAGAATTTCAGTATTTGATGATAAATGTAAAAAGTGTTAAATTGCATATAGTATATTCATGTAATATAAGTGTGTCGCAGTACTCTATTCATAACGATTTATAATTAAATTTGACTTTTTTAATATATTTGACAATTAATATATTTAATTTATATATGAATTAAATAGATTAATTAACAAATATATTAAAAAAAACCAAATTTACTTATAAATCGTTACGGAGTATCTACAGATTGTGTTTATTTCCTCAGTTGCATGTAAAACTGCAGTAAAACTGAATGTAAAACTACAATATTAATCGAAAGAAGAGAAATATGTGTAACAATTTATTTCCTCAGTTGCATATGCGTGAAGTTATCTCTTTCTTCTAAAGATTTATGTTTTGTTGCTTGTCATTTAGATTTTGGTTTTATTTTTGTTGTTATTGACTCTTCTCACTTGCATATCTTAAGATTGAGTTCTTAATTCATTTTTATGCATGCATAAATCAAACTGTTTGACTATAATCCGATCAATATGCTTTGAATCAATCTGTCGAAGTTTTGAATAAAAAACCACATGTGAGAATGATTCAAATCACGACAAATTTAGATTCTAAAAAGGAAAAGTCCGAGCAATATGCTTTAAGTCCAATATCAAAATCAATTGAAGTATTGCTAGATCATGATAAGGAATTCTTGTTGCCTCATTAGACTATTGTTGAAGTATGTCTTAAAACATTAAGTATGAAGTGAAAGAAAACATGTTTCGAGATTGCCAGAAATCAAAAAATCAAAACGCAGTTAGAATGTCTGATTCGGACGGTTCATAAATATCAGATTTAGTCGGTTCATAAATATCAGATTTAGTCGGTTCAGTTTACAGATCTGTTCATTAATGTTAAAATGTTTGATATATATTTTATATTAATTTAGAAATAGTTTAAATTAATATTAAATATATTATATGATATTTATAATATTTTATTCTAATAATTAATGGATTTTGTTTTGGGTTTTGTTATGGATCGGTTGAATTTTAACAATTATAAATATGTATCTCTTCTGTTATTATAGTGTGACAATTTTAGAACTTTAGAACTAAAGGGAAAAACAAGGGTTTGAGGTTTAGAGTTTAAGAAAACCTTTTAGAATTATCTAGAAGAGTCAGACAATACTTTTTGCTTGATACTTTGAGTTTGTGTGATTACTATATTGAGAGTTGGAAAGGTTGGGTAACACTTGGGGGTAGAAAATAGAGTTTGTTCTTGGAAACTCTTAAGGCAATTTTCTTGTAACTCATTTCTCTTGTAACAAATTTATGAGTATAGTAAATTAGAGAGTTGCTCTCTCACCTAGACGTAGATTTTTTAATCGAATTAGATAAACAAACTTTTTGTGTTACTCGGCCTATTTAATTTTATTCTGCAAAGTTCATTGTCTTATTGGTAAATTGTTGAAGGTCATTTATTTTGGTTCCTACTGTTCTTTGTCCCCACACATCAAATTTCTTAGTGTGAATTGAACCTTATCATTTTCACAATAGTTATGTTGTTGGATCCTGATAAGGAGTCTATACTGTATTATTAGTCTACATTGTTAGATCTAATAAATAGTCATTTCCTTCTTATTGGGCTATTTGACTGGATCCTCATAAGGAGTCTTTACCGCCTCATTAGTCTACTTCGTTGGATCCTGATAAGGATTTCTTGCCTTTATTAAGCTACTTTATTGGATTTTGATAAGGATTCATTGTCGCCTCGTTAGACTATTTTACTATATCTTGATAAGATATGTTCGTCGCCTCATTAGACTACTTTATAGGATCCTAATAAAGAGTCATTGCCGCCTCATTAAGCTACTTTGCTAGGTCCTGATAAAGAATCTTTACCACCTCATTAGGCTACCGTGTCAGGTCGTAATAAGAAAAAAAATGTTATCCCTACAAGGTATTTTTGCCAACTCAACGAGCACATGATTAAGAAAAAATAATAGAAAAACAATAACATAAAATTAATAAACATACAACTCAAATGTGTGAATATTATCATTAAAACACCTTGAATGGCGATATTACAAAAATATCTCCAAGCGAAAGCAATTCAAACAACTTCAAATAATACAAAAGGGCTTTCAAAAGGTAGTATTACAACAAATTCAAGTAAAATGAAAGAAAAATCTAATTGTTGGGTGGGGTGGACTCGTCTTCATCCTGAAATGATCCCTTATTTTCCTTATTAACTTGAGCATTCTCAAATGTTACTCTCCCTCCCAGGTCTTTCTTGAGGGACTTGCCCTTCCAGACCTCACCTTAGAAACTCACACTTTCAGGTCTCGCTTGAGGGTCTCGTCTTTTCAATTCTTTTCTAAGGGACTCGCCTCCTAAATCTCGCTTGAGGGACTCGTCTTTTCAAGTATCATTTGGAGAGGGACTCACCCTTCAGGTTTCACTTAAGGGACTTGTCTTTTTAAGTCTCGCCCAGAAAAGGATTAACGTCTACCTTGTTTAATCATTTTTCTCTTCTCAGATTGCGTGCTTGAGGGATTGTAGACTATGATAATTTTGATTGGGTCCGAGATGAACTAGCCAATAACTCAATCCTCCAAGAATGTTGTAAGAAGTTAGAGGAAAAATTGAATGCGTCATAAGATTGTTTGACCCAAATCAACACAGTGAAAACATGGGCATCCGACCCAAACCAGAGTTATTAAGTTATAATTCTATTAGTGTGTGACAGATCACAAATTCTTTAAAAGACTATTATTACCACCTTTCAACGAATAGAACCGCCTTTCTCTATTAATGAGAGAAAGACTGATTCTCCCAATCTCTCATGTTCTAATCAGGCAGTTGGATATTAAAACCAATCATTTATCCTTAACTTTGTCCATGACTATGTCTATACATACCCCTAACTTCTATGTTAAAATGTCATTCAATATTCACATGTTTAAACATACTTAAACTCTCTTGCATTCTCTCACAAGGATTTACCATTTTATTATATTTTCTGAAAGTACAATGCGTAAAAGTCCTCTTGCATTTTTCATTCGAGCATGATATTCATTATTGTATTTTTTGAATACAATATTTTTTATTTATATTTTTTAACTATACGAGATCCTATAATATTTAAAAAAATTAATTTATACAAGATTATAATTTTTATTTTATATATTAATATGAGATTACAACTTGCATTAAAAAAGAAGTTAATTCTTCCAAAGCAAAGGAGGTGAAGGGTGCTGTGAATTTTGATGGAAGTCAAGAATCTGAATTTGTTGAATCTAGTGCAATCTTGCATAGCCAACAAATCTCTATCATCCGCCAAAATCATCCACGCTCGAATCTTCCGCTTCACCCTTTTCTCCGACACTTTTCTCTCTAACCACCTCATCGAGCTATACTCTAAGTGCAATGACATCACTTCCGCACACCACGTGTTCGACAAAATTCCCCACAAAAACATCTTCTCCTACAACACCATCTTGTCCGCTTATTGCAAATCCAACAATCTGCAAAACGCCTGTCGTTTATTCCTTAAAATGCCACAGCGAAACACGGTGTCGTTGAACACTATGATCACATGCATGGTTCGAAATGGATATGAACGACAGGCACTTGATACTTATGATTCAATGATGCTGCATGAATCGGTTAAACCTTCTCATATAACGTTTGCTACTGTTTTTAGTGCTTGTGGTGGTCTGTTAGATGCAAATTGTGGGAGAAGAAATCATGGGTTTGTGCTTAAAGTTGGTCTTGATAGTAATATTTATGTGGTGAATGCTCTTTTGTGTATGTATTCTAAGTGTGGCTTAAATTTGGATGCTTTTCGTGTTTTTGAGGATATTCGTGAACCTAATGAGGTTACTTTTACTACAATGATCGGTGGGTTATCACAAACGAATCAAGTCGTGGAAGCTTTGGAATTGTTTAGACTCATGTTGAGAAAAGGGGTTCGTGTTGATTCGGTTTCCTTGTCCACCGTCTTGGGTATATGTGCGAAAGGAGTGTCTTTTGATGTATGTGATGATAGTCATGGTTTTTTTACTAATGCACAAGGAAAACAGATACATACTCTTGCGATTAAAGTTGGGTTTGAGAGAGACCTTCATTTGTGCAATTCTTTGCTTGATATGTATGCTAAAACGGGGGATATGGATGGTGCTGAAAATGTTTTTGTTAATTTGGATAAGCATAGTGTTGTTTCTTGGAATATAATGATATCTGGTTATGGGAACAGATGCGACAGTGAGAAAGCTGTTGAGTGTTTTCAGAGGATGCAGTTTTGTGGATATGAACCAGATGATGTTACTTATATTAATATGTTGACAGCGTGTGTTAAATCTGGGGATGTTAAAATTGGACGTCAAATATTTGACTCCATGTCACATCCGAGTTTGATTTCATGGAATGCCATACTTTCGGGCTATAACCAGAGTGCAGATCATGGAGAGGCAGTTGAACTGTTTAGAAAGATGCAGTTTCAGTGGCAGCACCCTGATAGGACAACTTTGGCTATTATTCTCAGTTCATGTGCCGAATTGGGACTTCTTGAGTCGGGAAAACAGGTTCACGCAGTTTCCCAGAAGCTTGGATTTTATGATGATGTGTATGTTGGCAGTAGCCTTATTAATGTGTACTCAAAATGTGGGAAAATGGAGTTGTCTAAGCATGTATTTAGTAAACTTTCTGAACAAGATGTCGTTTGTTGGAACTCAATGATAGCAGGGTTCTCAACTAATTCTCTTGAACAAGATGCTTTGGCTTTTTTTAAGCGGATGAGACAATTTGGTTTCTCTCCTTCTGAGTTTTCTTTTGCTACCATAGCGAGCTCTTGTGCGAAGCTTTCCTCTTTGTTTCAAGGACAACAAATCCATGCTCAGATCATAAAAGATGGTTATGTAGATTATGTATTTGTGGGGAGTTCTCTTGTAGAAATGTATTGTAAATGTGGGCATGTAGGTGCAGCCAGATGTTATTTTGATACGATGCCCAGTAAAAATATTGTTACTTGCAATGAAATGATACACGGTTATGCACAGAATGGATACGGTCACGAGGCTGTATGCCTTTATAAGGAGATGATTTCATGTGGCAAAAAACCGGATGATATTACATTTATTGCTGTTTTAACTGCTTGTAGCCACTCGGCATTGGTTGATGAAGGGGTTGAAATATTCAATGCAATGCTACAAAAATTCGAAGTGGTGCCAAAGTTGGATCATTATACATGCATCATAGATTGTCTGGGACGAGCAGGGAGGTTTCATGAAGTAGAAGTCATTCTAGATACCATGCCGTATAAAGATGATACAATTGTATGGGAGGTTGTGTTGAGCTCATGCCGTGTTCATGCTAACTTGAGCTTAGCAAAAAGAGCAGGTGAGGAACTCTATCGGCTGGACCCACAAAATTCTGCGCCTTATGTGCTTCTTGCCAACATGTATTCTTCTATGGGAAGATGGGATGAAGCACAAGTCGTTAGAGATTTGATGAGTGATAACCAGGTACATAAGGATCCTGGTTATAGCCGGAGCGAGTTCAAGTATGATGTGCAAAGCAGTTTGTAAAACAGACAATAGTTTTTTTTGCTTCTTGCCGACTTGTATTCTTCTTTGAGAAGTTTGAATGATGGACAATTTGTTAGAGTTTATGAGTGACAACAAGTTCTATAGGGATCCCTCAGTATTGTAGGAGTAAGTGCATGCAAAGCATTATGTAAAACAAACAATAATCTTTTATTTGTTTGGCAAAAACTTAACTGTACAGAATTATAAAAGATCGCATTAATCTCTACAACAGGAGCTCTTAAACCGTCTCTGCTGAGAACTTAATTTCTACAACAGTAGCTCTAGTTGTGAGTGAAAATGTCCCAAGTGGATTTTGACTGCGATACAACAATGCTGAAATTAATTAACCAAATTGCCACTCGCAGCCAGACTGCAATCCTCTGCAGTAAGAGGAACACTGTCAAGGCTATGTAGACCGTATGATTAAAACTAAATGGTAGAGATTTAAAGTTTGATAAGTTAGAAAAAGCTATCATAGCACATTCAATGGATGAGATCACCCTGCAGTTACTATTTGCCTGCAGGGTATCCATTTTTCTCACGAGTATTTTTAGTCCGAATATTTATTTGGACAAAATTTATAAACAATTTTTTAAGTGTGATTTATACTATTTTTTAATAAAAATAGAACAAGTATATAATTTTCTCTTATACATATGCAATTTTTTTTATTTTCACTCTCAATAATATTTAAATACACTTGTGTTGGCTGAGATTTTCATAAAGAGAGAAATTCAAACCAAAAATTAAAAAGGTTCTTTTAAGAGCATTAAAGAGCATTAAATTATGAGGAATCGACTACGTAAGCATGTCGACTATGGATGATTTTATAGGAAGTCGACCAAGGTTTCGTAAGGGCAGTCGATCAGAGAAGGGTTCATGGTGAATGGATTTGGTCCAAGGGAGGTGAGAAGTCCAAAAGAGTTAAAAGGCCCATAAGTGCCTAAACTGCAAAGGCGAAACATTATAGAGGGAGAACGTGGGTTCGACAGTTACAATAGAGAATGTGAGTTCGACCGCAAGAATGGATAACATGAGTTCATAAAGAGAAGTTACAATAGAGAACGTAATTTCGTGAAAGGAAGTTACGAAGAACACGTGGCATGCAAGGAAACGAAGCACACTTAGAGAGTAGTTATTTCTGTGTATTATAAATAAAGCACTTAGTGCACTTTGTAAAAGGTCAAACTTTTCACATTCCTGCACGCCAGTCACTCAGAGTAACCAAGCGAACGAGCGAAATGAGTCAGGCAAAGGCAATGTATGTTTGAACCAACCTATTTTCAACCTTTCTTTAATGTTATGTAATTATCTTTTACAACTTAAAACGCTTCTTGTCTCCTTTACTTTGTCTTTTTGTCATTACCTTTTACAATTTAAAATATTTGGCTCTCAGTCGAATGCACCCTTTTTGAAAATGCTTTGACTATGCACACGAACTAAGGCACTGCTCTGAGATTCCCTGGTCGATCTCGCCTATAAACTTGTTTTCAAGAGACCAGCGTTGTTTACCAAATCTAGAGGTAAACAAATTGGCACACCCGGAGGGACAATGCTAATATTTTCGAATTTTGTGTGTAGTTTCACAAAGTTTTTATAGTTAGTGTGTGTATGAATTTGAGAAGTTGTAAACTTTTGTCTAAGTCTAGAATGCCACACTCTGACACAAACACTACACATACGCATATTTCTACAAAAAATATGGATGTTATACCAGTAAGTACCACAACTCAAAGCGCAACAGTTTTATCTCCCGTATGATCGACCGCAATCAATGGTTCATTGACAACAGTCACAATGACTGAACCAAGGCATGTGGTATCACCATTTGACCCAAATCGACCACTCTTTCTAGGGGATCCAGGGTCATCATTTGTCCCTCCCTAATATGGTATGCCTTATTCCATGATGGTTGGATTACAGTCGAATCCTGCCACATATATAGAAAACGCAGTTGCCACTGGAAACCAAGGCAATTATGCCCCAAGTGGTCGACTAGGTGGTGTTAGTTATGTTCCGCAGTCGACGACATCTTTGAATACAACATCCGTTATGGCTTTAAGGAAACAAATGGATGAAAGTAATTTAGAGTTAGTAAACATTTTAACCCAACAAATAGGAGTCGCCCTAAACCCTGTAGTTGATTAAATAGGTAGATTGATCGACTCATTAGGGGTCCAACCAACTCAAACTCAAACGCACCACAGGCCGTTGAGCGTTTTTGAAGAACTAGAGGGGGGAAACAATGAGGATCCTTTTAGACCTCGAAGAGTGGAAACACCCACTTATGAAGAGGAAGATTCATTGAACAAAATAAACATAGGCCGATCGTAGTTAGGAGAAACCAAGATGCTGGTCGAATGTTAAGAAATGTCATTGTTGGACGTAATAACATAGTAAATGTAGTAGAAGAAGTATTAACACGATTCAGAGTAAATGTTGGTCTCTGGAGGCCCAATTACTCTTCACCCTTGCCTGATTACATGGGACAGGAACAATTACCTAGGGGATGTAAGGTGCTTAAGTTTACCAAGTTTTCTGGTGAGGCCAATGAGTCAACCATTGATCATGTTGCTAGGTATGAAACTGAAGTTGGAGATATCGCCAATGATGAAGGCTTAAAATTAATATATTTTCCTAATTCTTTGACAAAGAATGTTTTTACTTGGTTTACAACGTTAACTCCAAACTCCATACGTACTTGGGAACAACTTGAGAGGATGTTTTATGAGCAGTTTTATGTTGGTCGACCTAAGATAAGTTTGAAAGAATTATTCTCCATCAAGAGAAGGTCGTCCGACTCAATGGAAGAGTATTTGAATAGGTTTAGGGTCACAAAGTCAAGATGCTCTACTAGGGTCCCTGAACATGAGTTGGTCAAAATGGCCGCTGGGGGGTTAGATTATTCTATTAGGAAAAATTTGATCCTCAATCTATTACGGATATGTCCCAGCTAGCTGATAAGGTTCGATATGTCGAACGTTTAAAAACAGAGAAAGCTAGGGTGTCAAAGGACCATAGAAAAGGAAAAATTGCTTATGTAGACACATGATTATTCCATAGAGTCTGAGGACGAATACATGAAAGAAGGATAGGTTTGCGTGACCGAATTGAAAGATGGGCCTCCATATGCATGTAAACCTATAAGACCGTCTAAGGGAAAGACGGTTGAAGGTCCAAAAAATGATAACACTAATAGTAAAATATATACTTTTGATGTGTCAAATTATGATGAAAAATTTGATGTTTTAGTTTCAGATGGTCAAATTATAGTGTCCCCAGGCACTAAGGATCCACCATTAGAGCAAAAACAAAAAAGTGGTTTTTGCAAATATCATAATTTTTTGGATCATAATACCTCTCAACATTTTCTTTTCAAGGATTTGATTCAAAAGGCTTTGAAAGACGATCGACTGAAATTCGATGAGAAACCAAAGAATTCTATGAAGATAGACTCGGATCCCTTACATGTGGCTCATGCACACTATGTGGAGCCATTTGAAGTGCTGATGATGGAGGCTAATGAGCACCTCATAGACGAAAAGGTAGACACTAGCAACATTGAAGCGCAAGGCTACTGATGATCTTGAAGACAAACCGGTTTTGGCCACAGAAGTCGAGGCTACTGAGGGTCTCAAAGGTGGCAATGACAATCTGTCTAAGCCACATGAAGTGATGATGGTTGATTTTGCTGAAAAGCATGAAGGTGATTAGGATGACAAAGTAAAAATGGATTGTAAGGATGAAGAGTTGTCTGAGGAAACAATGGTTGAATTAGTGAAGGTCGTGTTTCCTAAACCTGAAGAGGAGTTGGTAGATTTTCTGAATAGATGTAAGCTGAGTAATTCTAGATCTATGTTATGCCCAAACTGTAACGTGATCTATGACAAAGACGTTGGAAATAAGATTAAGGCGCTGAAGAAAAAGCACCATCAACGAAAAAATCTAAAAGTGGTGTTCGACCATGCTAAGGGGCCAAACAACGTTCAAGTGCCTCAAAGGAAACCCAAGTTTCCATATTTGAGAACGTTTGTGCCACCAAGTGATGTGTCCAACAATAACTGGGTTCGTCCCTTTTATCCTAGGGGGGAAAATTAGAACTTAAAGGTGGTGAAAAAAGGGTCAGGTTTGACTCACAAATGGGAAATGATGGAAAAGGGATCTAGTTCAACCCAACTTGCTGAAACAGGGACCATCCCAAAGAAATACCATGTTCCTCCAACCTACAAAGGGAAGAATCCTATGACGATAACTTAATGGAGGAGGTTTCATAGGAACAAGAAAGCGGCAAGAGAGGCTGCAACAAAATTTTCTCCACAACAGAGGAATAAGAAAGCGGCAAGAGAGGTTGCAACAACATTTTCTCCACAACAGAGGAATAAGAAAGCTGCAAGAGATGCTACAACAAATGTTGTTCCACAAAAGGGTGAAGGCGCCCAAAAGGAAGTACAACGCCGACCGGCCAAAGAGAGGTTGTCGATGCCAGCTGTGAATGAGTCGCCAAAAAAGGTTGAAGGTCTTGGTGACGACAACATGGATGATGAAGTATCAGATGGTTTCAAAGATAGTTCAAAGGACGATTTTATAATTCACTGCAATATTGTGTCGATTTTTCCCAATGAATATGAGTTCGCCTCAGAGGCATCTGGGGATGAGGAAGAAGACATGTGTGAGGAATCATCAGGTTAAAAACCTCTGTGTTATTATGTCATAAAAAATGGGGTGGTGTTGTACCCCAAAATTTTACCTCTCTTTTCTCAAGACATTTCTCACAAAGATCTCCAATGGTTCAAGCTTGCACAAGTATTGACCAGGTCAAGCCATCTCCTCAACACTGATACCTCAAATTAGGGTTTGAGTTTGCACAAGGACAATTGGACTTATAATACTTCATATTACTTTCATGGATCATTATGGACCCTCAATATTGCTCATATCAAGTTTCAAGTCTTGGATCACAAAATTGCTCAGTCAATTGATCAGATGACCTAAAATCAGTTATATTGAGTAAAAAAGTCAACTATGGTCAACCTACAGTAAAACTTCAATATTTTTGACCAATATCAACATTTTGAAGTCATATGTATCAATTGGTCATGTTTGGATCACAATTGCTCAAGAAAATTGTTCAAATCATCAAAAGGGCAAAATGGTCAAAATTAGGGTTTTGACTGATCAAGGGTTTTTGACCTAATACATGATCCAATGGTTTGAAGAACAATCTCAAGGAATAAAATATAACATATTGAAATAATTTCATGGCTCAAAACATTTCTCAAGATCAATTGATTGATAGTTAAAATTCAGTCAACTGATGAAAATGTTAATTGATACACCAAAAGTCAAACTTTGACTTTTTGATCAAAATTGAGTTTCAAAGGTCACATTTCATCAAGATATTCAAAAATATGAAACTTGATCATCAAGAAATCAAGAAAGTCAAAAGTCATTTTGAAAAGTCAAACTTTTCAAGACTTAGAAAAAATTATAAGTGTTTTAAGCATGATAATATCATAACTTCATACCAATTTTTCACCATGATGCAAAATGACTCAAGCAAAAATTTCAACATAAAAGTTGTAGATCTTGATGAGATATACAAATTTTATTTACTTATCAAGTCCTAGAAATTCTTGTATTTTGAGTTATAAATTCATGAGGACATGTACTTTTTCATAAAACACTTAGTGAAAATTTGACCTAGTTCAGGCAGATTTTTGACCTAACTTCTTGGCCAATTTTCACTAAGCTCCAAGATGATTTTGTCAAAATTTCTAACATGAAAGTTGTAGATGATATTTCAATATTTCAAAAATGTCCAAGAACTTGAAGAGATCATTTTTGAGCTAATAGAATCGAAGAGGAGAATTTAGGCATCCAATCTTGATTTTCAAGTCATTTCTTCATGAAGAATCTTTGATTCAATGTTAAACATGCTGCATAATCTTGTCCTATAAGTACATTAACCCCTAATTCTACCTTTAGTCATATGATTACACAAAGTTTTATTTCCTAATCCAAGCATTCAATGCATTTTCCATGCTTAATACCATTTTAGGAAGAAAGGCAACATTGCCATTTTGGAAAAGTGGCTTTAATCACAAAGTCCACTCTTCTTGAGCCTCTAACTTGTTGTTCTGAACACACACAACATGCATGCTCAGAAGCAACATGTTTAAAGATTCTAATCCACCCTATAAACCATGTACTTATGCATTGAAACCATACTTAGCAACCTTACTTCAAAAACAAGTCAAGAAGCCAAAACGTGTGATTTTGTCCTTCTGATCATCTCAAGCTCTCAAATTTTTTATCTATAAATGGAGTCATCATTTTCAAGCTAAGGGACGGATTCACAAGCCTGAAAAACTCCCTCAAACTACTATAAGCCAGAAATTGCCTCAAAACACCATTGTTGTATAGATTTTGATTTTACACATCAAACTTCCATTTCACTCGTGCGTTTCTTGGCCAAACCATTTCAAAAGCTTATTCATCTCAAATATAAGCTATCCCAATACCTGTTTTCAAACTGTAACACCATTTGCACTATACTCCATTTTCAATAACAGAGGTTTGCACTTGGACTTCTCTAGAACAGTTCAAGCGCTCTCAGCCTAAAGTAACCATTGGAATAGTTTCCTGGAGTTTCAAGGAAGCTAATCAGGCCATTAAAACATCTTGAAGTGAGCTCTAACTCAAAACACGATATCCAGTTTTAAGGTATTTTTTTTAATTTTAAATCTCTTCATATGGGCATTGTTAGCTTTCCATTTTCAAAGATAAAATGTAGACATCATAGCCCTGAAACTGACCATGTCCTTAGAATTCATTTATGTTGCCTGAGTAGTGAGAATCTTAGAGTTGAACTTCCTGAAAAAATTAGGTTAAAATTGGTACTAGTCAAAATTTGTGCTCATCTTTGAGCCATTGTTTTAGTTATTTACATTTCTAGAATCGTGGGGAAATTTCTAACAAGTTTGATGTTTATACTTTTGAGAATGGTTGAGAAATGAATGAGTTGCAGAGGCTCTGGCTGGCGCGAGGAAGAAGATGAAGTTTATCATTAGAACTGGTTTTGTAATATATATTTATGGTTTGATATAAGACACCTGATGTATAGCCACCCAAGTGGTAGAGAGCGCGCGCGTTATTGCCAAGGGCCTGTGTTCGAGCCCCAGCGTTGTCCTTTTTCCTAACTTTTTCATGATTTTTTTCTCTTTTTTGTCACAAGCCAACGCGCCTGGATCTAAGGTCATTGGGCCTAGCTTTTTTACTCAGCAATACCCCCTGTTTCCTTTTTAGCTATGCATCCCACTTGTTTTTTTTCATTATTTTCTTTTTCTGATTAACAAAATATATATTGGGCCTAATCAAATAGAAAACTATTTCCCACTCATAAACACCCTTTCTCATTTTACACCCTCCTGACTTTTCTTTTATTTTTCCATTTTTATTTTTCTTTTCCTTAATTTTATTATTATTAATATTATTATTATTATTATTTTTATTAATCAAAAATCCAAAAATATTTTATTTGTTTATTTACATATTTAAAATACTTTTTATTTTATTTCTTTTAAAGATAAAAAGACCAAAAATATTTTCCTAACAAATTTAATTTCTTTTCTTAAATTTAAATAATAATTAGACTTAGATTTATTTTATTTTATTTTTAATTAGAATTAATTTAGAAATTAGATTCCTTTTAACTAATTAACCTTTTATACTAGTATAATTAATATAAAATCTTTTTCATACAAAACCCTAAAAAACGTGCCTTCTCTTAAACAATTTATTTTCTTTTCTTAAATCAATTTGGTTTAGTTTTTATTTGAATTAGTCATTTTCTTTTCTTTTTACTTAACCTAGTTAGAATTAAAACCTTTCAAAAACATAAACAAAAAAAAATTTCTTCTTTCCTTGTATATTATTTCACAATCTTGTACATTATTATTCAAATTCAATATGGTTGTAATGGTAATTAGTTTTTTTTAGTTATTTGTCATCCCCATTTATAAATTTGTACCCCCATCCCCAATGATGTAATAGCGTAGGATTTTATATTTCCGCAATTTATGGCTTTCAATATAAATTCTAGTGTTGTACCCCAAAATTTACCCTCTCACTTATCAAGAATTTGCTCAGAAGATCTCCTTGGGCTCAAGACTACACTAGGGTTTGATCAGCTCAAGACACCTCTTTAAGCACTGATGACCAAAATTAGGGTTTAAGATTGCACAAAGACATTTGAACTTCCAATGCCTAATATGACTTTCATGGATCATTATGGACCCCCAAGTTTATTCATGTCAAGTTTCAAGCTTAAGATCACACTTTTGCTCAATCAATTGAGCAGTTGACCTAAAAATCAATTGTATTGGGGAAAAAGTCAACTATGGCCAATTTACAGTCAAAATTCATAATTTTTGATCCACATCAATATTTTAGACTCATATGTATCATTTGGTCAAATTTGGACCATAATTCCTCAAGAAATTTGATCAAATCTCCAAAAGGGCAAAATGCTCAAAAATAGGGTTTTGATTGGGAAAGGGCAATTTCTGATTTTTGACCTAGAAAATGGTCAATTGGTTTAAGGCATGATCTCAAGAGTCCAATTGCATCATTTTTACCTAATGACATAGTTCAAAATAGTGCAAATACATTGGATTGACAGATGAATTTTTTAGTCAACTGATCAAAAGTCAATTGTATACTGAAAAGTCAAACTTTGACTCTTTGGTCAAATTCAAATGCCCAAGATCACAATTCATCAAAAAATGTCAAAATATGAAACTTATTCATCAAGAAATAAAAAAGTCAAGAATTCATTTTGAAAAGTCAAAATTTCTAAACTTAGAAATTTTCTAAGTGTTGGAAATTTTATATTTTTTTCCACAACTTTGAACAAGTTTTTCACCATGATTCAAGAGAAACTTACAACATGAAAGTTGTAGATCTCCATGAAATTTACAACTTTGCCACACACAACTTCTTCCAAAAGTGCTTGGATCTCAAATTATAATTTTATGAACATGTGGTCATGAAACAAAACACTTAGTGAAATTTTGCCCTATTTTGGTCAGGATTTTGACCCAACTTCATGGAACTTTTTCTTATAGTTCCAAGGGAAATCTTCAAAATCAATTCAAAGATGGGTTGTAGAGCACATTGCAAGCTTTTCAAAATGTCCAAGAACTCCTTTATATCATTCTTGAGTAGGGAGAATCAAAGAGATGAAGTTAGGGTTTTATCACTTGATTTACAAGGCATTTTATGATGAACCAATTTCAAAATTCAAACTATGCTGCATAAACACTACTTCGCAGGCCTCAAACTTGTTAGGCACTCCATAATTAATGGTTTACCCATCTGTTATAAGTCTCACTTCAAGCATTCAATGCATGGACATGCTTTATATCCATTTTTGGAAGAAAGGTTACATTGTCATTTTGATAAAGTGACTTTTTGTACAAAACTTGTTCTTGAGCCTTACACTTGTTCTCTTATGATCAAACAAGTCCTATAACTCATGAGAAATGGTTTAGACACTTACAATCACCCATCCCATGCTTGTACCTCCTCTTGAAACTTGTTTCCCACTTTTCTTCAAAATCAAGTAACCTAGCCAAAAGCTAAAAAGTTGTACTTCTGATTGTCCAAAGCTCTCAAACACTTTTGTTTATACATACACAAACCATTGGCCACAAACACACGAATGCTCGACCACTAAAAAGATATAGAACTCATAATCATACTTCATACTTCCATTTTCACACAAACTGACCAAAAACTTGAAACTCCTAATCTACTCGTGCGTTTCTTTGCCTTTTGGTTTCTAAAGCTTCTAAACATCATATAGAACTGATCCCACACCCTGTTACAGAACTGTAACACTATTAACACCATCCTTCATTTTCAAAAGCAGAGCTCTGCACATTGACTTCTCCAGACCATTTCAGCCATCCATTGCTCAAGCTAATTATGCATTAGCTTCCTGGGACCTCAAGGAAGCTAACCTGATCATCACCATCACTTGAAACAAGATCAAACTCAAAACACAATTTCCAGTTTTAGGTAAGTTTTCTTAACTTTGAACTCTTCATACAAGCATCATTAATGATTTATTTATGAACAAAACATGTAGATATCATTGCCCTAAAGCTAACCATGTCCATAGTTTCCATTGATTTTGCTTGAGCTTAGAGAATTTTGAGATTGAAATTTCTGAGATTTTTAGGATTCAGATTAGGGCCATTAAAATTCATGCTTATATTTGATCTATAGTTTTAATGCTTTACATTTCTGAAACCGTGAGGAAATTTGCTACAAGTTTCATATTTACAGTTTTCATTTTTGTTGAGAGATGAGTAAGTTACAGTAGGTCTGGCTGGAGGTTGAAGATGAAGTAATCAGGGCGCGTTTTGTATCATATATTTATTGATTTGCCTATATTAACGGCTGTATAGCCACCCTAGTGGTAGAAGCGCATGCCTGTAACCTTTGGGACCTGAGTTCGATCCCTAGTGGTACCCTTTTAATTTTTTCACATTTTTTCTTTCTGATTTTGTTTTTTTGGCAGGCTCTGGGCCTTGTTGGGCTCTTCATGTTTTTGTTTTTACTTACTAACCCCCTTGCAGGCTGCTTGCACCCCTGGCCCAGTTTATTTTATTTTTTTATTTTATTTATTTTCTTAATATATTTTCTAATATTAAAAAAATCATAAAAAAATACAAAAAATTAGATTTTCATTTTAACTTAGTTTATTTTATTTTTTTCACAAAAAATATTTTTATTAACTATACTTTTTTTTAACTAGTCTTGTAAATTTAATTTAAAACTAGGTTATTATTTATTTTCTTTTACACCAATTAAAATATATTTATTTTTATGTAAAAAAGGCCAAAAATATTTTATAACACCATAATTTATTTTCAAGACAGAAATACCAAAAAATACTTTTTCTAAACTTATTTTCTTTAATCAATTAATGAATTAGGGTTTTATTAATTTCCTTTCTTAGTGAATTAGGTTTACTTTTAAGTTTAATTAATTATTTTCTTTAAATTAATTATATTAAGACAAAATCCCTTTTCTCATGAAAACCAAACAAAGATCCATTTTCTTTATATTTTGCATTTTTGTACATTTATTCATTTTTCTACATTGTATTCATTTTAATTCCTTGTACATTGATACCAATTCAATATGGTTGTTATAGACTAACTAGGTTTACATTCTTGCAATCCCCATTCAATTTGTACACCCCCTCCCACAAGTATTGTAATAGCGTAATAACTTTAAATTCCGTAATTTATAGCTTTATATACAATGGCTAGTAATTAGGGTTTGTATGAAAAGACTAAAACCAATACTTAGAAAACCCTAATTCAAGACAAAATCAAGCATGAAAACAATACATTTATACATAAGCACCCCTAGGGTTATTCCACTTGGTTTCCTTATACAAAATGGTCATAGTACGCATGTGAGGTATCTTAGCAAAAACAAGCAAATACAAGATCATAGTCCCTCGATGATGCTATCTGAGTTGCCTTTCAAATGATCTTAGTCCTTAAAAAAATGCTAAGATACCTTGTAACATTGCTAATCATGGTTATACGATGACCTACGCCCGTCCCGTTTACATCCAAAGATAGGGTTACTTAGCAAATCAATGGTAAGATAACAATGTTAAAGGAAAAAGGAAATGAACATGAAAGACCTTTTGAGTAAGTAGAATGTTCCTAATTACTTGCTCAATTTCAAAACAAAACTCCTTGCTATTTTCAAAACAAACACTTACACTTTCAAAAACATCTTTCAAACTTGAAAACATTTTCAAAAGATCAAACATCTTTGTATACATTCTTACGAACAATAATCATTACAAAGATTGCCAAAACAATGGCCTCTTTACAAAATACTTTCAAAAACCACACAAAGCATGATTTCAAACAAAAGCAAGTGATCTAGCAGGTAACTAAGAGCCCATGGAAAACCATGGATGAAAAGAGTGCTAATACCTTCCCTTTTCATAATCTATCCTCCGAACTCAAGAAATAATCTCAAAGGTCTTTCATTTGCTTTTCCACCTTTCCTTTTGGATAAAAGAAAAGTCGGTGACGACTCTTGCTAACCGCAACATTTGCGATCAAACACAAAACCCTCAAGTCAGTTCTCCCACCGTATCATAGAACTGGAGACTCTGCTGGGGAAAATTCTAAAAGTGGGGTTACCTTAGGGTTAGATCACATTTACTTGCTTTCTTTTATTTGACTTATATGCTTTATATTATGGTTTGTTGTTTGGGTTTGAGTCCTCTACCCGGATTTGGGATACCTTATAGGTAAGTAGTAATACATTGTGGAAACTGTGTGGGGTATACCGATATGGTCTAAGCAATAGCTACGTTAGTGCGACATATTTGTGGGTACCAGTAGCCCTTGAGTTAATCAATGAGAATACGGGGCCGCTGAGTGATGTCATGAAACACTAATGAACTTTTAGAACCTTTACTTGACCAACTTGGCCTTTAGGATGTAGTGAGATGATCGGCTTTGGTGCAGTCCAAAGTTGGTAGATACTCGATACTACACTCATTGAGGTTTGGTTTTTTGGGATATTTCGGTCGCCATTAAAGAGGCTTGTGCTGAAACAATTACCAAAGAAACAAACCAGTGATATTGAGCTCCTTAGAACCCGGTTACTATTACTAGGACAGGTTTGAGCCAACTAAACTTCAAGAGGGTACTTACCTAAGACCCCATGCAAGCCTAAACCTAAGGACTTGTTTGCTTTGTTTATATATACATACTTGTACATAACATCATGGACATCACAACATCATACTCATTCACTAACCATTTCAAGGATCTTGGGATTTATCTTTGTTCTTGTTTTGTAGGATATGGATTCTATTCGCAGGAAAACTATTCAAGTCAATCTTGCAAGAATCCCTCCACAACTTAAGGATCTAGCTTCAAGGATCCCTTAAAACTCTTCATTCACCGAGAGACATGGTTGCCTACTCAACTTGGTCACCTCCAACACAGATGAGGACATGATTGTGATACGATGGCAGAACCGACTATTTATTACTGGTTTGCGTTTTGCGTTTTTTGTTAGCAAAATGTCGCGTAAGCAAGAGTCGTCACCGACTTTTATTTCATCCAACCGGAAAGGAAAAAAGTACAGAAAAAATCCTTTTTCGAGATATTCTGAGTACGGGGGGTAGATTATAGAAAGGGAAGGTGTTAACATCCTTTCTATCCATGGTTTTCCATGGGCTCTTAGGTACTTGCTCATTTTTAAATTGCTTGTGTGTGTGCTTTGTTTTTGAAAAGTTTGACTTCGTGATAACCCTTTTATCAGTCCTCAAAGGTGTGGCGAAGTTGTTTTGAAAATTTGTTTGAAAAGTGTAAGTGTGAAATTTTTTGATTTGAGCAAGTACCTACTAGCATCTACCTACTCGAAAAAAAGATTGTTTCTATTCTTGTTTCCTTTAGACAGCGCTATCCCACTATTGAGAAATAGGTAGCACCGTCGTTGGAATTTGTAAGGATCAATTCGAAAGGGACGTACGATCACTAAAGAAATATTAGGACACCTTAGTAATAACCTTAGAGTCTCAAGATCATATTCGAGGCAACATTTCCGAGGCAACATTTCCGAGGCAACATTTCCGAGGCAACATTTCCGAGGCAATATCTCTGAGGCAACATTCGAATGGGAAATTTGATCTTTTTAGACAGGAGGGAAACCACTAAGACACATATGCTTAATGATCATTTACTGAAGGCAACCGAAGTGAGAGTATACCCTAGGAGTGATATGTGCGAGTGATTTGTTTTCAATTATTTATCTTTGCACATTAGGATTTTCTAACCGTATAATTTGTCATGGATTCTTGCTATACAATCCTATTAGCATACACCTAGACAGTTAAATATTTGCAGAAATTAAAAATGCGAGAAAATAAATCTACGCTATTACAAGGCTCCGGGGAGGGGGATTAATTACATAGCAAAAAAAACCCGGGGATTTAAACAGTAAATAAAACCATAAATTAACTATTACCAACCATGAACAGTTACAAAAATATTGTCAAAAATAATAATAATAAGCGCGGCGGATTAAATGCGAGGCGATTAGGATTTTGACCCTTGGCTAAACCTAATTGCAATTGATTAAAGAAAAAAGATGCTTTTGTCATGTTTTGTTATTTAAGAAAATAATGAAATAATGAAATTAAAAAGAAAATCCTAAGTTCTAATTAATATTAATTAAGAAAAACAAATTAATTAAGTCTAAACAACCTATTTTGTATTTTTATTTATTTGAGAAAAATAAAAGAATTAAATCAAGGACTTAACCTAATTTTCTAATTGAATTTTAATTGTGAAAGAAATTAAAATTGCCCTAAATTAATTAAACTAATTAACTAAAAAAAATTGTTAAGAAAATAAATCTTTTTTGGTGTTTTTTGATTGGTTAATTTAATAAAATAATTTTTATGTTGATTTAAAAAAGCAAGATAATTAAAGAAAAGGAATTAAAAAAATAGAAAATTAACCAAATGAGCTTGCTGTCAGTAGATCTGGCTGGAGACGGGTCCAGAAGATGATGACCCTCAGAAGGTGTATGCGCTGGATCTGGTTTTGGCTGATGGATCCAGAATATGATGACCCTCAGAAAGTGTATGCGCTGGTGTTGTACCCCAAAATTTTCCCTCTTTTCATACACGCATATTATTGGTTTTATGTTTATGGAATAAAGGTATATTTATCGAGCTTCTTCAGGTTACAAGTGACGTTTATTTCGTCAATGGATATTCTCATAGTATTTTCCGTGCTGAAGATCGGTTCGCCGTTTTGCAACGATTCGGGGTTCAAAGATTCACAAGTCCAACCCGGCGCGTCATATTCAGGTGTTCTTTCGCCAAGATATCTTTGATAACGTATTATCAAATTCAGGTTCGACTCAAGAGTCAATTCTTTTAAGAAGGTCTCTGAATGTGTGAGTTTTCTCGAAGAAATATGGTGAAAACGTGTGCTGAAAGTGTAGTTTTTACGCACTAAAAAGTTCATAACTTGAAGATCGTGGCTCGTTTTGAACCCGTTCTGGTAGCCAAAATTCCGTCTTGACGTCATCCATGTTTTCATCTCTCACGACTGGAAGCCAATTTCGATCAGAAGGTCTTCAAAAATGCGGATTTATCAAGTATTTTTATACAGAAAATTTGTGACAGAAATTTATTTGCGTCATGTTCAGAAAATCATAACTTGGTCGATTTTCATCGTATGGAGCTAGTTCTGGCACCAAAATTTCACAAATTGAGTTGGCGATGTTTTCACAGGATGTATCGAGTTCGAATGGTATTCAAAAGGCCTTTGTTTTTTGCTTAGAGTGCGTGTGATGCGCCGAAAATCCTGAATGCTGAATATTATTTCATCTGGGTCGAAACTTCGAAAATTCATAACTCGGTCAATTTTTATCGGATTAGGCCCATCTTTTTACACAAGGTTACTAACTCAGAGGTCTATAACTTTGCTTCAAAAGTCGAGACCGAATTATGCTCCGATCAATACCAGTTTTCTATTGAAGAACGTGTCAGAGTCGACATTGGAGCCCAAAATAAGTTTGTCTGAGCTGAAACTTCAAAAATTCATAACTAATTCACTGTTTATCCAATTGAGCCCATTTTTGGAAAAGAGTTAGCTCTCGATGTCAGCTACATTTTGTTTTCACATTTCAACTTCAAAAATTGCACTTAATCTCCTGTGATTTAGCCTAGAACGTGACGGACTCAAGTGAACATTGGAGGCTCAATTGCACATTCAAAGCCCATTTTTTCTCTCTAATTTCCATTATATAATCTCATTCTTTTCACACAAACAGGGGGACAAAAAAAACCTTTGCCACAACGCTGTCAGAATATCAAATTCTTTCAAGAACCCTAAAACCTTGAAATCTTTATTACAAACCCACATCTCACTACAAACAAGTCATCCCTGTTACAACACCACATCTCACTACTTCTCCAGTAAGGGTAAGACTGGCTTAATCTCCATGATCAAAAGGGCATATAAGCATTCATCTCACTACTTCTCCAGTAAGGATAAGACTGATTTGATCTCCATGATCAAAAGGGTATAATCATTCATACATGCCATATCAGTTTTAACATTAAATTTTTTCATATATTGGTTTTATTTGTATTTCATGATATATAGTAATTTATTTAATGTGTTCATGAGATTCAACACTGCAGATTTAGACAATGTCCCATGCAGGTTCATTACAGAACGTTGAGGCCAAAACACTAATGGCCAAAATAGAACAACCAACCAATGCATGACGAGGCAGACATCCTGAGAAGGTTAAAGGCGTGGGTTCAACAACCACCCCTATTGGTATTGGTTTTATTCCTTTCTATTTATCCTTTTACCTATTTTCATTCTTTCTGTTTAAAACTTTTTTTCATAAAACTTAACATTTTCCACGAACCTTTGATTTTTCTTCCGAAACTCGAATAATTAATTTTAGGTCTTTTTTTAATTTAATTTTAGGCTTTAAATTAATTTGTGGTTCAACAACCACCATGACATTTGCATTATTTTTATTTTCTAATCCTATTTTTCATTGATGTTTCTTCCCCTATCTATTTTTTGGCAAACTTAATCTTTTTTATTAATCATTAGACATAAACTTTTTTTAAACCTTTTTTTAATTAAAATTAATTAGGTTTTAGGTTTTTTTTAATTAACCTTTTTTTTCAAAATTAACCTTTTTTTATTAATTAAAATTAATTAGGTTTTAGGTTTTTAATTAACCTTTTTTTTCTTTCAAAACTAACGTTTCTTTTTAATTCAAACCAATTAGGATTTAGGTATTTTAATTAACTTTTTTTCAAAATTAATATTTTTTACTAATTAAAATTAATTAGGTTTTTTAGGTTTATTTAATTAATTATCATAAATCACTTTTTCATAAAAAAATTACCAAAAACATTAACTTAGAATTTTAAGTTTTAATTTTTCCTTATTTTCTTTTTATTTATTCTTTTACATTTTAATTTCTAGAAAAATTGTATAGGTCTCATTATCAATGTAATAGCGTAGATTTATCTTTTCTCGCATTTTTTTCTTCTAATTATGTAATTGCTTCCGGGATGTAATAGTTTTAGAATTTCTTTTCCGCACTCTTCATTATTATGTAATTGCCCCAAAGCTCTGTAATAGCTTAGGTTTAAATTCCGCATTTTTATTTTCAGTCCAAAATAATTATGTATCTGCAAAAGCCTTGTAATAGTTAGGACTTTAAACTTTCTGCATTTTATTTTCGCAAACTATAAACTGCTTAGATGTATGTTAATAGGATTGTATGGAAAGACTGTCTGAAAAATTAAAACAGTAGATCACCTTAATTGTGCAAAGATTAAATAACTGAAAACAAACACATGCACATGCTCACTCTTAGGGTATGCCTCACTTGGTTGCCTCGGAAAACAATGGTCATGTCCCTCGAACGTAGGGATACCCTTAGCAAAGACCCTCGGTTAAAATCATCATAAAGATCATGGTCCCTCGATGTCCCTCAAAGTTGCCTATGGTGTATGATCTTGTCCTCGATGTTGCCTACGAATATATGATGACAGTCCCTTCGAAATGCTAAGGTATCCTTGCATGTTGCCTTCAATGACCATCACGTCCCTTTAGATAGCCCCTCAAATTCCAACGACAGTGCTACCTACTCACTAATAGTGGGATATCGCTGTCTAAAGGAAACAAGAACATAAACATTCATTTTTCGAGTAGGTAGATGCTAGTAGGTACTTGCTCAAAACAAACAAACCTTTTTCACACTTACACTCTTTTCAAACAAAGTTTTCAAAAAACACTTCGTAACACTCTTGAAAACAGAAGCAAGGGTTAAATCGAAGTCAAAAAGTTTTCAAATCACACAAACACAGAAGCAATTTTTAAAAGATGAGCAAGTACCTAAGAGCCCGTGGAAAACTACGGATAAAAAGGGTGTTAATACCTTCCCTTTCTATAATCTACCCCTCGTACTCAACATCTCGAAAAAGGATTTTTTATGTACTTTTTTCCTTTTCCTTGTTGGATAAAATAAAAGTCGATGGTGTCTCTTGCTTACCGCGACATTTGCGAATACAAAATGCAAACCAATATTAACAGTTGGTTCTGCCACTGTATCACAGCTAGATCTGATTCTGGCTGATGGATCCAGAAGATGATGACCCTCAGAAGGTGTATACGCTGGATATGGTTCTGGATGATGGATCCAGAAGATGATGACCCTCAGAAGGTGTATGCGCTGGATCTGGTTCTGGCTGATAGATCCAGAAGATGATGACCCTCAGAAAGTGTATGTGTTGGATCTGATGAAAACAATGGAGTAAATGCCAAAAGCTCGCGCCTGGGATCGAACCCAAGACGTGAGTTTCTGATTTCCTTCCTTTGACCAACTGCGCTAGATGTTAACTTGTTAATGTAATAAAAATAAATAATATATTGGAAAATAAATTAGTGGCCAGGATAACGCGCCAGAATTTAAATCATCCAGTCAGGTTGTGACACGCTGTTGTCTTCTTCCCCAGAACCGTCATTTTAGGCTCTGAACCTTTACCTTCAGATACAGGTCTGTTGCTGAAATCCGTGTCATTCAAAAATCAAGCACACACAATATAAATTCAATTGGGGGCCATGGATCAACTGGGTTTGAAACTCTGATCATCATGGTACCTATTATCAGGCCTAATTTTGCTTAAATCACGAAACCCCAAATTGGAGCACGAAACCCTAACAATGGCAAAAGCTCATTCCTGCACTGTAACTTAAATCAAACTATCCAGAAACATTGCAAACATGATGATGAACACAAATATGTAACTTAAACATGCTAAACATGCAAGAATTACAATAGTCGAATTTGAATAATTTTGTAAACCGTGAGAGTGATAGGGAATGATTATGGATGTTCTGACGCCTGCAAATGATTGGGAGTGCTTCCTGAGATGCCAAAGAATTGATTTCTGGCTTTGAAACTCCTTGAGGATGGCTCTAAGATGGATTTCAATCTCTCACTTTTTGTCCAAAGTTTTAGTTTTTCTTCTGACAATTTCACGCCTTCTAACCCTCCCTTTTTTGCTTTGTTCTTGTTCATTATATATCCCTCAATGAATTAGGGTTGCAAAACAGATTGAATCTTGAAGCTTTGATGAGATTTGATTTGATTTTCAATTTGCATGATATCCTTCCAAATTTGGCCTAATCATGCCAATCTCGTACCAATCAGCCTTGATATGATATGATTCTCATATGCCAGCATAATGAGCTTATGATTCTGTCTAAAAATCCAATAAAAACAAATCTTTGCTATTATTTACCAATTATTTGATTTAATTCAATTTTTAATAAATAAAAAATCAAAATAAAATGAATAATGAAGCAAATAACATGTGAGTGAGCATTTGAGTCGTGGACCACATTATTATTGAAGTGCAAGCATAAAAAGTTGGGCCCATTTAGCAAAAAATGCAAATTTGAGCACATTTGACTTTTGGCAATTTTGCAAAAATGGTCAACTTGGCCAAT
Source organism: Vicia faba (assembly GCA_948472305.1). NCBI lineage: Eukaryota > Viridiplantae > Streptophyta > Magnoliopsida > Fabales > Fabaceae > Vicia > Vicia faba. Next base: position 1,235,494,650 of record OX451736.1, read on the forward strand.
GCATAACTCTCTCAATTTTGACCCTAGAGAGGTTTTCTTGGATTTTTTAGAAATCTTAGGATGTCCTCTAAGCAACCCTTTTGGTCTCATCTCAATTTAGTCTTCCATGTTCATGTATGAAGCTTTGACCCAAAAGGTGTTTTTGATGACTTTTCAAAAGGACCTATAATGTCAAAATTCATATCTTTTGGTGAGTGCATATTCTGAACTTGGTAGATGAAGATGAATTGTAGGAAATTGCATCCTCTTGAAAATTAGATTTGGATGGGTCATTTCTGATAAAGCATGAGAAAGTTATTCTTGGTCAAAGTTGAGTTGACTTTTCCTACAAAACCCTAATTTAGCAACTTTTGGGTTTTGATGAATTGTGAGCAATCCTTGAGGAATCATGATCAACCCTTGATAAAATGATGAATAATACCTTAAAATGAGGATGTTAACTAAAAATCTTGAAGTTTGACTATATGTGGGCCACAATTGACTTTTGACCCAGCATAGTTGATTTTCAGGCATTTAAGCAATTGACTGAGCAAACTTCTTCTCCAAGGCTTGAAACTTGACATGGATGATCTTGAGAACATATTAGGACCTTGGAAAGAATTTGGGACCTTTGTGGTTGACACATCTTGATGAATATGGGAACCCTAATTTGAGGTAGACTGCCTTTAGGAGAGAATTTGTCTGGTCAACTCTTGAACTTCCTTGAGCAATTTGGGGACCACACTTGCCATGTGTTGAGAAATATGGGAGGGAAAATTTTTGGGTACAACAACTTCCTCTGTTCAATCTTCTTAAACCTGAAGATGTAGATTGGCTTGTCCGCCTTTCTTGATTTGTGATATCGAGAATGGGCTTATAGATGCAATTTGGTAGTTGCTAGAGAATTGTTGGAGATGGGCTTAAAGATGCCATCCGAAGAGATGTCGATTGCACAAGAGATTCCTTTGCGAGAACCCGCATACCTGTTGTTGAGGAGGATTTCACTGGGGAATGCTGGTCTCTGCCTTGAGAGAAATAGAGTTTTAGGAGTTTCAGTCATCCGTTACTCTACTGGGAGAATGACTCTGGTTTGGGGAGTGGAAGTGAACTGCGTATCTGGTTGGGGTATATGTTGCACCGTGACTTTCTGGGGAAATGTGAAATCAATTGTGTTTGATTGGGTCCCGGTCTTACAGTGTTGTGGACTGCTGTCTGGGGATAAGAGAGGCAGAACCCGAATAGTAAGGTTATGAGAAGGAACCTGGATAGTAGGGTTACCTTTGATATGAAAGCCTGGATAGTAGGGCTGTGATAAGGAACCTGGATGGTAGGGTTACTTCGGTATGAAAGCCTGGATAGTAGGGCTGTGAGAAGGAACCTGGATAGTAGGGTTACTTTGAGGTGAAAGCCTGGATAGTAGGGCTGTGAGAAGGAACCTGGATAGTAGGGTTACTTAGATATGAAAGTCGGGATAGTAGAGCTGCAAGAAGGAACCTGGATGGTAGGGTTACTTTGATATGAAAGCCGGGATAGTAGGGCTGCAAGAAGGAACCTGGATAGTAGGGTTACTTCGATATAAAAGCCTGGATAGTAGGGCTGTGAGAAGGAACCTGGATAGTAGGGTTACTTCAATATGAAAGCCTGGATAGTAGGGTTGTGGGAAGGAACCTGGATAGTAGGGTTACTTCGATATGAAAGCCTGGATAGTAGGGATGTGAGAAGGAATCTAGATAGTATGGTTACTTCGATATGAAAGCCTGGATAGTAGGGCTGTGAGAAGGAACTTGGATAGTAGGGTTACTTCGATATGAAAGCCTGGATAGTAGAGCTGTGAGAAGGAACCTGGATGGTAGGGTTACTTCGGTATGAAAGCCTGGATAGTAGGGTTGTGAGAAGGAACCTGGATAGTAGGGTTACTTCGAGGTGAAAGCCTGAATAGTAGGGCTGTGAGAAGGAACTTGGATAGTAGGGTTACTTCGATATGAAAGCCTGGATAGTAGGGCTGTGAGAAGGAACCTGGATAGTAGGGTTACTTCGATATGAAAGCCTGGATAGTAGGGCTGTCAGAAGGAACCTGGATAGTAGGGTTACTTCGATATGAGTTTGGGTAAAACTGCAGAAGGAACCTGGGTAAGGTTGCCTTGTGATGAGTCAGCGTGGGACTGCTGGAAAAAACCCGAGTAAGGTTGTATCTGTCGCACCGGTGATTACTCTGTTTGGCTTCGAGTGTTGATCATGGACCTGTTGGAAATTATTGATAATAATTGTCTTTCCTGAAAGAAATACAGGGTTAGTTATGTGCGATGCATGAGATGCATTGTATGATGATGTTCTTAAAATAAATGAGACTATGTTATATGTGATGTATGCACATGTCATGATGTATGAACATGAAATACGGACGTAGTAATCTGAGTCCGGGAAAATAAATCCCTGACTACTGTTTAGAGAGTATTAGAAATGGTATTCTTGACTGCTGTAAAAAACCATATTTCCTCTACTTCTGTCGGGGATGGTGAACAAAGATGACTATGCTGGGGATTTGCCATCCATTCAGCTGGTGAGTATTCTTCCGGAAGCGACCCTGTCTGGGGATAACTCTGCGGGGAATAACTCTGTTGGAGAGGAGATACTCTGTTGATAGATCTGCCGATTCAGAGAAATAACTCAGATGGGGATGAATTTCCATTGCTGATGATAATGAATTATGTTGGAGATTGAATTTCTGCTTGTGAGAGAAATAAACTCTGCTTGTGGAAAAATTTACTGACTCACTCGTGATTGTGAACCTCAGTTGGGGAGAGTTGTGTCCTGTTCGGGAAAGCTAACTGTTGTACCCCAAAATTTGCCCTCTTATTTCATCAACCTTTTCTCACCACAAGACTCTTGGAGCTCAAGATCAAGTTAGGGTTTGCTCTGCTCAAGACCCCTCCTTGCACTGTTGACCCAAATTAGGGTTTGAGTTTGCACAAGGATGTTTTGACCTAAAATATCCAAAGTGACTTTCATGCTTCATGTTGGACTCACAAGTTTATCCATACCTAGCTTCAAGCCTTGATTCAAATCTTTGCCCAATCAATTGGACAGTTGACCTAGAAATCAGCTGTATTGGGGGAAAAAGTCAACTATGGCCAATTGACAGTCAAACCTCATGATTTTTTACCCACATCAACATAATGAACTCATATGAACCATTTGGTCAAGTTTGGATCACAATTCCACAAGAAATTTGATCAGATCACCCAAAGGGCAAAATGGTCATTTTTAGGGTTTTGACTGCACAAAGGCAATTTTTGACTGTTTGACCTAAACAATGGCAAATCAAGCTCACACATGGACTCAAGGATTCAATAACTTTGTCTTGACACATTCAACAAGTTCAAAAGATCTCAAATGCATAGGATTGACAGATGAATTTTTCAGTCAACTAATCAAAATTTGACTGTATACTGAAAAGTCAAACTTTGACTTTTTGGTCAAAATCAAGTGCCAAGATTCATTTTACATCAAGACATGTCAAATTATGAAACTTGTTCATCAAGAAACCCAAAATTGCAAATTAGGGTTTAAAATGAAAAAATTTCATAACAGAAATTTTCTAAGTTATAAAATTTTCTTATTTTTTCCTAACTTTGTCCCATTTTTTCACCAAGATTCAAATGGATTCAAACAAAACTTGAAACATGAAAGTTGTAGTCCATTGAAAAATCTACAACTTTGATTCATAAAACTTTCTCAAAGGAAGCTTGTATCTCAAGTTATGATTTTTGGAACAAGGGTACAAAACATTTTTAACTTAGAGAAATTTTGCCCTATTCTAGGCAGGATTTTTGTCCAACTTCTTGGCCATTTTTCACATGGTTCCACTTGGAGTTTCTATTTTCATTACAAAGATGGATTATATTACACATTCCAAGCTTTCCAAATTGTCTAAGAACTTCTCAAACACCCTTGTGGTTAGAGAGAATCGAATTTGCAAAGTTGGCCAAAACTCACTTTTGTTCATGGCCAAGGCTTGTTCATAACACTTGCATTTTCAAATCAGTTTGTGTATTGCTAGCTTGCAGGCCTCAAGACCAAGTTTACACCCCTTAATTTAATGCCTAACCATTGTGTTAAGGTGTTATTTCATTCATTTGGACAATACATGCTAAATTAATCCTTAATTGGAAAAAGCAAACTTGCCATTTTTGAAAAGTAATACTTTATGTCAAGTTCCAAATCCTTGAGGTACAGGCCAGATCTTTGAAGCAAAAGTTTGTACACAAATCCCATTTATCAAGAGAAAATGCTGCAGCATAGAGAGATAGAGGTCACAGGCCTGCATAAGAACTTGAACCTCATGGCTTCAAAAGGAAGAAACATTGCAAAACAGATCCAACTTGGATTTCCTGTAACCTAGAGCTTAAACAAACTTTGTGAACATCTTCCACACATCAAAACAAGCCTAAAGCACGACTCATTCATCCCTAAGACCTGCTCATACTCAGAATCCCTGTTTTGCTGCAAAACAGGGCAAGTTCTGCAACTTGACCTCTATAACAATATCCACTCGTGCGTTTTTGCTCAAGCTTGTCCAAACACATTCCATACCATCCACTGAAACTATTCCAAGCCTTAGACTCAAGTTGTAACATCCCTAACCCTACTTTCCATTTTTACTTTCAAGCTGTGCAGGTGGACTTCTGTAGCACGATACAGGTGGTTTCAAAGCAAGCTAGGTACTTGGGAAGCATCCTTGGACTTCAGGCAAGCTCAACAAAAGCTCAAACTCCATTGAAGGTGGCCACATTGCTCTATCCAAGTCAAGCTGAAACAGGTAATCCATGGACTTCTATCTCTCAATTTAGGAAGAGTTAAGCTTAGGTTTGTGAATGAAACATGTCCTACTCATAGCCCTGAAGCCATACATGTGATCACTTTTCATTTATGTTAAGCGTGCTGTGACAATTTTAGCCATGAACATGAGGGAAAATTAGGTTAAAATTTAGGGCCAGAGAAATTCTCTTTGGCCTTTGAGAGTTAATCCAAGTATTTTACATGTTTGAATTTGTCTTTTGATGCTCTATAATATTTGTGTTATGAGTTTTGCATAAAAATCAAAGAATCAGGAGTTGGTGTTTGATCAAAGAGGCGCGCGTTTTCTGTTTCAAACAAGAGGCTGAAGGTTGAAGATGATGGTTTGGGCTGGGCCTGAGCCATCTTTACTTTTTGCACCCCTTTTTTAGTTTTGCACCCCCCTGGCCCAAATGTTGAATACTTGTCATTTTTGTGTTTTTATTTTTATTTCTGACTTTATATTTTTTGCTCAAACATAAAAAACACCAAAAATATTTTTCCACATTTTTTTTTCATATTTATTTGATATTTATTTGCTTTATTAGGTATATGTATGTAAATAATATAAATCTTTTCTTTATTAAAACCCTAAAAAATGATATATAAAAAATATATTTATTTTTTAGTTATTATTTACACCCTTGAAAATATTTTCTTAAATATACATTTTTTTTATATGTACATAAATAATTAATTCTATCTTTTATATTTAATAGGTTTAGTATATATATATATATATATATATATATATATATATATATATATATATATATATATATATATATATATATATATATATATATATATATATATATATATATATATATATATATATATATATATATATATATATATATATATATATATATATATATATATATATATATATATATATATATATATATATATATATATATATATATATATATATATATATATATATATATTATTTAACATTTGACATCAAAAATACTTTTTTAACAATATACTTTTTACTTTGTGTATAAATTAATATATATTGCACATAATCAATAAATAAATACTATTTACTTGAAAATTAGGGTTTTGCCCTAAACAACAAAAATAATCAAAAATATGACTTTTTTTTATTTTGTTTATACTTCAAACATGAAAACCTTTTTTACATACATAAAAAAATCTTTTTTTGCATAATACATTGCATTTTGATATTTATTTAAATTGTATTTATTTAAATGTTAAATATTTGTATATTCGATATGGTTGTAATAATTTAGATTTTATTTCCTTGTCAAATATCCCCCAAATCCAAATTTGTACCCCCCTCCCTATATCATGTTGTAATAGCTTAGCCTTTAAATTTTCGCATTTAAAAGCTTTCAATTATGCCATGCTTAGACTTAGGGTTTGTATGCAAATAAAATCAACAAGTAGTTTGACCTAAATCCAAGATAAACATGCATGAAAAACAAACACAATGCACACTTGCACCCTTAGGGTTACTCCACTTGTTGCCTTCAAAAATGGGCCATGGTTGCATGTTAAGTGTCTTTGGCAAAACAAAAACAAATCAAATGATCATAGTCCCTCGATGACGCTATCGAAGTTGCCTAAACGAAAATGATCATAGTCCCTCAAGAAAATTGCCAAAGACACTTGACACTATTGCTTTCATGGTCCATACGATGACCCGCGCCCGTCCCGTTTACATCCTAAACGCAAGGTTGTTCACCAAATACAATGGTGAAACAACACTGTTAAAAGGGTTAAAAACATAAGGAAAGATCTTTGAGTAAAAATAGGGTAGACGACTCTTAGTTACTTGATCAAACTTGCAAAGAAAACATCCTTGCTACTTTTCAAAAACACACATCACAACATAATTTCCAAACAAATTTCAAAACATTGAAAACTTTTCAAAAGATAAAAAAACCTTTGTATATACTCAAACACGAGTCATTACAAAGGTTGCCACAACAATGGCCTCTTTTCAAAACATCTTTCAAAACCACACACAAAGCACCATCTCAAACAATTGAAAATGCAAAGCAAGTGATCTAAGCAAGTAACTAAGAGCCCATGGATAACCATGGATAGAAATGGTGCTAATACCTTCCCTTTCTATAATCTACTCCCCGAACCCACGAAAACATCTCAAAGGTCTTTCCTGTGCTTTTTGACCCTTCCTTAGGATAAATAAAAAGTCGGTGGCGACTCTAGCTCAACCGAAACATTTGTGAACACAAACGCAAAACCTCAAGTCAGTTCTCCCACCGTATCACAGAACTGGCGACTCTGATGGGGAAAACTTTTTAAGTGGAGTAACCTTAGGGCTTAGATCACCTTTTGCATGATTAATTGTTTGTTTTGATTGCTTTACATTTTGGTTCTCTTGTTTGGGATTGAAATCCTCCACCCGGATTTGGGAAACATTCATAGATAGCAATACATTATGGAAACTGTGTGGGGTATACCGACACGGTTGAAGCAATAACTATATTAGTGCGACATATTTGTGAGTACCGGTAACCCTTGAGTTCAATCAAGGAGAGTACGGGGCCGCTGAGTGATGTCACTAAGCACTAATGACCTAGAACCTTACTTGACCATCTTGGCCTTTTATTAGGGGTAGTGAGATGACCGACTTTAGTGCAGTCCGAAGTTGGTAGATCCTCGATGCTACACTCATTGAGGGTTGTTTTCCTGGAATATTTTGGTCGCTAGTTAAGTGGCTAAACCAAAACAATGAACATGGAAAACAATCCAATGATATTGAGCTCCTTAGAACCCGGTTACTATTTAGGACAGGTTTTAAGCCAACTAAACTCAAGAGGGTACTTACCTATGAAACCCCATACAAGCCTGAAACTAGGGTTTTTGTGTGATTTGCTTGTACATGTGTTTGTGCATACATCATGAACATCATAAAGCATCATATACATCCACTAACCATTTCAAGGGTTTGGATCTTCATCTTTGTTCTTGTTTTGTAGGTCATGGAAACTCTTCGCAGGAAAAGCATTCAAGTCAACCTTGTGAGAATCCCTCCTCAACTCAAGGAGCTTACATCCAGAATTCCGGAAAGTTCTCTCTTCAGTGAAAGACATGGTAGACTGCTCAGCCTAGTCAACACCAACATTGAAGAAGACATGGTGAAAGTGCTGTTGCAGTTCTTTGACCCCCTTCACCACTGTTTCACCTTCCCCGACTACCAATTGGTGCCTACTTTGGAGGAATTTTCTCAACTCCTGAGAATTCCTATTCTTAATCAACTACCTTACAACGGTACGGAAAAAGAACCAAAACCTGAAGATGTTGCTCAAGCACTACACTTGCAACCATCTGACATCAAGGGGCTTTGGGAAACTAGAAGTGGTGTCAAAGGCTTCTTGGCAAAATTCTTGTTTGAGAAGGCACAAGAGTGTTGGAATTCCCTGGACCTGCAAGCTTTTGAAGAGATTGTGGCACTCCTTATTTATGGGTTGGTCTTGTTTCCAAATCCTGACCAACTTATAGACGTGAATGCTGTCAAGATTTTCATATCCAGGAATCCTATACCTACATTGCTTGGGGACATCCTCCACTCATTTTACACACGAACAATGAGGAAAAGAGGTGTTCTCATGTGCTGTACTCCTCTCCTGACAAGGTGGTTTATTTCTCACCTTCCACAATCAGTTTTGAAGAACGATCAGGGTTCAAGGTGATCACAACGGTTGATGACCCTCACACATTCTAATGTACATTGGTGTTCTCGGTCCAGAGAAAATGTCATCATCATCGATCACTGTGGTGAGTTCCATAATGTTCCATTACTTGGCATTAGGGGAGGCATTACCTATAACCCCTGTCTAGCTTTAAGACAATTTGGATATGCTCGGAGGGATGGCCCTCATGACATGCTGATTCCTGACCTAGTTTTTGACTTTGACAACGATGCGCAAGGACTTCGCCAAAGATTCATCAGAGCTTGGAGGATGCCTAACAAGGTGGACAGTAAGACACTGGGGCACAAGAATTCCATCCCCCTTGAGCCTTATCTCAAGTGGGTACGAACCCGCTCTCAGAATCTTATGATGCCGTACCCTCACATTCTCCCTTTGATCAAGGAGCCTGTTAAGGAAGGAAAGGTTCCATACACCATCCTACATCCTGACATGCCAACATCATGGGAGGAAATGCAAAAGAGTTGGATCCAACTCAAGGAAGAAAGGGATACTTTTGAAGCCAGCTTCTACGCCAGTGAGAAGAAGGTTTTGGAGCTTACCCGCCGACTTCACGAGGAGGAAACCCTCAACACTTACATCGCACCAAAGAGGATGCGCAACGTCTTTTTACCTTGAGAAGTTTTTGTAATATTTGGCCCATGGGGCATTTATGTACTGGCAAAATTTCTTCTTATTAATATGACGTGTGTTCTTTTTGTTTGCAACAACTTTGAATTTCTAAATCCTTGAATGCATTACATGAATAAACATATCATTTATCATATGCATAAACATGTCTTCACACCAGGTTTCCTTATCTTTCTACTGTTTATTTCAGTAAGATGGATATTGAGCAGACGGTCAGAGATCTGCAGGCACAAAACTCGCAGTTTCCACAACTCCTTACGACCTTGGCAAAGGGTCAGGAGGGTCTTAAAGCACTGTTAGGGAATAAAGAGCAAGAAAAAGGAAAAAAGAAAAAGAAAAGAGTTGGGGTAGCTACACTGGGAAGAAGATTTGAGAATGAAGCTAGGAGAGTTCTTGAATTCCCCTCAACATCTGACGAGGGGACCGGTAAGGGAAAAGGAGCTGCATTACCCTCTGAGTCTGAGGCTGAAGAAGAAGAGGTTGAGGAAGATGAGGATTATTCAGAGCAACAATACCCGCCAGCGGACGACAAATACAAAAATCTGGAGGATAGACTGGCAGCTATGGAGCTGCAAAGGGTTCCCGGGTTAGATTTTGAAGAATTGGGATTGATTGCTGGGATTATTATCCCTCCCAAATTCAAAGTGCCAACTTTCGCAAAATATGATGGTCTGTCTTGCTCAAAGATGCACCTGAGGTCATATGTCATAAAAATTCAACCTCATTCATCCGATAGAAATCTCTGGGTACACTTCTTCCAGGACAGTTTGTCCGGTACACAACTAGATTGGTTTTACCAGCTTGAGAGGTCAGAAGTGCATAATTGGGAAGATTTGGCAGTTGCTTCCTATCGCTAGTATCAATACAACGCCGACTTGGCGCCAACCCGTACTCAACTACAAAGTATGGGGATGGCCTCGAATGAAGGATTCAAAGAATACGCCCAGAAATGGCACGACTTGGACGGAAGGGTGCAGCCGCCGCTTTCAAATAGGGAGCTAGTTAATATGTTCTTGGGGACCCTATCTGGCCCTTTCTTCAACCATTTGATCGGGAGCTCTTCCGCAGGGTTTACTGAATTGATTTTGACTGGCGAAAGGGTGGAAGCTGGTATTAAGAATGGGAAGATTCAAATGGATGCCTCTGCATCCACAGCTGTTAAGAAACCGTTCCCGGCCAAGAAATAAGTGGCTGTTGTATACTCTCAGAAAGGATTGGGAAGAACTGAGCGCCGACCGACTGTAGGGGCCGTGATGATTCAAAATTTATCAAATGATCAGCCTCGTAACCATCAGTCCAGACCTAAACAGCAATGGGGAGAACGGCCACCACGATAGTTCACCCGCATCAACATGACGCCCGCACAAGTTCTTCCCCATTTGTTGAAGCTGAATTTGACCAGTTTGAAAGAGATGCCAAAGAATGTGAATACAACCTCTCCATCTTACAATCCGAATGCTAAATGTGCCTATCATTCTGACAGCGTCGGGCACAACACCAACGATTGCTGGGCGCTTAAGAATAAAATTCAAGATTTGATAGATGCTAAAGAGGTTGAGTTCGACGCCCCTGAGAAGCCGAATGTAATCTCCGCTCCAATGCCAAAACATGGCCACAATGTCCATGCTGTTGAAGAAGATCTGTTTGTTTCTACTGTTGATGATCTGATAACTCCACTACTGACAATCAAGCTGAATTTGCTGAAAGCTGGGATTTTCCAAGGTTGTAAAGAAGATTTCTACCTTTGTTCCTCCCTACCAATCGATTGTCCATTGCTGAAGATAGGCATCCAACGCCTAATGGACAACCAACAAATTCTTTTCGAAAAGACTCCTGTTACTCCAACTCCTATCAATGAGGTTTCAATAATAACCATTTCCGTCAATCTTTCCAAGGTCCCCAAAAGGCCTGTTAAGATTACATCCGCTCCAAAGATTGTACCCTTGAAGATAACCATACCTGGGCCCGTCCCATACAAATCTGACAAATCGATACCGTGAAATTATGGTGGAGAAATCTACTACCACGGTGTTAAACAAATTGAGATAACTGAAGAGAGCTCTGACGAAGAAACTGCCGACATTGGAAACATTGCCGGAACGAGCAAAATTACCCGAAGTGGAAGAATTTTCTCTCCAGAGATTGCCCCTCCAAAGGCAATCTTTGGACCCTCAGCTGCTCCCAAGGTTACCCCTGCACCGGTAAAACTATCTGCAAGAACGCCAATGATTGAAGAAATTGTAACTCCTGTGGTTGTCCCTTCTGCTGCTGCCAATGATAAAGGAAAAGGGATCCAAGAAGAGCTCGTCAGGACGAGGGCTCAGCCATTGGTCATCCCTGAGACCTCTAGAAAAGGAATGGAGGAGATTCTGAAAATAATTAAGAAGAGTGATTATGATGTGGTGGAGCAACTGGGGCAAACCCCCTCAAAGATCTCCATGTTGGCCCTGTTGCTTTGTTCGGAGGCTCATGCCAAAGCTTTGATAAGGTTTTTGAAGACAACCCATGTGCCCCAGGAAACCTCAGCCGATCAATTTCAGGATTGTGTAGCCAGCCTTACCGCCGACAACGGTCTGGGTTTCTCCGATGCTGACCTGACTCCTAAGGGAAGAAAGTACAATGACGCACTACATGTGTCCGTTGAATGCCGAGGAACCACTCTTGCCCATGTCTTGGTCGATACTGGTTCTTCTCTAAATGTGCTGCCTAAGAAGGCTCTGGACCGATTGGATTGTGAAGGCTTGGAGCTGAAACCAAGTAATATCATTGTCAGGGCCTTTGACGGGTCTAAAAGAATGGTGCATGGGGAGGTCGACATTCCCATCAAAGTAGGCACTGAAGTGTTCCACTCAACCTTCTACGTGATGGACATCCGTCCGTCATACTCTTGCTTGCTAGGAAGGCCGTGGATTCATAATGCTGGGGCAGTCACTTCCTCTCTACATCAGATGCTGAAGTACCCTGTTAAGGGTAAAATCATAATTGTACACGGTGAGGAGGAGTACATGATCAGTCATTTGAATTCCTTTCGGTATGTGGAAGTGGATGGCGAATTCATCGAAACACCCTTTCAACATTTTGAGGAAGTTTCTCCCGAGGTGGCTGTAGCAAATGCAGTAGTTGAGGTACCCAAGTAGGTGGCCAAGATGGCATCTCTGAAAGACGCAAAGGCTGCTATAAAGGAAGGGAAGAGCACAGTGTGGGGACAGTTGCCTGACTTTCCCCACAAGACGGACAAGTTTGGGTTGGGGTTTACCGCTGCGGGGCAAAAGGCTATGCGTCGCTCCAAAATGGAAAAGACACCCATCAGGATTTCTCCTCAGGGAATCAATGCTTTAGAAGACGAAGACGAAGAGGGTAACGTTGAAGATTGGATCTTCCCAACCATTGAAGGGGGACTGCACAACTGGGAGGCGAAAGACTTCGTTCCCATTACTTTCATCAATCAGTAATTTATCTTTCGAACATTTCCTGTTGGTCTGTAATAATTACTAAAACAATCCGCACACTGTTTTTCACCTCATGCCTTGCCCGGGGCATGTAGGTCCATTTGTAAGGGATTGATTCTCTTCATAATCATATGCCATGTTTAATGAATCATTGGACGTTTTTCATTTATAAACTGCTGTGTTCATTTTCTTTCCTTTTGCATTTTTTTTGTTTAAGGATGGCTATCCCTTACACACACCCACACTCACAAATGCAGGTACGCATCCACTCCGGATTCCATGGGAGACTATTCTGTTTTATCCTTCAAAAACTCTGAAGATTTGGTCAATCAGGTTGAGTACGAAGATGACGAAGATTATGAGGTACCGGGAGAGTTAGCCAGACTTCTACAATAAGAAGTGAGGGCCATCTTGCCTCATGAAGAGTTGTTGGAAACCGTCAACTTAGGAACAGAGGAAGACAGGAAAGAAGTCAAAGTGGGTGCCAGCTTGGAACCAAGTGTCAAGGAGCGCTTAATACAGCTGTTGAATAAATACGTTGAAATCTTTACCTGGTCTTATGAGGACATGCCAGGGTTAGACACAGATATCGTGGTTCACCATCTCCCTACAAGAGAAGACTGTCCACCGATTAAGCAAAAAGTCCTCCGAATGAGGCCCGACATGTCTGAGAAGATTAAGGGTGAAGTAATGAAGAAATTCAACGATGGATTTCTGGCTGTTACATCCTATCCGCAATGGGTTGCTAACATTGTGCCCGTTCCCAAAAAGGACGGCAAGGTCAGAATGTGTGTGGACTACCAGGATTTGAATAGGGCCAGCCCTAAAGATGATTTTCCGCTACCAAATATCGACATATTAATTGACAACACAACTCAGCACAAGGTATTTTCCTTCATGGACGGATTCTCGGGCTACAACCAGATTAAAATGGCCCCCGAGGACATGGAGAAAACAACCTTTGTTACACAATGGGGTACCTTCTGCTACAAGGTGATGCCGTTCGGACTGAAGAACGCAGGGGCAACTTATCAACGCGCCATGGTAGCTTTGTTTCATGATATGATACATCATGAGATTGAAGTTTACGTAGACGACATGATAGCTCGATCACAAATGGAAGAGGAACACCTTGAACATTTGCAAAAGCTGTTTGCCAGGTTGAAGGAATACAAACTCAGGCTGAATCCAAGTAAGTGCACTTTTGGAGTTAGGTCTGGTAAACTTCTGGGATTTATTGTCAGCAACAAAGGCATTGAGGTCGATCTAGCAAAAGTAAAGGCTATACAAGAAATGCCTGCCCCCCATACTGAAAAGGAGGTTAGAGGATTCTTGGGACGCTTGAACTATATCGCCAGGTTCATCTCTCACCTGACGTCTACCTGTGAGCCAATTTTCAAACTATTAAAGAAAGATCAGGTAGTCGAATGGAACAATGATTGTCAAATTGCTTTTGATAAGATCAAGGAGTATTTGCTAAAACCTCCTATTCTGATGCCACCCGTCGAAGGAAGGCCGCTGATCATGTATCTGACTGTTTTGGACAACTCAATGGGGTGCGTACTGGGCCAACATGACGAGTCTAGTCGAAAAGAGCATGCCATTTATTACCTTAGCAAAAAGTTTACCGACTGTGAGACTCGCTACTCACTGCTCGAGAAAACTTGCCGCGCTTTGGTATGGGCTACTCGCTGACTAAGGCAGTATATGTTGACTCATACCACTTTGCTGATTTCCAAAATGGACCCGATCAAGTATATCTTCGAGAAGCCTGCTTTATCTGGAAGAATCGCTAGATGGCAAATGATCCTGACTGAGTATGACATCCGGTATACTACCCAAAAAGCTATAAAAGGGAGTGTACTAGCTGACCATCTAGCTCATCAAGCTATCGAAGATTATCAATCCATGAGATTCGACTTCCCAGACGAGGACATCATGACATTGGACAACATTGAAGGTAACGGACCGTATGACGGACCTGAAAATGGATCCCGATGGACCCTGTACTTTGATGGTGCTTTAAATGCACTTGGAAACGGTATCGGTGTGGTACTCATTTCCCCAGAAGGTTTCCATACACCTTTCACTGCCCGACTTTGTTTCAGTTGTACCAACAACATGGCCGAATATGAAGCTTGCATCTTTGGTCTCAAGGCTGCTATAGACTTGGGGATCAAATCTTTGATCGTATTTGGGGACTCGGCTTTGGTTATCAGTCAAATCAAAGGAGAGTGGGACACCAAACATCCTAATCTTATCCTATACAAAGAACATGTCTTAACATTGTTGCCTCATTTCGAGCAGATCACCTTCGAGCATTTCCCGCGAGAAGAAAATCAGCTAGCAGATGCTCTGGCTACAATGTCTTCCATGTTTAAACTCAACTGGGATAACGAGGCTCCCTAAATCACCATCGAGCGAATGGATAAACCTGCGCATTCATGAGATTAATACCGAAGAAGTAGTGGAACAACCCTGGTTTCATGAAATCAAAAGGTATCTCCAGACTAGAGAATATCCCGAAGGAGCTTCCGTCAATGACAAAAAGTTCTTAAGGAGATTTGCGGCCAAGTTCTTCCTAAGAAATGGCATCCTGTATAAGCGCAGCCATGATTGTGTTTTACTCTGATGTGTAGACAAAGCTGAAGCAGAGTTAATCATGATTGAGATACACAGTGGCACATTTGGCACCCACTTGAGCGGGCATATGATGGCTAAGAAGATTCTAAGGGCAGGCTACTACTGGTCTACCATGGAAGCTGATTGTCACCAACATTCCCGTACTTGCCACAAATGCCAAGTCTACGCCGACAAGGTACATATTCCTCCTGTTCCTCTCAATGTTCTGACAGCTCCTTGGCCATTCGCAATGTGGGGCATTGACATGATTGGAGAGATCAAGCCCACAGCGTCCAATGGACATCGCTTCATCTTGGTCGCTATTGATTATTTTACCAAGTGGGTCGAAGAAGCTTCCTTTGCCTCTGTTACAAAGAATGTGGTTGCTCGTTTCATCAAGCAGAACCTCATATGCCGGTATGGTGTCCCCAACAGGATCATCACAGACAACGGTACAAACCTGAACAATACTATGATCACCGCTCTATGCGAACAGTTCAAGATTTATCATCACAATTCATCTCCCTATCGGCCGAAGATGAACGGTGTTGTTGAAGCTGCGAACAAAAACATCAAGAAGATCATTCAGAAAATGACAGTTACCTACAAAGACTGGCATGAGATGTTACCGTTTGCTCTGCATGGAATCGTACCACGGCACGTACTTTAACAGGGGCAACCCCATTTTCTTTGGTATATGGCATGGAAGTTGTCCTACCTATGGAAGTTCAGATTCCTTCTTTAAGGATTATGAAGGACGCTGGTTTAAGTGAAGACGATTGGATTCAGACCCGACTTGATCAACTCCATTTGATCAACGAGAAGCGACTCACTGCTGTTTGCCATGGTCAGACATACCAAAAACGGATGATCAAGGCTTTCAACAAGAAAGTCAGACGTCAAGTATATCAAGTCGGAGATCTTGTGATCAAGCGGATCATCTTACCGCAAAGTGATCCCAGGGGAAAATGGACTCCCACTTACGAAGGACCATTTGTAATCAAGAGCATCTTTTCTGGTGGTGCAATGATTCTGACCACCATGGACGGCGACGATTTGCCACACCCTGCGAACACAGACATAGTCAAAAGATACTACGCATAAAATGACCCGACAAGTCGAAAACCCGAAAGGGCGACTTGGGCAAAAATGGGCATCCCGGTGAACCGAAAACCCGAAAGGGCGGTTCAGGCAAAAATTAGGGATAAAACAAAAAAATCTGTACACCCGGCAAGTCGAAAACCCGAAAGGGAGACTTGGGCAAAAAAGGGTTTCCCGGTGGATCGAAAACCCGAAAGGGCGATTCAGGCAAAAGTTAGAGAATTAAAGCGTATGACTATGTCTTGTCGGATCACTTTAAAGACAATCTCTTCATCAACAAGCTATGAGCTTCTAATCAATCCAATCATCGGCGGATGAAGCAATGAATGGATAAGATATTCAGAGTTGTGAAGGCTATAACAGAATGGGAATCCCATGGAATTGTTACACATAGCCATCTTTCTTTTGTATAAATTTTTCAAATGTTTACGGCAATATCCTCTTACTAGGATGTCTGTCTCCTTTGTACAAAGATACTCATAGAAAGTGAATACAAATACTTTTCCAAATACAGAAATTTGCTTTGTCTTCTTTTTTTTCTTCTTTTTTACGCTTATGTTTTATTTGAGAAACGTCCAATGTTTTGTTAAATAGGCATATGCATTTGAACATAATCATTTGCTTACAAATCAAGAAAAGTTGATTGCTGATAGATTGAAGGTATAGGTAGATACCTTGATACCCTTTCAGAAGAAATCCCCAGCGGAATTAAACTCCAAGATCCTCAACTGAGTTAAGATTCGGAATATACTCCCCCAACAGAGTTAAACTTCAAAATCCTCAGCAGAGCAGATGCTTTCTAAAGTTGGATTCTCCAGCTAAGCTGAATTTCAAGATTCCCCTCAGAGTTAGGTTTCAAGATTCCCAGTGGAGCCAAAACCGTTAATCCCTAGCGGAGATAAAACTTCCAACTATCAATCCCCAGCGGAACCAGATTAGTGAACATTCTCCCCACAGAGATACTTCCCATCAGATTGAAGATTCTCAGTCTCACTTCTCCAGCATAAGTCTCCCAGGTTTTAAATTCCCCAGTAGAGATCGTCGAAATTCTCATGCCCCACAAGTCACCAAGGATTTTCAATCCCCAGCAGTGGTCCTAAGATCCCTCAACAATTGAAGATCTTGTTCCCCAAGCAGTCAGCAGTCAGCAAGGATTTCTCATCTCCAGTAATCAAAGATCTTGGGACCCCCCAGCTTCGATCATGGATCTATTTTCCCCAATAACAATCAAAGGATTTTCAAATCCCCAGCAGCAGTCCAGGATTTATCTTCCACAGCAAGACGAATATTCAGCTTACATGCATAATCATTACATTCATACACCATAAACATTGATGAAACGCAATTCATTGCATCATACATATCATGCAACATAACTTTGTGTTTTAGATAACATCTTTACCCTTTCAGGATAAGATTAAAAGGCCATCATTAACAATTATTCAAATACAGTACGGATACACCCCAGACACGGCGATCATTCTATTACTCATTCAGAATTTCAAGTCAAATACAGCACAGGTACACCCCAGACACGGCGGTCATTCTACTACTCATTCAGACTACAACAATCAGATACATACTAGATATGCTCCATACATGATTGCCATTCTGTCACTTATTCAGATCCCAGTTACAGTTTCAGATACACTCCAAACACGGAAGTCATGCTGCTACTTATACAGATCTCAGATCCCAGTTACAGTTTCAGATACACTCCAAACACGGAAGTCATGCTGCTACTTATACAAATCTCAATCCCAGTTACAGTTTCAGATACACTCCAAACACGGAAGTCATGCTGCTACTTATACAGATCTCAGATCCCAGTTACAGTTTCAGATACACTCCAAACACGGAAGTCATGCTGCTACTTATACAGATCTCAGATCCCAGTTACAGTTTCAGATACACTCCAAACACGGAAGTCATGCTGCTACTTATACAGATCTCAATCCCAGTTACAGTTTCAGATACACTCCAGACACGGAAGTCATGCTGCTACTTATACAGATCTCAATCCCAGTTACAGTTTCAGATACACTCCAAACACGGAAGTCATGCTGCTACTTATACAGATCTCAGATCCCAGTTACAGTTTCAGATACACTCCAAACACGAAAGTCATGCTGCTACTTATACATATCTCAATCCCAGTTACAGTTTCAGATACACTCCAGACACGAAAGTCATGCTGCTACTTATACAAATCTCAATCCCAATTACAGTTTCAGATACACTCCAGACACGGAAGTCATCCTGCTACTCATACAGACCTCAACTCCAAGATACAGTCCAGATATGCTCCAGACACAGTTGCAATTCTGTCACTCATTCAGAATTTAATCCCAGCACACAGTTGCTCCATGCACAGATATTTCTCTGTTAACCAGATACACTTCAGACACGGAGGCCATTCTTTTGCTCATACAAACTCAGTCTCCAGATACAGTTCAAATGCATTCCAGACACGGATACCATTTTGATCCTTATTCTTCTGACCTACCACATTACAATTCAACAAACACTCTTGGATGGAATCTTTAAGCCCATCTCCAAATGGCATCTTTAAGCCCATTCCCTCAACTACGCTTTGACGAGTGCAAATTTTTTTGGGCACTCTAGTGTCCAATCTCCTTTTACCCTCGAGTCGCGAAAGGCAAACCTGCCAATCTAACTCTTCAGGTTCAAGAAGATTGAACAGGGGCAACTGTTGTACCCCAAAATTTGCCCTCTCATTTCATCAACCTTTTCTCACCACAAGACTCTTGGAGCTCAAGATCCAGTTAGGGTTTGCTCTGCTCAAGACCCCTCCTTGCACTGTTGACCCAAATTAGGGTTTGAGTTTGCACAGGGATGTTTTGACCTAAAATATCCAAAGTGACTTTCATGCTTCATGTTGGACTCACAAGTTTATCCATACCTAGCTTCAAGCCTTGATTCAAATCTTTGCCCAATTAATTGGACAGTTGACCTAGAAATCAGCTGTATTGGGGAAAAAGTCAACTATGGCCAATTGACAGTCAAACCTCATGATTTTTTACCCACATCAACATAATGAACTCATATGAACCATTTGGTCAAGTTTGGATCACAATTCCACAAGAAATTTGATCAGATCACCCAAAGGGCAAAATGGTCATTTTTAGGGTTTTGACTGCACAAAGGCAATTTTTGACTGTTTGACCTAACCAATGGCAAATCAAGCTCACACATGGACTCAAGGATTCAATAACATTGTCTTGACACATTCAACAAGTTCAAAAGATCTCAAATGCATAGGATTGACAGATGAATTTTTCAGTCAACTAATCAAAATTTGACTGTATACTGAAAAGTCAAACTTTGACTTTTTGGTCAAAATCAAGTGCCAAGATTCATCAAGACATGTCAAATTATGAAACGTATTCATCAAGAAACCCAAAATTGCAAATTAGGGTTTAAAATGAAATTTTTTCATAACTTAGAAATTTTCTAAGTTATAAAATTTTCTTATTTTTTCCTAACTTTGTCCCATTTTTTCACCAAGATTCAAATGGATTCAAACAAAACTTGAAACATGAAAGTTGTAGTCCATTGAAAAATCTACAACTTTGATTCACAAAACTTTCTCAAAGGAAGCTTGTATCTCAAGTTATGATTTTTGGAACAAGGGTACAAAACATTTTTAACTTAGAGAAATTTTGCCCTATTCTAGGCAGGATTTTTGTCCAACTTCTTGGCCATTTTTCACATGGTTCCACTTGGAGTTTCAATTTTCATTACAAAGATGGATTATATTACACATTCCAAGCTTTCCAAATTGTCCAAGAACTTCTCAAACACCCTTGTGGTTAGAGAGAATCGAATTTGCAAAGTTGGCCAAAACTCACTTTTGTTCATGGCCAAGGCTTGTTCATAACACTTGCATTTTCAAATCAGTTTGTGTATTGCTAACTTGAAGGCCTCAAGACCAAGTTTACACTCCTTAATTTAATGCCTAACCATTGTGTTAAGGTGTTATTTCATTCATTTGGACAATACATGCTAAATTAATCCTTAATTGGAAAAAGCAAACTTCCCATTTTTGAAAAGTAATACTTTATGTCAAGTTCCAAATCCTTGAGGTACAGGCCAGATCTTTGAAGCAAAAGTTTGTACACAAATCCCATTTATCAAGAGCAAATGCTGCAGCATAGAGAGATAGAGGTCACAGGCCTGCATAAGAACTTGAACCTTCTGGCTTCAAAAGGAAGAAACATTGCAAAACAGATCCAACTTGGATTTCCTGCAACCTAGAGCTTAAACAAACTTTGTGAACATCTTCCACACATCAAAACAAGCCTAAATCACGACTCATTCATCCCTAAGACCTGCTCATACTCAGAATCCCTGTTTTGCTGCAAAACAGGGCAAGTTCTGCAATTTGACCTCTATAACAATATCCACTCGTGCGTTTTTGCTCAAGCTTGTCCAAACACATTCCATACCATCCACTGAAACTATTCCAAGCCTTAGACTCAAGCTGTAACATCCCTAACCCTACTTGCCTTTTTTACTTTCAAGCTGTGCAGGTGGACTTCTGTAGCACTATACAGGTGGTTTCAAAGTAAGCTAGGTACTTGGGAAGCATCCTTGGACTTCAGGCAAGCACAACAAAAGCTCAAACTCCATTGAAGGTGGCCACATTGCTCTATCCAAGTCAAGCTGAAACAGGTAATCCATGGACTTCTATCTCTCAATCTAGGAAGAGTTAAGCTTAGGTTTGTGAATGAAACATGTCCTACTCATAGCCCTGAAGCCATACATGTGATCACTTTTCATTTATGTTAAGCGTGCTGTGAGAATTTTAGCCATGAACATGAGGAAAAAATTAGGTTAAAATTTAGGGCCAGAGAAATTCTCTTTGGCCTTTGAGAGTTAATCCAAGTATTTTACATGTTCGAATTTGTCTTTTGATGCTCTATAATATTTGTGTTATGAGTTTTTCATAAAAATCAAAGAATCAGGAGTTGGTGTTTGATCAAAGAGGCGCGCGTTTTCTGTTTCAAACAAGAGGTTGAAGGTTGAAGATGATGGTTTGGGCTGGGCCTGAGCCATCTTTACTTTTTGCACCCCTTTTTTAGTTTTGCACCCCCCTGGCCCAAATGTTGAATACTTGTCATTTTTGTGTTTTTATTTTTATTTCTGACTTTATATTTTTTGCTCAAACATAAAAAACACCAAAAATATTTTTCCACATTTTTTTCATATTTATTTGATATTTATTTGCTTTATTAGGTATATGTATGTAAATAATATAAATCTTTTCTTTATTAAAACCCTAAAAAATGATATATAAAAAATATATTTATTTTTTAGTTATTATTTACACCCTTGAAAATATTTTCTTAAATATACATTTTTTTTATATGTACATAAATAATTAATTCTATCTTTTATATTTAATAGGTTTAGTAAATATATATATATATATATATATATATATATATATATATATATATATATATATATATATATATATATATATATATATATATATATATATATATATATATATATATATATATATATATATATATATATATATATATATATATATATATATATATATATATATATATATATATATATATATATATATATATATATATATATATATATATATATATATATATATATATATATACTTGTATATCATATTTTATTAAATATTTAGGGCAAAAATACAAAAAATAATACATTTTATTTTTATTTAACATTTGACATCAAAAATACTTTTTTAACAATATACTTTTTACTTTGTGTATAAATTAATATATATTGCACATAATCAATAAATAAATACTATTTACTTGAAAATTAGGGTTTTGCCCTAAACAACAAAAATAATCAAAAATATGACTTTTTTTTTTATTTTGTTTATACTTCAAACATGAAAACCTTTTTTACATACATAAAAAAATCTTTTTTTGCATAATACATTGCATTTTGATATTTATTTAAATTGTATTTATTTAAATGTTAAATATTTGTATATTCGATATGGTTGTAATAATTTAGATTTTATTTCCTTGTCAAATATCCCCCAAATCCAAATTTGTACCCCCTCCCTATATCATGTTTGTTGTACCCCAAAATTTGCCCTCCCATATTTCTCAAAACATTTCAAGAAAAATTCACAAGTCCAACCCGGCGCGTCATATTCAGGTGTTCTTTCACCAAGATATCTCTGATAACATATTCAAAAATTCAGGTTCGGCTCAAGAGTCACTTATTTAAAGAAGGTATCCGAATGTGTGAGTTTTCTTGAAGAAATATGGTGAAAAAGTGTGCTGAAAGTGCAGTTTTTACGCGCTAAAAAATTCATAACTTGAAGATCGTGACTCGTTTTGAACCCGTTCCGGTGGCCAAAATTCCGTCTTGACATTATCTACATTTTCATCTCTCACAGCTGGAAGCCAATTTCGATCGGAAGGTCATCAAAAATGTGGATTTATCAAGTATTTTCATACAGAAAATTTGTGACAGAAGTTTATTTGCGTCATGTTCAGAAAATCATAACTTGGTCGATTTTTATCGTATCGAGCTGGTTCCGGCGCCAAAATTTCACAAATTGAGTTGGCTACATTTTCACAGAAGGTATTGAGTTCAAACGATATTCAAAAGACCTTTGTTTTTTGCTCAGAATACGTGACACGCTAAAAATCCTGAATGCTGAATATTATTTCATCTGGGCCTAAACTTCGAAAATTCATAACTCGATCAATTTTTATTGGATTGGACTCATATTTTTACACGAGGTCACTGACTCATAGATCTACAACTTTGCTTCAAAAGTCGAGACCGGTTTATGCTCCGATCAATACCAGTTTTTTATTGAAGAACGTGTCAGAGTCGACACTAGAGCCCAAAATAAGTTTGTCTGAGCTGAAACTTCAAAAATTCATAACTAATACACCATTTATCCGATTGAGCCGATTTTCATACAGGAGTTAGTTATCGATGTCGGCTACATTTTGTTTTCACATTTTAACTTCAAAAATTGCACTTAAGTCCCTGCGATTTAGCCTGGAAAGTAACGAACTCAAGTGAACATTGGAGGCCCAATTGCACATTCAAAGCCCATTTTCTTTACCCTAATTTCCATTATATAATCACATTCTTTTCACACAAAAGAAAAGAGAAAAAAAACCTTGCCACAACACTATCAGAATATCAAATTCTTTCAAGAACCCTAAAACCTTGAAATCCTTATTACAAATCCCTCTCTCACTACAAACAAGCCATCTCAGTTACAAACCAACATCTCACTACTTCTTCAGTAAGGGTAAGACTGACTTGATCTCCATGATCAAAAGGGCATAAAAGCATTCATGTCACTACTTTTCCAGTAAGGATAAGGTTGATTTGATCTATGTGATCAAAAGGGTATAATCATTCATACATGCCATATTGACCTAAACATTGAATTTCTTCATATATTGACTTTATTTGTATTTTATGATATATAGTAATTTATTTAATGTGTTCATGAGATTCAACACTGCAGATTTAGACAGGATCCCATGCAGGTTCGTTAAGGAACGTTGAGGCCAAAACGCAAATGGCCAAAAGCCAAAAGCCAAATGGCCAAAACAGAACATCTTACACATGACACCAATACATGGCGAGACAGACATCCTGAGAAGGTTAAGGAACGTTGAGGCCAGAACACAAATGGCCAAAAGGCAGAACATAAATGGCCAAAAGCCAAAACACAAATGGCCAAAATAAAACAGTTTACACATGACGCCAATAGCTGTTTCACCCCTCCAATCAGGCTCATATACTCCTAAACTCTCTCTCTATTTTTATTATTTTCCTTTAATTAATTAATCGTTATTCTTTTTATTAATCACTAACCAATTAACATTTTTTCCTAATAAAATCAAAAACACAAAAAATATTTTATTTATTAAAATTAACTTCATCACTTTTATTTTTGTAAATAAATTAATTTAATCAATTTAGCTTTAATTAGATTTAACTTTTAATATTTTTTGCAATATTTAAAATCAATTTAGAATATTAGGTTTTTATTAGCATTAATTCAATTTATTTTATTTCTTTAAAAACTCAAAATTCCAAAAATATTTTCATTATTTAATTTAATTTAATTGTTCATTTAATTTGATTCCATTTAATTCAAAAATAAACAAAAATCCTTTCTTTAATAAAAAAGGGTCAAAACCCAAAAAACTCGCATCCGATTTAATTTCCCGCACACGATCAATTTTATCATATTATTGTATCTGTTTCCCGGAATGTAATAGCTTTTAATTAGGACTTTAATTATTTATCGCTTTATTTTACTTTCCGCATTTTAATTTCAAGGGTTGTTTTTGGCGATGTAAATACCCGACGCCTTGTAATAGTTTAGATTTAATTTCCGCAATTTAAATTCCACAACTATTAATTGTTATATGTTTGATAAATAGGCTATGCATGACAAGACTTCTCTTAAATTAAAATCAATCGTAGCTCACCATAATATGTACAAAGATAATATAACTGAAACCTGACACACTCGCACATGTCACTCCTAGGGTACGCCTCACTTGGTTGCCTCGACGTGGTCATTGAGTATAGGGTGTTTTAGAGGTCGCCCTCCTGTCTAAAGATCCAGTTGCCTCGAAACGGTTACCTCGGATAAAAAGGATCTAGGACATTAGGGTTGCCGCTAAGGCGTCCTAGTATTGCTTTGGTGACCACATGTCCCTATAATCGAATTGACCCGAAAAAACTCCAACGACGGTGCTTCCTACTTCTCAATAGTGGGATAGTACTGTCTAAAGGACATTTACACAACTTAATTTCTTTTGAGTAGGTAGAGGTTCTCAGGTACTTGCTCTTTCAAAATAAAAATACTTTTCGCACTTACACTTTTTTGACAAAAGTTTTCAAACAAACACTTCATACACTCTTGAGGACAGATACAAGAGTCAAAACGAAGTTTTCAAACAAACTTTTTCAAAACCCACAAACACAAGAAAAGCAAACATTTTTTGAAAACATAGTGAGCAAGTACCTAAGAGCCCGTGGATAACCACAGATAGAAAGGGTGCTAACACCTTCCCTTTCTATAATCTACCTCCCGAACTGAGAAACATCTCGAAAAGGAATTTTGCTGTGCTTTTGTCCTTTCCATGTTGGAGAACATAAAAGACGGTGGCGACTCTTGCTTACCGCGACATTTCGCGAAACAGCATTTCAAAACAGTCAGTTCTATTTCCACCGATCACAGAACTGGCGACTCTGCTGGGGACATTTATAAGTGAGGTGTACCTTAGGATTAGACCACTCTTATGTTTTCAATTGTATGCCTTGTTTGCTTTAATATTGTGGGCTTGCATCGGAGTTTTATAAATCCTAGCCCGGATCTGGGGATACCCTTTTAGAAGTAGCAACAAACTGTGAGGGAACTGTGCGGGGTATACCGACATGGTTGAAGCAGTTGCTACGTTGATGTGGCACTTTGGTGAGTACCGGTAACCCTTGAGTCAAGTCAAGGAGAGTACGGGGCCGCCGCGTGGTGTCGTGAAGCATCAACTGACCTAGAACCTTACTTGACCATCCTGGCCTCTTTAGGGGTAGTGAGATGACCGACTTTGGTCCAGTCCGAAGTTGGTAGATACTCGATACTACACTCATTGAGGGTTGTTTTCTTGGAATATTTTGATCGCCAGTTCAGTGGCTAAATCAAAACAATGAACATAGAAAACAACCCAATGATATTGAGCTCCTTAGAACCCGGTTACTTTTGATAGGACAGGTTTTGAGCCCACCAACTTCAAGAGGGTAGTACCTAAACTTCATGCTGGCCTAAACTCTTAAGGCTATATGTGTGACTTGTGTGCCTTTAAACTTGACTACTTGCATATTCTTGTTATCTGACAACATGAGTTCCTTGCAGGTGTTTGTTTACAGTCCTTAATCTGGGTTTATAATAGGGTTTACTTACATCACTCCACGCATAGCATAACATCATACCATCATACCATTGCATACATCCTGCATAAGGACTAATCCATTTCAAGGATCCCAAGGGTCTGTGATGCAGGTCATGATGAACCAACTGTCTAGCAAGGGGCAAAGGGGATTTATTTTCCTCTAGCCAAGGTTGATAACTTGAGTCAGGGGCTATGACCCACTCGATATGGTGAGCTTTGAATCTTGAGGAAGGACTCTCAACAACATGAGGTGCCTTCAATCAAGCTACAAAAATTCAAATTCTAACAATTTTCTTGTTTACCCCGCGATATCCTTGAAAACATTGCATACATATTCATACATATCATTGCATAACAGGTACCCTTGTTACAGGTCACTTACCATCTTCGCTGTTTATTTCAGCAATGGCTTCCCAACAAGACAACCAGGATCTTCATGCTCAAGAGACTCGGTTCGGGGAGATCCTCCTAAATCTATCCAAGGGTCAGGAAGAACTGAGAACACTCCTCACGGGGACCTTGGTCAAGAACAGTCCAGAAGACAGTAAGGATGAACGGCTGAAACATCTGCAAGCTGAGGTGGATACAATGAGAACCCAGATGCTGGGGCAGATGACTCTCATTCAAGACTTAGCTCAAAGATAAGAAGAGCTCAGGGCTCTCGTCAACCAACTGCTTCGGGATAACCAACTGGGGCAAACATCTTAGGTTGAAGAGCCAATCATCATTAAATTCCCTTTGAGACAAGAAGACAAGGGAAAAGCTCCTCAACTTGCTTCAGGGTCACAAATTAAGCATCAACCTCACCAGCTTCAGCAAGACAGTATGAAGCAAGTAGTCAGGGTTGGAGACCAAACCGGTAATCAGCCCCCAAGAAGTCAAAGGTTTGGTTTGATGAATAGACCTCTTTGAGCTGCTACTACTTCACAGGTCCAACAACGACCTCGCCAAGAACAACGGGTTGATCAGAGCAAGCCAGACGAGCCTAGGAGGCAATTCACCCAGCTCAACATGTCGTTGTTTCAAGCCTTACAACGCCTGTTGAGATTGAATCTGATCACATTAAGGGACCCTCCTAAGAATCCCAACACTTCCTCTTCTAGGTATAACCCGAGTGTGAGATGTGCCTACCATTCTGACAGTCCTGAACACGACACCAACAACTGTTGGACTCTGCAGAACAAGATCCAGGACCTGGTTGATGAAGGAGCAGTGGAATTCACCCTAGATGGTCAGGTCGAGTTCTTCTATTATCCCTAGACGAGAAGACCTTTTGTTCATTGGAAGTTTCAAGTTGTATTTTTCTTTGCTTGTTCTAACATTTGTTCATGTCAAACTCTTTTACTTTATCAATGCATCGCATATGTCTGTTTTGAATCAATATATTCGCATTCGCTATATTCAAATTGCTTCATTTTTGTGATGCTTAAACTCTCGATTAATAACTCTAAGCCTTTTGAGGGAGGATGACGAAAACGATACCACGATCTTACAGTATGCTTTTGAACAGACCCCGCTGATGAGGTACAGGCATTGTTTCAATTCCTAAACACTGGAGTTATAAGGAAGATAATCCCTAGTCAATCCCTTTGAGCCAAAGAAGTTGGAGTTTTTATTTTCGAAAATTAAAACCCTTAATCATAACCTGGGATAGGGTAGTTCTCTCAGTTGATCCAAGTGCACAACGAATAGCATCAAAGGAGTCCTCCTAAAACAAAAGAACAGTGATGGTTCCCTATAATCGGCAAGACAGGCAGTCATTATCTCTCAGAAATAAAAGCCCAATAAGTCAAAACCTATGAAGGAGACTTACAAAAAACTGGGGCATCCCGCTGACTGTAAATACAAAAAGAAACAGTTCAGGCAAAAGTCAAGGATAATAAAATCGAAAAGAAAGAGGTCTTACAAACCCTCGACAAAAAAAAAAAAGAAATGACTGCCTATTCAAAATAAATTGTCAATATCCGAACCTTCATTGGTATATCAAAGCAAAGACTCAAACAAGATCTAACGCACGATCAACTGAGTTTAGGTTTGAAGAACATCACGAAGAGCGGGTGGGTACAAATAAAATTTGAGCCTTTATCCTTTGTTTCTTAAACCGTGAACCAGGCCACGTTATAACCCTTAAAAGTCCTAGCCGAAGCATGGGTTAGTTCGAAAGCATACTGTTACGAATGGTATCCTGACTCCTTAAGGCTTGCGGTAAAATAACGAGTTGACATCACAGTTTACAAAAAATTCACTTGTTTTTATGAAAAAAAATGCATTTTCAAAAACTTCAAGACAGACATAAGCTTTGCATTTTTAATATAACATTGCTTGCATATGACTATTTATTTGAACAGCATAGAAGTTCGCACGACGAATATCTAGTGAACAAAAGCACTTCCAATCAAGGGGCACAACATGATCATTGTCTATCATCTGGGGCAGTCCAGTCAAGATTCAAGGAATCTCTCAAAATGCCAACAAAGCCAAGGGAGAAATCTCCATCTGAATCAATTGAGGCATTGGACGTGAATTCCAGCAACGAATCTTGTCTGACCAAACATCTTCTGGTAGTCTGGCAACGCAACACTACTAACAGGGGCACCTCCCTACATCCTGAGAGCATGGACATAGTCGAAAAATACTACGCATAATCAAAGACCCGCTAGGTTGACACACCTAGGCAAAAATAAGGGCTTCCCGGCGAACCAAAAGGGTTCGGGCAAAAATAAGGGATGAAAATGAAAAATTTTGTACACCCGGCAAGTCGAAAACCTGAAAAGGCGGCTTGGGCAAAAATGGGTATCCCGGTGGACTGAAAACCCGAAAGGGCGGTCCAGGCAAAAATTAGGGATCAAAGCATATGACTATGTCCTGTCATCTCGTCACTTATCTACCAGAAGAGGATTGGTCAATCGGCAGTCATCAAGCACCTCCACAGGTACCTTCTCCCACAGAAGCTGGGGCAATAAGAGTTGTCCAAACTGTACAGATGCTTTCCTCCAGGTACAAGGTAGATTCGGCTGAAGAATGTAACCAAGATACTTTCACTCCCCGGGAGTAAGACAAATCAACGATACTCTCCCCCAAGCAGAGTTGGTCTCCCATCAATCCCGAAAAGGCACAGTATCCCTAGCAAGTCAGCAACACTCTCCCCAAGCAGAGTTAGACTACTGTCAGCCTTAAGGAAGTCGGGTATCCCCAGAAGATCTCAATATTCCCCAGCAGAATATACAAATATTCCTCAACAAGCATCCCCGACAGTCTTAATCTAAGATTGTTCCCCGGCGGAATACCAGACGCCCCAGTGGAGCCACTTCCCCAGTGCAGTCCAAAAAGTTTCCCCAGGAGAGTTGAACCATCTCCCCAGTAGATTCTGGAAGCTTATCCCCAGTAGATTCTGGAAGCTTATCCCCAGTAGATTCTGGAAGCTTATCCCCAATAGAGTCTGGAAGCTTGTCCTCTGCGGAGTGCAAATGCATCTCCCCGGCCTTATTCAGAAGGTTATCCCCACCAGAGTCTAACTGGGTTATCCTCAGCAAGTTGCAACGGAAAGATCGTCCCCAGTGAAGTTCTTTCTATCCTCCAGCGGAGTTCATCATCAAAATCTCCCAACAGAGCTTATCAACGGAATCCCCAGCGGAGTTATCGTTAAAATCTCAGTGAAGCATCTCTTCCCACAGAGTAATTCCCCGCGGAGTAATCTCTCCAACAAGTTTATTCCCCAACGGAGTCATCTTCTCCTACCGGTTTATTCTTGCAATCATCATCCCCAGCGGAAACGAAGAACTCTACTCTTCAAACATCAGCCCATGAGTCAACAAATTCCCGACACTCGTCAAGGATTTATTTTTCTAGATGAAAATACATTCATAAACATGTCACATTTTATACATCCTGCTTATATACATGATAAAATGCATACTACACTATCTCTGAACATCATGACATCATGCATTTCATACATCATGACATTGCATACAACTGATTTTTGCCTTTTCAGAAAAAAGGTCAATCCAAAGATGATTACTATCAACTGTCGCAATTCCAGATTTGATACCTGTATCTAGCCAGGGCATATCTGTGATTGATTGATTGTAGATTCGATACCTGTATCCAGCCAGGGCATATCTGCATGAAGAGTTTAGAGATTCGATACCTGTATCCAACCAGGGCATATCTGTAGACGACTAATTCCAGATTCGATACCTGTATCTAGCCAGGGCATATCTATGAGTGATTAATTGTAGATTCGACACCTGTATCCAGCCAGGGCAAATCTGCATGAAGAGTTTAGAGATTCGATACCTGTATCCATCCAGGGCATATCTGTAGACGACTAATTCCAGATTCGATACCTGTATCTAGCCAGGGCATATCTGTGAGTGATTGATTGTAGATTCGACACCTGTATCCAGCCAGGGCATATCTACATGAAGAGTTTAGAGATTCGATACCTGTATCCAGCCAGGGCATATATGTAGACGACTTGTTCCAGATTCGATACCTGTATCTAGCCAGGGCATATCTGTAGACGACTAATTCCAGATTCGACACCTGTATCTAGCCAGGGCATGTCTGTGAGTAATTGATTGTGGATTCGATACCTATATCTAGCCAGGGCATATCTGCATGAAGAGTTTAGAGATTCGATACCTGCATCCAGCCAGGGCATATCTGTAGATGACTAGTTCCAGATTCGATACCTGTATCTAGCCAGGGCATATCTGTGAAGTGATTGATTGTAGATTCGATACCTGTATCTAGCCAGAGCATATCTGCATGAAGAGTTTAGAGATTCGATACCTGTATCCAGCCAGGGCATATCTATAGACGATTAAATCTAGATTCGATACCTGTATTTAGCCAGGGCATATCTGTAGACGACCAGTTCCAGATTCGATACATGTATCTAGCCATGGCATATCTGTGAGCGATTGATTATGGATTCGATACCTGTATCTAGCCAGGGCATATCTGCATGAAGAGTTTAGAGATTCGATACCTGTATCCAGCCATGGCATATCTGTAGACGACCAGTTCCAGATTCGATACCTGTATCTAGCCAGGGCATATCTGTGAGCGATTGATTGTAGATTCGATACCTGTATCCAACCAGGGCATATCTGCATGAAGAGTTTAGAGATTTGATACCTGTATCCAGCCAGGGCATATCTGTAGATGAATAAATCCAGATTCAATACCTGTATCTAGTCAGGGCATATCTGTGAGTGATTGATTGTAGATTCGATACCTGTATCTAGCCAGGGCATATCTGCATGAAGAGTTTAGAGATTCGATACCTGTATCCAGCCAGGGCATATCTGTAGACGACTAATTCCAGATTCGATACCTGTATCTAGCCAGGGCATATATGTGAGTGATTGATTGTAGATTCGATACCTGTATCCAGCCAGGGCATATCTGCATGAAGAGTTTAGAGATTCGATACCTGTATCCAGCCAGGGCATATCTGTAGACGACTAATTCCAGATTCGATACCTGTATCTAGCCAGGGCATATCTGTGAGTGATTGATTGTAGATTCGATACCTGTATCTAGCCAGGGCATATCTGCACGAAGAGTTTAGAGATTCGATACCTGTATCCAGCCAGGGCATATCTGTAGACGACCAGTTCCAGATTTGGTACCTGTATCTAGCCAGGGCATATCTGCATGAAGAGTTTAGAGATTCGATACCTGTATCCAGCCAGGGCATATCTGTAGACGACCAGTTCCGGATTTGATACCTGTATCTAGCTAGGGCATATCTGTGAGCGATTGATTGTGGATTTGATACCTGTATCTAGCCAGGGCATATCTGCATGAAGAGTTTGAAGTTCTGGATTTGATACCTGTATCTAGCCAGTGCATATCTGTGGACGACTAATTCCAGATTCGATACCTGTATCTAGCCAGAGCATATTTGTGAGCAATTGATTGTAGATTCGATACCTGTATCTAGCCAGGAAAGTTATCTACATGAAGAGATTGAAGATCAATACCTGTAGCAAGCCAGTAAACCATCTTTCTTTCTCAAGTATGCAAGTTCTCGCTAAGGAATCTCTTACGCGATCGACACCCCTGGATGGCATCTTTAAGCCCATCTCCACAACTATCCATTACATTTCCAAATGGCAATTATAAGCCCATTCCCGACAAGATGCTGTCACATCTCCAGATGGCATCTATAAGCCCATCCTCTTATCCATCATCTTTCCAAATGGCATCTGTAAGCCCATTCCCGACATCACATTGCTGATACTCCACTATGCGAGTACAAATTTCTGGGCACTCTAGTGTTCAATCATCTTCCACCTTCGGATCACGAAAGGCACGCAAGCCAATCTATATCCTCAGGTCTAAGAAAATTGAACAGGGGCAACTGTTGTACCCCAAAATTTGCCCTCCCATATTTCTCAAAACATTTCAAGAAAAATTCACAAGTCCAACCCGGCGCGTCATATTCAGGTGTTTCACCAAGATATCTTTGATAACGTATTCTTAAATTCAGGTTCGGCTCAAGAGTCAATTCTTTAAAGAAGGTATCCGAATGTGTGAGTTTTCTTGAAGAAATATGGTGAAAAACTGTGCTGAAAGTGCAGTTTTTACGCGCTAAAAAATTCATAACTTGAAGATCGTGACTCGTTTTGAACCCGTTCCAGTGGCCAAAATTCCGTATTGACATTATCTACGTTTTCATCTCTCACAGCTGGAAGCCAATTTCGATCAGAAGGTCTTCAAAAATGTGGATTTATCAAGTATTTTCATACAGAAAATTTGTGACAAGTTTATTTGCGTCATGTTCAGAAAATCATAACTTGGTCGATTTTCATCGTATATAGCTGGTTCCGGCGCCAAAATTTCACAAATTGAGTTGGCTACATTTTCACAGAAGGTATTGAGTTCAAAAGGTATTCAAAAGGCTTTTGTTTTTTGCTCAGAATGCGTGACACGCTGAAAATCCTGAATGCTGAATATTATTTCATCTGGGCCGAAACTTCGAAAATTCATAACTCGGTCAATTTTTATCGGATTGGACTCATATTTTTACAAGAGGTCACTGACTCATAGATCTACAACTTTGCTTCAAAAGTTGAGACCGTTTTATGCTCCGATCAATACCAGTTTTTTATTGAAGAGCGTGTCAGAGTCGACACTGGAGCCCAAAATAAGTTTGTCTGAGCTGAAACTTCAAAAATTCATAACTAATTCACCGTTTATTCGATTGAGCCGATTTTCGTACAGGAGTTAGTTATCGATGTCGGCTACATTTTGTTTTCACATTTCAACCTCAAAAATTGCACTTAAGTCCCTGCGATTTAGCCTGGAAAGTGACGAACTCAAGTGAACATTGGAGGCCCAATTGCACATTCAAAGCCCATTTTCTTTACCCTAATTTCCATTATATAATCACATTCTTTTCACACAAAAGAAAAGAGAAAAAAAAACCTTGCCACAACACTGTCAGAATATCAATATCTTTCAAGAACCCTAAAACCTTGAAATCCTTATTACAAATCCCTCTCTCACTACAAACAAGCCATCTCAGTTACAAACCAACATCTCACTACTTCTTCAGTAAGGGTAAGACTGGCTTGATCTCCATGATCAAGAGGGCATAAAAGCATTCATGTCACTACTTTTCCAGTAAGGGTAAGGTTGATTTGATCTCCGTGATCAAAAGGGTATAATCATTCATACATGCCATATTGACCTAAACATTAAATTTCTTCATATATTGACTTTATTTGTATTTTATGATATGTAGTAATTTATTTAATGTGTTCATGAGATTCAACACTGCAGATTTAGACAGGATCCCATGCAGGTTCGTTAAGGAACGTTGAGGCCAAAACGCAAATGGCCAAAAGCCAAAAGCCAAAAGCCAAATGGCCAAAACAGAACAGCTTACATATGACACCAATACATGGCGAGGCAGACATCATGAGAAGGTTAAAGAACGTTGAGGCCAGAACACAAATGGGCAAAAGCCAGAACATAAATGGCCAAAAGCCAAAACACAAATGGCCAAAACAAAACAGTTTACACATGACGCCAATAGCTGTTTCACCCCTTCAATCAGGATCATATACTCCTAAACTCTCTCTCTCTCTCTCTCTCTCTCTCTCTCTATTTTTATTATTTTCCTTTAATTAATTAATCGTTATTCTTTTTATTAATCACTAACCAATTAACATTTTTTCCTAATAAAATCAAAAACACAAAAAATATTTTATTTATTAAAATTAACTTCATCACTTTTATTTTTGTAAATAAATTAATTTAATCAATTTAACTTTAATTAGATTTAACTTTTAATATTTTTTGCAATATTTAAAATCAATTTAGAATATTAGGTTTTTATTAGCATTAATTCAATTTATTTTATTTCTTTAAAAACTCAAAAATCCAAAAATATTTTCATTATTTAATTTAATTTAATTGTTCATTTAATTTGATTCCATTTAATTCAAAAATAAACAAAAATCCTTTCTTTAATAAAAAAGGGTCAAAACCCAAAAAACTCGCATCCGATTTAATTTCCCGCACACGATCCATTTTATCATATTATTGTATCTGTTTCCCGGAATATAATAGCTTTTAATTAGGACTTTAATTATTTATCGCTTTATTTTACTTTCCTCATTTTAATTTCAAGGGTTGTTTTTGGCGATGTAAATACCCGACGCCTTGTAATAGTTTAGATTTAATTTCCGCAATTTAAATTCCGCAACTATTAATTGTTATATGTTTGATAAATAGGCTATGCATGACAAGACTTCTCTTAAATTAAAATCAATCGTAGCTCACCATAATATGTACAAAGATAACATAACTGAAACCTGACACACTCGCACATGCCACTCCTAGGGTACGCCTCACTTGGTTGCCTCGATGTGGTCATTGAGTATAGGGTGTTTTAGAGGTCGCCCTCCTGTCTAAAGATCCAGTTGCCTCGAAACGGTTGCCTCGGATAAAAAGGATCTAGGACATTAGGGTTGCCGCTAAGACGTCCTACTATTGCTTTGGTGACCACATGTCCCTATAATCGAATTGACCCGAAAAAACTCCAACGACGGTGCTGCCTACTTCTTAATAGTGGGATAGTACTATCTAAAGGACATTTACACAGCTTAATTTCTTTTGAGTAGGTAGAGGTTCTCAGGTACTTGCTCTTTCAAAATAAAAATACTTTTCGCACTTACACTTTTCTGACAAAAGTTTTCAAAGAAACACTTCATACACTCTTGAGGACAGATACAAGAGTCAAAACGAAGTTTTCAAACAAACTTTTTCAAAACCCACAAATACAAGAAAAGCAAACATTTTTTGAAAACATAGTGAGCAAGTACCTAAGAGCCCGTGGATAACCACAGATAGAAAGGGTTCTAACACCTTCCCTTTCTATAATCTACCTCCCGAACCGAGAAACATCTCGAAAAGGAATTTTGCTGTGCTTTTGTCCTTTCCATGTTGGAGAACATAAAAGACGGTGGCGACTCTTGCTTACCGCAACATTTCACGGACCAGCATTTCAAAACAGTCAGTTCTATTTCCACCGATCACAATGTTGTAATAGCTTAGCCTTTAAATTTTTGCATTTAAAAGCTTTCAATTATGCCATGCTTAGACTTAGAGTTTGTATGCAAATAAAATCAACAAGTAGTTTGACCTAAATCCAAGATAAACATGCATGAAAAACAAACACAATGCACACTTACACCCTTAGGGTTACTCCACTTGTTGCCTTCAAAAATGGGCCATGGTTGCATGTTAAGTGTCTTTGGCAAAACAAAAACAAATCAAATGATCATAGTCCCTCGATGACGCTATCAGAGTTGCCTAAACGAAAATGATCATAGTCCCTCAAGAAAATTTCCAAAGACACTTGACACTATTGCTTTCATGGTCTATACGATGACCCGCGCCCGTCTCGTTTACATCCTAAACGCAAGGTTGTTCACCAAATACAATGGTGAAACAACACTGTTAAAAGGGTTAAAAACATAAGGAAAGATCTTTGAGTAAAAATAGGGTAGACGACTCTTAGTTACTTGATCAAACTTGCAAAGAAAACATCCTTGCTACTTTTCAAAAACACACATCACAACACAATTTCCAAACAAATTTCAAAACATTGAAAACTTTTCAAAAGACAAAAACACCTTTGTATATACTCAAACACGAGTCATTACAAAGGTTGCCACAACAATGGCCTCTTTTCAAAACATCTTTCAAAACCACACACAAAGCACCATCTCAAACAATTTAAAATGCAAAGCCAGTGATCTAAGCAAGTAACTAAGAGCCCATGGATAACCATGGATAGAAAGGGTGCTAATACCTTCCCTTTCTATAATCTACTCCCCGAACCCACGAAAACATCTCAAAGGTCTTTCCTGTGCTTTTTGTCCTTTCCTTAGGATAAATAAAAAGTCGGTAGCGACTCTTGCTCAACCGAAACATTTGCGAACACAAACGCAAAACCTCAAGTCAGTTCTCCCACCGTATCACCTAACACCACTAACTTTGGATACTTTTTACTTTGTGGGGAGTGTATGTACCACTATTCACATTCTCAAGCTGGCTCTATCCTTGTACCTGATGGGCAGAGTAACTGTAAGGTTTGGGCATTTCTTGTTTTCTCTGTTCCTGGAATTACGAGTAATTGTCTTTTGTTTCTTCTGTAAATATTTATGAGCAACCATTATTTTCAAATGCATATATCAAAAATGAATCATTGGACGTTCTTGCGAAATAAAACAGAAAAATAAAAACAAAGTGAAACTTCTTGTGAAAATGAATTGCATTGATTTTTGAAGTTGGCCTGTAATAGACGTTTTGTACAAAGAGGTTGACGCTCTAGTAAGAGAACACCGCTGAAAGAACAGAAAGTATACAATTTTGTGTAAAAGAAAGAAAAACAGCTATGTGAAATGACCCCATTGGGTTCCAACTCTGCTATTACCTTTATATCTTCAAGCGTCTCATCACCTTACTACTTGGCCGAAGGTTGATCAGATTGATTGGTGCTGTCCGAGCTTGATAGTTGATACTGAAGTCTGGTTGCGAGATGATCCAATGAGACATAGTGTTACGCTTCGATCCCTAATTTTTTCCTGGACCGCCCTTTCGGGTTTTCAGTCCACCGGGATACCCTTTTTTGCCCAAGTCGCCTTTTCAGGTTTTCGACTTGCCGGGTGTATAATTTATTCATTTTAATCCCTTACTTTTGCGCGAACCCTTTTGGTTCGCCAGGAAGCCCTTATTTTTGCCTAGGACAGTCAACCTAACGGGTCTTTGATTATGTGTAGTATCTTTTCACTATGTCTGCATTGACGGGGTAAGGAAGGTCATCACCATCCATGGTGGTTAGAATCATAGCTCCTCCCGAGAAAATGTTCTTAACCACAAATGGCCCTTCGTATGTGGGGGTCCATTTGCCCCTG
Source organism: Vicia faba (assembly GCA_948472305.1). NCBI lineage: Eukaryota > Viridiplantae > Streptophyta > Magnoliopsida > Fabales > Fabaceae > Vicia > Vicia faba. The sequence goes on from OX451736.1 coordinate 1,235,532,389, forward strand.
GGATCACCTTGCGGTAGTATGATGCGTTTGATCACTAGATCCCCGACTTGATATTCTTGACGTCTGACTTTCTTGTTAAAAGCCTTGATCATTCGCTTTTGATACGTCTGACCATGACAGATAGCAGTAAGTCTCTTTTCATCGATTAGATTCAGCTGATCAAGTCGGGTTTGGATCCAGTCATCTTCGTCCAAACCCGCATCCTTCATAGTCCTGAGAGAGGGTATCTGGACTTCGATGGGTAGGACTGCCTCCATGCCATACACCAAAGAGTAGGGTGTTGCCCCTGTCGACGTCCGTGCTGAGGTACGGTACCCATGAAGAGAGAATGGTAACATCTCGTGCTAGTCCTTGTACGTCACCGTCATCTTCTGCACAATCTTTTTGATGTTCTTGTTAGCTGCTTCAACAGCCCCATTCATCTTCGTCCGGTAGGGAGAAGAGTTATGATGTTGTATCTTGAACTGTTTACAGAGCTTGGTGATTATTGTGTTGTTGAGATTTTTACCATTGTCAGTAATAATCCTCTCTGGTACACTATATTTATAGATCAGATTGTGTCGGATGAACCGCGCCATGATGTTCTTGGTTACTGTAGCAAATGAAGCTACCTCAACCCACTTCATTAAATAATTGATGGCTACCAGAATGAAGCGATGCCCGTTAGATGCAGTAGGTCTGATCTCGCCAATCATGTCGATTCCCCACATTGCAAAGGGCCAAGGAGCTGTTAAAATGTTCATGGGAACCAGAGGTACATGCACCTTATCAGCATAGACTTGGCACTTATGACAGGTTCGAGAATACTGATAGCAATCGGCTTCCATAGTTGACCAATAATATACTTCCCATAGGATCTTCTTTGCTATGGTATGCCCACTAGAATGAGTTCTGAAGGTACCTTCATGTAACTCTGCCATGATCCTTTCCGCTTCGCTCTTGTTTACACACCGCAGTAAGGTTGAATCATGGTTACGCTTGTAGAGGATTCCGTTACTGATGAAGAACTTCGCAGCGAACCTTCTCAGAAACTTCTTATCATTAACAGATGCCCCCTCGGGGTATTCTTGAGCCTCCAGATACCTCTTTACCTCATGGAACCAGGGTTTGTCTGTTACCTCTTCAGTCTCAATGTCACAGCAATGTGTGAGTTCATCCAACCTCTCGATGATAATCTGGGGAGCTTCATTGTCCCATCTGAATTTGAACATAGAAGACATGGTAGCTAGCACGTCCGCCAACTGGTTTTCTTCTCGTGGGAAATGTTCAAAAGTTATCTCCTCAAAGTGTGGGAGTAATGTCAATACATACTCTTTGTAAGGAATAATATTCGGGTGCCTCGTATCCCACTTTCCTTTGATCTGACTTATCACCAAAGCGGAATCTCCGAATACACTCAAGAACTTAATCCTCAGGTCAATAGCAGCTCGAAGACCCATGACACATGCTTCATACGGCGCCATGTTGTTGGTGCAGTTAAAACATAATCGGGCGGTGAACGAAGTATGACAGTCCTCAGGAGATATAATTACAGTGCCAATGCCGTTACCTAGTGCGTTCGAGGCTCCATCAAAATACATAGACCATCGGGATCCCTCCTCAGGTCCTTCATCCGGTCCAGGTTCTTCACAGTCGGTTACCAACATGATATTCTCATCCGGGAACTCGAAATTCATGGACTGATAGTCATCCACGGCCTGATGCGCCAAATGATCCGCCAATACACTCCCCTTGATTGCTTTTTGGGTTGTGTATTGGATATCGTACTCGGTTAAGATCATCTGCCATCTTGCTATCCTTCTGGAGAGAGCGGGCTTCTCGAAAATATACTTGATCAGATCCATCTTTGATATCAACAAAGTAGTGTGAGTCAGCATATACTATCTCAGTCGGCGAGCAGCCCATGCCAAAGTGTAGCAAGTTTTCTCGAGCAATGAGTAACGGGTCTCACATTCGGTAAAATTTTTTCTAAGGTAGTAAATTGCATGCTCTTTTCGAACAGACTCGTCATGTTGCCCCAGCACACACCCCATGAATTGTCTAGCACTGTCAAGCATAATATCAAAGGTCTTTCTTCAACTAGAGGCATCAAAATTGGTGGTTCTTGAAGGTATTCCTTGATTCTTTCGAAAGCGTCCTGGCATTCATCATTCCACTTTACCACTTGATCTTTCTTCAGTAGCTTGAAGATTGGCTCACAAGTAGCAGTCAGATGTGAAATGAATCTGACAATGTAATTCAGACGTCCCAAGAAACCTCTAACTTATTTTTCTGTACAGGGAGCCAGAATCTCTTGTATGGATTTTACCTTTGCAGGATCCACCTGAATACCTTTGTCACTGACAACGAAACCCAAAAGTTTACCAGATCTTACCCCGAAGGTACACTTGTTCGGATTCAGTCTCAGCTTGTACGTCTTCAACCTGTCAAATAGTTTTTGGAGATGATCAAGGTGCTCTTCCTCAGTCTGGGACCTGGCTATCATGTCATCAACATAAACCTCAATCTCGTGGTGAATCATATTGTGGAACAAAGCGACCATGGCGTGCTGATAAGTTACTCTAGTATTCTTCAACCCAAAAGGCATTACCTTGTAACAAAAGGTGCCTGTTGTACCCCAAAATTTGCCCTCCCATTTCCTCCACATTTTTCCATCAAGACCTTTGAAGATCAAGATCCAATTAGGGTTTCCTATGCTCAAGATTTCCCCTTGCACTGGTGGACCCAAATTAGGGTTTGTGTTTGCACAAAGATGTTTTGACCTAAAATGCCTAAGATGACTTTCATGCTTCATATTGGACTCCCAAGTTTATCCATACCAAGTTTCAAGTCTTGATTCCAAGTTTTGCCCAGTCAATTGGACAGATGACCTAGAAATCAGCTGTATTAGGGAAAAAGTCAAATGTGGCCAATTGACAGTCAAATCTCATGGAAATTGACCCACATCAACATTATGAACTCATATGGACCATTTGATCAAGTTTGGATCACAATTCCACAAGAAATTTGATCAGATCACCAAAAGGGCAAAATGGTCATTTTTAGGGTTTTGACTGCACAAAGGCAATTTTTGACTGTTTGACCTAGCCAATGGCAAACCTAGATCACATATGGACTCAAGGACCCCATGGAATTGTCTTGACATGCTCAACAAACTCAAAAGATCCCAAGTACACAAGATTGACAGTTGAATTTCCCAGTCAATTGATCAATTTTGACTGTACACTGAAAAGTCAAACTTTGACTTTTTGGTCAAAATCAAGAGTCAAGATTCATTTTTCATCAAAACATGCCAAATCATGAAACTTGTTCACCAAGAAACCAAGAAATGCAAATTAGGGTTTAAAATGGAAATGTTCATAACTTAGAATTTTTCTAAGTTATGGAAAACCCTAATTTTTTCCCAACTTTGCCCCACTTTTTCACCATGATTCATTTGGATTCAAACAAAACTCAAAACATGAAAGTTGTATCTTGTTGCATAATCTACAACTTTGATTCACAAAGTTTTCTCATTTGAAGCTTGTATCTCAAGTTACAATTTTTTGAATAGGGGTACTAAACCATTCTTAACTTAGTGAATTTTTGACCTATTTTGACAAGTTTTTTCTACCCCACTTCAAGGCTATTTTCCATAGACTTCCACTTGGAATTTCAAATTTCACTTCAAAGATGGATTGTAGTACACATTCCAAGCTTTCCAAAATGTCAAAGAACTCATCAAACAACCTCATGGTTAGGGAGAATCGAATTTCACAATATAGCAAAAACTCACTTTTGAATTGGCCATTTTTTCATGTTCATAAGTTATGCAAACTTATCAAAACCAGCATGCCCTTGATTACAGGTCCTTAAACCAAGTTACACTCAATAATTTAATGCATACTCTTTGTGCCAAGACCATGTTCTTTGTGTTCTAACATTACATGAAGGTTCAATCCATTTTTAGATAAAGTAAACTATCCATTTTTGCAAAAGTTCACTTTATGTCCAATTGGTAAATCAAGCAAGTACAAACCAAATCTCTTTAGCACAAGATTATGAACAAATTACTCTGATCAAGAGAAGCTTTGCAGCAGGATTAGAGGCCCCCTACTGACCTAAAACACCAACTTGCATTTTGTTGCTTAAAGGCTAAGAAAGAGTGCATAACTAGAACCAACTCCCATCTCAGCTTAGATACACAAGAACAAAGTTATCAAACACTTTTGACACAACACAACCAAGCTTTTGCACGACCCTTGCACCTCTCAAACACTCCCATTGCCATAATCACCCTCAAACTGCACAAACAGGGCAAAGCCTGCAGTTTGAGTGCTATCTCCCATTTCTCTCAAGCTTTCTTGCCCAAACCAGTTCCTACACATCCCCTAGCATCTATACAAGCTAACCATGACCTGAAGCACGACCTGTAATCCCTCTAACCATTTCCACCATTTTCCATTTCTTGTTTTGCAGGTGAAGTTCTCTAGCTTGATTCAGAAGCTTTCAAGACAAAGTAAACATTGGAATAGCATCCCTGGACCTCAAGGAAGCTTTTCCAATCATCACCTTGCACTGAAAGTTCCTACATTGCAAGATAGAAGTTCAACTGAACAGGTACCTTGGTGAACTCGTATCTCTCTTATTATGCATCATTAGCTTTAAGTTTGTGAATAAACAAGGTTCTACTCATGCCACTGACCATGTACATGTTTTTACTTTTCATTTCTTTTGCTTGAGTTGTGAGAATTTGGAGTTTGAAAATGGCAGAAAAACTAGGTTAGGATTTGGGGGAGGAGAAATTCTCCCTCATCTTAGAGAGTTAGATCAAGTTATGCATATGGTTAGAATCGTGGTTTCATGCTTAACATCTTTTGTGTTGGAAGTTTGTTCAAAAAATCAAAGAATCAGGATTTCAAACAAAGCTTGCAGGCGCGCGTTTTTTGGTTCAGAGGTTGAAGAAGAAGTGGTTTGGGCTGGGCTTGTGCTGCATTTTCTGTTCACACCACATAATTGCTTTTGCACCCCCAAGGCCCTTTTGCTTATTTATTTAACTTTTTGACTTTTTTTTCTTTTTTGATTGACTTTGTTTATTTTTTCTCATGACATAAAAAATATAAAAATATTTTTCTCACCATTTTTTAATTTATTAGGTATTTATATTGATTTTCTTTTGATTAATACTTAGATAAATAAATATATACATTTTATTAAAATATTGAGAAATAGGTAGAAATACTTGTATTTTCATTTTTTCATTTTATTATACCCCCTGTAAATATTTTACATAAAAAATACTTTTTTTTTGTTAATATTAAAAATTATTATTATTTATATATATAATACATGTTTAAAATAATATATATATACATATATTTATTAATATACTTAGAATAAAATACTAAAATATACATATTTTATTTTATTAATATTAAAAACTACAAAAAAATCATTTTTTTGCAAATATATTTCTTTTCTTATTTTATTTTTGTGTATAAATGATAAATATTGCATATATTAATAGATGATATCTTTTATTTAATAGAATTAGGGTTTTTGCCCTAAAACTCAAAAATACTCCAAAAATAATATTTTATAATATTTTTATTTTCTTTCTCATTATACATAAATAATACTTTTTTCATACATATAAAAAATTCCTTTTTGCATTCTTGCATATTTGTTTTATTTACCATTTAAATTATGCATTTATTTATCTTGTAAATATTCATAGAAAATGATGTAATAGTTTAGGTTTAATTTTTTGTCTAAATATACCCCATTTGAAACATTGTACCCCCTCCCCATATTATTGTGTTGTAATAGCGTAGGAATTTAAATTTTGCACTTTATCGCTTTCTAAACATGCTATGCTAGAATTAGGGTTTTGTATGCGAATAAAAATGAACAAAATAGTTGGACCTAATACAAGATAAATGAGCATGAAAAATGGACAACACATTTCACACTTGCACCCCTAGGGTATTCCACTTTGTTGCCTTCAAATAATTGGGCCATATTGCATGTTAGGTCTCTTTGGGCAAAACAAACAAATCAAATGATCATAGTCCCTCGATGACGCTTTCAAAATGTTGCCTAAACAAATGATCAAGTCCCTTAAAGGAAATGCCCAAAGATACTTGGCACCGTTGCAATCATGGTCTAAACGATGACCCTCGCCCGTCCCTTTCACATCCTAACATGAGATTGTCCACCAAATACAATGGTGGAACAAACTTATTAAAAGGGTTAAAACATAGCAATAAACTTTGAGAAATTTAGGAGTAGATAACCTCTTGGTTACTTGAATCAAACTTGCCAAAAACAAAACACTTGCCTATTTTTTAAAACACACCTCACAACACTTTCAAAACTACTTTCAAAAACAAATGAAAACTTTTTTCAAAAGACATACATCTTTGTATACATCCCCACATGGATCATTACAAAGGTTGCCACCACATTGGCTTTCTTTTCAAAAACATTTTCAAACCCACACACACAAAGCACCATTTCAAACAATTGAAAATTAAGGCAAGTTGATCTAAGCAAGTAACTAAGAGCCCATGGATAACCATGGATAGAAAGGGTGCTAATACCTTCCCTTTCTATAATCTACTCCCCGAACCCAAGAAAACATCTCAAAAGGTTTTTGCTGTGCTTTTTAACCTTTCCTTAGGATAAAATAAAAAGTCGGTGGCGACTCTTGCTCAACCGAAACATTTGCGAAAACGAACGCAAAACCATAGTCAGTTCTCCCACCGTATCACAGAACTGGAGACTCTGCTGGGGACTTTTTAAAAAGTGGAGTAACCTTAGGGCTTAGATCACCCTCTTGCATGACTAATTGTTTGAATTGTTTGCTTTATACTTTGGCTCTATTGTTTGGGTTTGCAATCCTACACCCGGATTTTGGGAAACATTCATAGATAGCAATACGTTGTGGAAACTGTGCGGGGTATACCGACACGGTCTAAGCAATAGCTATATTAGTGCGACATATTTGTGAGTACCGGTAACCCTTGAGTTCAATCAAGGAGAGTACGGGGCCGCTGAGTGATGTCACTAAGCACTAATGACCTAGAACCTTACTTGACCATCTTGGCCTTTTATTAGGGGTAGTGAGATGACCGGCTTTGGTGCAGTCCGAAGTTGGTAGATACTCGATACTACACTCATTGAGGGTTGTGTTCTTGGAATATTTTGGTCGCTAGTTAAGTGGCTAAACCAAAACAATGAACAAAGAAAACAATCCAGTGATATTGAGCTCCTTAGAACCCGGTTACTATTTATAGGACAGGTTTTTAAGCCAACTACACTCAAGAGGGTACTTACCTATGAAACCCCATGCAAGCTTGAAACTAGGGTTTGGTGTGATTTGCTTGTACATATGTTTTGTGCATACATCATAAACATCATAAAACATCATATGTATTCACTAACCATTTCAAGGATTTTGGATCTTCATATTTGTTCTTGTTTTGTAGGACATGGAAATTCCTCGCAGAAATACCATTCAAGTCAACCTTGTGAGAATCTCTCCTCAACTCAAGGAGATCACCTCAAGAGTTTCGGAAAACTCATCCTTCAGTGAAAGACATGGTAGACTGCTCAGCCTAGTCAACACCAACATTGAAGAAGACATGATGAAAGTGCTATTCCAGTTCTTTGACCCTCTTCACCACTGTTTCACTTTCCATGATTATCAATTGGTACCCACTTTGGAGGAGTTTTCTCAACTCTTGAGAATTCCTATCCTTAATCAACTACCCTTCAACGGTACGGAAAAGGAACCAAAGCCGGAAGATGTTGCTCGAGCATTACATCTACAACCATCCGACATCAAGGATCATTGGGAAACCAGAAGCGGCGTCAAGGGATTCTTAGCAAAATTCTTGTTTGAGAAGGCACAAGAATGTTGGAACTCATTGGACCTACAAGCCTTTGAAGAGATTGTGGCACTCCTTATCTATGGGTTGGTCCTGTTCCCAAATCCTGACCAATTGGTAGATGTCAACACCGTCAAAATCTTCTTGTCCAGAAATCCAATACCGACATTGCTGGGAGACATTCTTCACTCATTTTACACACGAACAATGAGACAGAGGGGTGTTCTCATGTGCTGTACTCCTATCCTCGCAAGGTGGTTTATTTCACACCTTCCACAATCTGTCTTGAAGAATGACCAAGGTACAAGGTGGTCCCAACGGTTGATGACTCTTACTCATTCTGATGTGCATTGGTGTTCTCGGTCCAGAGAAAATGTCATCATTGTCGATCGTTGCGGAGAATTTCCTAATGTTCCTTTATTGGGAATTAGATGGGGTATTACCTACAACCCTTGCCTAGCTTTGAGGCAATTTGGATATGCTCGGAGGGATGGCCCTCATGACATGTTGATTCCTGACCTAGTTTTTGACTTCGACAACGATGCGCAAGGACTTCGCCAAAGGTTCATCAGAGCTTGGGTAAAACTCAACAAGGTTGACAGCAAGACTCTGGGACACAAGAACTCCATCCCTCTTGAGCCCTATCTCAAGTGGGTACGAGCCCGAGCCCAAAGTCTAATGATGCCTTATCCTCATGTACTCCCAGTGATTAAAGAGCCCGTCAATGAAGGAGAGGTTCCCTACACCATCCTACATCCAGACATGCCTACATCGTGGGAGGAAATGCAGAAAAGCTGGATTCAGCTCAAGGAGGAGCGGAATACTTTTGAAGCTAGCTACTACGCCAGTGAAAAGAAGGTTCTAGAGCTTACCCGCCGACTCCATGAGCAAGAGGCCCTCAATACCTACATCGCACCAAAGAGGATGCGCATGTCTTTCTGCCTTAAGAAGTTTATTTTGTAATATTTGGCCCATGGGGCATTTATGTACTGACAAATTTCTTCTTATTAATATGACGTGCGTTCTTCTTTGTCTAAAACAATTTTGAATATCCTAAATCCTTGAATGCATTGCATACATAAGCATACCATTCATCATGTGCATAAGCAGGTCTCATTCCAGGTTTCCTTATCGGTCTGCTGTTTATTTCAGTAGGATGGATCTCGAGCAAACAATCAAAGACCTACAGGCTCAGAATGCACAGTTCCAGCAACTCCTGATGACCTTGGCTAAGGGTCAGGAGGATATCAAGACTCAATTGGGGAACAAAAACCCAGTGAAGAAGAAGAAAAAGAGACTCGGGGTGGCTACTTTGGGGAGAAGATTTGACGGAGAAGCTCGAAGAGTGCTTGAATTTCCTCCTACTTCTGATGAAGGGACCAGTAAAAGAGATGGAGTTGCAGTGCCTTCCGAGTCTAATGCGGAAGAAGAAGAGGTTGAAGAGGATGAAGATTATTCTGACCAGCAATACCCTCCAGCTGATGATAAATACAAGGTTTAGAAGATAGATTAGCCGCCATGGAGCTACAGAGAGTTCCGGGTTTGGATTTCGAAGACTTGGGTTTGGTTTCCGGGATTGTGATTCCCCCAAAATTTAAGGTGCCAGTGTTTGTAAGGTATGATGGGCTGTCTTGCCCCAAAATGCATCTTAGGTCCTACGTGAGAAAGATCCAACCCTATACGGCAGATAAAAACCTCTGGATTCATTTCTTTCAAGACAGCCTTTCTGGAGCTCAGTTGGAGTGGTTTTATCAGCTAGAAGGAACCAGTGTCCGGAATTGGGAAGATTTGGCCACCGCTTTCTACAAACAATACCAATACAATTCTGACCTTGCCCCTACTCGTACCCAACTTCAGGGTATGTCGTTAGGAACAAGCGAAGGATTCAAAGAGTACGCACAAAAATGGAGGGATTTGGCTGGCAGGGTGCAGCCCCCTTTAACCGATCGTGAACTTGTTGATATGTTTCTAGGAACCCTATCTGGGCCTTTCTTCAATCATCTAATTGGTAACTCTTCCGCGGGGTTTACCAATCTGATCTTAACGGGCGGGAGAATAGAAGCTGGCATCAAGTCAGGAAAGATTCAGAAGGGTGTTGCTGCAAGTACTGAGAAGAGGCCTTTTAAGAAAGAAGCAAGTGCCGTCTATGGTCCTAGAAGACAAGTCAAGCCCGAAAGTCGCCAAGCCGTCAATGCTTTGGTCATTTCAAAACCTGCTGCTGCTCCTCAGCAGTACAATCAACAAAGAGGTGAAAGGCCCAAGAGGCAGTATACTCGGCTGAGTATGACCTTATCTCAAATTTTACCCCAACTGCTATCAACCAATTTGGTGACCACCAAAGAAGCTCCTAAGATCGTCAACACTGCGTCTCCTAAGTATAACCCAAATGCCCGGTGTGCTTATCATTCTGATAGTCCCGGGCACACTACTGATGATTGCTGGGCCCTGAGAAACAAAGTGCAAGATCTTATCGATGCGAAGGAAATTCAATTTGAAGCGCCTGAGAGACCAAATGTTGTAACTGCTCCTATGCCCCAGCATAGAGTAAATGCCATTGAGGAAGAATTGTATGCTGTTTCGGTGAATGAAGTTGTTACCCCTCTTTTGACTGTTAAGAGGAACTTACTACTAGCTGGTTTATTTCCAGGTTGTAGTAAGGGCTGCCTCCTGTGTGCTGTTATCCCTACCGGTTGTCCACTGCTGAAATCAGGCATCCAAAGCCTGATGGATAGCAAGGAAATTCTATTCAAGAAAACTGCTGTTCCGTCTGTTTCCATTGAAGAAATATCTGTTGTCACAATCTACAATCCTGCCAAAGCTCCCGTAAAGAAACCAGTCCAAGTTATGTTTGTTGCACCCATCACTATTACTGTCCCGGGGCCTCTCCCGTATGAGTCTGATAAAGCTGTTCCATGGTATTATGGAGCCGATGTGTATGTGCTTGGGGTGAAGCAGGAGTTCAACACCAATACCAGTATTAGTAACATCACTGGTCCCGCCAAGATTACCCGCAGTGGCAGGCTCTTCTCGCCTGACATTGCACCGCCAGTTATCCGAAAACCTCTCACCATCACACCCGCAAGTGTGCATGTTCCAGTTTAAGTTCCTGTGTCTACTACTGCCGCCGAGTCTTCTGATACTCGGGGCAAAGAAGTTGCTACCGATTTGCCTGCCAGGACGGAGGCACCAAAGAAGACTGCTGTGGAAGCCTCTCAACAAGAAATGGAGGAAATTCTTAAAATTATCAAAAAAAGTGACTTTAATGTTGTTGAAAAATTGGGGCATACTCCCTCCAAAATCTCTATGCTATCACTACTGCTATGCTCAGAGGCCCATGCAAAAGCCCTGATTTCATTTCTGAAAACGGCCCATGTGCCGCAAGAGACTTCCGCGGATCAATTCACCGACTGTGTGGCTAATTTGACGGCTGAAAATGGCTTGGGGTTCTCAGATGCTGACCTTACCGCCAAAGGGAAAAATAACAATGATGCCTTGCACGTCTCTATAGAGTGCAGGGGCACTACTCTCGCACACGTGTTAGTGGATACCGGCTCTTCCCTGAATGTGTTGCCCAAGAAGGCATTAGATCGCTTGGATTGTGAGGGTTTGGAGTTGAAACCTAGTAACATCATTGTTAGAGCCTTCGACAGTTCTAAGAGGATGGTGCACGGTGAAGTAGACATCCCTATTCGTGTGGGTTCCCAAGTTTTCGGCTCAACGTTCTATGTAATGGATATTCGTCCATGTTACTCCTGCTTGTTGGGTCGACCCTGGATTCACAAAGCTGGGGCAGTAACCTCCACTTTACACCAAAAGCTCAAATACCCTGTCAAAGGGAAGATTGTTACTGTGCAGGGTGAGGAAGAATACATGGTGAGTCACTTGAATTCATTTCGGTATATCGAGATGGACGGGGAGTTTATTGAAACCCCCTTTCAGCATTTTGAAGAAGTACCTCCAGTGTTGGCATCAGCTGAAGCAGTGGTTGAAGAAGACTTTCCGTTGAAGATGGCGTCCTTAAGGGATGCCCGGGCTGTAATCGAGAAAGGCAATTGTGCAAACTGGGGTCAGCTTCCTGACTTCACTCAAAAGAATGACAAGTTTGGGCTGGGCTTTACTGCAGAGGCTCAGAGGGCTGTGCGCAAGGAAAGGATCAGAAAGGCTCTGGTGTTTATCTCCAACCCAAGGGTGAACGCTATTGAGGAGGATGTGGAGGAAGCAGAGTTTGACAGTTGGATCTACCCGACTACCAGCAACGGACCAAGCAACTGGACGACAAAGGATTTTACACCTATCACATTTGTCACGCAGTAATTAATTTCTTTTGATTTCCAATTTGTAACAAACAATGTGTTAAAACTTTTATTGGCTCGGTGTCCTACCCGGGGCATCGTAGCTCCATTTGTGAGGGCTTTTTGTATGACATTTCCATATATCATCAATCAAAACATTGGACGTTTGTTGCATTTCAAATCTTATGCTCCTTTTTCTTTCTGTGTTATATATATTGCAAAACAGCTATATTTACACACACTCACTTATACAGGTTTCAATCCACTCTGGATCTTACTGGTAACAGCTCTGCTATCGCCAGTTATGACTTCGAGAATCTGATCAACTTGGCCGAAGACGAAGGTGAAGATGATTGTGAAGTGCCTGGTGAACTCGCAAGACTGCTACTCCAGGAGGAGAGGGCTATTCAACCACATGAAGAGCCGGTGGAAACAATTAACCTGGGTACTGAGACAGATAGGAAGGAGGTCAAGATTGGTGCCAATCTAGAGCTCAGCGTGAAGCAACGATTGATCCAGATGCTATAGGATTACATGGAGATATTTGCTTGGTCCTATGAAGATATGCCTGGTTTGGATGCCGACATTGTAGTTCATCACCTGCCAACCAAGGAAGACTGCCCTCCGGTAAAGCAAAAGGTCCGCCGTATGCGCCCAGAAATGTCTGAAAAGATCAAGGCTGAAGTTATGAAGCAATTCGACGCCGGGTTTCTAGCCGTAACTTCTTACCCTCAATGGGTTGCCAATGTGGTGCCAGTGCCGAAGAAGGATGGTAAAGTCAGAATGTGTGTCGACTACAGGGATTTGAACAGGGCCAGCCCCAAAGATGATTTCCCTCTACCTCACATTGACGTTCTTGTCGACAATACTGCTCAACACAAGGTGTTCTCCTTCATGGATGGTTTTTCAGGGTATAATCAGATCAAGATGGCTCCGGAAGATAGGTAAAAGACCACCTTTGTGACTCAGTGGGGGACCTTCTGTTACAAGGTCATGCCATTCGGGTTAAAAAATGCTGGGGCAACCTACCAACGCGCCATGGTTGCTTTATTTCATGATATGATCCATCATGAGATTGAGGTATATGTTGACGACATGATAGCAAGGTCTCAAACTGAGGAGGAGCATCTTGACCATCTGAGGAAGCTGTTTGACCGACTGAAGTTATACAAGCTGAGATTGAATCCCAACAAATGCACCTTTGGGGTAAGGTCCGGAAAATTGCTAGGCTTCATTGTAAGTGATAAAGGTATTCAGGTGGACCCTGCCAAGGTTAAAGCCATTCAAGAGATGCCGACTCCGAAGACAGAGAAAGAAGTCAGAGGCTTCCTGGGACGACTAAATTACATTGCGCGATTCATCTCACATCTGACTGCTACTTGTGAGCCAATCTTCAAATTACTGAAGAAAGATCAAGTAGTATGCTGGAATGATGAATGTCAGGCTGCCTTTGAAAGGATAAAAGAATATCTCCAAGAGCCACCCATTCTTATGCCACCAGTGGAAGGAAGACCTCTAATATTATACTTGACAATACTTGATAATTCAATGGGGTGTATGCTGGGGCAGCATGACGAGTCTGGCCGAAAAGAGTACGCTATTTATTACTTGAGCAAAAAGTTTACCGACTGTGAGTCTCGTTACTCACTGCTTGAGAAAACTTGCTGCGCTCTTGTATGGGCTGCTCGCCGGCTGAGACAGTATATGCTGTCTCACACTACCTTGTTGATTTCAAAAATGGATCCCATCAAGTACATATTTGAAAAGCCCGCTCTGTCTGGAAGGATAGCAAGATGGCAAATGATCTTAACGGAATATGATATCCAGTATACAACTCAGAAAGCAATTAAAGGAAGTGTACTGGCAGATCATTTGGCACACCAACCTGTGGACGATTACCAATCATTGAACTTTGATTTTCCGGACGAAGACGTCATGGTGGTAACTGACTGTGAAGTGCCTGGACCGGATGAAGGACCTGAGGAAGGATCCCGATGGTCCATGCATTTTGATGGAGCCTCCAATGCTCTGGGTAACGGCGTCGGCGCTGTAATCATATCTCCCAAAGGAACTCATACTCCACTCACCGCCCGATTGTGTTTCAACTGCACCAACAACATGGCAGAATATGAAGCATGTATCATGGGCTTACAAGCTACAATCGATTTAAGGATCAAGTTTCTGAGTGCCTTCGGAGATTCCGCTCTGGTGATCAATCAGATCAAGGGCGAATGGGATACGAAACACCCAAATCTTATTCCTTACAAGGAGTATGTGTCAACTTTGCTTCCCCACTTTGAAGAGATAACTTTTGAGCATTTCCCGAGGGAGGAGAATCAGCTAGCGGACGCACTAGCTACGATGTCTTCAATGTTCAAAGTTAAATGGGACAATGAGGCCCCCCGGATCATCATTTAGAAGTTGGACGAACCGGCATATTGCTGCGATCTGGAGGCTGAAAAGGTGACTGAAAAACCCTGGTATCATGAGGTGAAGAGGTACTTGGAAGCTCAGGAATACCCTGGAGGTGCATCTGTCAATGACAAGAAGTTCATGAGGAGGTTCGCGGCAAAATTCTTCCTCAGCAACGGCATTCTCTACAAACGGAATCATGATTCAACTCTACTACGTTGTGTAGATAAGGCTGAAGCAGAGAAGATCATGTTGGAACTGCATGAAGGTACATTCGGAATGCATTCCAGTGGACACACCATGGCAAAGAAAATCCTTAGAGCGGGATATTTCTGGTCCACAATGGAAGCTGATTGTTACCAACACTCTCGAACTTGTCATAAATGTCAGATCTATGCTGACAAAGTGCATATTCCTCCAGTTCCTCTGAACGTCCTGACGGCACCTTGGCCTTTTGCAATGTGGGGGATTGATATGATCGGTGAGATCCGACCGACGGCATCCAATGGACATCGCTTCATCTTGGTGGCGATCGATTATTTCACGAAGTGGGTTGAGGCAGCTTCCTACGCCACGGTAACCAAGAGCGTCGTGGCACGTTTTATCCGGCATAATCTGATCTGTCGGTACGGAGTCCCGGAGAGAATCATTACGGACAATGGTACCAATCTTAATAATAAAATGATCACTGAGCTCTGCGAACAATTCAAGATACAGCACCACAATTCTTCTCCCTACCGGCCGAAGATGAATGGGGCTGTAGAGGCAGCCAATAAGAATATCAAGAAAATTGTGCAGAAGATGACAGTGACCTATAAAGATTGGCACGAGATGTTACCGTTCGCTCTTCATGGGTACCGTACCTCAGCAAGGACGTCAACCGGGGCAACTCCTTTCTCCTTGGTCTACGGCATGGAGGCAGTCTTGCCGATTGAAGTCCAGATACCCTCTCTCCGAATAATGAAAGATGCAGATCTGAGTGAAGACGACTGGATCCAGACTCGACTTGATCAATTAAATCTGATTGACGAAAAGAGGCTCACTGCTATCTGTCATGGTCAGACGTATCAAAAACGGATGATCAGGGCATTTAACAAGAAAGTCAGACCACAAGAGTATCGAGTTGGGGACCTGGTAATCAAACGCATCATCCTTCCTCAAAGTGATCCCCGGGGCAAATGGACCCCTACTTACGAAGGGCCGTTTGTGGTTAAACATGTGTTCTCAGGAGGAGCCATGATCCTAACCACCATGGATGGGGACGACCTTCCTCACCCCGCCAATGCAGACATAGTGAAAAGATACTACGCATAAATAAAAGACCCGCTAGGTTGACATACCTAGGCAAAAATTAGGGCTTCTCGGCGAACCAAAAGGGTTCGGGCAAAAATAAGGGACGAAAACGGAAAAATCTGTACACCCGGCAAGTCGAAAACCTGAGAAGGCGGCTTGGGCAAAAATGGGTATCCCGGTGGACTGAAAACCCGAAAGGGCGGTCCAGGAAAAAGTTAGGGATAAAGCGTAACACTATGTCTCATTGGATCACTTCGCATCCGGAATTCGGCATCAACTATCTGGCCCAGACTTCGGTATCGACCAATCAGCTTCATCTTCAGCTAGGCAGCAAAGCGATGAGACGCTTGGAGACATAAAGGCGATAGCAGAGTTGGAATCCAGTAGGATTGTTCACATAGCTGTTTTGTTTCCTTTTCAAAATTGTATAAACTTTATATTATTCGGCGGCGTCCTCTTACTAGGACGTCGGCCTCTTGTACAAAAAATGCCTATTTACAGGCAAATTTCAAAATCAATACAAGTTCACTTTTCCAAACAAATTGCCAATTGTTTTTCCTTTTTCTGTTTTGTCTTGCGAAGAACGTCCAATGTTCATTTTTGATATATGCATTTGACATTAAATTGCTAATTCATAAATACTTGCATATGAAACAAAAGACTAATTACAGGTGACATCAGAGACAGGGGCAATACGAGGTTGCCTGATGCAGTCTGATTGCTTTGTCTGCCAAGGTACCAAGATAGATTCGACTGAAGAATATGACCAAGTTCTCTCAACTCCCCACAAAGTAAGACAGGATTCAGCAATACTTCCCTCAGTGAAGTCGCCAACTTTCCCCGGCAGGTCTAAAAGCTATCCCCAGTAGATTCTGGAAGCTTGTTCCCTACGGAATACGGACGTCTCTCCCGAGTTTTATTCAGAGTTATTCCTCACAAAGGACTTATAACTGGGTTATCCTCAGCTAATTGCTACGGAAGATCGCCCTCGGCAAAATTCTTCCTATCCCCAGCGGAGTTTTTGGCATCCCCAGCGGAGTTTACCATCACTATCCCCAGCGGAATCCATCATCAAAGTCCTCAGCAGGATTCCCATCAAAACTTCGGCAAAGTATCTCTTCCACAGAGCCATTCCCCGGCCGGTCGTCAAGGATTTATTTTCCTTAAGAAGAAATACACTCATAAACATTTCACATTTCATACATCTTGCTTACATCCATGATAAAGTGCATACAACACTATCCCATGTTGAACATCATGCATATCATACATCATGATATTGCATACAACTTATGTTTTTGCCTTTTCAGGGAAGAAGACAATCCCAAAAGACCACTACTTTCAACTACAACATTTCCAGATTCGATACCTGTATCTAGCCAGGGCACATCTGAGGGTGATCAGTTTCCAGACTCGATTCCTGTATCTAGCCAGGGCACGTCTGAAGAGTTCGAAGATTCGATTCCTGTATCCAGCCAGGGCATATCTATCAACTATAACATTTCCAGATTCGATACCTGCATCTAGCCAGGGCACATCTGAGGGTGATCAGTTTCCAGACTCGATTCCTGTATCTAGCCAGGGCACGTCTGAAGAGTTCGAAGATTCGATTCCTGTATCCAGCCAGGGCATATCTATCAACTACAACATTTCCAGATTCGATACCTGTATCTAGCCAGGGTACATCTGAGGGTGATCAGTTTCCAGACTCGATTCTTGTATCTAGCCAGGGCACGTCTGAAGAGTTCGAAGATTCGATTCCTGTATCCAGCCAGGGCATATCTATCAACTACAACATTTCCAGATTTGATACCTGTATCTAGCCAGGGCACATCTGAGGGTGATCAGTTTCCAGACTCGACTCCTGTATCTAGCCAGGGCACGTCTGAAGAGTTCGAAGATTCGATTCCTGTATCCAGCCAGGGCACATCTGTTGACCACATTTCCAGACTCGATTCCTGTATCTAGCCAGGGCACGTCTGAAGAGTTCGAAGATTCGATTCCTGCATCTAGCCAGGGCATATCTGTTGACAACTATTTTCCAGATTCGATTCCTGTATCCAGCCAGGGCACATCTGTGAGCAACCATTTGTAGACTCGACACCTACATCTAGCCAGGGCATGTCTGCATAAAGAGATTGAAGATCAAACACCTGTAACAAGCCAGGAAAACATCTGTCTTTCTCAAATACACAAGTTCTCGCTAAGGAATCTCTTATGCGATCAACACTTCCAAATGGCATCTATAAGCCCATTCCCGACAAGGTTCTGTCACATCTTCAGATGACATCTATAAGCCCATCTCCCTACCCACCACCTATCCAAATGGCATCTATAAGCCCATTCCCGACATCACATTGTTGATACTCTAACATGCGAGTGCAAATTTCCGGGCACTCTAGTGTCCAATCTCCTTTTACCCTCGAGTCACGAAAGGCAAACTTGCCAATCTAACTCTTCAGGTCCAAGAAGATTGAACAGGGGCAACTGTTGTACCCCAAAATTTGCCCTCCCATTTCCTCCACATTTTTTCATCAAGACCTTTGAAGATCAAGATCCAATTAGGGTTTCCTATGCTCAAGATTTCCCCTTGCACTGGTGGACCCAAATTAGGATTTGTGTTTGCACAAAGATGTTTTGACCTAAAATTCCTAAGATGACTTTCATGCTTCATATTGGACTCCCAAGTTTATCCATACCAAGTTTCAAGTCTTGATTCCAAGTTTTGCCCAGTCAATTGGACAGATGACCTAGAAATCAGCTGTATTAGGGAAAAAGTCAAATGTGGCCAATTGATAGTCAAATCTCATGGAAATTGACCCACATCAACATTATGAACTCATATGGACCATTTGATCAAGTTTGGATCACAATTCCACAAGAAATTTGATCAGATCACCAAAAGGGCAAAATGGTCATTTTTAGGGTTTTGACTGCACAAAGACAATTTTTGACTGTTTGACCTAGCCAATGGCAAACCTATATCACATATGGACTCAATGACCCCATGGAATTATCTTGACATGCTCAACAAACTCAAAAGATCCCAAGTACACAAGATTGACAGTTGAATTTCCCAGTCAATTGATCAATTTTGACTGTACACTGAAAAGTCAAACTTTGACTTTTTGGTCAAAATCAAGAGTCAAGATTCATTTTTCATCAAAACATGCCAAATCATGAAACTTGTTCACCAAGAAACCAAGAAATGCAAATTAGGGTTTAAAATGGAATTTTTCATAACTTAGAATTTTTCTAAGTTATGGAAAACCCTAATTTTTTCCCAACTTTGCCCCACTTTTTCACCATGATTCATTTGGATTCAAACAAAAGTCAAAACATGAAAGTTGTAGCTTGTTGCATAATCTACAACTTTGATTCACAAAGTTTTCTCATTTGAAGCTTGTATCTCAAGTTACAATTTTTTGAATAGGGGTACTAAACCATTCTTAACTTAGTGAATTTTTGACCTATTTTGACAAGTTTTTTCTACCCCACTTCAAGGCTATTTTCCATACACTTCCACTTGGAATTTCAAATTGCACTTCAAATATGGATTGTAGTACACATTCCAAGCTTTCCAAAATGTCCAAGAACTCATCAAACAACCTCATGGTTAGGGAGAATCGAATTTCACAATATAGCAAAAACTCACTTTTGAATTGGCCATTTTTTCATGTTCATAAGTTATGCAAACTTATCAAAACCAGCATGCCCTTGATTACAGGTCCTTAAACCAAGTTACACTCAATAATTTAATGCATACTCTTTGTGCCAAGACCATGTTCTTTGTGTTCTAACATTACATGAAGGTTTAATCCATTTTTAGATAAAGTAAACTATCCATTTTTGCAAAAGTTCACTTTATGTCCAATTGGTAAATCAAGCAAGTACAAACCAAATCTCTTTAGCACAAGATTATGAACAAATTACTCTGATCAAGAGAAGCTTTGCAGCAGGATTAGAGGCCCCCTACTGACCTAAAACACCAACTTGCATTTTGTTGCTTAAAGGCTAAGAAAGAGTGCATAACTAGAACCAACTCCCATCTCAGCTTAGATACACAAGAACAAAGTTATCAAACACTTTTGACACAACACAACCAAGCTTTTGCACGACCCTTGCACCTCTCAAACACTCCCATTGCCATAATCACCCTCAAACTGCACAAACAGGGCAAAGCCTGCAGTTTGAGTGCTATCTCCCATTTCTCTCAAGCTTTCTTGCCCAAACCAGTTCCTACACATCCCCTAGCATCTATACAAGCTAACCATGACCTGAAGCACGACCTGTAATCCCTCTAACCATTTCCACCATTTTCCATTTCTTGTTTTGCAGGTGAAGTTCTCTAGCTTGATTCAGAAGCTTTCAAGACAAAGTAAACATTGGAATAGCATCCCTGGACCTCAAGGAAGCTTTTCCAATCATCACCTTGCACTGAAAGTTCCTACATTGCAAGATAGAAGTTCAACTGAACAGGTACCTTGGTGAACTCGTATCTCTCTTATTATGCATCATTAGCTTTAAGTTTGTGAATAAACAAGGTTCTACTCATGCCACTGACCATGTACATGTTTTTACTTTTCATTTCTTTTGCTTGAGTTGTGAGAATTTGGAGTTTGAAAATGGCAGAAAAACTAGGTTAGGATTTGGGGGAGGAGAAATTCTCCCTCATCTTAGAGAGTTAGATCAAGTTATGCATATGGTTAGAATCGTGGTTTCATGCTTAACATCTTTTGTGTTGGAAGTTTGTTCAAAAAATCAAAGAATCAGGATTTCAAACAAAGCTTGCAGGCGCGCGTTTTTTGGTTCAGAGGTTGAAGAAGAAGTGGTTTGGGCTGGGCTTGTGCTGCATTTTCTGTTCACACCACATAATTGCTTTTGCACCCCCAAGGCCCTTTTGCTTATTTATTTAACTTTTTGACTTTTTTTTCTTTTTTGATTGACTTTGTTTATTTTTTCTCATGACATAAAAAATATAAAAATATTTTTCTCACCATTTTTTAATTTATTAGGTATTTATATTGATTTTCTTTTGATTAATACTTAGATAAATAAATATATACATTTTATTAAAATATTGAGAAATAGGTAGAAATACTTGTATTTTCATTTTTTCATTTTATTATACCCCCTGTAAATATTTTACATAAAAAATACTTTTTTTTGTTAATATTAAAAATTATTATTATTTATATATATAATACATGTTTAAAATAATATATATATACATATATTTATTAATATACTTAGAATAAAATACTAAAATATACATATTTTATTTTATTAATATTAAAAACTACAAAAAAATCATTTTTTTGCAAATATATTTCTTTTCTTATTTTATTTTTGTGTATAAATGATAAATATTGCATATATTAATAGATGATATCTTTTATTTAATAGAATTAGGGTTTTTGCCCTAAAACTCAAAAATACTCCAAAAATAATATTTTATAATATTTTTATTTTCTTTCTCATTATACATAAATAATACTTTTTTCATACATATAAAAAATTCCTTTTTGCATTCTTGCATATTTGTTTTATTTACCATTTAAATTATGCATTTATTTATCTTGTAAATATTCATAGAAAATGATGTAATAGTTTAGGTTTAATTTTTTGTCTAAATATACCCCATTTGAAACATTGTACCCCCTCCCCATATTATTGTGTTGTAATAGCGTAGGAATTTAAATTTTGCACTTTATCGCTTTCTAAACATGCTATGCTAGAATTAGGGTTTTGTATGCGGATAAAAATGAACAAAATAGTTGGACCTAATACAAGATAAATGAGCATGAAAAATGGACAACACATTTCACACTTGCACCCCTAGGGTATTCCACTTTGCTGCCTTCAAATAATTGGGCCATATTGCATGTTAGGTCTCTTTGGGCAAAACAAACAAATCAAATGATCATAGTCCCTCGATGACGCTTTCAAAATGTTGCCTAAACAAATGATCAAGTCCCTTAAAGGAAATGCCCAAAGATACTTGGCACCGTTGCAATCATGGTCTAAACGATGACCCTCGCCCGTCCCTTTCACATCCTAACATGAGATTGTCCACCAAATACAATGGTGGAACAAACTTATTAAAAGGGTTAAAACATAGCAATAAACTTTGAGAAATTTAGGAGTAGATAACCTCTTGGTTACTTGAATCAAACTTGCCAAAAACAAAACACTTGCCTATTTTTTAAAACACACCTCACAACACTTTCAAAACTACTTTCAAAAACAAATGAAAACTTTTTTCAAAAGACATACATCTTTGTATACATCCCCACATGGATCATTACAAAGGTTGCCACCATATTGGCTTTCTTTTCAAAAACATTTTCAAACCCACACACACAAAGCACCATTTCAAACAATTGAAAATTAAGGCAAGTTGATCTAAGCAAGTAACTAAGAGCCCATGGATAACCATGGATAGAAAGGGTGCTAATACCTTCCCTTTCTATAATCTACTCCCCGAACCCAAGAAAACATCTCAAAAGGTTTTTGCTGTGCTTTTTAACCTTTCCTTAGGATAAAATAAAAAGTCGGTGGCGACTCTTGCTCAACCGAAACATTTGCGAAAACGAACGCAAAACCATAGTCAGTTCTCCCACCGTATCACAGTGCCCCATTGTGTAACGAAGGTTGTCTTCTTCATGTCCTCAGGAGCCATCTTGATCTGGTTGTAGCCAGAAAAACCATCCATAAAGGAGAAGATCTTGTGTTGCACGGTGTTGTCGACTAGAACATCAATGTGAGGAAGTGGGAAGTCATCCTTGGGTCTTGCCCTATTTAGATCTCTGTAGTCCACATACATCTGTACCTTACCGTCCTTCTTAGGTACCGGGACGATGTTGGCAACCCGCTGCGGATAAGAAGTGATAGCTAAGAACCCTGCGTCGAACTGTTTAATGACCTCTGGTTTGATTTTCTCTTACATTTCAGGGCGCATACGGTGGACCTTCTGCTTTACCAGAGGGGAGTCTTCTTTAGTCGGCAAGCGATGTACCACAATATCAGTGTCCAAACCAGGCATGTCTTCATAGGACCAGGAGAAGATTTCAACATTGTCGTGCAACATTTGTATTAACCGTTGTTTGACACTAGGCTCCATATTTGCACCTATTTTAACCTCTTTCCCGTCTTTCTCTGTACCCAAATTCACTGACTCAACTGGCTCTTCATGAGGCTGTATGGACCTTTCTTCCTGCTGTAATAGTCTAGCAAGTTCTCCAGGAACCTCACAATCATCCCCACCTTCGTCCTCGGCTTGGTTGATCGTATTTTTGAAGTCATAACTGGCAGTAGCAGAGTTGTTATCAATAGGATCCAGAGTGGATATGGATCTGTAGTATGATACGTGAGTGTGTGTAAGAGCATAACTGTTTTGATAAAGTGAGAAACAGGAAAGAAAAATAAGGAGCGCAAAATTTGTATGCAAGAAAGGTCCAATGATTTATTAATGATATATGAAATGACAAATAATAGCCCTCACAAGCAAAGCCAAGGTGCCTCGGGCAAGGCACCGAGCCTTAAAGTTTCAAATTGTTTATTACAAATCTTAAAACAAAAGCCAATTACTGCGAAATAAAAGAAACAGGTATGAAGTCCCCCGCCGTCCAGTTATTCGGTCCACCGTTGGTTGTTGGGTAGATCCAGCTGTCAACATTCGGGTTCTTATCATCGGCATCTTCTGTGGAAGAGACAACCTCAATAGCATTGATTCCCGAGCCATGCTTGGGCATGGGTACAGTTATGACGTTGGGCTTCTCTGGAGCGTCAAACTCAATCTCCTCGTCTTCAAGCAAGTCTTGCACTTTATTCCTTAGAGCCCATCAATCATTTGTATCATGGCCAGAACTCTCAGAATGGTAGGCGCACCACGCGTTGGGATTATATCTGGGAGAAGTAGTGTTTGGATTCTTGGGAGCCTCTCTCAAGGTTACCAAGTTGGATTTCAGCAGGTGAGGCAGAACTTCAGCCAAAGCCATGTTGATACGGGTAAACTGCCGCTATGGTCTTTCCACCCTTTGTTGATTGTTGCGTTATAGAGCAACTGCGGGTCTTGGTATCACTACTGCATTTACCGTTTGACGGTGTTCAAATCTGCTTTGGCCCCTCGGGTTATAGACTGCACTGACTTCCTTCTTACCTGCGAAAGGCTTCTTTGTTGAAATCGAGGAGGCATCCTTCTGTATTTTACCACTCCGAATTCCAGCTTCTACTCTTTCTCCAGTTAAAATCAGCTCAGTGAAACCAAATGACGAGCTGCCGATTAAGTGATTGAAGAACGGACCAGATAGCGTACCAAGGAACATATCCACCAACTCCCAATCAGACAAAAGGGGTTGAACTCTCCCAGCTAAGTCTCTCCATTTTTTAGCATAATCTTTAAAACCTTCACCTGCACCCATGGACATACCCTGGAGCTGAGTACGAGTGGGAGCAAGGTCGGCATTGTACTAATACTGCTTGTAGAAAGCAGCAGCAAGATCTTCCCAGTTTCGGACACTGGCTCCCTCCAACTGGTAGAACCATCCAAGTTGAGTCCCTGACAGACTATCTTGAAAGAAGTGGACCCACAAATTTCTATCAGCTGTGTGAGGTTAAATTTTCCTGACATATGAGCGGAGATGGAGTTTTGGACAGGACACTCCATCATACTTGGCAAAAACTGGAGCTTTGAACTTATGAGGGATGACCACTCCCGATACCAGTCCCAATTCTCCGAAATCCAAACCAGGTATCTTCTGAACTTCCATAGCACTTAGAAGGTCTTCTAGCTGCTTGTACCTATCCTCAGTAGGAGGATATTGCTCATCGTTGTAGTCAGTATTGTTGTCAGAAACTGCAGGACTATGGTCCTTTTCCCTTTCTTGGTTCTCCCCTTACTTGGATGAAGAGGTCAGATCAGTTTGATGCTTCAACCTTTCTCCGAACCTTCTACCCATATTCAATATACCGGTCTTCTTCTTCTTCTTCTTCTCTTTCAGAATAAGGGTTTTCAAATCCTCCTGCCCCTTAGCCAGACTTATGAACATCTGTTGGAATTGGGCGTTCTGTGCCTGAAGATCTTTGATGGCTTAATCAGAAGACATTTCTGCTGAAATAAACAGCGAAGAAGATGAGAAACCTGTAGTGGTACCTATAATGATGTGTATGATAATGGGATGCGCATGTAATAATTTCAAAGACTTTGGGAGATTTAAATTTTCAAACCAAAATAAAAAAAAAACTTTATTAGCTTAAACTTTGAAGGTTCACAATGCCTTTAAGGCTTTACAAAATAAGTAAATAAAACGAATCTAAAACTAGAAAAGAAAAATCAAAAGTCCAATGGACGCTTCCTCTTTATGCTGATATAGTCATTGATCACTCTTTCTTCCTCGAGCTGCCTAGTGAGCTTTAAAACCTTCCTCTCTTGCTCATGGAACTGCTCCCGGTAAGTATCCCGCTCATTCTTCAGCTGAATCTAAGACCTCTGTAGCTCCTAAAGATCAGTGGGCATGTAAGGATAGAGAACCGTGTAAG
Source organism: Vicia faba (assembly GCA_948472305.1). Lineage (NCBI taxonomy): Eukaryota > Viridiplantae > Streptophyta > Magnoliopsida > Fabales > Fabaceae > Vicia > Vicia faba. Next base: position 1,235,557,797 of record OX451736.1, read on the forward strand.
GAATGCCTTCTTCATTAGTGGGCTCCACAATCACTGGTAATATGGCCGCTTAAGGTATCATATGCTCCTGGGCACGAACTCAGACCCAATGGAGGTAAGGCTGCATAGGAAGGGAAGTCTTCGATCCCAACTCTTCGGGGTCAGATCTGTTTACCATGCCCCAATCTCGTATGAACCTCTGGCGATGCCCCTTAACATCATCCTCGTAGTCGAATACAATGTCCTCGAGAAGTAACTCATGGGGACCATCTCTTCGAGCACGACCAAATTGTCGCAAAGCTAGACAAGGATTGTAAGTTATACCCCCTCTGATACCAAGTAATGGGACATTAGGATACCCCCCACAGCAGTCAATAACAACAGTGTCTTCCATAGCCCGGGAACAACAAAGAATATCCGTATGAGCGAGTGACATTATCCTGTGCGACCAACCCAAACCTTCTTCGTTCTTCAGTACCGACTTAGGGAGGCAAGAAATAAACCACCTCGACAGCAACGACATGCAGCACATAAGAGTCCCTCTTCTCTATATGGTACGAGTACAGAGAGCATGCAAGATATCTCCAAGCAACGTAGGCACAAGATTGCGAGAAAGGAAAATCTTGACAGCATTCACATCTACAAAAGAGTCCGGATTAGGGAAGAGAACTAAACCATAGATAAGAAGAGCCAAGACATCCTCAAAAGCCTGAAAATCCAAATCATCCCAAAATAGTTGAGCCAGGTCTATCAGAAATTTGGCTATAAAACCCTTGACTCCACTTCGAGTTTCCAAATTGGATACCACATCGGCCCGTTTCAAATGCAAAGTTGAGGAAATGACTTCTGGCTTAGGAACTTCTTCTATACCTGTGAAGGGTACCTGTTCAATAATGGATATGCCCAATTGTTGTACCCCAAAATTTACCCTCTTTTCATACACGCATATTATTAGTTTTATGGATATCGAATAAAGTTATATTTATCAAGCTTCGTCAGGTTACAAGTGACGTTTATTTCTCCAATGGATGTTCTCAGAGTATTTTCCGTGCTGAAGATCGGTTCGCTGTTTTGCAACGATTCGGGGTTCAAAGATTCACAAGTTCAACCCGGCGCATCATATTTAGGTGTTTTTTCGCCAAGATATCTCTGATAACGTATTCTCAAATTCAGGTTCGGATCAAGAGTCAATTCGTTAAAGAAGGTCTCTGAATGTATGAGTTTTCTCGAAGAAATGTGGTGAAAAAGTATGCTGAAAGTGTAGTTTTTACGCACACAAAAATTCATAACTTGAAGATCGTGGCTTGTTTTGAACTCGTTCTGGTGGCCAAAATTCTGTCTTGACGTCATCTACGTATTCATCTCTCACGGATGGAAGCCAATTTCAATCAGAAGGTCTTCAAAAATGCGGATTTATCAAGTATTTTCGTACAGAAAATTTGTGACAGAAGTTTATTTGCGTCATGTTCAGAAAATCATAACTTGGTTGATTTTCATCGTATCGAGCTGGTTTCGGCGCCAAAATTTCACAAATTAAGTTGGCTAAGTTTTCAAATGAGGTATCGAGATTGAACAGTATCCAAAAGGCCTTTGTTTTTTGCTCAGAGTGCGCGTGACGCGTCGAAAATCCTGAATGCTGAATATTATTTCATCTGGGTCGAAACTTCGAAAATTCATAACTCGGTCAATTTTTATCAGATCGGGCCTATCTTTTTACACAAGGTCACTGACTCAGAGATATACAACTTTTCTTCTAAAGTCGATACCGGGTTATGCTCCGATCAATACCAATTTTTTATTGAAGAACGAGTCAGAGTTGACACTGGAGTCCAAAATAAGTTTATCTGAGCCAGGACTTCAAAAATTCATAACTAATTCACCGTTTATCTGATTGAGCCCATTTTTGGACATGAGTTAGTTCTAGATGTCAGATACATTTTGTTTTCACATTTCAACTTCAAAAATTGCACTTAAGCCCATGCGATTTAGCCTGGAACGTGACGGACTCAAGTGAACATTGGAGGTCCAATTGCACATTCAAAGTCCATATCTTTGCTCTAATTTCCATTATATAATCTCATTCTTTTCACACAAAGAACAAAGAGGAGGAAAAAAAACCTTTGCTACAATCCTGTCAAAATATCAAATTCTTTCAAGAATCCTAAAACCTTGAAATCCTTATTACAAACCCCCATCTCACTACAAACAAGCCATCCTTGTTACAAATCCACATCTAACTACTTCTCCAGTAAGGATTTAGACAGGATCTCATGCAGGGTTATTACAAAACACTGAGGTCAAAATAGAACAACCACCAATGCATGACTCATGGCAAGGCATGCATCTCGAGGAGGCTAAGGGCGTGGGTTCAACAACCACCCCTATTGGTTTTGGTTTTCTTCCTTTCTATTTATCCTTTTACCTATTTTTATTCTTTCTGTTTAAAATCTTTTTTCATAAAACTTAACATTTTTCAAAAACCTTTGATTATTCATAATAAACTCGAATAATTAATTTTAGGTTTTTTTTTAATTTTAGGTTTTAAATTAATTTTTGGGTCAACACCCACCCCCGACAACATGTATAATTTTGCTTATTTTTAACCCTGTGTGCATCATTTCTTTCCCTTTAATATCTTCCTTAAAAACCCTAAATTCATATAAACTCTAATTTTATTTAAATCAAAAACCCTATTAATTGGCAAACTTAACCTTTTTTACAAACCCTAATTAATTTAGGTTTTAAATTTTTTTTATATTATTATTAACTCTTTTTTTATTAACTCTTTAATTTAATTAATTAACTTTTTTTTCTCTGCAAATTAGGAAAACAATTAGGTTTTAATTTTTTCTTTGTAATTAACCCTTTAATTAACCATTTTTTAACAAATTGAGATTAGGTTTTTGTTTTAGTTAGTAACTGAATTTTTGGCTTTTTTTCATTTATTAATAAATTAAGTTAATTAACTTTTTTTTATTAAAATTAGTTAGAATTAGGTTTTTTAATTAACTTAAAATTATTTTCTACAAAAAACACTGTGATACGGTGGGAGAACTGACTTGAGGTTTTGCATTTGTGTTCGCAAATGTTTCGGTTTAGCAAGAGTCGCCACCGACTTTTTATTTTATCCTAAGGAAAGGTCAAAAAGCACAGAAAAGACCTTTGAGATGTTTTCTTGGGTTCGGGGAGTAGATTATGAAAAGGGAAGGTGCAAGCACCCTTTTCATCCATGGTTATCCATGGGCTCTTAGTTACTTGTTTATATCACTTGCTTTGCTTTTCCAATTGTTTGAAATGGTGCTTTGTGTGTGGTATTGAAAGATATTTTGAAAAGAGGCCATCATTGTGGCAACCTTTGTAATGATTCTTGTTTGAATGTATACAAAGGGGTTTTTGTCTTTTGAAAAGATTTCAATGTTTTGAAAGTTTGTTTTGGGAAATATTTTGAAATTCTATTGTAAAGTGTGTTTGAAAATAGCAAGGATGTTTTTGCAAGCTTTTTTGATCAAGTAACTAAGAGCTATCTACCCTATTTTACTCAAAGATCTTTCTTATGTTTTTAACCCTTTCGAAAGTGTTATTTCACCATTGCATTTGGTGAACAACCTTGTGTTAGGATGTTAAACGGGACAGTCGCAGGTCATCGTATAGACCATGATAGCAATTGTGTTAAGTATCTTTGGCAATTTTCTTGAGGGACTTGATCATTTTTGTTTAGGCAACCAAGATAGCGTCATCGAGGGACTATGATCTTTTGTTTTGTTTTTGTTTTGCCAAAGTACCCAACATGCATAACATGGCCCATTTTTGAAGGCAACAAGTGGATTGTAACCCTAGGGGTGCAAGTGTGTATTGTGTTTGATTTTCATGCATTTTTGTCTTTGATTAGGTCAAGCTACTTGTTGATTTGGATTTTTGCATACAAATCCTACTTCTCTAATCATGGCATAATTGAAAGCATAAAGTGCGAGAATTTAAAATTCTAAGCTATTACAACATGATTATGGGGATGGGGGTACAACTTTGAATGGGGGATATTTGACAAGAAATATAAACCCTAATTTACTATTACATCCAAATTGAATCACAATGCATAAATATTTAAATGGACAATATTTAATAAAATAAAATAAATAAATATCAAATAATGTGTATTATGCAAAAAGAGTTTTTGTTTGTTTATGTAGGTAAAAGTATTTTTTTAATGTAAAAAGTATAAAGAAATAAAATAAAATAAAAAGATTAATTTTATTTGTTTAAGGGTAAACCCTAATTTCTTTAGGAAAATAAACATATTATATTATTTATGTACAATAAAATATATTAATATATACAAAAATAAAATATATTTTTAAAAAAGTTATTTTTTAGTATAAATAATAAGTTATTTTTTAGTATAAATAATAATAAAAATAAAATGTGATATTTTATATTTTTATTCTAAAGCATTAATAAATATATATATATATATATATATATATATATATATATATATATATATATATATATATATATTATATATATATATATATATATATATATATATATATATATATATATATATATATATATATATATATATATATATATATATATATATATATATATATATATATATATATATATATATATATATATATATATATATATATATATATATATATATATATATATATATATATATATATATATATATATATATATATATATATATATATATATGTATATTTTATTATATTAAATATATATAACATAAAATAAAATATGTACAAAAATAAATTATATTTATAATAATATTTTCAGTGTGTATAAAAAATAAGAAATAAAAATATAAAAGTATAAATTGTAAATATTTTTTAAGTCTTAATAATATAAAAGGATATTTAAATGCTTTTAATGCTAGAAAAAATTAAAATAAAATGCCAAATAAATGTAAAAAATTATGAAAATATTTTTTGAGCATTTTTCATATTTGGAAATAAATAAACAAAATCAGAAAAGAAATCAAAAATGCAAAAATGTGAAAATATAAGAAATTTGGTCAGGGGGTGTAAAAATGAAAATGGGAGGTGTTAAGAGTGAGCCAGGCCAAGCCCAGCCCACCACTTCATCTTCTTCCTCCAGCATTTTGAAAATACGCGCGCGCCTGTACAAACTTGGATATCCTGTATACGTGATCTATTGCAAAAACATACAACATCAAACTTGTAGAGAATTTCAAGACGATTCCAACCATATAAACAACTAATCCTAACTCTCAAAGACCAGAGAGAATTTCTCTGGCCCTAAAATCTGACCTAGTTTTTTCAGCATGATCATGGATGAAATTCTCCTAGCACACTTAATATAAATGAAAATTGAGCATATGTACAGCTTCATGGCATTGAATACTACATTTTTTATTCACAAACCTAAGGCTAAATGTTCCTAAATAGAGAGATAGACAGTGAAGAAAAACCTGTTTCAGTTGGATTCGTGTAGGGCAATGCAGCGCTTCTCAACAAGTTTTGAGATGTCTGGTAGCTTGCTTGAACTTCACTTGTCCTTTTCCAATAGCTAGCTTGCCTTGAATGTCCTTGAATCAACCTATAGAACTCAACCTGCACAAGCTTGAAATGAAAATGGTGAACACTGTAAATGGAGTTACAGTTGGTAATGGAGGTTTGGGATAGTTTGAGTGAGTTGAAGGGAAAGTGTTTGAAGCAAAATGGGGCAAAACGCACAAGCCAAATGAGCTGGGGAACACAAGTTGCAGCACCTGTCGTGTTTTGCCAAAGAAGTGTGATTTCTGGCTATGGGGTGTTTTGGAACTCAAGCACTCGTGTTTCTAGCTCAAAGGGTTATGAGAAAGATGTTTTGAATGTTTGTGTAAGTTGATTTTTGCTGGTTTTCAAGTTCTCAACATTTGGACAAGTTTCTTCTTCTTGAAGCAAGAAAGTGGAAGTGAGGTTACAGGCCTGTACAAGCCCTCTTATTACCCTGCATACCATCCTCATGGCCCCTCTGATTAGTGGATTTGTTTAGCTGCAAGAGATTTTGCTTTATGCTCAAGGATTAGTGGTTTGACATAAAGCACACTTTTGCAAAAATGGAAATGTGCCTTTTACCATTTAGGGATTAGTTTTGTGTACAATGTCCAAATGACCAAGATAATGTATTAGCCTAATGGATTTGCATTAAATTATGGAGTGTGAAATGGTTTAGAGGCCTGCAAACTAGTGCAAGGCATGCTGGTTTGAAAATGCAACTTGAGTGAACATGATTTTGCCATGGATACAAAGTGAGTTTTTGCCAACTTCAAGCATTCGATTCTCCCTAACCACAAATGTGTTTGAGGAGTTCTTGGACAATTTGGAAATCTTGCAACATGCTCTATAATCCATATTTGAAATTCAACTTGAGATTCCAAGTGGAACTATGTGAAAAATGGCCAAGAAGATGGGTCAAAATCCTGCCTAAACTAGGGCAAAATTTCACTAAGTTAAAATTTTAGGGACCCTTGTTCCAAAATTCATAACTTGAGATCCAAGCTTCTTTTGAGAAAACTTTGTGAATCAAAGTTGTAGACTTTGTGGAGGACTACAACTTCCATGTTTTAAGTTTTGTTTGAATCCATTTGCATCATGGTGAAAATGTGGGACAAAGTTAGGAAAAATTAAGAAAATTTCATAACTTAGAAAAATTCTAAGTTATGAAAATTTTCAATTTCAAACCCTAATTTGCAATTTTGGGTTTCTTGATTAACAAGTTTCATAATTTGACACATCTTGATGAAAAATGACCCTTGGCACTTGATTTTGACCAAAAAGTCAAAGTTTGACTTTTCAATGTACAGTCAAATTTTGATCAGTTGACTGAAAGATTCATCTGTCAATCCCATGCATTTGAGATCTTTTGAACCTGTTGAATAGGTCAAGATGAGGCCATTGAGCCCTTGAGTCCTTGGTTGAACCTGATTTACCATTGGCTAGGTCAAAAATCAGAAATTGCCTCTGTACAATCAAAACCCTAAAAATGACCATTTTGCCCTTCTGGTGATCTGATCAAATTTCTTGTGGAATTATGGTCCAAACTTGATCAAATGGTTCATATGAGTTCATAATATTTATGTGGGTCAAAATTCATGAGGTTTGACTGTAAATTGGCCACAGTTGACTTTTTTTCCCCAATACAGCTGATTTCTAGGTCAACTGTCCAATTGACTGGGCAAAAATTTGATTCAAGGCTTGAAACTTGGCATGGACAAACTTATGTGTCCAGTATGAAGTATGAAAGTCAATTTTAGCTTTAAAGGTCCAAAAATCCTTGTGAAAACTCAAACCCTAATTTAGGTCATCAGTGCAAGGAGATGTCTTGAGCAGAGCAAACCCTAGCTTGATCTTGAATTCCAAGAGCCCTGTGATGAGAAATGTTGATAAAATGAGAGGGAAAATTTTGGGGTACAACATTTGCCCCGATTCAATCTTCTTGAACCTGAAGAGTTAGATTGGCAAGTTTGCCTTTCGCGACTCGAAGGTAAAAGAGGATTGGACACTAGAGTGCCCGTAAATTTGCACTCGCCAAAAATGTAGCTGAGGGAATGGGCTTAAAGATGCCATTTGGAGATGGTAGAATCTTGCTGGAGATGGGCTTAAAGATGCCATCCCAAAACTTGTTTGTTGACAATTAAGAGAATGAATATCAGAATGGTATCCGTATTTAGAACGTATCTGAGTTGTATCTGGAGATTGGGTTTGTATGAGCAAGGGAATGGCGTCCGTGTCTAGAGCGTATCCGAGTTATAACTGTATTTGATTTTTGAATGAATATCAGAATAACTGCCGTGTCTGGAGTGTATCTGTATTCTGAATGGGTGACAAAGAAACATCTGTGTATGGAGCATCTCTGTGCTGGGGATAAATTCCGAATGAGTGACAGAATGGCAACCATGTCTAGAACGTATCTGGACTGTATCTGAAGTTGAGATATGTATGAGTAGCAGAATGCCTTCCGTGTTTGGAGTGTATCCGTACTGTAACTGGGATCCGGTCAAGTGACAGAATGACTTCCGTGTCTGGAGTGTATCTGAACTTGAAGTTGATAGTCGAATCTGAATGAGAAATAGAATGGCCACCGTGTCTGGAGCGTATCTAGTCTGTATCTGATTGCTGAAGTCTGAATGAGTAATAGAATAACCGCCGTGTCTGGGGGTGTATCTAAATTGTATCTTGACTTGAAATTCTAAATGAGTAATATAATGACCACCGTTTCTGGGGGTGTATCCATACTGTATCTGAAATCTCTGAATAGTTGTTAACGATAACTTTTAATCTTATCCTGAAAAGGGTAGAATATTAGCTAAAGCACAAAGTTATGTTGCATGATATGTATGATGCGATAAAATGTGTTCCATCAATGTTTATGATATATGAATGTAATGGATGTGCATGTAAGCTGATTAGCTGTCTTGCTGAGGAAAATAAATCCTTGATAGCTGGAGATAATGAAATCTTTGACTGCTGTCGGGGAAAGTAACTCCTTGACTGATGCTGGAGATTCCAAATTCTTTGATTGTTGAATGATGAGAAAACCTTGCTGATTACTGTTGGGGATAGAAAATCCTTGGCAACCTGCGGGGATTATCAAAATTTTGACAACTTCTTGTGGGGATGTGAGAATCCTTCATGACTTTCCTGGGAAAATAAGAAAAAAATCCGATGACCTCAACTGGGGAATTAAAACCTGGGAGGCTTCAAAATGGAGAAACGGGAACTAGAATCTTTGTTCTGTCGGGAAAGAACTTTGTGGGGAGGGTGTTTATTCTGCCTGGGAAATCAGGAGCTTGGGTTGTATGCCAATCTACTGGGGAATTATCCTAGTTGGGGAAATTGGGGAAAACTGAATGGTTCCCGCTGGGGATTGATAGTTGGAAATTTGACTCCGCTGGGGAAGAAGGTTTCATCTTCGCTGAGGGTCTGTAGTTCAAAGTTTTTGGGCTCCACTGGGGATCGGGAGTTTAGAGACTTAACTCTGCTGGGAATTTTGAAACTTAACTCCACTGGGGATATGTACTTCAAGGTTTTAGCTTTCTTGAAGATCTGAATGACAAACTGTAGGGGATTTCCTCTGGAATAGCCTAAAGACGTTTTACTACACCTTCAACCTATCAGTAATTATCTTTTCTTATTTTGTTTTATTTGTAAGCAGTGATTATATTCAAATGCATATGCTCATTTAACAAATCATTGGACGTTTTCAAATAAAACATAATTGTAAAAAGAAAGAAAAGGCAAGCAAATTTCTGCACTTTGAAGTATCTTTGTATTAACTTTGTAAGTATTTTTGTACAGAGGAGACAGACATCCTAGTAAGAGAATGCTGTCATAAAAATTGAGAAAAATTTATACAAAAAGAAAGATGGCTATGTGTAATAACTCCATGGGGTTCCCATTCTGCTATAGCCTTCACAACTCTGAGTATCTTGTCCATTCGTTGCTTCGTCCGCAGATGATTGGATAGATCAGAAGCTTGGAGTTTGTTGGTGAAGAGATTGTCCTTAAAGTGATCCGACGAGACATAGTCATACGCTTTAATTCCCTAACTTTTGCCCGGACCGCCCTTTCGGATTTTCGATCCACCGGGAAACCCTTTTTTGCGCAAGTCGCCCTTTCGGGTTTTCAACTTGCAGGGTGTACATCTTTTTTTTATTTATCCCTAATTTTTGCTTGAACCTCCCTTTCGGGTTTTCGATTCACCAGGATGCCCATTTTTGCCCAAGTCGCCCTTTCGGGTTTTCAACTTGTCGGGTCGTTTATGCGTAGTATCTTTTGACTATGTCTGCGTTCGCAGGGTGCGGCAAGTCGTCGTCGTCCATGGTGGTCAGAATCATTGCTCCACCAGAAAAGATGTTCTTGATCACAAATGGTCCTTCGTAAGTAGGAGTCCATTTTCCCCTGGGATCACTTTGCGGCAAGATGATCCGTTTGATTACAAGATCTCCGACTTGATATACCTGATGCCTGACTTTCTTGTTAAAAGCCTTGATCATCCGTTTTTGATACGTCTGACCATGAAAAACAACAGTAAGTCGCTTCTCGTCGATCAAGCCGGGTCTGAATCCAATCGTCTTCACTTAAACCAACATCCTTCATAATCCTCAAGGAGGGAATCTGAACTTCCATAGGTAAAATAGCTTCCATGCCATATACCAACGAAAAGGGGGTTTCCCCAGTTGAAGTACGCGCCGTGGTACGATATCCGTGCAGAGCAAACGATAACATCTCATGCCAGTCCTTGTAGGTGACTCTCATCTTTTGAATGATCTTCTTGATATTTTTTTTTGCGGCTTCAATAACATTGTTCATCTTTGGCCGATAGGGAGATGAATTGTGATGTTGAATCTTGAACTGCTCGCACAGAGCGGTGATCATAGTATTATTCAAATTTGTACCGTTGTTCGTGATGATCCTGTCAGGGATACCATACCGGCATATGAGATTCTACTTGATGAAACGGGCAACCACATTCTTTGTAATGGAGGCGTAGGAAGCAGCTTCGACCCACTTGGTAAAATAATCAATAGCGACCAAGATGAAGCGATGTCCATTGGATGTTGTGGGCTTGATCTCTCCAATCATGTTGATTCCCCGCATCGCGAATGGCCAAGGAGATGTCAGAACGTTGAGAGGAACTGGAGGAATATGTACCTTGTCAGCATAGACTTGACATTTGTGACAAGTATGGGAATGTTGATGACAATCAGCTTCCATGGTAGACCAGTAGTAGCCTGCCCTTAGAATCTTCTTATCCATCGTATGTCCGCTCAGGTGGGTGCCAAAGGTGCCACTATGTATTTCGGTCATGATCAACTCTGCTTCAGCCTTGTACACACAATGAAGTAGAACACAGTCATGGCTGCGCTTATATAAGATACCATTGCTCAGGAAGAACTCGGCAGCAAATCTCCTTAAGAAATTTTTGTCATTGACGAAAGCTCCTTCAGGGTATTCTCGGGTCTGGAGATACCTTTTGATTTCATGAAACCAGGGTTGCTCCACTACTTCTTCGGTGTTAATCTCATGACAGTGCACAGATTCGTCCATTCGCTCGATGGTGATCTGGGGAGCCTCATTATCCCAGTTGAGTTTAAACATGGAAGACATTGTAGCCAGAGCATCTGCTAGCTGATGTTCTTATCGCGGGAAATGCTCAAAGGTAATCTGCTTGAAATGAGGCAACAATGTCAAGACATGTTCTTTGTATGGGATAAGATTAGGATGTTTAGTGTCCCATTCTCCTTTGATTTGACTGATAACCAAAGCTGAGTCCCCAAATACGACCAAAGATTTGATTCCTAGGTCAATTGCAGCCTTGAGACCAAAGATACAAGCTTCGTATTCGGCCATGTTGTTGGTGCAACTGAAACAAAGTCTTGCAGTGAAAGGCATATGGCAACCTTCTGGGGAGATAAGTACTGCGCCGATACCGTTGCCAAGTGCATTTGAAGCACCATCAAAGTACAGGGTCCATCGGGATCCTTATTCAGGTCCGTCATATGGTCCGTTACCTTCAATGTTGTCCAATGTCATAATGTCCTCGTCACGGAAGTCGAACCTCATAGATTGGTAATCTTCGACGGCTTGATGAGCTAGATGGTCAGCTAGTACACTCCCCTTTATAGCTTTTTGGGTTGTGTACTGGATATCATACTCTGTCAGGATCATTTGCCATCTAGCGATTCTTCCAGATAAAGCAGGCTTCTCGAAGATATACTTGATCGGATCCATTTTAGAAATCAACAAAGTGGTATGTGTCAACATGTACTGCCTTAGCCGGCGAGCAGCCCATACCAAAGCGCAGCAAGTTTTCTCGAGCAGTGAGTAGCGAGTCTCACAGTCGGTAAACTTTTTGCTAAGGTAATAAATGGCATGCTCTTTTCGACCAGACTCTTCATGTTGGCCCAGTACGCACCCCATTGAGTTATCAAAAACAGTTAGATACATGATTAACGGCCTTCCTTCGACGGGTGGCATCAAGATAGGAGGTTCCAGCAAATACTCCTTGATCTTATCAAAAGCAACTTGACAATCATTGTTCCATTCAACCACCTGATCTTTCTTCAACAGCTTAAAGATTGGCTCACATGTAGATGTTAGGTGAGAGATGAACCTTGCAATATAGTTTAAGCGTCCCAAGAAACCTCTAACCTCCTTCTCAGTGCGGGGGGCAGGCATTTCTTGTATAGCTTTGACTTTAGCAGGATTAACCTCAATGCCTTTGTTGCTGACGATAAATCCCAAAAGTTTACCAGACCTGACTCCAAAATTGCACTTGCTAGGGTTCAATCTGAGCTTATATTCCTTCAATCTGACAAACAGGTTTTGCAGATGATCAAGGTGTTCTTCTTCTATCTGTAAACGGGCTATCATGTCGTCTACGTAGACTTCGATCTCATGATGTATCATATCATGAAACAAAGCTACCATGGCTCGCTGATATGTTTCCTCGGCATTCTTCAGTCCGAATGGCATCACTTTGTAGCAGAAGGTACCCCACTGCGTAACAAAAGTAGTCTTCTCCATGTCTTCGGGGGCCATTTTAATCTGGTTGTATCCCGAGAATCCATCCATGAAGGAAAATACCTTGCGTTGAACTGTATTGTCAACCAAGATGTCAATGTGTGGTAGTGGAAAATCATCTTTAGGGCTAGCCCTGTTTAAGTCCCGATAGTCCACACACATTCTGACTTTTCCGTCCTTCTTAGGCACTGGCACAATGTTAGCAACCCATTGTGGATAGGAAGTAACAGCCAGAAAGCCAGCATTGAATTGCTTCATTACCTCAACTTTGATCTTTTCAGACATGTCAGGCCTCATCCGGCAGACTTTTTGTTTGATCGGTGGATAGTCTTCTCTTGTAGGGAGACGGTGAACCATAATATCTGTATCTAGTCCCAGCATGTCTTTATAGGAGCAGGCAAAGATCTCAACATATTCGTTCAACAGCTGAACTAGACGCTCTTTGACACTTGGCTCCAGGCTGGCACCCACCTTAACCTCTTTCTTGTCTTCCTCCGTTCCCAAATTGACAGTCTCCAGCAACTCTTCATGGGGCAGAATATCCCTTTCCTCTTGTTGCAAAAGTCTAGCTAACTCCCCAGGCACTTCACAGTCTTCATCACCTTCGTACTCGGCATGATTGACCAAATCTTCAGATTCACTGAAGGCCAAAGAAGAATAGTCACCCATGGAATCCGGAGTGGATGGGTACCTGCATTTTGTGAGTGTGGGTGTGTGTAAGGGATAGCCATCCTTAAACAAAAAAAAATGTAAAAGGAAAGAAAATGAACACAACAGTTTATAGATGAAAACGTCCAATGATTCATTAAAAAATGGCATATGATAATGAAGAAATCAAGCCCTTATAAATGGACCTATATGCCCCGGGTAAGGCATAAGGCGAAGAAAGTGTACGAATTGTTTAATTATTATAGACCAAAATAGGAAATTGTTCAAAGTTAAATTACTGGTTGATGAAAGTGATGGGAACAAAGTCTTTCGTTTCCCAGTTGCTTAATCCTCCTTCGACGGTTAGAAAGATCCAATCTTCAAAGTTGTCTTCTTCATCATCATCTTCTAAGGCATTAATTCCATGGTGAGTGATTTTTAAGGGTGGTCCTCCAGCCCGGGAGTGACGCACAGCTTTCTAGCCAGCAGCAGTAAAACCTAGTCCAAACTTGTTCGTCTTGTGAGGAAAATCAGGAAGTTGCCCCCACACTGTACTCTTTCCTTCTTTGATTACGGCCTCCGCATCTTTGAGGGATTCCATTCTAGACACAAGCTTGGAAACAATAGGCACATCAGTCATTGTCTTTGCAACTGCGACTTCAGAAGAAACCTCTTCAAAATGTTGGAAAGGCGTTTCTATGAACTCGCCATCCAACTCCACATAGCGAAAGGAGTTAAGATGACTTATCATATACTCTTCCTCCCCATGAACCGTTATAATCTTACCCTGAACTGGATACTTTAGCATTTGGTGCAGAGAGGAAGTGACTGCCCCAGCATTGTGGATCCACGACCTTCCCAACAAGCATGAATATGAAGGACGGATGTCCATCACATAAAAGGTAGAGTTGAAAATTTTTGTGCCCACTTTTATTGGAATATCCACTTCTCCGTGAACCATCCTTTTAGAACCGTCGAAGGCTCTAACAATGATGTTACTGGGCTTTAGGGTCAAACCTTCACAGTTCAATCTGTCCAACGCCTTCTTCGGTAGCACATTTAAAGATGAACCAGTGTCAACCAGAACATGGGCAAGTGTGGTCCCTCTGCATTCTACCGAGACATGCAGCGCGTCGTTGTGCTTCCTTCCCTTAGGGGTCAAATCACCATCAGAAAAACCAAGATCATTATCAGCTGTAAGGCTAGCCACGCACTCTTGAAACTGGTCAGCAGAAGTTTCTTGAGGCACGTGTGCCGTCTTTAGAAATTTGATCAAGGCTTTAGCATGAGCCTCAGAGTAGAGTAGGAGAGCCAGCATGGAGATTTTGGAAGGGGTTTGCCCTAGCTGCTCCACGACATCGTAGTCGCTCTTCTTGATTATCTTTAAGATTTCTTCCATCTCTTTTTGGGTGGTCTCAGGGATTACCACAGTCTGAGCCTTCGTCCTAACAGGCGCTTCTAGTATCCCCTTACCTTTGGTAGTAACATCAGAGGGTCTAACTTCAGGAGCATCAAGTTCTTCAATTACCGGGCTTTGCACATATGGCTTGATAGGTACATAAACTCTCGAGGGTCTGAAGACTGCCCGTGGAGGAGCAATCTCCGGAGAGAAGATCCTTCTGCTGCGAGTTATCTTGCTCGTTCCCGCAATATTCCCTATATTAGGGGTTTCATCATCAGAATTCTCTTGGACTGATTCAATCTGTTTGACACCATGGTAGAAGATTTCTCCTCCATAATTCCATGGTATCGTCTTGTTAGATTTATACGGGACAGGCCCCGGCATGGTGATTTTCAGCGGCACAAACATATGATCAGGCGTAATCTTAACAGGCCTTTTCCAGGTCTTGGAAAGATTGTCGGAGATGGTTATTATAGCAATGTCATTGGTTGAAGTAACGAAAGTGGCATGAGTAACATGAGTGATAGTAGCAACAGGAGTCTTTTGAAAGAGAATCTCTTGGGTATCCATCAGGCGTTGGATGCTTGATTTCAATAGTGGGCAGTCAGTTTGCAAGTTTGAACAAAAGTAGCAGTCTTTTCCACAGCCTGGGAATATCCCGGCTTTCATCAAATTCACTTTAATCACTGGTAACAGAGTCAAAAGGTCATCAACAGTGGTAACATGAAGATCTTCCATAATGGCATGGACATTGTGACCATGTTTGGGCATTGGGGCAGAAATCACGTTCGTCTTTTCGGGCGCGTCGAATTCTACCTCCTTGGCGTCTATCAAGTCTTGGATCTTGTTTTTAAGAGCCCAACAGTTGTTGGTATCATGCCCTACACTGTCAGAGTGGTATGCACACTTTGCATTGGAGTGATAATAAGAAGAAGAGGTATTATGTTTTTTCGGCGCTTCTTTCATGTTGGTAAGGTTCAGCTTTAACAGATGAGGGGGGACTTGAGCCGGTGTCATATTGATTTGGGTGAATTGTCGTTGTGGCCTTTCTACCCTTTGCTGATTAGCTCTTGGTTGATTGCTACGAGGTTGATCGATTGAAGAGTTCTGAATCATCACAGTCCCCACCGTTGGTCGGCGCTCCGTTCTTCCTTGATTTTTCTGGGAATAAACAGCAGAAGCTTCTTTCTTGGCTGGGAAGGTCTTCTTAATAGCAGTGGAAGCGGAGGCATCCTTCTGAATTTTACCACTTTTAATGCCAGCTTCGACCCTCTCACCGGTCAAAATTAGTTCGGTGAATCCTGCAGATGAACTCTCGGTTAAATGATTGAAAAATGGACCTGACAGAGTCCCTAAAAACATGTCAACCAGCTCTCTTTCCGACAAAGGTGGCTGCACTCTTCCAGCCAAATCCCGCCACTTCTGGGCATATTCCTTACATCCCTCATTAGAGGTCATACCCATACTCTGTAGTTGAGTACGAGTAGACGCTAAATCTGCATTGTATTGGTATTGTCGGTAGAAAGCAGCAGCTAATTCTTCCCAGTTGTGAACATCAGATCTCTCAAGTTGATAGAACCAGTCCAATTGTGTGCCTAACAAGCTATCTTGAAAAAGTGGACCCAAAGATCCTTATCAGAGGAGTGAGGTTGGATCTTTCTGACGTAGGATCTCAGATGCATCTTCGGACAGGACAAATCGTCATACTTAGAAAATGTAGGAACTTTGAACTTAGGAGGAATGACGATCCCAGCGACCAACCCTAGTTCTTCGAAATCTAACCCAGGGTTTGGGAACAAGACCAACCCATAGATGAGGAGTGCCACAATCTCTTCAAAAGCTTGCAGATCTAGAGAATTCCAGCAGTCTTGTGCCTTCTCAAACAGAAACTTTGCCAAAAAACCCTTGACACCACTTCTGGTTTCCCAATGTCCTTTGATATCAGATGGTTGCAAGTGTAATGCTTGAGCAACATCTTCAGGCTTTGGTTCTCTTTCTGTACCGTTGTAGGGTAGTTGATGGAGAATAGGAATCCTCAGGAGTTGAGAAAATTCCTCCTACGTAGGTACTAGTTGATAATCAGGGAATGTGAAACATTGGTGTATGGGGTCAAAGAACTGGAAGAGAAATTTCACCATGTCTTCTTTAATGTTGGAGTTGACCAAGTTGAGAAGTCTACCATGTCTTTCACTGAAAGGAGAATTCTCTGGAATCTTGGAAGTAAGCTCCTTGAGTTGAGGAGGGATTCTCACAAGGTTGACTTGAATTGTTTTCCTGCGAAGAGATTCCATGACCTACAAAACAAGAACACAGATGAAGATTTAAACCCTTGAAATGGTAAGTGGATGCATATGATGCTTTATGATGTTCATGATGTATGCACAAGCACATGTACAAACAAGTCAAACAAGATCCTAGTTTCAGGCTTGCATGAGGTTTCATAGGTAAGTACCCTCTTGAAGTTAGCTGGCTCAACATGTCCTATAAATAGTAACTGGGTTCTAAGGAGCTCAATATCACTGGATTATTTTCTGTGTTCATTGTTTTGGTCTAGCCACTTAACTGGCGACCAAAATATTCCAAGAAAACAACCCTAAATGAGTGTAGTATCGAGTATCTACCAACTTCGGACTGCACCAAAGCCGGTCGTCTCACTACCCCTAAAAAAGGCCAAGATGGTCAAGTAAGGTTCTAAGAGTTCATTAGTGCTTCATAATATCACTCAGCAGCCCTGTATTCTCTTTGATTGACTCAAAGGCTACCGGTACTCCAAATATATCGCACTAATATAGCTATTGTTTCAACTATGTCGGTATACCCTGCACAGTTTCCACAATGTATTGCTATTTACCTATGAATGTTTCCCAAAAATCCGGGTGGAGGATTCAAAATCCAAACAAGAGAACCAAATGTAAAGCAATCAAAGCAAACAAGATAATCATGTAAAGGTGATTTAAAACCTAAGGTTACTCCACTTTTAAAGTTTTCCCCAGCAGAGTCGCAAGTTCTGTGATACAGTGGGAGAACTGACTTGAGGTTTTGCGTTTGTGTTCGCAAATGTTTCGGTTTAGCAAGAGTCGCCACTGACTTTTTATTTTATCCTAGGGAAATGTCAAAAAGCACAGAAAAGACCTTTGAGATGTTTTCTTGGGTTCGGGGAGTAGATTATGAAAAGGGAAGGTGCGAGCACCCTTTTCATCCATGGTTATCCATGGGCTCTTAGTTACTTGTTTAGATCACTTGCTTTGCTTTTCCAATTGTTTGAAATGGTGCTTTGTGTGTGGTTTTGAAATATGTTTTGAAAAGAGGCCATCGTTGTGGCAACCTTTGTAATGATTCTTGTTTGAATGTATACAGAGGGGTTTTTGTCTTTTGAAAAGATTTTAATGTTTTGAAAGTTTGTTTTAGGAAATGTTTTGAAATTGTATTGTGAAGTGTGTTTGAAAATAGCAAGGATGTTTTTGCAAGCTTTTTTGATCAAGTAACTAAGATCTATCTACCCTATTTTACTCAAAGATCTTTCTTATGTTTTTAACCCTTTCGACAGTGTTGTTTCACCATTGCATTTGGTGAACAACCTTGTGTTAGGATGTTAAACAGGACAGGCCCGGGTCATCATACAGACCATGATAGCAATTGTGTTAAGTATCTTTGGCAATTTTGTTGAGGGACTTGATCATTTTTGTTTAGGCAACCAAGATAGCATCATCGAGGGACTATGATCTTTTGTTTTGTTTTTGTTTTGCCAAAGTACCCAACATGCATAACATGGCCCATTTTTGAAGGCAACAAGTGGATTGTAACCCTAGGGGTGCAAGTGTGCATTGTGTTTGATTTTCATGCATTTTTGTCTTTGATTAGGTCAAGCTACTTGTTGATTTGGATTTTTGCATACAAACCCTAATTCTCTAATCATGGCATAATTGAAAGCATAAAGTGCGAGAATTTAAAATTCTAAGCTATTACAACATGATTATGGGGATGGGGGTACAACTTTGAATGGGGGATATTTGACAAGAAATATAAACCCTAATTTACTATTACATCCAAATTGAATCACAATGCATAAATATTTAAATGGACAATATTTAACTAAACAAAATAAATAAATATCAAATAATGTGTATTATGCAAAAAGAGTTTTTGTTTGTTTATGTAGGTAAAAGTATTTTTTAATGTAAAAAGTATAAAGAAATAAAATAAAAAAAGATTAATTTTATTTGTTTAAGGGTAAACCCTAATTTCTTTAGGAAAATAAACATATTATATTATTTATGTACAATAAAGTATATTAATATATACAAAAATAAAATATATTTTTAAAAAAGGTATTTTTTAGTATAAATAATAATAAAAATAAAATGTGATATTTTATATTTTTATTCTAAAGCATTTAATAAAATAAAGGTATATATGTATATATATATATATATGTATATTTTATTATATTAAATATATATAACATAAAATAAAATATGTACAAAAATAAATCATATTTTTAATAATATTTTCAGTGTGTATAAAAAATAAGAAATAAAAATATAAAAGTATAAATTGTAAATATTTTTTAAGTCTTAATAATATAAAAGGATATTTAAATGCTTTTAATGCTAGAAAAAATTAAAATAAAATGCCAAATAAATGTAAAAAATTATGAAAATATTTTTTGAGCATTTTTCATATTTGGAAATAAATAAACAAAATCAGAAAAGAAATCAAAAATGCAAAAATGTGAAAATATAAGAAATTGGGCCAGGGGGTGCAAAAATGAAAATGAGAGGTGTTAAGAGTGAGCCAGGCCAAGCCCAGCCCACCACTTCATCTTCTTCCTCCAGCATTTTGAAAATACGTGCGCGCCTGTACAAACTTGGATATCCTGTATACGTGATCTATTGCAAAAACATACAACATCAAACTTGTAGAGAATTTCAAGACGATTCCAACCATATAAACAACTAATCCTAACTCTCAAAGACCAGAGAAAATTTCTCTGGCCCTAAAATCTGACCTAGTTTTTTCAGCATGTTCATGGATGAAATTCTAATAGCACACTTAATATAAATGAAAACTGAGCATATGTACAGCTTCATGGCATTGAATACTACATTTTTTATTCACAAACCTAAGGCTAAATGTTCCTAAATAGAGAGATAGACAATGAAGAAAAACCTGTTTCAGTTGGATTCGTGTAGGGCAATGCAGCGCTTCTCAACAAGTTTTGAGATGTCTGGTAGCTTGCCTGAACTTCACTTGTCCTTTTCCAATAGCTAGCTTTCCTTGAATGTCCTTGAGTCAACCTATAGAACTCAACCTGCACAAGCTTGAAATGAAAATGGTGAACACTGTAAATGGAGTTACAGTTGGTAATGGAGGTTTGGGATAGCTTGAGTGAGTTGAAGGGAAAGTGTTTGAAGCAAAATGGGGTAAAGCGCACGAGCCAAATGAGCTGGGGAACTCAAGTTGCAGCACCTGCCCTATTTTGCCAAAGAAGTGTGATTTCTGGCTATGGGGTGTTTTGGAACTCAAGCACTTGTGTTTCTAGCTCAAAGGGTTGTGAGAAAGATGTTTTGAATGTTTGTGTAAGTTGATTTTTGTTGGTTTTCAAGTTCTCAACATTTGGACAAGTTTCTTCTTCTTGAAGCAAGAAAGTGTGTTGTACCCCAAAATTTGCCCTCCCATATTCTTCAAAGTTTTGGCAAGCGTCATCTCAAGTCTACTCAAGGGCTACACAGTCAACCACCCTCCTAAGCCAGTCAAATTAGGGTTTTGGTTCCTTCAAGGAAGTTGAGGTTTTCAAGGGCTCAATCAAGTTCCATGTGCTCATATACATTGTCAAGCACCTACATGTCAAGTTTCAAGACTCACAAGGTCAAGTTGCACAGTCAAAAACCCTAATTGCTCCACAGTCAACTGCAGGGGCAAAATGGTCATTTGGCAATCAAAAGTCAAAATTTTTGGTAAACATCTTATTTTGAAGCCACAATCATCATTTGATCAAGTCTTGATCATGATTCCTCAAGCATGGCTCAGAAATCATCAAGATGCAAAAGTTTCTATTTTTGGACAGCTGAAAAGTCAACTGTAACTTGACCAAGGCATAACTTTTTCATGGTTCATCAGAAAAATCCCATCCAA
Source organism: Vicia faba (assembly GCA_948472305.1). NCBI lineage: Eukaryota > Viridiplantae > Streptophyta > Magnoliopsida > Fabales > Fabaceae > Vicia > Vicia faba. The sequence continues at coordinate 1,235,578,518 of OX451736.1, forward strand.
TGCTCATTTTTAAGGGGAGGACATTTTCTACAACTCATCTTCACATTCCAAGTCCAAGAAATGCTCTCACAAAAAGTTACCAATTTCAACATTATAGGTCATTTTCAAAAGTCAACAAAAAGGCATTTTAAGTCAAAGACCATAACTTGATATTTGTAAATTCAAATGACATGGGACCAAAGACATTGGTTAGAGAACTTCAAGACCTTTCCAAAATGTCCAAGAACATGTTCATATGATCAAAATTGAGCAAGATATGCATTGGAGAAGTTGGGAAATTTTTATGAAATGGCAAAAGTCAACTATCCTTGAAACTTCAATTTTTGACAAAAGGGCCCACTTTTTTCCACTTGATTCAGCCTTGTCATGCCACCCACGTGTCCCATGATCAATTTCAAGATTAAACATTAATTTTTCTATTTTTATTTAATTTTATTTGATTTAATTCATTTTAAATCCATAAAATTCAAATAAAATCAAAAAAAATTAATTAAATAACACCTTTTGATTTGAATGACTTTTATGTGTCATGAACAACCTACCAATTTCGTGCTAGGGCCATTTTATGCATAAAAATTCAAAATTTGAACAAACTTGGAATGTTTCTTTAATGGTGGTTATGAAGAATCCAAAAACTTAATTGCAAGGGATCATTAGCTCATAATGTGACCTATTCTCATTCATTACTACATATGCAAGTGTAACAAAGCCTCATTCACAACCTAGAGTGTGCATAAACGGCCAGAGCAAAATCCAAAAAGTGTCAAAAAAAAGTGTGAGATCAAAAGGAGTGTTGCAAGCATTTTCAGGCCAAAAGGAGAACGTGACTCTCTTCTTTGCCATACTCTGAAGCTAAAGCAACCCTTGCCACGTCCTAAGGTCCATCATACCGCGCTGTAAGTTTTCCCAGGTCCCCCCATAATTCCATGTTATTTTTTTCAATACATTCTTGTGCAGGTTTCCAAATGGTGAGTACCATGTGCCCTCACAGATCAGCGTGCCATGTGTCCATAGAAGCAGATCCAAATGTCAAGAAAGGGAGCACACCATACTCCTGGTCAACCAGCGCCCCACTCAATTCAGAAAGTCAACAAGCTTTGTGCAAATGGGCTTCACAATTCAATTCAGAACACCCCAATCTGGCCCAAAACCCCCCTTTGGGTTTGCAATTTTTAATTTTGTCATTTTTTTTGTTTTGTTTGTCTTATTTATTTTTTCCTTTTATTAACTATTAACACAATTAATCTTTTATAAAAAATCTAAAAAAGAACTAATATTATTATTATTAATTTCGTTTTATTTTTTGTAAATAAATATTAATAAATTGAATTAGCTTTAATTAGGCAACTTTAACTTTTTTAAATAACTAAAATAAATTTAGAATTAGGTTTTTATTAACTTTTAATTTTAATTCTTTTATTTTATTTCATTAAAAAAAACATAAAAACACAAAAAACATTTTTCTTTTAATTAATTAATTAATTAGTTTAATCATTAGTTTTAATTTCATTTAATCACAAAAAAAGACAAAAAAAATTCATTTCTTTTCTTGAAAGGGTCAAAACCCTTAAGGCATTCTCGATTAATTTTTATTCGCGCGCATTTATTTTATTTTGATTATTATGTAACTGCTTCAAGAATGTAATAGTAATTAGGTTTATTGCTTTCTTTACTTTCCGCACTTTATCAAAACGGGTCTTTGTTTTTTGGCGATGTATAGACCCGCGCCTTGTAATAGTTAGAATTTACATTTCTGCAATTTACTTTCCGCACCCCTAACTGTTAAATGCATGAAAGAATGTATGTAAATAAAATTAATCCGTAGCTCACAAATAACATGTACAAAAACATTAACTGAAAAACAACACACAAAGCACATGCCACTCCTAGGGTACGCTTCACTCGTTGCCTCGAAACGTGGTCATCAAGTATAGGGTGTCTTAGAGGTCGCCCTTCTGTCCAAAAGATCCAGTTGCCTCGAAACGGTTGCCTCGGATACAAAGGATCTAGGACATTAGGGTTACTTCTAAGGTGTCCTACCATTGCTTCGGTGACCACACTGTCCCAATAATCGAATTGACCCGAACACCTCCAACGATGGTGCTACCTACCTCTCAATGGTGGGATAGCACTATCTAAAGGACTCTTACACAGCTTAATTCCTTAGAGTAGGTAGATGACTCATGGATACTTGCTCTTTTCAAAACAAACAAAATACTTTTCACACCTTACACTTTCAAAAAGTTTTCAAACAATACTTCATACACTCTTGAGGACGGATACAAGAGTTACCTAGAAGTTTTCAAACGAACTTTTTTCAAAACCCACACACACTTGAAAAGCAAACAAATTTTGAAAACATAAGAGCAAGTACCTAAGAGCCCGTGGATAACCACGGATAGAAAGGGTGCTACCACCTTCCCTTTCTATAAATCTACCTCCCGAACCGAGAAACATTCTCGAATAAGGAATTTTGCTGTGCTTTTGTCCTTTCCATGTTGGAGAACATAAAAGACGGTGGCGACTCTTGCTTACCGCGACATTTCGCGAAACCAGCTAAAAACAGTCAGTTCTATTTCCACCGATTACAGAACTGGCGACTCTGCTGGGGAATTAATAAGTGAGGTGTACCTTAGGAATAGTTCATCATCATGTTTTCAATTGCTTTCTTTGCTTGATTTAATATTGTGGGTTTGCCTTGGAGTTACATAGATCTTAACCCGGATCTGGGGTATACCTTTTAGAAAGTAGCAACAAACTGTGAGGGAACTGTGCGGGGTATACCGACACGGGTGAAACAGTTTGCTACGTTGATGTGGCACTTTGGTGAGTACCGGTAACCCTTGAGTCAAGTCAAGGAGAGTACGGGACCGCCACGTGGTGTCGTGAAGCATCAACTGACCTTAGGAACCTTACTTGACCATCCTGGCCTCTTTAGGGGTAGTGAGATGATCGACTTTGGTGCAGTCCGAAGTTGGTAGATACTCGATACTACACTCATTGAGGGTTGTTTTCTTGGAATATTTTGATCGTTAGTTCAGTGGCTAAATCGAAACAATGAACACAGAAAACGATCCAATGATATTGAGATCCTTAGAACCCGGTTACTTTTGATAGGACAGGTTTGAGCCCACCAACTTCAAGAGGGTAGTACCCTAACTTCATGCTGGCCTGAACTCTAAGGGTTGTCTTGTGTGACTTGCGTGCCTTCAAACTTGACTACTTGCATGCTTGTTATCTGAAACTTGAGTTTCTTGCAGGTTTTGTTTACAGTCCTTAATCTGGACTCATAACAGGGTTTACCTACATTACTCCACGCATGGCATAACATCATGCCATCATACCATTGCATACATCCTGCATAAGGACTAACCCATTTCAAGGATCTCAAGGGTCTGTGGTGCAGGTCATGATGAATCAAAATGTCTAGCAAGGGGCAAAAGGGGATTTATTTTCCTCTAACCAAGGTTGATAACTTGAGTCAGGGGCTATGACCCACTCGATATGGTGAGCTTTGATTCTTGAAGAAGGACTCTCAACAACATGAAGTTCCTTCAATCAAGCTACCGAATTCCAATTCTAACAAGTTTCTCTGGTTACCCCGCGAGATCCTTGAAAACATTGCATACATATCATACATATCATTGCATTACAGGTACACTTTTTACAGGTCACTTACCTTCTTCGCTGTTTATTTCAGCAGTCATCATGAATCCTGAATCATCCAATGAACAAGCTATCAAGGCCCTCCAGGCCCAGAACGCCCAGTTCCAGGAGCTGGTCATGAGCTTAGCCCAAGGATAACAGGAATTGAAGACTCTGCTTTTGAAAAAAAAGAAGAAGAGGACTGTTTTGTTCAACCCTAGACGCAGATCTGGGAATGGATCACAAAATGAGGCTGAGCTGACCACCCCATCTGCTGGGAAAGACATCCCACAAGGGAGAGAGGTTCCTAGTCCCGTGGTCTCCGACAACGAGACAGATTTCAATGATGAACAGTACCCTCCTGCTGAGGACAGGTACAAGCAGCTGGAGGACCGGTTAAATGCTATGGAGATTCAACGTGTACCTGGGTTGGATTTTGGAGATCTAGGTTTATCTTCTGGGGTGGTGATCCCTCACAAGTTCAAGGCGCCTGCCTTTGCGAAATACGACGGGGCTTCCTGTCCTAAGCTGCATCTCAGATCCTATGCAAGGAAGATCCAACCTTACACTATTGACAAGAATCTATGGATCCATTTCTTCCAGGAAAGTCTTTCAAGGACTCAACTCGAATGGTTCTATCAACTGGATGGAACCAGTATTCGTAACTGGGAGGACTTGGCTACTGTGTTTTACAAGCAGTATCAGTATAATTCCGACCTCGCTCCCACGCGTACCCAACTCCAGGGTATATCACTTGGGACGGGTGAAGGTTTTAAGGAGTATGCGCAAAGGTGGAGAGACCTGGCTGGAAGGGTGCAGCCGCCTTTGACTGACCGTGAACTCGTCGACATGTTCTTGGGGACCCTGTCTGGTCCTTTCTTCAACCATCTGATTGGGAATTCTTCTGCTGGGTTCATAGATCTGATCTTAACTGGTGAGAGGATAGAAGCTGGTATCAAGTCCGGGAAGATACAAAAGGGTGACTCCTTGAACGCTGAGAAGAAACCATTCAAGAAAGAGCCCAATGTTGCGTACAGTCAGAAGGATCGTCGTGACCAACACGTAGGGGCAGTCATGATCTCAGGTTCTGCGTCACGCCGACAACCGCCAAAGGGAAATCAGCGAAGGCCAGACGAGCCTAAAAGACAATTCACCAACATCAACATGCCATTGTCACAAGCATTGCAGCACATGTTGAAAATGAATCTGATTGCGGTGATCAACCCTCCTGCAAATCCCAAGACCTCTTCTCCAAACTACAACCCAGATGCGAGGTGTGCTTATCATTCTGGAAGCCCGGGGCACGATACTGAGGATTGTTGGGCGCTGAAATACAAGATTCAGAACATGATTGACGCCAAGGAGATCGAATTCGAGCCTGCTGAGACTCCCGATGTGATCACTGCTCCCTTGCCAAAACATGGCTAGGATTGAGAGACTCTTGTTCATTTAAATTCTGATATTGTATTTTTTTATGCTTATTCAAACAATTATCATGTCAAACTCTATTATTGAATTAATTCATTACACGTGTCTGTTTTGAAGTAATTGTGTTCTCTATATTCAAAATTGCTTTTATTTTTTCTTGATGTTCAACTCTCGATTGAAAATTCTAAGCCTCTTGAGGGAGGATGACGAAAACGATACCACAATCTACAGTATGCTTTTGAACAAACCCCGCTGATGAGGTACAAGCATTGTTTCAATTCCTAAACACTGGAGTTATAAGGAAGATAATCCCTCGTCAACCCCTCTGAGCCAAAGAAGTAGGAGTTTTTCTTTTCGATAATTAAAACCCTTAATCATAACCTGGGGCAGGTTAGTTCTCTCAGTTGATCCAAGTGCACAATGAATAGCCTCAAATGAGTCCTTCCAAAACAAAAGACAGTGATGGTCCTGAATAATCATAAAGACAGGCAGTCATTACAAAAAAAATTAAAGCCCAATAAGTCAAAACCTATGAAGGAGACTTACAAAACTGGGGCATCCCGCTGACTGTAATCACAAAAGAGACAGTTCAGGCAAAAATAGGGATAACGAAATAAAAAAAAAAAAGAAAGAGGTCCTACAAACCCTCAACACAAAAGGAAATGACTGCCTATTCAAAATAAACTGCCAATATCCGAACCATCACCGGTATATCAGAGCAAAAGACTCAAACAAGGTCTAACGCATGATCAGCTGAGTTTAGGTTTGAAGAACAGCACGAAGAACGGGTGGGTACAAATAAAACTTGAGCCTTTATCCTTTGTTTCTTAAAACCGTGAACCAGGCCACGTTATAACCCTTAAAAGTCCTAGCTGAAGCATGGGTTAGTTCGAAAGCATACTATTACGAAAGGTATCCTGACTCCTTAAGGCTTGCGGTAAAATAACGAGTTGACATCACGTTTTACAAAATTTGCTTGTTTTACTAAAAAAATGCATTTTCAAAAACTTCAAGACAGACATAAGCTTTGCATTTTTAATATAACATTGCTTGCATATGACTATTTGTTTGAACAACATAGAAGTTCGCACGACGAATGTCTAATGAACAAAAGCATCTCCAATCAAGGGGCATGGCATGATCATTGTCCAACATCTGGGGCAGTTAGGTCAAGATTCAGAGAATCTCTCAAAAGGCCAACCAGCTTGGGGAAAATCTCCCTCTGGATCACTTGGGGCATTGGACGATCAAACGAAGATCTTCTGGTGGCATGGTAACACTGCACTACTGACAGCGACAACTCCCTACATCCTGAGAGCACGAACATAGTCGAAAAAACACTACGCATAAGCAAAGACCCGCTAGGTTGACACACCTAGGCAAAATAAGGGATGAAATGAAAAAAAAAATCTATACACCCGGCAAGTCGAAAACCTGAAAAGGCGGCTTGGGCAAAAATGGGTATCCCGATGGACTGAAAACCCGAAAGGGCGGTCTAGGCAAAAGTTAGGGATCAAAAGCGTACGACTATGTTCCGTCATCTCGTCACTTGCCTACCAGAAAAAGATTTGTCAACTGGCAGTCATCAAGCGCCTCCACATGTATCTTCTCCCACCGAAACAGGGGCAATATGAGTTGTCTAAGCGATCTAGTTGCTCTGTCCACCAAGGTACTAAGGTAGGTTCAGCTGAAGAACATGACCAAGATACCTTCACTCCCCGCGGAGTAAGATAAGATTCAGCAATACTCTCCCCCGAGCAAAGTTGGTCTCCCGTCAGCCCTGACAAGGTACAGTATCACCAGCAAGTCAGCGACACTCTCCCCAAGCAGAGTTAGCCTACATCAGCCTTAAGGAAGTTGGGTACCCCCAGAAAATCTCAATATTCCCCAGCGGAGTATACAGATGTTCCTAAGCAAGCATCCCCGGCAGTCTTAATATAAGATTGTTCCCCGGCGAAACACCAGACATCCCAGTGGAGCCACTTCCCCAGTACAGTTCAAAAGTTTCCCCAGGAGAGTTGTGTCAATCTCCCCAGTAGATTCTGGAAGCTTATCCTCAGTATATTCTGGAAGCTTATCCCCAGTAGATTCTGGAAGCTTATCCATGCAGAGTACGAACGCATCTCCCGGGCTTTATTCAAAGATTATTCCTCACCAGAACTTATAACTGGGTTATCCTCAGCTAATTACCACGGAAAGATCGTCCTCGGCGAAGCTCTTCCTATCCCCAACGGAGTTCATCAAATCTTCCAACAGAGCTTATCAACGGAATCCCCAGCAGAGTTATCATCAAAACCTCAGCAAGGTATCTCTTCCCACAGAGTAATTCCCCGCGGAGTAATCTCCTCAACAAGTTTATTCCCCAACGGAGTCATCTTCTCCTACTAGGTTTATTCTTACAACCATCATCCCCAGCGAAAACGAAGAACTCTACTCTTCAACATCAGCCCAGGATTCAACAAACTCCCGGCATTCGTCAAGGATTTATTTTCCCAGACGAGAATACATTCATAAACATCACATCTTCGTACATTATAGCATGCATACGCATCATACAACACAAATCGCATTTATTTTTGAGAACATCTTAAAATCATGCAGTTCATGCATCATGACATTGCATATGACTAATACTTTGCCTTTTCAGAAAAAAAAGTCAATCAAAAGATGATTACCATCTACCTTTACAGTTCCAAATCAACACCGGTAACAAGCCAGTAAAATTCTGTGGACGACGGATCGTGGGTTAATATCCGAAACCAAACAGGACAATTATCTACTTGATCATCCTCAGGCAACCCTACACCGGTTCCTTTTATTTCAGAAGAAGTCTTACACGGGCTCATCAACAGGCAACCCTACACCGGTTCCTTCTCAACCTCAGATGTAGTTTTACACGAACTCATCATCAGGCAACCCTACACCGGTTCCTTCTCAATTTTCAGACGAAGTCTTACACGGACTTATCATTGAAGTAACCTTACCCCGGTTCCTCCAGAAGTCTTACACGGACTTATCTCAAGATGACCTTACCCCGGTTCATCCAGAAGTTTTACACGAACTTATCCTGCAGTAACCTTACCCCGGTTCCTCCAGAAGTCTTACACGGACTTATCTCAAGATGACCTTACCCCGGTTCATCCAGAAGTTTTACACGAACTTATCCTGCAGTAACCTTACCCCGGTTCCTCCAGAAGTCTTACACGGACTTATCCCGAAGTAACCTTACCCCGGTTCCTCCAGAAGTTTTACACGAACTTATCCCGAAGAAACCCTACACAGGTTCTCTCTCTCCAGATGTAGTTTTACACGGACTCATCGTCAAAGAAACCCTACACAGGTTCTCTCTTCCCAAAGATGCAGTTTTACATGGACTCGTCATCAGAAACCCTACCCAGGTTTTACTTCAGCCAGGATGCAGTTTTACACGGGCTCATCATCAAAGTAACCCCACACAGGTTCCCTTCTCAAACTCCAGACGTAGTTTTACACGGACTCGTCATCAGTAAACCCTACACAGGTTTCCTTCTCAGCTTTAGATGCGGTTTTACACGGACTCGTCATCAAAGTGACCCTACACAGGTTCCTTCTCCATTTCAAATGCAGTCTTATACGGACTCATTATCAGTAAACCCTACACAGGTTTCCTTCCTCCAAAGATGCAGTTTTACACGAGCTCATCATCAGTCAACCCTACACAGGTGTCCTTCTTTCCAAGATGCAGCTTTACATGAGCTCAACATCAAGCAACCCTACACAGGTTCCCTCTTTCAACTTACAAAAATTACACCTCTAGATGGCATCTATAAGCCCATCCACCTGTCAACAGTCTCCAAATGGCATCTACAAGCCCAGTCCCGACAAGGTTCTGTCACATCTCCAGATGGCATCTATAAGCCCATCCTCCTATCCACCATCTCTCCAAATGGCATCTGTAAGCCCATTCCCGATATCACATTGTTAATACCTCACTATTCAATGAACATACATCCTCTCAATGGACGGAATCACCTCAGCGGGAAAGACACTTCCAAAAACAGGTCTTCCATAAGCAAGGGGCATGACTTGATATTTAAACACACCTGGGGCAGTCTCTCCAAAAGTACCAGATAGCCAGGGGCAAATCTCCATCTGAAACACTTGGGGCATTGGGCATGAATCCCAACAACAAATCATGTACGATCAAACAAACATCTTCTGGTAGTGTGGTAACACTTACTACTATGGACAATGACAACTCCCTACATCCTGAGAGCGTGGACATAGTCAGAAAATACTGCACATGAACAAATACCCGCTAGGTTGACTGGCCTAGGCAAAAATAAGGGCATCCCGGCAAACCAAAAGGGTTCAGGCAAAAATTAGGGATAAAAACAGAAAAGATATGTACATCCGGAAAGTCGAAAACCTGAAAAGGCTGCTTGGGCAAGAAAGGGTATCCCGGCGGACTGAAAATCTGAAAGGAAAGTCCAGGCAAAAGTTAGGGATTAAAGCGTACGACTATGTCCCGCTATCTTGTCACTTGCCTATCAGTAGAAGACTTATCATTCCGATCGGGAATTACTAAGCACCTCATAAGTTGGGATGAAACTCAATCCACAAGGCCTCCGCAGGCACTTTCTCCAGCAGATACAGGGGCAGAAAAGTTTTGATGCGAAGTCATTGTCATATCCTCAGCATGCGTCCCGGTAAGATCTACACTCCCCACAAAGTAGAGGCAACCAAAGTTTTGATCTCTGCCTCCCCAAATAGGAGTTACTTTCCCCAGCCAAGCTCTTTCGGAGAGACGACGTCTATATTCCCAAGCCGAATTTTGTAATCGCAAGCGGTTCATAAAGTTTTCTCCCGAACAGAGTTTATTTCTCTGAATACAGAAGCTCAATCCCCAACAAAGTTTATCCCTTCAGCTATGGAAGTCTCTCTCTCTCTAACAAAATTATTCCCCCGCAGAGTTGTTCTCAAGCAGAGTCTCTCCTCGGCAGAATACCCGTAAATAAGGGGAAAATCCCTGGCATAGTCGTCTCTGGTTCACCATCTCCAGCAGAAGTAGAAGAACCACCTTTTCTATGACGGTCAGGAACTCAATTTCCATTACTCTCCAATAGCAGTCAGGGATTTATTTTCCCAAACTCGGACGTGCCACAATAGCATTTCATGTTCATACATCATGACGTGCGCATACATATTGCATACATCATAATCTCATTTATTTTGAGAACGTCATCATACAATGCATTTATGCATCATATACGATTAATCATGTACCTTTTTAGGAAAGATGGTTATCATCAACAACTTCTAGCAAGTTCAAGATTAGCTCCTGAAACTAAACAGAATAATTATCTGCATGACCAAATGCAGCTTTACACAGGTTCGTCACGAAGCAATCTTACACGGGTTTCTCCTAAACGCATCTTCACACGGGTTTATCCTGAAAAATCTTACACGGGTCCTTTCTCATACATTTCCAAATGAAGTTTTACACGAACTTATCACAAAGTAACCTTACCCAGTTTCACACGAACTTATCACAAAGTAACCTTACGCAGGTTCCTCCTGAAGTTTTACACGAACTCATCCCAAAGAAACCTTACCCAGGTTCCTTCTTAGTTCAAATGTAGTTTTACCCAAACTCCTCACAAAGCAACCTTACCCAGGTTCCTTCTCGGTTCAGATACAGTTTTACCCAAACGCCTCACAAAGCAACCTTACCCAGGTTCCTTCTCGGTTCAGATGCAGTTTTACCCAAACTCCTCACGAAGAAACCTTACCCAGGTTCCTTCTCACAGTCCTACTACTCAGGCTTTTCATATCGAAGAAACCCTACTATCCAGGTTCCTTCTCAAGCCCTATCATCCAGGCTTTCATATCGAAGTAACCCTACTATCCAGGTTCCTTCTCAAGCCCTACCATCCAGGCTTTCATATCGAAGTAACCCTACTATGCAGGTTCCTTCTCACAACCCTACTATCTAGGCTCTCATGTCGAAGTAACCCTACGACCCAGGTTCCTTCTCACAATCCTACTATCCAGGTTCCTTCTCACAGCACTACTACCCAGGCTTTTCATATCGAAGCAACCCTACTATCCAGGTTCCTTCTCAAGCCCTACCATCCAGGCATTCATATCGAAGTAACCCTACTATCCAGGTTCCTTCTCAAGCCCTACCATCTAGGCTTTCATATCGAAGTAACCCTACTATCTAGGTTCCTTCTCACAGCCCTACTATCCAGGCTCTCATGTTGAAGTAACCCTATGACCCAGGTTCCTTCTCACAACCCTACTATCCAGGTTCCTTCCCAAGCCCTACCATCCAGGCTTTCATATCGAAGTAACCCTACTATCCAGGTTCCTTCTCACAACCCTACTATCCAGACTCTAATGTCGAAGTAACCCTACGACCCAGGTTCCTTCTCACAACCCTACTATCTAGGTTCCTTCTCACAGCCCTACTATCCAGGCTTTCATATCCAAGTAACCCTACTATCCAGGTTCCTTCTCACAGCCCTAATATCCAGGCTTTCATATTCAAGTAACCCTACTATCTAGGTTCCTTCTCACAGCCCTACTATCCAGGCTTTCATATCGAAGTAACCCTACTATCCAGGTTCCTTCTCACAGCCCTACTATCCAGGCTTTCATATCTACGTAACCCTACTATCCAGGTTCCTTCTCAAGCCCTACCATCTAGGTTTTCATATCGAAGTAACCCTACTACCCAGGTTCCTTTTCACAGCCCTACTATCTAGGATTTCATATCGAAGTAACCCTACGACCCAGGTTCCTTCTCACAACCCTACTATTCAGGTTCCTTCTCACATCCCTACTATCCAGGCTTTCATATCGAAGTAACCCTACTATCCAAGTTCCTTCTCATAACCCTACTATCCGGGTTCTTCCTCTCTTATCCTCAGACAGTAGTCCACAACACTGTAAGACCGGGACCCGATCAAACACGATTGGTTTCGCATCTCTCCAGTAGGCCGCGGTGCAGCATATACCCCGACCAGATACGCAATTCACTTCCGCTTCCCCAAACCGGAGTTATTCCCCAGTAGAGTAACGGACAACTGAAGCTCCTAAAATTCTATTTCTCCCAAGACAGATACCAACATTCCTCAACAGATTCCTCCTTAACGACAGGAGCAGGAATTCTCATCAAAGGAATATCTCAGGAAATCAACATCCTCTAGATGGCATCTTTAAGCCCATCTCCGACGGTACTCCATCATGTCTTGGATGGCATCTTTAAGCCCATCTCTGACAATTCTCTAGCAACTTCCAAATGGCATATATAAGCCCATTCCCGACATCACAAATAAAGTATCACTTCATGCAAGTGCAAATTTCTGGGCACTCTAGTGTTCAATCATCTTCCACCTTCAGATCGAAAGGCAGACAAGCCAATCTAAATCTTCAGGTTTAAGAAGATTGAATACGGGCAGCTGTTGTACCTCAAAATTTACCCTCTTTTCATACACGCATATTATTGATTTTATGGTTATGGAACAAAGGTATATTTATCAAGCTTCATCAGATTACAAGTGACGTTTATTTCTCCAATGGATGTTCTCAGAGTATTTTCCGTGCTAAAGATCAGTTTGCTGTTTTGCAACGATTCGGGGTTCAAAGATTCACAAGTCCAACCCGGCGCGTCATATTCAGGTGTTCTTTCGCCAAGATATCTCTGATAATGTATTCTCAAATTCAGGTTCGGCTCAAGAGTCAATTATTTAAAGAAGGTCTCCGAATGTGTGAGTTTTCTCGAAGAAATATGGTGAAAAAGTATGCTGAAAGTGCGGTTTTTATGCACACAAAAATTCATAACTTGAAGATCGTGGCTTGTTTTGAACCCATTTCGGTGGCCAAAATTTCGTTTTGGCGTCATCTACATATTCATCTCTCACGGCTGGAAGCCAATTTCGATCAGAAGGTCTTCAAAAATGCGGATTTATCAAGTATTTTCGTACAGAAAATTTGTGACAGAAGTTTATTTGCGTCATGTTCAGAAAACCATAACTTGGTCGATTTTCATCGTATCGAGCTGGTTTTGGCGCCAAAATTTTACAAATTGAGTTGGCTAAGTTTTTATAGGAGGTACCGAGTTTGAACAGTATCCAAAAGGCCTTTGTTTTTTGCTCAGAGTGCGCGTGACGCACCGAAAATCCTGAATGCTGAATATTATTTCATCTGGGTCGAAACTTCGAAAATTCATAACTCGGTCAATTTTTATAGGATCGGGCCCATCTTTTTACACAAGGTCACTGACTCAAATATATACAAATTTTCTTCCAAAGTTGAGACCGGGTTATGCTCCGATCAATACCAGTTTTTATTGAAGAACGTGTCAGAGTTGACACTGGAGTCTAAAATAAGTTTGTCTGAGCCAGAACTTCAAAAATTCATAACTAATTCACCTTTTATCCGATTGAGCCCATTTTCGTACAGGAGTTAGTTCTCGATGTCGACTATATTTTGTTTTCAAATTTCAACTTCAAAAATTGCACTTAAGTCCCTGCGATTTAGCCTGGAATGTGACGGACTCAAGTGAACATTGGAGGCCCAATTGCACATTCAAAGCTCATATCTTTGCTCTAATTTCCATTATATAATCTCATTCTTTTCACACAAAGAACAAAGAGGAGAAGAAAAAAAACCTTTGCAACAATCCTGTCAAAATATCAAATTCTTTCAAGAACCCTAAAACCTTGAAATCCTTATTACAAACCACTATCTCACTACAAATAAGCCATCCTTGTTACAAATCCACATCTCACTACTTCTCCAGTAAGGATTTAGACAGGATCTCATGCATGGTTATTACAAAATACTGAGGCTAAAATAGAACAACCCACCAATGCATGACTCATGACAAGGCAGGCATCGTGAGGAGGCTAAGGGCGTGGGTTCAACAACCACCCCTATTGGTTTTGGTTTTCTTCCTTTCCATTTAACCTTTTACCTATTTTTATTCTTTCTGTTTAAATTCTTTTTTCATAAAACTTAACATTTTTCAGAAACCTTTGATTTTTCATAATAAACTCGAATAATTAATTTTAGAATTTTTTAATTTTAGGTTTTAAATTAATTTTTGGGTCAACACCCACCCCTGGCAACATGTATAATTTTGCTTATTTTTAACCATGTGTGCATCGTTTCTTTCTCTTTAATATCTTCCTTAAAAACCCTAAATTCATATAAACTCTAATTTTATTTAAATAAAAAACTCTATTAATTGGCAAACTTAACTTTTTTTACAAACCCTAATTAATTTAGGTTTTAAAATTTTTTTATATTATTATTAACTCTCTTTTTTTATTAACTCTTTAATTTAATTAATTAACTTTTTTTCTGCAAATTAGGAAAACAATTAGGTTTTAGTTTTTTCTTTGTAATTAACCCCTTATTTAACCATTTTTTAACAAATTAGGATTAGGTTTTTGTTTTAGTTAGTAACTGGATTTTTGGCTTTTTTTCATTTATTAATAAATTAAGTTAATTAACTTTTTTTAATTAAAATTAGTTAGAATTAGGTTTTTTAATTAACTTAAAATTATTTTCTATAAAAAACACCAAAAACATTAACTTAGAATTTTAGATTTTAGTTTTTCCTTAATTTCTTTTTATTTATTCTTTTACATTTTAATTTCTAGGAAAATTGTATAGGCCGCATTATCAATGTAATAACGTAGATTTATCTTTTCTCGCATTTTTTTCTAATTATGTAATTGCTTCCGGGATGTAATAGTAATTAGGGTTTTAAATTCCGCATCTTTATTTTCAGTCCAAGATAATTATGTATCTGCAAAAGCCTTGTAATAGCTAGGACTTTAAACTTTCCGCATTTTATTTTTGCAAACTATAAACTGCTTAGATGTATGTTAATAGGATTGTATGGAAAGACTAACTGAAAATTAACCCGGTAGAAAACCCTAATGTGCAAAGATAAATAACTGAAATAAATCACTCGCACATATCACTCTTAGGGTATACTCTCACTTCGATTATCTTCGGTAAACGATCATTAAGCATAGGGTGTCTTAGTGGTTGCCCTCCAGTCTAAAAGATCAAATTGTCTCGTTCAAATGTTGTCTCGGAAATGTTGCCTCAGAAATGTTGTCTCGAATATGATCTTAAGACTCTAGGGTCATTACTAAGGTGTCCTAATATTGCTTTAGTGATCGTACGTCCCTTTCGAATTGACCCTTACAAGTCCAACAATGGTGCTACCTATTTCTCATTAGTAGGATAGCGATGTCTAAAGGAAACAAGAATAGAAACGATCGTTTTTTCGAGTAGGTAGATGCTAGTAGGTACTTGCTCAAATAAAAAAAAATCACACTTACACTTTTTAAACAAACTTTCAAAACAACTTCGTCACACCTTTGAGGACTGATACAAGGGTTATCACGAAGTCAAACTGTTTCAAAACGAAGCACATACACAAGCAATTTTAAAAATATGAGCAAGTACCTAAGAGCCAATGGAAAACCATGGATAGAAAGGGTGCTAACACCTTCCCTTTCTATAATCTACCCCCCGTACTCAGAATATCTAGAAAAAGGATTTTTTTTCTGTACTTTTTTCCTTTCCGGTTGGATGAAATAAAATTCGGTGGCGACTCTTGCTTACCGTGACATTTTGTGAACACAAAACACAAAACGCAAACCAGCGTCAAACAGTCAGTTCTGCCACCGTATCACACCAATAGATGAGAGAATTCTTCCAAGGTGGGTACCAACTGATAATCAGGAAAGGTGAAGCAGTGATGCTTGGGATTGAAGAACTGAAATAGTACGCTCATCATCTGTTTATCAAGGTTTGAAGTAACCAGGCTAGCTCTTTAAGTTGGGCAGGTATCTGCACAAAGTTGATTCAGATGGTATTTCTATGCACGGAAGCCATGATCTGCAAAACACAACAAAGATAAATTCCCTTGGTCTTTGAAATGGTTAGTATGATGAAGCATGAATGCCATGTTATGATGCATGATGTCATGATAAACCACAGGTATAGCAAACACAAATATTGCAAACACAGTTAAATCACATAAAGCCCTTAGGTTTAAGGCTCACATGTGGTCAAAGGTAATACCCTCTTGAAGTTAAGTTTGTTCAACCTATCGTAGAAGAGCAACCGGGTTCTAGAGGATCTCAATATCACTGACCATCCTCGATCGGTCATGGTTTCAGCTCACGCAATCTTTTCTTATGGCCGAAATATTCCGAGAGTATGATCTCAATGAGTGTAGCATCGAGTATCAACCAGTTCTCAGCTCTACACCGAGGCTGGCTATCTCGCTACTTTCTAATGGCCAAGTTGGGCAATTAAAGGTTCTAAGGTCAGTTGATGCTTAACTACACCACGCGGAGGCCCCGTATTCTCCTTGTTTCTCCACAAGGGATACTGGTACCAACCAAAGTTCCACACCAACGTAGCTACTGCTTCAACCGTATCGGTCTACGCCATACAGTTTGCTCACAGTCTATTGCTACTTACCTAAAAGGTGTTCCCCAGATCTGAGTGTGGGATCTATAGTAACCCCAAACAAAACCCTCAAAAGTAAAGCAAACAAAGCAATCAAGAGAAGAAATTATGATGACGTAGATCCTAAGGTATACCCCACTTATAAGTCCCCAGCAGAGTCGCCAGTTCTGTGATACGGTGGCAAAACCGACTGTTTATTACTGGTTTGCGTTTTGCATTTTTTATTCGCAAAATGTCGCGATAAGCAAGAGTCACCACTGACTTTTATTTCATCCAACCGGAAAGGAAAAAAGTATAGAGAAAATCCTTTTTTCGAGATATTTTGAGTACGGGGGGTAGATTATAGAAAGGGAAGGTGTTAGCACCCTTTCTATCCATGGTTTTCCATGGGCTCTTAGGTACTTGCTCATTTTTAAATTGCTTGTGTGTGTGCTTTATTTTTGAAAAGTTTGACTTCGTGATAACCCTTGTATCAGTCCTCAAAGGTGTGACGAAGTTGTTTTAAAAATTTGTTTGAAAAGTGTAAGTGTGAAAAGTTTTGATTTGAGCAAGTACCTACTAGCATCTACCTACTCGAAAAAAAGATTGTTTCTATTCTTATTTCCTTTAGACAACGCTATCCCACTATTGAGAAATATGTAGCATTGTCGTTGGAATTTGTAAGGGTCAATTCGAAAGGGACGTATGATCACTAAAGCAATATTAGGACACCTTAGTAATAACCCTGGAGTCTTAAGATCATATTCGAGGCAACATTTCCGAGGCAACATCTCCGAGGTAACATTCTAATGGGACATTTGATCTTTTTAGACAGGAGGACAACCACTAAGACACATATGCTTGATGATCGTTTACCGAAGGCAACCAAAGTGAGAGTATACCCTAGGAGTGATATGTGCGAGTGATTTGTTTTCAGTTATTTATCTTTGCACATTAGGATTTTCTAACCGTATTAATTTGTCAGGCATTCTTGCCATACAATCCTATTAGCATACACCTAGACAGTTAAATATTTGCAGAAATTAAAAATGCGAGAAAATAAATCTACGCTATTACAAGGCTCCGGGGAGGGGGATTAATTACATAGCCAAAAAAACCTGGGGATTTAAACAGTAAATAAAACCCTAAATTAACTATTACAAACCATGAATAGTTACAAAAATATTGTCAAAATAATAATAAGCGCGCGGCGGATTAAATGCGAGGCGATTAGGGTTTTGACCCTTGTCTAAACCTAATTGCAATTGATTAAAGAAAAAAGATGTTTTTGTCATGTTTTGTTATTTAAGAAAATAATGAAACAATTAAATTAAAAAGAAAATCCTAAGTTCTAATTAATATTAATTAAGAAAAATAAATCAATTAAGTCTAAACAACCTATTTTGTATTTTTATTTATTTGAGAAAAATAAAAGAATTAAATCAAGAACTTAATCTAATTTTCTAATTGAATTTTAATTATGAAAGTAATTGAAATTGCCCTAAATTAATTAAACTAATTAACTAAAAAAAATTGTTAAGAAAATAAATCTTTTTTGGTATTTTTTGATTGGTTAATTTAATAAAATAATTTTTATGTTGATTTAAAAAAGCAAGATAATTAAAGGAAAGGAATTAACAAAAAATAGAAAATTAACCAAATGGGCCTGCTGTCAGTAGATCTGGCTGGAGACGGATCTAGAAGATGATGACCCTCAGAAGGTGTATGCGCTGGATCTGGTTCTGGATGATGGATCCAGAAGATGATGACCCTCAGAAAGTGTATGCGTTGGATCTGGTTCTGGATGATGGATCCAGAAGATGATGACCCTCAGAAGGTGTATGTGATGGATCTGGTTCTGGCTGATGGATCCAGAAGATGATGATCCTCAGAAGGTGTATGTGTTGGATTTGGTTCTGGCTGATGGATCTAGAAGATGATGACCCTCAGAAAGTGTATGTGCTAGATTTGATGAAAACAATGGAGAAAATGCCAAAAGCTCGCGCCTGGGATCGAACCCAGGACGTGAGTTTCTGATTTCCTTCCTCTGACCAACTGCGCTGGATGTTAACTTGTTAATGTAATAAACAAATAATATATTGGAAAACAAATTAGTGGCCAGAATAACGCGCCAGAATTTAAATCAGCCAGTCAGGTTGTGACACGTTGTTGTCTTCTTCCCTAAAACCGTCGTTTTAGGCTCTAAACCTTTACCTACAAACGCAGGTCTGTTGCTGAAACCTGTGTCATTCAAAAATCAAGCACACGCAATATAAATTCAATTTGGGGCCATGGATCAACTGGGTTTGAAACTCTGATCATCATGGTACCCATTATCAGGCCTAATTTTGCTTAAATCACGAAACCCCAAATTGGAGCACGAAACCCTAACAATGGCAAAAGCTCATTCCTGCACTGTAACTTAAATCAAACTATCCAGAAACATTGCAAACATGATGATGAACACAAATATGTAACTTAAACATGCTAAAGATGCAAGAATTACAATAATCGAATTTGAATAATTTTGCAAACCGTGAGAGTGATATGGAATGATTCTGGATGCTGACGCCTGCAAATGATTGAGAGTGCTTCCTGAGATGCCAAAGAATTGATTTCTGGATTTGAAACTCCTTAAGGATGGCTCTAAGATGGATTTCGATCTCTCACTTTTTGTCCAAAGTTTCAGTTTTTCTTCTGACAATTTCACGCCTTCTAACCCTCCCTTTTTTGCTTTGTTCTTGTTCATTATATATCCCTCAATGAATTAGGATTGCAAAACAGATTGAATCTTGAAGCTTTGATGAGATTTGATTTGATTTTCAATTTGCATGATATCCTTCCAAATTTGGCCTAATCATGCCAATCTCGTACCAATCAGCCTTGATATGATCTGATTTTGATATGCCAGCATAATGAGCTTATGATTCTGTCTAAAAATCCAATCAAAACAAATCTTTGCTATTATTTACCAATTATTTGATTTAATTCAATTTTTAATAAATAAAAAATCAAAATAAAATGAATAATGAAGCAAATAACAGGTGAGTGATCATTTGGGTCGTGGACCACATTATTATTGAAGTGCAAGCATAAAAAGTTGGGTCAATTTAGCAAAAAATGCAAATTTGAGCACATTTGACTTTTGGCAATTTTGCAAAAATGGTCAACTTGGCCAATGCATAACTCTCTCAATTTTGACCCTAGAGAGGTGTTCTTGGGTTTTTTTAGAAAGCTTAGGATGTCCTCTAAGCAACCCTTTTGGTCTCATCTCAATTGAGTCTTCCATGTTCATGTATGAAGCTTTGACCCAAAAGGTGTTTTGTTGACTTTTCAAAAGGACCTATAATGTCAAAATTCATATCTTTCTTTGAGTGCATATTCTGAACTTGGGAGATGAAGATGAATCGTAGGAAATTGCATCATATTCAAAATGAGCTTTAGATGGGTCATTTCTGATAAAGCATGAGAAAGTTATGCTTGATCAAAGTTAAGTTGACTTTTCCTGCAAAACCCTAATTTAGCAACTTTTGGGTTTTGATGAATTGTGAGCAATCCTTGAGGAATCATGATCAACCCTTGATCAAATGATGAATAATACTTTAAAATGAGGATGTTGACCAAAAATCTTGAAGTTTGACTGTATGTGGGCCACAGTTGACTTTTGACCTAGCACAGTTGATTTTCAGGCATTTGAGCAATTAACTGAGCAAACTTCTTCTGCAAGGCTTGAAACTTGACATGGATGATCTTGATAACATATTAGGACCTTGGAAAGAATTTTGGACCTTTGTGGTTGACACATCTTGATGAAGATAGGAACCCTAATTTGAGGTCGACTGCCTTTAGGAGAGAATTTGTCTGGTCAACTCTTGAACTTCCTTGAGCAATTTGGGGACCTCACTTGCCATGTGTTGAGAAATATGGGAGGGAAAATTTTTGGGTACAACAATGATGAAGGCGCTCTTTCAGTTCTTTGATCCTTTACACCATTGCTTCACATTTTCCGACTATCAACTTGTGCCTACTTTGGAATAATTCTCCTAACTCTTGAGGATTCCCATTCTCAATCAACTACCTTTCAACGGTACGGAAAGAGACCCAAAGCCAGAAGAGATTGCTCAAGCTCTACACTTGCACTCATATGATATCACGACTAATTGGGAAACAAGGAGTGGTGTCAAAGGTTTCCTAGCAAATTTCTTGTTCGAGAAAGCCCAAAACTGTTGGAATTCCTTGGATTTACAAGCCTTTGAGGAAATTGTAGCTCTCCTCATCTATGGGATGGTTTTGTTTCCAAATCCTGACCAACTCATAGACGTGAACGCCGTCAAAATCTTCATATCCCGCAACCCGGTGCCTACTTTTCTAGGAGACATCCTACACTATTTTCAGACTCGCACTATGAGGAAAAGAGGTGTCCTTATGTGTTGCACTCCTCTCTTGGAAAGATGGTTTATTTCGCATCTTCCCCAATCTGTATTGAAGAATGAGCAAGGTTCAAGGTGGTCACAAAGGTTGATGACGCTCAAACATTCAGACATCCATTGGTGTTCCCGATCCATAGAGAATGTTACTATTGTCGACCGTTGTGGAGAATTCCCTAATGTCCCTTTACTTGGCATTAGGGGAGGTATCACCTATAACCCCTGCTTAGCCTTAAGACAATTTGGTTATGCTCGAAGGGACGGCCCGCACGAGATGCTGGTTCAAGGTTTGGTATTTGACTACGAGAACGATGATTAAGGTCTTCACCAGAGATTTATCCGAGCTTGGAGGATGTTGAACAAGGTAGATAGCAAGACTTTGGGGCATAATAATTCCATCCCTCTTAAGCATTACCTCAAATGGGTACGAACTCGTGCTCAGAGTCTTATGATGCCTTATCCCTCCATTCTCTCGGTAATCATTGAGCCTGTCATGGAAGGAGATGTTCCATATATTATCCTACATCATGACATGCCCACCTCTCTTGAAGACTTACAAAGAGATTGTATACAACTCAAGGGAGATCGAGATGCTTTCGAAGCCCAATTCTACGCTAACGAGAAGAAGGTTTTGGAACTCACTAAACAACTCCATGAGGAGCAGACTCTGAATGCCTACATTGCACCAAAGAGGACGCGTACTACCTTTTTATCTTACAGTTTTTTGTATTATTTTGCCCAAAGAGGCATTGATGTACTCAAGCTTTAATTTATTAATATAACGTGTATTTCCTTTTTGTCTATAACAAATTTGAATCTTTAAAATCCTTGAAATCATTGCATACGCATTTATCATTCATCATAACATAAGCAGGTTCCTTGTAACAAGTCTCCTCATCTTTCTACTGTTTATTTCACTAAGATGGATCTCGAGTAAACGGTGAAGGACCTCCAAGATCAGAATGCACAGTTTCAACAAATGTTCTTAACTCTAGCCAAAGGACAAGAAGAGTTAAAGACTTTGCTGGTGGAAGAGAAAAAGAAGAAAAAGAAAATAACTGGAGTTCTAAACATGGGAAGAAGATTCCAAGGGAAAACAAGAAGGGCCTTAGACTTTGCAACGACATCCAGTGAGAAAGACAATCAAGATGGGAAGGGCAAAGAAACAGTTGTCCAGTCAGAGTCGGAAGAGGAAGAATAAGACTATTCTGAAGAACAATACCCTTCAGCCGACGACAAGTATAAGCATCTAGAAGAACGGTTAAGTGAAATGGAAATCCAAAAAGTGCCTGGATTGGACTTTGAGGAGTTGGGCTTAGTTTCGGGGATTGCCACTCCTCCAAAATTCAAAGCACCTGTGTTCGCCAAATATGACGGAGTCTCATGCCCCAAAATGCATCTTCGGTCCTATGTGAGGAAAATCCAGCCTCATACCGCTGACAAGGATTTATGGGTACACTTCTTCCAAGACAGTCTGCCTGGAACTCAACTTGATTAGTTTTATCAGCTAGAAAGAGACAATGTTCATAACTGGGAAGATCTTGTTGCTGCCTTTTACAAACAATACCAATACAACGTTGATCTTGCACCTACCTGTACTCAACTCCAGAGTATGGCCATAGTTTCAAGTGAGGGCTTCAAAGACTACGCACAAAAGTGGAGGGACTTGGCCAGAAGATTTCAACCTCCCCTATCTGAAAGAGAGTTGGTAGACATGTTTTTGGGCACCTTGTCTGGTCCCTTTTTCAATCACTTAATTGGGAGTTCATCGACAGGTTTTACTGAATTGATATTGACCGGAGAAAGGGTAGAAGCCAGGATAAAGAATGGAAAGATTCAAAAAGATGCATCCTCTGCTGCTGTAAGGAAGCCATTCATCGGAAAGAAAGAAGTGGTTGCTACATATCCTAAGAGAAATCAAGATAGGGCTGAACGTCATCCAATGGTGGGGGCTGTCATGATTCCTAAACCTGCGCCTGATCAGCAAAGAAACAACCAACCAAGAATAGAAAGACCAGTCAGACAATTCACCAAAATCAACATGATCCTATCTCAAGTATTACCACATTTGTTAAGGTCCAACCTAGTGACTTTGAAAGAATCTCCAAAGAACCCTAACACAACCTCTTCTCACTATCATCCCAATGCCCGTTATGCATACCATTCTGAGAGTCCGACCATGACACTAATAACTGTTGGGCTCTAAAAAACAAAGTACAAGACCTCCTTGAAGCCAAATAGATTGAATCCGATGCGTCAGAAAAGCCCAATGTCATTTTTCCCCCTATGCCCAAACACGACCATAATGCCAACGCCATTGAAGAAGATATATTTGTTACTTCAGTTGATGAACTTATGACCCCACTCATGACTATCAAAAATAATTTGTTGATTGTCGGTGTATTCCCAGGCTATGATGAAAGTTGTCGTCTCTATCTGTCCTCACCAACCAGTTGTCCTTTATTAAAAGTAGGCATTCAGTTCCTAATAGATAACAAAGAAATTTTATTCGAGAAGACTTCTATTCCAACTGTTTCTTATAATGATGTTTCCATCGTTACCATTTCCGATAATTCTTCCAGGGTCTCCACCAAAAGACCCGTTAGAATTACATCAGTTCTAAAAGTAGCTCCTTTGATAATTACAATGCTTGGATCAATCCCGTATTCGTCAGACAAAACTATACCATGGAATTATGGAGGGGATGTCTACTACCACGGTATCAAGCAAGATTGGCCAGCTGCTGAAGATTCAAATTCTGAGAAAGTTGACTCCGATATCAGTAACATCACAGGAACTAGCAAGATTACCTGAAGCGGAAGGATTTTCTCTCTAGAAATTTCTCCCCCAAAGGTTGTTTCTGGACCCGTAATCATTCTTGTTGTTGTTGCTCCTCCAAAGGTTGTTCCCAGTCCTACAATCATCTCTGCTAATACTCCTGCTGACAAAGCTGTTACAATCCTTGTTACCACTCCTACTGACATTCCTACTGCCGAGTCAATCGAGACTCGGGATAAAGGTATTCTGGTTAAGCCTGTCCGGATGAAGGCACAATCAGTCACTATCCCTGAGACCTCTCAGAAAGAAATGGAGTAAATTCTAAAGATCATAAAAAGAAGCAACTACAATGTAGTTGAGCAACTGGGGCAAACTCCATCAAAAATTTCCATGTTGGCTTTATTACTATGCTCTGAGGCTCATGCAAAGGCCTTGGTAAGATTCCTAAAAACTGCCCATGTACCCCAAGAAACATTTGTCGATCAGTTCCAAGACTGCTTAGCCAGCTTGACTGCAGATAATGGTCTAGGTTTTTCAGATGCCGATTTAACGCCAAGAGGAATGAAGCATAACGAGGCATTGCATGTCTCAGTTGAATGTAGGGGAACGATCTTGGCTCATGTTTTTGTGGACACTGGCTCGTCTCTGAATGTGTTTCCTAAAAAGGCTCTTGATAGGCTTGACTGCGAAGGATTAACATTGAAACCAAGCAACATAATAGTGAGGGCTTTTGACGGTTCAAAAAGGATGGTGCATGGGGAAATGGACATCCCCATAAAGGTTGAAACCCAAACATTTGATTCAACTTTTTATGTAATGGATATTCTCCTTTTATATTCCTACTTGCTAGGCCGACCATGGATTCACAATCCTGGCGCTGTTACTTCTACGTTGCACCAAATGCTGAAATATCCAATTCAAGGGAAGATTATCACAGCTCATGGAGAAGAAGAGTATATGATCAACCATCTCAATTCCTTCAGATATGTGGAATTAGATGGTGAATTTATTG
Organism: Vicia faba; assembly: GCA_948472305.1. NCBI lineage: Eukaryota > Viridiplantae > Streptophyta > Magnoliopsida > Fabales > Fabaceae > Vicia > Vicia faba. The sequence continues at coordinate 1,235,603,274 of OX451736.1, forward strand.
AAACTCCATTCCAACATTTTGAATAAGTCCCGCAAGATGTGGCAGTAACCAAGGTTGTGTCTCAAGTTCCCAAGATCACAAGGCCTCCACTCAGGATGTCATCTTTGAAGGATGCCAAGCAGTGATTGAAGAAGGTGGGTGCACTATTTGGGGACAACTCCCAGATATCCCATACAAATCTAATAAGTTTGGTATGGGTTTCACTTCAGGTGCCCAGAAGGCTGTACGTCGTGCTCGTGCCGGAGGACCACCCTTGAAGATCAGCAACCACCAAGTCAGCACCGTGGAGGATGATGAGGACAACTAAAACCTGGAGGATTGGATCTTTCCAACTGTCAGTGGAGGGCTCAACAATTGGGAGGCTAGAGATTTTGTCCCGGTCACATTTATCCCATAGTAATTTGTCTTTATATTTTGTTGGATCTGTAATATTAAAACAATTCAGACTCTTAAAACCTTGTGTCTTACCCGAGGCACAATGGTCTATCTGTAAGGGTTATTATCTCATTTCCATATGACATCAATGAATCATGGACGTTTTTGCATACAAACTTTGTGCTCATTGTTTTTCCTTTTTACATTTCCATTTCTTTCAAAGATAGTTATACCCTTACACACACCCACACTCACAATGCAGGTCTACATCCATTCGGGATCCCATGGGTAACGGTTCTGCTATGGCCTTCTGTGACTCTGAAAATCTAATCTACCAAGCCTAAGACGAAGGTGAGGAAGATTGTGAAGTACCAGGGGAACTCTCCAAGTTACTATAACAAGAAGAGAGGACCATCCAGCCTCACGAAGAGCCAGTGGATACAATCAACCTAGGTACCGAAGAAGACAAAAGAGAAGTCAAGGTGGGTGCCAACCTGGAACCCAGTGTCAAAGAGCGTCTGATTCAGTTGCTACACGAGTATGTTGAGGTCTTTTCCTGGTCGTACGAAGACATGCCAGGACTTGATGCAGATATTGTAGTACATTGTCTACCTACAAGAGAGGATTGTCCACCAGTAAAACAAAAGGTCTGACGAAAGCGACCAGACATGTCAAAGAAGATTAAAGCTGAAGTCATGAAGAAATTCAACGCTGGATTCTTGGCCGTCACCTCTTATCCGCAATGGGTTGCCAATGTTGTTCCCATGCCCAAAAAGGACGGCAAGGTACGAATGTGCATGGACTATAGAGATTTGAATAGAGCAAGCCCTAAGGATGATTTCCCACTTCCCCACATTGACATTCTAGTTGATAATACGGAACAACACAACGTGTTTTCCTTCATGGACAGTTTCTCAGGTTACAATCAAATCAAAATGGCACCTGAGGACATGGAGAAGACAACCTTTGTCACACAATAGGGGACGTTCTGCTACAAGGTTATGCCATTCGGACTGAAGAATGTTGGGGTAACCTATTAGCGTGCCATGGTCACTCTATTTCACGACATGATACATCATGAAATATAAGTCTATGTGAACGACATGATAGCTAGATCTCAAACAGAAGAAGAGCATATTGATCATTTAAAGAAACTGTTTGAGAAGCTAAAGAAATACAAGTTAAGGTTGAACCCAAATAAGTGCACATTTAGGGTGAGGTCTAGTAAACTCCTAGGCTTTATCGTCAGTAATAAAGGTATTGAAGTAGATCCCGCCAAGGTGAAAGCGATACAAGAGATGCCTGCTCCTCGGACTGAGAAGGAAGTCAGAGGATTCTTGGGACGTTTGAAGTACATTGCCAGATTCATTTCTCACTTGACAACTACTTGTGAACCAATCTTCAAGTTACTGAAGAAAGATCAAGTAGTCAAATGGAATTATGAGGGAAAAACTGCTTTTGACAAGATCAAATAATACCTACAAGAGCCTTCTATTTTCATGGCACCAGTCGAGGGAAGAGCATTGATCATGTATCTGACTGTTTTGGAAAACTCAATGGAGTGTGTGTTGGGGCAGCATGACGAGTCTGGCCGAAAAGAGCATGCTATTTATTACCTGAGCAAAAAGTTTACCGACTGTGAAACAAGATATTCACTGCTCGAGAAAACTTGTTGCGCTCTGGCATGGGCTTCTCGCCGGCTGAGACAGTATATGCTGACCCACACTACTTTGTTGATATCTAAAATGGATCCGATAAAGTACATCTTCAAGAAACCTGCTCTCTCTGGGAGAATAGCGAGATGGCAGATGATCCTGACAGAATATGACATACAGTATACTACCCAGAAAGCAATAAAGGGCAGTTGTTGTACCCCAAAATTTTCCCTCCCATATTCCTCGAGATTTGTCAAGAGTAATCTTCAAATTACTCAAGAGGGCTCAAGGGTTGTACAGTCAAACCACCTCCTAAGCCAGTTCAAAACTAGGGTTTTGGTTCTTTCAAGAAATTTGGGGTTTTCAATGGCTCAATCAAGTCTCATAGGCCTATACATATCCTCAAGCACCTACATACCAAGTTTCAAGACTCACTGTCAATTTGCACAATCAAAAGCCTCATTTGACATACAGTCAACTGCAAGGGCAAAATGGTCACTTTGCAGTCAAAAGTCAGAATTTTTGGTCAACATCTTATTTTGAGGTCACAATCATCATTTGATCAAGTCTTGATCATGATTTCACAAGGACAGCTCAAAATCATCAAGATGCAAAAAGTTACTATTTTTGGACAGTAGAAAAGTCAACTGTATCTTGACCAGGGCTTAACTTTTTCATGGTTCATCAGAAAAATCCCATACAATGTTCATTTTGAATGGGATGACATTTCCTACAATCCATCTTCACACTCCAAGTCCAAGAAATTCTCTCACAAAAAGTTATCAATTTTTACATTATAGGTCAATTTCAAAAGTCAACAAAAGTACCTTTTGAGTCAAAGGCCATAACTTGAAATTGGTAAATCCAAATGACATGGGACCAAAGGAATTGGTTAGAGGACTTCAAGACCTTTCCAAAAATGTCCAAGAACATGTTCATATGATCAAATTTGAGCAAGATATGCATTGGAGAAGTTGGGAAATTTTTAGGAATTTGCAAAAGTCAACTTTGCTCAAAACACCTTATTTTTGCTAATGGGCCTCAAATCTCTTCTTGAAACTTCATCCATGGCCTATGCACGACCCATCAAGCTTAATGGAATTTATTTTCTTATTTTTATTAATTAATTGGATTTTTAATTGATATTAATTCATTTAATTAATTTAAATTGTAGGAAAATACAAAGATTTGATTTTTCAATCTTTTTGTGAAGCAAATATGGTCAAGATATGCTGGCAATTTCGTGTACAAATCAAATATGCAAGAATCTCCAAAATTGGCAACTTTTTCCAATCATGAAAATGCAAAAAGATTTGATTTTCAATCAAATATTCAATCATCAATTCAAAGGATTTTGGCTCAAGATTGTGACCTAATTTCATTCTCCTATATATATTCAAGCAAACCCTGATGCCACACACGTGAGAGAAGCTGCAGAAAAGCCATAGCCATATTGAAAATTTTCCAAGAAAACTTGAAACTGATTTCTATATTCCAGGGCGATTCAAAGCCTTTTATTGATTCTAACACATTGCAGGAGGTCCCAGGGATAATTTGCAATTGAATTCACGTGCTAAAACTCAAAGAATCATCCATTGCAGAACCACGGTTTGCGTTTTTTTCTCAAAATCATATTGTTGAATTCATGCATAATTAACATGTTTTATTGATTGTGTTGCATTGCCAGAGGTCATACCAAGCTCATGGAACCATTTAATTGAATTATAATGCACAGAATCACAAGATGCCATGGACGAATTTTAGGGTTCATAAGTTTTGAAATTGGGGATTCCTAAACCAGGAAAAATTAAGACCCCTAAGGCATATGGTTAAAATCGTGAGAACAAGACGAACACAAAGGACATATCGCGAAATATTTATGTGAAACACAGCTCTATTCGCTATTTTTCCTCGTTGTAGTATGTGGTGGTTAAAAACCCCCGCTATTTAATTTTGTTTTTACAGGTACAACGAAGAAGATGAGTACGTGTTAGTACGTGGTTGGTTAATTCAAAAAAAGGCGCGCGTTTTATTGGTTTTACAGCTTAGTGTTTTGTTTCTTAATATAATAATTGTTTATTATTCTAATGATGAATGAAGCGTGATGGTGGAGTGGTTAAGGCATTAGCTTGGCAGCATTGGGACCTGGGTTCGAATCCCAGGTCCCCCAAAACACTTGTTTCTATTTTTCTCTATATGTTCATACGCAGCGTTCCAGGAGATGTCCACCATATACCTCAATTGTTCACACGCCAAGTGGCTTACAAAGCAGATCTGAAGGCCAAGAGGGGGAGACTACCATGGTCCCTGGTCAATGCACGTGTGGGCAATCCAAAAAGGTCAAAGAGGCTTGTAGTATTTGGGCCTGGCAATTGACAATAACACCTCCTAAATGGGCCAACACCCCCCTGGTTTCTTTTTATTCTTTTATATTTTCTATTTAACTATTTTACTAATTATTATTATTATTATTATTTAATTAACATAATTAATTATTTTCATAATAAAATCAGAAAACCTAAAATATAATATTTTCATAATTATTTATTAATTTCACCTTTAATTTATCATTTTTGTAAATAAATACATAATTAATCTATTTAGTTAATTAGTTTAATTTTGACTTTTTTCACAATAAATAAAATTAACATAGAATTAGGGTTTTGACAATTTTAATCATCTTTTTATTTTATTTTATTTTCATTAAAAACATAAAAAACTAAAAAATACTTTTTCTTTTAATTAATTAATTAATTAGTTTTAGGATTAATTTAATTAAATGCCAAATAATAAAAACTTCTTTCTTTCTCAAAAAGGGTCAAAACCCTAAGGACTTCTCCGATTTAATTTTTATTCGCGCATATTATTTTTTGATCATATTTATGTAATTGCTCCGAGGATGTAATAGCGTTAATTAGGACTTTTTATCACTTTTATTTTCCCGCAATTTACTTTTTCCAAGGGTTTGTTTTTGGCAATGTAAATACCTGACGCCTTGTAATAGCGTAGATTTACTTTCCGCAATTTACTTTCCGCAATATTTAACTGTTAGATGTATGTTAATTAGGCTATGCATGACAAGACTTATCTGAAAAATAAAATCAACCTGTAGCTCACCATAACATGTGCAAAGATAACTTAACATGAAACCTGACACACTCGCACATGCCACTCTTAGGGTACGCCTCACTTGGTTGCCTCGACGTGGTCATTGAGTATAGGGTGTTTTAGAGGTCGCCCTCTTGTCTAAAGATCCAAGTTGCCTCGAAACGGTTGCCTCGGATAAAAAGGATCTAGAACATTAGGGTTACCGCTAAGGCGTCCTACTATTGCTTTAGTGACCACACATGTCCTTATAATCGAATTGACCTGAATAACTCCAACGACGGTGCTACCTACTTCTCAATAGTGGGATAGTACTGTCTAAAGGACATTTACACAGCTTAATTTCTTTTGAGTAGGTAGAGGTTCTTAGATACTTGCTCTTTCAAAACAAAAACAACTTTTCGCACCTACACTTTTCTGACAAAAGTTTTCAAACAAACACTTCATACACTCTTGAGGACAGATACAAGAGTTAAAGCGAAGTTTTCAAACAAACTTTTTTAAAACCCACAAACACAAGAAAAGAAAAACATTTTGAAAACATGATGAGCAAGTACCTAAGAGCCCGTGGATAACCACGGATAGAAAGGGTGCTAACACCTTCCCTTTCTATAATCTACCTCCCGAACCAAGAAACATCTCGAAAAGGAATTTTGCTGTGCTTTTGTCCTTTCCTTGTTGGAGAAAATAAAAGACGGTGGCGACTCTTGCTTACCGCGACATTTCGCGAACCAGCATTTCAAAACAGTCAGTTTTATTTCCACCGATCACAGAACTGGCGACTCTGCTGGGGACTATTAATAAGTGAGGTGTACCTTAGGATTAGATCATTCTATGTTTTCAATTGTATGCCTTGTATGCTTTAATTTTGTGGGTTTGCATCGGAGTTTCATAGATCCTAACCCGGATATAGGGGATACCCTTTAGGTAAGTAGCGGTAAACTGTGAGGGACCTGTCCGGCGTAGACCGACACGGGTGAAGCAGTAGCTACATTGGTGTGACACCTTGGTCTGTACCAATATCCCTTGTGTTGGAACGAGGAGAATATGGGTCTTCTGAGGAGTCATTAAGCACCAACTAACCTTAGCACCTTAAATTGACCAACTTGGCCATAGAACAGTAGCAGTATGCTACACTCATTGAGGCTAAACTCTCGCGATGGTTCCGGCCGCAAGAAAAGGTTGCCAAGCTGGAATTATGACCGATCGAGGGTAGTCAGTGATATTGAGATCCTCTAGAACCCGGTTACTATTTTTAGGATAGGTCTTAACCAATTGAAACTGGAAGAGGGTAGTACCTAAACTTCATGCTGGCCTGAAATCTAAGGGCTCTGTTGTGTGACTTGTGTGCCTTTGCCATTTTTGCCTTTTGTGAATACTTGTGGTGTGACTTTATCATAACATCATAACATCATACCATTGCATGCATCCCGCATAAGGACTAACCCATTTCAAGGATCTCAAGGGTTTGTGATGCAGGTCATGATGAACCAAATGTCTAGCAAGGGGCAAAGGGGATTTATTTTCCTCTAGCCAAGGTTGTTTGGAGATCAAAACATGATAACTTGAGTCATGGGCTATGACCCACTCGATATGGTGAGCCTAACTCTTGAAGAAGGACTCTCAACAACATGAAGTTCCTTCAATCAAGCTACAAGATTCAAATTCTGACAAGTTACTTTGTTTACCCCACGAGATCCTTGAAAACATTGCATACATATGTCATACATGTCATTGCATCACAGGTCACCCTTTACAGGTCTCTCACGTTCTCGCTGTTTATTTCAGCAATGGCTTTCCAACAAGACAACCAGGATCTCCATACTCAAGAGACTCAGTTCAGGGAAATCTTCCTAAGCCTATCCAAGGGGAAGGAAGAGTTGAGAACACTCCTCATGGGGAATTTGGTCAAGAAAAGTCCTGAAGACAGTAAGGGTGAACGGCTGAAACACCTGCAAGCTGAGGTAGATGCAATGAGAACCCAGATGCTGGGGCAGATGGCTCTCATCCAAGACTTATCTCGAAGACAAGAAGAGCTCAGGGTTCTCGTCAACCAACTGCTTCGGGATAACCAAGTGGGGAAAACATTTGAGGTTGAAGAGCAAGTCATCATTCAACCCCCTTTGAGACAAGAAGACAAAGGAAAAGCTCCTTTACTTGCTTCAGGGTCACAAGCCCAGCAACAACCTCGCCAGCATCAACGGGGTAATCGGCGCCAGCGAAATGCACTTGGAAGACATTTCTCTGAGACTGAGATACCATCATCTTTGATACTGAAACGCCTGTTGGAGGTCAACCTGTTTACATTAAAGGATCCTCCCCGGAATCCCAACACCTCTGCTCCTACCTATCATCCCTATGAAAGGTGTGCATACCACTCTGACAGTCTGGGACATGACACCAATGACTGTTGGACTCTGAAGAACAAGATCCAAGACTTGATCGACGGAAGGGTGCTGGAGTTCATGCCGGATGGCGAGATGAAAATCTTCCGCTGAGACTTCTCCATCTGAGATGACTATTTCAAACTAAGAGACTTTTGTTCATTTGAATTCTGAAGTTGTATTTTTCTTTGCTTATTCAAACAATTATCATGTCAAACTCTCTTATTTCATTAATGCATTACACGTGTCTGTTTTGAAGTAATCGTATTCACTATGCTTAAAATTGCTTTCATTTTTTGATGTTCAACTCTCGATCTAAAATTCTAAGTCTTTTGAGGGAGGATGACGAAAACGATACCACAATCTTTACAGTATGCTTTTGAACAGACCCCGCTGATGAAGTACAGGCATTGTTTCAAATCCTAAACAGTGGAGTTATAAGGAAGATAATCCCTCGTCAACCCCTTTGAGCCAAAGAAGTTTGAGTTTTTCTTTTCAAAAATTAAAACCCTTAATCATAACCTGGGGCAGGGTAGTTCTCTCAGTTGATCCAGGTGCACAATGAATGGCATCAAAGAAGTCCTTATGAAATAAGAAACAGTGATGGTTCCCTATAATCTTCAAGACAGGCAGTCATTAGCTCTCAAAACAAAAGCCCAATAAGTCAAAACCTATGAAGGAGACTTACAAAACTGGGGCATCCCGCTGACTGTAATCACAAAAGAAACAGTTCAGGCAAAAGAACAGGGATAACAAAATCAAAAAGAAAGAGGTCCTACAAACCCTCAACAAGAAGAAATGACTACCTATTCAAAATAAACCATCAGTATCTGAACCATCACCGGAATATCAGAGCCAAGACTCAAACAAGATCTAATGCACGATTAGCTGAGTTTAGGTTTGAAGAACATCACGAAGAGCGGGTGGGTACAAATAAAATTTGAGCCTTTATCCTTTGTTTCTTAAACCGTGAACCAGGCCACGTTACAACCCTCAAAAGTCCTAGCTGAAGCATGGGTTAGTTCGAAAGCATACTGTTACAAAAGGTATCCTGACTCCTGTAGGGCTCGCTGTAAAATCCTGAGTTGACATCACATTTTACAAAAATTCACTTGTTTTATTGAAAACTGCATTTTCAAAAACTTCAAGACAGACATAAGCTTTGCATTCTTAAAATAACATTGTTTGCATATGATTATTTGTTCAACAACAGAGAAATTCGCACGAAGAATATCTAGTGAACAAAAACCTTCTCAATAAAAGGGTCACATCAAGTGGGAAAACACTTCCAATCCAGGGGCACGGCATGAGCATTGTCCATCATCTGGGGCAGTTAAGTCAAGATTCAAGGAATCTCTCAAAATGCTAAATAGCCAGGGGCAAATCTCCATCTGAATCAATTGGGGCATTGGACATGAATTCCAGCAACAAGTCTTGCATGATCAGACATCTTCTGGTGGTATAACAACATAACACTACCGACAGTGACAACTCCCTGCACTCTGAGAACGTGGACATAGTCAAAAAAATACTACGCATAATCAAAGACCCGCTAGGTCGACTGGCCTAGGAAAAAATAAGGGCTTCCCGGTGAACCAAAAGGGTTCGGGCAAAAATAAGGGATGAAAATGAAAATCTGTACACCCGGAAAGTCGAAAACCTGAATAGGCGGCTTGGGAAAAAAAGGGTATCCCGATGGACTGAAAACCCGAAAGGGCGGTCCAGGCAAAAGTTAGGGATCAAAAGCGTACGACTATGTCCCATCATCTCGTCACTTGCCTACCAGAAGGAGATTTGTCAATCGGCAGCTATCAAGCACTTCATAGGCCTTCTTCTCCCGCAGAAACTGGGGCAATAAGAATCGTCCAAACTGTACAAGCTGCTCTGTCCTCCAGGTACCAAGGTAGGCTCAACTGAAGAATACCTTAACTCCCCGCAGAGTAAGACAGTAATGGTAGCTCTTCCCCACTGAGACTTGCAACTATGAACAAATCAGCGATACTCTTCCCCAAGCAGAGTTAGTCTACTGTCGGCCCTAAAGGAGGTACAGTATCCCCAACAAGTCAGCGATACTCTTCCCCCAAGCAGAGTTGGTCTACCATCAGTCCTGAAAAGTTGGGTATCCCCAGAAGATCTTAATATTCCCCATCGGAGTATACAGATATTCCTCAGCAAGCATCCCCGACAGTCTTAATATCCCTCGACAGAAATATAAGATTGTTCCCCAGCGGAATACGAGATACCCCCAGTGGAGCCGTTTCTCGGTGCAGTCTAAAAAGCTTCCCCGCCAGAGTTGAATCATCTCCCCAGTAGATTCTGGAAGCTTGTCTCCTGCAGAATACAAATGCATCTCCCCAGCCAAATTCAAAGGTTATCCCCCACCAGAGTCTAACTGGGTTATCCTCAGCAAATTGCAACGGAAAGATCGTCCCCAGCGAAGTTCTTTTTATCCCCAGTGGAGTTCATCATCAAAATCTCTAACAGAGCTTATCAACGGAATCCCCAGCGGAGTTATCGTCAAAATCTCAGAAAAGCATCTCTTCCCACAGAGTAATTTCCCGCAGAGTAATCTCTTCATCAAGTTTATTCCCCAACGGAGTTATCTTCTCCTACAAGTTTATTCTTGCAACCATCTTCGTTCATCATCCCCAGCAGAAACGAAGAACTCAACACTATTCTCCAGCAGCTCCGGGATTTACTTTCCCCAGCTAAAAACATCACATCTTCATACATCATGACATGCATACGCATCATACAACACAAATCTCATTTATTCTTGAGAACAACTTGACCTCATGCAGTTCATGCATCATGACATTGCATACAACTAACGTCTTACATTTTCAGGAAAAAGTCAATCAAAAGATGATTACCATCTACCTTTGCAGTTCCAGATCAACACCTGTAACAAGCCAGGAAAATTCTGCGGACGACTGATTGTAGGTTAATACCTGAAACCAGACAGGACAATTATCTACTTGACCATCTCGAAGCAACCCTACACCGGTTCCTTTCTCAATTTCAGATGAAGTTTTACACTGACTCATCATCAAGAAACCCTACACCGGTTCCTTCTCAATTTCAGATGAAGTTTTACACGGACTCATCATCAGGAAACCCTACACCGGTTCCTTCTCAATTTCAGATGAAGTTTTACACGGACTCATCATCAGGAAACCCTACATCGGTTCCTTCTCAACTTCAGATGTAGTTTTACACGGACTCATCATCAGGAAACCCTACACCGGTTCCTTCTCAATTTCAGATGAAGTTTTACACGGACTCATCATCAGGAAACCCTACACTGGTTCCTTTCTCAATTTCAGATGAAGTTTTACACGGACTCATCATCAGGCAACCCTACACCGGTTCCTTCTCAATTTCGGAGGAAGTTTTACACGGACTCATCCTCAAAGTAACCCTACACCGGTTCCTCCTCCTTCCAAGATGCAGTTTCACACGGACTCATCATCAAGTAACCTTACCCCGGTTCATCCAGAAGTTTTACATGAACTTATCTCAAAGTAACCTTACCTCAGTTCATCCAGAAGTTCTACACGAACTTATCTCACAGTAACCTTACCCCGGTTCATCCTGAAGTTTCACACGAACTTATCTCAAAGTAACCTTACCCCAGTTTATCCAGAAGTTTTACACGAACTTATCTCAAAGTAACCTTACCCCGGTTCATCCAGAAGTTTTACACGAACTTATCTCACAGTAACCTTACCCCGGTTCCTCCTGAAGTTTTACACGAACTTATCTCAAGATAACCTTACCCCGGTTCATCCTGAAGTTTTACACGAACTCATCGTCAAGATAACCTTACCCCAGTTCATCCAGAAGTTTTACACGAACTTATCTCACAATAACCTTACCCCGGTTCATCCAGAAGTTTCACACAAACTTATCCTGAAACAACCCTACACCGGTTCCCTCTCTTCAAGACGAAGTTTTACACGGACTCGTCATCAAGAAACCCTACACAGGTTCTCTCTTTCCAGATGCAGTTTTACACGAACTCGTCGTCAACAACCTTACACAGGTTCCTTTCTTCCAAGATGCGGTTTCACACGGACTCGTCATCAGTCAACCCTACACAGGTTTCCTTCCTTCAAAGATGCAGTTTCAAACAGGCTCATCATCAGTCAACCCTACACAGGTTTCCTTCCTTCAAAGATGCAGTTTCACACAGGCTCATCATTAGTCAACCCTACACAGGTTTCCTTCCTTCAAAGATGCAGTTTACATGGACTCATCGTCAGGAAACCATACACAGGTTCCTTCTTTCAACTTACAAAGATCACAATTCAACCAACAATCTCCAGGTGGCATCTATAAGCCCATCCTCCTATCCATCATATTTCCAAATGGCATCTGTAAGCCCATTCCCGACATCACCATGCTAATATTACACCATGCGAGTGCAAATTTCTGGGCACTCTAGTGTTCAATCATCTTCCACCTTCGGATCACGAAAGGCACGCAAGCCAATCTACATCCTCAGGTTCAAGAAGATTGAACAGGGGCAACTGTTGTACCCCAAAATTTGCCCTCCCATATTCCTCAAGATTTGTCAAGAGTAATCTTCAAATTACTCAAGAGGGCTCAAGGGTTGTACAGTCAAACCACCTCCTAAGCCAGTTCAAAACTAGGGTTTTGATTATTTCAAGAAATTTAGGGTTTTCAATGGCTCAATCAAGTCTAATAGGCCTATACATATCCTCAAGCACCTACATACCAAGTTTCAAGACTCACAGTGTCAATTTGCACATTCAAAAGCCTCATTTGACCTACAGTCAACTACAAGGGCAAAATGGTCACTTTGCAGTCAAAAGTCAGAATTTTTGGTCAACCTCTTATTTTGAGGTCACAATCATCATTTGATCAAGTCTTGATCATGATTTCACAAGGACAACTCAAAATCATCAAGATGCAAAAAGTTACTATTTTTGGACAGTAGAAAAGTCAACTGTATCTTGACCAGGGAATAAATTTTTCATGGTTCATCATAAAAATCCCATCCAATGCTCATTTTGAAGGGGATGACATTTCCTACAATCCATCTTCACACTCCAAGTCCAAGAAATGCTCTCACAAAAAGTTATCAATTTTTACATTATAGGTCAATTTCAAAAGTCAACAAAAGTACCTTTTGAGTCAAAGGCCATAACTTGAGATTGGTAAATCCAAATGACATGGGACCAAAGGAATTGGTTAGATAACTTCAATACCTTTCCAAAATGTCCAAGAACATTTTCATATGATCAAAATGGAGCAAGATATGCATTGGAGAAGTTGGGAAATTTTTAGGAATTTGCAAAAGTCAACTTTGCTCAAAACACCTTATTTTTGCTAATGGGCCTCAAATCTCTTCTTGAAACTTCATCCATGGCCTATGCACGACCCATCAAGCTTAATGGAATTTATTTTCTTATTTTTATTAATTAATTGGATTTTTAATTGATATTAATTCATTTAATTAATTTAAATTGTAGGAAAATACAAAGATTTGATTTTTCAATCTTTTTGTGAAGCAAATATGGTCAAGATATGCTGGCAATTTCGTGTACAAATCAAATATGCAAGAATCTCCAAAATTGGTAACTTTTTCCAATCATGAAAATGCAAAAAGATTTGATTTTCAATCAAATATTCAATCATCAATTCAAAGGATTTTGGCTCAAGATTGTGACCTAATTTCATTCTCCTATACATATTCAAGCAAACCCTGATGCCACACACGTGAGAGAAGCTGCAGAAAAGCCATAGCCATATTGAAAAATTTCCAAGAAAACTTGAAACTGATTTCTATATTCCAGGGCGATTCAAAGCCTTTTATTGATTCTAACACATTGCAGGAGGTCCCAGGGATAATTTGCAATTGAATTCACGTGCTAAAACTCAAAGAATCATCCATTGTAGAACCACGGTTTGTGTTTTTTTCTCAAAATCATATTGTTGAATTCATGCATAATTAACATGTTTTATTGATTGTGTTGTATTGCCAGAGGTCATACCAAGCTCATGGAACCATTTAATTGAATTATAATGCACAGAATCACAAGATGCCATGGACGAATTTTAGGGTTCATAAGTTTTGAAATTGGGGATTCCTAAACCAGGAAAAATTAAGACCCCTAAGGCATATGGTTAAAATCGTGAGAACAAGACGAACACAAAGGACATATCGCGAAATATTTATGTGAAACACAACTCTATTCGCTATTTTTCCTCGTTGTAGTTTGTGGGGGTTAAAAACCCCCGCTATTTGATTTTGTTTTTACAGGTACAACGAAAAAGATGAGTACGTGTTAGTACGTGGTTGGTTAATTCAAAAAAAGGCGTGCGTTTTATTGGTTTTACAGCTTAGTGTTTTGTTTCTTAATATAATAATTATTTATTATTCTAATGATGAATGAAGCGTGATGGTGGAGTGGTTAAGGCATTAGCTTGGCAGCATTGGGACCTGGGTTCGAATCCCAGGTCCCCCAAAACACTTGTTTCTATTTTTCTCTATATGTTCATATGCAGCATTCCAGGAGATGTCCACCATATACCTCAATTGTTCACACGCCAAGTGGCTTACAAAGCAGATCTGAAGGCCAAGAGGGGGAGACTACCATGGTCCCTGGTCAATGCACGTGTGAGCAATCCAAAAAGGTCAAAGAGGCTTGTAGTATTTGGGCCTGGCAATTGACAATAACACCTCCTAAATGGGCCAACACCCCCTGGTTTCTTTTTATTCTTTTATATTTTCTATTTAACTATTTTACTAATTATTATTATTATTATTATTATTATTTAATTAACATAATTAATTATTTTCATAATAAAATCAGAAAACCTAAAATATAATATTTTCATAATTATTTATTAATTTCACCTTTAATTTATCATTTTTGTAAATAAATACATAATTAATCTATTTAGTTAATTAGTTTAATTTTGACTTTTTTCACAATAAATAAAATTAACATAGAATTAGGGTTTTGACAATTTTAATCATCTTTTTATTTTATTTTATTTTCATTAAAAACATAAAAAACTAAAAAATACTTTTTCTTTTAATTAATTAATTAATTAGTTTTAGGATTAATTTAATTAAATGCCAAATAATAAAAACTTCTTTCTTTCTCAAAAAGGGTCAAAACCCTAAGGACTTCTCCGATTTAATTTTCATTCGCGCATATTATTTTTTGATCATATTTATGTAATTGCTCCGAGGATGTAATAGCGTTAATTAGGACTTTTTATCGCTTTCTTTATTTTCCCGCAATTTACTTTTTCCAAGGGTTTGTTTTTGGCGATGTAAATACCCGACGCCTTGTAATAGCGTAGATTTACTTTCCGCAATTTACTTTCCGCAATATTTAACTGTTAGATGTATGTTAATTAGGCTATGCATGACAAGACTTATCTGAAAAATAAAATCAACCCGTAGCTCACCATAACATGTGCAAAGATAACTTAACATGAAACCTGACACACTCGCACATGCCACTCTTAGGGTACGCCTCACTTGGTTGCATCGACGTGGTCATTGAGTATAGGGTGTTTTAGAGGTCGCCCTCCTGTCTAAAGATCCAAGTTGCCTCGAAACGGTTGCCTCAGATAAAAAGGATCTAGGACATTAGGGTTACCGCTAAGGCATCCTACTATTGCTTTAGTGACCACACATGTCCTTATAATCGAATTGACCCGAATAACTCCAACAACGGTGCTACCTACTTCTCAATAGTGGGATAGTACTGTCTAAAGGACATTTACACAACTTAATTTCTTTTGAGTAGGTAGAGGTTCTTAGATACTTGCTCTTTCAAAACAAAAACAACTTTTCGCACCTACACTTTTCTGACAAAAGTTTTCAAACAAGCACTTCATACACTCTTGAGGACAGATACAAGAGTTAAAGCGAAGTTTTCAAACAAACTTTTTCAAAACCCACAAACACAAGAAAAGCAAAACATTTTGAAAACATAGCGAGCAAGTACCTAAGAGCCCGTGGATAACCACGGATAGAAAGGGTGCTAACACCTTCCCTTTCTATAATCTACCTCCCGAACCGAGAAACATCTCGAAAAGGAATTTTGTTGTGCTTTTGTCCTTTCCTTGTTGGAGAAAATAAAAGACGGTGGTGACTCTTGCTTACCGTGACATTTCGCGAACCAGCATTTCAAAACAGTCAGTTCTATTTCCACCGATCACAGCAGTGTACTAGCTGATCACCTTGCTCACCAAGTTGTGGAAGACTACCAGTCCATGAAGTTCGAATTCCCAAATGAAGACATCATGATGGTAAACAACTGTGAAGAACTCAGGCCATATGACAGACCTGAACAAGGATCCTGATGGACCCTGGTTTTTGATGGGGCATCTAACGCACTCGGAAATGGTATTGGTGTTGTACTCATATCTCCTGAAGGGTGTCATACTCCATTTACTGCAAGACTCTGCTTCAATTGTACAAACAACATGGCGGAATACGAAGCGTGCATCTTTGGTCTCAAAGCTGCCATAGACTTGGGGATCAAATCTTTGAATGTATTCGGAGATTCAGCTTTGGTCATCAGCTAGATCAAAGGGGAATGGAACACCAAATACCCTAACCTTATCCCCTACAAAGAACATGGGTCGACATTGCTCCCATATTTTGAGAAGATTACCTTCGAGCATTTCCCGCGAGAAAAAAATCAGCTAGCAGACGCCATAGCCACAATGTCATCCATGTTTAAACTTAAATGGGATAACGAGGCTCTCCAGATCACCATTGAACAAATGGATGAACCAGCACACTGTCACGAGATTAATACTGAAGAAGTAGTGGACCAGCCCTGGTTTCACGAAGTCAAGAGGTATCTCTAGGTTCAAGAATATCCTGAAGGAGCTTCAGTCAATGATAAGAAGTTCTTAAGTAGATTCTCTGCTAAATTCTTCCTTAGTAATGACATTCTTTACAAACGCAACCATGACTCTATGTTACTTCGGTGCGTAGACAAGGTTGAAGCTGAAAGGATCATGGCTGAGTTACATGAAGGCACTTTTGGCACCCATTCCAGTGGGCATACGATGGCAAAGAAAATCCTATGGACAGGCTATTACTGGTCTACCATGGAAGCAGATTGCTATCAACACTCTCAAACCTGCCATAAGTGTCAGATCTATGCTGACAAGGTGCACGTACCTCCAGTTCCTCTGAATGTCTTGACGGCTCCTTGGCCCTTTACTATGTGGGGGATTGATATGATTGGGGAAATCAAGACGACAACCTCCAATAGACACCACTTCATCTTAGTGGCCATTGACTATTTTACCAAGTGGGTGGAGGCAGCTTCTTTCGCTTCTGTTACCAAGAATGTTGTCGCCCGGTTCATCAAGCAGAATCTCATCTGTCGTTACGGTATCCCGGAGAGGATCATTACAGAAAATGGTACGAACTTGAACAATACTATGATAACCGCCCTGTGCGAGCAATTCAAGATCCAGCATCACAATTCTTCCCCTTACCGGTCGAAGATGAATGGTGTTGTCGAAGCCGCGAATAAGAACATTAAAAATATCATACAGAAAATGACAGTCACATACAAAGACTGGCATGAGATGTTACCATTCGCTCTCCATGGATATCGTACCACAACTTGCACATCAACCGGGGAAACACCCTATTCTCTGGTATACGGCATGGAGGTTGTCTTGCCTATTGAGGTCCAGATCCCCTCTCTAAGAATTATGAAGGATGCAGGGTTGAATGAAGAAGATTGGATCCAGACTCGACTTGATCAACTGAACTTAATTGATGAGAAAAGGCTTACTGTTGTTTTCCATGGTCAAATGTATCAAAAACGGATGATCAAGGCTTTCAACAAAAAGGTCAGACGCCAAGTGTATCAAGTTGGAGATCTGGTGATAAAACATATCATACTGCCGCAAGGTGATCCCAGGGGCAAGTGGACTCCTACATACGAAGGACCATTTGTAATCAAAAACATATTCTCTGGTGGAGCAATGATCTTGACCACCATGGATGGCGACGACCTACCGCACCTTGCGAATGCAGACATAGTCAAAAGATACTACACATAAGAGACCCACTAGGTTGACACACTTAGGCAAAACAAGGGCATCCCGGCGAACCAAAAAGGTTCGGGCAAAAATTAGGGATAAAACAAAAAAATCTGTACACCCGACAAGTTGAAAACCCGAAAGGGGGACTTGGGCAAAAAATGGCATCCTGGTGGACTGAAAACCCGAATGGGAGGTCCAGGAAAAAGTTAGGGAATTAAAGCGTATGACTATGTCTTGTTGGATCACCTTGCGGACAACCTGACAAACTCAGCGGTTCTGATCAATTCAATCAGCTTCGAACAAGGCAACAAATAGACAAGATGGTCAGAGACACGAAGGCTATAGAAGAATGGGATCCCCATGGGATTATTGCACATAGCTATCTTTTCTTTGTATCAAAATTTTCATTTTTTACGACAGCATTCTCTTACCAAAATGTTTGTCTCATTGTACAAAAATACTTACTCAAAGTCAATACAAAGATATCCCTTTGAAAGTGCAAAATTATCTGTTTTTTTTTACTCTTGTGTTTTGTTTACAAAAATGTCCAATGATTTATTTTTGAACATATGCATTTGAACATAATTACTGTTTACAAATGAATAAAATAGAAATACAATCACTGATGGCTTTAAGAGATAGATAAATCTCTCCAAGCTGTTTCTATAAAATCCCACACAGTGTGAAGTTTAATTCCCAGCGGAACAAAGCTTCCAACAGGATTTTACAAGCATTACAAGAAATTTCCCTGACAACAGAGTTTATCTCTCTAAGTGGAAATTTATCAACACTTCAACTTCACAACATGAAGACTTACACTCCATATTCTCAGCAGTAGTCAAGGATTTATTTTCCCCAATCTAACAGCAGTGTAGCAGATTAGCTCGCATACGCATACATCACATCCATATATCATAAAAATTGATAACACGAATACATTATACCGTGAATTTCATACAACATGACATGGCATATTAGCTAACATTTTACCCTTTTCAGGATAAGATTAATCAACAGCTACCATTAACAATGTTCAAAGGTTTCTCAGATACAGTTCATATACGCTTCAGACATGGATGCCATTCTGATACTCATTCAGATTCCTTCTTAAATACAATTCAGATACACTCCAGACATATATTCCATTCTGATACTCATTCAAATTCCTTCTCAGATACAATTAGGATACGCTTCAGACACAGATGCCATTCTGATACCCATTCAGAGTCAACTTTCAGATACAGTTCAGATACGCTCCAGACACAGACGCCATTCTGATACTCATTAAGAGTCAACTTTCAGATACAGTTCAAATACGCTCCATACACGGACGCCATTTTGATACTCATTCAGAGTCTCTTTCAGATACAACTTAGATACGCTCCAGACACAGACGCTATTATGATACTCATTTCGTTTCAGCTTACGGTTCAACAATCATTTCTGGATGGCATCTACTAGCCCATCTCCAACAACTTTCCATCACCTCTCCAAATTGCATCTTTAAGCCCATTCCCTCAATCATCACATCACCGAGTGCAAATTTTTGGGCACTCTAGTGTCTAATCATCTTCCACCTTCGAGTCACGAATGGCAAAACTTTCCAATCTAATTCCTCAGGCTTAAGAAGATTGAACAGGGAAAGTTGTTGTACCCCAAAATTTTCCCTCTCACTTATTAAGAATTTGCTCAGAAGATCTCCTTGGGCTCAAGACTGCACTAGGGTTTAATCAGCTTAAGACACCTCCTTAAGCATTGATGACCAAAATTAGGGTTTAAGATTGCACAAATACATTTGAAATTCCAATTCCCCATATTAATCTCATGGATCATTATGGACCCCCAAGTTTATTCATGTCAATTTTCAAGCTTAAGATCACACTTTTGCTCAGTCAATTGAGCAGTTGACCTAAAAATCAGTTGTATTGGGGAAAAAGTCAACTATGGCCAATTTACAGTCAAACTTCATAATTTTTTATCCAAAACAACATTTTAGACTCATATGTATCATTTGATCAAATTTGGACCACAATTCCTCAAGAAATTTGATCAAATCTCCAAAAGGGCAAAATGGTCAAAATTAGGGTTTTGACTGGGAAAGGGCAACTTCTGATTTTTTACCTAGCAAATGGTCAATTGTTTTAAGGCATGATCTCAAGAGTCCAATTTTATCATTTTGACCTAATGACATGGTTCAAAATAATGTAAATCCATTGGATTGACATATGATTTTTTCAGTCAACTGATCAAAAGTCAATTGTATACTGAAAAGTCAAACTTTGACTCTTTGATCAAATTCAAATGCCAAAGATAAAAATTCATCAAAACATATCAAAATATGAAACTTATTCATCAAGAAATCAAAAAGTCAAGATTTCATTTTGAAAAGTCAAAATTTCTAAACTTAGAAATTTTTCTAAGTGTTGGAAATTTCATATATTTTTCACAACTTTGAACAAATTTTTCACCACGATGTAAGATGATTCAAGAGAAACTTCCAACATTAAAGTTGTAGATCTCCATGAAATATACAAATTTTCTTCACACAACTTCTTCCGAAAGTGCTTGTATCTCAAGTTATAATTTTATGAACATGTAGTCATGAAACAAAACACTTAGTGAAATTTTGCCCTAATTTGGTCAGGATTTTGACCCAACTTCATGGCACTTTTTCATATAGTTCCAAGGGGAATATTCAAAATCAATTCAAATATGGGTTGTAGAGCACATTGCAAGCTTTCCAAAATTCCCAAGAACTCCTTGAGATCATTCATGAGTAGGGAGAATCAAAGAGATGAAGTTAGGGTTTTATCACTTGATTTACAAGGCATTTTGTGATGAACCAATTTCAAAATTTAAACTATGTTGCATAAACACTACTTTGAAGGCCTCAAACTTGTTAGGCACTCTATAATTAATGGTTTACATAGCTGTTTGAAGTCTCACTTCAAGCATTCAATGCATGGACATGCTTTATATCCATTTTTGGAAGAAAGGTTACATTGCCATTTTGATAAAGTGACTTTTTGCACAAAACTTGTTCTTGAGCCTTGCACTTGTTCTCTTCTGATCAAACAAGTCCTATACCTCATGAGAAATGGTTTAGACACTTACAATCACCCAGCCCATGCTTGTACCTCCTCTTGAAACTTGTTTCCCACTTTTCTTCAAAATCAAATAACCTAGCCAAAAGCTAAAAAGTTGTACTTCTGATTGTCCAAAGCTCTCAAACACTTTTGTTTATACATACATAAACCATTGGCCATAAACACATGAATGCTCGACCACTGAAAAGAGCTAGAACTCAGAATCATACTTCATACTTCCATTTTCACACAAACTGACCAAAAACTTGAAACTCCTAATCTACTCGTGCGTTTCTTGGCCTTTTGGTTTCTAAAGCTTCTAATAAACATCATATAGAACTGATCCCACGCCCTGTTACAGAACTATAACACCATTAACACCATCCTGCATTTTCAAAAAGAGATCTCTGCACATTGACTTCTCCATACCATTTCAGCCATCCATTGCTCAAGCTAATCATTGCATTAGCTTCCTGGGACCTCAAGGAAGCTAACCTGATCATCACCATCACTTGAAATAAGCTCAAACTCAAAACACGATTTCCAGTTTTGAGGTAAGTTTTCTTAACTATTAACTCTTTATACAAGCATCATTAATGATTTATTTGTGAACAAAACATGTAGATATCATTTCCCTAAAGCTAATCATGTCCATAGTTTCCATTAATTTTGCTTGAGCTTAGAGAATTTTGAGATTGAAATTTATGAGAGTTTAGGGTTCAAATTAGGGCCATTAAAATTCATGATTATATTTGATCTATAGTTTTAATGCTTTACATTTCTGAAACCGTGAGGAAATTTGCTAAAAGTTTCATGTTTACAGTTTTCATTTTTGATGAGAGATGAGTAAGTTACAGTTGGTCTGGCTGGAGGTTGAAGATGAAGTAACCAGGGCGCGTTTTGTATCATATATTTATTGATTTGCCTATGATAACGGATGTATAGCCACCCCAGTGGTAGAAGCGCGCGCCTGTAACCTTTGGGACCTGGGTTCGAGCCCTAGTGGTACCCTTTTAATTTTTCACATTTTTGCTTTCTGATTTTGTTTTTTTGGCAAGCGCTGGGCCTTGTTGGGCTCTTGGTGTTTTTGTTTTTACTTATTAACCCCCTTGCAGGTTGTTTGCACCCCTGACCCAGTTTATTTTATTTTCTTATTTTTATTTTATTTATTTTCTTAATATATTTTCTAATATTAAAAAAATCATAAAAAATACAAAAAATTAGATTTTCATTTTAACTTAGTTTATTTTATTTTTTTCACAAAAAATATTTTTATTAATTATACTTTTTTTTAACTAGTCTTGTAAATTTAATTTAAAACTAGATCATTATTTATTTTCTTTTACAACAATTAAAATATATTTATTTTAATGTAAAAAAGGCCAAAAATATTTTATAACACCATAATTTATTTTCAAGACAAAAATACCAAAAAAATACTTTTTCTAAACTTATTTTCTTTAATCAATTAATGAATTAGGGTTTTATTAATTTCCTTTCTTAGTGAATTAGGTTTACTTTTAAGTTTAATTAATTATTTTCTTTAAATTAATTATATTAAGACAAAATCCCTTTTCTCATGAAAACCAAACAAAGATCCATTTTCTTTATATTTTGCATTTTTGTACATTTATTCATTTTTATACATTGTATTCATTTTAATTCTTTGTACATTGATATTCAATATGGTTGTAATAGACTAACTAGGTTTACATTCTTGCAATCCCCATTCAATTTGTACACCCCCTCCCACAAGTATTGTAATAGCATAGTAATTTTAAATTCCGCAATTTATCGCTTTATATACAATGGCTAGTAATTAGGGTTTGTATGAAAAGACTAACACCAATACTTAGAAAACCCTAATTCAAGACAAAATCAAGCATGAAAACAATACATTTGCACACAAGCACCCATAGGGTTATTCCACTTGGTTGCCTTATACAAAATGACCATAGTACGCCTGTGAGGTATCTTAGCAAAAACAAGCAAATACAAGATCATAGTCCCTCGATGACGCTATCTGAGTTGCCTTTCAAATGATCTTAGTCCCTAAAAAAATTCTAAGATACCATGTAACATTGCTAATCATGGTTATACGATGACCCACGCTTATCCCGTTTACATCCAAAGATAGGGTTACTTACCAAATCAATGGTAAGATAACATTATCAAAGGAAAAAGGAAATGAACATGAAAGACCTTTTGAGTAAGTAGAATGCTCCTAATTACTTGCTCAATTTCTAAACAAAACTCCTTGCTATTTTCAAAACAAACACTTACACTTTCAAAAACATCTTTCAAACTTGAAAACATTTTCAAAAGATCAAACATCTTTGTATACATTCTTACGAACGAGAATCATTACAAAGATTGCCAAAATAATGGCCTCTTTACAAAATACTTTCAAAAACCACACAAAGCAAGATTTCAAACAAAAGCAAGTGATCTAGCAAGTAACTAAGAGCCCATGGAAAACCATGGATGAAAAGGGTGCTAATACCTTCCCTTTTCATAATCTACCCCCCGAACTCAAGAAATGATCTCAAAGGTCTTTCCTGTGCTTTTCCACCTTTCCTTTTGGATAAAAGAAAAGTCGGTGGCGACTCTTGCTAACCGCAACATTTGCGATCAAACGCAAAACCCTCAAGTTAGTTCTCCCACCGTATCACAGCTAGTAATTAGGGTTTGTATGGTAAGAATAAAATCAACAAATAGCAAAATTCAAAGATAAAAATGCATGAAAAATAAACACTTTTCACACTTGCACCTCTAGGGTTAACCTCACTTGTCGCCTTGAGAAAAAAATTGTCATGTCCCTCGAACATGGGATACTTTAGAAATGACCCTCAAATAACAAGATCGTAGTCCCTCGATGACCCTTCGACGTTGCCTTCGGTAAAAAGATCTTTGACCCTTAAGATAAATTGCTAAGGTATCCTACAATGTTGCTTTTTATGACTATACGACGACCCGCGCATGTCCCTTCACATCCAATGATAGGGCTTCTAACCAATCAATGGTAAGATAGCAATATCTAAAGGAGGAGGAAAAGAACTAATACTTTTTGAGTAGGTAGAACATTCATAATTGCTTGCTCACAACCATTTTCAAACATCTTTCAAACACACCAACACTTTCAAATGAAATATTTTCAAAAGTCAACACTTTGTATGCATTCTTATAGAGACGAGAATCATTAAAAAGTTCGCCTAAGCAAAGGCACTTTCAAAAATACTTTTAAAACCAATCACAAACACATTTCAAACAAAGCATTTCAAAGTGAGCTAGCAACTAAGAGCTCGTAGATAACTATAGATGAAAAGGGTGCTAACACCTTCCCTTTTCATAACCTACCCCCCGAACTCAAGAAAATTCTCAAAAGGTCTTTCCTGTTCTTTTCACCCTTTCCTTTATTGGATAAAAGAAAAGTTGGTGGCGACTCTTTCTATCCGCAACAATTGCGATAAAATGCAAAACACCCAAGTTATTTCTCCCACCGTATTACAGAACTGGAGACTCTGCTGGGGAGTACTTAAAAGTGGGGTTACCTTAGAGACTAGATCACCTTTAAAATGTTTTCATTGTTTGATTTGTTTGCTTTACATTTTGGGTTCTCATTTGGATTTTGTATTGATCCTCTACCTGGATCGGGGAACATTATTAGCTAAGTAGCAATAGATCGTGGGGACTGTGCAGGGTATACCGACATGGTTGAAGCGATGGCTACGTTAATGTGACATATTTGTTGGTACCGGTATCCCTTGAGTCCAGTCAAGGAGAATATGGGGCCGCTGTATGGTGTCATGAAGCACTAACTGACCGTAGAACCTTTAATTGAACAACTTGGCCATTAGGAAGTAGTGAGATAGAAGGCTTTAGTGTAGTCCTAAGTTGGTTGATACTTGATGCTACGCTCATTGAGATCGAAATTTCAGGATATTTCGGTCGCCAATGAAGAGGCTTGTGCTGAAACAATGCCCGATGAAGAAAGATTAGTGATATTGAGATTCCCTAGAACCCAGTTACTTTCTAGGACAGGTTGAACCAACTAAACTTCAAGAGGGTACTTACCTATGAACCTCATGCAAGCCTAAACCTAAGGACTTGTTTGCTTTGCTTGTATATGCTTACTTGTGCATAACATCATGACATCATACCATGGCATTTTCACTAACCATTTCAAGGACCTAGATATTTATCTTTGTTTTGTTTTATAGGACATGGCTTCCACTCGCAGAAATACTATCCAAGTGAATCTCGTAAGAGTGCCTCCTCAACTCAAAGAGTTAGCGTTAAGGGTTCTTGAGAATTCTCCATTCACCAAGAGACATGGTCAACTTCTCAATCTGGTTACCTCAAGCCTTGATGAACACATGATGAAAGTGCTCTTTCAATTCTTTGACCCTTTACACCATTGCTTTACATTTCCTGATTACCAATTAGTGCCCACCATAGAGGAGTTTTATCAACTCTTGGGAGTGCCTATTCTTGATAAATTACCCTTCACCGGTATTGAGAAAGACCCAAGACCTGAGGAGATTGCTCGAGCTTTATATTTGCAACGGTCCGACGTCGTGGCAAATTGGGAAACAAGAAGTGGTGTTAAGGGTTTTCTAGCCAAGTTTCTGTTTGAGAAGGCTCAACTCTTTTGGTGTGCTCTGGAATTTCAAGCTTTTGAAGAGGTTTTGGCCCTTTTAATCTATGGGATGGTACTATTTCCTAACCCGGACCAGCTCATAATATGAATGCGGTCAAATTGTTTCTATCTCGTAACCCGGTGCCTACCTTACTTGGAGACGTTTTGCACTCTCTTCACACTCGCACCATGAAGAGAAGGGGAATTATTATGTGTTTCACTCCTTTTTTGGATAGGTGGTTTATTTCTCACCTTCCTCGATCTATTTTGAAGAACGAACAAGGCATGAGATGGTCTAGTAGGTTGATGTCACTCTCGCATTCAGATATTCATTGGTGTTCTCGATCTTTGGAGGATGTCACCATCATTGATCGTTATGGGGAATTCCCTAATGTCCCTATCTTTGGAATTAGGGGAGGTATCACCTATAATCCTTTCTTGGCTCTACGACAGTTTGGGTACGCTCAGAGGGATGGCCCTCATGACGCGCTTGTTCAAGGAATTGCATTCGACTATGAAGATGATATCCAAGGTTATCGTCAAAGATTTGTACGATCTTGGGGCATGGTGAACAGAGTTGATAGCAAAACTCTAGGGGCATAAGAACTCTATTCCATTGTAGCCTTATCTCAAATGGGTGCGAGCTTGCACCCAAAGCCTCATGATTTCGTATCCTGCCATCTTACCTATCATTACAGAACATATTGCCGAAGGAGATGTTCCTTATACTATTATTTATCCTAACATGCCTACTACTCTTGAGGAGTTGCAAAGATCATGGATACAACTCAAGAGGGAGCGAGACACCTTTGGAACCCAATTCTACGCGAGCGAGAAGAAGGTTTTAGAGCTTACAAGATAGCTTCATGAATAGCGAAGTTTGAATGCCTACATTGCACTAAAGAGGATGCGCTCATGGGAAGGTTGAGTCCTTTTTATTGTAGGAGTTTATTTTGTATTATTATTTTTTCTTCTTCCATTGTAAGCCCGAAAGACACTTTTTGTAACCATTTTGAACTTATTAATACAATTAATGTTTATTCCTTCTTTGTTTAAACAAATTTAAATCTTAAAGGTCCTTGAAAACATTTGCATTTGCATTACATGCATCATAACATAAGAAGGTTTTACGACACATGTTTCCTCATCTTTCTACTATTCATTTCAGTAAGATGGGTCTCGAGCAGACTGTGAAGGACTTGCAAACACAAAATTCTCAATGTTGTACCCCAAAATTTTCCCTCCCTTTTTCACAAGAAATCACAACCCTATGGTTTTCTCAGATTCTCAAGATTGGCTCAGGAATCAATCAAACAGACTTTTCTTTGGCAGCAGATCAAGAATTAGGGTTTCTCTCGCATTTCTCAGAAGAAACTGAATTCTCAGAAATTCAGTTAACTGTCACATGTTTTCACACTTTTTAAGCCTACTGAGAGATTGCTGTTTGTTCTCAAGGCCTGATTATCTGGGATAAGAGATATGAGTTGAGACTGTTATTTGGAATATTCAGTTTTTGTCTGATCCAAGTTAACCAGACAATGTGCGTCTGTTAAGGTGTTTGCCTGTTAATGGAATGAAATGCTTGCTTGTTTATTTGAATACACAATGCATATTTTGATTGGAATGCTGTTGCAAGGTTACGAGACTGTAAAGTTTTTTGGATTACTTAGAATTTAAGTTATCTGGATTAGAATTGTTGAAATGCAATTTCAATTATTTTGATTTGAGAATCTTAAATAATTAGTGAAGACTTGAAGAAAGAATGGCAAGATTATTGGACAGTAAAAGATTTTATTGGATATCAGTTTGCCTCACAAAGATTTTTCAGATGATTGGTACAAAAATAATTTATTATTTGAATACTGTATGTTTTACAACTTATAGTATTTAAAAAAATAAATGTTACAATTAATGGAAAAATCTATCTAACCTAAGCTTAAGCCTTCATTGCTCCATTGCTCCCATGCTCAAAGTCTCCGGCTTCTACTGCTTTGTCGCCGTCCAAGTTGCACTCACATGAAAAAGACAAAGGAAACGAAGATTAGTACAGTTAATTGAAAAGAATTTTCAAACAGAAAAAGAAAGGAAAAAATTCATCATTAAAGTTTGCCGTCCGGAATCAGAGTGCTATTTTTCATCACGTTTTATTTTTCTCTTCGCAAATCACAAGAAGATTGCTCTTCTTGGTTCACAAAGAGAAAAATAAAAGTGCAAATTGAAGAATGCAAAAGCAATTATTCAAAAACATAGCAAGGCGCCAAAAATGTCAAACATAGGCCAAACTGAAACATTGCAAAGTCAGCAACCAAACAGCAAGGCAAAATGTTATGCAAAAATAGGCCAAATTCAAACAAAGCTGCATTACTAAACATGACATACAAGGCGCCAACTGTACTGCATTACAAACCAAAGGCAAACTGAGTGCAAAGTAAGCGAATCAAGCATAACAAGCCTAGCCAAACAGCAAACCAAATAGCACAAGTAAGGTACCAAACTGAGCTACAAAGCACAAGGTGCCCAAACTGAGTTACAAAACAAATTGGATGCAAACTGTACAAATGTAGCAATGCAGCATGATAGCAGTAAAATGCAGCAGGATGGCAGTAAAAGGCAAGAGGTAATCCAAAATCACAAGTCAAAACTTGTCACAGCTTTTCATCACTTTCCAGTCAAAGGGCAAACTTTTCAGAAAATATAAAAGGACAAAAAGCAAATTTGTTTTGTCATTGAGAGAGAAAGAGAGAAAAGGGAGCACCTTTTTAGTATTTGTACAGTTGGCTAAAAAATGGATCAAGAAATAATACCATAAAAACAGCAAGAAGAAAAAGCCCAGCGGTTTTCAACACAAACCATAAGTCCCAGCCTGTTAACCAAAATAGAGAGGGCTGTTATAAAACAAAACTGCAAGCCAAGCCAAAACACAAGTTAAAAACCTGTTAAACCTTTGAACAAGAAACCAAGCTGAAAAAATATACCAAAGCAACTACAAAAAACCCAAAGCCAACATCCTGCTAACAACACACAACTCTCCAAACAACACAACATCAAAAACCTGTTGTAACACTCAAATAACAACCAAAACCTTGTGTAAACAAATCACAAAACTACAGCAAACTTCCAAAACCTGCAAGCCAAACCCTGCAAAGCTTTCAAACAGAAACAAACAGCCAAACTGTAAGCCCAACAGTAACAACCAAGCTGTAACAAGCTCACTAAACATGCCAAGTCCAAGCCAACAACCTGCTAACCAAAATCAGGCCTGAAGCTGCAAGACCATAGCCAAAAAAACTGCTGCAATCATACAACCTGCAAAGCTTAACCAAACTGCTCAAACACAAAACAGCAGAAACCACAACCTTCACAACAACTACAAAACTGCACAACAGTTTCCAAACAAACAAGCCCAACCTCACAACAACTACAAAACTGCACAACAGTTTCCAAACAAACAAGCCCAACCTGCACAACAATTCAAACCAGAAAACCCTGCTATCAAATTAGCCTAGCCATATCAAACCAAACTACAAACCAACTGTAACAAGCCAAAAACTACACAACAGTTTCCAAGCCAACAAAGCCTGCATCTTTCACCATCAACCAAACATTCAAGTTCAACAATCAACAACAACAAAGTTTCAGATTATCAAATCATCATCAACATTCAAGAAGAGAGGAAAAGAGTTTTCAGAAGCAACCAACAAGGAGTTTCAGAAACATATCATCATCAACAATCAACAACAACAAAGTTTTAGATTATCAAATCATCATCAACAAATCAAGAGAGAGGAAAAGAGTTTCAGAGGAAAAGAGTTTCAGAACAGAATCATCATCAACATTTAGAACAAAGGAAAGAGGTTACCACGCAGCTTGGCCATCCTTTCTTCCCTCCTCCGCCTCTAGCCACCAAGGAAGCACCATCTCACCTTCCCTCTCCATTTTTTTCTGAAAACCCTAAGGTACGTTTCTTCTCAAACCCCTTTCTGCACCTCAATAAACCATGCAATGCATTAGATTAGTCAAACTGTAAAATCAAACTAGAACAACATAAGCAAACAAGAACAAACTGTAAAATCAGAAGGAGAACAAAGCGTACCATTTTAGACCAAGGCCTTTGTATGTTAGGAAGAGGATAGAGAGTGGGGGTGGCGCTCCGGCGGCTTAGGTTTAGAGGGAGATCAAAATCGCGTTGAGAAAGATGAAGAAGAGAGAAAACGAGAGAGCGGCACCGCTGTGATTTTCGTTCTGCAAACCCTAGTTTTTGAGACCCCAAAACAAAATGTTACAAAACTTGTGAGATGGGCCTGTCCGCCCCAAACATGCTTAAGCCATAACCCTGCTGGCTCACACCCCCTCTCTATTTCTGATCTCACTTTCTTTCTATTTTTCATTTGGGCCTCAAGCACATATAAATCCATAGCCCATCCTTTTTAATTTCTTTTCTTTTCCTTTGTTTAAACAAATGCTATTGTTTTGTTTTAATTTCAATTAATTTGTTTTATTTTTAATAATATATTAAACTTTGTTTTTTTTTAAGTTAGTTTTATTTTCTTCTTTTATTAATTAATCTTGTTTCACATAATGAAAACACAAAAAAAATAATAATAGAGGTTTTTTGTTTAAATTAAATTTTCTTTCTCTAAGATCTTTTTTTTATAATTAATAAAACACAAAAAGAATAATAAATATTTAATCTTTCCTTTTTTTTAGAATAGATTTTTATTTATTTATTTTCAAGTTAATAAATACATGCATTTCATAATTTATTGATTCTCTTTATTTTTATGTTTTGTTATAGCTTTATATTTGAATTGCGACGATTCGATTTGGTTGTAATATTTGGACATTATTATCCTTGTGAGATTCATCCCCATTTGTAATAATTTGTACCCCCATCCCCGGATACTTTTGTAATAGCTTAGATTTTTAATTCTCGCACTTTATGCTTTCAAATATGCCATGATTAGAGATTAGGGTTTGTATGCGAAAATCCAAAATCAATCGCTAGATGACCTAATACAAGACCTAAATGAATGAAAATGACAAACACAATGCACACTTGCACCTCTAGGGTAACCTCGCTTATTGCCTCAGAAATGCAATCATGTCCCTCGAATATGAGACACTCTAGCAAATGGCCCTTCAATAAACAAAGATCGTAGTCCCTCGATGTTTCCTTTGATAAAACGATCTTGTCCCGTACAAAATTGCTAGAGCGTCTCACAAGTTGCTTTCAATGATTGTATGCGATGACCCGCGCCTGTCCCGTTTAACATCCTAATACAAGGTTATTCACCAAATGTAATGGTGAAAAAACACTGTCAAAAGGGTTAAAAACATATAGGAAAGATCTTTGAGTAAAATAGGGTAGACAACTCTTAGTTACTTGATCAAAACTTGCAAAACATCCTTGCCATTTTCAAACACACATTACAACACATTTTCAAAACATTTCCCAAAAACAAACTTTCAAACATTGAAATATCTTTTCAAAAGACAAACACCTTTATATATATTCAAACAAGAATCATTACAAAGGTTTCCACAAGGATGGCCTCTTTTCAAAGCATTTTCAAAAACCACACACACAAAGCACCATTTCAAACAATTGAAAAGCAAAAGCAAGTTATCTAAACAAGTAACTAAGAGCCCATGGATAACCATGGATGAAAAGGGTGCTTGTACCTTCCCTTTTCATAATCTACCCCCCGAACCCAAGAAAACATCTCAAAGGTATTTCCTGTGCTTTTTGACCTTTCCTTTGGATAAAATAAAAAGTCGGTGGCGACTCTTGCTAAACCGCACAATTGCGAACACAAACACAAAACCTCAAGTCAGTTCTCCCACTGTATCACACTCAATTTCAAGAAACCTTGCTCAACTTGGCCAAAGGGAAGCAAGAGCTGATGACACTTCTGGTTGCAAAAAAGAAGACCAAGAAGAAAGATTTGATGAACACGGGGAAGAGATTCAAGGGTCCCATTCAACGAGTGCAAGTGGTAGAAGAGTCATCTGAGGAGGATGAGAATTAGGATGAAGATGCAAGGAGCACCCGTGTTGGGGGTGGTAATAATCCAGTCTCTGAGGATGTGGACTTTTTTGACGAACAATACCACCGGCTGAAGACAAGTACAAGCAACTGGAGGACAAATTGAAGGCTATGGAAGTTCAAGCTGTGCCTGGCCTAGATTTTGGTGATTTGGGTTTGGTTCCTGGGGTGGAATTCCTCCACAAATTCAAGATTCCAGTTTTTTCCAAGTACGATGGCATTTCGTGCCTGAAGCTTCACCTGAGATCTTACGTCTGTAAAATTCAACCGCATACCATTGATAAGAAGTTATGGGTGCACTTCTTTCAAGAGAGTATGTCTGGGACTCAACTGGAGTTGTTTTACCAGTTAGAGGGTTCTAACATCCATACCTGGGAAGACTTGGCCACCGCCTTCTATCGTCAATATCAGTATAATGTCGATCTGGCGCCAACTAGAGTACAGTTACAAGGAATGACCATGGGTTCCAACGAAGGTTTCAAAGAATATGCGCAAAAATGGAGAGACCTGGAAGGTAGGGTGCAACCACCATTGAATGATAAGGAGTTGGTATATATGTTCATGGGAACATTGACAGAACCATTTTTCAATATGTTAATTGGGAGCTCATCATCTGGTTTCACTGAGTTAATCTTGACTGGAGAAAGGGTCGAGAGCGATATTAAAAGTGGAAAGATTCCCATGGCCTCTGCCTCAACATCAAATACTATGAAGAAACCTTTTACCGGTAAAAAAGAAACTAATGTCGTGTATGGGTCAAGGGGCCATATCAAGAAGGACCATCGTTAATATCTAAATGCAGTTCTAATCTCCAATTCGACCTTTACTCAAAGACCACAACAACAAGTTGGCTACCAAAGACCTGATATTCTGATAAGATAATTTACAAGGATTAACATGTCACTATCTCAAGCCCTACAACACCCGTTGAAGGTTAATTTGGTAACATTGCGTGATCCATCTTCAAATCCCAATGTTTCATCTCCAAATGTGTTTACCACTCCAATAGTCTCAGACATGACAGTGATCATTGTTGGGCATTAAAATGCAAGATCCAAGACCTCATTGACAACAAGACCATTGAGTTTGATCCTCCTCCAACTCTGAATGTAATCACCGCACCTATGCCAAACCATGACAAAGGTGTCAACGCTATTAAAGATACTGCTTTTGTTTCCTCTGTTAATTACTTAACCACTCCACTGAAGTTTGTTAAAAACAATTTGTTGAAAGTTGGGGTTTTCTCTGGTTTCCTTGAAGATTTTTATTACTGTGTTGTGCAAATCAATGGTTGTGAATTGCTGAAAAGAGGTGTCCAACACCTAATAGACAGCCATGAGATCCTATTCGAAAGAACTCCATTTGTAAAAAGTTTAACCGAAGTTGTACCTCAAGAAGTTGAAGACATATCTATCATCACTATATCCAACAAACCTATTAGGATAACTTCAAAGGGTCCTATTAGGATTTCCAATAAACCAAAGATAGCTCCAATGATAATCACCGTACCGGGGCCAGTCCCTTATTCTTCCGATAAGGCGGTATCTTGGAATTATGGAGCTGAAGTAAACTACCATGGTATTAGACAAGACTCCTGGATTGATGAAGAAAAGACTGCTGATATTACCAACATTGCTGGCTCTAGCAAGGTGACAAGGACGGGGAGAATCTTCTCTCCTAACATTTCACCTCCAACCACCACAACTACACATGTTCGTATTACTATTGACAAAACTAGTACTGATGCTAGGGGACAAGAAAAGATGATTGAGCCTGCCAAGATGGAGGCGCCCGCCAAAGAAATTACAACTGAGGAACCCTCCACCCAAGAGATGGAGGAGATTTTGAAAATTATAAGGAAAACTGATTATAAGATAGTAGAGCAGTTGGGGAAAAGTGAATATTGTCGATGTGTTGTTTCTTAGTACGTGACATGTGTGTGACACACTCTCGGTACTTGTTTTATTTTCCAATCGATTATATGTAGGAGTTGGTTTGAAGATAAGTAGGGGAGAAACTTTGCTTATTGGATATGTTTTGGTTGTAAGATGTTAGTTCAGTATGCTGTTGATGGCGACAGTGCAAGTACTGTTGAAGTTTTGTTGTTTCCCGAATCCGAAGGTGACATGGATTCAAGATTTTGTTTGTTAATTAAGTTGGAGCATCTTGAGGAAGGATGATCAGACATTGTTTATGTTTCCTTCTCGAAGGACGAGGAGCAATGTAACAGTTGTTGATATACGCGTAGAGTGTAAATCCCTAATGTTTTTGAAGGTGATTGTTAAGTAATAAGGATAATTTTTAGAAGATGGAATTTAGAAAGTTGTGATGTTTCAGCGCTGCTGGTGAACTGTGAAGTTGTCGGTTTGGGTATCCCATGCGTAAGATGTCGATGTTTGAATGGTGATAGAGTGACAGATTGCTGTAGACCTTGTCTTGGGATCCTTGTGAGTGATTGTAAAAGTTTTTGGAATATTTTGAATTGCGAGTCGGAGTCGAAAATGCAAGAAGATGAGTATGATTTCAAGAATGGTGAGTTTTGGTACTTGTACACATATTTTGTTCTGATGTTATTGTAAGGTGTGTAATAGTATGTCGTTGCATGACATCGATGTTCGCATTTTCAGATAACTTTGGAAATTCATATCTCGTGTTCTGAGTATCAGATTAATGTTCTGTTTGAACCTATGAGGAGATAAAAAAATATTATATCATATGAAAGTGTTTTCAAATATGGTAGATGCATTCCTATATGGAGGGACTCTGAAGTTAGTTACGGAACTAGAGGCTTTTTGGGCATAAATGGTTATTATTGCAGTTGTTCGTAACGAGGTCAAACATAATATATTGTTGGCGAATAAGTTAAGAAATGAGATGTTCGACATTAAAAAGGATGTGAGAGTATTGGAGCAGCACATAGAGATGCAGCTTATGATGATTAACAATGATTATAATGAAGATGTCCTTTTAAAGGAAGATGCTTTTAAGAGGAATTAGAGTCGTGTTTATGATGCCAAGGTAGTGGCGTGTGTAAAAGAAGAATTTGGGAGGTTCTATCACCAAAATGGTGTGGAACGACATTGTTGAGATTTCAAATTAGAACGAGACGACGTGTAATGTACTGGTATAGTAGTAACTCTTGAGTTGGAGAATACTTAACGTTCGTGTGAGGATAAGTGAGTGTAATGTGGACTGTGTAATATGTTGAGCGTTGGTGTCTCATTGACAAGATCGAATGAGAGGGAAATTGTGGGAGTATTTGTAAACATCATTGGAAATTATTGGATTATGGTGCTTTAGGTGACTTGAGTACAAGTTCTAAAGGAACACTATTATAGTTTGGTAACGATGATTTATACTCCATTATGATTGTCGGCTATATATTGACAAATTGAGGAACTGATCACCCTTAATCTCTTGTTTATAGTAGACGAGATCGCGTTGGCTGGTATATACTTGTCTTGATATCTTAATTGTGTGTAAAGTTATTAATGTTATCTCGTGAGGATAGTCGCTCACCAGTTTGTGTGAATTAATAGAGGAGTGGCTAGGAAAGAGTTGAGATGTATTGAACAATTCGGAGTAGCGGGTTTATACGCGAGCTAACGTCACAAAGTGAAAGATTGAAAATATCAAGTGAACAATGATTTTATGGTGGATGTTAAAGAAAGTCTGAAACTAGTTTGAAACTTATAAACCATATATTTGATAGAAATTTTAATGAGGACGGTGACGTAAGATGGATGATTAGAGTTGCGCAGCTGAAGCATGATGTGGCGCAGTTTCTATGCTTCTACGACTCGTTAGAAGTGATGGACTAAATATCAGAAGCCTATGGAAATGATATGTCTTGATCTACATGTTTGATTTGGTAGATTGTTGATATAGGGATGATGTGCCAGGATATTGTGTTTTCTTGTAAATATTTGCTGATTTTATAAGGATATTAATGTGGTTATTGGTTGATGGTGAGTTGTGTGTATATTTGTTGAGTTATACTGTTAAGTTGATGTTATAATAATTTTGTTCTCGTTGCCATGATGTTGTTGGTTACCGTAAATGATGAGTAGTACTTCATAATATGAAGAAGTTGATTATGTTGGCTATGTTGATGTCACTATAAGGGTGATACAACGATATGAATAGAGTTGTTGATATTTTGTTGATAATTAACATACATATATGTATGGGAATGAAATTGTGTATGTGTTTTGGTGTTGAAATGTTGTTAAGATGATAATGTGATGTTGTATATCCAAGTATAAGTGTGTTATGGTTGTTACTACTTTAAATGTTGATATGTCAAAATATTGTTGAAGTGGTTGATAAATTATTAACGATTATGTCACAAAGGTGTTGGATGATTTATATGTGTGTATTTGATTTAAATTGTGTTGAGTTATTATTATGTCGAGAAAGTAGAGGTCAAAGTGTTGCCAAACGTGACTTGGGGTTCAAAGAGTGAGATGCGAAATTCGCGTTAAGAGTGGTAGTATCGAGTAGATTTTCGAGGACGAAAATATTCTAAGTGGGGGGAGTTGTAACGCCCAATATTTAATTAATTATTTAATTAAATATTTTCGAATATTTTCCGATTAAATTTTTGAAGTTGTGAAATGTTGATTTAAGTTGTGTCGTTCTTAGTTAAATTAATTAGTTGATTAAGTTGTAGGATTAATACTGAATAATACTATTATTATTTATGTGAGTCTATTTTAATGTTAGAAGTAATAGAAAGAGAGGTGTAGAAATTTAAGCCCAACAAGGTAAAATAATAATAATAGTATATTAGTTATATTATAATAGATGTTTAGAAATAATAGGAAAACTAGAAGTATCAGTAGAAAGAAAGAAAATAAGGGTTTTGGAAGAGATACATAGAAGTGCAAAGAGGAGGCAAAGCTAGGTGCAATCGGAGAGTTAGAGCAACCTTCAATCTAAGGTAAGGGTGGAGTTATGACTCTATAATAGGGTATATTAAGAATGATTATGGTGTGAAGAAACATGTTTAGGATAAAATCCCTAAATTTTCCAAAATTTGTGTTATGATGAATTGTTCTTGTCTTTTCGATTTGTATTTTGTTTCATACTGCTAGTATTTTCATTGTAGCATCACGTTCATGGAGTATACTGTAGCGATAAACCTTTTATGGTAGATTCAACAAATTTGGTAGATGGAAATTTGAGAATTACTGTATCTTCGCCTATGTTTACGAATACAAGACATATACATTGTATTAATTATTATTTTAAGATATTTACTCAATTAATGGTTAATCATGTGAGGTGGTTAATTGATATCTATGTTGCTTAGTTACTGTGGAAATTTCATTCTGTTGTACCCCAAAATTTTCCCTCTCATTTATCAAGTAATCTCTTACAAGATCTCCTTTGGTTCAATACTGCATTAGGTTTGATCAGTTCAAGACACCTCCTTAAGCACTGATGACCAAAATTAGGGTTTGAGATTGCACAAGGATAATTAAACTTTTAATGCTTCATATTACTTTAATGGACCATTTTGGACCCCCAAGATTACTCATGTCAAGTTTCAAGCCTTGGATCACACTTTTGCTCAGTCAATTGAGCAGTTGACCTAAAAATTAGCTGTATTGGGGAAAAAGTCAACTATGGCAAATTTACAGTCAAACTTCATAATTTTTTATCCATATTAATATTATAAACTCATATGTATCATTTGATCAAGTTTGGACCATAATTCCTCAATAAATTTGATCAAATCATCAAAAGGGAAAATGGTCAAAATTAGGGTTTTGACTAAGAAAGGGCAATTTCTGATTTTTGACCTAGCAAATGGTCAATTGGTTTGAAGCATGGTTTCAAGAGTTCAATTGAATCTTTTTGACCTAATGGCATGACCCAAAACATTTCTCAAGATCAATTGGATTGACAATGAATTTTCAGTCAACTGATCAAAAGTCAACTGTACACTGAAAAGTCAAACTTTGACTTTTTGGTCAAAATCCAATGTCAAAGATCATAATTCATTAAAACATGTCAAAATATGAAAATTATTCATCAAGAAATCAAAAATTCAAGATTTCATTTTGAAAAGTCAAAGTTTTCTAACTTAGAATTTTTTCTAAGTGTTTAAAACTTCATGTTTTTTCACAACTTTGAGCCAATTTTTCACCATGATGCAAGATGATTCAAAAGAAACTTTCAATATTAAAGTTTTAGATCTCCATGATATCTACAACATTTCTTTACACAACTTCTTCTAAAAATGCTTGGATCTCAAGTTATTAATTCATAAAGTCATGGTCTTGAAATTGAACACTTAGTGAAATTTTGCCCTAGTTTGGGTCAGGATTTTGACCTAACTTCATGGCACTTTTTCATATAGTTCCAAGGGGAATTTTAAAAAGTGATTCAAAAATGGATTTTAGATCATATCTAAAGCTTTCCAAAATGTCCATGAACTCCTTGAGATCATTTTTGAGCAAGGAGAATCGAAGAGATAAAGTTAGGGTTTTCAAACTTGAATTACAAGTCATTTTATGATGAACAAGAATTCAAATCCAAGCCTATGCTGCATAATCTTCACTTTTCAGGCCTCAAACTTGTTTGTCACTCTATAATTAAATGTTTACATAACATATGGAGCCATTGTCCAAGCATTTGAATCATTATCCAAGTTGCATTTCCATTTTTGGAAGAAAGTAACCATTCCATTCTTGTAAAGAAGCTTTAATCACAAAGTCAATGCATAAAGCTTTGCACTTGTTCCTTCTGATCACAGGCAATGTAAAAGGAAAAAGCAAGATATCTATAGCCTCCCATAAACTCAGGTCATGCTTGTACTATGCCTTGAAACCATGTTTTCACTTTTCTTCAAAATCAAGTAACATAGCCATAACTCTACATCTTGTGCTTCTGACCTCTTAAAGTACTCTAACCTTTTCCTTACTTATGCACAAGTATATTGCAACATAACACACGATTTCAAACCCCCAAGAACTCTCAAAAAGACCCTTGCTGCACATAACTGTCCCACTTGATAGTTTTGAGCCAAAACTCTCCATCTCCATTTCCACTCGTGCGTTTTGATTCTTAACCATCCAGACACCTTACTTACATCATATACAAGTGATCCAAGCCCATGTTTGAAGACTGTAAATCCTCCATCACTATCCACCATTTTCAAATTTAAAGCTTGCAACTTGACTTGAGTTGGGAGTTTCAGTCATCCTGAAAGCAAAGTAGGAGTTGGAATATACTCAAGGAGGTCCAGGAAAGCTACAGGAATCATCAGGCCATCATAAAGGTTGCTCAAACTCCATACACGACTCCAGCTGCAAGAGGTAAGTTTTCAAACTTCTATCTCTTCATACATGCATCATTTGATTTTGATTTGTGAAGATAAAATATAGATTCCATTGTTACGAAGCTGTACATATCCATAGTTTGCATTTATATGGCCTGAGCTTAGAGAGTTTTAGAGTTGAAATTTTCTGAAATTTTTAGGTTTTGAATTAGGGCCAGAAAAATTCTCATTCATCTTTGACTGTTAGCTTAAGTTATTTACATGGTTGGATTCGTGAGAAGAAATTCCACAACTTTCATGTTTGATATTTTCATTTTTGTTGAGAGATGAAGAAGACACAAGTCCTTTGGCTGGAGGTTGAAGATGAAGTGTAATCAGGGTGCATTTTGTGTTAAGTATTTATCCTTTCACACAAGTTAACGGATGTATCACCACCCCAGTGGTTAAAGTGAGCGCCTGTCACCCTTAGGTCCTGGGTTCAAGTCCCAGCGTGACCATTTGCTATTTTTTCACTATTTTCTGACTTTTTGTGTTTTTTTGGCAGCGTTTGGGCTTCTCATGTGGGCCTAATCATTTTTTCTTCACAACACCTCTTGCATTACTGATCCACCCCCTGACTTTTCTTTATATTTTTATTTTTATTTTATTTTTCTTCACTATTATTATTATTATTATTACTATTATTATTTTCATAAATCATAAAAAAAATCCAAAATTATTTTATTTATTATTTATACTTATACATTTTATTTTTCCTTATAAAAAACAAAAGGACTAAAAATACTTTCTTAAATAAATTAATTTTCTTTTTATTAATAAATATTTATACATAGGTTTAATTATCCATTTTCTTAGTTAAAATTAATTTACAACCTAGGTTATTTTAATTAATTAATGTTAATTTTATTTTCATTAATTTAAAACATTTTCATAAAAAAACCCTAAAAATCCTTTTCAAATTAATTTCTTTTCTTAATTAGTTTAAGTTAATTTTATTTAATTTTAATTAATCATTTTCTTTAATTAGGTCAAGACAAAACCCCTTTCATAAAAAACAACAAAAATAATTTCTTTTTCCATTTATATTCTTGCATTTTATTTTCAATTTTGTACAATATTCAATATAGTTGTAATAGATAATTAGATTCCTAGTGCACCTCCAGAAAGAGAAGTTGAATTTTATGTGGATCTTGTCCCTGGTACCAGACCTATCTCTATGGCATCATACATGATGTCTGCATCTGAGTTAGCAGAATTGAAGAGCCAATTAGAAGATTTGCTCGAGAAGAAGTTTGCTAGACCTAGTGTGTCACCGTGGGGAGCTCCTGTGTTATTGGTGGAGAAAAAATACGGTAGCATGAGACTTTGTATTGATTATCATAAGTTGAATAAAGTGACTATCAAGAATAGGTATCCACTTCCTAGAATTGATGATTTGATGGACCGATTGGTTGGCGCTCGCATGTTTAGTAAGATTGATTTGAGATCGGGTTACCATCAAATAAGGGTGAAAGAAGAAGATGTTCAGAAAACTGCTTTCAGGATGAGGTATGGACATTACGAATATTCGGTGATGCCTTTCGGTGTCACTAATGCACTGGGAGTATTCATGGAGTGCATGAATCGTATATTCCATCCTTACTTGGATCGTTTCGTGGTTGTTTTCATTGATGATATTCTAGTTTATTCTAAATTGGAAGAAGAGCATGCAGAACATTTGCGCATCGCGTTGGAAGTTCTGAAAGAGAAGAAGCTTTATGCTAAGTTGTCAAAGTGTGAGTTCTGGTTAAGTGAAGTGAGCTTTTTGGGGCATGTCATTTCTAGTGATGGCATTGCAGTTGATCCTTCTAAAGTTGATGTTGTGTTGAGATGGGAAACTCCTAAGTCTGTTACTGAGATTAGAAGTTTCTTAGGATTGGCTGGTTACTATAGAAGGTTCATTGAAGGTTTTTCTAAGTTGGCACTCCCTTTGACAAAGTTGACTTGTAAAGGAGCTGCATTTGTGTGGGATGTCAAGTGTGAAAAAAGTTTTGTTGAATTGAAGAAAAGGTTGACAACGGCTCCGATCTTGATTCTACCTAATCCTGAAGAACCGTTTGTTGTTTATTGTGATGCTTCTAAGATGGGTTTAGGTGGTGTACTTATGCAAAATGGCAAAGTGGTTGCTTATGCTTCTAGGCAATTGAAGATTCATGAGAAGAATTATCCTACACACGATTTGGAGCTTGCAGCGGTTGTTTTCGTGCTTAAGATTTGGAGGCATTATCTTTATAGTTCTAGATTTGAAGTATTTAGTGACCATACAAGTTTGAAGTACTTGTTCGATCAGAAAGAGCTTAATATGAGACAAAGACGGTGGCTTGAATTGTTGAAAGATTATGATTTTGGATTGAATTACCATCCTGGTAAAGCTAATGTGGTGGTCGATGCTTTAAGTCGAAAGACTTTGCATATGTCACTTTTGATGGTGAAAGAGTTTGAATTGATTGAGCAATTTAGAGATATGATTCTTATAGTAGAAGTGACGCCGAAGAGTGTTATCTTGGGAATGTTAAAGATCAATAATGATTTCCTTGATAGTGTTAGAGAGGCTCAAAAGCTTGATGTGAAACTTGTTGATTTGTTGGTTGGTATTGGACAAACTGAAAATGAAGATTTCAAGTTGGATGCTCAGGGTGTATTGAGGTTCCGAGATAGGATTTGTATTCTTGATGATGTGGATTTGAAGAAAATGATCTTGGAAGAAATTCATAGAATCAATTTGAGTATTCATCCCGGAGCGACCAAAATGTATCAAGATTTAAAGAAACTATTTTGGTGGTCGGGCATGAAGAGAGAGGTGGCTCGGTTTGTTTATGCTTGTTTGACTTGTCAGAAGTCTAAAGTGGAGCATCCGAAATCTGCAGGGTTGATGCAACCGTTAGAGATTCCAGAATGGAAATGGGATAACATTTCTATGGATTTCATAACGGGGTTACCGAATACACCAATAGGATACGATGCAATTTGGGTGATCGTTGATAGGCTTATGAAGTCGACTCACTTTATTCCTATTAACATCACTTATCCCGTATCGAAGTTGGCGAAAATTTATACGCATGTGATTGTGAGATTACATGGTATTCCTTTGTGTATTGTTTCGGATAGAGATCTGAGGTTTACTTCTGAATTTTGGAAGAGCTTGCAAGAGGCTTTGGGTTCAAAGTTGAGGTTGAGTTCGGCTTATCATCCTCAAACTGATGGTCAGACGGAAAGGACGATTCAATCGTTGGAAGACTTGTTACGTGCTTGTATTCTTGAACATGGTGGTTCATGGGATACATATCTTCCTTTG
Source organism: Vicia faba (assembly GCA_948472305.1). Lineage (NCBI taxonomy): Eukaryota > Viridiplantae > Streptophyta > Magnoliopsida > Fabales > Fabaceae > Vicia > Vicia faba. The sequence continues at coordinate 1,235,645,251 of OX451736.1, forward strand.
ATTGAGTTTACTTATAAAAATAGTTTTCATGCTAGTATTGGAATGGCACCGTTCGAGGCTTTGTATGGTCGGAGGTGTAGAACTCCTTTGTGTTGGCATGAGTCGGGTGAAAGTGTGGTGCTTGGACCAAAATTGGTTAGAGAGACTACTGAGACGGTGAAGATGATTAGAGAAAAGATGAGACTTTCTCAAAGTCGACAAAAGAGTTATCATGATAAAAGGGGAAAAGACTTGGAATTTCAAGATGGTGATCATGTATTTTTGCGAGTTACTCCTACAACCGGCGTTGGGTGAGCATTGAAGTCGAAGAAGCTAACTCCTTGCTTTATTGGTCCTTACCAAATTACTAGTAAAGTGGGAAAAATGGCTTATAGAGTGGCGTTACCGCCAAATCTTTTGAACTTGCATGATGTGTTCCATGTGTCGCAACTTCGGAAGTATGTTCCGGATCCTTCACATGTGATTGAGACGGATGATATTCAAGTGCGAGACAATCTTACGGTGGAGACGATGCCTTTAAGGATCGAAGATCGTGAGATGAAGTCTCTTCGTGGCAAAGAGATCTCCTTGGTTAAAGTTGTTTGGATAGGAGCAACTGGTGAAAGTGCGACGTGGGAGTTAGAAAGCAAGATGCGGGATTCCTATCCCGAGCTTTTCGAGTCAGGCAATTTCGAGGACGAAACTTTTATAAGTGGGGGAGAGTTGTAACGCCCCGTTTTATTTAATATTATATTATATTAATATTTTCGAGTTACCGTTTGACGTTTATTTTTGCGACGAGAATATTTAAATTAACCGTTATATCTGTTAATATATTCGGCGACGTTTTATTCGGATCGGTAATTATTTTATTCGGTTGTTATTTGTTTTGAGAGACCGATAATTATTTTATTCGGTCCGGTATTTATTTTGAGGGACCGGTAATTATTTTGTTCGGTCCGGTTTTTATTCCATTCGGTTCGGTAAAATATTATTCGGACCGATATTTAATTTTTCGGAGTTATTTTAATTATTTGGGTTAATAATATTATTTAGTATTAATTGGTGTTATGAGGTAGTATTTTACAAGAAGGGTTTTTTGGGTATTTTGCTAGCTTATGCATTGCATCAAAACAAACCAAACACACTTTGTCTTGTCTTTGTATCATAAAACACACTTTGTGAGAGTTAGAGAGAACAAGGTCTTGGAGAGAAGAGCAAGAAGAACACCATAGCTTGGGTTTTGGGTTGGTTGAAATCATCAAGAATCATTTCAAGTATCTAAGGTAAGGGGTTTGATTTTTCAATACTTATAGTTAGAGTTTGATTTGGTATATTTTGATTTGGGATAAAATTGATGTTAGGGTTATTGAGATTTGTTGAGATAAATTAGGAGAGTTAATTTAAGTGTTAGTGTTGTGGGATTATTGTTATGTTAATAGAAATTAAATTAGAAAAACTAAATTATATTAATTAAGTTTAGTTTATAAACTAGCAGTATATTACTTGAATTAAGTTAACTAAAGAATAGCAGTATGTTACTTGAATTAAGTTAACTAAAATAGCAGTATGTTACTTGAATTAAGTTAACTAAGAAATAGCAGTATGTTACTTGAATTAAGAAAAACTAAGTAGTAGCATTATATTAATGAAGTTTAGAAACTAAAGTGCAGTATGTTACTTGAATTAAGAAAAACTAAGTAGTAGCATTATATTAATGAAGTTTAGAAACTAAAGTAAAGTATGCATAATAGAAGTTAAGCTTATAAGCGAAAGAATGTAGTATAGCAGTGTAGAAATTGAAATTGAGTTTAGGAAACTAAAACGTAATAGCAGTATGTTAATTGAAATTAAGTTTAAAAAATTAATTAATTTATATTTTGTTTTTCTTTTTTTAATTTAATATATTAAATATTTATATTAATTAAATACAAATATGATATAAGTTATCCGATTTAATTTGGAATCCGATTATGTCCGATTTCCTGATTTCAGCAATTTCGGCGACGGAGCAAGTTGCTCCGAATTTAACGAAAATTGACGTGCTAGCTAATTTTGACGTGTAGAACGTCGTGGTGAGGTTAGTTTTTCGAGATTACGAGTTTTTAACGGAGTGACCCGAAATAAGTCAATTTACGGTTAAGTTGAAATGGGTTACGTTTTAGTCGGTTTAAGTCGCGTATGGACAATCTGATTGCGACGTTAATGATTATGATTGATGCCGATTATTATGAATGACTTTCGCGACAATTATTGATGTTTGACTATTTTTCCGTGTTTGAAATTAGTGAATTATTTGATAATGATGTGGTGTGATTAAATATGATGATTGCGACGGTTTATTTATAATGAATACTTGATGATATGCAATGCGATGATATGTTTATCTTGATGTGGATGAATATGGCGATGTGGGTTTTATACCAATTTTGATGTACGATGATGATGTTTTGTTGTTTCGTGTTTGTGATGTCGTGTTGTCGAGTCACATACATTGCATTGGCGACGATGGCGTTTATGCCAAGCGACAAGGGCTTTTATGCCAAAGCGACGATGGGCTTTTATGCCGAATGTCCCTAATTATGGACAAAGCGACGGGTACCACATGCATAACATAGTCGTGTCTCATGGAGTCGGTTATGTTTATTTTTGAGTCTTTTGGCGTTGAGTTTTATTTCATGACTTATGATGAATTGCGATGATATATGATACTTTGTTTTATGATGATTTTTGTGTTGAACATAAAGTGAATATGATGCGATAATTTCATGATGAGTAAGCGATGAATATAACATGATGGTAAAGCGACGATATGAGTTTATGGCGATGAAGTTTATGTCTTGTTTTGGTATGATTATGATGATTACGTGACGAAATTAAAGTGTTGATTTTATACACTGAATGATGATTTAAAGTGTGTGAAATTTGGATATGTGCTGACATACTCTTATTAATCCTATATCGTTTATGATTCCAAAACTATTTATATATTTTATCATGCCTTTAATTATATGTTTTGGAGTATCTCACCCTTTACTTGTTTCGTCGTTGCCTTATTATTGGTAACGTGCAGTTGATCCACGAGGATGATGAGGATTAGCTCGAGTCTCTTTATTTTTAGTCACTCTGCTCTGATAGTAGTAACACTCAGGATTTGGGCGACATTATTATTTTGATAGGATAGTTTATGTATACTATCTTATGACTTTATGTATTGATGATAACATGATGATACGTACATTTTGTGAACACATCTGCTGTGCTGTGATTAGTCATATGTTTATATGATGATTTATGTTATGAATCGATATATCCAACTTTTGATTTTGTGATGTGCATTTTAATGCAATGTGATGAAAAACACGAATATGTGATACCTCAATTTATGTTTGGATGGAATTTTGAAACTCTGATTTTATTATTAATTACGAGGGGTAGAATTGGGGTGTTATATACCCTACACAAGGACGACAAGGGGAAGTGCCTTAACAAATCATGTGTTGTTTCTCTTTCCCTGTCCTTTTATTTTCCTTTGTCATAATTTGTGTGATATCGATTGTTCAATTCATTTTACCGTGATTGTAGTGAGTCAAACTTAGTTTGCAATAATCATAGAAATCCCTTTGATTGTTATCAAGGAAAATTCATCACTACAATGTTGTGTTTTTGCACACCAAGTGTTTGATAAATTGACGAACAGACAAATTAGTGACATTGTCAAGTTTTATCTTAAATAATTCATTGGAAGTAGTAAGTACTCATTGATATTGTTTAAGTGATTGATTAGTAAGTAATCGTATTGATTCATTTCTCATCATAAGAACTCCATTCAATTTCACATATTCGATCTTTTCAATAACAAATCGTTTAGACGATTTTGATTTAGGGAGCTTTTGCACCGTTTTAAAAGTGCAATTTTTTTAAAATAAAGGATCTATTCAACCCCCTTCTAGATATGTCTCATCGTCTAACAACAATATTGACCTCATCTTTCCCAATAGCGATATGTAAAGAACTACAGAACCGCTATTGTGCCGCTATTCCACCGCTACGCCTCCACAAATCATGGTCGCTATTTCCGCTATCGCAGATAGCGATTAGCAGCCCAAAAGCATCGCGACGAGGTCCTCTACCGCTACGTTGTACTACTATAACGCCGCTATAGTGCGTTATTGACAACCTAGCATTTTACTTTATTATATGGTAGATGACGTGAGAGTACCGGAAGGACTCTATAAAATTAGAACTATATTATATTTACACTTTTTTTCTTATACATATATGTTACTAGTAAGATACCCGTGCGTCCACACGGGTAAATGTTATTGTTATAATATGATATTTTTACTATTAGTCATTTATATGAATATAATATATTGTAGTAAATCTCAATGTAAAGTATTTTTAAAATAAATAAAAATTGTATTAGAAATTATGTAATAGAAAACTTGTTTGAACATTGACATGATTTACTCAAGCAACTAATATATGAACAAAATCTGTAGGAAGTACCTACTAAGAACATGTAAATTTTAAATTACAAACTATTAAAAATAGTTTGTGTAAACTGAGGACAAAATTTAACTAAAGTGAGGCTTGATAAACTTAACCATATAAATAGTTAAATAAAATTACTTAGAATAGGATGACTCTTGGTGCATAGCAAGCTGAAAAAAATAGCGTTCAAATTATGTACAAACATTCATATAAACACTCACTCTTAACTAGATTAAAAGTGTATTTGATAGAGTAGAAATAAAAAATAAAATAAAAAAGAGAAATAGGTGAAAGAGAAATAGAAAAGAGATTGATAATTTTTTTTATTTGGAAAGACGAGAAATAAGAAAAAAATTAAAAATTGATGGATTCCACAAATTTTGTATTTCTCTTTAATTATGAAGAGAAAGTTAGAAAAAACAAATTAGTAGATAGAAATGACTATTTTTTTAATAAACTATAAATATATATTTTTTAAAATATTATTTATCCTAAGGACGTTATTATACTTTTAAAATTATGTAATATTTTTCTTTTATCTATTTCTTCTCTCTTTCTTTTGAACTAAATAATATCTCAAATTTTCTTTATTTCTCATCTTTTTCTCTCTTTTTATGCTTTCTTTTATCTATTTCTCTTTTCACAACATCTCTTCTAAGCCCAACACACCCTAAAGATAAAACTTTTTTTTTTTAATGAAAGGCCGCTACTGCTAACTCAGTTATTTTTACATTTACTTTAATGATATGATGTTCTAACTTCAGAGCTCTTGAACTCTTATCATTACAGTAACTAACAAAATCTTCATCAATACCGGTATGTCTTGAACATGTTGAAAATGTCATTTCTAAAAAGTTCAAAACAAAATCAATACCAGATAAACAAATTTGCATTTAACAATGAATAAAACAAAGGTTTCAATTAAGTATAAAATATTTTGTTCATTTCATCAAGTGAATCTTTTTTTCAAACTTGTCTGACTCACTCTTGATCCTGTACATGGTACGTATAATGAAAATGAGAAATTTGTGCACAAAAATTAATACACGAGAAATAATACTAGATCTTGTACATGGTACGTATAAAATTACGGTGTTGGTGTAAATTTATGATTTATGATTTCTCATACAGTTATTTTAGTTCACACATTAAATTAAAACTACATATTATTACCAAATTATTTGGTAATAATCGTATAAAATATATAATGCCTAGCAACTATCAAGGACCCACACCATACACATAAAGAAAAGGACCATACACGATGAACGTGATCCCCTGCTTTAAATCTATCTATGGCTTTATCTTCAACCATATCATTGCACTGAGACAAAACATCAAACAGTTGGAAGATGGCGATGGAGGGTACTATCCAGTGCACCGCAAACTACGTTCCTCTCACTCCAATCAGCTTCTTGGAGCGCTCCGCCGTTGTTTACCATAACAACCTCTCAATCGCCTACGGCGATGTCACCTACACATGGTCTCAGACTCATCAACGATGCATCAAACTCGCTTCTTCCATTTCTCAATTCGGCGTTTCTCCCCGTGACGTCGTTCGTTCCTTATATCCCCTTTTTCATCAACACTAGTCAATGATTAATTTGTACTGAATTGGAATTGAAATTCTCTATAGTTTAATTGTCCTTTAATTCTAGTGATCTTGATAACGAATTTGAACTTTTGTTATTATACTAGGTTGTGTTTATGATTTTGGTCTGAAATCCCTTTGTTGATTGATGATTTGTATTTGTTTGTTTTTGTGTAGGTTGCTGTGTTGGCCCCTAATATTCCAGCCATGTATGAATTGCATTTTGGTGTTCCAATGTCAGGGGCTATTCTATGTACACTGAATACTCGTCACGATTCATCGATGGTTTCGGTACTGTTAAAGCATTCTGATGCCAAAGTCCTTTTTGTTGATCATGAATTACTTCATATTGCTAAGGGAGCACTTGAAATTCTGTCAAAATCAACCTCCAAGCTTCCGATTTTGGTCTTAATTTTGGAGTGTGAGGCTCATCCATCACCTCATAACAACAGTTCTGTCTCTCCTGGAATATTGATCTATGAGAATCTTATAGCTGAAGGGAAACTTGAATTTGAAGTGAAAAGACCAAAAGATGAATGGGATCCAATTTCATTGAATTACACTTCTGGAACCACATCAAGTCCTAAAGGTGTAGTATATAGCCATAGAGGTGCCTATCTTAATGCTTTATCTACGATTCTTCTCAACGATATGACGTCTATGCCGGTGTATTTATGGTGTGTTCCTATGTTTCATTGTAATGGATGGTGTTTACCTTGGAGTATTGCTGCTCAAGGTGGCACCAATGTCTGCCAAAGAAATGTAACTGGGAAAGGGATATTTGACAATGTTTTTAAGCACAAAGTAACCCACATGGCGGGTGCGCCAACAGTTCTCAACATGATTGTAAATTCACCACTTGAAATCAGGAAACCACTTCCGGGGAAGGTGGCAGTGATGACGGGCGGTGCTCCACCGCCACCAGCCGTGTTTTTTAGGATGGAAGAGATGGGATTTGATTTAATTCATTCATATGGTTTGACAGAAACTTATGGTCCTGCGTCAATTTGCACGTGGAAAGCAGAATGGGGTAGCCTGTCTCGAGACGCGCAGGCCAAAATGAAGGCGCGTCAAGGAGTACAACATGTTGGACTGGAAGGGCTTGACATAAAAGATCCTGTCACAATGAAGAGTGTACCTGCTGATGCAAAAACCATCGGTGAGGTGATGTTTAGGGGAAACACCGTGATGAATGGATATTTAAAGGATTTGAAAGCAACGCAAGAGGCGTTTAAAGGTGGATGGTTTAGGTCCGGTGATTTGGGAGTGAAGCATTCTGACGGTTACATAGAACTTAAGGATCGGTCGAAGGATATTATCATTTCTGGGGGAGAAAACATTAGCACAATTGAACTGGAAGGTGTGATTTATGGTCATCCAGCAGTTGTTGAAGCTGCTGTTGTGGGAAGACCCGATGAATATTGGGGAGAGACCCCGTGTGCATTTGTGAAGCTGAAGGAAGGGTACAATGCAACAGAAGAAGAGATTATTCAATTTTGTCGGGAGCGTTTGCCTCATTTTATGGCTCCTCGAACTGTTGTGTTTTCTGATCTGCCGAAGACATCAACTGGCAAGACACAGAAATTTATATTGAAGGAGAAAGCAAAGGCTATGGGAAGCTTGTCTAAGAAAAATAACAATAGCAGATTGTAATGCATTTCTAAAGAAAATAAAAGTGAATGTAATAATATTCTTCAATGTCATGTTGTGATTTAATATTAGTACTTTTCATACGTAAGATTTGTTTATTTGAATAAAGAAAACCTCAACTGGGAATGACTTGAACCTCTTTCTTTTTTTCTATAAAGCTCAACGTGTGTAACAGAGTAAAACAATAAACAAACTGATATTCTATTTTGAAGACTTGTACTTGGATGGGCAGGTTTCAAAATTGAAATTATTCTGATAACAGATCCAAATCAATGTAAGCTCGTGTTTGATTATGTGGTGACGGAAATTAATTTAGAATGAATTGATTTTTTAAAATTGATTCTATTTAAAAACAAATTGAAGATAAAGTAATTTGTATTTAAATACATTCAAGTACTATTATTGGTGTACGGCCTTAAAAGAATGTTAGTATCTTTTATGACAAAATGACGAGTTAAAAATGAAAATGACAGTGATAGGTTTCTGCAAATGGCAAATTGCCATTGTCAATTACCATGTATATATCTCTCTTTTTTCTTAAACACTCTCAATTCAATTTAGTGGCTTGTATAATCAACAATGAACACAAAAATGGTATTCAAGTATAGAATTGGTCAATTTCTTCGTTTGAACATTCTTTTCCCCCCTTCTTTTTCTTATAGAAACACTAATCAAATACATGAAAAGTTATAGATAATCTTCAATGGAAATGCTCAATCCTTCTTGTTGGTTAGAAACTTGTGTCATTCCTTGATCATCACCACCCAAACCTTCCCACCAACACACATCATCATCAGCAACAACATTGTGCTCATGATGAGATTGATCCAAAGTTGTTGCTCTTGCTGTTGTTGTCGTTTGGTTTGCAATGTTTCTAGCATCAACATCCATAGCAACATCAGAAGCAACCTTTTGAACAGACCTAGGAGACATCAAACCATCTCTCTGTTGGATACAATAAGAAGACAAAATCTGAGGAAAGTTGAGTTTGTCCAACGTAGAAGGTCTCTTCAAACAATAAACAGCGACATCATGTGCAACCGCAGCAGCTTCCGGTGTAGCATAAGTTCCCAACCATAAACGTTCTTGAGTCCCCGGAACACGAATCTCCGACACGTATTTCCCCCATTTTCTTTGTCTAACTCCCTTAAACTTCTTGTTGCTATTACCATCACTTGTTGAATTACTCCAATTCATCTTTAAAGAAAGAAAAACTTTATGTATATTGTTTATAGCTAGTGTGAGTGGTGGCAAAGAAGTGGATTGTGTCAGAAAATGGTGAAGTGGTAAGTGTTTATATAGGTTGAAGATTTTGAGAGTCAAAGGGGTTTTAGGCAAGACATGGTGGAGGATAGGGTGGACCATAAAAATAAAGTCAAAAATTTCAAAGGTCAAAGCAAATATGAAAAGGTTTAAATGGTTTTATTTTATGAGTCATGAAATTAACATTAAATAATGTGTTGCAAGTTGGTTTGAAGGGGTCTATGGAAGAATTGAATTAGTAGAGACCAACTCAACTTAAGTACTTGTTTTTAAATTAATTATTACTTTAAACAAATAATTGATCATATTTAATTTAGTTAATCTGTGTAATTTTAATTAAAAAGTTCGAGTTAATTGTCTAAAATACTCTTTACATGACTAATAAATTGGGACATTTAAATTATTAAAATTTAAATTATATGATGAGTATTTTAAATATATCATTAGAGAGAAATTATTAAAACTTATTTATATTTTATTTCAAAAAGTATGAATTATTGTTTTTTATATCTTTTTTATTATTCTAAATGTCTCATTAATAATATTTCTATTCTTTTAACATAATTGCTATTTTTCATTAATATAATTATATTATTGATTAATTTTAAATTTATTTAGAGTTTAATGTCAGTGTATTATTAGTATAAAGAAGTATTTCATCTGTTTTATATTATAAATAAAAGTTATTTTCTAAATTTATTTAATATTTAATGTATTTAGCTTATATATAAATCAAATATATCAAATATTTAATGAACCTAAAAGATAATTTTTATTTATAATATAAGACAGAGGAAATATTACATATATATTTAATCAAAATATTTTAAAATATTAAATTACAAAAATTTAAAAGTTATAGTCTAATTTAACAGAATATATTGTATTTAAATATTAAATTAAAATATTTTAAATTTTTTTTTACTTTAATTAAACATCTAACTACTAAATAATAAAATTAATCCTCCAACCTAGTCTATTTTAAAGAATATACCAAAATTTTAAAAAAATTACATGACAAATTACAGTAAAGAACATGTTTCAATTTATTAATTTTAATAAAAATTTATAGTGTAAACGAAAAAAGAGGAAGGGGGCATGTATCCAACTTGATTGAAATTTGGTAAACAGAAAAAAAGAAGATTAATGACTAATGAAAATGACTTTTATTTTTGTTGACAAGATTAATGACTAATGACTTGCTTCTATTGAAAACGTGGAGAACTATTTCCATTTCGGTGCTATTATAGGTTTGTAAATCCTACGCGCAGAACAAGGGATGAAATACACACCCGTTGAAATCAAACCGTGGATAACTAATTAGAGAGATCTCAGCCACACATAGCATAAATTGTGGTTCAAATGTGTCGGTGTAGTAAGTATCACGCGTGGACAAAGATTTTTGTAATATGTCACAAATGACGTTATATACAAAAGCTTTTTGTTTTTCAATTCTACAAACTTATCAACTTTCATGTTCAGTCTTTATCAAAAGATTTTGCCAACTTGCAATCTTCAAACTATATTTTACAAAATATATAAAAAATCTCATGTATTTTATAAGAAAAAATTGATAAATCAAAGACTGTCACATATTTTATAAATTCTTGTAATAAAAATTGATAATTTAAAAGTTATAATCGATTATTTCGAAGGTATAATTAACTACAGTTACAGTAGAAAAGTTAAATAAGTTGAAAAAAAATTGATTATATTGTTGGTGTAATCGGTTAAACATTCACAATAATGATTATTATTGTTATAATTTTTTTTAACAACGGTAATTGGTTATAAATACATAATTTTAATTTTTTTTTAATTATTTGACTTGTTGTTTATGTCTCAATCCACTTGTAAATTTTTTATTAACTTGAAAACAGGGTTGACTCAATTAAACTAGAGGTCTCGTTCTACTTTTAAAATAAGTCTAAATTAAAAAAAATAAAATAATAATTATAATAATTAAAAATGAGATATAAAAAATATAATGATATATTAATAAAAAAATTTAATTATAATCATTTTGACTTTGATCAATCTCATTTATTTAATGTTTTGAATTTTTTATTATATGATTTATTGAATTTTTTTATAATATTTATTTATGTTTATTAATTTTTATAATATTTTTTTAATTGTCAAAGCAAACATGAGAAATCTTGGAGAAGGCGTATGCAATGACGGACAAGGTGAAGGTGGTGAGGTTACAAACTCACAAATGTCAATTTGAATTAATTCAAATGGTAAAAAAGAAGACAATCAATAATTACGCGACGTGAATTACTCGGTTGGTGAACCAAGTAAAAGCATGTGTAGAAACAATTACTAAGCACTATGTTGTCACAAAAATCTTGCATTTTTTAACAGCAAGATTAAATAACATAGTCGTAGCGAATGAGGAATCGAAGGATCTTGCGACAATGAGCAAAGGATGGAGGAGAGAAATAATGACAAGGCAAAGTCGGAGATCACCTTGCAAGCTCGTTTCAATGAGAAACACAATGAGTCGAAAGGAAAAAGGACCATGAAGAGTAAAGAGAATTTTAAGAATTTTGGTGGAAAAGAGTCCCAAAGTTCCAAGAGTTTGGCTTGTCAAAAGGGTGAGAGCAATTGCAACAAAAATGATGGTCAAGAAAACTATTCTGGACTGGGCTGGCACTTGCCCCAACGTTCGGAAGGCCCAGTCTAGTGCCTCTGCCTATGGCCCAATAGCTTCAGGCCCAAGTCAGATAGCCACCGGGGATTTCCCATACGTGTCCATTAGAGAGTGTGTCCCTAGTCATCATCAACCACCACCTGCCCTCCGAGAATAACGAATCCATTGTCTCTATATTCTCGAGGCGCTTTACCAGGGAGGAGGCTATGTGCTACACTCTATTACTCACGTAAACCCTGACAGTCCTTGTTATTGGACTCAAATCACCTAGTCTACTATATGGATCTTGGTCCAGCGCTGAGGGCTATAAATATCCTCTCATCAGGTATTCATTCATTCATAAAACCTCACTTTTATTACTTGCACTCTGATTGTCTAGACTATTACTTTGGCATCAGAGTATCTTGCAGGTATCCCCCTTTACTTCACATTCAACCGTTGCTCAACTTGAAGTTTGTGGTTCTTGACGATCTCTTGTGATCAAGTACAATCAGTGGCGCCGTCTGCGGGAAACTGCTTCCCCATCTTTCACTAACTGAAGATCAAAGAAAACTTTCAACTTTTCGATCGTCATGGCCGCTCCAGTCAACAATGAGGATCCTAATATTCACTTCACCAAGTTTGACAACAACAACAACAACAACGAAGACCTTGCCGGGCACGAGCTCGACATCAGGGATGGAAGAACCGCTTCCTCCTCTACTTTGACCCATCCGCTTGATCAACCTCGTCAGAAAAACTATGAACCTAGAGTGTACGAGGAAATCCACGTGCTTGAGAATGCTGACCCTATGAACAGGGCCTTGTTCGCGGCGATCAATAAGACTAACTACATGATCTTCGCACAAGGAGAACGCCTTGGAATGCTAGAAACCCGCAAGTCCATGAGAAGGCACGGGAGGCCCGACTCGCGCACCCCACCTCCTCGACAATGGGAACCATGCTCGCGTTCTCCTCTACGGAGACACCAGCGGGGAGATTCTCGTAGTCCTTCTCCCCTTCGACCGCACAGGAAACCATCAAGAAGCACGACCGCACCCCTCCGTGCAAAGAACGATGATCCCCTGAACAGAAAAGAAATAGGGGTGAGGAAGAGAAGAAGTCTCGACCAAGGAATCCTCTTTGTGACCAAGATCGACACAAAGACTGTTTCTACTACCGGTCCCTCTCCCGTTCCCCAGAAATAAGCAACGAAGATGATCTCCGCGGTCCGTTGTCCCAGGCCATCATGGAGGCCCATATTCCTAAAGGGATGGATAAGCCTCCCCTTCTGAAGGAATACGACGAAATTATTGACCTCGTCGACCACATCGACGAATTCGAGGCCATGCTTCACTATCATAATGTAGGGGGGGCCATTAAATGTAGACTGTTCCCCACGACGCTGAGGAAAACGGACATGGACTTGTATAAGAGCATACCTCCCGGGTCGATCACCTCATGGTGGAATCTGAAGAACTAATTCATCAGCAGCTTCACTGCATCTCGTCGACATCCAAAGACTGAGGCCGCCCTCGAGGCAATCGTCCAGAGGAGCAATGAGATCCCTAGGGAATACATTGATCTATTCAACCACGAGGCCATTCAGGTTCCCTATGCCGATCACATGAAGAGATACTTGCTTGAGATGGGACTCCTCCCGGGTACTGAATTTAGAAAGTTCGTCGATATTGAGCCCCCCCATGTCTTTTGATGCACTCCTCGAAAAAACCCAAGCATACATGGACTACGAGGAAAAAGAGTCTGCCAATAACACCCGCGATTCGAGAAACTGCATACCAACTAATGTCCCGTTGCACAATGATGCAGGCTCTTCTCGATGAACATGGGAAAAGATAAGGGAAGAGAAGCCTCGTGACCCCTGCGAGCACAGAGGACCAGTCACGTGGTTCACCGAATATACCCTGCTGGATGATTCCCGCGAGCGTATCCTTGCAGAGTGATTCAATGTTGAGTTCAAGGACGGAAGGGTCAGGCGTCCTCGACACACCCCTGCAAAGCCCGGGGTCGACAGAACAAAGTACTGTCAGTACCATCAGAGTCGTGGTCACCTGACCAATGATTGCGTCCACTTGAAGGATGTCATCGAGACTCTCATTAAAGTAGGGAGACTCGGGAAGTAGAAGAGGAACGATGCCTCTCGCCGGGACACCCGTGAGGTTAAAGAAATTGGAGAGGATGTCCGACCATATGATGACTCTAGTCCCCTCTAGGTAGCCTCTGCGTCTCAAGGCCCAAGGACTTCTACATCCCCAACAGTCTTGAAGATGACGAGCCTTTGTTCACCCACAGCAGATGGGAAAAGTTCCCCTCCGCCATGGTCATATCTAGCGGGGGATTCACTGATATATCGGTGAATTCAGCAAAGAGGAAACTCAACGAGTTGGTGGATGCAGCCTCGATCCATGGCCCACTATGATGTACATCACATCTTGGTCGACAAGGGGAGTTCCGTTGACGTCATGAACACCCACTTGTTTTGCACCCGACAACTCAATGATACCCACCTATCACCATACACGGGGTCCGACCTGCAAGGATTTAACGGTTCGACCTCCAAGCTATGGGGCTACGTCGAGCTGTTCATCACATTTGGGGAAGAAAATGCATCTCGACAGGTTAAAGTGCGGTTTCTAGTGATCGACTGCGCGTCCCTCTACAACTGCATCCTGGGGAGACCAACACTGGTCGAGCTGACCTCCGTACCCTCCACGGTGCATTTAAAGATGAAGAGTTACACCCAGAGGGCCCACGCCGCCACCATCCATAGAGACATCTCAGTTTCCAAGAGATGTTTCAACGTGGCTTCCAAAGGGCAAAACATGGTCAACATTGGGGCATGACCTATTAAAAGAGCAACCACCTCGACAATAACGGCTACCTCGACAGATAAACCTGCTCGAGTTGAAGAATAACAAGCTCCACCAAAGGTTGACTCCATTGACCTCGACACCTGCTTTGACGGATGAAGTCGAGGCCTCCAATGGCGAACAAGATTATTTCAAACCCATCCTAGACGGAGACTTTGAGTTCATCCCCCTCGGCGAAGACCCAAGCAAAGGCGTGAAGATAGGTGCTGGACTCCCCGACCTGGCAAGGAAGCAACTCAAAGCCTGCTTGAGGGAGAATGCTGACGTGTTTGTGTGGAGAGTTGCAGAGCAACAAAATTTTAATTGAACTCAAATTACACTCAATAACTCGGTAGTTCCCGACAACGACGCCAAAAACTTGATAGGAAAAATAACAAGTGTACTATTTTGCCTCTTGTAATAATAGGGAGATTCCCCAAATGTCAATCTCAATGACTGCATGCAAATATCTAGTTCAATTCACGTTCAATTAAACAATAACTTACTTGGGATTTATGTCTAGGAATTGTCACTTAGCAGAAATAAAAAAATAACCAGAATGTAAATTAGGGCTTTTTCACATATATGAGGAGCATGCTAGGGTATGGTGTATAGTTTTCCCTGTAACAACCTTGAATCCTAATCTCTTCAACAATTTCATATCCTTCAATTACCATCCCTTTAGATTATCTTCCCCTAAGTCTTTAGTGGGAAAACCTTTAACCATCCATCCTAAATTCTAAGTCCTTAGAGATATTTGATGGAGTCAATCTTTTATTTTATCAAGAGTGATCTGGTAACTATAGGGTATTGTTGGCTCCCAAATTCGACACTTACTGTATTTGGTCTTTTGGACCAAACAACTGGAATGAACTAAACCAGGAGGTATAATTCGACACTTGAGATAACTTAGGAAAAAAGGATCTAAGTTATGATAAGAGTCTTCGACCAAGGGTTCATTCAACTGAAGCAGATTTAGGTTGCTCGACTGAAGGAAAGTGTTCACGCCTTGGCACATGGGACGAAGACCATTTGAAATTTGAATTATTGGAGGGAAAGGTGGTTTTCATCAGCGTCTAAGGGAAGGCAACGTGGCAAAAAGCTATGGGTCGAGAGGCATGCAGAAGACACTTGTCTTCATCCTAGCGCAGAATGTCCCCTCGACGGTTACCTACTTTTAGTATAAATTAAGAAGCTTGTGTAATTTTTAAGTGTGTTCAACCTATTGTACTAAATCTCTCAAATATTATCCAAGTAACTACTGCTTGAGAAAGGATAAAAGCTGAGCAATGTACGTTAGAAACACCTTTTTTACTTAATGAAAGTCTTTTTATATTACTTTACCATTATCCTGCAAAGTTATCCTTTTACTTCTTTTACTTGCATTTTTATGTTTTTGCTTACTTTCCAACAATCTTAAACATCCTTTCTCTGGGTCGAATGTGCGTTCTTCCTTCTTACTCATTTTACATAAAAATTAGCATATGTCCTGGGATTAGTTTGATCGATCCCGTAAGTAAACCAAAAACTTACCTTTTTGGAGATCAGCGGTTGTTTACCAAAAACAACGGTAAACAAATTAGCACACCTGATGGGACGTTGCTAATTTTCTATGTTATTGTGTTTTTCCTATACAGTTATAACATTGCATGTCATTAAGAAGTGGTAGAGTAACCAAAAAATATACTGTTAGGAGAGAAAACGAAGAGAGTAGTATGGCTAACGAGCCAAACCATGGAGAAATACCTCCACCGATAACAGGGACAACAGTTACTACTGTTGTCGAAGGGAATATCCCAACTTCTGTTGGATCAATACCAGCGTTAACCACGAATCAAACTTGACCCTTACTTTCGTATGTGGGTCCAAGAGGTCCTTTGGGAAGACCCCCACCAAGGATGAACCTAGGGTCTCGATCAACTGTACCCCCAGGCTTTTAGATAACTTGGATGGGTCGAGAACAGCCATATGGCATGCCAACTACTGAAATGGCTAGCCTTATGAATGCTGCGTCCACTTTTTCAGAACCTTTGGTAAATGCAACATCACCATTACAGGGATCTGGAGCCAGTAGAAACCAATTTTTGGGAGGGCCATCTCATATGATACCAAGTCTCACAAATGATTCGACAGCAATTTTGAGGCAACAAATGGACGAAAGTAATCATGAAATGGTACAAATGTTAGCACAAACTCTAAGTACAGTGCTAAATCCCCTCATTCAGACTGCTACACAGTCGAATCAACAGATGACAACGCAAATGACGCGCATGGCTGAATTCTTTGGGGTACCCCAAGTTGCTCAACTACCCTAAGTTGTTCGACAACCCCAGAGGGTACCAATAAGATTAAATCAAGGGGGTAATCATGGAAGAAGATTTGACCATTAATCCAAACCCCCAAGTTCAAAGGGTAGAGGTAGAACAACCAAGAATAGAGATACCTCGAAACCATCGAGAAATCGATCAAGGCGTTATTTTGGCTAATAGAAACCAAAATGCTGACGAATTAATACAACAAGTTCGACACCAGAACTATGGGGCGGATAATAATTTAACCGCTATGATCGAAAGAATCATGCTTCAAAACGGGATGAATGTTGGTTTTCATAGACCAAACTTTACATCCCCATTGTCAGAGTATATTCTACAAACGGACTTACCACCTAGGGGAAAAGTCTCAAAATTCACTAAATTTTCAGGGGATACGACAGAGTCGACTGTCGAACATGTGGCTAGATATTTGATAGAGGCAGGGGAAATAGCAAACAATGAAAACCTTAGAATTAAATACTTCCCAAGTTCCTTAACTAAAAATTCTTTCACTTGGTTCACTACCCTCCTAGCCAATTCGATCCACAACTGGAACCAATTAGAAAGATTGTTCCATGAACAATTTTACATGGGTCAAACCAAGATAAGTCTAAAAGAATTGGCTAGTGTGAAGAGAAGGTTCACAGAGCCAATTGATGAATATTTAAATAGGTTTCGACTACTCAAAGCCATATGCTTTACCCAAGTTCCTGAGCATGAACTAGTTGAAATAGCAGCAGGGGGCCTGGATTATTCGATTAGGAAAAAATTAGATACACAATATCTAAGAGATATGGCTCAACTTGCTGATAGAGTTCGACAAGTAGAACGCCTTAAAGATGAAAAGGCTAAAACTACCAAAACTCACTGACGGGACAGGGTAGCTTATGTCGAAGTGGATGATAACGATCTAGAGGCATACAACGACCCTATAGATGTCGAAGAAGGCGAAATTGATTTAGCTGAATTAAAACAAGGACCACCATATTCTTGTAAATTATTGGTGCCATCAAATGGGAAAAATCCTGTAGAACCTGAGAAAAGCAGTGATAAATTTCCTAAGAAAACTTATAGCTTCGACATATCCAAGTGTGATGAAATATTCAATCTATTAGTTAAAGATGGACAGATGATAGTGCCCCCAGGGGCTAAGTTGCCTCCTTTAGAACAGAGAAAGAAAAGAGGTTTTTGTAAATACCATAATTTTTTGGGACATAAAACCTCACAATGTTTCCTTTTCAGGGATCTCGTTCAACATGCACTGAAGGAAGGAAGGCTGAAATTTGCTGATAGACCAGTAATGAAGATCGACACAAACCCAATGCAGACAGTGGCGCATTATGCTGAACCAGTTGGCATTCATATGGTGGAAGTGTCTGAAGATTTTATCACAAAACCTATCTTTGGAAGTTTCACTGGAAATATCTCCAGGAAAACTATCGAAGGGGTGAGAAAGGCCACTGAAGGCCTGGATTTAAAAAATTAAGTTGGCCAAGGGTCGAACAAGAAGGCTACTGGTAGTCTGAAAATGATCAAACGGGTTACTGAAAACCCAAACAAAATCAAAGGAGTTGCTGAAAGCTCCAGCAAAAGAACCACCACAGGTTCTTATTTGGCTGCTGCAAAGGGTTCGACAGAGGACTTGGAGGCCAAAATGCAGAAGATGAACCTGGCTACCAAAAGTAACATGCAGGTTAACGTGGTCGAAGTCTTTGGATCCAAAGTTTCAGAAGAAACCCTTCGACAAGAAGAAGTAAACAAAACTGCATTCCCAAAGGAGGATGAAAATTTGGCAGAATTTTTGCGTAGATGCCAAAAGAAGAAATCAGAAGTAATGCTATGCCCTAGATGTAGCTCTATTTTTGATAAGAAATCCGCTGAACACATACAAGTGATACGGGCTATAAAACAAAATAGGGCACCAATGCCCAACAAAGAATGGGTCCAGAAATTCGATTTGACCCCAGAAGGGGACATTAACAAAGACCCATGAATCAGGAAAGGAGGCCACCAACTTTTAGGCCTCCAACTAATGTGCCTACTGATACTTGGCTGAATACCATGGGAAGGAAACGGCCAAACAAAGAAAGGTGGCAGACATTCGACGTACCAAGAGGTTCTTCTCTAGATTACAGAAAGGAGTACCATGCTTCTGCGTTGAACAAAATGACCCATGTGTTGAGCAATTATAAAGGAAAGAATCCTATGACTCGTTCACAGTGGAGAAGGTCTCAAAGACGTCGAAAGGCTGAGAAAGAGGCAGCTGGACCTCATCCAGAAGTTAGCACTAATGTGCAGAAAAGACAAAGGAAGCCTTTGGAGAGAAATCTTGTACCCTGGGCGGAAGAGTGTGGGTCGAACGATGAAGACGACTCCGACTCTAGTGACAGTTTAGACATCATGGTTAACATTATATCTGTGCTGCCCAAAGAATATAACCGTGAGGTCGAAGTCGAAGAGACTGACCTAATGGTCGAATAAGAACTGGCTAGACATAAGCCAGTATGTTATTATATAATGAACAATGGATGCATGGAAGAACAAAACGCATTCTTTGAACCACCAACTGAGGCAATGAAGAGCCATCTGAAACCATTGTTCATTAGAGCAAAGGTTGGAGAGGTAACCATAAACAAAATTCTGGTTGATTGTGGGGCAACCATCAATATCATACCACAATTCATGTTGGAAAAGTTAAGCAAAGGAGATGCTGACATAAAGCCACACAACATGGTCTTATCCAACTATGAAGGGGGCATTGGCACCACAATGGGTGTCATTCAATTAGACCTCAAAGTGGGCTCAATCCTTCAACCCACCATGTTCATGGTTATTTCAGCAAAGCCCAACTACAATCTACTCCTTGGTCGAGAGTGGATACATGGCATTGGAGCAGTGCCATCTTCGATGCACCAAAGGGTCATAATGTGGCGTCCCGACGGCATTGTGGAGAACATTGAAGCAGACCAGAGTTATTACTTGGGTGAAATAAACAGTGTCGGAAAGAATGATTTCAATAGGAATTTGGCTCACATAGGGCCTTGTAACCCACCTGAGTTTGATTTAACTCCAACTCCTAATGCATTCTGCTCCCTATACCTACACTCCGATCATGGTTTTCAGTGGGAAAGAGAAGACTTATCCAACATAGATTTTGGAGGAGTTAGTGATTATGGCCAACAGGATGGGGAAGCGAGTTTGATGATGATGACTGAGTCATCAACTCTCCAAAAGATTTCGGCTTATGTGGCCGAAAACAGAATGATAGCAGCCTTAGAGGCTGAAGTTAAATATGTGGCTTCAAAAGCCAATGAACAAGTCCTTTCAAAGACAGGGCCTGGGAAAGATTTCGACCCTGAACCTCCCGACTTGAGAACGGAAGACTTTCTAGACCAGAGGTTAGAAGCCATCTATGACGACGAACCTCTTGGTTTCAAAAAGTACCCGTTGTCGAACAATGTCTGAATGTTGGCACAAGATCCTCTAGAAGAGGTAAATCTAGGCGAAGGTCCTGTGAACAGGCCCACATACATAAGTGCAAAAATGGATCCAGGACTCAAGGTCGAAATGATCAAATTACTGAAAGAGTTCAAGGACTGCTTCGCGTGGGACTATGACGAGATGCCTGGTCTCGACAGAGGATTGGTCGAACTGCAGTTACCAATAAAGCCTGAAAAGAAACCCGTTAAGTAGACTCCAAGACGGTTTGCGCCAGAGATTTTATCAAAAATCAAAACAGAGGTCGAAAGGCTACTGAGATGCAAGTTCATTAGAATGACCAGGTATGTCGAATGGATTGCAAATATTGTACCTGTTATAAAGAAAAATGGTACCTTGAGGGTGTGCATCGATTTCAGAGATCTCAATGCTGCAACACCCAGAGATGAATATCCAATGCTAGTGGCGGAAATGCTTGTGGATTCTGCCGCTGGTTTCGAATACATGAGTATGCTGGATGGCTACTCTGGATACAATCAAATCTTCATTGCTGAAGAAGATGTGTCGAAAACGGCCTTTCGTTGCCCTGGGGCTTTAGGAACCTATGAATGGGTAGTGATGCCTTTTGGCCTAAAGAATGCAGGGGTAACGTACCAAAGAGCCATGAATTCGATCTTCCATGACTTTATTGACACTTTCATGCAAATTTATATTGATGATATTATTGTCAAATTTGTTTCAGGGAAGGCTCATATGGATCATCTTCGACAATCCTTTGAGAGGATGAGACACTACGGCCTGAAGATGAATCCTCTAAAGTGTGCTTTTGGTGTGGAAGCAGGAGATTTCTTAGGTTTTGTGGTCCACAAGAAAGGCATTGAGATAAACCAAAACAAGACCAAAGCTATCTTGCAGGCCAAAGCACCAACTAACAAAAAGGAATTGCAATCCTTACTTGGGAAGATAAATTTCTAAGGAGATTTATATCCAACCTTAGTGGGAAAACGCAAGCCTTTTCGCCTTTAATTCGACTCAACAAAGGAGGGTTTGAATGGAGGGAAGAACATCAAGAGGCCTTCGACAAAATCAAAGAGTACCTCATTAGACCACCTATTCTGGCGCCTCCTTGTCGAAGTAAAAGTATGAGACTGTACATAGCTGCATCTGATAAGACTTTAGGGAGCATGCTGGCTCAGGAGGATGAACATGGTGTCGAAAGACCCATCTACTACCTCAGTAGAGTTTTAAACTATGCAAAAACTAGATATAACGAAGTTGATAAACTGTGTTTATGTCTGTATTTTTCATGTACAAAACTTAAGCAATATATAAAGCCAGTTAATGTTTATGTTTCGTCTCATTTTGACGTTTTCAAGTATATGTTGTCAAAACCCATTTTGCATAGTAGAGTTGGCAAATGGGCACTTGCATTAACTGAATATTCATTAACTTTTATGCCTCTCAAGGCTATGAAAGGCCAAGTGGTCGTAGACTTTATAGTCGACCACTCCATACAGGAAAGATCACTAAATTATGTAGAGATCGAACCATGGAAACTTTGCTTTGATGGTTCTAGCTTTAAAGATGGAGTCGGAGTCGAAGTCCTTATTATTTCTCTAAATAAAATTCCAAAAACATTTAAGTATAGAATAGATGGGGATTGCTCCAATAATGAGGCTGAATACGAAGCATTAATCGTAGGCCTTGAAATCTTATTGGAATTGGGGGCAACTCAAGTCGAAATAATGGGAGACTCAGAGCTAGTCCTAAAACAAATTACGAAAGAATATAAATTCATAAAAGAAAACCTTATTATGTATTTCATAATAGCCAGACGGTTGTTGAAAAACTTTGAGGCAGTTAGCATTCGACACATACCCAGATTGGAAAATCAAGCAGCTAACGACTTGGCACAAATTGCTTCTGGGTATAAAATTTCAAAAGAGAGGCTGCAACAGGAAATCGAAGTTAGAGGAAGAGTAACTGCCACCAAATTATTTCCATCAGATTTAAAGACCACAAAGTTAGGATACACTGATCATGAAAACTTTGAAATTTCGTTCATAGATAATCTAACAGAGCAAGATTGGAGAAAGCCTTTAGTGGATTATTTACAAAATCCAGCAGCTTCGACAGAATGAAAGATAAAGTACAGAGCGCTGAGTTATGTGTTGATGGGAAATGAACTATTTAAGAAAACGCCAGAAGGTGTACTTTTGAAATGCTTAAGTGAAACAGAAGCATATGTGGCTCTTTCCACCACACACGCTGGGGCATGTGAAGCACACCAAGTAGGCCAAAAAATGAAATGGTTATTGTTTCGACAAGGCTTATATTGGCCCACTATGTTAAAGGATTGTGTTGAATTTGCCAAAGGATGCCAAGAATTCCAAAAACATACAGGCATTCAACATGTGCCAGCAAGTAAACTTCACTCGATTGTGAAACCTTGGCCTTTTAGAGGATGGGCTTTGGATCTCATTGGAGAAATTCGACCATCATCTTCTAAAAGTCAGAAGTATATATTGGTGGGCATTGATTATTTTACTAAGTGGATCGAAGCGATTCCTTTAGTCAATGTAGACCAGGAGAATGTCATTGAATTCATTCAAAAGTACATCATATACAGATTTGGAATCCCTGAAACAATAACTACAGACCAAGGGTCAATCTTTACTGGCCGAAAGATGCAAGATTTCGCTGCAGAAATAGGATTTAAACTATTGACGTCTACGCCTTATTATGCGCAAGCTAATGGCCAGGTCGAAGCAGCAAATAAAGTAGTGATCAGTTTAATAAAGAAACATGTGGGAAAGAAACCCAGAAACTGGAACAAGACACTAGATCAAGTCCTGTGGGCATGTCGAACTTGTCCAAAAGAAGCCACAGGGACAACACCATTTCACCTAACCTATGGTCATGATGCAGTGTTACCAGTAGAAATTCACTTACAGGCGACAAGGATTCAAATACATCATGAGATCCCTTTTGAAGTCTATTGGAACATGATGTTGGACGAACTAGTAGACTTAGACGAAGAAAGGTTGAAAGCTTTGGATCTTTTGAGACTACAGAAGAAGCGAGTCGAAAAATCCTACAATCGAAGGGTAAAGTCCAAGACGTTTCAGCCTGAAGATCTAGTTTGGAAAGTAATACTCCCAATGGATCGAAAGGACAGAAGCTTGGGAAAATGGTCCCCTAAGTGGGAAGGACCTTTTAAGATTGTGCAAGCTTTCTCAGGCGGAGCCTATGAGATCGAAGAGTTAAGCGAAGATCAAAGACTCTTGAAGGCAAATGGTAAATACTTGAAAACGTATAGACCTATACTTCAAGAGATAAAAATAAATAATATATAATCACTAATTATAAAGAATGCCAAAATGGAAGCTTAAATAATTTTCATTAAAGGTGCCAAATGGCTCTGAAATCGTTACAGAAAGTGATTACATAATGGAGAGAAACAAAATTTAAAAGGGGAGATTAGCTTTAATCTGGAGATACTTGATTCTTTGCAATTCTAGCCTTAGATCACATAGAGCTTTCGATTGGTGAAGGGTTTCGAGCTTAGCATCCAGAGATTGAGCTCGATCGACATGTCTTAACCCTTCAGCCAATTCTTCTTGGCTTTCTGACTCATTGTTCACAGCAAGAAGCTGCTCTTTCTTTTTGTCGTTGGCAGCAATTTTTGCTTCCAACTCTGCAATATGTGCTCTCAACTGAACATTGTCTTGATCAATCTCCTCGACCGCCTTTTGCCTAGCCTCCTAGGCCTTCGACAAGTCCTTTACTCTAGAAGCGGATTCAGTAGCAGCATGCCAAGCAGCAGCCACTTGACCATTGGCTTCTTTGATCTCACGATTGAGAATTCTCTGACGGTTGTAATCCGCGGATACCTGAACAACAATAGAGAGTAAATCCAAGATTACACTGGCTACATCCGAAGGGGCAACAAGAAGATCAACAGCTTTCAAGATATTCTTCAGAAAGGAAGGAGTTGCTGGTTCCCCCTCTAAAGTTAACATCAAATCTTTTTTAAAGATTTGTGCTTTAACCTTTTGAAGAGCCTCATCGAGAGGGGAAGTCGAAGTAGATCTTCCAGATGCAATCGAGGCACTGCGATTAGAGGAACTCTCTCGACCCTCCAGAATTGCAGTCAGATAACCTAACGGATTTTGTTGCTTCAGTAAAGCCAAATCCTCTTTGGTTCTGGATCCCGTCGAAGGGATACTTTCATTGGTCGTAATAACCACGTTGGCTACTTAAGTGGGAATTGCTTCAGTGCCTGGAGGATTTTGGTTTCCTTCAGCAAGAACTTCTTCACCCTCAGCTTCTGGGATCTCTACATTTTCCCTCTCTGTTTTAGTTTCGACGCCAGGGGTACCTTCCTCTTCAGTCTCTTGCACTTCGACCATCAGAATCCTAATCTCTTCTTGATTTCCTACAGCTTCTTCTTTATCAGCTTCTTCTATGATTTCGTGCTGGGGTTCAGAAGTCTGATTTACTTCGTAAGCTGAACTCATAAAGGAGTCTTTCGCTGAAGAGGGCCTATAAGTGGGATTCCCTTCACTATTCAAGAAAGTGGCCGAATCCTCGACATGAGTAGGAACTCGTGTGGAAGTGCCAGCAGTGTCCTGGAAAATAGAAAATTTGTTTCTTTTAGAATCCTCACAAAGCAAAAGAGAATGGAGGAATAAGTAATAAGCAGTCAAAGAAATACCTGGACTGGGATTTCAGCGCCAGGACTAGAGTTATCACTTTCGCTGGGATTGTTTAATCTAGTGATTACCTCCTATTCAGTAGGTTCATTGATGATTACAGGAGGAAGCCTCCCAACTGTAGTTTTAATCCTGATTTTTGGACGAGTTTCGACGACAGAAGTTGGCTTTTTCAATATTCGTCTCTGCAAAGGAACAG
The DNA here is from genome assembly GCA_948472305.1 of Vicia faba. Lineage (NCBI taxonomy): Eukaryota > Viridiplantae > Streptophyta > Magnoliopsida > Fabales > Fabaceae > Vicia > Vicia faba. The sequence continues at coordinate 1,235,670,400 of OX451736.1, forward strand.
GAGGAGACTCTTCTTCATCGCTAGAGATTTGGATTTCCCGAACCTTCCGCTTTTTGGGGGTTGGTTTCTAAGCATATAGAAAACCAAGTTGAGAGGATCAATAACTATGTCAAATAAAACTAAGGGTAAAAAGGAAAGGTAAGTACCTTAGGAGAGGGGTTGATAGCAAAATCTCCCCCTTTTGTACTCTCAGTGGTTTTCTTCGAGGTAACCCTCTTGACAGCTAAACAGAAGGCAAAACAACTATAGTTAATTAGGTGTCGAAAAACAAATCTAAGACGAAGGGATGGAAAAAGGGATACCTTTCTTGACTCTGTCGAGAACCATCTTGAATGCCTCACGCAGATGGTGGGCGAAGTCCTTCTCATTGAAGAACTCTTCATCATAGTACTGTTTCCACCACGCCTCAAAAGTGACGGAACTCAGAAAATGAAGGTTAAAGTCGAACAGGGTCAGTATAGTTCGACCAGAATACCTACCAATATGCTTGGTAGCGGTATCCTCTGAGTAATCTGCATTGTAAAAAAGTAGCAGCTTCTCTCGAGGGTAAATAGGCGAAGGAAGCCATTGAGCAATGCCAAACTGTCGAGAGACAAGATTTAGTTGATAAGCAATTAAGCTCAATTGGTTCTTCGAGCTCTTAAATCTTAGGGGCATGATCCTGGGGCAGAGAAACGATTCCCACATGCTCACGAACTCATCAGTCACGTCATCTTCTTCATCCGAAGGGTATGGTCTAGTAAACCATTCCTGGCCAACTTTTCGACTGGCAAAGGGATCTATAGTCGAAACAAAGCTCTTTCGCTCCGTAAACATCATTATGAAGCTTGTAAAGGCCTTTTGAAACTGTTGGCCTTCATCAGTGGGAGTTAGCAATGCCAGCCTGGTGCCTTCGACTCTCCTATTCAAGATTTCAGGAGCTTCTTCGTTAATCTTGTTCTTTTGAGGGAGGAAGGATTCGAAGGTGGCGTTAAGCCACAATTGCAGAAGCCAAAAGGGACCAGATAGCAGCAAGCTTCCCCTGTCTCCTAGAACCTTAAGTTGAGTCACACCATTACTGATGGACTCATATAAGTTGGCCAGAATCAATTCGGCCAAGCAAAGAGGGTATTTGTGATGGAGTTGCATTGCAAGCGTCAGCATCTTTTTCGTCACCTGCAGCAATTTAGTACAGAAAACAAATCGAGACAGTCATATGGCCAAGAAGGCTATGTGCTCCACCTCCGACACGGTATTTGAGGCTTTGTCATGAAAGTGGTTTATGAAGGTAGTATAAGTGGGTTTTGTAGCAGCAAACCCAATAGGATCCTCAGACAAGTCTTCAAGGTCGAAATAGTCACCAGTGATGGTAGCTATGTCGAATAAAGTAGGGGTCATCATCCCACAAGGAAGATGAAAAGTGAAATGTGCAATATCCTAAAAGTACAATGAAGATATCAGCATAAGAGGACAGTAAGGCAATCATGTCTTCGACAACATCACTAAGTCATAAATGCCCATCTCCTTCCAGACAGAAGCTTGCACCCTCTCCATTTTATTTAACCAGTCAGAGTATTCAGAAGAAAGGTTAGGGCTTGATCGAAAGATTTGATTCCCTTTATTCATGAGTTGGAGGTTGATATCATCAGTAGTTTGAGGATGTTGCTGGTTAGCCGGTGTAGCGTCTTCAGGGTCTCCCCTAGGTTTCTTCGCGCAACCTATGGGTCTAAGCCTTGGGTGAGTTGGAAAGAAGGCACGGTTTTTCAAGGGGTTTTCGACGCAAGAAGACAACGAGCCAGATATAGCGTACATTTTTTCATCATATCTCATGGGAATGAGAAGCTGAGAATCATATTGTTCTTGCCATTCTTTTGTCATAGGTTCAACAATGTACCTGTTGGTCAAGGAAGAAGGAGGGTTGGTGGAAAAGATCTCTGGTGGTTTCTGAACAACGTTAGCGTTTTTTGGTTAAGGATTGTTTGGAGCATTAGAGAGAAAGGCCATTGTTAAAGATTTAAGAGAAAGAGCGAAGGTGACAGTACAATGTTGTGAGAATGCAAGGGATTTGGAAAAGCTGGAAATGATAAAAGTTCCAAATGGAAAAGCTTGGAAGTATTTATAGCCTTCAGAAGTGGGAGATGTCTCGTCCAGGGCATTTAATGTTTCGCAGGTAGTGGGGCACGTGGCAAGGCGTGAAACAGTTATCGTGCAGGCATTGGGAAACGTTGGGACATGCTTGCCTAGATTATAGGAATATGGCCATCATGGCAAGCGTGGTAACGATAGTTTTGAAGAGACATCTTGGAGAAAAGTAATGATGGTTTTACCAAGTATAGCAGCTGTTGGAAGGCGAAAAGCACATGTCAAAACTTGGTGGACAACTTGGAAGACAGGTGTCGAATTGGAAGTTCAAAGAATGGCTATTTCTTTGAGCGTCGAAATAGACATTCTTGGGGGGCAATTTGTTGGCTCCCAAATTCGACACTTACTGTATTTGGTCTTTTGGACCAAACAACTGGAATGAACTAAACCAGCAGGTATGATTCGACACTTGAGATAACTTAGGAAAAAAGGATCTAAGTTATGATAAGAGTCTTTGACCAAGGGTTCATTCCACTGAAGCATATTTAGGTTGCTCGACTGAAGGAAAGTGTTCACGCCTTGGCACATGGGACGAAGACCATTTGAAATTTGAATTATTGGAGGGAAAGGTGGTTTTCATCAGCGTCTAAGGGAAGGCAACGTGGCAAAAAGCTATGGGTCGAGAGGCATGCAGAAGACACTTGTCTTCATCCTAGCGCAGAATGTCCCCTCGACAGTTACCTACTTTTAGTATAAATTAAGAAGCTTGTGTAATTTTTAAGTGTGTTCAACCTATTGTACTAAATCTCTCAAATATTATCCAAGTAACTACTGCTTGAGAAAGGATAAAAGCTGAGCAATGTACGTTAGAAACACCTTTTTTACTTAATGAAAGTCTTTTGATATTACTTTACCATTATCCTGCAAAGTTATCCTTTTACTTCTTTTACTTGCATTTTTATGTTTTTGCTTACTTTCCAACAATCTCAAACATCCTTTCTCTGGGTCGAACGTGCGTTCTTCCTTCTTACTCATTTCACATAAAGATTAGCATATGTCCTGGGATTAGTTTGATCGATCCCGTAAGTAAACCAAAAACTTACCTTTTTGGAGATCAGTGGTTGTTTACCAAAAACAACGGTAAACAGGTATCCCTAGTCCTAGATGATATATACTATAGCCTAATCGTACAAAAACCTTAACAACTACGATCCAACTGGTTGTTAACCATAGATCAATCCTAATTGGTCAGATCAGGAAAGCATGAAAACATTGCACGATTAAATTGAATAAGAAAACAACTTTATTAAAGAACTCATGAATTCATAATCATTATAGATTCAAATCAGGGACACCCCCAGGCATTGGGGGTTTAGATTGTCATATTTTTAAAAATATCCACAAGACAAAATATAGACATTACAAGGATTGGGATGAACTTTGATCTTCAATTGATTCCACACATGAAAATCTTCCGCTCTCTGAAAACCTTGACTTCTCCAATTTTCAGTCGTGTAAACTATTCTTTGCTGCCAAAAAGTCTTGGAATTCATCGTGAAAACTCCTCTAAATAAAAAACACTCACTTAGACCAGTTGGAAATACCAAAAATGCCCCTCTGGGTTACAAATAGTGAAAAATAAGGAAAACATGAAAAATCAGCGTAACTGGCCAACACGGCCGCCCGTGTTGGCTCTATGGTTTTAATTTCTTTAATCAACTCCCAGGCATGCTGACATGGCCTGTGTCATGTGACATGACCGCCCGTGTCAGCCCCCTGGCATCCAACTTTGCACTCGTATCCTGACACGGCCCGTGTCAGGTGACACGACCACCTGTGTCAGGCTCTCGGTAGCATGAATTTTGCACTTTCTCTGAAACTCCGAGATTTTCACTTTCTTGAACTAATTTGTCCCGATCTATTTCCGTGAGCTTAAAAATAGTAAAACATACAACCAACGCATAAAATATAGAAGAACAAAATGAAATGCTTGACAATATATAGAAAAGATAGTTAAAATCAACGGTATATATCTGTGTAAAAACCACTGACCATGCATATATGCACATAATTTATTCTCACACTTCAGATACTTTATAACATAGCATCATCCAATCAATCATATTATTCACAAGTATACATTCACAATCCATAATTACATCATTTACACATAATACACATAATTTCATATTATGATATAACATAATGTGACTCAAATGCAAGACTCAAATGCAATACTCATGCATGTGGTACCAATCACAGTTATTTTTATTCGGTTTTTACTTTAAACCGAGTATGTTCCCTAGACCAATAACACACAAAAAACATGTTCCCTAAGCTTTTAAACCCCGCTCTCAGTTTTAGGCAAGTCACTAGCTCCCACAGAACTAACAAGTATTGTCTCTTGAAAACAATGATGCATGTGTAATTTTCAACAACCATATACAATTAAGACCATTCTTTAATATTAACATTCATGCATATCTCAATAATTCATTACCATTGAATTACCACACAATTGCACATACATACACAATTTCATGAATTATCCACATACAATTCATATTCATATTATAGTCACGCCAAACCAACATAATGACACATAACAAATAATGTATATCAACATGATTACAATTCAACACCCAATCACCAACATACATAACACATATAAATAAATTTTCATGTTTGATCAAATATGTATTCAAAAACCATCTTAACATGTAGTTTTAATTCTCCAAAATTAAGTAAAAATTAGCATAAAATATAAGTATACATAATCACAAAGTAATTTAAGAAAATAAAAATACTTCAACTCCCAAGTGACCGCACTGAGCGAGCGTCTAGGCGCTAAGCGCCAAACTCATTGACTTGACCATGCTAAGCGTGTTAAATGGCGCTAAGCGCCCTCTACAATTTGCAGAAAAATTTATGTGATGACAACACATAACCCATACGATTTCTTGACCCCAAAACAAATTTTTACATCCAAATCATTACAGTTTAAGGCAATATAACCTATATCTAACATATATTTATCAACCAAAATATTACAACACAATCAATCATCATATTCAAGGATTTATCATCAAAACCTAACAATTTCAAAACATGAAAAAACTAGAGAAATTGACCCTAATACACGTCACTACCCATCATACATCATTATATGATCCCAATAACCAAGTAAAAACTCACCCTTACCTTGTTCTAGGTTGATTCTACTAACTTTTGCGTTCTTGCTTGTTTCCTCCTCTTTCTTTCTCTTCTATTCTTTTCACGTATAATGGCTCTAATCTTTTCATTCTATTCCTCTTATTAACTCTATTTTTTTTGTTAAACCATTAAAAAAATAATGCTAACCCAACAACTAATGGGCTCACCATCATACCCCCACTACTCTTCACATCTCCGCACTTAAGCCCAATTACTATTACTTTACTAACCCGACACATATAACATACATCAATTAATTTAAATTAATCAATTAATCACAAAATTAGATAAATAATTAATTAATAAAATATATAACTAATAAATAAAATTGGGGTGTTACAGACTTTGGTTGCCTTATTTCACTCAACAAGCCTCCCTACTCACCAAGCGAGAACTCCCTTTCTTCACCCTAAAGTTATTTAATCAAGGGGTCTTATAAACTGCTTTTTCTCTCCCAACGAGTTTGTCACCCCACTTGTGAGTTTCATGGCTTTTGAATGTAGTAACTTGGCCTAGAAGTAATCTCTAACCGCCTGAGATTGCCTAACGGGCTTATATCTTTTCCTGGTGCAGAGGAGTCAACAAGGTTGCCATATTTCTGCCATATTTTGGTCTTGTCTTTGGCTGGGCGAGCCCCCACTTCACCCAATAACTTCTTTGTTACTCACCTTGTACATTTTGTGATTTTTTTCGTTGATTTCATATGTACTCTTGAATAACATAGTTAAAATATTTATATAGCCGTTTTATCTCGTTTTTATGATAGATTGAGAGTTTTCATGTGATTTCTTGTGTTTTAAGTCAATAAAAATTTATGTCAAATGAGTAATTTTGGCACTTACAAAATCTCCCCAACTTATTTTTATGTAAAGCACGAGGTTTTCACACAATTCACTTTATAGGCCTTATATGATTATGATTCTTATCAACATGTTTTCACCAAACAAGTGAAATATAATTTTAATCAAACAAACATTTCATTTTCATGTTATCACCTAGAGGCAATCACAAAAAAAAATTTTTAATAAAGCATTTAAAAAATAATTTTTAATTATATAGTTGGTTTTGATTTATCATATACTTGTATCATTTGAATTCTTATGCACCTGATTAATCAACTATTGAATCATTTGAGATTTGTTACACTCTCACTGTTATAACATGGCCAAAATCAACGATAATCACAAATTTTAAAAATTTATCTAAAAATTACTCAAAATATCCAAAATCATGGGTTATGCATTAGAAAGATTTTAAAATAACTAAAAAAGAAATGTCACAAGTTTTAGTGAGCTTTTTCTCTTTTTTTTTTAGTAGCAACATTTATCCCTACCAAAAAAATTGGCTTGTTCTTGTTGGAATAATATAGCAAGTGTGAGTAAGTGGAGAAATAGTCCCACATTGGGTAGGAAAATGGAGACTTAAGCATATATAAGTGGGAGAACCCACTCACCTATCATCTTAAGGTTTTAGGTGGACAAGTTCTGAATCAGAGGATTGGAACCACACTACAAAATAACTTGTGTTTTGCCACGTGAAAGCCACGTCGCTAACACCCAAATCACGCCACTATTCAACTTTTGCCACCTTAAGAAACACGTCGCTGTATAGCACGTGGCAATCTTGTTGCGGCGTGAAAAACATGTCACAACGTTGCCACGTGAAATTCACGCTGCAACAGACTTTATAGGATGAAAGTGTTCAGAGCAGAGCAGAGCAGTTTATATTTATCTTTACGTTTGCTATTGCGGCGTGTTTTTCACGTCACTAATTAGTGACATGAAAAACACGCCGCAACTTGTTTTAAAAAAAAAATATTTTGTGTTTTAAATATATTAATTCTGTTATAATAATTAATATTATTTTTTGTTTTATTAATTTTATAAATTAAATATTATAATTTATTTATTAAATACAATATTATAAATCAAATTATCAAAAACAAAACTAAATATATCTAAATGTATAAATAAATAAACTTAATATTATAAATTTAATAAACTCAAATTTAAATTTATAATATTTTTAAATATACAAGATGATTATAAATTTATATTACACAAATAAAAAACTAAATACAAAATAAAAATAAAACTAAGCAGAATCATTCGAGTCGTCGGAAAAGTCGGGAAGAAAGTCATCATTATTTTGGTGGTTATTATTTTGGCCACCACTGTTGGGATTTCTACCAAATGCTTGCATAAATTGTCGCATTTGCTCCTCCATATCAGCCTGCCTCTTCGCCATTGCCTCAATTTGTCTATTATGTTCACCCCTCATTGCCTCCATTTAGGCCTTCATTTGGGCCTTCAATGCCGCCTCACGATCTTCGGACTCGCGTCTAGCCAATTGTCTTACCAGTTCTAACTGATCTGGTGTCAAATTTGTTTGATGTGACCCTCCTTCACCGTCTGCAGCTCTCTGATACAAATTTCTATCCCCACTCCTCAAGGTGCCCGCCAAATTTCCACCACCAAAAAAACACCCGTTAGGCCCCTTTCCCCCAACAACTTGACTCCAAATATAGAAATCCACATCTGGATGAACCGGTTTTCCCGGAGGAGGAGTATACTGAGGATTATGGGTCAAAAATTCTACAAGCAAGGCCTGATAATCCTCCTACACATACAATAAAAAAATCAAGTTAAATTTATAAGTAACATTAATGAAATTAAATGAAATAAAAAAATTAATAAAAAACAAATAGCCACGTGATTGTAACGCCACAACTTATCAGTTGCCACTCAATTTTCACGCCACAACATGTCACTTGCTACATGAAAATCACGTCACAAAATTGCTTTAAAAAAAATATAAACATAAATTTACTTACCAGGGCTTTTTTTGTGCGCTCGTCAATAAATCCTCCCGATTTCTTTGTCCGAGTTTCCTTAACCAGCTCAGTCATCAATGGTTGTCTCCCCAAACGCTCAGCCTAAATAAAAAATTAACTTAAATTAATAATATGTTATAAATCCAAATATGACTTTAAAAAGTGGTAATAATTACCATGCGTCGAGCATACTCAGCAGTACTAATACTTCCAACAGCATTAAGGCAACCCCCTTTTTCCGATGCCCTCATCTTCTTTGCAGTTTCAGATTTAGCCTTAAATTCATCTGATTCCCAATACTTAAGAAGTTGTTCAAAAACTTCTTTGCCTATCCATTTGGGATGAATGCCCAAAAGTTGCCAATTCTCTCTAACACGTCGTAGCATGTCAGAAAGTCGTCTTGAACTCCTGCCAAAATAATTTTTTTTTTTACTTTGTTATGGTTCAGGGGATCCCAAACACATTTCGCCTGCAATGTTGTATGACATTAAAATAAATAGTTAGATAAATTATAACAATAATGAAAAGGTCATTTAAATAAAAATAACTTAAGAAATAAATTAATTATACCTGAAATTGCTTGAACCATTCTTCTTTATCGGAAACTTCTTTAAAACTCTTTAAAATTTTTGTATAATTCTGCTGAATTATATAATTTATAACCTTAGCAGCAGTCCAGCTCGGCCCGAAACTAAAACAACAATAATTGAATTAGCATAATTAATTATATAAAGTTATATTAAAAATGGAAATGTGTACTTATAAATAAAAATCAATAAATAAGAAACTTACGAGTTCCCTTCAGGCCAAATCCAAAATCTCTCATCAATGGTATGAATCTCACTCGGATCATCATCCCCTCGAAGATCTCTCCCATTTATCTGATCATCATCCACACCAAGATCGTCATCATCCTACTCTGCATGATCATCGGATGCAGGTACATGTGTGGGATGTGGGGTGCGACCAGTCTGTGTGGGTCGTGAAGAGGTGGATCCTCCAGGCTACTGGACGGATGGGAGCATCTGTGTAGGAAGTGGGGTGCTGGATCCTCCAGGATGCTGCACGAATGAGGGCATCTGTGTGGGAAATGGAAAACTATGCTGGAAAGATGAGGGCACCTGTGTCTGCTGGAAGGATGAGGGCACCTGTGTCTGCTGGAATGGTAAACCAGGTGGGGCCCCAGATGGACTAATAAAACATGTACTCTCAGATGGGAACTGGAGAGGACTCTGAGATGATAGTAATGGAGTAAATGGCATAGTACTGTCCATGGACATATGATGAACCTGACTCTGCGGGGGAGGACACGTGGCTGAGTGAGGTGACTGGCATACTACTACCTTTGGACGCCTGGGCTTCCTACCACTATCACTAGGACCTTTACCCTTATTATCTTTGGGTGGCATTTTTACCTAATTATAGAAAATACAAGTTGACATATAATATATTTGAATTATAAGACACAATTCTCATGAATACATATTCATTAACTCAGTCAATAGATGGTTCGTCAAGTAAAATTACAAGACACAATTCTCATGAATACATATTCATTAAATCATTCAATAAATGGTTCGTTAAGTAAAATTATAAGACACAATTCTCATTAATATAGGTTCACTATTCTAAATCGTCATGCTCGTTATCCATATCATCCTCGTCATCTAATGTGATATTATCCTCGGATCCAGAATCTTCATGATCTTCATCCTCATCAAATTGATTCCCCTCAACCATTGTACAGACAAACTTGTAGTGTGTTCATCTGGAATCACATCATTAACTTCAACTTCATCAACTTGGTAAGCAACATCCTCCACTAGATCGTCAGTTTCAATATGACCCAATGGTTTTGTTTTTATTACAACACAACACCGTCGTTTACGTGGCACAAATGAAGGATAAGGAACATAATAAACTTGCCTAACAATATTTGACATTATGAAAGGGTCATACTCTTTGTAACTCCGGTCCATTTGAATCTCAACAGTACCATATGTCTTATCTATTTTTGTGCCTCTAGTTGGATCATACCATTCACAATAAAACAAGACAACTTTATTTTCCAAGTCCAAGTAATTGTATACTAACTCGTAGATATGTTTAACAAAACCATAGAAGTCATCTTCACCACCATCTGTAACTCCTTTCACAAATACGCCACTGTTTATGGTTTTTTTTCCCTTCAGTCCATTCATGAGTGTGAAATTTATATCCGTTCACGAAGTATGTGTGCCATTTGTTTACACTTTGACGAGGGCCATTAGACAAGTTTCTCAAATGGAGTATTTCTGGAGTCGGTGCAACAACCCTATACAATTTCTCCTTGAACCATGTTGGAAATTGGGCATGAATGACACCAGATGTTGATTGTACACCGATACTATCAAAATAGGCGTTGTTAAATTCCCTAAAAAGAAACACACTATAAGTTTCAAGGTAATCAATTTTATATTCACACTGTAAAGAAAATTAAGAAGTTGGATTATACTTACTCAAGATATGGTTTAACTTCAATGCAGTTGATCAAGACATGAACATGTGCAGATTGCATTTCTTGTTGGGTAAACCAATGCTCACCCTTCTTTCCAGAGGGACGACATGGAAGCCCGAAGACTGATAAGGTGTACTGACTTCTTTCGATAACATTTACAGGATTCCTTATGATTCTTGGAGTTAACATCAAGTGCTTGAAATAGTGACTGCAAAAATGTGAAGTTTCTCGATGCAAGTAATGTGCATATATTGATCCTTCAACTCTAGCTTTATTTTTCACTGATCGCTTTGAATCACCCATGAACCTTTCAAACGGATACATCCACCTATATTGATATGGGAGGTCCAAAAATATACTTCTTTTTGTCCAATTATGTGTGACCCCATATCCTTCAATTCTACATGATTTGCCAGTATCTGTAAACTTTGGAAGTTCACAAACTTGGTTCCATATAGCAACTGGTGCAAATCGAGGTGGAGGCAAATCTGTTACCCGTTCATCCTTTTTGAAATTTGTCTTGTTTTTTCTAAAGGGATGATTTGATGGTAGGAATCTGCGGTGACAGTCAAACCACGAGCTTTTCCCCCTTTTTCCAATGTAAACGCCTTAATGCATTCCATGCAATGCAGACAACCCATTCTGCCATGCGTACCCCAATCAGACAACATGCCATATGCTGGAAAGTCGTTAATGGTCCATATCAAGGCAGCTCACATAGAAAAGTTTTGTTTACGGGATATATCATAATTCCATTCTCCATTATTCCACAACCTCTTCAAATCATCAATTAAAGGTTGTAAGTACACATCAATTCCGGTTTTTGGACTCGACGGTCCTGGAATGACGCACGTCAAAAACATGTATGGTTTTGTCATGCACATCTCAGGAGGGAGATTGTAAGGGGTTACAATAACTGGCCAACAAGAATATGCACTTCCGGACGCTTGGACATATGGAGCAAAACCATCAGAGCATAATCCAAGCCTGACATTTCTAGGTTCGGCGGAAAAATCAGGATGTACCTCATCAAAGTGCTTCCATGCATGGCCGTCAGATGGGTGTCGCATATTGCCTGGGCTTGTTTTGTTTGTATGATGCCATGTCATTTGACTTGCACTGTGCATTGAAGAAAACATTCTTTTTAACCTTGGTATTATCGGAAGATAAATCATGGACTTTACTGCTACACGTTTTTGGTTACTGTTAATGGCTCTATTGCGAACTTTATATCTTGGACTATGACAAAACTTACATTCCTCTGAAGATCCATCTTGAGTACCAAACTCGTTGTCATAAAACAACATACAACCATTAATGCAACAATCAATCTTTCTTACTCTTAAACCCAACTTTGACACCAACTTCTTTGCATCATAGAAACTCGCAGGCAAGTTGTCTTTCGTTGCAGTTGAGTCCAACATCATTTTTGCGAAGTGCTCCAAACACTGATCAGGAACATTCCAATTTGACTTGGCGGCCAATAATCTCACACACATTGATAGCTTTGAGTCTGACGACCCCTCAAACAACGGCGTATTCATCTCATTCAACAACTGATAAAATCTTTGTGCTTCCTCATTCGGCAACACTTCCCCGTCAAAGTCTTCAGGTTGATCATAGGTCACGTTAACACCAAAAGCATCACCGACCATGTCACCTATCAGATTAAAGTTTTCTTCAAATTCCATAGGTGGTTGCATAACCGGTTGACTACTTGAAGCATCTGTGTTGCTAGTCTCTGGTACATTACGCGGCAGTATTTCACCATGATACGTCTGTTGTACCCCAAAATTTGCCCTCTCTCTTTTTTCACAAGAAATCACAGCTTCAGACTTTTCCTGATTTTTCAGATTGGTTTAAGAATCAGTCAAACAGACTTTTCTCATCAGTCAGACAAAATTAGGGTTTTTCATTGATTTTGAATCAGTCAAACAGATTATCAGGGTTTTGGTTAATTTGTTTGAGTTTAGGCTCAGGGTTTGATCAGGCGAACGTTTCTTTGACAATAAATCAAGAATCAGGGTTTGCACGCGCATTTTTAGAAGAATTTGAATCCACAGTGTCTTAATTGACTGTCACATGGTTTTTACGTTTGTTCAAGATTTCTGTCTAAACATCTGGGATAAAAGCTGAGGCATTTAAATTGAGAATTTGCAGTGTTTAGTTTAATCAGTAAAAGGAAAGACATGTGGACGTTTGTTTGATTGACTGTGCAATACTTTTGATTATTCGGAACGCCAGGCGTTTATTGATTATTTATCATTTCTAAGTTAAAATTATTGGATATTTTCCAGTTATTATAATTTAAGAAATATAAATAATTAAATAAACAATTGAAGAAGAATTAAAAGAGATTAATTGACAAAAGAGCTTTTATTTATTTTTAATTATTAGTACAAATGTTATTTGAATACATTTACAGTATTTACAAATAATGTTATTACAAATAATTGGAAATAAAATAAAGATATCCTAAAGTTTCCTAAGTCTTCATCTTCTAATGCCCCCCATTGCTCAATTAATTTTTATCTGCAAAAACAAAGAAAAGAAAGAAGTCAAATGCAGATGAAATAAAAAGGCAGACAGTTAATCATAAAAAAGCTCATCATTAAAAGTGATTGGCCGAAATCAGTTGCTCACCCTCTCTACAAATCACAAGAAATACTCTTGGTTCACAAAGAGGGAAAGAGAGATATGCTTGCAAAAAAAATGAAATGCACAAGGCTACTGAATATGCCAAATACAAAGTTGCAAAGTTCAAATGGAACAAACGAGCAAAACTGTCAACAAATTGCAAACTGTACATGGCAAACTAAGTTACCAAGAGATGTCAACCAAACTAAAATGCCAAAACAAAACCAAATTGCATTGTTCAAAATGTCAACAAAGCTGTCAAACTGTCAAAAGGCTGTTAACAAATATCAAAGCAATGCAGAAAATCTGGGACAAGTACAAGATGCAGAGGAAAGAAACAATGCAAGCAACATTTCAAATTCATCATTTTCCAGCCACACTTTTTCAGAGCAAGTACAGATTTAAACAATATAATATGTTTTTTCTGTGGAGAGAGAAAAGAGAGAGAAGAGGCTTACAGTACAGCAGGCTTAAGGACAAGGATATAACAAACATATCAGAACAAGCAAAAAATAGGCAGAATACACACAAGCTCTCAACCTGTAATCTCAAACAAAAATCCTAAAACTACAAACTGTTATATAACCACATAACAAAAACAACAAACGGCCTGCCTCCAAAACAAGCTTCAAGCCTAACCTGTTTCAAAGATACAAGTTTTTTCAAACTATAACATAACATAAAGTCTGAAGCATGTCAAAACTCAATATTAAAAAACCTGCATCAAACATGAAGCCTTAACCTGCATAGGTTATAAACTACAACCAAAGCTTCCTAAAAACTCATAACCTGTCAAACTACACAAGCCTCATCCTTCAAACAAGCCAAAGTCCTGAAACCTATTAAGCCTCAAACCAGAAAAAGCCATACAAACCCAATCCCAACCACCAAACCAATCCAAACTCTCAGTTTTAATTTCATCATCATTGAGCAAACATATCCAAACAAAGCTCTCAGAACTGGAAAGTTCATCATCAAGCAACGAAGCCAGCACAAAGCCAAGAGAGGAGAAGCTATTCAGAAGTGAAATAATAAGCAAACAGGCATCTCAGATTCAAACATCATCATTGATAAAAAGTTCATCATGAAGCAACAACATCCAAACCCTCAGAGCTAAGCTCATCACAGGGTCCAATAAGGCAGCTCAGAATCAATACCAAGAAACTCATAAGAAGTCAATACTGAAGCAAAACTATCTCAGAGCTACCATCATTGGCAGAAGCAAGAATATCATCAAATAATCATACAGAAGCAAGCAAAAGAGAGGAAGAGAAGCGAGCAAGCTAGGGTTTTCAGTGTCCATCATAAAGCCATAAAAAGCAAAATACGAATACCAAATTTCCAGCAAGCACAACATCATACTCCCTCCGCCTCCGGCCGCCTAAAGCGCCTCCAGCTCATTCCTCTGTCTCCTCTCCAAAGGTTTATTTCTTCTTCCCTTTTCTTTCATACCTCACACAAATAATGATAACATAAAAAATCAGAATTTGTCAAAGATTAAAAACATATAAAACTTGAAACCCTAATGCGTTAAGACATAAATCATACCTTTGTGTCATCACTGCCTGAGTAATCCATGGAGGGAGGAGGAGATTGACGGTGGCGCTTGGTGGCCATAGGCAGCGAGGAAGTTTGTTCAGAAACAATGGCCTTCGTTGAGAACGATAAAGACGAAGAGGAGAAGAAGATGAACGGCGCCACTCAACACTGTAACCTTAATCTGAGACAAAATGAAACAAACCCTTAGAAAATATTGTCAAAACCGTCTGGGCCTTGCCCCACAAAAATCCCTAAAGCCCAATGTCTTCAGGCGTGTGCACCCCCCCCCCCCCCCCTTTTTTGCTTTAATCCATTTTATTTTTACATTGTTTGGGCCAAACATTCCCCTTAAGCCCATTTTATTTTCTTAAAACTTTACACAAATTAATACCTTTTCTTTACTTTATTTTCTTATGTGATATAATCTAATTTTCTTTGATTAAGTAAGAATAAAATATTAACTTTTGTACAAAAATCTTCTTTAATGTTTATTCCACTTAAAAAAAAAGTACATAAAAAAATAGGATTTTTCTAAGTTAAATAATTTTCTTTTTTAGAATTTTTTGTTTAAGTAAACTTTTGTATATAAAATATTAACTAAAATGCATAAGCATTAATTTTTCTTAAACTTAAAACATTTTTCTTTTCTTTTAATTAAAACTTTTGTTTATATATAACATTAACAAAAATACAAAAAAAGAAAGAATAAAGTACTTAATAAATATATTAGGTTAATATTTGCATCATTTGTAAATAATCACATACACTTTCACAAATACTTTTGATACATTGCTTTTTTATTCTTGTACATTGCTACATTGATATTGAGAATGCAATTCGATTTGGTTGTAAATATTATTTGGACAATACTATCCTGATATGACTCATCCCCATTTGTAAATATTTGTACCCCCATTCTCGGATACTTATTTGTAATAGCTTAGACTTTAAATTCCCGCAATTTATCGCTTTCTATATATTGTATAGTAATTAGGGTTTGTATGCGAAGATTCAAAATCAACCGCTAGATAACCTAACACCAAGATAAATGCATGAAAATTGTTGTACCCCAAAATTTTCCCTCCCATATTCTTCAAAGTTTTGACAAGCATCATCTCAATTTGCTCAAGTCTACTCAAGGGTTCCACAGTTCAAACACCCTCCTAAGCCAGTCAAATTAGGGTTTTGGTTCTTGCAAGGAAGTTGAGGTTTTCAAGGGCTCAATCAAGTCCCATATGCTCATATACATTGTCAATCACCTACATGTCAAGTTTCAAGGCTCACAAGGTCAAGTTGCACAGTCAAAAACCCTAATTGCTTCACAATCAACTATAGGGGTAAAATGGTCATTTGGCAGTCAAAAGTCAAAATTTTTGGTCAACATCTTATTTTGAAGCCACAATCATCATTGGATCAAATCTTGATCATGATTCCACAAGAATGGCTCAAAAATCATCAAGATGTAAAAGTTTCCATTTTTGGACAGTTGAAAAAGTCAACTGTAACTTGACCAAGGCATAACTTTTTCATGGTTCATCATAAAAATTCCATCCAATGCTCATTTTGAAGGGGATGACATTTCCTACAACTCATCTTCACATTCCAAGTCCAAGAAATGCTCTCACAAAAAGTTATCAATTTCAACATTATAGGTCATTTTCAAAAGTCAACAAAAAGGCATTTTAAGTCAAAGACCATAACTTGAGATTGGTAACTCAAAATGACATGGGACCAAAGGCATTGGTTAGAGGACTTCAAGACCTTTCCAAAATGTCCAAGAACATGTTCATATGATCAAAATTGAGCAAGATATGCATTGGAGAAGTTGGGAAATTTTTGTGAAATGGCAAAAGTCAACTATCCTTGAAACTTCAATTTTTGACAAAAGGGCCCACTTTTTTCCACTTGATTCAGCCTTGGCATGCCACCCACGTGTCCCATGATCAATTTCAAGGCCAAATAATTATTTTCTATTTTCATTTAATTTTTATGGATTTAATTCATTTTAATCCATAATAATTCAAGTAAATCTAAAAAAATTAATTAAATGGTATCTTATGGTTTGAATAGCCTTCATGAAGCATTTGCAACCTACCAATTTCGTGCTAAGCTCATTTAGGCATGAAAATTTAAATTTTGAACAAGCTTTGAAAGGCCTTTAATGGTGGTTAAGACAAAATCCAAAGCTTAATTGTAATGGTTAAAGGCTCCTAAATGTGACTTATTCTCACTAATTACTATATATGCAAGCCTTGCAAGCCTCATTCACAACCTGAACATTACACAAACGGCCAGAGCAAAATCCAAAAATTTGTCAAAAAAGTGTGAGATCAAAAGGAGTTTTGCAAGCATTTTCAGGCCAAAAGGAGAACGTGACTCTCTTCTATGCCATACCCTGAAGCTAAAGCAACCCTTGCCACGTCCTAAGGTCCATCATACCGTGCTGTAAGTTTTCCCAGGTCCCCCCAAGTCTCAATATTATTTTTTCTAACAAATTCCCATGCAGCTTCCTAGACGCGTTCCACCATAGGCCTCATACAGATGCGCGCCAAGTGTCTCAAAAGATCAATCCAAAGGCCAAAGGGTGCTCCACACCATGCTCCCTGGTCAACGCGCCTCTGGACGATTCAAAAGTCAAAAAGGCTTGAGACAATGGGCCTAAATTCCTGATTCACCCCCTTGGGTTTGCATTTTTTATTTTGTCATTTTATTTTTTCATTTTTTATTCTTTTTTATTAACTATTAACTAAATAATTATTTTTCCATAAAAAAACAAAAAAAAAGAATTTTATTATTTATTAACTTATTTTGTAAATAAATGTAAATTAAATTAAATTAGCTTAATTAATTAACTTTAATACTTTTTTACAATAAATAAAAAAAACAATTTAGAATTAGGTTTTTGCTAACTTTTAATTTCTATATATTTTCTCTTTATTTTCATTAAAAACACAAAAAACACAAAAATATCATTTTCTTAATCAATTAATTAATTAGTTATTGGTTTTAATTTCATTAAAAACACAAAAACACAAAAATATCATTTTCTTAATCAATTAATTAATTAGTTATTGGTTTTAATTTCATTAAAAACACAAAAACACAAAAATATCATTTTCTTAATCAATTAATTAATTAGTTATTGGTTTTAATTTCATTAAAAACACAAAAACACAAAAATATCATTTTCTTAATTAATTAATTAATTAGTTATTATTAATTACAAAAAAGGGACAAAAATTTCTTTATTTCTCAAAAAGGGTCAACACCCTAAGACGTTCCCGATTAAATTTCTATTCGCGCGTATTTATTTATTTTTGATTATATTTATGTATCTGTACAGAGTATGTAATAGTTAAATTATGATTTTATCGCCTTATTTAAATTCTCGCACTTTATTTTCCAAAACGGGTTTTTGTTTTTGGCGATGTATAGACCCGCGCCTTGTAATAGTTAGGATTTATCTTTCCGCAATTTATTTTCCGCACTCCTAACTGTTAACAATGCATGAAAGAATGTATGACAAAATAAAATTAATCCGTAGCTCACAAATAACATGTACAAGATTAAACATAAACTGAATTCAATACACATGCACATACCACTCTTAGGGTACGCCTCACTGGTTGCCTCGAACATGGTCATCAAGTATAGGGTGTCTTAGAGGTCGCCCTTTTGTCTAAAAGATCCAGTTGCCTCGAAACAGTTGCCTCGGATACAAAGGATCTAGGACATTAGGGTTACTTCTAAGGTGTCCTACCATTGCTTCGGTGACCACATTGTCCCTATAATCGAATTGACCCGAATACCTCCAACGACGGTGCTACCTACCTCTCAATGGTGGGATAACACTATCTAAAGGACTCTTACACAGCCTAATTCCTTAGAGTAGGTAGATTTCTCTTAAGTACTTGCTCTTTCTCAAAACAAACAAAAATACTTTTCGCACCCGCACTTTCTAAAAGTTTTCAAACAAATTTTTCACACACTCTTGAGGACAGATACAAGAGTTACTTAGAAATTTTTCAAACGAAACTTTTTCAAAACCCACACACACTTGAAAAGAAAACAAAATTTTGAAAACATAAGAGCAAGTACCTAAGAGCCCGTGGATAACCACGGATAGAAAGGGTGCTAACACCTTCCCTTTCTATAAATCTATCTCCCGAACCGAGAAACATTCTCGAATAAGGATTTTTGCTGTGCTTTTGTCCTTTCCATGTTGGAGAACATAAAAGACGGTGGCGACTCTTGCTTACCGCGACATTTCGTGAAACCAGCTTCAAAACAGTCAGTTCTATTTCCACCGATCACAACAATCAATACACAATTCACACTTGCACCCCTAGGGTAATCCCGCTTGTTGCCTTCAAAAATAGGCCATGCTTGCATGTTGAGTTTCTTTGGCAAAACAAAACAAATCGAATGATCATAGTCCCTCGATGACGCTTTCGAAGTTGCCTAAACAAAATAATCATAGTCCCTTCAAGCAAAAATTGCCAAAGACACTTGGCACCATTGCATTCATGGTCTAAACGATGACCCGCGCCCGTCCCGTTAACATCCTAACACAAGATTGCCCACCAAATACAATGGTGGAACAATACTATTAAAAGGGTTAAAACATGAGAAAAATCTTTGAGTAAATTTAGGGGTAGACAACTCTTAGTTACTTGATCAAACTTGCAAAACACACTTGCCTATTTTCAAAACACACTTCACAAACACAATTTCCAAACAACTTTCAAAAACATTGAAATATCTTTTCGAAAAGACAAACACCTTTGTAAAACATTCGAGTAAAGAATTGTTACAACGGTTGCCTAGACAAGGCATCTTTTTCAAAACATTTTCAAAAACACACACACACCACCATTTCAAGCAATTGAAAATCAAGGCAAGTGATCTAAAACAAGTAACTAAGAGCCCATGGATAACCATGGATGAAAAGGGTGCTAATACCTTCCCTTTTCATAATCTACCCCCCGAACCCACGAAAACATCTCAAAGGTTTTTCCTGTGCTTTTTTAACCTTTCCTTTAGGATAAAATAAAAAGTCAGTGGCGACTCTTGCTAAACCGAACAAGTGCGAAAACAAACGCAAAACCTCAAGTCAATTCTCCAACCGTATCACAGAACTGGCGACTCTGCTGGGGATTCCTTTAAAAGTGGGGTTACCTTAGAATTTTAGATCACCTTTACATACTTGCTTTGATTGCTTTACTTTTTGGGTCCTTGTTTGGGTTTGTTGTAAATCCTACACCCGGATTTTGGGGCACCTTCTTAGGTAAATAGCAATAAAACTGTGAGGGAACTGTGCGGGGTATACCGACATGGTTGAAGCAGTAAGCTATGTTAGTGTGACATATTTGTGAGTACCGGTAACCCTTGAGTTCAATCAAGGAGAGTACGGGGCCGCTGAGTGATGTCATGAAGCACTAACGAACTCTTAGAACCTTAATTGACCATCCTAGCCTTTTTAGGGGTAGTGAGATGACCGACTTTGGTGCAGTCCGAAGTTGGTAGATACTCGATACTACACTCATTGAGGGTTGTTTTCTTGGAATATTATGGTCGCCAGTTAAGTGGCTAAACCAAAACAATGAACACAGAAAATAATCCAATGATATTGAGCTCCTTAGAACCAGGTTTCTATTTTAGGACAGGATGAGCCAACTAACTTCAAGAGGGTACTTACCTACAAACCCCATGCAAGCCTAAACCTAAGGACTTGTTTGCTTTGTGTGAATATGATTACCTTAATATACACTTACTTGCTTTTGCATACATGTACATAACATCATGACATCATACCATAGCATTTTCAATAGCTATTTCAAGGATCTCGAGGGTCTTTTGATGCAGGGTTACGTTGAACCAGACGTCTACCAAGGGGCAAGAGGGTTCTCCTATAAACAAATGCCATCAAAGATCAAGTGCAACAACCTGAATTAGGGGCTATGACCCACTTGACATGGTGAGCTTGATTCTCGTGGAAAGACATCCACAGGTGCAAAGTTCTCCAATCAAAGATCGAAGTTCAACCTCTAACATTTTCTTGTGTTTACCCCAAGAGATCCTTGAAAACATTGCATACATATATCATACATACCATTGCATGACAGGTTTCTCATACAGGTCTCCTTATCTTCCTACTGTTTATTTCAGTAAGATGGATATGGAACAAACAGTGAAAGATCTCCAAGCTCAAAACGCTCAATTCCAACAAATGCTTCTGAGTATGGGTAAAGGGCAAGAGGATCTGAAAGCTCTCCTTCTCAAAGACAAGAAGAAGAAGTCCAAGAAGGCAACGAGCATCCTAAACTTGGGGAGAACACCTAAAACCCAAGACCTTTCAACTCCACCCAGCATAGGGGCCAGTCTTGAAGAAGACCACAATTTGGAGATTGTTGAAGCTGACTATTCTGAGGAACAATATCCTCTCGCTGATGACAAGTACAAACAGTTGGAGGATCGCCTCAATGCTATGGAAGTTGAACAAATACCTGGCTTGGATTTAGGAGACATGGGTTTGGTTCCTGGATTGGTCATTCCGCCAAAATTCAAAGTCCCTACCTTCGCCCTGTATGATGGAGTCTCTTGCCCTAAGATGCATCTAAAGTCTTATGTCCGCAAGATTCAACCATACACAACTGATCCAAAGCTTTGGATCCTTTTCTTCCAAGAAATCCTGGTAGGGGCTCAACTCGAGTGGTTCTATCAATTGGAGAGTTCTCGCATCCACACCTGGGAAGATTTAGCTATGGATTTTTACAAACAGTATCAATACAATGCTGATCTTGCACCAACTCGTGTGCAATTGCAGAACATGACCATGGGTTCCGATGAGAGCTTCAAAGGATACGCTCAAAAGTGGAGAGATCTGGCTGGTACGGTGCAACCCCCTTTAACTGACAGAGAGTTAATGGACATCTTCATGGGAACTTTGACAGGGCCTTTCTTCAACCACTTAATTGGAAGCTCCTCAGCTGGGTTCACCGAGCTAATACTGACCGGTGAAAGGGTCAAAGCTGACATCAAAAGTGGGAAGATCCAAGGAGCTACTCCCTCTGAAGTTCAGAAAATTCCCCACAATGGGAAGGAAGAGTCCAATGCTGTGGCTAATCAAAAGGGTCGTCATGACCAACACGTAGAAGCAATCTTGATCTCTAATCCTACGCCTGATCAACAAAGACAGGGGCATCAGCATAAGGAGGTCGCACCTAAGAGGCAGTTCACCAACATCAACATGCCGCTGTCTCAAGCACTGCAACACTTGTTGAAGATGAATCTGATTACATTGAGGGCTCCCCTCCGGAACCCAAATACTTCTGCTCCTACCTATCATCCTAATGAAAGGTGTGCATACCACTCTGACAGTCCGAGGCATGACACAAACAACTGTTGGCCTCTAAAGAACAAGATCCAAGACATGATTGATGCCAAGGAGATCGAGTTTGACCCTCCGAAAACTCTAGCATGATCACTGCTCCTATGCCAAGTCATTGAGAATGTCTTCATTTCATTTGAATTTTCAAAGTTGTAATTTCTTTTATTGTTCAAACAATTATCTTTTAATGTCAAACTCTGTGTCATTAATGCATTGCATATGTTTGTCTTGAATTCATCCATTCGTTTTCACTACTCTTATGTTTTCTTTATGATATTTAACTCTTGATAAAAAGCTGCAAGCCTTTAGAGGGAGGATGACGAAACAATGCCATAATCTCATACAATATGCTTTTGAACAGACCTCGCTGATGATGTACAGGCATTTCTTTCAATTCCCAAACACTGGAGTTATAAGGAAGATAATCCCTAGTTAACCCCTTCGAGCCAAAGAAGTAGGAGTTTTCTGTTCTAAACAAATTGAAACCTTTGATTTAAACCTGGGGCAGGATAGTCTCTCAGTTAATTCAAAAAAAGGATGCGCATTGAAGTCGCAAACTCTTAGTTCGTAATACAACGAACGACATCAAAAAGAGAAAAATATTCCTCTGGAATCAAAAGGACAGTGATGGTTCCTTATCTCATAGGCAGTAATTACCTCTCGAAAGAGAAAAGCCCACCAAGCCAAAACCTATAAAGGAGGCTTAAGAAAGCTAGGGCATCCTGCTGACTGTAATCTCGAAAACAGGAACAGTCAGGCAAAAGTTAGGGATAACAAATCAAAAGAACGAGGTCATTACAAATCCTCAACAACATGAAAAATGTTGCAAAAGAAAAAGGAGATGATGACTGTATTCCAAAATCCAACTTGTGTGAACCATCACAAAAAAGGTCGTTCCAAACTCGAACAGAGTTCGACGCACGATTAACTGAGTTTAGGATTAAAGGACATCACGAAGAGCGGGTGGGTACAAATATACTTTGAGCCTTTATCCTTTGTTTCTTAAACCGTGAACCATGCCACATTACAACCCTTCAAAAGTCCTAATTGAAGCATGGGTTAGTTCGAAAGCATACTGTTTCAAAAGGTATCCTGACTCCTGTAAGGCTTTGCTCTAAATCTTGTGTTGATTTTGTCTTATAAAAAGTTTTCCGCTAAAAAACGCATTTTTCAAAACTTCGAGACAAGCATAAACTTTGCATTATTTGAATATCGTTGTTTGCACATGGTTATTTGTTTAACAGCGAAGAAATTCATACAGCGAATGTTCGGAGGAACGAAAACTCTCTCAGTGAGCAAAATCACTTCAAAAAGGATGACACTTCCATTACAAAAATCTCCTATCAACAAGGGGGCATGACATGTCACTATCCAGTTAACCTGGGGCAGTCCAGTCAAGGTTTCAACAGATCTTTCAAAATCCAGTTAACCTGGGGCAGTCCAGTCAAGGTTTCAACAGATCTTTCAAAGTTCAGTTAACATGGGGCAGTCCAGTCAAGGTTTCAACAGATCTTTCAAAGTTCAGTTAACCTGGGACAGTCCAGTCAAGATTTTAACAAATCTCTCAAAATTTCAGTAAACTTGGGGCAAGTGTCCATCATCATCACTTGGGGCATTCGAATGTCAATCACCAAGGTCATCAAAATTCCTTCATCACCTGCTGGAAGTTACAACTACCAACAGAATAACAGACAATTGAAGCTCCTAAAAATCTGTTTCTCTCAAGAATAAAGACTCTCATCCTTAAAACCTCAGAAGATTGGTATACTCCCAGTTTCTGACTGTTAACAGAATGAAGATTCTCATCACCTAAGAAGATTGGTATACTCCCAATTTCTGACCCTTAACAAAATCAAGATCAGACTTCCGTCTAGAGATAGTTCATATGTGACCCAGATTTGGCGACATTCCGAAACTTATTCCAGATTTCCTTCTAGAGATAGTTCAGATGTGACCCGGATTCGGCGACATTCCGATACTTATTCCAGATTTCATTCTAAAGATAGTTCAGATGTGACCCAGATTTGGCGACATTCCGATACTTATTCCAGATTTCCTTCTAGATATAGTTCAGATGTGACCCAGATTTGGCGACATTCCGATACTTATTCCAGATTTCATTCTAGAGATAGTTCAGATGTGACCCAGATTTGGCGACATTCCGATATTTATTCCAGATTTCCTTCTAGAGATAGTTCAGATGTGACCCAGATTTGGCGACATTACGATACTTATTCCAGATTTCCTTCTAGAGATAGTTCAGATGTGACCCAGATTTGGCGACATTCCGATACTTATTCCAGATTTCCTTCTAGAGATAGTTCAGATGTGACCCAGATTTGTAGACATTCCGATACTTATTCCATATTTTCCTTCTAGAGATAGTTCAGATGTGACCCAGATTTGGCGACATTCCGATACTTATTCCAGATTTTCCTTCTAGAGATAGTTCAGATGTGACCCAGATTTGGCGACATTCCGATACTTATTCCAAATTTTCCTTCTAGAGATAGTTCAGATGTGACCCAGATTTGGCGACATTCCGAAACTTATTCCAGATTTCCTTCTAGAGATAGTTCATATGTGACCCAGATTTGGAGACATTCAGATACTTATTCCAGATTTCATTCTAGAGATAGTTCAGATGTGACCCAGATTTGGCGACATTCCGATACTTATTCCAGATTTTATTCTAGAGATAGTTCAGATGAGAACTAGATTTGGCGACATTCTGATACTTATTCCAGATTTCCTTCTAGAGATAGTTCATATGTGACCCAGATTTGGCGACATTTCGATACTTATTCCAGATTTCATTCTAGAGATAGTTCAGATGTGACCCAGATTTGGCGACATTCCGAAACTTATTCAAGATTTCCTTCTAGAGATAGTTCAGATGTGACCCAGATTTGGAGACATTCCGATACTTATTCCAGATTTCCTTCTAGAGATAATTCAGATGTGACCCAGATTTGGCGACATTCCGAAACTTATTCCAGATTTCCTTCTAGAGATAGTTCAGATGTGATCGAGATTTGGCGACATTCTGATACTTATTCCAAATTTCCTTCTAGAGATAGTTCAGATGTGAGCCAGATTTGGCGACATTCCGATACTTATTCCAGATTTCCTTCTTGAGATAGTTCAGATGTGACCCAGATTTGACGACATTCAGATACTTATTCCAGATTTTACTTCTAGAGATAGTTCAGATGTGACCCAGATTTGGCGACATTCCGATACTTATTCCAGATTTTCCTTCTAGAGATAGTTCAGATGTGACCCAGATTTGGCGATATTCCGATACTGATTCCAGATTTTCCTTCTAGAGATAGTTCAGATGTGACCCAGATTTGGCGACATTCCGAAACTTATTCCGGATTTCCTTCTAGAGATAGTTCAGATGTGACCCAGATTTGGCGACATTCCGATACTTATTCCAGATTTCATTCTAGAGATAGTTCAGATGTGACCCAGATTTGGCGACATTCCGATACTTATTCCAGATTTCATTCTAGAGATAGTTCTGATGTGACCCAGATTTGGCGACATTCCGATACTTATTCCAGATTTCCTTCTAGAGATAGTTCAGATGTGACCCAGATTTGGCGACATTCCGATACTTATTCCAGATTTCATTCTAGAGATAGTTCAGATGTGACCCAGATTTGGCGACATTCCGAAACTTATTCAAGATTTCCTTCTAGAGATAGTTCAGATGTGACCCAGATTTGGCAACATTCTGATACTTATTCCAGATTTCCTTCTAGAGATAGTTCAGATGTGACCCAGATTTGGCGACATTCCGATACTTATTCTAGATTTTCCTTCTAGAGATAGTTCAGATGTGACCCAGATTTGGCGACATTCTGATACTTATTCCAGATTTCCTTCTAGAGATAGTTCAGATGTGACACAGATTTGGCGACATTCCGATACTTATTCCGGATTTCCTTCTAGAGATAGTTCAGATGTTACCCAGATTTGGCGACATTCCGATACTTATTCCAGATTTTCTTCTAGAGATAGTTCAGATGTGACCATGATTTGGCGACATTCCGATACTTATTCCAGATTTCCTTCTAGAGATAGTTCAGATGTGACCCAGATTTGGCGACATTCTGATACTCATTCCAGATTTCATTCTAGAGATAGTTCAGATGTGACCCAGATTTGGCGACATTCAGAAACTTATTCCAGATTTTCCTTCTAGAGATAGTTCAGATGTGACCCAGATTTGGCGATATTCCTATACTTATTCCAGATTTCCTTCTAGAGATAGTTCAGATGTGACCCAGATTTGGGGACATTCGGATACTTATTCCAGATTTTCCTTCTAGAGATAGTTCAAATGTGACCCAGATTTGGCGACATTCCGATACTTATTCCAGATTTCCTTCTAGAGATAGTTCAGATGTGACCCAGATTTGGCGATATTCCGATACTTATTCCAGATTTTCCCTCTAAAGATAGTTCAGATGTGACCCAGATTTGGCGACATTCCGATACTTATTCCAGATTTTCCTTCTAGAGAAAGTTCAGATGTGACCCAGATTTGGCGACATTCCGAAACTTACTCCAGATTTCCTTCTAGAGATAGTTCAGATGTGACCCAGATTTGGGGACATTCCGATACTTATTCCAGATTTCATTCTAGAGATAGTTCAGAAGTGACCCAGATTTGGCGACATTCCGATAATTATTCCAGATTTCATTCTAGAGATAGTTCAGATGTGACCCAGATTTGGCGACATTCCGATACTTATTCTAGATTTCCTTCTAGAGATAGTTCAGATGTGACCCAGATTTGGCGACATTCCGATACTTATTCCAGATTTCATTCTAGAGATAGTTCAGATGTGACCCAGATTTGGCGACATTCTGAAACTTATTCAAGATTTCCTTTTAGAGATAGTTCAGATGTGACCCAATTTGGCGATATTCCGATACTTATTCTAGATTTCCTTCTAGAGATAGTTCAGATGTGACCCAGATTTGGCGACATTCCGATACTTATTCCAGATTTCCTTCTAGAGATAGTTCAGATGTGACCCAGATTTGGCCACATTCCGATACTTATTCCAAATTTCCTTCTAGAGATAGTTCAGATGTGACCCAGATTTGGGGACATTCCGATACTTATTCCAGATTTCCTTCTAGAGATAGTTCAGATGTGACCCAGATTTGGCGACATTCCGATACTTATTCCATATTTTCCTTCTAGAGATAGTTCAGATGTGACCCAGATTTGGCGACATTCCAATACTTCTTCCAGATTTTCCTTCTAGAGATAATTCAGATGTGACCCAGATTTGGCGACATTCCGAATCTTATTCCAGATTTCCTTCTAGAGATAGTTCAGATGTGACCCAGATTTGGTGACATTCCGATACTTATTCAAGATTTCATTCTAGAGATAGTTCAGATGTGACCCAGATTTGGCGACATTCCGAAGCTTATGCCAGATTTCCTTCTAGAGATACTTCAGATGTGACCCAGATTTGGCGACATTCCGATACTTATTCCAGATTTCATTCTAGAGATAGTTCAGATGTGACCCAGATTTGGCGACATTTCGATACTTATTCCAGATTTCATTCTAGAGATAGTTCAGATGTGACCCAGATTTGGCGACATTCCGAAACTTATTCAAGATTTCCTTCTAGAGATAGTTCAGATGTGACCCAGATTTGGAGACATTCCGATACTTATTCCAGATTTCCTTCTAGAGATAATTCAGATGTGACCCAGATTTGGCGACATTCCGAAACTTATTCCAGATTTCCTTCTAGAGATAGTTAAGATGTGATCGAGATTTGGCGACATTCTGATACTTATTCCAAATTTCCTTCTAGAGATAGTTCAGATGTGACCAGATTTGACGACATTCCGATACTTATTCCAGATTTCCTTCTTGAGATAGTTCATATGTGACCCAGATTTGACGACATTCAGATACTTATTCCAGATTTTCCTTCTAGAGATAGTTCAGATGTGACCCAGATTTGGTGACATTCCGATACTTATTCCAGATTTTCCTTCTAGAGATAGTTCAGATGTGACCCAGATTTGGCGATATTCCGATACTGATTCCAGATTTTCCTTCTAGAGATAGTTCAGATGTGACCCAGATTTGGCGACATTCCGAAACTTATTCCAGATTTCCTTATAGAGATACTTCAGATGTGACCCAGATTTGGCGACATTCCGATACTTATTCCAGATTTCATTCTAGAGATAGTTCAGATGTGACCCAGATTTGGCGACATTCCGATACTTATTCCAGATTTCATTCTAGAGATAGTTCTGATGTGACCCAGATTTGGCGACATTCCGATACTTATTCCAGATTTCCTTCTAGAGATAGTTCAGATGTGACCCAGATTTGGCGACATTCCGATACTTATTCCATATTTCATTCTAGAGATAGTTCAGATGTGACCCAGATTTGGCGACATTCCGAAACTTATTCTAGATTTCCTTCTAGAGATAGTTCAGATGTGACCCAGATTTGGCAACATTCTGATACTTATTCCAGATTTCCTTCTAGAGATAGTTCAGATGTGACCCAGATTTGGCGACATTCCGATACTTATTCTAGATTTTCCTTCTAGAGATAGTACAGATGTGACCCAGATTTGGCGACATTCCGATACTTATTCCAGATTTCCTTCTAGAGATAGTTCAGATGTGACACAGATTTGGCGACATTCCGATACTTATTCCAGATTTCCTTCTAGAGATAGTTCAGATGTTACCCAGATTTGGCGACATTCCGATACTTATTCAGATTTTCTTCTAGAGATAGTTCAGATGTGACCATGATTTGGCGACATTCCGATACTTATTCCAGATTTCCTTCTAGAGATAGTTCAGATGTGACCAAGATTTGGCGACATTCTGATACTCATTCCAGATTTCATTCTAGAGATAGTTCAGATGTGACCCAGATTTGGCGACATTCAGAAACTTATTCCAGATTTTCCTTCTAGAGATAGTTCAGATGTGACCCAGATTTGGCGATATTCCTATACTTATTCCAGATTTCCTTCTAGAGATAGTTCAGATGTGACCCAGTTTTGGGGACATTCCGATACTTATTCCAGATTTTCCTTCTAGAGATAGTTCAAATGTGACCCAGATTTGGCGACATTCCGATACTTATTCCAGATTTCCTTCTAGAGATAGTTCAGATGTGACCCAGATTTGGCGATATTCCGATACTTATTCCAGATTTTCCCTCTAAAGATAGTTCAGATGTGACCCAGATTTGGCGACATTCCGATACTTATTCCAGATTTTCCTTCTAGAGAAAGTTCAGATGTGACCCAGATTTGGCGACATTCCGAAACTTATTCCAGATTTCCTTCTAGAGATAGTTCAGATGTGACCCAGATTTGGGGATATTCCGATACTTATTCCAGATTTCATTCTAGAGATAGTTCAGAAGTGACCCAGATTTGGCGACATTCCGATAATTATTCCAGATTTAATTCTAGAGATAGTTCAGATGTGACCCAGATTTGGCGACATTCCGATACTTATTCTAGATTTCCTTCTAGAGATAGTTCAGATGTGACCCAGATTGGCGACATTCCGATACTTATTCCAGATTTCATTCTGGAGATAGTTCAGATGTGACCCAGATTTGGTGACATTCCGAAACTTATTCAAGATTTCCTTTCAGAGATAGTTCAGATGTGACCCAAATTGGCGATATTCCGATACTTATTCTAGATTTCCTTCTAGAGATAGTTCAGATGTGACCCAGATTTGGCGACATTCCGGTACTTATTCCAGATTTCCTTCTAGAGATAGTTCAGATGTGACCCAGATTTGGCCACATTCCGATACTTATTCCAAATTTCCTTCTAGAGATAGTTCAGATGTGACCCAGATTTGGGGACATTCCGATACTTATTCCAGATTTCCTTCTAGAGATAGTTCAGATGTGACCCAGATTTGGCGACATTCCGATACTTATTCCATATTTTCCTTCTAGAGATAGTTCAGATGTGACCCAGATTTGGCGACATTCCAATACTTCTTCCAGATTTTCCTTCTAGAGATAATTCAGATGTGACCCAGATTTGGCGATATTCCGAATCTTATTCCAGATTTCCTTCTAGAGATAGTTCAGATGTGACCCAGATTTGGTGACATTCCGATACTTATTCAAGATTTCATTCTTGAGATAGTTCAGATGTGACCCAGATTTGGCGACATTCCGAAACTTATGCCAGATTTCCTTCTAGAGCTACTTCAGATGTGACCCAGATTTGGCGACATTCCGATACTTATTCCAGATTTCATTCTAGAGATAGTTCAGATGTGACCCAGATTTGGCGACATTCCGATACTTATTCCAGATTTCATTCTAGAGATAGTTCTGATGTGACCCAGATTTGGCGACATTCCGATACTTATTCCAGATTTCCTTCTAGAGATAGTTCAGATGTGACCCAGATTTGGCGACATTCCGATACTTATTCCAGATTTCATTCTAGAGATAGTTCAGATGTGACCCAGATTTGGCGACATTCAGAAACTTATTCCAGATTTTCCTTCTAGAGATAGTTCAGATGTGACCCAGATTTGGCGATATTCCTATACTTATTCCAGATTTCCTTCTAGAGATAGTTCAGATGTGACCCAGTTTTGGGGACATTCCGATACTTATTCCAGATTTTCCTTCTAGAGATAGTTCAAATGTGACCCAGATTTGGCGACATTCCGATACTTATTCCAGATTTCCTTCTAGAGATAGTTCAGATGTGACCCAGATTTGGCGATATTCCGATACTTATTCCAGATTTTCCCTCTAAAGATAGTTCAGATGTGACCCAGATTTGGCGACATTCCGATACTTATTCCAGATTTTCCTTCTAGAGAAAGTTCAGATGTGACCCAGATTTGGCGACATTCCGAAACTTATTCCAGATTTCCTTCTAGAGATAGTTCAGATGTGACCCAGATTTGGGGACATTCCGATACTTATTCCAGATTTCATTATAGAGATAGTTCAGAAGTGACCCAGATTTGGCGACATTCCGATAATTATTCCAGATTTCATTCTAGAGATAGTTCAGATGTGACCCAGATTTGGCGACATTCCGATACTTATTCTAGATTTCCTTCTAGAGATAGTTCAGATGTGACCCAGATTTGGCGACATTCCGATACTTATTACAGATTTCATTCTAGAGATAGTTCAGATGTGACCC